>JANKKI010000254.1:0-2877721 GCA_025175665.1 Cinchona pubescens | reverse complement strand
AACACTGGATGATTCTAGATTACAAGGGATAAGACGTCATTTTGTAATGCTTCTTGAGGACAATATTCCATATAAATTGTTTAGTCTCTTATACACATCTAGATGTGTACAAGAGACCTAGATTAATAATGTCCATGAAATACTAATCAAATTACGGTTTGACTTTTAAGACTTAATCTGTCCATTAAAGAGATATAAGAGACAGACCTTACCCCATTGTTAGTTTTGAGATTTTTTTTTAAATAACATTATTATAAATGTGTATATAAATGGGTAACAACGGATCCTCGCAACTACGAGATAAATAACCTTAAGTACTTATGATCTCTTTAATGGAGTCGAAGTCTTAAATTCATATATTATTGGAGGGATTACTTTATAATTTTCTGTACAATATTAAGGGAGCAAAATATAATTTTATATGTGGCTGATGATTAAGAGACAGCCTCTCAAAGAATAATTTAGAATAATTTGGAGACAAGGTTAGTAAACATATATTTGATTTAAAAAAAATAAGATTACTTAATTTTCCCTTTTTTAGTGGTAGAACAAAATTTAATTTTTACAAGAATGTAATAAAAATTTATAAAATTTTAAATTCTTGGAGGCCTACATCTACACTTGACGTTAAGGGTTATTATTCTTAGAGACCTAATATATGAAAAGGGATTCCAGTGAATGATTTCGTTTAGTTTATTTATGCGGTCGATATATAATAAAGAAAGTATAAGAGACAGACTCTAGGGCGATGCCCTTCAAGATCAATCCTTTCACAGGTGTGTCAATTGAAGGTTTTTGGTAAGATATTGAAGTTTTCTTTTTTCCAATAAAAAAGAAGGGGGGAATTCTCTTAAAAAGATAGTAATCATGATTATCTGGAGGCTACCTTGATTGGCAATCAAGGCATGTGATTGTTATTTAAAACAACTATTTTGAAATACATAAATCTATATCTTACTAACGTGGACGGGTGTAAATAAACATAAAGTCCGATATTCTAATATTTAAATTTGTTTTATTATTTTAAAGAATTTAAAATTTTAATTTTTTTAATTGAAATTAAACAAGATTTTATCGAATTGAACTCTAATTGAAAATTTCCTTTGAACTCTAATTGAATTCGAATAGTTTGAAATTTTAACATATAAATTTAGAAATTTTAACTTTTATCGAACCGATTTAAACGAAACACAATAAATTAACGTATCATATCTTTTTTTCAATTCAGATTTTGATTATTGATTAACCAACTTCAAATGAACTCTTATTGAATCAAGTATCAGTAACTTGAATTTATTTATTAGAATCCAAATTATATAGCTTTATTTACAAACATAATAACTAATTAATTATCTAGTAATAATATATTAACTTCATAGTCAATTTTATTTTTATTTTTTTTTAAAAAGAAAAAACTTCAGTCAAATTCTTTTAATGCATTATTTACCTCCCATCATTATTCCTTAATTATCTGTTAAACCCTATAAATTCCAGTTGGCCGACATCCCCCAACACCAATAATAAGTATTACTCCTACTATTTAAGAAAACTGAAATCCAACGGTACAGTCCAGAGTCCAACCTACACCTATTGCTCCACCCAATTTTCCAGACAAAAACACACACAACACGCACTTCCCACTCTTTCTTCGTTGTCCCCAACGCATAGCAATCACGTCTCTCTCCTCGGCCCGTCCGTCCGGCAGTCAATGAATCTTTATCAAAGATCGGCCGCTGATAATCAGCAGCAGAATGGCTAGCTGGGGGGTTTTGAAAAAGGTGGTAAGCGAAGGGGGGTCGTCGGAGAGCGGAGGCTCCGAGGGCGGTGCCGACGACAGAGGATTATCCAACTCTAGTAGCTATAATTAATTCCAAAATCAGGTGGTGGTATTTTGAGTATTTTGGGTGGGTTTATCATTTAGGAGTTAATTCAATCGGGCATGAATATTGCCATCTTCGTTATTTATGTATTCGAGGAAAGTACGTTGAGATGTACAAACGAGACCCTCAAGAAAACCCCGGCATTGTAAGTTCCCAAATTTTTGTTTTTTTTTGTTTTCTTCTTATTATTTTCTTTTCTTTTGTTGAAAAACTTTTGTGGGTTTAGTTTGGTTTGCTATAAAAATTCTTTGTATTTGCTTAATCTTTTTTTTTTTTTTTTATAAAAAAAAGGAGTATAATTTGCATGAAATATGGATGTATGAAGAATCCAAGTGATCAAGATTGTACAAGAGACAGA
Source organism: Cinchona pubescens (assembly GCA_025175665.1). Taxonomy (NCBI): domain Eukaryota; kingdom Viridiplantae; phylum Streptophyta; class Magnoliopsida; order Gentianales; family Rubiaceae; genus Cinchona; species Cinchona pubescens. The sequence goes on along the minus strand of JANKKI010000254.1, from coordinate 2,875,483 downwards.
TAATGTTAATCCCCTTATTCTCCTGGATTTTGCCTTTTATTTTCTTCTTAGAAAGATGTGGCATTATAAGTTTAAAATTTAATTTTTGAAAAATATTTTTATGGTTATTGACTTCTTGAGGCATTTACCCCTGAAATGATGTGCTTGAGGTCTGATGAACTCTTGCTTGATATGTATGATGCTATCTTAATGCTTTTGGTTCACCAAGTATATTATGGTTCACAATGCTATGTGATGTAACACCCGTGTTTTATAGTTAGGTATTTAATTCTCAGCATAAACTGAGAATTAATATTTTTCCATCCTTAATCTACATGCACTGATGTTGTCTGTGGTTTCACTTGGAAACATCATATTTCCATTCTTCAAAGGGAAACATCTTGCTGTTCACTATGTTGTCCAATAAACATCAGAAACTGTATTTCACCTTTTAGTTGTTGTATTATTACAGATTGTAATTCGCAGGGGTGCAATTGGTCACACACTCATGGTGGAAGAGTCAGGCCGCCGGAAGGTTAACAATGGGGTAAGGTTCTTAACGTTTGGGATCTATTCCTAGTTGCTTTTAGACTTGCTTGCTTTGATGGTTTTCTCCTTGTGAATTATGTTTCTCTGTTCTATTAGAGTAAGAAGTTTATTACTGCTTTGAGGCTCAGACATGATTAATATCACTTTGGTTTTTCCTTTTACATCATAATGGATATAAATATTTTTTTTTTGTTTCCAGTGTTTGAAATATATTTCAAAACTCTCTTAGTGAAACTAATTTATTATGCCTTTTTAAAGTAATCTGTCCAATCTTATACACATCTAGATTTTATAAGACCAGTCTTTATACTCATCGAGAAAGGGAGAAGTAAGTAAAATCTTATTTCATGGAAGCAACTTTAGTTGGCTACATTGTCCACTTTGCACTATTAACTCACTATCAGTGATTGTGATTCGTGCAAGATTGCTTGTGCTACTGCTAGTGAGTAATCAAGATGGATGGATTGCTTTTGATCATCCAGAGCAGCAGGTATGAGAAAACTGAAAATCTTGCACGAATCACAATCACTGATAGTGACTTAATGCATGACCATCTTGTGCTTAACTAACTTTTACCTAAGAAATCAAAATTTCCTGGATTACATTTTTTTTTTTCTCCTCAATAATCATTTCCCATTCTCAAGTAAAGGGACTGATCAAGTGAATCTTATTAGTGTCACCTTGTTTTCTGAACTGCTCTTGATTTTTAGGCGGATTATGAGCTTTCAAGAGGTGGTAGCACAAGAAACAAGTTGAACATGGAGAATGAGTATGTTCATACCTTTTTTGGAGAAATTGACTTGCTAAACTTTCGTATATAAGAACTTTTTGTACAATTTTGTCCATTTGATTGCTCTGACTATTTTCCTTCTGGATAAGAATTGAAAACATATCCGAACAAAAAAAGAAAAAAGAATTGAAAAGATTAAGATATGGAGAAATATAATAGGAAGAAAATTGTGAGATAAAAGTTGAATGGATTGCCACAAGTATTTGATAGTCTTCCTTTTTTGCTGGTTTGCCTTACCATTTACATACTGCCCTTTGTGCGGCTCATTGGATTTTCCTGTATATATATTTTTTTAATTTTTATTCTGGATATATGCTCAAGAATAACAATACTTTTCTTTGTGAAAGGATTGATCTTGAAGGGCATCGCCCTAGAGTAAGGCACTATGCACATGGCTTGAAAAAGAAGCTTATAAAAATAGGGCAAGGTGAGCCAGTTCAAATCTAGTCTATGTTTGATGCAGCAGTAAAAGGGTCCATTCTTCACAAAATAGAGGAGCTTCATTGCTTTAGTAACATATGCTCTGAACTATTTTGTGCGCTGTGTATGCATGTGTCCACATACAGGTCCTTTGAGTTCTTGTTTCTTACTCGCTTTAGGAGTTTGTGCTTTGGTCAAAGAAACTGTCATTCATGCCTAAGCTGACGTGTTTGGCATTTTACTGGATTAACTGATTTTGGAATTAAATATAGCCGAAAGTTAGGGAAATGTGCCAACTGGTCTCATTATAATGTAGGGCAGCAAGCCCATTTACAGCTCTGCATATTGGAAAATATTCACAAATATGATTCTTTGCCTGCAAATTTGCTCAAGGTTGAGACTGTGTGTCTCTTGCTTGATCATATGCTTAGACTCAAAAGCATGGCTCAAACCTGCTGTGTATACAAATGCCAGTTGAGCTTGATGTGTTAGTCCTTTAATGTTGTTGTTTTATGGTCCTACCACTGCTGCAAGCATAATGTTATCAAGGTTCTTCTTTGTCTTATGCATTTGTGTAAATGAAGCACAATAAAGACAGGAAGACAAATTGAACTACCACTAACATACAATTGCTTTTAAACTGTGCGCAACAACTAGATGTTATATTTAGGTTAAACGGAATCTGCTTTTGTATAGTCATCAAGCAAAATGGGAGTGGTAGATCAGATGTATTCTTTGAAGCAAATGGTGGAGATGTAATTGAAGCAAATGAATGGAACCATTACATCTGTTCGTACAATCAATTAAGATCTTTTCTTTCTTTGGTTATTTTTCTTCTTTGCTTACACGTCACAGACTTTTCTTTTTTGAGTTCGTGCTATTAGACATTGTGATTGTGAAATGACTAGCAGGAATGTTAATAGCAATTCTGTTTCCCAAAGAAGTTAACCCCTGATCTTGTACTATTGATTTCTGAGGCAAATAGAAGGCATTCCCAAGCTTGTTGATACATCTTCTTGATATCTCTTATATATCATCTATTTTTACATGACAGGCCTACGGTGATTCTACTTGGCACTAGGATGACCATTTGAGTAGGATTCTAGTTCCTTCGGTGTGATGTTATGTCATATATCATTGTTAGATTTCTACGTGCAAGTAGCAAAATATAAGGCTGGGTGGTACTTATCTCACTTCATGTTGGTGTCTCAGTTGGGCTTGAACTTCTGGCATGATGTCAATATCATGGTTATCCTTCATTTAATAATGTTGTTTTCTACAGGGCAGTGTAGGCTACGCACTGGTTTGTTTAACTGTTTATTCTCTGTACTAGCCTTTGACTTTTTCTTATGTTTATATACGATGAGATAATACTTGTAAGCTTATGATTTGGGAGTGTTAGATTCTAATATATGTGAGTGCTCACTGTTGGGTAATTATCATTTGATTTGAAGAATTGGTCTTATTCCCATGAACAAGTTGTGGTTATTCTTCTATTTGGATTTACCATTGATAATGAGATTTCTCCATGTGTTTGTTCTTCAGGTGTTAGGATATTTGCACGATAAATTGGACTGTCAGTGCTTAACTTCACAAAGTAGGTATTAATAATTTTTATAATTGAAGAATGCTTCATGTTGTTTAGACAACTAAAATCGAAATATATAGACGTGAAATGGTAAAACATTGTTGATTTGATGGGGAGTGGGCATTTGTTGTCTTTAAGCTATACAATGCGTGGATTTGAGTTAGGGATCAAACCAGTTCAATGAAATAATTGTTTTTCACATCTATAATAAATTTTGCTTAATTATGAGTTTTTTTTTTCTTTACAAATAAGGGCGGTGTGGGGAGTTTTCAGTTTTTCTCATACCTGCTGCTAAGTTTAGGACAATATTCCGGGAGTTCTTCTTGAAATATAATAGATATGTTCAGTGAAGAATTGAGATTGTTTCTTAGACAAGTACGAAGGGCTGGTTCTTTTTTATCTTCTTGTTCTTCATCATAGTTTTTAGGTCAAGGAAGCTAAACAATCATGAAACTTTTGGTTTCTTCTTTCGTATTTCTCCAAAAATTACTGTTTCTTCAGAAAGTCATTAGAGTTTTGATATTCATCGTTTTTAATATCCTCCAGGCTTGCTTGAAAGTTGTTGAAAATAATTAAAAAGTTCACAAACTTGGTGCTTTATGAAGAATGCATTAATATAGTAAGAGTTTCATGTCCAATTTGCAGACAGCTTTCATCAATGCCCTTGAGTCATAAAATTCAATGGTTATGAAGGTCATGCTCATGTACTGAAGCTGCCAACCTGAGTCCAGCTAACAAACAAGAGGCCAATTTCAATGATGTGTGGTCTTGAAATGTATTCTAGCTTGAAGAATGACTAGAAATTGAGATGAACATTGTCAATAGAGTCCTGAGAGTTGCATATATTCCTAATTTTTCTGTTAATTTATCCTTAGACCACAATCTTTCCACATTGCTATTAATGGTTTTGCCTGTTGCATTTGTAGAGTGGTAAAGGTGTTCTTGTCAAGGCTGTAGGTGTTGTTGATGCCAGTGCTGATACTGTATTTGATGTGGTTTTGAGTCTTGACCGGCATCGGAGATATGAAGCCAAACATGTTAGGCATTGCCCTTGATTTAGATCTATGTCTTTGTGCTATGAAAAATTCAAGAACATTTGTACTACAGGTGGGACCCGTTGACAGGTGACCTGGAGTTGATTGATTCTGTTAATGGACACTATGATGTTGTGTATGGAATTTTTTATCCCAGATATTTATCTTGGTATGTATTAAATGATGATGAAATTCGTGTTCTTGTGTTCCTATCCTTTTCTGAAGCTTTCTTTTAAAAGTCTAAAGCAGACAAAATTTGCCATACCAAAGTATAAATTTGGGGCTTTGAAGTGAGATAACGATGATAGAGCTTATAAAACTAATGCCTGAAACTCAACTCAGTCTATTGTCTATTCGTAAGCTAGATCTTGCTAGGCTCATATTGGCCTGTATTCCAGTGAGGCTGTTTCTTTATTTTTATGTTTTTTTTTAGGCTTTAAACTCATCTTCTTGTTAGGCTTGGCCTTACTGTGTCTGGCTGAGCATGATGAGTTTGCGGTTTGACCAAACTCTCTTGACAGTCATTTTCCAAATAAACACACCCTTGCCTCTTAACTGCTGTTGTGATGTTACAGATGTAAAAGTTACAGTCTTTTCTTTGCTGTTTGGGTTCATGTGCATTTGCAAAATGATTAACTAGTATTGTAATTTGAGTTCCTCATTGAAACATTTTCTTTTGTTATGAACTCAACAATTGTTTTGTCTGCAGGTGGCAGTCTAAGAGATTTTGTTTTCTCTAGGCAATGGTTTCGTGGCCAAGACGGAACATACAGTAAGATTGAGTAGTATACTTGCTTAGTTTGAAGATGGTTCTTAATGCTTATCTATGTAGTCTCGGTTTGTATTTGATCATCTAGGCATACCTACAGCGCCTTTGGTAATCGTCATTTGATGCCTTTATTAATGTAACTTCTTTCTTTATTTGTAAATGAGTAATTGGAGGCATTGGTGTAAAGAAAATGTGTAAAAGCTTCATGTAAAAGAAAAACACGGCAATAGTATAGAACATGCACATATTTCTGGGCATCCCATTGAAGAAATTTCCCTATAAATCCTAAGGCTATGTCAACAAAATCAGTGTTCAGAAAGCTTCATAGTGACCGATAATTATTTACATTACCATCTCTTATTTTGGTTAATGTGGTCTCTAAGATGAATTAAATGATCACTACTGCTAGTCTTGCTTCATATGACAACATTAACTCCGCCTTTATCCTTTAACAACTCAGGAAAGACTGAAAGCTCTGAAAATTCCATTAGCATGTTGAACTGAATTTAAAAAGATTACTAAACCAATGGTAACATTCATATGAATACATGTGTAGTGTGAGTTCATGTATTTAAGATGTTGTAGAAAACTGCCGTGTTCTAATGACTGATGCTTGTTATGCATTGTTGCAGCAATCTTGCAGTTTCCTGCTGTGCACAAGAAGCGACCACCTAAATCTGGATATCGGCGCACTAAAATTAATCGTAAGACTTTCTCGATACTTGTGCTCCTGCATACCTACCCTGCAGTTAATGACAATCTGGGGTAATGTCAAAGAAACATCATCTTGTTGGTGCCTTTGTCTGTCTATTGTTTCTGATTGTTGCAAAACCTTTTGGAATGCAAACACGCTCCAGCTCTTAAAGTCTTTATTACCTCAAACCTTTAAGCAAAGTTCTTGACCATTTACTTGAGAACAAATCCAAATTATGAACTTCTTGATGGTACGAGGCATTCAACCTTTTTCTACACGGAATACTACGAAATCTTAGCCTAGGTTTGACAGGGAATTGAGTTTGTATTGAAGCATTTAAACTTTCTGAAGAATAACATGGGATCAGTTAATTGTACTTCCTCATAACCTATTCATTGCTTGTAGAAACAGCTAAATGTTCTGAAGCAGGTTCAGCCCCCTATCTCAGATACACAACAGCTTTATAGATGCCAATGCTTGAGGAACATCACTGACAATGTGTCATAAGAGTTTTCCATACACTGTCTTCAGGATATACAACAACACGATAGATATAAGTGTTCATCATATTTTCCGTATAAGGAATAGAATTTACACTGAAGATTGTATAAGAGACTAAGTCTCTAACACAATAATAGTAAAGATATGTTGTATTTAGAAGAAATGAAGGTTCTCGTGGAGATCAGAAATTTGAATACATCCTGACTGTCTCTTGTATAGCCTGTCTCTTCGAGATACACATCAAAGGCTGGTTTAAATGGAAGAAGGATTACAGCCCGAAGTTTGAGAAAACAATTCCATTTGCATTGTTGAGTCAAGTGGCAGGTTTCTGATTTACATATATTTTATGCAAATGACTTCCTTCACTAATGTTGATTCAGAGAGTAAAAAATAAAATTCCTTGAAATTTCATGAAAGCATTCTCAATGCCTTAAACCATCTTTAGAATTACCGAAAAACACATATGTACCTAAACTTATATCCACCTTTATCCTGCGGACAAACTGAAACTTCTAGGCAGGATATGGTACTTTTCAAAGTTGTTTAAAAATTATGAACCAGTCATTGAATGAGACAAATTTTATTGAACCCTGATACATGCATAGTTTATTTTTTCCCCAGTTTGTTACTTGGGTTATATCTTATCCTTTAATAGAACTATGTAGCCCCTTAAGGCTAACAATTTTGGTCCTGTAACCCAAGAATTGATTCTGAGCTATTCATGCTCTCTTTATCCCCTTGCCACAACACAACATTTTGTCCATTATATTTCACCTACCACTTGTGTCAATTCTAATTTGTCTTTTTGGCCCTCCTGAAAACTCATGGCTGACAACATGTGCATTCACCTGTCCCATGATTGCTGAAATGATTCACTCACCTAAATTCTTTCAATCTTCATGCAAGTTCCACTTGCTTGCAGGGTCCTCATCAAAACAAATAAATTGTTGGTGTACAACTGTTGTATGAGCAATTGCTTGACAATATATAAATGATTGAAGTTGGACTGCTTTATTGTGCCCTTAGAAATTAATTGTATCCAATACTGAATGCTTGTTTACGTAATATTTCAAACTTAATGATTTTGTGCAGGTTTAAAGGAATATGTTGAAGCAAATCCTGCGCTTACATCTGAATACACAAAGATTATGAACAAGAAATAGCTTGTTGGTAAATGTCTCATGGGCCATAGCAAGCTTGGCACTAAAGCGGATGTCAGGTAAACCTTTTTTTGTGAACACAAGCAATTTTTATTTTTATTTTACCATTTTAGAAAATCAGAAGAGTAGTTTTGTTCCTATGTTGTCAAAATGTTTATTGCTTGAGTTTGCAGCACCGGATGCTAACAAGGAATTGAATCCGAATGTGACTCCAATCAATCTTGATCCATGTCAATTCCATGGTTCCATGAATTGGGGGAAGGATGAGAATGATACTAACTCCTGGACTTCTCCAAGTGGCACAGGGTTCATGATCAGAGGCAAGACATACTTGAAAGATAGCACAAAGGTTTGTTTCTATGTTTTTTTTTGCTGACACCTTCTTGAATGATATACTGAAACTTTCTAGTGATTGCCACTAATGGTATAGTTTGCAAAAGGCAGAGAAAAGCTGGTCTCTTGCATCTGCTATTGTGTTTTTTCAATATCTCTATGTATTGCAATATTAATGAGATTTAGTTAACCAACTAGTCACTAATTATGTTTCACTTAATGCTCATTGAAGGCTAACTAACTGAAATTTGAGGATAGCTAACTTTATGAGGGATATGAATCACTTAAAACACTCATAACGGCCTTATCCAACAACACCTCTTAGCTCATCAGAATTTTTGTAATGGTGAAATTTTCCATTCGCAGAAGTTGCTGCAGCACAGAGTGAAGCTCTAATTTTCCTAAATAGTCGGAAATCATGGTTTTGATGGTTAATTTCCTTAATGACATAACATTATCAGCAAATCTTAGATACCATTTTGCATTACAAACATGGTATGAACTCCAGAATAATGAGTGTGTGAGTGGAATTGGAGTCCAACATCCTGTGTTGATCTAGTTAATAATGGCCTTTCTGCCCTTTGGAAGATTGATCAACATTTACAACACATTAAGGCTTATTGGTTGTCTTATTTTTTCTCACATCTTGACAGAGTCCAAATCAATGCATGATGCATTGGCAAATCTGGTGATTAGGGTTGTGATATTCAATTTTTTTTTTTACATTCTCCATTTTAGAGTCATCCATAAAGAGCCTTGTTAGATTAGATAAATGCAATTTGCACATATTTGTGAGATGTTATGTCGTTGCAAACTTAGATATTTTTTTAGACACTAGGGGTCCAAGCCCAAACCCTGATTATCAGAACAATAATGAGAAAATTATATGGTGATAGTAAGTAGATAGGAGAATTTAGATTTCATGCATTCTCTTCTCTTGCCGCTTATCAATCTTCATTTACTAAATTCTATTGAATTAAGTGTAAAAGGTGGTGACCCACTTCTCAAGCTCGTGGCAGTAGACTGGTTCAGTATGGAAAACTGTGTTGACAACATTGCATTGCATCCTAAATGTCTTGTTCAGGTAATGAATATCATATACAATAGTTTTTGGTAAGACTGGAGTCTATGTCAAAGACCACACGATGGCAGGTCTCTTCTTACACCCCCATATGTTTTGAAAAGTAGTCTTCTAAAACAACATATCTTTACTATTATTGTGTTAGAGACTTAGTGTTTCCCATTCGCATTGTAACAAAGCTATGTCATTTTTTAGAAAAAGAATTGTTTGGTGGTTTTGTGCTCTGTCAATTAGTATAATTTGAAATCAATGATGTTATCAAGCATTGGCATCTATAAAGCTGTTGAATCTGAATATGGTGTATGTATCCTAATGTTCTGACCTCCCCCTCCCAGATGACCCTCAAATAGAAAATAGAAAATCAAAGACTCCCCCTCCCAGATGACCCTCAAATAGAAAATAGAAAATAGAAAATCAAAGAGAAGTTAAGTTTTGGTTGAAAAGGTTGATACTTTCTGAACAACATTTGACACAGAATGAATAATGAATGTGCTACATAAAACTTTGCAGAGAAAAAGAGTCTTTTAAGACTTTGAAGAACCTTCTCATTCTCTTTTTCTAATTCTACTATTAGGACAGATCCAAAACTTTGAATGAGAAGGAGCCTTTTAAGACTTTGAGGATCCTTCTCATTCTCTTTTTCCAAATTATGCTGTTAGGACAGATCCTTGAACCAAAATTTTAAGGTATTTCAGTTTAAAGTGGTATTATCTCTGAGAACCAGAAGTTGACAAGGCTCAAACTTCAACTTCTCGCTCTTACCATGGATTATCTTCTTGGTTGAATACGAGTAGGAAAACAAATGCCGAAATGAAATCTTAGTAATAAGTATTGCAACCAAAATGACTGGCATATATTTCTTGGTTTTCTTGAAAGTTTTTAGTGTGGCCTTCTATCGTGTCTATGGTTGGCAATTTATTTGTTATCATGTCCGAGTGAGTTTGTGATCAAGGAATTAGAGGTATTCCTAGGCTCCTCCCCTCTTCATTTCTTCTTCGGCTATCTTTGTGCAAAGAACTGTACCAACAAGCTATTAGTGTTCAGAATTTTTTAACGATATCCATGTGCACCATGGTTTATATCACACAGTATATGTAAATTCGTTAAGAATGTTCTTTTCGTTTTCATGTTTCCGTTGAACTCTCTCTCTCTATCACACACACACACACTCACACATTTTTTCACTCATTTCTGTGAAGTGAGTCAATGTTTGAAACTGATTGTGGTTACCAAGAGAACTCACGCGAAAGTTGTCTAACTTGTTTGGTATATGATCTGTTGAGAGCATTCAAGCTTATTACATTCTATATTAGGTAGTCTGGTAATTAGTTTATGTGACCTAACATTACTTCTTAATTTACAGTCTGAAGCAGGGAAGAAAATTCCGTTCATCCTCGTTATTAATCTTCAGGTATGTGTTAGGCTTTATTGTGGCTTGCTATTTTGTTTGTATAATATATCACGATTACATCCTGCATACAAGTGATTAATTTGCACACGGATGTGTATAAGAGACAGATTGTAGGGACAACATCACATGGGGGTCTCCAATGGAGTTGGTTTAAAAGGTAAAGTGACGGAATTCATCCAAGTTAACAGCGTTTGCCAATACAAATGGTAGGAACATGTCACTTGGAGTCACATTCGGAATCAGAAGATATAATTTTAGGACTAAAACATCCTTGTTTTATCAAAAAATTACTCCAACAAACCCACCCACCACTATCGGCCTTCCTCCTCCTCCCAACCACTCACCAGTTGCTACGCTGCCTCTCCTCTCAGCTGCCACCCCCTCACTTCTCATACTGCCCCTCCCACTTTCCCTCTCTCCCTCCCTCCTATCACCATTTCCTTACTCTCCAAATCCGAGGAACTTCTCCTTTTCTCCCGTCACCCAACCCTTCCTTTTTCGCCCAGCCTCAATCCGCCGTCACCTTCACAAATACCTCTCAAATTCTCAATTGAAATCACCTGCTTCATTTTAGCCTAAACTATCAATTTCCCAAAACAAATATTATGTATATTCACAAACAAAATACATCATAAATTTACTGGGTAACCAAATCCAAGAAATAGATTGTCCATGACAAAGTTGATAAAATCCAGCAGTAGTTTATCATTCAAAATCAGAGAGTGAGGCGTTTTTTGATAAGATGAATGGACTGAGCAATTAAAGAGGCACGACTTTCTCAATTTCTCTCATATTCATCAATTCCTCTAAAAAGCTATACCCCTAAATTTTTCCCCGAAGCCATCACTTGTTGCTGCATCCTTCAGGTTCGAAATTTAATAGGAATCAATCCTTCATATAATCCTTTCCCCCTCTGATGGACTCACTTTCTCCCCTTGCACAACCATCTTCATTTACACATAGCCTATTAATCATAGATGATTAAATGTTGCGACCAGCTCTTTAACGAGTTCTGTTTGTTCGTTTGCACAAGGGCTGAAGGTTTGGGGACAGTGGTTGCATGTGGTGTTTGTTGGGGTGGTGGCGGTGGTGCAGGTGGGGTTAGGAGTAAAAGGTGAAAAGACCATCTAACAATAGACTGATTAGGATTATATAAGTAATTTCAATATATTCTGTTAGTTTGGATGATTTCGATCCACATTACCTTTTAATCCAAAATATATAGTGGTTTAAGATAGGTTTTCAAAACATATGGGGGTTAAGGGTCTATTAGCTATAGTATATGGGGGGGGTTTATGGTAATTTACCCTTCAATTTATAATTCTTCTTTATGAAGGAGGATTTCTTGTCATCCTTCATCTCAATAAACTTCCGTTTCTACCTTAAAAAAAGGATATGCTTGCATATACTAGGACTAATTTTCAATTTACATTGTGATTTTGTGTTTAAACACTTCTGTATATGTTTCGTTTCTTAACAATTCTTAGTCTCATTTGCCCTGCTGTATCATCTTGAAAAGTTGAGTGGTATTTGATCAATCTACATTTTGATATCTTCACACATTTGATCAATCTACAAGCAAAAGGTCTAGAAATAGACATAATTTAAAGTGTACATTGGAAGCTGCGAAATAGTAGATTGATTCGTAAAAAGCACAGAAAAGAAAAAGAGTCTCATGAGACCTTGTTTTGATTGAAGGACCAAATGTATTCTGTTACTGGTATTGTTATCCAAAAACTGATTTCAACAATCTATGTTTGCACATTCTGGCAGGAACCTTGGAATATTTAACAGCTTTATTGCCCCTTCCACAGGAATAAAAATCACAATGAAATTCATCATTTCCTTTATTTTTACTTTTTAGCATGAACACCTTCTGAGATGGCAGAGATGGTCTTCCTGGTTTAACTATTTCAGGTTCCGGCCAGACCAAACTACAGCCTGGTTCTTTATTATGCTGCTGACCGACCTGTGAATAAAAAATCTCTTTGTTGGGTAAATTTGTGGACGGGACTGACATGTTCCGAGATTCACGATTCAAACTGATTCCAAGCATTGTTGAGGTATGGGTTACTGTATTGTTATATGGTATGTGTGATATTTGTGAGCTTCTGATACACGTTTTCACTTGGGACAATGAATGACAGGGATACTGGATGGTTAAACGTGCTGTTGGAACTAAAGCTTGCCTACTAGGGAAAGCAGTAACCTGTAAATATCTTAGACAAGACAATTTTCTGGAGGTCAATTTCATCTTTATTAACATCTTAAAATTGCGTTGTACTAGATTTTCAAATGATTGAGACATAGGTTTCTGCTTTGATTTAATACGATTTTGAATGTGCATCACCTAGGTTCTCAACCTTGAAACTTTTTAGTTCCACGAATTTGGATATGAATGTGAGAATCTAATACCATAGACAGTTTTCACCAGTCATGGACCTCGATAAGATCCTGTAGGTGTTCCTGCATCTAGGTGTCTGTAATTACCTAAAGGTTTAACCAGAGCACTTTGACATGTTAGACACTGGGTAGGTAAACCAAACAATACTTATGACTTACATGAGACTAGTCACCATCCTAAAGTTTCTTATCAAACTTATGTTTATGAGGAATTAAATTAATTTTTCTATTATGCTTTTTTAGTTGATGAAAATACTTTCTTAGGTGTCAGTTCTTAAACTCAGGCAATAGTCCAAATCATTTGCATGCATGCGAATGCAATTCAACTCTTCTTTCACAAAATTTTCTTTTTGGTCATGGGTGTCAAACAGTTAGTTTTTATTAGTTCCAAAAACTTATTTTGCTGCCTATCCATATGATTTTGGAACTAGCAAAAAATAACTATTTATATTGGTATAAGCCATACCCAAATCCTTTTTGGCTGCTGTTTATCAGATTTGGAACATCACCAATCATCTGTTGAGTAGATTAGTAAGTTAATGTTTAACAAAGTAAAAATTATATGTGTCCCTTTTAACACGGACAGTTCGCCTGCAAGTGATGTTGTCTCTACCATCTTATTGGCAAATTTTGTTCCTGATTAGTTTTTCTACTCTATTGGAAAACTTATAAATGCTCCTCGTGTGCAGATTGATGTTGACATTGGCTCGTCATCTGTGGCAAGGAGTGTGATTGGTCTCGTCCTTGGATAAGTAACAAGCATTGTTGTTGATCTTGCTATATTGATAGAGGTTTGTATATTTTTCCACTTACAGTAGTAACTCTTTAATAGCACTTTTTCCCGTCTGGATTGAGATTCAGTTGGCATTCTCAAGCTGAAAATGTTTGTAGATATTTTCTGTATGGTATGGCTTGTTTTGTCTATGAAATTTTGTTTGCTAAAATCCGTGCATATCTATTTTGCAGGCAAAAGAAGAGGCAGAACTACCCGAATATATCCTCGGAACTGTTAGATTAAATCGTGTTATGCTCGACTCTGCTGTAGCTTTAGAGAATTGAGGTTTTGATATTTTAACACCTTTTCTCTAAATTTTATAAATTTACCTCTTTTTTCATTCTTATAATATAGAGAATCAGGCAGAGCTGTGATGACTACATGATATACTTCATAGAGGCAGAGCTGTGATAACTACATGATTTACGAGTGTTCTCCCGATGGTTATTGGTAATAATAATAAGAGAGTAACACATTGGAATGAGAGTCGTACTTAGCATCAATTCTTCTTTGATTGTTGCAAGGAAAGTATTTTATTCCCCTTGCCCTTCTATCTCTTTTTTCCTTTTTTTCCAACGAAGGAAAGCTATAATTGTTAAATTTTTTTTCCCAGTGGTTTACTAATATTTCTTGTTGGTTTGAGAAACAGGCTTTATAATTAAATCCGATCTCTGTAAGGAATATTTGAATGCTGAGTTCTATTTAAATTGATTCAGCCACAGAAGATGAGAGTTGGAGAAAGAATCAAAGAGCTAGTAAGAGAAAAATCAATAATGGGATCATCAGAAACTCCCCAACCAAGCAATAGCAATATTAATAGACAGGTTAATATCAATGTTGAACAACAACAACAACAATTGGACGCTATAACAGCTCATGAATTGCACAACTAGCAACACTTATCTATTATATATGAAGGAAGAATCTTATTTAATATGGTGGTTTCTCCTTTTAGATTCTTGAATAATTAATTTTAAAATTTAAAAACTAACCACCATTAAGTATAAAAAAAAAAAAATAAGTTTGAAACTAATTAATTCTTTAATTAATTATAAAACATTATCACTTACTTAATTACAGTTATATTTATAATTTTTTTAAATGACAGCCAAAATCGCTAGTATAACTAATGACAAAGAGAGATTCTTTGGTTGTTTTGGGCCCTTATTGGGTAGAGGCCAATTTGTTGTTGGAATTGGGATTCTCAAGCCCCGAATCTAAGGAATACTTTATACTCAATTTCTCTCCATCCAAAACAATTTCTTTTGTTTTTCAAAAAGATTTTTTATCTCATTTTTTACATTAATTTCTTATCTCACATTTGTTTGACATAGTGATAAAGATCCTCAACGGTGGAATACACAGGTAGACAATGCAACTATTTGGTTGTGTTGATCAATTTTGACAAATTTTAGACATTAATCCACACCATAAAATATTTGTAAACTTGGACGACAATTTGAACTGAGCTAGATCAAGAAATTTTGCAAAAGCGAGCTAATTAAGAGCTAAAATATCGTAACAAAAAAAGAAATAAATATATTTCACCAATTAAGTCATTGAGTTATTCTATGTCTGATTGATTCTGAACTAGTTTTCTATTTACAGTATTAAATTATGGATTACTTATATATCGTAAATTGAGTCTATTTAAAAATAACCAAACAACACTGAGGACATAGTAGCATCATATTGTAGACCAAAAGTAAGGTAAACTTTGGCGGCTAGGCTAATTTCTTAAAGTGTGAAGAAAAAGAAAAAATTTTCTTAAATTGTGAAGTTTTTTTTTTTGGCGTTCTAAAAGTAGTTGCATTTGGAAAAAAGCAATTATTTAAAGCATTGGGCCTTTAGGTTGCTTTTTCCAAATGTAACCTAGTGTCGAATATTAAAAAAAAAAATGCACATTATTTTAGTTATTAGGTTGATTTTCTTTTGTTTATTTAACCTGTTTTAGGGTTTTTTTTGGTGGTTTGAAATTTATAATTTAGACTTATAGAAGAAATGAAAATAAATTAAAATATTATAAACTAAAGCAAGTAGAAAAATATATGGAAACATTTTAAAATTAAGAAATTACATAAAATATTTAATAGTAGACAAAATATTTTAAATTTTTCAAATTTGAATTTTTAACTGTAGTGGTTAAAATATCAAAATTAAATATATAAAAAATTGAAATTTAAAACTAAGGGTGTTTCAATCAATTAACTAGATTTTTTTAATGGTGTTAAAGTTTTTAAATGATGAATATCATCTAGATTTTCTTCTTCTCTTCTTTGTGTTCTAATTTTGTATCGGGAGTAGTAGAAGCCAAGTAAAAGATGTGGTTAAAAGTATGTTTTAATAATACGAACTGTAATTTATTAATTTATTTCATATGTGATTTATTTCAAATGTTTAATTTAAATTATGTATATTTCATATTGTCTAGGGTGTAGCTAATATTTATATATTTCATGTTTCTTTTTTACATTAAAGTAGTGATAGCTTATTGCATGTTTGTAATAGTTTACTTTGAGAATTTAATGCATTTTTATTATTTTTAATATCCATGTCCAGTATTTTTTTAATATAAATAATTATTTTAGCAATTTGTATCTGGTTTAAATAAATGTTAATATTTAGACGTGATGCATGTTTATCGAATGCTTTGATAATTAGTGTTTGGATAAATAAGTGAATGATTTATACTTGTTAATATCCACATATCTATTCAGGTTAGCTAATTTTTGCCTTAAAAATAGTCTCTTATACACATCTTTTGCAAACATAATTTTTATCTCTAATAGAATGCGCGTTAAGTTTAGATGGATTTAATACGCATATGAGTTTAGTTTTTTCAATCTATGTATTAAAATTTTAAATTCTTATGTCGGTTTAGACAATTAAAATATTGAGGGCAATTATGACATTTTACTATTCATTTTATATGAAATTTTTAAATTCATTAATATTGGTGGGTAATTTGTGGATAAAATAAAGGATTAATAACACTTTGCTCCTCTGAATTGGGTGAGTAATTACACTTTGCCTCCTATACAAAAATAGTATACACCATACCTAATTATGACAATATTCATCAAATAAACACTTTAACATTGCATTTGGATGGAGGAACTTGGGTGGATTTAATTTGAAATCCTAATCCTTAATAACTTATCCAAACAATTTAATTGATTTAGTTGTGGATTTGAAATTTACTGACAATTGAGAGTGTGATTTTAATGGTAGAAGGAAAGGATTTGAAATTCACCCAAATTCATGCATTTCAAATCCACATAATTTAAATCCATTAATTTCTAATACTTCATTAAAATATACATTTTGCCCTCCATTCACATTATTCATCTTTTAAAATTTTTAAAATATTAAAGAAATCAAGAAAATTTAATTAAATGACTAAAATACCCTTTGTAAATATTTGATTTTTCATGTATTTAATTGAATTAGGAAAAAATAAAATATAATAGCACATTAATATCTTGGACTTTAAGGAATGAAAATGTAAGAAATTGTTGAATTATATTATATCCTACATCGCAATTTATATAGAAATTATATCTTCATACAATACATTTACAGAAAAAAATTTCATAGAAAACAAGTTCATATGATAATAGTTTTATCACTACAGTTATGCATTCAAATTCGAAATAAATATTGTATATTGAATTGCTTGTTTAAAAAGGCAGACTGATGATTTAATATATGATTGCTTACATTAAAATATTATATATGTCTCTTGTACTTATTTTTAAATAATTATCACATAACTATCAAACTTTGAATCTATAAAAATTAAAATATAATGCCAATGGTATTTTAATCATCTAACTAAATTTTCTTGATATTTTGAAATTTTAAAAAGATGAATATTGTGAATAGGCTAGACAAAATGTATTTCGTAGTTCAAGAATTCAAAGTGTAATTACCCATATAATTTAGGGGACAAAGTGTTATTAACCCTTATGAAAACCCACGACACGACATGGCGGGTGGGGGGTGGCCCCATGCCTTTCAAAGATGTATAGCAGTATTCACTGTTATTTGGAAATTGTTATTTTTAAATTTTTTTTAGTGAATATTGTTATTACTCTTTAAAAAAATTATTAAAATAAGATGTGTAAAATTATTATAAAATATTATTTTAAAAAATAAAAATTATTGACTGTCCTTCTAACCTCGATATGTTAATTAATTACTTTCCCTTATCAATGAGTGATATTAACAGATAAAAGTGGGCCTGCTTAATTAATTCCTACTGTATTTTTTTATTTTATAAGGTCCACCACTACCAATATAATAATTTGTCAGCTATATTATTCCCCGTGGGCTTTAAGCTAATGCGCACATATACAGTACCATTGCAGTTGGACTCCCTTCAAATTTTGCAGTTTGGATGCAACATGATTTGTTTTGGGCCCCCACTCTTCTGCTGTAGGCTCAAGGGTGGTGGGCCGTGAGCACGGGTATTTGGACTGCAACACGGTCACCGATATATCTCCAGTTTCTTTCAAAAAATACAAAAATGAAAAACTTAGTTTCTAACAGTAATGGATTACTGAATGCCCTATTAATCGTCTCACTGTCTGCAGAGTGTCTACAACATTTTATAGAGATTCTGTAGCTCTGAGACAGTGTTATGTTATGTTCAGAACTTCTTGAGTGACTGAATTTCTTGAAACGTCAAGATACAAAATTCTAAATCTTATTACGAGGGTTTTGTTAGATTCATAGACTTGAGTTTTGTGAATGCGTGGTCCGTATTAGAGTTTTCGTTATGTGTGGCTATCTAAATAAGTTGTAATCCATTTAAGATGGGATAAGTAATATAAATCGACTCCGTAACATAATGTTATAAATTTTAATTTATAAAAGGTCATGTCACCCATGATATAATCTGATACAGAAAATTTTACATGAATTCGATTCACGGTAAGTGGGGTGGACCCCTTAGTTTACGTTCATCCACATCACTCTAATTCATTAAAAATAAATTTTTTCAGAATTATGTGGATGAATATGAATCAAAGAATCCATAACACCCACCGTAAATCGAATCCATAATATTATGAACTCCGACAAGCTAGCCTTTTCAGTTTCCATGTCCCATTATCATGCACACATAGATTTCTATTTCACAGTTTGAAGTGATTTTCACCAACACAATCCCGGCAACCCTTTAATTTACATCCATAAGCTTCTTCCGGACTAATGAGAATTGGTGCATCAATACTCAAACATACAATCTCTTGTTTCTTGCTATGTGTGATATTCCTGCTTAGCCTGAAGGAGACAGTAAATTTAATACCAAGGCTCTTAAATTATCCGCTCAAGTAAAAAGTCAACTACCCTGTTTTCAAGGTCACATTAACTCGCAAGACTAGCATACGGAGGTTTAAAACTCTCGTCGACTCATTCAAGGCTCCTTCGATCCAGGGACACGAGAGGCTCAAGTTTCAACTAATAAAAAAGTACTACTTCCGTTATCTTAGGAAGATCGACGATATTTACACATATTTTTACTACAATATTTATTAGTAGTACAATTAATTTTTTACACATCGTTTTTAATTGCTCGCAACCTCGCACACCTTCAAGTTTCAAGTGAACGTCTTGTTGAATAAACATTTACAGAGACATACAAAAAGTTAAATAAAAGAAACTATTTAAATATCATCACCATTATCTGGATACCGACCGTTTTGACCCGGCTCCTTCTACTGTACTCATTTATTTATATGAGTTATGACCCATTCTTTCAGAAAATGCTAATCCACCGTTGTCTTTACTTATTAAGCTAGCATGGGATGCGTGAAGCATTTTAAAAAGGCAAAAGCTAAATAGTACCCGTGGTATTCTATTTGTGTCATTATATACACTTTTCATTTAGTACTAGTATGCATGAAAATGTAAATAAATTATCAGCACTAGTAATGACTAATTAGAACCACAAACTGAATTACTCAAAAGAGGAAAAAAGGGGTTGTGGGAAGAAAGAGCAAAAGAGGTGGGATCAAGTGTGCATCTGAATTGGGCAAAAAGATCTGCAAATGTTGACAAAATTCCTAGAAAATGGACAGAAGAGAAAGGGTGAGGGGGGATGCATGCAAATGGTAGAAAACAAGTGTTTATAACGGCTATTTACTAGATTGATCACCACAATTAACTTTTAATCACTAAGGTCAAAACCTTTTTTAGTTTTTGCCAGTTGCTTGATAGATAAAGGATTCTCATCATGCTTCGTGATCATGATAACATCTATCCATAATCATTACAACAAGGTAATCCCGGTATTATTCTTGACTCAAACATGCATTTTGACCAAGCATAATTGCAATAATGCAAAACTACAAAAACAAAAAAAAACAAAAAACGAAGTTGCCCATTAATGCATTTTTGTGGACCCAGATATGGTATTGAATTTGAAGTACATGCAACTGAACTACTGCTTAAATTTCGGTTCAAATTAAAAACCCCTGCAAATTAATTGATAGAGACTTGAGGAAAAAAAGTAGAAATTAGATGCCCTCAAATTGAAAGATTTATTCTTATATTCTTTAATGGCAAACACATACCTAAAAAAAGGATTAAACTGGTCCAGTCTTGTTCCAAAAGGAGATTAAATAATGTGTATAAGAATCTCAAGTCCCAACTAATCTGTAGGAAATTCATTCCCTCCTTTTCCTCTGCCTTTTTCTCTATTCCCCATGCATCCCTCAATCATCAACAAATCAAGAACAGGAACAAAACATACATACATCATAAGGTGACACAAGTTTTTTTCTACATTAATCCCTCTTTCTTTCATCTGTACCATGATTCAAATTCAAGTCCCTATGGAGATTCTGAAGCTCGCTCACTTCAGCCTTCTCATATTCCCTTTGTTATTCATTGCAGCAGTTTCTGATGTTGATCCCATCTCAGAAGCACTCTGCTGAGCTTGAAATCTGAGCTCATAGATCATTCCAACAGTTTGAGTGACTGGATTATTATGCCTTCTTCCCCTGTGAATTCTTCTGATGATGATAAAATTGTTGCATGTTCTTGGTCTGGAGTGAAATGTGATAGCAACTCCTCTTTACTTATTGGTTTGGACTTGTCTGTGAAGAATCTTGGAGGTGCACTCTCAGGAAAGCAATTCAATGCCTTCACTGAGATTCTTGATCTTAATCTCAGCTATAATTCATTCTCAGAGCAACTTCCTCAGAGTATTTTCAACCTCACTAATCTAAGAAGCTTAGACATCAGCAGGAACAACTTTTCTGGACATTTTCCAAAAGGGATATCCCATCTTCAACAGTTGGTTGTTCTTGATGCCTTCAGCAACAGCTTCTCAGGGCCCTTACCGGCTGACGTTTCAGAAATTCAGTCACTCAAAGTTCTGAACGTTGCAGGGAGTTATTTCAGTGGGCCAATTCCGTCATTTATTATGGGTCATGATCAAGAATCTTGATTTCATTCATTTGGCAGGGAATTCCCTGAGTGGTGAAATCCCTCCTGAATTGGGAATGCAAAAACTGTCACTCACATGGAAATTGGTTACAACACATATGAGGGAAGCATTCCATGGCAATTAGGCAACATGAGTGAGCTTCAGTATCTTGATATGGCAGGGGCAAACCTATTGGAGTTATTCCAGAAGGTTTGCTGATGTCTCTTATACACATCTAGATTGTATAACATTCAGGAAGAGAAGTGTTGATTCTTCCTGGGAGTTCAGCAGCATTGTATCTCTCCAAAGTTTGGATCTTTCTGATAATCTACTTTCTGGGACTATTCCTGATAGTTTCTCAGAGCTGAAAAATCTTAGGCTGCTCAGCCTCATGTATAATGACTTGAGTGGCACTGTTCCTGAAGGTATTGCTGAGCTTCCACAACTTGATACCCTTCTCATATGGAACAATTATTTTTCAGGTTCACTTCCACAGAACTTGGGAAAATACTCAAAGCTCAAATATGTTGATGTTTCAACAAACAATTTTGTTGGTGAAATACCCTCAGGCATATGCACAAGTGGGATGCTGTTGAAGTTGATCCTGTTCTCCAACAATTTCTCAGGTGGGCTCTATCCATCTCTCTCCAATTGCTCCACTCTTATTCGCCTTCGAATTGAAGATAATTCATTCTCAGGTGAAATGTCATTGATATTTAGTAATCTTCCTGATATAACATACATGGACTTGTCAAGAAATAAGTTTGTGGGAAGGATAACCTCTGATATTGCCAAAGCATCCAATCTTGAGTACTTCAATGTGTCTAATAATCCAGAACTTGGAGGAGTAATTCCAGAAAAAATTTGGTCTTTGCTATATCTACAGAACTTTTCTGCAGCCTCTTGTGGTATGTCAGGAAACATCCCTGCATTTGAAGTCTGTAAATCTGTGATTGTTGTTGAGTTGAGCAGGAATAATTTATCAGGGACTTTTCCTGGAAGCGTATCAAACCGAATTGTCAGGGTCTTATGATGATGAACTTGTCCAGTAACAACTTATCAGGTCATATACCTGTTGAGTTGGCCAAGACAAACTGCTATTAATATCCTAGACATGTCACATAACAGGTTTAGTGGTCCAATACCTATGGAGTTTGGAAACTCTTCAAGCTTAAAACTCCTGAATGTGTCATTCAATGATCTTTCTGGTTCAATACCCCTGGAGAAGAGCTTTAGATTGATGGGTAGCAGTGCATTTATCGGAAACCCGAGGCTTTGTGGGGTGCCGTTGAGACCTTGTTATCATGGCAAAGGAATGCCTAGAGGGCTTGAATTGGGAAGCAGGAAGACACAGAAGTTTGCTTGGGTTCTAATAAGCTGTGCTGTCATTGTTTTACTCATTGTTAGTTTGATATTTGGGATAATTCATTTCAGAAAAGGAGCTAAAGATGACTGGAAAATTGTATCTTTCAGTGGGTTTCCAGGATTCACTGCAAATGATGTTCTAAGGAGTCTCTTATACAGATTCTTCAATCCTACAGAAGCCACAAATGCATTTTCTCATTCAGTTTGCAAAGCAGTTAGAACTGGAATAACTGTTTCACAAAAGATTTGTGAATGGACACCAAAGATCTCAGTGGACACCATGTCACGACTGATAGACAGAATGGGCAATGCAAGGCACAAGAATTTGGCTAGGCTACTTGGTTTTAACTACAACAAGCATCTAGCATATCTGTTGTGACGATTACTTACCTAATCAAAATCTAGCTGAAAAGATCAGTCTGAAGAAAGGATTGGGATACCAAGTACAAGATTATAATTGGAATTGCAAGGGGACTCTACTTTCTTCATCATGATTGCTTTCCTGCAATTCCACACGGTGACTTAAAGGCTAGTAACGTAGTATTTGATGAAAATATGGAACCTCAGTTAGCCGAATTTGGACTTAGTTCGTTGTTTCAAATAAGCAATAGCCATTTTCCAGCAACAACTAATCCAGAAACAGGTAATCACTAGTTCTACATGACCATGTAATGTATAAGAGACATCAAAAGATCTGGTCTTGCATTATTATATGCCATCTTTGTGTGAGACAATGCATCAAAAAGTTATACCAACAAAAAACAGAATCATATCTTCCATAGCCTGCATTGGGCTCCTTACTTGTTCTCTCAAGATTTTGTTTTGAATTCTTTGACCAGGTGAGGTCAGCACATGCACAAAGGACCAGCTTTACAAAGATATATACTGCTTTGGAGAACTAATTATGGAAATCTTAACGAATGGAAGACTGAAAAATGCAGAAGTGCAAATCAAGAGCACTTCAAAGGAGGTTCTCCTACAAGATATTTTCAATGAGAATGAGATAAGTCCCTCCAATCCAATCCAAGAAGAGATAAAATTGGTTTTTGATGTCGCGTTTCAATGCATAAGAAGTAGACCATCTGACAGACCCTCAATGGAGGATGCACTGAAGCTTTTATTACAGTTGAAACATCAAAAGACAAAACAAGACTTTGGAAAAGAGGGCCAAAATATCTCTAGTTGTTCTTGATCAATAACTATATCCAGATATATGTAAGTACCTATAGTAAACTCATAAAATTTTGCAGTTGTATTTGACTTGGTTGTTGTTGTTGTTGTTTTTGTTTTTTTTTTTTTTTTGGGTGGGCATCTGCTTAAGTAGTTGTAGTGACTTTCTGTAAAAAGAGCAGTGTATTTATGGAAAAATTCTATTGTCCGTTTTAAGGAATAATTTCCTTATATTTTAAATGTTTGTACAGTATAATATCATGTGTTTTAAAAATTTATACCGTACAATCTTTTAAAATTAATGAAATACTTTTCTAAAAAGGACGATAGAATTTATCGTATTTATGTTTGTATTTATAGCTTCTTATGGTATTTACCATCAATTTGCTGCATATTTTCTTTCTAACCGACTTGATTCTTTCTTTTTAACTTATTATATTCCTCATATTTAAGTGAAATGTTACTTGTCTAAAGAAGTATCATCAAAAGATAACTCCCTAGACAATACAAATCATTGGCAATCACATATATTTACAAATCTCCCACCAAGTGGGATGAGGGCCTAGACAATACAAATTTAAGAATTACAAGTAGTTATATAGATAGCTCACCATTTAAGGATGATGGTAGCAAGAATCAAATTTATGATTTTCACCGCTTCAGACATTCTGCTTTTCGTCTGAGCTAACCTCTACGGGCATCTGGGCAGACTTGTAGAACTGCCAAGAAATGTGCGTGGTTCTAGTGTTTGTGCTATTTTGCAGCATCACCAGACTAAATAGTGGAACTTACACATTCGCAATAACCAAAAACAACACTTCTATTCAGCAATCAAAAGGGATTGTAGACAATAACAAATACAATGGGTGATATAACATCATTAACGTTATTACTAAATCCTAGTTACAAAGTTTCTTTAGCAAACGATTATACTATATGTTTGCTGTTTACAATAACAATTGAATGTTTAACCGAAGTATACTTGTTTGTGGCCCAAAGAGGCTTGAGATTGGGTGGCGATGATAACGAAGGTCGTGAAATAATTGGGCTCCCTTGGTGGGTTGGGCCCTGTCCTCTAGAAAACTGACGTTTAGAAAGTAATAAAACACACTATGCATGTGGCCACAATATACCATTTGAAGTACGCTTCAAATTGAAATTTTGAAATTGAATAATTAGAATTCGGTGAGTTAATTGATTTACTATGTTAATGAGGCCGGGCCATACTATGTGTAATGATTGCACCATTCACAAAAGACCGACACTCAAATTTCATAGCTTTTGGTTCGTTATTCCCATTATTCTACTCTAGAGGAAAAGGTACTTCCCCTTTGGACCAGTTGTGGGCGAGGAGGGATTTGAATCCCCGACATCGTGGTTCATAGCCACATGCTCTAATCCTCTAAGCTACAGGTCCCAACATTTTCAGATGATCTGTTCTTGGGAGTACCCTTATAAGGGACTCTTTCTTCTCAGAAATCGGTTACGAATTGGAATTGAGTTTTTGAATTCAGGAATTAATCGATTTTCAAATTGAATTCAATACTTGATTCCCTCCTATACATACTTTTTAAATAAATATGTGTATAGAGTTTCGAAATTATTTTTGAAAGAAAACTTCAATACTTGTCGTCAGAACAAGTTGAAAGTTTACAACGTTACTTCATCTTTTTACATAAATGTATATATTTTTTATAAAAATACATATATAATCGTACAAATGATATTACATATGCAAATGCAAAAATAAACACACGTATATATACAATTTATATACGTTAAGTCTTAAGAACAAATTACATCCATTCAAGTATGATATAGTTTTAATGAAATGGAATTATGATTTGTTTTATTACTTGTTGGATTTTATTTTAGATAAGTTTTTATTTTTATTTTTTTCAATTTTTGTATCAAGGATTTCAATCTAACGTCAATGGGCGAAATTGGCGAATACGGTTAATCAATGCAAGACCAATTACCGATTTGAATTTGGTTAACTAGATTTTATTTCACAAGAATAATAAATGTGGAAAAATCGGTCAAATAACTGTCTCTTATACACATCTAGATGTGTATAAGAGACACGGATCTCCAGATATGTCAATTCCATTAGTTATGTCTCTTAATGTACAATAGTCACTAAATGTGTTGCATATACAGGATATTGAACTATTATATTTTTTTTACAAATTTGGTCATTGAACTACTTTAAATTTGTGTCTAAAGTTACTCATTTTATTTTTCCATGGTAACTGTGTGATTATAGAGACACACTTAAAATAATTCAGTGATCAAATTTGCAATCAGAGTGATTTCAAACACATGCTTAAAAAAATTTAGTGATCAAATTTATAAAAAATAATAATAATTCAATAATTTTATATATAAGAGACAGATATAACACCTCTTAGATCTAAGTTTGTGTTGGCCCATTACTACCACACACAGAGAAACAATGAATGAAGTCAACCGAGCATGTCAATTTTCAGAGCCAATGTCCAATGTCATGGTGGTAACAATCATGAACAGGTACTTTGGTAATTTGTATTATATCAATTAAAAAGCTGTCATTAAAAAGTCATTTATCTAGTCGATCTTTAATTCTAAAAAAGATTTTGCATTTAAAATTAAATTTTATAAAATCTTTCTTTGATCAGTCTGATACATAAATTTTATAATATTTAATCTATATCACAAAATTTATAAGTAGAATTAAAAATCATATTTACTTAAATATTTCCGAAAGTCGATTTGTATTCAAGGCCTATGCCTTAATCTCGATCCAAAGGCAATGCGTGGATGCAACTGATCAAGTGCGTGTTAGTTTAAAAAAAATTCTTATACCTATTGAATTTATCAAAATAAACATTGTGAATTTTTTAATATTTAAACTTCTACATCAACTAACAGAGCAGATTCATATAAAAAAATTTACATACTCGATTGGTGTTTGTATTTTGATTTTCTACGTTAAGGAAAAAAAATTATATAGCTAGTAGAGAGCAAAGGTAGTGGACCCCACTCACCTACTCCCCTGACAAGTCTATTTGTTGTTATTGGCTGCAGTCATTTGATGCAAATCAAAGGGTATTTTTGGAAAAATATTTATGATTAATTATTATTGTTGAAATAGTGGAAACAATACGCATGTAAATTAGTAATCCTAATCTCCTGCCATTAGTGGAAAATAGTGGCCCAACCAAATTCTCTGGCTCTTACCAACCATCCCACCAACTCATTTACTTTCTTGTGCAGTAAAAATATTTTTCACATTTTCTCCAATAATAATTGCTGGAAAATAGTTCAATCTGATTCCGTATTAAACTGAGACGTATAAGAAGCGCGTGATACAACTTCCCGCTGACCCTGGACGAGGATTCCGTCCACATACAAGTAATAAGTATTATATTTTTTAGAAAATATTATTATAGATCCGATTTTAAATTTCATAAATCTTGCGATCAAAATTAAATTTTATAAAATTTTATTTACATCATATCATAAATTTTATAATATTTAATCCACACACAAAATTTATAAATTATACTATAAATCAGATCCACTTAAATATTTTTCTTATATTTTAAGCGTCCAGCAAATCTTTATTTATTAGAGAAAGAAAGAAGAAAAAATAAAAAATAGATAAAGTCTTCGTCAGCTATTCCTGACCTGTACGGTGCAGATCGGATTTGATAGTAGGGTTAATTACACTTTACGTTGAATCTATATTATAGTTGTACTTTGTCGTTTGAATCTTAATAATATATATTTGTACAGGGATCTTAAAAGATTTTATTATATAAATAATTATAAAAAAATGATATAAATATTTATTTTGACAAAAATATTCTCTAACAATTTGTGTTAAGTTATTTTACTTTTAATTAATTTTTAATAATTTCACATATTATTTTTATTTATTCTATTTATTTTTATTTCCGGACTATAAGAGAATTTTATGAATTATCAAATTTTTTTAATCAACTTATATATTATTTTGTTCATTTATAAAACTAAATACAAAAAGAGATTTTTACAACTATTTTTTGTTCATTTTCATTTTACATGAACTAAATATGTTAAATATAAATTACTAAACATTTTTTTTTGGAAATTAAAAGATATCTTATATAAGAATATAATTTCCATTTCATAATTAATAACAAGGTACAAGAAGAATTATCTTTTAACTAAATAAATACATTTGCTTTTTTTGTACGACAACAAAACACATGCAAAAATTTTTATTTTTACAAATTTTTTTGTTAAGTAAAATGTGTAAGAGACAGGCTTCATTTATTTAAATAATTCATACTAAGAGAATTGGCTTTATTTTTCTTATGACTAAATATGTAAAAAAATTTTACTATACAATTATTTATTTTAAAAGTTTGTTCTATTAGTAGTTAGTTTTAAAAATGAATCCAAATAATATAACAAGTAATATTATTAAGGAAAATGTGATAAAAAAATTTATTATTCTTGTGAAATAAAAATATATTATATGAAATCATTAAAAATAAAATAAAAAGAAATATAATTTGCCTACAAATGTTTTAAACGTAATAATATCAAAATAAATGTCCACACGACAAATTGTAATTAGATTGCAAATGTAGTTAATAATGGAATTGAATAATGTTATCCCAATCATAAGGGTAATTAACATTTTTAAACCGTGTCAATGACTATACAATTGTTTTTTGCAATCCAAAGTTACATTTTCATTGTGACAAAAAATCACTCAATATGAATTAGGAACAAACATACAATTATTTCGATTTTGAAACACACTATTTTGATTAGGACAATCAAAAAAAAAAAAAAAAAGTATAATTAATTTTTTCTTGTTTGACATCAGTCGTCAAGATATTTATTGATTCGATATTAATGATCTCCTATTAAAATCTCAAAAGCTTCTTGCATGTATTTATAGAGTCACTTCATAACAATTAATACAACGTGAAAAATCACGAACCCACAAACTAATTTCCAACATAGTAAAAGTTCAAAAAAAAGAAAAGCAGCGAGGAATTAAATGCATTGCACAAACGATATTTAGTCGACAGATAATTGACTCAGTTTAATGAAGATTGTTTCTCACGTACCAGGCTGCCAGCTGGGCACTCTGAATCTGTGTTTAATAGCTTAATGCTTACCTTTTAGATTGCTCCCACGTTTTCGTTTATAGTAACATAAGCCTTAAAATGCAAGGTCCTTTTTAATGTAGCAGAGAACAATTAAGATTAAAAAGGTGAGGAATGTCTAGATTAAACTATCATTGCTTTATATAATCAATTTGTTTTCTAAATTTTCTCAAAAACTCATTTGAGAAATTGATTATTTGGTATTGTGTTATATATTTATTGCAAGTCCAAAATCTAAGCAAGCTTGTATCTTGTGTGCATCTTTCAAGTTACATCAAAATGGAAAAACATGTTCTCGAATGTAGAAATGCACATAATAGCATCTAAGCAACAGATGCTTATTTCTTTCTAATTTTTTTTTTTTGTCTATATATACAAATTTAAAATATTTATTAGATTAGTGTTGGGTTTCACCTATAGACTTATGAGGAATTCTAGAATAATTCTCTTAGTTTTAAAAATTTGTGATATAAATTTTTAAAATACATGATATTGTACTTTATAAGTATTTAAAACACAAGGAAGGTTCCTTCCTAAACTTTATAGTCAGAATTAGAAGCCTATGATGATTCTTAAGCAAAAACGTGAGGGAATTACTGTGATTATAATGGGTAAAAATGGCTCTTAAAACCCATTCATTTTCCTTTTGTTTGACTATATTGGTGTGATTTCTGGGTTATTTTGACAGCAAAAGTGGATTTATTGCCAAACATGATCATATAAGTTTTTGCTGAAAATGTCGCTGGGTAATCTTTTCGGTGGCCGCGCCACCATCCCCACCAACTGATGCCGGGAACTGCCTACCATAATCATTCCATGGCCGCTCCTTTGCAGCATTTTCCTAATGCCACGTCGTTTAAGCCCAAAAATTTTTAAGAAGAGAGAGAACGAGAAAGAATTTTTATGAGGCTTTAACAAATTTTAAACAGAGTAATTTCGTCATTTAACAATTTGAATATTCATTTTGCTGAGTTGGATTGACGGAAAGGGTAAAATGAAAAAAATATAGCGTTAGGTTGTTTATTGCAAAATAGTTAGATTTATTATATTTAATCTTTAAAATTAAATTTTATAAAATTTTATTTATATCAGTTAATATTATTTACTTTTAACTGTTTAATCCATATTAAAAAAATATAAACAGGGTAAAAATTAATGTCTATCTAAATATTTAAAAAAAAAAAAAAAAGGGAGAAGAGAGAAAGGGGCGGACACGAGTTTCTGAAGGGTCAACATGGAGCCCCACTTAGCTTAATTCCAAAAATATTTAGTGGATTTGGTTTTAATTTTATTTGTAAATTTTGTAGTACATATTAAATCATCTAGATGTGTATAAGAGACAAATAACAAGATTTATATGGGAAATTATTAATAATTAAGATGTGTATAAGAGACAGGTATTTGTTTATAGTAACAGAATAAACTTTGTTAAGATTAAATATGTCTTTCTGTATACACATCTAGATGTGTATAAGAAACAGTATTGTTCTTATATTTTTATCTTTGCATTGTCGGAGAATGGCAATTAGAGAAGTTCAAACACTCTTATATTTGAGTTCGCCTCGAATAGAAATTTTAGGACTCAGGTTCAAGCTCATCGAACTCATGAAAGTTGAACTCGAATTTAAATTTGACAATTTCTAATAAACTCGAGTAAGTATGACAATCACAAATTGTTTATAATTGTATTGAATGATTAAAATGATACAATTTGAATTTGTAAAGAATTAAAATGCACTATTTTAAATATAAATGATTTCAAATATATAAATATAAAATGTAAGGTAGTATTAATTTTTCCCCATAGTTTAAGCTCATATTCCGTCATGCATTTAAGCTCATATGTCGTCCTGCAACCCAATATGTTTGTTTCAACATTGAGAATGTACAAGGTTTTAACATGGATGAGTTAGGAGGAGGTGGGCCTTTATGATTGGAAAATAATCAGAGAAATAGAAAATAAGAGATGGTTTTGATAGTGTATTTATTATTGTTAAGGAATTATTATCTTCACTTAAGTTGCTGTTAGGATTGAATCGCAATATTTTTCTAAAATTTTACAAAATCAAATTAGAAAATTCAGACAGCAAATTCGAATTTTTTCCAAAAAATACGGTAGAATATTTTTTAATAGAAGAAGAAGTAATATTTATTATCATAAAAGAAGATAATGATGCGCAGACACCCCTTAAATTTAAAATTAAATTTTAATAGTTATCTGACTGTTAAAAAAATAATAATTAATTATTAATTTTCGGGCTTAATTGGCTCCAAGAGCCCAAATACCCATTTTTGACTATAAATTTATTTCAACTTTTGGCACATTTTTCCTCCAAACATTCATCAATTACTTTTATTAAAAAATTCACAAAAGTACTTATGAATATTCAACTCTACTTACAACTTTTAAATGTGAGACAAATTCTTTCTTTTTGCATTTAATCACTGACTATTACTAACACTTTCTGCCAAAAATATAAAATTAATAGTAATATTTTATATTTAATAATTTAGAAAAAAAATTATAGTTATATCCTTCGATCGTCCTAAAAGCTTAATACAAAGTATAATATTGTCTCCTACTATATATATATATATACCGACACAAAACTCTCATATTCTACCACCTACATCCGTCACAAATTATGTAAAAAATGAATTAAAAAGTTAAAACAAGAACACCATTGTGTCTCCATTGACAATATTATTGGATTATTTTAAGCCAATTTCATCATCAATCTAAGCATCGAAATACTATTATAATTCTATAAACAAGTCCTATCAAGTTAGCTCTCACTTTGCTGGATGAGAATTTGATCAAATATAAGGCTCGAAAATTAAGTACTACTTCATCTTAGCCGACAACACCTGCGTAATCTAATTTTTATTTCTGTTTTGGTACCATACATAAATGAAAAATTCGTGTGAAGCATGTTGCATGGTGATCTCACACTATTATATGGTATTCGAACAGGTTTTATAATTAATGTCCACACGTTCTATCAAACTGCGACGCTGGTCCGGGGTGGTTACGAGGAAGGGGCAGTTGCCCCGTAATATTTAAAATTAGGTAAATATTTAAGTATAATTGATTTTTGATCTTATTTATATATTTAATAGTGTAAATTTAATTTTATAAAATAAATAAAATAATTTGACGTAATTAAAATTTTAAAAAATTCAATTTTGATTACAAGCTTTATAAATAAAATCTAAAATTAAGTTTAGCTAAATATTTTTGTTAAACTTATGTTTTTTTCTCTTCAAAATTCTTTAAATTATTATTATATTATTAAAAAAATTAGATTTCTCTCCCCAAAATTTTTGGAAAATATAAAAAATTATTCCGTATCTATGTATTTATATAATTTTATTCTCAAAAATTTCAAAAATATATTATTTTTCTTGATATTTTTAAAAATTTCAATAATCCCTTAAAAAATTTGACTTTATCCCCTAAAATTTTACAAAAATCATAAAACACTCCCCAAAATATGTATATATAATTTTTTTACACCTTCAAAATTAAACTTCTGCATACGTGTGCCTCGTGATACAGGTAGTTCGTAAACTAACCCTACAAAGTGCATAAGGGTCTCACAAGTCACAATATTAGTAGCTTCGTGTCCAACCTATAATGGAGACTTGCGTGGGACTTGAACTCGTAAACAAAATATATCTACTCATTTTTAATAGCAAGAATTTTTTGTATCATTTTATTCTTTGTTATACTATTTAGGTAAATCGTCAAAATTATTCTATTAAAATTATTTGTACAAAATTTTAATAGGTTCGTTAAATAATAAAACAAAAAATAAAATAAAATGTAAAACAGAAAATTCAATCTCAGCCACATTTTTAATATATTAATGGCCCCTACTTAATCATGATCTGGGTCACGTGGACCCAGCGGCCAGCGCAGTAGGTAACCAAACTAATTATCACCAATTCCACACACACCACGCGCTCAACTCTCGCGCGTAAACCAATCACCACCCGTTTTCACAAAAATCAAGAAGCCTAAAAACAAACATCGGAAAAAGGAAAAAAAAGAAACAATTTACTGAAAATCAGTGGCAAAAAAAAAATTAGTTTACTTGCCAGATCTACCATGGCACCAACTCTCAAGTCCCCCCGCCCCCCAGCACTTCTATAAATACAGACATTCGTCTCCTCCCAAAACTCGTGTCCGCCCCTTTCTCTCTTCTCCTCTGCATACCAATCTCTTGAGAAAATCAGTCTTTGAACAACCATGTAGATGTGATAAGAGCCAGTTCCTAAAGGTACGCTCTCTCATTCGTAAAGTACCACCCATTTTCAATTTCCTCGTATTCCTAAATTTTCTCTGCTAATAGACTTCACACTTCATTTGTTGCTTCCTTATTACAAATTCACAAATTCATACGTTGTTAGTTTGTTATTTTTTTCGTTGTATCTTAATTTGTTGGTTTTTCTGTCTTTCTTAGATCTTTATACTGGTAAGATTTGTATTTTTCGTTAAGTTTTTACTGTAAGTGCTGACATGGCAAGTTAAAAATGGAATCTTTTTTCTGGGTTTGGTTAATTTTTTTTTTATTGGGATATGTGAATCAGGATTGAATTGGGGTAGATCTAAGGGTTTGGGGAAGTGGGTTTTGTGGATCTGGATTCGGGTCGTTTCTGGTTACTAGATCTGATATGAAGATGCTAATGGTGGCTGTGAATACTGTTAAACCAGCCAGTATTATTTCTTTTCACCTACATGTGGTGCATATGCACTCTGTTTCGTATCATCATAGATCTGGGAAAAAGTTGGTAGATCTGATTAAATAAAGAAATTGCAACTGTATTAATTGGTTGATGTATTTCATTTGCATTTATTTACTTCAGCTTATCATAATCAATAAGAAAAACTTGCTGATTTGGATCTTATGTTGGAGTACTAGGTCTTGCTAATGGAGTAGTAGTATTACAACTTGCTTGTTTGGCCCTTTTGGAACATCAAAAGCATGTGATATTTTAATCGTGTTGGTTAAACCACCTTTGTATTTATTTGTTATTTCTGAAGCACATTCACAACGGGATGAAATACTAATAAACATACACATGCTTATCATGAAATGATGTTGAAATAGGTATGTATAGAAAGTGTCTTCACCATTACTAATATGTTGTTCATATGAATCCCTATGTCTGTTTTGGATTACGTACATTTTAGGTTGTTGAAATTTAGTGTGCGACTGAGATATAATTGATAGTCATTGAAGTGATTGGTTGATTGGGGATTAATATTTGTTTGTTGGTTGTGCATTTGATGATCCAGAATAATGGCATCTCACATTGTTGGATATCCCCGTATGGGTCCCAAGAGAGAACTTAAAATTTGCGTTGGAATCTTTCTGGGATAAGAAGAGCAGTGCTGAGGATTTGGAAAAGGTGGCAGCTGATCTCAGGGAATCTATCTGGAAACAGATGGCTGGTGCTGGGATCAAGTACATCCCAAGCAACACTTTCTCTTACTATGATCAGGTTCTTGATACTATTGCAATGCTCGGTGCTGTTCCCCCTAGATACAACTGGACTGGTGGAGAGATTGGATTTGACACTTACTTCTCCATGGCCAGAGGAAATGCCTCTGTTCCTGCTATGGAAATGACAAAGTGGTTTGACACCAACTAGTAAGTGACAAGTTGATTCTTTTTGCATTTTATTATTGTGATTTTGTATTCTATTCTAGTTGTAATAAACTTGTACCTATGTTTTAATACAGCCATTTCATTGTCCCTGAATTGGGACCTGATGTGGAATTTACTTATGCTTCCCACAAGACAGTAAATGAATACAAGGAGGCTAAGGCGGTATGTGATTTCTAAATGCTTCCACTAGCAATTCTTCAATTTATCTCTATTGTTTGCACATATCCATTTGCTAAGGGACTTCAAATTTAAAGATGTAAAACATAAATAGAAATAGGGCTGATGACTCTATTGACTGTGGACAAATCTTTCTAGATCGTTTATCAAGATTTCTATAGGTTTGTTTTGTCCCATTATGTTCTACAAAACAGTAGTAGTTTTTGGAATGATAGAAAGTTTATTCAGTGTTTTCAATGTATGTCTGTGATAACTTCACTACCAACAGAATTGGTGATTTAGTAGTGAATTATTTTGTTACTATTCCTTCTTGATCTAATCAATTGTGATGCTTTCCAAGTAGAGGTATAAGAATTCATATTTTACTCCATTGTTGTAAATGTCACATGAAAAATAATTTTATTAAAAAGTAAAAAATCATTGTTCTTGGGATTTCTGTAATGCAGCATGGTGTAGATACCGTTCCAGTACTTGTTGGACCTTTCACATTCTTGTGTTTATCTAAACCTGCTAAGGGTGTTGAGAAAACTTTCCCTATACTCAGCCTCCTTGACAAAATCCTTCCAGTTTACAAGTAAGAAATGCCACCTTTTCTACCTATTTAGTGCTTGGTTCCTTCTTTTGTTACTTGATCCCTCCAGCTTGTCCTTCCTAAATATAACCCTTTTGCAGGGAAGTGATTGCTGATTTGAAGGCAGCTGGTGCCTCGTGGATTCAGTTTGATGAACCAATCCTTGTGATGGATCTTGAATCTCATCAATTGCAAGCATTCACCAAGGCCTACTCTGAGTTGGAGTCATCGTTATGTGGCTTTAATGTTCTTATTGAGACCTACTTTGCTGATGTTCCTGTAGAGGCATACAAAACCTTAACTTCTTTGAAGGCAGTTTCAGGCTTTGGATTTGACTTTGTTCGTGGAACTAAAACTCTTGACTTGATAAAGGGTGGATTCCCTTCTGGTAAATACTTGTTTGCTGGAGTGGTTGATGGAAGGAACATCTGGGCTAATGATCTCTTTCTGCATCTCTCAGCACCTTGCAGGGTCTTGAGGGCATTGTTGGAAAAGGTAACGCAGGTTCAGGGTTAATTTTGTACTTGTCATGAGTTATAGATGCTGATTCTATTTGTGATTCTCTATGTAGACAAGCTTGTTGTTTCCACCTCCAGTTCTCTTCTCCACAAATGCTGTTGATCTGGTTAATGAGCCTAAACTGGACAAAGAAATCAAGTCCTGGCTTGCATTTGCTGCCCAAAAAGTTGTAGAAGTTAATGCTTTGGCCAAGGCATTGGCTGGTGCAAAGGATGAGGTAGCTTTAGCTCTGAAATATTCTGTTCCTTACATTTGGGATACAGTCATTGCATCTTTTGCTTTGTTGGTGATTGTAATTCTCTTTGTGAGAAATATTATTGACTTGGTTTTACTGGTCTGTTCTGTTATTGTTCTAGGCATGTTTCTCTGCCAATGCTGCAGCTCAGGCTTCCAGAAAGTCCTCTCCAAGGGTTACAAATGAAGCTGAACAGCCTTCAAAAGGCTGTGAGTGATACGATTATGTTTTCTTTGTCAGTGTTGAGTTCATTAACTACAGAGACTTTTTTTGACTTGCATTTATATACTCCTTGTTCCTAGGCTGCTGCTTTGAGGGGTTCTGACCACCGCCGTGCCACAAATGTTAGTGCCAGATGTGATGCTCAGCAGAAGAAGCTTAATCTTCCAATTCTTCCTACCACCACCATTGGTTCTTTCCCACAGACATTGGAACTTAGAAGAGTTCGTCGTGAATACAAGGCCAAGAAGTAAGTGATGACCACAGATTCTTGCGCAATGTGCTATCTATTCCTTGTGTTATCTTGACATCCATTTGTGTGCTTTAGGATTTCTGAGGATGATTATGTCAAGGCAATAAAGGAGGAAATCAGCAAAGTGGTGAAGCTCCAGGAAGAGCTTGACATTGATGTCTTGGTTCATGGTGAGCCAGAGGTAAGCAAATCCACTCTCTGATCTATTATTACCCGTTCATAATGAATAATAGCCTTTTGTTGCTAAAAGCTTAAATTGCCCATGTGTTAGTGGGTGGATCTTTTTTGACATTTCAAAAAGTTATTTGGCACCTTTACTAACAGCAGATGTTGCATTTTTCAGAGGAACGATATGGTTGAGTACTTTGGAGAGCAGCTGTCTGGTTTTGTCTTTACTGCTAATGGTTGGGTGCAATCTTACGGATCTCGGTGTGTGAAGCCACCAATCATCTATGGTGATGTGAGTCGCCCCAACCCAATGACTGTTTTCTGGTCCTCAACAGCTCAGAGCATGACCAAGCGCCCAATGAAGGGAATGCTTACTGGCCCTGTTACCATTCTTAACTGGTCTTTTGTTCGCAATGACCAGCCAAGGTAATAGATGCTCTAGTTCTCTCATCTTTCCTTTGTGGTGTAAGAATTATTTTTGTAGGGTATAAAACTTTGTTATGAGGGAGACTGCTGATGCATTGTTTATTTTGTTTCCAGATTTGAAACATGCTACCAAATTGCATATTTTGTTTGGCTATTAAGGACGAAGTAGAAGATCTTGAGAAGGCATGCATCACTGTTATCCAAATTGATGAAGCCGCTTTGAGAGAAGGTTTACCTCTCAGGAAGGCTGAGCATGCTTTCTACTTGGATTGGGCTGTTCACTCATTCAGAATTACAAACTGTGGTGTCCAGGACACAACTCAGGTTCTTTCTTTCAGCCCTTTTGCTTCCATTTGAGAGGCTCAGGTTTTTGTCATTGCTCTTCACATCCTCAAAATGGATCATTGATGAATTTGTCTTTGCATTTGACAGATCCACACCCACATGTGCTACTCCAACTTCAACGATATCATTCACTCCATCATTGACATGGATGCCGATGTGATCACCATTGAGAACTCCAGATCTGATGAGAAGCTCCTTTCTGTTTTCCGCGAGGGAGTGAAGTACGGTGCTGGAATCGGTCCTGGTGTCTACGACATCCACTCTCCAAGAATACCATCGACAGAAGAGATTGCCGACAGAGAATTAACAAGATGCTTGCAGTGCTCGACACCAACATCTTATGGGTGAACCCCGACTGTGGTCTCAAGACCCGCAAGTACACAGAAGTGAAGCCAGCCCTCTTAAACATGGTCGCGGCTGCCAAGCAAATCCGCACCCAGCTTGCCAGTGCCAAATGAGTTGCTCGAGGGATGCATGATCTTGATCCTTGTAATTCATTGTTTTTTTTACAAATTTGAAAAAAAATATCCTATTTTGCTTTAATAACACTATGGGTCGTTATGAAATATTGTTGAGTAGGTGTAGTTAGCCCGACTGGGCATTTTTCTGTTTGATTTTCTATTTAACCATGTCTTCAATATATTTGCCAAAAAATGGAAATGGAAGTGCTATAATTAGTTTGTGTTTGCAACACAAATTGGGGTCTCTCTATTCATATACAGCCCATTAGTGATACAATCCTGAGAAATAAGGATTAAATACAGATACAGTAATGGCCGGATCAATACTCCTTTTCTCCTTCTGTCTTTGTCTTTTGTTTTTTCATTATTTTCTTTCAGTCCCGACTCACATCAATCCATGAGAAACATTTCCGTATATATGAGAAATAATAACAAAAAGGAGAAAATAAATAAGTAATGAAAGAAAATAATGTGATGAAAAGTCTTTTTGTAAGTCTTGTATAAATCTTTTGTGAAACTTATGAAAAGTTTATAATAGAGAATATTGAAGAATTTTCTATTATTTCTATGTTTACTATTCTCTCATCTACACTTGTAAATTTCCTACTTTAGTTAGTTTTGTAGTCAAGGTTAATAATCTTGATTTAGTTTTATAATACGTTATCAGTACGAGACTCTGACCAACTGATGGAATTTTAAATCAACACAACAAAGGTATGTAGAACTTCCAATACGACGAAGATATATGGAACTTTAATTATCATAGTCAAGGTACGATTTAAAATTTTTGGATACTCTCTATTACCATATTTTATTTTATACTTTCAGTTGTATCAACATAATATTATTAGAAATATGAATACTATTTTGATTAGTTTTAATCATGTCAAATTATACCAAATTTGAATAAATGGTCATTGGTATAATAAACAATCTATATTGAATTTTGGATGTTGAAATCCATTCAAATTTCATATGTCCTGAAGACATGATCAGAAAAGACAAAATGATATATCCAAGTATGACTGAACAAAATCTATGATTTTCGTTATTATATCCCTGAAGGATTCAAATTTTTCCTATTTAAAAGATCCAGCAGATCTATGAGAAAAGTTATACAAATCATTTGTGAATACATATTAGAGAAAATGTTCTCTATTTTCTTGTCTCAAATATGCTCTTGAAGAAGTAATACTGACAAATAGTTTTAGAAAATATTCCAACTTTTATATCTTCTTATGACTGAATAAAATAATGAGTTATTACTCAAATGAATATCGTTCAATTAATTTGCTCCATTCCCCGAAGTGAATATGACAAAAGTTTAAATAGTACTTGTGGACGTGGTGATAATCGAAACCAACATATATTCATGATGGTTATCAGTTAACTCTATTCTGATTATAATACTACAACACACCACCAGAAGTGGTAGATTAGTAAAATATAACATTAAGAATGATATGAAAAATAAACGTTATTGTTATGCTGTAAAAGACCATTGGTCACGTACCTGTCGTACGTTAAATAGTATTTTTGAATTTTCTCAAGAATCATTGGAAAATAAAGAGAAAATCATAGAAATAACTTTTCTCTATAATGATTTTGACCATAGTTGTTGTGCTATTGGTTTATTCCCCGAAGGAAGTATTGTATAACATGGTTGACGATAAAAATCTTTTAAAGCATAACATGAACGTTATATTTTTCATATAATTCTTAATGTTATATTTTACTAATCTACCACTTCTGGTGGTATTATCTATATCTATTATACTGTTAGATTTGTTTAGTACAAATACAAAATTTATTATATACATTTAAATGTATCTGAGGTATGAGAATATATATATGACAATGTAACAATATTCTTATATAATATTCAAAAGTAAGAAATATTTATCCACCAGAAGTTGTGAGAAATAATTGTTAATACCATAAGTGTTACTGTAAAATTAATTGAGAGCTCCAATAGAGCAAATATATGTCTAAGAAGGAACAAAAATAAGTCACAAAATAATACACTTTCTCTACTAAGTTTTGAAGATTGAAAGTTTCAGTAGAGCAAATATATGTCTCTTATACAGGAACTAAAATAAGTTACAAAATAATACACTTTCTCTATTAAATTTTAAAGAAATATATTAAAGATATCCGCTGAAAAGGATGTCATTTTGAGACTATAAATGAGAAAATTATTAAGTATCTATGCAACATTAGAAAAGAAATGTGCTCTGAAAAAGTTACATATCTTTTTTTTGATTTGTACTATATAATTGAAGAACATGTTATAGTAAACCTGAAGTTTACTGATTCAAATACTTCAATAATGTTTGGTAATGACCGGTTAGACCATCCCGAGTCATTTATGATGCGTACTAAAATTATTAAAAATTCACATAAATATATATTGGAGAACCAGAAGATTCTTCAATTCAATAAATTTTTTTGTGTTGCTTGTTCTCAAAGAAATTAATTATTAGATCATCGCCAGTTAAAATTGGGATTGAATCCCTTCCATTGTTGGAATAAAATAAGAATGAGATGTATGGGCCCACTCACTCTTCATGTGTACCATTTAGATATTTTATAATTTTGATAGATGCATCTATCATATGGTCACATGTGTGTTTATTATCGATTCGCAGCCTGAAGTTTGCGTGATTACTATTTTAAATAATTCGATTAAGAGCACAAATTTTAAATTATGAAATCAAAAAAATTTATCTTGATAATACTGGTGAATTTATATTTCAAATATTTGATGATATTTGTATGAACGTTCTGAAGCACGTGTTCATACACAAAATGGTTTAATAAAATTATTTATAAAATGGCTCCACAATAGTTAGACCATTACTTATGAGAACATGTTATGTTGTTTGCATTTAAGCAGCATTTATACGCATCAAGCAAACAAAGATTTTAAATTCTCCCCATTATAATTGGCTTTTGGTCAGGAGCCAAATTTTTCCATCTATAAATTTTTAATTGTGCGATATATGTCGCAACGCATAAAGATGGGTTATAAAAGAAAGTTGAAATATATGTATGATATAAGTTGCTCTTTATGATTAAATATTTTGAAATATTATAGGGCACTTATATATGACATAATTTGTCGATTGAAATAAAAATATTTTTCAACATCAGGGGGAGAAGATAAGCAGTTGAATAGAAATTTAAATGAAATGAATTATCATATTTTGATTCTCGTACGAAGTATGTGAACTTGAAGTTTACAAGATAATTCATTTACAAAATATTATGAATCAACTGTCAGATTCATTACTGACCTAAAATGAGAAAAATCTCATATACAACGGATCTGCTCAAATTGGTATTCATTTGACAGGATTATAACATCGATATAAATGATAGTTAGCCACGCATAAATTGTGATTGACTAATCGGTTTCAAATGATAAAAATTCTTGTTAGAGGAAATGAGCATATATTAGAGATGGTTATAAAGTGGAGGCAGGTGCTCCTGAAGAGACCCTCCCTAGACATAACTAATCATAAAATTTCAGAAGTGGATCAGGTACATGATGAAAAAGAGATTTCGATAAGTTATGTCACTATCTAGATGTGTATAAGAGAGACATATGCACACACAAATGTAGATATCAGAAAGGGTGATTACTGCATAATATCAGCTGAAAAATTTGAATGAAAAATGAGGATCTTGAACGTAAATTTGTCGAAGAATATAGACATAAAAATGATTGAAAAATACAATATAAGAAAATTTACGTTCAAAACATGAAGATTTTGGACTTGTAGTCCAAATTCCTAAATGATAGAGTCGGTTGGGTACAAATATATTTGTACGAAAACAAATTGAGAATAATGAAATTGTGTTATATAAAGCATACCTTATTGAGCGAAAATTTTTGCAAAAATTCGTCATCGATAATTAAAGAGATTTATTCTCTTGTAGCGGATGTAATCACCCTTTTGATATCTAATTTGTGTGGCATTTCATAAAAATTGAAATGCGTCTAATGAATATTGAGCATATTTTGTATGGATCATTTTGATATCGATATCTATATGAAAATCTCTGAAGGATTTAACATGCCTGAAACATGTAAAGTTTCCTGGGAACATTGTTCGATGAGATTGCAAAAATCCTTGTTTGGATTTGTTCAAAATAATCTAGGCGAATATGATATAATCCTCTCAATGAGTATTTCTTGAATAAAAGTTATAAAAATGATCTTTTGTCTATAATTTTCACAAAAATACAAAATTAAAATTTGTAATAACTGTTGTATATGTTAATAATATAAATATTATTTGAACTCCTGATGAAGTTCTCTTATAACATCTAGACCTGTAGATGTTATAACATCTGAGAGATGTATGATGGAATAGTTTGATATCGAAAAAGATACTTAGATCGTTGCTCTATTGGAATTGTCGAAAATACACATTAGATGTGTATAAGCAAAGGTATTAGAATGATTCTATTTGGATAAAATACTTACATTGGGTATCCCAATGGTTGTGAGATTGATTGATATCAAGAATAATAATTTCTCATCATTGTGAGAATGACGAAGAACTTATTGGTCCTGAAGTACCATATCTCTCAGTGCTAACATGTACTGTAAATTCGTTAGAACGATCTAATTCTTTTTCGATATGAAAATATTTGAATGACATCAAGTATATGTTGGATAGTCATGTGATCCAAAGTTCGGTTTCAAATGAATTATGAAGAAATTGATATCATGGTGATCAAAATTTTATTCACTATTTCTTGCAATCATTGTTGACATAATTGCAATATACGAAGCAAGTACTGAATACATTTGGTTACGGTTATTGACCTAGATGCCCAGAAGATATGTGTTTAATATTAGAAGTGAGACTTCTAATGACAGCATCAGGACCTGTCTCTTATACACATCTAATATGCACTGTACTCTTTTTTCAGTTCCTGTTTTTTCCACTGGGTTTTTTCTGGATGTAGGAATTCTTCGCGTATTATTTGACGCATGATTCAAGGGAGTGTTATAAATTATATGAAGGTGGATGTTGCATTCATCTTCCTAATACTCATTGGTTAATGTGACAGACTTATTGATTCCCGTGAAAGCTTATTAGTTTCCGTGATTCATGTATCATATTTATGAATCCTCTAAACTTATAACCTTATAAATAGGAGGTCTTGATACGTCATTTAAAAAGTCTTTTATAAGTTTTGTATAAGTCATTTGTGAAACTTATGAAAGTTTATAATAGAGGATATTGGAAATTTTTCTATTATTTCTCTATTTACTATTCTCTCATCTACAATTGTAAATTTTCTATTTTAGTTGATTTTGTAATCTAAGATTAATAATCTTGAATCAGTTTTATAACAAAAATTACTGGTGACAATTGAATACTATAATTTTATGAATAGATTTAGTGATTGATGTTGAGCTGTATATTCTTGTAATACAAATTGACACATGTACGTTGTTGAGTATCACCCTTTGTCTCTCTCACACTGCATCTCATTCTCATCTGAATATTATGCATTCCCGAAACCACAAACAATTCTCATTCGCAATGTCTTAACTTCCAACCCCCCAAACCAAAAAAAAAAAAAAAAACAAAAAAAAACAAAAACTCTTTCAAGGATACATAATTAATGTATAAATCCACGTTACAGGAGCTTTGCCACCGGCGGGTGTGGAATTTGCCGGTATACGACACGGTGAAAGATGGCCCCGATCACTGCCCTCACTTTACCACCACTGTCACCGTCAACGGCGTCACATTGAGATGTGTCCTACTCAGATTTGCATATCTTAGGAGTCTCTTATACGTAGCTAGATGTGTCGACGGTCACAGTCTCTTATACACTCTAACGCCGTCCCCCTCGCCGCTCCCGCTCCCGCTCCCGCTCCCGCTCTTCCCTCTTCTCCTCCTCCTCCTTCTCCTGGTTTGATATTACATTTTATATCCTTAATATATGTGCTTTGGAATCATGTTGATTTTGATTTTTGTTAGTGAGGTGTATTTTTTTTGTTTGTGTTGTACTTTCAGCTTTAGTTGTGGCACCTTGATTTTGTTGTCCTTACACGTGCGCATGAATATAGTCTGTGATTATATGTGACTGAGTAAGACCTTTTTAATTCAGTTTGATTAAGAATGATTTTTTTAAGTTCAAAAATGAATTTAACTCATCAAATAATAGCAAGTACTTTACATCTAGCATGTCGGCCTGGATGGTTCTGTTTTTGTGAAATATGAAATAATCTAACTTTCAAAGTTTTTTTCGTTATTTAAATTGCAATTAAGGTTTTGTTTTCTTGTTTAATTGATAATTGTAGTATTGAAATGAAGTTAGATAAAATTCGCACTACTTGTTTCATATATTCGATCTGCACTTCTTGACTCAGCTAAATTATTGTGGAAAATCGTAACAATTATCTTGTAAATGTATGTTACACCTGTATATACATTACGAGCAAGATGATCGAGTATAACTACTCAATACAGCAAAAAGTTTGATTTTTGTTGCTTTCAACTGCAATCAATGTTATATGGACTCTGTCAATATTAACTTGTTCTCATTAGGTTTTGTTAAATCAAAGTCAGTAGAAAGATTAAGGTATAATGTTTGCAAAAGAATTTATGCAGTGCCAGTGGCAAAGTAGGATTATTCTGTGTTCACAAACTTTATATCGAATTCCACAGGTTTGTTAGCATTGAACAAACCTATGGATGTTAGACCTGCAAAGAATGATAAACCGCTGCAAAATCTTGGAGGGAATGTTCAAAATTGGCTGTCCAATGAAACACCTGCTGGTCACAAGGATGAGAATAGACCCAAAGGTCTGGAAAATTTTGGATCTTTTGCTTCAAATTTTTATTGTTCCTATGATGCTGAGTGCATGTGTAGTTCTTGTGTCAT
This sequence comes from Cinchona pubescens, assembly GCA_025175665.1. Classification (NCBI taxonomy): domain Eukaryota; kingdom Viridiplantae; phylum Streptophyta; class Magnoliopsida; order Gentianales; family Rubiaceae; genus Cinchona; species Cinchona pubescens. Next base: position 2,830,915 of record JANKKI010000254.1, on the reverse strand, counting down.
GTCCATTTTTGTATATATGCTTTTTAGCTTGTAGATGCATCTTCCCATGGCGTGCAACCAGGAGAAGTCTTAGATGCATATATCATCTTCTGTTTCATGATTGTATTCATCTCTTTCAGACTTGCTACATTTGTACAAGAATCGGCTGCAGCATTACATGCAGAAGAAAAATCTTGCTCTTCCAGAGTATTCTTATGACTTTGATGGCCCTCCTCATGCCCGTAAATTTAGGGCTAGTGTGATGATTGATGGAAGAACTTATCGAAGTCCAGAATATTATCCCACATTGAAGGATGCTGAACATGCAGCTGCTAAAGTTGCTTTGGAGTCTTTATCACTTGGTGACATTGAGGAGGCTAGTCTACTAATAACCTTTCTAAATATGTATAGATATTTTCTTTCATCTTCTCTCTAAATGTAGTCACATTTTCAAATTGACCATAGGATGAAGGTTTATACAAGTCTCTCTTACAAGAATTGGCCCAAAAAGAGGGTTTTAACTTTCCATCATATAGCACAGTAAAAACTGGTCTGTCTCATATGCCAACTTTTGTGTCTCCACCGTTCAAGTTGGAGGTGAGAGTTATCAAGGACGGGAGTGCAAAACCAAGAAGCAGTCAGAGATGAATGCTGCTAAAGTTGCTTACAATGGTCTGATGGAGCGTAAGGCCCTTTATCTGTGAACTGGTGACAATAACTAATTGAGTATTTTCAGATCATTTGATGAATGTGGTTACAGTTGAATGCCTTATATATCAAAATGCAAAGAAATAAATATGCTCTTTTGAACCCAACATATCCAAGTTTTATAGTTTTATCTTTGATTTAATTAGATATACAGATGGTACTGGACGAGCATGCAGTACAGGAAAATCCTGGTGTCTTTCTTTGTGATTTTTGAATACATTTGGATGTGGACAGCTGAGAAAAACCGTTTTAGTCCTTAGATTTAGCCTTTAATTGACAAATGGCTGAAAAAAGTTGGAGTTAATCTCAGTATTTTGGATTGCAGGAATTTAATTGGCCATTTCTGTTTAGAATTACTTATCTGATAAATAAGGAATCTGAACCAACCTATGTTCCAGAATAAAGCAGAAATTCGAAGAGAAGAAGAAATTCTAGGTTCGAGGCATCAGACCTAAGGTCTGGAAATCACATATAAACGCTAATAAACCAAAGAAGCTCTTAAAAGCTCGTAATGGTTTACTTCATAGCTTTAGATATGTAAATCCAGTGAAAGTGGAAAACAAAATATCCAATAGCCTGCCTTTTGATTTACATGAAAGTGGAAACAGAGTCAAGTATCACATCCGGAATTTTGCAGCTTTCACTGGATTGACACCTTTTTGTTGCAGGTAGATCAATTGATACTCCTTCCCCTGGTTGTATCATAAAGGAAGAGATAGCGGTTCATTCTCTTAGCTATACAACCAATCATCAGCTTGACAACTGCCGGCCAAGTATAGGAGCCAAAAGTAGCACAGCAACTTATGAGGAAATTGCTGCTGTTGAAATAGGTGATGATCTTTTTAGTGCCGTTGGATTTGTGCTGTCTGTGTACTAGACACCTTCTCTGGGTCAACATTTGGTCCATGTACTCTTTTAGCTTGAAAATTCTGTGGTTCTTATCTTTCTGTCACCAATGACTTGAGGATGAATTTCACATTTGTAAAAGTTACAGGATTGTATACTATTATGTTCAATGTTATTTAATGAGTCTAATCAGCAAATGCTTTTTCCTAAAATATGGTTTTGGAACAAGAAGGTTTCTTTGAAGAGTACGCCAAATTTTTTTAGCATTGTCTTCTTGAAAGTAAATTATTATAAAAAATTTGTTGATTCGATTTCGGATAGAGAGTTTGTCTACAATAACAACAACCAAGCCTTATTCTCACTTGGTGGGGTAGGCCGATAATAGAGTTTGTCAGTGTAAGAGAACTCTTAAAACTTGTAAAACGTGTAGGCCGCACGTATTATAGTAATTGCTAATGGATTCTAAGTTAAATCTCTAGATTGAAACTTTCTGAAAAGTTCATTTTCTTCTTTCTTTTTTACTTCTTTTCCAGAAAACCAAGAGCGTGAAAAAGGAAGCATATTCTTGAAAAACCATTCTATGTTCTGGATTCTGTATTTCTATGTACACTTGGTCCACACTTTAGAATACATGGTTAATATCTGTTTTGTGGTGATTCTCAGGCAACTTTTTGCCCATACGATAAATACAATCTTTCTTGCCACAGATGAGATCCTACTATCAGCTTCTGAGCAGTCACCTACTTATAATAGATGTGAATTTTTGTAGAAATACATCATTCTGACTTAGAATTTATAATGTCTTTACAGGTCAAATTAATGAAAAATCTTGTGTCCTTTCCCATGGTAGTGACAGGAAAGAACACCTAAAATCGCCATTACCTAGTTTGGATGTCACTAATAATTTGCAGCAGAATATCCAGCACAAACCTATACTTGCAGTTAAGGAGAACCTGGATGCAGAAGCTAAAGGTGAGTTTCTGTAGCTGTTGATACTGTATGTTTTACACATTTTCTTTGGGTTATTTTTTGAAGAACTGGTACGATATTAGGAGGTCATTTCATCCTACTTTTCAATAAAATTGAATATACATCTTTTCTGTATGAAATTTAGTTATCCGTCCATTTGTTCTCTTGAGATCATTCTTTATTCTGAATCTTTTTTATGTGAACTAGTTATGTAGTGTTTATCTTTGTGCTTAATATTACAGTCTTAAAATTCTGTTACATATTCTTGTCAAATGGGAGTGTCGTAATCTTTTAAAGAGGAGTTTTCAGAACCGATGAATAAGCCAATTAGTGATTCACAAAAAAAAAAAAAAAAAAAAAGAGGTTTTGACAATATTCTAGATGCCATCAAGGAATTAACTGCGAAAATAACTTTCAAAGACAATTTTGACAGATCATGTCAGAATTAGTGCAGGAGTCTATAACAAAGAAAATTCATTTCATCAAGAAGCAGTAACTCTTGGCTTCACAAGCCCCGAGGATGAGAGCTGGTTGCACCCTGTATTTGCACTTGTTGAGTTCTGGACTATATAAACCAAAATCGTGTAGCTTATTTTCTATCGTTTGAGGTTTCACTACATACATCTTAACTCTTTAAGAATTTTATGTGCATTGAGAGCAAGACTATGTTTCAAAGGATTTTTGTCCTGTGTCCAAGAGGGGAAGTCCACAGAAGGTAAAATTAGATATCTTTTTCAATTATTTATTTATTTTTCCTATTCAAAACTATTGTATGTGTGCTTGAGCCTTGAAATAAACCATGTTTTCAGTTCTAGCTGGACCAATAAGGCATTCTTTTTGATACATCATTATGTTCTGTAATTCTGAGTAGAAATCATCTAGGACTTTCTTTTGTTTTAGCAGCTAGTGATAATGAGGCAGTAGAAAATCTAGTGATAAGCTTGATGTGTCAAATGTCCTTCTGTCACTAAATTAGTGGAAGATAAAGAATCAGTTAATCCAAATTGATTTTCTGTCATTATATCTCCAGGATTAGATACCAACGGATAAAGATACAGATTTTCTTCTCCAACAGAAAACAAGCATCCTCATCCGCCTGAAGCATTTACTTCATCCTCTGCATTACCTACTGCCCCATCTTCTTCTGCACTTGTGGAATCTGATGCTGATAAAACAGCTGGAGGCAATAATCCCCCTCGTTCTAAGGTTATAGTTTTTCGACGTGGATCAAACATGAAAATTCCTGAAGGTGCCTCCATATTGCCCTCAAGTGATGATCAGTGGGTGGCTGTGAGTGTGGAGTTGAATCTTATACACATCTCAATTGTTTGTATCAGTGCCCTTTTCTGGTGCTTGTGAAACATTAAGTTGAGCTTTTTTTAGTTTAATACTTTTCTGTCGTCATTGTACCCTCTTCTCACAGAAGAGAATCTTATGAATAAAAACTCTTTTGCTTCTTGTGAAACGCAACATGTTTGTTAGGCCACTATGGATCCCAATGTGGACTTACTGAAATGGTGCTGCAGTTTAACAGCTTCGAACTCTAAACTTCAAGTTCATCCAAAATACGTAATTATGTGTATTATTCCTTGGCTCAAAGGTAGAAACGAATTTATTTCTAATATTGTACATAGCTAAGCTGGTGCAAGCTAGACAGATTGGAACCTAAATCTTTTGACTTGTGAGAGCACGACGACTGAGAAATTTTCTGGTCGGATTGAGGCTGATGCCAAATTACAATTGATGTGTCTGTTATGGATAGAGCCCATTAAAATCTTCCGCTAGAAAAGCATTAATCATTGAAAAAGGAACAAATATTTACCCTGAAAGAGACCCAAGAATGAATTTCTTCGGAGTTTTTTTTTTTTTTTTAAAGGAACAAATATTTACCTTGAAAGAGACCCAAGAATGAATTTTTTCGGAGTTTTTTTTTTTTTTTTTTTAATGTTAAGCCGAATTGGCTGGCCTTTTCTGTGGTTTCTCGGGCCTGCAGATTAGGGATTCGAGATCAATTACAGTATGCCTCCGACTGTTCAACATTTCCTGCTCAAAGACTATCTATTGCATACCCAAAGAGCTTTGGGTATCTTGTTGCACTTTTTGGTTTCTTTCACTTAAATGAATGACTGTGTCCCTAATTTAATATTACACTTTTTGGTGTAACACCACTTAAATGAATGACATGTGTCCCTAATTTAATATTTACTTATGATAGAGTAACATGTATCGTCTAAGTGGTGTCACACAAATATCACACCAAATCGTCAATTTCAACTACTCAAAAAAGAAAGAGAGAGTACATGAAATAAGTTTAGAGAGAGAGAACACAGGATTCGGAATTCACAGACGCGGCTACCTATTTACAATGGTGAAAAATTTTAGCTCCCATTACAGCCTCTAATTGCAATTGAGGCAATTTTTAATTTGCGGAGTTTACAACATAAAATGGTTATCTACCATCACTTCAGTAAGATGAGTTTACAACATAAAATGGTTGGTCTATATTCTAAAATTGCAAAATTCTTGATCTTATCTTTACAGTTACCGGCCAAAACCCTAACCAAATTCACCTCACAAATATCTCCTTCAATCTGCATAAAGAATCAAGGACAAGGATGAAATATATGATCCATCAAAAAACTGCTTTTTAAAGGAGAGTCCGATTGACTGCTGACCAAAATCCAACTTTCAAACAAAACTGATTCAATATTCAATACTAGTCTACTACTATGGAAAAACATCAACGGAACAATGAAACAAGCAGATTTAACATACATCTTTGGTAGATGCCACTATGCCCATAGTAATTAGCTCGTTCCCTCATCATCTGCAACAACAAATGGATACTGATCAGGCAATGTTATTTTTCATGCAATAATGTCATATATATAAAAATAGATATATATATAGATATAGAAAGAGAGAGATATTCATACGTTAACATGAGGATCATTTTGAAACCCATAGGATGATTCTGGAAAGTTTAAACAAAAAGAATATTATGTGACAAGACGCAACGTTTTTAAAAGTCAAAAGCTTCATGAAACGTGGCATATTAGCTCACCGAGCTTATAGCACTGGTTGCCCTGGTTGCAGTCTCTTATACACATTCCATACCAACCCGAAGGGAAAAGGCACTGTAACTCAAATAAGAAAATCCTGATCATCTTTCAAAGAGAAATCAATAATGCAGCTGGCACTCAAGAAGTTAAAAAACAAATAAGAAGAACAAGAAGAAGACAACAAAAAAAAAATTTTAGTGAAGGAGCAACTAGTGAGAAATATCGAATTAAGGCTAGGAGTTAACTAAACCTTGGGATTCCAGATAGATGAGAAGTCTCCAAATGAGTGCGAGGGAACCCTGTTTTCTGGGATCTGTAGGAAGGTAACTTCAACCAAAAAAAAAAAAAAATTTACTAAAGGAGCAACTAGCGAGAAATATCGAATTAAGGCTAGGAGTTAACTAAACCTTGGGATTCCAGATAGATGAGGAGTCTCCAAACGAGTGCGAGGGAACCCGCTGGGATCTGAAGGAAGAGGATGAATTCCCTGCATGTGTTATTTGACCAAATAAGACAAACACCAAAACAAAAACCTCTTATTAAAAAATAAAAAAGAGTTTGGGGAGGAGGGGCCATCCAAAAGAGACAATACGCAGCATTCAGAGGGGTTATACCAAAGCAGAAAGTGGTTGTTCACTCCGAGTTGAGCCATAATGATGATGAAGGGTAGAAGATCCTGCAGAAAGAATATATTATACAAACTTCAGAATATCACAGGAAGAAGGGGATTTACAAACTATAATAGCCTGTCTGCGAAGTGATGAAATAAGTTCTAAATCAGATAGTACAAGTATCTTAACCCAGCAAGTAACAATACTCAATTCCAAACCAAAGATATCTATAAATGACATCAACAAGAATGTGTTTCACATCATCATCATAATAGAATTGAATTAGAAGACAATTCAAGTGAGCCAAAAAGAAAAGGAAAAAGAAAACATATAGGAAGATTATTCAGCCCCAAAAGTAAATCATGTACAGATTTGTTTCTAAAATTTAGCATCAATATATATTTATCTATTTTGACAATCACAATTTCTCTTCTCATTACTGCATTAACAGGTTGAATAGGGTACCACTAGAATCTTATGCAATCATACGGAGAAGCAAGAGAAGATCGCAGCATGATCCTCTTGATTTTGGGAATGGTTGGGTGACAGAAACCACAAGCAGATCCTTTTCTACACTGGAAAGACGTCTTACCAAAACAAATAACTGGAAGTTGAAATATGACCATCTAATTATACCTGGTATGGAATTCTTCCCACAACATTGGATTTTCATCTTATTCTAGGTTTTCATACATAAACTAAATCTGCCAACCTGCTACCATTCACCAATCCTAAAGCTAGCTCCATACAAAAACTTCTCCACCACACCACCATTTTAAAACCCCTGTCTCTTCTCTCTCTCTGGGATTAAATATTAAAAAAGAAATTCAGATCTCAAACAGTATTAATCCTAAAAATGAATAACATGCCATAAAACCAAAATAAGAAGGAAAAAGCAACAAAACGCCCCATGCCAACAAGGATCCACTTTTTTGCTTTTTAAAACCCTAACTTCCAGATCGTAAACCAATTACGTTGTTTCACGTAGGCAGTTGGAAGTGTATTTAGAGATGGTTCAGTTGGTAGTATCAGTCTAAATGGGGTGTCTCTATATGGTAAATGAGGTTATAATGGGAGAATAGTATGAAGAAATTGTCATACCAGTTACATGGAAGTGATGGATGAAAAAGAGTCTAATGCACCGAAGGGGTCATCTTGGTGGCAAGGAGTGACAACGGCAGATAATGGACTGGCATTGATAAAGGGCGTGGGTACTGCTCAAGGAGGAAGGATCACCCTAGAAGGAAATGCCTTATATTAGAATAAGGAAAAAGGCATCAAAAACTTAGCCAAAGTACGTTTTCCATGGATTCCTAGCTTTAATATCTGACAACAAGAATTAGACGAGTAGAAAAGCAGGAATCATCAGATTAAAAAACTGGGCCATTAGATTGCCATTGGGATTAACATGTCTTGCTGAAGATGGGAAGGATGTGAAGATTCAAACATGCAGAAATATACTACATATTCAAGTTTAAGTTTAATATGAAGAGAGATTCTCTAGGTTGTCCTTTATGCCACATTATAGTTTATAGCATTCAAATCTACCATTTTTTGGCACATCCAAAAAACTATTTGTATCTACAAGATTGTAAATTTCAATATCAGAAGTATCAGTCAGTTTTAACAGTCAATTTAAGATTGGAATGGCCACATAAAAACAAAGTCTCTGTAGCAGTAGGTAATACAAGGCAAATAGGTTTACACATTAAACAGTAAAAATTCCTGATGAAATATTATGGAAATAAATTAAAAACAGAACATTGTGAAATAGCAGTGCCGCAACCTGGTCTTGTCTGTCCTACTAATGTTTGCTGTCTAAAAAGCTGTAACCGATCATCGTTATTGGAAGCCACCCTATCTACTTTAACACCATCAAGGTTACTGCTTGCAGGTTTCCCCCTTTTCCTGGGTTCATGAACCTTTATGATGGCTAAAACAAGCAAACCAAATAGTAATAAGAATGTCAAATAGATAATAAATACTCCTTGTCACATTATAGAACGCCTAAGCTGAACTTTTACCCACTCCCCATTGAGATGTAAATCTGTCATATTATTACAGGGAAACAATTGTCTAAAGAAAATTCTGTCTTTGACCATATTCAATCATGATAGCTTCTCCCAGGTGGACTCAAATGCTTCATGACATTATCTCAAACTTGATACGCGTTGTAATTTAAGACAAAAACTCTTAAAGGAACACATAACTCCACTGTAAACAAGTCTATAAGTGATGTAGTTGAACAACATGCAGTTTTAAATGCTTGGCAAATCCAAGGCAGTCACCTAAGTAATAGCTAATAAACAAACAGGCATGGAAAATTGATTAAACTACTTACATTGGGAAGCCTTGCGCTTCTCTTTTTCCAGTCCCTTTTCAGTTGTATTAGAGACGTGCTTCATTTGCTTGACACTTCGAATGGGTTTTGCAAGAGATAGTTTCACCTTTACGTGAAAAATGTATGAATGTACAGAAATCAAATTATAAGAAAAGCATGCAAGTGTTTACATAATTGCAGCCAAAAAACCTTGGAGCCTTCATCATCCAATTGCTCATGTCCAAAGGCCTCGATACATGCAAGAGCAGCCTCCCGCCTTGTATAATTGACAAATGCAAAATCTTTCCTCTTCGACAAAGGAAGTTTCTTAGCAAGAGTAATGCTCTCAACTTCACCAAATCTTTTGAAGAACTCACAGACTTTCTCTTCATCCCATGAGGGTGGCAGATATTCAGCACCGAAATGATTTAAAACACATTCTTTTACGCATAGATTTGGTTGTGTGTTAAATATAATTGGTTTGAAGAAACAAATTAGGAATATATTAAAATCAATTAATTCTACAGAGATTGTTAATGTTGGAAATAATTCTTCCAAGGTTTACGTTAAAGGGAACAAATTCAATACTAGTACCACCATTCGCAGTTGGATAATGAGATAGGAATCATACATGCTGCAAATATTAATTCTGCAAGACTGACCTTTAGCATTTCTTCTTCTTTTGGCTCAATTAGAGGTTGTGCCCAGTCAACATTTATCTTCATCTGGTTAACAAAAACATCATGTTTTTGGAGTTTGCTTAAAGCAATTTGAGCATCTTTACAGGTCTCAAATTCAAGAAATGCAAAGCCACGATATAGCTCAAAGTTACGAGCATGGGATTAGCCATAACAATAACTTTGTCAATTTTCTCAATCCCTGCATCCTTCAACAGCTTAACCACCTGCCAAAGTATATGTTTAGACATGACCATTCTAGCTTATAGAAGTTTATAAAACCAGGAGGAAGAAGAAGCTTACATCCTCACTTTTCCATTTCTTGTTGATGTTCCCAAGAAATATAGTGTCATTGCCCTCTACCGGTTGTGCACTGCACTGCTTCCCACAAATCTAATATTGTGTTGCCAATAAAAAGTACAAAAGTCACTCATGGGAAATTCCCATGGATAACAATATAACTGACTTTACGCACAAAGCAAAGACAATGATAAAATCCGGTTAAATTTGTTGATAACAATACATTCACGTATGGAACATGTATCTTATTTCAGCATCTCCGTTTTAAGTTATGGCACAAAAGTCCATACCAACTCTCATTTAATTGTAATTGTAATATTCCTTCCAATTAAAGGTTTAGATAACGTAAAATTCTTGTTGGAGAAATAAAAGTAAATCCAACTTGTCAACCTTGGCTTTTTAAATTATTTGCAATTCAAACTAGAAATATATATTGTACAAACCATAAAGAATACTTTCAGAAATATTTTTGTCCATCAAATCACTCAATATGGTTCTTTACCAAAACTACTCACAGTTGCATTGCATTCAACTTTCTACAACATAAGAACTGAAAAAGAACTACAAACGAAGTAATACTTATCCACATGTGGAGATAATTTTATGTTATATACTACTTTCAAGTCTAAAGCAATGCATACATAACAATTGTACAAACTTGGGCTACCTTGACTGTGGAATATTTTTGCAAAGCTGTTTTGGCATCAGCTGCGGAAGCAAAGCGCAGGAAGGCGAAGCCCTTGTTCTTTCCCGTCTTGCTATTCATCACCAGCCTCACTTCCATAACCTCGCCAGCCTGTTCAAAAACATTCCTGATATCCTCCTCCTTCGCATCCTTGTCTATCCCACCAAGAAAAATTTCCAGTCAGTTCTTCGCCTCTTCTTACGCTCCAAGGCCTCCAATTCCCCACTGAATACTATTCCCTTGTCTGACCCAACATCATTCTTCTCAATTATTTCCTTCACCGCCTCCTCTTCCTTTTCCTCCAAGACCTCCGGTTTCCCACTCAATGCTACTCCCTTGTCTGACACAACATCATTCTTCTCATCTATTTCCTTCACTGCCACCTCTTCCATTTCCTCAGAGGCCTCCATTTCCCCACTCAATGCTACTCCTCCATTAAACTCAGCATCATTATTCTCAACTACTTCCTTCACTTCCTCATCTACCTGTCCCTCCAATGCCTCCAATTCATCACTCAATGCTACTCCTCCATTCAACCTAACTTCATTATTCTCAACTACTTCCTTCACTGACTCTCCTCCCCCTCCCTTTTCCTCTTCGGCACAACCTGCATTTCGGTCCTCAACCGAGTCCCCACCTTTAGTTCCGACAAAGTGTACATTCTGATCTTCAATCCTTTCACCTGTTTCCTTTCCATCATTTTCCTCAGCATCCAGAACTTCTGATGGGATTCCTCTCACAGAAACCCCCAATTTGCTACATTCCATAACTTCAGTTTTTATTTCTTTCGAGTCCTCATTCTCAACTCCCAATGCAACAGTGTGATCAGGCTTGGGATTTTCGGTCTGTCTAAGAAAACTCCCATTATGATCAACCTTTTCAGCCTCCAAATTATTCACATTTTCCTCGATCGGATTGTTGCCACCACCATTTTCCAATCTCACAACTTGCTCATTCCCCACACTTCACTTGACAAACCTTTTGGGCACTCTCCTCTTCACTATTTTCTTCACAATCCTCACTTTCTTCACCACTTTCCTAGTCCTACTGGCCGCCTTATCAACACCCTCATCCAAGGCTCCATCTCCAGCTGCTTTTCCCTTCACCTGGGGCCCACCATCAACATTAACCTCTACTAAAGGTGAAAAATCACCCACAGACGAGGTTCCTCCGGCGACATCATTAGTATACTACCCTCAATTTCAGCCGGAACACCTCCTTCAACTACCCCACTTGTGGGACCAACCAAGATTCCATCTTTAGCCTCACAACAGCTTAGTCCGGCCACCGACGAGTCCGAATTCACTACATTACCCTCCTCCGGGACTTCTTTGTCTCCGACAGAATCAATTTCGCCTTTTTCATGAGGCTTATGATCCAAATTCGCTATATTACTGTCAGGCGAAGGGGAGGTTAATAAACCGGTATCATTTGACGGAAATTCCGGAGATGACGTGGCGGTGGCGGAGGAAGGCGGTGGAGGGGAATCGGAGGAAGAAGAAGACGAAGTTGTTTTGTTAAGGTTTGAGGTGGTGGTGGTCCGATTCCCCTCCACCGCCTTATGTAGAACAGACTCGGCTGAGCTGAAGAAGAAGTTGGCAGAAAATATGGCAAGTTATCATACGCACGACACCTCAGCAAAATCTGGAGTCGCCAGGTAGTATTTTGGCAACAAAATTTGGATTTTATTGCGTGTGCATCCCATCTCATTTACCACTTCAATAAATGGAAAATTTTGACACCAAACCAACGTATATTTGTGTGAGACATATTTGCGTAAAATAAGGTGTTTAAATCCACAATGCGTATTATGGGAGTCAGTGTATAGATTTTACTTGAAACTTAGTTACTTTATATTTGATTGTGAGTCTCACATATAATTCGTAATATTTCTTTCTTAATAGATACACCGTATATAAATATTTTAATTTATATAATATATTTTATTTTGTGATTTAAAAATTTTAAACTAGAGTCCTATCATATAGTAATTGAGAGTTAGTATACTCCGCAATGAAAACAGGTAAGATAGGATCTCATCCAAAAAACAAAATTATCTACATAGACTAATTTATAGATAATCCAACAATACCCTATACAAAACAATATCTTAATTTTTTATATTAGATTGACTTATTTGACTCTTGTTTAATTACAACGTCCACGAGCAAATCAAATCGTGCATCATTCCAATTAAAAATTCTACTTTATCTAGTCTTGTATAAGAGACAGTATTTATCATAATTATTCTTTTTAAACACCTATTAAGTAGTAGTACTACTTATTAATCACAAATTTTTTATTTACTAAAACTTCACATTCATTGGTAAAGTAATAAGTGTATTAAGCAACACTTCTCGTGCAATTTAAAGTTGTGCTTCAAGTAATTAATACGTATTTATGAAAATTACTTAGTTATTCATGCATTCGTGTTGTGCTCCAAGGTTTTATATAGCAATAATTGTATGCAATTGCAAGAGACATTATTCATTGAGTTCAACTAAAATTTCTCCATATTTTATTTGGGGATTATGCAAAAATACCTTCCTATTTATAATATTCTATCATTAGAAGAAAATTTAGATAGACCCGATCCTTGACTCCACCTGTAAACCCTGTGGTCAGAATTAAATTTTAAAGAATATTACTTACATCAGCTGATGTCATAGATTCTCTAAAATTTAATCCATACCACAAAATTTACAAGTGGGGCAAAGACCGGATCTGCCTAAGTCTTTGCCTTCTATCATTAACATCCCTCTGTTGAGGTTTTTCCGTACTATACTCAAAATCCTAGCTGTAATGCTAGTGTGATTTTTTTTTTTTTTTAATGCACGAAATTTTTTTAGCAATGACATTTATTATTTTTTGCTCATTTAAAGAATATAAACATTTAATCACAATAATTAGAGGTCTCTTAATTATCAATACAAATTATTGCTACAAGCTGAACTTAAAAACTCGTAATTGACCTACAATAATTTATATTTTAATCTTATCGAGCATGAATAAAATATTTTGAATAACTTAAATCTTATACTTATAAATTAAATTCAAGGATTTAACATATGTTAACTCAATTAGTTTGAGATAAATCAAACTAAAACCAACTTCTATCGAATCATGTTCGACTTGAATTATTTTTTAAGGTGACTGACGCAGCTCTTTCATCATGAAGACTTGGCCAACGACACATGCCTTCGAGGCCAAAGGCCTCTATTGCGAAAAAGTGCCAACTCAGTGGCAGATTTATGTGAGGTTTAGTGGGGGCATGTATATATTTTTGTACAATTGTGTTTGTATCCTCACTAATTTATACTATAATTAATGTTAGCAAATGTTAATAAAATAAATAAAGGTGATTAGACATTATTTTATTACTATAAATACATTACTTTAAAGATCTATCTCTAGTATATATTTTTCAAAAAGTTCCAGTATTTTATAATTTTTTAAGAGTTATTAGAATTCCAAAAAGATATTTTTACGAATTTTACGTTATGCTATTTGTTAAATACGTATATTTTTTTTACTTGAAACTGCAAGTTATTGTTAAAAATTTCTATTTGAAAATTAAGAAAATTGTTGTTATTATTTTATGAAAAAATCATATTGACACTCTTATATTTGTTAATGGCACTCTTAATTTTTTTAATAATAATAAAACAAAAATACACTATACTTTATTGTAGTCGCGCAACATACATACGAGAAAATGAAATATTTATAATATCAATAAAATGTATAGATATTATGTATTGTCTTTTAGATACTATTAAAAATCCTTTTAACATATTCATTAATATAATATTAATTCCTTTATTTAAAGAGTACTCCCCATGAAAATAAATTCTAGCTCCATTCCTGTGCCAACTCATGCATATAGAGTGACAAAAGACAACAATAAGGAATAAATTTTGATTATTTCTTTTGCAATATAGAGTGAATATAATAATAATTAAAATAATTAACAAATTAATAGTTATTTACATTTAGATGTTATTAAGAATACTCGTATTAAAAAAATTTCAACAATGACGACACCAAGTCCAACTGAGCTCATAGTAAGCGCAGTCGAGCCTTCAAAATTTTTGAAATGTTTTAACAGTAAGGGCCCAAGTCCACTTTGGAGGGCTATTTTGACATTCACTTCGACTGGTTTCTCTCTCTACTCTCTATTCTCTATCTCTTATTTCCCCGCTCTCAGACTTCGGCTTCACATTCTCTCTCCTTCCAATCTCTGTAATTTAAAAAGTCCTCTCCAGCTCTCCGCCCAAAGGAGAGCATTCTCTCGCAGACAGCGATTAGGGAGAATATTAGCTGTACAAATTCCCTTGGAGACAATGCAGGTGAAGTTCTTCATTGCTTATTATTTTTGTTTTCATAATCTGTAATTGTTTGGTAATACGTAAGAATTAATTAATTTTTTTTTGGTTTTTTTTTTGAAGCAGATGACGAGAACAGTAAAAGTAAAGCAACTGTCAGATCTAGCAAGCGAGAGAGAAATTCACGAATTCTTCTCATTTTCCGGTGAAATTCAACACGTTGAGATCCGCCGTCATCCGCCGCCGCTTTCTAGGACTGCCTTCATTACGTTCAAGGATCAAGCTAAAGCGCTTGAAATCGCTTTGTTATTATCTGTAAATAACTAATTCCTTTACTGTCATTATTTTTTTTTTTGCCGGTTTCAGCTGATATTTCGTAGTACACCATAATGATAAATATAGATACTAGAGCTCCTATATGGCGTAAAGTTTTTATTTTTTTATTGTATAAGAATAATTGTCTGGTATACACATCTAGATACTTATTTATGAATAGTAGCCTAATATTAATTTTATAATTACTGGGAGTTTTGCAATTACTAATAAGATGGGGACGATGTGCTTCAGAGTATCAAATGGAACGGCTGATTTGAAAATTCTTAATTGACTATTTTGTCAAGTGCACTGCATAGTCTGTATCATTTCCAGTTGTTTAAAGGATGTCTAGAGTGTTTTGAAAATACGTAAAGAATCTGTTGAAGCTGTGTAGATACCCGTAACACATTTAATGCTTCAAAAGATAAATATTGAATGACAGTATAATTAGTAAAATACAAAGCATGTTATCCATTGGTTGAAATGTGATTGTGCAATATGCTGAAAAGGTTTTGATAGTGTTTTGGTCGCAAATGCAACTTAATGTAGGTTTATTGCCATGTAGTTTAAGAGAAAGATAGCTAAAGCAGCATTGAGCAGTAAATGTGGTTGCAGTCTTGTACTCAAAGGAAATTATGTGTGATATTTTAGTATAAGTACTTGCTGGACGATTACACTTTTTGGAATCTTACTTTCTTGTTCCTAACTTCAGAATACTGTTTCTCAAAAAATGGATAGCCTAAACGCTCACATTTGTTCTTATACACATCTAGATGTGTATGAAGAGACAGCTTGGACTAATTTTTTGTGCTGTCATATTTTTGTGACTGAAATCCTATGGATTGTATGCTGTCTGCAGGGGGCATCAATTGTGTACCAGATAGTTACAATCACTCCTGCAGAAAATTATGTACCACAATATGACACTAGGGTATACCCTGTCTCCATGTTGCAAGTTGTTTTTCCTACGTCTCTTATAAGTTCAGCTAATATGATATGTGTATAATTCAGGAATTAAGAATAGTCGGCAATGCTGCAACATTAATTATAAAATACTTTACCTGATGCTGAGGTATAAATGACAGAATTTATTTGTTAATGTATATGATTATGAAGCTTCTTTTCTTTGATTAACAGTTGCATATATTGCTGGTACTGGGAATATTTCTTATAATAAAACAGCAGGAAGATTTGGATGAAATGCTAGGAGGTGCTGTCAAGTCACTTCATAGTCAATATTATGTTAATGGATATATCTTCAACAGGATATGTATAGCAGTATGGGTCCAAATGGATGTCTGATTGTAAATTGATGCCTGCCAAAGTATTTTCCCGAGTAACCTTGTGAAGAGTCTACAAAATGGATGATACTGCTTTGCAATTCAGTCAAGAAGGCATAAAATCATTATATTTTCTTTTCAAGTATGACTAGAAAAAGCTATTAATAAATAATAATATACGCCCTGCACTGAGACAATATAGTTCTTTTACAA
Source organism: Cinchona pubescens (assembly GCA_025175665.1). Lineage (NCBI taxonomy): Eukaryota > Viridiplantae > Streptophyta > Magnoliopsida > Gentianales > Rubiaceae > Cinchona > Cinchona pubescens. The sequence continues at coordinate 2,814,625 of JANKKI010000254.1, read as the reverse complement.
ATTTTTGAACAATTACTATGTTGACTGATGTCTTATGATTATCTGTGTCCTGTACCAGGTCAAAAATAGCTCTCCTAGTGGAAGAGTGTATGTTAATAGAGCAGAGGATGTTGTCTCAAGTGTGCTTGCAAAGGGTTCAGCTATAGGATAAGATGCCATAAATAAGGCCAGGGCTTTTGATGAGAAACATAGTTTGAGGGCCAAAGCATCTGCAAGAGTTGCCTCCTTTGACAAGAGAGTTGGATTAATAGAAAAACTAACAGTTGGAATTTCTGTGGTAAATGAGAAATTTAAATCTGTGGACCAAAGGCTGCAAGTTTCAGATAAAACAATGGCAGCACTAATGGCAGCAGAAAGAAAATTAAATAACACAGGATCAGCTGTCAAGTCAAGCATTATTAAATTCTTCCTACTTCTTACTGTTTTTTTTTCCTCCCGTGTCATGGCAATCACTACACACTTTAGTACATCTCGCTCGTAGCTAGACATATTTAATGGGCATTTCCTCAGTCCTTTGGCCTTTGGGTGGCTGTTGCAGTCTGTTTTATTCAGCAGTCACCATACTTGCGCAAATTGGCTGCCCTGAATATAATTGATGTTGCAAACCTAGAAGAAAAGCTAATTGTATCAGCCAGTTTATCTTATCTGTATTATTATGTTTGCTAAGGATTACGAGCAGAAAACTTTTAATTGACTCTTTTGGAGCTTATCAGGTATGTCACGGTTGGAACAAGTTGGTTGAATGGTGTCTTTAGTAAAGCAACAAAGGCAGGGCAAGTTGCTGGGACAAAAACTAGAGAGAAGTGGACCATAGCATTGTCAAATTTGACTGCAAAGGTGGTTTGAAATTTCTTTCTAGTGACTTCTTATGCCTTGTACCATTCCCAGGGTCTCTTACAGAGTACAGAATTTCATAACAATGCTATGACAAAATATACAGACCCCCCCTTTTGTTCCCCCAAAGGAAAAAAAGAAAACAAAATAAAAAAGGAGTTTTACTAGGCAATCATCCACATGCAAGTTACTCATCTGTAATGGCGTAAACCAGTATTGAATAAAAAGCCATATGTCCATCAATTTACGTTTTGCTTGTTGAGTTCTTTGTGGATGATCAGTAGATCATTCTTTCATTTTTATTTGCATAATTGCAAGATCCTTCGATTGTTGCATAATTCATCTGTTGGAGATAAAAGAAGGTTGCCAGTTCTCTTATTATTCTTCATCTGATGATGGTATTTGATCTTTAGAAGAATGTGTGACTGGGTACGAACGTGAGTGTGCAGTTGAACTAATTTGTGCATTTTTAAGTTTTGGGTTGTACACTCTGCATTAGCTATGTAAAGAGTCTTAGTAGCAACTTGCTATGCTCTATGTCAGATGGTGCCTTATGGGGTATGAGGTTCACAATTTTTAAGCATCTTATATTCGATTTTACATACTTATCAAGGAAAATTTGTGCGGTCTCTTAGCTTTTGGTCCGAGTCAAGGCATTAAAAGCCAACAGTTGTTAAAAACATTTTGTTCTCCATCCTATTAATATTTGGCCTTATTGAGCACAAATTCTAGTGTTGTCTCAAAAACTTCCTTGCTTTCCACGTTCAGGCAACAAAGCATATATTAGAAAAAATTTTGGAAACAGACGTTAAGTGCATGTGAATCCAAATGGTCATGCGCCAAATTTTAGACGTCTCCTTTAAGTCTTTAACTCCTAAGATTCTGGGGCGTCTCTGGCTTTTAGCTGTCTTATATTTCTGTTGTGTTTTTCTTTGCCAAGTGAATCGGCCTTGTCAAAACTCGAAGGTACAAATCTAAGGTGTTGTTCAAGAAACTTGGCAATTGCTATGCTCTGTTGTGTTTGCTGTCAATTGTTGTTACTACTTCCATTTTAAAATAATTGCTACTATTGGTTGGTGTATACGGATTAAGAAGTTATTAAATTGAATCAATTTTACAAAAAAAATAGTTCAAAATAATCAAATTACCTTTTTACATTAATATTCCAATTGCAATAATTCTCCCTTCATTAATGTTGTACTAAGGGTAAAAGTTAAAAAATATCATTTAATATTTTTTCAATTTTTTAAAGTAACAAATAATATAAAACAAGATAAATTGTATAAAGTGACAGTTATTTTAAAATAATGAAGTATTAGATTCTTTTGTTTATACCCTGCTTAATGCTTCTGTTTTTTAAGTGTGTTTATATTTGAAAGGATAAATAGTGTATCTATCTTCCATCTCACATCCAGTGATAAAGTCAAGATAAATTTTTGATGAGAGTATTAGTTATATAAGAAATTATGTAATTTATAACAGTGAGAGAAGCAAAATTGTGTAGATTTGAAATAATATAGTTCACTCTTGAAGTTAAAGTTTTGTTTTTTAAGGGGAGATGAAGATGGAGTTAGCTGAATTCAAATTTTTAGATAATTTCACCAAGAAATTTTGGTGAAGACAAGGAATATGGAATTTTTTAAACAAATCAATGCTGAGAATCACAAAATTAAAGTAATAGCCTAACGATGGTTGAGAAAGAAAAAAAAAAAGTTAAAAACGGTAAATAAGAGTGAACACATTAGTAAATAAGTCTATATTTTATTAAATAGTGACGGACAAAACCAATTTTTCATAATTAATGAGGGCACAAAATTAAATACTTTCAAAAATAGGCATAATAAAATATGTAATAATACACATTTTTGGGGGTCAATGGGTCACGTGCCCCCAGTTTCCCCATTATATATCCCCTCATGCTCACACTTTACATATTTAACGTGCGTGTTGTGACGTAATAATATTTATAAATAAGAATATACTTATCAAGCATCTAGATTGACAGAAAGAAGATCAATCCTTAAAAAATAACTTTTAAAACTTCCCCTTGGAAATTTATTAGTGGGTACACTATTTTCCATTGTAGTGTGGCATTATGTTAATTGGGATATTCATTAGTATTTATTTCATTTCATTTTAAGTGTTACTTTAACAAAAAATTTTGTTCTGTTTAAAATATCACTTTATTGGAAAATCCAATAAAGCATTAATTTTTTTTTATCAGTTTTGTCCTTATCCATTTCTAACTCCATTAATTAGGAAGATAAAGGAACTTGAGATTGAAGAAGATAAAATAATGTGAGGAAAAGAATTAATGTTGGGCCTTTTTTGATTTATCATTAGTCAAAAGAGTAATTTAGTCATACATGATCAATTTTATTTAGAATTTAAACTATTTAATAACAATTTTAATCTCAATGCCAAAATCTTAAACAACACTTAGAAGGGAATGGAGGAAATAATTAGCTAGAAGTAAGAGCAGTAGCAAATTTTATTTTTTAGGGACTGCTTGAAAAAAAGTCCAATATTTTTTGAAATTTTAGTAATTGTAAAAATGCTCCATTGATACATTTAGAATTTTGGAGGGGCTAAGTTGTACTGGTAAGATATTGTTGATATCATGTCGCACGCCATTGGATAGTTGCTGCTGGGCCGTAAGTCCGGTCATTTTTTCATATGTTCTGTTCACGTGGGCCACACTAAGATATAGAGATTGTTGGTCTCAGCCCACAACCAATGTTGGATTCGGGCGGTTTTGTTATGTATGGTTGGGTATCAAATCAAATTAAGGTGATGTTTGGTTCGTATTCGAGAATCGAAATTAAAATGGAAATCATAAATTTTACTATCGATATAGGTCTATGTCATTTCTTTTTGTTTGGTTTGAACAATGAATTAAGGTTCATCATATTGATAAATTAATCAATTTGAAACTTAAGTCACAAATAAGAATGAAAGTGAATATTTTTTAATATTTTCATTCACATAATTAATCAAATAACATTTATGAGTATCATTAATCTCAATTCTCATTCTTTCTCCTCATACCTATAAATCAAACACCTCTTGAAATTCAAAAACGTCAATGTTCACCTTTCACCTAACGTCCCAATGCTCACGCGTTCTCTCTGTTTTGGAAAATTTTTATATAAATCTAGTTTATGGTGTAATATTATGGACTCTTTACTCCATATCAAGCCATATCATTGAATATCAATTCAACATCACCCCTTAATGATGTGACTTAACATAAAATCATGAATTAAAAAATTCATTACAATATATCATGAATATGAACTTTGCAAGAATTTTTTAGGTGGAAAATATTTAGGTAGATTCAATTTTTAGCCCTACTTATAGATTTTGTGGTCAACATTAAATTTTAAAAAAATTTATTACAGAATGTGTCATAGATTTTCTAAAATTTAATTCACATACCAAAATCTATAAATGAGATCAAAGAACGAATCTATATAAGTATTTGCCTTCCTAGATTTACCATAAAAAACAGGAGAACTGTTCGACTTTAATGCTGTGCAACATGGTGCTCACCATGGTTGTGCCGCCGCCAAAGACCATTTTAACCTTCAGATAAAAATAGCACAAAAGAACTATGTCTCAAGCATACAGTTCAGGTATGTCAGTAAATATCAGCCAGACACATCTAGACATTAATTGGTGTAAGTACTGTCTCTTATACACATCTAGATGCACTCAAAAACTTGGTGAAAAGTGTCCTGTCTCTTATTTAATCTAGATTCACCTATCAACAAATGACTTTATACACAACAGAAATAAATTTATTTTTAATTATTGCAACACAAAATAGTTTGTACATTCAATTTAGCCAATAAAAATATAATTTTAGATTATTTTTAAACAAAACTATTAGTTATAAGTAGACTTTTACCATTGGTAACTACACATGATATTTACAATTTTTTTAAAGATTTTAAACAAATAAATTAAACAACATTAATAGTTACATTTAAAATTAAAAATTAAAAATAATAAATTTAAAAAAGAATCCAAATAAAAATATCGCTATACTAAAACTCTCCTTTTATATATAGTAAAATAAGATAAAATAAGACATTATTTGGAATAATATTTAAATAATTATTATAATAATTTTTAAGATGTGATGTATATAAAATAAAAAATAATTAAAAGATGTATTATAAAATTATTATAAAATATTATTTAATAAATAATGAGCAATGTAGATAAATCAAGACATAACTATTAACATTTTTCTTAACAACATGTACAACAGTAATATTAATAAAATCATATATACTATAGATAAAACTCTAAGACTTGGATAAACATTAGAGAAGTAACTATTTATCCATCATGCTTTTTTCATTTGAATATTCTTTTCCTTTAAATCACTTTTTGGTCAAAAGGTGAATGGGAAATTTTCTTGTTGAAACTTGAAACGTCTAAAAATAGGTAGTAGTTGATTACAAAAAGTCAATTTTATATAATATATTATATCCACAATTTGTTACTAGGCATTCAATTCATTGACCAATACCATCTGTCCAACCAAGCGGTTGGGCAATTTTGACAACCGACAAAAAAAAAAACAACAAAAAATTCAACACATTAATTAATCAAAAGCACAGAAAACGAGTCGTCTTTTTGTAGTATTTAATTTAAGTTTATTTATTTATTCCTCAGTGAACCCAAAAGAAAAATTTATGCTGTCAAAATGGCCTGTCATCTAGATTGTATAAGATACAAAAAAGTATAGAAATTGAAAATTACAGGGTAGCACCAAAAGAGAGTGCCTCGTGTACAGCCAACCAACACTACACAGACACAAACTCCAGATTTCATTTCATACCTTCCAAGGGCATATTCGTCACCCAACCAAACTTTTTTGTCTGCATTTCCCAAATTAGCCTTGAATGTCCTGTAAGTAACCCTCTCTTGTTGGGTTCTCCTGGGTATATTCGCAGGTTCTCTTTGCATCTTTAAAACCTTCACAGTTATTACGTTGTTGGTTAATACAGCTCCTCATTCAAACCCTGAAATGAAGAGAGAGAGAGAGTTGCTAATTGAGATTATTGCTTTTTGTAAGCTTTTTTTCTTTTTTCTTTTAACTGCTGCTTCATTGATTCCAAGGTGATGTTTTTACTCCTTTTCTATTCTAATTCTTTTCTGGGTTTTCCTTTCTAGTTTAGTTTTATCTGTTTTTAATTTGCTTTTTTTTTGGGAGGGAATTGAAAATGATGTAATCTTGTTCAGCATTTATTTTCTGGGCTGCTGTTATTTCAATTGGTTCGTTGGTAATTTTAGGTGGGAACAGTCCTTTTATAACTTGAAATTTTAAAAATCTTTTTTTTCCTGTGATTAGTTGTAACTTTGCTGCTGGGTAATGATCCAATCTGGTATGCTTTTTGAGGATTTTTTTTTTTTAATTTCTTTTAGCCACAAGTTTGGATATTGTAGACCCAATAAAAAATTGATTTTTATTCTGTAATTGGGGAGTGCAAGGCTAACTGTTGATTAAAAAAAACAAGTCTTTTCATGAGAAAGTGGGTCGAATTGGAAAAGCATTAAACTCATCCAGTAAGGTTTTGATGTGCAATTAACTGAATTGGAATTGGAAGTTTCCGTTGCATTTTCTTTGTAACTTGGAATTTGTATCAGTCAGGAGATCCAATGTTGGGAGTTGTTATTTGTTTGGTGGAATGTTGATTGCTATAGTTTCATCTAACAATTTTGTAACTTGGAATTTGGATCAGTAAGGAGATCCAATGTTGGGAGTTGTTATTTGTTTGGTGGAATGTTGATTGCTATAGTTTCATCTAACAATTTGTGAAGTGTGATGTTTTTTTGGTTTTCAGTTACTTTCTGGGATTTGCATTTTAAAAGTTGAAGATTGCACTATTGTTCATATCATTATAACTGTTTTTTCGAATTTATTGTAGTTGTTTTGTTTTGTTTGGAGGACTGCTTCCATTGACTTTTTCGGGTCCCCTGTTAAAGATGTATGTATGCTATTATTGCTCATTGTTGGGCATTTATATCCAGTGCCCCCAGGTCCATGTTGTACTATGAGATGTCTATATATATCATGTTTTTGCATGGTATGATATTTTTTATATACAATCTTGAGGGCTTGTCTCTCTCTCTTTTTTTTTCAATCAAAAGTTTGATTAGGATTTTTTAATTCAGATAATTGAGTTCATTTATCCGATGGATTCAAATTGGAGGTAATTTACTTGTTCACTGGTGTGTAACTTGGTCATATTTGCTATATGGTAAAAGTAGCACCGTAAAAGGGAAATTGGGACTTGAGACCATTTATGTGGTTTGAAAATTGAAAAAAAAAAAAAAATGAAAACTAGTCAAAATGAGTGACAATATAAATTTGAAGGACAGAAGAGATGAAGGCAAAGAAAAGAGGCATAATGGCATATCATTCAGCAAAAAGTATGGCATTTAATTGTAGAAATAAGGAGTTAAGAAAAGAAGAAGGAAAACAAAGCACGACCAGTAGATAGAACTAAGTTGAGAAAATGATTTTTGTATCCGACAAAAGATAGTTTATGGATTGGTAGGGGTTTTGTCAGCGATCACATTGATCAGTTTGTATGTCCATCCTGCAGTTCAAGGTTTAAACCTTTGTTATCAAAATGGATCTTTTTAGCTGAAAGTGATGTACATATATCTTTTACCTATTTGTTTGGGTAACACATGTATTCTAGCATTGACTGTAAAGAATTATATGAAAGGTAGTCTTACTGATGAAAACCTATGAAATTGCTTCTTTCAGGTTTTCTTGCTGATTATTTGGGTTGGCATCTGCAATGGGGCTTTGTCTATAATCCTTCATCTTTATTGCTTTTGAGATGGCGAAAATGAAGATGTAGCTGTTGTAGGATGAGCAATTAGTAAATTCTTTTTGACTTGATGCCTTGCTACCAGGACTTGCCCTGCATAGAATAACAAATTTTTCTTGCTGAAGTTTACATCATCTTGTGATAACACATAACCAATAACTCAAGTTTTAGAACTTTGTGGTGGAAACATTTACTATTCTGTCGGAGCAGAACTAATATATACTGATGGATGAATTAGTTCCACATTATTACCAGAAGCAGCATATGCAAACTTCTATTAGGAAAAGCTTAACAAGTGGATTATCAAAAGATCTGTGGCTTGTTGCAAGAGACAGATCTTTGGCTGATCTAGATTTGGCATTGGCATGGCTTAAGAAGAGTGGCGGAAATGTCAATGCAAGGAATTCGTTTGGCCAGAACTCACGCCTCTTCATGTTGCAACCTGGAGAAATCACATTCCTATTGTCAGGAGGCTACTTGCAACTGGTGCAGACCCTAATGCTAGGGTGTGTTAGTCTCTTGATCCTTTAGATCTTCAAGAATTTTATGTTATATATGGATGAATGATGAGTTGTTGCTAAATGTTAGTCGACAAACTGTAGGGTAAGTTGACTAGACACTTTGACTATATTTTTTGTCTTGGTGGCTGTAGTTCTGAAGAACTGTTGCAAGTACAAAAGTGGTGTCCAATGGGACCACATGCTCTCAAATATATCTTCTTTGTTTGTTTTCTATCTTTTTTTAATTGAATTTGTTAACAATGCATTTTATTATAAAGAAAACCAGGTGAATTTTCGGAAATGACTACATTTCTTGTTTGATTTCCCCCCTTTTTGTGTAGGAGGGAGCAGTGTGAAATTTGTTTTAACTACTGATCGAAATTCTACGTGATTTTTGGTCTGATTTTGTATGCCTAGTTTCTTCGTAAACAGAAATTTTTTTCATTTTACAAGTTTTGTTGCTTGAAGCACATGTGTTGGTTTGAAACATAACTTTCATTGCCAGGTTAAAATCTCTAGTTTCGTGCCTGCTAGATTTTGTATATTCGTGTGATTTCATTACCCAGTGTTGTTATTGGCATTACTCAATTAGCATGTGTTATAATACTTCTGGTTTCATGCTAAAGAACTATAGTATAGATAATCTGGTTTGGATTTTATTAGGCTGATTTTTCTACATTTTGACTGCTTAGCTATTGGTATTTATTACTGACACTCGTAGATTTGAGTTGTCATGTAGATATAGTCCTATTGTATTTAGCTGTGATGATTGCCACATCCAATATGATGGTAGGAAAAAGAAAGGTTCTATCGTACTTAATGATGGGCGCGTATGCTTTTCCACTTGGTTTCATTTGCTGAGCTACTTGATCACATACCTAGTAATATTTGGAAATCTACCTGAGTACCCACCCTGTTTGCTGTGCACTTAGTTGTTAGAGTACTTGGCTATTAGAATAAAGATGAAATGTCTTGATGCAGTGTCTGGTGAATTCAGAGTCTTTGCATGCTCGGATGCAATGTTGGGTTATCACCTGACTTAAAAGTTTTGGCTATTAGAGAGAAGACAAACTGGTTCCTCTCACAACCTAATAGTACTTCCTCCTTTTCAGGACGGTGAATCTGGATGGAGTAGCCTTCATAGGGCTCTGCATTTCGGACACCTTGCTGTTGCTAGTGTGCTTCTTCATTCTGGTGCTTCTATCACATTGGATGACTCTAAATCCCGAACTCCTGTAGATTTTGTATCTGGACCTGTACTTCAGAGCAAGTAACTTTTTTCATTCAAGTTCAACTAATGGTGTGAATTATCAGTTGGGGACTGGAAATGTCCACATTCAGAAACTACCATGCAAAGTTGACTCACTTAATGGTTCTTCTATTAAATTGGTTTCTGCTGCAAAATTCCATAGTGTAGCAGTTACTGCTCACATGAAGTCTTCATACACATTTGGGAGGGGTGGCCGTCAGGATCCCAAGAGATGTGTATAAGACACAGTCATAGGACTAGTTCATTACCTATACAAGAAAGATGAACAGTCCCCAAAAAAAAAAAAAGGGATACTTAAAGCAATCTAACATTGATATTCTATTTTCTTTTGGTTGTCAGTTGTTTCAGCTAATTGCATATAAATTGATGGTCAATTATAGACATCTACCCATATTTACCTATTAGTTTCAAGACCTTTTAATCTGTAGACATCTGCTTTAATTACTCTTAAAATGGTGGATTTTTCTACTTTGTTTTTGCCTTTCTGTCGCACTCATATTATGGGTTTGCGAGATTAATTGCGCGGTCTATGTGCGTTTTCACCAATATTTATTGAGTGAAAGCTAGCCAAAAGTTTGAAGTTTCTGGTTGTAACTAATTAGTTTGAAGTTTCTCGTTTACCTGTTAAATTATTCGAGTAATGGTAAAAATAGTACTTTGTGTTAGATTTCTTGATTTGCTTTCTTGTGCTTTTGTTATGGATTTCTAAAATTGTAAATGTATTATATACACATTTTTCCAGTGGTCAAGCTGCAGTTATTACTCCTCGGCAAGTGATCTCTGGTTTGGGGGCACGCCGGGTTAAAACAATTGCTGCAGCTAAGCATCACACTGTTGCTGCTACACAGGGTGGAGAGGTTTTTACTTGGGGTTCCAATAGAGGTGAACTTGCTGATTTTTCTTATGAGCTTATTGATTAATTCATTGCATTGTTTTTTCCCTCGCTAAATATTTATTATATACTGATTTTGGTCATAATATTCTTGTGCCATCCTCATTAATGTTGTTCTTTTTTTTATTTGATTTCTCGCAAATCTTCCCATAGCCAATTTTGTCAAATGAAGGAGGCATTATGAGTATGATGAAGTTCCCTCTGAAACTGTGTGTTGCTTTGTAGTCTAGCAGGAACAATAGCTGCATTAGGACAAAAAGGCTTTTTATCTTGGTACTGACTCTTTTCTATGATACTTTTCAGAGGGTCAACTTGGCTACACATCTGTTGATACCCAACCTACACCCAGGAGAGTTAGTTCTCTGAAGTCAAGAATAGTTGCTGTTGCTGCTGCAAACAAGCACACTGCTGTAATCTCCGAGTCTGGTGAAATATTCACTTGGGGATGCAATAAAGAGGGACAGCTTGGTTATGGCACCTCTAACTCTGCTTCAAACTACACTCCAAGACTAGTTGAATACTTGAAGGGCAAGTTTTTTATCGCAGTTTCTGCCGCAAAGTATCACACAATTGTTTTGGGAAGTGATGGTGAGGTATGTCAGTATAGCCTGAGATTCCTCTTGTTATAATATAGTTTCCAGTTATTGGGTACTATCTGATTGAAATTAGACAAGAGTAGATTTCTTTTTTATGCCCTTTAACATGTCCTGTCATGCATGGCTTGTATATAACTTTTGATATGCCAAGAATATGGAAGTATATATCTTTACTTCATCTATAACCTGATAAAAAGTTCTTAGTAATTTTCATTTGCTAAGAATTGATTGAAGAGTTGGTTTATTTAACGCATGACCATGAAATGGCACACTGAATTATCTATACTATATATAGAGCAAGTGACCCACTTTTGGTGTCTATTACTTTATGAACTTCCCATTGTACCCTTTATTAACAATAATAATATCATGTTAAACCACCACTAATTACTACCCTATGTACCTTCTTCTTCTTCTTTACTTTTTTTTTTTTTTTTTTTTTGGGGGGGGGGGGGTGTTTAAATCTCACACACATAGTGTGTGCCTTCCCCACTAGTTTCTACTTAAAGTAGCCTGGAGATCTAATTGTCAAACACTTGAATCCAATCATCACATGCTTGGACGTATCTGGAAAAGTGTTTCTATGGGCTTCTGAAATAAGATGTTGAAGTAATGATATTAGTGGCCACAGTTTTATTTTATCTGTCAAACACTTGACAGCTCTGAATGTATTCTTGGCAGGTATTTACTTGGGGTCACCGACTTGTTACCCCACGACGTGTTGTTGTTGCTAGAAGTACAAGGAAACTTGGGAACATTCCACTGAAGTTTCACCAGAAGGAACGCCTTCATGTAGTTGCCATAGCTGCAGGAGTGACACATAGCATGGTTCTAACAGATGATGGGGCACTCTTCTTTTGGGTGTCATCAGATTCTAGTCTTCGTTGCCAGCAGGTTTTGCTTCTCTGAACTAAATATTGCTTCCTCTTTCTTGAAACTTTCTTTGAAAGATGCTAACTGTTCATCTTTCTTGTATAGTTATATTCACTATGTGGAAGAAGTTTTGTTAGTGTTTCATCTGGGAAGTGCTGGACTGCTGCTGTTACTGATACTGGCGACGCATCACAATCTTACATGTGGGATGGAAAGAATAGAAAAAATGAACCACCTAATGCAACTAGATTGCATGGTGTAAAAAAGGCAACTTCAGTCTCAGTGGGAGAGACACATCTATTGATTGTTAGTTCTCTCTATCATCCTATCTATCCTCCTAAAATAATGAACAGTCCTATGAAGGTCAATCAAAAGGTTAAGAATGAAACACATGAGTTCGATGAAGGTTCTATTTTTAATGATCTGGAGTCAGATGATGTCTCATCCATTGACCAGAAGGAAAATGTTGTGAAGACTGTGCCAAGCTTAAAAATGCTCTGTGAGATAGCTGCAATAGAGTATTTGTTGGAGCCACGAAGTGCTATTCAGCTTTTAGAAATTGCAGATTCACTGGGAGCTGATGAACTAAGAAAGCACTGTGAGGTATAATTATGATTTTTTAGATTTCACTGATCAAAACCCATGAGCAATCGAGAATAGCAATTACAATTGGTACAGGTTTCTTGGTTTATTGGAAAAGACATGCATGAAATACACTACTTGCATGTTTCTGTCCGATTCTTGAAATTTCAAGACATGAATTTTTCACTTGAAAAATCATTTAACTTACTAAAAACTTTAAGCTGGTTTAACGAATGTGGGAGATAAGCTACGCATGTTTGTCTTGAAGTATGTACTTGCATACCTGCTGCATGTCATTATATTTGTTTGCACACACAAAACTAGAAGCAACTCAAAACAAAAGCCTGTCTTCATGTTGTTTGAGGTTGACTCTTGTCTTCTCTTTTCTGCTTCATTTGGGCATCTGCTTTCGTTAAAATATGCATTAAAATGTCAGCTAACTTAAAAGATGTTGTGGATCTGGTTGAATTGTTCAATTTTACTTGCTTGTTAAACTTGGCAGAGGCTTAATCATCGTCAGCTTGTGATCTGGGTGGATAGCTTCGGAAGTGAAAATCATTAATCGACTCCCGTAGCACCTTCAATACCTAAATAATTTTAATCTGAGCTTGTTACTACAACACAGGCTGTGAAATGGTTATTCTTTGCTAATCTTAACAGTAAAAATTTTCTGCTGAAAATACTATGTCTAAAGTGCTGATATAATGAAGTCAGTACTTGATGTGTTCTTTTTATTGACATGATTCCACGTTTAAAGTGAACTTCCTGTTTATGGTAAGATCTATCCTTTGACAGCAGCATGTTGAATACATTGAAAGGACATGTGCTGCACTTGCTGCTGCACTTGCATGATCTTCCATTAACCAACGTATTTAGATTCTGTTTTAATTCCACCTGCTTTGATTATTTTGCTTCTCCATTACATCTCAAACTAGAAGTGACGGTCTTTGGTACTTGTTTAGGCTAAAAATTCATACATATCTTGCTTCTCCTATCTGACCTATGACTGAACTTGTGAAATGGAACCTTCTTGAAACTTGCTGCAGGAGATTGCTATGCGCAACCTTGATTACATTCTTACCGTCTCAACGCATAGCTTTGCCAGCACTTCATTAGACATTTTGTCTCAGCCTCGAGAAATTGCTGGATTTGAAGTCATCTGAATCATGGAGTTATCGTCAGCTTCCAACCCCGACGGCTACCTACCCTGCCATCATCTATAGTGAAGAAGAGGATAGTGAGAATGAATTTCTTAGGACACGTGACAGCTGTATTCAGAGACAGACCTATGCATTAAATCGGGAGCTGTGAGGTTAGATAGCTTTTTGCAGTGCAGTGATGATGCGATATTCTGTCTCTTATACACATCTAGATGTGTATAAGAAGTTGCAGCAGATTGAGATGCTTGAAGAGAAGCTGTTGAAGGGTCATTCTCTGGATGACCAGCAGGTCAAAAAGCTCCAGACCCGGGCAGCTCTGCAGAGCTCACTTGATGAACTTGGTGTGCCTATGGAGATAGTGCAGACCAAAGCATCTTCTTCTATGTCCTTTGATGGTAAAGGCAGTAAAAAAGTTGTGAAAAGAAGGCAAAGAAGAAAAAGCAAACACAATCCAGCTGAAGTTGAAGACACGAGCATCTGGTAACTGTGAAAAGATTGATAGGTTGGATCCCGTAAAAAGTTCTGTGGAATTTGAATCATCTCACGGCAAGCATAAGGTAAAACATTTAAGTATCTCTTGTGGATTAATTTTTGACTTATTAAGAAAAAGTGTTTTCAATACTAGGTGAAAATACAAAAGGAGAATGTGTTAGCTAGGGATGTTTGGCAGGAGTTATTATATCGAGTTACTTGCGTTCAGTAAATTCTCTGTGTGGTTTTATGTTGGATTATTGTCTTCAAAATTAGAATCTTCCTTCTTGTATCTGGATTTCTCCTACTGTATCTTAATCTGTCCCTAGGTAATAGCCTTCTTGTGCTGCTTGATGGTTAACCGTGTGATTAGTGACTGAACTTCTGGGAATATTCTGTCTCTCATTGAAATTATTTTATTTCGATGTTCGATCTCAGATCAAGGATTGTGATAGAGCAGTTTATAGGTCAACTTGATCATTGAGAATGACAATTAAGACTAGATTGTTTATTCTGTTTGTTGTCTACTAATAGGAGGAAAATGAAGACTTTGTAGCTGCAGCCAAACAACTTTCTGATGATACTACTAGCTTGACAAAAAATCTTGTAGATGTTGGAAGAAATAACTGTTCATTACCTTGTGCATCAAAGAAGAAGAACAGAAAAGGCGGTCTGTCTATGTTCTTGAATGGTGGTCTCGATGATGTCCCCAAATGTACTGCTCCACCACCATCAGTGATCAAAAGTGAGGGTCCTGCTTGGGGTGGTGCTAAGATCTCTAAGGGGCCCTCCTCTCTTCGTGACATACAGGATGAGCAGAGTAAAACAAAGGTGATCAAGCCCAGAAAGTTAAATAATCTTGTGGAAGATGTTCCTGATGCAAATAATAGTTGCATGAAGATGAAATTAAGTTCGTTTCTGCCTTCCATTCCAATACCTGTTGTCTCAGCTCGGACAACTCAAGTTTATGATGGAGATAGAAACACGCCGCCTTGGGCTGCATCTGGGACTCCACCTTCTCTTTCTCGTCCATCTCTGAGAGACATCCAACTGCAACAGGTATGGCGGTTTCTGTATTCATGCTTTGTTGTTGTGATTGGTTGTGTAACTTATCTTGACTGGATCTTGAATTCTTGAGTACCAATTACTGTCTCTGCAATATTCCAGTTTCAGTGACTTAAATTTTGCACTCACTACCAGACAAAACAGTAATTGTTAATTATCTTTCGTTTAGTAAAGACATTTATAATTCGTTCTTGACCCAGGGAAAACAGCAGCAATCTCTTTGCAGTCCAAAGACGCATAACCATCTGGCTTTTCTATAACAGCTGGTCAAGGTTCACCATCGGACTCTAGTGGTGTAAACCGCTGGTTCAAGCCGGAGGTTGAGACACCCTCATCCATCCGCTCCATTCAGATAGAGGAAAAGGCAATTAAAGACCTCAAGCGCTTCTACAGCAGTGTGAAGATTGTGAAGAACCCATCGTAAGAAGACCATGTGTATAAATTCTCCGTCTTTTTTAGTCAGCTTTTTCATGTAAATTAATTGTATAGAATCTCATTCTGCATCTACTTCTTTTTAACAATATCTAGTTGGTAGTTTTTACTTTTTTGGGTGTCTCTTCGAATTTTCCATACATTCAGTCCCTGCTATAGTAGGGTTCATCTGCTGCTGTTTGAAACACAACTATGATGTGTATTATAGGCTTGGAGTGTATATCGACACTGATGCTTCATTGCGGATGGTGGTCGTGTATTTTCTTCTTCACCGAACTTGAATAAGGAGGCAAGAGAAATGCATAAAAAGGTAGCGAATCCCTGTATAATGCGAAGTGGATATGTTAAACTCTTGGAAGAATAAAAAAGATAAATAATGGGATTATGGTTCTTTAATCATCTTAACGTCCCGTATTCATGACATATATATTATACTGATCAATTATTTGTCAATGTTGATCAGGACTACTCAATAATTACTGGATGTTTCAATTCGCTTTTGCTTTTTCTAATCTGTTCTACTCATATTGAGACCCCTCTCTAGTGTCTATCTCTTCTGTTACTTTGCGAAAATTGTAGGAAACATTCAGTTTTTGGCCGAGACACAAGACACCGTCAGCCTATTTTGTAACTTTCGTCAGAAAAATCATATTCAGTAGCACCCCGACAAATCAATATCGTCCTAGTATTTTTGTGGGGTTAAGACTTCCTACTGGAGTTTCTGTCTTTCTCTTTTAAACTCAACCAAGAAAAAATTCTAGTTATAATATAGGAAAGACATTTCTGTGGTTGCCATTTTGATCCATGCAAGGGCAAAACATAAAGCTTCAAAATTCCAAAGTTAAATAATGCTACTCATTATAACATCAATAATTGTATATAGCCTTTGTCTGGATACTGTTAGATGTATTTAATGTATTATCAATTTAATTGGGATTTAATTTTCTTGAATTTCTTTATTTTACAAGAGAAAAAATTGTGGGATTATAATATTTTTGAAAATTTTTACGGGAGAGTTATAGATCGTACTAGATTTAGATCTTCTAATTATAGAGGATGAGATTAAAATGACTATGTAGTAAGTTTTGATTGGTCATCCGAATAAATCTTTTGTCAGACTCATCCTAATTTACTTTAAAGTGATATTTTTCTAATAAAAAATCGATTATTTTCTTCTCTTAGGACCCAATCTTGAGTGCAGGAGAAAATATTTTAGTTACATAATAGAAGTCATGACGGCTAATTTTACTTTGCTGTGCTAAAATTATTTCATAGAGCATTTACATTGCAAATTTTATTTTTTAACAGTTTCTATTTATTGCCTTTCAAATGTTATAGTACACTTACTTTGACGTAATTCTTGGAAATGAATAATAAAGCCAAGATGTGTAAATTAGATACAGATTTGGCAATGTTTAGAATATCTATCCTAACATCTTCAAATAATAAACGTCTAATAATTTCATAACCAATCATAGCCTAATAAATAAATGTCTTTGCTTCTCCTCATAGAACCACTTCTTCCACCCACACATACGTTACAAGATATTACCTAAAGCAAATACTATTAGGTTTGAATTCGAGTTAGAGATTTCGCAATGCACAAATTCTGATTTAAGATCTTTACAAAATAAAAATAAAAAAAACCCTTATTTTATATGATGGTTCCAAACTCTACAATCACAAACGAACTCAAATATTAAATGTTTTTATCAATAATAAAATTTATTTTAATCATTATTTAACTATTAAACATTCTAATAATTCTTCAATAATTTATAAAAAAATTTCACTTAAAGAAATATAACCTCCGTAAAGTGGATCACCATTTATTAATTATTAAAGAATTATTAAAAATACCGACATGCTGACA
The DNA here is from genome assembly GCA_025175665.1 of Cinchona pubescens. NCBI lineage: Eukaryota > Viridiplantae > Streptophyta > Magnoliopsida > Gentianales > Rubiaceae > Cinchona > Cinchona pubescens. The sequence goes on along the minus strand of JANKKI010000254.1, from coordinate 2,797,220 downwards.
TAAAATTGGTCGCAATTGAGCCCCTTTTATTTCTCCTTTCACCATTCCAATTTCCATTCAGGCTGTTGTTGTGGGGCTTGTATGATTTGCACAGCACAAACATGAAGCAAAAAGAACGATTAGAAATGTTGTGGGGTCAAAGACTTAAAGCTTGGGAGTTCGCAAAAGACAGAAAAGTACAAGGCATGCAGCAAACTTTGATGTGAAGACTCAAGACTTTGTCAAGGTTTTTTCTATTTTATTTTATTTTTTATTTTAAATAACTTGGCAAGTTTTCTACCATGCTATGCCATCTCAGCTTTGAAAATAAATAATCTGGTCTTCTGATGTGTTTTTTTTTTTTGGATAAAAAAAATTAAAATTAAAGTAGGTTCCAACATAATAAATTATCAATAAATATTTTAATAATTTATAATTAATTTACGTATTAATCATCAAATATTTTAACGACTTACAATTAACTTACATATTGATCACCAAATTGTCTTCATGCATGCACTAATTCGATTTTTACCAAGGAGCCTACACATTTAAAGATATTATTGCAAAATAGGATTATTTTTCCTTTTGTTATGAAGTAGATTTAGACTTCAATAATTGTACATGTAACATCAATAAATTTAACTCCAGTGGAATAATTACTATCAAATAGTATTGACAGTTAACATATGTCTCAAGACATTGTGCGGTAACATGCCATCAAATTATTAACAAACAATTATATATATATATATTTATATATATATATATATGTCTCTATATATATATTTCATTAGAGAAGCCTGATTTTCTAATTTCTGGAGTTGAGGTTTGCTTTGATGTTCTGACTTGCTGATTTAATAAATCACTTACTAGACTGTTCTGTATAATATTCTTGTTTTTTTTTTTTTCTCAGATTCTTTAGTGGGATTAATGAGTCCTATTTCACGTATGATCAGTATGCTCTTGTTCGTCCAATTAAATAAACATTTTTGCATGTAAAGTTCGATCTAAAACTTCTGTATCATTATACGTGTTAATCTTTTGTCTCATATTTTAGATATTGTCGCTTGATCTTATAAAGATTATTATATCAAAATATATTTAACAGAACTAAAAAATTATGAAACAGAACATTAACACATAGAGTAAGATAGAAAATTATGTAACATACAAGTTACTAAAATCAACTAAGAAATCCTTGTTTCTCAGCTATATTTATTCTACTATGGTTTCATAATCAGAGCAGGTCCCATTCCTTTATTTATTTATTTATTTTTTAACACAAAAACACGCACTAACGCATTCTGTGCGTTCTGTCTGATATACGGTGATGTAATAAGAGACGGTGGTGGTGACACTTTAACACATGATGATGGATTTGTCCTGTTGATCTTGAGTTCTTGTTTACAACTTTAGACGTGTGAGGCCTGATTCTTGTGTCAGTATTCCTCACTGTGGCCATAGTATGTTTAACAGCAGCCGGTGATGGTCCAGAATTACTCAGATTCTTACATGCATGTAATTTATAGTCTTGTTTGTATGAATCTTGTGATTTAAGGTGGAACTTAAATTGAATCCTTATTAATATTTTCTGCCCATGTCCTCTCGAAAGCAAATTCTTGTGAAGATATTAACGATCTCACAATATTAATCTGTCTATATAAAATTGGATTTATCTTCTGTGAGAGAGGATTATGTATGCACCACGAAAAGTCACACGAGAATTTGCTCTCATTTCTTTACTTCTCCTCATTGTCCTCCTTATTTTCAGTGCAATGCCACTGCTTAATTTCCTTTTACTCAGAGAATAGGCTGTAAAAGAAAAGAAACAAGTCAGAACTGTCTTCCCCCATGAGAAAAAAGACTTAGAATGAGACAAGACCATCCCTCCAAAACCAACCAGCTTTTGTTTATTTTAGTCCTAATATGACCTGTCTATCATGTGATTGTCCCACAGACAAATTTTTATTTTCTTTTATATACTTAACTAATTAGACAAGTCTTTTCCAAGTTCCAACCACTATATTTGATCATCATGTCCTTGGTGGGAGTGGAGAGAAAGATTGGGAACTTGAGTGCTTTGCAGCTTTAATTTATATGCTTAGGTATTCATTGTTGAATCATGAGAAAGACTGAGTGAGATTTCAGATTTCTTGAACAAGGAAAAAAAAGTTAGGAAAGGGGGCGTGTGGAATGAAGTTTGATCCAAGATCCTCTCAGATAATTCCATTATAATTAATGGGATGAAATCTTTTTTTTCGTTTTTCAATTTGATTTCGGACCAACTCAGAAACTAAATGATTTGTTTGTGAAGTACTATGATAGTACCAGACACATATGAATCTACGTTAGAGTGATCTCGGACCAGGCTTCATTCCTCACCCTCCCACTTTCCATCTCTCGACACATACGGCCACCTCTTCCAAGTTTATATATATAGATTGCAGGTAAATTATCTTTATCTTTACTAGTTAATTTCTGTTTCATAAATTAATTTAAATCAATTGAGATGTTAATGTTAAAGTTTAGTTTCATTTTTAATTTGACACAAAAAAAAAAAGAATATACGTTAAATTATTCAACAAGAAAATTATCCACCTCTATAAGTCTATTTCAGGATAAGATTTGCGTGTTTGCTTTCTTAATTCATTCAAAGATTTTTAAGTCTGCAGTTGCATCGACGGAGTTTGGAAATGTCACTTTGGCCAGTAGTATTGAATCATAGGGTTTTGTGTTCTTGTTTTCCTTGAAGTGCTCGTCACATCTCTCATTTTCCCACCCACAGGAAATGTAGGAATCATCGGGAAAAAAAACCACAAAAACAATAAGAAAACTAGTGTAATTAATGGTTTGGAAAGCTTCATTTACTGTTTATTGCCAGAGAAATCAATGCCTTGTGTCCATGACTTTTCTATCTGTTTTGCAGTACCCTTCTTTGTTTTAGTAGGGAAATATTTGCAGTATAATAACAGAGGATCCAAAGCCCGGTAAAAGTGCATCAGGGCTGTGAGCATTTGCCAATGCAATTACTAATTTTTTTTTTTTTTTGTGTGTATTTCGCCACTCCTTTTGCAGTTATCGTAGTTATTGAAGACCTAAGGCGAATGCTATATGCCAGCCATGCATAAGCATATTACAAATTTTAGCATGCTAGTGCTAGCTTGGAGTATTAATTTTCAACCTTTTCTTGATCAGGAATACTATTATATGATTGTTAAATAATTTTTATATAGATCGGATGTATGACATTTTTTTAACTCGTAAAACTCTACATCACTTTACTTGAGTAAAGTAAGATAACGTGGAGTGATGTAAAGATTTATAGACCAAGAGATCTATGACGTTGTTATATAAACTGAATTCATGTAAAAAAAAATTTATTATCATGTTGAACGACTAACATGATGTTTCTCCCGTCCAAAAAATATTTTTTTCTACCACATATGATTAACCAATATTTGAAGTCTGATTTTCAGTTGATTGCTCGCTCAAATTACGGTTTTTCATTACCTAGAGGATTTAACTTTTCCAGCTCAAATAATATACTTTATTAAAAAAAAAAAAAACCACCTATCTTTTAATTTCTAATAATTCAAATTCATAACTAATAGGTTATAGGATAAATGTCCTACCACTTAAGTTCCATTGTTAGAGCAATGCATCACTTCTCCTTGAATAATAAAAAATCATCGCATTAATCATACATTGATGTTTAGTCGTATACATATTAAGATAGTTCTAAGGCTTTAAATCCAGTAGATCTTATAACTCATCAAAAGTTAATCATGACAAGTAAATTGAATTTCAAACGACGAAAAGTATTTATAATTGAACAAATATGTCGACTGATCAGAGTTGTACAACTATGGTAGGAAGGATTAAGGAGGAACTTGGAACAAACTTAAGGTAATGTTTGAACAGCCCATCACAGATCCTAGTTCTTATACCCAGAATGAATAACAGATATTGAAGTACATTACATATTTCTCAAAACAAAAAGTACATTAATGTTTCCTTTTAGATGAAACAAATTTAGTTTTTAGTAAATATATTGATATACACCAAGCAGAACCCTTATGTAATAAATTCTATTTCATTTTCCTTTTATTACTACCAATTTCATATTAATATTGGGTGAAAATTATCATTATTTGACAGCAATACATTCATCGAATTATCAAAACAAAAGGAAAAGAAAACAAGTATTAGCTCCTCGACTCCTCCAGTTTTCTTAAACAAATATAGCACTATTCAGGTGGTATTTTGGTAAAAAAAAAAAAGACTGGAGAGTTATACACATAGAATTGTGTTGTTGAGAAGAAATTTTGGTAAAATAGGGGCAGAATTGTAAAAAAAAAATTGTAACCATTTCTCAGAATTGGTAAAAATGACGGGAGGGTATGGGCAGAATTGTAAAAAAAAACAATTTGTACCTTATCTCAGAATTGCTCAAAAGACGGGAGAGCATGGGTCGCAGAATTGTCTTGTCAGGTGGTATTTTGGTAAAAAAGAAGGAGATTGAGGGGCAGAATTGTCTTGTTGGGTGGTATTTTCGTAGAAAGGACCGTGGGAGGACAGCAGAATTGTGTTGTCAGGTGGTATTTTGGTAAAAAAGAAGGAGATTGAGGGGCAGAATTGTCTTGTTGGGTGGTATTTTCGTAGCAAGGACTGTCCGAGTGGGGGTAGAAGAGTCAAAAAAATTTGGACCATTTCTCGATTTGTGCGTGTCATCCTTGCGCAGGGGCCATGCTAATCTAATTCTCTGTATCGTTCCAATTTTATCGGATGTCCCCGAAGGGACGGTTGAATGTGGAAGGCGATGTTAAATATAAAGAGCACCGTTTTCTGTTTGATTCGATGTGGGATAGTAGTCTGAGATTTGGCACAGCGCACTCAACTGATGGGCCTATCGTATGCAAGAATTATCAGCGGTTGATTTAACTGATGGGCCTGTTGTATGCAAGAATTATCAGCGGTTGATTTAAGAAAGTGTAATGGGCTAACACAGGCCCATTAGTTAAGTTAGACATTCGTAATCGTGGGCTGTTATCCTCTGGGTGTGTACCCGATTACTATCTTCGACATTGTTCTGCAAATATAAGAGCAAGAATAACAAGTTATATACAAACTTGTATTCATACTCGAATACAAAAGATTCTCAATGGCTGAAAAAAGTAATTCAGCTCTATTACATATCAATGAGACGACATCAAATTCCATAAAAATACAAAACAAATTAATTCAAGCTCTGCCTACAATACCTGCTACAATAAATTATTGAGCAAAATGCTACATTATCTAGTCATTCACACACTCAATGTGTGTGCATCTCATTCAACTTTAATAAAATAAATATATAAATAAATGAGATAAAATTATAAGGAGAACTTGCCTAGTAGCCATTGAATTCTCTAGGGTATTAATATTGCTGTCTAGGGTATTAATATTGCGGTATTAATATTGCTGTGAAAGAATTCTCTAGAATATTAATATTGCTGTGAAAGAAGAAATAACGCATAGACAGTCACGTGTTAGACCGTCACTTCTTCCAACATTTAAATAGAACTTGTCAAATTCTTAAGAAATCAAGTTTTTTTTTTTTTATATATATATACTCAAATATAACTCAGTTTGATAAGAATTCATTCGAGTTTAGTTTGTGTGTAATTAAATCAATCTTGAACAAGACTTATTGTTAGTTAAATTTTTTATTTTGACTCGAATTCAATTCGATAAGTTCAAATTTTTAATTTTATACATAAAAATTGATTTAAAACTACTTGAACTCGAGTGAAATTCGATTCAATAAAAACTCATTTTAATTCGATTTAAAAATATACAAGTCAAATTTGGCTATATTCACAAACTTGTTAAGATAAATAAACAAGACTGGGCATTGAAGTGCTTGACTTGTTTAGACTCCTAAATTTAGTTCCCAAGTCCAAATACACCAAAATTTGCAAAATCACCCCCAAAGAAAAATAAAATTGCTGGCGGCTGATCGTAGATTTACATTTTTTTTTTGTTTTTCCCCCCACACCGAGTGAAAAACAAAATATATACTCCATACGGTTGGCTACTAGGCTGTCACCAGACGAGAAGAGTAATTCTTTAACGGTTACTCATGATACATTTTTTTTTTTTTGCTCGGGGTACATTAAATGACTAATTATTATCTTACCTTCTAGTTCGATCCAATCTGAGATTAGTACTAGTTGTTTTCAGTTTTTACCGTAAATTTGTTCAATTACAATGCTTTTGATGTTTTTAAGTTGTTAGATATTTGTGTAGTACGTTATTATGTACGAATGGGAAAGGTATACCTATGATGTGATTTTACACAAATTTTCAAAAGAAAGATAATGGGTTTTAGAAATTTTAACAAAAAATTATAATAGTAATAATATAGAGAGCGGAAGATTGAAGGCGGAAAAGAAGTTATTGGTATTGGTAGTTAAAATAAGGATAAAAAGAAAATTTTAAATAATGACGGATACCAAATTCTACTCCTCTTCCTTTATTATATAGAAAAAATAGATATCAAACTTCAATATAGGTTTGAGAAGATCATCCATAAGATTAGGATGGTGGTGATCTATTTAGTTGCCATTTATTTTCTTCTGGTTATCCTATTACTAGATCTCCTCGTAAAAGATTTCGAATATTGTTGGATAAATTTTACCAAGATATCAGCGTATATCGTGATTGGCCATTGTGTATAATCTAAGTCGTGAGTGGTTTCAACTTTGAAACATTAGCTGGGGAAAAAAGAAATCACTACTACTAAGATATCCGCTCTCTTCAATCGAACGATTCTGCCTTTGGAAACTCTTTTTTGGGTGGTAAAAAATAAATAAAAATGAATTCTACGGTCCCTTTTAAGAAATTATTCATTTAATTTAAGAATTTATGCAGTATAATTTGTTAAAGCACAAATATTATATTGTACAATCATTTAAAATATAAAAAGATGATTCTTTAAAAAATACAGTAAAATTAATTTCATAAACGCAAATATAAGTGGGCACAAAGTAGTCCATAATGAAAGATACATCATCTTAATTCAATGAAGGTTCGCATTGTGCGAGACAAAACTGGACAGTGGATTTGAATACAGGAATAATTGGGATGCTTTGACTATTGGGGGACACTTTTATCCAAATCAACAAAATTGCTGTGACTGAATATAAATTGATGTGGCAATAACTTCAGCTTTTCATACATATTATTTTTTGGGAAAAAAAATGCCCCCATTAATCATGCACTATGCGAAGGAAAAATATCAATTTGTTCTACAAAGACCAAGTTCGTAATATCAGGCATCTTAGACGGGAGTAATTTATTTATTGTCTTCTTTTTTTGTTTTTTTTATAAAAAAAAACAATTATCGGCTTTGTTGCCAGCAATTTGAGCTCCCCTTGGCCGCCATTTATGATTCTTTATATCCGTGTGAATGCCGGTGTGGCATTGCGACGGCAGCCGCCATTAGTGTGCTTAGTAGTTTATCTTCTCCCAGCTAATCTATCCCATGTTCTCCTGTTCTTCATTAATTTCTGTAAACGAGACTAAATACCTTTGCATTTAAATTTATTTAATTATTGTGATATATTTGTAATTATACTTAAAATTGATTTAGAATTCAAATGATCGAGTCAAGTTCAGATCAAATTTGAATAATTTAAAATTTAAAATTTGTCGAATCAAAAGAAAAAAAAATCAACAAACAATAAATCTTGTTAATTTAATTTATTCGAAAATCGACCTCCCAAATAGGGGTCCTAACCAAAATTTTAAATTCGGAGCAAACCAATCAAATCCAAGTAAAAGAAACTAAAAATGTTGTTTACTTTCTTATAAATTACTTTGGGACAGTTCAAAGGATTTTACCATTCAGTTTGATTGGTTTCCTCAGATTGGGGAAGATAAATATGATTTTCTCAATGATTAAACAAATGACTCCGGTAAAAGTTAAATGTTCATAGTTTCTGATAAAACACTCAATTTATCCCAACGGTCAATATTCACGTGTAGATTCTTATGTAGATTCATAAGTTAGAAAAATTCTACAATCCTTTTAAGAAATAATTTTCTAATACTTTATATGCGTGTACAATATAGTATTATTTGTTTTAAAAGTTTATATATACTATACAAATTTTTAAATTCAAAAAAATAATTTTCTAAAAGTAATTGTAAAATTACTGAATAAATTATTTATTGAAGTCTTTGAATTCGGAATTTTTAATTCAAATATAAGGATGTGAGGCATGAAGTAATATGCCGTTCCCGTTATGCAAGAGTGATTAGGAGGAAAAATAATCATTAGAAAAACTCCATAAAATATGTTCCAAAAACAAATGATTTTTGGGTTTATTAGAAAAACAAATTAAGAAACCAAACAACGAAACAGTGCCGACCTTAAAAGTGGAGTAAAAAAAATAAAAAAATAATTTATAAAATCACAAATTTAAAATTATTTATTAAAATTGACAAAATCATGTATAATCATCACTCTTTAATTTTAAATATTTGTCTTTACTTTTTCCGGATAAGAAAAATAGAGATTAGATACCATACGTGTTTGGATTTGTTAAGGGCTTGAAGAAATCGTTTGATTAAATTCGGTGGGACCTAAAATTATCAAATTCGTGGGACTGCCGAGATATATGAATGAATTTGAAAACACAAATCATTAGACGACTTTTAAAACGCAAGATTTACCACCGACATTTATTTGTTACTTTTCTTTAATGGAATAACATAACTATAACCCCACAATTTTAAAATATTTTGTTTCCGAAAATAAGAAGTGCATGCTAGTTCGATTAGATGTATGGTGCAAATATTTTTATTCCCATGAAAATTGCAATATTGGAGTTATAAAATGCTACTGTCTTGCGATAGTAATGAGTAATGGAAGGACATTTTTCTTTTTTCTTTTTTTGGTAAAAAATGATTTTTTTTGTTTTTCTTATGGGCATTTAATAAAAGGAACTTAAGAAAAACTTTATTTTGAGAATGTATTATCAAGTAACATATGTTATTGGGGAATTTCTCCATACAAATTAGTATTGAGGATACCGATATCATATACTAACATTTAGCAACATATTTCGATAATAAAATATAGATGAATATATATTTTATATATTCATGAAAATGTAGATGTATTTTGTACTATAGTATAAGTGGAGAAATTCAAAGCTTTCTATTATTTTCTTTTTTTGATGTGATGAAGCTTTCCATTTAATAATTCGCTATGTTTTTTCCTTCCTTCTCAATTATCATCTTTGACTCACTCTCAAATTTTATTTGTTTATTTATTTATTTTTAAAAAGATCACTTTGACTCTGGTTCGAGTGATAATATAGATAAATTAAAATCTCAAAAAAAAAAAATTTTTGTTAAATTCCGAAATTCAAATAAGATATACACTCTCATTTTTTTCACATCAATTATAATATTTATTTTATGTAACCCTTATTTAAATTATAATATTTATAAATAAGACCTAAAATTAGATTCATATAATAATTCCTCGCTATAAACCCAATTAAAAAAAAATAAGAACTCTCCTATAAATGGCAACTCTATCCACTCCCTTTCTTCCAGTATCCATCTTTCTATTCTCTACTTTATTGTCTCTCCCTTTCCCCACCAGTGACACAGAACTAGATAATGGTGTAACTGCGTTCTCTGTAAGTTCTATTCCTTCCTTTCTTCATATGAACTTTTGATTTATTTTATTTTTAAATTCTTGAGGGCCCATTTTGATTTTGTTAAACACACACGCATAAAAATGTTCATCTTTCATGTTTGTCGTGTGGAACTGTGTATAATATCAGTGCTTTTTGATGTCATTATGGGAATCTAATGAAATCCCTCCAATATATATATATTTTTTTTAATTCTTGAAGGTAATGTTGAGGCTCAAGATGGCAAAAGATTCCTTACTCCTGACGTCTGGGATTGTATTTTTCTTTTGCTGGGCAGCCATGGCAGAAGCAAAGTACATACCTTACAAAGATCCAAAACAGCCAATAAATATCAGAATTCAGGATCTACTAAGCAGGATGACCTTAAAGGAGAAAATTGGCCAAATGGTACAAATAGATCGAACTGTTGCATCAAGAAAAGCCATGAAAAAATACTATCTTGGTATGAATCAAGAATCTCTACATTCTCCAAAAAACTGAATAAATATTACTAGTACATTATTTTCCGGTACTAACACAATGAAGTTCTAAAGTATATAATATCAAATCATATAAAATTTTAAAATATAACATGAAACAGGATATATAGTAACATATGGGGTGTTTTTTGGAGAAGCAGGGAGTGTATTGAGCGGTGGAGGAAGTGTTCCAGCTATGCATGCTTCTCCGGAGAGATGGGTGGATATGGTCAGTGATTTCCAAAAGGGTTCATTATCTACGCGTCTTGGGATACCAATGATTTATGGAATTGATGCTGTTCATGGTCACAATAATGTCTACAAGGCTACCATCTTTCCTCATAATGTCGGTCTTGGAGCTGCCAGGTTAGTTGCATATTTTGCTTTATGCAACTCTGTTTCTTTCCACAGCTATCCTAACCTAACCACCTGTTTTTCATTATTGTCTCAGTGTTGACTTGTCTAGTGCATCATATCTCTGACAAATATTTTGGTAGATATGATTTTTGACACGTAGATTTTATAGTGTGGATTAAATTTTAAAAAATTTATGATATTAGTTGATGAAAGTAAGATTCTTTAAGATTTAATCTTAACCACAAAATCTATAAATATGATCAGATTTCCTCACTGCTTCTCATATTTAAAAAAATTTATGGTAGTCATTGAATAATTAGTGACATTTTAATAATTAATTAATAACTAATGAAAAGAGACAGCCTTGGATTCAATGGCCAACTTTATTATAAATAAGGGACTACGTTTTGTCCCAATTAAAGTTTTCTATTAATTCTTGGACAACTATTAGAATATCTAATCCTTGTTCAATGATTAAAATAAATTTTGCCTACACACTTGTGTGTCTAAGTGTCTTCTAACAATAATTAAATAGAAAAATAACTCTAATAATCTCTCATATTTTATATTTATGTTTTTTTATTCTCTTACATCTAAGATAATGCATTTTAGTGCCTCACAAATTCAAAATGCATCATTTTGGTCCCTCGACACAAGCACGGGTATATTTTAATTTGAAATACTCACATATTCATCAAATGTTACATTTTTCATAAGAAAAATTCGCAGTACACAAATTTTAAATATAAAATGACTCTACCTAAAATCTTTTCCACTATCACTCAAAAATTCTCAACTACTATCACTACTCCTATACCTATACTTGTGTCGAAAAATCAAAATAATACATTTTAAATTTGTGAGAAATTAAAATATATCATTTTAAATATGAAGAATTAAAAAAAATATAAATATAAATATAAATATAAATATAAATGTAAAATATAAAAGACCATTAAAATCATTTTTTTCAAATTAAATTTCAATATTATAAAAAATGCATACATACAAATCTCCTAGAGGCGAGCTCCGGGTATTCTTGGATGGAATGTGTCCACAGTAATGTACCATGAGTACTGTATCGTAGTAGGTGACGTAATTATTTCAAAATTAAGACATCTTACGGTATAATATAAATTTAGATTTTAGAATTTGTTGATATTCTCCACAAATTTCTTGTAAGGTTGATTTTTAATGTCACATTTTGTATTTGAGCAGGGATCCAGCACTAGTGAAGAAGATTGGAGCTGCAACTGCTCTAGAAGTCAGAGCAACTGGCATTCAATCATGCTTTTGCACCTTGTGTTGCGGTAATCAAATTCTTCCAAATGAACAATTATTTTTCAGCTCCTGGAATGTGGAAATAATACCTTTGGAACATCAAAGTAAGTGCCATTTTCAATTTGTGATCAGGTATGCAGAGATCCGAGATGGGGTCGGTGTTATGAGAGTTACAGTGAAGATCCCAAAATTGTTCGAGAAATGACTGAAATTATTTCAGGATTGCAAGGAGAAATCCCATCTAATGGTCGAAAAGGTGCTCCTTATGTTGCTGGACAGTAAGTACTTGCAAAATCCTTCATTTTTCCTCCTTCATTTTCTTTATGGATCCAATATTAAAAGATTTTAACTAAATATCACAAGCTTCAATTTTGTGGATAATTGGGAATATGTATTTTTTTTGTATGCCCGCCGGGGACTGGTGACTGGTCCCTATACAAGTTGTATAATGGAACAAGATTGTGATTTCAGACATCATAAAATGTCCAGTTCTGCTCTCTAGTGTCCATTCTTGGCCTATCTTTACCATTCAAGTTTTGCTTGCTAAATTATTCTGATTTCCATGCGGATGAAAGAGATATCCACGATGGGCAAATACTTGGGTATACTCTTATAAAATCTATAACATTAGCTGATGTAAATAAAAAATTTTAAAATTTAATTCTGACTATAGGATTTATAAGTGGGGCTAAACGGAGTTAAAGACCAGATCTACCTAAATATTTTCTTACATGATGTATGATTGCTCACTATTTAAGCGATTGAAATATTTATATATATTTGATTTTTGACTGCACTTATAGATATTTGAATTAAACGTCATAAAATTTATGATACGGAAGAAGTAAAATTTTATAAGAATTATTTTTCAGTACAAAGTTTATTAGGGGAGTTCAAAATTGGATCTACATTAACATGTTCCTTCAATTGAGAGCAACTTCTTGTTGGATGTCGGCTTTTGGCCTTTTTTTGTCAAGAATTGATGTGGACCAGTTAAACTTGATAACTATGGACTAGAGACAGTTTTCGCTAGCAATAAAACAGCTAGCCTTTTTTAAAAAAAAAGCAATAAAACAGCTATCCAAAAGGACAGACAAAATTTTCAAGTCCAGTTTGATTATTCAAAGCTTCAAAATGTTATACATAGGAGATGCATAGTTTTACCATGTATCCAAAATCAGATCAAATTGTACCACTTAAAATCATTCCTAGAATAATGTCACATAAGAGGCCGTTACATATTTAAAATTTTTTTTTCTAGGATAAATGTATCTCCTTTGAGTATATTTTTGTTCTTACATTCTTGATAATGCATTATTAATTTTATGCAGAAAAAAAATTGCGGCGTGTGCCAAGCATTTTGTGGGTGATGGAGGAACTACCAAGGGGATCAATGAGAATAATACAGTAATTAGCAGGCATGGATTGCTTGGCATCCATATGGCAGGCTACTATAATGCAGTTATTAAGGGTGTATCAACTGTCATGGTCTCCTATTCAAGCTGGAATGGAATAAAGATGCATTCTAATAGTGACGACTTATAACTGGCTTTCTTAAGAATACATTGAAGTTCAGGGTAAACCAATGTTGACTAGTTAATAAGTTGTGTTTTCAGTTGTACGTTTACCACAGATCGAATCCAAGATTGAGGATTGATATCTGAAATTATGATATCAGGGATTTGTCATCTCAGATTGGGCAGGCATCGACAGGATGACCACTCCAGATCGTGCAAATTACACATACTCAATTGTCACTGGCGTCAATGCTAGGCATTGACATGGTCAGTGTTAGTAATATTTAGTTAATCTAACCTGACAGGTTATATATGTAAAGCTTATATTATCATGATCAAGTAAATTCAGTCTTGTACAAAATTGGATCTATTGCAGATCATGATCCCATACAGGTACAAAGATTTCATTCATGGTCTAACCTCTTTGGTGAAGAAGAATTTTGTTCCCATGAGCCGAATTGATGATGCAGTGAAGAGGATTCTGAGGGTGAAGTTCATGATGGACCTGTTTGAGCACCCATTGCCTGATTATTATAGCATGACCAAGTACCTAGGAATGCAGGTAAGTGATATTCCCTGCACTTAGAGCAGCATATTGAATACAAGTTTTGACACTCATTTATCTTCAACAGGAGCATAGAGACCTGGCAAGAGAAGCAGTGAGGAAATCTCTTGTGCTTCTGAAGAATGGTGAAGCTGCTGATAAGCCATTGTTGCCACTTCCCAAGAAAACATCGCGCATTCTAGTTGCAGGAACCCATGCTGATAATATCGGTAACCAGTGCGGTGGGTGGACAATTGAGTGGCAAGGCCGCAGTGGCAATATAACAAAAGGTACTAGAAATGATGGCATTTTTCTAGGATAAGAAAGAATCCCCTGCTGATATTCATTCTGGAAATTTAATTGAACCTTATTTGTTCTGTTAACAGGTACAACAATCCTGACTGCCATAAAAAATACAGTTGATCCAAAAACAGAAATTGTGTGCAGTGAAAATCCTGATACCGAATACATCAAGTCCAACAAGTTCTCCATTTGCTGTTGTGGTAGTGGGAGAGCCACCATATTCTGAAGGATTTGGGGATAGTTTAAATTTGACAATTCCTGAACCGGGTCCTAGTATCATCAAAAACGTTTGTGGCTCTTTAAAATGCGTTGTAGTTCTCATAACTGGCCGACCTGTTGTCATTCAGCCGTATCTTAGTCAGATTGATACCCTTGTAGCTGCATGGCTACCGGGATGTGTGAAGGCCAGGGTGTACAACTGACGTTTTATTTGGTGATTATGGTTTCACATCTAAGCTTCCTCATACATGGTTCAAGACTGTTGATCAACTGCCAATGAATGTTGGAGATAGTCATTATACACATTGTTTCCATTTGGATATGGCCTAACCGCTGAACCTAAGAAGGGCAACTAAACCCCTGATTGCCAAAGAAAATATTTCTAATTCAAAATTTCCACATATTTTTGTAGGAAAAAGAATAGCTTACTAGATGATGAATTTGGTCCCAATAAGCTTGCATTGCCAAGAGCCAGGACACTTTACCCCTGAACTAGGTCGGTAATTATACTTTGTCCCATAAACTATAAAAATATATACTTTGCCCCTCATTCACATTATTCATCTCTTAAAAATTTTAAAATATCAAGAAAATCTAGTTATGATTGAAATGCCCTTAGTATTATATTTTGATTTTTCATGTATTTAATTGATTTTCGATAATTATAAAAGAATTAAGAAAAAATAAAATATAATAATGTATAAGAGATATCTTTGACTTTAGAGAGTGAAAATGTGAGAAAATGTTGAATTATATCGGATATTACAATTTGCATAGGTATTAGGAAAATTGTAAAATATTAAGAGAAATCAAAAAAATCACAAATTTTTATAGAAAAAATTTTCATACGATACTTTTAAAGAAAAATTTTCAATAGAAAATAAGCATATTTGGGAATTGTTTTAAGAGACAGTTAGGTAGATCTGGTCTTTAAATTTTAATAAAATTATATCAAAAAGTAGATCCGATATAAGAGACAGGTATATTGATAAGATTGATTAAAATATTGTATTATAAATTTTTACTTATTTTTAAATAATTATCACATCACTATCAAAATTTAAATACATAAAAAATCAAAACATAATACTAAGAGTATTTTAGTAATTTAACTAGATTATCTTAATGATTTTAATAATAGTAATAGATGAATGGTGTGTTAATGGCGTAAAATGTGTATTTCTATAGTAATAAGGGGATAAAATAAAATTATTATCTAGTTAGGGGCATAGTGTTATTAACCCAATAATCAATGACGGGTTTGAAGAGCCATTCAACTGGGAAATATTTAGTTAGATCTGGTCTATAGTCCCACTTATAAACCCTATAAGTATAGATTAAATATTATGAAATTTATGACACCAATTAATATAAGTAAAATTTTATAAAATTTAATTTTGATCTCAAAGTGTACAAGTAAAATCCAAAATCAAATCTATGATAATATTTTCTCATCCAATTAACCACATACACTACAAAATTGGACTAAATAAAAATAAAAAGACAGTTGTGAAATTGATTGTCCGGTGGATAGTGAAAGTTGGAAATTCGATTTTCTTAGTTGGCAGGTTCGCAATTGCGTAGTTGAGCCCACAGATAGTACATTAGTAATAATTTCCTCCTAGTACCACATTTTATTCGTAAATTATAATTAATCCTGGTCTTAGTAGTTATCAGGTATTTAGTTCCCGTTTAAAAATCAGAATAAGAATGAGAATCATATAAATGATTTTATTATGTTAATAAATCAATCAATTTGAAATTTAACTTACAAATAAAGAGTAAAAATGAGTATTTTTCTTTTAATATTTTTATTCTTATATAATGATTTCTATTGTGTTCAACTAAATATCTGTAAATATTATTAACTTTTATTCCTATTTTTTTTCACACATACTCATAAACCAAACACTTCCTTAGTATTACATAATCTAATACAAAATCACGAATAATCATTCAAAGCAGCCGGATTCTGAAGAAAAGGTGTACGTATAATAAGTATACTGTCTCACTAAGAATCAGAGAAAAAAATTAGATAGGTAGGTAATTTACAGCAAGTTGAATGTTACCTTTGCTTGAAATATAATTATCTTATTTTGGTGATTCTGCAATGTCTGAGTGCTATATAAAATCTAGAAGAAATGAAAGTATAAGTTTGAATAATCACTTTATCCAATTTTGAATCAATTAGCTAATATTCTTGAAATCATGTACTTACTTGAATTTTAACTACCTTAAAATCCATTACAGATTCAGATTAAAGATACAGAATCACATATTTCAAATATGCATCCGGGAATGAAGTAGTCAAAGACTTCTCCTTATAATCTTTTGAAATTATTCATTGTATTATTTTGAAGATAAACAGCTAAAAGAATTCATATTTATGTATTAAAAAATTTTATACTATCAAATTTAGATGTATAACAAATGAGTATTGTTTAAATTTCAAAAATTATTTTTACATATGTAAAGTACATCTAGACTCGATGATGTTAAAACTTTTAACATGAAAGATTTACTCATTTTAAATAGGTTTAAAAAGCAATATGAATACCTTTTTAATTTTTAAATGCCTTTGTAAGGTAATTCCCAATTTTACTTTTTGACTCGATAAAAACTACATCGAATTCCAGTACACTCAATTCAATCATTTTTTAAGTAAATTATTAGTCTACAACTTTTTATCAGTAAAAATACATATGAATAATTACAAAAAGAAAAAAAAAATTACGTATGAATAATTTTATATTCCCTCCGTTTCTTTTAAGTGTAGGTTTTGGCACAAAAATTAAGATTGTAGTATTAAATTCCAACTTAAATTTTAGGTAAAATTAATTATTTATGATTAAATTACCTTTTTGACTATTAATAAATTAAAAGAGTTTCAATATTATTTTCTCTCTCCTAATCTCAAGTCCCCTAAATCTTCCATAATTAGTGAAGTTAGAAAGAGATAAGAACAAAATTGATAAAAAATTAATGCTTAATTGGACTTTTAAAGTCATCCTTAAGATGGAAAAAAAAATTATTAGCTAAGTGAAAGTCGTTGAAAGCCGGGAAATTTTTGTATGGATCATATTTATGGCATAGTATCATAGATTATTTAGTCTAGAAAATTCTATATCATTTACTTGAGGTATGGTAATGTGATGTTAACTTATGTAAAATTTCTTGGACTAGGAATCCTTGGCAATGTACTATAAAAAGGTAAGTATTTTCCTTAACAGCCATATTATATAGGGTTAATAACACTTTGCCCCCCGAATTAAGTAGGTAATTATACTTTATCCCTTGAACTAAGAAAACAATATTTTGTCCCATATCATTCGCATGATTCATCCTTTAAAAATTTTACAATATCAAGTTAAATGACTAAAATACCTTTAGTATTATATTTTGATTTTTCATATTATTTAATTTTGATGTTCGATAATTATAAAAGAATTAGGAAAAAATAAAATATAATAGCAAACTAATATTATAATAAAAATTATTATTATAATAAAATATAATAACAAAATAAGTAGGGAGTAAAAATGTTGAAAATATTATATTTGACATTGAAATTTGCACAGGTTCATCCAAATATTAAAATTGTAAAATGCAAAGAGACATAAAAAAACTCACAAAGTTTTATAAAAAAAAAAATATTGTCACATAATATCTTTAAAGAAAAAATTTCAATAGAAAATTAGCCCATATAGGAATTGTTCTACTATTATAATTAAACATTCAAATTCGAAATAACATAAAATGAAATAACAAAATTTAAAAATTTGACTAAGAAATATATTGATATAGATTATATTAAAATATTAGAACAATTATTATACATTATGTCTAAATAATTATACATCATTATTGAAATTTAAATACGAAAATTAAATTATATTATAAAGATATTTAAACCATTTAATTAGATTAACTTGTTAATTTTAAAATTTTTAAAATTATAAATAATGTGGATGGAATATAGTGTATTGGATATAATTAAACATACATAAAATGTAATTACCATACTTACTTCACGTAGGGCTGAGGACAATTAATCCCCGCTATATAAGAATGGTTATTCTCTCTCTGTTTCGAGTTTCAACAGAAACAATAAGGAAATACTGAAATAGTTCCCCACGCAGCACCGATTCCCACTTTCTATCTCTTCTTCGCTTTCTCTTAAAAAAAAAAAAAAAAAAAAAAGAAAGAGAAGAGAGAGATCTCCTGCAAATTTAATTCTCTCAAATATTCTCTGCATTATTCGGTCCGCTTCCGCCATGAACGACCTCCTAACGGTAACTTTTTTCGTTTTCCTGACTTAATTTCCGTGTTAGTTATTATTATATTTTCATTCAATTATTTTTGCCTAGGTTTGCATCTTTACCTTAGCTCTAATGGCTGAGAAATTGAAATTGAAATAATATTGAACTCTAAAAAAAAAAATTCACCTTCATCTTTACGTATGAATGTAGGTATATATACGTATGTCTATATGCAACAAAATTAACAAGATAAATTTTTGTAATGATTTTAGCATTTAATTGTTTCATGTGTTGAACTGTTTATTAGAGCGCGTTTTCAGAGTTAATTTTCATGTTGAATTCAGTTTTTGAGGAAGTTGAATTGAAAAAAGCTTAAACTACCATATGGAAATTTGAACAGCTATTCTATTGATTTTGGTACTACTGGCAAGCTTACGTAGAATTTGTGTTTTCTATTCAACAAAGATGAATATAGAATCTTGAAGATTCGAGAAAAATCTGTAATCCAAATGAGGCTCTACAACAAGGAATGAACTTTTTTTTTTTTAGTTGTTTCCTTGTTCTTAATTGCATTCGAGTGTTTGAATCTACAAGTGAAAAGATTCAGATGAAGTTGATGTCGTTAGAATGGCCTACAATAAGAACATGTGCAGTCCAGTTAACTGTGAATCTCCATTGAATAAATTTATAATGTCATAATGTACTTAAGATTTAATTCACTGAACCCGTCTTGTATAGTTGGTGTTGGCTAGATTTCCTAACTTACTAAGATTAAATTTTCCTTGGTCATTTTTTATAGCAAAAAGGATTGTGATGACACGAATCATATTCTTTTCGGAGAGATCAGGATACCATTGTCTTTGTTCGTTTTTGAAACTATTATGTATAGCATGTTGGTTATGAAGTGTTGTGCAAGAAGCCATTAGTTGTTTCTTTTCTTCTGTGGTTAGAATTTACAGATAAATTATTCTTTTATGTCATTTGGCAGGATTCATTTGTCATCCCTCGGGATGAAGCTTCTAGAAATGGAGATATTGAAATGGGATTACAGCAACCAGTGAACTCAGGAGAACTAGGCCTGGATAATTTTTTTAAGAAGTGTAGATGCAAATTATAGTTGTTCCTTTGTGATTGGAGGAAAATTATCATAAATAAAGGTTTTTTGGATCCCTCACCTTACTTTTACTTGCATTTGTAATCATTATGACAACATCTCCTAAACTTTTGTTACTGTTGCTAGGTGCAAGAGATTGAGAAGCAATATGAGAAATTGAATAAACTACTTAAAAAGCTTCAGGTATGGATATTTTTCCCCTCCCTCCTCTCTGTGCACTCATCTATCTGTCTAATAATTTTCAATGTATGATGCCCATCTTTGGCCTACCGAATTTTGAGTATGTTCCTTTTTCATCATAATTTCACTGAACTGTGAAAATTTAATTTCTTCCTCATTGCAAAATAGTAAGTTTTACCAAAGATCAAAATCTTAAGTTTACTTGAACACTACACTTGGGATCAACTTTCTTATGAACATCTTGATTGTGAAAGAGACAGAAAAAGTGAAAGGGAGAAAAAGGTCTATTTATTTGCTCAATCAGCCAGTTTGATAATTAGGACATGCCCAGTCCATGAATTTTCAATCCTGAACCTAGTTAATGAGTTCAAAGGTATGTTGCACATCACCTGATTTGTCAGCTTACCCAGATTTGTAATTGTGTCTGCAGGATGCTCATGAGGAATCAAAGGCAACAACCAAGGCCTCTGCTATGAAAGGTAATAGGCTTCCGCTGTCTCTTATACACATCTATAATGTTATTGGTGGTCAGAATTCATGAATGTCCATGGTGGGGGAACAAAGATGGCTTGTTTCTCAGTTGAATTTTGACCATTGCAGCTGCAAATTTGATATGCTTTATTGAAGTAGCAGAACAAGTTGATTTGGCTTTTTAGTATAATCGGTTGTAAACTGTACTTAAATTGGCTACCTGGATTTTTAACTTCTTGCACTAGCATCATACAATGATCCTGACTTGGATATATGGAATTTTTTCGTTCAAGAACTCGATCTCAAATTTTCTTTCCTGCCTCTTATGTCCAATACTTCGGCTTCATTGAGGTGTCAAAGCAGGCTTTGAGGAATCATTTTTTTTGAAATGTTTTATTCATAAAAGGGGTAACATATGAAGTGACGTGACTAATATGCTCCAGTGGACTGAAGCCGTTTCTGTTCCGTACACAAAAATATTAACTTTTACATCTGCTCATACATGCTTTATTCTATCTTATGATTTATTGGTAATGTTATTTTAGACAATTAATATTCGGTATTCCTGTCATAAATTGCAGGGATTAAGCAACGAATGGAGAAGGATGTTGATGAAGTAGGAAAAATTACTCGTGTTATCAAATCAAAAATAGAGGAACTCGACCGAGAGGTAAGGACTTAGTTGCATATTCTAGCAAGTTTCAATCTTTATAGATCATTTGCACCGAAATATTTTCCCCTTCTGTCCAGAATTTGGCAAATAGGCAGAAGCCTGGAAGTGGAAAAGGGTCAGCTGTAGACAGATCAAGAACCACAACAACAGTGTAATTTAGATGACATTTGACTTCTAGTATCCTATCTCCTTATCCTCAGCCTAATATAATCGTCTACTGTTTGCATTGGTGTGTTTTGCAGACATCTTGTGACCATTCTTTGAATGGTCTCTATGATATTGTTCCGTGCGATCCACATGTAGTAGATACAGTATTGTGGGTAGAAAGGATAATCATGCAGTACATGTGGTAGAACCAAGTTGTCGGTCAGTAATCCTCATACCCTTTTGGTGGGGATTGTCGTACAAGAAGGTGGTTTAATAGGGCTTTTTCACATTCGAGATTTGTGTTCTTATTACTGCAAACAAGTTTTCATGTCTTTTTACATAATAGGATAAAAAATTACTTGTGGAGGACAATTCTCTGGAAGTAAATGAGATAGCTTGTGCAGGAGTGTTTGGCTTTTTAGGGCATAATAATGTAAATTTTCCTTTTAGCATGTTTATAGGAATCCTAAGGGAAGGCTATTTTCTGAAAAGTCCTCTTTCAAGTTGTTGTGACACTGTTTTCAGGATGTCAAGCTATACATTGTTGATCTAATAGTAAGAACTAGTGTTTTCAAATAAATAGTGGTAGTTAGAACTGAGTATAATCTACAGATATTAATTCAAGGTAATGAAGCAAATGTCTGATTTTTCTAACATAGAGATAGTTACACAATCAGTTGACACACAAAATTTGGAGTTTCCAAGTTTTAGATATTTTTCTGTCACCTTCCATATGATTATAAAACTTGGTTGTCCATTCTTTTTTTCCTGTTGGAGTATGGAGATGAACTTCTATGTTCTTGAGAAATTCTAATTCTAATCCACAATTAGGTGTATAATTACAGGGCAAATTGCACTGACACCTCCTGAGGAGGTTTCTCACTAGTACAGAGACCGCGTCAGAGGTTCTTGAAATTGGTCAGGAACTCTCTTTAAGATTTCATGTACATTAAACCAACCTCCTCTGCTGTCAGTAACAAAATCCGTAGTTTCTGTCCTCATCAAAAATATTTTTTATATGATTATGATATATCCCTACAAGGCAACATGAATAAAAGGGAACTGTTGCTTGTTAAAACAGTGGTAATTGTTAGGGATATATTATGTCACTGGAAACCATCGATAGAGGAGATCTTGTGTAGTTTTGAGTTTTTTGATAGCCTCAGAATTGTTCTTAATTTTGACAAACCGAAGGAGATATCGGTGTTGTTTACCTTGAAATATGTAAATATTTAGTATGAGATTTTGCATCTAAAACAATTAATCTGATTGCAGTTCTCTGAAAAAGAAGTTCAAAGACAAGATGTCTGAATTTCAGGTGGGTCAACCTGTTTCATGACATTTCTAATTTCAGGTCCTTTTGCTTCTACATTAACTTTGCGTTGATGCTTGCAGACTTTAAGGGAGAGTATCCATCAAGAGTATCGTGAAGTTGTCGAAAGACGTGTATTTACAGGTTTTAAGCCCTTACTGTAAATAGATAACCAACTGTAGTTTCAGCTATTTATTTCACATGATATATAACCAATTGAATTTTTTGTGGTTGTCCAGTAACTGGAACTCGAGCAGATGAAGGGGTGAGGACCTGATGTTCTATGTTTTGAACCATGTAGAATCTCTATTTGGACATTTTCTGAGTTTAACTAGTTTCCAACTTCACCAGACCATTGATAAACTCATAGAGACTGGGGATAGCGAACAGATCTTCCAAAAAGCAATTCGAGAACAAGGACGTGGGCAGGTTTGCTCCAATCTGTTCTGATTTATTTCTCCTCTTCCTACCACTGTCCCCCTTTCTGCTTATGTTTTACCATATTTGAAGTATTTTTGTAGCAGATCCATGCTCGCTGTATAATGTGTAAAATGGATTCTCTCTGGCAAACTAATTGTTTTCATGATTGATTCCCTTCTCACATTTGTTAATGCTCTGTAACTGTAAATAAGTTGCTGTTGCATTTTTGGTGACACAATGATCAACATAAATTGTGCCTTAGCTCTTCCTATTATGCCTTGCAGATAATGGCCACTCTTGCAGAAATTCAAGAACGGAGATCCATGACGCGGTTAGAGAATTAGAGAAAAAACTTCTTGAATTGCAACAGGTATTTGATTTATTGGTTAAGAGCATGATGTAATTATCATAACAAGTAGTTTGCTTGTTATCAATTACATCGGTTTGATTTCTTGATTGGTCAGTTACTCATTTGTTTCTGAGTTCTGCATATTTTCTTCTACAGATATTCTTAGACATGGCAGTACTAGTGGATGCTCAAGGGGACATGATTGATAACATTGAGATACAGGTAACTTTAATAATTAATATCATGCTTGCAGGTCTTTCTTCCCTCCCAAGTTCCCCCAACCAAACAAGAAGGGATATGTCTCTAATATAGGTATTCCATTAATTTGACCCATCTTCTCCAATCAAATTTTCAGGTTTCAACCGCTGTAGACCATGTGCAGTCTGGGAATACTGCCCTTCAAAAAGCAAAGAAACTGCAAAGGAATTCCAGGAAATGGATGTGCATTGCAATCCTCATCCTTCTTATTATTGCTCTTGCAATCATAGTTGTTGGAGTTCTAAAGCCATGGAAGAGCAACAACGGTGCTTAGAAATTCTATTCTCCACAAACGGAAATGTATAGAGATATAGGGAGGAAAAAAAGGGGGCTATTGTTTGTACTATAAGGTTCTTCCGCTTTTGGAATATGGGCTTGCTTTCGAGTGTAAAGTTTTTGTCCGAGACGTACAATGTTATTCTTTACGGATACACTAACGTTTATCAGCCTGGTTTTCTGTAACATTTGAGCATATTTATTCAAGACAAGTGCAATAAATACGTATTGTCTATCTTAATATGAATGGATATACTTGAGGGTGTTATATGAAAGAATCACATCGTCCCACTTGCTAGTACTCTTGCCAAAAAATGGAAAATGTTTTTGCTCTGGTTGGCATTACTCATGGAACCATGAGTATCCTTGATATGAAACCTTTGTTGTCCATCCAAAATTATCATTATTTTCAACATTCATTTTATGAAAAAGCATTTTTTTCAGTGCAATATGGGAAAAAAAAAATTGAACATTATCATTTTATCTGATAAGAGGCAATTGAATTAGAAGATCAAAAGATTGCAAGCCAGATGCCGGAAATGAGAAGAATAAACATTCACAAGTTTTCGTAAGGATATTTCAAAATAAAAACAATTAGTAATCAAGAAGAATGTGTTTCATTTTATTTACTGAAAATCACCCAAAACCCTCAACGAACTTCGTCGTTGCCATAGCTCATGCATGACCATGTAAAATGCATACATAAGTTCTTAGGGAAAAGATGCCATTGTAGTTTCTGACACTAAGACATTGTTTTTCAAGATAAGATATTCATCACTGCTAATACCTTGGAGAATTTTCTTCAGTAGGGGTATGTCCAAAGTGGCAACTACAACAGAGAAACTCTTCCAATTCAGTATGTCAGCAAATGGAAGATCATAATGGTTGGCAATGATCACAGGAACACACCCGTAATATAGTGCGTCACCAATACGAGCCGTGTTCACCTTCAAAGCCTTTTACATGAAGGCAGAATTTGCTGTCTAAAAGCTCCTCTGTGTAAGGTCTTTTGAGTAGACCAGTTTGTACTGAAATCTCTGTATCATTTCCCCATGCTTGAAATAGTCTTTGTCGTACATGGGAGTTTAGTGATCCCGCAAATATTACGGGTGTTTTCCTGAAATCGTTCAAGATGAAATTGGTTCTTCAGCCAAGAAGTTACCAGAGTGATGATATCTCATAGAATTCTCATGAACAAGTTTCTCATAATAAATCATGAATGAAGCATGTTAAAGCTGGCTAAGCAAACTCAATCCAGGTAAGATGAACAGTCAATCACTCAGAAATCCAAATACTTATGTGTGTTATGGGACCTTGCTTGATGTCTTTCATAAAGATAGATTCCAAATTCATGTTTCTGTACTTACTTCTGGGGACATCAAACAAAATTACAGGCACATAGCATACTGACACAGAAGCAATTAACACTACCCCTTTGAGCTTCATTTTGTATCAAGCAATGAATGACAGATAGCATGGGTTATATGAAAGTATGCACAATAATTTGTCCACAATGCAGAAATTGTCACTTTGGTTAAGAGAAATTCATGAAAGCCTTTCAGATGCAAGCGAGCATTCTAACTGGCAAAGAACAAAAATGTGTAAGCTATAAATTTTCATTCAGATACTATTATGTCTGGTTGTCAAGGGCCTAAGGCACTTAAAGTTTTAGCTCACCTTTCGTAAGATGCAAAATCAGGGTGATCTCCTCCCCTTGGCCAAATCTGCGGCAATGATGCATCCTTGTGGGGAACATAGGCTGATAAATAGTAGCTGGAAGAGCATACAACTTGGATGGCATTGAATTTAACTTCAATTACTTTCTCCATTGCAAACCGTCCAACGGAATGGCAAGCAACATAGAAATGGTCAGCACCACCAGTGCGGTTCCAGTAAGGGTACTCGTGACTAATGTTAAATATATAGTTTCTGATGAAATCCTGAATACCATGAATCCCAACTCTTGGATCATGCCTTAATCTTGCAATTGAAAAGGGCAGAAAAAAGAGATCAGCTCTGGAAGGATCCTTTGTAATGAAATGGCTGCTCATAAGAACCTTCTTGAAATAGCTTTCACTGGCATAATTACCCCCAGGTTCAAAATCCACTGGCAAGAGGATATTAGCAAATGGATGGTCTCTTCTGTGAGAATAAACATAGATCTTTAAACTCTTGTTCATAGCCTTGTAGTTCTCCATAAAGATATCTCTGTCATGGAACACCTCGTTATTCACATAATTTCCTGAACATGAAAACCAAGTTTTTCACAGCCGTATGTTAAGCACAAATGTTTGCAGAAAAGATTAGCAAGAGTCCAAAGACCTTGGTAAAATTCCACATACTGTACCCTTCTTTTATGGTAGCAAATAATTCTGTCACAGAGAAAATACCTATATTGATCTTGGCATTTTGTTTCGAGTTTCAACATATTAGGCACCAAAATTCTACAATCGTAATTATTTCAGCACAGGCCACAACATAAAAGAGAGCCTTACCAGCGATTCACCTGTTCTGACATCAAGGTATTTAGCAAAAGACACCACACAATATTACAGATATCGAATCAGCTAATTTTCATTTCACATGAAATTAAAATAACGTGTGATATGAAGGTCTATTTAATGAAATACAACACCGGGCCTCTAACAACAATGCTACATGTTTTCCCTCCTCACTCTATGCAACTTATAGTGGAAAAGTCCAGAGTTCCTTTGTTTTCTTTCTTCACTCCCAGAATGTAAAGATATTGAATTACCTTAAATTTATGTATTATTTAGCAAAACTTCAACCCAGCTTATTCTGAGGACAAACAGTATAGTCAGCAAACAACCATAACTAGAAGAACAGATAGGATTGTGTAGCACATCAACCACTCGCCTTTTGAACAACATGCAGGAAACCCATGACTCTTTTCCTCTAAAGTCAATCAGGCAAAATCAGTTTATGTTTACCCCTCTAAATCCCCTGTCCTGACCACCCAATCTCTTCCCTCCCTCCTACCATATTATAGGCCAGACAAATAACTAACATCAGGCAAACTACAAGGAACCAACCTTCATCCTTGAGATTGTCCATCATGAAACTCATTGTTGAGTCTTATTATGATTGATCAGTAAACAAAAACATATTTGTGTCATATTCTTTCACACTCCAGTCTAAGAACTTTTGTATACCAGTAGCAGACTGCTACTTGAACCAGAAATCAGCAGCTAGAGGGTCAAAAATTTGCATTTAAAACTAACATAAATACAGTATACATCATAAGCAACGTAAAATTAACCTTATTCAAAATGAGACACAACCCATATGGCAAATGAGCTAAAGTCTTTCCCATTTTAACTTCAAGATGTGTAATATATATATATATATATATATATATATATATATATATATATATATATATATATATATATATATTCAAGTCCCTTGAGCCCAGAATCACAATTCAATGTATCTCGAGAGAACTACACTAACTATTTCACTAAACCAATAAAATAAAATAAACTAATAAAAAATAAAAACTTTGCTCACCACTTGATGGCCTAGTATTTCCTAGATCACTAGCCAAGGCAGCATGAGAAACTTTCTGAAACTCAACTGGATTTGGGAACCCAAAAGTGGACGAGCTATGGGGTCCTGATGAGTTTCAAAATGGGCCAAGTGTGGACAGGTTGCTGAATTCTTGATTCTGAGGAGTTGAGATTGATGCTGAGAACACCACCCCATTCGTAGAGTGTTTGAGATGAACAACATGGTTTTGGGAGGAATAAACCAAGAGGGAGTTGGAAGTGGAAGAGATGTAAAAGAGAACACAAGAAGTAGTGAATAAAGCTAATGTTATGGGAATAAAGAAAATGGCTTTGAGTGAGTATAAATTAGTACGTTTTAGACAAAAGTCGAGAACCAAGAACATTGAAGCAGCCATTTTTTCAAGATTCAAGCATTAATGCTTTTGTTCTGTAAATTTTATTTGTATTTTATTCTTCCATTGAAACACGAGAGTTGTGCTTTAAATGAGGTAGTTGGTGTTGTTCAAAAATGTTGCCATATAAAGTATTCCACTCTACTACCTGCGGACATTTTTGGGTTCATACTAAAAGTGGTGGCTGATTCTCAATTTTTGTCTTGAGAATGGAATGGCCAGTCGTATGAACACGTTTGATATGAAGTCTTCATTTCTGTCCAATTTTCTTGATCCACTTTAGCACCAGACTAGATTCAAGTTTATTTTAGCCTAGATTATTGTTCTCTGTGGCCTAGAATTTGCATCTTCTGTTAAAAATTTTAAAGGAAAATACCTCTTCAACTTCACAATTAACACCACATTAGAACATTTTTCTAGGAACACCACATTTGATGTAGGTGCAATTCAATTTTTAGCCCATTATTTTTCTGGGACAAAAGTTGCTAAAGAATGCCTCTCTTCATTTCAAAATCAAATGTTTTCTAGCTTTTTCTTTAAAAACATAAAATAAAAAATAAATAAAAATAAAAAAACCCTTCCCTCCCCTACAATGACTCGAACCATGACCAATAAGTCATAGAGATGAAGAAAACTCTAATTAAAAAAAGAAACCAGTATTAAAATTAATACAATATATTTCTCCATATATGAATACTACTGGACTTCACTTTAAGTCAAAAAACGCAAAATATACTGGCAAAATGTAATAGATAGAAAGGAACTTCAATGCATGAAGCCATGGAATAGATACCAAGTTCACAATAACACCACAGATAATCTGATGGCTGGGAAACCTACATGCACAAAAAAAAAAAAACCAAAAAAAAGAGATGTTCTTCAGTCATTTCCAGAAAGACTAGCTGAGAAACTGACCGATTAGCACCGCAAAATGGTCAAAAGATCCAAGTTATCTTGGAGATAACTGGGTTACATATGAGAGATCAAGCCGAATTGGTAAATTCAGATCCACTGGTTTAAGTTACAAAGTTAGCTTAACCAAAAAAACTAAGTTGCATCGCGACTTCAGATAAATTGAGAATGACATTCCAAAGCAATGTGTGACCTTACTACCAGTCTTTGAACTTGATTACAGCTTTGGGTGATGCACGTTGAAACTTTGCCACTTCTTTCAACAAATTAAATCCTCCATCAGCAACTGTCTTGAAATTGGGAGCAATAAGCATCTTCTCTAGTTTCAGCAATTTACTCAACATTATTTTTATGAACTCCAATTCAGGCCAAGAAACAGATATATTCAGCATTTCTAGTTCTCGAACTTGACAGGAAGAGAGATCCTTTTGATGGAGTTCCACGTAAAATTCTACATCATGAACTGTTAGACCTTCTTGACTGGAGTATGCCTAAAAGGGAAACAAGTAAATGATGTGATTATAATCTCCAAAGAACTTTTCTAGAGACAGAAACATGCAGAAATATGTCATCGAAGCACCTCAAATGCAAGTTTCTGCAAGTTTGGACAGTTGCTGATCAACAAGTGAGCACATGTGACCTCATTTTGTTTAGTCATCCCAAAACATATTGCAGATAGTTTAAGAACTTTGAGATGGTCTAAACTAAAGCATGCACCACCTTTCAACCAAGACTGCAAAACAGATATGAAAAGCAAGTTCAAAAAGTACAGTGAGTTTCACCAATACATTAGGTATATTTAGGGGGGATAATGGTATCAAGCTAACTTTACCTTTAGATAATAGTAATCCAAGTGCAGGTCCTCAATGACAGAGTGACATCCTAAAAGCTCCAGTAAAGTCCATTCTTCTTCAAACGCCTCCTCATTTCTTAACACTTTCAAAGACATTGAAATATTAGCTAGAAGAGGGGTGGTCACATAAATTCCGTTCTCAAACTGGGCATTGCAGTGCAAGAATTTGAGATTAGGAGCACCAACTTCCAGGTAATCATAACTAAGAGAGCTTTCTATAGTAAAATGTTCAAGCAAGGGGCACTTGCCAATTAAGCTTGAGAGCTTTTCAGCATCAATAGCAACTTCACGCAAGATCAGATAAACTCACAAGTTTACTAAACCCTCTGAATGCAGGTGGAGGCTTGTTCAAAACACAACAACACAGACTTAAATGTATCAATTGCAGACATGAAAATAGAGATTGAGGCAATACGTGAGGCTTGCCTTTCCAAATTTGAAGGATGATATTTTGGACTCCTTTCTTCGAGACAAAATTCAAGTATTGATCAATCTCTAGACAGCTCTCTAGCCCAGGAACAGAGAGGACAAATTCATATATTGGTCCATCATGAACTAGCAGCACTTGAAAGATGTTCGTCAGCAATTTATATCTTGATGAAACTAGATTTCGGACTCTGCCAAATGTATTATCAAATACAAGTGCTGACAGGTTCACCCATTTATACCTCCACTGATGAGACAAAATGCTGGTCCTTGCTGCATCTTTCAGCGGTACATATGTCAAGATGATATCAATTACATTATACACATCTAGATGTAGCTTATCTTATCAGAACCACGGATGTCTACTATACACATCTAGATTGAAGGCCACGCTCTCATCCTGATCTATTTCTGCCTGGGGAAAATCCCGTAAATAAAGAGAAACAGAAGATTGCAACCATCAAATTGTTACTAATCAAAAAAGAGATCACAAAGCTACTAACTAAATCAGAATGAATCAACTGAGAGTGGCTTAATAAACAAGTTATAGCAGCAGCTAACGGATGGTTTCTGTTCACCTCTTATTAAAGAGAACGCAAGGTACTCATATCACACATGTGCAAAACCATTTTAGAGGTAAAGAAAAAATGTGCAATTTTTAAACTCCATGGGATACAAGACTTGTTTTTGCTTTTCAAAGCATGCGTCACTGTATTTATGTTGCATTAAGTTTTTCATAGAGATGTTAATGTAATCAGAATCCTATTGTTACTGACTAATCGTAGTAATCTTCCTTACTAACTCCACTAAGACAAGTAGAAATTTTCCATATGACACACGTTCCCTATTGATCGACATACAACAATCACAAGCAACTTTTAACATATAGTGAGCGCATAAAAGATTTTGTTTTGCTTACCAACATTTTCCCTCCCCATTGCTCCTCCAGCTCCCTCCCTCCGTCCCATTTTTGGGACTACAGGAAGTCTCACCCCATGTTTCTTTAATACGTGGAAACGGTAATATACATTCTACTCCTAGCCTATTCTACACAGGAACGAGTGATCCGACTGGATACAAAAGGATGGAAAGAAAATCTCACCCCATGTCGTACGAGACAATTGTACATACATTAGTTGTTGTGATCCCAAAAAAAATAATAATAATAAAAGTGGCTGCTTTGTTTTGCAAATTAAGACTAGCAAGCAATTAGCAAATATATTAACCTAGCCTAATTCATATGCAAAATGTAGATAGATGATGCACCACAACATCAACTTAAATAGATTAATATGAATAATCATCAAAATAATTCATAAATTTAAAATGTAAAACAACCCATATAAACAAATACTCCACAAAATCATATGCTACAACAATAGTCATACCGAGTTGGCAAAAATATAAATTTTTTTTTTTATGGAGCAAAATTCCAAATTAATAATGAAATCCCATAATTTTCTACACTCTATAGTCCATAATAACAAAACTAAAAGGAAATAAAGAGCAGCACTAAAAAACGATTAAAAAACAAAAAACAAACAAAAAGAAATCGAAGTTGAGTACCTCTCAAGAACTAAAGCGTCAGCAAGATTTTACCTTTTCAATTAGTACTATTAAACAAGAGGGATTTCTTGGGATTTGATATGTATAAAGAAAACCCCTGTTTATTTATTCTTTCAAAAATTAAAAAGGATCGAACTTTATAGAATAAAAGGGCATTAAAAAGGGTTATTAGTATCAGAGTGGGCGTGGGCGTGACGGTTGATTTTTTAATGGAATCTTGCTGACGCTTTAGTTCTTGAGAGGCTGTCTCTTATACACATCTAGATCCCCAATAAGAGACAGGGTTTTTTTTTTTCAATGGTTTGTGGATTTTCGGATGATGCTTGGACGTCGAAAGACTGGAGCGCTACTTTTATCCTTTTTTTCACAATTACTCCTTTGCTCTTTGAAATTTATTATATGCAAAAAGTACATATTTTAGTAGAAATTTGTACAAATTTACTAAGAAAGATTGTACCACATTGGCTAAAATATTCTTCACTAGCAAAATCTACCCCACTTGATTAGCAAATTGTACTATTAGTTTGTTAGGGAAAGAAAAATTTTGCAGCCCAATGTTTAGACAAAAAAAAATATAACTTTTTTTATTTTTAAAATCTACATCTTTCTTTATCTTTTTGGTAACTTGAATTCATGACTAATAAATTATAAAAGAAACGTTTTACCATTTAAATTATACTTTATTTTTGTGTAACCATTATTAATAGTGTACTCTTTTATATAACAAGATGTACCACTCTAGTTACTTACCTAACTAGCAAAATATGTATTGCTTTATTAGAAAATTTTAATACTTTATTACATAAAATTTATAACTTTTGTAAAGGACAGAAGATTTAATACATTATTAAGTTGGTGAACACTCGAAACTCATTTGAGGAAAATGTACACAAAGCTAGAAAATAATGTATTAGTTAATCTAAAAAAAAAAATGCACCCCTTTACTTGCAAAATGTACCATTATACTGGAAAAATACACTCATTTGCTAGCATAAGCGTGCCCCTTTAATAGGAAAACATATCATTTCATTAGAAAAACATAAACTTTATTAGAAAAAATCACACAACTTTAGAAAATGTAAACATTTTATTATAGATATATTTACATTTTTCCAGAAAAGTACCTCTTTTATAGGGTACATGCTTATATTAAAAAGATTTTTTAATTTATTACCATTTTATACATGAAAGAAAAAAAAAGTATTAATTTATTAGAGAACAATATACTAATTTTTTAAAAATATATACCTTTTTATAAAAGAATGTACCACTTTTGTCATAAAAAGTGCTATCATTTATTAGAAAAATAATACCAATTTAGAAGAGACATCTAGAATACACAACTTTTCTATGTTATTCTTAAATTGACTTGATTAGAGATCTCAATCCATTTTTAAATATATTAGTAGTAATAGATAGTTAGGGGGGCAATACACAATTCTTTTCAACCTTGGGGGGACAAAAAACCATTATGGAAATTTTTTCATTTGCTCTTAGTGGCAAGCTGTCTTGATCTCTTTTTTGTATTAGCTACACCCCTCAGTCCCGTCATTGCTCGCAGCCGCCGCCGCCGCCGCCTTCTTCTTATTCTCCCTATCGGCAGCCAAGAGAAACAATGTTACGTTAACCTTTCGATCAACTCAGGGCTTCTTATAACAATCTCTGTAAAAAGGTACTCAGCAAGCCATTCCCCAATTTAGCTTTCAATAAATAACTTGTTATGGTAATCACTTTCCGTTGAGAAGTTTTATTACAATTTGAATTGCATTTTATTGTGAATCAACGCATCCGAATTTATACAGAAATGGGTCTTTCTTGGTTTTTCCAGATTTCAGTCCTGGGAATGGATAATTATGTTTAAGAATTAATTATTTGTTTTTCTAGATTTGCTGGAAAATTATAGTCTTGTTTTTCTTTTTCTTTTTTTGTGAAATTATAGCCTTAAGTAATTGTAATATTTGATTTGCTGAAAAGGATAAATCTAACACTCAATTTCATGTTTTGGACTAATTCAAGTAGGCTGAGATTTTATTTCTTTCTATTATTTTTTTTTAATTAATTTGAGCTCTGTAGCTATACAAATGCTTGCTGAGCATCTGGATATCAAGATTATTGTAGTTATACTACTTTCATAATTTACCCATCTGAACTCAAGTAGTGGGGTTTTTCTATATTTCGTCCGAGGCAGAATAGCCAAACAATCTAAATATTTCTTCAATAAGGATTACAATGTATATAGCGCTTACCTGACTTGTTATTTCTTCTGGGTACAGGATCATAGTGGGTGCATAAAGTCGTCGCCATCCTGTTTTATTTCTACTTTTAAACTTCGATTGATAGTTATGGAACAGGATAAGACAAATTTCATTAGTAGAAGCAAGAAGGGGTAGGCGAAAATGGACTCGAGAACTAGAGACTCAGCAGACGACATAACAGATTGTGTATCACCACAGAGTGAAGTTGTTGAGGATGATGATCCTCCGATGTTGAGTTCCCAGGCCCTCGAAGCACTCAAAGAGTTTCTGGCCGAGAAGAATCACTCTACGGTCCAGGAATCTTCTGCACAGGTGGCACTGGTGTCGGAGGACTGGCGACTCAGCCAGTTCTGGTATGATAGATATACTGCTGAGACAGTGGCCAAAGAAGTTCTAACTCTTTGCCACTCCCTTGATTCACCTTCAGTTGCCTGCATTGCTTGCCCCACTCTTTATGCCTACCTCAAGGTATGTGGTCTTTAATCTGTATGTAGGGTGATTTCGAGCTGCTTGGTGCTGTACGTAACATGGATGTTTTCTACCTATCACTTGCTTTATCCATGAAGAAAAATTGAGTGAAGCTATCTCAAAAGATCTCTAGAGCATGCCTTTTTTCTTCGGCTAATATAAGTCTTATGTACTGTAGAAAATGGATTCTGGTTTACCAGCTCAACTTCTCGAGTATGACAAACGATTTGAGCAGTATGGGAGTGAATTTACTTTTTATGACTACAATCAGCCGGAAGATCTTCCAATATCATTGAATCACTCATACTCAATAGTAGTTGCTGATCCTCCTTACCTGGTAAAAATTAATTTACGATAATGATGTTCACCGTGTGGCTTGTCTCTGTAGTTGAAGTTTGAACTCGTGCTAGTGACATTCTGTTTGACTGCAAGTATATTGTTCTCTGAATAAGTCATTGCGTGTGAAAACTACTTTTTCCTGTTCCTCAACAATCAATTTGTCTGACCAATTTGTACACATAAATGATTTTGTCTAACTTG
This sequence comes from Cinchona pubescens, assembly GCA_025175665.1. Taxonomy (NCBI): domain Eukaryota; kingdom Viridiplantae; phylum Streptophyta; class Magnoliopsida; order Gentianales; family Rubiaceae; genus Cinchona; species Cinchona pubescens. The sequence continues at coordinate 2,762,442 of JANKKI010000254.1, read as the reverse complement.
GGTATGTTTAGATCTAGTATTATATAAAAGAGGTAGCATGGATTTCCATGCAATGAGCAACAACTGCCTCTGCCTATATTCTTCTTCAGATATATGTTTTATTTTCTAAAGTTCATTTGATGTGTAATGAATGAGCAGGAATGCATCGTCCAGATTATCATATATATATTTGTTGGAATTGACTTGTATCTTTCTGGGAATTGTCCTGACCAATTCCAAAAATTAAATGAATTAGAAGCTTGAATATTTTCAAAATCGTCATCTAATTTGACTGCTAATTTTCTTGAAAGAGCAAAGAATGCTTGGAGAAAGTTAGTCAAACAATTTCTTTCCTCTTGAGACCAGGAAAATCCTACCTGCTTCTACTCACTGGTACAGATTGAATTAAATACAAAATTCTTGTTGCTTTCTTCTACATTGAGTAGATTCTTGCTTCTTCTCATCAATGTCTGTATGGCCTTTTCATCATCTGTTGTGTCATTGCCTTTGATTATTTGGTAACTTTCTAGTGCAGCATAGTGGGGAAAAAAAAATGCAACAATCATATACACGAGCTTAACTTGAAAATTTTATCTCTTACTTTTGACCATATTCTTAATATGATAACAATAATTATGAACTAAAATGCCTTCATTATGTTTTTCCTCTGTTTATACTTAGGAGAGGTGCAGAAAGACAAAGCTGCAGAGCTTTTAGGTTTACGTCCTTGTGGTTTTCGACCTCAGCACTCGAGCAAACTTGGCAATGAGTTTCGATTGTTCACCAACTATGATCCTGGTACAAGACTAGGCGGGTGGGAGCCAGAGCAGTAGATTCCTTGGCAATCATCTTTTCACAGAACCCCAAGTAGAAGTTAATTTGCAATCCAGCTCTATCTGACATCTGTTTGACAGTCAAAAATGAGAACTATATTGCTATTTACTATTTTACTTTTGGAACATGGTCGCTGTGGTTAACTTGAACATTTAACATTTGTATATCGATCTTGTATCAGTAGAATTCTTTTTTGGTTTTTGGGGTATTTTTGACCAGCTAAATTCGTAGGCTGGCTTTACAGATGCTCTTTTTATTTCCCTTTTGCCCATTGATAGGTGATGGTTTTAATCTTGCATCATGCATCGATCAAAGGTTGCTTAGGCATTTGATTGCCTGGACACTGATATAGTGATACAAGTGTAGACCATATATAGCTTATTTCCCTTGAAATGAGGGCGAGGAAAAATCTATATTCTTCCTGCTATTGGATAACTTCAGTTTGCATATCAAATGCACTGTTTGAATAGTTAGTTAACCGCATAGAATGTGATATGTTTTTTCTAATATTTCTTTCCTCTATTTGGATACAATGATTTTGTTAGCTGAACTCTCCCTCTTATGGTGTGTGATTCCATAAGATGTCTATGTGGGATACCCCGCCCCGGGGTTGGGGGGTGATTGGTTTTAAAGTATAGTTATTAAAGCCGAACCGAAAAGGAATTCGGTAGTGGTAGTGGTAGTGGATCAATGAATTATTAGTTTAACCTAATAGATAAAGTAAAATATATTTTTTTATTCATATATAATAAATAAAGAAAATTGTAGAAATAGTTTTTTGAATATTCAAAAAGTATTTTTTTAGTCATTCAAATAAGAAATGATGAGTTTTGGTTTCTCGAAAATTTAAAGTGTATGTTTTCTATTCCTGAGTACAATATCGATAATATTTTGACTTGAAAAGAATACGTGATCATCACATGTTTAGAATTTCAATTATAAAATTGAAAACAAATTTTATCTTATTCCAAATAAATTAGGTGATTCACTTCCTCTCTTTACAATCCCAAATAAAATATACCAAACCTAATCGCATACGGTCCCAAATCGTCATGAGATAAGAGGGAATAAGGGTAAAAGTTTCAATTTGACTGTACTTTCATGATTCATGTTTACATTCATCTAAACCTATGCTTATTTTTGTCCACATTCTCTCTTCTCCTTTCACAATTTGAGACTATTCTCACATTTAAGGTTTGGTATTTCTTATTTGGGCAAAATAGAGCTCGTTTTCAATTTTATATTTGAAATTATAGAAATGTGACAATTACATGTTCTTTTCAAGCCAAAATATCACTGAAACTGTATTTTGTCTCAATATCTAGGAACCAAAAACATATGCTCCAAAATTTCGAGAGATCAAAACTCAGTCATTTATATTCAAGAGATCAAAAAATAATTTTTGAATATTCGAGGGACTAGTTGTATGATTTTTTTCGTGAAAATATTGATAAAAATATATTTTATTAAAAGTTTTAAGTAAATGAGATTGTGCTTGTGAAAATCATTAATATGATAATTTGTTGGTAATTGATGCCTAATAAAAGTTTTCTAAAAAAAAAAATTAATTTCTCTCTTATAATTTTTAATGATTGTTTGTAAAAAGATATTTTGGAATAAATAAATTTGGTTCCTTATACCTGTTACTTATAAACATTTAGATGTGTATAAGAGACAGCAAAATGCAAACTTGCCGGATTCTTCATTGTCTAGTCATTGGAAACCAATTTACTGATTAAACCGCTGAACCAAACTTGATTTTATAACCATGATTTAAAGAAAATAAAACATATAGTAGGTGATTTGCACTTTGTAGTTTGCACCCATTAGACTTGCTTTAAATATTTATATGGTATAAAATTTTGAATTTTAAAAATTTATACGATATAAATCTTTAAATCTAAAAGAACTATAAAATTCCTTATAAATAATTTTATCTATTTAACCTTCAAGTAGAATAGGGTAGGAGGAATCAAAAACTCTTAAATCTTAATCACTAAGCTATATGCGACTTTTACCTTTCACCTAATTATACATTAACATTAAAATTTCTCCATTAATTTTGGCAATTTTAGTGATGTGTGTGAGTGTGTGTGTGTGTGTGTGTTTTTTTTTTTTTAAAGAAGAATGATTGAATGAGCATGGAAATATTGCAAATTATTTTCCAGTATAAAATTTTCAATGCAAAAATTATCCAAACGAGGCAAAACCCACTCGCATTCCCAAAATTTATTCATGATTACCAAAACTTAGATTAAAATTTTTTAAATTATATCGAATAAGAAATATTTCATTTATTGTTATTATCCTCATAATACTTCGTAAAACTAGTTTATAATTTATATCCCCAATTTTTTATTTACTAGTATTATTTAAGGGTTACCTATACTTTGCCCAGTGTAAACTTGACAGTGTCTGGACTTGCCCTTTAAGAAAATTTTATATATATTTTAGCCCCATCTAATTAATAGTCAAAGTCAAAACGTTATAGAGTGGTGAAAAATTATTAAATTATTCTCATATAATTTTATGATTAAATTCAGTTTACCTACAATAGTATAAATTTATACTTTACCCCTTATAAAATTTTAAATTTCTATTTTACCCTCTACAACTTCAGATAAAATAATAAATGAGAAATATTTTTTTTTACGCCAATGGCCTTTATTGTTTTGTTGGTAAATTAACTTGTTAACACAATTTATGTGACGTTATTCTTATAATAATTTTTTATAGACCGTTTATAAATTTTTGGACTAAAATTTATATAATTAAAGCTCTATAGAAGGTAAACTTAGCTTGATTTACACGTGTCATTTTTATTTTGTTTATGAAGTTATTACCTTATTTTTGTTCTATAATTTATGGGAATTATATTAATGAAATTCTGTGCGGGACTTATACATATGCTGAACATGTAAAGTATAAGGATAGAGTGTATCATGGTCTTCCCTATTTTGCATCTATTTAGTCATTTTTAGTTAATTTGTTGTTATAGTTATAATCCTATTAAAAATTTGATCCCGCATTTTATCACTAGAAATTTTTTTTGGCTATTGCTAGACTAGATCTTTCTGCGGCAGAATCTGTTATTAATCATTTCACGAATTCCATGAAATGACGTCTTTTACAATTAATTAGTAATTTTATTAAATTGAGAGTAAAGTGTAATTTTATATAATTATTGAGGTAAAGTGCGTAGTAATAATCACAAAATTATATGTGGACAATTTAATACTTTTACACCATTTTTTAACATTTTGGGTTAAGATTAATTTTGACAGTTAGTCAAAAGAGATTAAATATATATAAAAAAAATTTAAAGAGTAAATTGAGGCGAAATTTACAAGCGGATAATGTGTAATTAATCTATTATTTAATTGAAAAGAATATAAACCCGTATGACCACCCCCGGTTCCGGGTGGGTTAGAACTTATCGAACCGGGTCAATAATCAATCCAATCCGAACCGATAACCAAGGACTAATATAAATACACAGCAGTTCTTTACTTCCGAAGTAGAAACTAGAAACTAGAAACTAGAGAAGGAAACTTTGGATGCAAGAACTTCGTAGCAGAAGAAATCGCAATATGAGATCAAACATCGTTTCTGAGGTAGCCCTTTTACTTTTTCTTTCTTTTAATTAGTAATTTTTAATTCGTTCTATTAGATCTATTCAATTTCTGCAGTATGGTTTTTGATTAAGTATTAGTTCAAAACTCATGATTTTATGATCACTTTGAAGTTTAATTGGAGCTGTTATGGAAAATATCTGGATTATTTATGGATATTAATATGGAAATGAGTAGATGAATTCTTGGTTGTTGGGTGTCTAGAAAGTTCTCAACTTTTTGCAAATGAAGCAATTGTTGCTGGATTGAAATTTTCTTGCTCTGTAGGGATGTTCAGTTGGACTCTAACGAATGAATGCATGTTTATTTGTGTTGAAATGAGGAGGCCTTCTAGCTAGGTTTGGAGTGTTGTGGGATTTTGCTGAGTTGAGAACCCGGAATTTTATTTTGGGAAGTTTGATGCGATAGGAACTCACGTGCAGTTATGGAAAACCTGAAATGTAGTTCTCAGTTCAATAAAGGCTAAATATTCATGCACATTGATGGCAACTTTGCAAGTTACAGTTTATGGATGATAAAGTAGAAACTAATGAGTTTGTATTTGTTTTGGGGTTTGAATCTTTTGGTTTCGGGAGAGCAGGCAGGGCCTGCATTATTTCTGCGAGTCATGAGATTAAATTCCATATCCGTTCCAAGGGGTCAGCTTTAGCGTTTTCAATCTCATATGGTTGGATTTCCTTATGATATACTGCTGGCAAGAGGTGTAGTCATTTTGCTCTCCATTATCAGTTGACCTCCCTCTCTTCTGCCTTATCATCGCCCATCATGCCCAAGAAAAAGGAAGAAATAAACTTAGTCCAATGAGATACATAACACTGGTATCTTAATTTTGGAAATTCTTGTTTCTTTTGGAAGATATTTAGGCCTTGTTTCAACAGCTCCTAAAAAGTAATAAGTTGCTTCTTCTTTTTTTGGGAATTGGGAAAACCACTTTTGGAAATGCAGGCTTAAAGTTGCTTTTGGAAATATCTTTTCGCTTTTCTAAACATGAAAAATGAAAACATATCTTCACTTATTTTCAACGAATTTTTAGCTTATTTTTCAATTTCAAAAGAGTAGCTTATAGCTTTTTATAAGCTGTTGACCAAACAAGCCGTAGTCTCCTTTTGATCTACCTTGATTGGGCATTTCACCTTTATGCCTCATAACATCCTCATGACTTCATTTTTGTTACATGAGCTCTCACCATCTAGTATTGAGGGTTTTTTTCCCCTTCTTTTGGTTTTCTTGTGTGGGTTAGAAGTGGAGGTGGGGAACTGGGGTGTTGGGTGCCATGGAGGTCTAGGAAGTATTAAATGGACTCCTGATTACGTGTTGGCAATTCTGGATTGTTTATGGTTTATTATGCTTTTCCTCTTTTTACCTTTTTTGGGTTGTTCACGTGTTTACATGCATGGGAAGGACAGTGCTTTTATACTTAATTTGGTGAAATTCTTTTTTTTCCCCTAAAAAAGGCTGGATTGTCCACGAGGATTGGGCAATGGTGGGAAGCAATTCCATTTCTCACTTCTGCAGTGGTGATTGTTTGTGGGATCATTTACCTGGTTTGTCTTCTAGTTGGATATGACTCCTTTGCTGAAGTATGTTTCTGGCCATCTGCAGTTATTTCACGTTTCCAAGGTTAGTATTTACTTCTCTCTCTCTCCCCCCTTAAACATATTAAAAGGTTTTCTTTTGAGTATTTATTTAACTTAGACATCTCTAAAAGATTTATTTATCTTGACTTAAGAAAAATGAAATAATCTATTCTTGCTGTTACAAATTCAGTTTCAAATAGATCTTCTTTCTTTATGACTGAATGTTGTTAATTTTAAACAGTTTATTCTCCCATAGTAAATTTATAAGATACTAATGATGTTAACCTTGGGATTTTTTCCTATGCTTTGCAGTTTACAGGATCTATACCTCAATCCTGTTTCATGGTTCTATACTTCATGTTCTGTTCAATATGTTGGCTTTAGTTCCCCTGGGGTCCGAGCTGGAGAGAATCATGGGATCTGTCCGCTTGTTGTATATGATTATTTTGTTAGCCACTAGCAATGCCATATTTCACCTTGTTATAGCCTTGTTGGTAGCTAATAATCCCTTCCGACATCATGTATTGAGTATCTCATGAATGAGTGTGCTATAGGCTTCTCTGGGATCCTCTTCTCAATGATCGTGATAGAGACGAGTCTGAGCGGAGTCCAATCTAGAAGGTTTATCTTCACTGATGCTGAATCTTGTGAATTATTGGCATGTGGCGAAGCTCTTTTGTCTTTTCTTCTCCCCTCCTTGCGGATATTTATTTTAATTGATAACTTCCACTTGTATCCTCCTTTCATATAGTCTTGCCACAAAACTTAGTTTTGTGTGTGTGTGTGTATCCAAAATGTTACCATGTCTAAGTAAAAGTTTTATTCAATGATTGAAATTTTTAGGAGCTCACATTATATTGATTTGCCTTTTCCTTTTGCAGTGTGTTTGGGCTTTTCAATGTGCCTGCTAAATGGTAAATGAACACTTTGCTTTTGCAATACAGCTTCAGTTCCTTTTCTACTTTATGTATTATCTGTGTTATAATTGATCTACCTATGGTAGGTATGCGTGGATCTTATTGGTGAAATAGAGTGTTTCAGCTTCTTATGACAAACGTCTCTTTACTTGGACATCTCTGTGGCATTTTGTCTGGATTTGCATGTATGTTTATTTTAAGAATTGCTATTAGACCTAATATATGTCCTTTTTGACTACTATTGGATCGAGCTGCAAATTTGGTATGTGTTCTCAGTTGCAATGTTTGCTGATTCCAGATACTTACGGATTGTTCAATATTTTAATTCCTGGGGCCTCTGTTTTTTCCGCAATTGAATCATCCTCATGGCTTGTGAGTATCATTGAAGCTTGGTTGAAAACAGTTTTTGCTTTTTATTTTTTTCCCAGTATTTGCCTGATATTCTGAATTTTCATTTGAGATTAGAGTGGGATCAAATGCACTGTACTCTGTTCTTACTATTTGTTGTTAACATCATATCATGTCTCCTGTTGCCATGGTAATATTAAGATTATTTTCTTTCATTAATCATTGTTAAAAAAGTAGTTTCAAGTTTCACAAATGCTCGTGGGCTCACATATTTAACTCTACGTGCACATGCATCATTGACATGCGCATATATATATATATATATATATATATAGAGAGAGAGAGAGAGAGAGAGAGAGACCATGTGCATGTGCATGTGTGTTCTTTTTATTGCCAATTCAATTTTGTATTAATGATGAGTATGTTGGAAGGACACTGACGATCTTTTGTATGCAATAGGTCAGCAATAACATTCTAAATAACTCCCAAAAGAATTAAAAGGACAAGTGAGAGAGGAGGAGCTGAAATTTTGAATGAAATCCCCAGAATTTACATAATAAAAGATGCTTCTGATAAGTTTTGCACGCACTTGAAAGTGAAAATAACAGCCTTTTGATTGATCAAATCAGACTTAATAATAATCTCAAGAAGGAAAAAGTTTGAAGGTTTCATAAATTTATTCTTTCAAGAATTTAGGAGATATAAGAAGTTATCTTTTTGCATAATACCTTTTCCTTTAAATTTTTACTCTTTTTGTTTGTTTTCAAGCATCATGGTAATGTCCTTCTGTTCTTTTCCTGGTCGGTTGACATGCATGAGGAGACCCAAGTTATCAAGTCGGACTTAATAATAATCACGAGAAGAAAAAAATTTGAGAGTTAACAGAAATTTATTCTTTCAAGAATTTAGGAGATATAAGAAGTTATCTTTTTGCACGATACCTCTTCCTTTAAATTTTTACTCTTTACTTTATGTTTGTTTTCAAGCATCATGGTAATGTGCTTTTTTTCCTGGTCAGTCGACATGCGTGAGGAGACCCAAGTTTATGTTGTGTACTGGTGGGAATGCTTCAGGCTACATTCCCACTCATACAGATCAAAGTCCACCACCCAGGTAGAATGTTTTCAACTTTGTAATAAATTTCTTCAATTTAGTTTGATTTTTAAAATATATTTTGACCTGACAATTCTTTCCACCAACAGTGGATTGCTTTCTGGGAATATTTTTAGGAACTTTTCTTCATGGGTGCCACAAAGAGATGCCGCCTCTCAGGTGCTCAGTTCTTTTTTATTTTTGCATCTGTTCATTTTTCCGTAACTCTCACAGATACAGTTGAAGAAGGATACTATGGATCTGACTCATTTTCCTGTGTGGAGAAAAGGGTGAAGTTGATTGGGGAGAGAAATTTAGTTGTTGGAGGGGAGATTGAAGTAAAATCTGCTCATATTCTTTATTGTTCACTTTTGATGCAGTCTGCAGAAGATGACAGTAGGTTTCCAGGAAGGGGAAGATCACTAGGTTCTGGTTTGAGCCAAACACCTTCTGTTGGCAGTCCTAATTCAGGTTTACAGGCTAGACTCCTGGAGGATAGCAATAATGACCATCCATCACAGACGGGAGAAAATGCAAGGGGACAACTGATATCAGATGGAAGGTATTAGGAATCGGACTCTTCTGTAACATGCCCCTGATTCGACATTTATATGCTTATTGATTCTTGTCTTGTCACATATTTGATCTCTATTTTACTATTACACTTTTGGGTTTTATTTTTGCTGATTTGCAATCACATATGATTTGAAATGGGAAATCTAGTACTTTCGATTCTGGACATGTCGTGGAGCTTAAGTTCTTTTAAATGGTTACTTCATGGGGAAGTTCCTCAAGTTTTTCATCACCGTGCAATTGAGAAACATACTTGAAATGGGCATTAATGAAAGGGTCATTTAGTTTTCAACAGGTTTACCTGATAAAATGCATTCTGGAAACGCATTCTTTTTTGCGATTAAGTTTTGCGAAACACAAATTCTTGTTCTACTGTTACTTCCTAGCTTTGATTGGGACTGCATTTTTTAATTTGATGTCTGTTACTTCTGTTATGTCAGGCATGTTTCCAGTCATTATGACATGTAAAAGTATGACTTAATTTGAGTGTCTATTAGTTATGAAATATACAGTTATTGCTGAGAGGCCTTTATCTTTTCAGGCAGCCAGTAGTAGTTGATAGTACAGCAGTAGCAGTCACCAGACTGCAGAATCATCAGGTTCAGCTATGTGATAGAAAGCTTGATTCTTGACGTATAGTCAAATGTCCTTCTGATTCTTGTGTTCTTAATATTGATCGTTCTTTCTTCTTCTGCATGTAGGTCTCTGTTCCACCTGACGAAGAGATAGAGAAACTTGTTGCCATGGGTTTTGAAAGGGTAAATATTTGCTTGTTGCATTATTGTGGGGACTCTTATTCAAAATTTCAGTTTATCTATTTAAGTAACATATTCTTTGGTATTCACTGCTATTGCATTATGTAAATAAGTGTCTTGGAACCTTAATTACCATTCTTTGCAATGTTTCAGACACAGGTAGAAGTTGCATTGGCAGCTGCTGATGGGGATTTGAACGTAGCTGTGGAAATTCTTATGAGTCAACAGGTTTGTGTCCTTTTATCTAAACGTCAGTTCAGAACATCTATTGAACCCGATTTGATTCCTATCATGTCTAATCTATCCAGGGATAAACAGTATCTGTTGCTTTATTTTGAGGTCTGCAAACCTTCCAAGCGTCCCCTGAGATGTGGCTTCTAGCGACATGTTTTGCCAGCTCTTGTTAATCCCCTGTTTATGGAAAATTCAGGAAGTAACTTCTTTTTGGATGCTGTATATTTGATGAACCAATCTAACATGAATGTGTGTACATCTGCTCCAGGCTGGGAAGTTTGGTTTTTAGAATTCTAACCTGTACTCATTCACATTAACTGGAATAGATTCAACCCTAAAATTGTAACCATATCCTATTTGCATGATGCTGATAATATTCGTTTAGATCATGAATGTCATTTGTGTTTTGACTATTTGAAAGCTGAAGCAACAGCATGTATGTCCACTGCCGAGCTCCATGAACAAATAAACATCAATCTGATGTTTTAAACCATTTTTTTCCTTTTTACTATTCTATATCATTTGTTTTTTTAGAGCATTTGATAGGACTAAATTTGGATTGATTGGCTTATATAGATAGCATCAGTATGACTGACATCAGTAACGCGGCTTTACACTTTATTGTAACCAGTCACAATTGTAGAACTTATTGCACTAATCACCTACAACAATTTATGTAAGATAACTGAAATTGGAAAGGATAAATAAACTAATACCCAATAAAACTTTCAGCATAATGTTTTAAAAGAGTTTCTTGCAAGGAAGTTCTAAATTGAAATAGCATATTAAGGAAGTTGAGTTTCCACTATTTGTATCCTAATTTTATGTTTATGGCACGCTATTTTCTTCAATCTGTATAATGATGAATAGAAGCTTCCCATTCTCTCTTATAATCCCTACTTCACTCCCCACCATTTTTACAGGTATATACCTGTAACCTAAATTACATGTCAGTAATCCAAACCAACTCTCAAGCCACCATCTACTTCCCTTCAAAGTTCTCTCGTTGCGCAAACTTAGAAAGGGTTGACAGGCTCTTGCACACAGTGAAAAGATCAAAAGGAACACATATTGCAAAGCACTAGCAGCACAAGTTCCAATCCTATGAATTAACTTATCAAGGGTGCTGCTCTAAGGGTTGACTGGGAGAGGTAAAATTGTTGCTGAAGTTTTGATTTCTTTTAGCAGCTTCCATAGGTGACAGCGAAACATTTGAACCGGGTTTTTCAAAACAATATCTTTGTTGTTTGGTGTTATTGAAATCCCTCCTCCTTGGCCAACCTTGTGATGCATTTGCTGTGTCCTTTTTCCAGATCTTCCTCCGACGAACTCTACCATACCTCTTAGGCATATGTTTGACTCCTGAAATATCCTCTTTCTCCAAAACTACACCTATAGATGCTGCACCAGCTTCTTTACCCTGCAGATGTTCAATCAAAGCATAACCAATGTTAAATATATTAGTGTATCAACATGATCCCATCCAACAAGAACACAAAATTAATCAAAGAATGCTCAGTACACACGGAAGTGTGTTCAGGTGAGCAAATACACAAAATGCATGTGTGGATACACGGCAAAAATAAGTTAAATACAACTTTGTTCTATATCTGCTGACACTGACCTCTTCATGCTTCATGCATTCTTCTACCAAATGACCGGCACTATTTCCATTTTTAGGTGCCAAGTTTGTTGTTTCTGAGCTTTTGCCATCATCATGCAATTTCGTACATTCCTGCCATAAGTATTTAGAATTTGGTTTGAATCTCATATATAACTGTAATAAGAAAACGCAGTTTCGACAAAGTAAAAAATAACTTACAGAACCCAGATGGCCAGACTGCCCACAGTTATAACAAGAAATTGATGTTGGACCTTCATTACTAATATTGGCACAGCAGAGATGCCCGAAAGCATTACAAACTAAACAGGAAATTCGCTGATCACAAAAGCAGAAAGTAGAATGCTGAATTAATTGGATCTGAAATTTCAGCCTGTCAATTAAATGAAACGACAAACTTACATAGTATAGCACCCAGCATTTAAAAACATTTCTAGTAAAGATGATGCCAGACCACTGGCAGATTACACTCTTAACTATATTAGAATATAGAAGAAACCTATATTCTAAATTTGATACACAAAAGAGCCTCTTAAGTACCTCAAGATCATCGGGAGAATAGTTGTCCTTACATGAGAACAGATCATGTCCAGCATTCCCACACCTTAAACAGAAGTTAGATATATGTTGTGATACAATGTCTTTTTCTGGACAGTCCTTGGCCAGATGGCCTCTTTGGCCTCTTTTATGGCAGAAAAAGCACTTATTAACCTGCAAAGGTTGTGAACCACTAAGAAGACTAGGAAAATAAACAAATCATACCAAAATTCATATCAAAATTTAAAAGAGTAAAGGCACAAGCAACTTTTTTATAAAGTTGTTCTTGAAAAGCAAATATCATGGAGCTGGAAAAAGTCTTTGTTTGACGGGGTGATATCAGAAATTTTTTGACAGTGCTCCCGACTAAAGAAGAGTCATTGAATGCTTTGCTCACTCAATGGATCACATTTGCAATTTGCAGCAGGATTCTGAAAGACATAAATCAATGGATAGTAGAATTTAGAAAGAAGGTAAATTCTATCACCTCAGGATTAAAGCCACTTGAAAGACTACAGAACCAAAACACGACCCTTTATTTCTTGGAGTATAGCTGCAAGGGAGAAATTTAATAGGAATCAATGGATAAAATGTTTGTGCTTATTGGTCATTTAAGCATCAATGTGAGTAGGAGCTTTAATCTTCTATTTCTTGAATTTCCTTAAACCTTAAAAAATGTTACTCTACAAGGGTATGATGAGATCCACCAGAGAGAAGTTCAGCCAACAGGCAGTTAAAAGTATTGACGATTGGAAGGCTAAGGTGAGTGGCTCCTTGCAGCTATGGAATATCAAGAACACCTTGATTCTTAATATTTTTCATGGCAGATAGCACATTTCTTCTATTGATGTGTGCATGGAACATATTACACAGTGCTTACATTTTGTCAACCCTCAAACATTATTGCACTTCACAAAATGTGGGCATTCGAGGGAGAAAAGGGGATAAAGCTTAACTTGTAACATACCATATATACAGTATTCATCCAGTACTTGTTGGGGTAGTATCAGGTTCACTTTGGATTTTAGTTAATCGATTATTTGTACATACTATTCCTAATTACATAGGTGAATAATATTTTCTCATAAAGCACATAATGTAGTCTTAAGAAATAAGAATAACACATACTTATTGGTTTTAGTATGTTTCAAGGTGCCTATACCAACAGAATTTAATAGAAGTACTGTGTTTAAAGATAATAAAAACCAAGTAATCATCAAAAGAAACAAAATGAAGGACTGGAATGTATCAGACCTTCTTGCAACGCTTTCCATCATGCCCTAAGCGTCCACAAATAAAGCAGGGCTTCTTCTTTTTCTTCTTCTTCCTCTTCTTTGGAGCATCACATTCTGCTGCTATATGGTTAAATTCACCACATTTGTAGCATATCTTCTGACTGAAATCTATGGGATCAAAATATCTTGAAGCCTGCTAAAATAAAGAGACTATAAAGTTAATAGGACTCAAATTAGAAATTAGAGATAGAAGAGGTGCCAAATTGGTAATAAACTTCTAATCAGTCACTCGCAAGAAGCTTCACTAGCCCTATATATTTTCTGTCAAGATGTTGTACTTCCAATGATATTCTTGTTTCCATATCAGCATTTATACCAACTAGGTCCCCTTTCTCACTGACATTAATCTAGATCAGGAAAATCATGACAAATTGATATGAGAGAACCTTTATTCAACTAATGGGACTCCATGCATTCCTTCATTTTCAAATAGAACATGACATGAAGCTCAATAACTTAGCGTCATAGTTCAGTATTAACAATCTTTCTTAACTAAGAAACTGAAAATTAACTGATTTGCAACAACGTTTATGAAATGCAACATTGCCAACGAGCATGTAACAAGATCAAGAAGATCTTTTCAAACTTTGTTAATTGATTTAGAAGCACATTTACTGAAACATGACAGGAATAGGAAATAATCATCTGATGATACTGAATAGCCTCTGCCAAGATGGACATAGCAATCGCCTACTGAGGGAATACAATAATAATATTTTAAGGATTTCCGATATTAAATATTTCATGTCATGGGATCTCCAAACAGCGATGCACAAGTATATGCATGATTGCATCACAAACCTGTAGATACCTTCATGCAACAAATGAAAAGCTTGCCAACTTTGTAGCTAATATATTGGATTATGGTAGACCCCCCGTTAATTAGTCAGCTACAATTAGGTAAGTTATGTGTCCTGAATTAGGACTTGATTCTCAGATATTTTGACTTGGACAACTTGACAAAGGCGTTCTATACTGAAATCCTACAGATTAGTTTATATGTTAAACAAGCAAATGTTATTAAGATATGGAGGCTAAATTCCGTGTTTCAAAAAAGTACAAGTATACATTATCACACTAATCTCAAAATGGAACATCTTAAATCCACGGAACTGATCAAAAACTATAAAATCAAGGCACAGCCTTCTTTAATGCAACTGTTAGAATTAAATGGTAAAACAAACCGGAGAAGGGGAAAAAACATACAAAGGCATTTTTTTCTGCAACAGCTGTAGGATGCCTTCTCTTTTGCACCATCTATCGCAACCATGTTGGAAGATCCTGAATCAGCACTCTCTTTCTCTACATCTAAACGTGAAGAAGATAAATCAGTCCTCAACGCAGATTTAGGAGCACTACCGTCAGTAGCTGGTTCAGTTCTCTCCCCCAGCAGAGACATACTTTTTAAATATCCTTCTGCCGTATCACTGGCCTGGAGATATGCAAACAACAGAATTCCTTCAAAAAGTATATGTCTGCTCTTGATTAACTAAGTTAAAGAAATTTACAGTACGGATGAAACGTTTAGGATAAAATTTTCACAGTTGATCTATTAGACCGAACAAGAACTGAGCAGAGGCATGGTAGCATAATCAGATTCTGTAAGATTTTTGTCCAAACTATCTGCTTCATTTAATTGAGCATAGTTAAAAAGATCTCAAGTATAACTTGCATCTCCTTCTTTAAACAGCCACAATCATATAAGACCCAAGCAACTAATTTAATGACGTAATTCTTCCCTAGAAAACGCAATAAGAGAAATATAAGAGGCTATTAAAATATGGTAATACCATATTTTGGCTATATGCAAAAGTTGAAGCAAGGTATATTACATGCACCAGACTGTACAGAGATAAAATTGTGTTGGAAGAATCAAGAGACAGTATAAGCAGTTACTCCAACGTACTGATTGGAAAAACAAGAAACCAAGGCACACCTTTCTTTGATGCAACTGTTAAATTACTCGGTAAAACAAAAGGGGAAGAAATCAACACGAAGAAGGGGGGAAAAAAAACATATACATGCATTTTTTTCTGCAACAATTGTTGCCTTCTCTTTTGCACCCTCTATTGGCCCCAAGTTGGAAGATCCAGTATCAGCACATCTTTCTCTCGTAAATATGAAGAAGAAAAATCAGTCCTCGACTCAGATTTTGAAGCACTATCATCACTAGTAGGTTCAGTTCTCTCCCCATGCAGCGAGGTACTCTTTAAATACACATCTGCTGTATCAGTGACCTGGATTAATGATATGCAAATGCCACAGAGAATCTTTCAGAAAGTATATCTATGATCTTGATTAAGTTGAGAAAACATAAAGTAATGGCTGAAATTTTAGGGTAAATTTTTAGCAGTGGCTCCTAATAGACCAAGAACTGAGCAAAGACATGTTATCAGAATCAGATTTTGTTAGATTTTTGTCCAAACTCCAAACTATCTGCTTCATTTAATTCAGTATTACTGCAGTTAAAAATGTGTTGGATGAATCAAGAAACAGTATAAGCAGTTAAATCTCCTAGTTATCCCCCAAACCAGCTTCTGAATAGGAAGAAAATTAGAATTTACACCATGATTACTCAGGTCATAAAAGACACGAATAAGAAGCTAAGAAACCTTCAAATTGAAAAGAAACAAATAAGCAAATTAGTTCAGGAAAAACATGTTTTAAAAGAAAAGAAAAGTTCTAGATATTGAGTTTTTGATTTGCTGGAGTACTTGACAAAAGACATTCTATCTGAAATGCTACAGATTTATCTAGTTCTTATGTTAAACAAGCAAGCGTTATTAAGATTTGGAGGCTACTTTCCCTATGTCCAAAAAGTAAAGCATACATTGTCACATTAGTCTCAAAACAAAACACCGTAAATCCATGGTACTGATTCAAAAAACATAAAATCAAGGCACATCCTTCTTTAATGCAACTGTTAAATTACTAAGTACAACAAAAGGCAGAATCCAAAGAAACGGAAAAAACATACACATTCATTTTTTTCTGCAACAACTGTTGTCTTCTCTATTGCACTCTCTATTGTAGCCAAGTTAGAAGATCCTGTATCAGCACTCTCTTTCTCTATAAGAAGCACGAAGGAGAAAAATCAGCCCTCAATGCAGATTTAGGAGCACTACCATCACTAGCTGGTTTAGTTCTCTCCCAAAGAAGCAACGTACTCTTTAAATATCCATCTGCTGCATCACTGACCTGGATGTCAAAGGGAATTTCTTCAAAAAGTATATCTATGATCTTGATTAAGTTATTAAAATAAAAAAAAAAAAAGTAATGGCTGAATATTAAATTTTTAGCAGTGGCTCCTAATAGACCAAGAACTCAGCAAAGACATGGTTGCAGAATCAGATTTTGTAAGATTTTTGTCCAAACTGTCTATTGCATTTCCACCTTTTATTTATAAGGGAAGCTCAGGGGATGGAAGCATCGAACTCCAGAGGCAAAACATCATCATAGAAGTTCTCAACATGCTCTTGCCTTGCCTTCTTAAGAAGTGGCTAGCTCAGTTCATGAGAAAAAGGAAGCCTTTTCGTGTATTGTTTATCATGATTTCCAGGATCGAAATCGCTCAGGTCAGTAAGGACTCACTCACTCACCTACTCCTTATCTATTTAATAGTTTCTTCTATCTACTGAATTCAAAAGGTGGAAAACGAATCGACATCTCAATGTGATAATCGAGTATAGCTCAGAAATCTATTACATTAAAAATATCTAAAGTGAAGTGTAACTTGCATCTCCTTACTCTCATAGCTATAATCATATCATTAAGACCCGAACAACTAATATAAGAATGTAATTCTTCCAAGAAAACACAATAAGAGAATTATCAGAAGCTATCCAAATCTGGTAACATACAATTTGCTGTTGGACCACAACATTTTCAGACACCAAAGTCATGTTGTTGGCTCCCAACACGTCTCTTCCATCAGCACCTTCAGACATCTATACAGAAAAAAGGCGTCCAATCCAACCAAACCCCCCCGAAAAAAAAGAAGAAGATTAATTAAAAAGATGAAAATTTTCCATTGATTCTGAACATTTAACAGGGAGTAATAAGAGACATCTAGATGTGAACTTCTCCTCCCAAAAAAAAAAAAATAGCAAGAAAACCAGGAATATATCTGCATTTAAAGAATCGATCAAGATTCAATACAATGGGAACTCACAATTTGCTGTTGGGACACATCATTTTCAGACACCAAAATCATGTTGTTGGCTCCTTCAAGTACCTATACAGAAAAGAGGGGGAGAAACCCACAAGAAAGAGTAGAGTAACGAGAGAATTTATAAAGATAAAAAATTTCCATTAATAAAAAATTAAAAAAAAAAAAGAATTACCTGAGATGGCATTGGCAATGAATTAATTCCTCTGTTCTCCTGATGATCGTTCCTTTTTCTTTTGTTGCCTATTCTTCTTTGGTTCCTCAGATCCCTTGAGAGGGCGTCAGCAGCATACAAAGCAGCCACATTTGGGAAGTCCATCAAGTCTCTCAAGAGGCTTCTGCATCAGTTATTGTGCTGAAATGCTGCCCTCTTCCTCCACTACTCTCTCCCGAGTCTTTGTTGTTTTCTTTCGTCTCATTTTCTGCACCATTTTCCATGGCTTCATTTTTGACATGGATATCCAGTAAAATAACTTCTTTCTCATTTTCACCATGTGGGTTATTCTCCTCCTCCTCCTCCTCCTCCTGACTAGCAGCCATATCTGGAAGATTTCTCCAAGTCTCAACTCTCTTTAACCGTTGTGAACTTGCTCAACTTAGTTCTAGCATATAGCTGAGTACTGGATACGGCCCCTGGGTGGCTATGTTTTGGTGGGGTTCGCATTTTTACGTCACAATTCTCTCTCTCTTCTTGTTTTACAGGAGAGGCCAATACTGGTTTTTTAGTGTGACTATTCACTAAAATTTTAATTACAGTATGAATTTTATAATTGTGGATGTCCATTCGTCTTTCTAAACACATCAATTAATATGATATTTATCCTCTTAAATTTTGTGAATACCCGTAAAAACTTATTAGTTCCCGTGATTCATGTATCATATGAGTCCTCTAACTTGTAAACCTATAAATTAGGAGTTTTGATACATCATTTGTAAGTATTTGGTAAGTCTTGTATAAGTTTTTTGAAAAGCTTTTGAAAGGGTTTTGGAGGGTTTTGAAAAATTTATAATATAGGATAGTGAAGGATTTTCTACTATTTCTCTGTTTACCATTCTCTCATCTACACTTATAAATTTCCTACTTTAGTTAGTTTTGCACTTATAAATTTCCTACTTTAGTTATAGGTTTTGTGGTTAAGGTTAATAATTTTAACTTAGTTTACAACACGTTATCAGCACGAGACTCTGACCAATTGAGATAGAATTTAAATCAACACAACAAAGGTATGTAGAACTTTCAATACGACGAAAATATATCGAACTTTAATTATCACAGCTAATGTATGATTTAAAAATTGTGGATACTCTCTATTACCATATTTTGTTTTATACTTTCAGTTGTATCAACATAATATTATTATAAATTATTTTGATTAGTTTTAATCACGTCAAATTATACCAAATTTGAATATATGGTCATTGTTATGATAAACAATTCATATTGGATTTTGGATGTTGAAATTCATTCGAATTTCATATGTCCTGAAGACATAATCAGAAAAGGCAAAATACTATATCCAAGTAAGGCTAAGCAAAATCTATGATTTTTGTTATTATATCCCTAAAGGATTCAAAATTTTCATATTTAAAATATCCAACAAATCTATGAGAAAAGTTATACAGATCATAATAAAATTTGTGAATATATATTAGAGAAAATGTTCTCTAATTTCTTGCCTCAAATATGCTCTTGAAGAAGCAATACTGGCAAAGAGTTTTAGAAAATATTTCAACTTTCATATCTTCTTCTGGCTGAATAAAATAATGAGTTATTACTCAAATGAATCTCGTTCAATTAATTATGTTTCATTCCCCGAAGTGAATGTGACAAAAATTTAAATAGTACTTGTGGATGTGGTGATAGTCGAAACCAATATATTCATGATAGTTATCCGTAATCACTACTCTGATTATAGTACTACGACACACTACCATAAGTGGTAGATTAGTAAAAATATAAAAGAGAAAATGTCAGTCGTACATTAAAAATGATATGAAAAATAAACGTTATTTTTATGCTGTGAAAGACCATTGGTCACGTACCTGTCGTATGTCAAATAGTCTTCTTGAATTGTCTCAATAATCATTGGAAGATAAAGAGAAAATTAGAGAAACAAGTTTTCTCTATAATGATTTTGATCTATCATAGTTATTGTGCTATTGATTTATTCCCTGAATGAAGTATTGACCGTTTAGTTAATGGTGAAAATAATTAAGAAAGAAAATGGCATGTATTTTTTTTAGTATGTCTTTATTACAATTTTAAAATTCTACATGTCTTGTTGTTTTACATAATTTATTATTTCATATTATTTTACTGTTATATTTATTTTGTTTAAAGAGAAATATATGGATATACATTTAAATGTATATGAGATATAGAATAGGTATATGACAATGTAACAATACATATAATACTCAAAAGTAATAAATATTTTTTCACCTGAAGTTGGGAGAAATAATTGTTAATACTATAAGTGTTATTGTAAAATTAATTGAAAGCTCCGGTAGAGCAAATATATGTCTCCCTGAATGAACAAAATTAGTTACAAATATTGCACTTTCTCTACTAAATTTTGAAGAAATTTATTAAATATATCTGCTGAAAATGATATCATTTTGAGACTATGAATGAGAAAATTATTCTGAGTATCTATACAATATTAGAAAATAAATGTGCTATAAAAAAGTTGCATATATTTCTTTTGATTTGTACTATACAATTGAAACACATGTTATAGTAAATCTGAAATTTACTGATTCAAATACTTTTATTATTTGGCAATGACCGATTAGACCATCCCGAGTCATTTATGGTGCGTACAAATTATTGAAAATTCACATAGACATATATTGGAGAACCAGAAGATTATTCAATTCAATGAATTTTCTTGTGTTGCTTGAAATTAATTATTAAATCAGCACCAGTTAAAATTGGGATTGATCCCTTACATTTATGGGATGAAATAAGGGTATGATATATGGGTCCACTCACTCTTCGTGTGTACTATTTAGATATTTTATAATTTTGATAGACACAGCTACTATATGGTCACATGTGTGTTTATTATCGATTCGCAACCTGGAGTTTTAATTCGATTAAGAGCACAATTTCCAAATTATGAAATCAAAAAAATTTATCTTGATAAAGTACTGGTAAATTTATATTTCAAATATTTGATGATATTTGTATGAACGTCCTGAAGCACGTGTTTATACACAAAATGGTCTAATAAATTTGTTTATAAAATGTCTCAACAATAGTTATACCATTATTTATAAAAACATGTTATGTTGCTTGCAGCAGCATTTATACGCATCAGGCCAACAAAAATTTTAAATTCTCCCAATTATAATTGGCTTTTGGTCATGAGCCAAATTTTTTCATCTATGAATTTTTAATTGTGCGATATATGTTATTCCATCTCAACGCACAAAGATGGGTTATAAAAGAAAGTTGAGAATATATGCATGATATAAGTTGTCTTTTATGATTAAATATTTTGAAATATTATAGGGCACTTATATATGACATAGTTTTGTCGATTGGAATAAAAATATTTTCCAACATCAGGGGGAGATGATAAGCAGTTGGATAGAAATCTGAATGAAATGAATTATCATATTTTGATTCTCGTACAAAGGATGTGAACTTGATAAACAGTTTAATTCATTTACAAGATATTGTGAATCAACTGCCAGATTCATTACTGACCTATAATGGAAAAAATCTCATATACCAGATGAAATGCTCCAATTGGTGCCCCAATAGGACAGCCATCAATATAAATGATAGCTAGTCAAGCATAAATTGTGGTTGACTAATCGGTTTCAAATGATAAAAATTCTTGTAAGAGAAAATGAGCAAATATTAGAGACGGTCATAAAATGGAGGCAGGTGCTCCTAAAGAGACCATGGACATAATTAATCATAAAATCCTAGAAATAAATCAGATACCTGATGAAAAAAAGATTTCGATAAGTTATGTCACTACTGAAAATGATGGAACCGAAAAGAGATTGTTGTCGACAACATATTATTGTTTATAATATCATTTGATGTTTTGAATAGAAATCGATGATCTTGAACTTGAGTAAATATTTGTCAAAAAATATCGACATAGAAATGATTGAAAGATGCAATATAAAGAAAATTCACGTTCAAAACCTCATGGTGAAGATTTTGGACCGTAGTCCAAATTTCTAAATGATATAGTCGGTTTGGTACAAATATATTTGTACGAAAATGAAATGAGAAGAATGGAATTGTGCTATATAAAGCATACCACATTGAACGAAAGTTTTCGCAAAAATTCGACATCGATGATAAAGAGATTTATTCTCTTATGGTGGATGTAATCACCTTTTTGATATCTAATTTGTGTGACAGTTCATAAAAAATTAAAATATGTCTAATGGATATTGAGCATATTTTGTATGGCTCATTTTGATATCGATATCTATATGAAAAATTCTGAAGGATTTAACATCCTGAAGCATGTAAAGTTTTTCGGGAACATTATTCAATGAGATTGCAAAAATCCTTGTATGGATTAGTTCAAAGCAATTTAGGCGAATATGATATAATCACCTCAATGAGTATCTATTGAATAAGAGTTATAAAAATGATCTAATTTGTCTATACATTTTCACAAAAGGTACAAAATTAAAATTTGATAATAACTATTGTATATGTTAATAATATAAGTATTATTTGAACTCCTTAAGAAGTTCATTAGAACTCTTGGAGAGTTTCGTTAGAACTCATGAAGAGATTCAAATAGAATAATTTGATATTGACAAAAATTTATAGTTCGAGCACTTATCGAACGAAAATTTTGTTCATTAATGACCCTATACCAACAAGGTATTAGAATGATTATATTTGGATAAAATATATTCATTGAGTATCCCAATGGTTGTGAGTGTTGGCCCCAAAAGTAACCTAAGAGGGGGGTGAATTAGGTTATCTCTAAAGACAAACCTTTTTTCTGTGCTTAATAGAAATTCAAACTTTGTGCACCAAATGAAAACTTAAGCACAAATGAATACAATAGATATTCAACAATTTAAGCTTAAAGAACAATTAAGAATATTGAGATTAAGAGAATCAAACCAAACTCCCTAGCTTCTCAAGCTTGGAGCTTGCAATTACAAAGAGCTTCTCACAAGGCAACTACCAAGTTCACAACTTGAAGTTCAGCCCTAAAAGTCTCTTCAAAGTAGGTGAGACAATAACCTCTTGTACACAAATGAGGATCACTCTTGCTCACACTAATTTTCTTTAGTTGAGCCAAGAGTTTTACACTCACAACCTCCCTTTGTTACAATTGTTATCTCTCCACTCTTACACTTGAAGAACTTCTACACTTCTAACCTCTTTTCACACTACCTACACCATTACAACACTTGTACCCACTATTTCTTCCAAATAGCTCAAGAATTGTTTGTAATCAATGTAGAAGTCTCTGTTTACTTAAATCAGACCTAGGGGTATTTATAGTTGCCAAAAATCTGCTTTCAGTAACTTTCCAACGGCTATTTTTTGTCTACTGGAAAACTAGCCGTTGGACCTTTCGGATGGCCGATGCAGCAAGAGTGCGTCCGAACAAACTAGCCGTTGGACCGTTCGGACGGCCGCTGCTAAACCTTGCGTCCGACACTGCGTCCTTTCTTTGAGGGTAACTCCGTTCGGACGTCCGAGGGTGCGTCCGAACATGCGTCCGATCGAAGCAAAGTCTACTGGAATATGAACGGACGCTGTTCTTCGTCCGAGACTTGCTTCAATTTCTTTGTGTCACATCGATTACCATCGTCCGAAGCTCTTGTGGTTGTTTTTGTTCGGACGATCATTTGCGTCCGAACCTACCTATTTTTCTGCACACTTGTTATCAAACTATTAGTATGATTTGTTTCATCATCATCATCATCAAAACATGATTAACATAACTGGGGTTCAACAGTGAGATTGATTGATATCAAGAATAATAATTTTTCGTTCTCGTGAGAATGACAAAGAACTTATTGGTCCTGAAGTATAATATCTCTCAGTGCTAACATGTACTGTAAATTCGTTAGCACGATCTAGTTCTTCTCCGATACGAAAAAACTAGAATGACATCAAATGTTGGATGTTCATTTCATCCAACATAATTCGATTTCGAATAAGTTATGAAGAAATTGATATCATGGTGCACATCAAAATTTTATTCACTACTTCTTACAATCATTATTGAGATAATTGCAAAATATGAAGTAAGTAGTGAATAAGTTTGGATACAATTATTGACCTAACATATCCAGAAGATATGTGTTTAATATTAGAAGTGAGACTTTTAATGACATTATATAAAGACATTGCTGAATATGTTACTTAGCTAAAGGGAGGATATATTTCTCCAAAATTTTTCTTCTCTCGTGATCTTTAGAACAATGATGACATTGATATCCAACGAAATTCTCTAATGCGATGATTAAGCGGATTTATCCAAAGGTGATACCAACAATAACATTTGAGAAGTCTGTTTGTAAAATTGTGATGCATCATCTCAATGATATAAAGTGATACTTTTATGAGGGGAGGATAAGTACACGCTGTACTCTTTTTCCCTTGGCCATGATTTTGTCCAAATGAATTTTTCTGGCAAGGTTTTTAATGAGGCAGCATACAAAAGTGTACTATAAACATTGAATACGCGCTGTACTCTTGGGTTTTCCTCTATCATGGTTTTTTCCCACTGGTTTTTCCTGGTAAAAGTTTTTAGCGAGACAATAATTGTTTGCGTATTATTTGACGCATAGACATCCAAGGGGGAGTGTTATGAATTCTATAAAGGTGGATGTCCATTCGTCTCCTAAACACATCGGTTAATGTGATATTTATCCTCTTAAATTTTGTGAAGATTTATTGATTCCCATGAAAATTTATTGGTTCCCGTGATTCATGTATCATATTTATGAGTCCCTTAACTTGTAACCCTATAAATAGGGGGTTTTGATATCTCATTTGTAAGTCTTGTATAAGTCTTTTGAAAAGCTTTTGAAATTATTTTGGAGGGTTTTGAAAAATTTATAATATAGGATATTGAAGAATTTTCTACTATTTATCTGTTTACTATTCTCTCATCTACACTTATAAATTTTATACTTTAGTTAATTTTGTAGTAAAGGTTAATAATCTTGATTTAGTTTTACAACAACTTAAAACTAGTTGATATTTATTTACTTTAAAATATTCAATCTAAACGATTGAATCAATAAATGAGATGAAAAATTAAATTTACATAAATATTTTGCTTAACAAAATTAGTAGAGGTGACACAATCTAAAACTTCATCTAAAATTGCGATTGTTCAATTACAAAATATTGAGAATCAATAGAGTTTTATAAAAAGTACTTTGTAAGTATTTAATTTATTGTTTAAAAATAAACTTGAATAAATACTTTTTATATTCGGTAGTATTTAAATTTAAACTTTAAATTTTTTTATTTATTTATATTCAGTTTTAAAATTATTAAAAAATGATCCTTAATTATTTTTAAAAAATAAGTTATTTTAAAAGTACCAATTTTAAACTTGTGATAAAAGTGTTTTAGACTAAAAGCTTTACTCATAAATTTAGGAAAATATATTTATCAAACATCCTAAAAATACTTTTATCATCTAGAAGTAATTGTTTGGTAGAAGCCCACAACTCAAAACAGAACCTAAATGTATACAATTATTAATATAAAATTTAATTAAAGAATAATAAATTAAATTTTTTGATATACTTGTGTCTAGATGATTAGGACTTGAAAATTTAATCTAGGTTATGCTCTTAATAAGTATATTAATTGATTGAAAATTAGTTTTGTTGGAGAAAATCTTACCATCCAATTTATGGTAATGCAAAAAATAAAAGAATAATTTAATCATTTTAAATTATTAAAAAAAAATATTATAATTTAATAAATTTTTATTTATTATACACCAAATTTGAAATCACACTTAAAATGACGAGACGGATATGGAGCACAAGAGCAAGTATTCACTTTGACTTTCCACTAGCACTACTAGTACCACGTAGGGAGATTGGTCAGATTCAACTTTTTTTTTATTTTTTTATTACACAATTCTATATTACATCTTTTTTACGCCTTCTAATTTATTGACACGTATTTACATTATTATCTACAAAATGTTAATATAAACACAAGAGTGTAAAAAATTATAACAAGTAATTATATTACAAAAAATTTCCTATCTCGGATTAGTCTTTATCATACTTGGACCACAAATAGGACCCTGGTGTGAATGTGAATTTTTTTTTTATATGAATCCTTTGATTCATGTTATTCCACATTATTTATTTAAGTGATATAAGATAATATGGAATAATATAAATCAAAAAATTTACGATACTATACCGTAGATCGGGTCCATACAAAAATTTAAATTTCCCTGTGAATGTGACTTTCCTTTAAATGGAACAGCTTGAGAGAATGGTAACTTTGAATTAAGCCCTCAACCATGATAAAATCATTAAACGGGTCTT
This sequence comes from Cinchona pubescens, assembly GCA_025175665.1. Classification (NCBI taxonomy): domain Eukaryota; kingdom Viridiplantae; phylum Streptophyta; class Magnoliopsida; order Gentianales; family Rubiaceae; genus Cinchona; species Cinchona pubescens. Next base: position 2,736,342 of record JANKKI010000254.1, on the reverse strand, counting down.
TTAAAATTTGATATTGGATTAAAATGTTATAATTTGTTCTAATGCTACCCTTTACACAATGAATAAATATTTTTGAATTTGAAGAAAATTGACAAATTAATTTGTGTGGTAGTCCATGAGAACAAAAAACTATATTTAATTTTCTTCGTTAATGGAAAGAAAAATAGATATCTTCCTATGTTTCCAAATAACTACTTGAATGGAAAATTCAGATACAAAATCTATGACTAACATTATAACTAGATTCCAACGGTGGCTATTAAATTGTAAATTGTAGATAATTTACTTGTTCTGCAGCAAATAAGAAACTATACATGAACGGAAACTTAATCTAAGTGTAATTGAGGAACTAAGCACCTCTCAAATTATTAGAGAGAACTTTTTTCCAATACACGTTATAAAAATATATTTTAAAAATCATATCCTTTCATAATATAATTTATTACATATACTTGCTATAAATAAAATTTGAAAATAAATAAATTAAAAATTTTCATTTGATTAAACGTTTCAATTTTAATCTTGATTTTAATTCATTTTACACTATTCAAATTTTTCGTACAAATTAAATGACAAAACACTCACGAATAAATTCAATTTTAAAATATGTTAATTTACTCATCAAAACAAGTTTATTAATATAATTTAATAAATTTTATGAATTTTAAATATTTAAATATAATAAAATATTAAAAAATTAGAAAGAAGTGCAATCACCTTTGAAAAGAACTATAATTTAAGTAGCAACACGGAATTAACAGATATAAATACATAACTTTTATTAACCCAAACCACTTTTCCTACATTATATGCTCATCGGTCCGAATCACTAAATTCATATGATCACGCGACTTTCACAAGTTTCCGGGCATGATACAAGTGTGTCTTTTTTTTCGGCTAATTATCCCCATGTACAAATTCAAAATACATTGCCGAGTGTATGAACTGTTCTCTCCTTTCATACTTCACTCTAGCGGAAACTAACGGAAAATATTTATATAGATCCGATTTTTGGTTCTACCTGTAAATTCTATGATCAAGATTAAAACTTGAAAAATTTTAATGTCATACATTTTCTATGTTTAATTCACACCACAAGATTTACAAGTGAGATCAAAAATCGAATTTATCTAAGCATTTACTCACTCTAGCTACCCACCTGGAGGGTGATGAGATGATTTTACAGAGTACTACCGTAAAACTTGAAGAAAAGTATAAAATGTGAATTAACACTAGATTGAAGCAATTAATACACATATACAATTTCATCGGAAAATTTTTAAAAATATACCCCTTTTCAAATTTATTCTTTTTTTGTGCCTATTGCAAAATGTATTTCCGGACCAGTGAAACTCTCATTCAAAGAATACGAGTTCCAGAAATTTTTTATGCGGCCTTTATCTTCTACGAGGCCTGCTCTTGTTGAGTTTAATTGTTGGCAGGGAGAATGTTCGTAAAATAAGGGAAATTATATCAAAATTTTATCAAAAATACGATAAATTAATAAATTTGTGGGTTTACACATTTCTATTTCGTTAATGTTATAGTTTATGATTTAAAGGTGAATGGTTTACTATTCCCAAATATCGTACTACTTCGTTAATATTATAGTTTATAATTTACAGTTTAATATTTAAATGATTTATCTTCCAGTCAAATCCTTCATTTTTCTATTTTTGTAATAGTGCACAATTTCCATTCGCAATATACATAGTCAAATTTGCTAAATCCTTCATTTTTTCTTATGATTTTTATAATAGTGCACGATTTCCATTCGCAATATACATAGTCAAATTTGCTAAATCTTAAAAAATATTCTACTTAAATGGCTATATATAAATATATACATAGTCAAATTTGCTAAATAAAAAAAAAATTCATTACAACAGTGCATTTTTTAAATACGAGATCTTTAAAAAATTTTAAGACCTCGCATTCTTGGAATGACCAATGCGAGGTCAGTCGAAGACGCATTCGGAATACATTTTGCGCAATAAGTACAAAAAAAGAACAAATTTAAAAAGGGTATATATTTAGAAATTTTCCCAATTTCATCGCTCTTTCTTTGCAGCCATAAAAGTAGAAGTCAAAAGCAGAAATTGGTACCCCAGAAAAAGAAAAAGATCATTCATTGACTGTCCTCAAGTAACACTAAGAAGGCATCCAAAATACACTACAATTATTGTAGTTGTAGCCAGGACCAAATGCAACACGACTACTTCTGAACGAACTCTCTAGGCGGCTTCACAATAAGAATCGGGTAGTGCGCAGTTGCTGATGCGCACAATAATCGCTAACACTCCCCAGAAATGCCCTGCAAACCAACAAAACATATACTACTACCATAATCCATCTCAACATGTTATTTACGGGATGTAGACTCGAATGGTGGCAAAAGAATTAACATTTGAACTCAAATTAATCAAGTTATTAGCTTTTTTTATTTTTTATTTTTTTTTAAAAAACGAAATATATCTTAGATGGTAAGATGTTCTTGTTTGAGTGATCAAGGGAATTCTAAGAGTGGGGAGAAGTGGATTTAATAAAAAAAAATACCTCTTTATCTTGCCAAAGCCTCGGCTACCAACAACAAGAAGATCCACAAGCAGTTCCTCGGCAGCTTCACAAATTCTGTAAATTGGGTCTCCGTAAAGAATGTCTCTTATACACATCTTGATCTTATAAGAAAAAAAAAAAAAAAAAGGCATTATTTTATCATATATCAACTAATTGCATCGAACGGTAATCGTGCATGCAATTAAAAAAAAAAAAAAAGTGTATATTTTGGGGCTACGAAATTTACCTTCTTATCTTTGCACATTTGTAGAGCACGATTCAGAACACCAGTAGCATTTTCTTCTTGGGCTTTCTTCATTGACTCGATCACCATAGGCGTTGCATATACAACTTTGTTGGAGCAAATGAATAATTGTTAGAAAACTACGTGCTAAAATCATGTTAAATTTCGTTTATTATTTTATAAATACAATACCACATGAACGTCAAGTAATTTTAATATTTTATCACTTTTTATAGAAGTGGCATGACTACCGAGCTTGCTTAATATAGTACCTGGTCCAGCGGGATAGATGAAGGGTTGAAAGGGCTGCTGAACATGGACGATAAAAATCATGCTAGACTCCCGGCCGGGCTCCTCAGCAGGGAGGTTGAAGAAGTGGTCAAGTGTCCAGTTGAGTGCATAGAAACTCCCATCGCTTTCGTCGACGGCCACCATCACTTTCACACACTTGTTCTTCTCCCCTGTTAAGAGTGGCTGTTTTAGCACCGACGATGGGGGAGCCTTCTCAGCTGCTGCTCCCCCATTACATGTGTCGACTGCAGGATGCATGTCAAAAGATAACAAAGGAATGAAAATTCTTTTTGTTAGTAACTTTGTAGTAGATAAATTAAAAGACATAGTATAATTTTTTAAAAATTAATTATTAATTATTCACCATATATTGTATTATAGAACGAGTAATTAGAAGGATATGAGAGGTGGCAAAAGAAGAATTTCGAGCAGGACAGGTGGCTCCCATGCGTATAGAAAATTCCATTTTGACATGCAAAGCTTTACTTTACTAGTAATAATTAAGAAGCCACGTAGCACTTGGCCAGCTTGCTAGCGGTGTGACTCATCCGTCCATCTCCGCTGGCTAGGTGCTGCCGCCTGCGGGGATGAAGTATATAAGTTTTGGGTCCTGAGGATCTCTTTTCCTCACTCACATGTAATGTCAGCAAGCTAGTCTCTCTTCCCTGCGACATATGGCATTGAAAAATGATTCTGAAGTGTCAAACACTTGACCAGGCATCAAGAAATTCATATTGCTTTTTTTTTTTTTTTTTTTTCAACAATACAACATACGAAAAATATTTTGCTAGAACTCCTGTATTGCAAAATCTCATTTTTTAATCGTTAAATTGATAAAAAAAAAAATACAATTTTTTTTATTTTAAAATTAATTTGACGATCAAAAAATGAGACTTTGTGAACTTCCTAAGTATGACTCACAACATAAATATGTACAAGAGATTTCTTTCATCTGCATACAATTATGTTGCGTGTCAACTCAGGAGGCCCTTTCTCTGAAAGTCAAATTAATGTCATTCTAACAAATTACGAACGTGTTTAGAGTCTTTAGCATTTATCTCAAAATTTCCGGTTTAAAATATGAAAACAGAGCCATTGTGAAATGCATGTTGTGTGGACATCGTCATTCACCTTGACCGGGAAAGGAAAATTCCTACCAAAAATTAAGTAGTATATATATATATATATAAAAGAGCGTACAAGCATGGGTCTCAGTTAACTGTCAAAAAGTTAATGGTAGTGTATTTAGATATGTTTTCTACAAATACAATGATTGTTGGGAGAATAAGCACAATTATTTCAAAGTGGAAAATGTAAGGTTGAAAGTCGAACATATTTGAGTCTATTTCCTTCTTGAATTTGAATTTGGTTCATTAATAATTAAATTAAATTAAAATCATATTTGGTGTTTATCATTTTTTTAGAAATAATTTTATAAATTTTTTCTGAAATTTATGTTAATATTACTTAATATTTTTGAATTTTTAAAAATAAAACTTACATTCCCACTCTTGTCAATGAGTCCTTTTATAGTACTAAAATGTATGAAATGATATTTATACCCAAATACCTTAGCCATATTACGAAAAAATAGTTTCAAAAATCACCTTTGAGATTTTTGACAATTTTTACTTGATTTGTATTTTAGTTTCTGGTAATTTTTAATCAACTTATTTAAAAAAAATATATTTATGTTCATGCACTCATTTGGTTATTTCTATATGTTTTAATAAAAAATTTCACCACGCAAAAATATATAATTAGTATTTTGTTTGGGGAATCACATACTCATAAATAAAAAAATATTTTCTCGATAAATTTTTTGGCCAGCAAGTTTATGAAATATTCCACATATTATTTTTTTCAGGCAATGATTTGAATAAAAGTTTTAAATTCGTAAAACACATCATATGATATAATAAATAAATATAACTAATATTGTTTTGTTTATAAATCAAAACTCAAAATTGAAATATGCATTTTTCAACAAAAATTTAATAAATTTATTTACAAAATAGTATGGTTATGTAATGTGCTAGTGTGTGTTGATTCAAACAAAAATTTAAATGCGTAAAAAATTATTATATATTATAAAAAACAAATATGATTCAAATTTGTTTGGGAATCACAAATTCTTAAAAAATTAAATGAATTTTTTGATAAAGTTTTTAGCCAACTTATTTACTAATAATTAGGAATGTATTAATGTGTTTGTATGTGTCGTTTGAACAGAAATTTAGAATATATACAGAAGTATACATAATATATAGCAATAAAAAATATTATAGGTATTTTATTTTGGAAATTATTAACTTATAAAATAAAAAATAACTAAAATATATTTTTTGACATTAATTGGTGAAGGATATGAAAAGTTGCAACCTATTGTTATTTGTTAAAAATTGCTTTAAACCTTCTTTTCCTTTTAAGTCATACATCTACAATTTTAATCAATGAAAGCTTTGAACTGGGGTAAAATTAGAAAAAAAAATAGTTTTTCTCCACTTAAATTAATTTTTTAAAATAATAGGTTGAAAATGTTAGAAAAAGTTTGAATAAGGAGGTAAGTGATATTTTTTAAAATTTAGAGGTGTTAATAAAAATTAACTTAAAGCTCATGAGAGGTTTTTGAAAATTTTCCTTGTTTTATATGTATTTGTCTGGCTATGTTAAAATTATTGAATTTATATATAAATAATTTAATTATATCTAACGAATTTAAATTATTCTACTTTGATTCAATATAAAAATTCAATTGACTTAAAATGATAAATAAATTAATCAAATTTAAACAAATTATAAGTTTGTAAACAATCAAATTACACTGAAGTATTTAGCTTCTTTCGTTTTTTTCGACAAATGATAAAATATTAAATATTGATATTATAGATTAATGTAGGCGTTAGTTGATACAACTAAAGCGCACAAAAGATATTTATGCTGCTTAATATGATCTTTTTTTGTTGCTGAGATCTAATAATGATTTATTTGTAAATAAAAGTATAATAGATTAATAATGATTTATTTGTAAATAAAAGTATAATAGATTAATAATGATTTATTTGTAAATAAAAGTATAATAGATTAAAGGTGTAGACGAGTCGAGTAGAGTGCAAATAGTGTCTTACTCGAGTTCGAATTTTGAATTTTTTGTGAGACTCGAGTTTGAATTCGAAGTAAAAAAATTTGATAGAATTTAAGCACGATTTGAACTCACTTCAAAATAAATAAAGCAAATTCGAATTCGAACTCGAATAGTTCGATTTTTTTAAAAGTAAATATATAATTTTTTAAAAAAGTATAAAATTTTTAGTAATTTTACATATAATAAAAAATAAAACAAAAAATATATATATTTGTGTTCGAAAAGTTTGACAAGCATTCAAGCAAAATATACATATATTCGAAATCGACTTGTCAAGTATTTCGAGGTCGAGTAAGCTCGACTCGACTCGAATTCGATCAACTCGAATTCAAATCGAATTTTTGACCAAATTACTCTCGAATGACTCGTTTACACCTATATAATTACTGTCATTTAATTTTATTGACCTGAACTTGAACAAAAAAATAACTTTGGACAACTCGAATGACTACTCAGTCCAAACTATTGGAGATTATAGTTGTGCACTAAATCCATTAGCAGACAATGCATTAATTTCACTATTAATTCGTAAAGGTAACAGTAAATTCTACCGTAATCATTTAATTGGTTTTAGAAAGTTTTGAAAGTATTATATATTTGAAGGGTTTATATTATACAAATTTTTGAAAAAAACATTTATAATTTCTTAGTATGAAATTTTCCACAAATAACCCCCCTCCCCCGCGAGATCTATTCACATCTAAATTTGTTATTCATATTCTTTGGGCAAAAAATGATGCTTGTAAAACTTAAAATTAAGTTACGTTGTAATTATCACAAAATATTATTCATAAATAAATTGATATAGTAAAACTTGTCAATTGTTTTGAAGAATAACTTTTGAATTGTTTAAATCAATGGAAAATTCGATGGTTCCATTGTTGTACTCTAAAGTTTGTATGATATAATATATTTTAAAAATCTGTACTCTACAAATTTTTAAAGACAACAAGATAATTTTTTCAATGAAACTGTAAAATTTCTCTAAAATAATTGTTGGTTTCATGATTATGATGGATTTTCAGTTTGTATTGTCAAATTATAGTTCCACATAATTATTTATGCCTAATTATAGTTCCACATATTTTTGTTAATTACATAATTTATTTTTGTGAAAAATTATGGTCTTGAGAGATCATGCCTATAACACTTTGAATAGTTGTAAAGTATAATATTATATATTTAAATATTTATATAATTTAACCTCTAAAATATAGTAATATGATACCTTAATGGGACCGTTGTTTATATTAACAGTTCGTTTGAATAGGCAGAAAAGGGAAGAAAATAAGAGATTTGGAGAAAATTTTGAATATTTTTCTTTCATTCAAGAGTTTATCTAGAGAGAAAAGAAACAAAATGGAGAGATTATTAAATCTCTCTCTCATCAAGTTTAATAATCTCTCTCTCATCAAGTTATTTCGTCTCTCTCTTTTATCTTTCTCAAAAAATGGAAAGAAACAGAAAAAGTTATATATGTTTAATAATTTTTGTTGTAATGACAATTTTATCTATCAAAACAATTTTGAACATTTCAATACAAGAGTAAACTTATAAATAATTACATTTACTAATCCTATTCGATGTTTGTGCAAAATTGTATCAAATTGTTTTAAAAAGATAAAAAATTAAAATATAAATTATCTTTAATTAAGGGTATATACGTGCAATTTTGGGGGTGAATGAATGAATGTTATTGGGAGGGAGTGGGATATGGCGAAATCATAAATTATACCAAAATTCTAGTAATTATTAAAGTTGTAACATCTCTCCCCAAAATTTCAAATAACACAGAAAGAAAAGATAAATTTTTTTTCCTCAAGTCCACAACACTGTATAATAAATAATAAATGAGAACGATATAAAAATTTTCAATAAATAAAATATTTGAATAGATGATAGGAGTAGTATAAATCATTCATCCAAGTATAAATTTTTGTGCAAAAATATTTAGATAGATCTGTTTTCTAACCCTACCTATAGATCTTGTAATTCGAATTCAACCTTAAAAAATTTTACTTATGTCAGTTTATGTTATAAATTTTTTAAAATTTAATTCACATCACAAAATTTATAAATGGGATAAAAAATCGAGTCTACCTAAATCATTGTCATTTTCGAGATCAAATTTTGATCGAGTATTCATAGACAGCTCAACCATACGCGAAGCAATTACGCAGCAATCCAGCGTAAGTTTCCTTTTCCCTCAATTGACCAAAATCCCGAAAATATCCCTTCCCGCATCGAAAAACATATACACCATAAAACATCACAGAAAACCCAGAGCCTACGCTCTTTTTCTAACTCTCAATTTTCAGAGAGTCTCTTCGCTCTTTTTCTCTCTAAATTTTTCTTTCCTACTTTTCTCCATTTGTTTTTCCTTCTCAGATTCGTCAATCCGACGGTTCTCCTACCTCCAAACATGACGATGATGGCTCCTCAACCGTTGGATGTAAGTCCGGCCCCGTCGTCGCACTCTTACACTTCCAATTCACGTATTTCATGCAGTAATTTTTGTTAAATTTGTTTCGGAATTGTTTTTTGAGTTTTATAGGTACGATTTTATCTGCGAAACGCAAGATTTATTTTGTGATTATAACTTGTTCGGCGGTTGTGATCGTCTAGGGTTTGTGGAGTGGGAAGCAAGGTTTAAGATGAACCTTCCAAATATCTCTTTTTGGTAATTGAATTCAGTTATTAATGAAATAAAATTAGGGGTTTCTAATTTTTGGTGAGAGAGAGCTAGGGTTTATTGGATCACGCATGTTTTGTTTTCTTGAAATTTGGGGTTCAGTTACCCTTTTTTTTTTGGAATTTTTTAGCAACAAGAAGATGAGGAGATGCTCGTGCCACATTCGGATGTTGTGGAAGGCCCTCAGCCGTTGGTAGAAGGCCCTCAGCCATTGGTAGAAGGCCCTCAGCCTATGGAAGGTTTGCACTATTTATTTATTTTACTTGAATTAATTATTGCTACCCTTTGTCTGTGTAGTATGCATTAGTTTATGGACAGGTTGAGTTTCTTATTTTATTAATTTATTTTGGCTAAAGTGGTTTTATGGCTAATGGCTTTATGTAGGACTTGACATATTTCACTAGAATAGCAAGGTTATTATGATTTTCGGCTGGTTATCTTTTAATTACTTGCGGGATTTTAATTTTTTCTTTGTTTAATTATTTTTCTCTTGTGGGGGTTGATTTATGAATAGTATCACAACCAGAGAATGCTAGTACAACAGAGAACCAAGTTGTAGATGAGCCACAAGTATCAAGGTTCACGTGGACCATCGAGAACTTTTCTCGCTTGAATGTGAAAAAGCTCTATTCTGATACTTTTACTGTTGGCGGTTTCAAATGGTAAGTGAAATGCTGTCTATTTTTGTCTGATTCAAATGCTTTATTTCACTATTTATACACGTTATAAATGAGTTAAGGAGCACCTTTTGACTGGCATTGTTTGAGCAGGCGGGTGCTAATCTTTCCGAAAGGGAACAATGTCGAGTACTTGTCAATGTATTTAGATGTTGCTGATTCAACTAGCTTGCCTTATGGGTGGAATCGTTATGCACAGTTTAGCTTGGCTGTTGTTAATCAAATTCATCCCAAGTTCACAATAAAAAAGGGTAATTTCTCTTTTATTTTCTGCTGTTTGTTATTGGTGTCATAAAATGACAAGTTGCAAGTGTTTATGTTCATTTTCTTTAGCTGCGTGTAGCATTTTCAGTCATTTATGTGAAAATATATTCTTCATTATCGTTCTCTTCTTTTTTCAAACTGAAATTTATCTTCATATACTGATGCAAGTCATAGTGTGCCACATCTAAATGCATTTTGTTGACCTTCTTATTTGTTCTCTTGTTTTGCATTTCCTTGCATTTTCTAACTGAAAATATATTACGGGAAATCAGATAGGTATGTTTTAAACTTATGTTGATCTCAGTTTCCTCTGCCATTGATATAGTTATTGTCTTGGTGATAAGTTGTTTCAGTATTTGTTTACCCCACCCCAACACCTTACATTTTGGGTCAGGGATTTGATGCAACATGAAGAATGTTGTTCTTTGCCATGTTCATCATTTATATGATTCCCTGCTTCAATGCTTGGTAATTTCCTGTTAATGTTATGCCTCTTCAGTTAGTGTTATGCTAATATCAGCAGCCGCGTGATTTTCCAGGGACTTAATTGTTCTAATAAAAGTATAAGCCCGTTCATCCGTGTAGATATCTGAATTAGTACAGAACCACGATGAAGTTTCTTTGAAAGTATTTGTACTTTTATAACTTAATTATGTTGAAGGCACTAAATGAATTCAAATACTCTATTAACACGGTTGAGGTTAAGCACACAACACCATGCTGTTAATTATTACCTATTTATTATGTGATAAGCTTCAAAGTTGGAAATGGTGAACTAGATGCTAGTTAACCTTTTTGACTATTTTATCTTGTGGTTTCTGTTGAGTCTAATCCAAGTTATCACTGTTGAAATAAATGATACCTGATCCTTTCACTTATGCTAAAACATGGTTAAAGGAGGGTGTGATAATTTTGTTCAATAATGGAAGTTTGGCTTCACTACCATTGATTTATAGTGAAGCCAAAATTTTTTTTAGAACGTTCATCATTTGCAACTGATTACAGTATGCCAGCTACTGTCATTGTAATTCTTATTGGTTTGGTATTTTGCAGACACACAGCACCAGTTCAATCAAAGGGAGAGTGACTGGGGTTTTACGCCTTTCATGCCTCTTGGTGAGCTTTATGACCCCAGTAAGGGGTATCTTGTGAATGATACAGTTGTTGTTGAAGCTGATGTTGCTGTACGGAAGGTCATTGATTACTTGACATATGACTCAAAGAAAGAGACTGGTTATGTGGGCCTAAAGAACCAGGGAGCAACTTGTTATATGAATTCTCTCTTACAAACTCTGTACCATATTCCTTATTTTAGAAAGGTTAGTGTATTCTCTCTTGGATATAATTGAGGCCACCACTATCTTACGCACTTATTTAAACTGGAAAAGCCTCATTTGTAATGTCATGTATCAGGCCGTATATCATATGCCAACAACAGAGAGTGATATGCCATCAGGAAACATTCCTCTGGCACTACAGAGCTTATTTTATAAGCTCCAGTATAGTGACACCAGTGTTGCAACAAAAGAGTTGACTAAATCTTTTGGGTGGCAATATCATGAAGACACATATGACTCTTTTATGCAGCATGACGTGCAAGAACTAAACAGGGTTTTGTGTGAAAAACTTGAAGATAAGATGAAGGTGGGTGCTTAAGCAAACCACCAACAATCTTGTTCTTGATAATTTTCTTCTGATATTTAAATAATTACTTTTCTTGTCTAGGGAACGGTTGTGGAAGGGACAATACAGAAGTTGTTTGAAGGCCACCATATGAACTATATTGAATGTATCAATGTGGACTTCAAATCTACCAGAAAAGAGTCTTTCTACGGTACTCGTTATTGCCAAGTTTGTCATTTCATTGTCAATGTTTATGCTTGAACTTATTTTTCTATTTGCATTCTGGCAGATCTTCAACTTGATGTGAAAGGCTGTAAGGATGTTTATGCATCTTTTGACAAGTATGTAGAAGTTGAACGCCTTGAGGGTGATAACAAGTACCAGGCTGAGGAACATGGTTTGCAGGTTTGGTGCTGGATTAATTGATATTGTTTTTTGTTGGATATGGTAGCACTCACTTACTTTTAGTTGATATGTTAAACAACAGCTGTAATTGGCTTCTATGAAAAATTTCCTAAAGATCCATCTATGGTGATCTATGATGTTAAAAGTAATGACCTAAAGAGTAAATAATTTGACAGTGTAATTATTTACGAGGCTCCTGCAAGGAAGCCTTTATAGTCTTTATATATGTATGCTGAGAGGCCATTTTCACATCTGGAGCCTTTGTTACTTCGTATAGTCTGTTTGTCTTGTTACTAATTATCTGAATGATTTTTATTGTACTTGGTGAAATTGTATGCTTCTGAAAATTGAAGTTTATGTTACTTTCAGGATGCAAAGAAAGGTGTTCTCTTTATTGATTTCCCTCCTGTGCTTCAGCTTCAGCTTAAGCGGTTTGAGTATGATTTTATGCGGGATACAATGGTTAAGGTTAGTAAGGACATCCTTGTTCTTCAATATTAGAGACTATGACCTCACACATGCAAAAGATTTAGATATGAACCTTGATTTTTGTTGATTGCGATGCAATGATGAAAACAACACTGATTGTTGGTATAGCAAAGTTTTAAACTTGAACTGGTTTTTGAACATGGAAAATAGTATATAAGAGAACTGCAGCTCTTTGCACATTTGCTATTGTTTGCTTGTAATACTTTCAGGTCATAGATTGAGGCCCTGTTTGGTTTGTTCTTTTTGCTTTTTCTTTGTTTTTTAAAAAGATTCTTTTAAACAGTTTTCCAACCGCCTTTTTGTCGCATGCGCACTCTGCAGTAATATTTTCCACAAACATTTCCAAAAACCAATCTGGAGCCTTAGTTTCTGGTCTATCTACTTTACTATCAGAGCTTTCTTTCAATTTCCCTTGTATGTTGTCTTCAGTTATTGCTTTAAAGCTGTATTATTTCGTTGGCACTAGTACATACTTAATTGGACATGATTTTGTAATCTCGATGTGATGTTAAGACATAAAATTTTCTAAGGAGGTAGGGAAGGGAGGACACCCTAGGGGAGTGGGAGAAGTGTGGAGAATCCATTAGGTAATAGAATCAATAAATGCTGACTTTTTTTTGCTGAATAATATTAATGAATGGACGAAGATGAAGAGGTACAACTAAGGAATGGATTTTTTTTTCATTGGATTTTAGGACCTATAACCCAGTAGATGTTTTCCTCTTGCTCTCTTTTCAATTCTTAGAGGTTCATACTCTGTTTAATGTGAACTTGAATTGGACAAATTTGATTAGTGTGCTGTGGAATTTTTATTAATCGTCTCAATGCAGATAAATGACCGCTATGAGTTCCCTCTGCAACTTGACCTTGACAGAGAGAATGGCAAATATTTGTCCCCTGATGCAGATAAGACTATCCGCAATCTCTACACACTTCATAGGTGAACTCTCTTCTCTCTTCAGATTGTGATGATGTGTGAAGTTCTGCTAATAATTGACAGAGCAGGGAAGACTATGGAAGAAGAAAATTTTGGTTAATTAAATTGGTTACTGAATAAAATTTCTACCTATTAGTATGCTTTCCTTCATTGTTCCAGGAGTATTCTTTGGCTTTTAAGGAGATCTTTGGTTTTCCTTCCATTTGCTGTATGGTTAGTTAAATTGGTTACTTTTGATGTGATTAGACTTGATATATAAGCAATTTTTGGGATGCTCTGTGTTCTAGAGTTACCTCCTTTAGAATGTCCGTAAATTACTTTATAGATGCTTCGATGATATTTTATGCTTTGCAATTTGTTAAGTCCTGTTTATTTCATAGATATGCTGTAAAAAAATTTCTTAACCTCCCATTCTTGTGAATTTTGTCAGTGTTTTGGTTCACAGTGGTGGGGTACATGGTGGACATTATTACGCATTCATCAGGCCGATGCTACAATGTCAGTGGTATGCATTGTGTTTCTAAAGTCTTGCCCTCCCCCCTCCTTTCTCTGTGTGCATGTGGATATCTGACTATCATTGCCTGTGTATGTAGCCACGCACACAAAGAAGATTCCTTTTTGCCTGCGTCAGTTACTTGATCCTTTCATAATGGTGGAAATGTGTTAAATCTTATCTCCAAGTTTACTGTATTGATAATTGTTGACATGCTCTCTGTTATATTTTGCTATTTATTTTTGCCATATGTTTGTCCAATTTGCAGCTCTGCACTGAACTGTTGACATAGTATTCAAACACTTGCTTTAGTGTGGTTCTGTTTCTTCTCATAGGTACAAATTTGATGATGAAAGAGTTACAAAAGAAGAAATGAAGAGAGCACTGGAGGAGCAGTATGGTGGTGAGGAAGAGGTAACATCTCTACCATCAACCTTTACCCATATATCTTTCTAGAGTTGTATTTCATGCTAACGTTCCTCTTTTCTCTATCCAACAGTTGCCACAGACAAATCCTGGCTTCAATAATACTCCTTTTAAATTCACAAAATACTCTAATGCATACATGCTTGTGTATATTCGAGAAAGTGACAAGGATAAAATAATATGTGATGTGGATGAGAAGGACATTAGGGAGCAGAACACCTTAGGGTATGCTTCATGAATTTTCTAAAGTTTCTTATCTGTTGTTAATTATGGTTTGGATATAAGGAATGTGGTGCCATGATCTTCTCATTTCAGATGCGTTTGAAGAAAGAACAAGAAGAGAAGGAGGACAAGAGGAGATACAAAGCTCAGGCCCACCTTTATACTATTATCAAGGTTATGGTCCCTTGAGAACAAAGTTTTCCATCCTGAAGTGTATTTGCCTCTCTCTCAGTACAGTATGTTATCGAAATAATTTACTAACTTGTGTAGGTTGCCCGTGATGAAGATTTAAGAGAACAAATAGGAAAAGATATATATTTTGATCTTGTTGATCATGATAAAGTTCGAAGTTTCCGGATACAGAAGCAAATGCCTTTCAACCTTTTTAAGGTGCCTTTTCCTTATATTAATTTTGTTAGTGAAAAGAACATCATTGGCATGCAGTTTGACACACCAAAAGGTAAAGAATAAATATTGAACAGTGTATGGAGGTCTACTGGTTATTCTGGTTTTGTGGAAGTTTTCTTCTTACACTTTTTGTATAGTACGATGGCTGATCATGGGAAAGAACTGAAAATCTTACCAGCATCATGATTGATAAATTCTCGATATTTCTTTGTTCATTTGAATTTTTACCTCTGCTGTTGGAATTCTACATCTGAATGGCTAAGAATGTGTCTTTGCATGAAGGTGTTGTCCCATGACCACCTTCTCTGTCTCATCTCTCGTTGATTCTCTTCAGTGTATCTGTAATTTTATACTGATAGAGAGAAGAAAAATAAACCCCAAGAATAAAAATGCATATGGTGTTATATTCATTCTTAATGTATTTTTAGCATTTCCCTTGCACTCTATTATTCTGTTTGTGAAACAAGTTATATGATTAAAGCGTCAATCTTTGAAGTTTCAGATACTGTAAATTCCTTATCTTGTTGTGTTGTTGCAGGAGGAGGTAGCCAAAGAATTTGGTATTCCTGTTCAATGCCAGCGATTTTCAAAATCAGGGATCTGGGCAAAGAGGCAGAACCACACATATCGTCCCAATCGGCCATTGACACCTCAAGAGGAAACACAAACTGTAAAAGTTCCTTTGCGTTCTTTGCACTGCATACAGTTTTCTTATTTCTTTTTTCCTTTTTTTCTGTTTGCGTTGTGGAAAACGGGGGCTGGGGACAAGGTCAGAGCTTGTTAATGGCATGTGTTTCATTAAAGAGCTTAATGTATCATTAATTCCAAGAATTTCATCCCCGTAGAGATGTGTCATTCAAAAGCTATTGAATAGAGATGCAGGAAAGGTATGCAGAAGTACTGTTCTTTGGGTTTTGGACTATTTTAAATGATTGGATCAGTTTATGTTGTACTATTTTGTCAGAAGGTGTTAAGCTTTCGACTTTAGTGCTTCCAAAACTTAGCTTTGAAGGATGTTAAACCTTAGAATGATCAGTAGCTTAATGATTCAGAAGTTTTATAGCTAGGATTGAATTCTATTACCCCAGTCCTGATATTATGTGAATTAGGAAGATGTTTGGATTCTGTCAATTAGGTATTACAGAGATAGGGAGTTTGAGTTTAGTTGCATAATACCAAGAATGGAAAAGAAGTATTTCTTTTGCGCCTGCCATGGGGAGGGGATGGGATTGCGTGGGCTTCAAAAAATTAGCACTTTAACCTTACCCTCATTAAGTTGCCTGCTGTTCAAATATTTCGATGTTATTCTCACATTTTTTTCTCATTTGTGTGGTTTGCTTGCACCTTGTAGCCTTGGCTTATACTAACCACTTGCAAGTGCAGGTTGGGCAGTTGAGGGAAGTTTCAACCAAGACTAATAATGCAGAACTTAAACTATTCTTGGAAGTAGAGTACGGACCGGTATTTTCTAAACTATCTTCAGGATACCCTTATTTCCAAACGGCATTTGCATGTGGCTAATAGTGAAAGGCTTTTGCTGGTCTTATATTGCATTCCTGCTGACTCTCTACAACCTTGTAGGATTTACGTCCTATTCCTCCACCTGACTGTAAGACTAAAGAAGATTTACTTCTTTTCTTTAAGCTTTATGATCCTAAGAAAGAAGAGCTTCGGTAATTTTCTTTATAATGTGTATATTATGTATGCACACACATTTATGCATGTATGTATATGTTAATGAATGTATCTATGTATGCACACACCTTTATGTATGTATGTATATATTCAAGTAGGCATTCCTCTTTCTTTCTGTTTGAGGTAAATGTTTGACATTTTGGTTCATTTTCTCTTTATAGATTTGTTGGTAGGCTTTTTGTTAAGAGTTCTGGAAAACCAGCTGAAATTTTGTCGAAACTAAATGAATTGGCTGGATTTGGTCCAGAGGAAGAAATTGAAATTTTTGAGGTTTGTCTTTCTTTGCATCTCTCACTTGTCCCCATTTAATTTATACCTGTTAAATTGTGATGCATAACCACAAGCATTAACTTATTCAGCTATTTATTCTTTCAGGAAATAAAATATGAACCAAACGTCATGTGTGAACGTCTTGATATAGGAGGACTTCATTCCGGTTTAGTCAGGTATTGGTTGCTTATTTCGTTTCAGTTTTGAATAGTGTTACCAACTTATTTATTGAATTTCCTTTTCCTAACCTTTTTTCCCTCCCTGCTATTTCTCATTTGGAAGATTGAAGATGGGGACATCATTTGCTTTCAGAAACGCCTTCCACGAGAAAGTGAAGAACAAGTCCGATATCCTGATGTTCCAGTGTTCTTGGAATATGTCAAAAATCGCCAGGTCACCTGCTTGTATCTTGTATTTGGTATCGGTGCTTTTGTTTTTCTATTTGGACGTGTGTTTGTGTTTCTTGTGCTTAATTTCTCTTTTCCCATGTTATTTATCCATGCATGTAGGAAGACATATAT
Organism: Cinchona pubescens; assembly: GCA_025175665.1. Classification (NCBI taxonomy): domain Eukaryota; kingdom Viridiplantae; phylum Streptophyta; class Magnoliopsida; order Gentianales; family Rubiaceae; genus Cinchona; species Cinchona pubescens. The sequence goes on along the minus strand of JANKKI010000254.1, from coordinate 2,718,984 downwards.
TTATGGATACATACACATACGTATATATTTCTTTTTCTTGCTAACTAATGTTGTGGTATTTCTTAAAAGTATCATATGATTCCAGCCTTTTGACATGATTCTTGATTGGTAGCTAATTTATGATTTAATTCCAACATGGGTCTGTTTGGAAAGCTTTTATTCAAATATTATTCTGAGTATATTTTTACCTTCTCTACCTTGACCTACCTAGCATGCATAAAAATATAACAAAACTTCTCTTTTTAAATACCAACTCTTTCTACTTAAATATATTCTTTTCAGGTTGTTCATTTTCGAGCTCTAGAGAGACCCAAGGAGGATGATTTTTGTCTGGAGTTGTGAGTGCTTGTAATATTTTTGCTCCCGACTGTTGAAGACCATTTCCGATTTTTATATGCTAATACTAATTGTGTCATTAATGTATAGAGCAAAGAACCACACTTATGATGATGTGGTGGAAAGAGTAGCTCTCCAGCTTGTTCTGAATGATCCATCCAAAATTAGGCTTACTCCTCACAATTGCTATTCTCAGCAACCAAAGCCTAATTTCATTAAATATCGATCTGTTGATCACTTGCTAGATATGCTTGTCCATTACAATCAGGTATATGTGGCATGGAACTGAGTTTAGTTTGTGGGTCTTTCAACAATTTCCTATTCTTCTTTGTAATTGTTAGAACTAGCATATAGTATTGTACTATAGAGTAAAAGGGGCTACAGAGGAATTCCTGATTTAAGTGGGTTGACTTCTGCTAATTCTTTTTGACAGGTTTCTGATATCTTGTACTACGAGGTACTGGATATTCCTCTGCCAGAATTACAATGTTTGAAGACACTGAAAGTTGCATTCCATTATGCCACAAAAGATGAGGTAAGTCTTAGTTTATGGATACTGTGCTACAGCTCCTCTCTGACCTGAATGCTGTTATATCTAATGTAGTGTTGTGCATAATTCTTCAGGTGGCAATTCTCAATGTTAGATTGCCAAAACAAAGCACCGTAGAAGATGTACTTAATGAAATAAAAACAAAGGTGAGAAATGGTGTCCACAACTACTTAGATTTCATGTTAATGGGCTTTGCAGAATCAGTGTTATTCAACTAGTACTTGACCTTCATTTGCTTGGCTTTGTTTCTAAGAGTTGATCCTTTTACTGGCATTTAAACTCTGCCAATGATTTTTCCTCCTGAACTCTCATTCCTGGTGTCCACCCAACTTAAAATGTAGCTGTACATAGGTTTATATAGATTTTTTAGGTGTCTTATTAAAAACAAGTTTTCTACATCTGCTGTGTGTCTTTAAGTCAAACGAAAAGTTTGGGACAATCTATAAGAGCGGTTAAGAACTTCGGTATATCGTTCTGTTTATTTATCTTCTTGGTATATCGTTCTGTTTATTTATCTTCTTGCAAAGTGTGTGAGCTGCAAATAAAACACCCTCTTCCCAGTCGGACCAATGTTCCTCCTTTTCCATTTTGCTAAAAGACAAAAGAAGTCGGTCTCTAGCTTATTGTGCATTGTGAAACAGGTGCAGTTGTCCCAACCGAATGCTGAACTTAGATTGCTCGAGGTTTTCTATCACAAGATTTACAAGGTAATGTTCCCATTTCAGAAGTTTTTTTTGATGATATTGCAATAGATTTTTCTGTGCGCTGAAAATAATTGAGGGAAAAGGCACTTTCCCTTCATTGGAAACTGTTTTATTAGGTGAGTGCCTTTATGAAAGTCTTTTTGGTTTATACCCCATTTTGTTTTATTCTTTCGAGAGCATGCAACTTTTAGTTGCCTTGCAAACTAATTATGAGGTTTGAAATTCCCACCTGGTGATACATTCATTCAGTAGACGTGTTTGAGGTGCAAATGGGCATGTGCTATATATTTATACCAGAGTCTTTGTGTAAACCTAAACGAATGTGAGATACGATCAGAGAGAAAAGGGATAAAGAAACCTCAGAGAGAGAGAACCTGGAAGAGCTAAATAGTTGAGCGATCAGCCTAAAAGAGGAAGGAGAACATATTCAGAAGACAGAATTACTATTGTGAGCAAAGAAAGTACACCTATTATCACGAGTACGTCTGTGCCACGTGAAGGATTTGGATGATGCAAGCATCTGTTATGGAAATGGCATTATGGGTGATGCCTCTGGATTAGGTTTTTAATACCTCCAAGTAGTCTAAGTGATTTTATCGACTACTGAAGCCATACATCTCTTAAGGAGACTTGCCGAGAAATACCAGGATAAGGAAAAGGATTTACTTATGATTTTTATTGATCTTGAAAAGGTATATGATATAGTCCCTAAAGAAGTTATGTGGAGAGTTTTAGAATAAGGAGAAGTTAGAGTAGCATATATAGAATCAATAAAGGAGATGTACAAGGATGTGGTTACAGGTGTGAGAACACTAGAAGGGTTGACACGAGAATTCCCTGTAAATATAGGTTTACATCAAGGTTCAGCTCTAAGTCTTTATCTATTTGCAATGGTCATAGATGAACATAAAAAATGCACCCAACTATTAATCCTCTCTTTAGAGGAGAAAAGGAGAGTCGGCCAAGGCAAAGGAAGAGTCGACCAAGGCTAAGGAAGAAGTTATAGACGCACCAAAAAATATCCGCCACCTAACCCACTCGAACAACATAACACATACTAAAATTACACAAAAAAACAATGAAATACAAACACATAAAGAACAAATTAAATATGTTCTTGAATAGTGCCTATTTTAATATTAAGAGGTCGTATTCGTCTACCAGCTATTATTCTTATTGGGATCGCTTACAAAGTAGTATTGATTGTGTTAGATGGAAGATGCGTTTTCCTGGAAATATCTATGCTTCTACTAGTTTTATGGTTCCATATCCTCGCATTATTGATTATGAAGTTATAACATTAGCCTTTATACAATTGCTAGAGCAGTACGCTTACAATATTGATTCCGAGTATTTGAAATTTACCATGGGATATACAATGCATTTAACTACATCCTATGATATCTCATATACTTTAGGTAAGGCTCTTCCATTGTGTGATCCTTTAGGTAATAGACTTCAAAAAAAAAAGATCTATGATATGATTGAACAACAAGTGAGGTTATACGGTGAAAAATATCAAGATGCTGTGATAAAAGGGGTCTTCCTTAATATCTATTATGAATCTTTTACGTAAGGATTCCCTTAAATCATTAGACTTTCCTAATATATCTGATATGATTGGAAAGATTATAAAAGTTATGGATTCAGATATGATAAGTGGTAATCTACCAGAAGTAAAATCACTGATGTATGAAAAGAGTCGTATTCCCTCTAAGATAAGCGCAATCAAAGATAATAATATAAAAGAATGTCGTCCTTTCATTGTAGCCGATATAGAGACAGTAATGGTGAATAATGTTCATGTTCCTTATTCAGCTGGTTACTTAGTGGTGAAGCCTGGTGATGATCTTACTTCCATACCTTCCTATCCGATACAAATCTTTTTCAGTGAAAATCACATAACTTTCTATCCTAACTTTGAAGAAAGGAGTCAAAGAATTTTGTTTGAATTTTTATCTAATTTGGAAGAATGTGTGAAAAAAAATAGGAGGCTTCGAACAGTTTATTTCCATAATTTTGCCCGATTTGATGGTATTTTCATTCTTAGGTATTATGCTGATCGTGGTAATAAGTCGATAAAATCAAACCCTTGGTGAGGAATCATAAACTTTACGAGTTGAAAGTATATATTGGCGATAATTTATTCTTACGTTTTAGAGATTCTTGCACATTGCTGCCTAGCTCTCTTGCATCATTGGGAAGGACATTATGCCCTGAATTAGGCCCCAAAGGTTCTATCCCACATGATGATTTGGTTGTGTCTGATCTTCAGGTTAATAGTGAGGATTTGATAAACTATCTTCGACAAGATATCCTTATCTTAGGTGATGTGATGTTGAAGGCTCAAGAGATTAATTGGTCTAAGTACCAGATTGATATCGAGGATGTGATGACAGTGTCAGCGCTTTCCCTGAAAATCTTTCGTAAGAAATATTTTGATGATAATACCTTTCATATCAATATACCTACTAGAAACCAAGACACTTTTATTAGGCGCGGCTATTATGGGGGTCATGTGGATGTCTATAAGCCCTATGGTGAGAATCTGTACTACTACGATGTTAACTCATTATATTCCTTTTATTAAGACATCCTATCCGATGCCTTGTGGTGTACCTGTCTGGAAGAATAATTTGGAGGGCGTTGGTTTGGATAGCTTGTTTGGCTTTATTGAGGCCTATGTTGTATGTCCTACTAGTATATCACATCCATTCTTGCCCTATAAGGATAAATTTGGTACTTTACTCTTTCCTACAGGTAAATTCATTGGAGTCTTTTATAGCGAAGAGTTGAAGTTCGCACGTGATTTAGGTTATCAGATAATTCCTCTTAGGGGGTATTTGTTTGAGAAGAAGTCCAGTCCTTTCGAAAGCTTCATCTCAGACCTCTATGAAAGCAGACTAGAAGCCAAGAAAGCTGGTGATGAGCCTATGACATTTATTTATAAGATTCTAATGAACTCACTCTATGGTAGATTTGGTATGAATCCTGAAAGTACAGTAACAGAGATCTGCAATTAAAAAAAATACGAGGAATTGATGAAGATGGATAATTTTCAATCCCCAGAGAAGCTTACCGCGTGGTATCATTACTATATTGTCAATTACATTACCAATAGTAGCTTTGTAGACGACGATGACTGGAAAGCTCCTAAGATGTCGGCAGTTCAATTGGCTGCAGCTATAACTGCTTGTGCTCGTATTCATAGGTATCCACACATTTCCAGACCTGACAGTTACTATACTGATACTGACTCAATAGTTCTAGGAAGTCCTCTTTCTGACGATTTAGTCTCTTCCATGGAATTGGGTAAGTTTAAACTCGAATACCATGTCAAGAGAGGAATCTTCTTAGCACCTAAAAGTTATATGTTAGACATAGAAGATGATAGACATATTATTAAACACAAGGGTCCTGCTAAAGATTTAGTAACATCAGAATGGTTTCAAAAGCAATTTGCAGATCTATCTCTAACGAAGCAGATCCCCATTCATGTTAATTTCAGAATAGATTGGAAAAAACTCCAGATTGGAAGAAAAGATATTATCATCAAACTAGGACTACCACAGAGTTTGAAAAGAGAGATATGTCTATGATTCAAATAATGTCTGGATAGACACACGACCTATAAATGTAATAGACCTAGGAACTCAAGATGCTACTACTATTTTTAAATATGAGCTATTGAGGAAAAATGGGGAATCAGTCAGTCAGTCCACTACTGAAGGTCAAAAGACCACTACTGTTCAACCAACTCCCTACAATACCAAGGCTAAGGCTAAGAAGGCTAAGAAGGACCACGACAATAGCTCTCCCGATAGACCCAAACCAGATGAATAAAAGCAAGAAATGAGAAGGGCCCTTCCTTATTTCCCAACTCTCCGGTTCAACCGTTAGACCGGTCCATTTTAACACCCTACTCTCTTCTAAGACACGATCAACTAAGATAAGCAGACACACCCAAATAAAAAGTACTAATCATAGGCCCGATTTCTCATTACATATCTATTATACTTTCGGGTCTTTCCCATTGTAGGTGCCCTTCCATATTAATATATATCTTTCCCTGCCAGGGTCTAAGAACTCTCTTCTTGAAGAATCCTCCCCTGGATCCTGTGCGTACTTTAGCAGTCAATCCCCATGCTGGAAGTACGCTGTCCAACTTCAAGATTTTAGTAAATTTGGGGACTGTTCTCTTATCTGTAAATCCCATGATAGCGGTATTCAGGCACCTAGCCCAAAAGCAGTTGAATCCAGATTTGCTTATAGTCTCATATATAAAATAATCAACATGTTCTAAATACAAATCCATCAGTATAAAATATAGCAAACCTATACCCTTAGTTGGTTTCGTTTTAGTTTGAACGAATTCTAAGATTCTATCTAACGTATCACCATCTACTTGGAGTTTTTTAACAAAGGAATACACCAATTCTTCTAGAATAGGATTCTGTAAAAACTCACTAACCTTTAGCATAAGTTTATCCCTGTCCATAAAAGCTGCACTTGGTGAAAAGTCATAAAGCTTAAAAGAACCCAGTGTGACCGATGCTTTGTTAGCTATTAAGCTATCCATAAATGCAAAACTTATATAATTAGGAAAGTCCTGGAATGCCATTAGATCAGGTAATTTATCTCCATTTTCGCACTCCTTGAAATCAATACGATTCTTCTTCATGTAAAGGAAGTGTGCCAACGACGATTGAACCAAGGGTCCCATTAGAGGATCATATAGCATATCACACCAATACCTCCAATACCATTGTTACGGGTCCCATTAGAGGATCATATAGCATATCACATACAATACCTCCAATACCATTGTTACTGAAAGAAGTAATTCGATCCTTAAAACAGTTTATATCTACACTAGAAATCAATGGATATTCACTAGAATTCAGTTGATAGTTATGTTCCAAAAAAGCAAAAAACAAGGCAAATTCATCCATAGGGCAGGTAGTCATAAGTAGTTAGTGGGGTTTTCATCCATTTTTTTTTCATTTTCCTATACAAACACGTTGCACTGAGTTACTTGAGAGGCCGTACCTATCCGCTAAGAGGCACCCACCTATCTGCGCCCTACCTATCAGCCTATCCGCTAAGAGGCAGCTCCAAGAGCGCTAAGAGGCAGCTGCTATAACTCCCTATTTCCCTAGCTTCTATTCTAATTAGTAATGCACGCTGTAATTATGACTTCTGTTCTCTAGAAGTTTCTTAAATCTATTCCACTTCACTTCATTAGAAGGCTCCTCTGAATCAATCACTTGATTTTGATTACCGCACACAGCATCTACATAGTTGTTGTAACACTTAATAAAGTCTGATACCTTTGTATGCCATTTCTTTTTATCTTTAGTTGGTGAAAGTGAATTCAAGAAATCTGTAAGATAATCAGATGGCATAGGATCATTGTTATTGTGATAGTATAAGGGTGATATGTTATTAATATCTTGAGTATGGAAGTATTTAATAATCAGATTTATCTTAATAAAATAATTAATTATTTGAAGTGGAGGACCCATATTAATAAAGACCTTGGTATATATATCAGGGACTACTTTTACGTAAGGCGGAGTGGTAATAAAATTATCGTGTACGGTATAGATAGCAGCATATAGTCGTTGATTCAATAATGATTCTACTACTTTCATGGCCACGTATGCATCCTTTTGATGAATAAAGTTGGCGCATGTTGAGGATTGAGTCTTTCGCCTATCCCTCTTCATAGTAGGTACACTTAGAGTAGCCCGTCGTCTCTTTTTTGTATTCCTTTCATAAACAATTATCTCTTCTTTTACGAAAGACATATAATCCTGTTTTGTAGTGAAATCGGTATACTATAGACAACAGCTCTATCCTTTGTTGAACAAAACCAACTAACGATGTTAATCAACTTCATCAAATTGGCTATATCTGGATATTTATGGATCCAAAATTCATTGCTAAGTTTAGCGAGGTTATAGCTATCCTTTCGACTTAGTAATTGCCCATATGTTAGCCTAATATCCATTTCCATGCTGATCAATGTCTTCCCATAGATCAATGGCATGAATAGTCTCTTGATGAGCTTTCTATCTAACTTAGATTCAATGATTTCCATCTTTAACTTATCATTTATTCTAAGATGACGCATAAATTCCTTTAAATCCTGGAGCAAGTACGTGTATACATCTTGTATTTTCCCATCAGGGTGGGGAATAAGATTCGTTCTCCTAGCCATTTCTTCGTTAAGTAATAAGTAACTCATGATCTGATAAGCACCGGCAGTAGCATCTTGAGTTATTGGTATTCTATTATATTCTTGAACTCCATCGTTACACAGGGCCTTGGCTATGAACTGAAATGGAGCGCTAGCACCCTTAGCGAAGCTTATTAAACTCTCATCAGAAGCATAGATCAAACTCTGGTTTTCCTTATACCATTGAAGAGCTTCATCATAAAGATAGAATTTCTTATACTTAAAGGTTGCTGCAGAGGCTACTATGTCCTTTGCCGACTGGTTGCTTCCTTCTTCCTCTTGATGATTGTTGGCAAAGACTATTAAACTTCTATCTAAATCACGCTCATGAAAATGCAAGATACCTGAGCGGTAGATTCTACCACGGAAGTCCATAAAGGCAGGCATATAAAAGACATAATCCTCGTATGCGGACACTAGCCTGATTATTAAATCCTCATACCTAGCTTTTTGCGCCCTAATAGCTAATTCATTTAAGAGAGCACCAAGGCTACAAGCTCCCTTTATAGCCATATTCTGGTAATAAGATTTCCTCAGAAGATCGAAGGCTTCTTTCAGATTCACGCGTGCTAGTATTCCTGGCATAAGAAGACCTACTTTTTCTAAAGTAGGACGATTCTTCTTAATGAACTCCAATACCTTTTTATTTATCTGAAATCCTTGTTTCTGAAGCCCATTCAATATGGAGCACATTTCCTTATACTTACAACTATGTAATTCTATATTGAAATTGCTTAGGTTATGGGATGATAGAAGACCAACCCTATTATATATATCTAAGGTAGGACTGCTTAAGTAACCACCTCTTATATCCGATAACACAAAAGGCTTCCTTACTTCAAAGTCAAAATGGAATTCAATTTCCGTTGGGTGTACCCAATCTAACGATTAGCTTGCAAACCATTGGAAGATTGAGTTTCAATGGGAGAATACTTAAGTCAAAATTACATACAGGGAATAAATTGGATTCTAAATAACCCTTTCCTTTCTCTTTCACTACTGCTTTCTTATCATCTGCTGAAATGGACTCAATATGGATCACTTGTCTTTCCATCATGAACTCGAGCAATCTTCTACCTATTTCAAATTTTTGACCTTTTTTCTGCTTGATGTCACCTTCCTTACTACTATCAACTCGACTACTTATTTCTTGACTACTTTCCATTTTATTGATTATATTTGCCTGTGTTCGAACTGTTCTATCTAGCATTTCCAACAATGTAGAGACCCTCACAACCGAGGACTCTTGAATACTGTGGAACAACAACCCTAGGACATATATAATGATAGCCTCCAGCGTATATTCACCAAACTGCGCAATAGTACTATTATAAATATCTTGAGGAATGTATTTATACAAATATGATTTAGCGCTTATAAGATCCTTTCCTAGATGTGTAATATCAATAGTTTTATTAAGTTTGGAGTCTCATTAAATATACTACATTCTTCGAATTTATTAGTTAGATCTTCAATCCTCATCTGTAACTTTTGTAATTCATTTTCCGATGGGTCCATATTATTACTTAATTTATTCTCCTTCTTGTACTCATTCAATAATTTAATAACTTGTTCATTATACCTTTCTCCATATTCTTTATATAGGCTTGTAGCTTCGATATCCCTATAAAATTTATCCCAAAAGTCATTTATGTTATTATTATTATTATTATTACTCCAATTAGAATACGACCTCTTAATATTAAAATAGGCACTATTCAAGAACATATTTAATTTGTTCTTTGTGTTTGTATTTCATTGTTTTTTTGTGTATTTTAGTATGTGTTATGTTGTTCGAGTGGGTTAGGTGGCGGATATTTTTTGGTGCGTCTGTAACTTCTTCCTCTGCCTTGGCCAACTCTTCTTTTCTCCTCTAAAGAGAGGATTAATAGTTGGGTGCATTTTTATTAAGGCACATACAGGAGGAAATACCATAGTGTATGTTATTTGCAGATGACATTGCATTAGTAGATGAAACAAAAGATGGGGTTAATGCTAAACTCGAGGTTTGGAAAGAGACACTTGAGGCAAAAGGGTTTAGAATTAGTAGATAAAAAAACAGAATATATGAAATTTAAGTTTAGCGAGGGTGCACGTAGGAATGGAATAAGTGTTAGGATCGGAGACCAAGAGATACCCATAAGTGAAAATTTTAAGTATTTAAGATCAATTTTTCAGGGTGATGGTGGTATAGATCGAGATGTTACATATTGGATACAAGCGAGTTGGACTAAATGGAGAATGGCATCGAGAATATTATGCAACCGCAAAATTCCTTTACGACTTAAGGGTAAATTCTATAGAACGGCAATTAGGCCAGCGATGCTTTATGGGTTTGACCGTTTGAGTGTTGGGCAGTGAATTACACATGTGAGCAAAAGATGAGAGTAGCAAAAATGCGAATGTTATGATGGATGTGTGGGTACACTAGGATGGACAAGATACTCAATGAGCATATTTGTGAGAAAATTGGAGTATCATCTATTGATGAGAAGATGAGAGAAACACGCTTAAGGTGGTTAGGTCATATGTTAAGACGACTAATAGAAGCGCCTATCAGGCGAGTAGATTTTAGAGAGAGTAGTTAACATAAAAGGGGTAGGGGAAGACCGAAAAAGATTTGGTAGGTAATTTGTAAGAAAGATATAGCCCATCTAAGAATTGAGGAGGATATGGTTCATGACAGAGCGCAATGGCGTAGCAGGATTCATGCAGCCGATCCTACTTAGTGGGATTAAGGCTTGGTTTGTTTGTTTGTTTAGTCTAAGCGATTTTATGAGTAGGGGCATGGGATGCTTGAGAGAACTTCTGGACGCGTGAGTTCATGCTACTCTTAATGTTTCAGTTGGGAGTGTTGTTGGATTACGGGTGTTCTTTGCTTGGCTAGTGTGGCTACCGGCTATAGTTGTTCCAGATAAGGCTTAGCTGGCTTGTAGTGGAGGCTGTGCCAATATGTGGCAATGCGTAGTAAAGGTGCTGATATTGGCTCTTAGACCAAGAAAAATGTATTGAAATGACTGAATGGTGTCTGGAAGGTCTACTCAAAATATTGTAGCAGCTGCCGTGACATGGTTTATGCTGTATGGAAAAAGAAATAGCCTCCTATAACATGAGATCTTTTCCTTGGAGATATGTGTAAGACATTGATTTTCCTTGTTATCTGGGTAAGTGATGCTGGTGTCTTTTTGGCTTATGTTTGAGTTTTTTTGGTATAACCAATTGTGAGCATTTTTTATTTTGTATTCTTTTGGTGGTTGGAGTTATGCTTTTGCTCTTCGGATTTTGCAGATCTTTCCCCTCGGTGAGAAGATTGAAAACATAAATGATCAATACTGGACACTGCGGGCAGAGGAGGTGAGTGTAGTTTTCCTCTTCTCTGTGTCTCCTCTCCAAGGGGCCATTTTATACCTTGTTTCTTCCTACATGTTTCTTTGTCCAACATAGACCTTTAGTTTTATAGGTCTTTTGTTGTCTTTAACCTTGATATATATGAATAACTAAACTTACCAAGGCACATTTGTGAACCTCTTATATATACATGCATAGTTATTTACATTTATAATGTCCAAAAGGTGCTGTGAAAAACTATTTGAAACTATTTGATATGGTGCTAGAAAGACTTTGCTGCAGTTTGCTTATAACCATGGTTGCTTTGGGGATTTGTTAACTCAGTTGCAAGATCGTTGACTCATTTTCGATAAATTTTGAGAGATTGAATGGACTAAACATGTTCAGCATTGACAAACATGATTAATTTCTGAAACTCCTTTCCAGCTTTTTAAGTTTTCAATTTACTACAACTTATATGGTTTGTTATTTTATTGCCCAAATTATTTACAAATTGGTTCTCTGTTCCAGATTCCGGAAGAAGAGAAGGACCTTGGTCCTCATGATCGTTTAATTCATGTTTACCATTTCACGAAGGAAACTGCACACAAAATCAAATGGTACTTGGAGGCTAGTAGAAACTTCATTGCGAATTAGCAATGCTATTTATGCCATGGTTTTTCCCTCCTGGGCTTTATTTGCTAGTATTATTAATTCAGTGGTGAATTTGCTTTGCATATACACATTTGCAACTTATTCCATCAACAGCAAGTCCAGAATTTTGGGGAACCTTTCTTTCTGGTCATCCACGAAGGTGAAACTCTAGCAGAAGTTAAAGTGATATGATGAAGAAATTGCAGGTTCCAGATGAGGAGTTTTCTAAGGCAAGCTCTCTCCTTAGTTAGCTATTTTCTTTGTAATAGAATTGATAAAATCCTTTGCATTAGCCTTGGACTAAATTTTTGCCTGACCTGAACGATTAGTGGAAATTTGCATTTTTGTCGCTGGGACGCCCCGAGTATCTTCAGGACACTGACATTGTATCCAGCCGTTTTCAGGTTAAATTTCTACATGATGTCTTTTGTTTTTATGAATTCTTGATTTCTTCTCTAACTTCCCTTGTATCTATCCTCAAACTAAAGAAGATTTGTTGCCTACCAGAGAAGAGATGTTTATGGTGCTTGGGAGCAGTACCTTGGGTTGGAGCACTCTGATACAACTCCTAAAAGGGCTTACGTATCAAATCAGGTAAATTCTCCTGTACTTTAGACGTTTGTCTTCTATAGTAATCAATTGGATGGAGAAATTTGTCCTTATTCTACATAAAACTAGCAAAATTCTTTCCATATATAATGTTAAGCAGCTTTGGATCATTCGTTGTTCTTTGCGCTCCAAAAATTGCAGAATCGTCACCCATTTGAGAAGCCAGTTAAAATATACAATTAAGAAAATCTCGAAATGGGAAAAAAAGCTCACAAGCTCAATACTACATCCCGGCTGAGTTCATGGGGAATGTAAAACATTGGGATTACTGGATGTGAAGATGAGATTGAAAGTCATAGAGACAGAGAGAGGTCATTGCATGAGGGTATGAATCTTCTTTTCGTTTTTTCTTTTTCTTTTACTCCAAGTGAATTGGGTGGTTTTGTAGGCTAAATTTTTTTCCGTCCGTTTTTGTGGGTCGAAACTGCTCTCTTATGTTCATACAAGCAAAATTGTAGTTTCCCCACCTTTATCCCTCCCCTTGGCACTTCTCTGCCTTTGGAGCAGGGTGGTCTATTAGTTTCTGCCTATGTAGTTACTAGTTATTGCTATTATGAAGATTTTGATTCAAGGGGAATTGCTTTTGTAGTATTTTCGTGTTTCTATCTCCCCTCTTGGTTGTGTACATTGTTACCTATATAAGATAGGGGAATGCTATTGTAAGAGAAACACATGCTTTTAGTAAAGATCCATGTAATACCTTTTCTTGGTTATAAGCACTGTATTTCTCTTATATGGTTTAGCGGAACAAATATTGGGATTGCTCTTAACTAAAGATTCGCTCATGATACCTTTAAAAAAAAAAAGATTCATTCATAATCGAGAGCATTTGAAAATCTTGGTCAAATCAATGGCGTATTGCCTATTTTAAAATAGTTGTTTACGAGTTACAAAATATTTCAGTGTTGACCTCTACATCCAACTAGAAATATGACACGGATTAGCAAGCTTACATGATAAAGTTCATTGTCAAAGGGGGGAAAATAAAGCTAATAACCAGGATTGAAAGGAATGTCTGCACTAGTGAGAGCAGGTTCTGGCGGCCCGTGCGGGGATCAAAGGCGGTGATGCAGCAGATTTGTTTGGCGAGTAAAGCTGCAGTTCTTTAGTGGATTTAGGGATGCAAATAAACTAAAACAAATTACTACAACCAGAAGCATTGATTCGTTCACATTTTTCGATCAAAGTGGCAGTACCTGCTAGACCAATGATGCTAGAGTTCAATATGTACCCATGAACCTAAATCTCATCCTATAATATCAAAGATTGCAGAAAGTGGTACGACACAATTAGTTCTACGAAATGAACCGGCCTTTGATTGCACGTGCAATGCTTCCCAAGTGGGGAAAGTGAGGGAACATGTTCTAATGTATTACACCTTAAGGAAGTATCAGTATATAATGGATGGAGGAGAAAAGTAAGGTAAAAAACAATGAATATTAGCATTCCCAGAAGTGGTGGAGCCAGCTTCATCAGGAAAAAATTCTCTGCAGAAGTTCTGAAGGTCTGGTGGATCTTCAAGCTTTAATTCATGACTAGTCTACAACACTCTGTAGGAAATAACACCATCAATGGTCTCAACAACTATATGATTCATTTTTATGAGCAACAGCACATAAGATCTTGCTTTATGCCCTGTAACAACACGGCAACCACTTAGTACAATTGCTTATCCCTTCTTAATGACTGAAACAGAAAGCAATGAATAAAGCAATATTTACTGTATCTTTGATGACTGAAATGCAAATTTACCAGATGAATGGAGGAAGCCAAAAGAAAGTACCATTTGGATTTTGGAGTCAAAAGCTTTACTAGCACTCATGCAAGTCCAGATATATATTATCTTATAAACATGACAAACTATAATGTACATAATATCATTAACAATCTTGATAGTACCTAATCCAAGTGATGCTATCTCATCTTGGTGGAAAGTGACTGGTTTTGAGCTCCTCTTGGTTAGGGAAGAGTTTATCTTCTCAACAGCAGCAACAAGATCCTGGCATAGGCGATTTCAAGAAATTTTATTTCTAAAAGAAGAAGCATAAAAAATTTCTTCATTCACCAAATGATTTAGAAGGTGTTTGGTTTATAGGTATGAGTGGAAGAAATAAGAATCAAAGTAATAATACCGTAGATGTTGTTTGGTTAATTATTATGGGAATGAAGGTGTTACAAAATGTCCACTAACTTGAGTTTTAAATTGATTAAATTATGAATATAATGAATCTCATTCTTTGTTCAAACCAAATAAGGGATAATGACATAAATCTATACCAATGGTGGGTTTATGATTCTCATTCCGATTCCGATTCCGATTCCCAAATAATAATCAAACATCTCCATAGTTCTTTAATCAAAGGCAAGAGCCTTCCAATATGAGGGTAAATCAGTATCTATGGACATGCTATTAATTTGCAAAACACAATAGAAGTTGCCCAAATAGAAGTGGAAATTCATCAGTTAATACTAATACCAAGCTCAACTATAATTATTGAAACATTGAAAACTTAATGCTTAATGCTTAATGCTTAATGCTTAATGCTTAATGCTTAATGCTTAATGCTTAATGCTTGACACCTGTGTAGTACATTTCCCCTCTATAACTTAATGTAAGGGCCCTGTTTAAAAGTTCAATGCTAGCCTTAGAGAAGTAAAACATATAATTCAGAGCACATGGACTGAAAAAATCTACCTGCCAATTAAATCTCCTTAGAAAAGTAAAACATACAATTCAGAGCACATGGACAGAAAAAATCTGCCTGCCAATTAAATCTCTATCTACAAACAAAAGAACATACCTCCCATGATGCCAAACTCTTCATATGTTTAGGAAGACTTTCATAATCCTCTCTTGACACATCTATCCATGATTTAGAATCTTAAGACATCAAATTAAACGGCATCGGCATGAGTTCATCTACTATTTCCTCTATGGAAAATAAGAACAAGGATTGTTACATATTCACTATTCAAATTTATTCACTTCTTCAGGAAAAGGGGGTGGAAGAATCCAAGAAACCGTTTACCTTCAGCTTCTTGGACTGTTCCGACATTCTGAATGCTATTATTAGCTGCTGCCCATATTCATCATGTCAATTAAGCAGAATACATCACAATGGCACCTTAGAAGGGAGAATACTTAGGTAGACTCGGTTTTTAGTCTCACCTGTAATCTTATGGTCAGGATTAAATCTTAAAAAATCTTGCTTACATCAACTGATGTCATAAATTTTTTAAAATTTAATCCACATCACAGAGTCTACAAGTGAGGGCAAAACTAGATCTACCTAAATCTTTGCCCTCTAGAAGTACTTAATAGGTTGAAAATACCTTCAGATGCTATGGTAGCAAGACAAACATCAGAAAGTCCGAGAGACTTTAAACTCAGAGAATCATGTATCCAACCTATCGAAATGTTAAGTTCTATAACCAAAAAAAAAAAAATTAAAAATCCCAGCTCTTTCCATGAAATTTTAAATTCTTAACAATCAACCATAAATATAAATAAAGGAGATTTTTTTTTTTTTTTTTTTTAAAACATCCCAAGAAAATGCATAATATGTCACAAATTCAACATGATAACTCCATGGTCGAAGTAATGGGTTGAATTAAACATGCAAAATTTTATATATTAGAATTAAGCTAAAAATTCAAAAGAGCAAGATTAATTAAAAATAATAATAATAATAAGGATACAAGGGATCATCATCATCATGGTATCTACTTAAAGGCAGAGTTTTACAACTAATAAAAGGTGATAAATGATCATCCAATTCCTTTTCCTCTTCATCTTGATCTTCATCAGTATCAGCTAATAAAGCCAAAAAAAAAAAAATAGATACTCTTACTGGCAATTCCAATCGAAATAATAAATTAAAACTGGAGAAATTCACAACCAACAAAAAAGGATTGAGTTAGGGTTTTCATACCGGAGGGGATGTAGGAGGAAGTGGAAATGAGGTGATCCTGGAGAGAAAGGAGGTGGATTTGGTTGTTGTTGAAGACTTGGGTGCAGTGGCCGAGGAGCTCCTCAAACGACACCGTGTCGCAGGACATTGATTCGAGCAAGTTGAGGTCTCGGAGGTTGTGCATACTCTCCGGTTCAGAGATTGCATGAATGTAGCCGAAGCCGAATCTGAGTTATTTAAAAAAAAAAATTTAATTAATTAATTAATTATTTTTCAGAGTAAAAAATTAAATCTAGTAGTAGTAGTAGGAGGAGGAAAAAAAAAATGAAACCGAGGGGAATGGGGCGGCGGTCGAGGGAGTGTTTGAGGGCGTCGCAGCTGCTTTGGAGGTGGTTGCAGAAGCCTGATATGCTACTGCAAAATTTCTTGATGGATTCCGTCATCTTTTCCGTTTCGTTTTTTCTTCTCTCTGGGCAGCTTTTTTTCACTTCTTCCAATTTTCAAATGTCTTTTGGGCGGTCGGATTTTACAATAATTATTTAATCTTATTTCATGAAATTTAATCACCAACTTGGCGCCTGTAGCTCAGTGGATAGAGCGTCTGTTTCCTAAGCAGAAAGTCGTAGGTTCGACCCCTACCTGGCGCGTAACTGTCATATTCTCTCTTTTCTTTTAACCCTGTAAATTATTTTTTTTTAAATTTTAAAAAACCCACGATGAATAATTAAATATAATTATTCTTCTGTGATTTTCATTTTCTCTTTTACTCCATTGTACTTTTACATTTTCTTCCTTATTCTATCCAATGAATTTATATAAAAAGACAAAATTAGTCAAAAAAGATAAAATTCGATTAAATATATAGATTCTACGTGAATTAATTTTGTCAAATATAATTGAATTCCTGACTTTATAAATCATTTTCACATTCTATCATACGCAGGACGGTAGGAGTAGAGCATTCTTGTTTCTTAACTTAATCATAACAACTCGAGTGGGAAAAGCATTACCCTCTTGATTGTAGGTTCCTAAAAGGGATTATTTAACATTTAGTCAACTGAAAAACGCTCAAAACAATATGGTTGGCAAAGGCAATCAATAGCATGCATCAGCTTTCTCCTGGGGCCAACAGCATCTGCACCCATATCCTTGAGCTTCTTCATTGTTAGATTTGCCAACTGAAATTTATTTACATTCTTCTGCTGAAAAATTCTTACAAAACGTTCAAGGCCCAATGATGCCAACCAACTGCTTAAACCACCAGCCCTTTGAACCTTTTTCTCTATATTTATGGCCCTCATTCTTTGATTCAGCAATGGTTTTCCATCACTGAATATCAATGCTTGTTTCCTTGCTTTCATAGCACTGAAAACACCAATCGACTTCTGACCTCCAAGATTGTTAATTTCTGGATACCCAGATGATACTGAATGTCTTGGAAGGGACAGCTTTGGGAACGAATGAGTGGGTTGAGGACAAACCATTTTAGCAGCTGGAATAGCACTTTCCGGAGCTGGTGACAAGAGATTTCTCTCTTTCAGAAACTGAATGCTTCTGGGAGTATGACTTATCTGAATATTCTGACAGGGTTTTGGTTGTTTTCCTCAAGCTCACTTCTGGTTCGCATACTTCTGCATTAGGCATTGTTAACTCCTCGGACGCTGGTAATGGTGGGATTAAAATGGTTATTTTTTGCTTCTTGACAACCATCCAACCGTCTGCACTAAGAAAGTCTACTTCTTGAGCACCTTGCCTTTTTTTCTTCCTTGCAGGTGCAGAAACAAGCTGCTGCTGTTTCTTCTTTGCCATTGGAAGCACAACTATCCCCTGTATGAACAGAATAGAATAAGTTGTATTATTCACTTACAATAAAAACTTTGGAACTTCAAATTACTTTAGTATGGTGGCACAGAATTTATAGGAAGGATTTTCTTTCTGAGTGATCAACCTATCCAGTTAAGAACCAAGATCTGATTAAACTTCTCCCACAAAGAAGAATCATAAATTTGTTAAATTCATAATTCTTTTGAAGCAAGATAGATTCCTGAAAAGAAACTACATACATTCTTCAAAATGTGCACTGAAAAATTAAAGAAAAAAGACATAAAAAATACCAAACAAGAGGATTAATTCTTGAAATAGAAACCACCAATTCCAATATCAAAATGAAGAACAAAGGAAAAAAGAAGTGATGGAATCATTCAAAACATTTTAGTCTATATATGAAACAGCAAGCATTAAGTTAAATAAGACATTATTGAGTTAATGGAAGATTCAATGGAGATGAGTTGTTTCCTTTCTCTCTTTTCAATCACTTCAATCCCCATAGAATGTATAGACTAATTTCTCCTATCTAAGTCGCACTCTGACATGTTTCCGAGGTTTATTATGCCCCATTAAGTAACATTGAATTTTCAGTAATTTCACTGAAATTTTAACAGAAAAGAAAAAAGTACTAACAAACAATCTTATTGCATTGACCTTTTCTTTACGTAGACTCTTACGTGAGAGGTCTATGCTAGTCTAACCGGCTTTGGCTATTGTATTTTAAGTACAAAAACTAGAAGCTAAGGAAAAAAGGGAATATTTTCAACCAAGTGCCTTAACATTCTTGATCTTTTTCTAAAGTAAAAAAGTACCTTCGGAAATTCCAAATACAACTCTGCCTAATTTAACCTACTTCTTCTACCTTTTTTTTTTTTTTTTGGTGGGAGAAAGGAACCTATGTTTTCTAATTGTCTCAAATACGATACTGAACTTTTAGCTAACTCCCTGCATAGCATTACTCCACCGGTGCTTCCTAATGTAGTTAGAGAAAAAACTTGAGAAGTATAGGAAACAACAACCTCTTCTTTGAATATTTCACATTGCTTTCCGGTGAATAGATGGAAAGAAAAAAAAAAAAAAAAAAAAAGAATAAGCGAAAGTGCTCAAAATTGCATTCTAACTCTACTAACTTTTAGAAGAGGGAAAGCACAATACATATGTTGATTGATGCAATAAAACCTTGTACTCTAATGATGTTGATGAAAACACATTAAAGTAGCCACAAGAATCATTATCTCATTATCAACCAGAAAAGATATACACATCACAGCACATACACATTCGCATGCAAACACACAGACGCAACATACATATTGAGAGAGATTAACTGACAAAAGGCCTTATTCTCAACTGCTTATGAAAGCTATGAGTTGCTCTTTTTTTTTTTAAATTGAAAAAAGCACTTTTGGAAATGCAGGTGCAGTCGTGCAGAGTTACTTTTGGAAACAACTTTTAGCTTATCTAAACTTGAAAAACAAAATATTTTGTCAATTTTTGTCCACGAGTTTTATTAAAAAAGTGAATTTTCAATTTCTGAAAAGCTATAAACAGTTTTCAAAAAGCCATTGAGAACAATCCCAAAGGAAATAGCAAATCAGATGTAAATCCAGCGTGTGAGGTTCTCACTACTGCAGTAAATGGAAAGACTAGATATGTAGTCTTATACATACGTTTAAGATCTGATTAAACTTTTAAAGGTATTTGCATTTCCCAATACTATTACAATATAGAAAGTGCGCATATTACAACGGAGCTGATTCTTTCGAAGGGATACAATAAAAAAGGGATTTTTCATCCTTGGTCATTTAAAAAATGGAGGATGGGATTGAGGGGCTCTATCAAATACAGTTGAACAAAAGGATTTTTGATAATCTAGTGAATTCCATATTTATATCATTCAAAAATAGGGCGGAGGGATTCCATTTCCAGGTGTTTTCTCACAATTTCAACTACCCAAATGACTGATTCTTGCAAGCAAACTATAAAATACTCTAAAACAAATATGGCCACAAACAAAATTCCAATCTTAATGAGCAATTTAACCGAAATTTCAGAATAGAAAATCCAATAATATCGTACTATCAATTTACAAACAACCCCGATCGAGACTATTATGATTAGTTCGTCAAATTTAGTTCTCGAATAAAATTTCTGCATTGAATCAAAACAACCCACTAAATAATTTAGACCAATTTCATATTTTTGAATAAATTTGAGCAAGTTGAAGAAATATTTACCTGTTTGCAAACTCTGTCGCCGGAATCAGCTTTGCCGAGAAACTTTTGCTGGTATCCCGGAAAAGAGAAAACTTTAATATGGGTCTGGGTCGGATATTATAGTAGTTTTTTGACTTTTTTGGAGTTCTGACTTGGGTTGGGCCTTACTATTTCGTGAGGAATTATGCACCCGTTTTGATTGAAAATAATGTGGCATTATTATTATTATTATTTTTTTAAAATAATAATAATTTTTAAAATAATTATTTAAATACAAATATTTTAAAATAATCATTTATTTCTCAAATAATAAATAATTATTATTTAAAAAACTATTTGGAAGTACAATAACATAAAATATTAAGAATTTGTAGGAAAAATACTTGGTAGAAAGATATAGTCCGTCTAGAGATTGATGAAGATATGATCTATAACAGAGCTCTATAATATAATAAGATTCGTGTAGTCTACTCTATTTAATGGGATTAAAACTTAATTTGTTTGTTTGTTTATTAAGAATTTGTTTAACTATTCAAGGTTTTGTGTTTTTTATTAGGATGTCTTCGTTGGGAGAGCTGAAGACGGGGACAATTATCGAACCCGAATACCCTAGGCATAAATAGGCGTTCTACCCTGAGTTCGGTCGTTCTACTTCGGTATTCTGTAAACTAACCCCAAAAATGTACTACTAAACAACCTTTCATAATTAAAATAGAAGTTGTATTTTAAGTTTAGTTTAGTTTTAATGAATTAACTATTATTTCTTGTCATTAAATTATGCAATTAAATTAGTGTGGATATTAGATGATTGGCTAGTTAAATTGTTCACTTTGTGGTTGAACAACTTTAATAGAATGATCAATTGGAAAAAGTTTAATGTCACTTAATTTGAGAAATTGATAAAAATAAAAAATAAATAAATAAATAGTGAAGATCTTAGAGAATGTAATAATGAATAGGACAAAATATGAATAATATGAAGTATTATTTGATAAATATTATCTGTTGACTAAATATAAAAGTCCATTGAACTAAAATAATATTTGACAAATAGTGGGTATTATTTGTAAATCAAAAAGATATTACTATTATTTTTTTTTGTCGGAAAAATTCTATGATGCCATTAAAATATCATACTTTTATGTTTTAAATGATTGTAAATTACGACATCGCATGTTTTTTTTACTAGTATTAATTTGGTAGACAAAACATAACTCTTGTATAAATATATTGTTGTCAAGAGTCCAATAATTGTTATAGGACCAATCATAAATCGCTAAATGGAATATTGGGTCCATTTATTTAAAAAAAAAAATTTAAGTGGCCCATTGATTTACAATATATGGATTTTCAACCATAACGGAGATATGTTTAGAAATCCGTAAAGATTGATGATCATTTTCAGACACAAATGTATGAATTTTGTCAAAATCGGATGAACTTATTTTGGCTCATTTATAGGTTATTATTAATTGCTGACTTTTTAGTTTTTTTGAAAGTTAACGACTACATGTAACTCACATAACAAAAACTATTTTGGGAAGCATTCCATTTATTGGCTTAGTTTCGCATAAAAATAAAAGTTTGGAGACCAAAATTACATTTTTTAGTAGAATGTAAACTAATTTTGTGAACTACCAAGAAATAAGGTCTTAGAACTGCAAATCTCCCCTCAAATTAACTAGTTTCCACTAAGTGGGTTTAAGGATCAATTAATTGGGTGATGCTATTTCATAAGATTTTCCCTAATAACTTTAAAAGAAAAAAGAATCCAAACTTTTTAGTATGCTTGAGCCTCCATTTAAAAACACCTAAAAAAAAAATCCACCAAAAAGGAAAAAAAAAAGAAAGAGAGAATATTAGCCTAGTTGAGCCAATAAATTATTGAATTCTTATTTCTCCATTGGGTAGGCATGTTTTTGTAAAATTTGTATTTCACCATTTGGGTATGGTTGTTAGAATCTTAATTGTACATTAGGATCGTACAATTTTAAAATCTAAATTTACTAATTTGATCTCGATCTGAGAGGAAAGATCACTACTATAAGTAAATTTAACTAGAATCTCATAGTTTATGTCTATATTTAAGGTAAGTTACTGTTTTGATATATATATATATATATATATATATATTATATATATATATATATATATATATTCATTCAAATATTAATATTTCACGAGTTCATACTATTCATATTATTATATTTTAATTTGTAATTAAATAAAAATATTAAATTTATGATGACGCATAACTTTTTATATTGTGAGTATATAGTATCAAATATTATATATTTAAGTTAAATACACTTATGTTATGATGAATATTAAGTTTTACATTTATTTGTATAAATTTTTCATTGAATATTAGCATTAAAATAAATAAAAGTTGTATTTTGTATTTTTGGTAGGATCCTAATCTTTCACACGATCCTACAACATTCAAAATGATCTCACATAAGATTCCGATTCTACAAATCTTAGGTAGATTTTTTTTAACAAAATTTAATTTTATGGTGTATTTATTTAAAATGGTCACCCATCGTTCAAAGAAGTGTCCTAGTGAAAGTATAATTAAAATATTATATGACACTATTTTAAAATATTCCAACATAACTAATGTGACAATATAAATACCTTGAACCTAAACCAATTGAGTTGAGCATATATTAATACTTGGATGACATCAATAGGATTCTAACCTCTGTGAGTGGCGTTTTTGTTATTTTACCAAACTTCAGAGTGTGTTTGATAGTTTAGTCAAAGTTCATGAAAGGTAAATATAATTAATCCTAAAATAAAAAATAGTAAATATTTAGATAAATATAATTTTTGACCCAACTTATATAACTTGTAATGTGAATTAAATTTATAAAATATAAAATATCAGTAATAAGAAATATTTTATAAATTTAAATTTGATTATAAAATTTATGAAATTAAAAATCAAATTTATCTAAATATTTTTCATAATAAGATAAAGACTCACGACTCGAAACCCTAAACCAGTCCATTTTTACATGGGCCAGCTGTGGCGAGCCCACAGCTTCACAGCTACGTTAACTTTTACGCGTGCAATCCATGCAACGGCCTCCTATTCGGTTCCACTTCATACCACCGCCATTAATGGTGGAAAAGTTAAAATACCCCAAGAAAAGCGGTTGTCGACTAATATCAAATCAAACTTCGTCCGGTTCCACACTCCCACCTCAAAAAGAGGAGAAGGGGAAAACAACCCAAAAAAAGTAAGGCAGAATTTTGATGGGTTTTTTCTCGTAAAATTTTATTCTTGATAAAAAAAATTACCACCTTTTTATGAAATTTTGTTAATTTTTTTTTTTTTAAATCTTTTTTCTTTCTGGGTTCTTGGGAGAGGAAGAAATTGGGTAATAATCGATATGAAGTTTGGGGAGACATTTACGGAGTATTTACACGGAGATCAAGAGGGGTACTTGGATAAATTCTCACATGTTGAATACAAAAGGCTCAAGAAAGTCCTCAAAAGTTGTAGGAAGACATGTAAATCTTCCTCATTAATAAAGGGTTCTGATGATAATCAAGAACATCATCTATGATGGGGGTGATGCAGCTGCTGCCTTGTCCCAGTTTTTCCCATGTCAATCCTGCCCCTGTACGTAATAACTTTTCTGAATCACCTTTTTTTTAAAGATCAATTTTTTAGTGCATATCCTGGTGGAATTAATTCCTAATTTTAGATATTTTATCCGATCTCATTCCTTATTTCTTGAATTTTAGAGACACTTCCGCAGCTTTCTCAGTTTGTAGCCTGTTAATATTATATGTTTGTAATTGGAGATCATAGATTGAGTAGCTTTTTAGTTTTTACTAGAGGAAAGGGTTTTTTTTTTTTTTTTTTTTTTTTCAAAATTGTTGGTTCTGAGTTCTTTACTGTCATGTTGCCATTGTATTCCTAAATCAAAGGGAAAACTAAAATAACAACATAAAGAAAAAGGAAGAGATGTTTTGTCGTAAATGGTAGCAAAAAGACTAGGGCTTTGCAAGATAAAGCCAGAATGGTAGGAACTTCTAGGGGCTGGAGGGCGGTGCTTAGAATTTCAGTGTGCCCCTGGAGCCAAAAGATCAAAAATAAGGAAAAGAAGAAAGCAGAGTGTCACCATTTAGTATTTTAATTAACCACAGTTCTGTTTGAGAAAAAGTTCAGCTGGTAATCTTGTGTAGAGTATATTGTAATGGAATTGGTTTGCTTATGTTTGTCCCATGACATTAAAGATACCTATTTCTAAACCTGAAGTCATTTGCATTGCTAATATGACAATTTAGAATATTGACAAATCAAGAATTAACACTCGTATATTGTGTATCTAATAATGCATCCATTGGTAAGCTTGTTGGTGCCCAAACTTATATCGACTATTTATGGAAACAATATATACAGATACTTCAGTCTAACCACACCATTGTAGAATTATTCAAAAAGTTAAATAAGATTGTAATGTTAGGTTCTGATATAGTACGATGTCCTATTTATTGATGTCAAACAATTTGGTACCAATTCATTAGCTATTAGAATTTGATCATTGTTGGATACTCTTAAAGCATAGAGTATCAGAAGCAGAAGTACTATGCTGTTCCACCGTAATATAGGATACCTTTATTTTTGTCCTCTGATAAGCTGCATCCTTATAAGTAGTAGCCTTCTGTAATTAATCTTTCATATAGCAGAAGTTTTAAGTATTGTGCTCTGCAAATATTGTAGTGTGTGATCAGATGTTCTTCTCTGAGTTGATGAAGGAGGCATCTGATGTAGCTGGCTGCTTCAGTTCCAGAGTGAGGCGCCTTCTCCATCTTCATATGGATTCTGGATTGCAAAAATATGTTGCACGATTGTGTCAGTGTTTTAAGAATGATCAGCAAGTGATGGTACAAGAGGGTCGGATACTAATCGAATATGTTACCATGAATGCTCTTGCTATCCGGAAGATCCTTAAGAAATATGACAAAGTAATCATAAATTGGTTCTGCATCCTGAATTTTCATTTCAATCTGTTTCAGTTCTGTTGTAAAAGATTTTATATTATACTCATACGTTTTCTTCCACTTTCTCCTTTACTAATTCTTGATATCTTCTGGCAGGTACACAGCTCGGAAAATGGCATGAGATTTAAATCTAAGATGAGGGCTGAACATATAGAGATTCTGCAATCACCATGGCTAATAGAACTTGGGGCTTTCTATATAAACTTTGCAGAATCAAATGGTGGAAAGTCCAATGAACTCTTCAGTCCAGTCAATTATGATCTCAATACTACAGAGGCCACGATGACATTGTGGCTTTCAGATCTGGTGAAATTAGAGTATGATCTGACTTGTCCGATTTGTTTGGTAAGATTTTTCATTTGACTGAAATTCCCACAAAATTTATGTTTCTTAGGTTGGTTGATGCACTAATTCTCATTCATTGTCATCATGTAGGAAATTGTTTTCAATCCGTATGCTTTGAGTTGTGGGCATCTTTTCTGCAAATCTTGTGTTTGCACGGCAGCTTCTGTGATGATTTTCCAGGGCCCCAAGACCGCAAGTCCAGATTCAAAATGTCCAGTGTGCAGAGAGGTTAGGATGTAAACTGATTTATTATACTATCATTGCTCTACGTTTCTAAGAAATATGGTGTCATTCTGAATAGATTTCTACATTCATATTTTGTATTGAAATCTTTCTTGTTTTGCCTCCCCAAACAGAGCATTTGTGATGAAAACTCAAAAGTTTTAAATTGACAAGTGCTTCAACTTTGGTTGTTCCAGTTCAAAAGCAAGTGTCAGCAACGTATATTATGATGATTAATCAATTTACACAGCTTACTTTAGTAAGCCTCCTTGTATGCTTGTTCCAGCAATGTATATTACGATGATTAAATAATTTACACATCTTACTTTAGTAAGCCTGCTTGTATGCTCGTTCAGTTATGGTTAAGATTTTATTGAACCATATAATACAAAGAAGAGTAATTTAGGGTAACCCGTAAAGCCCTTAACTAATGTGACTTAAGCCAACATAACTTTTTGGGACTCAAAATCCTTTTGGCCGCATAAGTCGTAACTCTAGATTTTTCTCTGTTTGAAGAGAAGCCTGTTTGGTGATATGGTACCCATACTTTCTTCTATTCTGCTTTCCTGAGAGAAATCTTAAACCTCCATAACTATTTAAGGTATCATCACAACATTCTTAAGTGCATTTATTGTTGCCATGTAAGTCTCAGTACTGTTAACGCAAGTTTCAGAGTTTCAAAATCTTTTCCCATAGGGACATATTGGAAAAATGCTATGGTCACCCTTTGTCCTTTTCAATAACTTTCAGTTTCTATCCTTGGATTCTTACAGTTATGGTGTTGTGCTTACCCTCTGTCTTCTAGGGATTCATAAACTTCTATTTGTTCCTTATTTGTCAAGTTTTACTATTGCTTCTAATTTCTTTGATCCTGATCCCTGGAAAAATAATTGCTTGTTGCAGCCTGGGGTTTACGCAAATGCAGTGCACATGATAGAACTAGATTTGCTGCTCAAGAAAAGGTGAATAAAATTTGTTTTATAACTCAACTTTTTCGACATAAACTACATATATAGATTCTGATTTACCATCTAAAATTTTCAGATGCAAGGAATATTGGAAGGAGAGGCTAAGAGACAGGCCGAGATGGTGAAGCAATCTAAGGAATACTGGGATTTGCAAGCCAAATATATGATAGGATATTGATAAGATTATTACTGAACCCTAGAGTGGTTTCAGTTATTCACTATGCATCATCTATTTGATGAGATCTTTAAATGTTTAATGCAAATTTATTTTTCTTATCATTAGTCTTGAGATGTGAAAATTGGTGTACACAATTTTGAAGCTAAAATAAGAAATTACTTATACTTTGATGATGTTAAGAAATGCTAAATGAATGCATTAAAGAGGGTTATTCAAACTCTCAAATCGAAAATTTGATTCAACTCGAATGAATTTAAAATTAAATGGGTTGTATTTTTGAATTTTGAGTTACTTGTATCGGAATACCCAACTTTAATAGGGTTAGGTTGTATTTTATTTTTAAAATTTAACCTAACTCGAATAAATTTGAATAATTCAAAATGGACTATTGTTGCTTAAATTATGTTGTTTTCATGCATTTTTATTTTTTTTAGCTTAGGATTTAGGGTTAACCTGAAAACTTGTTTGATTATTACTTGGGTTGGGTTAAGTTGCATTATTCTATTAGTTTGATTGAATTGGATTTTAATTTCTTAACCAAAAAATGCAAAAATTTATAATTTAAACCTTCGAAAACCCAACTTATAAACACCTCTACTCAAGTAAAATTATATATAAAAAATTAAAATTTAAAAATTCGAAAATTCAATTCATGAACACCTATATTCAAATAAATTATATATAAAAGATTCTAGAAAGAAAGTTTTACCCTCTGTATTTCTCATCAAATTTCCTTAATTTTGCATTTCTGGCTCGCAGCCATACCTTTTGATGATTGGATAAAGAGACAGAAAAGAGAAGTAGGATCTTATCCACCGGCAACGGCAGTTAAAACTTAAAACTGAACTATTTAGTGACTCAATTATATTCTCTATTTTCTTTTAATCTAATCACAAACTGTATTGAAAAAATGTGTGGTAACTAATTATAAAATATTATTTATAAAAATTTCAGTCCATTTCATTAATATTATTGCAAGCAAATTATTGTCTCTACTATTTGTAATTTTAATCAAATAGAGTATTTTTTTTTATTATCTTTTTTCATATGACTAGAGAGTCCAGAAAAGTATCCATATAAAAAAAATCCAGATAAGGGCAAGGGATTACCATTTGGGGCCACCCATGCTACTATAGTCCCATTCTCCCATTAAAAAAGAGGGGAACATTTATATTTTTTTAATTTTTTATATTTAAGATGGTGTATTTTTATTTTTTATAAATTTCAAAATTTATTATTTTGATTCTTT
This sequence comes from Cinchona pubescens, assembly GCA_025175665.1. Classification (NCBI taxonomy): domain Eukaryota; kingdom Viridiplantae; phylum Streptophyta; class Magnoliopsida; order Gentianales; family Rubiaceae; genus Cinchona; species Cinchona pubescens. Next base: position 2,690,628 of record JANKKI010000254.1, on the reverse strand, counting down.
TGATATAATTTCGAGTGTTATTTTAGGGGTAAAATTTTAGAACTCCCATAACATGTCATATTTTTTAATAGTTCAATCACTAATACATGAATTTTAAATATTAAATTTTCTTTTAAAAAAATTAAACACAACCAAGATTCAAAATTATCAAGTACATAAATTTTAAATACTAAATTGTTAAAATAAATAAATAAACACAATCATCCACCACCAATCAATTTACCATGACCCAATTTAATGTTTAGATTTTTCTATTTATAATTTTATTTTAAAAAAATATTTTATGTGATGAGTTCGGTATGAACTTTAATTTAAAATATATTTATAATTGTGTTAAAGAATTAAAATAATATATTTTGAATTATTTTAAAAATTAAAAAAAGTATAAATATAAAATGAATTGATTGTTATTACGTCGTTTTCTCAAAGAAAAATGAAAATTAAAGTAGAGAGAAAGAAAACAAGAAACAATTTTCGAGGCTTCCCCAGTTCCGCCGCTCCAGCAGCCTTACTTGGCTACTTCCGACCATGGCGTTTTCCTCATGGTTCGCCCGTTTTCGTTCTTCCTCAAGACCAATTTACAGTACTAGTCTCCTAAACTCCATATTCATGAAACAGAGCAGGAGGACCCTGTTGTCCAACCCCGCCGCAGAGGCTGCCGCCACTGGTCATCATCATCATCAAACACATGCACCAAGAATTCTGTCATGGGCTAGCTCTCTACTTCCGATGGCCTTGGCAGTTTCTGTCTCTGCTGGGGCACTTGTTTTCCACTCCCACAACAACCCTTCTCTCTGTGATGCCTCCAATCTTGATCAAAGGTACTATTATTTTTTTCTCATTCCTCTCCTCTTCCTTTTTGTCCAATTTAGGGAGAGGTTTGTGTGTTTTTAACTATTTTGATGCTGGGAGGCTCGAAAGTTGGAATCTTTTTTTCTGGGTTTCTGTTATTTTCTATATTTATGTGTGTGATTCTTTTATTTATTTATATATTTATTTACTGTGTTAGCGAGTTGTGAATTGTGACTTGAATGATTTGTTTTGAGGTTTTTTTTTTTTTCCTAATAACTTTTGAGTTATTAGTGGAGTCAGGATTGGGGGCAAAGACAGCACTGATTATGAGGTGAAAGGTTCTTACAAGAAACTCCCACGAGAGCTAAAACAAAATTGATGAATTGAAGGTTATCTGTCAGGTATTTTCCGATTAAGCAGTATTTATGTGGTTTCAGATATTGTTATCTGGCTCCCAATCCCTCTATAAGCTATATTCTGGTTAACTTGTTGATTTTGTGTTACATATTAAATAAGTCTGGTTAACTTGTTGATTTTTTCACACTGACTATGCATTTTCTCTTTTGAATTTTCTGTATTGCAATATCTGAATTCTACTTGGTTTTTCATGTATATTTGATCCATTGATAAGGGACTGTAGTTTACCCATTCTTTAAGTTGAAGGAGAATATTTTGCTAAGATGTTTGTTTACTGGACTCCGGGAGCAATTTTAATATAGCTTATGTGTACAGGGTAATATGACAATGGATTATGAGGAGAGGTACTTTCATGGTAAGCCACAGAACAGTTTTCACAAAGCAGTGAATGTCCCTGATGTGGTAGTATTTCCAAGGTGAATGACTTCTAAGCTTACCTTATATTCTGAGTTTTTAGTATAATTCAACTTTTGGTGGCATTATAATCTAGTTCAGTTTTTGCCATATGCAGGTCACAAGAAGAAGTTTCTAAGATACTCAAATTGTGTAACGACCATAAGGTCCTTCTGTACGAATAGACTATGACTCCTATACTTTCTCCTTTTGCCTTTTAAAAGCACTTGATTTTCCTTCAGTATTGTATAGTTTTTGTTTCTTTAATGGAACACCTTTGGATTTGAGAGTATAGGGCACAAGATAAACGTAAATGTTCATTCATCAATATGTTAGATGGCTTCACCATCTCAATAGAGTTCTCTCTTTGTTTCTAATACATATTTTGTATTATTTGTTTTTGGTGGAAAGTAGGTTCCAATTGTGCCATATGGTGGAGCAACATCAATTGAAGGTCACACCTTGTCTCCCAATGGGGGAGTTTGCATCGACATGACTTTGATGAACGTAAGAATTGTATACTTGATTTACTGTAATTTTGAATCCATAACTGAGTTTCTTTTTAGTTATTCAATTAATGGTAACTAGACCTGAGGCTGCATTCTTCCCGATTTCTAACGTCATACCGTTAAATGTTTATGTAGCGCGTTAAATCATTAAATATTGAGGACATGGACGTTGTTGTTGAACCTGGGATTGAGTGGATGGAACTCAATGAGTACCTGGAGCCTTATGGTCTATTCTTTCCTCTTGATCCTGGTTGGTGATAGTATATGTTTCATTCAGTGCTTCAGGACATTATTTTTATTGTGCAAGTTCGTTTTCTGTTTAGCTCTCATGCATAGGATGTGCGTATTAGTAGTACTTTTAACATAAGCTCTGAAATTGAGGAAAATGACAGCCCCCAGAACTTAGACATAAGCTCCAAATACGAGGCAAATAACTACCCCTGGAAAGTTTCTTAATCATCTGTAAAGATCGTAGGGACAAAAAGGTGTCTTTTATTTGGAAATGAAAGAAATAGATGTTGAGTGGAAAATTACATAGTAATGGATTGCTTGGATGCCAATAAAAAGTTGCAAAAGCATCTGGACTCATTTTCAAGTTCTAAAAATTCAATTTTTAATCCAACTGATGTTTTATGGTGACAAAAGCATTTTACCAAAAAAATAAATGATGACAAAAGCATTGCAATAGTTATCCAACTTGTGCATGTCTCCAATGAACTTTTCCTTGTCATAACAGTGCGACTAAAAGCTCTAAGCGCAACTAGCAGTATTGTCTTTCAAATAGGCGAAGTGTGACCTTGGGGTGATGAAAGCATTTTGGTTATGGAAAAGGAGTTTTTTTTTTTTTTTCCTCTCTACGAACTGATCTAATTGGTGAAATTGTGAAACCGTGTCCTGTGAAGCCATCCTACATGATCGTCAGTAGTTAACCATTATCCATTGCATTTGTTGCTACTAATTGATTGTTTGGCATATACTTTGAAGATTGTCAATATTACTTATCTGTAGAAATTTTGTCTTCAGAAAAAATTCTGACTTAAAACACATTAGCAGAAAATACCTGATGAACTATTATGAATAAATATATTCTGAATTTGGTATCAGTAAACAGGCTCTTTCCTAGATTTGGCATAGTTATCTTGTCTATCTATCTGTCCTTTTCTTCTACTTCTTTTGTTGTGGTTTTGGTTTCTGCTCTGATTTTTGATAGGTGACTTTTCAATTAGCTTGAATTCATATTAGTTTCCCATCACTCTGTCTTTCTTATTAGTTTTGTTTGAACTTTATCTTCGTTGCATAATTTAATTGGCAGGGCCTGGAGCAACCATTGGTGGAATGTGTGCAACACGTTGCTCTGGATCTTTAGCTGTGAGGTCGTTGTTCTGTCACCTTTATATGAAGAGTACAAAATTTTATTCAATGAATTTAAGTATCACAGTCATTCAATTAACAGTTTCATTTGAACTATGTAGGTATGGAACTATGCGTGATAATGTCATAAGTCTTAAGGTTTGTCATGTCCTTATCAAATGCTTTTATTTTCTTTAAATATCAAACCTTACATTTTGCTTTTCTTGCAGGCTGTTCTTCATAGTACTGGCCAATGGAGAGATTGTGAAGACAGCATCTCGCGCCAGAAAAAGTGCCGCAGGGTGGGTGTCTTGTTTACTTAATTTGTTAAGGCTGTGGCTTAATTTTGCCAGCATTTGTTTGAATTAAAATTGTGAAATCTTTTTCAACTGAAATTGCAAATTTTGATCGATAACTAGCATTATAATTGGACAGGGTAGTGAAAAACAAAGGACTAATACTGTTATCTTTAAATGTTTGTTGCCAATTTTATTTTGTATGGTTTCCTTCTTCTTCTTTGTATCTTCCATGCTGTGAAAATTTATAGGTCAAGGAGAATGCGTGAGTAGAGTCAATTGGTCCTAAGTTCTTACTAAAAACTTCCGTCGCTATCCTTTTCCCCTGGTATTTGACTATGATGTTACCAAACTTGCTGCTGCTGAATAGCTGAAAGCAAAATATTTCAGGCACTGATGAAAATTGAATGGGATCAAAAGTTCAATAAATGAATGCTATTAAGGGCACTGTACTTTACTTGAGGATTGATCGTTGTTGGTAAATCTGGGTTTATTCATCTGATTTGGGATGTTTTAGGTTGTCTGTAGATTTCTAGTGCGAAAGGCATGTGTTATATGCATGGGTAGCTTTGAGGTTTAATCCCTCTTTTTATTTATCTTATTTCCATTCCAATAGAGCTGCAAACAGCCTTTTCAAATGGATATTGCTTAAAACAATTTTGTAAAATCTAATGAAAAGGAACTTTCACGAGATAAAGTACAGCATTTTTCTGGAGTCACCAATCAACGACACATCTGAATTTTAGATGTTCATGAAATCCATTCTATTATTTTGGTGCTTATTGTAGGGGCTAACATGGCCAGTATTTGTATGTTTGTGATGTATGATTCCTCAAAGAAATTTGTTGATGAACTTTTTTTGGGAAAAGTGTGAAGCATAATTGAACCCCGTAACAACTAATATTTGGAGTAATTAGAACGATGGCCACTATTTGTATGATTGTGATGTATAATTTTCCTCAAAATTTGTTGCTTAACTTTTTACGGAAAACTATGAAGCATAAATGAACCATCAAAACTGATTTTTGGAGTAATTAGAACTATTTGATTACTGGTGAGTCTCCTTTTTGTTTTAAGTTCAAATTAAAATGTAGAGCTGTTTTTTCCTTGCAATACAATTACTGATTCTCACTTACTGTGGGCAGTTTTTAGATCTTATTTTCTCCTGTAGAAGCACAATATGCAAAGCAGGGTATTTGCTGGGAACCAGATGTTTTTTGGCAGATGTGCTTCTTGTTGCTTTTTATATGATGGTTTTTCTACCCTGCCTAGGATATATGTGTCTCAGATTAACAACCTGAGTTAACCTTTCAAATGTCTACCCAGGTATGATCTCACACGCTTGTTAATTGGAAGTGAAGGAACCTTGGGTGTTATAACAGAAGTTACTTTACGTCTCCAGAAAATCCCCCAGCATTCAGTGGTATTTTCTCTTTTCCTCAGTGAAGGGTGGGACTAGGGATCTGGCCTTCCAGTTTCTAGTTTACAGGCTTATATTTAATGTTGTTCACCATTATCTGTAATAGGGAATTATTAAGATAATATTGCATTTTATTTTTGTAGAATAAATAATGCCATCATATGTTTGCCTTAGGCCTAATGCCCCATCCAGACAAGCTCCTTGTTGTTGAACAAGTAGATTTTCAGCGATTTACTGATCAGTATGTTTTGGAGATTTGAAATGATATGTTGCTAAAGTGTAACACTTAGGTGCTTCTATTTGTCAAATGAAGAATTGTTGCCATTAAAAATGCCCATATCTTGTTAATTAAGTTCTCTGTCAAGTGGTGGAATTCTTTCATAATGTGTGTGCTAACATTCTTCAGTTTAACCTTACACTTGCTTGTCTTGTAAATAACGATTAAAATACAGGTTGCGATGTGTAACTTTCCAACAATTAAAGATGCTGCTGACGTTGCTATTGCCACTATGCTGTCTGGTATACAGGTTGTAAATCTCGTGCTGTGATTAGATGTGCACACCTGATGCCTCTTTCTTTTTCTTCTTCTTTGTGTTCGAAGTTTGGCACCACGGTTTGTATACCCAATTTTTTACTTCTGGTGCTACTTTAAGTATCAGAAAGAGTTGTAAAAATTGTTGTTGATGAAGTTTTTCATTTAACAACTCCATCATTGTGTATCTTTTCATATATGCTGATTTAAAATGGTACTCTAATCTCGAGGGCTGCAGAAATTACTGATTGTATTACTCTAAATTTTGCACTAATTATCTGGGGAATCTAATGCACCTATCGATGAAAAGATAAGAGAAACACATTTAAGGTAGTAAAGTCATGTGCTAAGACGTCCAGTAGAGGTGCTTGTTAAACATGTGAATTTTGGAGAGAGTAGTCAGCATAAGAGGGGTAGGGAAGACCGAAAAAGACTTGGTGGGTAACTTGTAAGAAAGATATGGCCCATCTAGGAATTAATGAGGATATGGTTCATGACAGAGTGCAATGGCGTAACAAAATTCATGCAGCTGGCCCCACTTAGTGGGAATAAGGCTTGGTTTGTTTGTTTGTTTGTTCATCTGAGCAATGTGAATTTGATCGTGATTTTGGAAGCTGAATTTGTTATTCATCTATCGGTTTCAGGAATTACTTTCACCATGGTTTTGGAAGCCAAGTGTGATATGGATGCCATTGTGTTTGCTATATAAAGTATTTGATTTATGAATTCAGTTCAGAAAATCTTGGTCACCACTATTCATCAATGTTATCCTATGCATTAGTTTCCCAAAATTGATATCTTGATGTTGAATCGTCTGAACAGCAAATTCTTGTGCGCTAGTGTGATGAAGGAGATAATCCTTGTACTATCACAATTGCAAGTGATGAAATTCACACTGGAAATATCCCAATCTGGTGATAAACTAAAGGCTTAAGAAAGTGATAGAATATCAATCTTGTGCTAATAAATCCCTGATAGATGCATGTACAGTTGGATGTATATATAGGCTTGGCCAAGTTTTGAGGTCAAAAGCTATTAAAGCCAAAAATGTTAAATAATAAAAAATTGATATTTCTTTATGGGATTTGTATCTTTATGGTACAAAAAGGTTGTCTTATTAAGTTACCATTCATTTTTTATATTTGCAAAGATAGATAGAGTTAATGTGGATATCCCTTTCGAATATGAGAATATTTCAAGGCTAAGCTCTTAGTTATTTTTCTCACTATTTAAACTATTCATGATGCTCAAAAGGTTTCGCGGGTGGAGCTCTTGGATGAAGTTCAAGTGAAAGCCATCAACCTTGCTAATGGGAAAAATTTACCTGAAGTTCCAACATTGATGTTTGAATTTGTAGGAACAGGTGAAATGTGGTCCTAGTAGCAGTTGCTCATGGTGTTGTCCTCTTTTGCTTATTCCTCAATCCATTTGATATACTTAAACTGTTCTGTGTGCATTCTTATTCTGGAGCAAGTGTTGTGTTTCTGATTAATATTCTGGTTATTAGTGACACACTTCTGACTATGCAGAGGCATGGATTTGCCCGATATGTCTAGCTAGGTGAGGAATGAAAAACTAAGTGCTGTGTTGTGATATTAGTAACACAGATTATCTAAGGCCTATTGTATGAGAGGATGTGGAAGTCGGTGCAGGATTATTTGCTAGATGGCACACATTTATTCTATGCTTTACTTTTCTATGAGCAGCAATTTGTTTAAGTTTATCTTTTCTTTGTCTTGATTGCTAATATTTATTCGTTGTTAACTTCCATCAGAAGCATATTCACGTGAGCAAACACTGATAGTTCAGAAGATAGCCTCTGAGCACAATGGCACAGATTTTGTTTTTGCTGAGGACCCTGAAGTGAAAAAGGAACTTTGGAAGGTATCTAGTTGAAGAATTGAACCTTGAATTATTGTTCTATCTTCCGCTTCCTTGAACGTTTTCTGAGGTGGATATCTTGGCATTTTCTTCTGGCAATTAATTCCTTCTAGAATAATGAAATGTCAACTGTCTATACAAATGAGATCACGAGATAGGCTAATGAGTTGTGGTTTCTATTATATCATCACTTGTAGCTCCTCTTGGCGCCTGAAGTTTGAAATAGTAATTTTGCAATGGAAAGTTGTGTAACTGTCTCTAATTTTAATGGTTTTTCATTCAGATAAGAAAGGAGGCACTTTGGGCGTGCTTCGCAATGGAACCCAAGTATGAAGCAATGATAACAGTGAGTGACATTTTGCGTTTTGTTCAGTTGTACCATGCTTATGCCATAGTAAGTAGATTTTCAGTTTTTAATCTGATATCGGTTTTTTTGTATCTTTATTTTTGCAGGATGTGTGTGTTCCTCTATCACGTCTTGCAGAACTAATATCAAAATCCAAGCAAGAACTTGATGCTTCACCACTGGTGTGGTATGATTCGTCACAACAAATCAAATCAAATCAAATCATTTTACTTTGGTATCCAGGCTCTGAACACTTGCTTTGATTACTCACATTTACAGCACAGTTATTGCTCATGCTGGTGATGGGAACTTCCACACGGTAGTCCTATTTGACCCCAAGCAAGAGGAACAAAGAAAGGAAGCAGAGAGGTTAAACCATTTTATGGTCCATGCTGCTTTATCCATGGAAGGTAGCAAACTTGTGCCAACTTTAATAAATTTGTTTTTATATTGGAGATGATTGATGATGGTGATTTCTTTTCTTTGAACATTTGTGCTGATTCATCTGTTATGCGTTTATATTCTTACTTTGACTCCTACTAGCTCAAAAGTTTACCCTTTCTAATATGGTGATACTTGTCCACATCTTTACCATCATCCATCATGAATCTTTCTGGATTGCCTGAATGCTAAAGGCCCGAAGTTGTTTATGATTAAAGTTTATGCGTATTAGTTGGTTGGCTCGATCTTTTCAAGTTCTTTATGTGCTGCCTTTTGATGCTGATGTAATGACCTAACCAGATTTCCTTTTAGGATTTTGTAGCATGCTTCAGTTGAGAATACACAATGAAACATTTTCCATCGACTCTTAAATTGTGTGATTGTTTTGAATTCTTTGCTGGGCAGGAACATGTACTGGAGAACATGGTGTTGGTACTGGGAAAATGAAGGTACGAGAACATTACTAGACCTATTTGATGTGTCGACAGAGGTCCATGTTGCCGTGGGCACTCTAATGCATTTGTTTGGTCATTCATTGTGATGTTTTAATCTAATTTGATTATTTCTCCATTTTAACAGTATCTAGAACAAGAACTTGGAATTGAGGCCTTGAGGACAATGAAAAAGATTAAAGCTGCTTTAGATCCTAACAACATCATGAATCCAGGGAAGCTCATTCCTCCTCATGTGTGCTTCTAGAACTAGAAGAGCTCTCTCATTGTAAGAGTTGTTGTAACAATATGGTGTTACCATGAAAGCTCATCCCTCAGGGGGAAAGTATTGGCTTGGTTTCCCATCCATATGTAACAAAACAATAAAAATAATATTTTGACACTGTGCTAGTGCTCCCAAAATAGTTTGGTAAGTAAACAACCACGATTTCTTCTTTAACCACAAAAATGTCACTCATAATTCAATTTACTTGAATAAAAATTGCACCTAAGCAGCGCAACTAAGTTGTATAAAAGGTCTTAAATTTGACTCGCGTTGGTATGCTCTGAATTTGGGAGAAAAAGGTAACTCATCATCATCTTCTCAATTTTTTTTATTTTCATGAAATTTTTTTTAACAAAAAAGAAATTTATATATAGTATTATGACTTGAAACTTAAAATTTATTAAAAAAAATTAAAAATTTACAAAAGATTAAAATTTGACTCGTTAATAAAAAAAAGTCAAACGTGACAAATATATTAGGACGGAGGGAGTAATAACTTATTTTTAACCAAAAAATAAAATAAAATAAAACAGAATTTTTATGAGTGATTTTTAATAAGAAACTAGTATTCCCCCCCTCCCGACCAAAAAAAAAAAAGAATAAAATAAAGTTTGCATTAGTTCTTTTATTAGGTGATAAAAGAAGGAAAATCTTTTTGCTATCCTATTTTATACTGTACCCTTCACTGGTTTGATACTTTAACCATGCATTATCTATAATCTCAAAACACCCCAAAAAAAAAAAGACGTGTGGTTAGTCTCCCAGTTTCTCCTCACATGGTATGGAGTCAAATAAAAAAATTCTTATATAAATTGAATTCGTAATATAGTATTATGAATTTTTAATTTTTGTAAATATTAAAAAATATATGACATTATCTTATGGGTCGGTTTATATAAAAAAATTTCATGGAATGCTTAAACTCTTTAGTAACGGTTCCATTTTCCCACCTAAACTTGAACAACTCCCCAGTCCAAGACGATCCTCCGTCATATGGAAAGACTGCCAATTCAATGACAAACACGACCTCATCTCCGCCTCTAGAAGCCAGCTGCTTTATTCAATCCGGCCTCCTCCTCCACCAAAGTTATCCCCGTAGTCTACTTCATTTATCGGTTCCCGAACGTGGCCTAATTTTCACAACTACTGCATTTGGCTTTGTTCTGGGTTGAATGCTTTTGTTTGCCATAGCTATAGAACCGGACTCGTCGGGTGGAAACGTGGCTCACCATTTGGCGGTCTAGCTCGGTCCAAACTCAACCTAAGAGTGCGTGGTTGTGTACTGATGGCGCCATTTTTTGGTGGGATAGTGAGGACCAAGTCTTAGACAGGTATCTATCTATGAGAAAATTTTTGTATGGACCAGATTATAGTGTTATGAATTTTTTGATTCATAAGGCTTCATCTCATCGTACTTGAATAAAGTAAGATAATATAAAGTGATGTAAAAATTTATAAATCAAAACGAGTGTCATGAACCGAATCATATAAAAATTTCTCTGTAACTATATACGCATTCTCTTACTGTTTTACATGCACACTTCACACTTGCATTCTTGCATGGGATTGAAGCATATTCTTTTTTTAATAGTCATTGCAAACAAAAATTTAAAATCACTCGCCAATAAAATTTTATTAAGAAAAATAGGAAGATTACAATTTGTAACTTTCCAACAAGTACATATACTAATTATATAATATAACTACTTATCTCTAATTTCACTCGAGTGTTAAAATAAAACTTTTTTTGGTTAGAGTTATAACTAGTGTTTGTGATTTTAAAAATTATTTTGATTGGATTTGATCTTTCTGCTAATATAGTAAAATATTAGTGATTTTGAATTTGTGATATTATATCAATTTATTGTTATTTTTTTTATCACCATGACCAAATGCATAGAGACTTTCTATGTTTGGTCACAAAATTGTGAAGTAATTATCAACTTTGGGGGTGATTCGGGAAATTTGAAGATGAATTCGATCTATAATATTATGATATGAACCCTTTGATCCTAAATCATATCAATTACATCAGTTAAAGAAATGTATATATTATTGCATCAATCATTTAAGAATTTTTTGGGGTGATTAAAGGTAACATACAATTTCTAAGTTCAGGAAGTTATAATTTTCAATCTCATTAATTAGAATTATGTCAAACTGGCTTTTTTTATTTAAAAAAAAAACAAAAAAAAAACTTGAGTCTTGCGAGGATTTATATATATACATATCCAAGTTGCTCATTTGGGTTTTTTACACCAAATGCAGAAAACAGCCAAGTGGTGGGATTTTTTGGAAAAAAAAAATTACTATATTTAAAATTGGAGTTAAATTAAGAAGAAATAAGATGAACGGTTGGATTAATTAATTTTGTCATATTCCAACTACACTTAGTGCTTCCTCTTTCTATCCGTACCGCATGAATATTCCAATAAGAAATGCTAGGCCAACATCAACATGAATAAAAGCATCCCACTACTTGAGAGATCGTTTTCCTTTGGATCACATCAAATAATTTTTCCTCTTACTTTCAAAATCTAGGTCTTTTATAGTGCAAAATATTGTGGAATCAAAAAGTTTGAAATCATACAACACAACAAATAATTGAGACTGGGATTGAACCCGCAATTGCACTAGGCTGTTGGTTCTTTTTCTGATAACGATTGATAAAAATATATAATACGTAGCCATGTTTTGAGTGGAAAAATATTACATACTTACCCATGTTTTTAGTGGAAAAATATAACAGATTGAAGGAATTAGGTAAAACAGTCCATTATATTGAATTTGAAGGGAAAACGCATGGCTTCTTCACGAATGATCCGTACTCAGAAGTATCAAATGAAGTTTTGCAGGAGATTAAGAATTTCATTGCCTTAAACTTTGACAGGAGTCATTAGTTTTATTACCATACATATTATTTAGTTGTTAGTCTAATAAAAATTGAAACGATACAAAGAAAATTAGCATAATTCTTGCACAATGATAACACGCACAAATCAAGAAATTATTCAAATTTTTTTGACAACGAAGTGTGAGGACGCTTCTCTTATGATCTATTGGTCATGGATTCGAGTCATTATAAAAAAAGGTGATGCATATGTATGACAATGAAGTGTAGGTGTAACGTTATTTGTGAGACACCTCTCTCATAATTTAAGTTTTAATTTATAGCTCTGAATTATGAAAGGTAGTGGAATGTTTCGCATATAGTAGAATATTACTTTATATTTATCGGTTATTATTGTTATGTTCGGATTTGTACTTTGCATTACTGTTAATCATATCTAAAGCAAAACCAGTGAGTTGGGTAATGGGAATTCGGAAGTTTATTGGATTCGCCATTTCTTCTCTTTGAACCTTTGCTTCACTAACGTCCAAGATCTAATGGGGGTGCGAATAATCTATTTGATGTATGCTGTTCAAAAGCGATTCATTTTTTATGCCGTATACTCAATGTTTCTCCAAATGAAGCCTGCGTACTAAACCTACAAAAGCAATTTTTATCAGTCAAATTTGTAAAAAGATGTTGACATCAGATTAAATGAACTTGAATTTTATTAATTAATAATAAAATTCAAAAAACTAGTAGTCTCCAAGTTCATTGTATTGTATTCTAATTAATCTAGTAGCTATATCAACTAATAATTAATTAATTATTATACACGGATCCTTTTAGTAAAGTTGACATTAAAGTCGCGATTTAGTTTGCTGCCTAAAAATATTCTGTTAATTCGAATAAATTAATGCATCTATAGAAAATAACAAAATAACTGCTAAATTCGTTAAAGAAAAAATAAGACACAACCAACTATTTAAAAACAAGGGTTGGTGATTAAATATTATTTTGCTACCTAAATTGATTTTGACAAGTAATTCTAAATTTGTCGTTTTGTAAATCATTTCCCTTAATTAATTACTATTACACGCATTTATGCAAGTTGGAACAAAAATAAACTAACTACTACTGCTTCATTACAACGCTAATTAATATGCAATGATTAATTTAATCATCACACGAATCTGACTTTCTGAACAATTAATTTTGCATAAATAGCTAGTGTAATTCTTGATCATGGCTGAAATCAATCACACTAATCTAGCCAAATTAATCTCATGGATTCATCTTCTCCTAGCCCACAACCAAAAGTAATAGAAGACTGTTTCGGAGTCCTCAAACTCTACAACGACGGTTCCATTTTCCGGTCCAAAAATACAACGTACGAAGTGCAAACTCAAGGTCTCATGACGGTTCAACTACTTGGAAAGATTGTCTTTTCGACAAAGACAACAATCTTCAACAACGAATCTACAAACCCAAAAGTTTCTGTTTTTCCTCGTCATCAAATGACCAAAAACTCCCTGTAGTTTACTACTTCCATGCAGGAGGGTTTTGTTTTACGTCAAACAACGCACACAACACTTGTCTTAGTCTTTGTTCTGGGCTTCAGGCCATTATTATTTGCCCCTATTATCGACTGGGGCCGGAGCACCGGCTTCCGGCTGCTGTTGAAGATGCGGTTAGCGCTCTCAAGTTTATGCAACAGCAAGTTTTGTTGTGTGAGAGTTGTGATGATGAGGAGTGGGTGTTTGAGGGGGTTGACTCGGAGAGGGTTTTTGTATTTGGTGATTCTTCTGGGGGTAATATAGCTCACCATTTGGCTGTTCGGCTTGGACTCGGCTCGCCTGGGTTAAAGCCGATAAGGGTACGTGGTTATGTACTATTGTCGCCGTTTTTTGGGGGAGTGCCAACAGAACCAAGTCGGAGGAAGATAGCCCAAATGAAGATTTCTGGAGCCAGGAAATCTATGACCAGTAAGTCCTTCCCAATTCTATTTACTAGTACCATATTTTAAAGAAGAAAATAATTTACAAAGGAAAAAATTAAGTACCACTTGATAAAGTCATTTTACGTGATAAGATCGTATTAAATCACCAACTACTGATTTTAGATATTCGATCTGTGATGACTTTTTTCAAACAAATGAAAACATTGATGCTTAGCTAGTTATTCTAAACCACCTTCTCTGCTTTTGTGTATTTAATGTTACACTTAATACTTTGTTTAGGGTAAACAGAAGAATAAATTTGGAATTCAAATTTAATGAATGACTAGTTTTATTATGTGGTTTTGTTCGATAATTCACTATTTTATTGGCTACTAATTAAATTTTATAGGCAATAATTGACTTTATCCCTTAAAGGGAGAGATCCTTTGTCCAATCTATTATCCATTTTATTGATTGATTTCCTCTTCCAAATGTCTAATTTATACACTTTTGAACGGGAAAAAATGTTCCGTTTCATCCTCTTTTCGACTTCCCATCATATCCCTTAATCAACCTGTAAGTGTTAATTTTTTTAATAATATTTATAAATTTTAATAGAAGACATTTGACAAGTGAGATAAAAATTAAAATAAAAAGTGAGAAATAAAATCTTTAAGACTTTTGAACTGACCTCGCATTTTGATGCGATGTTAGGGGACAGGGGATCTGGATTGTTGTAAGTAACCAAAATTTTGACTTGAAAATTATGTGATTCGCTATATGAAAAAGGTATAAACTTATCAAAGAATTGCATGATCGGAACCTTTATTTCGCGAGAGCGATGTAAATAAAATGCTCTTTTCTATGACAAAATTCAAAATTTGGAAGATTAATTAATTAATTAGGCAGAATATAAGCTGCCTGATTGGCGAAAATGTTCACAATCTAGTGAATACAGGAGCAGCTGTAGTAGATTCAGACTCGACTAAGAATTAAATCTAACTGGCGGCCACATTAATCAAGGCATGTACTAGCTTGGAACGACTGGATTGCAACGATGTCGTTCTCTCGACTTCACTTTGATCATGTCAAATTAAATCCGAAAAAAATTGTTGATACCACGTAGTATTAAGTATTAACAAATGCATAACCAACCAATAATGTCTATCAAATGTGATATATATAATGCTAAGAATCCTTTACCTAACATAAATAATATAAATAGCTTTAGATAGAGATGAGTGATTGTAAATATTTAGTTTGTAATTTAAAGTAATTTTGAAGAATTAGTAATTTAAAAAAAATTACAGCGCACAATAGCAGTGCATGCACGCTGTGGACAGAATTAAAGTACAGTCAGCGCACGTGCGTTGCTGTTATGCAGCGCATATGCGCTAGCCTGATCGTTGGAAATTGAAAGACGGGTAAAATGGAATGAACTGCAACTTTTGATTCAAAAGAAGTGTTCTATGGATTCAAGAGGTGTATTCCAATAGATTTTATCTGCATTTCCATCTTTATAAAAGGAGACATTCCCACTAATTCAACGATAACAACAATTTTTATTAAAAATCTATCTCTCTATATATATTGTTCTTAGGAACATTTCTGGTTTTTGCTATTGAAAATCTTCAAGAATTTGTTGTATCCTAAAGATAGATTATTATTAACCCAAGAGCAAACTATTGAATATAGTAGTGGTAATCAAAACCTTAACAAAAATAATATACATGTCTCAAATTTCTAATATCCCCAAATCTCATTAAGAACAAACACTTGTTTTCTATTCCACATTTGTCATATTTCTCAACAATCTTAATTTGATTGTGAGTAACCATTAAAACAAGTGGTGAGTCTGCCTTCAATGTAATCAAGATTTCGTCAAATTGGATCGCGTTGATAGTACTGGAACAAATTTTAACCGGTGGAAAGACAAAATAATATTTTTCTTCACTGCATTAAAAGTTGTATATGTCTTGGACCCTACATTGCTTGAAATTCCCTGCACTAACTGTTGGTGATTTGGAGGAAGTCAAGGCACAATGTGAGAAATGGAAGATTGATGAGATTGTTTATAGAGATCACATTCTCAACACTCTTTCTAATCGTCTTTATGATCTTTTCGCAACGATCAAATCACCAAAAAAAATTTGGGCTGCCTTGGAATACAAATATGCTACACAAAAATAAAGTGCGGAAAAATTTCTTGTTAAAAATATTTTGCATTTCGTATTGTTGACTCTTCTTCTATTTTGGATCAAATTCATGACTTTCAAATTATTGTTTCAAAATTAAAAGATCTTGGTATTAAAATTTCAAAGTCATTGCAAGTGGGGAAAATTATTGCAAAATTCCTTCAAGTTGGAATGATTATCAAAAGAAAATACTTCATATTACTGAAATTTTGACTATTGTTCAAGTTTTAAAACACATGAGAATTGAAAAAGATACTAAAAATCTTCATAAAAAGGATTTAGAATTTGTTTCAAAAGTGAATTTTGCTGATGCAGAATAAGAGTCAAATCACAAATTCTAAAAAACAGTTTCTGAAAATACTAATTCTAAGGACAAGTTCAAAAAGAATAGAATATGTTACAATTGCAAGTAGAAAGGGATTATAAGAATGAGTACAATTCCAACAAGAAACAAAAGAAAATAATGGCCCTAAAACAAATATTGTTGAAAGAGATGCTGAAATTGTTGCAATGGTAACTGATTGTCATATTGGTATGATTTGTGAATTAAATGTGACAACTTCAATTAAATCAAATGATTGGTGGTATGACTCTGGTGCAACCGTACACATCTGTAATGATAAGTCACAATTCAAGATTTATAAATATGTTCTTGATGGCTATGAAGTACTCATGGGTAATAATGGTTCAGCCAAAGTTCATGGCAAGGGAAGTGTGGAGTTGTAATTCACTTCCGGCAAGAAACTTGTGTTAATGAATATACTTCATATTCCAAAAAGTAGGAAAAATCTTGTATCAACCGATGTATTGAATAAGAAGGGATGGTTGAAAATTGTACTAAAGTCAAACAAAATTATCTTGTCCAAGAATTGTGTATTTGTAGGAAATAATAACTCTTGTGATGGCATATTTAAATTAAATATCAACAAAGATAATATTTCTGTTTATATTGTGGATTCTTCTTATTCTTTATGACATGTTAGATTAGGACATGTTAATCATAAAATACTTCACTTTATGTCTAAATATGGATTAAATTCTATCAAAAACAATTTTGAGAAGAAATGTAAAACATGCATTCAAACAAATATCACTAAGTTAAAATTGAAAGAAATACATAATTATTAGAACTTGTACATTCGAATGTTTGTAAATTAAATACTTTTCTAACAAGAGGTGATAATATATATTTCATTACTTTCATTGATGATTGCTCTAGATATATGCGTGTTTATTTGATGAAAGTAAAAGATGAATCATTTGATATGTTTAAATTTTATAAATCTCTTGCAGAAAATCAATTAGGTAAGAAAATCAAAATAAGGTTGATGAGTAATAGGGGTGGTGAATATTTTTCTACCGAATTCTTAATATTTTGTGAACAAAAGATATTATAGACCAAACAAGTGCACCATACACTCTACAACAAAATTGTTTGGTTGAAAGAAAAAATAGAACTTTGGTAGACATGGTTAACACCATGATTCTAAGTTATGGTTTGCCAAAGAATTTGTGGGGAGAAGCTTTATTAGTTATTTGTCATTTACATAATCGAATTCCTTCTCTCAAGACTAAAGTGTCACAATATGAAATATGGAAAAAGAGAAAATCAAACTTGATTTATCTTAAAGTTGGGGATGTACAACCTATTATAGAGTCTTAGATAACAAAAGAATAAAATTGGTACCTAGAGGACTTAAAAATGTATTTGTTGGCTATGCTAAAAATGCTAAAGCCTATAGACTACTTGATATTGATTCTAATGTCATTATTGAATCAAATGATGTTGAATTTTTTGAGAATAAATTTCTCAAAAATTCGACTATGGATAAGGATGGATCCAATTAAAGTACAAGAACCAATTCCAAATATTGATCCTTATTCTAATAATGAAAAGAAGGAAATTGAGCCTCTTTCTTACCTTAGAAGAAGTCAAAGATAAAGGAAAGAAAAAACATTTGTCATTTGATTTCATATCTTCACAGGCTATTATTTTCTTAATTGAAGACAATAGAGATTATTTATTTAATAAGATACCAATCCTATTAAATGTAGAAAATGATCTTAAATCATTCAGTGAAGTTATGTCATCAAAGGATGCAACATTTTGGAAAGAGACTGTATGATGAGATAGATTCAATATTGTCAAATAATAAAGATAATTTTAGTAGATTTACCTCCTGGCGCTAAACCTATTAGTTGTAAATAGGTGTTTAGGAGAAAATATGCTAATGATATATCCATATTAATATATAAAGTAAGGCTTTTAGATAAAGGTTTTAGATAAAAATGAAGAAATTGATTATTTTGACACTTATGCGCCTTTTACAAAGATACACTACAGCCGCTATTATCTTTAACTTCCATTATAATCTATGTGTGAATCAAATGGATGTTAAAATCATATTTTTAAATGGTGACTTGGATGAAGAGGTGTATAGAGAACAATTATAAAGTTTTACATTACCAAAAAATGAAAATAAAGTTTGTAAGTTAGTTAAATCTCTATACGATTTAAAACAAGCATCCAAAAAATGGCATGAAAAGTTTGAATCAGTTTTACTCTCTGATGGATTTAGGTATAATAATATTGAAAAGTGCATTTATTCCAAATTTATTGAAGAGTACGGTGTGATTATTTGTCTATAAGTAGACAATATGCTAATTGTTAGTATTTCTTACAATGATGTACTTAAAATTAAGAAGTATGTATTTTCTCAATTCAAAATGAAGGATTTTAGTAAAATAGATACTATTTTAGAGATTAAAATTAAAAGGTATAGTGGGGGGTTATACTTTATGTCAAACACATAACGTTGAAAAAATCTTGAATAAAGATCAACATTATATAAATGTTAAAGAAGTAAATATTCCTTTTGACTCTAACTTTACATTAAGTGAGAATACTAGTAAACCCAGTCCTCAACTTGAATATGCAAGTGTAATAGGGAGTTAATGTATGCAATGAGTTGCACAAGGTCAGATATTTTTTTTGTCGTGAGTAAATTATCTAGATATACTAAAAATCCTGGTAGTGATCATTGGAAAGCAATTGAGAGAGTTCTTAGTTATCTTAAAAGAACTAAAGATTTATAACTTTTTTACAATAGTTTTTCAGTTGTGCTTGAAGCATATTTTGATGCTAGTTAGTTTACTAGTATTAGTGATAAAAACTCTACAAGCAGGTAAATTTTTATGTTAGGTAGAGGAGCAGTTCCATGGGTTTCAAAGAAACAAACTGTGATTGCTCATTTCACAATGGAAGATGAATTCATAATTTTGGCCTTAACTTGTAAAGAAACGGAATGGTTGAGAGATTTGTTGTTAAATATCAAGTCATGACCTCAACTACCATGCTAGCCATTGTTTTGAATTGTCATAGTAAAACCACAATGTCTAGAGTATTAAATAAAATATATAATGGTAAATCTAAACATATAAGTCTAAGGCATACGTATATTAGACAGTTGTTAAATGATGACGTCGTAACTGTTATGTATGTAAGAACATACAATAATTTAGTGGATCCATTGACTAAACCTCTTGCAAGAGATTTGGTGAAATAGACGTCATTAAGAATGGGATTGAAACCCTTTATCTACTAGTAATGGTAACCCAACATTTCTTCTAACATTATCACTAGATTAAAAGGTTTAAACGGTAAAAACAATTTGATAATAAATAGTTGTAAGTACTAAAATTATGTGTATACCACTCCATATTGTTAGTGTAAATAGTAAACCTTAAGTGGGAATGTTGAGTATATAAATATTTATACTCTTAATGAAATCATCTTATTGTACTTTTAATTTTTAAAAGTTTGAAGGGATTTCACTTATATAATCATTAGAAGTACTGGTGTCGCTTCTAACAAAAGTTTAGGATTCTCTTTTGTACATGATTAAGCATTAGGATAGAACACATGGCTGGTAATAGTGCTAAAAATGTTTGGTGAATATATGTATAAGTTTAGCAAGTTCATGTGTGTGATAATTCTAGTCTAATTTTAAATCATGGTTTAAGCAATTATGCCATTTTGATTTAATTAGATCTAGTGAGTTATTTGCACTAAGAAAAAGTTTAAGACGATAGTCACTTTTCTTTATGTATGATGTTAAAAAGAGACAATGAGTTGTTGTTTATATTACAAATTAAGTAGGGAAATGTAAATGTTTAGTTTGTAATATAAAGTAATTTTGAGAAATTAGTAGGGGAATGTTGTAATTTAAAAATAATAATAATAATAATAATTCGCAGCGCATGTGCGCTGTGTAATATAAAGTAATTTTAAAAAATTAGTAGGTGAATGTTGTAATTTAACAAATAATAATAATAATTCGCAGCACACATATGCACAATGCGCAACGCATGTGCGCTGTGGACAGAATCAAAAAGTAGTCAGCGCACATGCATTGCTGTTGTGCAGCGCACATGCATTGCTGTTGTGCAGCGCACATGCATTGCTGTTGTGCAGCGCATGTGCGCGCGTTTGACCGTTGAAAATTGAAGAACGGGTAAAATAGAGAGAGTTGCAACTTTTGATTTAGGAGGTGTGTTCCATAGATTGAAGAGGTGTATTCCAATGAATTTTCCTACACTTTCATCTTTATAAAAAGAGACATTTTCACTAATTCAATAATAACAACAACATTATTAAAATTTTATCTCTCTATATACATTGTTCTTGGAAAAATTTCTAGTTTTTGCTATTGAAAATTTTTAAGAATTTGTTGTATTCTAGAGGTAGGTTGCTATTAATCTAAGACCAAACTATTGAGTCTAGTGGGGATAATCAAAACCTTACAAAAAAATAATATACACGCCTCAAATTTTATTAGTTTTGATATTTCAAAATCTTATTAAAAAGGATTGCAAACACTTGTTTCCTACTCCACATTTGTCATATTTCTCAACAGTGATAGCTTTAAAAGTTACTAAGTTTTATAACAGGAATTTAATATGTCTATGATTGTCAACAATGTTAATAGTTGACTATTTAAAATCAAACACAGCTTCTTATCCATTTTTATACTATGAGTAGTTTAGTTAATTATTGACGAGCAAAATTAGTTGTTTAGGAATTTCTCAAAAGTGCCATACTGAAATTTTAAGAATAATCTGCAGAAGAATACATAAAATCGAAATTTTTTTAAGTGAATCAAACTCATAATAAGTATCAGGATCTCTTAATCTGAAATATCCATTGGTACACATGATGCAATTTTAAATTGGTTGTTTATCTTTTCCTTGTGTTGTTTATGATTCTTTTTCAACAAGGAAAAAGCAAAATAAGTACTCTGCTACAACAAATTAAGCCCAAGTTAGGAGACGTTGATTTTAAGAATTTTACTAAAGACCAGTTCGTCAACGTAATAAATTAGTAATTTGGTTCTATTTTTCTTAATCCGTTATGAGCCCTTTTCCCTTCCTCTCAATCTCTTTTTCTTTTTCCTTTTAATATTGGTCTATTCTTTCCTAGTACGGGAAATAATGTAATCTGATATATGCATTAATTTAATTAAATGATGCTAATTTTTACAAGAAAAATGATTTAGAAAGTCACAAATTTAATGCTACTTGCCAAATTCATTTTACGTAATAAAATTATAGTGAATCACTAATCCCTTTAGATACTCAATCGAATTTCCTTCTTTCTTTCTCAAATTTAGTTACACCTTAATATTTTTGTCACTTTATCATTTTGTAAAAATGCATTATTTTCTGAAGAGCTTAATATCTTTTCCAATATACATCCTGTACTCTGTACAATACATTATCTCTACTGGTAGTGACCCAATTTAGTTGGTCCAATATTACAGATTTTGGAGGTTGGCTGTTCCAAATGGAGCTAATAGAGACCACCCGTTAGTGAACTCTTCCATTTGGGCCTGAGAGCCCAAGTCTAGAAGGTGTGGGCTTGGATCCAATCTTGGTGCTCGTTGGTGGAGACGAAATCTTAAAAGATAGGATTGAAGACTATGCAAAGAGGATGAAAAATATGAATAACAACGTTAACTACGTCGAATTTAAGGGAAAACAGCATGGTTTCTTCACATCTAATACCTACTTGGAAGAGTCTCGGAATGTGATTCAACTTGTCAAGGATTTCATGTCTGCAAATTCCAAGGAATTAATTCAGACCTAATTGCAAGTCGTTTATACAAACTTCTTCTATACTCCAAATGAATAAAAAGGTTGCAATTTCTCGTTTGCGAAGGAGTTGGGGTATTATGTAGAGTAATAAAGTATTCATCTTAACTCGTCGATTCGAAAAATTTATTAATATGATCCAAATTAAAAAAAGAAGGTACTCGAATCGTATTCTGAAAGCGGATCGAGTAGAGAGTTGGGTCACTCAATTTCAGGGTCGGGCAGCGGGTCACAAGTACAGGGTACCCGACCTGGTCCATTTCAGGAGTAATTTTATAAATTTGATTAATAAGATTTCATTAGAAATTAATACTTACTAGGGTTATTAGCAGCCTCTCACATCTTCTTTTTCAGTTTCTTGTCTTTCCTTCCTTCCTTTTCCTCGCATCATCATTTCTCACACTCTAGTATGTTGAGATATATTTTGTTATTTAATTGTTGTTGCTATTGGTTTGTTGCTACTTGTTAGTTTGTTACTATTGTGATGTATTTTGTAATTTAGACTTAATTGTAAAATTAACTTATCTAACTATCGTTATTTAAATTTTTTTATTTTGTTACTATGAGGGTCGGGTACCCGGTCAATCCGACCCTTTTTTTGCGGGTACACGATAAGCCGGGTACCCACTTCATATGAATCGAATAGAGAGTCAAAATTTTATTGACCCGGTCAATGAGAATCGGATACTTTTTTTAATTTCATAGACCGAATACTCGATCCATAAACACCCCATAGAGTAATGCAAGTAAGCTAGATTATTATGTTAACCTTGCCTTGGCCTTGAGGGAAAAAAATATTTTATGAAAAATGTGAAACATTTTAGAATCAAGTAATTTTTACGTGTGTGGCATTCAAACTTTCGTTATTAGACTGATTTTTCGTTCATTGGCCGCTTAAAATCTGAAACGTATGAATCTATTTGTAAGTAGATGTAAAAAACGACAAAACCATAAGGGGGGTGAAAGTGAACTTTGCCCTAATATCCCTAGGAAAAGTAAGAGTAGTAGTGCTCTTGTTAACTTTTACTTTCTCTTCAATTCATTAATTAGTCGCAGTCTCACCTAAAAAGAGTACTACCATTGATGCCGATATCACCAAAGCTTGCTTTTCTTGAAAGCTGCCAGTGCTTAGTAGGGTCCTTGCTCCTCCACTCCGTGTTCATTGAAGCTTTTGTTATTGGGCTATAGAAAAGGAAATATAACTAATCTCTCCGTCCATTTTATAGGTCACTCTTTTTATTTTAGTTTGTTCTAAATTATTTATCACTTTTTTAGTGAAAATGACAAATCTTTAAAGATCATTTTACTTATTTTATCCTTCATACAAGTCACCGTGACATAATATTAAATTCATATTTTTACATTATTTACTCTCACAAGATATTTCAAAATTTAGAATTTCAAAATCAACTAACAAATTTTGTATCCTAATTAAAAGACAATTTTGAAAAGAATATTTTACTAGTGAATCAAACAATAATTTTTCTTAAATTACGTACAAATTTAATTATAACAAATAAAATGTAACGAAGGAAGTACTTAATTTACTACGTGTATTATGAATGGTTCTCTTAATTAATTAAGCACATGTCACTGTTGAGGACCACATATTTCTTTTCTAATTGTTGTTTTGTTAATAATTACGTTATAATAATGTTTTTCGATAATACAGATCATTATGGCATGCCATCATATCCATTGTGGATAATTGTAAGAATAAAATACTTTTTCATTGGGACATCAAAAGATTCATCTTCATCCTATCCTTTTCGAAGATTATCCCAAACTCCCTTTTCGTCAACAATGCCACTAGATCACAACTACACCGTTTTCTAAATGCCTTTATTGCTTGTCATAGTTGTAGACAATAAAATTTTATTTCAATTAAAATTATCATTTGTCTATAAATAAATTTAATTGGATATTTATGGTCCAATTAAATAATGCCATATATCATATATATATTTTGGAGTATTGGTTAATTTAAAACCAATTATACATCTAGATGTGTATAAGAGACAGTTCGACGGACACCGTTTGATTGACTTTTGTCGCGATCTTCATGTCACATGCCAAGTCTTGCAGCTGTCTCTTATACACATCTTTATCGATCAGTAATTGACCAAACGTTAGGGAGGTCTCTCATATCAAGACTTGAAGAATTCAATATTTGATTCGGGAATAAGTCATGAAGCCCTCGGATCGCATCTCAAGCAAAGAATCGAAGGAATTTTCTCCCATATTGAGAATATCCTAGAGATTGTAATCTTTTATTCATATATTCATATTCATCATTTTATGGTATATATCACCTGTCTCTTATACAGACTGAAATATTTTGTTGCGCACAATTTTGGCAGTGGGACCATCTCTACCTTCCATCTCTTTGCTTCATATATATATTCAATAATTGCAGTTCGACTTAACAATGAAACCCATCTAGATGTTCGTATACATCTAGATGTGTATAAGAGACAGGGAGATCTCTTGAAACATTGATGAAGAGTTGAAGGTATAACATCATTCTCGTGAATCCATGGTCTCCCAAGAAGCATATTATAAGATGTTTGGCTCGACACCACCCAAAATCACTTCTCCTATGTTGGGGCTCAAAGATGTTGGAGTTTCAATCGAGAAAACCCTCGCGATGCTCGAAGCAGGATCTCATTCCAAAGCTTCAAAACATGATGATGACATATCGAGTAATGATTCTACATCTTCTCAAGGGACTCCGCATACGAGATCTCCTATACACAGAAGATCCGCAACTTCTACATTTTTGTTATGCCCGCTATGGTAACGCAAACATCAACTCTAGAGGATCAAATGGCAAGCCTAACTAGAATGATGGAAACAATGATGAAGCGCATACAAGATCAAGATGCCGTCATCACTCAACTTGTCAACAAGAAAGACATCAGCGGAAGGAAGTCAAATTAATTCAAAGACACTGCGAACATCAAGAAGTGAAACTTCACAAAAGGAAAGGCGAAAGAAGTGCATGTGACTTCTGGTGGAATGATTCATGCCGATCAATTGAAGGAGTTCGTTGAAGGTATGATCAAGGTGAGATATGAAGATGGTTCAAAATCAAACCCTATATACGCTAAGCCTTATTCCAAAGAATCGATGACTTGATGATGCCTTGTGGATATCAACCACCCAAGTTTCAGCAATTTGACGGCAAAGGAAATCCAAACAAGACCTGTGGCACACTTTGTCGAGACATGTAATAATGCCGGAACTTATGGTGATTTGTTGGTCAAGCAATTTCTCCGCTCACTAAAAGGTAACGCATTCGACTGGTACACTGATCTTGATGCCGGTTCGATCTCTTATACACATCTAGATGTGGATAAGAGACAGGGCTCTAGCTTCTCGGAGATCCGTTTGATCCAACTGCATCTACACTTGTCTCAATGCACATCTTGGAAGGTACGAACCGGTTGAAATTATTTTGATCGATGGAGAGACTTTAAGCCTTAATTGTAGAGACCGACTCTCCGAGACGTCCGCCATCGAAATGTGCATTCAAGGCATGAAGTGGGGACTTCGTTACATCCTACAAGGCATCCAACCTCCGACATTTGAGAAATTGGCGACAAAAGCTCATAGTCTTGAAATTGGCCTTGGAAATCAAGAACCGGGAAAAGGCTCCTCGCCCCTTAAAACAGGACTTTAAGAAAGGCTCAAGCCTTTTCCCAAGTCTGGAAACAAAGAAACTATGACAACAAATACTGCACCTCTTAAGATCGCATCAAAAGTCAATCAAACGGTGTCCGAGAAGGTCTGGCCGTGCGCAAGGTAGGCCACAAAGAAAATCGACACTCAGGGAGATGCAAGAGAAAGAATATGCCTTTCCTCGACTCTGATCTTCAAGGCATGTTCGATGATCTACTCAAAGCCGAACTCATTGAACTCCCCGAGATGAAACGGCCAGAGGAAGCTAGGCGAGTTAATGATCCAAAAGATTGTTGCTACCATCGGCTGTATGGTCATCCCATCACAAGGTGTTTTATTTTTAAAGATAAGGTGATGGAGTTAGCCCGCCAAGGTAAGATTTTGCTTGAAGAAGATAAAGCAAGTGCAAATCATACCACTATAATTCCTGACTCCCAAAATTTGTTGAAGAATGGTAAAGAATCTCGTCTTTCATCGAAGATAAGAACAATACAGCCTACGATAAATTTTCGAGATTTCAAACCCGTTTTCATTATATGACAAGGCTCTTTCCTTATAGGTGAATAGATTTTGAAAATGCAAACTGAAAAATTATCCTCATCTGATGATGCCATAAATGATCCAGGAAGTATCCGGACACTCGTCACTCGCAAAAGAACCCAAAAAATTAAAGCGCAAAAGACTAATCTGCATCCAAAATTTCGGATGGTAAAAATACGGGTTGCAAAAAGAAAGTCCGAAGAATAACAATTTCGTCATCAATCCCTCCAAGTGGTGTGATGTTTCAAAATATCCGTCGATCTATTACTTTGAAAGAATTCATGCCAAGAGGATACTTGAAAGATGACGACGTCCTTGCATCTTGCCATGTTGTGAACATCGATAAAGTTGATGAAGAATTTGAGAAGAAACTCACTGTGAGCTTTCGTGTGTATAAGAGACATGGCACAATTGTCAGCTGGCGTCCCGAGGGCTAAATCTGTCATCTAATTCTGTGCATAAGAGACAGTGGCACTTGTATAAGAGAAGCCTTGGAGACCTGTGACTCTTACGTGCATATACATGTCTATAAGATCGAGAAGGATCAGTGTGAATATAATGCCTTTACGTGCAATAAAGGAGCTTGGAATCACAAGTGATGAACTCTTACAAAGCCGTCTCATGATCCAAGGATTCAATCAAGGAGGACAAAGAGCCATTGGTCTTATAACACTTGATTTATTAATTGGCGATTTATCCTCAAGTGCACTATTTCATGTTATCGATGCAAAAACATCTTATAATATGCTTCTTGGGAGACCATGGATTCAAAAAAATATGACTAAAATTGAGGTGGTCAAGCATAGCGAAACTCTTCTTGAAGGCTTTGTTCGGCCAAAGGTGGAGTCCGAAATAGAGCACAATTCATTACCTAAAACACGAACCGACGAGCGATTTGGTCCAAATGCATACAAGTTGCTCGTGAAAGCTGGTTACGATCCTAAGGAAGAAGGAACTTTGAAACTTATGGGAATGAATTCTACCCAAAAGATGTTGAAAGACAAGGGATATGCTGTCAACAACATGTCAATTGGGACTTGGGTATAGACCACCTTCTCCGTGCGTATAGCAATAAAAAGGGCTTTTGACGCATCATATTTCTATAAGAGAAAAACTGCATTGAAAGGTTCAAGGCGATCAGTCTTCGATAGATTGAGAAAAGTTACACCACGTGTTTCGGTGTTTGATAGGCTTGGCCCACGAGGAAGAGTTTTGATGAAGCAACCTATTCATCAAAGGTTGAGTTTGTATAAGGCACAAGAGTGTATTTTTAATACGAGCCTTATAAATACACTGCATAGCTTCATCCTCACCGAGACATCGCAGGAAAACTCCAGCGAATGATGTCTCTTATACACATCTAGATGTGTATAAGAGACAGGTATTGTATCAGATCTTCCTCCTTGGTGTATATATCACCGCCTCCGCAACCATATCACTGTTCAAACTTATATATCCACAAGTGCATCATCAAGCCGAAGATGCTCCTCCTGAATTGGAAGAAGGCATGAAGGCAACCGTTGATGAATTGAAGGAAATCAACCTTGGCACAAATAATGATCCTCGCCCAATCTACATAGGTACTTGGTTGACTCCTGAAGAGGAACAAGCATATGTTGAACTATTGCTCGAATTTAAGGATGTTTTTGCTTGGAATTACAAAGAGATGCCTGGCTTAGATCCGAAAGTTGCTGTTCATCACTTGGCCATTAAGCGAGGTGCAAGACCCGTTAAACAAACCCAAAGACGTTTTCGGCCTGATTTGATCCCATTAATTGAAATGGAGGTGAACAAGCTCATAGAAGCTGGTTTCATCCGAGAAGTAACACTGTTCTTTGTGGATTTCAAGTATAGTCCCCGTGAAGAAAAAGAATGGACAGATTCGTGTTTGCGTTGATTTTCGAGATCTCAATGAAGCTTGTCCGAAAGATGACTTTCCTCTCCCTATTACTGAATTGATGGTCGACGCCACAACTGGTTATAAGATGAAACCTTATCCTTTATGGATGGATCCTCGGGATACAACCAGATCCGAATGGCACCAAGGGATGAAGAACTTCAACCACTTTCGAGTCTCCCAAAGGCATTTATTGCTATAAGGTCATGCCTTTTGGCTTAAAGAATGCGGGAGCCACATATCAAAGGGCCATGCAAAAGATCTTCGATGACATGCTTCACAAGAATATAGAGTGCTATGTTGACGATCTCGTTGTCAAGTCGAAGAAACAAGTTGACCATGTCCAAGATCTTAAAATGGTGTTCGAAAGACTTCGAAGATACCAACTCAAGATGAATCCTTTAAAGTGCGCTTTTGGAGTTACCTCTGGAAAGTTTCTTGGGTTTATCGTACATAGCCGAGGAATTGAAATTGATCAATCCAAAATCGATGCTATCTCGAGGATGCCCGAACCACGCAACATTCATGAGTTGAAAAGTTTGCAAGGAAGATTGGCTTATCTTCGAAGATTTATCTCCAATTTGGCTGGGAGATGTTTCTTCAAGTGTCAACCATTCAGCCATTTGATGAAGAAGGGTGTACCTTTTGAATGGGATGAAGCATGTAGTAATGCTTTCAAGAGCATAAAAACATATCTCACGAAACCATTGGTACTAGCTTGCACCTTGATTGAATCCTTGGATCATGAGACGGCCCTGCGAGTGTAGAGTTAGCATCACTTGCCCAAGAAAACGGTGAGGGTAAAGAAAATGCACTATATTATTTAAGTCGGATGATGACACCAAATGAGTTAAATTATACGCCGATTGAGAAGTTGTGTTTGGCTCTCATATTTGCCATTCAAAAGTTAAAGCACTACTTTCAAGCTCACACTATCCGTTTGATATCCAAGGCAAATCCGATCAAGTATGTCATGACTAAGCTGTCTTTGTCGGATCGTCTTGCAAGGTGGTACCTTCAAATTCAACAATTTGAAATTGTTTACATTCCCGCAAAGGCTGTCAAAGGACAAGTGTTGGTGACTTCTTGGCCGACCATCCCTCTAATGAATTGTGCTCCTTTCGGACAAACCTTTGGCCAGGAAACTTGAGTTGTGATAATATTATAATTATGCTAGGCAACTAATGGGGTGCCTAGGTGATGTGATTATAGAACATGTTCCAAGGAGGGACAATCGACAAGCTGACTCTTTAGCAAGATTAGCTTCAACGCTCATCTTGCCTAATCAACAAGTTCAAGTCCCCATATGTCAAAGTTGGGTTGTGCCCCTCAAAACTTCTTCCTCGCTATGTACACCTTTCTCACTTCCGCATTAAAAGGATGGGGTACTACTGGCCGACCATGGTGAAGGATTGCATAGACTATGTAAGAAGATGTCAAGCTTGTCAATTTCATGCCAATTTCATTCATCAACCACCAGAACCGTTACATCCTACTGTTTCTTCTTGGCCATTTGATGCTTGGGGATTAGACATAGTATGACCACTGCCAAAGTCTTATCGATAGATAATGTTCATCCTAGCCGCAATCGATTATTTTTCAAAGTGGGTGAAGCAATTGCACTAAGAGAAGTAAAGAAAGAAAATGTGGTCGATTTTATTCGCGTGAACATTATCTATCGATACGGGATTCCACGATATATCATCACCGATAATGGAAAACCTTTCTGCAATGCTGCAATGAACAAGCTTTGCGAGAAGTTTGGCTTTAAGCAATATAATTCTTCTATAAGAGACAGGATCAATGTGCAAATGGACTTGCTGAGGCTTTTAACAAAACTCTATGCAATTTGCTAAAAAAAGTTATTGACAAGTCAAAAAGAGATTGGCATCAAAGGATTGGTGAGGCTCTTTGGGCATATAGGACAACTTTTCGAACTCCTACTCAAGCCACTCCATACGCACTTGTCTACGGTGTCGAAGCTCTTCTTCCACTTGAATGTGTATAAGAGACTTTAAGGATTGCTGTGCAAGAAGGGAGCAATGAAGAAGACAATAAAGCATATCGTGTTGAAGAGTTGGAAGCACATTGATGAGTATAAGAGACAGGCTCAAGAACGACTTGAGTGTTACCAAGCTCGTCTTTCTAAAGCATTCAATAAGCGAGTTCGGCTGCGCTATTTTCAAATTGGCGATATCGTCCTTGCTGTTCGAAGACCAATCATCCTTGCACATGGAGGTCAAAGGAAGTTTGTCTCAAAATGGGATGGCCCTTATGTTGTCCAAGAAGTCTATACAAATGGCTCGTACAAATTGATCGCGTAATTCCACAGCTTAAAGGAACTACGTGTGACTTGATTCCCTTTGGGATACGTAGGCGCTTAGGGGCAACTTCTAAGTTCGATTACACCCTTTAAAACCAACTCATTTTCCTTAAAGAAAATGTGATATTTCAAATTAAGTTCATAGATGTTAGTTACTTTACTTATTTTGCCAAAAAAAAAAAAAAAAAAAAAAACGCAAGATAAGAAAAAAAAAAAAAAAGTAATTAATGTCTTTATTATTGAAAGAAAAGTGCCCAAACAAATGAAATTAAGGGATTTGATATGATTCAAATATCAAACTTGAGATGTGTACACTATCTTGCTTGCTTCAAGGATGTTGCTCATCTTCTCAAGCTCCTAGCGTCTTCATTTGTCGGGAAGAGACAGTTGTATATCTGGAAACCATTTGATCTTGTTCTCTTGATACTTCAACTTGCATTTGCTTGAGATTTTCATATTCTCGGTCAATGGTCGAGCTGACTTCCATATTTTGCTTCTCCAAATCATCAGATTTTATCACCTTGCGGCCATGAAATTCAGAAATTGGTGTTCTAACTTGCTTGTAGAGACTTCCATGGTGATTCAATGGCATCTGTGATGGAGCATAATCCTCTGCCGGTTTGTCAGTTATGCCGATTCACGCATACTTGGATTGCCAGTAACATTCTCATGCAATTTTCGATCCATATTCGTCTCATTGATTATAGTGTCTTGATTACTGAATAAATGGTCACCAATTCCTTCTACGGGCGCCTCAATGGTAGTGAACTAAAAAAAGAAAAAGAAAAAGAGAAATGAGTTCTAATCTCGGTAAAACCACGTACTCCACATCCTCGATGCCTTTCAATAAGGATGTTTCGATAATCTCTGGAGCCTCAACATTTGTGGATTTGACCGAAGTTGATCGCCCTATCTCCGTTACTTGCTTTCCTCTCAAGCCAGTTGATGCAAGATTTTGGCCTTTTTGCCTCATTGAACGAGGTTTGTCTACTTCTGTGAGTTCTTGGGAAGCCTTGTCTATCCTTGTCTTTGCAGTCTTCTTAGGATTCGACGTGGCTTCCTTTCTCTTGATTATATTATAGTCATTTTCTCCATGCTTTAAACACTTTGGAGAGGCATCGTGCTTGGATTTCTTTGATGGGGTTGTTCTCGCTCCCGTATCTTGAGCTTCATCTTCATTTGCTCTCTTGACGCTAAGTTTGATGATTGTGCTTGGAATGCTCTTTGATCGCATCGACCACCAAGTGTCATACTCTTTTGTAACTAATGGATGTCTTCTTTGCGGAGGTATGGTCAAGATAGAATGAGTTGATGTACGAATTGAATTCGATTCCCACAACTGAACAGTTTCTCCCAAGGTGTGAGTATGAGTTATCTCCTTCAACTTGTTTGGGATATTTTGGCAAAAACCAAATTGCCTGCTGAATCTGCACGGATCATACAACTCAATGATAAAAATGTTGTCCCGTCGAAAGGTCAAAAAACATAATCGTTGACTGATGTAATATTCCATGGATTATTTGTTTACCACCTTAGACTTGGTGGAGTGTTTCAGCAGTTTAACCACATACTACACTATTGGTGGTTGCCGTCCACAGTGATAGCTCATGCGGGCCGTAGTATTGAAGAATTGTGCCATCTTCTCCCCACTAAATTTAGCCATTCGGGCAAGACAGCTTGTTCGATCATTTGTGTGATAAGTATCAAAATATTGACCAATCCATGCATAGACATTGCAAATTATGTTAATGGGGGAAAGTTTGGAGCTTGAACGACCTTTCTTAAGCCGTCATAGATACGGCAAGTCTGGGATTGCAGTTCCTGTATACTTCACAGACATTGCCCAATGTCTTGCCACCTTGAAGACACTTGGGCGTATGTGATCCACCTCCCTACATATATCCTTATTGGCCAAGTCTTGCAGCATGCTAGAAAGGCTCCCACATACACTTCACCCCTTAGAGAGGCTTCGATGTTCAACGTATCAAATGGAATGTGTTCGTTATTGATTTTTAGTAAATAAGAATTGTCCACACTTCCACATGGGTTGAAAGTCTTCTTGGGCTTTGCGTTGGTGCTTCGTCTTTGACCCCTTGGAGGCAAGTTCGATTCCTTCGATTCTTTGCTTCAGATGCGATCCGAGTCTTTAATATGAACTTCTTCACGACCATTTTTGGTAAGCCTGTAGTATGCCTCAAACAAGTGTCTACAACTTATTGGAAGTGCAGGTTTTTTTTCATCCCCATTAATGTTGAGAAGTTCTTTGGTCATTGGCACAACCTCATCGTAGAATGAGCCACGATAGGAAGACCTCCAAGCTTATAAAGATCCCAAAGGGAAATTGATAGCTCACTGTCAAGTATGAAGACTGTTTGTTGAGGGCACCAATATTTGCGAAGGCACGCAAGATGTTATCACAACGATCATACGAGTAGCGTGACGCATAAACAAGATCATAGACATGAGCCCTCAAGAGTGTCTCCTTGTGTCGCACGAGCACGTCTTCCGACCATTCCCGTAGTTGGAAGTATGTCTTGCTTCACCAAAGTATGAGGAAGGACCATTCCACGTGGTTTTACCGAGATTAGAACTCAAAAAAGGAAGTGAGAACTTGGCGGCACTCGGCTCCTTGGTATGAAGAGAGGAATTTAGTATGAGCACTTTTTCACTCCTTGTTGCAGTAGAGAATGACGATGCAGCAATTGTCTCTTTGTTTGGCTTAATTGTCCAATTTTTGAGATGAAGCGAATCATCAAGAGGAATGTAAGGTTGTGCTAAAGAACCGATGGCTGGCTTCCAGATATGTAATGACAAACTCTATCTCTTGTCTTGGACCGAGATCCTTCTCTTTCATCGAAGAGAGAGATATGTGGTAACGGTGTATCATAGTCCTTGATTTGCATGGTTAATGTGGCTGCATCACAAATAAAATTCGAATAAAAAAAAAAAAAAAAAAAGGAAAAAAAAAAAAGAGAGAGCAAAAAGGCGGCAGCGGCAAGCGGCGGCAAGCGGCGGTGGCGATAGCGGCAAAGAAACAAAGAACGGCAGCAGCGGCGGCGGCAACAGCAAGCAGGAGCAAGAAGAAAAACAATTGCGGAGCAACAAAACAGATTTTAAAATCAAATTTTTGCACAACAAAGATTAAAATTGTTCTTGGAATAACAACAAAGGTAGCGGCGAACCAATTTTATTTATAGATGTCAGAGTTGTCCCAAATCGTATACAATTCGGATGAAAGAATTTCTTGATTGGACTTCATATGGGATTAGAATTGATTTGAATCCATGCGGCATAGGGATTTTATTCTTTGTGCACAAATTTTTGAAGTTTAGTTTGACAAGGAATTGTCTCAAGTTTAGTTCAAAGGGAATTGCTTTCAAAGATTTGTTTAATTTCAATCCTAATTGGAAACTGGATTGTTAAACAAATTACCTCGAAATTGGTAATAAATGGGCTTCGGAATTCATACAACATGAGGATGCAATTTCTTTGGGAGTTCTTGTTTACCACTTGGGAAGCCTAGATGTGTATAAGAGACAGATATTAGATCATAGAATTTCGTCTTCAAGATTCCAGATAATTATATGAGAATCATGTTTTTTGACCTTTCGACGGGACAACATTTTGTATCATAAGAGACAGGTCTAGATCGGGTAATTTGAGCAGTCGAGGAAGACATCTGAGATGTGTATAAGAGACAGCAGTTGAAACTTCTTGTACACACTCACACATTCAAAATTCGGCATTCACGAACAAGTCTTTGCGGATTTGTAGACTTATAAAATTTTATTTCAATTAAAATTATCATTTGTCTATAAATAAATTTAATTGGATATTTATGGTCCAATTAAATAATGCCATATATCATATATATATTTTGGAGTATTGGTTAATTTAAAACCAATTATATTGCTCCACATGTCAAAATGAGGTAGTTCGACCAATTAAACGTATTTGTGTCGGTCTTCCAATTAAATTGTGCCATGTCACATGTCTTGCAAGACTTGGCCAGACTTCAGAAATATGTACTCTGTGTATCTGTCTCCGTCCCCTGAATCTTTGAGGGATAATATCAAAATAAGATCTTATATATGAATATCTCTTATGTGTGTACAAGGAGAAGAATTTGTTTCTTGGTATGCAAGTAAGAAGTTACACATGTACTACAAGTCTTCTACCTTGCTCCCTTCCATACATGTATAAATAAGGGTCATCCCTCAAAGATTCAGGGGACGGAGACAGATACACAGACACATATTTCTGAAGTCTGGAAGCTGTGGAAGCTCTGAGTCTTCAAATTTTCTCTTCAAGTCTTCCATATATCAAGATTTGAAGATTTTCATCAAGCGTTCTTCAGGTCTCTCATATCAAGACTTGAAGAATTCAATATTTGATTCGGGAATAAGCTGTGAAGCCCTCGGATCGCATCTGAAGCAAAGAATCGAAGGAATTTTCTCCCCATATTGAGAATATCCTAGAGATTGTAATCTTTTATTCATATATTCATATTTGTGTTATCATTATATTTCTTGTTTGTTCAATTTTTACAGACTCGAAATATTTTGTTGCGCACAATAGTCTTACAGGGTATGTGTCTATTTTAGAATTTTTCGTTATTACTACGTCTATTTTAAAATTTTTCATTATTATAATTAAGGTATTAAAAAAAAATTTTGTGACAAAAGTTGCCAAATATTTATGGATTAACCTTTCTTACACTTATAGTGTAAAAAAAAATTTATATCAGAGTGTAAATACATATCACATGTCTATTATTTAAATTTTAAATATTATTTTTGCATATGTGTATATATTCATACCGAATAATGTAAAGAAAATTTATACAGAAACAATACTTAATTAGGTGTATTAAGGGGGACTTTCTAGTTATTGTACTTCTGGTTTTACTTTTCGTCAAGTAAGGTAACCAATTTTCTACGCTTCGATTGATCCCAAGTATTTTACATTTTACTAGTTATTATAATGCAAGCCGTTCAACTACATTTTGGAATTTACCAAGGTAAATAATAGGTAACAAGGAAATTTAAAAATATTGAGAACAATAATATAAATGAAAATTAATCAGTTTGAAGTAAATAATACATCCTGCAAAACCACAATATTATCACAAAATAAGATGATTACATAATACAGTATGCAAGATAGTCTATTGTTCCTTTTGTTGTAAAAAATAAATAAAAATACATTCCGTCATTTTTTTTGTGGGTATTTTGGTATTATTATAATATATTACCACATCACCTTGTTGATACTTATAAATTAAATGCTTTAAAAATTGAAGAAAATTCTAGAGAACGTGGCCATCGCAATATCTTTCCTATAAGTTCTTAGAAGACAAAGATCTAAGTTTTTTAAAGAGAAATCCGTGTGCGTTTGACATGAATCGAATAAATTAATACATTTGGAAATTAATAATGTATTCCTTTAATAAATTTTTTTTTCCCCTTTCAATAGAGCCAACATTTTTTTTTTTAAAAAAAAAAAAAAATTAATACAATATCCGTCTGCTTAGGTCATAAATTGATCCTAATTTTGAGTTTCTAATCAATAAGCAAGTTTAATCTTTTACTTAACAGAAATGAATGTAAATAACTAAAGCTTTTTTTTTTTGGGGGGTCTAAGACAGGATATAGAACAATTAAGATATTATTTCTCTTCTCTTCACAAAAGAAAAAGAAAAGAGTTTTAAAAAATAAAAATAAAGGAGTCACAATTTGAACTTCAAAATTAGAATAAAGAGATAGAAAATTAATCCTATGTTGAATCGGCATTTACTTTGAATAGCGGGTAGTCATTGAATTTTGAAAAAATTTCAGTTTTTTGTGTTCTTTTTTCCTTTTTAATTCATCTTGTAGTAATTGCATTTCAAAGGGAAAAAAAATGTAGCAAGTAGTATTTACTTTCCGATCAAATTTCACGGCCAGAGAACGGGAGGCAAATTAGGGTTAAACATTATGATAATCACTGTATAATGTAAGGAAATTTTACAGTTCCTTTTAAGGAATCATTCCCTTGATTTTAAACCTGTTAAAATTTGTACAGTACAAACTTTTAAAACATATAATATTATACTGTTCAAACATTTAAAGTACAATAGAATAATTTCTTAAAAAGAATCGTAAATTTTTTTATAATACCTTGTAAATTAGTGGTAATAAGTAAGTGAAAAATTCTATCATCCCTTCATTATCATATCATTGAATTTTGTAGGTTGTATCTGTAACTTTACAAGTTAAAATACAAATATACAAAATCTAACGCAACAATACTTAATTGAACTATAAAATTATTCTATAATTCACCAATCAAAAAATAAATTTTAATTCTATATACTATGTTAAAATTATCCATTAATATTATGCTGAAAATAAAAATTGCAGGGGAAATTTGACTCAGTCTCTATTGTAGAATCCGTCAAATCTTCCCTTATTAGCGCCTTCTCATGTGTAGAAATAACAAGGGTATAAATAAATTTTAAACAAAACTATCATTTTAACCACCGTGTTTGTTTAGTTATTTTGAAGAAAATATATTTTTAAAGTTAATTTATTTATTTTTGAGTTGAATTTAAATAAAATTTAATTGAGATGAAATCAAATATTTAGTGGAGGTAAAATCTTGTTGAAAAGACTTATTATTTGATGAAAATTTAAATTAGGCTTAATTATAGTTTGTCCCATGTAATTAGGGGACAGTTGCAAATTATTCCTTATGTTTATTTTATCTATAAATTGCTTCCCAAGATTAAATAAAGTTAAAATTTTCATCCAAAACAGTAGTGAAATGTCATAATTACTCTCAATATTTTTAGTTGCACTTTGTGAAGTTTTTTACTAAAAATCTTTTATAAATTTGAAAATGACACTAATAAATTAAATTTATTATTTTAAATTTATTTACAATATATATTGATTATATCTCAAACTAGTATATTTACTCAAATAATGTGATTTTTTAAATACAAAGTGATGAATTAATTATTGATAATAGAGAAAATAAAATAAAAATTAATAAAACTAAAGTAATGTGATTGTCAATAAATAAAATACTTTAATCTAGATATAAAAATAATATTGACGTAACAAGTACGTGATGACATGCTAAATAATGAATGCAAAGAAAAAATATTAAAATAGTAAATTAATTTATACAATTAATGTTGAAGGGCAAAACTTTTTTTCAATAATGTTGAATGAAAAAACAATGTTACTATTGAATGACAAATTGTTTATAAAATAAAATCAAATACCAAAATGCAATTCATCATAATTTTATGTTGGTTAAGGTAGTTAAAATATTGAGGGCAATTATGACATTTTACTACTTCCTTTAAATAAAAATTTTAACTTTATTTAATTTTGAGAAATAATTTGTACATAAAACAAACATGCTGTCTCCTAATTATAGGCAACAAACTGTAATTAAACCTTTAAACTATTAGATTCAATCAAATTATCCAATAACTTACCTATCCATATCTCTCGTATTTCCCCATCTACCCCTCACTTTCTCTCACTAGAATTTCTCTCTCTGAAAACACATCTCTTAACAATAATAATTTGATTTCATTCTTCACGAAACACGAAGCAAATAAAAAGCACAAAATCATAAATAAAAAAATAAAAAAAAAATCTAGGGTTCCAAATTCATCTTCACATTTTATTTATTTTTATATTTTTATTTTTTCCCAATTTCTCCTCCCATTCTCCCTCTCAATCCATTTTCGTTTTCCTTGTCACTTCCGTCAATCTCCCGCCACCACCTGCACCACCACCACCACCACCACCGGAGAAAATATACATTCTCATATTTTTCAACTTTTTAATTTTCCCTGGTTTTCGGGAATCCCAACCATTTTCAATTTCTCCGGAAAACGAACACAAAATATACACGTTTTCCCGGGAAATATTTAGCTCCGATATTCAGCTTCAAACTTGCTTCCAAGGTAATGATTTCTCCCTCTAATACGCCTGCTATATTTGAATTTACGTGAATAATTATGTTTAATTGGGTTTTTGTTTATGAAAATTGTGCAGGATTTGTTTTTTTATGTTCAATGTATATTTGATCCGGAAGCACAATGAATGCGGGATTGAGGACAAGGGAAATTTACATATATAATTTTGAAGAGGGAGGGTGTGGATATTCTTGTGTTTAAACTACTCTTTTTTTTTATTTTAGAATTTCTTTTATTTTATGGATTGGATTGGTATTTGAATCGTTATATTTGGGAAATTTATTGCTGGGGAGGTTTGATTTTGGGATTGGAGGGTTGAGAAGTTGAGATTGAATTTGCAAAATTGAGCTATGGATTCGGATATTTCGAAGCCATCGACCAGTTTGGGCAAATGTTGTGATTGTGGCTGTAGTTGTTCCCCAATCATGAACAGGTCATTTTCTGGGACTATGCTCCGGTCCGTCAAGCGGAAATTCCATGAACATGAGGAAGCGGGTAATAAGTTTGTGATCCCAGGTTTTGTTTTACCTCAAAATGCTCGTGTTGAGGTGGGAAATGAATGTGCAGCTCTTCGTGAGATGGTCACCAGCCAACAGCAGACCATTTGCAGGAACTTTCTGTGGAATTGGAGGAGGAGAGGAATGCTGCCTCATCTGCTGCCAATGAGGCCATGTCGATGATCTTGAGGTTGCAGAGGGAGAAGGCAGAGATTCAGATGGAGGCACGCCAGTTCAAGAGGTTTGCTGAGGAGAAAATGGCACATGATCAGCAGGAGTTCTTAGCCTTGGAGGATTTGCTGTACAAGAGGGAACAGGCTATTCAATCACTCACATGTGAGGTTCAAATGTATAAGCACAGGATGATGAGTTATGGGCTCACAGAGGCCGAGGCTGAGGCTGATAGAGAAAATTTTGGGAATGGCATGATGACCAGGAATAATAGCATGGTTGATAACCTTGATGGACAGTTTGAATTTCCCGCGTATGATTACCCCCCTCTTAAATGCA
The DNA here is from genome assembly GCA_025175665.1 of Cinchona pubescens. Lineage (NCBI taxonomy): Eukaryota > Viridiplantae > Streptophyta > Magnoliopsida > Gentianales > Rubiaceae > Cinchona > Cinchona pubescens. The sequence goes on along the minus strand of JANKKI010000254.1, from coordinate 2,650,994 downwards.
ATTTGAATGAGAATCATGATTATGCAGAAGTTGACTCTGAAGCTCTAGATGTTGAGAAATATGCATTTGGGGAAACTCCACGTTCGCGGGATCATTTGAAGAGATTTGGAATACCGGATCAATGAATTGGAGGGGAGTCCCAGAAACAATAAGCCTGAAGGGGAATTTTTTGGTGCAAAAAATGTGCTTGAAAAGGTGATAGTTGGTTATTCTCCCAGGCGGCCTGGGCATTTTAGGAAGTTCTCAACTGATAGTACTAATTCATTCTCTGCAAATGGTAGAGAAGTGGGTCCCAATTTCTCTCCAAGGTTTGGTGGCAGTTTTAGGAAGACAGATTCTTTGCATCCTGAGGAATTTTCTAATTTGAGGAAGGTTGATAATGCTTCAGATGTCGGAGATGACATGAATGATAGAGTTTACACAATTGATTCTGTACATACTGGAACAACACAATGCCATGGTCTCAAAGAGCCAAAAGCTTCTGTAGCAATCAATGATGATTATATGGCAACTCCAAGGGGCTCACTTGCAAATACAAATATAGGAGACCCTGATTTCCAGAAGCTCTATATGAGACTTCAGGCGCTGGAGGCTGATAGAGAATCAATGAGGCAGGCGTTAATTTCTATGAGGACAGACAAAGCTCAATTGGTAATCTTGAAGGAGATAGCTCAGAATTTGTGTAAACAAATGTCGCCAGTGAGAAGGCCACCTGTGAAGAAGCCATCTCTGATTGGGAGCTTTTCCTTTGTCTCGATTTTCAAGGTAGAGTAAATTTCTTCCAGTGATGAATTATTTATTTCCTTTTTCTGGTTGGCTCATTTGGTCTTTAGTTTCTACTCTCTAAAGAAGTCTTTTTTCTTCAGTTTTTAACTCTTCTTCGTCAGATTTCTGAATGTATTGCATTTGCAGTCCATTTTCATTATATTATTAATTAAACTAAAGCATTTTTCATTAAAATTCTTTGTTAGCTTTTACTCCCTTCTTGAAGTCTACCTGCATTTCGTCTTGTTGGCAATTAGAAACTATTTCCCATTGTAGGCAACATACAAATTATGCAGAATTTTAGGACTTGTTTGACTGTATAACTTGATTTAGTGGAATGAATTATCGGAGGACTAAAGAAACCTGGATTAATAGCTCTAAGAGTTCCTATATTTTCCAAAACAATTATCATGTACTAGATGTGTTGCACTGGATAAATGCAATTATACAAATTTTAGATGGTCGTCTTAAGATGGTTTTTAGTTTTAGTGAAGGCACATGTTATTTTGGAGACTAATAATTCATTTTATAAACGCCCTTTTGATGTGTTACTCCAGGTATGTATTCTCACTTCTCCAATGGGATTGCGTCATGACTAATTGATTCACTTCTGAAGCCATGTGATGCAGTATAATTAAATAAAATTCAGTCCAGTTCTTTCCATTAACCAAATATTGATCACTTTGTTACATGAATATTATTAATGACTGCTGACTGATTGTGCTGCTCACCTGGTTTTATGTTCAGTGGATTATATCCTTGGTTTTCTGGAGAAAGAAAGCACACCGATGCAAGTGAGTATATCATTCATGAAATTGATCATTACTTATTATTGTAACCTGGATGTTTATTCTCATTCTCTTTGAGAATTCCTTCTGCAAAGGTGTATTTCCAAAGTACCCTTTTGTCCAGGTAGTATTCTAGGAATAAAAATTTCCCTATGTCTGAGAATCCAAAGAAGGGACAAATAAGTATCCGGTTTACTTATTTGACTTGCACATAGCATTTGATGGCTCAAGAACTTAGACAAGTGTCTATATGCATTCAAAATTATATTTACAATGTTTTCCTTTTTCGGGGGGTAAATGAAGATACTTCATATAAATTACTTGAAGAAAATAGGTGATACATATTTTGATATCCTTTAGCATCTGCCTCTGACAAGTTTCTGTTCTGCTTTCCCGATAAGCAACATCTATTTCATATTTTGAAATCTCAGATACCCATATTAGCTATAAGTGGCCCTTTTCATTGTTGGAAAGCTGATCTTCTACTTACTAACCGAAATAGCAATGGCTAAACTTCATATAGAAGACAATGTACATTATGATTAGCATGTCTTGGCAGTCACAGCTCATTATTTTGTCTGTTACTTCCTCCTGTTTTGCGTAGTTAATAGGATGGGATAAATTCTGGCTGACAGATATAAACAGTACAGAAGATGGAAGAAGGGGAAAGGGAAGGGGAGGGATTGTCTAATATGGTTGTCAGTGCTACTTAATTCGGGTGTTCGGGCTACACTTCGCAATTTCCTTCATGTCATCTTGTCTAATTCTTAATTTTATTTCCAGGTACATGTTTGGATTGCCAGCCAACAATGCAGGCTTGTTAATGCTATTAGATAAGGGACCGCGTGTGGGCCAGTGGAGGTGTCTTTCAAGTACACAAGTATAGAACTGTTTCCAAGTATTCTGTACACTATCTGAATTCTGAGCCTTTGCTCGAGTAGAATGGAGTGAAGTTTCCTGACGTTTTACTTCTTTGGGATTGGGATTGGGATTGGGATTGGGATTTTTTACATTCCCTTTTCCTGGATTTGTGATGCATAAGAGGATTTCAGTTGTTTTTGTTAGTGCAGCTTACTTTTACTTGTTTCCTCGAATTCAACATACTCTGTTGGCTAACAGCAAAAAGTGTCGATGCAATATGGCCTTATGGGGCATGTGTTTGCTTCTGTACAGGTATGGATTGTGATGATTTGTCAATAGAATATGATTGATATTCTTTTCTTATTTGAATCAGTTCAATTTTCATCTGTACTTTGATGAAGGCAGGTGTGATATTTGTAAGACATTTTACTCTATTTCTTCAACTTCTTTTCTGTCTGTGCGCGCCAACACTGTGTTCGAATAAAATTGCTGGTAACCGAAATTCTGGTCATCAAAATCTTTGGCAGTGAGGTAGCATGTGGAATCAGTTTGTCTCAGTTCATTGAAGCCTTGAAGTTGAAGGCAGTGAATTACTACAAGTTCTTTTCTTTTCTTTTTTTTTTTTGGGGTGGGGAAATCAAAAAAATGAGAGAGAGAAAATTGAAACCCTAAACGAAGCCACGCCTCGTCAGTCCGTCTAAAGATAAAGTGCCTACTTCAGAAAGCCGGAGTAACATCTAAACAATTAGTATTTAAAAACAGCATGAAGAATATAGAAACTTCTGAAATGCATATATCTTAAAAATTTAAGCACAATCTAGGTGTAATTGTGTACACGGATAAATTATAAATTTTAAAGGATAATTGCGTACAAGGAAAAATCACAAATCTTCACAAATAATAGCTGTCCAACAATCCGTTAAAGAAATCAATCCATTAATTTCAAAGGCAATGTATAATACAAACTATTCATACTTGAATCGAATTCGAAAAAAATTTGTTGCATATGCTAAATTTTTGAGTTTAGTTCGCATTTGACTTATTAAACTTAAAATTTTAAATTTTACATATAAAAATGTCAAATTATCCTACCTCAATTTGAACTCGATTAGACAAAACCTTGTTTGAATTGAATTAATTTCAAAAAAAAAAAAAAAATTTAAATACACTTACAAATCAATAAAATAATCAAATAAATTTTAACATAGAACAATCTATTTAACTTGTTTAGGAGAGTCTACACTCTGATTTTAATTGTCAAAGCCCCCTCCATTATTCTTCTCGGGTTTACATAAAATAGCTTTACGCTTTCAAGACACTACCATTTAAACGTCTCCGTAACGTAACGCTTTTCACCTATTCAAGAAATTCGTTGTTACTCTGAAGTTGGTATGAACCCTCCCTAACCGATACGCTCCTCTCTCTGTCTGTGTCTCCCTCTATTTGGTGGCGGCTAGAGCCCAAAAGCTACCCCTTCCTCTCCGAGCTTTTTCGCCCGGCCGCCATCTGATACTATACAATGCTGGGCACCAAGAATCTGCTACACAAAACCCATAAGAGAAAGAGAAAAAACAACCACAGAAGTGCTTCCAAGAACCAAAAATCTGTTTCCAAAAAAGGTTGCTTTATTTCAAGAAAATCGGGAAAGGAAGATGAGGATGGTGATGATAATGAAGAAGGTTTCAGCTTCTTGGCCTCAGCACCATCACACTCAATCATGGAGTTCAACCACTGGGAAATCTTTACTTGAGCCCTTCTTCAAACAACTCAAGAAATTCAGGCCTGGGTAATCTTCAGTCTTTAACTGATGAGCTTGTTCTTGAAATTTTAGGCCTTTTGGGAGGTACCCATTTAGGTGTTTTATCAACTGTGAGCAAATCATTCTCTGTCTTTTGTAACCATGAACCCCTTTGGAGGAATCTTGTTTTGGAAACTTGCAAAGATGGTTTCTTGTATATTGAAACTTGGAAATCTACTTATGTTAATGCGATTAGGCCTTCTTTTGAAGTTTCAAATTCGGGATTGAAAGTTAGGGACTTTTATTCTGATTACTTGTTTCAGAGCTGGCTTTGTGCTAATCTTGAAATGAAACCTGAATGGCTTGATAGAGATAATATAATAAGAAAGAAGGGGATATCTGTTGAGGAGTTTGTGTCAAAATTTGAGGAGCCTAATAAGCCGGTTTTATTGGAAGGTTGTTTGGATACTTGGGTTGGTCATTTGAAAAATGGAACAGGAATTATTTGATTGAGTTATGTGGTGATGTTCAGTTTTCGGTTGGGCCGGTGGAAATGAAGCTTGAGGAGTACTTTAGGTATTCTGATCTAGCCAAGGAAGAAAGGCCGTTGTATCTGTTTGACCCCAAATTTGCACAGAAAGTTCCACAATTAGGTTTGGATTATGAAGTTCCTGTATACTTTAAGGAAGATTTATTTAGTGTTTTGGGGGACAAGAGGCCTGATTATAGATGGATAATCATCGGACCAGCTGGTTCTGGTTCCTCATTCCACATTGATCCTAATTCCACCTCGGCTTGGAATGCCGTGATTAAGGGATCCAAGAAATGGATTTTGTTCCCTCCTGATGTGGTGCCACCTGGAGTGCATCCAAGCCCGGATGGTGCAGAAGTGGCATCTCCTGTTTCCATAATAGAGTGGTTCATGAACTTCTACAATGATACAAAAATTTGTAAAAAGAAGCCTGTTGAGTGTGTTTGTCAAGGCTGGAGAAGTTATCTTTGTGCCAAATGGATGGTGGCATTTGGTTATCAACCTTGAAGACTCCATTGCCATTACACAGAATTTTGTTAGCAGGTATCTTGCTTATATTTCTTATATATTCCATACTGGTATCTTCATGCTTAGTTACTTTTTTAATGGCTAAGTAGTTATAATGCAATGGCTACTTTTAATGTACCATTGAATTTTAGTAGAGAAAAAGGGTCCCATAGTTCTGTTAACACTAAATATCTGTAATTCATTTGGAAAATGAAGAACACAGGAGATAACTGAAACCTTAGTTCTGTGATTTGTTAGCATTTAAAAATTCATGTGCTAGAACATTAAAATCAGTTTCTTGCCTGGTTTAAGGCTATGGATGATTGATAAAGTTTAAGTCAAGGATGATCCATTATGTTCTTTTGAATTAAAATAATGTTACAGCCCTTTTTTTGAGCAAACCATTTCCTAGAAACTACCTGTAGAAGGCAATGTGATCTGCTAGTCTACTATTTTCAAATGCATAGACCTTCAGGCAGAGTGGCATAATCTTTTGATAACCAAATTTGGATCCATACTAGCTTGGAACTACTTGGTTAGAATAAGGGGAACAGCCACTATTAAGAGTCCTTTTTGACTTTTTAGGGCCGGAAGTTTTTTCATTATGCATGTTGTTTCAGTTTCAAACTCTCATTTTTCCAAATAGTTATAGGATATCGAGCCTAATTCTGGCTTGAAACTTCAATGACCTGGACTTGGAATTTGTTGCATCTCTGAGGCAATCTGAATTCTTCATATTTGCCAATTCTTGAAGTTATTTGTAGGCAATACTTTGGTGCAGAGTTAAGGTTCTACTAATGTGATTATTTGCAATTTTGTGTACCAATTCATCATGTTTAATAGAACTGAGAAATGAGAACTGAGGATTCTGTTAAGTACTTATGCTACTGTTACTAGATTCAGCTATCAAGCATCTGCTCCTACAAACATTAGTTTGTAGGTGGTGCCTCATTACAGTTCCTTCAGTTTGAAGAGAATTGATACCACTTGGTTCTAGTTTAATAGTTATAATCACAAGGACTTGGTGAAGAAAAGATAAAGAGGGTGCAAATGATGATAATCTGATCTATAAAATCGGTTTCTACTGCTTTCTCTTGCAGGAGGAATATATTGAATGTTTTGGATTTTCTAAAGAAGCCAAATGCTTGCACAGTTGTTTCTGGAACAAGAGACCGGGCGAATTTGTATGACAGATTTAAAAAAGCCATTGAAGCATCTTTTTCGGGAACTATTGATGACTTGGTATCAAAGGCAGAAGAGAAAAAGGTCCAGCAGAAAAAACTTTCATTCTGGGACTCAGTTACGGATTCGAATGCAGGTGCTTTCAAGTTCTCTTTTTAGTCTGCAACTGATCTTTACTTCAAGGACAGGTATTTAGCAGTTTTCCAGAAATCAGTTATTCTTTATTCACATCACAACGGGTAAAGAAAATAGATCTCTTTCAAATTAAGATTTCTGAGAAATATTAGACCATTAAAATCTCGTTTCTTGTAATACTTTCTGTGTTTTGCAAAGCATTACTGTGCTTCCTATATGTTCAATTTTTTATTTTTTCATTCTATTAGAATTTTGAAGTAATTGAGAATTAGAACATGTTTCCTGTTCCTGCCGGTAAATGGTAGGTAACTGTGCTGCTTAAGCAGCTTTTAAGATTTTGATGGCGTTCGAACCATGTTGCTTTAACAACCCAGGCGAGGTTTGCCACCAACACACAGTAGTGTTCAAAAGTTTTTGCAAGGTATTTAGCTCATATTAAGCATCAAGATTGATGATATATCTCCAAGGTTTTCTATTTCTTATCTGCCACAACTATCCATTTATTATCTAGATATTTCTCAAGAGTCTCCCCTTCTATTTTTTATTTTTATCCCTTTTTGATTCCCTTAGAACTGGGGGCAAATGATCACAAAACTCATGCCTACCTCAGTGTTAATGCTATCAAGCAATAAAGTCGATCACTAATTGCCAAACTTCCTGTAAAAAAATAAAATTAAAAATTACAAAAAAAAAAAAAAATGAAATCTCATATCTGCCAGATACTAGCCAATATTCAATAACCTGCCTTAACTGCTTTTTACAGTGGCAGTGGTAACCCGGTGGCGGAATAGATGTCCCCAGAGATAAATAAAACAATAAAAGTAGATGTAAGAACAAAGAAAGGAAAAGTACAAATGGAAAATGTTGACAACAAACGTAGAATCGCAAATTGAAGAGCCAACAAAATGTAACTTTGACCATGTCCACGTCTAATCAACCTAAACTAGGTTAGCTCTAAAATCCTGTAAGAAACGAACAATTTCATTTGCACTACCAAAGAGGGAAAACAGAAACTTTCCAAAAGTTACGGAAATATAACTGGAACTGGTGGATACAAAAGCAAAAGCCAATTCCACCAGAATGAAACTCACCGAAGCTTGAGCCCTATATGAGATTCCAATATGATTGACCAGTGACATTACTGCAGCAACTCATTCTTATTGAAACTCACAAATTTTGACACAGCTTGTTAGTACAAAAATGATGTACTCGGTGGACCAAGAACAAACATCTTTTAATCACTGCCAAGTTACAAATAACTAAATATTCATGAATGTTAGCCAACATAAACACAAAAAGTTCAATAGTTTGGGACCGCTCAATGTCTTTTCAAATTAAACAGGATCCACTAAATTGAGTGTTTGTTTTCCTTTTTACATGAATATTTGGATTAATAAAGGAGACCACTTCCCAGTACATATGAAGCAAAAGGTCAGTCAGTTCCTATACAGTATTAAACACGGGAAAGGGAAGCTGTGTAAGAACCGCTACTGTACTTCAAGCCTTTTAAGAAGGCAGATCGGAGATGAGGAGAAAAGGTAGTGTCTTGAATTCCAAAATAATTGTTACTTTTTTGCAATGCTTCATCTGCTGTGGCTTGAGGATCAGATTCCCCCAAATTAATGTCCAAACCATTATTCAGGCCAATTGATGTGGGCTCTACTTTAAGTCATGAAACTGCATATCATTCATGTCGAAACAACAAAGTGAGAATTTCATGCGATAAAGGCCACAAGCATTTCCATGTCAAAAAGGTACAACAGAAGCAATAAAACATGGGCAGTGCCTCATCACTCTGTAATTAAATACTATTCAAAACGTCCACCAACCAGCAGGGTGATAATTCAGATATCCATTGGAAACAATACGATGTAGACTACTTTTATCCAATAAGAGAACTTGTTACTTACAACAAAGAGTTGTTCCGTTTGATTCCGCTCCGTACAACTTTATTTTCAACTCTATTGAGTACCACTGAAATATTTTTTTTCTATTTCTCAGAGAGGAGCTGCTTTTAGTCAGGGTGGCATAGTTACTCATAATGTGCAATTGATGAACACAAATACTGACATCTAAAACCACAATATACATCAGAAAATGAGATTTCATTGTCTCCACAAAATGATGTTTATTGAGCATCAAGCATCAGTATGATATAATAACACTAACTTTGCAAGCATCATGCACCATCAATAAATGGAATACTTGAAAGAAGTAAACGGATCCACATAATGCCAGGCTCACAACAAAAACTCAGAATAGCTAGACTGAGCCTTAACATGGTACAATGTTAGATATTAATAGCTAAGGGAGGAAAGCTGGATACCTTGCCTCAAAGCTACTCCCATTGGATCCCAGACTATTACATATACTGCTAACTACCCATGGTGGAATATATGCATCCTTTATTTCGACACTGTAACAGATGCCAGGAGATGAACCTGGGGCAGGTTCACCAGCACCATTAGAGTCCTTTAGTGGCAAATGCATTTGATCAGCTCGCCTCACCTCCTTGCATCTAACCTGCATACTCAGATAAGGTAAAATATCTGTAGTGTGGAAGACATTATATAGCAACCCAGATAATATAATAACACAATCAATCCAGTTTCAAACTGCACTATACTACTAACATAGACTTAATGGAACCCTTTCTATGCCACAAGAGCAGGAATCTTATACAGAAGCAGCATTGCCAAGTTACTATTGTAGACAAAAACAGGTTTAAAACAACATTTATCGATGACTAACTAACAAGATATGTTGAATATCAAAAGTTAGATTCAGTCTGCTCTTCATTAGGGAGAAACACAAGTACTTCAATTGAAGTTCAGCATATTGCAAAGATAGAGTTGGAGTTTCTGATCGACCTTTATATTCAGACCACAATCCGAAGGAGCTACATTGTTATTAGTAGTATAGGTACTCTATATGCATTTTAGTTTCTTCACTAAATAATCAAAAATAAACTTTTGTGGACATTATATAATTATATTCTTTTTTCTTTTTTTTTTAAAAAAAAACCACTTACTGTACAATTTGCAAACCAACCTGTGGAGCAGAAAGAGTGGCGTTTTCAAATGGCACTGGAGAATATAATAGAGGAACATCCATACCAGTCAGAGAGTTGAAAAAGAATCTGCCCAGAAACCATGGCAAATAAGGAAAAGAAAAAGGTCAAACGGAAGATAAAAAGGGACTAAAGTACATCCCATCAACTAAGATTGTTAGTCATATTATCTTACAAACAACACCCCCAACACATTACTCACTTTTGTTCCAATGGGGTTATTACAACAAACAAAATTCTTTCTTGTGGGTCTGAGAGAAGGTTAAAATCAGGTAATGCACTCACCTAAAGTTTAGGAGAAAATCATATAACCCATGTACACTTTGGTTTCCAGTGAACATTAGCAAAGATTGCAGGCTATTATCCACATGGGACATTGCAACAAAATCTTGAGCCTGCATTAATTATTTATAGAATCAAAAGTCAATAAAGCACAAAAAATATTCACAAAATAGCTCACAAGTATAACTTGCCAGAAACACAATTTCAGTAGTGTTATCAACATTTCAAGCTCTCCAGGTGGGTGACAAATTATTGAATTTCTTTGAAATTTCTGATCAAAAGAATACTGAAAAAGCTCCATCACCATGTTCACAAAGTTCCTTTTATCAGGCATTATGGGAAAACATATGGGAACCCACATCATAGAATGTGAAACATGAGGCAACAGCTAACTTATTAATCATGACATGCACAAGGAAATCAAATTATCCAACAAGCATCAAAATGAGGGGAAAAAAATCCCATAGGACTGTTCTTGACAGATACCACAGTTCCTTTTGTAGCTGAAAGTAGATATGATAAAAACAGTGAACATGTGTACAGTTCTACTACCTGATTGAGATTAAATTTTTCAAGCTTTAAAAGCTCAACCAGGTCTTCTGTGGTAACTTCATCCACCTTAGAGTCCTGCAAAAGGGAATGGATCAAGCTAAAGTAATATTACTCCGGAGACTGAAAACTCTAGGCTATCAAAATTTATTAATGGTAAGTGAATAGCTCTGTTTAGCAAGAGTACACAAAACAATGATTCCGTGCAACCCGTACAGAATGGTGGAGCATTTCATCAAATACTCAGACTACTCTTGGATCCATTTCTCTACTAACTACATCATGCATGACAAGAATAGGCAGAGAATGGACCAGTTCCCATGCAAACACATTTGTAAATACTAGTGGTTTTTTCTGTTCAACTTCGGTTTCTATATAAGCACTGTAATATTACCTCCCCAAAGATTACTTTGAAATTCTAATTCTGGTTTAACAGATTCCTTCAGAGTACTTTTTTTCCTTTCCTTCACAATATTTTGAAAAAATGCACAAGAGATTGTTGGCAATCACTATTATGTGAAAATTCATATTCAAATATTATACCTAGATTTTTGTAAAATATGGATTCAAATATTGAAAGTTTTGAACAAAAAGTTGTTCTGTTAAACATATAATTCGAGACATAAACAAGCAACTGTCCCGTCACAAATATTGAGGATTTTTCATGAAAACGAAATCTTACATGTTCCTTCAGCAGTGACCTTAAACCTCTTGTGGACTGAGATATATATGCATTGCAAGTACGTTTCTTTGAACCATCACAAGCTGTAAACATCACTACAAAATGTACAGTGCATACTGCAAATTTCAAAATTTTAGAAATTAGCAAACAGGTTTAACCTTCCTAAATATGATAAGGCCACTACAAAAGTAAATTAAATACTGAAAAGAACTTATAGTCAAATAAATTGTCAAAGCATCTCTTCAGCTTCACGGCATAGGAAGTTCAGAGAAAAGGAGAAAAAATAACCAAAAGACCACTGTGAAACTTATGTTACTTAACAGCATGGGATCATAATGCAACCATATCAATTACTCATCAGAAAAGTTTATTCTTGAAATTCCACGTAAGCATAAAGGAACGAAGATAAGAATTCAAGAGGTGTGTAGTCATTAAAATGAAAAGCCTGGTTAATTATACAAAACAACACTCCATATCAAATATGAAACTATGACCAAAGTGATTTTCTGAAGGACAGAGATGAAGACACACAACAGATCTATATTATTGAGAATGCTTATTACTGATCTTATTAGTATTGCAAAGGTCTAAAGTCATTACCGTAAAAGATGTGACACGTGTTCTTTCTAAGCATGTAGTTAGATGTACAGACTTCTAAAGGAATCCTCCCAAGCCTGCTGTCGATTGCTGAAGAAGTCCACTTGCCCTTTAGCAACAGGGAAAAAAAAAGGTTTATTTAAAATAAGAAGGGAAAAAGGAAATCAAGAGTATCAGAACAACGTTACACCCTAGTATCTCCCGCTGCAGCTGAGGTCAGTGCTGATATAACTGAAGGAGGTAAAGGAGACTGTGGAAACACCCATGAACATAACTTCCCCACACTGCATCCTGGATTACCAGATGTGAGTTCTAAGGAACTTGTCATATCCGGACCTTGAGAAATACTAGCCCAAGATCCATACTGAAATCTATTGTAGAAGGTGCCACAACTGACAGACCTATGAAACCTAAAATATAAAAAGAAGACATAGTTCAAACAGCTAAAATAGTATACCAGACAAATTATACAAATTGTCAAACAAAGAGATAAACATCCACATACTTAACGGAGACAAAACAGAATATGCTGCTGAAAAAGCGACAAATTAATGTAAAGTCAGTAAATACAATCAATAAGAACAATCAAGGACAGCTATAAGAAATCACCAGTTATATCCAAATCACGTCTGAACTATGTGTTTTACCAACAGTAGCAATATGAAATCAATACCCAAAATATATACTATAATTGAACTACCACTTTAATATGAAAAGAAGGAAATTTCATCTGAAAAGGTGTAAAGGATATATCGTAAAGGAATCCATATCAGAAAACATATACTTAAACTCACCAAGTCACTGAGGCTGATGACACTACCCGCGTGGCAGTTTTCAGGGTCAGATCCAGTGGGGTTTTCTTTCCAGGAATAATGAAATCTAAGAAAGAACTTTTTGTCTTAAATTTACAAGTTCTTTCAGAAGACTCAGCTAGTGATGCTGAAGCGGTAAGAGAATCATTGGCAACCAGTCCTTTTAAAGCTTTATCCTGTGAAAACATAGTTCATTTTTTCCCGGAGAATTGATTACTTTAACAAAAGAGGTTCCACAAAGAATAATTAATTACCATATCAAGATTTGACAAGCCAGATAAGTTTTCACTTCAGCACCCAGCGATAGCTCAGCCATGCTACGAAAGGTGCTCTCACTACATTTTTCAGCTGTGTTACAAGTTTTGGTGGTCCTATCTTCAGAGAAGGCGACTGATGTAACAGAATCCCCCTTACTTCCAACGCCAAAAATGATTGTTAAATTGGAGTGCAAACCCAGAATATTAACTTAAAGCATAATACCATAGTCAAATACCATAGAATTTACAATTTGTGTTGACTCTCAGCACCCAAATGTGAGGGAACAGAGGATGCATTCAGTCTGCCAGCATGTTTAAGTGGAGCATTCTCCTGTCAGTGACGAAATACATATTAGATGTGTGTAGAGCAACTATTGGTGACTACATTTGATGATCTAAAAATAGAAAGTTGAATTATGTGAATATAGGATTTGAATTGATATGTAGCAGACAAAATTCAAGAGATTCATTCATGGAACTGTTCCAACCTTGGAAAATATAAGTATTTCCTCTTTGGATTGCAACCTAAGCCTAATGCTGTTCTTTCTGACAGGAAATAGTTCATCCATACGAATATCAATATATCTTGGATTTTATGGTACAATCTTTTTTACATGCAGGAACAACTCCATCACCATTCCTACGGAGGACAAACCAATTATTGTGAGTAAAATACAATAACTACAAGAAAGATAAAGGCAGGAAAAACTCACATCGCAGAAGCAGTTACTGGAGATGGATATTCATCTACAAGCTCTATGACATTCTTTTGTTTGAGCAGCTCTCCCTGTCATTTGGAGAAAAGGTACAAGACATCTTCTCCTTTATGATTGAGATATGGTGAAATATCCTGCTTGAAAGGTAATATATCCGAATGTTCTGTGCCATTAACTTGCATTACGTAATTTTCAACAAGAAAAAGTGTTGCAACAAACAGATACTACTGATTTTTATACACAGTGAAGAAAAAGTAAATGTTTTGTACTTGATATGGTAAAAAAGGTGAAAAATGTACAATTCCATCTTTTTCATAATTACTTTATAGATTTCATCAGCATCGAAAAAACTACTTAGCTCATCACAATATATACTTTTACGAATGTAACCACCAAGGAAAATTAAATGCCATCTTATTCGAACCTGTAGTTTATTTTGACGTCCAACATTCAATTATTTGATTCCATGTAGATTATATAGTAATATAATACAGCACACTCTTTAGAAATTGAATTAAACTCGTTAAAAAAAACCCTTGAACTACCAGGTATTTAAAAGCAATGAATCGTAATAATTAAAAACTGGTATCAGAAATGAAACAAGGCAACCAAAATAGAGAAAGAAAAAGTACCCGCAATTCAGAGGGAGTTTTATACACATCAGAGTAGTAGCTGTAGAAACCTTGGAAGCTCCTCCGCCACCATATTGAATAGTAGTATTATTCGCCGGAACCAAAGGAGCAACCTTGGCCATGGCTCCTCCTTTACAGTAAGTTCTTCTTCAAACAAACTTTTCAAAAACTAAAATAAGAAAAAAAAAATGGCAGATTTGATGCATACGAGTATTATATAAGCAAATAACAAAAATAAATCAACAATTAATTGATTCATTTTGTAATTTTACCTGTACGATTTGGATGTTAGTGCCCTAACCCTAAATCGGCAATTGAGATGGAGCGCGCGGCCCACTGTGGGAGAGCAGTGGTGGTTGATTTGAATGAATTTGATTTCGCTCCTCTGGCTTTCGGACAACCTTTCTTTATTATTTTTTGAAAAATTCTCTAAAAAATTATTTTTTGTATTTTGAGAATTTATACAAAATAATATAAATTTTTAAAATCGAAAAAATAAATTATATTATTTTTATTTTTCTGCCTTTTCCTTTTTCTTGTGTGTGGGTCTCGCCATGGGACTCACACGAGTCCGCAGTTTATGTGCTTTGGTGTACAAATATTTTAGGGTTAATAATACTTTACCTCTACTAAATTAGTTGAATAATTATATTTTATCCCCTCTGAATTATAAAAAATATACTTTGCTTCTTATTTACATTATTCATTCTTTAAAAATTTTAAAATCAACAAGATAATTTAGTTAAATGACTTAAATACCTTTAACACTATATTTTGATTTTTTATATATTTAAATTTTGATAGTGATGTAATAACTTTTTAAAAATAAACTATATAATATTTTAATAGAATCCATATCAGCATATTTCTTGATCAAATTTTTAAATTTTTTTATTTCATTTTATATTATTTCGAACTTGAATGGTTAATTATAATAGTAGAACAATTCCCAAATGGGCTTATTTTCTATTAAAAATTCTTCTTTAAATATATTGTATGACAATACATTTTTTTAATAAAATTTTGTGATTTTTTTAATGTCTCTTAACATTTTATAATTTTAGTATTCGGATAAAGCTGTGCAAATTGTAATGTCAAATATAATATAATTCAACATTTTCTCATATTTTCACTCCCTAATTCTTTTGTTATTATATTTTATTATAATAATAGTTTTTATTATAATATTAGTTTGTTATTATATATTTTTCTAATTCTTTTATAATTATCAAACATCAAAATTAAATATATGAAAAATCAAAATATAATACTAAGGGTATTTTAGTCATTTATCTTGATATTATAAAATTTTTAAAGGATAAATCATGTGAATAGAGGGCAAAGTGTAATTTTTCAGTTCAAGGACAAAGTGTAATTACGTACCTAGTTCGAGGGCAAAGTATTATTAACCCAACATTTTAATCATATTATTTAAAAACAAAAAAAAAAACTGTGGGATAGAAGTTGTTCCAGATAGTGGTCTAGTGTTGGGTTGTGTCGGGATTAGAGGCTTAAAGTAGGTTCATAGTAGGCTAATAAGAATTCTCAATTTAATTAAGAGTATATTTATATATTTTGACAAATATAAAGTAACAAAAAGTTTCAAAATCATAGAAATGGCACCGTTTGGACTACCTCTTGCAATCATTTTTTGACGCAAATATATAGATAGGCAAATAATCACACCTAAATTATATTTTTGTAATTATTTTTTAATACAAATAAATAAGTAAATAAATTTGTAATCCTTTTTTAACACATGTAAATAATATTACATTTCAAAAAATTATTATAATATTTAATCTAAATAATATTGTCAATAATAAAGGTTATCCAAATAAAAATAAACAAGTCGAATATTCTAATATCTAAGTTTGTTCGGTTATTTTATAGATTTGTTTAAATTTGATCTGGCTATTTTTTGAGTTTAATTTAACGAGATTTTACTGAATCAAACTCAAACAGGGGAGGCAGAAATTTTTTGTCATTGGGGGGCAAAGTTTAATCCTTTCAAATCATTAATCGTTGTATTTAAAACCTACATCACCATTTTGAAACTTTAGTTTCTCAAAATATTCTCTAGGTTACTATGATAACCTTGCAAAATTTAAATTATGGCTTACTATAACAAAAACAGATTGTCCAATTACAAATGTTATGTATCGATGCGGATAATATATAATTTTTTGGTCTAGTTAATTTAGGATTTCAAAGAAATTTTGTAAGTAAAAAATTAAAATGATAAGGCATTTTAGTTTATAGATGAAAATAGACTCTATAATGACATCAATTCTTCTCTCGGGAGATTATGGGAAGATCTTACCAAATGGCATACTAAATTATATTTTTAAACTAATAAGATTTTACTATTTAAAGTAATGAATTTAAAAATAAAATGAATTAATGAGTTACTATTTAAAATACTAAAAATTCATTGATTCCTGAATTCCACTTGAAATGTCACTTGATAAAACATTCTTATAATAAAGTTTTTTCCGTAGGGAGAGGGGAGTAATTTCAATTTTAGTAGACTAAAACTAAGTGCTAAAGAAAACAACATTTTTGGAAATATATTAGTAGGGGCAATTATTCTAATTACTTATTTTTTAATACTAACAATAAGATCTGGATGGGCCAGTGGGGCACGTGCCGCCACTGAGCTCTTTGTACTTTCATCATGAAGTCAAGTAATTTAATTTCGTTTTTTTGTTACATATATAAATTTAAAATTTTATTTTTAACCAATCGAGTTTAATAAGGTTGAATAGAATACAATTTGTTTGAATTTTGAGTTGATTATTGATTAACTTGTTGTATACGCGTCCCCGTCCCCATGCAAAGGCAGTTAAAAGTTTCGAACTACTGCTAATAAACTCTCGACCAATCCTATCCTTTTAGACTACAAATCTTACCAAAATGATTTGGATCATAAGATTACCACTTAAACTTGTGAAAATTAACATATGATATGGTAGAATCCGTAATTACACTGCAATTTTCAGCACAAATCTCTCCCCGTCTTCCAGCACACCACCTGGAAAAATGGTGTGAGAGATAAAGAGGAGAGAAACAGAAAAAGTGGCTTAAAATGGAAAATTTTGTGATCTCCTTCATTTTCGAGTGGAACCCAATTCAGATTCCAAACTAAACGATCCATTCATATTCTCATTAGAGTCAACTCATCAACTCGCTCTCTATATCCATTATTTTCTTTTTCTTTTTCTTTTTTTAAAATAAAATTTTGATTTCCCATTCATTCTTTCATGCCAATTTGATTATCACTTTATAGTTATTTTCATTAAAAAAAAAAAAGTGTATTAAATTATAGCCTTTTACCATTCTTTTAATTGTTTGATAGCTTCCAATTTGTGTATGTCTCTCAAATTGGTTAAATTAATTAGAGCATTTTATCCATCAGAAGTTTGGAGTATTTGAGGTTTGCTGAATTAGGGAAGATAGGAATCTTGTGGGGTTTCAGGATTTGATCCAAGTTTGAATTGATCTGATCATAAAGATTGAATTTTTAATATTTTTTGGGCAGAAATATTAATGGGATCAAGAAAGTATTATTGTTTATGTAAACCCAAGATTCAGGAGAGATAGGAAGAATTTCCAGGTAACAAAATCAATTGATGGGGAATACATGTTCAGGGCCCAATTTGGGGAACAATGGTTTCTTGCAATCTGTTACAGCCGCGGTCTGGAAAAGATTAGACCGGCAACAGGGAATCACTCTCCCTTCCCCAGAACAAGAAAATAGTAGCAAGAATGCTGGCAAAAGCAACAAGGAGAATAATCAGAAATCAGGGGGTTCATCTTCCAAAAGGTCAGACCCTGATTCTAATCCATCTGATATCCAAAGTATCCCCCCCACACCGGTTAAAATAGCCGGTGAGGAGCCCCAAAAGCATGAAAAGACAGATTCTGATGGCAGGAATAATAATAAAGGTAATAGTAATGTGGATAGTAGTAGCAATAATAAGCCTGTGGAGGCTGCCAAACCGAATAAGCCTGGTCATTTCAAGAGAGTTTCAAGTGTAGGGCTTCAAGTTGAATCAGTTTTAGGACGAAAAACAGGGAATTTGAAGGAAATATATAGTTTAGGGAGGAAATTAGGACAAGGGCAGTTTGGAACAACGTTTTTATGCACCGAGAAGGCCACAGGGAAAGAGTATGCATGTAAATCAATTGCTAAGAGGAAGTTGACTACAGAAGAGGCTTGATGTGGAGGATGTGAGGAGAGAAATTCAGATAATGCACCATTTGGCAGGGCACCCCAATGTGATATCCATAGTTGGAGCTTATGAGGATGCTGTTGAAGTCCACGTTATTATGGAGCTTTGTTCGGGAGGGGAGCTTTTTGACAGAATAATACAGAGGGGGCACTATACGGAGAGGAAGGCTGCTCAGCTTGCAAGGGTCATAGTTGGTGTTGTGGAAGCATGTCACTCACTAGGTGTTATGCATAGGGACTTGAAGCCTGAAAATTTTCTTTTTGTCAATGAGGATGAGGAGTCACCACTTCAGACCATTGATTTTGGCCTCTCAATGTTTTTCAAACCAGGTAATCTCTTCCTGACCTTTTCTGTTTAACTTCTGTAGATAATTGCCTTGTGATTGAAATTTTGGAAGATTAGAATGATGAAACCTTAGCTTGAGTACTTTTGGAGAAGATCGTGTGTTAAAGTTGATCAGATAGGTTATTGTTGAACCTCTTTGGTTGACAATCACCTTATGCAAGATACATGGACAATGCTATGTTGAGCATATATTTGGGGTTATTGACTAGGAAAATATTCATTTCTGAGACATTATTAGAAAAGCCTTTTTTTATGCCTGCAATGCATCAACCAGGATCTTGCTACTGTCAAGGGCACAGCACGATTTCAGGGGGGGTGCACAGGCTTCTTTTTCTCTTCTCATTTGTTGAAGAACTAAGTTTTCTCTATACAGGTGATACATTTTATGATGTGGTTGGAAGCCCCTATTACGTTGCACCTGAAGTGTTACGGAAGCATTATGGTCAAGAGTGTGATGTTTGGAGTGCTGGAGTTATCATTTACATATTGCTAAGTGGGGTACCACCTTTTTGGGATGGTGAGTGCTTTGTTTCTGAACTTGTTCTCTTATTCATTTCATTGTATTTACTGATTTCTATGACCTACTTATCTCTGACCCTGAATTTTTACTTTGGATCAGAAACGGAACAAGGAATATTTGAGCAGGTCTTAAAGAAGGTGAACTTGACTTTGTTTCAGAACCCTGGCCTTCAATATCTGAGAGCGCAAAAGACCTTGTCAGAAGAATGCTTGCAAGAGACCCAAAAAAGAGGCTCAAAGCACATGAAGTTCTAAGTGAGTCTGCTGTACTTAAAAGGGCTCCATTTTTTAATCTCTAGACATCAACTATCTAGTTCAGTCGGTAATTTCATTCTAATTTTAGTCTTTCACTTTCTGTACTGTCTATAAATAAAAGAAGAAAACAATTGTTAGGCATTACATAATGTGACATTCTTGGAATTTTTACCAAGTAAAAGAACTTTAAAATCATTATTGAACTTGTGATTCTCCGGCAAATCTATTTGGTAAAAACAGAGCAAAGAATTTCAGTCAAACAATGTGGCTCCATCCATTGGCCTATGAAACTTATTAAAATGCTGCTTGAATATAATGCATTTCCTATTGCAGGCCACCCATGGGTCCGAGTTGATGGTATAGCTCCTGATAAGCCTCTTGATATCTGCTGTTTTAAGTCGTCTGAAGCAATTTTCTGCTATGAACAAACTCAAGAAGATAGCTATTAGAGTAAGTTCCTTTGATCCTTTAGAACTTGAGCGTTTTAGGATGTTATAGGTACCATGAACACAAAATGCCAGTAATCTGGACTTGTTTCTAGAGCCAAATTGATGTTTGTAGTACAACACTAGAATTTCCGAAAGAGTATCTTTTAATGAGATACCCTTTTTATCCACCAAGCTTAACGTACCGTTTCCATATGGCTTAGGATTCTTGATATGGCATTTTGGTCAGTTACTTAAGATATTTCTATTAATCAAAATTCTGGTGCCTATGTGCAATGCTTTGAAGCAACAGTACTGCTTTTGTGCTATAGCTTACCAATCTTATTTATTAATGGTAGGTTATTGCTGAAAGTCTGTCTGAAGAGGAAATTGCAGGGCTCAAACAAATGTTCCAAATGATAGATGTGGATAATAGTGGAAATATTACACTGGAGGAACAGGTCAAAAATGGCTTGGAAAGAGTGGGTGCTAATCTAAGGGATTCAGAAATAGTTTCTCTGATGCAAGCTGTAAGTGCAAATTGTTCAAAAGGTTTTCTTTCATGAGTTGGCTTTTTATGGTTTTTTTCTTCTTCTTCTTCTTCTTTTGACTTTTATCAGTTTGTTGCTCTTCTGTTCCTTGCTTGTTTCCTGTTGATTGCTGCCTAAATTGAGTTAGCGGCAGCCTTAGGGATGGAAAGAAATGATAGTCTGCTTTTACTGTAAACAAGCATCAGTTCGGGCTTTACCTTTCAGTTTCATAATACTAATACAACATTTCCAAGTTGTCATGCCTGTCTGATTCAACAACTTCATAGCTCCATGCAAATTGTCATAAAGGAAACATGTAATCAGTGAAGTGAGCATCTTGATCAATTAGTAGATGATGAGAAGCTTAAAACTTGATTAGTGTTGTGTAAGATGGCTGTTAACTTGGTATAGTCTTGACCACAATGATGTGGTCATGAAGTTGGAGTTGTTTTTCCATATTCAAATTCAGAATTTATAATAATTCTTTGATTGCCCCTTTATGCCTTCCTCTAACTCAAATTTTGCTTGTACACCTGCTTTACTAGAGAGCATTTTTACAGAACTACTTGTGGTATTTGACATTCAACCAGTGTTTGCTGAAACGTGCTTTTATTTGGACCATGCAGGCAGACGTTGACAATAGTGGTACCATTGACTATGGTGAATTTGTAGCGGCAATGCTCCATCTGAACAAGATCCAGAAGGAGGATCATATGTATGCAGCATTTTCATATTTTGACAAAGATGGAAGTGGGTACATCACAAAAGATGAGCTCCAACAGGCTTGTGAGCAGTTTGGTATGGGAGATGTTCACCTTGACGAAATTATCCGTGAAGTTGATCAGGATAATGTATGCACCCCCCATTCAATGACATATAATATGCTTATATCTGTGTGTTTTTGTGTACAGAGTAATCCTATTTTGAAAATATATTTATTTCATATAAGTGGTATGCTCTTCTTATTCTTTTCTGTTTGCTTTTCTTCCTTTTTCTTTTCCAGGATGGACTTATAGATTACAATGAATTCGTGGCTATGATGCAAGACACTGGTTTTGGAAATGCAGGATTGTAAAGCAGTGTAAGCAATGCGTTTAGAAATTGTAGAACAAGATCTAGTGCATCACTTCCTTTTGTAGTGTTACTTGTACTAGTATATTCACATGTACAAGTGAACAGAAAAATCTGACTCCATTCTGTTGTAAAGTTTAGTAGAGCTTTGGAGAGGAAGGGCGAGTCTTTTTTTTTTTTCTCTTTTCACAGTCTTGTTTAGTTTCTACGTTGTTATTGTGCACTAGATATAATTACAGTTGGTAATCTTATCAAGTCTTTCTGCTTTGCCTATCGAATTGATTACATGTGAACTCAGGAATATGAGCAAGGAAATGATGCGCCAGTTACAAAATTTATGTAATGTGCTACTTATTAGATACTTATTGGATGGGGCTGAAATCAGGTCAATTTTCTATGTTGGGTTATTAGATTGGCAATTTGCAGGCAGCACATCTTCTGAATGACTGTGTAAGCATTGGATTTGTGAAAGATAAGAGACAAATTTCAGTCTCATCCATTTTTCTATGCATTCCTTTTCTTTTGGAGAAGTCACTGTACATTTCAACTGTCATCAAGTTCAGAACCAAACTGCATTGGTCTTGTCCCTTGTGCATTGGATGAACTGCTTCTACGGGCATATTTAGCAACCATGATTCCTCATATATACTGCAAACTGGTGCTTCAACCATTGAGGTGCGTAAAATCCAATCTTTTAATAGTTGATTCAATTGGCCAGTTCCATTCATCTGTACGAGTAGAAATATCAGTAGATAATTTTTTCTTCATATGGGTTCTATCATAATTCACATCATCGTACTTCTTGATACAATTAATGAAGTTTTCAAGTGGTCCGAGATACACTAAGAGACTAATGACATGTGACTAATTGTAAAATATAATTAATGCAACTTCTTTTGTCGAAAGGTGGCTTTTTCGCTGCCGTACCTTCACTAACAGGGATCTTGAAGAAGGGCATATGTAAAATTAGTTAGTAATTCTTAGCTGAGAAAACAGTGAAACAGGACAGTAAAAAGAATTTATGTTATGGCTTAAATTCCCAGAAACACAGATCAGATCAGAGTTGTATTGGATAGGGTACTTTTTGGTTTCTTGTCATTGCAATTATGAACCCAAGTAGTATACCTTTTCATCACGTGATATCAGTTAAGTTGCACACGACGTTTAACCTAACACCCCATCACATATAACTTTCTAAAATCATTTATGTACCAGAACTTTTTCACATTCATCCTTCATTTTCAACCTCCTTTATGAAGAATAGAGAGAGGGTAAAAAGATGTCTGAAGTCTCAAAAATTGTCCACTTTCTATGACTTGCTTGTTTAGCTAGTCTGCATTATAGGGACCATCTTTTCTATGGTTAGGATAGAGATTTCCTGAAAGAGACTGTGCCTGCAGAAGATGAAGATGAGCTACAGCTAGTTACACTACTAACTACACCTTTTTCTTGATTGCTCTCCCTCATATATAACAGACCAAATCAAGCACCACCATGCATTCCACTGTGTTTGCTGTGTTTACCCTCATTGCTTGCATTATGACAACTCAATAGGATTTTATTAGCCACCTTAATTTGTTCATTCTCGTATCAAGAATTCCACAATGATGCAACCAAGTATTGGTGGAAATATCTAACTGCCATTTTTCATCTTAGTAATGATTAATATTTGAGACTTGTAAATTCTGTCCACAATGTGTGGATTTTATTGTCTAGTAAATATCAATATAGAGTAGTTATAATCTTGTAATGCTATTGGCTATGACTTTAAGTAACAGATTATTTTGCTCAAACACTTGAGCAAAATGAAGAAAAATATATTTTCTGTTAGGCAACAATTGCCAAAAATAAAACACAACCTTCGAAAGTGATTTAGAAAACGGGTTTTTTTTTAACTTGGAAGGCGGTGCCATTCTAGGGTTATTCCATTTGAAATGATATTTTTATTAGCTTCAATGTGCTATCCAAAATTAAATTGATTAAAATAACCAATTTCACTAATTTCACTAAAATTTCTTTTGTTTTATGTATATTTTGTAAGAATAAAAAAATTTAGCAGGGGTCATTTACTTACTTTTCCAATCGTAAAAATAAGTCAATAATGCATATGCTTACAAATCGCCTACTAATAAGAAAATTAATAATAACAAAGTCAAACTTATAATATTTTGATAGTATAATCGTTCTCTCATTGTATAATCTAGCCTTATTGGGCCTTCACTAAAGTTTCTAAATTGGCAATTGGAGTACCAACTTGACTAGAGGTGTTCATGGATTGGATATCCAATTTATAAATTTATTATCGGACTCAACCCAGTTATATCGGTCGAGAAAAAGCAACTCGATACCCAATCCATATGCACGAGGTACTTGGTCAAAATGGGTGTTGGATGATCAAAACCTGACCCGGTCCAATATTACATTTTTAATGTCAAAACTTTTTTAAAAAAATACAAAAATAACTTTTAATTACACATATACCCTATGAATGAGAAGGATAAAAGAAAAAATCCATTAATATTAGTCCATAATATGTAAAATAACAGAGTTAACCTTATATATAGATTGAATCGAATATTCGATGGGTCACAAATCTAATTCAATTTTATTAATCAATTCAAATACTTTATTTTTACGATTTATTTCAAATCGGTTCAATAAATTTTTCAAATATGGGAGTCAAAATGACAGACTTTACATACGGCTATGGTCATTTCCCATCACTTGATTGGACAAATAATTAAAGTAGTAGTATGCAAAACGAAAAGTTGATGATAGTCCAATCATCATCAGAGATACGTGATCTTGGTCATTGACGTGGAAGCTTTGGGAGGTGACAAATTGTCACGATTGCCACTTGTCAATACCAAAGAAGTAGAATGGTCTTCTGCCATTCTTCTGAGCTGTATCCTCAACAAGTCCAGAACTAAAGTGTCATGTTATGCACGTGGCGTGGCTGATTGATTGCTCCTCGATCACACACTAATAAACTAATTACACCTTTTCAAAGTGCGTCCACCACCCTGGCCACCGGGCAGTACTGTCCTTGTCACGTGCCTCACCCCGTCCATCGGGCGGCACCGCCCACTAGATTCATTTCAGCCGATTGCATGCGCCTATCACTTTTGGTAGAAAAAAAGTAGGGTTCTAGCAATATCTTAGTCTTTCTCATCCATGCACAACCTAAAATTTGACCGACTCATGAGAATACGTCCCCAGTAATAATAATAATACAATTTTGATAGATAATGATTTCGTTTTTTTTTTTTTTTTTTTTTAAAAATTTATAGGTGTATGATTTTTTAAAATATAATGTATTATATTAACAAACTTTTAAAATACAAGAAGTTAATTTTTAAATGAATTATAGAATTTTTCGTGTTTGATACCAAAAATATATGTATCTAGAATTTTCCACATCATTTCTTTAATCCAATTAAGCACATTTTAAATTATTACAAATAAATAGAAAAGCGCATTCCTTGCATTTATTTCTGCTTTTTTTTTTCCCCTTTTAGCTGGTCTGAAATTTGCTTGTGGAGTACTTGTCACAAGATATTTTTAAGCCACCCTCTGATTTATATAAGAATTTCATTTTTATCTATATATGAAAAAGATGATTGGAAATATTCGCTGCATATACTTCAAAAATCATTCATGTGATAAAATAGTACAGACTTGCAGATATTTTATTCATGATCATTGTTACGTTAACCAAATATCTAATAATTTTCCAAGAGAAAGTAACATCTCATTTTATACAAAATAACAGTACATGCAGTGGTAGCTACTACGTATCAAATCCCTTTCGGATCAAATCCAAAAGATTGCATAGAAAATATGTGCAGTCAGTTGATGTATATCCTTTGATTTCCCACCTGTAAACCATAGATATTAAACCCGACTTAGATGAAGGAACTCAGCGAGAGAGGTGAGCAAATGCGTTATTGGTTCAATCGACGAGTTATTAATATATATTATTTTATTAATAATATATAATAATTTTAAATTATTAGATATAAAATATCTGTTAAAAATATTTATAAAATATATTTATTAAATTTTAATCTATTCTTGATGAATTTAGAATAACTAATTATTTAAAAATAAAACGTATATATTGTAATAGTTATGTTTAAATTTGTGTAGTATAATAATGTATAATAAATATATAGAAATTAAGAGTGAAGTATGAAATTTGAAAAAGATAAAAGAAATAAAAGTAAGGTAACAATCAAACAAATAGCAAATGTTGTAATAGTTGAAATTTTATACTCATTCACTTGGAGGTTTGGAGTTCAAATCTTGGTAAAGGGGTTTGTCTTCCAATTTTTGGAACCTCCAGATTCCTTAAAAAATCGACTCGGTTCCCAGTCTTTCCAATTCAATCGACAGGTTCCATGGGTTCAATCGAAAGTGCGCTTCTTATCCGGTCAGAATAAGAACCCAACCCGATCTACTAACCGGTTCAACCGATCAGTTGAACCGCCAAGTCAGGTCGGGTTTCATAACTATGTTTAATGTCTTAACAGAATAAGCTACCATACATGTTATAAGTACTACGCATGGAGTAAGTTTTGATTACTCACTCCATAATGCGAAGTGTATATAATAGCTATTGAGATGACTAAAAAGCATAAAGGTCGTACTACTTTTTAATTTTCCAATAGTCAAAAATATTACTTCACAATGAAAAGTGAGTAGTAAAATTTTTTTTCTACGAATATTAATTAGCTTGTTTTCCAAGTTAATTAAGAAGCAACAATAACAAAATTCAAGTATTGACAAACTCTGCAAAATTGATACGGAGTGATTTTGACAAAACGTCAATTTGACAAACTTTTAATTTGCTTAGGAACCACATTGCTTGTGGTTTGTTTGAGACGTATCCAAAATCAGCTCCAAGCGCTTCATACCAGTCTACAATTTTTTTATTTAATAAAATGACGTTAGCACCTGACAATATTTTTTGATACAAAATTATCCCTCTTTATATATCCTGATATTTCCATCAGTTCACTATCACTTTGTCTCACCCTCACACGAGTCCTAGATATTTCTATTGCTAATAATAGAGAAAAATTTCAATAACTATGATTTTATAAATGTCACGGAGTTGGATAAAATCATTAATATGATGGAAACACTAATTTTAAGAAAGTTTCATATTACCATCAAATCTTAGGGTCTTCTTAAGCTAATATATATATATTTTTATAATTCTTTAACTTTATTGTTTTTTGTGAATATGAATTATTTAATGATGTATGACTAAAGTATTCAGAATCTAGAAATGTCATTTTCTTATACATAATTTTTAATCTGTTTCATTTGGTTTTATGTATACGATTTTTAAGGAGGTGTTTGGTTTATGGGCATGAGAGGAAGAATGGGAATCAAAGTTAATGATACCCATAGATATTGTTTGTGTTGAACACTGTGGGAATAAAAGTATTAGAAAATGCCTACTTTCATTCCCTTCTTGTAACATGAGTTTCAAAATAAGTAACTCATTAATATAATGAAACTCATTCATATGTTAAACCAAACAAGTAAGGGAGAAGGACAGAAACCCATACAAATAGTGGAATTTATGATTCCCATTTCGATTTCGATTCCCGAATGTGAACCAAACACCTCCTAAATATGTTTTCTTACACACTTTATTGAAAACTTCAATACCATGTTGAAGCTTTATTTTATTTTATTTTTAATTTTGGAAGATTCATTAGTTTAAAGTTTGTTGTATTTTGATAACCTTGAGATAAGAAATTTTTTCACTTGTACATTATTTTTTTAGACGGAATTTATCGGTTTACACCATATTGGAGTTTTTTTTTTTTTTTTTTTTGGGGAAGTTTTTATTATCATGCAAATTGATCATTAACTATGTCTTGTGATAATTTTGGCATTTAATTTGTTAGAAAATCTAATTTTTGGGTATTTATGTCATATTATTAAACAAAAACAAGGATGGAAATGGAATGCCTAGAGTTGATTTTGACGTGCCAAAATCAATGCCTGAATACAATAGGAATATTGTAGCATAATTAATACTCCTACTTAGTAAATAAACTAATTTTTCAATGCCTTTGTAGTATGAAATTTTGCTGAGGAAAAACTATTATATTCACAGGTGGAAAATAATGACTTGTTGCGACACTTGTCGATTATTAGGAACCGTCGTCACCAACCAACCCACCAAGCAAAGACACGAGTGTCTATAACCTTTATCAGAGCCACCAACAATGTCCTTTTGGGACCCCCCCACCCCAACCCCACTCCATGCATATGATGCATGTCGTAATCTTACTTCTGGAGAGCTCATATAGGCATATAGCCACCCATTCCTGAGGATTAGTCTCCATTTAATGCTAAGTACTGGTAATTAGTACTTGTTAACCCTATATATTTTCATCCTACAATTTAATAATTAGCAGTCAGATCATGACATTTATGCATAAACACATACCACAAACTCTCTGCAAGTTTCGACTCGAATCCGACTTATTTACATGTCTGATCAAAATCGTCATGGAATCAAAGTTGATAAGACGGAGCTTCAAATTTAATTAGCGAGCACGATCTTCTGTGGGACAAGTTTCTGTAGCTTTCCAGGCTTCTACGCACAAGAAAGTGATTGTGCTGAGAATACTTTTCCATTCTACAACACAAATGCATTAGTGGAGAGGGAATTAATTAATAGCTCCTTTACCTAATTTCATTAAGGTGGCAACTTATTCCACATCATTTCAGAATCAACATATTATAGCTAATCTTACGTTGTAATCCACGAATTATTCTACCTAATTAAACATGTTTAGGGATATAGCTAGGCAGGCGGCAGCTGTACTAGCAGTGCCTGTAGACCTTTTTTTTTTAAAAAAAAAAAAACAAACAAACAAACTGAAGAAACATAGTGCTCGACATGAAGATAGTAAAGCAATCATTATTCTTATATCAAATAACAAATACTTACAGGACTATAAATTTAAAGATTACTTGTCAAATTCAATTCATTTAATAAAATTATATTAAATTATTAATTTTCAATTTTATATGCTTGACTGGATATCGTTTTTTTTTTTTTTTTAAGAATCTACTAACATATAAGTAATTGACTTTTTTACTTTATCATTTTAATATTACACAAAAAAAATCGACACATTACCACAATAACAATAATCGTAATGATATTGTGACGAGAACGCGTACTATTTTATTGCATTGTGCAATTATTGTCACATTTATTTTGGAATTATTGTTTGCCTAGCTAGCTAACTAGATTGTTACGGTATTACGGAATGGAATAGAGTACTTGATAGCAAAAAACAACCAAAATGGAAAATTCGGACAGGCAGAAAACAATGTATGAGAGAATACAAAGTTCCAAAATTTTGGTGCCCTAGTACGTACGTAACCTAAGATCAAACAGCAGCCTCATCTTCCGGACAAGAGATTACAAGGGCCTCCTTTTAATTTTTCTTGCAATTTGGTTGATGTCATAAGTCGCGGTCCACCTTTTTTTTTTTTTTTTTCCGGGGATAATTAAGGCCATATTGCTGTGCCGAACAAGGTTAGTAAACAATTAATGCTAAATGCTTCGATGCAATTGACTCATAACTCAACTTTCTATCTAAGAAAAAGAAGAAGAGGAGAGACTCATAACTCAAAGCAAATGTTATTGTCACGGGTATTGTGACGGTAAAAATTGTTAATGTCATCGGTATAAGAGAAATCACCAGAATACTCTTCCCGATAATATGGGTACGTCATTATTTTTTGTTATGACACTAACAATTTTTGAGGTGGCTGTAACATATGTTATAACTTTTTTTTTTTTTCCGTCAAATCTATAACATCTTAACTTACTCTATTTTATAAAGAAAGATTCAATTGAGTATTATTAAGGGACGGAAGGGATAGAGAACCCTCCAAACAGATAAAAATATTTTGACACCTATTTAAATTTTTGTAAAATTTAAAATTTGATCTTTAAATTTTATAACAAAAAAATTTCTTAATAGGCATTTCGTAGCTGTGGTTATTAACATTTGTTATAGCTCAACCATCAAAATTGATAGGACTCAACCAAACGTGAAGAAAATTTCCGGAAAAAATGGAACGACAGAGTGTCCGAACACGTGTACGGTATTGATGACTTGACTTGAATGAATATGATTGACGTGCGGTTCATCATGAATTTTATCATATCTGTATACTATGTCAAGTATTTTTCAGTCAGCAATGATAGAATTGAATCAATTTGAGCTGACGTTCCCTAATCACGCCTTCAAAATGGTTCATAGATGCTTGAGAAAAATTCTTTATTACTTACTATATTGTAAAGTGAATATTTTAAATCGTTAAATGATTAAATAATAATAAATATTTTTTATTTTTTAATTATGTCAACGATTATTATACGCACTACAATCAACATTACGGAGTGAGTTAATAAGACTTTCCCTAAAATCCAATCTTATATACCTTCATTTTACTAGTGATTCATATTAAGCTAAAAATTACATGCGTATATGAGCAATTAGAGACAAAAGTATGAGACCCACTTTTTTGTCTCATGATCTACAGTAGCTAGACAAAGTCTACTTAAATATTTTTATGTATATATATAATCTATATATACTTTTGTTTTGTATCTCTATGTATGTTCACTATTAAAAAACTATCCCAACAATTTTAAGTAAGAGTTTTGCCGTTGAGACTCCTTAGTCAAATTATGCGAATAAATTAGTATATCCTCAATTAAAGTTTCCAATTTGGAAGTTGATGTCAAATAAGTCTGGGAAAATCCTATATATTTGATACCATATCGTTGTATTTTAAAATATGTATTATATAAATATTTAAAATATATGATATTATATTTACAAACATTCAAAACAAAATAGTAATGATACATTAATAGAAATATAGAATTTTTCATAAGCATATATCTCTCAATCCCACCACTATTATTTTCCTATCTCATAGCTATCGACTTTTATATGAATTAATCTTGTCTATTACACTAATGGTCTAATAATTTCTTTATACCATTAAGTGCGAATACATGACGTAATCGTCCGTTCACAATTTTATGGGCACTTGTGTAATTAAGTAAATTGCATCTAATCGCACCATATAAAAGGGGAAGAGCTGCAATATATAAGTTATACATGTACATCCCACCTAGTTGGACTCAAAAGAGTACCGGCCTCCCTCCTATATATACATACAAGGAACATTCCCCACACACTTCTCTAGTACTAACTCTTGTTTTAGCCAGATAAGGTATGCTAAATCCAACTTCTCCCATCTTTTTCTACTCTCAATCATCTCTTCTGCCATATTAATTAGGCGTATACTAAGTTAATTATCTCACTATTACGTTAATTATATGCTCATTTTGCACAATATCCACTTTCTAACCTTCCTAATTTACATGATTATTTGAATATTGCACTTCTTCATTAATTGGAGGAGATAATTTCTTTTTATACGACTAAACTCCTCTCTATTAATTAGAGAGAATTTTTCTTCTATATACCTTATAAAAATATAATTATAAATAATTTTTTAAATATTACTATAATTTATTGTATATTTGTAGAAAAAATTGTTCAAATTTTGTTGCCGTTGTTCGTCTAAATATTTATTTTAATATAAAAAAGTCGAACCCTCATTCTAAAAATGAAGAATAACGCTGTTGAATTATTAGTGTGCATGCAATATTGCATGATTTATTAAAACTGTAAACATAATGCAACAGATGGGCGATCAGAAAACAAGCTCGACAACTTTGCTTAGAACAAGGTCCGATCAACTAGCGGAGACGATGGCTGCAATAACGAAGTCCCCGACTCATTCGTCGAACGACACAGCTGCGGTTGGAGCGTCGGAGAATGGTGGCGGCAGCACCCTCTCGAGGAAGTCCAGCAAAAGGTTAGCAATGCCGTCGCCTGGACGGAGCAACAGCGGTACTAGTACGGGAAGAATACTCACATTAGGAAATGGAACAGTGCTCAAATGAAATTCGACTTGGATGAAGTCAGCAGCGGCGCGGCTTTAAGCCGAGCCTCGAGTGCCAGCTTAGGCTTGTCCTTCTCCTTCACCGGCTTCACCATGCCACCCGACGATATCGCCGATACAAAACCCTTCAGCGATGACGATACTCGTAAGCCTTTATTAATCACTAGTTCCATTTTTCTTTTTTGAAGCCATAATTAGATTGCTATTGCTTTTTTTAGCGCCTTTTTTTTAAAAAAAAATTTCGGAAAAACATAGTTAATTTAATCTGATTTGTTGTGTATATTTTTTTTTAATTTCTTACAATCGACAATATATAAATTAAAACTATTGAAACTGACTATTTTAGGTTTCAATTTTTTTTTTTGGGGGGGGGGGATGGGGATGGAGGGGAAGCTCCATTGCATAAATGACAGGAAAAATTAAATTGAGGTCTTAGTTAGTGATAGATTGATATGATTATTTTTTTATCCTATTATTCCAAAAAAAACTATAGAGTTACATTTGGATCCAAGTGGATGACACTAGAAATTATATGAATGAGGTGTATTTATTTTCCCTGTTGAAGAGGGCAAGTCCAAAGCAGAAGAATGCTAACCGATCAATTAATGAACAAACAACCCAAATTAATGATGCCTCCATTTACTGAATAGCAAATGAAAGAGGATAAAGAGAACAAGAAAGCACCGTTTTTTTTTTTTTTTTTTTTTTTGGGTTGGGGGTTGGGGGTTGGTTTGGGGGATAAGTAAAAGGATGGGCATGAAAGCCTAATCCCCGGGCTAGGTCGAATGTAGTAAGATTTCGAACACACGTTCATCTCTAATAAGTCGCTTACCACTCTGATCAAACCACCTTTGGGGTTTTCTGGTATTATTGACTTGATCATCATTTGCATTGAAAAATGCATCACCAGAAATTGCCAGGACAAGCTTTTCAGCTCTTTAATTAGTAGATGAAAAACTCCCCACCCATCATATTTCTATGTCTCAAATGAATCCACAAACCTCTTCATGCTAAACTCTTTTGTGTAAAACGACCTTCGGAAAAATGAGAATTGGTGAGAAATGGGGCCCTTAGATTATCTTTTCCCAACCTAAATTACCTTTCAAAACAATACACTAACTTAGTAAGTTGATCAACTTTACATTTGGAAGCCAAGGATTAGTATTCAGTACTCTTTTTATTTCTTTTCTTCTTGATACCATAAACTATGAATTAGGAACAAGTTTTCTAGTATATGACTTCAAATCATCTCACTAATATTGGACATTATAACACGTCCATAAACATAAGTAAATACTTTAATGGACTACAATCCCATATCTTATGTGTCTTGACGCACATGAAAAAAAAATTATAACTTATGTTCTACTTGTTCATGTATCATGGTATACATGCACCGTACAAAAGTAACCGTAAATATATGTTGAAAAAATTTATCACTAAAGTGAGATTTTAATATATTAATTTTTTATGCATTATTAAATGTAAAAAATTTTCTATACTGTTAAATGTTAATATATATTACATATATATAATTTAAATTTTTAATATTACTTTTATAATATATATCTATATCCGATATTATAAAAAAAATTTACACGAGAGACAGTACATGCTATTTGCTTGTTTGCTTGTAGTCTTAATAATCGACTAGAATGATGGCGGACAACCATTTGTGGTCCGGTGTCATACACTTACTTCCACTTTCTACAACGAGTGGCCCAAAAGTATCAAAAACTCCACAATGGTCAAATCCATAATCCACTTGTCATCATCAAGTGCATCTACACTAGGGAGTCTGGTCACTAGTGGCTCCAAATTCGACTACTCGAGGACTCCCAAGTCCAACCTGAATTCCAAATTTCCAACTCTTGGCTTGTTCTGCCAATCACAACATGGATGCTGCAATCATACAAAAGGATGAAAGGGATCCATCCATAACTAAGTTGGAAAAATAGTCACAACTCACAACTCACAATGGTACCTCCAAGTAGGAAAAGTAATCAAAGACAGTCCTAAAGTCATGTTATGGAAGGTGTCAAGCTCAAACTGTACAGCTAAACAACTGCTCAAATTTCATCCTCTCTGTGCGAGTCACAAAAGTTACAGAGAGAGATTCCTTCCACTCAACAAAATTTTCTAAGGGTATAGCAAATTTTACTAACTTGTTAGCTCATCTATAACAAGTATTAGGTACAAAAGAGAAGGAACATTAGTTCTTTATTATGTAGATTAATGACAATCAGTATTCTTAAATTGAATTCATAATCTAGTATAAATATACTATTGATATTTGTTTTTGTTGTTGTTTTGATCTTGTTTCCCACTAACTCGACTCGACCCTTAAAAATCTTAGCGACACCATTTAGCACTTCCTAATAAATCAAAAAGTCTTTTAGACCATTGTCAGACTCATAATTTTTACTTTACAAGTAACATTTAAAGTTTATAGATGTTGAAAATTCTACAATTACTCTAGAAAATTAAAAAAAAAATCTTATTATACATTAAATGTTTATATAATATAATATTATATACTTTAAAATTTGTAATATACAAATCTTTAGATGATTTTTTAACAGAATTGTAGAACTTTCTAATGGATATAACGTGCTAAAGAAGAGTTTTCTGTGCTACGGGCTGCGTGAGCATCTCTGAACTGCAATAAGAATTCGAAGTAAAAGAAGCAAGAAATGAAGAAAACAGCTACTTCGTTTAGAACATAACACAAACAAGTTCAAAGTTCACTCTTCTCATATCCATTGGGGAACAATAATAGTAGAAAATTAACTATGATTAATAAGAATTAGGTCATGCAGGAGGACTTTAACCAGTAAGAAAAATTTAACCACTCAGTAAGAGTACATAGATGACTTTCAACAAAATGATTGGAAATAAGAAAATCAAGAAACAAAAAACAGCTGAATAGCAATTCTGACATCAACTATGCATGCCTGTATGTTACCACTACTACTTTCTCTGCGAGTTCATGAACAATCACCATTCAGCTATGGTAGGCATAACATTTGCCTGTAACACTCTGTACTTCTTGCAGCTGAAGACCTTGAAGCAGGTAACCGAAAGAAGAAGATTCATACAGAGCCTACCTTGCCAATATATCTCAAGGTGATATGCTTCCCCATGCAAGATTTTCCAAAATTTTCCTTATTTGATCCAGAAATTCAGCATTTCTCTGGTGTCAAACCCATGTTTTCTACCTGTGCACGGATTGATTGGGTACTGTCAACTTCAACAGGCAGGAGTGGAGATTTATGTAACGACCAACGCAATCCATTGAACATGCCTATCTTGTCAGGTTCAGTCTTGTACAGAATCTCATTTCATATGGCCTTTTGTACAAGACTTCCTTTTAACCTGATAATAACAGAAACATTCCAAATTTAGATAATACAAAGTTTAGGACTAGGAAGCAAAGGAAAGAATTTAACTAAAACCTGGAGTAATTTGAGTCTGCCACCCGCATTTTGTACTGAGAACTCCATGCTCTATGCACAAAATTTTCAGGAGAAAGAGTTGACTTGGAATCAGTCAAGTCTTTGAACCATAATTGCCACACCTGCACACTTACTCACCAACAATGAAAGAGGAACGTCATGTCCGCTACTTAATGATAACTTTAATGTTTAACTGCAGTTCACTGAAGTATCGTACAAGATAGTCATCAAAGGAGTAACATCAACAATAGAGAAGGATATATTGAATGGAATAACAGGTTCAGTAAATCCAGGTGAAGTTTTGGCACTGATGGGGCCTTCAGGAAGTGGAAAAACTACCCTGCTCAGTCTGCTGGGTGGCAGGTTAAGGGAACCAACAGCAGGCGGTACAATTACATACAATGACCAGCCATACTCAAAGTTCTTAAAAAGCAGGTAATAATTCAGAAATCTTAAATCTCCAGAAATCCAAGTATGGTATACATAAATTTCAAAATGAAATAGGAAGAATGCAATAGAATAACACTGATATATTTGGCAGGATAGGATTTGTGACTCAAGATGACGTGCTATTCCCGCACCTTACAGTGAAAGAAACACTAACATTTGCAGCTCGGCTGAGATTGCCAACTACACTGACAAAACAGGAAAAGGAACAACGCGCCACCGATGTAATATATGAGCTTGGACTAGAGAGGTAATTCTCACTTTTCTCCACTCTTGCATCTTAAACTAAAATATTTCTGTTTTAAGAAAAAAGGTAAAACATTGTGCCGGGTGGGAGGTGATTTGAACTTAAATTGTAAAGATAGAAACAAGAATGCAATAAATATTAAAGTTGATTGTGAGGAATGTGATACGCACAGGTGCCAAGACACCATGATTGGTGGATCCTTTGTTCGGGGAGTTTCAGGTGGAGAGAGGAAGCGTGTCTGCATTGGGAATGAGATAATTATCAACCCGTCTCTTTTGTTCCTCGATGAACCCACCTCTGGCTTGGATTCTACGACTGCTTTAAGGATTGTTGAACTGTTGCAGGATATAGCTGAAGGTACACTGCCATCAAAATTCTATCTTTTGTCTTTCGTTTTGACAAATATAGCAATCAGAAAACAAGCTTCAGTAAATTAGTAAATTCTATCCAATGTACTTGAACACTATGTCTTTAACACTCCGGCAGGCTGGTAAGACAGTGATCACCACAATCCACCAGCCGTCCAGCAGACTTTTCCACAAGTTCGACAAACTTATTCTTCTGGGAAAAGGGAGCTTACTTTACTTTGGAAAGGCATCAGAAGCTATGGTTTACTTTTCATCCATAGGATGCTCACCTTTAATTGCAATGAACCCAGCAGAGTTCTTGCTAGATCTTGCAAATGGGAACTTAAATGATGTTTCAGTCCCTTCTGAATTGGAGGACAAGGTACAAATGGGGAATTCAGAAACAGATACTAGAAATGGAAGGCAGTCTCCTACTGTTGTGCATGAGGTGAAATAACTTTTTTGTTAAAATAGACTGTATTATAGGTATACTATAATTTGAAAAGATATATCTGACTCTACAACTTCTTAACTTATTTCAACTTCATATTACATATCAGGCTTATATAGGTCATAAAAGCAGGAAGTTAATCATTTGTTCTGCCATAAATACTTAAATGGTTCAGAGAGAAGATCATCACCATAAATAATTAAATGGTTCAGAAAGAAGATCATCAAGGATATCATAGTAATAAAACAAGTACTTTAGCTGTTTGTGGGTAGCTTAGACACAAGTTTTATAAACATTGCAAGCTCCCAAACAGTATGCCCAAGTATTAAATGAAAATACTAAACCATCATAACTTTGTTGTGATTTTCTCATGTCAAAACAGTATCTTGTGGAGGCCTATGAGACGAGAGTAGCTGAAAATGAAAAGAAGAAACTAATGGTACCTCTGCAGATTGACGAGGAAATGAAGTCTATAGTATGTTCAAAGAAGAGAGAATGGGGAGCTAGCTGGGTTGAACAGTTCTCTATACTATTTTGGAGAGGCCTTAAAGAACGACGTCATGACTGCTCATTTCAGTTGGTTGAGAATCACTCAAGTTCTTGCAACTGCTGTTATCTTGGGAATGCTGTGGTGGCAGTCCGGTAGCAATAACCCAAAAGAACTGCAAGATCAGGTATGAAACTGTGGTTTGTGAATGCAGAAAATATCAATCCTTATGCTCCCATTGCAAACTACAAACAGAGGTTTTTTAAGCTTTTAATAACTAGCATGAGGTATTTTTCTTTCTCATTTGAGTCCAACAACTGTGACGCCGGGATTGCACTTTCACCCATCATTGTGATTTATCTAAAATACCAAATCTTCAACAGGAGACAATGGTGATACTATCTAGCTACATACATATTCCTGTGCTTTGACTAAGAAGCACCCATCATTGTGATTTATCTAAAATACCAAATCTTCAATAGGAGACAATGGTGATACTATCTAGCTACATACATATTCCTGTGCTTTGACTAAGAAGTCAGCTGTCAGACAACTGACATTTGATTACTATCTAGCAATGTAGAACTGTTTAGTATATTACCTTGTGCTTTGTGAAGTCTTAAAGCCACATCCTTTTTCACTTTATGTTTTTCTTCAATAGAGGAACAATTAATCCCTGCACACAACAAGAGGGGGAGAGAGAGAGAGAGAGAGTCTTACCAGTCAATTAAAAAGGAATGATTGACATGATGATAACAGAGGTACAAAAAAGAGTCTCAGCACTCCATGGAAAGTCTTCATAGAGCCACTCACTAAAGCTAGTGATCTCATCCATGCAGTTGTCATATGAACTAAACAAATTTCCTTCATATTTCCTTCTGTAGCAGTTGGTTCACAACTGAAAATGGCTTTGCAGGCAGGATTGCTTTTCTTCATTGCTGTGTTCTGGGGATTTTTCCCAGTTTTCACTGCAATATTCACATTTCCTCAAGAAAGAGCAATGCTGAGCAAGGAACGGGCAGCTGATATGTATAGACTAAGTGCATACTTCGTGGCTAGGACAACAAGTGATCTTCCACTTGACCTTTTACATTGCCAGTACTTTTCCTTCTAGTAGTATATTTTATGGCAGGCCTGAGGCTCAATGCTGGTTCTTTTTTCCTAACCGTGGTTACTGTTTTCCTGTGTATTGTAGCAGCTCAGGTATGTTTACTTTTTCCGTTGTAATCAACATTTAACAGAAAATGCAGAGCCACTATGCTCTACCAGTAACGGGCTTGCAATGGCAGGGATTTGGCTTAGCTATTGGGGCTACCTTGATGGATTTAAAGAGGGCGACAACTCTGGCCTCTGTCACTGTGATGACTTTCATGTTGGCCGGAGGTTTTTTTGTGAAGGTAATTAGAAAATAAAATAATTACAAAAGCAGTACAGCACTGACGTACCTGATTAAAACCAACCCATACTTAGAGTGGGTGATTTTTTCACAATAAACTCCACATCCATGTAATCCAGAATAAAGGGTTGAAACTAAACATGACAGAAAGATTTAGATATTTATTTTTCAGATGGATATCTAAAAAAGTAACCGAAATAAAGGATTTTTCATTTTGCAGAAAGTACCAGAATTCATATCGTGGCTCCGGTATCTATCCTTTAACTATCATACCTACAAACTTCTTCTGAAGGTGCAGTATGAACACATAAGTCACACCATTGATGGGATAAGAATTGATAGTGGTTTGAATCTTTTATGTGTGCTGGTAGGCATGGTTGTTGGCTACAGACTCTTGGCCTATGTATCTCTGCGTAGAATGAAGCTGCAACCTGGAACTTAAGACTTTTGCAATGCACTGGCAAGCAGAATTTAGAGCAGGCTGGATTCTTCTTTTCCTATGATTTGTCTGACATAAATGGAATCTAGTCAAGATGACCAAAGTTAGGTTTATTCAACTTTTCTCCTCTAGAAATTTCGTAATCTTTAGTGCATCAGAAATTTACACACAGGAGAACTCAATGTGTTGCACTTGATAGAGTCGAAACCACATGATCATATTTGCAGCAAGATCTGAACATTTAAGTGCAGTATTTAAGCAATGACACATGCGATATATATAAAGAATTGAACAAATATTGGAAAAGTATGCCTTGGCATGTATAGAACTAAATTTCACATCAAGGTCATTGATGTGATGGGAGCTGCATATATATATATATATTCAGATACAGCCATCTAAATAATGTCATTTGAACAAATAATGGAAAAGTATGCCTTTGCACGTATAAAACTAAATTTAACATCAAGGTCAATTATGTGCTTCAAAATCCTACAAAAACAAGATTTAATGATTAAAGAGTAAAAACAAAGCACCACAATCCTACAAAAACAAGGCACGAAGGCAAACGAATGCTAATAATAGAATCACATATAAGGCATTAAATATATCCAACAAGAAGACTAATAAAGAATCAAAACCAACTTACCTTATCACCGAAACCGAATATCCCACATCAAATTTGTAACAATCCCTGTCACGAAACCCAGCTTCCGCCAATTCCGAAAGGGTCAAAACAGAAAGATTTTTTTTTTTTTTTTTTTTTTTTTTTTTTAATATATGTCCAAATCCAAATATTTAATTACACCTGCTTATATGTAAAATCCACTACAAGGCGGTAAAGTGCCGTAAACTTCAGTATTCAAGATACCCATCTTGCAATAATTCTTGATAAAGGGTAAAGATTTCAACTTTTTGATTTTGGGTCAGAAACCACCATCAAGAAACTGAGAACGGGAAATCCCAGAAGTTAGAATTTTCTCAAGTATTGAAAGAAGGAAAATACACCCGATTTTTTATTTTAAATTTTAAAAAATTTTACTTCCATTAATTAATATTATAAATTTTTTAAAATTTAATTCATATTATAAAATTTGTAAATAATACAAATAAGATATCGGACATACTTAAGAAAAGGGTTTTAAAGAAGTCATGAGACAGGGCTTTTGATTAGAGGGATTTTGTTTTATTCAATTTCTGGCCGTTAGATGTGGGTCTTGTTTCCTTTAATTGCTGCTGTTTTGTATGGCGCGATAATTCCATTCAATTGGAGTCGTGGGCTAGCATTGGATCAACGCTTCCACTCTAGCCGGTAGTCGGTCAATCATTCCATACCCATAGGGATGGCATATTTATGATCTATATAATTTAAAGAAAATCATTTACAAATTACAATATAAAGATAAAATAATATTTAATTATAAATTTCGATTTTTATATAATTAGTTGAATTTATTCATTTTTTTTTTATGAATTTAGTGACGTACTATTATTAATCTTGTTACTTTGTATAGATATACGTATTGACTTTGTTTGGATAATTATTTATTTAAAATATTATTTGAAATAACTGTCGCAACAGTTTTTTGATGTGATGTATGTGAGGTAAGAAGGTTATATGAAAATATGTTAAGAAATTATTAGAAATATTATTTGAAGAATAATTAATAATTGGGTTTTTGAAAACAAAGCCACTTATATAAAATATCCACTCTTCGATTAGGGGTGTAAACGAATATAAACAAATTGGATACTCTAGTGTTTAAGTTTATTTGATTATTTTAATAATGAGTTTGAAATTATATTTAAGTTTGATTTGTTTATTTTTCGAGACAAATTCAAACGACCATTTATCAAACCAAACTCGAGTCGAAATTGAGTAGTTTGGGATTTTTAAATATAAATTTAAAATTTTTAACTTATTGAGCCGAATTTAAATTGATGAACACTAAATTTTGTTCAAATTTAACTTAATTATTGACAAATCAAATTTGAATAAATTTATACCGAATTAAATTTAAATAATCAAATATTAAATAGTTTGAATTCATTGATAGTACAAAATTTAGTACACATATCCCTTCCTAATAAATAGTACAAAACTATACCATCTTTATAAATTCACCATTCAAGATTTCAACTGCACCATTTGCCAAAATTTTCCTAATTATATTTGGATGCGTGAGTTGGACTCGGCTATTGACCCACCCATTATTAACCCATTAAGGAATGAGGCAGGTTAGGTCATCATCGACCTAATCACCCAAAAATTTGGCTTCAATATCCATCAACACAGGGGGTAAAAAAACCCATTCATGCCCAATCAATTAGGCCTTACCCAATTGGTAACGAACGAACTAACTTTAAACTCAAGCATGACCCAATCAATTCGGCCCAACCCAATTGTTACCTGTCCACCAGAAAGCAAGTAGTAGAAGTAGTTTTACCCCCCAAAAAAAAAAAAGATTTAGTAGTTGAAGTGGTTTTTAGTTTAATAATATTATTACGAGTATTTATAATGTTATAAAAAAATAATAATGAATATCACAAGAAAAACGAAAACTAATTGAACAATATTTAATTTTATGAAAAAAAAAAAAAGATGCCCACCCAAAAACAAGTAAAGAAATTACATCTCAAATAGGAGAATATATATGGTTTGGCCCAAAAAGCTGCTAACTTCACAAGCATCATGCATGATGGTGATGCAGCTTTAGCATTACTTTTTTTATGCGGAATTTAGTACCAAACCATCAATGTCTCAAATTTAGCCACCTTACCATCCTCCACAAACCATAAAACAAAAAAAGATTTTTTTTTAGTAGTATTTCTGAAAATACTTAATATATAAGAATATATATATATAAAGTAATAAATTGACTGATATATCATTAAATTTAAAAAATAATGAATGGAATCTAATCGAATATTTAAAATTATGAGTTAGTGATTCAAATTTTACAATGAGTGCATGCATCTAAATAGAGTGACAAATACAAAATAACAAATAAAAATCATTGATATGTCATTAGATACGAAAAAGAAAAAAAAATTCTACTGAAAATCTAAAATCAAAGAATTGTGATTTAATAAATCATGCGACGTAAAATAATTATAAAATTATAAAATAATTTTAACAAACAAATATAAATTTGTGATTTTATAAATAATTTTTCTTCTAAATTATTTTTCAGAAGAATAAATAGGAGTAATAGTACTAGTATTATGAGCAATAGCTTGCGGTTTACAAAAGAAGCGCCAAAGAAATTGGATCCAATAAAACTGATGAGTGAGAAGAGAATTGATTGATTCTCACAAAATTCCCTGATTATCAATAACAAAATCCAAGTGGAGTGGGCATCAATCAATAATCGCCTGTTTCTCTCAGCGACTCATTCACAATCCAATCCCATCTGGTATAACTCTCTCTCTCTCTCGCTGACGCTCTATCCGTATTGCTTGCTGTGTTAAATACACACACAAACACGCACCAAACACATAGTATGCATGTTTTACGTTATTGAATTGAGATATGAATTATGAATTAATGGATGATGTTTTCAATATTATCTTTTCAATTGCATAAAAAATTAATACTTCCTTCACAAAAATGGAATCCCATAAGAAGGGTTGGTGGATTTTCAGTTCTATTGAATTTTTTTAAAATTCATTTTTTCAAGGTTTTTTTTTTTAATTAATTGCCCGCTGGACTGGTTATTGGATTTAGCTCTAAGTGGGTTTTTGTGTTTGATGTTTTTTTAGTGGATTAAGTTTCCCTACTCAAAAAAGTAATTGAATTTATTCACAATTAGGTAGTATGGTTCTGATGTTTACAATATTATTAGTGCATGGCTGATGGTTGTGAATGGTGGTTTCTTATGCTATCAATGTACACACATATTCGACTAGTGTTCTAAGCCCGCCCCAGGTAGACGAGAATGATTGCATTTGGTAGTGTGGTACAGTGGGAGCAAGCTTTAAACCTGGTCAAATGTAACATGGAAAATATGTTTTGATATCAGAGGTTCTATAATTTTTGCAATTTTTCTTGTTTGGATTCATACAGCTAGGAAATCTTTATCTATTTTTGTTGCCGGAAACAGCAGCACGTGACATCATTATACTTCCTGTCTTATTGTTCTTTCTTCCTGAAAGTTAAATTAGCATCGAGACATAATTCATATGATCATTGATTAGAATAATCCAAGTCTTATTACACCAGTACCAGCAGTTGCTTGAATGATCAAATTTTGATGTGCCACGGGTTCATTTCTACTCAATTTAATTTTATCTACTGAGACTCCTTGAGCTAAAACAAATAGAGTTTTAGTCATCTCAACTCTTTCCTGATGTAGCCACTTATATATCGCAGATCGAAGTTCACATTAGAGCAACCATGGATCGGCTTGCTGACGTTGCACGTCTCATGATAGTCTCAGATCTTGATAATACAATGGTGGGTTTTCATTGTTTTCTTTTCCCCGTGGTGATTGACATGACTTACGTGGAACTATTTCTTTGCAGGTTGATCATCATGATTCTGAGAATATTTCTCTGCTTAGGTTTAATGCCTTGTGGGAAGCCAATTATCGGTATAATTCTCTGCTAGTTTTCTCAACCGGGAGGTCACCTACGTTGTACAAAAAGTTGAGGAAAGAGAAGCCTATGCTAACCCCAGATATTACCATTATGTCTGTCGGTACTGAAATTACATATGGTAACGCTATGGTCCCTGATGATGGTTGGGTTGAAATTCTGAACCGGAAATGGGACAGAGAGATAGTCACAGAAGAGACAAGCAAGTTTCCTGAACTCACTCTTCATTCTCTGGTATATGTACAACTGCTGCTTCTGGTTGTTCCTTTACTGATTCAATATTTGACATATTTAATATATTAAACTCCATTTGATTCTTCCTATAAGGAGATGGAGAGGTATAACTCAACTGGGAACATAAGAAATATCTATACTGTTTGAGTTCTTCATGCTATAATATTCTTTTCGGACATGCAGTCAGACACAGAACAACGACCACACAAGGTTAGCTTTTATGTTCCGAAGGACAAAGCTCAAGATATAATGAAAGATCTTGCTGTACGGCTGGAAGGACGCGGGGTATGATAAAACTTTTGGATTTTGTAACGCCATTGTTGCCATGTCAAGCTCGATTATTTTATATCACTAGCGAAGTTTTGAGATGGAAAATCTATGAAGTATTCTGTAATGCAATTCTAATAAGCTTCCTTTCTTATATTTGATTGTTCAGTTGGATGTTAAAATAATTTACAGTGGAGGGATGGACTTGGATATATTGCCGCAAGGTGCTGGCATTAAGTTAGGGGCAAGCACTTGCATACTTGCTTAAAAAATTCAAGACCGAGGGTAAATCACCTAATAATACCCTTGTTTGTGGAGACTCGGGAAATGATGCTGAACTATTTAGCATTCCAGAAGTACATGGTGTCATGGTTGGTGTTTTTTTTTTCCTATTTCTTCATCATCTTACGATCTTTCAATGAATTGTCAGTTCTTGTTCGAGGGCACTATTTCAACATGTATTTGATCTGCAGGTAAGTAATGCCATGGAAGAATTGTTACAATGGCATGCAACTAATGCTAAAGATAATCATAAGATCATTCAGGCAACAGAGCGCTGTGCAGCAGGCATTATACAAGCCATTGGCCATTTTAACCTTGGTCCAAGTATATCTCCAAGGGATGTCACAGACTTCACTGATTCTAAGCTGGAGAACTTTGATCCCGCATACGAAGTAGTGAAATTTAACTTGTTTTTTGAAAGATGGAGACGTGCAGAAGTTGAGAAGTCTGAGCTTTATTTGTGCAAATATGAAAGCAGTCTGTGTATGTTTAACAACTTTTTTTGCTGCAGTTGTGTTGTAGCAGATATATGTTTTTCCAAGCATGCTAATATCTCGCCCATTTTGAGAAGAATATTTTCGAGTAGTGTACTTGGGTTGGAATAAACGAAATATAAGCTCATCACATCCCTTTTCAGTAACTTAAACAAATAATGTACTCTGCAATTTTTGCATCAAGATTGTTATGTCCATTCTGATCTTTGAAGCTCAGTATTCATGATGGTGATTTAATAGGGTATTACTAGACGAGAATATTAGAGATTTGATGTTGTGCATTCTTATCCAC
This sequence comes from Cinchona pubescens, assembly GCA_025175665.1. NCBI lineage: Eukaryota > Viridiplantae > Streptophyta > Magnoliopsida > Gentianales > Rubiaceae > Cinchona > Cinchona pubescens. Next base: position 2,606,043 of record JANKKI010000254.1, on the reverse strand, counting down.
ATAATAAATACTAGTTCACCTGTTGAAATGACTGTATCAAGAAAGTGAAGGGAGAAGATCTAATCCTACACTCGCTAAATTTTAGCTTGTTGGTGTTTGTTTGAAATTGAGATTCTTTTTCCTCGTGGTGTTTTTTTGGGCTATTTTTTTCTTATTAGCTTTCTTTTCCTTAATGCTCTAAAAACTACTCTTGCAGTGTCCATCTGGAGTGCTTGTGCATCCATCAGGGATTGAGAAATCTCTTTTTGACTGTGTACATGCATTTAGGTCCTGCTATGGGGACCAACAGGGGAAAAGTTATCGAGTTTGCACAATCACTCCAGACCAACACAGGTCGGTTCAGACTCGTGGTTAGTGAAGTACAAGAAATGGGAGTTATCTGGTGAGGTTTCGAGCCTTCTTTCCATTTAAAATTGTATTCTTTCTTTTGCTCTGGGTGTTGACTTCCATTTTTTTTTATCTTTAAACTGGTAAGTAATTTTCCTTAAATTGAAAAACTATTAGTGAGAAGGCTGTTTAGGAAATCAAAATGGCACTTCTGTCCTACAAGCTTTGATAAACCGGAGTTGTTTCCGGAAAAAGCTTTCGTAGGAGTGCTTTTAAAATATACTACTAGTTGTTTTCGGCCTTTTGGGTAAAGTACAGTAAATAAAATCATCTTATGATAACTTAATGTTTGACTTAGAAACAAAAATGGGAAAAAGTATATCAACTTTATCCTGAAGAATGTGAACAGACTTTTGAGAGTGGAAATTGCTGGGACATATATATTTGCTAGTACACACATTTGTATCCCAGGTTACAAATCTCCTTGAAACTTCAGGACTTTGCATTACTTTGTCTTTTGATTATGGAAATTCATCATAAACTTATGAGTAGAAAAAAAGTATTTCTTAAATGGCATTCGGGATATCAGCAAACCTGATTTCTAATTGTCCTCAACTTTGAGTCTGAAAAGCTTTGCTGAATCTTTGAGTTACATAATAGAAATCCTTCTGCAATTTTGTTCTCCCCATTTGACCACCAAACGCGGACATTACCGAGTAATACAAACTATTTGGCCCCTACCAATGTTTTGTGTGGACAGCTGAAAATATTTACAAGTCTTATTGGTTTTTTTTTTTTTTTCCAAATTCTACTCCTTTTGTCTGTCATCTGCCATTTGGTAACTCTTCTTTTGTGTACGCAGGTCTCGAAAAACGGAAATGTTGCTTGACAACTGTTTTATTGAGTTCAAAGGTAAGACTCCAGTATTTGCAGTCAAAAAATCATACCCAAACTGCATGTCATGTTGTTAATGTTCTATTTTTGGAACACAGGGTGTGAGTGTTCCAGAAGGGCTTACCTGGGTGCATGTCCATCAAACATGGTTGGAAGGAGCTGGCCCAACTGATGATTCGTCTTGGTTCTTTTAGATTGTATGCTTAATCTTGTCAAAGAATTTGATACCCAAATATTTCATTTGTTAAAATAAATTCAAAATCACTTGATACTGATAGCTACTTTTGTAATTCTTCTACGGATGAATCGTGCATTACCACTCAACTGTTTGAAGACGGTCGATTACCTTCATTCATTTCAAGAGAAGGCTATTTTAGCTGAAAGAAATAAGGCTAGTTCTTTTACTGTTTGATCAGATATTGAGCAACATAAATGAACAGGGCTTAAATGAAAAAATGGAGGCCTAATCTGATATTCCGTTTAAGATGGTCTTGATATATTAAGGAAATGATAATATCTTATTCCAGTGCTTCGCAATATTGAATAATAGATTAATAATTAAGTAATCAACAGCGCCCCCAGCAATGTTCACTTCAAGTTAAGGGGTGCAAATGATTGACCAATTGTTGCCAAATCTTGTCAACTCCTTCGGCCTATATTCTTCAAATTTCTTGATTTGGAGAATATTCAAATCTTCATCAATCGCTGGCAATTCTTGACCGTTTTTTTTTTTTTTTTTTTTTTATTTTGTCACTCTTGACTTGTGTTACCATTACTAGAAGTATGCCAATATTGGGCATTTGGTTTATGGCCAAGAATTTATGCATAGCAAAAATGCTATATACTGCCTATGCCGAGACATTAAACAAGTTTTGAGGTCACAAACACAAACTAGTCAAATTTTCCGGAGAAGAAAGAAACAAGTTTTGAGGTCACAAACACAAACTAGTTAAATTTTTCTGGGAAGAAAGAATAAAAAAAAAAATTTGGTGTAAGAAAGAATAAAAGAGAAATTTTCGGGGAACAAAGAATTTAAGAGGAAAAGGGCCCAACCGGGTTCGAACCGGTGACCTCTTGATCTGCAGTCAAATGCTCTACCACTGAGCTATGGACCCATGTAATAAAGATTCCACCAAAAAATATATTTCACATATAAAATTCATTTCAACTGAGGGTAACAAAACGGAAATTGAACCCGACGTAAATCGAACACGCAACCTTCTGATCTGGAGTCAGACGCGCTACCATTGCGCCACGGATCCGCTTATTATGCATATTTTTATTTAATTTTAAAAATGTATTTCATACTGGAAAAAGGGTTGATACAATATACATTGCATTACTTTTATTACTATTACTTCCTTTTTTGTTGTATTCAGATTGATAAATTTGATAAAAGATTTCAAATTCATCCCTTTGTTAAAGAGGTTTATAAGACTAAATGAATGAGTTTCAAATTCGTTCAAATTAAAAAATGTGAAATAAAAGTATTTGTAAATAACTTTTTAATTTAGATAAATTTAAAATTTATTTATTTTGACTATACAAATCACTTTAACAAATAAATAAATTTCAAATCTTTTTTTTCAAATTTATCAATTCAAACACAATTTTAAAAATATATCGGACAATTTATTTGATAAAGCAATTGAGATGCTAAAAATAATAATGCCGAACATATGTCCATCTCCTCATTATTCCATGCTACGCCATTCGACTCAAAGGTACGTTACAAGTTACAACCTCCATAAATTTTGCAGTTTCTTTCCTACATTAATTAAAAAAATAACTGAATAAATCTCAAACTGTTGAATTTTCATTGACTATATTGCCCTTTAGCCTTCTGTCCGTTTTCCAATTTAATTCCTTTTTTCCCCATTGTTTTTGTGATAATTCAAGGGTGGTTGGTTTTCGCTTTCAAACGAGGTCATGAAAGAGTGTGTATAATAAATATTCTATCTCGTGTTAATTAATTATTGTCATTTTTTTGACAAAAACTAAGAAAAAGGTGGTTGTGTTTTCCTTCAAAGTCCACCCAACAAACATTATTCATTACTAGTATTATTTTTCTACCAACTAATAATTTTTTTTCTTCTTTTTATTCTTCAAATGCAATTTCTCTACTTCTTCATTCCTCCTCCTCATTTCTTATCCATTTCCCCATTCCCATATCTTTATATCCAAGAAAGTATGGCTCCTCATTTGAATTTCCACCGAGCCATTCATTGATCCTTGAGAAAAAAAAAAAGAAGAAATCATCTAGAAGACCCTTCTGCAAAAAGAGATCAAGAATTAATGGACAATAATTCCTTGGGAACCGGGTTCATGGCGGTTTTTGCTGTGTCCGGAAGCGTTGTTCTCCTAGCCATGCAAGCTCAGAAGCGCCTTCTTTCTGATTTTATGAAGAAAATGGAATTTGAAATAGGTAATATAATTAAACAATCTTTTACTTACTTTTCTTGATTAACCTTTTATTTTTGCATTTTTTTTTCTCTAGGCCACCTTGACTTTATGAATTTTTTTTTCTTTTTTTCGTACATTGATTTATTGAGAAGTTATACAATCTGGTTGAGAGAACGTCTCGTTAACTTTAAAATCTGTACTATGATAATTTTTAAAATATATCGTACTGTACTATATAATTTTAAAGTATAAAGAAATTATATTGTAAAATTTTTTTCTGATTTGATTTATTGTTGAAATTGCAGGGCCTAAGAAAATTCAACAGAAGAAGAAGGTGAGATTTGCAGATGATGTGGTGGAATACCCATCTTCGGATCACAAGGAAGAAGGGCTGAGGAAGGATGATTTGCATAGCCGTTTGGTAGAAGAAAAGTTGGAGGCGTTGCCCCTCAATTGGCAAGCTTTGTACAAAGGGATCATAAAATACAGGGGCCGTAGAGGCCTTAATTAACTTAATGTGGATCATATTATTCGTTTTCTTTGTTTATTGAAAGGGTTAAAATGGTTGTTTATATGTATAATAATTTGAACAAATTTTTTATCTTTGATTGTAATGTTTTGTTTGTTAATTACTTGAAAGAAAAGGGATCAAGTTGCAAGTTTTTGAAAAAGTTGATATAATTTTTTATTTTATTTTTGTTGCTTTTGCTTTTCCATTTCAAAATTAGTAAAGTTAAGAAATGCAATTACTTTTTGGAAATTTCTATGATTACTGTAAATTACTATACTGTTGTACTTTGAATATCTATATGGTAAAATATTATGTATTTCGAATATTTGTTTTAAAAATATAATAATTTGATATCCGAAAAGAATAATAAAATTATCCTTACTTTTTATGTGCAGTTTAGTACCTAACAATTAACAATACTAGCTAATGGATACTAAAAATTTCTCATCTCCCCTATCTTTCAATCATTTTATTATTATTATTATTATTATTATTATGGTTGTTGATGCAGTCCTTTTTTTTTTCTGCAATTTGTTTGCATCAGAAACATACAAACCTGGACGGTCATTTTGGGCTACAATCAGTTTGGGACAATTTAGTTGGGCCGTTGTGCAGTCAGGATAGATGGTTTTGAAACTATTCTGAATGGGCCGTTCATCCGAAAATTCCGTCAATTTCTTCAACTATACAAATTACAAAGACTAATGTTCACGAGTCAATGGAGTCGTGGATTTTCATTCAACATATGATCAATGTTAAAAATTTCTGTTTGCTAAAATACGGAATATAATTAAATATATATATATATATATATAAAGGTTAATGTTCTTAATATTACTATTGTATAATTCGGATCTTCCTCAGTTATTCTTAATTACTTTGGAGAGTTGATTAATACCTAATTAAACTCTCTAAACTATGTTCTTTCTTATTTCTATCCTACTTAGTTCCGACATTTTTTGTTGGTTTATTGTACTAAACAAAAATTTATCCTCAGTTTGGGGAGTTAAAATTGTTGCACCACATACCTGCCTAATGATTGGTTTATTGACGAAGTAAATAATTATATGTAAATAAGTGAATAAAATGACGCATTGTCTCATTCTCTCAGGTAGTATCTCTGTTCGGCAACAAAGGGATAAATCTATTGTAAAAATTATTGTATATGAAAATTATTTACAAACTACAAACTCAATATTACTTGTGAAATTTATATATACACAACATAATTATATTAAACAAAACATCGATCCGATTTTAAATATTTAATATTATTTTGTTATTTTTTTTACAAAAATTTAGTGGCATATCGATTTTTTTTTACTTTTTATTGATGTACTCACGTACTGTATCAAATAATTACATCGCGAGGGGGGTGAGCTATCGCGCATTTGGGTCTTATCTTGCAAGTTGCATTCAGTTCAGCCGAAGATCAAATGAAAGTGGCGTCGCATCAAATTAAATTATATATGAGAAGATTTCACGAGATCGAATAAAATGATATATCTGTGTTAATTAAATCTTAATTATAATGATGCTTTTGATGATTAATAAGTGTATATAAGAGCCAAAATATAAAGATGAAAGAGTATGACTCAGTTGTCTAAGTTGCTATGGAAGCACCTTATATGCAACACTATTAATTAATATTAAAATGCCACATTTACTTAAAATGGAGCAATGTAGCAAATGCACTCACCATTGTGCCAAACACATGGCCCAAAAAAATTGGTCAATAATGCATAAAACAAAAATTAACATGGTGCAATTATATATCAAGATCAAGAACAATTATATATTATGGATATCCGGTCCATGAGTTAAAATAAGTGTTTGAGTCTTACTGATCAGGTCAAAAAATTTTTGATCTTCTATCTGATCCATACCAAGCGGGTATCCGCAAAAGAGGATTGGGTTGACCGGATACCCGATTTTCACTAGTAACAAAATATAAAAATTTAAATAATGATAGTTAGGTTAGTTAATTTCACAATTACGTCAATAACAATTAAGTCTAAATCACAAAATACATCCCATAGCAACAAACTAGGAAGTAGCAACAGTCCAATAGCAACAACAATTAAATCAATAAAATACAAACCAATAGAGACATGCGAGGAAGAGGAAGGGAAGGGATGACTGAGGAGGAAGAGAAAGGAAAGACGAGAAACTGAAAAAGAAAACGTGAGAGGTTGCCAATAATCCTAATAAGTATTAACTTCTCATGAAACCCTATCAACCAAATTTACAAAATTACCCCTAAAATGGATTAGGTTGGGGGTCACAAAAATATAACCCGCTACCCGTTTTCAGAATACGGTTCGGGTACTCTTTTTTTCTGATTCGGATCGAATCGATTCAACGGATTTTTCAAGTCAATGAATCAGTATAAACACCCCTAGTCATATGTATATAACTAACTTTTAAAATTTAAATAATGTACAAGTGACATGAATCTAAATCTGATAATATAAAAAAATTTATACGTTCAACTTACATATATGTACATATGGTACATATCCTTTTATAAACCCTTCTAACATGAACTTACGTACATATACTTAATGATTACTAAACAAGCCGTCGTGATAGATAAATAATGAAGAGAGTTACAAATTCTTTTGGGTGTCTGATGCTATTTAAGTCAACAACCTAAAAAGTCAACAAATATGCCAACGTATTGATCTTCAAAATCTACATCTACGTATATAGCTAGGATAGAGTAATGACTTGCCTCTTTAATATAATTGTTGTCTTTGTAATGAAGCCCAAAACGCTAAACACATTTTCTGATTAAAAATCTTAGGATTACCATATAGAACAGCACTGGATGTCAAAAAGAAAGTCTTTAATTTATGATTTAACATCAGTACAACGTTAATCACAAATATATATATTTTTAATTACATTGAACTTTCACTTAATTAAACATCAAGATTAACCTCAAAACAAATTGAAACATCAATATAAGTCGGCAAAAGTAATCCTCATTCATAATTGTAAATCCTGGATCCTATATATCTCGTTGAAAGGTGGTCAAATCCTAAGCTTCAAAGTTAAAGACCACCACCTTAATTGGAAACTAAAAAAATACTACTGGTCTCTTAATCATCAGTTGTCCACGACACTTGTCTCGCTAACGTTTTAAAGACCGACTTATCCGAAACTAAAATATAGTATCCTCTGAAATTGTGTCGTTCCTTTGCCTTGTCAAATTCCACAAGACTCCTTGCCCTCACGTCTTCTTGTCTTCCTCCCCACCACTCAACGTTTTTCTGTTAATCCCCATTACGTTTACAACTTTGATACTTTTCCCATTTTTATAATACTAATTTTTTGATAATATGATATTAAAAAAAAATACTTAAATAAACTTAATTTTTGACATCACACATGAATTAAATCTTCTTAAATAAATTATATAGAATTTGTAATCATTAAATAGCTATAAAAAAAAATTTACAATTTCTTTGTAAACATCTTATTATATTTTAAAAGTCTGTACAAGTCAATAATTATTGAATCAGATAGTAAGTAGAGCAATCAAACTATAAGGGTTAAATCTCATTACTCTTAATTTCTTATTTGGTATGCGATTTATAAGATTTCTTATTTGGTATGCGATTTATAAGAATTACGGTAAGTACTAAATCGTTGAAAATTACTTCGATGATCTCTTGTCACCCTATAGAAAAAAATATAACCTTTTTTTTCTTAAAATTTAGTTATAAAAAATATATTTCTATATTATATATTTTAAAAATTCATATTATATATAAAATCAGATGATTCTGTTAATAAAATCGGAAATTTTTTTTAAATTATATAAACAATATAATGTGGAATAACTTTTTGAGTATACTAATTGTATTTAACTTCTTAATACGTGTACATTCAAACTTACCTTACTTATTTTCCACTAGTCATGCACACCCAGAGCCCCACACAGCCGACGACCCCAACACCGCCCCCTAAATAAATCTCCATCCGTTACATATCCAATCTTCTATATTAATTCCACTATATTTCCACACAAAATCCTCCCAATCGTTCTCATATTTTTCTCCCTCTCTCTCTCTCTCTGTGGTTTCAGTTCAGTTCAGTTCAGTTCATTGAGTAGTCACCAGTCATCTGTGTACATCTCATCACCACAAGCATATATCTGTTGGACCATCCAAACTAAAGAGGAATCGCAGATTTCCCATTAGAATCGGTCAATCAACAGCTACCTGAATTTATCAATAATATCTCCACAACTCAAAAGAAAATTGTTTCTTCTCCTACCATTTCGGAAGGATAATTTATCTATGTATATCTATCTATCTATCTTCTATTAAAACTTTTAAACATCAACAAATCCATCCGTTTTCAACCCTTTTCACTACTTTATAAAACGGTTTTTACAACCATTTCCTCCCCCAACCCCTCCTTCCTGTTTCACCACCCATGGCTAAACTTCCGCATCATATGTTAATCTGATCGAAACAAATGATATACACCGTGGCACCGGCACCGAGGATAAAGTGAAATTGATTGAAGGGGTGGTGGGGATTTTCATCATTTTTTTCGATGACGAAGCAAATTGTGCTGCGGGCGCCTCCGTCTTATACGGACCGGCGGCAGCCGCTGCTGAGCGAGCTAAATGTGGGATTAAGAATACTCGTGCCCGGCAACCAAACGGGTGGCGGAGGTCGTGGGAGGGACGACGGCGGAGTGCGCGGCTATCTGCTGCTGCTGTCCATGTGGGTTGGTGAATTTGTTAGTGTTGGCCGTTTATAAGGTACCGGCGGGGCTGTGCCGGAAGGCTTTGAGACGGAAGCGCCGCCGGAAATTAATTAAGAAAGGGTTGTTGCCGGCGAGGAAGTATGGTTGTGATGATGTTGAGTTAGTCCAGCTCCACCCCCTCCCGGGCCCACTCACGGCGGTAAATTCGTTGCAATCGGATAAAGATGTGGTGGAGCTTGAGAAGGAAATGTGGGACAAATTTTACAGTGCTGGTTTTTGGAGGAGTGCCTCTCAAAATAGTGACTCCACGGTGAATTTGAAATTTTCACTGTGAAAAAAGTTACTACCAAAACAAAAAACCATCCAAGTGGTAATTATTTCAATTTTTCCTTTTTATATTAATTACTGGGTTGGTTTTTTTGTTTTGTTAGGTGTATTTTGCCATGGGTTGTCAAATTATTCCTATTTGATGGACTAAATTTGTAAATCAAAGGGAGAGAACAATTTTCTCTTTTTGGACATGATGTCCATAGGATCAATTATATTGGAATTAATACTTAATATTGTGTCTTTTATAATTTCGGTATAATTTTAATTTAATGAACAATTCTGAATAAAGATAAATAATGTATCGTTCTTAAATCCGATTAATAACTTGGCTTATGGTATGATTTTTATTTATGGGGAATTAAAATAACTTGTTGGTTGAAATGTCACAATCACGAGTGTTCGACAATAACTTGTGAGATCCGCTAATTGAGGAAGTTTATTTAGTTATTTTACTGAGTTCGATTTTTTTTTTTTTTTAAATGATTACTTCAAGCTGAAGTGGACAGCATTTTATTTCATCAGATTCTGTGTAATGATGTGGTTTCCAATTTGTAAATGTGTTTTATTGTTTGCTTGACTCACCAGTTCACCACATCCTTTGTTCATGTTATTGCTTTGACGCAAGTGTCATTATTGTTAATGGAAGATTACAAAATTGATATTTGGTGTGTATTATATTGATTGGTGTTCCTTATAATTAATCCTTTCTTTCTTTCCTTTTTGGTTGAGAAAAAAGTTTAGAAGGATGTAGATAAATTTTTTTTTTTCTTTATGAGTAAGGTAAATCAGTCGAATTTTGAATCTTTTCATGATATGATCGTTCTATTTACCTAAACCCAACCCCTAGTGGCTTTAATTAATCTTTGCTTTCATGGTTCCCCAAAAAATAAAAATAAAAAAAATCCTCCATCTCTATTGATGAGTTTGGTGAAGAAATATGAAGGGAAATCCAGTTGGGTTGAACCTGAATTTAGGCTACACAGCAACTCAATTTGAGTTTTACAAAACAATATTTTGAAAAATTGGTTTTATTTGGATTAGATTTTTGTCTTGAGTTATTTGATTAATTACCACTTCAATTTTGCATTTCAATTTCAACATCTTCATTAGGAGCTTGGTTTTGAGCAAGTCGTGAGGCTTCAAGAATTCCCAGCTATAGTTCAAGATCCAGATATTTCGTGGAGCCCAATTCTTAATCTTGTGGGAGCATTTCCAATCATATCTATGGAACTTTATTCAATGACAATAATGGTAGTAATCTTTTGTGCTTATCTGTGTTAAATTTTTAATGAAAAAAAACTTAATTGCCATTTTTTTTTCGGCTTTGATCTTTTCAAAATGTTTGACTCAAAGAAAGAAAAGCCTTCAAAAAAGATGTGGGCGAGATATTTAAATTAATAGACAACTATGAGTAGTAAAATTATAAGGTCCATCCGGATTGCATTATTGAAATCATGTTTTCTAAGTGTTTGTATTATGATTGGGAAAAAGTACTAAATTTCTTTCTCAACAAGAGTGCTAATCAAATAGAGCATAAACGGTAAATCTCTTATAATCACTTTTCGCTAATGTTCTCCAAGGGGAAATCACAAGTTAATCTAGAATTTGAAAACGGAAGGAAAGAATACTTCACTATCATTGCATCAATATCTATAAGAATTTGATCGATTTTGATTCGTTAATGATTAAATTAAATTTTAATTTAAAAAATAAACAAGTTAAATTTAAATAAAATTATAAATTTATTAAAACAATCAAACAAGATGGATAATCATAAAAAATCAATAGTAATCGTTTAGTAGTTGGTGGATAAAAACTAAAGATGAGGGCGGATGCAAATGCATTAGAGTAAGACCACCCATTTAGTAGGGTGGTTGTACTTGGGAATTGTAGAGTCACTGTCCAACAAATGACTGTATATGGCAATACAAGTCCCAGGTGGTTTCAGAATTTGGTTGCATAAAAAAGTATGACTGTATGAATGAGGTTAGAAATGGTCCCTTGTGGACACGGCCCGACAAACAAATGAGCTTTGGCGACCAAACAACCAAAGATAATAAGGCCAATTTTGTGTTATTTCAACTCAATCACAATGGATGCACCAGCCACCACCCATCATACATAATATGTGCAGATTCACATGGAAAAGGACTTGCACAAAATGTCTCAGACAGACTGTTTATTGCCCAATTCACTGCACAAACTTCTCTCCCTCCCTATTAGTCCCCTTCGTTCATTCATTGTGATTTTGGCCTACCACAACACCTATTTTTGCGTACGCTACTACACGCTGTACACCCATGAGGCTTTAGACCACCTCCTACAAATTGGCGTAATTGAGGTCCTTACTACTTGACCAACGGGTCAAAATTAAGGTCGAATTCGAAAAAATTAATAAAGCTCGAGTTTGATTTAAAAATATGTTAAAACGAACCTTAACTCTATTACTTCGATTTTTTCGTATGTAAAAGCATAATATACATATATTTGAATCAGTTCGTCAAGAAAATTGAATTCGAACAAGTTCAATTCGAGTTTCGTCAATTCAAATTCGAATCAAATTTTTAATCCAACTATTTACGAGCAACTATGTAAACTTACAACCGAATGGCTTGGTTAGTTTACGCTCTAATTACGTAAGTACGAATTTTGTAACCTGCATCAAGAGAAAGAATATATCTAAATAAAGCAAGTATACAATATTAAGAAGAACCCAATTCTTGATGATTTAGGGTTAGAAGTTCTCTGCCTCGTTCTTTTGTTATGCTTCATTCAACTAATATATTTAGATGGTAGTAGGGCCTTCTTATAGTTATCTATATTAATTATTCTATTCTTTAATAGCCATTCACCTCATTTTGTACTTGTTCAAATTCAGTAGTGTAGCTGTTACTATGTACTACTACTAGTTTAGTTTAGTCCATCATTCCAACTTATATGTTGTGTAGAGAACCTTTAACATTCAGATGTCATATACTATAAAGGAAAATACTTAGGTCGATTTGTTTTTTGGTTTTATTATAAATTTTGTGGTCAAAATTAAATATTAAAAAATCTTGTTTACATTAACTGATGTCATAAATTCTCTGAAATTTAATCCACACTACAGAGTCTACAAATGAAGTCAAAGACTGAGTCTACCTAAGTATTTACTATCGAGTATAAATATTGAATATTTTCTTTTCTTTACTTTCATGGTGGGAAATGAATATTTAATCTTTTTTTTTTTTTTTTTGAATCTAAGCATCAAGACTTTGGACACTCTAACCCTTTGGGGTCACATGTTGGACTTTAGCTACTTCTACATGTTGAAATTAAAATATGAACTTGTTTGGCTGGGACTATTTACTTGTATATATTTGGTTCCAAACATCATCCACCAAGAGAATGACTATAAGATAGCATTTACCTCAAGAACCAAATGATGTTGGCAAGTAGGTCTCGGTTTGAGTCATAAGCGTAGGTAGAAATTCACTATTAATCCTTTTTTAAAACAAATAGTTTACTAGTTACATTGACGATATTTCTTGTTATTGTTCTAAATTTTCCATGTAACAGAATGAACTTTAAGCAAGTTTTTGTTATATTTCTGCTTTAACAAGAGTCGAAGAGTCTAAGAATTGATGAAAGGAGGAGGTAAAAAAGTGGGTGCATTAAATCAAGAGAAGAAAATTTGTCGATCAACTTACTTTAGGTGAATTAGATACCAAATATTTTGTTTAGATATAAGGTTGTAGGCATTTTTTCAGGATATCCCGTTGGATTTTCTCCTCCCCTTAATAGTAAATATAATTTGATAAAAATGGATTAAAGTGTTACTCTTAAAAAAAATCAGATTCGCCATCATTTCTCAAAATAAAAGTACGTTATTCTAATGTAAAAAAAATACGGCTATTTTTTTTTTTGGGTGATCTTTTGGGGGGTTTTTCGAGAGTCCAAATATAAAAAATTGTATTTAGTTGGCCCAGTCAGATACCATTTTCTTCATCGAACGACGCTCCTCTTTTCCGATTCTCTTTTTAACTTTTGGACCCATCCAACATGGTTTACAAGTACTACTTTCTACTTTTTGGCTCTTTCGGTTCTGCGTATTTATTTATTAAATTCATTCACATTTTACTTCTTCTTTATTGGTATTTTTTTTTTAAACTGATTATTTTGGGTTTGGGGAGGCATTGCTATCAGGCCCATTTACGTGCTGTAAGGGTCAGAGCTACCGAATTCAGGGCTGGATTCAATAAGAAAGCCCATATAATAATTGAATTACCAAATCTATTTGTCATACACCTATCGTTTTTTTTTTTTTTTTCCTTGTCAATTTTGTCTCTGTTGGAATTTAATTTGTTGGGCTTAGTAAGTAATAAGTTTGACAGAAAACGTACCAAATCACCATATGTAACAAAAACACTTTTTTTTTTTTGAGTAAAGAAATGGCACATTGCTTATTCACATAAATTCAGTGGGATAAAAAGGATACTTTAAGGAGGTGTTTGGTTCACATTCGAGAATCGAAATCGGAATGAGAATTATAAACTCCACTATTGGTATAAATTTATATCATTCCCCCTTACTTGTTTGGTTCAACATAGGAATGAGTTTCATTGTATTAATAAGTTACTCAACTTGAAACCCATATCACAAGTGGGGAATGAAAGTATATATTTTCTAACACTTTCATTCCCATAGAATGATTCTCCATAGTGTTCAACCAAACACCATTTATGGGTATCATTAACTTTGATTCACATTCCCCCTCTCATACCTATAAATCAAACACCTCCTAAATAAATTTTAATGACCAAATTGATTAATTTAATATATTAAGTCTAACTTTAACATTGTAAGCCTCATATATATATATATATATATTTTTCATTACTTAATGGAACAAAATTACTTATTTATGCTCTAGATTGTTTAGATATCTAAATTGGGATTCAGGACTCGTGGAATAAAAATTTGATGAATTAGTATAATCGTTTTAATCAAATCATGATTATAACAATGATTGATGAAGAAATCTTAGTAGTGTGGATGTTGTATAACTACAATAAATAAAGAAATTAAAAGATTTCTTTCTAATCAGAAATGGACAAAAATGTCACAAATGTGGGTCACAAATCAATATAGACTACTCATTCCTCGTCAAATGTCATCATTATTTTATAGTGCCAGAGCATCAAAGCAATCAAGAACACTGCTCTACTTTTTTTTTTTTTTTTTTAGGTTTATTACTCTATTATTTTTTAATAATTCGAATCATAATTAATAAATTATAAAAAAAAAAATTTACATCTAAACTGTATTTATTATGACAAAAACAATTTAACATTATCCCTCACTGTCTGACTTTTCCAAACCTAAAAAAGTGAATTCTATTTGAACAAAAATTCATAAAATATTATTAGTATAATGTTTATTCTTTTCGTCTCAATAAAAATGTTATTTTCTCAAAATTCAATATAAATAAGTAATTTTTAGTGCTTTATATTTAATACATATTTTAAAATTTTTAATTTTTTATATTATAATTCTTATTTTGAACCATAAGATAGTGTAGTTAAATCTTTGAAAAATTAAATATTTCAGTATAAATTTTTATTTACCACAAAAGTTTCGTTATTAAAAAGGGACAAAGTTGATGATTTTATTTGGATAAGGAAGCAGCATAAGAATGATAAGGAAAATATTATTGAAAACCACAAACATGCAAGGAAAAAAGCTAAAAATAGAATAAAGCTGAACGTGACCTCCATTTCCGTCTCCCTTTTCTCTTTTTTCTTTTTTGGATTGGCCCTTGTCGGCTTTTCATCTCTCTAAAATCTCTATCAATCTCTTTCTACACATTGTTTCTTTGTCTCCCAGTCCAAGAATCAGAAAGGGTTTATACCCCAGCTGAATGACAACAACTTATTAGCATTCCCTTTATTCAAAAAAAAAAAAAAAAGGGGATAAAAATCTGAGCTTTGGCGTAAAACATTCATGGAATTTTCTTGAATTGTCGACACAATTTCTGGGACATATCTTCTTCCAATGGAGGTAATTTTCAAATGAAACAAACCCTGTAATATAAATTCTGATTTTTTTTTTTTAATTTCAAGATATTTCACGTGTATTTTGTCCAACTATATTATGGTAAATTGATGTTTTGTGGTATAACCGGCTGCTTAATTCAGCAAAAGATTTAATCTTTATTCTTATTTGTGGTTGAATTTTTATGGGTTTTGCTTCCTTTTGGAAGTCACTCTTTTTCTTTTTTTTTTTAGCAAAAAAAAATTTAATAGATGCTTTATTTATTTATTTATTTTTAATGTTGGTGCTTTATGGTTGATTTGTATATAGAGAAATACATGTATCCGTGGATGTATTAATCTTTTGATTACTAATTTGTCATGTTTTTCCTAGAAGAATTTATGTATATTGTGATGGATCATTGTTAAATCTCAAATTTGTTTCTTGTTTTCGTAAAAAACAATAATTTCTGGGGCAGAAAATATAACCCCCACATTTTCCAACATTTTATGAATGGGAAATTAGCAGTGTTGAAATGCATCAGAACATATTAACTTTATACAAAGAAGAAAAATCGATTCCGGCTTCTTTGCTGATGGGTAAATTGATAAATGGGAAATGAGTTACTGTGGAGTGTGGATGATCTTGTGAGACAAGCAATATTGTGAGCTAAAAGTTTGCATTTTTATTTTTAATTTTTCTCATTTTTTGTGGGGCTCTTGATGGCTTAAGGTTCCGGATGGGAATGATGTCAAGAAGGCAGAGAGTCATATGACATCAGCTGCTGCTTTCGTAGAAGGCGGAGTTCAGGAGGCATGTGATGATTCGTGCAGCATATGCCTTGAAGCCTTCAGTGAAAATGATCCATCCACGGTAAAGGAATTTTATAATCTTCTGTCTTTTGAATTGCATTTATACTAAAACTACTTGCCTCTTCACCTGTAGGTAACTACTTGCAAGCATGAGTTTCACCTTCAGTGCATTCTTGAATGGTATGTAAGGCATGTGCTGAAGCTTTTCAATGTAAAGATTCTTGAATCCATTACATTTTACTTTTCCTGTTCTGAAGTATACCGCAATCGAGCTTATTGGTTTTGTCTACTAGTTAATGCCTTCTTCAGTGCCAGAATAGTTTTTAGCATACATTGCAAAAGTATAGCTTTTTTCAGTTTTTGTAGTTTTCCATACCTCATAAGTTTACCAGATATGAAGTCTAAAAGAAGCAAGGCACTTCTGTGACAAGTAGTCTCGAAGTTAAGGTTTTATTGCTCTTCTCTTTTGTGTTCTAGAGGAGAAAAAGTATGTTAGTATTTTACAGGCTAGATGGCATTCTAGGATATTGGCCTTGTTTGAGATAGATGCCACTTCATCTTATGAGATGCTTTTAACATAACTTTTGTTATATGAACCAAAGAGAAGGACACTGTTTACCCGTCTCAATATGTAAGGAAGATGTAGTTAGTTAGTTAGTTAACAGGTCTCAGAATTGCGCTACTAGTCGTTCATTTTTTTGAAGCATTTCACAGCTTAGATTTTTTCTTTTTTTTTTTTCTTTTTTGGTTAGACAAAGTAAAGGACATTCAATATTTGCTGGAGACACCTCTCTTTCTCCTTCATGTACATGTATTTAAATGGTTAGTTTTGAATATAGTCATTTTTTAATGATGTAAATTGTTTGACCTTAAAGATGGGCCTGAAGAACGTAATAGTTACTCTAAAAGTACTGTCTCAACGATCATCTGATGTTGATGTTGGTGGTGGTAGCAACTATGAAAATATCTCTTGATCTCTCCCTCCAAAATCAGAAAGACTTCTATAATAAAATGGATGCCATATAATAGACAGAGTATAGAACTTTTCCCCTTGAACAGGAAGATGCAAGTAATATGGAAGCACATTGTGTCTAGCACTAGCATGATTTGATCTTTGCAGGATACTTCAAATTTCGTCTCTGTAGCATCTAGTTCTTTTACTGAACTTAGATTATGAAATTAATTATGAAATTTAACTTCTTCTTTAGTAATCTTTCTGTTTAGGTAATCTAAATGTTTTATTTTCCTTCTTTTTTTTTTCCTCATGCAGGTGTCAAAGGAGTTCGAATTGTCCAATGTGTTGGCAAACTATAAGTTTGAAAGATCCTGCCAGGTCATCTATTTTTCCTTTTTCTTACTCTTGCAACTTAATATTTGCTTTCTTTTCTTGGTTCTCCTGTCAATTATTTTTTGTTATACACTTCTATGATGAATTTCCGAACTATTGTTTGCCGATCAGTCAAGAATTGCTCGATGCTGTAGAACGAGAGAAACGTTTTAGGTTCAAACCAGCAAGAAATGCCACAGTATTTCATCATCCCACTCTTGGTGATTTTGAACTGCAACATGTCTGTTCTCTATCCGAGCCAAACATATACTCTTCTTGTGCGCTTGTATTTTCACTGGTATCTGTTGACACTGCTGTCTTCTATAATCATACTGCAGCTACCTGTAGGAGTTAATGATGCAGAACTGGAAGAACGCATTATCCATCACTTAGCTGCTGCTGCTGCAATGGGAAGGGCTCGCCGTATTGCTCGTAGAGAGGGCTCAAGGGCTCACTCATCTGCTCATGGTTGTCCACATTTTCTGGTGTTTTCAACAAATCCCAATGCCCCAGGCGCTGGTCCTGCTTCAGCTTCTGTAGCTCCTGTAGGAGCAGAACCTGAGTCAGATGCAACAGCCCTAGCTAATCAAGTTCTTTACTCATACAGCAGTCACCAGTGAATTACCAGAACTCACCCCACCTCTTTCTTTTGTTCCTGGTGACCAACTCTCCGCTTCATCATCTGGATCAGTTGTCCTGCCTACCAACCCTCAAGAACTCTCCATGGACAATAGGTAGTGATTTCCCTTAAACTTTAGCATTCTGTTTTACATGTATGTGTGCAATTAATTAATCAGGTTAGCAACTTGTCTTGTTCCTGATGTTTGGTTACAATAATTGTTGGTCATGGGAATTGACCTTTTTTGTGTTATCACTACATACATGATTTTTTGTGATTGAATTGCAGAAGCTTGGCTCGTCAATCTCCATCTGGTCAAGATAGAGCAGGACCATCAGAGCTCCAGACATTTTCAGAATCTTGGAAATCTCGATTTAATGCAATTTCACTGAAGTATAGCTTTGATTTGAAACATGATTCCTTTTGTTACTTTTTTTTTTCATTGACCCTTTATGAGGTAATTTAATTTTCTAACTATTGTGTTTTTGTTGACTTGAAAAGGTTTCAACTGTTGTTGTTGTCTCAGATACAAAGAGAGTCTTTCAAAGAACACTAGAGGATGGAAGGAAAGGCTTTTTTCACGAAGCAATTCCGTGGCAGATATTGGTTCAGAAGTTAGGAGAGAAGTGAGTGCTGGAATTGCTAGTGTTTCCTGCATGATGGAACGCCTAGAAACAAGGGAAAATAGTAGATCTGGTCCTGTTTCAGCATCAAATAGTCCTTCAGTTACTGAACAAAACAACCATGTTAATACGAACATCCCTGAAGAATCACCACTGAGTGATGCTTCTGCTTTTTCAGCAAATTCTATCGCACGATAAGTGATTGACATGATTTAAGCTGTTTCATCTTTCCGCAGCATTTCATCTTTGGAGGTATATGGGCATCAATTCTTATTTAGTTATGAGTCCATACTTTTTAAAAATTTTAATAATTAGTCTCTATGGAGGATTCAACATCTGCAGGTCCTTGGATACTGTCCGACAATACATTCTTGAAAAAAAAAAAGTTTTTTGTCATGTTAACTTGCAAAATATCATTTCTGTGGATAATTTTGTAAGGTTTAAGAAAGTCTGAGGCTCCTGGGTTTCATCTTTAGTTTCGCCTTCCTGCAGCTTGCACGTTCTTTTTAATCAATGCATGTGTATGACTTCTAAGAGATGCCAAGGAAGGTGGCATGTAGTGCATCTTATGGCATTTGTTATAAAGATTGTACATTAGCACATCTCAGCTAAGAATTTGTATGAACTTGACCTAGATAGAGGGGAAAACTAATCAATCTTGTTGACCTGTTTGTAAATGTGTTTGCATCTGTATTATAGTAAGAAAATTGTGGACAGCTAGCCCTTGAGGTTTCCAACTTCAAAGTGGTTATTGTTTTACGTATGTTAAGTGGACTGAAGTTCTGGATCTTGATTCTAATCTTTAGGTTCTATAGATAAATTAAAGCTTATTATCGTTACAGTTCTCATTTAGCTAGACAAGGTGTCTGACTTATAATTTTCAGGTTGTTTAACTCCTCCAAATGTGAAACGCTGAGAAGATGCTTGTAATGCCAAAATGTTGGAGAGGGCCATGATTATTATCTGTCTCTAATAATAGAAAGAGGTGAAGATAGAGAGAGCTTCAATCTGAGCTGCAATTTCTCTGCATTATGCAGTAACATGTTTATACAAACTTGGTTTGCTATGTATTCAGTAAACATTTCCAGAGATGTTAAAAAGTTGCTTTGATTCTAAGACTGAAGCGGCACTTAGATATTAGTAAGGAACTTTGTTGTTGAGTGTATTGACCAATATATTAGTATAATTTTGCTATAATTGCTGCATCAGAGGTGAATAATGATTAATGAGACCAGCTTTTGGAAGAAATACAAGTCCTGATGCAACAGTTTTTTTCAACGTGTTAACATTACTGTCAAAATATAGATAAGTTTTATCGTTATATGTTAAATATTTGTACAACATCGTATGTTTTGAAAATTTGTACAATAAATTTTATAGATCATAATAAGATAGTTCTGTAACGAAATTGTAAAAATTTTCCAAAATATAATCCTCTTGTAACAAAATGTTAGATTTGATATGTTATTGTCAAAAATTATTGCAGCATTAATATTTGAACCGTGACATTATCTTAAACCTTTGCATGGCTCTACTACATGAGAATTTCAAACTAAATACTAAACTTTTAAGCCTAAGAATACAAGCCTATTTAAGAAGGCATGGAAGCCTCTCATTTTGTCGAAAGGGATTACTTATGTTTAATACTTTATGATACGTTAAACATATAGTTATAAAATTTACAAACACCTAATTCTATTATTAATTAGATAACGCATTGCAAATTTACGGTCTAATAATATATAGCGGAAATAAGGGTCGAACTTATAAAAATTGGTTTAGCAAATATCGATTATTTAATTCAAACGCTATTTGAAGAATCGACAATGGAAGAGATTTAGTAAATTATAATTAAAGACTTAACTAGTAAAAATGATGTAAGATTAGAGTTAAATTAGCCAATTCCCGACTTTGATTAATTTATTCAATTAATTTGTTCAATTAGACACATTAGAGGTCATTTCTACTTATTAACATAATCTCGATTCCTCGATCAATTAAATCGTTCAATTTAATTAGTCCAAGTGAGGATTCCTCCTATCACTTAAAACTTCACCAAATTGATCATTTATCCTATAGAATTCTAAGCGACTAGCTAGGTAATTTAGTCCGTCAAGTTCATAAATTAAACCTAGTCCAATTACTAACTAGGTCTAAAATAGAGGTTCAACTTCTATTCTCGCCTTGATTTACCATTCAATTAATTAAAAGAGTGATCAATTCCTCCAATTATCATTATAGTTCATTAGAATTGTCCAATTGTCAATTACCATTTAATTTACCAAATTAATCATCATCACAAGAAATTGGCATTATCCAACCTTAACCCATGACAAATTAGAAGATGGATGAAAGAAATAACATAAGAGAAATTAATGAAAGGTGCGACAAATAAACTATTCTAATCATTAATCTAAGAAAGCTGTAAATTGAAATTATAAATTATGAAAGACGATGAAAGAATAATTAAAGTATAAAAAAACTGCATAATAAAGTTTTAAGAATATTTAAGAATGCTTCTCTATTGAAAAATCACAAGTTTTATGCTTCAAGGTTGTCAATCTTGAGTTTCCTCTTTAATTCTTCTTAAAAACTATGAAAACCCTTATCTAATTTACTGTTCTCAAGGGGGAGATTGAATTAAAATATGTTTTTGAGATCCTAAATACCTTTATTTATAGTTTCTAATGGTTACAAAGTGTAGAAATTTGAATAAATTTAAAACAGGCCTAAAACGGACTCTCATAACCTTAAAAATATTAAAAATTCGTTCAATCGTTATCCTGGCTCGCCCCAGGCGACCTCCATTCTGTCCAGGCTTGCCTCAAGCGAGCTCCACTCTGTCTAGGCTCACCTTAGGTGAGCTTCTTTGCCAGCATGTGCGGTTTTGATCGTTTTGTCTCTAAATTTTCGTCTAACGTTCGATTGATACACCATTTGTTCCTACACGACACTAGACAAAAAATACACATTAATATCTATAACATAACTCTAAAATAACACATAAACATTAACTAAAATTATAAACAAAAGACAAACAACAATGCATGAATAACACTAATTCCATAAAAGAATTAGGTAAACAATCTTAACACAACTCTAAACACATTCATATTTAAATATAAGTTAAAAAATATTAAATAAACTCTAAAGTACCACTCTAAACATATACTAACACATATAAATAGAACTGTACGAAAACGAACATATAAAACCTAAAAACGCCGAAACTAATGCAAAAAATCGTACGAAAAAAAAGTAAGAATAACTGTAATTTTTTAGAGTTATCACTTTACTATATTTTATTGTGACAATATTTTTTGTCTCACATTTTGTATGTATGTTATGTGTATTTTAATATAATAATATTTATAAGGCCATTGTATAAGTGACAAACGTAAACCTAGATGTGTATAAGACAATGATGAATAGCATAAGAGCCGAGAAATAGACACAAATAGTAAGACACAAAACTTGAAATGTATTTCAACGCACTATATATATATAGATATAGCTGTCATGCAAGATGGATTTGGATTTTTGTAGTCGGGTCAGATTGGTGTTGTGGCTGAATTTGATTTATTAGAAAGTAGTAGCAGTTTTGATTAGTTAAGTTACACTCTATGCCAAAAGAGGCAAAGGTTTCGTTTTCTGGTGAAAATAATTGCCAACCTACCAAGGTCAATTGAACCAATTCTGGGTTTTGGGTTCAGTACAACACCTCAAGATTATGAACCTGCATTGCCGGTGCAATATATTTCTAATTTTAATTAATCATTTGAATACTAAGTTTCACCTTCCAAGAAAAAACAATTACAACCTACCAACTCTTTTATTTATTTTTTCCTTTTTATGTATGCAAAAACTAGTCATTTTTCCATCCTCATATCAATTGGCCTGCATATTCTTAAATAAAACTTAGTAATTAATTAAAGCTTGTGAATCATTAGAATAAAGTATTTTATTAATCAATTTATTAATAAAGACAAATATCAAAGACCTTTAAATGAGACGTCCAGACATACAAGATCCCCCCCCATTGGATTCTTCTTCTTTCAGAAATTAATATAGCAAAATATCCCAATTTTCATTACCATTTAGCACCGACAAAAAACCAATGGGCAAAATGGTCAAGCCATGTTTCTTTGCTTCCTTTGTCAATTCTCTTCGAAGTTTTAATTACACGTAAAATTCATTATGTGGTAAGAGAAGAATCCTTTGTCAGTTCCACTTTACCAAATTATTTCTTTAGTTTTAATTGGTGATTTAGATATTCTATTTATATTGTTACATTTAATATTTAAGATATACCATAATAAATGTTATATATATATATTTTTAAAAATCAATCTTTTATACAAATATTATATAATATTTTAATTTTATCTTGATTAAAATATTAATTTTTTGACTTATTATATCTCAATAATATTAGTACTACAAACTATAAAATTTAAATTTAAAAAAAAATTATTATTACAATAAAATTGAGACGAGAAAATATTACTTATTTGTAATGCAAAGTCGTACCACAAGAAGAGATATGGTGAATAAATCTGAGGGTGACAAATAAACTTCCAATTTGGAGAAGTGTCCCCATTAAAATCTGATGAATAAAGCTCTAAGTTGACGCATCACACGCGCTGCAAAAGCATCGGTGGGCTTTGTTACTTAGCGTAGAAAGAATGGCACTTTAAAAAGTTCTCATTTTCATGGCCCGACAGCGACACCTTGCCATCCAGCTTTGCTGAGCTGGTCATACTCGGCTTATCTGTTACGTTTTGGAGCCGCTGACGTCTTTTTGGAGGCAGCTCACTAGTCATGACGACTCAGCCTAGCCGCAGCCGTTTTTTGTGGAAAATAGTTTCTGTGGTCCCGAACGCGACTTTGAGTTTGAAGTTAACTGGCTAACCCCATTATTACTCTGAAAATATTTTATAATGTGTATTACGCTGTAAAGTCATTTTTTAAAGTAAATTCACGTAAATCTCTAATTTTAGATTCTTGTTTAAATTTTATTTTTTATTTTTTGAATTTAATAATACATTAATAATTTTTATTTATTATTTTATATTTATCATTTTATATAAGTACAATCTAATACTCTATTGCTTTTGGTTATTTAGCATTCTTCATGTCTTTATTAAAATAGTATTATATTTATGTAAGGCCAATTGACAAAATAATTAATGTGACATTAAATTTACAAATAAACAAACAAAATCGGGCTAAGTATATAATATTAAGAGTTAATAATTTAATAAGATTTTTAAAAATTACTATTGATTTATGGGTTAAATGATTTCCTCTTAAATATGTTTTGTTATCGGTTCTATATAGAATATTGTATTTTCAAATGTTACTATAATATTTTTAAAAAATAAATATATTTATAAGAGAAGATTTAATCCATTTTGGTTATTATCCTAATGTGGACAATTGTCATTTAAAGTAAATTAAAGAGACTAACATTTATTTTTCTTTATTCCTACCAATACGTCTCCCATTGTGAATGTCTTGTTGTCGTGGTTTTAGATGTTTCTTTTTTTTTTTTTTTTTTTTGCCCTGCATCTTAATCTAAGAATTAAACTCAAATATTTCCTTTCAGTAATATTTTAGGCAACAAAAAAAGAAGTGATTTCATCATTTTTTGATTGTATACAAACATAAATTGACTAGTTATTTTATTTGGGAGGGAAAGAATAATAAGTTTTCTTTGACTCTTTAATTTCATTTTACTGATTCTCTCATTTTTCATGGCAATTTTTTTCAAACATTGAAATTTTTTGACTGTCCAAATACAAAAGTGAAAGGAGGGATTTGGGGGAATAAAAGACTGGCCTTATAATGTGTAGTACCCCAATAACATAACATAAGCAAAATAAGGTGAAAATTTTTATTTTGGTCAGATCTAGTAGTTGTTTCTCAATTAATAGAATCTTATTATTTGGAATACATAATCTATTTTTTAGATTATAAAATAACCTTCTTATTTTTCAAAAATATAAACCCTCTGTTCCGAATGAAAGACTCTCATTAGTGAGGACTAATTACTTAGACAACCGACATAAAATTTTTCAAAGACAAGGTATCTATTCTTGTTAATTTGTTGGTGGAATCAGAGTGGGTGTAGAAATAAATAATTTCGAATTAAAGATGACTGAATCCAAGGACCATACCTTAATTACTAATTTATCTATTGCGGGTGGTTTCATGTGCCGCTCCTGTTTTTGTATTTATGTTCAGTATACTGTAAACCTCAAAAGTGGGCTTTATCTTAAAGAGGGAGTGAATTGAAACGAGGTCAATATACAATTACTCGACTTTACGAGGAGAAGCCAGTGAATTCATGACATATTTACTATGTCAAAAGTTACCTAAAGAACCAAAATATAATAATAATAATAATAATAATAAATTTACATCATTTATAGTATGTTAAAAAAGTATTTATAAAACTCATCTCAAACACCAAAGACACTAGTAATATGGGTACGTAACTGATATTTTGTTAGGATAAGTTTTGTGATGTTTTGGAGTTGCTCGAGTATAAATGATAATTATTTAAAATTTGATTAGTTAAAATTATTGCAAATTTTTTTTTTTTTTTTTTTTTTTTTTTGGTTGCAAGTTGGATAGTAGTTTGTCAAAATATAAATCTGACAGCAAATCCATGGCTTGTGCATATCCCCTTGCAATTGGTTCGGTCAAAGAAAAATTAAATATATTTTTTTGTAAGTATTGTTAAGTCAAAATTGATAGCTTGTAAATCAATTACATACTAATAAACAAGCCATGGATAATTTCACAATACTCATTAACTTTGTAACGACCGTATTCTCCAGACTATTGAAATGGGCACGTAAACCTGATTTTGTTTTGTACTTAATTAGTTAATTACTAAAATAACTTGGAAAATACTTACATAGATCTTGTTTTTGGCCTCATGTGTAGACCTTGCGGTCAAGATTAAATCTTATAGAATCTTGCTTACAATCAACTTATGTCATAAATTCTATAACGGTCTACTTAAGTTTTATCATCTTTACTTTTTTGTCATTTTCTGTTTTTTTGGTGGAAAGTTGGAAACGCTCACAGACGCAATATTAACGTGTTGCGTAGAAAAAATCTTTGTTACTCGCTTCATAGTGTTGGGTGAGTCTTTCAGACTATTGAATAATTAAAAAATAATAAAATTTCATATTTTTTAATATTTCGACAACTATCAATACTTATTCTGCAACGCGAAATGAATAGATAAAATCTGCTTTGTTATGTATAGGTGAATTATAACTCCAATAACGAAAAAAACTCTAATTTCACCCATCTTTTATGTTTTAGAGGCAATAAAAAGGACACAATATATTAATCAGATTTGTTGCTCAAATGTGAAAATCACGAATTTTAGTTAAGTTCTTTGTTAGTTTCTTAATCGTGGAGAATTATGATGTTAAGTATTAAAAAAAAAATACAAAAATAAAGAATATTTCAAATTTTAGAAAAAAATGAATATTTCAAATTTTAGAAAGTGACTTATGAGTTATGATTAATAATCAAAATTAATATTATTATTACATGTCATTCTTGAGTGGACCTAATTTTTATTAGGGTTAAATACAGTAAACCTCTTAAACTTTAGGCTGTTTAGCACTAAACCCTCTAACGTCATTTTTTTTTCACTTTACCCCTTTGACTAATGGTCAAATGTAACTCCGCCGTTAGTTTTTTTAAAAAGACAAATTTACCCCAAAGATCAATTGCGGTAAACCATTTTAAGGTTTAAGCGAAATTTCACTTTACCCCCCTCAAGTAAGTTTTGTAACATTTAATACATTGAGATAAAAATAAAATTCAATAATGTTATCAATATTGTTAAAAATATAAATATGCTACAAATTAATTACTAATATTCTAATTCTCAAATTATGCTTTCTTCAATATTTAAAATTAAAAAATACAATGAAATAATTAATTTTAAAATTTTTGATGAATTATTAAAGGTAATTCATCTAAATCATTTTAATTGGAGTTTTTATTTATACGATAAAGTTCTTTCGTATAATTTAGGCAATAGTTAAATTATATTTACAAAGGAAAAAAAGTAAGAAGAAAATCATTTTGAATAAACATAAAGAAAAGCAAAAGGAAAATAGACTGATATAACTTTAATAGATGGTTATAAGTCTCGTATATTTAAAAATTTATTTTTACATGAAAATAAAATATAATAAAAAGATCAAAAATATTAAAAATTCTAGGAAATTTTTATATTTAAATTTTTTTCACAAGTATTTTTAAAGAATCGCCGGTGTTGGTGGACATCATTATATTTTTAATTGTTTTAACAATATTTTTATATTGATTAATGACTACAGTAGGTTAATTGATACAAAACTTTAATTAAGAACCAAAATGACAAATATAATAAACTTTAAGGGGTTAATTTTATATAGTGTCTAGGAATAAAAATGTCTTTTTCGACTTTTAATAGTCAAATTGCTGACGGAAGGGACAAAATTGAGAACAGAAAAAAATAACGTTAAAAGATTTAATGCAAAATTGTTCAAATCTTAAGGGGATTTATTGTATTTAACCCTTTTTATTATTATGAATGGATGGATCTCATGGACCATTTTTTTTACTCTCTGTTTCTTATTTTATTTTATTTATAAAAAAAAAAAGAAAAAGGAAAAAAAAAAAAAGAGAAAGGAAAAGTTAAAGAAAGTACAATAGACTAGTAGTACCTATAAGAAGCAAAGCAAACCAAAATACAGGAAAGTGGGGAAATTTTTATATAGTCTCAATTTATGATATGTGAGATGAATTTTTTAGTTCATATTTATTTATATTATTATAAAAATTTTATTTTTATAAATTAGAATGAATTAGATGAATATAAAATAAAAAAATTATTTTATCTATTGTAAATCGAATCCATATAATTTTTTTTTTAAGAAAGAGACAAGTGACAAGTGGATAGTGGAATTAAGACAGAAGTGGCTTGGCTTAAGTTTGACTTGCGAGGTAAGGCCAGCCCCATGGATAAGGAGGCAGCTAAACCACCGACGACCTCGTGGGTCCCATTTACAGCCTGTCCGAACTCCAAAACCAGGAACCCATACCACATATAAATGGGGAAATAGATACGTAGATTTATTTTTTGATTTTACTTATAAATTTTTTATGATATAAATAAATATTATGAAATTTATAATATCAATTGAAGTAAATAAAATTTTATAAAATTTAATTGTGATAATAAGATTTACAAGTAATGTTAAAAATCAACTTTATATAAGTATTTTCTCATATAAATATACACCTCTCCCTAATTTCTAATCACCCAAATTAGGACATAATTAGTTTTGTTGTGTAAGAAATTCTACAATTACACTAAGACAACCAATTATTAAATTTTGTATATTTATAAGCTAAAATAGAAGTATAGAAAATCCAATGGTATGGTATAGTAAAAAATTTATAGACTTATCAACTTTATTTGAATAATAATTATATTCTGAATATTATTTAAAATAAATACATTATAGTGCATAATATTTCTTAAGTATACAAGAAAAA
The DNA here is from genome assembly GCA_025175665.1 of Cinchona pubescens. NCBI lineage: Eukaryota > Viridiplantae > Streptophyta > Magnoliopsida > Gentianales > Rubiaceae > Cinchona > Cinchona pubescens. The sequence continues at coordinate 2,577,881 of JANKKI010000254.1, read as the reverse complement.
AGAAAATTAAAAAAATACTAAGAACATTGCCCATGGAATTTAGCGCGTGTTAGTTCAAGAATATGATTAAGATCATTAGGAACTAAGTACCAGTAATGTAATTTGAGATTAAATTTGATAAAATTATTTATCTTTTCCTGAATATGTATTCTAAGTACCATTTTTGCAATAAATTGTGAAGTCGAAAATAGAACCATAAAATTAAACAAAAGCACAACTCACATGAACAAGAGATAACAAAAACATTAAACAAAACAACTTTTAATAAATTCTTAATCCTCTTTGGAACAAATAAACAAATAAGGTACTAGTAACGAAAGTACTTTCAAACAGAAACATTAAAATATGTACTTATATTAAAGCGTCTGAAACAGCTTTTCATTAACTCCCGCGGTTGTAATTAATCACCACCAAGCAAACCCCCGTCAAGTCTTCTTCCTTTTTTAACCCAACACCCAAACAAAATGCCACCTCTTACTTTCACACACTACACACACTTCAATGTCTCTCTCTATACATTAATATTCCACCAAACACCACACACTGCTAAACAAAGTCTACTACATCACTTCTCCACGAGAAGAGAAGAGAAGAGAAGAGGAGAGAGAAAGAAACAGAAGAGAGAAAGAAGCACCAAGAAAGAGGAGGTTTTTTTAGTGTGAGAAAGTAAAAGGTCTTCTTCTTGTTCTACCGCCATGGGCTTCCAGATCTATGGCGTTTTCCGATTATTATTACTCTTTTTCTTCTGTTTCACCACTCTTAGTGCTGCTGCATTGCGTGATAATATTTCGTCAAACACCCAGATTAACTCCAACTCTGTTTTGGTAGCCCTTTTGGACTCTCATTATACAGAGCTTTCTGAGCTTGTGGAAAAGGCCCTTTTGTTGCAGACTCTTGAAGAAGCCGTTTCCAAGCATAATATCACCATTTTTGCACCCAAGAATGAGGCCTTGGAGCGGGATTTGGACTGTCCATTGGTCTCCAGAGTTCAAGAGGTTTTTGCTGGAGCCTCGCAATCTCAAGTCCTTGCAAAATCTCCTTCTCTTTCACATGATTCCCTCTCGCATTGAGGAACGGCCGTCTCAAGAATCATCAAACGCCAACAAATCTTCCCACCGCACCGTCACCAGTCTCTGCAAGGATGCTTTCGGTGAAAACCTCCGGATTTCTCGCAACAAAAACGGCGATAAGCACATCAGTGAGGCCAAAATCATTAAGCCCAACGACATCGTCCGCCCCGATGGCATTATTCACGGGATAGAGCGCGTATTGATACCCAAATCAGTCCAACAAGATTTCAACTCCCGCCGCAACCTCATCTCCATTTCGGCTGTTTTACCCCAAGGTGCACCGGAAGTTGACCCAAGGACTCACCGGCTGAAGAAACCGGCAAGTCCTGTCCCGGCCGGGTCACCTCCCGCCCTTCCCATATACGATGCCATGGCTCCGGGGCCAGCTCTGGCACCCGCCCCAGCTCCGGGCCCTGGGGGACCTCACCATCATTTCGACGGTGAGGCCCAAGTGAAAGATTTCATCCAAACATTACTACATTACGGAGGGTACAACGAATTAGCCGATATTTTAGTAAACCTCACATCATTGGCTTCAGAAATGGGGAGATTAGTCTCGGAAGGGTACGTTCTGACGGTTTTGGCACCCAATGATGAGGCTATGGCTAAGCTGACGACGGATCAATTGAGTGAGCCGGGTGCACCGGAGCAAATTGTGTACTACCATTTGATTCCAGAGTACCAAACTGAAGAGAGTATGTACAATGCGGTGAGGAGATTTGGGAAAGTGAGGTATGATACTCTGCGATTGCCTTATAAGGTGGTTGCTGAGGAAGCTGATGGGTCGGTGAAATTTGGGCAAGGAGAAGGTTCTGCATATTTGTTCGATCCTGATATTTACACCGACGGCAGAATTTCAGTTCAGGGAATTGACGGAGTTTTGTTGCCGCCGGAAGAAACTGAGGTTGCTCCTGAAATACAAAGCTGCCCCGGTGGCCTCCAAGGTTGTTGCACAGCCAAGGAGAGGTATAATTCTCTTAACCACTTTTTTTTTTTATAAATAAAAGACATTTATTTTTTTAGTGGAGTAATTAATCTCTTTTTTTGGTTAGAATAATGTCAAATTTCACCACTTTGCATTAATGTAAAGTTGTTGACACATAGACAAGTATAGACAGGTTAACAAGAATGGTTAGAAATTAGAGGGGACTATTGCTTTTTTTTTTTTAATTATTAAAAACTAATCGCAATCAGAAATTTTATGATGGCTGAAGCTTGTTGTGGGTGAATTATTATTTGGTAAATTGTGGTTGTTAAGTACTGATTTGGGCGGTCAGTCAAAAGGGAATCATGACAATTCCGCGTATTAGAAGCCAATAATGACTTCTTAACTTTGTTTTCTCTTTGGATTAATCGGGCACATCATAAAAAATTATCACATATCTTGCGATAATATTAGTAATTTGGATAGTGGAGGCAGAGAAATCTACTTAGGCAGATTGATATAATCAGCTTTCTTTGCCACTCTTTTTTGTTTATTAGTACAATTATCAATTGAGCCTTAGGTTAGATGTAATGTAATTTTTGGTAAAGCTAGTCAGGGCAGTGTGTGTTATTGGAGTTTAAAGATGAATAATTTTTCGGATTGAATATTAGGTGGTGTGGAGTTGTCGGTGACACTTGGAATATGGGAAGGTATCCAAATACAAATATGAAACTAAAAGCATCATACAATCAAGTGGTGGTAGTCATATTGGTTAGGTAATTGTATAACAAGCGGTGATGAAAGGGGGTGTAGGAGCTTTCATTTATATCTCGAGCCCATAGGAAGAAATGCCTTGAAAGATTCCAGCGCAAACCAGCTGTGATCCAAACAATACTTATGGATGCCTACCTTCAGTGTTGAGAAAAGCCTGTCTTTTGACCCTACTGCTAATAATTTGTCATGTCATGTGATGCCAAAGGTTTATGTTGCTTCTAGAGATGAAATTCTCTACACTGTTGGTTCTTTTGGTTTCTTTTTAGTCATTTCCAAATTACTAGTAATCCATTTAAGAGATGATGGATATCCACTTCTATTTTTTTTCCGTTTTAAACATTTTTGTATGAGTTTTCTGATCCAATATTCTCTTGGGATCTCAATTTCTATGCTCCCTTTTGACCTTAAATTTTATTTTGTAACTATATTTAATGGTGGAAGGAATTAACATTTTATTTTATTTTATTTTTTTTTTGTCATACTTCTTGATGGATCTTAATTTTGCGGTAGTAGTACTATATTGACTTTATTAGTTAACTTTTTAATTATGGTTGGACAATTTTGTTAATATATAATCCTTCTACTCTGTGCAGGGAAGTTGATGGAATTGGCTTGCCGAATGTTGGGGGCTTTGGGGCAGGATTCTCAATTCAATAGCTGTCATTAGTATTTTGCAATCAGGAAATTGTCAATGGAAACAAATGAAAAGATAAATAATACTGAAACAGAATGATGCAGAAAGAGACTGAAGGAGCGATTCGTGTGTAAATGGTTACCCCTTTATATCCTATAAAATGACAACAATTCTGCATGATGGAAAGGTTAATAGAGTTTCCTGAATTATGGCAGTTTTTAGGATCTTGGAAAAATTGTGCACGACAGAATAAAGTGGGGAGGATCAGCAGTTGAAGTAATTCATCAGGAAAAAACCCACAGAAGAGAGTTTCTTTGTCCCTTTTTTTTTTGGTTATAAATACTGTAAATTGCATATCAATTTTTTTTTTTTAGTTGGTTTTACCTGCTGCCGACAGTGTATGCACAAAATATACAATCCTTGAAAGAACGTCTGTTTGCTTTTCCTTGCAATATCACGGGTGGTGTACTTTTTTGCTTGTTTGTGTTATTGTTGTTCTCGTTTACTTTTATTAATAATAATTTGCTTGTGGAATGAGCCATTGTTTTGCCTACTACGTACAATTAAGTCACGAAGAAACTAGAAACTATTATGTGTGAAAAATCATAAAAAGTGATGGAAGTTAGTAGCGGACTCCGATCAATGATTTGTGATATTAACATCAGAATGAATAAATATTTAATGAAGGATATGAATTTTTATTTTAAAATTAATTGGTGATAAGTGAAATGATTAACAAAAATTTATTAATTAGTTTAGAATTTTTTGCTTAATTGATGTGAGATTATATTTTAACACTTCTTTGCATACATGATTTGGGTTGGATATAAAATTCTGTTACACGTGAGTCAGACGTAAAAGAGTCCGTTAGAAGGGGTTGGACAAAATTTTGATACACGTGGGTCAGACATAAGAGAATTCATTGAAAGGGGTTGGACATAATCCGGGACACATATTTGAGAGCTGGCTCTGATCCCATATTAAAGAACATGAGTTTCTATTTCAAAACTAATTGGTGATAAGTGGAGTGGTTCAAAAACTTATTAATTAATTCATGATTTTTTGACTTTTTTTTTGCTAGTCGATGTGGGATTATACTTTAACACTCCCTCTCACATGTGACTTGAGTTGGATATGAAATTCTATTACACGGAGGTTAGATTACGTAAAGAACCCGTTCGAAGAGATTGGACAAAACTCTGTTACACATGGGTCATACGTAAGAGAACTCGTTGAGAGGGGGTTAAACAGATTCTAAGACACATGTAGATAAATAAAAAAATATTTGAGAGTTAGATATGATATTATATTAAAAAATATAAAATTCTATTTTAAATTTATAAATTAACTCAGAATATTTTGACTAGCCGAGATAAGATTATACCTTAACAGGGTAAATGCAAAATGGGTAATAAAAATTTACTGCATATGTGTAAGTTAATTATTGTTCTGGTGGTGTCGGTGATGGTTGTTGCATGCATTATCTTAGTTAGCAAGACATCTAAACATATGCTAATTTGTGGTACAAGGGGCGCGAGAAATTCTTATATAGACAATGGATTACAGTTATAATATAATATTATGAATTTTGTGGTTTAACAAAAATATATCATTTAATATTAAATTATATTATTTAAATAAATAATATTTTTTTTTGAATTAAAAATTAATAATATTATATTATAAATTCAATTTATATAAAAAAAATTTCTTGTTGTGGGGTTGGTGGTATCTGGTGCGTTTCACAGAAAGTGCTCTGCGGATTGCTGCTTTAAAAATTGCTAAACGTATGATCGTATAATAATTGGTTAATGCAAAAATAAATTATTTTTTAGTAGTTTTTCTTCTATGACTATTATTTTAATTCAAGTCAGTCTCTTGTCATACTTTCGCTCCTTTTGCATGCCCTCTTGGGTGGTTTGTTTATTGCACTCATGATTAATATGACTGCCAAAGCGATTGAGCTGGCTAACTTGGAATTTACTATACTAGTTAGAATCGTTGGGTCCCATTGACTTTTATTAATTCATTCATTTATTGTTTCATTGGCAAACCACACAAAAGAAAAGAAAAAATAAATAAAATTAAAAAAACCAACTACATATAAACTTGATACTAGTGTACAAGATCGATCCGATAGAATAGCTGCAAGACCAAACTCTTGATCGAATATGTAACTATCTGATGCAATATTCTAAAATCGGTTGTCTATTGTATCATTGTGATAATCAATCCATGGAAATTAATTTATTACGTATTTTACTCATTTAGAATGAATAATATTCTTGTGAGAAATCAGAAGGGCGAAAGAAGGCGGAAAAATGCTAGTAGTATGTAGTTTTTCACGACAACCGAGGGAAAGAGGAAGAGTAATGGGATAAATCCAAATCGGAGAGCTTTGACTAGTCAAACTTCTATCTTTGGTTCCAAGTGTTATAACCCAAACACAGAATAAGTGGACTCTAGTTGTGGATCATACCAAAAGCCTGTCAAGTGTCCACAATTGATATGACTGTTGATTGATGGTGGGCAGTAAGATTTTTTGCACATCCAATTTGTTGGTTATGGAGGCCCAACTGATAATTATAATCTATTATGGGCCCTCATGACCTCTCAATTACTTTTTAGCAAATCCACTAAGCTTCCTTCATTGGAAATAGTTAGGAGTTTCATGTATAACGTGACTTCATTAGATCATTCATGAATTTTATATGGACATCATCTAACAAGTCCATATAATTTCTTGAATTACCATAAAATTTATATGTGAGCCTACTTAAGTATTTTTTTCATTAATAATTAATAATTCTTAGGGATTATAACTTGTTTCTTTGGTTATTTTGTAAATTAATTAGATTAAAATCAAATATAAAGTAAAAGTTTTGAGAAACTAGTTAGTATGACTCAGGTAATGTATACTTTGATTTGGCTTCTGTGGGTGTGACCAGTTGGCAATTCTTGCATTATAGCTTAAATTATTTTGGCATTAGAGAACGTAGTTTGCCATATATACATCTATACAAGATAATAACTTAAACCGATTTAGAACCTCTTCTCCATCCTTGTTTTATACAAATCATAAGTCCACCGTGTGAGCACAGGATTCCACCCGAAATGGAAAACCTCTGATGAAAATCAACCAGAATATTTAAAAAATTTATTTATACATTCCACAACAATTTGTTATAGGAAAATAAATCTATAAACATGTAGATCAAATATACCAAATTATAAACACATTTAAACACAGAAATAACACCCAGCTAGTAATATTTTTTTGCAACAATGGGGCTAAAATGCTTGGAAATTTATAATTACAAGATCTTTAAATAGCACGCGCCGTTTTAGCTTGCGACAGGCACTGCATGTTCTGGATTTGATGAAGTTAAAGTTGGCTCATTGTCCTCAGCAAAATTCTCGGCTGAATGGGTAGGTTCATTCTGAATATCTTCTGATTTCTCTATACAAGCTTTTGCATCCTGTACTTCTGTAGCTTTTGGTTTGGTTTTGCATGATTTTCCATCGGTTTTAGCAGCCAAAGACTCGTGGTACTGAGGCTTGGATGGAGACCTTTTCAGCAGCTTCTTTGAAGCAGTACTGCCCTTGTCACCATTGGCCTGAGTATCATTAGGTGACTTGCTCTTCTCTGCGATCCCTTTGGGGCTAATGCAAGTTGCTTTTCAACTCCGTTTTCTGAGGAGTCCGAAGTTGTGTTTTTTGGCCTTCCAAGCTTTGGAGATATTGGACGTGTTGTTGGTATCTGTGTTATGAACATAGAATCAATGAACATTGCGAAGATTCTCTAAGTCAGACTGAATGAAGTGAAGAATGTTAAAGAGAAAGACCACATGGAGCCAGTAATTCTATGCATATTATTCTCTTGTTAAGAAGTGATTGTTGCATGTCTGGTAATAAAATCCATAGATGTAAGCAGAGAAAAGAAATGATTATTGCCAATACTAACATATTGAAAGATATTGCTCCAACCCTTTTTTTCTTTTCTAGTATGGCAGATTATCATAGATAAACTGATACCAAAGCAAGAGTATAAATGATGACACACAGAGATTCGTAATGCACCAATATGATCATTTCAACAGATCACCAGCAAAATGTACAACTCTCAGAACTTGTAGACGAAGATATAAAGCTCTGTATAACTTCAAAAGAAGAAACATATTCATATAATAACTACAGTATATCATAAGAAGTAAATGTAGCAAATTTCAAATTCCTTCTCCTGCTTTCTCTACTCTCCTCTCAGTATATATTTTGTTAAGGACTATATACCTCTATTGTATTAAGATAGCAAGGTTACCTTTTTCAAGTCGACTTTTGGAGGGGGTTCTTTGTAGAAACTTGGCATTGGTGTAGCTTTAAAAGTCAAGCTCTTGCGCAACTGTTTTATCTCAGCCTCTTGGCTTTCCTGGCGAAATTAAAACTGGGTCAAACGAAAATCCATGTTTCGAGAGGTTAAATAGTGATGTGTAAAGTTAAGTATGTTTCTTAGGAAAGAATGACAAAATATAAGCACCTTTGATCTTGCCTGCAAGTTACATTTTTCGGCTTCCTTTGCATGTATCTTCTCCTCTAGCTTCGAAAAGAACTGAGTAACACAGAGTAGACTTATAATTTGCATGTGAAACCACGTTTTCAAAAGGAACAGAAGCTACTAAAACTGCAATTTATAATACCTCTTTTCTCTTTTCAGCCCGTTCCTCCAACCTGAAGGAAAATCCAGTCACACTAGTCCTCTGCTGCCCACAAGGAGTGGCACTTCTGAATATTGAGACAAATAACCGTAAGTATCCTAATGTAATTGAAAACAGGCAGGATAGAAGGAGACATTTTTCATGCAATAGCTTATTTTTCATAAACATGTAAGAACATTACGATGAAGTAGTAGAACGAGCATCATCATCCCCCTTAGCCAGCACAGAAGTTTTAACAGATTTCGGATTTTGGTTAACTGATCTGCAAGTATAGCCATTGAAATCAAAAAATGATTGACTTCTCATACTCTCCCCAAGAAATTTCCCTTCACATGCAATGTAACCGACATTAAGAAAATAGAAACACCAACATCACATAATCTTTGCTCAATAGATATATTGGACAAGAGTCACTTACTCTTCAGATATTGCCTTTTTTGCAATTCCATTAGTAGAAATAGATTTTGAAGACTGATCAAAACAAACATAAACACACATGTCACACACAAGATGCTATATACAGAAGTAAAATACAGAAAGGACTAAGTAAACAAAACTTCACCAAAGATTGACGAAGACAAGGTAGAGATGCCAAAGCGGTCCGCTTGTTGATAGCACCATTCGAAAGAGTAACCTCTGATTTTCGTCCATTAGTCTGAGAATGTTTGGAACCCGATTTCATTGTAAAAGCATCAGTGCTCCTTCTCATACCATCAGGATGAGAGCCCCTTGAGGGGAATGATAGACTCTGAGTTAAGCTTGCTTTCGGTTTCCGAGCAAGCAAAGTTGAACCTCCCAAATTATCTTGATTTCTGGTGCTCTTATTGTTCTTCAAACTAGTATTACCTTCAGAACCTTTCTTCCTTGAATTTCTTGTTTTGGTATTTGAATTAGTCCTAGACAATTCAGACTCTACCCCTGATGTCTTGAGTGTTTCGTTAGTACCCTTTGAACTCTCAGAAATGCCATTCTCATTGGAAGCTTGTTCTCTCACTATTATTGACACTACCATCCTCATTAGTCGATCCAACAAAGCCACTCTTTTCTTCTTCCATTTGAACCCCATTTTCAGACTCCATTTGCATAATCTATCCATCCAAAGAAGAAAAAGATTGAATTTTTAGTACTACAATTCAAGATATATAATCCAATTTCACTTCTTTTTTCAAGAATTGCAAATTAAAACTAGTAAACCCAATCAAAAATACGTAACATATATAAATGCAAATGATCCCAGAAAGAAACAGGAAAAAAGACAGTGATCCAACAGAATTCAGTGTAAAAGAAATGGGAAGGAACCAAATACAGGTTCAAGAATTCTGGTACAACTCCTACTGCATAAAAGTAGAAAAAGAATATGCATAACTAAAGAAAGAGTTTTTTGGCAGTGGTACCTTGTTTGTTGGAAGTGGATGATGATTAGCTCTGATAGCACAGATAGTGGTGCTTTCTGGGATTGGAATTATGGAGGGTACTGAGTACAGAGGTTGATGACAATATGTGGTCCGAGAAATACTAAAAAGAGAGAGAAGTAGAACAGGGGAGGGGTGATTTCACTTTCACTAAGATAGTAAGTCAAAAGAGGAAGGCCAGTTTTCAAGAAAAGAGGATTTATGGGGTCTTAATCTAGTCAGTTGACCAAATTGCCCCTGTCTTAATTTTGTGTTAACCATTCTGTATCCATGATTTAATAAATGTTGATGATTGCTTCCAAAAATAAAAAAATAAAAATGCAGGTCTATGCTTGGATTGTATAAATTTTTTAATTATTTCTTGAAAAGGTTCTATAATATTTATGTTATCTTATCTTATTATATATAAAAGAAGAACTTCATTTGGTATAATTGTCTTTCTTTTTGGATTCCTAATTAATTAATTTTAAAGTTTAAAAAATAACTACCATCAAATTAAAAATAAATAAATAACTACTATCAAGTAACAAAAAAAAAAAAAAAAAACTACTCAATTCTTTAATTATTTACAAGAAATTATCTCTTAAATTTATTTAATTTTTTTTTAATTTAACAATACTAAATTATTTAATTAATGTTATATTTATAATTTTTCTTTTAAATTAGTGTCAAAATCACTAATTTTAAATAATATCTCAAATAATGGCTTTTCAAACCTAGGCTATGATAAGGTGCTTTATCTTTTTTGGGATTCTCAAGTCCCTTTTATCCTCTGATTCCGCAAAGAACATTACAAAAGAGAATGAAAGTTAGGCTTAAGAAGCTCTGTTTCTGAAATTCCATAATATTTCTTTCTATCAATTTCTTGTCTTTTTATTTTAATACATAAATTAGCTAAAAATTAAAAGTTTTCCAGCTGACTGCGCAATATTACAAATATTCTGGTAGTCAATAAGATGGAAATTACAGGAAATTTGTTTGAGGAAAACATATGGAGAATACGTCGATGAGCCAATATATGTTTTAAAATCAATATAAAAAAACATTTTACATGCTTCTTAATTAGTAATTTCTTTCATTTATTTAACTTGATCTTATAACTCCCCATTAGTCTTTGGTTTGGTACTTAACAGAGCAGCTGACTTTTCAATTTTCATGTATTCCTTCATGAAACCAATTGTGTCCGTCCGACTTTCCTCGTTGCTTTGACACTTATTAGTACTAAACTTGATCTAATATACAGTGCAGGGAGTTTGATGCTGGTAGTAATTATACAATGGTTTTTGTCTTTTTGACGGTATGATTTTCACACCAGAAAATGCGTTTATCTGAACAGCATTTTGGTCGATGACTCCAACATATATATGTTTGGCATACGCACATTAAGAAAGTAATAAATATCACAAACATAATAATTTTTAAAGTCACATATATAAAATTTTTTATTTTAACATATGAATAGCTAACAACTAATAAATGAGTCAATTTAAAATATAAGAATGAGAGACCATCATTAAAATATGTCTCCAAAATTACAAATTGTGAATTTTGTATGGAAATTTCCATGCACATTAATATTGACTTGATTTTTTGCAATCTGTGCCTACATTTAACTAGCATGTTGGTAGTCCATTTGGTAGTGGAATGCATTTGCAGTTGAATATTCTCTTTAGACATTATGTTGCAGTGAGATAAATCGGAGGCATTTGGCAGGCGTTGAATTCTTGGATACTTTCAAATATGTAGTTGAATTGACAGACACATTAAACTTGTACCAGTTCCTTCTGAAGACGGTAAACTTAATGACATTTCAAGAAGTACATAAATACGTCTTGAAATTTGAATGGTAAATGTCAACCATTTGGCAATTGTGAATGAGAACAAAAAATGTCCAAACAAAGACTTCTTCACAATAATGTACATTTGGGCCAAACATTACATGAATGCTAACTAATAACTATACTTTATTACGGTAATTAAAAGAACAGAGCATATAAAATTAATAATGTCAATGACCAAAAAAGCTGCTTGTTTAAGAAAACTCCTAGTGGGAAGGCGTCAGAAATTGATATAATAATTTGATTCTTCTACTTGCCAAGAAGTTAAATACATCAAGCATGAGAAGACTAGATTGTCATCAATCCTTTAAGTAATTCTCAAACATAATTGTGTTGTGTTTGAAAACATGCTTATGACAAGAGACCCCAATTCGGATATAACAATGTTAACATAACGTACGTTGTACATTTTCCCCCCTCTTTTTTTTTATAGATTTACTTGATATGTCTCTTATCACATTCAATTTGATAAGAGAGTTTATTTTGTTAGTAATTAAATTAAGTTTGAATAAGATTAAAGTTCGTACAATTTTTGAACTCAACTTGATAAGTTTAAAATTTTAAATTTATATATAAAATTTTAACTACTCGAAATCGATTCAATAAAAATTCGTTCAAGTTTGACTCAAATAATAAATAAATCAATCTTAAACACATTTACAAGTTTGTTCAAATAATCGAACAAACATAAATGCAGAAGTGTTTGACTTGTTTAGATTTATTTAACCGCATGCTTTGTTGCTCCTCTTTGCTAGTTTCCAAAATCATTTTTCATTGCAAATTATATAATAAAAAGTGAGCACCAAAATATAATATAAATAATTGCTTTGTTTTATATCATTTGAAATAAATATTATAATAAATTTCTGAAAATATATTTAAAGAATTATTGTAAAATATTATTTAAAAATAATATTTTTTTTAAATTTTATTTATTTATTTGGGGGGAGGGGAGGGCATATTGGTGAATTGGACCATGTCATTGATAAATGAATGAAGGGCAAAAGGGTCAAATGGGAAGAAGAGAATGATTGCATGTACGAGTATTAAAACAAGAAGAAACTGTAGGAGAACGTGGGGGCTAAAATTGGCAGAATATCTGAACACAGGTGGAGGGGCTGTCGTGGGTGGGGACGGGACGGGACGGCCAACGTGGCACGACCAAGCAACGTGATTGGTCCCACGTTCGGCGTATCTTGACGTGCACCACCAACCGCCGTTGAGGATAATGAGCTGTCAGAACGTGTAGCGAAAGATCATCATACGGCTGAATCATTTCCATTGAGAGAAATCCAGGCCGTTAAAATGGAGTCAAAAATCCATTTCCCACGTTGGATTAATGATCAAAGGATATAAATTTGTTGTTACTGAATGCATAGGATTTTGTGGGTAGTACGTTGTATTCAAGCTGGCGTTGATCAAGTACTTTCTTGTCATCAATCTTAATTTCAAGTCAAGCTTAAGCTTCTTCTTCGTTTTTCTTCATGGGGTCAATACATAATTCGGTACCTGTACAATTATACCTTTGGCCGACCTCATTACTACCAATTTACTACTTTCTCTCAAAATTTATGGAATGTATTTGACGGAACCATACGCCCGTATTTTATAAAATTTTACAACACGATATTATATGTTTTAGAAGTTCGTAAATATATGTATTTTTTATGTTGCGATATAATTTCTTTTACGAGATTGAATTATTCTAAAATCTAATGTGTGGAGATAAGAGTAGCACAACCTCATTACTAAGTAATAAGTTAGGGTGGTAATTTTAGATACGACACAATAATCACGAGATATGAAATTAACATTTTAAACACAATTCGAATTTAATTGGGTTACTAACGGGTTGACCCGTTAATAACTCGAAATTAAACGAGTCGTATCATGTACCCATCTATCTTATCGAATAACTCAACACGATCTGTCTAACCGATTAACTTATCGAGAAACTCAAATGACTTGTTAACTAATTGGGGCATGTATAAAAAATAATACACTCTTTAATGGCATATCATATCATTCAGTTCAACAGATTAATTGTGAGTTATCCCGTCATTCAAGTAAATTAAGTAACTTTTATATTAGTATAAAAAATGTAACGGGTTAACAGGTTGTATAGGATTAACCCGTTAATAAATCGGTCACGACATGACACGACAGATTGTTTAAGGAGAGGAGTCGTGTTCAAGTTAAGTTTTTTTTATACGAACCCGATAAAAACTCAACACGATTCATTGACATCTATAGTAATAAGACTTTCGAAAAATCAGTTGTAATTTGTAAAATGTCATTTGTTGGACAAAAATTAAGGTGCGTAGTATTTAATGATGATGTATAAGTATCGCGTTCCAAAAGAAGTTCCACTAAATAAGCCCTAGTATCGCAAAAGTTCTCAGATTAAATTTCTTTTTTCCTTTTTCTGTAAAGATGTCTAAGTTTCATTTTCCACATATTCTTCTGTTGCTATTAAGAATTTTGAGTTTCTGTGCAGATTCTTGCTTGGTGAGGATTTTACTACTCCTTATTTTTGTTTTTTCCCCGGAAATTGAATAAATCAAAGTACTACTATTAAATAGTGGTTAAAAATAAATGTCTGTTTGATTGGAAATTTCAAAGATAACAATAATGCTTGTAGAATAAAAGAAGCAATAAATATTTCGGCCCCTGTAGGATGAAACAATGATAAGACTTGAGCTTACATTAATAATGCAAAACTTAAGAGTGATCTGGAGAGACCAAATTATATAAAGCATTGGATTCGTTATTGTACTTGACAGATAAAATTATGAATTCCTCCTGACCCTCTAACAAAGGACACAACTATAATTTACGATGGAGTTAAATTACATAATAGTACCTGTTTTAAAAGGTATTTACACGTTTTTAGGGGTAACATTTTGCAATAAAATACTAATGTAGTAGTATAATATAATATAAGAAATTTTACAATTTCGTTGAAAGAATTATTTCGTTATATTTTAAAAATTTTTACAGTATAATACTATGTACCTAACGTGATTGTTCACTCAATAAAATTATAGAATTCTTCAAATAAAATAAAGGCAAATATTTTTGTAGGCGCATAAACTTTGGCCGGAAATTTGTCTTAGTTCATTAACTCTATAGTTCCTCAAAGAAGCCCTCAGAGTACCAAATTGAGATTTGCTGAAGTTCTTTTGTAAGAAATTCGTAACCAATTGCTGCATAATCCTTAAAATCGGCACTTTAATTGTATCCGTAATGATTTTTTTAAACAATTTTAACATGTAAATATTTGGGTTGAAGCCTCATTTGAAAGCAATTAATGTTATTAAAAGGGATACAATTCTATTAAGGAAAATATTAATCAGTTAATTGTAATTATCTTTACCATTTGTCATTGTATATCTTTTCTATAAATAGGAGATGGCATAGCTTAATTATAGGATGAGATTAGCATAATTATAGGTTGAGATTGATACTTGTTCTTGTATATATTATGCATTTTTCTAATGAAATAAACACAATACCGTAAACCATTATCTTCTTCCTTTTTAGATGGTATCAGAGCACCTTTCTTGGTGCTCTTGAAGCATAGCAAAATAGAACCAAAAAGTACATTGACAAGATGTATTGTAGGTTCAATGATATGGTAAAGGACCGTTGGTCAGACTTCAAAGATCAATTTTCCCAAAAGAATGCACCGGCAATATTCCAAATTCAGAAATCTATTGCAATCATCTCACAAGGCTATATGTCCGTGGCCTCATATTATACCAAACTCAAAGCCTTATGGGATGAACTCGAAAATTATCGAGATCCCTACACTTGTGATCATGCCAAGGCACATCAGCCCTTCATTCAAACTTTTGCGATACTAGGGGTTAAACAGATCGTGTCGAGTTTGTCTCTTATGTATACATCTACATGTATAAGAGACAATACTACAACCTTAATTTTTGTCAAATGACATAACAGACAGACTGATTTTTCGAAAAGATATCAATGACAAGATGGCAAAGCATAATCTACAATTAACTGATTAATTTTTCTTCTGGTAAAGTGATGTTTTTGCAAACACAAGATGTTTGTTTTCGTGTCCTTGTCTCATGTCAATTCTGTTTTTACCAATTCTTGGATTTTAGATAGTGGTGCCACCGATCACATGACATCGCACCCTTCCCTCTTGTCAAAAAGTCAACCACCTTTCTCTCACACAGTAAATTTGCCAAATGGCACATCTGCACCGATTACACACCGGCAACATAGTTTTCAATCGGGAGTGTACATATCTGTCTCTTATACACATGCAGATGTCGTTTAAACTTAATATCAACCATCAAAATTACAAAAGGTCTTAATTGTTCTGTCACCCTCTTTCCTGACTCATGTATTTTGCAGGACTTAACGACGGGGAAGATGATTGGCTCGGGTAAACAACATGGAGGACTCTATTACATGATGCCGAATTCCATTTCTCCAGCTTCCTTCCAAGTCTCAAATAGTCCCGATATATGGCATTCATGACTCGGACATCTTTCTTTTTCTCGTTTCAAATTACTTTCCCCTTCATTACAAATTAATAAAGAAACAGTCTCATTTCACAATAACTGTAGTATTTGTCCTTTTGCAAAACAAACGAGATTGCCTTTTCCAATGAGTTCTATCACAACCAAAATTCCATTTGAACTATTACACTGTGATGTATGGGGACCTCATAAAGTTCCTTCGCATTCTGGGGCACTTTTTACAGGCCTAGATTGAGTTTCTCACCATAGTTGACGATTTTACTCGCTGTACTTGGGTTTTTTTTATGAAACAAAAATCAGAAATATCTGAATCACTCATCAAATTTATTCAGTTTGCAAAAACACAGTTTAACACTTCCGTTAAAATCATTCGCACTGATAATGGGAGTGAATTTCAGCCTTTACAAAATTTCCTTCTCAATCAAGGCATCGAGTTCCAAAATACATGCGTTTATACTCCACAACAAAATGGAGTAGTCGAACGCAAGCATCGTCACATACTCAATGTGGCACGTTCTTTATTTTTTCAATCCCATGTTCCTCTTAAATTCTGGGGGAAATGTATTCTTACAGCCGTATATTTAATTAACCGGCTTCCAACTCCTCTCTTATCTAATCAATCACCATATGAAAAACTCTACAAAAAGCCACCCTCACTTGAACACTTGCGAATTTTTGGTTGCCAGTGCTACGCGACCAACGTTCACCCAAAAGGAAAATTTGATCCCCGTGCCGTTCGGTGCAGTTTTTATGGGATATCCTCATGGCAAAAAAGGTTATAAATTATATGACCTATCTACACAAAAATTCCTTATTAGCAGAGATGTCTACTTCCAAGAGGACACTTTTCCATTTACGTCTCCAAATAATATGCAGTCATCACAATCTTCTCCTAATTCTGTGAAACATAATTTTCCTTTATTGCCAATTTTCCCAGCAGTAGAATCCACGATATCCGAGCCACATATTGCGTTGGATTCATCCTCACCCGCGCATAATTCAGCGCCATCTCCATCTCCCCAAGATCCTCCTTTATCTCCTCAAAACAACCGACCTTTGCCCATTAATTCCACCTTGTCATCACCACAAATTTTCCCTTTGTTAGAATCTTCCAGCTCTTCACCACCTCAACCGAATGACAATTTCCAACATCTTCGTCACTCAACTCGCGACCGACAACCTCCAGCCTGGCATCAAGAGTACTTCATGTCTGCTGCAGTCAATCATTCATCCCCTCGCACAAGTCCTCGTGTGTCGACATACAAGGTATCCTCTGTCTCATCATCTATCTCTTTCACAATTTTCATTATCTCATCGTACTTTTTTAGCCAATATAACATCACAAGTTGAACCTACCACATATTCCCAAGCTGTCCAATTCCCTCATTGGCAAGCAGCTATGGATGCTGAATTACAAGCATTGCAACGTAATAACACTTGGTCTCTTGTTCCTCTTCCCGCCGGTCACAAGCCCATCATTGTAGGTGGGTCTACAAAATAAAATATCATTCGATGGTACAATTGAGCGATATAAAGCTCGCCCGTTGCAAAAGGAATTTGGAATATTGCCGGTGCATTCTTTTGGGAAAATTGATCTTTGAAGTCTGACCAAACTTGGTATGCTGTTTTGGCTGTCTCTTGACACATGAAGTTTACTCATCAATTGATGTACAAAATGCTTTTTTACATGGACACTTGGAAGAAATTGTCTACATGGAACCGCCTCCCGGATTACGCCGACAGGGGGAGAACATGGTTTTGACTGTGCACACGTCGGCTCAACAAGTCACTCTACGGGCTAAAACAAGCATCCCGTAATTGGTTTTCTGTCCTTTCTGGGGCATAGGAATCCGTCGGTTTTGCACAGTCAAAAGCAGACTATTCCTTGTTTACCAAACAACAAGGTACATCCTTTACTGCAGTGCTTATTTATGTAGACGACATCCTTGTAACAGGGAACAGTATGCAAGAAATCATGGTCCTTAAACAATTCTTACTCAAGAAATTTTTAATCAAGGATCTGGGAAAACTTGGTTATTTCTTGGGTATAGAATTTTCTCATTCTAAAAAGGGTATTTTTATGTCCCAGCGCAAATATGCATTAGATATTTTGAAAGATTCTGGTCACACAGGTTCACGGCCGGAAAACTTCCCAGGGGAACAAAATTCTAAATTAACACATCACAGATGGAGAAAAAGAGACAGCCCCTTAATGCGAAGGAACTTTATCGGTCGGTTGATCTATTTAACGGTAACGAGACCGGATATTGTTTATTCTGTGCGCACATTATCTCAATACATACATGAACCGATAAAACCACATTGGGAAGCAACCATTCGGGTTTTAAAGTATATTAAAAGTACTCCAGGGCAAGGTTTGTTGTTGCCGCGCGAAAATAATTTGAAGTTGACAGCCTTTTATGACTCAGATTGGGAAGCAAATAATGGATCCAAGTTATCTTCACAAAGGCTTTGGGATGTGAACAATATCAGTTCTTGAGAACTTGCTTAGATGTGTATAAGAACATACACTCTCCAACTTGAGGGGGAGATTAAGGAAAATATTAATCAGTTAATTGTAATTATCTTTACCATTTGTCATTGTATATCTTTTCTATAAATAGGAGATGGCATAGCTTAATTATAGGATGAGATTAGCATAATTATAGGTTGAGATTGATACTTGTTCTTGTATATATTATGCATTTTTCTAATAAAATAAATACAATACCGTAAACCATTATCTTCTTCCTTTTTAGAAATTCAACTATTCAAGCATATGATGATAAATGACTAAAGTTTTGTCAAAAGTGTAGGAGCCTACATTTCTCTATTCTCAGCTTTATATATGGACCCCATCTCTTCTCTATTATGGAAACTATTGAGTTAACCTTGATTGAAAAAGCCTGGGGATCAAATTAATGAATTACTAAGTAGTTTAAATTTGGTTAAGAACATTGGACTAAAGCATAGCTTCTTTTTGCGTATTAAATTTCAACATATGAGCAGCTTTTTTTTTTCTTTTTTTTTCTTTTTTTTGGGGTGGTTGTTGTTGCTGTTCTGGTTACAGTAAAAATTGGCCAGTTTTTCACATATTTTAGAGTTACACACATCTTTAAATTATAATTACAAAACTGTGAATTTACACCAAAAAAAAAAAAAACTTTGGGCCGAGCCAAGCTCATTAGGTCCTATTGGAGCACGTGTTAAAGCGTTTAGCACCATTGGTTTGGCCCATTGGGCTTCTAGTGGATCTTTTGATCCATGATTTCTGGTTTCATCAGTATTTAATAAAATAAAATAAAAATCAACCAGGACTTTTTCATTAAGCAATATGATGATGATCCGTTTCTAACACTAAAAATAGCTAAATTTTTTGCTATTTAGCAGCGTGTGCTAATTCTCAAACCTACCAATGTTATTTATTTCATTTACAAAAAATCGCTAACAGAGTAAAAGTTCAAAGTACAATGCGCTATAGGCCATTACGATAAATTCTTGCATGGATCTTGGTATATATATACTAAGGTACGGAAATTATGGACTCCATATGGGATCCAACACGAGCCTCGTGGGACCCACAGTTTCTGTGAAGATTAACCGGCCATCAACCGTGTTAACAAACCTGCATTGTCTCCCTAAATCCAACGTTTAAACTAGTAGTATTTCCCAAATGCTGCTTACCAAAGTCAGTAATCCCTTTATGCATCATTGCCACAAACTCATCGTAGTCTATCTGTCCATCCTGTGAGTGCAAAGAATACCAAAATGTTACTGAAAAATGGACATTAAAGTCTACACAGCAATGAACAAACGTTTGAAGCAGAATTTCATTCTAGTACTATTCCTTCAGCAACAAACAACAGCCAATTTATGAAAACCAATGAGGTAACATAAACTGTCACCTATTCCATTTAGCCTAACAAACTACATGAGATTTTAATTACGTAAATAGCATCTGTCTTAAAAGCCTAATGTCTTGACCAGTTGAGAAACATGAGAAATGTATTACATTTGATTTCTTTTGCCTTCTATATTTCTTTAGGATAGCAGAATCAATTGCATATTTTTGCATTTTTTGACTAAATGCACGAGCTAAGATTCTAGTATTAACGATTAAGCATTATGGAGAAACAATATGGTAGGGAAACTTACATTGTTTTGATCAGCTTCTTTTATCATTTCTTCAAGGTGGCATTCCTGTATGCCAAACTCCTCACAGGCCTTCTGAAGCTTATCTATCGTAATATAACCACTGCCATCCTTGTCAAAGAATGAAAATGCCGCGTACAAATGATCTTCTTTCACAATTTGGTTGAGATGCAATGTTGCAGCAATGAACTCTCCGTAGTCAATGGTACCACTGTTGTCAATATCAGCCTGCATTTTCAAATCATATGAAAAATTGTTCGCTTTCTTGAGCAGACATTAAGTCCAACTTACAATATACAAATGTGCTTTAACTGTGAGCTGATCCTGGAATCTGTATAAGACCTATTTTACTCTATTTACATATTTATGCTTTAAAACTTCATTAGTACCCTATTAATACTTACTGCCTGCATCAAATCATATATCTCTGACTCATTAAGATTAGCTCCAAATCTTTTTAGTCCTGCCTTCAGTTCTTCGAAAGTAATTTGCCCGCTGTTATCTGTGTCTATCATCTTGAACATTTTTTTTAACCCTGCAATTTCTTCTTCAGAGAGATTCTCAGCAATAACCTGCAAGCAAAGAGATGCAACATATTAAAAAAGCATAAACTTTACATCTCTGCACTGGATTAAGGGCTTGAATCCACAAAATATGTTTACCATGAAAGGTACAAAAACTCTCAAAAGGCAAACTGATTCACATACTAATGAAATATAGTACTGATCCTCTCATAATGAAACAACAAGAACATTAACATGTAATTACCCTGAGAGCCATTTTCTTAAATTTATTCATTGCAGAAAAATGTCTCAAGCGGCTCAAGACTGCAGAATCAAGAGGCTAGTTGTATCTGGAGCAACCCCATCAACTTGCACCCAAGGGTGACCTACAGAAAAACAAAGTTTAGATTCATTTGTGTTTAAGCTATCAATTATTATGTGAAAGAATTGAGACTCAAGAGCCAGATAGTAATAAACTTGTTTCAGAGTTTTACCGGTACAGGAAAGGTAATTTAAATGACTCAAAAGTAGTTTCGCCATATGGATTGAACTATTAATCCAGCATGTCAAGGGAAAAGTTGGATAATCTCATAAAACATAAAGAAACATAAGATAACCATCATATAAAACATGCTGTTGAACAGTGTCAACATAAGATAACCATCATATAAAACATGCTGTTGAACAGTGTCAGATCTATCTTCTTCCTGCAGATAACAGCCTGACTGAAAAATCGTTTTCATAAACTAAAACCAATATGATATTCATGTCTTAATCCGACATGATGAATATCATGATGTAATAATAGTTAAAATATTTTTCAGAATCATCTCAGTGCATTACAATCTAGTCAACTTCGATTCTCTACATTGGCTCCCAGAAAGCAATTATTCAATCACATTTCCTTCATATCTAAGCAGCAATTTTCTTTTTGTAATCATTTTAAAAAATTATGAATTCAAAAGAACAAAAAAGAAGAGAGGGTGAGAGGAGATAGTATAGTAACTCACAAAGAATTTCATGGGCAGTTAGCCTCTTTCTGGGATCTCGTACAAGCATCTTCCGAACTAAATCTTTTGCATCTTCAGAGATTTTAGGCCAAGGATCCGATGAGAAGTCAAGATCACCATGCAAAACCTCCTTAAAAATTTCTTGTTCAGATTCTGTTGTCAATTGGAAGCAATAGCAAGATGATTAGCCTAGGTTACAATCCAATACACAAGGTGATATGCAGAAGAAATTCAGGAAATACATAGTTATTTTTGGAAACAAAAGGTTAATTATCTTACCTCCCCAAAATGGAGGCACACCACAAAGAAGAATGTAAATCATTACTCCTGCACTCCAGATATCAGCCTATGACAGGACCGTATCGCTTACATAGAACTTCGGGGGCAACATAATACGGGCTTCCAACAACATCAGTGAACTTCTCCCCTGTAGTTCAGCACATTCAGTAAAACATTCAAGTCAACTTGCTAAAGAGAAGTAAGAATTCAAAATTCACTTGTTATTAGAAGTATCACAAATTTCAAGAACTGTTGGATAATAATCTATCAGTTAAGCAACAAGTCAACCCTTGTCCACCACTAACTGATTTCATATTAAACGACATGATTTCATCAAATTTCTTGATAGCTTATCCTGTCAAACAAAGATAACTTGACTCAACAACTCATCTGTATCTGTTAAACTTGACTCTGAGATTCTAAATACAACAAGCAATAATTTGATGGAAGCTTGAAATTCATTAGTAAATGACCAGTAAATACAGATAAGAAAACAAAATTTTGTTCTAGCAAATTGTGCCAGTTGCTGAAAGTAAAGCTTTGCTACACAAAGAGAAGAATACATTGCCTTGCCATCTATCCTGCTTACATCCCAATAATTATTTGCAGGGACTGAAATAAGTAAAACAACAAGTGCTGCAACCAAAAAATGAATCTGCAAGAAGTATGAAGCAGCCACATACCTGGTTTGAAGAACATGGACAATCCAAAATCTATAGTCATAATTGGTGAATCCTCCTTCTCATTCACAAAGAGGAAATTCTCCGGCTTAAGATCACGATGCATGACACCTAAAGAATGACAGGTTTCGATCACACCAAATATAATCCTAGCAAGATCAGCAGCCTGTCTCTCTGTGTAATGGCCCCGCTTAACAATTCTATCAAAAAGCTCACCCCCTGTGCACAATTCCATGACAACATGAACAGCCACATTGTCCTCATAAGCACCTTTGATGGAAATAATGTTAGGATTCGCGGACAAATGATGCATGATCTCAATCTCTCTCCTAACATCATCAACATCATCCGGAGTCAACAATTTCCTTTTTGCAATGGATTTGCAAGCATACTGTTTCCCAGTTAAGAGCATGCTCTCTCCACACAAAGGAAAGTAGTTCCAAACTGCCCATTTCCAAGTTTGTGCCCTAAATTGTAGTGCTCCTTGAGATGACCGGTTTTAGTTCTTAAAATCCGGTCCACCTGAAGTCCTGCACTTGCCATTCTCTTAACATTGTGTGGAATCTTTGATTTTGCTGCCTGAACTGGTTTAGACATTACTGTTTCTGTCTTAACACCCTGCACAGGTTTTGTATCATCTGTCGATTTCGGTCTTACAGTTGGTTTAGGCTTTTCAACCGGACTTAAATTTGTATCCTCCCCTTTTACCTTGACTACATCTTCCCATTTCATCACCCTGTCCGGTTTTTCCTCTTCTTTCATTACCACAATCACTTCCTGAGGATTCACAGGCTTTGAAATTGCACTCCCATCCCTAACTATAAGAACCAATTCAGGAGGATCATGCTGTACAGACAGAGGACCTTCTGATTCCTTAGACTGATCATTTTTCACCATGGAAGGCACCTTCACTGGTAACCTGTTTGTTGTTTTCATATGTAATCTTATCTGGTGATCGAATCCACCACAAAGATTGTGAAATATGTTGAACGAACGTGGAGTCTCTTGCATTAACACAATTATTCCCCATCTGTTAATGCACCTACTTTCTTTTCTTGTCAATAACAAACTCTCTTTCCTTAATCTTGATGATCATTAATTCATGCAACCCCAATAAAGATGGAGTCTTTTTCAGCAACTAAACAAATTGAAGCACAAATATTGCCCAAAAAAACATGGGTTTTGTAAGATTTAGAGAAATAAATTACAAATTGAAAACTTGTCAAGGAAAAACTCATCTAACCATTACTTTGCCCAAAAAAATTGAAATCCAAGCCTCAAAAACAAATTCTAAGTATTGTACTCTGGGAATCTATGTTCCTATGGATAAAAAGAGGCAAGTTTTACAATTCCAGAGAAGACCATTTAAACTTCAACCTCTGTGGAAGACATCAAACATGTTACATTTGATGGACAATTCTTTATGAAAAATCAATGACCCAAAAATGTCAAGGCACAAAAAATATAATCAGGGGAAGATGCTAGGAGAGGAATAAAGAAAGTGACCTTAATAACAAAAGAAAGAGTCGTTGAGAGGATGGAGAACAAGTAATATTAATATTAATAAAACCTTTTGGCTTTGGTTTTACCAGGTCACTGATCCTCTCTTTCCTCCAAATGTGATTCTTTTATTAAGGTTTGAAGCTTCTACCTTGAAATCTTTTGTATGACAGATGTTTATATATATATATGCGCGTACGCGTGCGTGTGTGTGTGAAGGAAGGGGTCGGGTGCTGAAAGTGATTTATTTTTCTGTTGGACTGCTTCAATGCGCGCCTCGCTGAATAAGAGGATGCTTACTTGTAAAAATGTCATAACAAAAACAACTTAAATTCATTAAATATATATATATATATATATATATATATATGATCAAGTATTTAAAATTGTCGATTTTTGTATTGATTAAACTATGGTAAGCCATTATATAACTTTGTCACTTTTTAAATTATTTTTCTATTTTTTTTGTTATGTTTAGGAAATTCTTTAGTGGAAGAAAGGGAAGAAAGAAAAAAAGAACTCTCATTTATTTTTTTGTACTAATAGAAATAGAAATATACATAATTAATTCCTTTTCAAATTGAATGTTTTGCTTGCCATTTCAATTGTTACCAATATGATGTCGATTTCTTGAAAAGCATAACAAAATACAAGACTTGCCAATAGTCAAAAAAGGAAATTAATACCATTTTGAAAAAGGGAAAAAAAAAGAAAAGGAATTTTTCCATTTACATACCCAAAGAAAAGGAAGTGTAACTTTTTTTACAGACCAAAATTCATATGGTCTAAGACATATAAATTGTGGGCTTTACATGAGATCCACGTTTGCTATCACATAAGATCTATAGTTAATATATCTTTGGTACATGTAGACATTCGTGAATGCAAGAATTTAGGAAAGAAAGATTTGATTGACACCATAAGAAGCATTATTAACAAAAAAAATGCTAGTAAAAAACTATTTTCTGATTGTCATACAGAAAAATTGACAATTGAGTGAATGTAGAGGAACATATCATAATATGGAGTGGGAAGGCACTACTTCGGTAATGTGAAACATAAAAATATCCGTTCTTTTGGAATTTTTTGGGTTTACTTTTATTATTAATGTGGAGGATTGGCCACCAAAAAAAAAAAAAAAAAGTGGCAGAAGGGCTCCGAGAAATTCTGGTGCAGCTGAAAAACCAGCTGTAGGAGGCCGGCAGTCAGCAGGCTACAGCCGGTTCAAATTTTATCACCTATGAAATCTTAGGCATTTTAGAGCACCTAAACAATTAGGGTAGGTTGGATTTCACGATTCTATATGTAAATATATTGTAATACCAATATATATATATATATATATATATATATATATATTGTAATACTAATTAATTAATGGGGAATTCTATGGTCCCGTTAAAGGAACCATTCCTCTGATTTTAAAGACTTGTACAATATAATGTTGTTTTTAAATATTAAAAACACATATATTGTATTGTAGAAGTTCTTAAATCACAAAAGAATTATTTTCTAAAAGGGATCGTAGAATTTTTCTTAATTATATTCCAAATGTCCAAGCGGTATATTAAGGTTTGAACTTGCATGGATTCGCAAATCGCAAATTTGGAATATTTCAAGAAGATTGTGCTGAATGATGGCATGAATTTAGATTTTTTTTTTATTTTTAAGGTGGTATCTTTGCTAATCTTACGTATAATAGGACTAATTCGTGTATTCACTCTTCCGAATTGGTATAAGGGCTCAAATGTAATTATCAATTGTTTATCACTAGACATATTAATTCTGAATTAAGGATTGAAGTTTTTCTTAATTATTCATTGGGAAGTAAGTAATGGTCGGCCGGTCTTTACCATCAAAGCAAACTACTCGTGCATTTTGTAGTTAAAAATAAAAATAAAAATAAAAATATGAATGAACGAAACCTACGCACCGAGCGCAATCTCCTCAATTTAGGGATAAATGGAGTAGTTCCTTTTAAGATTGATTTTCTTAAAATACAAACTAGAATAGTCAAAGCCATTTGATTAGCTGGTTTAATCAATCCTAGTTAAATTTATTGTGGTTTTCCATTATGCCAATACTTATTGTTTTCTGTGTCTAATTTCTTACGGATAAGGCCTTCTCCCAATTGTTTCTTGTTTGATGCAACATAGTTGAAAAACTAGAAAAAAATACTCAGCCGAATTGTGTCGAATTAACTCCACCCGTTAAAATTATAAACCATTTAATAAAAAATTCAATAAATATCGAGTTTTAAATTAAACTCAAAAAATTCATTGAATAATCACAAATTTTTGTCCGAGTCAAATTTTTTTAATACTCAAAAATAGATAAATGATTAACAAAATTTTTCATAATTAATTTTTTTGAATTAAAACTGAATAATATGTAAAATAATTATATAAGAAATCTAAAATTTTAAATACTCAACCTATTTATTAGCATAATTATAATGCAACTGAAGTCTTTATAATTTTGAGTTTTTAATTCGATAAAAATTAACTAAAATTTTAAATATATTTAACTCATCTGACTTTTTGAATCGATTCCGAATTTCGAATTTTTTAACATTAGATGCAATGCAAGCAACGTCAATTTACATCTGATATCCAAGCCCGTTTACAACTATTTTCTTGCTGTCTTTTCTACCGAGTCCAATATAGAGGGTCGCAATTAAGTTGGCCGAGACTGTGTCAGGATGAGCCCTTTAGGAATGTCCAAACTCAACACGGACTGGATGTAAATGTGATCATCAAGTTTTCTTAATTGCATCACAATTGGTTAACCCAATTACACATCCAATAGTTTAGACTTGAGAGTATTACGAACCATGGGCAATGATAAGTAAACTTGAGAATGCATAAATGCCCCAACCATACACACAATGTACTACTAGCAACGTGAATGCCTTCAGCAGCCAAAAAGTTGAAGAAAGACGTGGAAGGCCTATTCCAAATAAGCATCAAGTCTCTTAATCCAGAAACTTCTATATTATCATACTCTCAGCTTTATTTTCTAAACAAAAACACAGAGAGGATCTGAATTCATATATCTCTAGCCAATCCAGAAAGATCAACATCACCATCAGATTTACTTGACTCGGGAAGAACTTCTTTAGGGTGATACTCATCAATGGGAATGCTTTCCCTCTTGGTTGCAGATGAGGAATCACTATCATAAATATGAGGAGTTCCAAACACAGTGAAGAAGCCATTTTTCATCTCTTCAGCTGCTTCGAAGACACGATCGAAGGTGCCAAGAAAACTACGCGCAATGGCTTCAATGTCCCTGCTTAGGCCTGGAAAGTTGAAATCTTCTGCATGGTCCAAACTTAATGGACCTTTACCCATCTGGCCTGTCACATCTTCCTCAGAGTATTCTTTATTCGATTGCAGCAATTCAGTGGGCCTGACATCACAATGGAATCAGTTTTAGATGTCCAATATTCAGGATAAATCACCATCCACTTATCGGTAAGTCAACTTTTAACTTGTATTAGCACAACATACTCACAAAAGAATACTACCAGAAGTAGTACAAATAATTATGGAAACATCTGCTTCAAATATAGTTTACTTGAAATATCCAGAAGGAAAAATAAAAACAGTAAGCAGATGGTCTGTATACAATTTTCCGACTATGAGCAGGGTCTGGGACCATATACCAAATCAACTGATGCTAATACAAGATTAGCATTAAAAAACATACGGCCATAAATAAAGAAGTATATCAGTAAGCTATGAGAAACCTTACACAAAAGTATTACCAAGTATTAACAACAGAAGATGATAAAAAACTTGAGTGGTAGCATATGAACCATTTCCATGGGAGGAAAAATCAAGTTCACTATCAGACAAAGGCTCTAAATCTCCAATGCTAAACTTCTGCTATTCCATAGAGATTTTGAAGAATCTCATTTATAAAATTGTTAAAATGATCAATTCCATTCCTGTAGCATACTGACGCTTTGCAGTCTATCATGCAACTACGAAACATGGAGACTAAACTACTACTTCAAGAACTAAGAAAGCTTGAGAGGACAGTGATAAAAAAATAATCCTAACTCCTAAGTCAGTAAGAAATTGAGCAGTAAAAGTTAAAGGCAGCAACACAAAAATTCAGCAGAATCAAAACAAGTTGATATTTTTGGGGCTTGCGTAAGATGTTTCTTAGATAATCAAACAAGAATAATCATTGAATTCCATGTTGGAAACTATTCAAGTTCACCACGCACCACAAATATACCACCCTGTATAAGTATTCATCCCTATAAAGACACCCTTTTTCAACAAAATGTAACAATTTTGGGCATACTGCATTTTCCAGAAACAATAAAAGTAAAATTATGCAAATTCCTTTGTCTAGTAGATTTCTGAAAGCTGAAGCCTTTAATTATAATACGTTCCTAGATTCTGAGAAATTAAACGGGATTTGAGAATATAACCCTAATCTAATCACGCTCCTAATAAGGAGGGATAACACAATTGTATAAAAATAGCCCCCCCCCCAAAAAAAAAATAAAAAAAAAGAAATCGATTCAAACATGTCAAATACCGTTGAAATTAGGGCAATTTTTTCCTTATAGAGAGAGAAAGAGAAGGATTACCTTCCAACGCAATCTTTGAAAATCTCTTCAGTTTTCTGACACTTCCTTAAAAATTTTCCAGGCTCGACTTCCTCGGTGCGGCATTGAGTTTTGACAACTTTTCTGGTGGAGCACAGGTCGCCGGAGCTAGAGGATGAGATGCGAAAATCGCTAGCGTCACCAGAGGAGGAGAAGGAGCGGTGAGCCTTGGCTTCGCCGTCGCCGGCGCCGGCGTCGTCATCCGTCCAAATCCAACCCATCGAGCTGTTATTTGTTAGTGTTTTTCTTCGGGAACAATCCAGCAGGTATTGAAAACGTTTCTTCAGCACCGATTAATAAATAGGCGATATTAATACACCCCTACCTATCACTCTGAAATCCATTTTTCTCCCGAAACTATTAATTATACCAGTTTAGTATCTTGTACCATGAATTTGTATACTTTGTTAATAATTGCAATGAATACTTTACCCGTAATTACGATCAATAAAAAATAATTTTTTTAAAAATTAAATCATAATACAGAGAAAATAAATATAATGATAATTATAAATATTATTGTGACACCTACAAATAAGAGAAAAACGAATTGATAATAATTGAAAGGAAATAAATTTATTAAATAAAATTATAAAATTAAGTATTTAAAATTTAATGTCATTCTTGAACGATATGAAAAATAACATACGTTCAAAAATTTTAAAAATTATTTTCAACTAGAGGAAAGAAAATTATACCATATTTTACACCAAAGTTAAAATATTTTTCAATATTTGGCATTAAAAATTTTCTGAAAAATATTTTACGGGAAGTATTTTCAACCCAACCAAACAAACCCTTAATTTAAAATTCACCTTTTTATTTTTATTTTTTAATTTGGCTAATCTTTGTACTTGGGATACACGAGTGGTGAATGGTGTGCAAACTATACAAAACTGAAAATTTTCCCTAATCTAGGGATGGAGTACAAACAATTGCCAGTTTCAATTGTTTATAAAATTTTACGGCTGGAGGAATTCGTGGCAGGCCATATTAGCATATTGAAGTGCAATCTCACAAATTGTATAGAAGTTTATCATTTAGTAAAATACAAAAGCAAGCAAGAAACTAGCCTCCTTGTACATGTTCCTTATTCCCATGGAACTTTACATTACTCATAATTATTGAATGAATCATTATTTATCCCGGTAATTACTACAAAACTACACACACCTGAAATGTAAGATATCAATTAAAGATAACAAACAGATTACACCAACACCATATGCCCAAGTCTAGTTCTTCATTTTCAACCTGATAACAGCTAAGAATGAGAACGGAAGCAGCAGTGCCAATGTTTTCTGTTCTTACTTCTCGCGTTATTTCCACCAGCGCCATATTCATCGACCCTTACTACAAGATCTTAACCTTGGCTGTTTTCTCTGGGATAGTCCATTCTGTTGTCTGATTTTCAGATGAATGCACAACAGAGTGGTGAGTCTCAGCAGGGCTGGAAGCATTCTTGTCTGGTGATGCGGGGGCTACTTTACGCCTGATAATGCATCAAACAAATATGAAATTAGTAAAGGCACCCTCATAACCAATCTGTAGCTCATTATAAAATTACATATCAAACATAATTATCTATCCATTTATTGCCATAACATCAGGTTCAAAAGTAATAATTGTCATTAAAATAGGGGAAGTAAGTTATGCCTATCCATCTCACTAACAGTTTAGCTTTCTCAATATAACTCAAATACCATGAACACAAAGAAGGAATGGTAACTCGGTGAAGAATAGAGGAGAAATTGTCCATGACAGGAATCCAAGAAAAACTCATTAAACTCCTTTTCCTATCCAGGAAGTGAACGAAAAACAATTTTCACTTTGCTCTGAGAACAGAAAAATGGGAATAAGTGGACATCATACACACTTAGAAACATAAGAATGATAACACAGGACCCGATGAAATCATGTTTCTCATACAATTAGTGGGATAAGATAACTGAAGTGTACGAGACAACATGATTACCTGGAACCATGGCTCTCAGGGCTATTCCTGGGCTCATTTGTGGCAGTCATTTCTGGATCTTCCTTGTTCACTGACTGAACACAAGCCCCGGCATTTCTGCAGATTTGATCAGCTTCTGAGGATATTGACTCTTTGGCCTCAATATTTGTTAAATTTTCTGAATTTTCATTGGGGATGCCAGGCAATAGCCTGGTATCATCATTTGATCTATATTCCTGAAAAACAGAGATCACTTGATCCAACATTGTCAAGGCTTGTTCCACCTCTGGGCGGATAGCTACTTTTTTGTTGTCTGTGCACAACATTGCATCAGTTTTATTGGTTGGTAAGTCACAAGAGTTAATGACATGTAATTCAGCAAAACATTCACTTCCTTCACTATCATTTTCCTTGATCTTTGCTCCTCAATCTCACCATGAGACCTTTTATCTTGAATTAACAAATCCCCTAATTGGGAATTAACAGCAAGGTCATCATGATGAACCATCTCTTGTGTACTTCTAACTTCATCTTTCCGTTCCAGTTGTTCTTCAAGCAGAATGGATGTATCATTCTTCAGGTCTTCTGGTTGAGGAGACCCTGTAGATAAACCATTTGACTGAAGGGCTTCACCAATATGAGTGTACAGTGGATGATTTAAAGCCTTGCCAAAATCTTCATCACCTTGTACAACTAAAGCAACTTCCTGCAGGACTCCCAAGAATTGGGTATGTAAGAAATAGATACGAAGCACTAGGGAGCAAGATCCAATAATTAAAGGCCAAAACTCTAATATCCCTGCACATTTTCCAAAAACAAATTGTCCAAAGGATTTGGCTTTGGGGCAAGAAAATTATGTAGACAGCATTATTTCCTTACCATGTCTGCAACCAGGAGCTCCTGTTTGCCAGTGGCAGGGGATGCTGGACTCAAAGCACCAGGCTTGAGGTATTATTCCCTAAGTACAATATGTATCATTTCAAGATTCTAAGAGTAACAGTAGTAAGAAGGGGCCATGAGGAACTATATGGGTCTTCTAACGGAAACAAAACTTGCTGGTCAAGCCACCCATACATCAATGTCCATGAAAGGTTTGAAATGCCTGTATCCTCGATAGGAACACAAGCAGAGGCCCAGTTTGTGTTTTTAGGAAATATCTAAAAAAGTATTACTAACCTTTTTATAGAGCTTGAAACCGCTGCCTAAGACCTGCCTTGAAATGAAATTTATGAATGCCGGAGGAAGAAAGTCCAATTTGACATCCAAGTTTGTTATTGTCCTACAATATTTGAAATGTGAAAACAGGTCTGAACCAGAAACAGCAAATAAAAAACAATGAATACAAGGTCTTTGTCCTTTACTGAATATGATTTGCAGTAGTTGAGTCAATAAATGACCCCATCCAATCTAAAGCCTATATTACTTGTTTTCAGTTTCCATGCTCCAGAAGTGGGATTGGTAGGTCCACTGGGACTTCCTTCAACCTTTCTTTTCTCAAGTCCCCATTACTTCAGTGGATATATTTTGGCAAAGCTCCAAGAGCACAGTAACTTGATTTGTTATATTTTTTCTTGGGGATCTTTCAACAAAGAGTGATGTAAAAGAATATTTCCTTCCATTGTTTTTTGTCTACAATAACTTCTCCCTGTTTCCTCATACATAAATCATCTCAAATGTCTGTTATGCTTAATATACTTTGTTTGATCAAATCCTCAAGAGTTTTAGCATTGCCAATAACATATTTTATGCAAACTTAAGCCACATGTAATTGTTTCATAAATGAAACTCAGTTCAAATGTTTAAGAGTCCATAATTATATCTCTTTTAAGGTACAATCACTGTGCCTATTTATGTTATGCACAGAGTCACAAAGAGACACACAGATGTATACATGTAACATCTGAATTTACCTCTTAATTCTTTCTATCCTTGACTGCTCCTCCAATTAATTAACTAAGACGTAACTGATTTTTTTTTTTTTTTTTTTTTTGGTGGTAAGTAAGACGTCACTGATTTATTCAGGCCATGGTATGAAATTGGAATTAAAGTACTTGAAATGCATAGATATTAAACTTACGATGTTTAGATAACACTGCTTACCGGAAGTAACTTCTATTGTCAGACACTTTTTGTACAGCAAAACCTCCCACCACATCCATTCTAACTACATCCTGTGGATCAGGTATCCCGTCTCGAGTAAAACCATGAGTTCTAATGTCAATGCTTTCCAAGTCAGATATCTGAATGGAGACAGAAGTTTAGTTTCAGATCTAGTTACCATCACAATCAACCTCATATCTGCATACATTTGAAGGATGCTAGCATATACGTGCAGAAAAGCAAAGAAACAAACACAGCTTAGGCATGATAATGTATGTTAAGTGCCTACCGAGTTGAAAAGCACAACAAGAAGATTCTTTTGGAAGTACTCAAACTCAAAATCTTTAATGGAGTAAAGCCTCTCTTGTTGACAATGGCCATGAAAGCTTCATCCTTCCTTCCAAGTAATAGAGCACAGTTATCAACACCTCAAAAGGTCAGCATGACTTGCTTAGAATAATTGGATCTGTTTGGTTTCTACAAGGAACAAACCTCAGTAAACATATCTGTTCACCAACTCTGATGTTTTGTAGCCGTTCGGAAGAGATTAACCTGAAGCTTGGAATAGTAATCTGGGGCCACCTGGTAAAACATATCAGCCAGCAATGATGTTATTCCACACATTCGACATTAGGGGAGTTGAAAGCACATAAAAATTTTAGTTTATTTGAATCACATCACCAGCAACAGTTCTGAGACATACAAAAAGTCATTCCAGTAATTGAAGTGCATAAAATTCCAAAATATGTCATAAAAGTTCAAGAATTTCATGCAAAACTAATATACGTTGACCCTGAATATATGATTCAGCAGCCGAGCACATAGGTATGTAATGATTTTACGTGCCCTTTTTATCTTCTTCTTTCCCCCCTTAACAATTTTTGTGTTTTCAAGCCCCAGCGAGGGGAATTTGGTCAGGAAGAACTGCTGAAGCACAGAAATGAGCTAGTATCATACAGGTACTTCAAAACATTTCAACAGTCAAAAGAACGAACTGGATTTTGGTTCACTCAAGTTGTCTGTTAGTGCCTACTAAATAACACTATCGTATAGCAACCAAAAGAGCTGCCTCCTGTATTATCATGATACTATTATTCTTAGAGCAATACCAGAATGCTCTTTAACATCATCAGTATTGTTGCAAATGTAACTATCAAGCAATAGTTCAAGAAACATATAAGCAGAGCTCCATTCCCAGTTGTTGGCAGCCAAAGCAGATGCACTTCTGCCTAATTCTGCATTACCCTGTTAAAATAATTTGTTCCACAGATTCAAAAACTAAAAAGTTAGCACCTCAGAGACTTAAATTTCTTACCATTTTGGATACAGGCCTGCTTCCCATGATATGCAAAGACTCTCTGGACCTGCAACAGGTTATAAATCCCATTTGAACATGCTCAATGACAATCAACATCTCTAGTACCATCTCAACTAAATGTGTCAAGTGAATGTGAACCCAACATGGAAGAGAGGAGATTACTTACAGACATCTAAAGGCCCATCTACATAGCCTTCAACAAGTAAGGTATGAAGCGGAGTGCCTTCTGGTCCTTCTCTATACATTACACGAAACTCTTCAGTGTCCTGTTTTACCTGACAAAATAACAGAACTGTAATAGTATCATTTCCTCACTTCCTCTCCCAAAATGATGAAATTGCAACCAATAACTGCAAGTATTATGGCTAGAGGTATACTTTCCAACAACCATATGAGGCCTCCTTGTACTTTGACCTCTGATCATCCACGGAGGCACTCCTTAACATGCCAAGAAAATTTGACAGTTCCTTGGTTCTAGTTTCTACAATGTTATCAACATATTCTACAAAGCATAAATATGAATATTTAGTATATCTCTTTCCATACTTAATTTTAAAGTGGTAAAAACTATAGGAACTTTAAAACATTGAAAAATAAGTTTCTAAATTCAACCTTCATTTCCCACTTTCAATGAGCGTACAATTTGATCTTTGACAAGGGTCCTAAGTTTCACCACATTTACAAGATCATCAGAAGCCAGTGTCTCATCCAGCCTATCTCGGTACAGTGAGATGGAACTGTTCTCCCTCATTTTCACTTTACCTGTTAAAAGGTGATTTTCTTCTCAAATCCTTACAAGACAAAACAAATGCAGCATTTTACAAATTTCCCTTTGTCCCAGGAGTTTAATATGTGATATCGAGCTTTGTTAAATTACAACATGCTTTTGATATGCCTTATCACCACAAAATTGCATGCAAGAAATTAGCCATCGCAATCACTGAAGAAACATACATGCGTTGCTTACAACTAACAGGGTCCTCAGTTAACTTGCTAACATAGATAAATTAAACCAATAAACAGTCAGGTAAAAATTGTCACCAAATGTATTTCTTCCGTATAAGAAACAGTAAATTAGACAGGTAAGTGGTTAGCAAGTAACTTCAGAATGTTTTAGAATGTATCCATCAAATAATTTTCCAAATATTTTTCTCCCTATTCTTTTCCTCTTAGTTACAATTAAAGAAGCTGAAAAGAATATCCAAAAGTTAAAGCAGTGGAGAGGCACCCACAACTTGAAATTCTATCAACAACCCAGATTCCAAAAGGATGCAATATACTGAAATAAACATGAACTAAAACCAAATTCCATCAAAAACCCAGGTTCCAAAAAGATTCAATATACTCAAATAAACATGAAATAAAACCATATTAACATTAACAAAACCTCGTACTGACCAAAAAAACATGAGACAATTCCATACCTATAAACAGCTTAAAAGCAATATAAATAACTCACGTGCAATTGATTTCAAGAAAGCTTAAAGCTGATAATTTTTGGAGTTGTCACTTCTGATACAGGATTGCATGACTTCTACTCAACAACAAAGTTGTTCAGATCTCGACAGAGGTTTATTAAGCAAAAAAGAGAGAGACAAGATCAGCTGGTATGAGACCAACTAGACGGATATGGAACATGGGGTTTTTCTTGAATACATCGAATTAGCAGACAAACAGCAGAATCACCGATGCTAACGTTAGTGAATCACAATCTTTCAGATATCCATAAACTTCAGAGATAAAGATAAGAAACCCAATGCTTCCGGCCTCCATTACATTCTAGGCCTTGTACTCTTCCTTTTTCTTTTTTGTTTTTTGTTTTTCTTTTTAGTCTTACAAGTTACTTTCTCTTCGTATTTGTCTTATTTTATATTATTTTTTACTTTTAAATAATATTTTTTTAATTTTTATTCTTAATATCATATTAATATATGAAAAATTATATAATTAGAATATTAATAAAAAAAATAATTTAATCATTTTGAAAATTAACTTTTATAAATTTGATACAATTTAATAATTTTTTAATTTATATATACAAATAAAAAGTGATAATTATTTTGAAATAGAAGTAACACAATTTATAACGAGTACAACACTCTTTTTGTATACTTTTTTTTCCATGGTTTTTTTTTTTTAAGGAAAAAAATAAATTTTTTAAAGTATACAAAATCAGAAATTAATAATTCATTATAATTTTATTACGTAAAATATTACAAAAAAAAAAATGTAATAAATTTATAATTTTATAAAACATTTTCTACCCTACATATGGGTCGCTTTTTATGATGAAAACGTAGTATAGTCTAGTGGTAGGTTTCCACACACCACGATATTACAGCACAACGTGAATAAAGGTTAGTAGTAATACAAAAAGATATAAAAGTTGATGTTTGATGTTCAATATTTTTATTCCTTTTAGAATGAAGGAACGATGTGAATGGGAATGGGAATGGGAATGGGAATGGGGTATGGGGTGGAGACAGATATTAAAAATCCAAGCCTCGTTTTAAAAATTAGGAATGCATCCATGCTCTAGTTATATATAGCTATTTTATCTTGAAATATTAAATTAAGTTTGGGCCAGCTTTTAAATATAAAAGATACTGTATTACTACTATTAAATTAGTTCACGTGTAAGGAATTTAATGTCAATAAAAAATTGTAAAAATTAGGGATGTTCATCCTGAACCGTTAATTCGAAAAATCTAATGAATCGATTCGATCCAATCCAAAAAAGAAGATACTCGGATCGGGTAGATGTGTCAGGTCACTCCGGTTGAGGGTCGGATGTGACCTACCCAGGTACCCAACTAATCCATTTCAGGGGTAATTTTGTAAATTTGGTTAATAGGATTTCATTAGAAGTTAATAGTTAATAAAATTATTAGCAGTCTCTTACCTCTTATTTTTTAGTTTCTTGTCTTCTTTCTCTTCCTCCTCAATCATCTCTTTTCTTCCTAGATTTCTTGCAAGAGATACCCCTCACACTCGCGTCTGTTGGGATGTATTTTGTGATTTAATTATTATTGCTATTGGCCTACTGCTATTTGTTAGTTTGTTGTTATTGGGATATATTTTGTGATGATTGGAATAGATTTAATGGTGAAATTAAGTTGTCTAACTATCATTATTTAAATTTTTATGTTTTGTTACTAGTGAGAATCGGATACCCAGTCAATCCGATCCTCTTTTGCAGTTATTCGGCCATATACCTGCTTTGTATGGACCAAATAGAGGGTGGAAATTTCTTAATAGATTATGCTCATGCGGAAGTATCTACTCGTTACGGAATTTCAGGTGTCAAAGTGTGGATTTCATATAGTAAAAAAAAGGGGGGCGTGCTATATCCGAAACGTACGAAATATAGTAAATATCGTAAAGGCATTTACTTATGAGATTAATTGAGTAGGCTTGCGTTAGTTGTCTGCTATAAGATAGCCAGTCAGTGGGTCGAATATATATTTTTTTAATTTGTGAATTAAATACTCAATCTACAAACACTCCTAATAGAAATGAAGTAGTAAACTCTTGACAAATTTTCCATAATAATTAAATCAATCGCAATAAGGGAATATAAAATCTCGCATCTATAATTAACTTAGTTATTATTCGCATTAGTTGAGTGAACATGTTGCACATAATCGCTTTTAAAGAACATGTAAATTTTAAACTCTTTTTAACATGTTGTATCAGGCTTAAAATATAGGGGAATTTTATAATTATTTTAGGGAATTATTTTCTTATCTTTAAAAGTTTGTACATCACTAGCATTTAAAGTATGTTGTGTTGTATCGTACAAGTATTTAAAATATAAAAGAATAATTTTTTTAAAAAATTTGTAGAATTTTTCTAATATATATATATATATATATTGGTCAAAAGAAATAAACTATATTATCATTCTTAATTTTATTAACTTATGTGATTTTCTTGAACTTTTACTAATAATTTTCTAATCTAAGAAAACTATGATTCGCCATAATCTTTGCCCATTTTCCTGTCAAAATCTAAGTATTTAAATATCGTACTAGTAGTATTTATGATTTAATTTGAGGGACATGGCTGTCTTGTACGGTTATACCAACCACCAAACAACTATTGTAAACCTTTCTTTTTAGGGTTAATAACACTTTACCTCCCTGAATTATATAGGTAATTACATTTTGTTCTTTTGAACTATAAAAATATACATTTTACCTCTTATTCATAATAGTCATCTTTTAAAAAATTTAAAATATAAAAAAAAAATTAGTTTAGATACTAAAATACTCTTCGTATCATATTTTGATTTTTTGTGTATTTAATTCATTTTTTGACAGTTATAAAATAATTAAGAAAAATATAAAATACAATAACACATTGATATTTTGGACTTTAGGGAATGAAAATATGAGAAATTATTGAATTACATTATATCAAATATCGCAATTTGCACAGATTAAATTAAATATTAAAATTGTAAAATACTAAGAGACATTGAAAAAATTACAAAGTTTTATAGAAATTATATTTTTATACAATACCTTTACAGAAAATTTTTTCATAGAAAACAAATTCATTTGGAAATGTTCTACCACTACAATTAAATATTCAAATTTGAAATAATATAAAATGAAATAAAAAAAATTTAAAAATTTAACCAATAAATATATTGATATAAATTAATTGAAATATTATATAATTTATTTGTATTTATTTTTAAATAATAATCACATCACTATCAAAATTTAAATATATAAAAAATAAAATACATTACCAATGGTATTTTAGTCATCTAACTAAATTTTCTATGTACTACTATAAATCAAAACCCCTCCCATCGGCCAATCCTAGTCCTGAAGTGAGGATAAAACAAAGAGATTAGATGACCTCCTAACAATCAGCGCAAAAAAAAAAAAAAAAAACAGTTTACGAAAAGAGTAAGTTATTTTAGGATATTAAGAAATTTTTTTTTTTACTAAATAGTAGTAGTATTTACATGTTGACCACAAAAGAAAAAACAAAAAGAAAAAAAGAAAAGAGAATAGTACTTAGATCAAGAAATTAAGAATATGGAGAATAAAACATAGGGTCAAATGCAAAAAAAAAAAAAAAAACCCTTGAACTTACACTCTAGTTACACTTTAGCCCACTTCAACTTATTTAATAAACACTTTACACCCTCTTTTATATTCCGAGACAAAATTATCCCTATTATTTTAATTATTATTATTATTTTATTTTTTTTCATTTTATTTATTTTCTTTGTCTTGTTTTTCTTTTTTATTTATTATTCTCTATTGTTACCACTAAATAATTATTTTACTTTTAATAATTAATTAATTAAAGTTCTAAATAATTTAATTTATAGATGAATCATCATTTAATGCAATAAATATAATACAATAAATATACGTTGTTGTAATATAAAGTTTGTGATTAACTATTAATAGTAAGATTAATAAATAAAAAATAAAATTTTTGAGCTAGAGGAAATTAAAAAAATTATAGTATACAAATAAAATTATAGAATGAAAAAATATGTACAACATTTTTATTTAAGGTGTAATATCGAAAAAAATATAGTAAGAAAATATTACGACTGTCTAATATAAGGAATTTTGGAGTTACAGTAAATTCAACCAAAATATGTTCCATGAATGATATGACACCAACAATAAATTTTGTTTGCATACTTAGAATATATATATATATATATATATTTTTTTTTTTTTGAAAAATTATTTTATCTTTTTATATTTTGTTTATTTGTTAATTATAACATTTGTAAAACTCATAAATCTATATTATCTATTTAATATATGTTGCTTATATTAAAAAAACTTATTTAATCTATAAATTATTTATAAATATGTAAAAAAGTAAGAGTTTTTAACTAACTAATTACTTTTATTATAATAATTTAATAGTAGCAAAAAAGAATGGGTAAAAAGATAAAAGGAAAAATATGAGATAGAAAATAAATAAATTGGTAAGAGAAAAAAAATATTAAAATAATAAGATAATTTTGTCTCAAAATATAAAGAAGTGAGAAATAGAGATAAAGTGGTTATTAAATAAATTAGATACAGTAAAATATAACTGATGTGAAAGTTCAGATTCGGGGGGTTTTTGGCATTTAAACCTAAAACATATGGACTTAGATTCATAGGTTTAGGCCGAGATGAACCAATGACCACCACAAAAGTATTTTGTCGTTGGGCCCAAATAGCAGAAAGTGACACTGATGCAGAGGGGAAAGTGAGGCGAAAGTGAGGGGGTTAGTGCTGCACCAAATTGGAAAGGATTGACGGCTGTTTACCAGTACTTCACATTGATCCGGTGCATGGACCGAATCAGTCAGTGGCGTTGCGTCATTCGGTGACACTGATTTAATGCTTACTGCACATGACCACGCGCCTACGAGGAGAGTTCTATATACTCGCCAGAGTCAACAAGTTGTCACTGTCAGAGCGCCGTGTCTGGTAGGTTGTTTCGGTAAGGGGCGAGAACAGCAGCCCAACACGTCTACATTCAAAGATTTGATTGTTTATGCAAGAAGAAAAATATTAATATACATCCAGTCTTATACTCTCCTTATAAAATTTTAATTATTTTTGATATCATAATTTTCATAACATTTAATTCATATCATAAAACCTACAATATAAAATCAAAAATTAGATTTACATAAATATTTCCTTTTATCCAAAAAGAAGTAATAAAAAAACTTATAATCAAAACTAAATCTTATAACATCCATAACATTTAATTCATATCATAAAATTTACAAATAAGACTAAAGACCAAATCTACATAAATGTTTCTTTTTATCCAAAATGAAGAAATCATAAAATTCTATAATGACTTTGAAATTTGTACAGTAAAATGACATGTTCCTTCAACGAGGGACGTTGACAGGATAAATCTTTGCATGATGGAGCACAAACTTTTAACAAATTTCATGCCATATAATTGTAGTACATTATCACACTCATGCTGCAGCTACCAGAAGAAGCAAAATCAATCGGCAATGCCAATGGGGTAAACTATTATGTAAAGAACAGGTTAGGAGATATCCCATTCACAATGTCTTGAAATAGATAATTACACCAGAAATGTTACCGTGAACAGTGGAGGAACTGAAAAGGAGCAAAATGAGCCTCCTTAACAGTTTAAATGTTTACCACTAATTACTTTAAGAAAAATCAATCATCTCAGGAATGCTACCACTATTTTCTGTCAGAAAAATGTTACTACTGTGTTACCCCCTGACAAAGGAAGGAGTAAAACAAAGAGCTGAACTGACTACTAATAATAGTAATAATAAAAGAAGTGCTATCACTAAAATATATCCCATCAGAACCAGGTAAACATGATGTACAGATAATGCAAATCGCCCTTGTTTTTGGAAGTATCGCCTCTTACCAAGTGAATTTTTGTTGGCATATGTACAATGGATTATATTAATGAGCTCCTACAACTTCCCCAACTGAACCCAATGCAACACGTAGGCAGCACAGCAAACCCCAGGTAGAAGCTTGAAACTTCAAGGTATCTTACCATCCAGCATACCCACTGTAGTAACTATTGCACAATGTTATGTACAGTATCTGAAATTCTCCTGTAGAAGAGGACGTAAGCAGATGATGCCTTTATCTGCTCCTCGCTAATATGGACCGAGACATTGCTGTCATCAAATTCGTACCACCTACTTCGCCCATGCTGCATCAAGCAACAAAAAGAATCCAACAGACGAATAACTACTTGGGATATTCTTTCAAGAAACCAATGACTACTTGGAGCACAACCCAAGTTACAGAAAATGAACATGTTTTAGTAAGCAATTGAATTCAGATATACAAAAGCTCGCATGAACTTGTATATGCATTTTAATTTAGGAATCAGGGTAATAGCTTCAATATGATGAGCAGAATAAATGAACCACCACTAAATAAAGGTTAACAAAGAAATATTTATGTAAAGAAAGCCTCAAATAAGAGAAAGAACTGGACACAGAGATTAATTGTAAGCAAAAGGACACAGCAATCAAGATACAGTTGTACATAATCTAATCATAATTAATCCCTGCTAATTACTTAAGTTCTCAAATATAAATGCCAATGGCATTCATATATTTCTAGTTTTCTATTTATAGGCTCTTCAAAATATATAATACAAAAGTGGCTAACGTCTAAACCAAGAGAGAAGTGGAAGCATTTCATAACTTCATTATCAGGAGTAAACAAA
The DNA here is from genome assembly GCA_025175665.1 of Cinchona pubescens. Classification (NCBI taxonomy): domain Eukaryota; kingdom Viridiplantae; phylum Streptophyta; class Magnoliopsida; order Gentianales; family Rubiaceae; genus Cinchona; species Cinchona pubescens. The sequence goes on along the minus strand of JANKKI010000254.1, from coordinate 2,535,647 downwards.
TAATCTTAAGATAATGCTGCATCATAAGAGTTACCAAAACATCACATGATGCCCAGGTAGAAAGTAAACATCAAATTTCAGTGTTTAACCCCTAAACTCTCCTCCTCTAAGAAGTAGCCACTCCAACCTACTAGGTACAGCAAAAATTCACTGCCTTCTCTTGTCATCAAGAGGAAAGGATCTAGTCATTCCAAAGAAAGACAAATCAACGCTGTTAACATTTGGACAGACAAATTATTCACAGATAGTAAAAGAAAGGGTGAAGTCCATGATGTTCTATTGAGTTCCAAATAACTCACTAGTCTACCATTGAGGAGAAACACAAGGTGGTTTAGTATATATTGTTTCCAACCAAGAAAACATATCCTAGGGTTTCTGTACAATAGCACTTAGTTACAAGTCCACTTAGAAGCCATTAAATATGCATAAAAGTGAAATATAAAATCACTTATAAATGGATAAGAACCAAAGCTACAATTAAAATGATAAAAATTCAGGTTCATCTTGATACATATAAATGAGAAAACATTCATGTCCTAGTTATAGAGACCAGAGACCCAACCTGTGTCACCAATCAGAAAATTCTCTCATTAATTCTATAAGTCAGTACAATATCTCCCTCATTCATCGCTTCAAGAAGGCAATTCGAAATTACAAGTTTTGATGGTATTGACAACTTTTAAATACTTAGTGATATAAGGAATTTGTAACATCTTCGTTAATACTTGAATTCAAATAATTAGAAAATCTACCAAAAGAAAGTAATCACAGAAAGTTATCCAAGGAAAACTTACTTGAACAAATGCAGTATAATGACCACTCCCCATGCCTCCGTGGTGATTACTAACAGCATAAAGCATGTAATGATGGGAAACTTGGTTATTTTTGTGAACCATGCAACTTGAGAGATCAAAGTCATCTATAGGGAAGTCAACAAGAAGGTTTCTAGCTTGTTTTTGAAATATCGGTTATATGAGAACCTCTTCAAATGAATGACAAGTATCTCTGGCAATCTCCAGAGATCTAACTTTTTGCTGGCTTGCCTGTGAGTTTTGCAACTGGGGCAGTACCTAAATGCATTTGACAATCACACAAGGCAGTGAGAGACGAAAGGGGCAATGCTCCAGCAAAAAGGTAAAAGATGTGTATATATGAAAGAGAAGTACCGTGGGCAATCAAAAAACTCTAAAGCAAAGATGCCAACAATAAAAACAAGGATGTAACTTCTATACAAAAGGCAATAGAAGGTGAAGACACGCACCACATGTCTTCTGGTCCGAGAGGTTCCTCCTTCAAGAAGGCATCAAGGCATTTATATAGGGAAACAGATTCCTGCGGCTTTCTTGAGAACAGTGCAGGTTTGTACACCTCTGGTAAAACACTCAGAAGGGAAGTGTCATAGTTATCCATCATTTTTTCTGGCCAGGAAACCAGCACATTCATATCAATTTTACAAGGCATTGTTATTGCCACTGGTTCATCCATTTCAATCTTTTTAGGATCCTTGTAAAAAAAATCAACATGATACAACTGAAATTCACGACCTGCAGCAAAGTCACTCTCAGGTTCAGGTTCAGTATCTCGGTCTGCATCTTCATCCAGAATTGACTCTATCTTAGCATCCTCATTAGTATCGTTCTGTTTACAATCATAATCATTTGATGATTCTTCCGCAGGCATTACAAATGGGTTAAGTAGCTTTAGGAACTCTTTGTGTATCTCAGATCCTTCAGAAAAATTAGACATCCTTGACAGAAGAGGAACACCAAACTTCTTGCCAGAAAGGAGTCCAGTAAACTCTGACCTGAATCCATTATGTTAAAAAAGAAACAGATAAATCCAACATCATAATTTATACGCCCATCCCCCAGCTATGGAAAAGGTTGAAGACAACTTTCAGCTACAACTAGAAAGCCAACAAATCAGGGAAAGATAATTTTTCCTGATCTAGATGCAAGCACGACCAAGTTCACTTGACTTCTTCAGATACGCCAGGGAAATTAAGGAAACAGCAAGTTCACTTGACTTCTTCAGATATGACAGAGAATTTATGGAAACAGTAATCTTAAAGACTAGAATGGATTCAAGCAAACAGAACAGAAATCAGTTGAGAGCTGTAAGCACTTACTTCTCTTCATGCATGAACACAACTAAAGGGGATCTTTGACTCTCTTTCAGAATTCGATAAGCTACAAGCCGATCCTGATCTCTAATCAGCTCCAGTTTATCAGATGGCTCTTCTAGACAACCAATAATTCGATTATCATATACCTGCAAATGACTCCAAAATGTCAAGGTGAAAATGGTAGTGTTAGAGATTGTCCAAGTAACAAGATGGACTGGGCACAAATGCACAATGTATAATTCTAGACATGTTAATTTGACCATGAACATCACCACTGAAGGACATGCAAGGTTTTTGAACCAGAAGCTAAAATCATAGTAGTGAACCATAGTGGTGGAGCAAAACAGACAGCATGATTACATAATAATCAGCTTGATTTCTAAAGGTTAAGAAGAAAAAATGAGGAGATACAATATAACTACCATTGCTACAGCAATTAATGGCTTTATCCAGGCTTATTACTCACCCAAAACCCTAGACACAGAATTACAAAATGTTCATAGATTGTAATAACACTGAAAATATGCATTTGCAGAGTAAACATTATTTGATGAAGTATGAACTCCACCGTCATAGAAACAGTTGGCACACCCACCTCAATATAAATATATTATTACTATAAGACTTCCAAAATTAAATGATTTTTTGAAAAAAAAAAGAAGAAGTGGGCAAGTAAAAAAATACCTCAGCAATCATCAGTGTCTCATCATCTCGTAAAGAGCAAGCCATGTTCAAGGCCTGAACAAGATCCTTCAAAGTCCCATCTCTGGGCACAGTAACTGTGACTGGCAAAGGCAAAGTAGTACCATCGATGCTAAAGATGGTCAAAGTCATTTTCCTCATTGACGTAGAAGGAAGAGGTAATGACAGGTACATAAATGGATCAAATGTGATGGACAACTTCTTGCAAACAGGACAAACCAATGTTGACCGGTACTGACCCTGCAATTTAACAAGGAAGATTAATAATTTACATAAGAGAGACCAATAATCAAAGTTCCAATCCTTATACGAGGAAAATCTTCACACAAGACTGCCACTTTTCGCTTTCATCTAAATCAACAAAGACGGGTATTCCCAATTAAATTAAACATAAAACTTGGATAACATGCAGACTTGGATTTAGTTAAAACTGCCAAACGGCACTACAAGTAGTCAAAGACATTGGTAAGAGCAGCAAAAAAAAAAAATAATAATAATAAATAAATAAATAAAAATCAACAACAACAACAACAACAAGAACAAAGTAACACTCACTTGGCACAGATCAACAATGATGGAGTCATTGCGGAGAAGATGATTCCGCCAATGTTCATCCGCTACTTCATCATCTGAGTGACAATCTCCATCCTTTACTTCAATGTAAGGCTTACATTTCACACGATTTAGATCCTCGTGAAGCCCATCCAATAAGAAAGCAAGAAATTCCTACATTACAAGTAAACAAATTTGGAAGACATTTCCAATGATGGATGATTAATAATATACAAAATAACATCCATGATACCGCACAACTACTCTTGCTGCACACTTATTTGGAATTCAAACTTGAATGGAATGAAAACCTAAAGAAAAAGGGACAATCTTCACTAACTTGAGAATCATGTTGACTATAACCACCAAACTGAGGAGCAAAACCGGCAATCACAGACTTAAAAATCCTTGGAGCCACTGGTGTTGCTCCTGGAGCCCATAGCTTCCTTAACAATTCTCCAAAAGCTAAAGCAAGCCTTCCCTGGCCAAATAGTCCAAATTTAGCTATTTATGTATATGTATGCACATAAGTATGAAAGAGAGAGAGCTTAATCAACAATACTGGAGATTAAAGAGGATACTAGTGAAACCACAAGCAAAACTAAAGAATAATAGATACTTGCATTCATGCCTAAGGGATTTTCAAAATTTAGATCTTTCCGGAAGTCTCCAAGGAAATAATCGACAAGCTCTGTAGTATGCACCAGACACTGGAGGGCACTGTTCATAAAACAAGTATTCCCCAGATTATATAATCCAGTCAAGCCCAAAGCGCAAGCATTACCATAGCTACCATCAAGGGGAGGAGACTGTTTAAATCTAGAGACCAAAACATCATCCACATTCCCATTCATCTTCATTGAACCATTGATAGGAGGAGCTTCGATCTCGAATTGGTCCATCATCATCTTCTCTCTTTTAGTTTCTCTAGCCTCAACAACCCCATAGACTTGCAACTCCAATATCATCTAGACATATGAAATCCAAATGATGACAAAGGAATAAACACGGCTTACAAGTCATTCACAATATCTAAGTAAAATTAGAACATGTTAATTAAAACCATTCGAACTCCAGATTAACAATCTTACGGAAGCTCTACTTCTCTTAAAACCAGAACTGCAAGTAATGAAGACTCCAATGCACAATGACTCAAAAAGAAAACTAAAAATTCACAGAGGCATGCATACTCGCATATTGCTTTTTGTTGTAAGCTTATAGTAGACTAAGGAAGAAGCCAAACAGGGACATGTGATAATTAGAAATCTGTCCACATTGCTAAAGATCTTAAATAGGACATAGCAAAGATCATGCAAAATCTTTTTTTTTTTTTTTTTTGGGAAAAGAAATGTGTATCCAATCAAGACACCATACACACTATTGCACCTATCTACAAGCATGTGTACAGACACATTTCACAAACATGTAAATTAGCCATTTGTTGAAAACATTACACCACATGGAAATGTGGGTAGGGCGGCCCATGTGAACCAATAACCAAGAGGAAACGATGTTCCACAGGTACACAGTTTAACCAACATCTTCTGTTCCAAAAATAGAAAAAACTCTCTCTATATAGTTTTGTTATCCTATGGCGATGGTAAAGAATTATATTAACCCATGAATTATTACCAAATAACAATGAAAGGAAACAAAAAATTCACCAGTAAAATCAATTATGCAAAATCAATTTTACATTTCATACTTTGGATGAGGTTTGTAAGAATTGTGATTGTATGTACCCAGATCTCTTAGAACTAGGATTTTCTAGATTCATGTCAGATCTAGTCAACAAGCTCTAGTAATGTATATGAAGTTATATGAGGCTTTACAATCAAAGACTACAGAAGGAAATGCATTTACTTACCTCCTCATCCGGTTGATCGCAATCGCCAAATAGCTTCCTGTCATCCATGAAAAACTGGTTTGTCTGTCCAGAAAAGTCCTGAATTTCCAACTGCACAAGAGATAAAAGGGGTCAAAAGTTTTCTCTCCATTTCTTTCTTTCTTTTCCAGAAAGTGGGGGATGGGCAGGGCAGGGCAGGAATACTGAAACAGTACTTAGCTTACCAAGCCAGATTCAACACAAAATATAGAGCAGGCTACGGTCAAAATCTCTAAGCTCATTGTCCTTAAAAAGGTAAACAAAACTTGTCAGATAAAGGAAGCAAGAAGCCTTCAAGAAAAATCATTCATTCTACTGGCACACAGAAGAACTACAAAAGCAGATCATACAAATCAATTTGTTGTTCTAAAATATGAGACTATCCCTTGTACAACTGGAAAATAAGCTTGTATTTACCCCTTAAATTCCTTTTCTATCCATTCTAAGGCTCATCAATATAACATCCCAAAAACTTTTATTAAGCAAAGGGTTAGAGTAAGATAGGCATGTGGCAGAAAGGTATGTATAATCATGTTAACAAATGCGGGAAGACAACTTTCACAAGATAGTTTTTGAGCAATTAGTATTGTGTAAAACTAGATAACTCATCATTTAAATCACTTGTTGGCTGGCCATAAAATCACATTAAAAGTTGTGCTATATCATTACTCATTTCACATTTAATATCATGTAAAACTAGGTAACCCATCATTTGGATCACTCAGGTTGGCTGGCCAATTCACATTACAAATCTGTGTCTCGAAGCATGACACAAGGATCAGCAATGTACATCTCTCTGTCTACCTTTCTCTAAGAGAGATAAGTTGCTCAACTCTCAAAACTCCCTCCAAATTACTTTTATGCTTGACCAAAAATGAACTTTATAAATGGTTGGCAATCAACTGCTAACAAAAACACAACAATCATAACATCGTCCATTAGCAAAAGGCCAAGGCAAAGGGAGGAAAGATATATTATCTTGGAACCTTTTGGTTAATCCTTATTATGATTGAATTTGTTTTGCACAAAAAGGAAAGTCGTATTTGTAAAGAGAACAAGGCCTGCACAATATCTGCTGCAGCTAAGAAGCATAATAGATGAAGATGTATCATTATGCCTACAAGGAATAACAAATAAATAAATGTCAATGCGACAATATATGTAATTCTTACGAAGCTAGTCCAAACTCCAAACAACTAAAACTAGTACAAAATCACAGAAACACTAAGGATCATTCAGATCCAAAATTCCACTTAATGCTGCTAATTTAACACCAGAGAATAAAAACAGTTCAAGAACCCTCAAAATTTATGCATGTTATGTTCATTAATATGCAGAAATATTCCTCATTGTTGTAAACAAGCCTTTGTCGGTTATGACTCATAATTCGTTATAGCAACTTAACAAATTCATCATTGAATAATTATAAGTCTCGCAACTTAGCAAGTTCATCATTGAATAAGTCTAAGTCTCGCAACTTAGCAAATTCAGAATTGAATAATTATAAGTTTAGCAACCTAGCAAATTCGTCATTAATTATAAGTTTGGCAACTTAGCAAATTCGTCATTAATTATAAGTCTAGCAACTTAGCAAATTCAGTCTTTCATTAATTCTTAGAACAAATACACAGCAGCAACAGACTTCAGGAAAATAAATAAATAAATTCAGTAAACGCATGCAAATCCTAAAGAGAGTGACATTAGAGCATAATTAGGGTTTCACCATAGTTAAAAGCCCTCAAGAACATCCACTCGGAAATCAACGCCAGACTAAGATCTCCAGAGTTCCTGCCAGAAACGCCCTCTTCCCCTGTTTCCGTCTCGCCTACTCTAGTCATGTCAAGCACAATCTCCGACTCCACCTCCGACAAGAAATCATCCTTTTCAAGCTTCTTATTACTCAAACTCGACGTCACATTATACAACACGCCCTTGAACTCCCCGCCGGTACCGCCGCCATACAACGCCGCATTCGCGTCGCTCCACCACCTGCAAAAATATATATATAAAAAAAAAAACACACACACACCAAACGACATCGTTTCTGGCAATCACCATTTAAGAAATTTAAAGAAACAAATAAGTAGACGGCGGAGAAGGGAGTAGAGTAGAGCACCTGAGGGGAACTAAAAAGAGGGGTTCGGAGGAGCGGGAATGGGAGGAGGAATCGAGAGTGAAAACGTCGCCGTCTTCATCGGCAGCGAAAGTAGGGGAGGAGGAAGAGAGGGAGAAGTATGTAAAAAGGAGGAGGAGGAATCCATATGGATGGAGGAGGAGAGCAAGCGCAGGGTTTTGGAGAAGAGGCGTTTGAGAAGAGGGAATGGGGAGAGAGAGAAAACGAGAGAGAAGAAATAAGTGGACTTGTTGTAGAGAGAGAAAGTAAAAGCTTGGAGTTGTGGAGGAGGTCCTTCGATGCGCAGTCGTTTCAAGCTACCAAAGCTACGGCTCATAATAATCTACTACTTCTTCATATACATACAATCAACTTTCTAGAGAGAGAGAGCTGACCAATTTTCAGTACACAAGAAAGAGAATGGGGGATTTTTGATTGACGATGATGAATTATTAAAACATTAAATATATATTTCTTTTTTGCCCCCCTTTTAGGCGGCTCCTTTTTCGGGTTAATTCAATTGAGGGCCTCTAGAATAACTAAAAATATCAATTTAGCCCTATAAAACGAAACTTTTGTCCCAACTTAGACTTTGGAACAACAACAAAATTTGTTGTATATTTTCTGGATGGATTCGTGTTTGGATTGGGCCGGGGTTGGGCCTAAGATAACAGGCTTCAGGGGGCGACAGGGTTCGTATTTCGTGATGGATTATCTTCGGGTTTTTATTTACATGGATTGGATGGGCTCATGCTTCACGGGCCCTTGTATTTTCTACCCCGCAATTGTTCTGTGGGACATCTAGAAGCACAAGTGAAATGTTAAGCAAATGTTGCAAAAGGGGCAAAAAAGTAAAAGGAGTAAATGCTCATTAAGCAACATCATCTAGCCTGTCATTGTCACATCCACTAAAATCACGGTGGGCAACTAGAAATTGTGAAAATATCACAATCCGAAATTCCTGCTTTTTCTAGAGAAAATGAGATTTATTAATGCCTAATAGATGAAGAAAGTCATATAAGGTTGATATTAACAAGAGGACCATTTGAGACCTCTCCTCCACCGGATTTTACCACAAAAAAAAAACAAAAAAAATGGGACCATTTGTCATGATATCAAGGAGAGATCTCATCTAAGAACACAGTGATGTTACAGACACTGTATACATACAAGTGGTAAAATGACAAAATTATATAGTGTCAGTCGATTTTTAAAGAAGAACAATAACTCGACTAAATATTTAAAATCAATAGTTGGTAATTAAATATGATTTTTTGTCACATATATTGATTCTGACACGTAATCTTAAATTTGTAACTTCGTAGATAATTCATAATTTCTCATGGCTTCATAATGTTTATGAAAATTTTACGAGAAGTTTTAGTGGTTGCTGCTGAATAAGAGCCTTCCATTTTTGAGGCGAGGGACATCTATTTCAAAAAAAAAAATAGTTATCTATGGATTCTCATTGATTTAAAAGTCTAATCAAATTAAGAATTTCTTAATTTCTCTTACTGTAGAATCTAGTGAGGTAGGATTTGTAGCTTGTAGATTTTATAGAAGGCAATTAAGTTTTAGTGTATTTAGTGTACCCCTCCTTTAATTACATTTTTTTAAATTTAATTGTTCATAAAATATGTTAACTTTCTTAGTCTAAAAGAAAATTCAAGCATTTAGAAGTTTTAAATTGGTGCATGGGAATAGTCATTGGATCTTCTGTTACAATTTTTGCTGTTACACTTGTATTACATCATATGATGAAATGGCACTTACTTCTAATTTAATATTTTTTTATATTAAAAATATACATGTTGTTCCACGACATGGTATAACACAAATATAATAGATGACCCAAAAGCTGTGAGAATGGCTATATATATACGCAAGGGAGAATCAGAAGTTGAACTTTGGGGGGAAAAAAATTATAGATACATATTTTTGGGAGACACTTTTATAATTTTTGTAAAATTTTATGGGATAAAGTCTAATTTTTTTTAAAAAGGAATTATTGAAATTTTTAAAAAATAACAAGAAAATAAAATATTTTTAAAATTCTTGGAGAATAAGATTGTATAAATATATACATATGGAATACTTTTTTATATTCTCTAAACATTTTGAGAGGACAAAATCTAATTTTTATAATAGTATAATAATAATTTAAAAAATTTAAGAGAAAAAAATATAATTTTGAAAATGTTGGAGACTTGATGATGTACGAATCCACGTCATATTCAAATGTGAAAGGGAGAATACAAGGAGACGAATTGTCAATGCATGCAGTTAATTAGATTCCAACCAAATCCTCAAACATAATATTATATATATATATATATATATATATATAAATCTCAGTGAACTTGAGAAATTGTGTATATACATACATACAAATGTCAATGAAACTTTTACAGTTTCACCCCCAACGAACTGTCCCTTTTTCTAGGTAGCGAAACTTAATTTTCAACGGAATAAACGATTTTAGTATTCAAACACGTGATGCACACTTATACACATCTAGAGCATCCTATATAAATAGGATGAGAGGCATGCAGGTGTTGTTATTTATTAATTAATTAAGCCAAAAAAATAAAAACCTTCTGGGCATTTCATATGTACGTACTACCATATATCTTTTAGTTTCTTCTGCCAAAAGTATCATGAAAGTGTCCGTGCGAAGCCATTTGTCACTCCGGTCAGAGGAGCCATCAAGCGCCGAATCTTCTCGTGCTTTCTCCAAAACCTGCAGCGCTACTTGTTGGCAACTTGCAAGAAACTGTCAAACTGTACGTGTACGAAGATATACTATTATACACATCTAGCAGCAACTCCAGCAAAGACCGATATGTTCAGTAGTAAGTAATGAAGAAGATATCTAAGCGGGCTTTTTTCCAATGGGGTGTTAATTGGTTGGTTTGATTTTGGCGAGCTCGATCAAGCCCGGATGATGCTGGGGAATTTTGCCTATTACTCTATTATATATCCATGTTTTTTTATCATGGTTTTATTTTATCTTCTTCATTCAATGAAGCTTAATTAGGTTTCAATCTCATATCTCATTTTCAAAATGGTTTTAATCTTTGATTCTCTGAGTATCCAGAGCAGGGATCGATTTTGCCATGCAATAACTGTTTGTAACTTTATATATTCAACAGTGATCCTCAATGCCTCCTCAAAATTTTCTTATTTCAATTCAATATCGCCTATGATGGACTGCCACATTTATATAAAAATATAATCTTCTCTTATTATTTTTTTTCTATCATTTAGCAGTATTATTTAATACTCAACGTTATAATTATTCAAGTACATAACTAATAGCACCGAGGTAGCACTCAAAAAAAAAAAAAAAACAATTGAAAAATATAATGAGTTTCTTACTTTGTAATTGAATCAAATCTTAGGTACAAGATGTTACCAATGATTTTGACGGCTGAATATTTGAATTAAAATAAATAGGGATTATTAGTACTTTCAATATTTTTAAAAAATATAACAAACTTCTTAGTGTTTTTTTTTTTTTTTCCAAACGTGGTTTTGACTTTATATGTTGAGATCAGTTATGTAGGTGAAAGAAATCTTACTTGCAATACTTTTATCTTGCTTCCTAGATTTTCATTTGTGTATATTCAATAAGGAACTAGTGCATATTTGTGAATTTGATGTTTCCATTAGGCAAATAATGTTCTATGAAGCAGATCTTTGACCCTATTTGTAAATTTTATAGTGTAGATTAAATCTTAGAGAATCTATGACATCTGATGTAAGCAAGATTTTTTAAGATTTAATCCTGACCACAAAATCTACAAGTGAAGTTGTGTATCGAATTTACCTAAGTATTTTCCTTTCCTCTCCTTTAAATTTGAGCTCGTCCGATTTCTCGTCACATAGGGGATTAGCCCAATTTTAAGAACTCTCAAAATTGCTATTTCCAGCACAAAATGTGGCTTGCCAGTAATTTGAGTGGACAAAATTACTAGTTGATCTAGCCTCCCAACAAGTGAATCTTACGAAATCATTGGGTTTCGTCAAGATTCGTACTGACCGAGGCCCAAATGTCCAATCATCCAACACAAAGCGATTTAGGCTCAAGCCCATCTCAAAAGTATCCATGATTTTGCAGGCTGCTGAATTACTTGCCATTCTCATATTATATGTAGTTGTTATTCTCGTTTCCTCAATGTAGGGTGCTGAATTGCTTGCAGTCATTCTCATATGATAATAATCATTAATTTTGAAATTCACTTTTTTTTTTTTTTTGTAAACTCTGCAAGTAATAATTTCATTATATCATTTATTTTCACACAAAAACAAGAAAACAACCTTTTCAATATCAATGATCAGTACCCGTGAATACGATAGAACTTAGTATTAAGTTAAAGAATAATTTCTTTTTTCGACCATAGGTGACGTGATACTGTTGGGCATTTCTATATGAGCATTTCTCCTATCCTTAATCGTCTATCTCTATTTCGAGATGGAACTATCTAATCGTCTATCTCTATTTCGAGATGGAACTGCTATGGTTGTGCCTAGTGAGATTGAGATGGAGATGAGTGAAATAAATACTGTGATTTCAATATTTTCAATAAAATCATCACCTGCTTATGCACTCATAATTTACACAAGCTGCAACAGTAGTAATCACATCTATTAAGGGAATATCATGAGGCGAAAGAGATTTATTACTGAACTAGAAACAAAAATTGTACAAATTCAAAAGGGCATATAATGATACTTGATTATGGGAAATTTTTAAAATAAATTCGTTTCACGATATTTATTTAAAATTAACCACATCACTTGCATAAGTGATATTGATTTATTTTAAATCAAAAAATTCATGACATGGCATCGTATTCACCTAAGAATAGCGCCACTTTGATGGGTTAGGCTCTTCTTAAGTAAGTAATTGAAAAGAACTTATCTCCAATACACTTTATAAAAATATAATTCAATCATATTTTTTAAAAATTATATCCGTTCATAATATAATTTATTATATATACTTGCTATATATAAAATTTGAAAATAAATAAATTAAGTTTTTTCATTTGATTACACATTCTAATTTTTGTCTTGATTTTAATCTATTTTATACCGTTCAAATATTTTATACGAATTGAATGATAAAACATTTTCAAATAATTTTAATTTAAAGATATTTTGATCTACTCATTAAAACAAAATTATTAATATAATTTGATAGCTTTTATATGAATTTTAATTTTTTAAATATAATAAATCATTAAAAAGAATTTTAAAAAAAAAAAAAAAAAAACTATATATTTGAGAAGAGTCGACTCCCACTTTGATCGGTTGATCATGTTTGCCGGTTTGGACCCTCAAGAGTGTAGCAAAAGTGAAATATGTCTTGATTTACCGAGGCAACATGCATAGGATCCCTCCACACCACATCACACCACACCACACCACACCATTATGATGATCATTCTTCGACTCCTAAAGAAAAATGAGAACAAATTCATGATTCTTGTGGTACCCCTCGGATATCCACTACCAAGGCTTTAATGATAACTCAATTTGAAACTTAAACATTCAAAGGAAGTTTGTGCATGCGCATCTTATCTGTGCTTGAACATTAATTTAGTCGATATTCGACTAGATTAAATTTTATTACCCCCTCGTATATATCTTGAATATATTCGATTTTTGATATCATTTATAGATCTTATGGTATAAATTAAATTTTAAAAATTTTATGTTCAATACGGATATCAACTGATATAAGTAAAATTTTTTAATGTTTAATTCTGATCACAGGGTCTACAGGTGAGATCAAATATCGAGTTTACCTAAATATTTTCCTAAGACAAATAATTAGTCAAAAAATGCTACTTTAAGTTGACTCAAATAATAACCAAACTAAATTACACACAAATTTAAAGCTTATTAAGATATTTACGTAAGCGTGAAACAGAGCATGTGGCTCAATTCAATTCAATCCCTTCACGCACTTAATTAAGCTCTATTTCCAATTAGGCACTTGTATTAATTTTGTTGGTTATTTATTGCTAATGGCCAAAACTATCTTAGTATATTTGGTTTTCATGCTGTATAATCATGTTTAATTTGGAAAATATATTGCATTTTTTTTGTTGGAAATTTTAAAAAAATAAAATTAAAACAACAAATTCCAAGAAAAGAAAAATCTAGAGGCAGGCATTTGATAATATTTTTATCTCAACAACGGACACGAGTAATAAGAAAAACACTAAGATACTTAGGTTTAATTTTAAATGTATTATGATATTATATAATGTTTATAAATTCTATGATTTGTTTTAAAGAACTATCCTTTTGTACTTTAAATTATTATATAATATAATATTTAATATTTTAAAAATTTATACTATATAATTTTTTTAAATTAAAAATAATAATTTTTTAAAAAAATTATAAAATTTTTTAATAAATTTTATAATATTTAATTGATTTATTTAAATATTTACCTAATAATACGGTGGACACTGTTCCAATGTTTGATGGTCCACATCCACTTGCACAACCAACGTTGCCTTTTTGTTTTGTGGCTGTTGTTACAGTTTGTCACTTTCTGCGGTCTGTGAATTTTGTGTATTATTTTCTTGTTTTATTCATATTTTTTTGGGTGTTGTTCCTTTCATTTTCCCTCGAGTTTTGAAATCATAGACATGGTAAAATAGTTGTATTTGTCCTACTAAATTCCGAAAACAAAAAAAATGATGGGATTTCATAGAATAAAGAAGATGTCATTGCAGATAAATCCATACATAAGCCAACTCCCCTCGCTTGGCTAAGAATAATCCAAATCAAAGCCAAATTACCAGCCTCATTGCTTCCTCCTTTCCCGTACCATCTAACTAAGTGGCATACACATAAGTTACAGCTACAAGTTACAATTCACGACATATATTATGCCAACAACAGCTACGTCAACCGGAATAGTATCGTACGATAAGTAAGACGATTATATTATTTAAAATTATAAAATTTAAAATATTATTTTAAATAATTAAAATATGTGTTAGTAATTTATGTTAATCTTATTAACAAGAAAGTCATCCTAAACTTTGTTCTTACACGAAAAAAAAAAAAAACTATTTTTATGTTGGCCTCATTTTGATTTACAATATAGGGATTATTATTATTTTTTATTTTTTGTTTCCTTCAATTTTTGGTAAAATTTGAAAGGTAAATGGACAGGGATTCGGTAAGCTGGGAGAGGACATGTTCAACACTTCAACTCTTGTGACATATTCAACGAATCACATTTGCGGTGGTTGCGCTAAGACACTTGCAAATGAGCCTAAAATTGGGAAAGGGATGTATCAGAGATGTAAAGAGCAAAGTCGTTGGGTAAGATGTGGCTCTTACTAGAAAATTCATGCATGTTCGATTCTTACCCTCAAGCTAATTAACTTGTCAATTTCGAAAAGAAAGGGAAAAAGAAAAAAAAGAAAACAATGAGGGAGTTATTGTTTTGAATAACTGGAACAAGTAACATTTGAATGACTTTTTCATTCAAACAATATTCATTATTTTTTAAATAATATTTTATAATCAATTTTATAATGTATTATTTAATTACATTTTCATTTCACATTTATTAAAATAAAAAATAGAAATACAAAATAATAACTATCTAATTAAAGCTGACATCAGATTTTGTCACCATCCATCTTCATTAAGAATTTAGCAATTCAGTTAAGAATTAAGTATGACCGCCAGTGCTAATAGAAGTAGTAAAAATCAAATCAACGACCAAACTTGTGACAGTAATAATATTTGCAAGCAAATTAAAGAAATTGTTATTGGACAAGATTATCTACAAACTAATGTCAAGTTGGCCCCATTTAGGAAACTTTTTCACCAATAGTCAATTCCTTTCCGGGCCCGTCTCGTAATGTAATTTGGAACGTAGGGAAGTGTATGCATAGACTATGGAGTCGAGAGTGTTGGATGGTGGCATTACTTTTAGACTAGCATATTTGATTTTGTTACTCATAGTTAAAACTTGTTATTTTCTAGTGTGATTAGTATTTTATTAATATATTGGATGTACTATTTTTCTTACAAACAAAGAAGAACTTCAAAATGTTGTTGGTAGTAAGAGATTTTGTTTGAAACTGTCATGATGCACTAAGCACTACACAATATGCGATGCTCTTTCAGTCTTGAACTTTACTTCTAGCTAAGTCATTTTCAAGGTGAGTAAGTTGTTAAATGAAAAAGATAACTCCATCTAAAATGATCTTGTCAGATTTCGATTTAGGTATATTTTAACATGATTTTTTTTCGAAATACGTGCGAAACAAGTTATTTACTGACTTCTCTCAACCCTTGAGATCAACTAACCCATGTACAAGTGTCGTTCACATAAAACCTTTCTCCTTTTCGGCCTTCAAAATTCTTATTTGAATATTTGTTATTACCACCAAGATTCTCAAGATTTTACAATTACTATTTGAGACTTTGACAATTACATGACTCTATGATGTTTAATGAATTATAATTTCCATTATTTGTGTAATCCTCCATTTGCTGTTTACCATAAATGACCACTTCATAGGGCATGCAAATCTTGCATTTAGTTTGGTTTAGTTTAAGAGGGATATAATAGTTATGCATCAAAAACAATAGTATCTTTATTAATTTACCTTAATCATTTTTATGTATTGGCGGAGCTAGTGTTAATTATTTATGTACGGTACAAACTTTACTTTATGCACAATTCAAGTTCAAAACTCATATTGGCTTAAACTACAATGAATAATCGAATAGCCTCTACTTGACCTTACTCATTTACGAAGATCATTTACGAAGATTTGTTCATATTATCTATATGACATAAGCACACCAAATGCAAAACATCATTTGTCAGTCATAGTCATAGAATCATACATACTATAATTAATCTCTGCTAATTAAAAGACCAAAAAAAAAAAAAATTTATGCACATTTGATTTTTCTTGTAATTAATGAGATGATTTGACAATGATAAAAGAATTATGACCCCACCATATTGTAATTTTCCAACCACTACTACCCAATTCTTCTCCCTTCATTTAATTTCCACAGAAGAACAAAAAATAAACCTCAACATTTTGGTTTCATTAATTATTCTTTTTTCTGGCGAAAAGCATAAAGATAACCAGGATTACATCCATGCATGGTTTCTAATTCTGCGTCCAAATCAGATGATTTGGAATTAATCAATTTACTAACAACATTAAGATAATGATATTAATCAATCTACATAAATAAAACTAGTCTCGGTTATCAATCACATTTAACGGATTATTCTAGGGCGGTTCTGACTCAAATCCAGCTGTTTCTGTTAATTATGTATTACTACTAATTTCGGATTTCGGCTTCAAATGAGTAAAATGTTATTAAGCTAGATGCCAATACTACTATATATAGGAGCTCGGAAAACGACCTAAAGAGTGTAGATTGTTTCAACCAAATGTGTAACCCAGAAAGGGTTCTACATTTGGAATTCGTGTCACGGCTTTTGTAGATATTTGATGATACGCATTTGTAAGCATAATAATGTGTGAATTCATACAAAGGGGGATGAGGAAGAAGAAGAACCATTTTAGCCAGAAATTTTACGCGTGAGTTTCTAAATCTTTTCATTAATAGTTGAGAAAAATAATGAGGATGAAAACAATTGTCAAAATCGTAGTAAGTGAGGTTGTTCACGAATGATATTCCTATACACAATTTACAAGACATAAATTCATAACAACAGTTTGTCTCTACAAAATTAATTTATGTGACAAGACATATTAAATTACCAATAACTAATATTTGGTCTAATTTTATTTCTTTATTTATATATTTAATAATACATCAAGTACTTTGTCACATAATTTGTCATTTTATATAAATCCGTTGCAATCTTATATAGCACTTATACTACTAACCAATTAATTGTTCATCTCGCATTAGTATTTTTATGTTGAGAGATTTGGTGTAGCTTATTCTTTGAAAGCCAAATTAAGTTTTCTTTGTTACATGGGTTTGAAATTTGAACTTGATACATCTAGATTTGCATGTTTTCTTACGCTCTAATTTTCCCTAGATATCATAAACATATTTGTGAATCAAACTATACCTAATGTTTGTACTAAATCAACACTCTAATACACTATACAGAATCCCACAAGGTTCGGAAAACAACTGGGGTAAATCTCACGAAGCATGAGTTATTACGTGCCAAATCTTTATATCAGAATAATAGTAATACTTGGAAATAATTAATATAGAAAAGTAGGATAAATAATTAAATATTAGCAATATATTTTGGCAAGTTGCAGTTGCACCCCCCAGAAAACGAAGGAACCGCAAACACGTCCCTGACCAACCTGCCCGTGAGCACTTATTATTGTAGGAAAATACTTAGGTAGATCCGATATTTGGCCCCATCTGTAAATTTTGTGGTCAAGATTAAATCTTAAAAAATCTTACTTACATATATAATCCACACCATAAGATTTACAAATGAAACCAAATATTAGGTCTACTAAGTATTTGCCATTATTGAACCCTATATATTTGACCAAAAAAGATTTGCCACTGAATATTGATCCTGGGCACATGTGTTGCATATGGAGTCAATGGTTCATTTTCAAAGTCACTTACACATTAAGTTCCACATTACCAAACGGATAAATTAATTTAGTTATAAACGATATCAGGCAAGTGTGAATCCAATAAATAAAGGAAGGAAAGAAAAATGGAGAAAGATTTTTTGTCTGTGGACTTTGTCTAAGAATTTGTAAAATGGTGCGGCCATCCAAGTAGTTAAATAGATGGGAAATATGTAGATAGATCTCATCTTTGACTCCATCTATAGATCCTGTAGTCAAAATTAAATTTTAAATAATCTTACTTACATCCGTTATGTCATAGATTCTCTAAAATTTAATCCACACCACAGGGTCTACATCTAGAAATTAAAAATCGGATATATCTAAGTATTTGCCTAAATAGATAAGGGAGGAATACAGGCGTTGAATTTTAAAAGACAAGATTATATATATATGAGTTGGATTTTTAATTAAGACTATATAACCATAAAAAGATAATTTTTTAGTTGACATAAAATTTTGGAGATGAAATATAATTTTTATGAAAGTGTTATTGAAATTAATAATATGAGTTTGAAACTCTTAAAAATAAAACTATATAAATATAAATTGGGATTTGGGATATAATTTTATATATTTTCTGAAATTTTAGGAGGGATAAAATCTAAAATTTTAAGATAGCATAATGATACTTCTAAAAAAATCTTCAAAGGTAAAAAATAAAATTAACATGATTTTACCGATCCGGAGTATGATGATATCGTCTAACTTCCCATAACAGCTTAAGGAATGCAAGGTGTATTAATAGTTTATTTTAGATTTGTTTCATGAATGCATGATACATGGCTTAAAGAATTGGCATTGCCAAAGAACGGAGATGTGTATTATGTAAGATTGCAGTTGATTAAAGGTCTTCTTGTCAACCATAGAAATGGTGGTTGGGGGATTTGATCATTATTTTCACCTATCAATTTCATCGAAAAGTGGAAAGATTACGAAAGAAAAAAGCGAATGCAAAACGTAAATAGAACCATATATCATACTTTAATTTCTAACCAGGCAAAATATATATATACATCGTAACTGGTTATCTTGAAGAGAGAGCTATTTTGCAGTTCTAATATTATGTATTACCAAATTCTGTTTAAAATTGATTGACTAAAATATTTTGCATGTAATTATTCTTGATTATTAAGAATTAATTGACATGTAATTTCTGTTTTTATCTTTTTAATTAGTTTTATGTTCCCTTCGTAAAAACATACAAAATGAAAATAAAGGAAGAAAAAAAAGGTAGCTCGGTTGATAAACACATAAACAAGGAAAAGCATGCACAATAAATGCAAATATCTAGCAAGAAAATTATTTATTGCTCTCCCCCAAAAAAAATGTGAAAGAAAATTTGGTTTGATAATTTCATAAAATAATAAATAGTTATTGACGCGTGGTGAATATGAGTTGACAATTCAATAAAAGTTAAAGAATTACTGACATCTAGGTGATACATTTATCTTTTAGTCATTAAATCAACCAACAAATTAGTATAATAGTAATAAAAGAGTGAATAAAATGTTATTGATGCGTTATGAAAATCTATGTATATTTGGCTCAATCTACACCATCCTTCATAAGAAGATTAATGGAGAAGCAAATAATAAATAATCAAAATGCAAGTGGGGAATGTGTATTGATTATTGTAAAATGCATATTACTTAATTTCACTAATTACATATTTAATTGTGTCATCTAATTTATAACGGAGAAATATATTCTTTAATTTCCACATAATTGGAACAAAATAAGTGGAAGAAGCAGCAACTTCAAATCTAAAACAATCAATTCACCTCATCATTTAATTAATGAAAAAATAAATAAAAGGGCAAGAATGTGATGTTACTTAATTGAGAGAGAAAAGAGAAAGGATAAAAATCCAGCAAAGCTCTCCTAAACTTAACTCAACCGGCAAATATTTAGGTAAACTCAATTTTTTATTCTATTTATACACTTTGTGATGTGAATTAAATTTTAAAAAATTTATAATATTAACTTATGTAACCAAAAATTTTTAAAATTTAATTTTAATCACAAAATTTACAAATAAAACTAAATATCAAGTATACTTAAGTATTTTCCAACTCAACCACCATCCCTCCCTCTCAGTCTAGACTTCCTTGACCTTCAAATCACCCGCCCCAAAGTCAACTACCTCCGTCCGACATAATGCGTTTCCCCTAGGCCCTAATCCCCCAAGCCATAAAGCGCATCTCCAGTATCCACCCATAATCCCCCCACTATGCCCTGAGGGCCCCAGAAAAAATCACCCATAAAAAAGATTAATTACACTTTGCACCCTTAAACTATTTTATTTTTTTATTTTATACCTTAAAGTATTAATTTTAGCAATCAACCACCTCCAACTTTTGAATTTAACACATTATACCAATTACTTAAAGATAAACTGTAAAATGATGCATGTAGCCTCACTAATTTACCCAACTTTTGAAAATATCTCTTCTTCAACCACATATCATGCACCAATACAATAATTTGGATTATTGAAACGAATTTGGATCCAAATTTGGGTACAAATTCGAGTTAATGAAACTCATGGATTTAGAGATAGTTAGTTTATAGTTCTTTCTCTGTACTTTTAGATTTTGTAACCAATTATTTAAACTTGTTAGTATAACTTGAGAAATTTAATAGTAAAACGGCTTGCAAAAATAACAAGTCACTAAGTTGTAGGTTATTCGTCTCCATTTCTAGCTGGTTGGTTGCGCTGGAGAAGAATCACGTTCTCTAGTATAGACGACAATATAAAATCATTATTCATTATTCTATAATAATCGTTGAAATTAATGTCGTGGGTCTCACTTTTTTATTTTTAGATTTTCTTCACCACTTTGTGATCACAACTCATTTTCTTTTTATTATTGAATAATTGGTACAATGTATAAAAAATAAAAAATTAGAAGTGATTGATTGTTAAAATTAGTACTTTAAGATGTAAAATGCAAAAATATGATAATTTAGAAGTACAAAAATGCAATTAAACCTAAAAAAAGCCCAACCATAACATAATATTGGCAAAGTCTTAGGTAGACCTTATCTTTGGGCCTACTTGTAAACTCGGTGGTGTGGATTAAATTTTAGAGAATCTATTACATCAGCTGATGTAAACAAGATTTTTTAAAATTTAATCTTGACCATAGGGGTATATAGGTGATATCAAATATCAGATATATTTAAAATATTTTCTCATAATATTAATATACAAAACGCACGCACACACAACATAGACTAGATACCAATTATAATATTCAATATACAATTTTACAAATTATACAACTATTGTACACCTTAGTTTATGTCATTATCATCTATACGACTATAGATAATACATAGAGGGAAAATACCATTTGATCTGGGAATTCTTTTGCCTGTGTAACCTCCGTATCCCTACACTCAGCTACTTAGGTCAATTTCTTTCCTGTGATTATTTGTAATTTATAAAACAAAAGTAAATGAATCATACATGCACACTTTCGTACCTTGTGATACATAAATTAAAAAAATTAAAACCAAATTATGAATTTTCAAAGGATAATGATTTATAAACTTCAGAATTACAAAAAAATTATCACATACATTTGAAATTTACATCGATCCAATTTATAACATTAATTTGTAAATCTTTTAATACATATTAAAAATCATGAAACAAATGACAAACAATCTCATAGAATTTAATAGAGTTATATTATAAAATTTAATTTGTTAAAATAAATAAAATAAAACTACAAAGGTCACTGTAACTAATTTTTACCCCCACCCAAACCACACAACATTAGCTGGCCTAGGTTATTACCCCTACACGCCGAAACCCCACTCTCACCCTTCCTACACAGCAAAGCAGGCACTCTCTATCTCTCTATATGAAGTCTCTTAAATCGCCGTCCTCTCTCTCTCTAACCTCTCTTTCTCGTAAACAAAATACATAACGGCATATTCTTTCTCTCTCTCCTTTCTTCCCACACACCCACACACACATTAACACACACTGAAACACCTTTTTTCCCGGATAAAAATCCGTCAGAAACAACACATTGAATCCCTTTTTCCTTATCCTAAAATACCCATGTAGTTTCCTCAGATCTTATTCCCATTCCAGAAACCCAAAAAAAAAAAAAAAAAAATCTCTCTCTTTTTCTATTTTTCCATTAAAAGAAAAAAGAATTCGAGAATGGTGGTGAAGATGATGAGGTGGCGGCCGTGGCCACCGCTGCAGACGAGGAAATACGAGGTTATATTAAAAGTGAAGAGACTAGAGGGTCCGGTGGCGGTGATTGGGAACAACGGCAGCAATAATGATTGGGTGCATGCGGGTGCAGATAAAGAAGGTGGGGCTTCAGCGGGGTTGACGGTGGAGATCAGGTGGAAGGGACCCAAGATCGCCCTCAGCACTTTCAGAAGAACCACTATTAAGAAGAACTGTACTAGAGAAGAAAGAGTGAAAATCAAGGAGGAGGAGGAGGAGGAGGAGGTGGAGGAGGATGCTCGCCCGTATGGGAATGGAAACGCTGCCGTTTTGGTGGAGTGGGATGAGGAGTTTCGGAGCTTTTGTAGTCTTTCTTGCTATAAAGACAATGTCTTTCATCCTTGGGAGGTTGCCTTTACTGTCTTGTTCAATGTGAGTTTTCTTTTTTTCTTTTTATTTCCTGACTTTTTTTGGTATGGGATTTTATTTTATTTTCAATTATTTGGTAGATTGACTTTTATTTTTTCCTTTATTTTTTAATATTTGGGAAATTTTGTGAGTATTTTGGGGTTTTGTTTTTGGTTTGTGATGTTAAAGCTTTTTCTTAAAAATTATTTTTGGAGAAATTCTGTTGCCATTTCTGCGTTTTTTTTTTTTTTTTTGTGTGTGGAGAAATTAAGGTTTTCAAGATTGATTCTCTTAATTTCTTTTTATAGGTTTTCCATTTCTGTGGAATATATCTTTCTTGGAAATTATTCATCTGTTTGCATGACTGATACTGGATTACCTGTGGCTTATTTTATTATCAATTTTCCTTTTTTTTTAAGAGTAGATTTTATTTAATTCCTTGATTTGGATCAGTAAAGAAAGGAATGAACAAGGAAAAAGAAAAAGTAGTCATCAGCATGTGCAGTTTAGTTTGTAAATGACTCTACGATGCTTTGATTATGCCTTTACTTGTTTTAAGTATATACTGTGATTTCAATCTCTTTATACCAGAAATGGCAACCATTTGTAACTTTTTCCTTTGTGCTGAGTCTGCTTTATTCAAAGCCATTGAATAAGTTAGTTGGTCATATGAGTGGTTGTTATGTGTCTTATATATGATCAGAACATAAGAATTTCGGGAAATTTGGAAATGTGCTGTATTGATTTATTTGATGACAATTGAAGCTGTGTATTTTCTATGATGAGAGAATCAGAATGTTGGGAGATTTTGGAATGTGTTTTACTGTTTTTTTCTTCTAAAGCAGCAATTGACCAAAGTATTGTTTTGTGTATAGCTGACGTTGTAGATTCGGTATTTGTTCGTATATGTATTTTTTTTTTCTTTTTTGTGCTTTTGTGATGTAAAACTTGTGCTATTCTTGTGTGTAAGCTAACTGTTGGTACAAAACACTAAATATATTTGTCACCTCGCTAGATATTGTTATCCTTCACCAGTTAAATGATTTTGGCGGCTACGGCCTGTACAAATTATTTTATGGTTTTCGCTCCCTTTATAAGTGTGCTAAAGGCTTGGAAATTTCTTGTGGTGGTCTTTTTTGTTGTATGTTTTCGGACATCATGAATGAGATTGGTTGTTTTGTTCCCTGCGGGGCATTCCAAAGTGGAAAGAGTCATTGTGGTTTTTTGGATGCTTGCACTTGTAATGTAAAGATTGCCATTACTAGGTAGAAGCTGTTCGAATATACAATTTGTTTAAGCGTATTTTCTTGACATTTTTGAATTCGTGATAATGTTGTTATTTTCTGTTACCAGTTATCATCTCATTTTATGAAAAGGAAATTATTTTTTTATGTGTCACGGATGTGCTGCCATGGGGTAATAGAGATGAGTTTTTTTTTTTACATTGGAGAGAAAATTTATCCTTTTTTGACAAGTAGAATCTCAAATTGTGCTTTATTTATTTTTCCTTTTAGCTGGGGATTTTGGGGGTGAAACCCTTCTCTTTTTCCATTTTGTTTGATAGCATTCATCTTGTTATTTCTCTTTCTAGGGTTTGAATCAAGGGGCAAAGAACAAGGGTTCTCTCACTCTTGTTGGTACAGCAGTCTTGAACCTTGCTGAATATGCTACCAAGGCTGAAGAGGAGATTGAACTTGATATTCCTCTGGCACTTGCAGTTGGTACACCTGAGCCTCGTCTCTCACTTCATGTATGTCTCATGAATGTGCAACTTCTACCAGATGTTCTTTCCTTGCACATCTTTGAGTTATCTTGATTTAAATTGCATTATTAATTTCCTATTTCTATCTTTTATCTGATGCAGATATCACTTAGCCTTTTGGAATTAAGAGTTGCACAAGATTCAGTGGAATCAGCTCAGAGGACAACGTTCCCTGTTCAATCACCAGTGCAGTCTGGAGATACTCCCTCACCAGAGAAAGAAGAGGTTTCTGCACTTAAAGCTGGTCTCAGGAAAGTCAAGATCTTCACAGAGTATGTGTCAGCCCGGAGAGCTAAAAAGGCTTGTCGTGAGGAAGAAGGTAGTGAAGGCAGGTTCTCTGCCAAGAGCGAGGAGGGCGAGTATGCTTACTAATCACCCTTGGACACAGATTCGCTTGATGATTTTGATGAAAGAGAATCAGATGATGGCAAAGAGGACGCTACAGTTAGGAAGTCATTTAGTTATGGCACATTAGCTTATGCTAACTTTGCAGGAGGGTCATTTTACTCCAATTCTAGAATCAATGGCGTTGATGAGGATTGGATTTACTACAGCAATCGCAAATCGGATGTTGGCTGCCCACATATTGAGGAACCTATTGCATCTGTTTCCGAGCCATCTGTGTTGCAGAATGCGAAGCGTAGTATTTTACCTTGGAGGAAGAGGAAGTTGAGCTTCAGATCTCCTAAAGTCAAAGGGGAGCCACTGCTGAAGAAGGGATACGGAGAAGAAGGCGGAGATGACATTGACTTCGACCGCCGGCAGCTCAGTTCGGATGAATCTTTCGCTTTTTGGGTAAGAAACTTAATGACTTTTTAATTTGTTCTTGGAAGAGAGGTAGGGTATTGGTAGGTCAATCCTATCATATTTGTTGATGAGACGCGCCTTCTCTCTAGAGTACTGAACCTTACTGCGCGTCCTGTCCTCCATGCATTCAGTTATGTTCTGTTGACTTAGTATTGGACTGATTGGTTACAAGTAAGACTAGAATTAGTTTTTTAGTGGACACATGCCATGGCACGTTTATGTCTTTCAGTAGCTGTTTTCATATTCTGATTTGGGGGCAAAGGTGCAACTATACTACATGCAGTCTAGTATTTCTTGTGTGGTGAGAGTTGGGTATTCAGTGGCTCCATTGGCACAGAGTTTTGATAAAGCGTGTTTGCTAATAATGTTAAAGCCTTTTGCTATTGCATTTATATTTTAATTTAATCTGAATGTCAAATTAAGTCGTGCATGTACCATATTTGGCAGTGGCGCAAGACAGATGAAGACTCAAGTGCACATCGCTCATCAGTATCTGAATTTGGAGATGATAATTTTGCCATTGGCAGCTGGGAACAAAAAGAAATGATGAACCGGGATGGACACTTGAAGCTTCATACTTGACAGGTCTTCTTTGCTTCCATTGACCAGCGAAGTGAGCGGGCAGCAGGAGAGAGTGCATGTACAGCCCTTGTTGCTGTAATTGCTGATTGGTTACAAAATAACCGTGATCTCATGCCCATTAAATCGCAGTTTGATAGCTTAATTAGAGAAGGATCTCTTGAATGGAGGAACCTTTGTGAAAATGAAACCTACAGAGAGCGATTTCCTGACAAGCATTTTGATCTTGAGACTGTCCTCCAAGCCAAAATTCGTTCTCTCTCTGTAGTCCCTGGAAAGTCATTTATTGGGTTTTTTCATCCAGACGGAATGGAGGAGGGAAGATTTGATTTTCTGCATGGTGCCATGTCATTTGACAATATCTGGGATGAAATCAGCCATGCTGCATCAGACTGTCCAAGTAATGCTGAATGTCAAGTCTACATTGTCAGTTGGAATGATCATTTCTTTGTGCTCAAGGTTGAAGCTGAAGCTTACTATATAATTGACACATTAGGAGAGAGAACTCTATGAAGGATGCAACCAGGCTTACATACTGAAATTTGACAGGAATACAACCATCTATAAACTGCCAGATGCTACTCAATCATCCCAAGAAAAATCTGTTGGGGATCAGCCGGTGGTTACAGAAGCAGCAGAACAAAAGAACTTGAATCCTCAGCAGGTAAGCTTAAAGGAAGGTTCTTTGGAAAATTCTGAACCAATGAAGACTGAAGAGCAAGAAGTGGTTGTTTGTCAAGGCAAAGAATCATGCAAGGAATATATAAAGAGTTTCTTGGCTGCTATTCCAATTAGGGAACTACAGGTAGATATCAAGAAAGGTCTGATAAAATCAACTCCCCTTCATCATCGACTACAGATTGAATTTCACTTCACTCACTTACAGCAACAGGCCCCTATAACTCCACCAGTAGAAGATGCTGATTCAGTCATGCAACAAGTTGTTGAAGTTGCCTAACTGATATTTCTGCATAGCGACTTTAAACTGTAAATTTATATAGAAGTCATTCTAGTCCTAACTCACCCCCCCTTCTTTTCCGTTGGTCATGAGAAAAATGGGTTAAAAGAGAGTGCCCATTTGATAATTTTTAATGGTTTGTAACTTAGGATAGCTATGATCATCCTAAGACGCTTCCCTGTTGATGTGTTTGTGTCATTTTGGTCTGTGTAATCCGTCTTTAATCTTACTTTTTCTCAAAGGGATACTTTGTAAATGACTTGTTTAGTTTCTTTTAAGTTCTATGTAAATTTTCTTAACTGTTTATCTTTGCGGTCTCTCAGTTATCTTGTTCTTTTCTCTTGGTTAGCGTTGTGGTAGGTACTGGGATAAAGATGTAGAGCCCCCGCAATCAATGGGTTGTGATACTTTATAACCTCGGTGGGCCTGTAGGTTGGCGTGGGGACTTGGAGGGAGTATATAATCCCATGTTCATATGATGGAGCACTGTTTAGCTGTAAAGGTGACTTTTTCCAATTTGGTCTTCAAGTATTCGAAAAGATTCTCTGATGTTCAGCATATTCTCTCCAAGAATACTTATAGGCCTAATTTTTTTCACGGTCCACTAACTACTCTTGATTCCAATGAAATAATCAGCTCGTTTCACTTGGGATATTCTACGGTTCCGGTTCCAAGGGTAAGTCTTGGCTAATCTATAATGTGGAGTGGGTATAACAGTCGTTGAAATGATTAAAAAGTAAAAAGATTTTATTATTTTTTAATCATCCAACGACCTGTAAAATTGATGTAACAGATTTTTCTGGTTCCAAATACATAACAGTCAACTATTCCATAATTAGATCGACACAAAATTGTCTGATTAGCATGGATATACTTTTTAATTCAGCATAGAATATATAGACTAATTTCAGCAGTCTTTAACTTCAAACCAGAATATCAATTGATGTAAAAAATAAAAAGAATACAGAACATGGAGAGATATTCTTGAACTTTTTTCAGACCAATAATTAAAGAGGTGCATAATGCCCTTTCAGCAAAGTTAATCAAGATTATGCATACTAATAAGCTCATTGATTTGATTAAGCAACCTTTAAAACTTTTATTCCAAAGTTGTGACTTTCTTGCGGTACCCTTTTTGACCAAGTTCTCTAAAATGTGCTAATATAAAAATATACAAAGTAATCTCATTTTTTGTTAGT
This sequence comes from Cinchona pubescens, assembly GCA_025175665.1. Lineage (NCBI taxonomy): Eukaryota > Viridiplantae > Streptophyta > Magnoliopsida > Gentianales > Rubiaceae > Cinchona > Cinchona pubescens. Next base: position 2,507,704 of record JANKKI010000254.1, on the reverse strand, counting down.
TTTAGAATATATAAATGACAAACTTCGGTCACCACTTGTTGACAAAACATCACATGGGCCTAATGGTAAAGTTGGACCATCATGTAGTGCTTGTTATAAATCGAGAAATATAAATGTTTTGACCAAAAAAATAAATAAAAATAAATAAATTTCATTCTTGTTTAGGCCTCCAAGACCAAGGTTTAGATCGGACTGGACCAAAGAAACCTTTATCATGCTTTGGATCAGGCCAGACTTGTAACTGGGTCATCCTCATCTCAATACTCAACCTCACGGCCCCACATGCCCAAATTAAATGGACTAATATTTCATGTTCGAATCAACTACGATCTTGACATGCTACAGCTATGAAAACACGGGAAATTGATTTATTTTTATTTTAGAATGCAGCAACATGTCTAGTAATTGTTTTTAAATCAATGAAAATCTTTTATATGAAATAAATCATATAGTCATCAAAAAATAATGATTTCCTTATTTTGCAAAAAGTGTATCTCCCACTCTATATGCAAGACCCTCGTTAGTCTAGGAACAATTATTAGGTACGTCAAATAATTACTCTAATCCAAAATAAAACTGCTCAAAACACATGCAGGAATCAACCACCATCTTCATTAATCCTCCCATGTATTAATCAATTACTTCGAGGTGGGCTATGAAAACACTAAAGTTTCAGGAAAATTCTAGGCACCCTCGGTAACTATCTCTTTGTGCTTTGAATACTTGTCACATACAACAATACATATTTTAAAAATTTATATTATATAAAACTTTAAAACTAATAATATAATTTCCTCAATAGGACTATAGAATGTCATACCACTATCTTACAACATGAAGATTGCATGCTTGAAGAAAGGAAAAAAACATCTAGTTCTAACATATCATATAATGACAATGAAGTGTCGATCATAATATTGTATTTTGTCTTTTGATCCAGGAGGAATTAACCTCAATCTTAGCACAAGGATATGTGAAAAAAAATGCATTTTCACATATCAGATAACGAAATGAGGCGTCGATCAAAATATCTTACTGTCATTATCTTTCGATCCAGGAAGAAGTAACCTTAAAAACAATCTTAGACATCACATAGTACCAAAAGATAACATAGATTAGTTTACTGTCATTGTCTTTCGATCCAGGAAGAAGTAACCTTAAAAACAATCTTAGACATCACATAGTACCAAAAGATAACATAGATTAGTAACACGAGGTCTGTATGCATTATTGGAAAAACCAATCGCAAAGTGTTAACTCAATCTTCCAAGCATTCAACTATCAGCTACAGCCTCCGATTCAAGAAAACCAATGCTGAAGTCGAATTCAATGCATGTCAATTGCTTCTTGTTACCATCCTCCAATTTCATTTCGAGCGTGTTGGAAAATATAAGAACCCTGAATATGTTAAAGACTTGTAAGCTGATATTATCATCAAAGGAGAAAAAGACAAATGAGATCATAGGCATGCTAAATGTTATTGAGATTCAATGGAATGAAAGTAATTATTGTCTGTTTATTTTGATAGTCACAATGAAAGATAACGATTATGAAACCTTCATAAAAATGCCAAAATAACAACAGTTAAGTCATAACATGATACAATTATCATTCAAAGGCTTTGATAGAACTACGAGTAAAAGAAGATGATGTTAAAAAAGTTTTCAGTTCACAAAGGCAACCTATTGGAAGCACAGGCTAAAACACAGCTCACGAGGCAAAAGAGGAAAGGAAGATCTAGGTGGATGCCTAATAGGCTATATTGTGAGATGAAAACAAGTAATGTCTCTTGTTGCCCCTCTTACAAGGCCACCTAAAATTTCCCAGTACCATGGGACTGCAATGCAGACTATCCTCCCTATTCTATTTGTAAGAAGTTTGAAAATTTTCATCTTTTGGAATTCTAGCTCCGGCATTAATTGCAGAATCAAATGTCAGTGAAAGATACAGAACCAGATTAAGCAGAATTGAAAATATGACTCACAGGTGGAGTGTATCCAGGTAAAACTTGCGAGTGAGCAATCTGAAAATCTCCAGCGGAGACAGGGCAAGATGTCTCTGTACAAAGATCATGAGTCTCAGTGCGGACATGGAACCAAATGTAGGTAACTTCAATCACTAGTTTCCCTCCAGTGATGGGTTTATCTGCAAGCAAAAAGCCAAGCAATATTCAGGTAACATTCAAGAATAATCCTAAAATTCTTGTCCTTCAGCAAATCAGACTGTTTGAATTTTCTTCTCATTCTAGTCCATCTTGTATTGGTCTGATCCATGCAACTTGAACATTCAGTTAGCACTATGAGAGAAGATGTACTGACAGAGAATAAGCCAATACAATTGACGAAGTAACATCTCCAAGTAATATACAAAGAGATCCGACAACCCAATAGTAAGGTTTATTTTATATTCTTTAAATTCAATTAACTCTCAGAATACTATATAACATGTGTTAACTTGCAATGTGTTTGGAGGATAATTCCAATAACTCACATGAAGAGCTGCAACTTCACGTCACAGACACACAAACATAACAAAAAGTTCAGTAATCTAATGACAACAGGAGAAAAGCAAGACATGAGGAAATACATCAACGAGCTGCAAAGCATAGAAGTCAAGAGGTTCAAATAGCACGAAAAAGTTCAACCACGAGTTCTAGTAAACCCTAAAGCATTTATTAACAAGGCAAACAAGCGGGTAGATATTGAAAACGCCGAATCAAAAGCCATTATCGTTAGTAACAATAAAAACAATTAGTTAACCACAATATACTAACTTAAAAGCCACGTTCAATGAGAAAGCACCAGCAGCAGGCTGAATAAAATGCATAATGAGTTCAGCAATTACCAGTAGAAGCAGAAATTTTGAAAGTAGTTTCCTTGTTTCTGGTCACAGGATAATGGATCTATTTCAACTCCACTGACATTAACAGAATGGCCACCCTTCTTATCTGCGTTTAATTTGGTAAATAACAAGCATACATAAAAACACAAAAGAAAAGCGACCCAACAAAGATAAACCAATATATAGACAGCTCTGTAAGACCGAACGAATACTTGTGAAACTGTTTATATAATAGTAACACCATCAATATTAACCACTATATGAACTACCACTAAAATTTCTGCTAATTATAAACAAAGTCAAGAAAAAGTCAATACTTGATCAATGACTAGAAAACAAAGTTAAATAACACAATTCTATCAGAGTTCAGCTCCGAATAAAAGAAATACTAAAAACTTGAAACTTTTTTACATTTTTTCACAAAAAATTTCGCCTTTGAATCTACTAAGAAGGCCCGAGAAAGGGAAATTAAAATCCATAACAAACACAAGTAAATCTGAAGAATCAAAAAACAATAATTTGAATCTTGGTGAAATATAACTGCCCTAGATTAGTTCTTGTAACTGTTTCTACTAGTGATGAAAACCCCCAGAAAAATCTTAGAAACAAAAAATAAAAACAAAAGAAAGAAAATTTAAAAAAAAAAAAAAAAAGTCAAAGGGGTTGCCCAGAAAGAAATTCACCGCAGTAGCGAAAGTCGATGGCTGAAGTCGACGGAACAAGTAAACCAATTGACAGGAAAAGTACTGCCACCGCAATAGTGAGATTCAATTGAGACCTTGCCATAATTTTTGTTTCCCTGCAAAAACAAAGAAGAGAGAGGGAGGAATTTGCAGTAAAATCCAGGGGGGATGAGATTGAGGAGGATGAATAGATAGATAATTATTGGGGTGGGAAAGGTGTCAACAACGAGGTGCGTGACATATGAGAAACTTTAATATATGATTATGTTAAGCGATATTTTAAATTAATTAAATTTTAATATTTTTAAATAATAATTTATTTAATTTTTAATTTTATTATTTTAAATAATAAAATTTTATTAATTTAAAATACTACTTGATATGTTATCGATAAGATGGGATAAATTTTTTAATTTATGGGTATAAACAGAAATAATAAGAGTTAAAATAAATAATATTTATAAATATTATTTAGTTAATTATTATAAAAAAATCTTTATTTTTATTTTTATATGTAATTAAGATTTTAAATTAATTATTTTATTAATATAAAATTAATTATTTTTTTAATTTTAATTTTAATTTTTAAATATAAACCAAACACCAATCTAGAATTATTATTGGTCGATCCGTCGGTTCACTTCGTCTCTAGATCGAGGAACGTTTCCAACCCAAGCATTAGATTCTTTTCTTAGTTAGATCAGCTACGTCTTTGACTTCTTTGGCTGTTATACGACTTATATTGATCTCAAATTTCTTTTTCTTTTAATACGTTTTAGAGTTAAGGGAAGGACTTGTTCTCAATAATTTATTAAAAATTATTTATAAATTTTTTAAAATTGATAATTAACTTTTCTAAAAGGGATTTATTGGCAAAAAACTGAAAAAAAAAATTATTTTTCATAGTTTATAAAAATTAAAAGTTATTTTCAAAAATATTTTTTTTTCCCGAAAGTGCTAAGAACGAGGCCAAATACAGATGCGTCTGTTTTGTAGACAATAAAGCATTAAAAAAAAATGGATCTTGTTTATGCGTAAAAATTAAGGAAAATAATTTTAAGAGTCCATTATATTTTATATTTGTATTTTTTAAATCTTTTATATTTTAAATGATACATTTTAGTTCATCACAAATTTAAAATACATTATTTTAGTCCCTCGACATAAGTACGGACATATTTTGGCTTGAAATACTCACATGCATATCAAATGTAACATATTTAAGTGCAAATTAACAATACATAACCTTAAATACTAAATTTTTTCAAAAAGAAGAGGATTATGACCGTTGGAGTATGAAAAATGGACGAAAAACAGTGAGGGAGGGGAATATGGGTGGTGATGGTAGATGAGAATTTTGAGGTAGTGGTGGATGATATTTTAGGTAGTGTCGTTTAATATTTAAAATTGGTTATATATTTAAAATGTAATATACGATACGTATATGAGTATTCAAGTCAAAATATACCCGTAATTGTTTTGAGATACCGAAATAGTGCGTTTTGAATTTGTACAGCATTAAAATGTATCATTTTGGATGTGAGGGATTAAAAAATACAAATACGAAATATAAGAGACTATTATAGTTGTTTTCCTAAAAAATTACAACCATCAAAGTATGAGTTTAAAGTTGTCCAACAAATATTAATACTCCCAGGGTTAAAAATAGTAAACCCCTTTAAATTTTGGTTATTTTGCACTAAATCCCCTAACAATATTTTTTTTTCACTTTACCCATTTGACTAACGGTCAACTCTAACATTAGTTTTTTTGAAAAGACAAATTTACCCTTAAAGATTAATTGCGGTAAATCCGCTTAAGATTTAAGTGAGATTTCACTTTACCCCTCATATATATTTTGTATCATTTAATACATTGGGATAAAAATAAAATTTAATAATATTGTCAATATTGTTATACACCAAAAAATATAAATATGCTCCAAATTAATTAATATTCTAATTCTTGAATTTTGCTTTCTTTAAAATTTAAAAATACGGTGAAATAATTAATTTTAAATTTTTTGATGAATTATTAAATGTATTTTTTTTAAATTATTTTAATTTGAGTTATTGTTTATATATATAAAGTTATCTCGTATAATTTAGGTGATAGTTAAATTATATTAACAAAGGAAAAAAAGTAAGAAGAAAATTATTTTAAATAAACATTAAAAAAAAAGCAAAAAAATATATTTATATAATTTTAATAGATGATTATAGGTTTCGTAAATTTAAAAATATTATTTTTATGTGAAAAAAATATATAATGAAAAGACCGAAAATACCGATACTGTTAGTAAATTTTTGTATTTAAATTTTTTCACAAGTATTTTTAAAGAACTACTGGTGTTGGTGCGAAACATTATATTTTTAGTTGTTTTGACAATATTTTTATATTAATTAATGACTAAAGTAGGTTAATTAACACAAACTATAATTAGGGACTAAAATAACAAATATAATAAACTTTAAGGGATTAATTTTATGTTTTCTTGTAGTGTCTAGTGGTAAAAATGACTTTCTTTACTCTTTTAACTGTAAAACTGTTGATGCGTACTAACGGAAGGGGCAAAGTGAGAAAAAATAACGTTAAAGAATTTAGTGCACAACAGTCCAAACCTTAAGGGAGTTTATTCTATTTAACCCATACTCCTATGCTACTCCTATCTAGGGAGGCCGAACCGAACTAGGGGACAGAGAATCTAACATTTATTTTAAGAATGCAAGAAGATTCGAACTTCCAACTTCACACCCAAACAAAGTATTTTTTAAGAATGCAAGAAGATTCGAACTTCCAACTTCACACCCAAACAAAGTATTTTTTAAGAATGCAAGAAGATTTGAACTTCCAACTTCACATCCAAACAAAGTATTTGGTGACCAACTCACCTGATGTGAGTTGGTTATAAGCGCGCTATACTCATGTGTTATTAACCTGAGATAGAAAACAAGAACGGAGAAATTTTACCCCCAGAATAGGCTCTAATGCTTAAATCAATAATTATAGACGAGAGGAAATTATAGAACAAATGTAAGCAAAAAAAGGCAAAGAAAATTGAAATGAGAGTTGAGTTATAAAATTTACCTTGCATCTTTGTTATTTATACTAATAATTAATGGGTTTGGATAATCAATGTACTATAAATCAAATAATTGGCACACAGAGGCCTTAAATGTATTAAATTGACCATTAGCCTTGAACTTATGTAAAATGACCAAATTACCTTCATAAATATTTGATCATTTTAACTAATTTGTTACGTGTCTGCGAATTATTAGATGGTATATTTATTTATAATCAGATTTCGTATTGGGTTTACTTTTTTGGAATCAAATTTTGTATGTATTTGGTTTATAAAAAGTCTACCTAACTTTTTTCACTCTTCCAACAATAAGAAATAGTTTTCGAAGAAACATATTACTAGTTGACTTTCTTGTTCTCCAGTGAGCAAGAAAAAGTTTTAAGGGAGGATATATTACTGAGCGTCATGACAAACTAAATGTACATTGTGACTTAAATTAATAGTGCTTAAAAATCGAGGCATTAGTGATCAAACGTGTGACTTCATCACTTGTCCGGTGTTGCATAGTGAATAACGTATGATCTGTATTTGAACTCTCCATTCCTCGACTGGATTCTTTATTCAAAATTGGAGGCAAAAGAAACATGAAAAAACCCATAATTTAAAGCACGTCTCGTTCTCATTCTTTAGACTTTGTATGTATCTTTAGCAAAGTTCTTTTAAAAAATTTAAGTAAAATAAATCAGATTTATTGTAGTGGCTCCCAAATAGTACGTTCAACCCAAATTAATAGGAATTAACAATAAATTAATAATCCATACTTGATTTGTCAATAGAACTTTGTTTTGGAAAATTACACATATCATGGACTGACAAATAACTCTCCACCTTTTATTTTCTTTTTCCTTTTTTGTTTTGTTTTGGAAATCACAATACCCACCATATTATTAGTGAGAACATATTTTTTGCTTAATTGTATAACCTTTTATATCTGTCCTCATTTTTATCTTTTGTCAAACTACTGTCTTATGCTGAAGTTTTGAAGAATAAAATCCAGAACATCAAATCATAATATGATCTATCAAACGCAAACTCTTTGTGATTATGTACATGTAAAGACAATCCTCCGTTTAGACAATATTATTCATTATCTTCCAAATAATATGTTATAATTATTTCTTAACACATTTACATCCCAGGAATTGTTATAATATTTTTAGAATAATATAGTAAATAATAATTATACAAACGGAACCAAAAATAATGACGTTTATTAATAAGTTTCTACTCCTTAATTTTCAACTTTTAAACAATAAAAGTTACCTTTGTAATAAAACCGAAAACATAAACAACCAAATCTTTTGGATTAATTACATTGATCAAAAGAGTCATTGGAATTTCTAATTAGAACCATTTAATTCTTCTCAAAAATTGGATCTGAAAGGATTTATCATGTTTATGGTACAAATTACATTTGACAGATCTTCATGTATCACTAATATTAATAACCAGCAGGCCACTATTACTACAGCTAATTAAGGAGTCTAAAACAAAGAAAAAAAAAAAAAAAAACTTGCTTATCCAATCGGCCGGCTAGCGAGGGGAACCACCTCGGCCAGTGGAGTTGAGAGCGGCGTCGGCAACGGAGAAGTTCTACACAAGGGGCAAGTGGGATGCAGCCGCAACCAAGGATCAACACACTTGAGATGAAAAACATGGCCACAATCCGGCAAAGTCCTCAGCATATCAGTATTCTTGTAATCCGCCAAACAAATGGAACAGCAACTGGCGATGGAATCTTTGTTGTTTAGCTTAGCCTCCGAGTAGAGCAGTTTGGGATAGTTCAGAAGAGTGGCCTCATCGAGCCCGAGTTCTAAAACATGGTGTTGAATTTCCGGTGGTTCGTTTTGAGGATTTGTACGAAGGGATGCAACTACTGTCAAGAAAGTAATGATGTTTCTTGATTGGTACCAATATTTCTCGTGCAATAATATGATGCGAGTGTAATGGTGGTGATTAGGATGAGGATTCCGACAGAAACACCGATGCCGTAGCCGAATCCTCCTATGTTTGAGGAGCTCAATAAGCCGTCGGAGGTTGTGGTGGTGTTCATGGTCTTGTTAGGACTGATGGAGGATTGCATTGGGGGAAGAATAGGGCATTTGGGGTGTGTTTTTTGCTAGCCATGTCCATAGGCAAACGGTGAAAAAAAAAAAAAATGGAAAGTCAACGATTACATTTAGATTGATTCATAAGATGTAAGTATTGGTGGAGTTTAAATTAAGGGAAGATGTATCTGTATCTGTATCTGATCATCAACTTTAATTAATTAAAAAAAAAAGTTTAATGTAGTTTCATGTGAATGGTAAAATTTATGTTGGTAATTGGCTAATTATTAAATATGGTAGTAGGTATTTTAATAGTTATATTCTAGTCAGTAATCAAGAATTAATACAATATAAAACGGAGGTTCTCATTTGGAGAAATATAATTCTTTATATTTTGTAAAGCAAGCCACCAATTCAAAGAGTAAGTTTTGACTATTCATTTCACAATATAGAGTGAGGATGAAAGCCGTTCAAATGACTAAAAAGTAAATAAATCTTATTACTGTTCAATTATTTAGCGGTCTTAAAGAGTGAATAGTAAATTTTTTTTTTAATTCAAATAAATTTCTCTAATTAATTAATGAGTAACTACTAAAATGCGATAAATCTTGTCCATAGAAATACAGATTGCTTTTTCTTTAGATTTAGTTCTGGGCGAGACAGATAGCTGCAGTCCGCAAGTGTTTGTAAGTCAACGTACAGCTCTTCCCATGCATCCTTTTCTTATACGTTAATTTCATGTGAGCAACGTCTTTTTTAACTCGGGTTGTGATCCGATCATCAAAAACTTCAAGACTTTAGAGAGAAAAAAAATAATAATAATTTGCTTTCTCTTAAATTTATAAAAAAAAAAAAAAAAAAAATTGTCTTTCATAACACGAAATTGTTCATACCTTTTTTCTATTTTTATTCAACTCTCCCTTTCATCTCTTTCTTACACGTCCCGTGCACTGATTTATTAGTTGGCGAACGTATACGAAAACGGTGGTGGGCAATTTGATTAGCAGTAGTAGAATGAAGTGATTAGAAGTTAATTATTCAGAGATTATTTATTTCTGTAATACAACCAGCTACAGCCTAGACAACACATGTGTGGTTTAAGTACTACCATCGTTCTATGGCCTTAGGAAAAACTTTTAGCTGGAAGATCAAATATAAAATTTGCCCCCCTTTATTTAGTTCAAATAATTAAGTAAGAATTAGTCTCGAGAGAAGGGAATGAATGCTTGGTTTATTTTTAATTATTCCCTTTGTTTTAATATAAGTGTCAGTATTTAATTGATACACACAAATTAAAAAAGTTATTAAATTATATCAATTTTATAAAAATATAATTCAAAGTGACTAAATTATTCTTTTACATTAATATTCCAACACTATATATATAATTCTTTCTTCAGGATAAAATTTGAAAAAATATCATTTAATACTTTTTTGATTTTTTTAAAGTGACAAATGATTTGAAGCAAGACAATCTGTTTAACGCAAAATTTATTTTAAAATGAAAGAAGTAGTTGCTATTCATTTAGTATTCAAAAAATTGAAATTTAGCAAAATGATGCGAGTGATTAATTAGAACCATAAATAACCAATCGTTACATTTATTCACATCTGGTTGTGTATAAGTGGTTAGAGTGAACATCAAATGAAATACCACCATGTTTGTGATTACACCTTTAAACTGCAAATTAGTTTGTCATTAGTAGTAATTATTGTATAAGCTGTGTGGGCTGGTAATTCCTAGAAATGTCAACCAATAAATTAACTTGTGAAAAGCTTAATTCGTGGAGTTCTCGACTTCTCCCTTTCACTATCTTAACAATCATGACAAAGACATCCAATAGACTTTGTAGCTAGCTAGCAAATAGCAATGATGTTGTTTGTAATCTAGGACTATTATTATTCTTGAAAAATTGTTTGTAAAAATACAGTAATAATTTTTTTGAATATAATATATGCGAGATAAAAAAGTGATTGAAAAATATGTGTGAAATAATTACAAAATATTGTTTGAAAAAAAATGAAATTATTTGGTATCCAAACATCACCATGCTGCCAACAAAATTTGTACTATGACTTTGAGAGAGAAAAGAAGAGAAGAGGAGAGAAGAAAAAAGTAAATCTTTCTTCTTGTTTTGGAGTTTTGAGTGAGAATAAAGGAGAGAAATATATAGATTTGAAGGGATGGTATGATTAAAATATTTTATCTCTAAAATTGGGGTGAAATGGAGAGATAACTCATTTAAAGGCTTATAAACTCTTTTAAAATGCCACTTTGGTCTTACAATATCAAACATCAAAATGATAATACTATATGAGTCTAAAATTATCCTATTTATTTTCTCAACTGCCGAACAAAATAAGAAGAAATACATTTCTCTTCTAATTTTTTTTCTTTTTCTAACTTATCTTTTCTCTTCTCTCCTGAACCCCCAGACTAAGCATAAGAGTCTAAGGTTCGTGCTCAAAATGTAAGAGAAGAGAGTGAGAGGGGAACAAGAAAAGTACCCCATAGTTTTCTTTTTTTCTTTGGGAAAATATTTATGTCCTTTATTTTGAAAATTTTGTCTAATTTAGTCATTTATGTATCAAAGTTATACCAATCTAATCTCGTATATATTTTTTTTAGAAAGATGGCCGACCTTGAATACTTAACGCATGCATGCGTCGTTTAATTGAATGAGAAAAAATATCATTTTAATTCTTTAACTTTGAGTTTTGTCCAATGTAGTCTCCCATATTGCAATTTGTATTGATTTTACTGAGTTTTGTCCAATGTGACCCATATTGCAATTTGTATTGATTTTACTCAAAAGAAGTAAAATATAAAAAATACTTACAAATATAAAAAAAAAAAATCAAATTTTTACGAAAATTATATTGTCATCCATAATACTCAAATATGAACAAAATTTTCATTAACATTTTAGGTGTATTTTTCAAATGAATTTTTCTTAAATATTATGTATAATAATAGAGTTTGCATGAAAATTTAATAATTTTTTTTTACATTTCTAAATATTTTCTATATATTTAATATATCTAAAAATTATCAAAATACTCAAAACAGAACAATAATACACATCAAATAAGACCCATTAATGGTGATCACCTCAAATAATTATACTTTTTCAAGCACAAGCCCTTTATACCAACTCACCTCTTGCTGAAACCCCTCTTAAAACCCTTAGATAAGTATTTAAAATGTTTTCATTGATTTAACAACTTATTTTCTATAAAAAAATAAAAGGAAAAAAACTTTTACAGTTTATCCAAACCCTACTTTCGAATTAATTCTACATTCTATCCCATTTTAAACTCGTATTGTGCTCAATAATTTTTTGTTCTTATTGGTAGTGTGCTCAATTTATCACCAAGTTAGATGCATCATTTTATGAAAAAAAAAAAAAAGTATAAGGATCAAAGTGAAAAGGACTTTGAATTTGGGGCACAAGCATAATAGTATCTAAATTCCTAATTATTCCATTCCATCTAACCCCATCTTTCGATCCCCCGGAGGTCCGCTGTAGAGTCAACAAACTCGGAATTTTCACAGCCCAAATCAACAATTCCTGCAATGGCGGTCCACCGATTTCGACTAATCCCTCTAGTTTTACTACAGTTATCGATTCTCGTCTCACTTTCCGAGTCCAGTAGCGATACGAACACGGTCTACTCACCTTGCTCGGACGCCAAGGTTCAGAGGTCTGATGGTTTCAGTTTCGGCATAGCATTTTCTTCAAGAACCAGCTTCGACTTGAACAACAGCAACTCGCTTCTGCACATCTCCCTGCGATCGACGGCTGTCCCTCGCTTCCTCCAATGGTAGAACTCGCCGTCTTTCGCCCTAAAGTCAATGAGATCTCCCTCCTCTCCATTAACACCTCTAATTTCTTCCCGGTACTTTCTTTCATAGTCCCTTTATCTAAGTAGTATTTGCATATGTTTGTGGGTTTGATTTGATTGAGTTTAGATTGATGAATTATGAAGAATTGAATCCAGATCTGAAAAGGGTTCTTGTGATTTTAAGGTAGTAGTTGACATTTGTTAATATTTTAATGTTTTTAGTAATTTTCTTTTATCATGGACTTGTTGGAGATTTGAATGTGATTTCGGTTTGGTTATCTGTATGAATATGGAAGGGGGAGTGCATAGGACTTTTGCTGAATAGTGTATTGTTTGAGTTGTTTGCAATACTGCCTGCCGTGGTGGGAGAAGACTTGGAGGTTTATAGCTATTGTGTTGCACTTGGAGTGCAAGGAAGTGAAGGAAACATAAAAAGGAAGTGCGTTATATAGTTGTGCAATTGTGGGGTTGAGAGTAGATTTTCTTTCCAAGAAGATTGACTGCTTAAGGGGAAAAGTCAGCAGGATCAGTTGCACCAACAGCACCAATGAGTTCTTACAGCTTAATCACTTAAGACTATCATGCATACTTTAGAAATTGATAGTATAAATAGCATTCTCATTTTAAGTATAGGACTGTGATGTTAGAGGCTTGAATTTACTGAAAATTATCATATGAGCTTAGGGATGTTAAGAATTGGACCAAGCGTGCATGATCTATATATTCTTCAACTCCTGGAGTTTTATTTTTCTTGAACTCTTTGTAAGCAATATTAGAGAACATTCAGAGTACTTGTCTTTCGTCTAAGACTTGAGAAGAGAGATCTTGTATATTTTTAAGTCATATACGCTGTATTCTATTGTTATTTCAGATCCTCAACAAGGGAAGGATGAAGTATTTATTTGTAATTTCCAGAAAAGTTGTAAGATATTGATCAATCATTTCTCAAGTCAAAGAACATAAAGAGCACTTAGTTGAGTGGAAATGGCTCATTTTCACTGTGTCCCAATCTGTTGTGTCTGTTACCTCCGCTTAAAGGTTGACACATATTAAGAAGATCTAGTACATCATCCTCAGTGGTCCAATGGCCTGATGAACAATGACACATTATGCTGAAGCTGACTGATTTACTAACTCCTAAGGACTAATTACTGATTAGTTTGATTATTCTATTTGTTCTAGTCATATTAACTACAGAAATTGTTTTCAAATTTGTCTATTTGTTGCTAAGAACTATATTTTGCTGATCTCCTGCATTCTTTATTTGGGCACCCTAGGATTCTTATGGAGGATATATGGTGGCATTTGCTGGTAGGAAATATGCTGCCAGATCTCTTCCTGCTTTTGTTGCAAACAGTTCCTACATTGTGACCAGCTTTACTCTTGTAAGTTGATGTTGAGCTGTCAGAAGATCGGATTGAAACAAATACTCCTATATGTTGCTAGACCATTCTCTTTGGTTATTGCAGGTTTTGGAATTTAACAAGGGGACGTTGCAGAACCTATACTGGAAGAGAGATGGTTGTGCTTCATGCTCAGGCAACTCTAACTTTGTTTGCCTTAATAAACAAGATTGTGCCATCAGAACTAAATTAGCTGTAAGAACCGAGGGGGCAATGTGGATTGCAGCCTTGGTATACAACTGGCATTTTCTGGCACTGATAAGCATGATTCGGTATTCAACTCATGGTATGAAGTGAATAACCTTCGTCAGTATTCCCTTTATGGTCTTTATTCCAATCTCAGGGATTCTCTAACTAGTCAATACGACAAGTTTTTCTAGTTGAATTTCTGGCAAGATCTGTAGGTTTCTTGGGGTTGTAATTTTTGCCTGTTGCATTAAATGGCCTTTTGATTCTCTTTACACTTGTCATCCACTTGTATCTGAGAGGTTGTAGGTGTTCATGTAAATTCAATATTATTTACATTGTGAAGGTGTGACTGTAATTCGGTAAAAGGTTTCAATTTATATTTGTATTTTTAGAAGGATCTGCAGATTCTACTCTGCTTGTTTAGAAGTTACCATAAAAGAGTTCATTTATGAGCACTTGCTCTGTTTTGTTTGCTATTTTACCTGACTGGTACGAGTTGTAAGATCTGCCGACTGCCGGAGTCGGAAAGAACAGGATTAGAAGAAACAAAGTTTCATCCATGCAAGCAGGTGTTTGCATATTGTATGCCTCTTTTTAACGTATGTTGGGCTGGAGCAGTTGTTTGTTCTTCATATTAAGAACCTGCTGCAATCATCCACAAACAGTGAAATTTTGCGTAGATTTCCCTAGCAATGAAATAGCAGCTGTTGCATCAAATTCAACAACCGGGCTTTAAATGAGTAATTGAATTGCTAATTTGAAGCTGTCTTTCAAGTCCCTATAATTCTGCAGCTCATGATCATGTAGCCATGGAATATCCAACTTGTGATTGATTGCCCATTTCCATGCAATGAGAGCAATATGGCTGTGCATGAGGCTTCAAAATATAGCAAAATCTCCTCCAAAATATTCCACCAAAATCTGCAGATTCTACTCTGCGTCATTAGCATCCTTTCTTCTTCACCACGAGAGCCAAATAAGAGACGAGCCCGAGAAAAACTCAGTGCAAATCTTAATTTCCGGACTCCAAAACGACGCACCAACATTCTACTATAAAATTGTTCATGCCCAGATTGTTCGATCAGGGTTTGAATCCAATACCTTTCTCAACAACCTTCTCTTGTCTGCATACTCAAATTATGGTTGGTTAACATATGCTCGCAATCTGTTTGCGAAAATGCCTCACAGAAATTTGACCACTTTTTCTACCATGATTAACGCTTTGTATAAACAATATGAGTTCTACGAGGAGGCTTTAACGGTATTTTTGGAGTTCAGAAGAAGTTGCAGTGAGAACCTTGATGAGTTTGTTTTAGCTCCCGTTATTCGCTGTTGTACACAGCTGGATAGTTCTGAAATGGGTCTGCAATTGCATAATTTTTCCATCAGAACTGGACTCGATCAACATATCTATGTGGGTAATTGTTTGATTGAATTTTATAGGAAAGTTGTCGACGTGGAGGCAGCCACACTGGTTTTTGCGCCTATTGATGAAAAGTGCTGTCACTTCTTGGAATTCAATAATTATAGGATTTGTAAATACCGGAAGGAGTGAGGTTTCACTACAATTGTTCAATAAGATGCTGAGAACTGATGTTATTCCAGATAAGTATGTGATTCAAGTGTTTTGAGCGCATGTGTCGCCCTTGAGTTTCTTGAAGGTGGGAAGCAAATTCATGCTTATCTATTCAGAAAGGAAACTGAAAAAAATGATCAAATGGATTGTGTCCTCATAGATTTGTATGTCAAATGCGGGAAAGTAGAGACTGGGCGTACTGTTTTTGATCGTATGTTGGTTAAGGATGTTGTTTCTTGGACCACTATGATTTCTGGGTACATGCAGAATTCTTTTGATTGGGAAGCTATGGAATTGTTTTCAGACATGAGCAGATTAGGTTGCAAACCAGAG
Source organism: Cinchona pubescens (assembly GCA_025175665.1). NCBI lineage: Eukaryota > Viridiplantae > Streptophyta > Magnoliopsida > Gentianales > Rubiaceae > Cinchona > Cinchona pubescens. Next base: position 2,491,700 of record JANKKI010000254.1, on the reverse strand, counting down.
GAATATGCTTGTGCGAGTGTTCTCCTTTCATGTAGTTCGGTTGAGGCTCTGGAACAGGGTAGACAAGTGCATGCCTACTCTCTGAAGTCAAATCTAGATTCACACGTGATGGGTTTGTGAGGAACAATTTGATTGACGTGTATGCAAAGTGTGGCTCCTTGGTTGATGCACGAAGAATTTTTGACACTTCAGAAAACGTTGATGTGATCCCTTACAATGCAATAATAGGGGGATATTCAAGGCAGGAAAAACTGTATGAAGCTTTAGATCTTTTTGCTAAAATGAGGATCAATTTCATTTTTCCAAGTCTTGCAACTTTCATCAGCCTTCTTGGAGTTTCAGCTTCACTAATGGCCTTCGAAGTGAGCAAGCAAATCCATGCTCTTATGATTAGATATGGGTTCTGTTTAGACATTTTTGCCGGTAGTGCCTTGATAAAGTCCCTATGTGTTGGTGATGGAAGAATTATTTTCGAGGAAATGAATGATAAAGATATCGTAGTATGGAATGTTATGCTGGGCAGGTATACCCAACAGATGGAAAATGAGGGAGCTCTTAAGCTTTATCAGGAGTTACAACTTTCTGGACTGAAACCGAACGAGTACACTCATACTTGGTTGCCCTAATTACAGCTGCTAGTAACCTAGCAAGTCTGACACATGGTCTCCAGTTTCACAACCAACTTATAAAGACGGGTCTGAATTTCGATCCATATATCACCAATGCACTTATTGATATGTATGCCAATTGTGGGAGCTTGGAAGAGGCAAGGAAAATATTTGATTCGGCCAGTATGAATAATGAGGTCGCGCGCTGGAATTCGATGATCATGACATATGCACAGCATGGAGAAGCTGAAGAAGCTCTTAATGTGTTTAAGAAAATGATACAGGCAGGAATAAAGCCGGATTCTGTCAGTTTCGTTGGTGTACTTTCCGCATGTAGCCATGATGGGCTCGTGGATGAAGGATTCCATCATTTTGAGCTCATGTCCAGAATTGGGATTGAGCCAGAAACAGAACATTATGCTTGCATGGTTTCGCTCTTGGCCAGAGCTGGTAATTTGTACGAGGCGAAGGAGTTCATTCAGAAGATGCCAATAAAACCAGCAGCCAAGAGTTTGGAGAACCCTGCTCAGTGCCTGTAGAATTACAGGTAACATTGAAATGGCAGAACATGCTGCAGAAATGACAATTTCTGTTGACCCAAATGACAGTGGGTCATTTGCATTGCTCTCAAACATTTTTGCTTCTCAAGGAATGTGGATTGATGTAAAGAAGGTGAGGGACAAAATGGACAGGAGTGGAGTGGTAAAAGAAGCAGGTTGTAGTTGGATTGAAATGAATAATGAAGTGCACTCATTTGTTGCAAAGGATAGAACTCATTATGCTGCTAATCTTATATATTCTGTTATGGACCATTTGAGTCGGCATATGAGAGGGGTGGTGCATGTTCCAGACAATGCTTCTCTTCCTATTGTTTATTGACTGGGTTTGAATGTCAACCTGCTGTACTGTTAGAAAAGCTGGACTTATTAGCTGAGAATCCAGAATCTTCAAGAAAATTGAGAAATTTATCAAGTTAAACTATCTACACCAAACCAATCTGAATTTGGTGGTTTTCTTGTTTCCAAATCTATTGCTCTATTGCACAGGGACAAAAAAACAGTTTTAGCCTAAGCTAGGTGCCCTTTCGGGTGCCTTTCCCTCGAGGAAAATAATTGTAGATCTGATCATATGCCCTAAACCTTGTGATAAGGATTAATTCTTATGAAATCTTGTTTACTTTTGTTAATGTTATTTATTTAATCAGTCATACAAATACACAAAGGACAATTTCAAATCCTCAAGTATAATATACATTACATAATTTACAAGTACGGTCAAAAAACATATTTACCTAAATATTTTACTCGTTCAAACTCATCTTAATCAACGTATCCGTACAAGAATTTCCTTCTCTCCGGCTTGCATTCTAAATTCTTATTCTTCCCCACCAAAAAAAAAATTAAAAAAAAAAACTCAAACTAAACTGACTAAACTCAAAAAACATTTCATCGTGGGCCATGATGAGAGTATCCCATTTTGTTTAGGTGACCCAGATTTTAGATAAGTAGGAGGCCCAATCTTGTTCCCATAAGAAAAAGCCCCCTTAGCTGAACGAGAAACTCTCATCCGTGTGGCCGTGTGGGAGAAATCATTGGCAGTGGCCCAAAGTAAAAATTTTCCACGGGGGTGGCCGTCGGTTTTGTTGTTTGTTGGGCGAGGGGGGAGGGGTTAGCTTTCGTTGTTGTCCATCTAATTGTGGAATGGGGAATTGGGAATTGGGATTCCTAGATGAATCATATTATTGGTAGTGGGGCTTCGACTTCGGAGACGATGATTATGAAAATGGATTATTTAACGAGACGAGATTGGACGAACAATTCTTCATTCGTGGATGCAAAAGCCAATCGATTGATTCTTTAACCAGTCAGGTATCATTACAAACTTTTTTGGTTGTTTAAAGTTGGATATTCATTGATAATGGATTGCGATTAAGGTTCTTATTACAAATTTCTGAGATTCATTATTTGATGGTACTGTGACTTTTGCAATTAGGCAACAAATTTGCGAACAATTAGGAACCCCCAAAAAGACTTAAAGCTAAAGGTGATCTTCATATAAATAATAAAAGAAAAAACTTAACCGAAAGAGTATCCATGTGATCTTATTTGGGTGTGTTTTATTCAAAGATTTTAAAACATGTAAAGTGATGTGGTTATCTGAAAGCCGGGGGGGGGGGGTGGTGGTTGCTATTTGTTTATGGGAGGAAACTGAAAGGCCATTCTACATCGGGGAATCCATCATATATTTCAACAGAGCTGTTAGCGACTTCCATGTGATGTGGTTGATTGGGGGGCCTATTTAGTGGTTCAAGTTCCATGTGATTTCCTCCACTGGTGCTTGCTGTTGTGCCTTCGTTTGTTTGTTCGGTGCTTGCTGCTGTGCTGTAATTGCCCATGTTGTTTCCTTGACTATTACCTGCATTGCTATAGTAGTGCTCCATGTCACTTGCATAACTTGGGTAGATGTTTTGATTATCAAACATTATCCCTGGGAACCATTCATCGTTCTTGAAGTCTTCAATTAATTGTAGGTTGCTAGAGCTGGGACACTTGCATTTAGATCACTGTCAGGGGCTGCACTAGCCGTATATGGTGCTAACATCTGAACAAGTGAGTGAATATGTGGATTGCCTACTGGGAATGACTGGTTCTCCTGTTCTTCTAGCTTTTCCAGTTCTTGGATCCTTTTCTCAACCCTGTTCATCTGATCAAGCATCAATCTGCTCAATCCATGTGTTTGCATCATATCAAGTTCTTTGATTGTAATCTTACCTTTAATGAGTTTATGCATGAGGTGTTTGATTTCTTTCTCTTCATTCTTCTTGTGAATTTTCCATACATGTTCGATCTTCTTGCTCACTATTCCTGTAAGGAAGCTTTCATGTGTAGACATTTTCTGGTTTCTATTATTCTCTGGTATATTTAAGAATCTCACGAGTTTTTCTTCAACTTCTCGGTGAGATGGCCATACGAACTCCTCCTTTTTCTCTTTATCCTGAACAATAACACCCACTTCCACATTGCATAAAGCTGAAAGAGCTCCTTTGCTTTTCTGAACAAGCTATCTGTAGTTATCTCAAGAGTAGCTTCTCTTAAGATCTCATCTGGAATTGCAACATGTTTTCTCTTGTTTGTTGTCATATTTTGAGGTGCTGAGTTTCTCAAAACAAAGCACTTGGTATGGTTTATATAAAGCTGGAATAGGTTGGATTCAAATCTATCCCTCTTACATTTCAATTTCAAGCTTGCTACACCTGGCATGTTGAATCTGGTCAAGTTTTGTTTAGTAAGAAAATCCGGTGAAAAATATTTCTTATTGAATTGAAAATATGCCATAATTTGGTTTTGAGATAAATGTGTAAGTTATTCGTCTACCGTTCATAAGAATTGATATGCATCTGACTTGTCCGATTTCCTTCCTCAATAGTTCAAGACAATCAATTTACTTACTAAGAACTGCAGTTCTTCTTATCTTATACTTCCTCCATTCCTAATTAAATTTGTTAGCTTTGATTGAACTTGAGTATTGAGATTTGGAAATGCAAAAGAAAGAGAGTTACGAGAATCTCTTGATTCACTGTATTTATCAATTAAAATTCAAGGAGAGTCAAAAAAATATTTTATTTGGTTGGGGGGGGGAGTCTCTTATAGCACTATATTTTTTAATGCAGAAAGGGTTCAAAAGGAAACGATATTTTCTTGTTTAAGGAGAACAAAAAATATTTTCTGAGCATATAACTGTACAACATTTAATTTACGAGGGATGCGGAGTCACCACAAGGCATCCAATTGTTATTATTGTGCTTTCCTTTTGAAGATGTCCTAAAATTTGAGAATATTAAGGAATTCTTCTTCTAATTTTCACTCACATCTTTTTATTCACCAATGTATTTAGCTAAGCCCATTCATTTTAGAATGAACAGCATTCACTTTAATGCTTTTCAGATCCATACTCACTGCTCAAAGGCTTGAGGCACTTACTTGAACACCATCCTTCTAGTTATGTATTGCCAAGATGGAATATGTGCTCTCGCATAATTCTGTTATAGCCCATTTTTTCCACTGTTCAATACTAAGATACGGAGTAACCATATGTGTTGGCATATTTGGCAAAAAAATAATCTAGAGCTCAGAATGCGTTGAATATAGCAACATTTTTTAACACAAGAAATTTACTACCAAATTTTAGCAACTAATTACATTGTATTAAGGTGTCTTCTTGTGTTTAATGTGGGCAAGATATTAAGTGATTGTTTTTTTTTTTTTTTTTTTGTTGGTATTTTAAAAATTCAGTTTAAATTTTTTTGGGTGATGAAAGGAGGGGCTAATGCCTAAATGTTTGAAATTGCTCTATAATGAGTAAATCCTATAACATCTGCAGCCAATAACACTTCACTAGGGCAGATCTAGAAGCAAAGTGATATCTGCCCTTTTGCTCAAACTCATATTAGCCAAGGCGTCTATACAAGAATTTCCTTCTCTCCAATTATGATCCAGGTTGTATTTTCAATTATTTCCCACTCCCAAAAAAAAAAAAAAAAAAAAAAAATTTAAGCCAAAAACTAACTAAAATTGAAAAAAAATTTTGTGGGCCAAAGATAGGAGCCTCCCATTTGGTTTAGGTCCTAGGTATTAAAAATTTTGAGGCCTAATAGTTCCCAAAGAAAAGGCACGCAAGCTAAATAGACTCTTGTCAGTGTGGCTGTGTGGACGCAATTAGCCCAAAATAAAAATTTTCCACTAAAATACATCTCCATAAAGACAAAGAGTAAAGACGGGAAAAAATGAGTAGAAACCCCCGTATGAGTGTTCTCTCTCTTCTCTCTCTCTCTCTGTGTCGCCACTTCTTTATCCAAACTCCCATTGTAACACCTTGCAAATTTTTTTGTCTACTTGTGGATTTCGGATTTGGGCCTCGTAGATAAATCATACTGCTGGGGCTTCGAGTTCAGAGATGATTATCACAATGAATCATTTATACAAGATTGGACGAACAATTCTTCAGTCCCTTTTCATTCACGGATGCAAAAGCTAATCAATTGATTATTTATCCGGTCAGGTAAGTGATTCCTATTTTATTTTGGTTGTTTAACGTTAGATATTCACTGATAATGGATTATGAATAAGCTTCTTATCAGAGATCTCTAGGATTGATAATTTGATGGTTTTGAGGTATCAGCCCTTTTGTTGTAGTACATGTTAAAGGTATCTAATGTAGGCAACAAATTTTAGAATAGTTAGTCTCCCAAAGAAAAGAACAAAAGAGAGCATGCATCATTCATCATTCTCTGCAGGGGATGTAGGTGAAATAACAATGAATTTCATATAATTAAGGAAAAAAATAGTTAAACATATGGTTGAATTTAGAAACAATTAAGCGAAAGAGTATCCATGTGATACTTATTAAGGGACACGAACATAATGAAGAAGAGTAAAACATGTAGAATGATATGTTTGATTGGGTGACCTATTTGTTTAAGGGTAGAAAATGTATGGCCATTCAACATTAGGAAATCTATCATATATTCCAACAGAGTGCTCATCAACTTCATTTGGTGGTTTAAGAGTTCCATGTGATTTCCTCCGTTATTGCTTGCTGCTGTGTTATAATTCCCCGCATTGTTTCGTTGACTATTACCTGCATTGCTATGGTAGTGGCCCATGTCACTTGCATAACTTGGGTAGATGTTTTGATTATCAAGCATTGTATTTGTCCCTGGGAACCATTCATCATTCTTGAAGTCTTCAGTTAATTGTGGAGCTGGAATACTTGCACTCACACCGCTGTTCTGGGCTCCTCCACTAGCCTTATATGGTGCTAACATCTGAACAAGTGAGTGAATATCTGGATTGCCTACTGGAAATGACTGGTTCTCCTGTTCTTCCAGCTTTTCCAGATCTTGGATCCTTTTCTCAACCCTGTTCATCTGATCAAGCATCAGTCTGCTCAATCCATGTGTTTGCATCATATCAAGTTCTTTGATAGTAATCTTACCTTCGATGAGTTTATGAATGAGGTGTTTGATTTCTTTCTCATCATTCTTCTTGTGAATTTTCCATGCATGTTCTATATAGATCTCCTTGCTCACCATTCCTTTAAGGAAGCTTTCATGTGTAGACATTTTCTGGTTTCTATTACTCTCTGGTATATTTAAGAATCTCACGAGTTTTTCTTCTACTTCTTGATGAGATGGCCATACAAACTGATCATTTTTCTCTTTATCCTGAATAATAACACCTACTTCCACATCGCATAAAGTTGAAAGCTCCTTTGCTTTTTTGAACAAGCCATCTCTAGTTCTCCAAAGAGTAGCTTCTCTTAGGATCTCATCTGGAATTGGAACATGTTTTCTCTTGTTTGTTGTCATATTTTGGGGTGCTGAGTTTCTGAAAACAAACCACTTGGTATGGTTTATATAAAGCTGGAATAGATTGAATTGCGAATCTTTGCCTCTTACATTTCAATTCAAGCTTGCTACAGCTGTCGTATTGAATCTGGCCAATTTTTTATTTTAGTAAGAAAATCCAGTCAAGAATATTTCGTATGGAATTGAAACTATACCATAATTTGCTTTTCCGAGATAAATGTGTAATTTATTCGTCTACCGTTCGTAAGAATTAATATGCATCTGACTGATCCGATTTCCTTCCTCAATAGTTCAAGACAATCAATTTATTTACTAAGATCTGCAGTTCTTATATTATACTTCCTCCATGCCTAATTGAATTTGTTAGTTTTGATTGAACTTGAGTATTGAGATTTGGAAAATACAAAAATAAAGAGAGTTTAGAGAAAGTTTGGATTCACTGTATTTATCAAATGAAATTCAAGGAGATAGTGGACATTTTTTATTGGCCAGGGGGAGGGGGGAAGCTATAATTTTTAGTGTGGAAAGGGTTCAAAAGGAAATGATATTTTCTATTTTAGGGAAAATAAACATTATTTTCTGAGCATCAAAATTAACTGTAAAACATTTAATTTACGAGGGATGGGGAGTCACAATAAGGCATCCAACTGTTATTTCGTGCTTTCCTTTTGAAGATGTCCTAAAATTTGAAACATAAATTAAGGAAATCTTCTATGTCTACTTTTCATGCACATCCTTTTATTCACCAATGTATTTAGATATGTCCGCAAATGATAAAATGAAAATAAGAACTCTTGTTAATGCTCGTCACTGTCCATATTCATTGCTAAAGGATTGAGGCACTTGCTTGAATTATGTGACAAACACCCACCTTGTAGTTATGTATTGTCACGACAGAATATGTGCACTTGCATAATTCTGTTATCCCCATTTTTTCCGCTGTCCAGTTTTATGATATGGCAACTATATGTGTTGGGCATATTCAGCAAAAAAAAAAACAAAAAAAAAAAAATTCTAGAACTCACAAAGTGCGTTGGATGTAGCAACATCTTTTAACATAAGCAATTTACTACCAAATTTTAGCAACTAATTATGTGGTAGTAAGGTGTTTTCTTGTGTTTCGTGAATCCAAGCTATTAAATAATTGGGTTTTTTTTTGGTATTTTATTAAGATTGTTTAAATTTATAGATTTTTATAACTTCATCATGCAAGGTATTAATATAATTTCAGTTTTTGGGATACGAAATAAGAATCCTTTGGTTAATATCAAAGGAATTAATTAATTGGGAAAACGTTGATGATTAGTTTCTAATAAATGACCAATATATGTTGGTATCACATGCATGCTATGGTCCAATAGAACAGTAAAATAATCTGAAACATTTAGGAACAGATTCAGTGTTATTAGTTCCAGTTCACTTTTGAAAATAGGTTAGTTAACCTACGATTTAGGAGTGAACAAAGGACGGAAATATAACATGTATTAAGCAGTTTGATATTGTTAGTGTTTATTCATGTTTAATGCATAGGTGGTATCTTGCCAAAGAAGCTAACAATGGTCCTAGGGAATGGTAGAAAAATCTGCAAAATTTAGGAACATAATGATGTTTTTTAATTCTTTCCCCTTGAGATTTTTGTATTGGAAGGTGCATTTCTTATGTAATATGTTTGCATGCCGAAAAGGACATGGCAATGTTCGGAAATTGTAGCACCAAAGGGACAATAAATATGCGGACCTAAAAGTCTATTTCAATTAAGTAATAACTTAATTGTATACATTGTAACTTTAGCAAAATAGAATAAATACCGCAAAATGCTAGTGCAACTTATTATTTAGATTTTGAAAGACTTTTAGTCTTTAAGAGTTAACTTTTGTAGTATTGTTAATTGTGTTGGTGGTTCAATCTTATTATTGTCTTTATATATATGGAAATATTATAAACTTTTACAATATGACTATGATTATATGTTATACGTATGCACATAATTCAAAACGAATTAGGTAGAATAATACACCGTGCCACAAAGGCACAACTGAAAAGTACTTACGACTAAGCCTAGCCTTCCCGTATTGCATATTATAAAAACTACCATACCCCGTATCCGAAACCATACTGCGAACTGCAGCGAACCACTTAGTGTTGCAACACTCAACGGATTTAGTGTTGTGAATTCCAATGAACTTTAACAAAACATGTTAGCTTATCTACTTATTTAGTAGGGAATAAAGGAAGGATCAGAAACAAACATGTATGGTAATAGTGCAGTTTGATATTTGATATTTTTCGTCTTTGATGATGTAGAATTATAATTTGATTTTTCTTGTCTTGTGCTTTTCTGTTTGGGCACAAGTGCTGTGCAATATTTCTTGATAGGTATCCACTTTCTCGTACCGAGGAGATTTACCTTTTTCATTATTAATTGATCCATTAAATTCCTCTTAGTAAGTTTTGTACCAAAGTCTTCATATTGAAGATACTTTCAACCGTTTTTGGCAGCCTTCTCCTTCGAAATTGAAACTATATTTTGGTCCTACACTCGTACACATTGACCCGGGATCAATGTTTTTTTTATGTGATTTACATATAGCTTTCTTGATATGCAATGTCATTCTCTTTGTGAAATATTGTGCTACTATTGCATGTCTTATTATGTCATAGAAGTATCTGTTTTCTGTGCCATCATGCGCGAAAGTCTTGTTTCATAGTGTGATGGTAATTTTGTATTCATATGAGCTATTGTTGCACTTCCTATGAGATGCAACCCTATGTCAGAAGAGGAGCTTTTAGCTTGTTTTAGAATTGCTTATTTTACATTCCTTTTTTGGACTTATTTTTCCCGTTTCTTTTTTGGATTTCTCTCTTGCATATCCTTTTAACTCGGTTCACCCTTGGTTAGACAATTTTGATTGCAGGTTCGGTTTTACTTTTCATTTACTTGTATGTTATGGTACGGGCTCCAAGTATGTAGTTGAAAACTTCTCCACACTTCCCTGGGTGGCAAAAGACACCTATCGACTATGATATACCAACAATGAGAGAAGTGCCTGCTTGAGATTTTTTATGTATTGGATTGTTGCTTTAATGATCAAAAGATTTTGCGCAAAAGGGGTTGTAGTTGTTTGGAAGAATAGACAAGTTTTTTTGAGGTAAAAAAGCTGAAAGAAATTTTGATTGTTGAACTTTGTAGAAACAGGAAACGGCCCCGGGGGGTGGGGGAGAGAGATGCTGGCAAAGTTTTTAGCAATCCCACCGACTTAGGTTTCCTTTGGAATGAGCCGAAGGCAAGGTTGCTTTGAAGAACTAAAGAAAGCTGAAAACCATAGCAGATATTCGTAGGGTCAATCAACAATTATTTCTTCTCCTGATAGATGTAAATGATAACATAGATATCTACACATTTAAGTACTTCGAAAGAATATTTCTACTCCTACTAGATGATGATTTTATAGAAACTCAACAATGTAGCCTCTGTAGAGCTTGATATGGCATACTCCAACTTTATTTGCCTTAATAATCAGGTCTGTGAGATCTAGACTACTAACTGCAGAAACCACTGGATTGACGTATTCTCAGCTGTGCAGCCTTGGCATCTAGCTCACACAAGCACAATCCAGTATGTGAACGAACGTTGTACCTTTTGTAAGTACTTCGTTCCAATCTCTCGGACTCTCCAACCATTCAACACATGAAGTTTCTTCTTTTTGTATCTCTTACTAATAATTTATCTATTTTGTGAAGTTTGCCCGTTTGTGCCATTGTACATTTACAGGCATCTTAAGAACTGGAAACAGATAATGGAATGTTGAAGCCCATGGACAGTAATTCTGTGGAGGAATGCCAAGATTTTTGGCTACACATACGTTGTGGAGGAATGCTAAGTCCCTTTATTTTGCTTAGATGGAGAATTTCCCTAAACTGAGTTCATATCCAGGATCCATTAAAAAAAAAACATTTTGCTTATTATATCCACCATATACATTTGTGGGACGAGGACAGATAATGCCCAATGTTGTAAATCTCTCGACTTCGCACGCTAGGTTATTTTGCAGCCAATTTAATTTCAAATATATAAGAATGAGAATTCTTGACTTCGCACCTTAGTTCTCAAATAATCTTGAATTATAGTCAAACCACATTTAGATAGAATTCATAGCATTCTTGTGATCGTTTCATCTCTTACATTCATGATCATTTTCATCAATTTTCTAGAATACCAAAATTTAGTATCACCTAAATAAAAATTTGCAAGTGTAAAGAGAGATTTTGAATGACATCACTGCTCTTAGTGGTATACACGAAAATAAAATGACCTAACTTATCCCTTTTTAAGTTCAATACTCAAAAAGTAATTAAAAAACATAAAACAGAAGCTAAAAAATTATATGGAAAATGAATTTTCCTTGATTTTGTATTAACAAAGAATGCTAGATGAAGTATGGTTACTAGTGAATTAAAAGAAAACTTTGTGTCAAGTGTCTAATGAGAAGTCGTTTGAAGTTATATAATAGATAGGGGCATTGGTGGAAGTGCAAAAATTTTAAACAGAAAGGGGTTTACTCTTACATTATTATTAGAAGAAGTAATTTGCCAACTTCAAGGAAGATTTTATTTTCACTATTTGTGTAAAATTTGGATGAAAACATAAGATTTATGTGTAAAGAACATAAAAGTTGGACAAATTAATACAATCTAGAAAAAAAAAAAAAAAATCATACTTGACAACATCACAATTTACGGGAAAAAAAAAAACATTGCATTTTAGGGATAGGAATATGAGGCTCTCCTAAATAGTGATAATCAAACTATTCATTTCTATCTTTAACAGAGGAGTTGGCATTTTCATTATTTTCTGAATTGCTACCAACATTAGTTTGATAAAAGTCCCAATTGTTTCCTCCTCCAACAAAGTTTGTGCTTTGCGAAGACCCCACATTGCTTTCCCAAAAAAAATCCATCACACGTTGATTTTCGTACGTAGTCTCCATGAAAGAATTGTCATTCATCGACCTTTCTTGGAGCTCTCGATCTAGAGTGGCGTGTGGTTGTTGTTGTTGAAGTTGATGCTGAGGGAAGTGATCATGAGAATGACTTGCGAAAATTGCTGAATGAGACTGATGTTGTTGCTCCATCTTGTCGAATTCTTGATTCTTTTTTTCAAGAATTTTCTTTGCATCTCCTAAGAAGCTTACCAAACTATTTGTTTGTCTTATGTCAAAATCTTTAATAGACATTTTCTTATTAATGAATTCTTTCAAAAGGTGTGTCATTTCTATATTATGCACTTATCATTCTTTTTTGCAATTTTTTTGTTATTTTCATATTTGTTTTTTACATTTGCAGTTAAGTAACTTTCAAGTGTGGTACTTTTCTTACCCTTATCAACAGCCGATAGAGTCGAGAACCGTGTAACTATCTCTTCAACTTCTTCTTGAGATGCCCACAATGCTTCATTATTTTCTCTTAAATCTTGAAGAATTATAGCAATATCAACTTCGCATAAAATTTTAAGCTCATTCGCTTTCTTAACCAAGCTTTCTATTCTTTTGTTAAGAGCCATTTTTCTTGTTATCTCGTCAGAAATTGCTGTGTGCTTAAGTTTATTTCTAGTCATGCTGAAAACATAAGATATTCTATCATAGTAAAGTATTTGATAATATATATATAGGCATTACAAACACTAAGGAAGTGTTTGATTCATATTCGGGAATCGGTATCAGAATAGAAATAATAATTCTCACTATCGGTATAAGTTTATATTATTTTATAAGTGAGAAATGAATGTGGGTATTTTTCAATAACACTTTTATTCCCATAAAATGATTCCCATAGTAATTAACCAAACAATACCTATTAGTATCATTAATCTTAATTCCCATTTCTTCCCTTCATACCCATAAACCAAACACCTCCTAAATATTTTTGAATCTTTAAGATATTTAAAATACAGATGCAATGATCGGTTGGACCTTTGATTTTTAGTCTTAGGGGCAGTGGTACGTTCAATTTCAAAGTGACTTCAAATAAAAATAATGGTTCCTATAATTAGAATAATGTTTTAGTAAGTTAATTCTAATACTTATAACATAGATATTTTTGCAACCTTAAATCAAATCCATACTTTAAGCAAATTAGGTATTGAGATCCAATTTATACCATGAAATTTTGGTTGAGCGAAATACTTTCGCGTTGACCCATTGGCAACATTCTTATGGTAACAAACAATTGAAATCTAACATGATTTTAGAAATAGAATTAAACAAGCAAAATCTAATATATTAGATGAAAAGTGGTTTAAACTTTCAAATGAACATATTATGGAAAGAATATTCAATATAAAAATCTTGCATTATGGTAAAATATAACCAATTAATTATTTTCAAAAATAATTGCACAGCACCTTAAATCACCTACTTCTCATTAAGATGCAAAAAAGGGAAAAAAAAAGAAAAGAAAAAAAGAGTACATACATTGAATGGATTTTATACAACAATGAAAAACAAAAGGAAATCCTATAAATTTACAAAATAAGAAGTATCATTTGTATTTTAGATATTCATAGCCATACCTGAAATTGGTGTGATTATATAAAAGTGCTTGAAATAAATTATTAATAATTTGACAGGTCATATCTACCTAGAATAAATAATTAAATTTAACTGTAAAAATGGAATACAATAATGTGCAATCACCTAATATTGAAAGAACTTTGATGAATCCAAATACATCTGAAAAATAATTTGTAAATTGACAAAGTTCACATTTATGTCAATGTAATCATAGTATGATAAGGTGAAATAAAATGCGCAAAAACAAGAAAAATAAGAACAAAAAATATATATTTCGTAACCAGAATTGAAATTGAGTAGCAACACATTTTTTATGGTTTTTAACGAAATGAAAATAACGAATTCCAAATTAAGTTGAAAATATCAAAGACAATATACAGGAACAAGCAAAGAAATTTCCTCTGGACAATTATTCGGTTAAGTTCAATTACAAATCACTCGCCAATATCCATGTTAAATCGGTCATTTAAAGAGTACGTTTGTGAAATTCTATGCGTTTATGATAAGTAAAATGTCCACAAATTGATTTAAAATATTTTAAATTAACTGACCCGTGATCTTAAAAAATGAAAAATTATGTAAAATTTGCAAATATTATTTATTTGAAAATAAAATATAAAAGCCATTAAATAAATTCTATGTGTTCATATTACAACTTTTTTTTTAGGAAACATAATACTAACTTGTATGCCATTGAATTTACCAAACTATCTTACTTACCAAAAATCTATACAAAATCTTAATAAGATAGTATATAGTGCATACAAATTAATAAATTCAAAAGATTATTGACATATTGCAGGCAAAGACATATCTTTTTAATTATTTTTACTAATATAAAATTTGTTAAATTAATTAACTTACCAAAGATTTGTTGCAAAATATTTTGGACCAATGAAAATGGTAGACAATTTACCGCGTATATTACTAGAATAAAAGCCATAACTATTTCAATATTTACAGATGTTAAGTGCAAAGAATGACATTATTTCCTAAAACAAAACTTAAGCCATATTACTTACTAATTATTATTTTTGTGTTACAAAGAAACACTTAAGATACTAGTTACACTTACTAATAATTCATTCAAATAATTGACTTACCAAAAAATCATAGAGAAAATGTTTTGTAACTATAAATAATAGAAATTTATTGCATAGATTTTATTTCTATAAAATCAACTTTAAACCGGTGATCGCAAGTTTGATGCCGTGATATGTGGGCCCAATACTACAATGGGCCTTCCAAATCCGAATAAGCCCGATAACCAACTTGAAATAGAACGGGCCGATTTAGTATTCTGATCAAACAGACTTGTTGGGTTGATAACTGGGCCACTAAATTTTGATGAAAACAGAGTATTGGCCATTTGGGTTGTCTTTTGGGCTTTGCAAGCTGAGCCCGGCGTAACTTGAAACGTCGCTGTTGTTTAAGGGACATCTAGAGAAGTAGAAGCCCAAAGACTGCAAATGCTGATTCGTTGTTGCATAATTGAACTTTTTTAAAAAAAATAAAAATAAAAAAAGGGTTAATAGCTTTTTGCACTCCTCAACTATGCATGTTTAGCACTTTGCACCCTACACTAATTAATTTTTGCATTTCACTACCTCAAATTTTCAACTTTTAGTACTTTAGCACAATTATCTTACCTCCAATCAATTTGAAGCACCAAATGACAAATATAATATTTTTATATCATGTGCATTTCATAAAATTCCCACATGAGATGCAATTTAACTTGTGCAAAGGGTCTTGTCACCAAGTCAAAAGATGATCAAATTAGGTAACTTTGACATGATTTTCATTAAGTGCACTAAAGTGCTAGAAATTAGAAGTTTGAGGTAGCAAATTATAGAAATTAATTATTTGGTTATAAATTGCTAAACTATTTTAATCAAGGGCTGCATGATACCATTAACTCCTTTTTTCAAGGAAAAAAAAAGCTTAAGAGAATGTTAAGTTACCCTCTCTCTTTAAAATTATGATAAGTCATCTGTACATATTTGAGTAATTTACATTAATTCTTACATATTATTCACCAACAAAAACTCAAGACAACAAGAGTTAAATTTGAAACATTTCACATCCACTTCTATCCATTTAAAATCAAAGAAGAACTGCAGGGGTTATCTTGAATATATTCTTCTTCAGCTTAAGTGGATGTGTTCTCTTTGAGTTTTATCATCCAGTCAAAGAATAAAAGAGTCATTGAGGAAATTAAGGAATGCAAATATATGGGGGACGATTCCGAATGACCTATTTTGCAAAAGACCTTCTTTGTGATCGTGAGCTGTGACCAACTGAGCCTTCTCAATTGCATATGAAATTAAAATAGTAATACTCCATCAACTTGCTATTAAGATTAAATTAAATTATAGTAATATACTCTGTCACTTTTCCTGGTGGATTTTATCTCGATTGCTGAGATAAGAATCTATTAACCTTTTTGTACTGTTTGATCGTACAATAATTTCACAAAGATTTCAACTATCTTTACATATATAATATTTTGTTTTGGATTAATCTTCTTTTCTACACAATTTGTAGTGAATGCATATCATGTGTATATTATCTAAATTTTAAATGTTATTTTTATATATGTGACATGTTTTTATATTTAATAATATAAAAAAAATTTTACAACAACAACGTACGAAAAATTAGTTAATAACATAACAGCGATCTTTTTGAGTCGCAGAGTGTAATATGAACATAAAAATTAGCAACTAGCTAGCTTTAAGGGCAATGATAATGCCACAGCATAAATCTTATTCTTGAAGATTATAAATGCCACAGCAAATTTGATGTCAAAATCACCAAACTATCCCTGTACCCTTATTCTCTTCATTAATTACTAGCTTATTTTGGCAATTTTGCTGCAAATGGCAATAAGGTTTTTGCTGTGGCATTATCATTGGCCCAGCTTAAAAGATCTTCATCCCTATGTCTCCCTTAACTTACTTTGAAAGCATGTCTATATACACATCCACACAAGTCCAATTAATGGTGGGTGTTGTCGAAAAATTTTTATATGAATTTGATTTATAATAAATTAGATAAATTTTTTTATTTATATTTATTTATATTATTTAAAAAAATTATTTTTATTAATTTAAAGTAATATAAATAAATATAAATTAAATAACTTTTCTCACTTATCTAATCTATATAAAAATTTACTGAGTGCTGCCTACAAAAGATGCACAAAAAGTTGGGTCAATCTGACGTGGATTGCAAAATCTAGTAGAACCCAGAAAAGATTTAAAAAACAGATCGATGCACCTTTTCCTTAGATTCCTTTTCGACGTCCAATTAATTGTACGTACAACATGCACTTAAATTCCACTTGTAGCAGTTTCAGAAAGCAATACGTGGCACATGCCAATCCCCATAATGTGCGGTGGGATTACTTTGCTTTGTTCTCTATTCAACATGATCTTAGTCGTCCTATGTGATTCGTGAGTGTTTTAAATTTTAACCTAAGGAAAATGTTAAGATAGATTCATTTTTAAATTTTATTTATAAATTATATAGTTAAAATTAAAATTTATAAACTTTTACTTATATCAATTGATTTTATATATTTTTATAACATTTAATCTATATTATAAAATTTATAAATAAGATTAAAAATTAAATCTACTTAGATATTTTCCTTGACCTAAAAGATTTGATCAAGCGTGAATTCTAATCTTTTTAATCAAGAAAAATTTGGTGAAATTGGTAGTGAATCTTCAATTTTATATCTTTTGTTATTTTTTTTCACACCACTTAATGAACTAACGAGATTTTACAACCAAATAATTTTAATAAATTAATCTTGATAATTTATTTAATAATGTGATAAAAAATAACATCAAATATAAGGTAAAAGATCAAATCTCTAATTGCAGTTTCGACACCCCAACATTGGTGGTTGACACTGACACATTAGCATCCTTAAAACCGACTGCGAAAATGACAATTTTTTGCCGACTAAACATGAGGTGAGCAACCGGCCTCGTTAGCAATGACAATTACTTTACAGGATTAATGATAATGTATTGGCCAGGTTTAACAAACAAAAAAAAACACTTGAAACAAAACCCCGTCTGACCCCTTTTGTATTGAAATGGTAGTAGATTCGTACAAGATCTTTGGCCGAAGATCGATCTATACGATTTATATAGACAATTTCTACTATGAACTTGGTTAGCAAATAGAAAAGCAAGAGATTGACATATAAGATAGCAGAAATGAAACAGTCAAAAGTTACTATTTCTAGCCATGTTACATAGCATAACGTGATCATTGACTTGCCAACTGGAACTATATTTGCTTGTTCTTTAATTGAAATTACAGAGTGAATAACTTACATTGTTTCGTGGTAATGAAAATTTTATTTTTAACGATTATAATATTTATTTTATATTACGAAATGAATAATACAAACTTATTCCTTTAATTGACCATTAGTTAAAAAGGAGGGGGAGGGGGTTTGGGTGCTCCCTAACTTTTTATGGCTGTGAGGAATATGAGTGGGAGTCAGTGAGTCATCCAATCTTAGCAAAATAAACTAGTCCAACAAATGAAGTTAGAGGGAAGAGAAATGAACATTAATCCTACCCAACTACTATATATAAATACTAACTGCCTAATTAACATACTAATTTAATCTTTATTTTGAGCATAAAACGGAAGAGTGCATGATAGCGACATTTCATTGGTTGCTGCCTTGTAGTAATTCCATTTATACTTTTACTTGTATCCATCTCTTAGCCGTCTCTCTCTCTTAATTATCTCTGTTGCTTGAATTAATTGTACCAACTGTGATGGCTCCCACCAAATGGGGTTTCTCTCTCTCCTACTGAACTCAAGATTGGCGACTTCAGCTTCTACTTCTTAATTGGTCTGTTTCCTAACCCGTACTATTCTACTCTGTCTCCTTTACCTACTTTTTTTTTTTTTTCCCCAAGTGTTTGAGGATCGTATTTAGTTATTGACTTCAGTATCTCATATTCCCTTTCTTTTTCTTTGATCTTTCAAGATTACTACGTTAACAACAACATAGGATTGGGGGTTCTCTTCTGATCTCTCAAATTTATTCAATTTTTTCAAATAGTTTAATACTAAAGTGAAGAAAATATACACTATACAATAGTAATAAGTTCTTTTCTCCCTTTCTTCATTTTCACGTTAGTTTTATTTTAATCAAAAAAACAAAAGTATAGATTTGAAAACCATACGTGTTCCCTAGTAATTTCTTGATTCTTTTTTTTTTTTTTTCCTTTTATTCTTCTCTAGTTTAGAACAGCTTGCTGCTTACATTCTTGAAGTTTTGATTTTATATTTCCTTTTTTGTTTCTAGAGATAAATTTGAAGTACCATATTTTTTTGGTTTTTAATCAAATTGCTATAGAATTATCTCATATTTTCTTTGCAGGAACTAGCTAACTTGATTGCAAAAAGTAGTGATCAAACACCCTTTATTTGAAATCCATATATAGATGGCCATGCACAGTAAACTATTTACTAAACAAAACGGGACTTCCACATTCACATCAGTGCCTTGGTGGACTGGACTTGGATCTCAACCGGCGGATTATGGTGACCATTTTGGCTCATTTAAATCTAAGTCTGCTGCAGAAAATTCACCTAATATTGTAAGCCAACCCAATCGTTACGGAGAACAAGAAATTGGAAAGGAAAATACTAGTACTAATCATCTGTTCACCATTTTTCCAGGTACTTTCTTTAAACTCTGGTTCTATTAATTTGGGATTCTCTAATTTGCTGTATTACCGAATCTTGTTCATACAGTCAATGTACCCGGGACCATAAGACAAATAACATCTAATTAAACAACAGGAAAGTAGCGTTTTTTCTTTTGTATGGATCCGATACACAGTAGATTGGATGGACTCTTTGGTCCATATTTATCCATATCACCCTAAAAAAGTTTATATAGTGATGTGGATGAATATGAATCAAGAAATCCATCTCACCTACCGTGAATTTGATCCATATAAAAAAATTTCGTGCATATATAGATGTAGAAAAGAATGATAGTTTTTTTTGTTGGGTTTTGGACATTCACATACATATTAATTGTGTAATATATGCTATCATAATTAATTGACCCAATATAAAGTGATCTATTATAGTTTCAAGCTTAAGATAAATAAGCCTAAGTCATCTAATTAGTATGGGTTTTTATGTGTAGATACCCTAAAGTCTTATTTCCTGTTTTATAATGGTCAAAACCTAAGAGAATAAGGAAAGTATATTTCTATATATATAGGTTATGGTCCCCAAATTCTATATTGTGTTACTTTTCTTGACATCCCATCAACTCAGAAAAGTGAGAACCATATTCTCTAAAATACATACATAGTAATTTGGAAGATCAATAACCACAATATTCAAGAATCACATTCGAATATTCAAGAATCACATCAATTCTTATGGATTCAGGTACGCTTTCGCATTTAGTATTTAGTTTATATTCTTGATGATTAATTCGGATTATGATAACATTGGTTGTCATGATATTAAAATTAATTTGGTATTTCAACATTTTTTTTTTTACTTGGTGGATCGAAATCACAAGAACATTTGACGATAGTAATTCTTTGTGTCATTATCATATGTCATTTGTCATGATTTTCCAGTCTAGAAAGTTTTGAAGGATGCTTTCGTCTTCCTTGAATAAGAGGAATGAAAGATGCTCCATAAATAGGCTTTACTTTTTGCTCTACTTTTGATATTATATGAGTTTTACCATGCGCCAAAAGAAAAGAGGTAGAAAGAAGACAGAGGACAATAAGGGCTTGAGAATTTGTGCCTTGAAAGGAAACCACTACTAGCTAGTTATTCATGCTAAGTGCGACACTAAACTTCAATCAGTCGGAAGTTGGTTTAGTATGTAAGAACAAAATTTGAGAATATGGCTTTTAAGTCGCCTTACAAGCATCGTTTTTTTAAAGATTTAATTCGCTCTTAAAATGTTTGATTCGTTCCTAAAATTATGTGCAAAAGGGTTGTTCTACAAGATTCAATAAAGCCTTTGTTTGACAGTGTTTTATATTAAGTAAGCTTCAAAGTTGTAATATTTTGTTAGAGAGTTTTTAGTAAAAGAAGAGAACTTTTAAGGGGGAAAAATAGATAAGGTTGTGTAAAAGTACGTCAAATATTTGTCTAGTTGAATATATATAAAAAATTGATGTATAATCATAAGAGACATACCTCTATTAACTATTAAGGACTCAACTACCACTTAAAGAGATATACCTCTTCAGAAAGACACTTGATGAAGAGTTACTGTTATTCAAAAAATACTTTTCTAAAATATTTGCCGATATTAAAACTCTAAATCCTAATTATTTTGAAATTCTCCAACATTTCTTCATCATTTCAAAATTAAACTAACAAGTCTAGAAATCAATGCATAATTATAGGTATCTTCGATTTGAATTATAGTTAACAGAAATGCGGTATGGGTACGAGGATGCGATTTACCACTTTTTAAAATATCGAATATATAGGGGTAGATTTAGTCGATACGTCGCGATATGCCATTTTTTTAAAAAAAATTACTACATTATAGGGATAAAAAGGTAGTTGATAGTATATAGTATTGCTTCCGTCCCATTTTATTTGTCCTTCTTTTTATTTTAGTTTGTCCCAAATTATTGTCACTTCTTAAAATGGTAAATAAATAAATGTCAATTTGTCTAATTTACCCTTCATGTAAGTTCCAAAAAAGAGCATTAATGTCATGTTTCAACATTAATTACTCTAATAAACCATTTCAAATTTTGAAAACCAAAAATCAACTAACAAATTTTGAATTTTAATTGAAGGACAATAATGAAAAACTACTCTTATTCTACTAGTTGGTCAATTATTAACTATTCTTAAACTGTGTGCAAGATTGACCATGTGAAATAAAATGAGACGGAATGAGTACTAAATTTTTAATAAATGTTGACCTTTTAGTGTCTAAAAAAAAGAAAATGTTACCTTCCAAGAACTATGTCCTCTATCCAATACTAAATAGTTCTAATTAGATAAATTTAGAAAATATTTTCTTATTTTCTTAATAAATAAGGACTTGCTAACTTTGGCATTTCAAAATGTGAATCACTGCGTTCCGAGATATAAATGAATCGTATTTCAATATGCATGAATCGGTACGCATTTTGTAGGGGTGGGGAAAGTTTTCGGTAACTATGATTTGAACCTCTATTTAACGAATCATAAGTCTGAATGGTTTGGTAAATATAATAATCTATGTACCAACGATTCTTTTTGATAAATTGTATCTACTTCATGTACTAAGTTTTGCAACAATGAATGCTTGTTCAATTTAGCTAACTATCCATGTGTATCTGTATTCCTAATTATTTTGAAATTCTCCAACATAGTATGCTCTAATTACTGAGAATTTCTCTTTATTGATATGTTGCTGCCTTTTATCCAATGTAAGTTGGAACATACCTGCTTAGAGTCGTATATGGAACACATGATTAAGATAGCAAATTAATGTTGTTTGAACGAATTTTTGAAGAAGAATTATATTTATTTTGTATGTGTATAATGATACAAGAAACTCTCTTAAATAGACTACTCTATGATACAAGTAAAGAATGTCTTGCTAATCAAAACTTATAATTAAGGAACATAATATACACTTAACAAATTTATACAATTAAATATATTATTAACATATAAAACAAAAGTTAAATAGGTTAACATCCCCCCGCAAATTCAAGGTCGTTGAACGCAAACCAAATTGAGTTTGGAACATAGAGTATAAAAACGGCCAGGTGGATAGTGAAAATATCAGCAGTCTGATCAGGCAAAGAGACAGATTGTAACTGAAGAATACCATGAACTAGATGCGTGGCAAACAAAATGACAGTCATTTTCGATGTGTTTAGTATGCTCATGAAAAACATCGTTGTGAGCAATTTGAATAGCACTCCGATTATCATAACAAAGAAGAGTAGCAGAATAATGAGTAACACCCATATTTTCAAGTAACCAACGAAGCCAAACAAGTTCTTGAGTAGCATCAGTCAGAGCCCGATATTCAGCTTCAGTACTAGAACATGAAGTGACAGTCTGCTTCTTGCTTTTCCAAGAGACGAGAGAAGTGCCAAGGAAGAAACAGAAATCAATAATAGATCGGTTGTCTGTTAGATTGTCAAACCAATCAACATTAGACTAATGTATGTACATCAAGCGGAGAACGGGAAGAAAAATAAAGACCATGAAAAGAGGTACCCGTGATATATCGTAAAATGCGTAGAACAGCAATATAATGAGTTGTCGGCGGAGTTGCCATAAACTGACTAACTACATGAATAGCATAAGCAATATCAGGTCGAGTGACAGTAAGATAGACTAGACTACCCACAAGTTGACGATATAAAGTAAGATCAGAGAGGGGAGATCCATCAGTAAGAGTAAAGTGAGCATTAGCTTCAATAGGAGTTGAGACAATGGTATATCTGTTAAGCCGGCACGAGCAAGAAGATCAGAAGCATACTTAACTTGAGTGAGGAAGTAACCATCAGAATTGGACGAAACCTCAAGACCAAGGAAATAATTCAAGATATCCAAATCTTTCATCTCAAAATGCTGATGAAGATGATTTTTGAGATCTGTGATGCCAACATTATCATCGCCGGTTATTATCTTGTCAACCACATACAATAATAAAAGAATAGTACCATGATCAGACACGACGAAACAGAGCCAAATTATAAGGACTGGAAGTAAACCCAAGTTAACAAATAGTAGAACTAAACTTGGAGAACCAAACTCGAGGAGCTTGTTTAAAACCGTAGAGAGCTCGACGAAGTTTGCAGATTTTGTTCGGCATATGAGAATAACCAAGAGGTGGTTTCATGTAGAATATTTTCAGTAAGATCACCATTAAGAAAAGCATTATTGACATCCAACTGAAAAAAGGACCATCGGCGAGTAGCAGCAACAAGAAGTAAATTACGAACTTAAGTAAGACGTGCAACAAGAGCAAATGTTTCTTTATAATCGATGCCATGTTCTTGTGCAAATCCTTTTGTAACTAAACGAGTTTTGTATCGCTCAATAGTGACATCCGAGTGAGTCTTAATTTTATAAACTCATTTACAATCAACAACAAACTTTTCAGGAGATAGGTCGACTAGATCTCAAGTGTGCATTTTATCAAGTGCTTGCAACTCATCTAACATAGCTTGTTGCCAAATTAGATTAGAACTGGCTTCTTGGTAAGAAATGGGTTCATGTAAAGATAAGACAGTAAAAAAATAGTGAAAGTCACAAAATTAGGAAGAAATTTCTCTTACACGATTAGATCGACGAAAAGTATGTGGGGGTGGAGATGAAGGAGACAATTCTGGAGACATGGCTGGGCAGCCCTGATCACCATCAGGAGCACGATCTTGAGAGCCATGGAGGTCATCAAGTGGAGATTCAAAGGTGGAGTCAACTGGGGAATCTACAGCATGCTCATCAAGAAAAAGATGAAACGAGGGATTAGTAAAGAAGGATTGAGAAAAAGTAAGGGGAAGATGAAACTTGGACATGGAAGAGAACATTTTATGCTCCCAAAAGACAATATGGCGAGATATGCAAAGCCTGCGAGACTGAGAATCCCAACACCGATAGCTTTATGTTTGATTCCATACCCTAAGAAACAACAGAGGCGAGCACGAGATTCTAACTTACTGCTCATGGGGTTGAAGAAGATAAAACAAGTACAACCAAAACTTTGAGTGATATATAATCAGGAGGAGATTTAAAGAGACGTTCATAAGGAGTCTCATTGTTAATGACAGAAGAAGGAACCCTATTAATAGTATAGATAACAGTAAGTGACGTTTCACCCCAAAACCTCTCAGGACAAAAAGATGAAATTAGTAGAGTATGGTATTGGTGTCGAGGATATGCCTATGTTTACGTTCAGCACGACCATTATGTTAAGAGATACCTAGACAAGATCTATGAACAACAGTACCATTTTGATGAAGAAAGTTTAAAAATGACTTTTCTTTGTATTCTATGGCATTGTCTGTACGAAAAACTTTGATGATACTAGAGAATTGAGTTTGAACCAGAGTGGCAAAATCACGATAAATTTTAGATAAGTCAGATTTACTCATAAGATAAATCTAAGTGTATTTGGAACTACCCATAGTGGGTGTAGGAGAAAGTCCCCAAATATCAGAATGGACAAGATCAAATGGTGCAATAGGTACATAATCACTTTTATTAAAAGGTAAAACATGATGTTTTGCAAGTTGACAAGAAACATATTCAAAATGTTCATTCTTAACAGAACCTAGACTTCCCTGAGAAACTAAAGTTTTTAAATGACCAATGGAAACATGACTAAGGCGGAAATACCATAAATCAAGTGATGATGTTGAAACAGCAGACTACAGGATGTAGAAAATAAATGAGGTAGAAGCCAAAGGTGAATCAACTCAAATAGACGACCAACTTTATGGCCTGTCCCAAAAATCTGTCCCGTCTGGGGATCCTGCACAGAACATCCAAAAGGTGTAAAGAATAGATGCAAATCCAAATCACATAATTGGCCAACATATACAAGATTAACTTTGAGTTTGGGAATAAGAAAAGTTTCAGGAATAGAAATATTTGATGTAGAAATATAGCTTATGTGACTAATATCCATAGTAGAACCATCAGCTATATGGATAGGTGGTAAATAATAATTTTTTGACTATAAAGAAAAAATATGAGAATCGGAGGTCATGTGATTACTACAAGTAGAATCGAAATACCAAGAAATACCTGAAGTGACAGAAAGGTTTGTAGATGGAGAAGATTTAAACAAAACCTGTTTAAGCATGGATTCAACATCAGTGAGGGTAATAGCCGGAGAGGAAGATTCAACCAGCATATCACCAACATCAGTGATAGTAGCACTTCTGCAGCACGATATGGACCAGACTTAGGTTGGAACTATCCTAATTTTGCTAAAGTGCGATTGGATTGTTGGGACAGTTTGATGAAAAATGACGAGGTCCTTTCTTGCGACAAATACGACAAATGTGTATAAGACAATGTAAAAGCCAATGACCAAGATCATGGAAATAACAGCATTCCCTTGGTTGAGATGAACCTGAAGGAGCTGGTGTGGCCAAAGCAGTTTCAGTGAATTGGTGACCAGGATTAGAACTTGCAGTCTTGAGAGAGCGAAGGCGAGTTTTCTCAAAAATAACCTCTGAAAATGTAGTCTCAAGAGTAAGTAATGGAGACCTATGCAGTAACGATGCACGAATAGGTTGAAAGTCATCATAAAGACTCATGCGAAATACCATCAAGCGTTGATAATCTCGAAGAGCGAAGTACTTTGCGACATCTGCAAGAGTATCCTATTTGGGATCCAAAAGTGCCAGTTGATCCCAAATATTACTAAGAGTAGCAATACTGAAGGAATTAACAGGCTATTGTGGCTCTTATTTTATGTGATATAAGGTAGTCAAAAGTTGATATTGACTCGCAAGACTTTTAACAGTGTATCGATGGGTAAGAATATTTCATAATTTCTTGGCAGTATTAAAATATTCAAATTATTGACGTATAGAAATAATAGTAGTGTTGCGGATCCAGGTGATAATTTGATAATTTTTACTGTCCTAAGCTTCAAAGCGATTATTGAATTTAGCAATCAATTCTCCTTCTAGTTGTGTTGGAACAATTGTAGATCCATCAACAATACACCGCAATTTTTGACATTTGGAAGAAACTTTGCATATCTTGAGTCCATGAAACATAATTCGGTCCATACAAAGTAGTTGAAATAGGATGGGATACATCTGATTGAGCCATGGTAGTGAAACAACAATTGAAAACCAAGAAATGAGTAATAAAATAAGTAACGTTGTAAAGAAAGTCTACTTTCTGAGAAGAATCACGGAAAACTAAGCACACACATTGAACTCAGAAGACCAAAAACAATAGGGAATCGGACTAAATCGGAAGAAAATCGGTCAAAAAAGCCTAAATTGGACAAGGAAAATTTGCTGACCAGTGAACCGAACCAAATCAATCCAAGACTGAACCAGAGATACAAAACCGCTAAAATGGCATGTAGATGACGAGGCAAGAAGCGTGAGGTGGTCAATGACGTGGCAGATGACGTGGCAGTACACGTGGACCGTGGGTATGGACGTGGCGACATGTTGGCGCTAACGTGGTTAATGATTTGGCAGAGGGCTTCCTAGCAAGAAGGAAGCGTGTTTCACAAACACAGTTTTAGAGAAACTGAAGAAGGCGTGTTCTTGAAACATACCTTTGCTTTATTTTTCCTTGGCTGGACTGTTTTCTAGGGTAGTCCAGTTACAGTGAAGGGGCGCGTGGAAGTGCATGAGGAAGATTTTGGCGGCCGAAAAACGACTGGAACAAGGCCGAGGACTGGGGAACACCTTTTGGATGATGGGTGTCCGTTGATAGACAACAACGGAAAATTGGGGTAATATTCTAAAGAAAATTTCAAAAGAAGGAGAGAAGAAGAAAAAACCTTGATGATATAAAAATCCGAGAATTAACTAATCAGACCCCGGGATGCGGCTCTGATACCATGAACGAATTTTTGAAGAAGAATTATAATTCTTTTGTATGTGCATAATGATACAAGAAACTCTCTTAAATAGACTACTCTATGATACAAATAAGGAATGTCTTGCTAATCAAGACCTATAATTAAGCAACATAATATACACTTAATAAACTTATACAATTAAATATATTCTTAACATATATAACAAAAGTTAAATAGGTTAACATTGTTAATCATTAGACCATCAATGTCCTCAATTTATCTGATTTTCAGTTCCTTGTCCTTGAAAATGCTCCAGCAAGAAGCATCCGACTGAATCTGTGATATGATAGATGCTAGCCTGCGGGTTTATCCAATCGAATAGTTAGGGAGAAACGTGGTTGCTGCTATACTGGTGTTAACACTAATCTGTATATAAGACTTGAGTTACCGTTATTTACTATGTAGGGAGCTTGAATTGTTTGCTCTTTATTTTGGAGCTTTCATGTAGACTCTTAAACAAGAAGCCTCCGTATTCTCAAGTTGGCAAAATGCATCCTGTGTTAGGAGTGGTAGCTTTTGTCAAATGTGCCAATCCCAAGTAGTAGCTCCCTGTGACTAACTTCCTTTGGTTGCAGCTATATTGCTAACAGATTTCGGAGGAAAGCACAATATAGTGTTAGAAGCATAAGGAAGAAAATACTGTAATTGTCTTTTATAGGGCAAGTGATGTCTGTACTATAACCATGACAGTTTAACATACCAGTAATGGCGGAGATATGGATCAAGACTAGATAATAACGAGTTAACAACTTTGAAGATACTGTCCATTAGATTAGGAAAGTGGACTGCATAAGCCTCATTTGAACATCTAGATCTGTGCTTAGTACAGTTAAATATACAGTACCAACTACCATTCAGTTAATGTGGCCTTGTCTCAAGTTAAAGTGCATTAGCTGCTACTTGGCTACCTGGATATT
This sequence comes from Cinchona pubescens, assembly GCA_025175665.1. Classification (NCBI taxonomy): domain Eukaryota; kingdom Viridiplantae; phylum Streptophyta; class Magnoliopsida; order Gentianales; family Rubiaceae; genus Cinchona; species Cinchona pubescens. Next base: position 2,463,621 of record JANKKI010000254.1, on the reverse strand, counting down.
CTTGTCCTAGGATTAGTAAGGAATAGAAGTATTTGGGCAAACCTATTGCAGTTTGCCTTAAACTTTGGACTCGACAAGAAAAAAAATGAGAACAACAATCATTATTCAAGGCTTACCATCTTTGAACCTATCTCGCTCATTTCTCAGATTCAAAGAATATAGCTGGTTTAAGTTGTCTTCCTAAATGGCTTCTTGATTAACTGTCAATTTCCCCTTTTCAGGTGAGTGCAAAACTCCTGCAAATGGGCAAAAATTTCAGCTCCAAATTGCCAGCAACATGCAAGTAGCTTCTGTGGAATATGGAATGCATTTTGAGCTGGGGTTTGGCCAACCTGTGGTAAATGTGATTTCAATTGAAGTATAATTATATCAGTGGTGAATATCAATTCTCTGCATCTTTTGATACTATCCATTTGTTTCTCTTCATGATGGCTCAGATTTGTGCTAAATACCCTTATGGAGAGCAATGTCATGGAGTCTATGCAAATTATGGGCAGCAAATGACTGTGTGTATTCCCTCTAATTTCTGGCTACTAGTTACTAAAATTCTAATTCACATTCGTAGTTTTCATTGAAATATATCTCCTAACTTCATACCTTCCTGCATTATGTTTTTTCTACCATTCAGAAGTACTGTCATTTTTCCTGCAAAATAAGTAAATATAGAATATATTGAAGGCAAATGTATACTCTTTCAAATCTCATATGATTTTCAGGTGAGTTCATGTGTTGCCAATCTAAGTACCAATACTGAAGTCCTAAATCAGCAAACTAAGTACAGAAAAGAGTAAGTTCGTAGGATATGTTTTTTGATTCATATGTACACAGGAATGCTGCATGAACGCAGTTGCCTAGTGAGTGGAATACCTGATATAGGCAAACTGATGAAGTGATCATTCAGGACATAGGACTTCAACTTGATGTGGAGATTACACAGTTCCAAGAGTAGATACTATTTAACTACGCATAGAAATATCATAAACATTTAGCATAGTTTTGTACCCTTTCAAGTGATAGATGCGACTGGATGAGATTGGAGGTTCACATATTTGCCTCTCACTAATTTCAGTGCCGGATCATGCTGCCACTGAATTCAACCACTGATGAAGCGCCAATATTTGTCAACGCTAAGCAGTATAATGGAATATTGAGGCGCAGACAGTACCGTGCAAAGGCAGAACTGCAGAACAAAGTGCTGAAAAAACGTAAGGTAAACATGAATTTTTCTGTTGGCAGTTTTCAATCAAGATTAAGTGTTCTTTTACTCACACACCTTCCTACAATTTAATAAGCTACCGTCAATGCTTCCCTTGATTTGGTTTTCAAGATGATGGTAGTTATGCTTGCTTATAGTTACTCCAACATGCTTTTCCACACTAGATGAATTCTTTGGAAATGTTCTTAGTTGCTAAGCCTGAGTGAACTTTTTCAAATCCTCCCCCAACACACACCCGCATCCCACACAATCTCAAAGAAGAGAAACAAATATTCTTGTGTGGCTCCATAATTTGGCTTTGCATTGATGGCTTACAGCCATATTTACACCGGTCACGCCATCTCCATGCAATGCGCCGTCCAAGAGGTTGTGGTGGCCGCTTTCTGAACACAAAGAAGTTGAATGGCAGCAATATTACTACTGATGACAAAGGGATTGCTAAAGGACAATTGTCACAACCTACTGGTTCCCAGAGTTCTGAAGTCCTGCAGTCTGATAGTGGAAATTCAAGTTCACCAAGAAATTCTGATGGCTGCAGGTCAATTAATTTGGGTTCAGAAGTGACTAGTGTGTACTCCAGGGGAGATCTCGATCCATTTCCAATTAATCTTTGCCCAACAATTCAGTCTCTGCCCAGTATGATGAATGCTGGTCATGGCACTGTCCTGCCCAGTAAATGGATTGCAGCTGCAGATAGCCGCTGCAACCTCAAAGTCTGATGGCAAATGGGATTGAGTGGGTCCAGTTTCTGGCCTCAAATCCCGTCCTTCACGCAACCAAATGGAAATTCTGGTGCTACCAGCTTTTGGTTGCTTCCATAGGCAACTCATTCTTGGCTTATCAGCATTAAGGCTGTCTCTGATATTTCAAGCTCTCCAGCAATTGGAATGGTCAGAGACATCAGGGCCTTAATGCTCTGTAAAATAGTTTATGTAATATGGGATTTTATTCCCATTGTTCAAATAAGAAGGAAAGGACCTAAGATTCCTTGTTTTGTGAATGCTGCTGGTGTTAAAATTTGGTGGTGGATTTGGAAGTTTTGTTTCTCGTAAGAATCTTGAACTGGTTTGTGTGCTTAATAGACTTGGACTTTGTGTTTGTTTTATTGGTGCTCTTATCAGAAGAAGTTTACATTCTTCAACAGTTTTGAACTCTCAAAATTGAATAATATGATACAGGTTGGACATAGTTATTTCAATCAAATCTCATTTTGCAGCCAATTGCAGATTGCACAATAGTAGAGGGACATTTCCAGTTCAATGTATTCGTAATTTCATCAGCACAGAGTGAAGAATGATTTAATACGCATATGCTATGATTGTTTCACCTGGATTTATTTTATCTAATACTTTTATACCAAAAATGAGTTATAAGTACATAACCAACCCTTTGCAAAAATAAATACAGACTTTCAATTTTGTGTCATATAAAAGAAACGTAATTTTTTTGTCTACTCACTTATTTAGTCACATATATAAATATATTTATTTTTAATTAATCGTCAACTAATATTTTTTAAACTTTTCATATAACTTAATACTTTAGTTGTCATATGAGTCAATCGACTCGATCCTTATTGGCCCACATTTTCCTTTTACCCGCCAGAAAATTACATTAGTCTCCATCAATTCAATAGGTTCCCGTGGCACCATGGAGCACCAAGCAAGCACGACTTCACCTTCAGTAAAAAGAATCCCAAAATTGCGCTTTCTGGGATTGGAAAGCCCCTGATCTTATCTCAAAAGATCTCCTCGCTTATCTGTTTCCCTTTCAAGAAAAGTCTAATATTAATCCCAACCTTCATCATCATCCTCATTTCCGATAAAAATGTCAGCTTCTTCTTTATCAGTGGCTGTTGCAACACCCGCTAAAGTCAACAATTCTTCATCTTCTTCTTCACTTGAGCACCGCCTTTCACTTTCCACCATTTACTTCCCATTTAAACCAGCAAAACCCATAAATTTTTCGAAGCTCAAACTCCATCTCCGCCTTCTAAATTCTCCATCGTTTTCTCTGGTCATTTGTGCTTCTGCTGCTTTTGATGGGTTTGAAACCACCCAAAATACACAACTTTTAGAAGAAGAAGAAGAAGAGGGTGTGGAAGAAAATGGCGGGTTAGCTGTGCCTCAATCAACTGAAGGTCGTAGATTATATGTGGGAAACCTGCCTTACTCCATGACTTCTTCCCAGTTATCCGATGTCTTTGCTGAAGCTGGCCGTGTTGCTTCTGTTGAGGTCTCTTTATTGCTTTTATTTGTAAAAATTGCTTCTTCTTCTTTTTTTTTTTTTTTTTTTTGTGAATTTATGGTATTCAGATTGTTGTGTCCTGGCATTGGAATGTAGAATAGTATCTTTTTTATGGGGTTGGCATTTTAAAGTCTGTAATTTTTAAGAAATGCAGAATTCAGGTGATGCTGATTTTTGTTCTTCTATTTTTTTACTTTTGTGTGGTTGTTCGTGTGTTTAAGATTGTTTATGATAGAGTGACGGATAGAAGTCGTGGATTTGCATTTGTTACAATGGGGAGCTTTGAAGAAGCAAAGGAAGCAATTCGGCTGTTTGATGGATCTGTAAGTGGATTGTTCTGATTTTCTTCATACGACAATTCTTTTAATACTGCTTTTTCTGTGTCTTTCATTTGCTTGGTGTTGTTTTTTGTAAAATTCTTGTTCAGTACTACTTGCTTTATGATTTGATGGACAGTGTTGAATCTAGACTAGTTGATTACCAAAATTTATCAGTTTCCATATAGCCAATTGAGTACGAAGACATGAAACAGCTTGTTCATTTGTGCAAAGTAGACACTAAGATATTTTGTTTTGAGAGTCTGATTTTAGATTGGTTGATTCTGAATGATTTTCATCTGAAGTAGTCTGGCATGATCTTTCTATTACAGAAATGTTCTTTCTTAGTGTATGGCACCTAATCCACATAATCACCTCATTACACAATTTGAGGTGGTTTTCTGATAATGCATTCATTTCTTGTTTTCCCTTTTTCTGTAAGTTCTTCCACAATGAACTGTTTGTAATGTGTGAAGTTTGATACTACAGCATCTACTTGCAAGGGGAAGGGATGGGAGTGACTAGGAATACCGCTATTAGAGGGACATACTGGTGGTGCAGAGGAATGATCAAATACATTAACTGTTGTTGATTGAACTTAATCAATTAGTAAAAGAATGTAAGCTAAGTGGCTTTATGGATGTGCCTGATAATAGTTCTCCTCTTCACCTTGCCTTATTTAAACCATTGAGAACAGCAAGTTGGAGGCCGAACCGTGAAGGTGAACTTTCCTGACGTGCCACGAGGAGGTGAACGAGAAGTTATGGAACCAAAGATCAGAAGCAGCAAGCAAGGTTTTGTAGATAGTCCTCATAAGATCTATGCAGGAAACCTAAGCTGGGGACTAACCTCTCAAGGTCTTGGAGAAGCTTTCCAAGACCAGCCAGGATTCTTGAGTGCCAAAGTTGTCTATGAAAGGGATACCGGAAGATCCCGTGGTTTTGGGTTTGTTAGTTTTGCTTCTGCTGAAGAAGTGGATTCCGCCCTTGATGCAATGAATGGAGTGGTAAGTTGGTATTGAGATGATCTTTATGATGTTGTAACATTTTTGCTTATTAATCCATTTCTGCGTAATACTTTCTTCAGGAAGTGGAAGGCCGGCCTTTACGGTTGAATTTGGCACAGCAAAGATCTGTCATCTCTCCTCCATCAGCGCTTGAAACAAATTCGGAGTCAGATAACTAAAACACTCAGTCAAACAGATGTCATGTTCTCATCTGTTGGCACCTAAGAAGGGAATGAGTACTGCCATATTCATCTCTTAGCGCAATTTTTTTTTTTTGAGATTCATAGAGAGTTTGAGTTCAATATCTTTTTATTCCTCTCAATTCTACTGTTTGCATATTTTTATCCACTGTTCATGCGGTGTAGTTACTTCCTATTTTACAGAGAAAGCTGCCTTGCAAAGGCTTGTTTATGAAGATTAATATATTCTGACCTGATTGTTCTCAACATATCATCAACAGAAGATGAATTTTCATAAAAGCAGTCGTTGAAACTTATTTTTCCTGTATATTCTGAAAGTTTTTGGCCCTCTCTTTAAGTTATTTTGTGAAAAGCTAAATGTGAAATTTCGATCCTATAAGAGTAAACGAACTGTGCGCGATGAGAGAGAGAGAGAGAGAGAGAGAGAATTGGTGTGTTAATCCACAGAAATCTGCTGCACGACAAATGCAAAAACTATAGAAATAAAAAAGAAATAGAACAATTTAGACAGTGACTCTGGAACAAAATTATACAGCTCTTATAACACTACAACACAGCTGCAGTGGACTTTAATATGGGGAATACGTACTCCAGAAATTTAAAGGTCAACTTTTGCACATGAAATTAGAAATCCTCAGGTTTGGACTGAGACCCATCACAGCTTAGGATATCACCGACCTCATGGTCCAGTGTCTGCCTTAAAATTGAAAGCAAAAGAGCAAAAAGATTTTCCGATAAAAGAGCGAGGGTATATGCACTGTATGGAAAACTTAAAGAAAAACCCAAAAAATGTCGTAGTGAAACATGTTCACCAATCACTCAGTACCAACAATATTACCATAAAATAAAATTGTTGTGCAAAAAGAAATTAAAAAAAGGATAATTACTGTTGAAGTGGATTGTGCAACTGTTACAACAATTGGGATAAGCTAGGGTTGTTCTTGCAATTTTAATGTGAATCCACGTGTCAGCTCGTTTGCTTTCTCATGAAATCGCAGCTTCAGCTTTTTCCTAGCACAAGAAAATAACAGTCATATTTGAGTTATGCTTCTCCAAGCTAAAGCATTACAATCTTTTAAACAGCTTCATGACCAGCAAGAAGTGCATCTGCTGCAGAATCAATGTCTTGAGGGAAGAATACCCTGATCAAAATTCGATTCCGAAGCTTCAGATATCAAACAACCATTTTTGCAGAGAAAAACCGAAGTTTATTTTTTTATTTTTTATTTTTTAAACTCTCAGACAGCATCCTGCCCTGTCAAATGACCTTATTTTATCAACTTTTAATATATTTGTCCTTTTTTCTACATGACAAAAATCATTCATGTCCAAGAGAGACAAAATCCAGTAAAAAGCATTTTCAATTGATGGGTTTCTCACAAACAGGAGAAATGTTAAATGAAATCACCTGCAACTGTTGTGGTACAATGTCTTGCTCAATTGATCTATATCACCAATACCTTTACACCCAGCGACCACCTCAAGCACTTGCCTAGAGATTATTGCATTGTACTGTAGATGCAGAAGTTTATACAGAAAGAAAAGGCAAGTTGCAAAAGGATGAAGATCACAGACAAGTTGCTTACAGTTTATTCATTAAAGCTTCAGTAGACATGTAAAAGGAAGTATTTAAGAAACTTCATATATCACATGGCGAAAACCCATGCAATTCTTGAGATATTGTTTTCCTTTTTTGGTTGAATTGTTAACCAAGGTGTAAATCCCTTTTAATCCCAACAGCGAAACTTAAAATACACAGATTTGTAAATGACTGGAATTTGACTCATCATTTTTCAAACCAATGACTGAAAAATGAGAAGTTTTTAACCACATACCGTACTAGACAAGGTTCATTTCGACCTTTAATTGTGCATTCCGGATCATATTTCTCTTTCTTCTTGGATGGCCACGAAGATTTCACAAAATTAATCCCTGCATGAGTATTCTTGATTTCACAATATGGAGAATCTGTTTCAATCATCATTCTCTCCGTCGGTATGCCCCTAACAACATCAAGGTTCTCATTAACTGTCTTAAGTGAGCAACCATTCACACCTTCAAGAAATAAGGAAGGAAAAGGAAAAGCAACAAACAAAGACAGTAAAAGGTGAATTTAACGTCACTATTCCCAACTTTAAAACCATAGCACGTGATACAGCTTAAAAATGTTAGAAGAATTCAGAGAAGAGCACTAACCTATAAAAAGTTTACTGAATGAAAGAAATTTATCACGGTCTTCTGCACTGCCAGTAAAAGAGTGAGCAACCCCACCACAGAACCTATAAGACCAAAACAGGGATGTGGTCAAATGCACAAATCAAAATGGCTCTAGTAATAACAGAATAGCATGGAAACCATAAAAATTAGGGCTGAAACTTCACTTGCAAACTGGTCAATCAGAAGAAAGATGAGGAAATATTTTCCAATGTTCCTTAAACTGTTAGCTAACTATCACTAAGTTCTTACATTTACTAAAGCAACCAGTGTTATTACAGCCTCATTTCAAATTTGAACAATTCATAAGAAAGATAGTATCAAAATGTTAAAGATGCAACCCCGCATTCATTTTGCATTATAAATATGACTCATCATGACAGAGACTATTCTTGGTAATAGTTTGGAGCAATACACCACAAGTAGGAAAATTAATTATGCTTTTGGTTCTCATTGGCCGGATTTAGCATTTTTACCTCTCCTTATTTCCCTCCAAAATATTACAGAAGTCCCCAGCAGCAGCCCGCATGTGAAGGAACATTGGAAGTTTCATGGCATGTGCTAATTCAAACTGCTTCTCAAAATATCTAGTTTTCAACAGAACAAAAGATAACTGGAACTGTACAATCAGTACAACATTAAACAAGTACACTTAAGATAATAAAAAAGGAGCAGCATTTCTTGTAGATCCTTCCATAAACCTCCTAAACTCGGCAAAGCTTTTAAAGGAATGAAGAAGACCATATAATATATGAGTCAAGCACGTACTTTTGCTGAATCTCGGCTGGGCAAAAATGAAGCCTGTCATAGTCCAGACGGTTTAGCACATTCACCAATTGCCACCACCTTATAAAAATTAGTCCAAAGTATTAGGAAATTCACAACAAAAATATATCTGGCAAGATATAAGTATCTAAATACTCATCTCCATCTCATTCTATATAAACATAAACCACCTGAGTATACCTTTCCTTTCTCAACCCCTTCTTTTGCCAATGAAAGAAGAGACTGAAAATGCTTTTCCGGATCCCCACTCTCATCAAACTCCTGAAAAGTGCAAAAATCACAAACATATCAATGCACTCTCACTGTCACAAACATTGGCAAAATTATTGCACCTAAAACAAGACCAAAACAAAGACACTCACTTTGCATCGTGTTGGGTGCACACCAACAGTACAGAAAAGTCTAGCTGCAAGAAAAAAATAGATTGGCTTGTCAATGAGAGGCCAATACCGAGAAAGAAAAACAACAGATATCATTAGCCAAATTGTGAAAAAAAAAAACGAGTCAGACAGACCATCAGTTTCTGCAATAGCAAGAGCTGTGTCTTTTGATTCCTCAAGTGAACCACCAGTAACCTTGAGCAACCAACTAAACACAATCAATCAACTGTTCCCAAATCCAGAAAGTAAATCTTTATCATCACATAAACCTCTATATTTTTGTTACCCCAAGAAAACAGAATGAACTAGAAAATGACAAAATTTAGGATTTTATCCATCATCAATTATACAAAACAATAAAATATCAAACACGACATCAAATAGAGCTTCAAACATTCGAGGTGACCAACCAAAAAAATGTCAGCTTTCCCCCATCTTCGTGTTCGATTATCTAACATAAACATATAGACCTTCACTGGATGGTGGACGGTTATTATTAGCCCATCTAATGTACTCCGAGTTTATTTCTATCCCTTTCAAAGATTTTCCAATAAAACAAAGAGCAAACAATGTATAATCAAAAAACACAAACGCGTATTTTAAAAAAATAAATAAACCAATTCTTTATCAAGAAAAAATAGTATAAAAAAAGTTCATCGGAAGTAAATTGATACGATTATTCGATCAACACCAGCACTCCAAGCCCTGCTGAGCACTGAAGAAATATCTGCCACATGGTATTGCTTGCCATTGTATATCCCTCTGAACATGCTATCTATAGAGGGTTTTGCATCAAGAATCAGATTACAACTAAAATAATAATTTTTTTTTTCAAATTAACGTGGTCTTGGAAGATTTCAGAGTTGACACACCTGTTAAATTGACTGCTATATCTGTTCAAATTAAACCAGCAAAAGAAAAAAATTATTAAAAAAAAAAAGAATAGTGTTTAATTTAAGAGGAAATACAAAAAAGGGTCACTTGCCAATCATTCGAATTTTCGCCATTGAGTCTGTTGAGAGCCGGAGATGAATGCTGTGAGAATGGAGTTTTGAGATGGTGGAGGAGGAGGAGAATAAATAAATAAATATACAGAAATCGGGGAGAAAAAAATATAAAGGGTTAATTTCACATTCCTCCCCTGTGGTTTAGCATAATTACAGGAAGCTCCTCTGAATGGAGGATATTAAAAATTACACTTACCTCCACATTTTGACTTTTAAGATAACCAAACACACCCAAAATGATGGCATCATCCAAATATCTCACTAATTTTCCCGAATTACCCTTTCTAATTTCAAAAGGAATTATTTTCACCTTCATCTTTTTCCTTGCCACCATCTCAAATAACACAATGATGATTGAATAACCTAAAACTAATTTTTCTAGTTCTTTGTTGGCATCTCATCATCAACATTCCAACATTTTACATGTTAAACATTACATACGAGTATTTTACTAGATAGTGATTACATGTACTAATTAATGAATGACAATGATTACAGAAATATAACAAGCCTACATATTAGTTTTGGAACCCAAGTATTTGGGATAATTGAAAAAGTTGCAATCAATTACAATATTGACTATAGAATAATAAAGATTGTGCTTTACATTTTCTAATATATCATATAATCTAAGTATGCTTACAGCCAAATAAGACCTATATTTACCAAAAAAAAAAAAGCCATTTTTAATATCCACTGAAAATGGCTAATGATTTGCAGCAAATAAGAATATAGAATATAGAATATAGATTTGCTTTTTGGTGTAGTATAGCAAAATTGTTGACAAATTTAGACATATATTAAGTTTCTGCATCATGTGACCAACAAAAAGATTTAAAAAAAAAAACACATGAAAATAGTTTCAACATCAAGACTATTAAACAATATAATTCATTACAAATAATTCATTACTCAAAATTATTACAACCTTTTAAAGATGAGAAAAGAAAGGCATATTCTCATATGGAATTTTTAGATTTCATTAGATATTTGTTTGGTATGTGAATTAAGGCAACGCTAGTCTAGTCATTTTGTACCAAAAAGGAGAGGTAAGTGTAATTATCCAAATTTGAGGGATGTAAGTATAATTATACTAAACCTTAGGGGAAGAATGTGCAATTATCCCAAATATAAAGGAGGCTTCAAAATCATCCGTCAGTGCGTTTAGAAGTTTGTTTCATCCTTGAACGCGCTTTTCACATCTACCGTCAGTGATGTTGCGGAAGCGGTTCCTCGTAACCCTAGCAATAGGGATTTTGATATTATAGTTTAATACACAAATTTTGTATATCTATCAATCATTTAGTAGTACTACTTACCAGTATTTTTTAGGGTCTTCATCCTTACCATCAATTCGAAAAATCCATTAAATCGATGTGTTTCAAATAAAAATAATAAAATATTTATATCACTTTTTTAAATCGGATCAAATAAAGAAGATCACGTAGAGGATCATATTTTGGTGACTCATATGAGTATCCAATCCTATCTATTTCAAGGGTAAATTTATAAATTTCCTTAATTGGGTTTTTTGAAACTTAAAAGTTAATAGGATTATTACTACACTTAGTATCATTTCGATAGCCTCTTATAGATCTTACATATTCTCATTTTCTTTCTCACATCTTTTTTCGTTTTCCTCTAGTCCTCAATCGCCTTTTCGTCTTTCTTTGTTGGGATGTAAGCCTTATCTGTTGGGATGTAAATATTTTTTATACAATATATTTTGTTTAACACTTGAAGACTTAACTTGACTGTTGCGACGTAAGCTTGGTGTGATGTAAGTAAAATGTATAAAATTAAATTAATTAATATTGTTTTTATTTTTTCATATTTTGTTGTATATAGACTCAGGTACAATTCTATCCGAATCCTCCCTTTTGTAGGTACCAGATTGATAGGGTAAAGGGTCGAAATTTTATTGATGATCGAAGAGAGTCGAATATCATTTTTAACTCATGGACTGAATACCCGATCCATAAACACTCTTAGTATTTTCTAACTGATGTAGCCATCGAATATTTTCCAACTCCTATGCCTTGTTAAATTGCTTTCACTTGAGTTTTATTCTTTGAAATTTGAAAATTAACTAGCAGCATTAAATTTATTTTACTTATGAGTCATGATGAATAAAATTGGTGGATTGTTGATCAAATGGTTGGTGACAACAAAGAGTACAATGGTAGTAGGTTGAAAAAAAAACAGGAAGTTCTCAAAACAAAAAAAACATGTATCTAACAAAAATAAATAAATCTTATATGAACAGACCGATAGGGGTAATGTTATAGGATATATGAAGGAAAAATTTGTATATGAATGAAAAAGCATATACAACAAAATATAAAATCTGTGAATCGCACGTTAATTTTACAATTAAATTCACAAATATATAGATAGATTTAATCGAGCTAGATTTCTGATGCACTTCTCTTCAATTTTCTCTAATGGTTTTTTATATTTAAATAATTAAAATTCATAAAAATTATCAAATTATATTAATAATTTTATTTGAATAAGTAGACCAACATATGTTAAAACCAAATTTATTCGTAAATATTTTATCATTCAATGTGCACAAAATATTTGAATAATGTAAAATGGATAAAAATCAAAACAAAAATTAAAATATTTAATCAAACAGAAAAACTTAATTTATTTATTTTCAAATTTTATATATATAAAAAGTATGTGTAAGAAATTACATTATGTACTAATATGATTTTAAAATATATTTTTTTATAAGATATATTAATTTTTTTTTTTTTCCAATTACTTAAAAGAAATCTAACTCGATTTGATGCATGCAAATGCAATAGTTTGTCGTAACCTCGAAAACCTGGGTGTGACGGTTGAATTATGAGCCTAGTCCGTAATTTAGTGGGCCCATGCATAAGAATCTTCGGCTACCTCGGAACACTTTCCCGCCTAGAGATTCTCCCGCCGGCTCCTCATCTCTGCCCTATCTCTTTAATAAATGCACCAAACTTCCGCAGTATCAACGTCATACTCTATTATCATCTTACTCGCTCTACTTTCTCTCTCCTCTTTCATAAACATCATCGTACCCTGTAAGTTTTATTAAGGTTCTTTTCGTTCTTATATACATTTACCCTTTTGTTTTATTTAATCAGCCTTTTTTGCTTTCATCTTATTGTTGATCGCTCGATGATCGTTTTTAAATGTTTCTAGGTTATCTTGATGTTTGGTTCATGAAATCGACGAGGGGTTTTGTTTTTTATCTTTGATTGAGGAAAGAAAATGAAAAGGGTAATTATTTTTAGGGAAATTCTATTGTAGGCTTGTGTTAGCCCCCTTGGCATAATTTCACCCGTCGGCAAAGCTGCGTGCATGCCTGGCCCAACTGGCCTGCACGTCGGCTAGGCAGACTGCCCGTCGGCAAAGGCAGTGTGCGAGAAATTGAAAACGGAGGTGGGCCGACCTGAGCCGTTTTCGTGCTAAGTGTTTTGGACTTATGCATTCAGGGTTTGGAAGTCCTTAGGAAAGATTTGGCAGCAATTGGAGCAACTTTAATTGGGTCTAAGGTGGCCCGAACGCCTCCCCTGATTTTCAATTATTTGGTATCTACTGCTGTCACTTGGGGTTTTTTCTCCAAGCCTTATATAGGGAAGGTATGCTCACTCACTTCCGGGGTGGCCGGTGGGGTTGGCCACCGGGCGGGCATGGCAGCCCGTGAGCATGGCTGGGAACCTTCCCCCATGTCCTAAGAGTGCTAGGCATGGTCGAGTTGGCTTCAGGGACGGATGTGGGCAAACGTTGGTGTTGGACAGCCGATAGGCACGGTGAGCTGGGAAACGTGGGCAGTGCTGCACGGTAGGCACGTGCATGGACCGATGGTTAGCCGAGCTTGGTAAATTGTGTTCCTTGATGTTGGCTAGCTGCATGGGCCTCTTGGCAAGGGCTGTGCAGGACGTGAACCGTGAGTTTGTTGCTGGAAATCCGCTGAGCAGATATTGGGCGATTAGCCTGGGTGGTTACCAGGCAGCCCCGAAACGTGGGGGCTGACAATCCGCTGAGCAGCCTTGGGCGATTAACCTGGGCGGTTACCAGGCAGTCCCGAAACGTGGGGGCTGACAATCCGCTGAGTAGCCTTGGGCGATTAACCTGGGCGGTTACCATGCAGCCCCGAAACTTGGGGGCTGACAATGTGGACAGCAAAGCTATCACAACGACCCACTTCCCCCTATGCCCCATAAATAGACCTGGTAGTCAGCAACCAAGAAAGAAACGACACAGAACGTTTGACTATATAAGAGGAACCTTGGTTTTGTGCTGCACACCAGGTGTTTGTGAAAAAGTTCCTGTTGTATACTTGTGCGATAGTGATACAAAGGTTGGCCGGTTTTCGGCTGTAAATTGCCGTGTGCTTTGTTTTCCTTTCGTTTTTAATTGTTGCCAGTTGCTTGTGTGTGATCCAACGAATTGGCTGACTAGCTAGTGTGCTAGGCCATCACATTTCCGTTTGCTCAGTTCCGCTGCGTTTTAGCACGGTTTTGTGACAGCTTGTATGTTGTTGTTTTCGTAGACTTGTATGTTTGTAAAGCTAAAGTATAACCTACAGAACAAATGATATAGTACCCTAATGGAAAATTTGAGTACACCCAAGAATCGTGCGTGCCCTCTGAAGGGTAAAATTATTAGTATGTTTTGAAGCCCCTTATTATGAGCATCATAATAGTATCATCCATCAAAGGTTTTTGTAAAACAACAGTAAAGAAAACCATGAAGTTACTTTCTTTGAACTTCTTTCTGTTGAATTTTAAAATAAAAGTTCCCGCAAGTAGACAACATTTTGCTGCAATGTGGTAGAAGTGGACTTTTTTTTATTTTTTTATTTTAGGGGACATTGTAAAAATGTTAGTTGTATTGAAAAGCGGGATCTCTGTCCTGTATCACAGGGTTAACAATCACAGTCTGGGTTGTGCCAGATTATTTGAGGCCAAAACTAAACTAAATCTAAATTGATGGTTTAGATGAAATATTTACTCGATTGCCAGCAGAATAAACGGATATAGTTGTTGGCTACATTATACAGGTGAAGATGTACAATTTTTGGTTTTGAGTGTACATTGTGTGTGTGACAATGTACATCTCTTCAACAATTAAAATTGATTCAGGTTGTCATGACTTGTATACCAGGAATTTGGAGTGTCCTTATTATTTTGTGGATTTCAGTTTGATGGCTCTGGTCAAATGTATATTAGTGACTGACCCCTTCATATTTGGTCGTATTGGTGTAGCTGTTCAGAAATGGAGAAAGTATTGGAGCTATGCTTCAGCTCTTCTGACTTTTGAAAGCATCTTGTTCTGCATAATGGAACCATTGGTTATGGAGACTGCCATAATCACTGCCAGATCACTTCTTTGGCTGATATATTGTCATGCAAATATTTTGGAGACTTGCTCGATAGATAAGAATTTTCTTTTAAAAGTGATTGACAAGTCAAAAAAGCCTATGGTGAAGTTATGGATGATGGTAAAACTGATGCTGGTCCAAATGGCTCTGATTGTGGTGGCAATGGTGAAAATGCTGATACATTTGACGGGGATTGGCATGGTGATGGAGAAGGAGATGAATATGAAGATGGTGATGATGATTTAGATGATGATGCTAGTGTCCAAGAAGGAAGTGATGAGCATGGGGAAGATGAAGATGATGATGGCTATGATTAGATGGACAGTGATGAAGAGGATGACGGTGAAGAATATGAAGATGAAGATGAGGAGGAAAAGTAAGTCTTTTTGTTTTCCTCTGAATTGTGTGTTGCAATATGTTCTCATTTCTAGAAGTTTAGGTGTGAAAATGTAATCTGTTATTTGTGTAATGAGAATAAGCTGTATTCACATTCTGGGATTTATTTCTTGAAGGCTTTCTGATAATTTGCATTCTTGTTTACTCAGTTGTGGTCTAGTTACATTTTATTATTTTAAAAAAAGAAATTAACTAGCAAAAGGAAGATACGGGAAAAATAGACAGAACTAGAAGTGTTTAAATCCTATTAATTACAATGCAGAAACCTCTACTGCTATAAATATTAAATAGCACTAGGGTAAGCTAAAGATATGGATAAACTTGGATTAATGGCCTAATCATCACTTAAACTTGTTTTCCAGTTGTGTGATGATGAGATAGTCACTTATCCTGAAGGGAGAGGAAAGAAGAAAAATAAAAGTAAAAGCACCCATTTTTTGCAAATTATTTTCAAAGTTCTGATTTTGTTATGGTCAAATCTTCCCAGCCTCTACTAGTCCTATATGTTCTTTGCTATAGACAGGAAGTATATAATCGATATCTTCACTTGTTTGAGATTAATCATGTACTGCCTTTACTATGAAATTGTGACCTTCTTGCTCAATATCATGCCATGTCGCAAGAAACAAAGTGGGATAATTGACAATGTGGAAGTTTATGCGGCACACAGGTGGATTATTATGTGCATCAAAATCCACAGAGGGAATGCTCTTCAATATACTTTATAATGTTAGTCATATGCTCTATCTGCTAGAAGTTGGAGTGCTTATTATACTTGTTCATATCTTTATTGTTGATTTTTCGTTTAGAACGGCGATCATTTGCCTCTCGGTTCTCTTGTATCAGATATGAGAATGTGTTTGAAGGATTAGTTTACCTTCTGCTGATTGATTCTCTTGTAACTTCTGCTGGTAGCGACAATGCATCAAGCTCTGAAGATGACATGGATGATGAACCCTTACTGAGTTATCACAGGAGTTCTATGCTTTGGATAGTTTCTCTATATTTAAACATGAATACAAAAAATCTAGACCTCCTATGTCACTTAATGTGACTTGCGAAGATTATTCTTCAGGATGGCTATTATTTAAATACGAAGTTGAAAGAAGTGGACACTTTTGCAGCCATAGTTATAAAGTCACTGCATTAGCTATTTGTGGCGATAATGTAATAGTGAACTGCCGCTGCGATTATTTTGCAAATACTGGAATTCTGTGCATTCATGCTCTACAAGTTCTTCAGTGCTTGAGACTTGAGAAGATCCCAGATTTTTACTTACTGAAGTGGAGAATGAAAAGTTGGAATGACAAGGATTCGTTCTTTCAAAAGAGAAGACATTGTCGGCCGTCTTTGGATGACTGCTTAAGTGGGTAAGTAGTCTCTCTCAAGTAAAGATGGTGCATTTATTTTAGGATTTTAATATAGTTGTCATAATCCAAACTGTCTTTTGTGGTACATCAAAATTGTCTTTTCTTTTTTCTGGCATCCTTATATTGACACTTGTATTTGTTTCTATCATCAAAGTGAAATTGGCAAAAGCCAGCGTTGAGACAGATGCCTTTGGAGATGATGTTTGTACAGATGCCGATCATTGTGGTGCACCTATACTGAGGCATGCAAAAGACATCTATGTCTCAAAAATTTATTATTTGTTTCACGAAGAATATAAGAAGTCTGAATACCTATTTACTCGTATTGGTCATGAGACAATGGATCGGAGAGGAATTGTGGTTGAAATTGAAGTTCGTGGGTATGGAGGTAGGGGCCAAACTAAGGTTCATGCTGAGACAAATGATGGCACAGTAAATTGCAGTTGTAGGAAATTTGAGTACTCCGGGATTCTCTGCAGCCATGCTTTAGCTGTCCTTGCTTGTTTATGCATAGTGAGGATCCCAACCAAATACATGGTTCCTAATTTTCTGAAAGATGCAAACATCAAAAGTGCAAAGGAAAATATTCATGGCCCAGGATACGGCGAATTGGTACAGTTCACTCGCTTCAGAGTTTTACAAAGCAGTTTTGAGACGTTGCAGCGGATGGCATACAGAGTTCTGAATTTCAAGTGTGGGCAGATGGATAGGTTTGAAAACTTCATTAAGGAAGCAGAATCCAAGTTAGGAGACTTTTCCTAAAAATGATGAGGAAGAAGAAAGCACGAGTGCAATAACACAAGAAAAGGAATGCAAAGGAAAAGCTACTGTCTATGATGATCAGCTCATGAAGAGTTTCACTTATAAAGAGTCAGAGACGAGCAAAAGGAATCTGTTTGAGCTGTTGAGCATGTCCCGGCGGTTCCGTTGATTCTTGGCATTGTATTTCGATACTTCCTTTTATCTATTCTAACGTTGGTACTCTTTTGGTTTTGAGGAAAGATTTAGTTTGCTGATGCTAATTAGACAATGTTGCCAAGTTTGTATTACGCCCAATGGATACTTTATCTGAGAAAATAATTAAGTCGACCACGACTATTGACTATTTTCATAACCATATTATTGGTGAGTTCTTTGGTAGAAAATTCACCTTTTCCCTACTAATTATGCTTAATAAGGACTAAGCACAAACGTAGTATAGGAGAAGTTGAACGCGTTTTCAAGGCTGCCTGTTCAAATTCTAGATAAATTTCCTCCACTCTGAATCTGCCATTTGGGAAGTAAATCAACTCCTACGTAATCTTATTAATCTTAATTAACGACTTGGTGTGGAATTACGAGTTGTGACGACCAATTCCGAGTTTCCCAATTTTCCTCCCCCGCCGTTTGTCCCTTCCTATCTCTTCCCACGTTCCTGCATATTTCCTCTCTAAATAATACTCCAGAGAAAACAGAACATAGGAAAACAATATTTGACTTGTCCCTCTCTCCTCCTAAATGTCTAAATAATACTCCAGAGAAAACAGAACATAGGAAAACAATATTTGACTTGTCCCTCTCTCCTGCTAATCCTAAATGGCTTCGAAAATTAGTTGAACGCGGACAAAGCAAGTAACCAAAAATTGACTAGACTTTCTTTCTTTAGTTTCTAAAATCAAAGAACCAGAAGGGGAAAACCCAAAGTGCAGGCAGCCATTCAAGAATATTACTCCCTTCCCCCCGCGTTCCAAACTTTTCTACCATTTCTTCCTCCTCTTTTTATCTCCACTTTTCATTTCAAACTTTTCCCTTCATAATAATACCAAGTTGATAACCATCCATCAAACTTTCTCTTCCTTTAAACTTTATATTATAGTAAAATTAAGTTAAAGTTAGCAGTACAAATTCTCCAAAAAATGAACGATCTTTTCTCAGAATCCTTCTCTAGGTTCCGCCAAGACCAATCCCCGGAATCCCACAGCATCGAAATGAGCGACACAACAGGAGGGGCCGACCTCAGCAAGTTCTTCCAAGATGTGGAGGCAATCAAGAACGAGCTTAAGGGCCTGGAGACCCTCTACACCCAGCTTCACACCGCACATGAACAAAGCAAGACTCTCCACAACGCCAAAGCCGTGAAACAACTCCGAACCAAGATGGACAACGATGTTTCTGAATCCTTAAAAAAGGCAAAGTTCATTAAGGTACTCCTAAGTTAGGCCCTGGACAGGTCCAACGACGCCAATCGAAACATCCCTGGATGTGGCCCCGGAAGTTCCTCTGATCGCACCAGGACCTCAATTGTTAACGGCCTGAGAAAGAAACTACAGGATCAGATGAACCAATTCAACGATTTGCGCCAGAAGATGGCTAGCGAATACAGGGAAACTGTGCAGAGAAGATACTATACGGTTACTGGAGAGAACCCTGAAGAGGCTGTTTTGGATTCGTTAATCTCAACAGGGCAAAGTGAGACTTTCTTGCAAAAGGCAATACAGCAGCAGGGGAGGGGTCAGGTGATGGACACCATTATGGAGATTCAAGAGAGGCACGATGCTGTTAAGGAAATTGAGAAGAATCTGAAGGAATTGCATCAGGTTTTCTTGGACATGGCTGTTTTGGTTGAGAGTCAAGGGGAGCAACTCGATGATATTGAAAGTCAGGTTCAAAGGGCCAGTTCTTTTGTTAGAGGAGGAGAAAAGCAGCTGCAGATGGCCATGGAAACATCAGAAGAATACCAGAAAGTGGACTTGTTTTGGGATCATCCTTCTGTTGATCATCGTCTTGATCATTGTCCTTTCCATTCGGCCCTGGAAGTAATAGACAATCAACCGGTCAAAGTTCTTGGCTTTCTGATATATATTGATTTTTTTTTTAATTGCTCCTTGCGCATTATTTTTATTATCAGATGTTAAGTCAGAGCTAAATATGTCATGTGGCTTTTATTGAGTATTTGGTACTACTGTATTTCATATTCATAGTTCGGTATGTTAATATTTTTTCCCTTCTCCTCCTTCTAATGGAACGTCTTGGTCACTATGGGATTTGTTTAATTCTTCTGAAAATCTTACTACACAAGGTACAGAACTCTGTATGAGTTACCTGTATTTATCTCCATGCAAGAAGTGGGAACTAGCTGCAAAAGGCTCAATCTTCTTGCAACACTGTTACATAGCATGAGTGCCCACAGCATGTCCCAGAGGACAGTCCAAACCAATCCCCATTGACTGTGGAAGATACATGTCCTTCTTGTTCACCAGATATTATGAGATTCCAGTGCAAAGAGTAATTTGATACATATGTCCCAGGAAACACAAATTTGTAACGCAATTTCAGTGTACAGTGGCTCAAGTTTGACTTTATGAGAACTTGAACCAGACCAAATGAAAGGAGAAAACAGAACTGGTGAGAGCAACTTCCCAGCTTCATTTGCAGAAGAAACTCAAGCTACACTGCTTAATGAATTGATATTCGAAGCAGAGTCAAATGTACTAATGTGAACAGATGCAGTCACATCAGAAGATATTAAAAGTCAATCTCGCAAAAATCATCAACAAATTTATGTCTTACGACTCCTGGGCCTTCATTAGCCACCATATTGGATTTGAGCTTGCAACACTGTAAAAGAGAAACTAGATGATCGGAAAAGCACTAATCATGTAATTAAACAAAATAAGTGCTATATTAGCACATTTAATAATAAAAATAATAATTTGAATAATAAAATATCATATAGAATATCATTTATACAGGATTGTTGCCTGCAATGACATGCACGATGAGAGGAAAGATTTAATTCAGGTTTGTCATCACTCTGTGTCCGGGATATCAATATGAAGTCAACTTTAGTTTGGTGATCCCGATTCAAGAAAGATGTCACTGCAATTACATGATGGCAACCAAGTATATCTGAAGTTTCCAAATATCGCCCTAACTTCCAAAGAAATGCTAAGATGACACGACAGAAGGACAAAGTTATAGTCATTGCTAAAGAAGTTACTAGGCATTAACTTTTGAAGTCTAATGATTTACACGTCACTTAGCATTAATCACCCTTCTTAGTAAAGTTAACTCTCATGAAACAAAAGTTAACAGCATGCAACAACAGAAGCCACCAGCTTATGTATTGTTGTAAGGATTGGGCAAAACCTGGAAGAACTACAATGGTGCCAATACATCATGAGATTAAGGCATCTAGAATGGCAATGGTTTGCTTGGGGGATAGTAATGGTGAGAATAGATCAAGAACCAAATTACTGCGAAAATAATACATTAACACTAAGTTTGTTTTGAAGGAATAGGAGGGAAGGGAAAGGATTAAGAAGGAAATTCTTTCCTTCATTTGGGAGTTGGGGGAAAAAGAAATAGAAGCAAATGGAGAGAATCAACATCCCTCCACAGCAGCAAAATTTTACCTCCCAAAGTGGAGGAAAAGGAAGGAAATCAAAAGACTCCCTTATAAACATTTTAAAATTCTAACTCTATCCTTAAAAAACTAGTACAACCAAATTTTATTTCCATATGAATCCCAAATCTTTCCACTCCTTTCTTAAATTCCCAAATAACATTAAAATCTCTCCCTTTCTCTTCTCTTCTCTTCCCTTCTCTCCTCACTTTAGTTTTCCCCTTCTCTTCTTTTCTCTCCTAAACTCCCAAACTCAGCCTAAAGGGAGCTAAAATTTCATGCCAGAAGGCTTAAGAGCAGAAAGCGATAAGTTCCACGTGACAAGGCTAAACTAAGCATCTGGCACTAGTGTCCACACCTTAATATAACATGTTCCATGACATATCATTTGATCTTCAACCAGTATAAAACTACGGTTACATCAAACACACACATGAAGAAGGACAGAAATAAATTATACAAAAGTAAAAAGACAAAAAACAAGTTCCAAAACTATCATAAGGTGTGCCAATAACCTTATTTCAAACAAGTCCAAAACAGGTCAAAACAGTATTTTGCGCAAGTACTGCATCTGGTTTCGTATTAAAGTAAGTTGATGCTCCAGCAAATGTGAAAGTTACTAAAATACACTTGGCAGTTGAGTCATAGAGGCGCCAAGCACAATGGCATTTACAAAATGAAGTAATTGTCCAGGTAAATATGACTCCAAAGTGCATGCACTTTGGAACCAAAAAAAAAAAAAAACACTTGCATTACACAGTTTGCAGGACAACCAGTAACAGTGTGCAAAGATGTTTACGTTAAGTACCATGCTTAATAGGAACTAGCCAACCTGATCTGATATTCCTTTGTGCATACTCATCTTTCATAATGGTGAAAATTAACTATAGGTGACCTTGATATAGCATAATAGTCACCACAGAGCAATCTAATAGGAGAGACATTGTCTTCAGCATTAACCACCTTCCTACAATTCTAAAGTCAAGTACTTCAATCTTACAATAACAAGAAGAAAGATACAGTTGGATAGAAAAAATATAAGATGATGGAGCAAAAGGAGATCAATATAGGTACAGCAGCTAAAGAATTAATAGCAACCTCAGGTCCTCAGCTGTTAATAACTCCATCAGGATAACAAATTGAAGAGACGAACAAATTAAACATGTTGGAGATGAAATCACATACACTGATTGCACAGTGCAGTATAACCTGCAAAACTTTGTCAAGCTGTGGTGTTAATTGACCTAGCAGCTTTTCAGACCGTCCAGCCTGTAAGTACCGATCTATCTGTCCTTCCTTTCTTATGTTCTAACAGTGTTCCCACGGCAACTGCTCAGAGGACACTAAACATCGGAATTCCACTGTTTCTTCCATAGTCAGACATCATAAGGAAATCGATCATTCTGGTAATACAATGATTATGCAGACAAAAATCAGTAACATTTTACAATTGTGCAGTAAGAATATACAGATGAACGATGCCATTATAGGAGAGGTGATGAGATTAGAAAGGTTACTAACCAATAAACAAAACAAACTACAAATCTCATTAGGAACAAGTGCCAGAAAGGAAGTTATGAAGATTGTCAAGTAGGAAATGGAATAGACCAGCTGTCCAACCATAAACCGGCCAACAGGCTACAGCTGATGCTATAAGATGGCAAACAGCTCCAAAGCCAAGGGCATCTGGCTAAGGATAGCTCAAATCGAATGTGCAAGCAGCCAAACTCGTACTGCAAATGAAGGAGTTCAATACATTTTATTCACAAAAAAAAAAAAAAAAAAAAACTAGTGAATTGAAGAAAACATGAGATGTTGCAGATTACCTCACTTCTCGATGCAGCTGTAGAAGCGAATTTATTAGCATTAGTATTCTTGTGCTGCTCTTTAGCTTCCTGTAGATGGGGCAAAAGTAATAACCTTTGTGAGGAAAACATGATCTCGAGCATAATAAAAAGAAAATCTGAACTACTTGCTTAGAATGACCAGGATTTTAGTCATCTAAATTAATGTTCCCACATGATCTGAAAATCATCACTTCCCACTTTCTTATAAATGCCTTATTCACACAGAGAAAATTCAAAACACAGCATGTACTTGGGAAAAGCAACTTGATATGCACCCTGGCTGAAACTGTCGCTACACATGCTTGTAATTATGCAACAAGTTAATCAGCAGCACCAAAGAAGGAATCGAAAGATCAATGATGCTTTGTTCATGGTTGCATTCCAGCAATAAATATGACGTTGCATTGATTTCGGTACCTTACTACAAGGTAATCTGTGGTAGAAATAAAACAATTTAAATTAAAAATTTAATGAATTAAAGCATTTGCAAACAATAAGCACAAGTGGCTTTGTCAATTGAAAAATAGACAAACAGAAATTCCAGTTAACTAAAAGAGAGAAACAGACAAAGCGACAAATTAAAGTATTTGCAAACAACAAACATGAGTTGCTATGACAATTAAAAAAAGAAATTCCATGTTTAATAAAAGTGAAACAGACAAAAGCAATGAACAGTTGACCAACTGTAACAGAAAAGGAGTAAAATGTTCCAAATAAAGACTAACTTGAATCCATCTAATAGGAGAGCATCACTGAAATTCTTTCATTTGGATCGTAAAAGATTGTCTTCAACATTATCCTTGATAAAACTTTCAATAAATGTGAGGTAAAGTGAGACCATTTCTAAGCCAGACGTGCCACAGTAAATGTGGCATTCCCCTGTAGTTCAGTTTATTGGAAGATATTATCAACACTCAGTACTCAGTAAATGAAGATCCAAATTCAGATTGGAAGAGCTCACTGAAAAGCAATTGTTATGGAGAGAAAAATATCTTGTTTATTCTAACACACTTTTGTCTGGCAAGAGTACAATAAGATCTATATATATACAAGTGTAGAATAATCTAGATCCTAAAATTAAGCTAATCAATTTACATCCTAAAATCAAGCTATCTAAATCCTACAATCAGGTAAATCAATTAGCCTACAATCAAATCCTACAATTAAGAAAATATATTTACTTACCATATTTACAACACTCCCCGATGGAGTATAGATGTTAATCATACCCATCTTGTTACAAATATAATCAATCCTCGGACCACTCAAAGCCTTTGTCAAAAAATCAGCTAACTGTTCTCCAGTTTTTACATGATGGTAGAGATTAAATTTTGTTGGATCTTCTCACGGATAAAGTGACAATCAACTTCAATATGTTTGGTCCTCTCATGAAGAACCGGGTTTGATGCAATATGGATAGCAGCTTGATTGTCACACCATAACTTCATAGGTAATGAACTATCTAGACCAATCTCACTTAACAATTGATGTATTCATATCAGCTCACAAGTTGATTGTGCCATGGCTCTATATTACATGTCCTACTGATTCTGCACTAGATCGAGACACTACATTTTGCTTATTGTTTTTCCATGTTACCAAATTACCTCCAACAAAAAATACCCTATGATGGATCTCCTATCAATTTTAGAACATGCCCAATCTGCGTTTGAGAAACACTCAATACGAGAATGACCATGATTACGGTATAGTATACCACGTCCTGGAGCTCCCTTGAGGTAACACAAGATCTGCTCTAAAGCTGCCCAATGAGTGGTTCTTGGTGGAGACATAAACTGGCTCACAATGCTGACAGGATATGCAATGTCAAGACGAGTCACCGTAAGATAATTCAATTTTTCAACTAATCTTCGGTACATTGCATGATTTGAAAACAACTCCCCATCATCTGCTATAAGTTGTATATTAGTGATCATTGATGCACTACAAGGTTTAGCATCCAACTTCCCTGTTGCTGTCAAAAGGTCAAGGATATACTTTCTTTGAGACATCTAGATACCCTTTTTACACCTAGTAACCTCAATGCCTTCGAGAAGTACTTTAACATCCCCAAGTCTTTGGTTTGGAAATGAGTTTGAAGAAAAGATTTAAGGGCTGTAATACCTGCACTATTTTACTACCAATAATAACAATGTCATCAACATAAACAACCAACAAGATAAGGCCAATTTTAGATTGTTGATAGAAAACAGAATGGTCACAGTTACTCTTCTTCATGCCAAACTCTTGAACAACCTCACTAAACCGCCCAAACCAAGCACGAGTACTCTGTTTAAACCATATAATGACTTTCAAAATCTAGAAACCTTACTAGACTCCCCCTGAGCAACAAACCCAGGTGGTTGCTCCATATAACTTATTCTTGCAAGTCCCTATGTAAAAATGTATTTTTGACATCTAATTGGTGCAAAGGCCAATCATTAGTAGCATTAAGGGAAATAAACAAACGGACAGAAGCAAGTTTTGCCACAGGAGAGAAAGTATCAGAATAATCTACCTATATGTCTGAGCATACCCTTTTGCTACAAGACGAGTTTTGTGCCTAGCCGTGCAACAGACCCATCAGGGTTAACTTTAACAAAAAATACCCATTTATAACCAATAGCCTGCTTATTAGCTGGTAGATGTACCAAGTCCCAAGTACCATTGTTGTCTAAAGCCACCATCTCTTCTTCCATAGTAGCTCGCCAACCAGGATGAGCCAAAGCCTCAGGAACTGAAATTAAATAAGTAATGAAACACCGCAAAGAATGAGACAAACGTTCATATGAAGCGAATGAAGAGATTGGATGAGAACATTGTCTTTTACCTTTTCGAAGAGCAATAGGTAGATCAACACTCAGATCTGTAGACGGAGGAGCTGGTGGAGGATGTGAGTCTGTGTGTTGAGTTCGATGAGTGTACACTTGAGTGATAGGTGGTCTCGTAGGAATAGAAGGACTAACAGGGGTTGTCATAGTATAAACTAAAATATTATCTTCCTCCCCCTCACAACCATAAACATTAGATTCAGAAAAGAATGGAGTGGTTTTAAAAAATGTATCATCAGCAGAAATACCAATTAAATAACGATCCAAAGTAGGAGAATAGCATCTACGTCCTTTTTGAAGACGAGAATATTCTAAAAAGACACACTTGAGATACTTAGGATCCAATTTAGATACTTGAGGGTGAACATCACGAACAAAATAAGTACACTAAAAAATATGTGGTTCAATCGAAAATAAGGGTCGAGAAGAAAACAAAGTCGAGTAAGGAATCTCACCAGCAAGTACAGATGATGGCATGTGATTAATTAAGAAACAAGCTGTTAAAATAGCATCCGCCCAAAATTACTTTGGGACATTCATTTGAAAAATGAGAGCTCTAGCAACTTCTAGTAAGTGTCTATTTTTCCTCTCGGCAACACCATTTTGGGGTGGTGTGTCAACACATGAAAATTGGTGAAGAATTCTATTTTCTGACATGTAGGAATCAAAAGGATGAGAAAAGTACTCTTTTGCATTATCACTTCATAGAGTGCGCAAGGAGATATTAAATTATATTTTTATTTCAGCACAAAAAGGAACAAAAGATATTGAATAATTCTGATATATTTTTCATTAAATATAATCAAGTAACACGAGAATAGTCATTCACAAAGGTGACAAAATACCTAAAACCAGACTCAGAAACCACTGGACAAGGACCCCAAACATCAGAATGAACTAATTCAAAAGGGGACGTAACCCATTTATTAACCCTAGGCAAATAAGAGACACGATGATGTTTGGCAAATTGACACGTCTCATAATATAAATAGGATAAATTTTGAAAATTGGGAAACAACTTCTTCAAAATCGACAAAGGAGGATGTCCTAATGGATAGTGAACTTCAAGAGGTGTCAAAGTGCTTGAACATGCAATGGGTTTCGGCACTATCATTGAAAGAGTTTCGAGTAAATAAAGACCGCCAGACTCACGTCTTCTACCTATAATCTTCATCGTCATAAGATCCTGAAACACACAATGATTAGGGAAAAATGAGACAAAACAATTGAGAGCACGAGTAATTTTGACTGACCGAAAGTATCGGTTGAATGAAAAATTAGGCAAACACAAAACAGATGACAACGAGATAGATGTTGTAGGATTGGCTGTTCTAAAACCCACAACAGAAGTCATTGACCCATCAGCCAAAGTAACACTTGAAAGATTTGTGTGAGAACTAAAAGAGGAAAGGATACCTGTATCACCTGTCATATGGTCTGTAGCACCTGAATCAATTACTCATTTGCTAGAGGATGACACAAGACATGAAGTAGGTTTACCTGACTCATTAAGAGAAGATGGAATAGTTGACTTTAGTGAGGCTTGGTACTCGGTAAAGCGAGCAAATTCATCAGCAGAAACAAGTACGAATTTATCCAAAGATGAAGGCTTTGTAGACTCATGGTTACTCTCTTGAGATGCAAAGCTGGCAATCTGAGAATGCTGTTGAGGTTTGCCATGAAGTAACCAACATGTACGCTTCGTGTGATCAGATTTTTTACAATGATAACAGACACGTTGATTTTGGTCATGTTGTCCATGACTAGCATTGGGGCCCCTCCGCCTTGAAAATCATGTCCATTTCGACTACCATTGCTTTTTCCTCGACTAGCCTCATTCAAAGTATCTCGGCTCATGAGGGCACTAGTAACACTAGGATGAGAAGGTCGAGATCTCTCAACTCATAACACTGAGGTGAAGGTGTCACGGAGAGAGACAATCTCTACTGAAAAGAATTTGCGTTCGAGCAGCATCAAACTCAGATGGCAATCCTGCAAGGAAACTCATAACAGCCATTTGCTCACGTTGAGACTGTTGAGTTTTTATATCAGCACTCAAAGGAAGAAGAGCATTCAACTCCTCATACACCCATTTAAAATCCATAAAATACTCGGTAAGAGATCTTTCCTATTTTTTTGGACGATAAAACTCCTTACAAATATCATATATATGATTAAGATTATCCTTATCAGAATACAGGAAAACTAAGTAATCCATAAGATTTTTAAAAAATTCACAGTGATTAATCAAACCGATTACCTCGGTATCGATAGAATTTCGGATAAGCGATGCAAGAATATTCTTGTATATTCTCTTAACCAAGCCTTATTTACAGCATCATCTGATGGTGGTTCATCAATAAGATGATCATCTTTATCAATACTACGGAGATACACCCGCACAATTTTACTCCAATCCAAATAGTTCCTGCCATTGAGTTTGTGTTATGTGATTTTTGTAGTCATAGGAATAACATCAGAGATAACTGATTTCATCTCTCTGCTATTACCCACTGTGTTGTTTGCCATTACAATTCAGTGTAGAAATTTTAATGTACCAAACTAGAGATTGAAAATTGACTCAACATGGTCACGAAAAAGATAACAAAACCTAAAGCTCTGATACCATATTATAGAGAGAAAAATATATTATTTATTCTCACACACTTTTGTCAAGTGTAAAATAATCTAGATCATAAAATTAAGCTAATCAATTTACATCCTTACATCCTAAAATCAAGCTATCTAAATCCTACAATCAGATAAATCAATTAGCCTACAATCAAAATAAATCAATATATTAGCCTACAATTAAGTAAATATATTTTCTTACTATATTTACAACAGCAATGTATAAGAGTATTCAAGTTTATGCAATACAATGCATGTTCATTTCATGACAGCTAACTACAAAATAAACTTAGGCAAGTCTTTTGTGCAGCGTCTGCCAAAACAGGATTCTTGAGAATCAGCAGTTAAAAGTACACAACAAAAGTCGGGGGTAAGCAGTTTTTGATTAAACGTGGGTCTTAACATTTTGACACCCCAGAAACCACTCTAAGATGGGTTGCTAAACATGTAAAAAATAGCATTTGAGCAGCAAGGCTCTCTAAATGGTGTTATGTGGCTTTTGTCCCACATTGATTAATTTTAAGGAAAGTTATGTAGTATTGGTCTTATAAATAGAGATCTTAAACTTTGGACTTTATGTACCAAACACTAAACATAAGAGAGTTTAGTGGGCTATTGGGCCTTAATGGTCATTAAGCCTTTTGTCTTTATTTTGGCTTTTATTGTATTTTTTACTAGTCCTCTATTTTTGTGGGTTTAGGAGCACTCTCCTAAAGGTTTTGTATTCTTCTCATTTAGTAAAATTTTGCTCACCTTTGCCCGTGGAAGTAGGTCTTTCGACCGAATCACGTAAATCTGGTGTCTCTTTTATTTTCTCTATTGATTATTTTGTTATCGTTTGTTTCAGATTGGTCTCGAACTTTAGTCAATTTCTTGGGGCACTTCCTAACAAACTGGTAACAGAGCTTCCAGAAAAGTTGAGACATTATGACGATAACAAAGACCCATGTAGAGAAATTTGACCGAAGTGTCAACTTCAGGATGTGGCAGCTCAAGATGGAGGCTATCCTGATCCAAGATGGTGTGGACATAGCGCTTCATGGAGTGGAGAAAAAGTTAGAGAAGATGTAGGTGGAGGATTTTGAGGACCTTGATAGAAAGGCCAGATCAGGTTTTATCCTAAATCTCTTTGATGAGGTTTTAAGGGAGGTCGTTACTGAGACGATAGCCAAAGGTATGTGGGATAAACTGAAAACTCTTGTATACGAAGAAGATAATTGAGAATCGGCTCTATTTAAAGCAAACCCTTTACATGCTTCGGATGACTAAAGGTACATCATACTTTCACATCTTGATAAATTTGATTCCATTGTTATGGATTTGGGGAACATAGATGTGAAAATTGATGATGAGGATCAAGCGCTTCTGTTGTTCTGTTCCCTTCCCCTATCATTTAAATATTTTCGTGATTCTAT
Organism: Cinchona pubescens; assembly: GCA_025175665.1. Taxonomy (NCBI): domain Eukaryota; kingdom Viridiplantae; phylum Streptophyta; class Magnoliopsida; order Gentianales; family Rubiaceae; genus Cinchona; species Cinchona pubescens. Next base: position 2,434,000 of record JANKKI010000254.1, on the reverse strand, counting down.
CATTTATGGTAAAGAAACAATCTCGTATCGTAAAATTAAATCTGTTTTAAAATTTAAAGAGCAAATTGATAGGGATATAACTGGAAAAATTGGTGAAAATCAAGTTGAAGGCTTGGTTGCTAGGGATAGATCTGAAAGGAGAGATTTTGACAGTAGTAAATCAAAATCTAGATCTAAATCCATACATAAAAATATGGTATGGAATTATTATCATAAAAAGGGGCACATTAAATTCGAATACTTCAGGTTAAAAAATAAAGATAAGCATACGGAGAAATTTAATCAGAATGAATATTGACACTGCCGAGGCTAGCGTTGCAGCTGATGAGAGTGATGAAAATATTTTCTTTGTTACTGATGATAGAACAAGGTCTAAAGATAAGTGAATTTTAGATTCAGGGTGCTCTTATCACATGTGTCCTATAGGGATTTATTTTTCACTTATGAATCTTGTAATGGTGGAATTATTTTGATGGGCAATAATGCCGTTTGTGATATTGTTGGTAAGGGTACAATCTGAATTAAAATGCATGATGGTATTGTGAGGACACTCACTAATGTTAGACATGTTCCTGATTTGAAAAAGAATCTCATCTCTTTAGGCACCTTAGAATCTCTTGAGTGTAAATATCCAGCTGAAGGTGGAGTTATGAAAGTCTGTAAGGGTACTCTTATTATTATGAAAGCTTGCAAGTTTGGTACTTTGTATATTTTGCAGGGTTCTACTGTCACAGGTTCCGCACCAGTCTTTTCATCATCTTTGTCTGATTCTGACATCACCAAATTATGGTATATAAGTGATAAGCGTTTGGGGCACATGAGCGAGAAATGCTTGACTATGTTGAGCAAAAGAGGACTTCTTTGTGGGCAGAGTATCGGGGCGATGAATTTTTGTGAATATTGTGTCTTTGAGAGCAGAAAAGAGTCAACTGTAGTTCACTAGCAATTCACAGGACAAAAGGTACTTTAGATTATATCCATTATGATTTTTGGGGGCCAGCTCGTGTTCCATCTAAGGGTGGTGTCAGATATATGTTAACTTTTATTGATGATTATTCAAGGAAAGTTTGGATTTACTTTTTAAAACATAAAAATGATGTTTACCTAACTTTCAAACAATGAAAAATTTTGATTGAGAAACAGACAGGTAAACAGATCAAGCGACTTAAAACAGATAATGGCATGGAATTTTGTGAAGGCGAATTCGATGAATTTTGTGAAGGCGAATTCGATGAATTTTGCAAAAAATGAAGGAATTGTTCGGCACCATACAGAACTCTTACCAACAACATCACAAACGGCGATGAATTTCGACGAATTTTGCAAAAAATGAAGGCGAATTAATGTGGCCGAACGTATGAACAGAACTCTTTTGGAGAGAGCCCGTTGTATGATCTCTAATGTAGGGTTGACAAAGGACTTTTGGTCAGAGGCGATCTCTACAGCTTGTCATATTGTCAATGAGTTCCTTCTGCAGCTATTGATTTCAAGACTCCTAAGAAAATTTGGTCAAGTACTCCTGTTAATTACTCTGATTTGAAAATTTTTGGGTATCCAGCATATATGCACGTAAATGATGGAAAATTAGAGTCTAGAGCTAAAAAGTGCATTTTTCTTGGTTATGCTTCTAGGGTGAAAGGCTACAGATTATGGTGTCTTGATCCCAAGTCCCCAAAATTTATAATTAGTGGAGATGTTATATTTGATGAACTTTCTGTGTTATCTTCGAAAAAAGAGTCTTCTAGTTCTTGTGATTCAGATACAGATGATAATACGCAGAAGCAGTGGAGCTAGAGTTTGGTAGTTCTGATCCTTCTCAGTTAGTGTCTCTTCCAGTCAGAAAAATTCAGTAGATGAATCAGAGTCTATTGAAGAAGAACCAGAGGAGGATGAGCATTCTATTGCCAAGGATAGATCAAGGAGGGATATTTGACCACTGCAGCGATATGCAAATTTAGTTGCATATGCTTTGTCAGTCGCTAAAGAAACGGATGGAGTTGGTGAGCCTTCCACCTACTTTGAAGCAGTTTCTTGTGATAATTCAGCTAAGTGGTTGGTCGCTATGAATGAAGAAATTGACTCTTTCTATAAAAATAAAACTTGGGTTCTTGTGAAGTCGCCTTTAGGTAAGAAAATTGTTGATTGCAAATGGGTTTTTAAGAAGAAGGAAGGTCATCCAGGGGTTGAAGATACAAGGTATAAAGCACGATTAGTTGCAAAGGGCTATAGTCAGGTACACGGTATTGATTTCAATGATGTGTTTTCACCTGTTGTTAAACATAGTTCTATTCGTGTTTTGCTTGCCTTAGTTGCCATGTATGATTTGGAATTGGTAGCAACTTGATGTTAAGACAGCTTTCCTACATGGTGAACTTGAAGAACAAATTTATATGACAACTTCAGGGATTTGAAGTTGAAAGAAAAGAAGACCGTGTTTGCTTGCTAAAGAAATCCCTATACGGATTGAAGCAGTCTCCAAGACAGTGGTATAAGAGGTTTGATTCCTTTATATTGGGTCATGGTTATTCAAGGAACATGTATGACAATTGTGTCTATTTTCGGAAATTAAATGATGATTCTTTCATTTATTTGTTACTTTATGTTGATGACATGCTCATTGCTGCCAAGAGTTCTGTAGAAATTTACATTTTGAAAGCACAGTTGAGTAGTGAATTTGAGATGAAAGATTTAGGAGTAATTAAGAAGATTATTGGCATGGAAATCAAGAGAGATCGATGAGCTATGAAATTGTTCCTGACCCAAAAGAATTACCTTGAGAAAGTTTTGAAAAAATTTAGCATGAAAAATGCTAAACCTGTGAGTACTCCTCTTGCAAGTCCATTTTTGACTTTCAGCTACTCAGTCACCACAATCAGGTGAGGAAGAAGGTTTTATGACACGAGTTCCATATTCTAGTGCAGTACACGTCCAAACATTTCACAAGCACTTAGTGTGGTTAGCAGGTATATGTCTTGTACTGAAAAAAAACATTGGCAGGCTATAAAATGGATTTTCAGATACTTGGAAGGTACTTCAAACACTTGTTTGGAGTTTGGGAAAAATAGTGACACTTTGATTGGTTTTGTGGATTCTAATTACGCCGAAAATCTTGACAAAAGAAGATAACTTACTGGTTATGTATTTTGCGTTGGCGGTTGTGCAGTCAGTTGGAAAGCTACTTTACAACCTGTTGTGGCATTGTCTACTACGGAAGCAGAATATATGGCCGTGACCGAGGCAATCAATGAAGCCTTGTGGTTGAGAGGTTTGTTTGGCGAGTTGAGTCTGCATCACGGTGTTACTACAGTTTATTGCGATAGTCAAAGTACAATTCACTTGATTAAAGATCAGGCAATGTATCATGAGAGGACTAAGCACATTGATGTGAAATTTCACTTCGTTCGGGATACTATTGTTGAGGGGAAAGTTTTTGTTCAAAAGATCAATACCAAAGATAATCCTGCGGACATGTTTACGAAACCTCTTCCAATTTACAAGTTCAAGCAATGCTTGGACTTGGTTGGCATTCGTTGTTGTTGATTAAGCCCATTGAGGCTTTTGTCGAGAAGGTGGAGCAAGTTTGCTATTTTACTATTTTGTGGATGTGGGCACACGCCATGGTGGAGATTTGTTATGTGGCTTTTGTCCCACATTGATTAATTTAAGGAGAGTTATGTAGTCTTGGTCTTATAAATAGAAACCTTAGGTTTTGGACTTTATGTACCAAGCACTAAACATAAGAGAACTTAGTAGGTTATTGGGCCTTATTGGTCATTAAGTCTTTTGTCTTTATTTTGGCTTTTCTTGTGTTTTTGTACTAGTGCTTTTGTGGGTTTAGGAGCACTCTCCTAAACATCTTTTGTATTCTTCTCGTATAGTAAAATTTTGCTTGCCTTCGCCCGTAGACGTAGGTCTTTCGACCGAACCACGTAAGTCTGGTGTCTATTTTCCTTTCTCTATCTATTATTTTGTTATCGTTTGTTTCGGATTGGTTTCGAACTTTTGTCAATTTTTTGGGACACTTCCTAGAAAAATTTCTAAAACTGTGCTCGTTTTCAAAATTGTTCTTTTTTTATGCCGATTGAAAAAATGAATTCCGGGAGAGGGGAACTCGCATTCGGCGAATGCGAGCTCAGTCATTATTTAAAAAAAAAAATTTCTGATCTCGCATTTGCTAAATGCAAAGTCAGAAATTTTTTTTTTTTTTTTTTTTAAATTTTGAAAATTTGACTTTGTATTCTGCGAAGGGAAATTTTGCACTATTACAAAAATAGAAAAATGTTTGATATTTTTGTTAATTAAAGAAGGATTTGACTGTAAAATAAAATCACTTAAATACTAAATCGAAAACATTTATTTAATACGATATCTAGGACACTTACTAAATCATTATCTTTAAACCATAAACTATAACATTAACGAAATAGTACACGAATGAAATGTGAGGGGAAGGGAGAGAAAGTGAGAACCACATAATTCACTGTTTGAGCAGTTAGCCCATAAGTATGAAAAGTCAACAATCCATTGAGATAATTAGTACGCATCTGAGATTTGTTTGCAATTTACAGTCTATGATGTACCCAATTTTCTGTGTACATGAAGATAATAATATATTATTATAATATATAGCAAAAGTATCAAAACTTATAATTGTTCGACTTATTTGAACGGATTCGATCGACAATGTCAAATAACTTATTCAGTCAGTAAATCAATCAAAATTGAATAATTTATTCAGTCGGTAATCTAATCGAACTAATCAAATACTAGATCTTTATTTGGTCGGTAAATTGACTTAGAAGTTGAATTTAAAATTCTGCGAATAAATTTGCGGGTTTACACATTTCATTCGTGTACTATTTCGTTAATATTATAGTTTATGGGTTTAAAGATAATGGTTTAGTATTCCTAGATATCGTATTAAATAAATGTTTACGATTTAGTATTTAAGTAATTTTATCTTACAGTCAAATCCTTCTTTAATTAACAAAAATATCAAACATTTTTCTATTTTTGTAATAGTGCAAAATTTCCCTTCGCAAAATACAAAGTCAAATTTTCAAAATTAAAAAAAATAATAATAATAATGCGAGGTCATACAACTATTTTGAAAACAAATAGTTTTAGACCTCGCATTTGCTGAATGCGAGGTTAGAAATTTTTATTATTATTATTTTTTAAAATAATGACTGATCTCGCATTCGGTGAATGCGAGCTCTCCCGGAATTCATTTTTTCAATCGGTATAAAAAAAGAATAATTTTAAAAACGAGTACAGTTTTAGAAATTTCTCACACTTCCTAACAAATGGTGCACCAAATGGCGCCTTAAAAAGACATCCACTAGCTCGCAGTGTGTTCCTTTTCACAACAAACAGGAACATACTTGTCCAGATATGATATTATTTTATTACATAATTTCTACATGCTTTCACTGAGAAGTAAACTTCAGGAACTTCAAAAAGATTGATTACATGGCATAGATGCACGACTTGCAACAAAGGGGAGGCAATTAGATATCATTGAATCCTCAGGGATATATAAATTCACCATTCAATAACTGAATAACAAGAAAATGTCCTACTGACCACAGATGTTAGAGGACCTCTCGAGCAAGACCTTACAGTTGATAAAAACAGCATGGATAATGATCACAGCACCTTCATCATAAAGAGCAGCAGAAACAGCCTTCACAGATCACACAAAGCTTAGTTCATCCAGAATATCTGCAGATAGCAATTAATAAAACTAGGACAAATAAATAAATAGAGTGATACCGAATTATCTGAAATGAATGCCAAAATGTGAAATGCTGTTGTCAACTGAACAATAGAAGCATCATGAAGGATAACACCAGGAAAGTCCTTTTCAGTAACGCATTTTCCCTGTAGATTACCAATGTGAATTGGCACACATTACCGCCAGAACTGCTAGAAGCTTCTCGAGGGCCTGCCCGCAACAAAGATCCAGAAAAGAGCTGAATTGTACTCATCATTCCTCCATAAGGCTCCAAACAATCGCTGATTGGTTTATATCATTTATAAGCAAATCTTCAGCGTTTGATCCAACAAGGAGTCAGTCAGCCACGTCATCTCCTGCAAAATGATATGAACAATAAAAAAGCTGCATTGGAAGCATATGGTGTCAGTGCAAAACCATAGGCATTATAAAGAACTACAATCGCACATGCATGTGAATTATCAACTCAATACCGCCAAACATGAACAAGGAAAATCCTGTACAGATAAGTGCTTTCAACTTGTACAACCTATCCAATCTACTTAGGCTTCAGCAAATAGCTAGAAAATATTTTAAAGAACTACAGCAGGTGACTAACTAAATAAACATAGACAAAAGTAAGCATCAGTAAAACTACATGAACAGTGTGTTTCAACGCTTTGTCAAGTTCATACCCTCTGTTGAAAGTATCTATAGTTTGACAATGCAAGCTCATAATCTCCTAACATGACTGCATAGTCTCCCAAAACTCTTATTTGATTCCATGGAGTTGAAGGTATACCTTTAACAAGTAGACAAACTAAATTAGGTAGGCAACAAGGATATAAGCATGCAGCGTCATGCAAATAAAATGAAAAGGTAATGTATGTTGAACCATTGGCGTTGTCGTCTGGCACATCTTCTTTTCCTTTTCTCCACCACTAAGGTTTTAATTTGGTTCCTGAAACCTTTCGTCGTGGCAGAAACCTAGAAGCAACAAACATTTAATAAATGTTGAACAAGAGTTGAAGGTATACCTCATCCATTTCACCTAAATTAAGAAAGTAACCAAGCTGCTGAGCTGAACATGTGAACTGTCATTTTTCCGTCACAGGAGACAAGCACAACCCTTGAGGAAAATCTTTTTCACTATCACAAACAATGATTAAACATGTGGAAAAAAAAAAAAAAGAGTAGTCTAATAACAAATAACTTGCACAAGAGGCCTGCGGGTTTTCTTCACGGTCCACTGAATCACCTTGAGAGGAGTAAACATAAACAACAAGCGGCGATTGTTTGCCCCATATGTACTCCCCATATGTGTCAAAATTTGGATAGCCCGCAATGCATTAAAACTATTAAAATGGCTCCATATGGAAGGAATTCATCTTAGATAATGCTCCCAAAAAGCTTAAATAAGACTGAAACACAATAATAATTGTTCTCCATCTGCGAATTAATTTGCTAAATTCTGTAGTTGTGTCACTAGTACAACTCTGATGCCGTTGAGCAGAGTATAATTTTGCTTGTATCCCTTTTATGTCATTTATGCGCAAAATCGAGAACCAAGATAATTATCCAAACTGCAGAGACAACATCTAAACCAATAATAACCTTCAATTTATTCACAACTCATAATGGAAACAAAAAAACAATAACAATAACAATAACTTCACCTGTATGTTCGGTTGCGTAAAACAAACGGCTGCAGCTTAAATTTCTGTATGGCTGATCACTCTCAGTCCTCATTGGTACTGCGAACTCCAAATCTGTAACCACCAAAAAAAAAAATATTAAATATAAAGAGAGAAAATCCTAAACTGATTTTCGCTATTCTTACTAAATGTACTACACTTACAGTCGATGTTGTTGAAAACGCAACGCAGAAGATTAGGTCTTTGAATGAAGGATAGGCCGTTAGTTTTGCAGAGGAACATTGTCGCCGGAGTGATTTCATCCGTTAACATTCTTCTCGCCGGATTCACCATCATCGTCGCCGGCGAGTTGAGAAAAAGTAGTCGAAGCGAGTATATCACGGACGAGAGATGAGAGATGAGAACTGAGAAAACGAAGGGATGTTGTATGTGATTTGTCGATTACGACTATGAGTTGAGTTTTTATAGAGACTAACCCAACCTGTTGTAACGTGTAGTTTACGCGAATTAAAATATGGACACAGAATGGGCCTTCTGTGGACATTGGTCAAATCTTAAATTCGCGTATTGGGCCTAAATAATGTGTCGTAAAGTTTACGCTACTCAGAGAGAGAACAAAACAAAGGGAGTGATGGGCCTTTTTAAATTCTTAGCCTACTTTTTAAAAGAGAGTCGTAGGCCGGAAACCAAACCCAATAAAGAATTCCCAATGTCTGCTGCGTTTATTTCTGGATGGGTTGTTATAGTTCGACCCACCCGGAAACCCTGGAAATAGAATCCCAAAACTCCGGCCGGCCCATCGTTTGCTCCAAATTTTGGATTTCTGGATTGGGTAACGGGTCATAACTCGTCAATCCAACTACCCAAGTCATGCGGGTCGACCCGATCCTCAGTGTTAGATTTCGCCCACTTCCGTTCTATAAATCTATATGTAAATGCCTGCTGATTAGTATGCCTGATGATATGCTATTGCATGATCAATTGTAATAATTTTCTTGTACATACTTTTTTTTTTTTTCTCCCCCCTGATAGATGTGCCTTTTTAAATTGACCAAATATATTGCATGTTGTAAGATATTAATCCAAGCTGTTGTTATTATTATTACTACTTTTGACAAGATCAAAAGCAGATGATAATCACGAGCCTTTTAATGGTTCTTTATAGAGAAATTTTAGGGTGAATTACGCGGAACTCTTTTGTGGTTGGGTCAATTAACATGTTACTCCTTGTGATATTGATATATACATTTAATTCTCTATAGTTTGGACTAAAATGAAACCGTTAGTCATTTTGTCCAATTTAACGGTCAAAGGTTAAAAAAAGATTCAATTTAAGAGGTAATTGTCTTTTAATATTTATTTTTTAACTTATTATTATTGAAATTTTAATTTTAATTTCATTTTTTAGTTAATTTTTTTTTAAAAATAAATATTAAAAGACAATCATATCCTTAAATTGGAATTTTAGAAATAAATATTAAAAAACAATCATATCCTTAAATTGGAACTTTTTAAACTTTTGACCGTTAGATTGGATGAAATGACTAACAATTTTATTTAGTCCAAATCACTGGAAGTTAAGTGTATATTTCAATACCACAGAAAACTAATATGTAGGTTAATCAAACCATAAAAAGGTTGTGTGTAATTTATCCGAAATTTTTTCTCAGTTACGAGCAACTACAAGTTACCCTGATCAAAAATAAAAAATTCCCTTCTTTGTGCTAGTGTGTATGGCGTAACTAGTACGTGGTTCCGTTTTCTTGTTTGCTGTACTAGCTACCAGTTTCTCTCATGGAGGTCAACTTTTCGTTTTCCTTTGGGACCAACTACGTATATGAGCAATTTGGTGTTTAAGTCTAGTCAGAAACCTAATATTTACCTCTGAATTGGCAAATGTACCATTGTGATGTAGAAATATAACATTAAAACTGAATGCTTGTTGAGTGGTTTTGTGTATTCTATTGGGAATTTAGCTTGCAAATAGTGGATTCTCTTTCTTTTTTCTTTTTTTTTTTTAAAAATTTTAATTTTGAAGTAGAGAGAGAGGAAAATAATTTGGGACCTATAATTCATAGAAGAATTTCATCGCGTTTTCAGAATCATGAGGTTTGGGTAGTCTATGTATGGAGTTAATCTGTGTTTTTCACTTGGTAATGTAGAATAAATTTTACAGTCATTGAAATGATTAAAAATCAAAAAAATCTCATGACAAACTTATAATTTTAATCATCAAATAGTTTAGAATACCTAGAAGCGAAGCTAAAGCTTCTCCAGGATTGTAATTGCACCCCAACATTTGAAAAATTACAAAAAGGTAATGAAAAAATTTAATAATTTTAATTTTATCCTATAATTACATCCCCAAAAATTTATAAAAATGCTCTCTCTTTTTTTTTTATTTTTTTTATTTTTTATATTGACCTTACAAAGAAAGGTAATGAAAAAATTTAATAATTTTAATTTATCCTATAATTGCATCCCCAAAAATTATAAAAATGCTCTTCTTTATATATATATATATATATATATATATATATATATATATATTGATCTTAAAAAGTTGAAATTAAAAATGTACAATTAAAAATTATCATATTTGTTAAAATTAAGAATAAGTGTCATTTAAAAGAATAAACATATCTTATATTTCAAATTCTTTTTTAAGTATATCTTGTAATAAAATCAAACATTGTGTGGTATTTTCAGTTCTAAACTAATCTGTTCTACCACAAATTTTATATTACCTAAAAAGTTGAAACAATTACCATTTGATCGGATTCTTATATTTGTATGTAAACGATTTATTCTATAAAACAAACTTGTTCTTGTTTTAACGATTATTCAACAGCAATCGAAGTGGTTATTTTTTTAACTTTAAGTCCTGATTTCGCTCTTGAAAATACTCATTCTACAATAAAAAATTAATAACACAAACTTTTTCCTGTGTATAACGTTTCATTCCATATTTCTAATGGCTGCTAAATCTTAGCAAAGGTTTTTGCTCTTCAGTACATGATGCAAGTATAGTGCTCTTACCGCTAGAGAGTAGAAACTAGACATCGTTGTCTAATGTGCATTAGAGTTCTAAATTTCATGGAGTATCTCCATAGTACTATGTATGAATAGTAGAAGGCACGACATTGGAAACATAATTTGCATGATCCAAGAAACCCATGATCCAAAGATACCACTTTCTCAAGTTATTACTAGTAGTATAATAAGCCGACTATAGAAACATTCCATCTCAGGAAACCTCAATTAATCTAAGCTTGCTTGCCCACTCGAGGAGGTGCCGGCTAACAAATAAGCATCATATAGTGACTTGTTAAACAAATAGTATATGATTGTGTTTGGATCGATTGATTTGAATTGAATGAAGGATTTAAAATATATGAATTTGAAATGATATGAAATTTGAGTGAATTTAAAATCTACTCATTTAATTATTAAAATCACACTTTTGGAATTTCAAATTTACAATTAAATTAAATAACTTGTTTGAAAAACTTATTATAAATTAGGATTTCAAATCCCTCCATCCAAATACAATGTATGTGTATTTTTATGTACATATTTCATAGAATTCTTTCTGTTTTCCCTGCTGATATCATCTAAACTGACTTCCTGTTAAAGGCATATTAACTATAATGTGCTATGCAAGAAAGATATCAATATCCTAAAACCACTAGTTTCTTCACCCTTGTGATCAGCACACGCTTGCCAAGAGATTTGAGAATGATAAATTAGTTTCTTGATTGAATTCTCCCCCTCTACGGGTTCTATCTATAGCGTTGTTTGACTTGATAGAGTAAGTTACACTAAGATTGTTGAGAAATCATCCAACTAAATGCTTGTAATGAAAAGCTAAAATTCCTCATCAAGATTACACTTGTACGAATCGTTCCGTAAAAGCAAACTGATCATTCGCTCAATCGAGGCCTTTGCCCCCCGAATCACACTCAATCCACCAATCTTATTTCACCACGCGTAGCAAACACCGACACCATGTATTAGCCTACGGAAAAGTAACTCCCACTGGGCTGCTCCAATCGTCCTTCACGCTCCCGGAAACCGTCATCACACACACATGTGCATGCATGCATGGCTAAAGTACAGGGTAAATAATACTCCTCCGTCCTATAATTTTCGTCATTTCTCGGAAATTCAATAATGTGTTTATAGTAATGATTATTTAAATTTTTTCTATTTTATCCTCTTAAATTCAAATTTTGAATGATATAGCATTTGTTTCCATAAAATGACAAAGGATAAAATTAAACAAAGTATAATAATTATACTTTGATTTTTTGAATATGACAAATATTTTGGGATAAAGAAAAATAAGAAACAAGACACTCTTATTGGGACGAAGGGAGTAGCTAATTGCAATTAGCTCACAAGATCATATTCATATAATAAGAAAACTAAGTATATCAGATAGAATACTATATATTTCTTCTACCTAGGGCTCTCTCTCTGTGTCATCTAGGTTAATGCTGTACAGGTGAGGGAGAGACATATTTTTGTATACACAATTTCATGTAAAGGAGAAAAGAAAATTAAGAGCATTCTTATTGAAGCCCATATGTGACTGTGATGGAAAGAGGATGGAAATCCCAACATCTACAATGTTGTTGAGCTATCACCAGCATGTCCTAGATGTGGTTCCACAAATACCAAATTTTGTTACTACAACAATTATAGTTTAACTCAGCCAAGGTACTTTTGTAAAGGCTGCAGAAGGTATTGGACTAAAGGGGGTTCCCTCAGAAATATCCCGGTCGGCGGCGTTTGTCGAAAGAGCCGAAGGGGTAAACCTTTTCGTGCATCCTCCATAGAAGGTAATAATGTTAGCCCTTTTAGGTGTTTTGCTGGTGAACCGGCATCTTTAGGCCAAATTGGGACCGCTCCAATACTTTCTAATGGCTCATTGGCAGCTACAGCAGCTGAGGGTTCAAATAATATTGATCTTGCGTTGGTCTATGCAAATTTTTTGAATCAAAAGCCTGAGGTGGAAGCTGATGAACCTCATCATCATCAGATTGAAATTCCCATATTGCCTAATAATGATCAGTTTTCGAGTGTTGAGAGCATACATATGGACTTGATGACTAATATTCAATTATCAGTTCGAGAAAGTGGTTTTGTTGAATATAGGTCTCTTATTGATGGGAATGCATTTTATTTTTCTGGGCTGGAATCAATTGAGAAGCAACAAGCCTCTAATTATCATGAGTTGAATCAGATAATCAATTATATGATGCTGCCATCATTGCCTGATAAGAAGAATTATTAAGAGTCTCTGGGGGAATGGTGTGGTCTACTACATGCTATAATGATCAGATAATGTTTCCGAGCCATGCAAATCAATTCTCTTAGCAGCAGGGAGAGAATTACCGCAAGTACAAGAAAGGAATCAATTTCATCAAAATGGAAGCCAATTCAACGTGTCCATCGAACTATGTAATGTTCTCAGGCCTAGGTCTACTACTTCATTTCCTTAATTTCTAGTTAAATTAATTATAGCTTTGTACAGTTGAAACAACTTCTGAGAAATAATAATGCTATATATAATGTAACAATATAGAAATATAGTTCTTTTGTTTTTTATGTTGCGGTAAGTGAGCAAACAATTAAAACAATTGTTGATTGCAGCAGAGACTTTGGCTTCATCTCTCTTCCACCACTTTTTAATCAGAGCTAATTATTTTTGGAGTACTAGCATTTCTTTTGATCTATTAGAAAATTCAGCATTTTATGCGTAAATTTACGAATAGAATAAACGATATAATTAGATTTCCAGTCTTCCAGCTTTAGAGTTCTCCCAAATAAAGTACAATTTCGGAAACAACTTTAATTCCTGGAAACATTGTCGATCCAAAGAACTTTCCATGATTTACATAGCATGACACTCTTTACCAAATCAAAACCTTCTTTTATTTAAAGATGTTTCAAAGAATGATTTTACTTTTTTGCTTTTATCGCGACTTCTTAAGCCCATCAATTAATAACTGCAACAAAAGTTGGTGTTAATTGACCGTCATGTTGTTCAATCTCAAGGAAATTATGGCTCCTGTAATTGCAAAATTAATGAGAAAATATAGAAAACGAGAAATTCTCAAAGCTAAATATTCGGTCTCAAGCTTGTCAATGTTTGTGTTGGAACTTTGATTAGACTAACATGGATTCCCGCGTTACACATGATCCCAGACTAGCCCATGATCCCAGAAACTACCTTCCTGCAGTCATCTCAATCTTCCAGTTTTTTAGATTCTTTGTTGAATTTCTTTCCTTCTTTTCCGAATCTAATAACACATCAATGATTTTTATTTGTCAGTTTGTATAGATGCACTCTTAATTTTATTAAGATAATTGAATTTGGCAAACTGTGCTGCCCGCATTAATCTGCTTGACGCAATATAACAGATGAAATTAACTAGCTATTGATATAAAGGGAGGAAATGGGCTTCAAAAACTTGATGGCTAAGATTCAAGTAAATCACCATAGTATAAATTATTCATCATTAAAACAAATTCAAACTAGTATTTAAACATTTGGTGTGGAAATTAACTGAAGATAACCCCCCATCAAATCCTCCACAGTGCTGGCAATTGTCATCATGGACAATTGTTGATGACTGCTTCTTGACAAAACTTGTCGTTCAACTATATGCAATACTGAACGCAAATAAGTAGTACTAACATGATATATGTTTAAAGAAGTGTTACTTATCTATCTAATTTAAAACTGAGGATCTGATTTGCAAAAAATCTCTTTTGGGCGGTGGGGTTTTAGGTGAGAAAAAATAGACGTTGGATGATGATCCATTGAAAATGATAAAAAGTGCCCCGCAGACAATTGTGTTCTTTATTATTATTATTGTTGTCGTTATTATGATTACTGTTTACCTATTTAATTTGTCAACCTTTGACGTGCCATTTTGAATTTTCCTTTTCGGTCGTGATTGTTTTTGTGCTATTCTTTTCAATTTTCGGTTGTGATGATATGTTTACCACAATTTAGACTTGGCCAGTTCAATTGTGGGATGTGATGCTATGCAGCTCCCACTTGGTTAGAGCAAGTGGATTTGTGTGTAAGATTCCTTGGCTCTTTCATTATTGTTAATTAAATATATGTATCGACCTAGAGGAAAGGTTAATTAGAAGAAGGATTAATAGCTAATTAAGTTAATAAGAAATGTCTCATCTTTATTTACAACTGTGCATGGTATTATCGCCAAGCCAACCCTCATCTTTATGTACTAAATGAAATCTTTATTGGTAATATTTGTGTTTGATTCGAAGATATTAATCTTCAACTCAATCCATAATCTGTAAAGCTTATACACCGAAGCAATTGTTTTTTTACGTTGTCGGTTAATTTTGTGATAAAATATAATTCGTATGTACATTAAGTTCAAACTTTAACATATATCAAAGGTAAATATTTAGGTAGATTCGGTTTTTGACCCCACTTATAAATCTTGTGGTGGAAATTAAATTTTAAAAAGTTTATGATATCAACTGATGTAAACAAAATTGTTTAAAATTTAATTTAAACCACATAATCTACATATAGATCAAAGACAGAATCTAACTAAATATTTTCCTATATCAAAATTGTGGCATTGTACTCATTACGTTAAAAGAATCTGACGACCGCTTAGCTTCTAGAGAAGTTTGTATTATGTTCGTAGATTTTGTCAGAAACACTTACATTTTGAAAATCTGGAGATCGTACTACTAGTACCCCGTTGTAGTATCCATTCCACAAATGCGGCTGTGGTAGACTGATAACTAGAATAATCTCTCTTTCTTTGATTATTTTGTCTAACTTTTATTTTTATTTTTTTTAAACGTAATAATTATTGTAGGTGGCAGATCCGATCCAGTCGTGTAGTCTTCATGCTGCGAGTATTTTATGCTGCCTGCTATTTTTGGTTAACTATGATCAACCATATTTTTGTTGAGAAATTTCGGACAACTCGTCGTTTGTAAAAATTATTTTGTATCGGTGTTGATTTTAGAGAGGCGTTCTTTCAGGTGTTGTTTGTATTTTTAAAATATGAAACTAAAATTAACTCATATTTTATGAATGCGAGTTAAGTCAAAATATTGAATTTTTTCTTTAAAAAAAATTACTTAGTTTGTATTTCTCGAATATGAAATAAGTTGGATTTTATTTTTTTTGAAAAAAATACTTTGTTCGTATTATAGAAATACGAACTAAAGTTAGTTCGTATTTTTCAAATACGAACTAAAGTCCGTTCGTATTTTTCAAATACGAACGGTGCCTGGGTTTAAAAACTCTTCTTTCTTCCTTGTCAGTCAGTCGCGTAGGAAGAAAAAAGAAAAAAAAAACCCAAAGTTCTCCTCCCAAATCCCTCCGCTATAAAATCCTCCCCACCACTGACAAAGCTCGTCCATTTTCCACCATCATCTCTACCTTCCACAACACAAGTCAACTACCATCATCTCCACCATTGTCCACCATTTTTAGGTTTTTATTTTTTATTTTTTAATTTCAGTTTTTTCCATTTTGTTAATTTTCATAGCCATTTTCAGTGTTTTTTTATTTATTTATTTTATTTTAAATTTGTACTAAACATTTCAATGTTAGTTTTTAAAACCATTTTCAGTTTTTTTGTTTTAAATTTGTATTTAACATTTCAATGTTAATTTTTAAAGCCATTTTCAGTTTTTTTTTTTTTGTGTTATTGTGATTTTGTGGTTTAATTTATGTAAACCTGTACTTTATTGGTTTATAGGATTTATGGGTTGGTTATGAAAACTTTTTGCTAGTTTGGTTGGAATTTAGCTACAGGAACTTGGATATCAGTACGTTAGCTAGTTCCAGATTGGTTATATTAACGGACTGTCTCTGTATGTTGTAGATGTTGAATGAAGTTAAATCTATCCGAATTTTGCTATCTCATTTAGTTTTTGATATACTACGTTAGCGAAACGCGAACGCGCATTTGAAAAGTACGAGTTAAGTAAAAAATTTGAATTCATCTAGTGAGGACAAAATCTAAGATGATTATATTTAAAAAACTAAAAGAATTCAAAAATGCTATCCAATTCATTAATTCTTCAATGTAATTTTCTTTAACCTCCCAAATTTTGTTTAAAAGTTTTAAAATACTCAATAATGGGGTCTAAATATGTTCATGTATATAGTTACATGAGATGCGTTTGACAGACCCCGTCATATTGCCTTATTTTGGAGAGGGAAAATAGTTGAGGCGGGACTATTTGTTACCGTCCGGCGAGGAGCAATAAGATATTTCGAATCCGTCATAAAATTGGATTTAATGAGTTGGTTGGCAATATCTATGAGTTCATGGAGGTTGATAAAGGTTGGTGCAAGTCGAATATCATGTTCAAACTTCTATGCGGTTGCTTTACTACTGCATTGGAGGATGATGAAAGCATGGAGAATATTTTTGATATGTTTGAAAGAGATCCTATGTTCATTGTGGAGGTGTACATCTAGAAGGTAGAAATCACCCAATTCCCTGAACCCAACAATAACCTTGGGATACATGTGATAGGGTAAATGACATATTTGATGCAATCATATATGGACAATGTGCAACTGCAATCCTACACACAAAATCTTTCCGGCTATCAAAGGGCGCTTGATTATTACAACCTTACAACTTCTTTTGCAATGTCAACCTTGGGCCTATCATATAGGTTCTATCTCCACCATGTTCGAAGCAATGCGATAACCAAGTTCAAGAAGATACACGTGAATAAGTTATGTTGGTCTCTTGGTGTTAATATATAGATGCACAAGTGCAATAAGCACACAAAAAAATTACAGCGTGAGTGCTTAGAGTCATGGGCTTACCTTAATGACATTGGCCTTGAACGGTGATGTCTTGCCCATGATTACAACCACAGGTGGGGAATGACAACTACAAATATATCTGAGAGTTGGAATAATGTCTTGCGAGGGGTTAGATAACTACCGATCAATGTTTTAATTGATTGCACATTCCATCGAACAGTGAAATTGTTTGTTGACAACATTGCAAAAGTTGAACATTGCCACACGTCTCTTATGCCAATACATTGAAAAAAGTTGAAGGAACTTGACCAAAAAGGCCGAGGCCATAAGGTGATGACCTTTGATCATTCTACAGGCATATACAGAATCAAGACATACAACCGTGTAACTGGACTTGGTGGTAATAAATGATCTATACAAATTGTGAAGTATTTAGACAAAACATGCTCCTATAGTAAATGAAAAATGTATAGATTTCTTTGCCCGTATGGGATGACAGTTTGCAGGTTTAGGGGTGATGAACCTATACACATTGTCAACGATCAATATACTATTGTCAGATATCATCAACAGTTCACGACTAGTAAGTTTGATCCAATAGCGGACCCGGATAAATGGCCAAATACAGATTGGGTTTGCTGAGCGTGTTATGGATTTATTACTGTAGCTCATACATTTGCTGATGTTACTGTAGTATCATAGACCTATTTCTGAGCGTGTTATGGATTATATTACTGTAACTGGGTTTGCTGGTGTTACGTTGTCTGGATATGTGCTGGTCGATCATGTCTTAGTCACTAGTTTTGTGGAACGGTGGTGACCCGAGACTCATACATTTCACTTGCTGGTAAGAGAGGCAACAATCACACTACAAGATATTGAGGTCTTGTGGGGTCTGTGCATTGATGGAGCACCAGTGTTCAAGGGAGACATTTCTCATACACACGGTGAATGGGTAGGCTTCTGCCAGCAATTGTTGGGTATTACGCCTAGTGGAACAGACACAAAGGGAGGCCCCTAAAGGTTTTCTGCTTATCTGCTGCATTAGATCAATACTTTCTTGGTAATGCACCAGATGAGATATGTAGACAGCGTGCACGGATGTACATATTTTTTTACTTGGTGGATTTCTTTTTCCTAACTATTAAAGGTAACATGGTGCCGTTACGCTTTATGATGCTACTTAGAGACTTGGAGACGGTTGGATATCTTAATTGGGGATCTGCAGTATTAGCTTTTTCGTATCGTAGATTGTGTGATGCTATTTCACCCATTGCAAAGGGTATCTGTGATGCGTCCATTTTAATACAGGTATTATTTATGCTCTACATAAAATGTTAATTATATTTTTATTATTTTATATAAATACTAATAACTATACGATAGTTATGGGTTTGGGAGCGCATACCGACTATACGGCCTGATAGAAGATTGGAGTCGTTGCAAGAGTTCAACGGAGCATATGCTTCTAGGTAAATATTTTGGCAAATGATAGTTTAATTTCATATATCGTAAAATATTTATTTCTTTAATATTAAACATTGTTCAATAGGTGGGATGTGAATTCTGATTTGCATAGAACAGTAAGACATGTCTTACCTGTATTTTGAGATCAGTTACATGGCCTCCGACCCGCAGAGGTATTGATTAATTTGATTTTCATCGGATTACATATATTCTGATGTTACTTAAATAAACATTAATCAAATTTTGTACTTTGTAGTTCATATGGCAGCCGTACACAGATGATATACTTAATCGGCTTCTCTATTATTGCACTGCTGGTTGTCACATATGGTAGTCAATCACATATCTTACATGCTGGGAGGTCGTGGAGTGCCACATTCCTCATCGTATTATGCGACAATTTGGAATGCACCAACCTATTCCAAACGAAAGATTCATTGTTAATCATACTGTATTTTATTCGACGCATGGTCGTCGTGGTAGACCTAACACTAATTGGCTCACAGTTCATCAAATTTATGTTGATACTTGGAGAGCACGTTCAGATACAGTTGAGACGGGTATTCCATGTACAGATACTAAATTTAGTTCGTATTTTCGTAATATGAACAAAGTATTTTTAAAAAAAAATTCAATATTTTGACTCAACTTGCATTCAGGAAATACGAGTTAATCTTAATTCGTATTTCAAAAATACAAACAACACCTGAAAGAATACCCCTCCAAAATCAATACTAGTACATAATCGTTTCCACAAATAGTGCATTGTCAGAAATTACTCTATTTTTCTTTTCCTTCGCCACATGGATGCAAGATATTAGATCGCTAAAAATATTTTGTTTCACACTTTATTTCACTTTTTGTCATATTATTAAATGAACAATTAGCATTATTCTATTAAAATTACTCTATGTAATTTTAACAGTTAATTAAATAGGGTGACAGAGAGTAAAATCGGATATAGAATAGATCTGTCAGATATATTAGATCCACAAACCTTTTTCCTTATTAGTTTCCTATTATCATTAAGATACTGCACCGTAAACAAACATTAGAAAGAAGAATTAAAATGGTACTTGAAATTTCAATCAATTACTTAATTATATATGGATGAATAAGTTCAACTTTAATTATCAAGAATAGCAAGAAACGGTACATTGGTAGATGAACCGTCTACCAAGTCCATCGCCTCATAATTCTATGAATATTCAAATCCTTCTCGGTATCTGTCGTTGCCTTGGGCCCTTAGCTAGTTAACAAACCAAAACAAAATGTGTGTGTGAGAGAGAGAGGCGGCAAAAAATATTTAGTTTTTCTCCTTTGTTCTTATTTATTTCCTTTTAAGGAGAGACAAGAAAATTATCTATTCTTTTGGGTAATAAGGAAGATAAGGGGTAGTTAAACAGCGGTTCTTCAGAAGCTAAAACGAAACCGGGTAAACTGAATCCCCTCAAATTCTCTAAACATAGAATTTTCACGTTAAAGTCTGAAATATTATGGAACAAGACGAGATCTTGTTAATTCTTGGCTCCTTCTTTGGCTAGTGCATCAGCCACATGGTTAGCCTCTCTAAAAATGTGATCACGATTTATATTGAGAAAAAAACAGCTAACCTAGAAGAAAGATTAATCATGAAGAACTAATAAGAGGAAATAATGAGAACATGTATTTTTCATAGAATTATCTGTGTCTAAATTTATGGCCAAAAAATTCGGCCCGTGTAATTCTGTAATTACAATTTAATCATATTATCTACACAAAAATAAGCACTAATAATCACTAGGTGTACTTTCTCCTGTTAATTAACATGGGTACGAAGATAGCAAATTCATGGGAACGCATGGAGAATTCTTCCATGTCCTGGCATGCAATTTAAGGATTTCTCTAGCTCTTTCCTTAGTCTTGCTGCCACAATCAACTTGAAGCACTAGACACAACTTGGCCACAACACCCAAACTCAACATTTCTTGAGCAACACTTGAGGATCTCATGTTGCAGAGAACTTGGAAATGGAATGAAGAATCTTCACAGCTCTCTCACTTGCCACCTGAGAAACCCTAAGAATCTTCTTGGATACTACAGCCATACCCGCACTGTGCTTCAACAACTCCGCTCTTCCATCCGCGCATTGGCAGAGTTGTTCCAACACCACAAACATCATTTCGTTAGTCCTTTTCTCCGACGAATCAAGAAGAAGTTCGATCAATACGGGCACCGCGCCGGCTTCAACGGCCTTGATTCTGTTTCTTCCTATTGGACAAATGTTGATCAGTAGCTTCAACGTGTCCTTTGAGGCCTTCTGAGAGATCTGATCGTGGAGAATTTGGATTAGTTCGACGAAAAATTCATCAGATCTCACCAATTTAGTACTCAACTGCATTGGATCGACAACTTGGGAAATCGATTTCAATAGCATAACAGCGTAGACACGAGATTCGTAGTTCCCACGTTGCATGACTCGAACCAAGGAGTTGATAAATTTAGCATTTTTTGGATCGAAAAGGGATTTAAGCCCATCTTCGGACAGTTGAAGATGACAAAGTAGGCTTAAGGCCTCATCACTTGCTTTTGTTGTCAACTCTAACATATCTTCGGATACTTCTTCTCCAATGTTGTTAACAATCGAAGCTAAGAAATCAGCTGCACCTACAGTTTCCATGCATCTTTTGTTGGTCTCATTTTGAGAAGCTATGGATCTCAGTCTTTTCAGACACTTGATTTGCATCTGTGGAGACTGATCATCAGCTTCATTGAGAAGCTTCAATAGCTGTGCTTTGCTGATTGGAGCTTTTGGTGTTGGGAACCTTTCGATACCGTGAGAAGCGTTGATGGTGCACCAAGATTGGATCACTCGCCGGAGAGTGATGTTGGGAGTCAATTCTGAATCTGTAAGGACTTGTTTGGTGACAGGACAAGTTGTTTTCTTCTCAGAAAATAGCCATTTTTCTATGCTCTCACGATCGTATGTTATTCCTGTTGAGATTGTCACGGGATTGGACTTTCATAGTCTCTAGAGAAATGGGGCAAAGGAAAAATGGTGGAACTTCAATTGCGTCCATTAATATATAATTACTGCAAAATTAAGAATAGCCCAGATGATGAAAATAGAAGGTTTATTTGAAAAATTAGTTGAAAGTTTGAGAATTACTAGTAATTGAGTAGATGAAGAAGGTGAGAATTGAGGTGTTGGGAGAAGTTGTGAATTGGTTTGAAGAAGTTTGGAGTAGAGAAGAGATTATATATACGTGGATCGGAGTGGCTACTTAGAGATGTTCAAAATGTGAAAGTCAAAACACGGAAAAAAGGAACCTAGAGATATGAAAGTCAAAGAGAGCAGATGAGACTTTTCTAAGC
The DNA here is from genome assembly GCA_025175665.1 of Cinchona pubescens. Taxonomy (NCBI): domain Eukaryota; kingdom Viridiplantae; phylum Streptophyta; class Magnoliopsida; order Gentianales; family Rubiaceae; genus Cinchona; species Cinchona pubescens. Next base: position 2,412,009 of record JANKKI010000254.1, on the reverse strand, counting down.
TATTGAAACGCTCAATAATGGGCATTTTGCCGAGTCCAATATGTGTGAATATGCATGTGTAGGAGAAGCGTATGATGATGGTTGACGGAGGGATAACATGAATGAATCATCCGTACTAGTATCTTTCATTATTTTTTTGCGCACAGCTATTGAAAAACGGCCTTTTGAACTTTGACTTCCTTTATATAAAGCACATGGGAAAATTCATCGGACATCTTATAATTTATATTTATCTATCTTTATAAATTTATTTTAATTTTTAATTTTTTTAAAAGGAAATTAAAATATATGAATAATTATGAATGACAAAATATAAGATAAAATTTTATACTTTAATTCATACAAAAATTTCCCAAACGTAGGAATTTCTCTTTAAAACTCGTGCTTTTCTTTTTTTATTTATTATTTTTTTGTAACAAAAAAATAAAGCAAAAGAAAGGACAAGACAAGTCACCATTATATATTTTAATAATTTTGTAACTCTTATATAGATCGTCTGCCAAATAATAAATTAAAAATAGGTGGAGTCAATGTCCAATCTTCCCAATTGGGAGTCTAACTTTCTTTCATTCGTAGTCATCATCAGGGTTTTGGGGATATGTATGTATGTTGTACATTAATGCATGCATGCATGCATGCACGATGCCGACACACGAGGCCAGGGGAATATGAAGTATGCGTATTCCGCCGTTAGTTGGCTGGCAAAATTGAGCTGGCCCTGGCTGCGGCTAACTTCCATTTTGACCAACCATTGGTACTTGGTAGGTTTTGAAAGGTTAATTAAGAAGCATTCTGCAAAAATGCGACTCTTTCTTCTAGATATACTTTTGGAATGACTAACATATGATATATCGATGGTTTGTAGAGGTTGGTTCTTTTATTATTGTAACTTTCTCTTAATTAGTGAGAAATGCACTCTTTATGGATGTGGGATTTTTTTTTGTTAAAAAATTACACATTTTTTAATAAAAAAAGTAGAGGAAAATTTTTAAAAAATTATTCAAAAAATTAGAAGAAATATAGATAATGAGGAATGAAGGGTAGAAATGAAGTTATGACTAATTAATTATATTTTGAAAAAAATATATATAATTAGATAATTAAAAAAAGACAAATATCGAATCCTCTCCCTCTTTTTATATCTATAGTATAAATTATATGCATTTTGAAAGAATAATACCTGTGTCCTAAAAGATTCCTAAAATTTAAAACATTGAACATTTTTCTGGGGACGAGGAGGGTTTAGTTGATAGGGAGGAATGGAATTACACAAAACCAGCATTGTCTTACTAGTGAGAATAGTCAACAATTTAATGATTGATTTACTCCATACCAACAATTCAATGAATTATGCCATATTATACATCAAAAAAAAAAAAAAGAGAGAGAGAGAGAAAGAAAGTTGACAATTTCGGAATTTAACTAATATAGTACTTCGGAATTTGTGATTAAATGTTTTTTGTTATCTTCTAAAGCCCATTGTATTGAGGAGTAAATTCGAGTTGAATTACCTTAAAAAAAAAAAAAAAAATTCAAGTTGAACTTTGACAAGCTCCAAAATGTATTTATATCTCTTCTTCCATTCTTAGTGTGGCGCTTATTTCCCCATCGAAGTAGTACAATTTTGTTAACGTGTCTTAGATTTGAACTGATGCTGCGGCTACTTTTACTCATTGTGTCGCTGAAGCCCGGTTGCAAGAAGTCGGTTGCAGGAAATTTTATGCTTTGACAAACGAAAGCGCATGCGAAATGAAATTTTGCAGCCGAGGTCTAATCTACTGTACTCTGTACATTAACTTTAGATTATGGTTATGCAACAATTAAAATAATAACTTTATGTTATGTTTACCTTACTAATTATACTATGATAACGAAATATAATTTAAGTGTGAGTATGTTTCTTTTATTACTCTATTAGTTATGAATTCGAGTCACTAAAAAAATAAGAGATGAGGTAAATTTTAAAAAAAAAAAAAATCATCAAATTTTGGTAGTCATACGTTTATATCTTATAATTTTATGACCCATTAATCTCCACCATAGAATCCAATCCTTGGAACAAAATATTTATTATACCTTTCCATTTATGCCATCCGATGTAAGAATTACATCTAACATAGAATCACTCCACTTGCAGATGTTGGTTGGACAAGTTTGATTTCAATCGACCTTGTAGATATTCTGCAATAATGCTCAAATCTGTATCCTTATTACAGAAAAATGTTCCAATTAAATAGGAGTAAATTGAATACTGTTTACTTATATTTCAATTTTTTTTTTATCAAATTCGAAAATCCAATAGAAGAGTTGCTTATAACTCGTTACTTAATGCACGTATTAACAGGTCGTTATTAAGATGTTTCTCTTGTTACTCAAAAGTTATCACTAGTTCCAAATATCTCATTAATAATGATTTTTTGTTTTTCAAAATTATTATTATTATTATTTTTTTTGCCATATATATCTCCACAAATCAATCCACAAATATGTTAGGTATTATTATTCGTTATAGTAATTAACTGTGAGCACACGGTTTAGTTTGAAAGTCTTGGAAAGGCGCCTAATGAGTAATGGTCCCGGCCAAGTGCACATCTTCTTCAAAATGGTCTACGTAATTGCTAACATATGTAGGCGCTGACTAATTTCACTACTATATACTACTGCAGCCACTTATATTTATGGCACGCGCACAATTTAATTTGGTAAAAATCACGTGTCTATACAATTACTACAACTTTGTATATTCTTTTTCCCATCGTTATATCCTTTCCCTTTTCTTTTTTCTCATTGGTAGATTCGTGTACTAATGGACCGAATTTGTTTTTGTTTTTGTTTTTTGTTTTCAAGTAATATATAGTTTAGAAGAAAGGTAGGTCATTCTTTCTTTTTACAAACCAACGAATATTTTAATAACTTTTAGTTGTTTTAACGGATGATTGAAAATAGCGAAAATCAAATTTATATCTTTTTGATAGTTTGATTAACTTGTTTATCGTTTGAACCAACAACCATTAGTGTGGGAGAGAAAGCTGAAACAACCCATCAAACTTACAGATTTTTATGTTTCTATTAAGATATTGGTAATTACATCCAAATGGCATCACAAAGAACAAAGCAAAGTACTTTTTTTCCCTCTTACAAAGATTTGTTCCATTAATTCACTAATAATATAGCTTTTGAAAAAAACAAAAAAGAATATAGAATAAATAAATTATACACATTGGTCGGAAAGAGTATATTCCATTTTACAGAATAATAAAGTAGCATTAATCAATAACTCAATATACAGGATAATTTCATTAGTTTGTGAAATTACAGCCATCTTCCGAATTAACTTTTCTGCCCCTACATTTGAAGTTCAATGGGCTCTATTGTTTCTTGCCATATATAGAAATCCATGGCCCAATCATGTTTCAGAAAAATTCATCCAAGATGATCCAATAATGCAATTCTGGGTCGCCTCAAAATGGGCCATGGCCCAATTCTTAGCTTTTTGCTGACACACGAGTGAAGAGAGAGAAAGACCATAGATGGAAGTGGAAGACAGTGAAGAGAGAGAAAACTGATACTCCTCTAACCCGACCTCTCTCTCTACTACAAGATCAGAATAGAGAAGGTAAGCTCTTTTCATCAATTTTCTTTTTTGGGTTTTATTTTACTGAGAGAAAAGGATTTAGTTTTGACAGAATTTTATGATCTCTAGATGGTAAAGGATTTACTAGTTTTGACAGAATTGAACAACATTAGCATGTGTATTAAATGAGTGAGTCTATAGTTTTTATGGATTATAATTCTAATTTCAATTGTTAATTAAGGTTGTATGTAATAATGTTTTATGTGCTCTTTCTTTTCTTGAAGTTTTTATACGATATTTGTTGTTTACCATAAATGAATTATGAGATGATTTATTATGTTCTTAAAGTAGTCATTTTTGTGCCTCAAATGAAATAATGATACAGCATTTTTGCACTTCTGAGATTATGGCTACTCCATCATTGTATTTGTTGTACAAACAGAAAATATCCTCTTCATTTGTGGAGATAAATTTTTCATTTTCCACAGTAATTAGATATTCAGAAGTCTTTGATTCGAGAACATTGTGTACTATTCTTTTCTACTTTGTGTATTTAATTCTATATCTTTCCGTAATGGTAGCATAATTTCTCTTCGAAAAACAGGTGTTATAAGGCGTCCAATGTGTATACAGTAGACCCGAGTGCTTGATGGATTCATCTGTAAGTCTTTTCCTTTCTTGCTTTGGAAATGTTTTGTATAAGAGGCATACGATGATGTTAAGCAATTGGGAAGGGGGGTGGGGATGGGAAGAATTTTTTTCCTTGGCACCATTTGCATCAGCCAGCTCCTCTTGTATTTGTTTAAAATTGACATCCTAAAAATTGAGATGTTGATTAGTGGTAGTATCAGTATAGATTGTTTCTCATTTTGGTTCATTTTCCTGAAGATTGTGAGATTAAAATAATACTCCAGCATTTTGATGGTCTTCCTTATTCTTGTATCTCAGCACCGCGAATCAAGTTTGTCAATTAGGATTGGTGATCGGTTGACCAGTGATGTTGTTGTAAGGCTTAGAACTGAAGAAGGCCGTGATGATTGGGTTTATTGCCATTCACATATCTTGGTAGACAAGAGCAAGTATTTTGCCGATAGGTTATCTGATAATTGGCCGACATGCCAGATTCTTGACTCACGCAACTGTGTTGAGGTATATTGTGAAGAATCTGACTTGTATTAGGTGACTACCACGTCAATGTCCTTCGACTCATCTATGTAATGAGATACGGCTCAGTGTCCGATATGTGGCATGGTGTTGGCAATGCTATAGGCATGTTGCAAGTTGCCGTCAAGCTGGAGTGCCCACAAATTATTACTTCGTGTGTTGAATATTTGGAAGCAGTCCCTTGGGAAGAATCAGAGGAGGAGGAGATTTTGAAAATCATTCCTGGCATGGGATCACAAGTGGAACCAATCCTTGCCAGGCTCCAGCCAGTCAATCCAACTGCTGTAGTCAAGATTTTTCTCTCTACTCTTCAATTTGCCACCTCATCACCTCCTTCGCAAATGAATGATCTAAAAACCTTGGCTCAGGAACAGCTCGAGTACATGCTAACTGAGGACGATGATGCTCCTTTATTGTCAGCTGATGAGGTGATAAAGTTGGAGGTACTACAATGTGTTAAGAGATTGTTCATGAGATTTAAGTATCTTGTGGAATCTTTGCTTTGTCGTTGCCAAGCTCCAGCAATCAGTGTCTGAGACAGGGGAAATCGAATTGTTACAGTCATACTTAATAGATCTGTCATGGGCTTGCCAAATATTGGCCAAGTTGGAATGTCTGAAAGATTTTATTCACAGCTGGATGGAACTATCAGAAAGTATCATCAAAGTTGTTAATTTAGCAAATCCAGTGATAGAGACAAACTTAAAGGTTCTTGAGGTGACCGCAAAAGTTATAGAAGCCATAGGGTATGGCACCGTTGTCTTGCCAGCTGCAAAACGCTTTGACATGGTGAAGGTTTGGCTTCCGTTTGCTAGGATTATGAAACCTTTGATCGATACTTTCAGTGCTGATGATGAAAATGAACTGACACTAAAGATTGATGGTGAGCTCTGGCAATCCTTGGAGTCAGCTTTTGTTTCACTAATTCTTACATTGCCATCGGGTGATCAGGCAGTGATTTTGACAGAATGGTTGGGCTGTGAGCATAAGAGTATCCTGACCTGACAGAGGCATTTGAAGTCTGGTGTTACAGGTCCAAGGTTGCCAAGCGAAGGCTGGCATTGCTTGGTGGAAAAAATGGTACAACTAACATAACATGACTTATTTTCCTTAAACTTTTGCTTTGATTTTAGGACAATCTTAGTAAGTCTTTAGCTAGAAACAACTGAATTTGTTTAATTGCCTGAACCAGAGAGTGACTCGAAAGGGTAAAGGTGTCAATATTCTGTGTAGAGTATTAGTTCCCAGCCTGTGTTCATCTTGGTTTCATGCTTCACTCCATGGTATTTTTGTGCTAATTGTTTTCTTCTTTTACCAATGTAGTTCTGTGAAGCATCATATGTAATTTATCTCCAATGGAGCACCATAACCTGATTTACAGTCAGAGCACTGAGGCAAGGAAATGCATTTTTGTATTTTGATTTCTATTTGTTGTTACAGAGTTTACTTGTTCTGAATTACCTGGCTTCCTTTTCTAAAAGTGATATGTGCTTTACATGGTATTTTGCCTTAAAATGCTAGTTTTTTTTTTTTTTTTTTTTTTTTTGATTTATCGCCGTTTTCCTGAACACATGATTACTTAGTGCCATGTTATTTTTGTTATCTATCAAAAATTCATTCCTAGTAACTCTATCCACTGTTCAATTTGCTTAGTGTTGGACATCAGTTATTATCTCTTGACTTGAAAATTCTTCTGTAGTCTACAACTCTATAGGGGTTGTTACTTCACATTTCACACTACAAACTTTAATACAAGCACAGTATATATGTGTTCTTTTTTATGGCACATTCAATTCTAGATTTCAGCATGTCAGGGTTTAACAATCACTGTGTCTTTAAAGCCAGCCCCAGGCTGTTATTTCCCCCCTAAAGAAAAAGAACCTCTGAAGCTTCTCAAGAACCCGGAAGAATTACTGGTCCCAAGGAGCAGACGTCCATATGGTAGCCAGTCTTTCTTCCACCATTACTTTCTGAACATACTTTTGCCCCTTGTTGAATTATCATTGTATAATGACAAGATTACTTTAAATGCTGGTTCAAGAAGTTTATGCACCATGCAGAATCTTATTATTCAGTTTCTGCCTTACTGGGTCATAATCTTAAACCCTGAGCTGCTCTGACCTCCATTCCAGAAGCAACTGAATCTCCCAAATCTTTATTTTGTTGGCAATTTGTACATTCATATCTTCATCTTTTTCTCTTCAGTGGTAGATCTTCATTTAAAAGACAGCACTACATACCCTTATATTTGTACCTAGAAGGGCTCTTAAAAGCAATTCCCATGAATTCTAATTCCCCATTCAAGGTGTATTGCACTACAGGGTAAAGGCCTAAGGACACACTATCAACATCAGTAGGGTCACCTCAACCCATAGCTTCTAAAGCAAAGCATAGTTGTCCAGGATAAGGTCTAAAACCTCAGTGGTCCTAAGCCATCAAAAACTTTTTGACATGAAACTTTAAAAGCTAGTTAAGTCTTTTACTCAGGCAAGCAATGTTCTAAATAAAAGATCAATTTCAGCCATAAATTATTCTAGTATGTTATTCACAAGGAGAGGTAATTGCTATTATTGGTTCATTACCTTTTTAATTGATCGATGGTCATGCAACAAGAAATCAGGTTCTCCCGCATTGTCTATATTCTTCTGCTCTGTATTCTATCGAATTTTACTTTTTCTTTTATTCTTGCTAGCAAAGACTTCTGAAATAGATTGTTCCTATGCATAGATAGATACTCCGGGATAGAGTTCATCATCCCTAGGAAGATTTTTGTAGCTGATATTCTATTATTCTTGTTCTTTTTTTTTTTTTTTGGGGGGGTATGTAAAAACTCTTTTGCTATCTTGTTTAAGAGATGAAAAATAAGGCCTATACACTTCATTTTGGATTATGTTTGCTGCAAGGGTTCTTTCGTACACCCAACTATTTGCCTTGTTTTGTTTTAGACCTTTTTTTTTTTTTGACAATTTACTCCTTAGAAGCCTACCATTAAATTATAGATATTAGCATAAAAACAAAAATAATTACTTGCACATGTAGCCAATTTTATTTTGTATAACCACCCAAAAATAACTAGTTTCACCATTACACCATAACAATCGTTCTAAATTCTCTTAAGCAACAAAATTAATATACAAGCATCAACCATATCTTCTAAATAAAAGCTTAAGCTGTCTAAATAATCTAAAAGTCTATCCTGCAAAAGTATAGACCTGTATGCTATAGTGCTGTTCTTTACACTATTATGTGATTCCCTTTGTCCTGGTAAATAAAAGGGAATAAAAGGAAATAGTGGAAGGCCCTGATCCCTTATCCCTGATCGGCTTTTACCAATGCCTTCCTTTGTCTTCATCATCTGCCTGTCCTCACCATTGCTCTACTTATTCTTCAAGCTACAAAGTCTGGCAATAATTGGGCAGCGAACCTCTTACGGTTCTGAATATTGATGTTCTCATATACACTAGGTGAGTGACTGGATGTCGGGGTAGTTAATCCACCATAGTCATTTGCTTCTCCAATTTCAACTCCCCGTCCCAATTGTATGTTTTGGTTTGGGAGAAAACTTTGATGGGTTCCTGAAATTGGCAGGTTTTCGCAATGTGGGAGTCCCAGAGTGAGGGAGACGGCATTGCCCGAATATGGTCCTGGAAACTGCTCGGTGCCAAACCTTCCAATGTCAGCAATTGGGTAGGAGCCAAATCCTCCTATGAAGTTTGTTGGTGCCCCAAGTAATGAGAATCCTTCTCTGCTCTGCCTCTCAGTACTGAATTTCATAGACAGTTGATCACTGTTTCTATCAGTTGGCTTCACATCAATACTTATTGATGGAACACTACTTGGAGACTGCAACATGTCCATGCTTCGCAGTTTCTTTGGACTTCCTTGGGTGATACTATCCATTTCTGAAGAGCCAATGAGGTTGAAAATGGGTTGATTCTGAATACTTATTCCGGTAGGGGATGCAGTAGGAGACATTGAAATTGGACTAGTGATGTTCTGGTTGGTAAAATGGTCCTGTTTCAAGATGAAACCTTTGTTTTCAATTTCCAAAAGTGAACCATTTTCTCCTGCAGAGCATTGGATTTGGAACCTGAATCTTCATTCTGTTCACTTTTGCTCGTTTTCTCCTCTGAGCCGTTCTTCTCGTGCTCCTTCATCTCCTCTGAGTACATTTCCTCAACCATCGGCTTCCAAAGTCGAACTCGAGCATTGATGAACCAGTTGGACACCTGAATCAGGAACAATTACCATACACAAGATGAAGATTTAGTCCTTCCCCATTGGAAACAGGTAAAAAAAAATGCTCAACAATCCAAAGATCATCAATTTTACCTGACTCCTAGTAAGCCCTGTTTGTTTTGCAAGCATGATTTTGTCTGAATCCTTCGGATAACTGCACAAGATTCACACAGCTAAGACTTGAATTGCAAATGCAAATTCGAAGGGTCTGCAGAAAAGAGGTTCAAGTGTACATACGGGTGGAGGAAGTGTTCGAACAGCCAAGCACGAAGAACTGAAACAGATCGTTCAGGCAGCCCTCTTTGGGGTCTCCAAGCATTATGAAATCCTGGATCATTCCCAATTGTTGGAGAGCTCTTTGTTGCCTTAGTTGATTATCAACAAATTTAAGTCTCGAGCCCTCAATTTTCCCTCCCAAGCTATCTTCTTCGCCTAAACTCTTGCCAGCAGCTCGGATTTGGCCTAATATTGCATCCTTCAGGCATCGAAATTGCTTCGAAATCGTTTGCAAAGCCAGGGCAGTGTATGTTTTAGCAGAACCAATTCCTGCTGCTTGTTCAAACCAAGAAATAACAATCTGCATCTGGTGGTGGTATTGCCTGTACCTCTGCTCCACCTTCATAAATATTCCGCAAGTTTACACAAGAAAACCACAAAAATTCAGAAATTTAATCATATGAATTTCAGTTGCACTTTCTATCTATAGTCGTAAGAAATTTAATCATATGAATTTCAGTTGCACTTTCTATCTATAGTCGTAAAGGAAAATCAAGAATTGATTATAGTTCCCATGACAGCCCAAATATGAAGGGGTGAAAGTGAAAGTTGACACCCTATTTCTCGAGATTCAATTATTGGAAGAGGTCCAAGAGGATGAGAAAGTACGAGGTTTTCACAAAAAGTTGTATAATTAAACTTGGATGATAAAATCATTTTTTGTGTATGTATATTCACCGAAAGTACCAATTGAAAAAAAAAAAAAAAGAAGTAATTTAACGACCCTGTTAGATTTTCAAGAAAGGACTCTTTGAAAGTAACTATCTTTGAGTTTTGACTGCAATTTTCATGGGATTATCATTTGATAGCTACTCCTGCACAGATCTGATGCCACTCTCTAACTGATGGAGACCTCTCTGATCAACCTTCCGTACCCTTTGGGCCGTTTTTACCAAAACTATAGTTCAAAGCTTATGCTCAAAAGTTGGAAAAATCACTTTCAGCTTATACTACTATTTTTTCTGCTATATGCTTTGGAAATTTGGCTTCAAGAAAAATACTACTACTAGCTAGGAGGCTTACCTCATCAAGCATGTTAACAAGCTTTGCTTTCTTCAGATCTGAATTTCCTGTTTCTCAGCTGTAGTAAGCTCGGAGCCACGCTTAGAAGCACTGTTTTCTCTTCCATTTTGTCCATCTCCGGCAGCCGGAATACCGGATGACTCCCCGATATTCTTGGACTGCCCATTATGATTAACCCCTTTGGCAGATGCTTCCTTTCCAACGTTCACAACTTCATCAAGAAGTTCCTGTGCTGCCTTCAAGAACTTAGAACTCAATAGCACACTTTGCATGCCGTTCACACCATTGGAAATCCCCGATGCCGATGAGGGCGATCCCCCGGAAACCCTCACGTTGTCGGCACTAGTCGGCGATATGGCGGTAACCATAGACTGAGAAGCTAGTTCACGTTCAGGCCGAAATGACCCGTATCCCGGTTGTTGAGACGAGAGGCTCAGAGATAGTCCTTGCGGTGCGCGTGAGATGTCACGCGCCGCCCCGATGTCCAAATTCGGGGCGTACAAGTTGTACTGAACGCGTGGGAGGAAGCCGTGAAGGGCATCCGAGATATCATGGACAGTTGGAGGGTGGTGGTGATCTTGGGATGAGGTAACTGATGGGGCTGCCGCGGCAGTGGTGGTGGTGGCTGTTAGGGGGAAGCCCACAAACTGTTGTCCGTGAGAAGGCGGCGGCGCGTGAGTTAAGTTGAGATAGTTGGCTCCTCCTCCAGGTCCTCCAGGAGTGTTGGAGTTGAGGAAAACAAAGTTGCTACTAGGTGGAAGAGGTTGTTGAGGCGGTTGTGTGTCAGAGAATCCAACGTAGCCAGCATGATTCATGAAAATCAGAGTCTGCAATCCATCACCACCACCTCCTTGGATTTCTGAATTCCCATGAAAGTACGTCGCCATCGGACTGATTTGATTATGATAAGAAAAAAAAAGAAAAAGAAAAAGAAAAAGCCTAGATGGTATCAATAAATGAAAAAAAGACTACGTTAGCCATCCCTTCACTTGACTTCACATCCAAAAAATATATGTTAATTAATTAATTTGTACCTGTAGCTGTTGGATGATATATATGAAGCTTAATTAGTCAAGTTGGTTGGCATAATATTCAACCCATTTGGTTGGTACTTCTGCTGCTGGTACTGATACTATTTATTTCTTGAATTATTGAAAAAGAAGAAAAAAAAAATCTCTAGAGAATCAACTGTGGAAAGTTTGAGAGTAGTATTATAGTCTTCTGATAGAGATCAGATAAGGCCTGCAAAGTTAGAATAATAATAAAACCATTAATCATCAATATAAATATGACCCATATAATTAAGATTTAAGGCCACCAAGTTAGTTTCATATATAGATCGAAATTTTTTAGTAATTAAGAATCTTCAACAGAGACTATATAGTTTCTTGCATCTTTCCCTCCAAAGGGTTTCTTTTAGCTGTAGAGGATTAATTATGAAGAAGTAGAAGAGGACTGAGTGTACAAACCTGCTTTGAAAATCTCATGGTGCATGTGCTCCATCATCTGCAAATTAATTAAGGATCAAGAATTTGATGATCAGTTACGGTGAGATACTGTCATATATAAGAGAGAGAGATGGAGAGAGTTGAAGAGCATACATGAGTGAAAGATACATGAAAGACCAGAGAGAGAGAGAGAGGCCATAATACTTACATGTCTATACCTAGCTAGGAGATCTATATATCTGCCTAAATAGATTACATACATATATATCACTCACTATTTCTCTGTCAGATTTCTTTTTTTTTTTTTTGGGTAAGAACTTCTATGTCAGACTCAAATCAATATATAACTCTCTCTCTCACTCTCCCAACTTGATAAGGAAAAAAGAAAGAAGTGAATGAGAGAGAGAGATGGGGCTAAAAAGGTAGAGAAAAAGATACCCATCTTTTTATTCACTCATTTATCCACACACAACATGAGTAGCTAGCTAGGTACCATTGCTTATTATTAAGACTCAAGAACTCAGGAGGAGGAGGAAGAAAGAACTACAGAAAAAGAATTCAAGTCCACATCATATATACTATGAACTCTCTGAATTTCTTGCCTTATATATATGTATATATGTCAAAGTTTCATGATTTCTTGATATATATCATCCTCCTTTTCTCTCTCTGTCCCTCTACGTTTCTTATGTGGGATTTTTTCATTTTCTTTGTTTTCAAGATTGGGGAGGTGAAGTACCTTCGAATTGATCAAAGAAGGGAACTTGAGTGATTTGACCTTCCTTTTCAAATCATTTGATGCAGCCAGGCGTTCACCTATGTTGTTTGATGAGCTACAAAGAACTTTTAGAGAGGGAGAGACGTAGATGTGTGTGTGTCTTTGTTTCGTTACATATATGTAGATGCCATCATCAAAGTGGCAGACGATGCAAACAGCTGAAAAACGAGGAAATGTCTCCTTCCACAACTAAAAATTTATATTAGTACTATGTAATTAAGTGAAGTAGCAAGTTGTAATTTTTAAAGTTATAAAATTAAAAATTATATATATATTTAAAAAAATGATTATAAAATATAATTTTTCATTTTTTTGTATAATTAACATTTAATAAAATAAAGGTACAGCAAAAGGGTAGAAAAAGAGGAGGAAGATGATAATGATGGTGAGCTACTATGGAGTAGCATTAGGGAGAAAGAGGGTCCCCTCACTTTCATTATTGATTTCTCTTTTGTCTTTCTTCTCTCTAGTTTCCCAATTTCTTTACCCTTTTCCTATATTAGTATTTTTTGTGGTTGGATGATAGAGTTTGAAGATAAAGCAATTAAAAGGCCAAGTAGCATATGGGGCCAACCACCATGGCACCTACTTAATGCCCAAAAAAGTTATAATAATATTGCATTTACTTTTTTATTAATAAAGTAAGCATCAATCAAGAAAATCTACTTCATTTTAATATAATATGTCTAATTTTTTATGTTTATAAATGTGCACTTAATTTCAGCTTGGCTCTGTATACTCAATTTTAAAATTTGAACCCAAAATTTATAGTTTGGACATTACTTACCACAAAAAAAAAATGAAGATTTTTAAATCATAACTAGCAAAGCCTTTGTAACTACTCAGCATATAAAGCTGAACAAATCCATTTATAATGTCCTTGCTGGCTCCAGAGCAAATAATTTTATATATATATTGTGAAGTTGATTTTAGTGTTGATTAATTAAAAGGATTTTGGAAATTGTCATGGACGAATTTCACTTGAATTTACTACGTGTAGATTAAATCACTTCCCACGCCACCAACCCCCTGCCTACAACTGCTCGCTTTATTTTTCCTCGAAATAACTTCCCTATAATTTTCGCAACTGAAGTATTCATTTTCCTACAGTTTGAGAATTTTACCATTTATCCCTCTATATCTAAATTGTAATTACGGTGAGAAATATAATGGCATATATAATTGGTGTTAAGAGGACCACAATTAATTATTTTTTAATAAGAAAAAACTCACCTCTTATCTCCTCCATTCCAATGACTCGAACTCATAACTAATAAGTCACAGCGAAAACATCTTAATATCTAAATTACATTTAGTTATTAGAGGAGCATAATTAATTAAGTTGATATGCGAATAACACAATATTTAGTTATCTTTATTTAGTTGTAAATCACTTAAGTTGTGAAAAAGCATATTCTAGTTAATGCGAGAACAGACATATTCTTGAACAATAATACATGCGACATGAAGTTGCCGAAAACAAGAACCCTAAATTCCAGTAATTATTTGTTCATTAACAATTTGGTGGTAGAAGCCATATATGCATATCAGTGTCCCTGGGCTTAATCTTATCGACTCTTGTCATCAACTGTCAATTTCTCAGCATATCAATATCAAGAGTATTTAATTTTCCAAGAAATCCCTAACTTCCTAAGATTCTCCCTTAAAGGACTACACAGTCAATTATTTTATTTATTTCTTTTTTTGTTTTTTAATTTTATCTTTTGCCCCCTGTTGGTGGCTGGCTATGTAGTGTGTGCCTTTAGCTACATATCTATTAGGATCTTATACACGCATTAACATGATTCATTTTACCAAACTTTTGGCAGCACACACACAAATAAATAAATATATATATATATATATATATCACATGTTTTGTACGTTTTCCATGAATGGATCTTGTAGTTCCATAATTCTACTGCATGCAGCCTAATTTATGCTTAATAGTTATTTTTTTCCGTAAGAAACATAAATAACTAGGAGAAATTTCAATGCTGGCTATAATATTAATTCTAGTCAGACATGTCAGTAAATGAAGCTCCTGACTACAGATTTTAATTAAGTTTGATATTTATTCTTTTAAATTCAATGTAAAATACTTACACCACCTGTCAGATAACCTTGACAACTTTTTAAATTATTATGGGCTGTAAATATCCGTCGTCATTTTTTTGAAAAGTCAACACAAACGTAAAAATAATTTTGTTAAAGGATATTCTGTTTCACATTTTATTTTATTTATTGTCACATTATTAAATGAATTGTTAAAATTATTATACTAAAATTATTTTATAAAATCTTATTAGTTTATTTAGTAATGGGATAAGAAATAAAATAAAATGTGAGATAAAAAATGAAATGATATATAATTTATCTTTTTCAGTACTATTACGTAAACTGATGAGTTTTGCTGTATAACAATAAATAAGGAACCGTGCAATGTTCACCTTTCCGAAAGTTCTTTTAAACTCTGTGAATGATTGAGGAAATTGAATTATGAAGTGATAAATTCACGATCGTTTGCAAAAATTATTTTATTTGATAAAATTATATTCAGTTATTAATTTTTAATTTTAGATATTCGATCAGATTTTATTTATTTTTTTTGTATATGGTGACACATCAGTAATTTTATTACTTTCTATAGATACACTTAGTGATGTAAAGTGGAGCGGCCAAAGATCACACATTGATTGATAGCTAAGAAAGAGTCTAACTTATAAGACAAGAGGCCACCCCTTCCATGTGAAGCGCCTTTGCAAGGACAAAATAGCAAGGCTCCTGACAAAGCGGATAATACTTCAAATAAACGCACGACAAATTCGAATAATACCTCACATGGGCTTGTGGTAATGTAAAGTGTACACAAGACAAAGCGGATAATGGTGTAAGGCCTGATTTCACATAAACGCACGACAAATTCTAGTATTAATATAATGGTGCCGTCTGTGGGAATCTCGGACTGTACACAAGATTCTTCCTTAACTGAGGGCTTGTGGTAATGTAAAGTATACACAAGACTCATCTCGGACTGTACACAAGATTCTTCCTTAACTGGGGGCTTGTGGTAATGTAAAGTATACACAAGACTCATCTCGGACTGTACACAAGACTCTTCCTTAACTGGGGGCTTGTGGTAATGTAAAGTGGAGGAGATAACTGTAGAGGAGACAAAAATTTCATATCGGTTGATAGTTAAGAAAGAATCTAACTTATAAAATTGGGGGACATCTCTCTCATATGAAGCGTTTTTTCAAAGATAAAACCGTAAGACTCCTGCCAAAACGGACAATGGGACAAATTTTTGCAGCAACAACATTGAATGATTAATATCTTATATACTACTAACCGTGCAAAGTTGAACAAAGATTTGTCAAGTAGATGGAGCGCTTTCAATAGTCTTTTTCATTAATTTCAAAAATTAAGTTATATTAAAGGTTTCTTGACCAATAAAAAGGAGATCGAATAGGTATATATATATATATATATATATATCTGATCATGATCGATAATCATGATTCTATTGTAAATCAAGGAATAAAAAACTAATTAACTATTGATCGAAAACTTTGCATCAAATTTCAGACAATGAAATATCTAGTGAAGTTAATCGCTAACGTTGTGAATAAACTATGTTCAATGATGTGATCGATACTCTAATGTTATAAGTATATGAAAATGATGTCGGACAAGAAATTACCTGAACAAATAGTATCAGATGTGTGAACAAAGAAAAGGGACCTGTCAAGAGTATTCAAATAGTTATGATTGTGAAACCCAGTAATTAATTGGTTGTTTATGTACCCACTAATAAGTAAATAGACACAGTACATCTTAATTAATTACTTAATTATGAGCTATGACATTGCAAATTCTAATTATAAGTTAGTCTTTTGTACATGCCCGTACCAATATGTCTCTTAAAAGATAGTGGTATTAATCCATGTTGGGATCAAAAAGCAAAAACTTTACTATCACATCTAAGAAATCTAAATTGCTAAACTAATTTTTTATATAATACACAATTTTTTTTTATATGAATCAAAATCTATCGAAGAATGTACCTTCAATATACACGTACGCTTGTTTTGAAGTTGATACGAACATGTATATCATAAATGTATTGATAGCAACAGTAATAATTAACTATTAAATTCATTTTCCTACTTTCATGAGGTACCCGTTATTTGACTAGAAATTAACACGTCTACACTAAGTGAAATTCATCTTGTCTATTTTACTTTTTTTTTTTTTTTGGTAGAAAAAAGTGTGATCAGGGTCAGGTCAGGTCATATTTTAGTAATTTGTAATTGTTTTTATAATCGCCTATCAAACAAGAGATTGAGAACAATAAAAATTAAATTTTAAATTTTTTAATGATCTAGACGCCCTCCTTACTTATCATTTGAATCAACCTTTTTCCCCAGCTGACCTTTGAACAGGTAGCAAGAAGTGTCCTTATGTTTTGTTTGACCAATGAACTATTAGCCCTTGAAAATGAAAAAACAATTTGAGGTGAAATTTTTTCAGGGGGGGGGAGGGGGGAGGATGAGGGGGATAATTGACTAATGAGTGAAAACTCGAGGACAAGTAAAGTTTCGGTGTTGTTCTTGCTTTTTATGTGACAGCTTTTACGACTGGAGAAATCTTTCCTTTTCATGAGAAAATAACTACTAGTTATATAATACGACATGAGGAGAAAGGCTTTGCATTCCACACTTTCATTTCATATTCATGAATGCCATATTGCCGTTGCCTCTCGAGGGAATATGACTGCATGAGGCTGATAGCTATAAGGGGAAAAAAAAAAGAACACAAAAACCATTGATATATTACGTCAGCCAATTCTCCACAACAAAACTGCATACTAGTTGTGTCATCTTCTTTATCATCACTATCATTGAGAATATCTTGAAGAGGTGTAACTGATTACTAACTAGTAACCATTACTGACTCAGTTTGATACTCCAAATTATACAACAGTTGTTGCTACAGAAGAATATTTTAGGACCCACTTTTTTGTCAACCAATTGCTCCATTGTTTTTCCTATTCAAGCTAGTTAATTAAGTGTAAAATTTCAATTCGAGTTCAAAAAATTAAAAAATAAACCTATCTTGTAATTTTTAGTGATTCGAACTTATTATTAATAGATCATGTATAAGGAAAACGACTTACTGCTTAAGTTGTACTTTATTTTGAAAATATTGTGAGGAACCAAAAGTAGATAAATCTATTTTAGTTCTTAGAGAGAAAAAAAAGGCAATTTAATAATTTTAATGTATTTTGTTATGCACAACAAAACTTAGTTTTAAGTGTAAGACTAAGTTGATATATATACTAATTGAGAAAATTACAATATAGGACATAATAGTTGTATTCTTGTACTATAATTCAATTTTGTTCGTACATTATACACTCAGATTTGACTCCAAGAATTTTTTTTTTAATAATTTGAGTTATTCTGTAGTTATTACTTCATAAAAGATTGCTAAATTATGTTAGATGAATATAAGTTAATTATTTTAAACAACCGTCAAAAATGGCACTTCCCAGAAACATGTATAGAAAAATTGGGATCAATAATTTTCCTTTTCCGGTCAATTGACGTGAAAATTTGACATGTCATTAACAGTTATAATAACCATTTCCACCCTTTCCTCCTGCAATTGTCCGCTCAGATTTGACGGCAATAAATTCTTCTTTTGAACCAACTGATGGAAAGAGGAAATCCAGGAACTGAGGACGGTACTGGGGATGCAAATCAAATAGAAAATAGGATAAAGTGCAGAAAAATTTTACAGTTGTTTTGGAAAATTATTTATTTGTATATTAAATATTTGTATAGTACATCATGTATTTTATTATATAAATTTTTAAGGTTAATGAAATAGTACGAAATTGTAGAATTCTCTTAGGTTGTGTTTGGATGGATGGATTTGAATTGAAAGAAGTATTTGAAATGAAATTTTTGAATTTGAATTGGATGGATTGAAATGACATAAAATTTGGGTAAATTTTAAATTCACTCATTTAACAATTAAAAGTATACTCTCATTTATTGGTGCATTTCAAATCCATAACTAAATCAATTAACTTGTTTAGATAACTTATAATAGATTAAAATTTCAAATCAAATCTATTCAAATATCTCCATCCAAACACAATGATAAATTACATATCCACCATAGCATGCATATTGTTTCATTAAATAATGGGGGATCATATCAAAAAATAATAATAATAATCATAATCATAGGGGGCCAACTTTTCTTCTTCTACCTTTTCTCTTCATACACTACAGTAACTTTTAATAGTGTAAATATTATTTGGTGAAAAATATTTATCTATCAAGACAGACATTACATTTGACCAAATAATATTGAGTTGTATTTCTAATCCGAACGGAGCCATTCTTATTTCTTCCACGCAGAAAGAAAGGTGATAAGGTTTTGCTTTCACCGAAAGGTCCATTGTTCTTAATTGTCCACAAGAAGAGGGTTGTTCTTTCACTCTACCCTTCCAAGACGCAACAAAGAGCCTGACATTCATCGTACTTATTTATTTTTGTATAAAATCAAAAATATACAAGCATTGAATTTCTATATTCTAAAAATATTGAGTTTTAAAATTATCATCGATGATAAATCGAATAATCTTTTTTTGGATCATAGTTGGGTGGACCCTTAATTTTTAACCCATTCCTCCACGACTAAAAGTTTCTAACCCCAGCAAAAGTGCACCAAAAAAACAAAGAAAAGAAAACAGCAAAAGCTATTAATGAAACCAAAATGTATTGAAACTCATCTCTCCTTTTGTGGACTCCCACCATTTCCATTTTCCTCCATTTCCACCAGCTAGGCCATCTTTTTTCTAAACGCGCATGCACATATAGCACATATAGCACATCTAAGAATAAGTTGGGCATTTCATTTCCATTATTTCGACAAATTGGTAATTCTCAAGAAAAATCTTGAGTATTAGCATTAATTATTTCTTTAACATTCTAAATTAGGAATTGTTCCCAAGCACTTGGTTATGTGGATCAATTTGGTCCTTTAAGAATTCAGTAAATTAATTTTTCCCTTATGTTTCCAATTCATTTGTACAAGTTTCTTTGCTACCTTAAGATAGGGGTGAGCAAGTTTTGAATTAAATTCGGTTAATAAATTCAGTTAATTTTGAATAATTTTGATTTCGGTTAATGAATTCGAAAATAGAATTAAAATTTTGAATTTAGTTGACTGATAACTTAATTCAAAGCTAAGCTACATTTCATATATTAAGTAGCTTTAAATATATTTTATAGTTCAAAGAATTTAAAGAACTTTAAAATTAAAGGTGATAAATACAAACATAGTAGTTCAGCTAAATGAATATTTTATTGACAAAATATAGTAATTTGCTTTAACTTTTGAGCTTTATTCATATAGTTTTATATTTTTGTATATTAAATCATGTACTTTTAAACATAAATATATGGTATTATGATTTACATGTTTGTAGTTACAAAATTGTTACTGATAAATCACATTATGTACTTTAATAATATGTTGGCTATTATTATTACTTTTAACTTGTATGATGTTATAGTTGATTACATAATTATATTGTTAATTATTGAATTAAGTTACATAGTATAAGTTTTTATATATTTTTAACGGATAGTGAAAATTAACCAAAATTAGAAAATTTTATTTGAGAAACATATTTTATTATACAGGAATTTAATCCAATATCAAATGCCCAACTAGCCCAAGTTTAATTCAATTAATCGAATTCAAAATCGATTACCGAATTTGAATTCAGTTAATCAAATTATCTATCAAATTGAATTTAAGATTAAAATTAATTAAAATTTCTAGGACCTTATTTCGAATTTTGACAGACTTTACTCATCGATTAACCAGTTGGTTAACCGATTCTCACCCCTATCTCAAGTTTTCCACAAAACTAATTTAGCACCTTATATTTCTAAATTTCACTAATAATACAAGTTGAGATAATTGGTCACTGAATTTTTGTCAAATTAATACTCTTAGTCAACCAAAAATTTTAGTTATTGACTTAATTACTTTTTGCAAGAAATATCATGGACCAAAAATTGGTCCATGTCAAAGTAATAGTGGACATAAAATGATAATTGTTTTATAAACGCTTTTATTATCACAGAATGTGTTGCATGTCTCTATTCAATTGATTCCGTTGCCATCCAATTAAGTGGAACACTTTCTTTATATATATGGGAAAGAAGAAGCTAAAGTTGGGACAAAATCATGAACCGTTCTTTTTATCATTTAAATCAAAGAATGTGGGCTAATTGCGAAGGATGAATTGACGTTAGAACTCCTATTAGTGGTGCAGAGTCTCAACAAAATGTCCCTAACATACAGTAGTTGAAATGATAATGATAATAGATATAGGATAGAAAAATATTACTTTATATTATAGGAAAAAAATTTACATAAACCCGATCTTTGATCCCATCAGTAGACCATGCGTAAGATCAAGATTAAATCTTATAAAATTTTGTTTAAATCAGTTTATGTCATAAATTTCATAATATTTAATCTACACTACAAGGTCTACAAGTAGGATCAAAAATCAGATTTACCTAAGTCTTTCCCTATATTATACTATTCTCCAAATGACTGCTATGATATTACACTAAGGCGACAGTAATAATTTGACATTTTGGCCATGTAGAATAATTAGAAAATGACTTTGCCTTTAAATCATTTCTGTTGCCTCATTGTTTACTTGTTGAACTAATTCCACATGCTCAACAAAAATATTCAAAACCAAATGCTAAAATATTAGCTAGATAAACATCACGTGGTAATGATTAATAAATCATGTTTTTCAATCTTTTACAACACACAATTTAAAATGGTAAAGCAATCAATTCATGATTTTTACCTAATTAATTGTTGAAAATCATTTATAAAATTACAATTCAAAACCATATGTCAAAACTAATCTATATAGTATATTAAATAACAAAATTTTAAATTTTAAATATTTAGTCGAATTTTATTTATTCTTTCATGAATGTAACGATGCGAGTCCAATGACTCGTATAAATATACCGTTAATAATTTTATATACACGACAATAGTCTCGTAAAATTTCTCGTGGTCGAGAGAGGGATTAAACATGCATCGTGAAACTTGTGGGAATTTATGAATCATTGATATTTGCACAAAATGGGGTAAGGTTATATAGGACCCTTTGCTCATTCCAAATGATGAAGCTGAGGTTTAACCTCCAAGTTGGCGGAGATGTACACTCCAAGAGAGAAATCAGGCATAACATGTCGCCGGCCTGGACCACCGGGCAATGAATAAATTCCCTACCGGAATGTCCTGCTGCCTATGCTGCCACTGCCATCACAAATACAAGAGAACCATGAATTCTGGGAGTAAATTTTTGACTACTCACCACGTAATGCGAAATAGGTATGACAACCGTTGAAATTATTAAAAAAGTAGTGAGACTTCCTAATTTTTAATCATTGCAAAAATTAACAACCTGTAATGCGGAGTGGGTAACAAATTTTTTTTCCAATTCTGGTTCCATGGCCTTTTCTACTACTCTTTTCTAGCTCGGATGATATTTTAACATATGTTTAAATCATACAATAAAAATAATTAATCTTCAGCTCGTGGTTGGTTTTTTTTTTTTTTCCTTTAATTTACTTTGTCTAGCAAATGAACACTCGTGAGTTGAAGTGAAGCCGCAGCAATGAAGAACAAAATGAATGCCGGAGTGACGTTAGTAATACTTGAATAACATGACGTCGCCTCTCCAAAATAAACTTGGGAATAATTCATGTGGAAGACTGAGACATTCATCGTCTTTTTAGGACCCAATAACAAATAATGGCATAACATAAGCATCTTAGTGGCCGGTGGGGTATTAGGGATAGGGCACTGCCTAGCGGGGAACTCATTTGGGATTGCCGGATATGTACTACTTTGTACTCTCATTAGTTTTACAGCAAAGAATTTCGAGTAAATAAAAGTTTACAGTCATAAATTTTATTTTTTTTCAAGAACATGATAGATTATTGATTCATATTACAATTCGTCTGATAAATAAAAAATTAAACTTGAATATTTTAAATATTTAATCGTCTTACTTATCATACTTACCGTGCTAACCGTATTAATTACTACATGAATGCCCAATGCTTGTTTTTTTTTTGTTTTAGTTGCGTATAAATTATCTGACTAAAATAAAATTTTTCGTATTTTATGTGGAAGAATCCACCATTTAGGCAGAGATCCGGCTATGAACAGGTTCGACATCTAGAAGAAACCTGAGGTTGCATGTAGAAAAAGGTGGTACTATGTGAATGAACATTGAACAATGAAGAGAGGGCACGAGACAGATCAGAGATGCAGCGGTGGCTAAGACAAAGAAAATTGGTTAAAAATACAGCCACGTAGTACGGCGCACTAAATGGTTGGGTTAGGCAGCACGGCGGACCCCGCCACAGACGCGTCGCTTCCACGTGCCATCTAAAGCTTTTCGATTAAAGACTAGTTAAAGTTCTTTCCCTCTAACGAAAAATTCAAGTTTGGTTTGGACTTTCTGTATCCAAACTGGTCCCCACTGAACTGTACACGCGTCAACTGTACAGACCCCTAACCCATAAGAAAGAAGATTCGCCGGCCTTTGGTGGGACCCACAGGTCCAATCAAACTTTTTGGATTTTTTTTGGGGAGAGCCGTGTAGTGGGGGTGTGTATTTTCACGAATGGTTGGGCCCCACGTGGCACAGACCACAAAAGTCAAGAGAGTAGCCAATCAGAGCCTAGCCGTGTGTTTTTAAGCAACTGCTTTTCTTTTTTCAATTTATATCCTCGAGCAACGTCGTTGTCGGTAGGACACGTGTCTCCTTTTTAGAGCAGCGTCATTGGACCGCTCCGCTTTTCGTGCCTCATTGCCACGTCATTCACCTCGTCACTTTCTGATTCTAATGTTTTATTTCTTTCCTCCCAATTCCAATTAAAAGAAAATTCATTCTCTTTGGCCTTATGATATTTCATTTTTTTTTTTTTTTAAAGTGCGAATAAGCATCGGAATTTCTAAATTCGAAAAGTTCTCAATTTTCTGATGTAAATATATGGTTTTCTCTACTTGTTAAAAAAAAAATTAATTTATGTCTCACATGACAAATTTATTTATATTTAGGCATTCGTAACTCGTAAAATCACTAAGGACGAAAACTATAATTAGTTATTTATGATAATTAGAAAAACTATTTATAGATGTTTAGACTAAAAGGCTCAACGAGTTGAAATGTCAAATAAAAAATATGATGAGAAAAGGAAGAATACAACAATTTAAGTCTATGCACTTTTTGTGTTGTCAAAATATAACAAAGAGATGGAGAAAAACTCCCCTGAAAAGTAAGGCTTTGTTCATTATTAGGTTCCTACATATCATTTAATGAATATGTCGTTTGTAAAAGTTCGGTAGATTTATATATGTTCTTATAATGTCCATCTAATATTTCAATTATGAAAATGAAGTTTTTAAGCATCTCAAGATTTTCATTCTTTAGAAAGAACTCTTTTAGATGGATATAGCAATCATAAGTTGTTAATTCTCTAACTAGTAAACTTTTGACTTTCATCTGACTATCGCACTCTACCATTAATCCTTAAAAATAATAATCAAGCTACTACTAGTTTGTAATTCAATTGTATACCTTCAAACTTCTCAAGAAACTTCTCACACACACAAAACAAAAGGAACAAGAAACCCTAGCCAGCAGTTGACGTATTGCTGGTCTGTTTCCAGATAGAAGCTATCTTGCAGTAATAATATTGTACGAGTTTAAATATTGAATAATTTCATAAACTTTTTCTGAAATTTATGCTAAAATTATTTAGCACTTCTAAACTTTTAAAAATATTACTTACCTCTTATCTCTTATAAGTAGGTCCCATCTTTAGTTCCACATTAAAAGACATTTGTACCCTCAGTACTTTAGCCATATAACTAAAAGGTATTTCAAAAACCTCCCATAACATTTTTTAATAATTTCTCCTTAGCACCCTTTAGGTTTCTATTAAAATTTTTGGTCAACTAATATTTATGTGAGTACTATTGCGTATGTGTCTCTGTCTAATTGAGCAAAAACCTAAACACTAAGAAACACACCCTATATTATAACAAAATAAATGTAATTAGTATATTTTGGGAATCATAAACTCATGAACCAAAAAAGTTAAAATGTATTTTTTCAGTAATTTTTTTGTCAACTACTTAAACATGCTTCTTTATATCGATTTAAATAAAAATTTAGAATATGTAGAAGCACACTATGTACTATAGAAAACAAATGTGTTTGGTATTCATTTAAGAAATTACAAACTTGAAATGGAAAAAATATAAAAAGTATGTTCGATAATTGTTTGTAAATTTATTTGCGAAAATGTATGCACATGTAATATTATTGTGCGTGTCGATATTTACAACATTTTTGAACACATAAAAAGCACTACATATTATAATACATAATATGATTAATATTTTATTTAAAAAAAATTAAAAATCAGCTTTCGATCATAAATTTTTAATCAACTTATATATATATATGAGGGGATTAAAATGCTTGTACATATATCTTTGAAACAACACTTAGAACGTGTAGAAATACATTGCATATTATAATAAAAATATTATTGGTATTTTATTTAGTAAGTCAAAAACTTATAAACTGAAAAAACAAGTATTTCGCCAATATTAATTAGTGAAAAATATGAAAAGCTACAATAAAATATTTTTTGTTAATATATAATTCTATTTCAACCTCCTAACTTTCTTTTTTTTTTTCTCCAGTCACTTTAACAAATTAAAAATTTGTTACCGGTGGTAAATTTCTCTTTCCTTAAATCATTTTTTTTAGCATTTGGGCTGATAATGTTATAACAAAAATAGAATTAGGAAAGATAAGTGATATTGAGAAGTTTATGAAATTATCTCTTTAAATAAGACATAGAAAGTTCAAAATAAATAGTTAGTACGCATACAAGGGTTCTTAATTTCTCATCAATAACAGAAATGATTTTGTGCATCATGATAAACAAGTAAATTATTCTCTACTAATTAATATTACAGCCGACCGTCATATGACATTTATCTGATTAGAATAACTTTATTGGATCAAACAATTGATGTATTAGACAGGAGATCATAAGGTTCCTTAAAAGGGAAATTAACTCTTAGATTTAGGGGGCTTATCCTAATTCGATGTCGGCAATAGCATGCATGCCGTGAATCTTTTTGTCAGGTGATCTGGGATCAGGACATACTTAACTAGCATTATACATTATTCATATTATTTAAGTCTTCTATGAATTTTTTTTTTTTATTATTTAAAAAGAAGAAGAAGAAGTCCTCCACTCATGGGGCACATATCCTTCGGGAACTTCAAAACCTTGTCAATTTGCAAAGGTCAAAAGTAGTCTAATTAAAGTAGTTTGTGTTTTGTTGAGTTGTGTCTTTTAGATGTTATGATTGGTGGTCTTATTGCAGCCTTCAAATAAAAACTGTAACTGGCAATAAATAAATAAATTACTTCGTATGGATTGTCCTCTTTTTTCTTTTTTTTTTAAATAATATTTTTGACATTATTCTTTAAACATATTTTTAAATTATTATTTATCTGATATATATATATATATATAATCATATTTTCAAAAGTTATTACAATAAGTATTTAAATAAATTTTTTGAATAATATCTTAAATAAATATTGTCAAAAAATAAATAAATTACCGTTGATAAAAGGAGGGAGAGAAAGAAAGAAAAATATTTATATGGATTCGATTTATTATATAGTTTCATGGATTCGTTAATCCATGTAAATCCACATCGTAACATCACATCAAAAATTAGTTGTGAGGTGATGTGGACTTACATATATCAAAAAATCTATAATACTAGGATACGGATCTCTTGATCCATATAGATTCACGCTGCATAATAATCTCCAATATTCTTTGTAAGATAATGTGAATTTACGTAAATTAAAAAATTTATCATACTATATTATGAATCGGGTGTATCGAATTATTTTCTAGAAAGAAAGCAAGCAAAAGCACAACGGCATCGACTTCAAGAATTTATATTATAGTATATTAATTTAAAATGAAGATTTTTGGGATGCTGCCAATATATAGCAGACCCCATGATCCACGAGCTTCTCTAAATAAGAAGACCAGTGTCCGTAGTGGACCACCATGACTAATTTAATTTAGCTTGTAGCCAAGCATAATAACATTTAGTTGGGGCTATACACAATTAGTCCCTCCAATTACAGTTATCCACCAAAGTCGTTGGAAGGAAGGGATTGCTTTGATTTGCATTCCTAGTTTTTCCACCGTCGCAATTGACTAATATCGTGGTTATCTATCTAGGCGTGATTTTGGTCTTACATTTTCTCAATCACAACATTCAATTTTGGCCTTAATTAACTTGTGGATGAAAGAAGATGTAGAAATGGATAAAATTCTTGGCAAAAATAAGAATAAATACCCATTAATCACCCAAAAAAAAAATTGCTAGGATAAGAGGAGTCTTTACTAAAGGACAGATTTTTTATTAATTGGTTTGGTTTTTAGACTCTTTTTTTTTTTTTTCCTTAGACTTCTTATTTTACATGGTATAATTTAATTAATTTAGTAATACTAGGCGTGTAATCAAGTCTTAACAAACTAAACAATGGCGTATTCAAGCTTGATTCATTAAATAGAGAGAATTGTTTGTATTTAACTTGGTCTCGAATCAATCTCAAAAAATAATGATCAAATTTGACTTGAATGTTTAGTAATTTGTTTGAAATATGTTTCGCTTGACTCATAACTTTCGAGCCAAACTCAAAAATATCCATAATTCGTTTGTTTATGACTTGCACTTTAATTTGTTATTTACTTATCCAAAAATTTTGATATATAAGAGTTTAGAATTCAGTTACAATAGTTAAAAGATGTGATGTGAATATTTATTACGGTTGTTTAAGAAAGTGATTTTATAACTTGTGATTCAAAATATATACACAATATAAAGAAAGAGAGATTAAATCTAGAGAGATAAGGAAAATAACTAATAAGTAAGAAAAATAAAAAATATTCTGTGCAATTAAATTGCATGCTTCTCATCTTCTATTTTATATTCACGAATTTATCAAATCAAACTACATAAGAATCGTGCATGACTCGCTAAAAAGTCAAGTTTCAAATATTATACAAATTTGAATTAATAACTCAATGAACAAATTTGAGTAAACTTATTTTAAACCATATTCAAACTAAGTACTAAACTACTTGTATGCTTTTACGGTTCTAACTAATACTTGATAAAATATACCACTTGGTAAGACATTTTCTTAATTATGCTGGATTCCCAAGCTCCCATTTTTAATACCGTCTTGAATAATACTAGAAGAAAATTCCACCCAACTGCTACATTATAAATATACAATTATTCAGAAATGGACCAGGATTTAGTTTTAAATATGTCCCGAATACTTTAGAAGTCTTCTTTCTTTGGTCTATTTATGTAAACCCACGTAGCACTATGTAATCTGTAATGATTCATTCCTCATTCATCATCAAATCAAAAGTACACTGATAGTATAAAAATTTGTGAAGTAGCTCGTGCAGTGCAACTAATCATGCCTAACAAAATTTTAGATGGATCGAATTTATAATAAATAGTTAAATATTTTTGATTTAAATTTATAAAATAATTTAAATTTTATTAAATATATTTTTTTATAGTAATATTAATTAATATAAAATAATTAATTCAGACACTATTAAAAACGTATATTGTATAAATATTTAAAATAAAAAAAATAATTTTTTAAAATAGATCGTAAAATTTCACTAAATTTAATACACCTAAAAATTTTGGACTAACGGGGCGAAAGTTATTGAAATCTTAAGATAAATATATGGTGAACGTGGCCTTTTTACGTCCAAAGAATTCCTATCTTGAGATGTGTATTAGACAGCGCATAGTGCGTCAGGTACTATGTGTAAGAGATACACCTCCTTTTGTTGTATAAGACGCTCTCTTTCTCAACGATGATATGTCTCTAATATAGATTAAGAACATGTATAGAGACAGGTATGATATTGGATCATAAACTTATGAGTTAAAAACAAAAAAAATTTAAAATTTGTACTTTAATGATACTTTATTCTCTTAATTTATTTAATAAATATTTTATCTTTTATTTTTTATTTTTTTTATATTTTGAGATAAAATTGTCTTTATTATTTTATTTTTATTATTTTTTTTTTCTTCTTACCAATTTATTTATTTTCTCTATCATATTTTTTCTTTTATCTTTTTATCCATTCTTTTTTGCTACTGTTAAATTGTTATACTAAATGTAATTGATTAGTTAAAAACTCTTATTTTTTTACATATTTATAAATAATTATAGATTAAATAAGTTTTTTTAATACAAGCAACATATATTAAATAGTATAATATAGATTTTATGAACTTTACAAATGCTATAATTAACAAATAAACAAACTATAAAAATGTAAAATAATTTTTCAAAAAATTAAATATATATTCTAAGTAGGCAACCAAAATTTTTTTTGGTGTCATATCATTCACAGGTCATATTTTGGTTGAATTTACCGTAACTCCAAAATCCTTTATATTAGGCAACCGTAATATTTTCTTACAATATTTTTTTGATATTACACCGTAAATAAAAGTTGTACATATTTTTTCATTCTATAATTTTATTTGTATACTATAAATTTTTTAATTTCCTCTAGCTCAAAATTTTTATTTTTTATTTATTAATCTTGCCATTAATAGTTTATCACAAACTTTATATTACAATAAGTTATACTTATTGCATTAAAGGATGATTAATTTATAAATTAAATTATTTAGACACATGTAAAAATTTAGAAATTTAATTAATTAATTATTAAAAGTAAAATAATTATTTAGTAGTAGTAAGAGAGAATAATGAAAAGAAAAAAGAAAAAAGAAAAACAAGATAGAGAAAATAAATAAAAGGGAAAAAAGAAGAAAAAAATAAAATAATAATAATTAAAATAATAGGGGTAATTTTGTCTCAAAACATAAAAGAGGGTGTAAAATGCTTATTAAATAAGTTGAAGGGGGTAAAGTGCAACTGGAGTATAAGTTCAGGGGATTATTTTTGCATTTAACCCTAAATTTATTTATAGAAGAATTTCCCATGATAGAGACCATGGATTTGGGAGATTCAATCGGTTTTGAGTTTTCTGTTACACTTTTTTGTGTTACATTCATATTACATCATGTGATGAGGTGATATGTGTACTTTTAATATAAGAAAATATTAAATGAGAAACAAGTGTCAACCTATCACATGGTATAACATAAGTATAATAAGAAAAAGTGTACCAGAGGATCTAATGCCGTCTCAGCCATGATTCATTTTCAGTTTTTCCTATTAATTTTTTAAAGGCCTCCTTCTGAATTAAAAAAAAAAAAAACCTTTGTAAAGGCTTAAATTTATTTCGTACGTTTTTTTTTTTTTTTTTCCATATAAACTAATGATCTTATAAAATTTATATATATACCAAAAAAAAAAATATTTGTTCAAAAGCAACAGGGAAGAGGAATGATGGTTTGTGCAATTTGGCATCTACTAAGAACTGCACACTATCAATTGTACAATCTTTCTATTCCTAAAAGAAATGGATTGTGACCTTAAAGATGTTATCCTAAGATCACGAAAGTATCCCACAGAAATTATTTATCTAAATAAAAATAGTGGAAGCACTAACAGTTGATTTTTTAGATAATAATATATAATGACCAATCCAAAGGGTGAAGTTGATCATTCTTTGGAACCTTTGCTTTACTTTTGGATCCAAAGAATTGGCTGAAAACCCTTCATCGAATGGTTGAATTGGGGAGATTACATGAACCCTTTGGTGGTCTAAATGCAGGGAGAAATGACTCATTTATTTTAAAATTGGTTTAATTTCTACTTTATGATTCACCATGTTTAAACTATTACATATTGATCATCAAAAAATTGGTGGGTGGCTTCTCTTTTTCCTGAATGCATGCATGCTTGGAATGTGGAGGTTTTGTGCTTGAGAAAGTAAGGACAATTCTAGATCCTAAACCCATGATCACGTATCAAATCTTTCTTTTTCTATCACCCAAAAAACAAAACTTTGGAATACTTAACATATTTATGCATTTGAGATCATGTAATGCAATGCATGTATCTTTCAATCACTTGGTTTGATGTTCCTTTGTCATCCACCAGGTCATAATCATTATTTATATCCAACATAATTACCCTCCAAGTTAATTACACTTATTTCTGATTAGCATTTCTCAGCTTCGTTAAAGCTACATATAAATTAGTTGAATCACTTCTTGTGGGAGGGTAATATTTATATTGATCATTGAGTAACTACTAGGCATCCTAATAGTTGCTCAACAATTAATAGCAAACTTCCGTTTGGAGATACATGACTTCCCTATTTTTAGTAAATTGAGCTACCCAATCCAAATAGATTTCTCTCATTAATTATTGAACAACTATTAGAATGCTACTAATTGCTCAATTACCATCATGAACCTTGCCCTTATGGGAATGGGAGTAACAAGACTTGCTAATATAGTCTTTGTTTTATGGCTTCCAAAGCAACACGAAAAATGAAATATGCACATAGAAAAAAATGGGAAATAAAAATGGCAAGAAGATGACATACTAAAATTACTCTCCCATAAAAAATAAAAAAAATTGTTTTACACGTCTATACGATCCTATAATATAGTACAATTTTAATGCATACAATAAGATTTTTTAAAAATCTAAATGTATATGGTGGACAAAATTTACCTATATATTGTCGGATAATGCATTCTTATTCTATTTACGAAATGGACCAATCTGAAATGCATTCATTCCATGGTTAGAGTAATTAAAGTTTTGGAAATTGTGATGGAGACCCATGGGCCCTTGGTTGTTTGGTATTTTTTTTACTTTTTTCCTTAACAAAATGATTGCATTCCCATTTTCGTCTTAACAGTAATGTGTCCTACATGTTTTCAGTACTATTACAGGCTTAAGTCAATAAGGCATTTCTATACATATCTCGTGGCACCAAAATTGAACACAAGAAACCGAGATATTTTTCTTAATGGGCTATAATGTCTTTCTCTCTCTTATTCTAAGCCGAGATATCATAAATGCGTTTTCAATCCTTGTTGGACAACTATCCAAAAAGACCAAATTATACATGCCACCACAAAGAAAGGAAGCTTAGAGTAAAGGAAAAAATTTACATAAATCCGGTCTTTGACTCTCCACCTGTAGATCCTGCGGTCAAGATTAAATTTTATAAAATTTTACTTACATCAACTTATGTCATAAATTTCATAACATTTAATTCACACCACAAGATTTACAAGTGGGGTCAAAAACCAGATCTATCTAAATTTTTCCCTAGAGTAAAACCTAAGACTATTTCTTAGAAAGATTGAAACGAGCATCCGAGGTTAGGACCAGAGCCCAAAAACTAATAGGCTCTAGTGTATATTATGGTTGGGTTGGACAAATAGTAATAGGGGCAAAGATGCTTAATTGGATCTCTAGTCCAAGTTTTTCATTGAACTTCTGAAAGGCCCAAACTAAGATTGAGCTTCATGTCCAAAAGAGCTTTTGAATCGATCTTATAGACAGTATCCTATAGATGAGTTCGAAGTCTGCTTCAAGAGGTAGGACAGTGACTGCCCACTGTAAATGAGCTAGTCTACAAACTGGTCCAACCCAATCAAGAAATGGGGGCTTTGGATTTTGTGATATTTTTTAGTGTGACACTTTTGTGATACGACTTGGACGAGTGATATGTGTCACTCATTTAAATGATATCACATAAGTGTCACACAAAAAAGTGTTATAGGAAGCTACCCAGAAAGGGGTCGGTTAACTGCCAACTACCAAGGATTCGAAATTGAAGAATGGTCCAAAGAACTTCAATTTGCCGTGAAATAAGTTTTTTTTTTTTTTTTTTTTTTCCATATTGCAATTTGAAGATTTAGGAGGTGTTTGATTTATGGATAAAGGGGAAAAGAATGAAAATTAACGTTAATCATGCTCATAAATATTATTTGGTTAATCACTATGAGAATGAAAGTGTTAGAAAATACTCACTTTCAAATCTCCACTTGTGACTTGAGTTTTAAATTGATTAACTTATTGAAACTCATTTCTTGTTCAAACTAAACAAATAAGGAAGAATAACAAAAATTTATATTAATAGTAAATTTATGATTTTCATTCTAATTCTGATTTTCGAATGTGAATAAAACATCTCAAAGTTAAAAAAACAAAACTCAAGAATAGAACCAAAAGAAGAAAAGATCTATTCCCACTTGTTATTGTGCAATTCGAACCTTGAAAGATTTCTATTACATGTAAAACGGATATGCAACACATTGGAATGAGGAGGAGAGAGGTATCATATGTAAAGATCAAAAGACACGAAAATGGAACTCATGCTTTGACATGCTTTGCTGTTTCCCTCTTTAAAGTTTCTCTATTTTACCCACTATACGTCCGGGCATGTACCAAGTGGCTTCATATTTAGTGGTAAATTGGATGAACATTTGATTGTGGGTGAAGAATGTAGCAGAAGAAAGTTTCCATTTCTGTGATTTTTTACTAAGTTTTCAAAACATTTTGATGAGGTCTAATGGGGAGAGGGGTTTTGTTGCGCTCATTTATCGTTTCACTTTCAAGAATTGCTTTTCGGGGTGCATGCCAAAAAATGTAGGCAAGTTGTTTCCTGCTGCATCAATTACTAAGCCATGGTATTGGTAAGTGGTAATGTACTTGAATGCGATCCACATCAAATCAGACCTAGTCCATCAATGTTGAATGCTGACTGAGCTAAAAAGTTGTACAAATTCACTCCCACCATATCTTTTAGGGTTAAAACCAGAAAACTTCTGTCAACTAACACTTCAATTGCACTTTGTCTCCGTTGTCCTTTATTTTTTACTTCTTCATATTTTGAGATAAAATTATATTTACTATTTTAATATTTTTTCTTTTTTTTCTCTTCTTACCAATTTATTTATTTTCTCTCTCATATTTTTCCTTTTTTCTTCTTATTCATTCTTTCTTACTACTGTTAAATTATTATACTAAAAGTGATTGGTTTGTAAAAATCTATACTATTTTTTTTTTTTACATATGTTTAAATAATTTATAGAATAAATAAGTTTTTTTAATACAAGCAACATATATTTAATAGTATAATATAGATTTTATGAGTTTTACAAATGCTATAATTAACAAATAAATAAACAATAAAAAGAGAAAATAAATTTTTTTTTCTAAGTGTGCGAACAAAAATTTTTTTGGCGCCACATCATTCATGGGTTATATTTTGGTTGAATTTAGATGTGTATAAGAGACAAAATCCCTTATATTAGGCAATCGTAATATTTTGTTACTATTTTTATTTTTATTTTTATATTACACCATAAATAAAAGATTGTACATGTTTTTTCATTCTATAATTTTATTTGTATACTATAAATTTTTTAATTTCCTCTAGCTCAAAAATTTTATTTTTTATTTGTTAATCTTATTATTGATAGTTAATCACAAAACTTTATATTACAACAAAGTATATTTATTGTATTAGAGGATGATTAATCTATAAATTAAATTATTTAGATGCACATATGAAAATTTAGAACTTTAATTAATTAATTATTAAAAGTAATGTCATTGTTTAGTAGTAGCAAGAGAGAATAATGAAAAAAGAAAAAGAAAAAAAAAACACAAGATAGAGAAAATAAATAAAAGGAAAAAAAGAAGAAAAAAGAAAAACAATAATAATTAAAATAATAGGGGTAATTTTGTCCCAAAATATAAAAGAGGGTGTAAAATACTTATTAAATAAGTTGAGGGAGTTGAGGGAGGTAAAGTGCAACTAGAGTGTAAGTTCAGGAAATTTTTTTGGCATTTAACCCTATCTTTTATCTCAATTTTCACTTTTACTTGACGATCTTTGTCCACGTATTAACCTACAAGTATTTGTTGTACGTGAAAAATATCAATAAAATAATACTAAAGATTAATATAAAATATAGAATAAAAGATCCTATGTGAATTCATTTGTCCTCTTATTGAAGAGAGATGGATAAAATAGTTTAAAGAAATTGTGAAATTTCTTGATCACGTCAAGGAGAGTGGAATAAAGGAATTGTCTCCCTCCTTTTCTTTAAGTGTTAATTACATTTACCACTACTGAGGTTTGACCATATTACTAAACAGACTTTGTAATTTGATAAAATTACAGTCAATTCCCTTAAATAACCAAACATTTAACAAGTATCATATTGTCGTTAACTATCGTTAAGAAAATGCTGACATCAGTAAAAAAATAATTTCTTTATTGCCAAAATACCCTTCTTCATTCTTAATTATTTTTCTTATTTTCTTAAATTTTGGGAACAAACATCATTTTATAATTTTACAAACTCAAACCAAATTTCATGATTTTTTTTTTGAGTTTTTTCTATCTTTATGAATCTTTTTGCTGATTTGTATTATAGATTGAAACTGGTGAAGTGGAATAGAGGTGGGGGAGATGGTGGTTTGTAGTGGAGGAAAGAATTGTGTACTAAATTGATAATATAAAAAAATCTAAGGACTATTTTTTATTTTAGAAAAAAATTGAAGGACTAATCAAGTAATAGAAACTGATGATATCTTTTAAAAGTTTCGTTAACTACAACTAATGTGGAGAGAGAATCAGTAATTTTGTCAAACCATAGAGTTTGTTTGGTAATATAACTAAACCTCAAGGGAGGCAAATGTAATTAACCCTTTCTTTAATTGAAATTTTGGATTGTCCGGACGTATTACCATACGTAAGAAGAGAAGAAGTCCGTACTTATCAGAACAAAATTCTGCTCATCACAAAATTTAACTTTTACAATATATGATGAAGACGACCACGACAGATAAAAAGAAAACCAACCAGCTGCGTGCATCGTCATCGCATTAAACTCAGTTTGTCTTGGGATCAGGGCAGAATACGCTGAATGTTTCACTCTTTGAACATCGTCCACTAGATATCTCTCTCACACACACAACACCAAAAGAAAAAAAAAATAACAATAATAATAAAAATCTACCTAATTAAGAATTGCATAACGAAAATCAAAATTTAATTCGAGAAAATTTTATAGTCCCTTTAGCAAATAGTGCATCTCTCGTGCTTTATATTCTTTAAAGATTATAGTGTACAAAATTTTAAAATTAACATAAAACTTATAAAATTTTCCCTCTAATAGGACCTTTTTTTTCCCCTAATTTATTTAAATAGTGAGAAGCTGTTTTCTAGTTAATGTCTCACATTAATTAGTACTAATACATTGCAAAAGTTCGCTTTAATTTCACTAGCTAAAAAGAAAAAGAAAGAACTCTTGTCTCTTTTTAATTAAAGATACTAAATATAAAAAAAGACACTCGTATGGCTGTACATCACATATCGATCCCTTATAAAAATTTCTTAGAGTTGTTTTCCAACTTATCCTATTCCTAGCTAGCCAGTGATATCAATCATCTATAAATTCGAGTACTACTTCAATTCAACAACATTATTTCTTCTCAAATTGAGATATTTGCTCTCTCATTCTAAGATAAACACGTTTCATCTACAGGCTGCCAAATTGACTTCTTTAATTTACACAAATGGAGATTGATTCTAAGAACCAAGAAAAAACCGGGTTGGTTTCTTGTGTTTGGGGTTCGATCCGGGCGTGCCTCAGAAAATTAAAGGAGAAGGCGGTTATTTTTGCCAAGAAAACAAATAAGGTTGGCCGAGATGATCCGAGAAGAATTGTACACTCTACAAAGGTTGGACTTGCACTTACAATAGTGTCGTTGTTGTATTATTTTAGACCACTTTATGATGGCTTCGGACAATCAGGAATGTGGGCTATTTTAACGGTGGTGGTCGTCTTTGAATTCACCGTTGGTAATTTACTCGTATAATTAACAACCCTTATGCATGATCCATAATTAATTAGATGGCTGCATTAATTAATTAATTCTTTTTTTTAAAAAAATTTGGTCACCTTTAGGGGGAACTCTTTGCAAATGCTTGAACAGGGGTTTTGCGACATTCACAGCAGGAGCTTTGGGGATTGGAGCCGAGCATTTTGCCAGTCTTTGTGGAGAGAAAGGAAAGCCCATCATTCTTGGACTTTCTATGCTGAGTCTTCTTTCTTGGTAAACATAAATTTATTAATTACATGCAATTAACACCATTTATAAATGAAATTAGATGTGTTTAATTTAGAGAATTTATATCGTTAATACCTGATTTAAATAGTATGAAAGATGCGATACTTTTCAAGATCATAGATAATAAGGTGTAATTTTTATTAAAAGATTTTTATTTTACTGCATAATTGTCTAAAAATTATTATTAAGATTATACGATGAATTTTAAGAATGGGAGAGTGAGTAATTACTAAATAAATATCTAGATTAGTCGATAATTTATTGAAAAGTTTCCGTATGTAATATTTCTATATTTTCCCTTATTTAATCAATGAGTTCTCTGCGTACATGCAGCTGCAACATCGACTTTTATACGATTCTTTCCACACATAAAGCGAAGATACGATTATGGAGTATTGATATTCATATTGACATTCAGTCTGGTGACTGTCTCTGGATATCGAGTGGAACAAATATTCGAGCTCGCTCAATATGTCAACGCATCTCCACAATTCTAATTGGTGCAGCTACTTGTATGATAATATCCATTTTCCTTTACCCCGTGTGGGCTGGGAAAGATTTACACAATTTGGTCGCTTCCAATATTGAAAACCTGGCAAATTTCTTAGAAGGTAACTATAGATTAAATTAAAATACCAATGTAATATATTCAACCCTCTAATACTCTATCACCAAAAAATAGTAGAGAACAACATTTTTTTTTAAAAAAAATAAAATAGAATGGTAAGTTGGCTATGTAAGTATAACATCTCGTGACTCAATAATTGTGATATTGTAATCGAGTTTCAAAATAAACTTACAAGCAACCATCCGTCCTCTTTACAGGTTTTGGAGGTGAAAATAGTTTCGTGTTATCCCAGGATGACAACTCCTTTTTGCAGGACTACACAAGTGTTCTGAATACAAAAGCTACAGAAGAATCCTTGGTGAGTATAAAATTTACGAAAATTTCATTAAATAATTAATGTCATCATATTCTTATATTCAATTTATATTTGATACTATAAGACTATTCAATTTATATGCCATGACAAGACATTTAAGTTGATATTACTGATTGATATATATATATTCAGGCAAACCTTGCGTGGTGGGAGCCGAGTCACGGTGGCTTCAGGTTTTCTCATCCATGGAAACAATATTTGGAGATTGGAGCCCTTGTTCGGGAATGTGCATGCAAACTTGAGGCACTTAGTAGCTGCAACAAATCCCAGCCTAAGGTAGTGCTAAAAATTATTCGTCCAAAAAGAATAACTAAACATTCATGCACGTGGCTTGGAAAAGATTAATAAACTAGATCTATATCATAGATAATTCATAAATAATATAAAAAGTTTCGACACAAATATTTAATGCATATTGCATACTAGTAGAAATTTTAATATATATATATATATATACATTACCTCCATTCCCTTTTAAGTGTCATTTTAGTAAAAAAGTTTTATTCATTTTAAGTGTTACTTCAAAAGTCTAATGAAGCATTATGTTATTTTTTACCTATTTTGCCCTTTTTTCTTTCTAACTCCATTAGTTACTCAACTTGTAATTAATGTTCGGACTCTTTTAATTTATTACTAATCAAAAGGGTAATTTAGTCATAAAGAATCAATTTTACCTAAAATTTAAGCTATTGAATAACAATCTTAATATTTGTGTTAAATGTTAAAGTAACACTTAAAAGGAAATAAAGATTATATATATATATAATATTTATGTTACTACCATATGATTTTCATACTTACAATTCACCCTATAGTCAGGTGGGCAATTGCTCCCTTCAAGTTTGAAAAACTACAAATGAACCTAGTAAAATTTGTAATTTTTAGACTTTATCCAACATTTGCTTCCTTGAATTTTTTAAATTTTCTTCTCTTCTCAACATTGCCCCTCTTGAATTTTTAAACTTCTCTTTATTTTTTATAGCATCACTATAGAAATTAAAATTATTTTTACCATAATTCTATATCAAAATTAAAAATTCACTATAGAAAAAATAGAGAGATTTTGAAATTTATTGAAGTTAAATACAAGAAGACAATTTTACATTGTTGTTCACCAATACATACCAAAGCAAATGCACCCCCTACCTTTGGGGATGTGTATAAGAGACTACACCCGTTTGTGGCTAGGGTTTTCTTGTAAAATAAAACTAAAAACTTAACACGAATTTACGTAAAAAGTTAAAAATACCTTTAATTCTAGTATCTTTCCACGGCCCAAAAACCTTATATAGCGACAGGAGGATTTGTATTTTATAGTAGAATGTTTAACTAATTTTGATTAGTAGCATAAATGATTACAATAACCCTTAAATCAAACTTTTTAGCCTCCTATGTCTGTCATCTAAAGAAATATTTAATTGTTTTATATTAATTTAAATCATAAGGAGGTTATTTATAAAATATAGTGATGAAATCTGAATATTAGCTGACATACCAGGACTCCTTGTAATCTACCCAAAATTTTCTAATGCAAAACTTTTTCACAGGGCATATACTCAAGTAATAAGAGCATATTCTTTACGAACCCAACATTTACTAGCATAGTGCCAATTATAAATGGAGTGGAACTTTTAATTGCAGGCAGCCACAGATATTCAAAGAAAAATAAGGAAACCATGCAAGAGGATGAGCTCAGAAGCAGGGAAAGCTCTAAAAGAAATAGCATCAGCAATAAAAGCAATGAGACATCCATCATCATCCACCATTGAAACTCACGTACGTAACTCGAAATCAGCCGTTGATGAGCTGACAAGTGTACTTGAAACTTTGTCCTCCTCAGCGAAACCACCAGCTGATTACGGAATTATGGAAATTACACAAGCGATTGCAATTGCATCGATATTAGTTGAAATTATAAAATGCGTCGAAAGAATATCAGAATCGGTTTTTGAGCTCTCAAAACAAGCACATTTCAACAAGAATTGTAGTACTACTCTTAGTCCTAGTACAACTACAACTACAATTACAACACCACCTGAGAAAACACACATACTTCACCATGGAATATAGGTGAAACTTGTCAACCATGTCGACGGCGGGCATGTCGTTATTTTAGTACGTGGTACGCCTCACGAGCACCCACCACCACCAGTCACCACCGGAGAATGAATCATGTGACTTGTAGAAGTAAATATATAATGCTAGCTATTACTAAAATAAAGTTGTTGATTTGAGATGAATTGTTAAACTTGTTTGTGAAAAAACAATTTGTTTTCGTTTTCAAATTTTGACCAAATAGCTCTTTTCATTTGCAGCCCTAAGCATGTTCCCTGGATTGGGAGCCATACAACAACAATTGTAAAAATATATAAATATTTAAAAAAAAAACAAGTAAGAATGCTTTAATATTTACCCAAAATATATGTTCTGAAGATAATACACGTTAATTTTCTTTTTCAATACACAAAGAAAAATCACTGTTTTCTGTCCTATATACAACATAAAAAGCAAGTCACGAGTTCATCATACATCTTACTACTAATTAAATTGACAATGCAATACAAACTATAAACCGGTAGTACTGTTTATAAAGATGCATAGAATAATATTAAATGAAGTGTATAAATTTTAAAAATTTGATAAAGTTACATTGAAATATCACTGTATAATTTATTTTTACTTATTTTTTAAATAATTATTATATTATTATCAAAATTTAAATACATACAAAAAATCAAAATATAGAACTATGGGTATTTGAGTACATTTGTATAAATTATTTTAATAATTTTAATATTAATAATAAATAAATAGTGTCAATAAATGATAAAATATATATTTTTATAATTCAAGAGAATAAAGTGTAATTAGTCACTAATTAGAGGACAAAGTGTTATTAACCCCATCTTAAATAAGTAGTACTTAATGGGCCTATTGCTCTAGACTTAATCAAGTGCTTAGGTTCGGAGATTCGCAGTTACAAGTCTCCTTATTCAGAAAGAACCAATGCCTAAAAATATAAAAATATGCATATGCTAATTAACCACTTAAGGAAGTAATCGAAATCTAAAACTAAAAGAATTGGAATCTCCGAATAACCAGATCGAAGGATTGATAATTAACTTTCGAAGCTGCGTTTCAGCTGTTTCCCACTTGAATTCTCCATGCAACTGGTTTTAGTTTATTTTCTTTGGAAAAATCATATAGATGCATGAATAATTTTTTTATTTTTTATTTTTTCTGGAAGTATGTTTTCCTGAAACCATTTACATGCTTCAGAAATTTTACAGTGTTTCCGTGTGCAAATCACGACATACTATATGGAGAGCATGAAAAAAATTTAGCAAGACAGAGTACTTGATTAAACAAAAGGCCCTTTTAATTTCGACCTTTGAATACATATGGATGGTCATTAACAAAAGAAAAGGATGGACAATTTGTTCTTGAACTTTGCCATCTATTATGGTTAGATTGGAACTCAGCCTGGAAAGAAATCATAAGTAGTAATCTTTGAACGAATCATGCGCACGGAATCCTTGTTATGTAATGCATAGGTCACCCATTTATTTGTGCTTTAAATGTCCTCAATCATAGAAAAGTATGGTCAAAAGTTGTTACTCAGACTCTTAAAAGTATGCATCTCTGTTAATTATGAACTTAGCTCCTCCGCATTACCTCCTCCGCACAAAATGCTGCTTTTGTCTCCTTTTTCTTTCAGACACAACTGATCAACAATATCAATACGTTCATGCACCTATTATCTTTAATGAAAAAGCGTACAACAGATCCTAGAGCAAAAATCAGATATAAAAGAATAATGTCCAAAACATTTTATGAATGGGATCATGTGATATTTAAAAAAATTTCCAGATTCTCAAGAATCTCTTAATGACAATTAACAACAAATGAAGATAACGACTTTGTGTGTGGACAATAGAGTTAAAGCTTAATTGGATAATTTAAAATGCACGTACGAACCAATTGGTTACACTGACTTCGGAAAGCATGAGTTGCTTATTGACCATAAAGAGGGGGGGCATATGCGAAAAGAATAAATTACGGAATTTTCCTTTGCAAGCCAATATTCGGCAAACACCGAATAGTCTAAAATACTAAATATTTAGGCTCTGGGAGTGGAGGTCTTGCATGCCTAAAGACTAAAAAAAAAGCACGTAATTACTTCATACGTCATTGCAAAACTTTAAATAGAAATAGAACGCTGCACGTGAACCGCATGCATGAGATGAGAGCGCCTAATTTCCTTCAATTCTCATCAGCATTAACTTATTAGCAACTTATTTTACGAGAATCAGAATGTTTCCATCCAAAGAGGTGGAAAATTTAGCAATAGCATAGGCACAAAAAGCAAAACAACACGATACAGAAGAGAGGAATGATTTGTGCTAGTCTTCTTGACTTGGAGTAAATAGAATAACATGCATCTAACTACCTCAAATTTTTCCTTTTCAATTGATTTAACATCCTGTATTCATTCTTTAACTGTCTGCAATCCAAATGCAGTAAACAGTTGAGCTACAAATTTTAAGTTGCAAACAAGCTACTTCAGCATGAATTGAAATGCTGAGGGAACAGCCACTTTCAAATGGCGTAAGAGAGCCAATCTAAACACTGCAACAAAATCCCACATCTAGCATATATGTCAAACTGAATACAAAACAAAGAAAAAAGAGAGAATTTAACCTTGCCTCAATAATCTGGGCAAGGGAAAGGAAATCTAGGCTGGTGGTGCTTTCAATTCATCATCTCAAAGAATATGAGAACCAAACCTTAATGAGGAAGAAAATCCCAATGAACTATTAACAAGAGATCTATCACCATGAAGACAATTATCAACATGCTGATGCATGTATTCTCTTACATAATCCACATGCAGTGGGAAAAGGGAAAAAAAAAAAGAAAAAGAAGAGACACTGAAACTAAGATGTATGAATTTGTAATGGTGAAAATTTCCCAAAACTCCTAATGTCAATATCTATCATACATACTGCAAATACTCATATACAGGTTAGTTGTTATTTACCATCCATATATGGGGTTCTCCACCTGTGGAGGCAAAAGATGAAGATCTTTGCAATGCTCCTTGTTCACATAGTCCCGTGTACCAGGTATTGCTCCAGTACACAATCTAAGGAACTCGTTGCCAGTAAGACAGTAGTGAGCAAATGCCAGCCCTCCATCAACCATCTCCGTCAAATTGGGTAATGAAATTGATTTTTTCACAGGCTTCCCATTCATTCTTCCTGAATG
Organism: Cinchona pubescens; assembly: GCA_025175665.1. Classification (NCBI taxonomy): domain Eukaryota; kingdom Viridiplantae; phylum Streptophyta; class Magnoliopsida; order Gentianales; family Rubiaceae; genus Cinchona; species Cinchona pubescens. Next base: position 2,368,961 of record JANKKI010000254.1, on the reverse strand, counting down.
TGCATCACCAGCCAAAACCTTGTCGAGGTCAGAATATTCTATGAATCTCTGGGTGGCAGCCTCCCATGATAGGCTGTAACTCTGCTCAGGAGTTAGAGGCTGAGGCTCATTGGTCATCGCTTCTTTCACTTTGGCAACAAAGTCTTCAGGTGTCTTGTAAGTCAAACAGTTGGGGAATGCCCTGAAAAACTCATTTGATGGGTGGTCAGCACAAACAACAAATTTTCCCATTGCGAGGGCCTCAGCTGTTGCTGTGCATAGAACATCACTAATGCTGGGATTTATGAAGACCTTGTAACTGCAAGAGGCAGCAAATTGGTAAGGTACGTAAAAAAACAAGGAAGGAGAGATCAAAAATTATTTATGGAATTTTGTTTTGAAGAAAATGACACAAGTGATGCTTTATTTCTTTTAAAAAAACAAGGCCATTAGAAATGCGACAAAGGGCGAACCATGAGAAGAGGATTTCCAATATCATGAATCTTTGTGGATCAATATCCACAAAGTGTTTAATGCTCTTAAAAAGAAAGTACCATGAAACATTCTTACCCATGAAGAGAATCATCGGCATGATCTCTTCCTTTCATAAAGTTGACATTTAGATTTAGCCTTTGAGCCATGCTCTTGACTTCATGAGCATCCTCTCCATTTCCAAAAACATCCAGCTTGAAGCCATCAAGATCATTCTTCTGCTTTGCTAACAAATCTATCAACTCCTTGTAACCTTTTGCCCAAACCATCTTGCCCAAGAAATATGCTCCTTTTGAAAATGCTTGCTGCCCATGCTCCCTTTCTTTGGCAACTTTTTCTCCAATTCTCAAAAACTTTGGATTTACACCATGAACATTGCAATAAGATTACAGACTTCGGTAAATCCTGGGTAGCAGCAGAAAGTCGGAGTACCTGACAGGACAATCAAAGAATTACTTGAAGAATATAGTCTAAAATAATAAATTTTAAAGGACTTTTAGCCTTGAAGACAAATTTAATAAGATGCTCGCATGACCAATAAATCCGCTGAAGTCAACATAATAATTATATTGGAAAAAACAATGCTCCAAAAATATTCAAAAAGTTTGGAGCTTACCTTGTGGCAGTATGCACGTGTCACCCAATTGTTTATGTGTTTTACAAAGAATGCTTGGATAGCACCATTCTTCTCCCGTTTGATATATTCCAAGTAATTGGTGTGAACAATACCCACAACATGATTAAATTTATCTGTCCAACGTTTACCATGGTGGTACCAATTCAGATGCTCTGGTTCTTCTAAAATTGCAATATCAGCATCCTTTGACGAAATAAATTGAGAAGTATCTCCAGCTGGTATTACACTTCGCCTAGCTTTTGAGAACTAAATTCTGCAAAATTGTGTGTCAGACATTGCCACCTTGCATAAACATGCATAAATAATATAATGCAGCAGAAAGTAATCAGAGAAATACCTTTCCAGGGTAAAAAGAGATATCAAAATCAGCCTTGAAACCAACTCTTTGATCAAGCCAGTTACGTATATAAAGCTCCTGTTCTTCTGGCGAGTTAAAAGTCAAATTGTTTGGATAAACTAGTTCTTGGTCTGATCTACATAGCCAAGGAACCAACAACGTGACATTTTGCTTGGCAGACTTGGCTAAATATGCTGCTCGAAAGAGAGGATTTACAGCAGTTCCAGTCATCCATGGAAGGCTAGCAGTTGTGACAATTGCAACATGCCTTTTCCCATCCGATAAATCCTGCTTCATAGAATCACTCCAAAAACCACCTTCATAACAATGACCTGTACTTTGGAGAACTCTAGCTATCCTTAAATCCAGGTCATCACTGATGTTATCAGCTTCTATAATGGATGACTCTCCTGCAGGTTGATAATGAACGTAGCAACAGTTGATTCTTGCGTTTGCTGCACAAGCTTTCCACTATCTTATCAGATATGTCTGCCACGAAACCACAAAAAGATAATTCAGATAAAATCTCATACTAATTTGCCAATCTACAGTAAAGCATCACTCACAAGAAAATGAAGCACTAGAAGTTGGTAGCAACAGATGAAATCTGATACTAGTTTTCAGTACAGCTGATTATTTTTTCCCTAAATCTGGAAACATAATTCAACACTAAAAAAGAGGTTGGAAAAGGAGTTTTATACCCCTTTTGATGCCAAGTTGATCCAAGAATGGGCTGGATTGCCTAACTAAATATGCCAAGAGTTCTGGCACATCAAGTGGTGGAACTTCCTGCATCTGAAATGAAAGGAAGAATTAGACAATATTCAGCTGCAAATAATGTTAGGCTGTATGTGACAAAGTAGCGATGACACACAATCAAATGCCATTAACGTTTTAACTCGCCAAGGGCCAGTACCTAATGAACTAGCTAACACAACAATGAGCTTGAGACTAAACTTCCGAGATTATCCATCTTGTGTAGATCAGCAGACATACAAGATAAGGGCTCATAACCAAGCCACAACAGTAAAAATGATGGATTTGATGATGATTGATTAATCAAGCACACACCTATTAACAATGTGTGAGGCAACTGTAAGGAGAGGACATGGAATAAAACAATTGGTATTCTGGCAGCAAACAGTGAACATATGACAAGAACGCATGCTTATGGTGGGTTAAGCAAAAATACTCTTTGCTCAATATATACCAAGAATGTAAAATCGAAAATCCCAAGCCAGCTAAAAATTATAACTTGAACAACAATCAAAAAGATGTAACCACACTAAATACATGATAGAATGAAAAACAGAAGCATCTTAAAATGGAGACACCAACCTTAGAATCATTTGGCTCCTTGCATATAGATTTCTGCAAATCCCAAAAGGAAAGGTCAAAACTGAAAACCAACTTTTAGATAAAACGGATTTAAAAGACAATGAACCCTAAAATTGTAAACAACAGTAAACCAGCAGACCTAACTTACAAGCAAGTGCCTTAAGTTAACTAAAGAACTACCACCATATACATAATCTCAGGGCCGAAACAATAAAAGGAAGGGAGAGAAGAACATAAAATGACTAATGCCATACTGATGAACAGTAAAACAACAAGAATGTTATTTGTAGGCAAAGCAGAAAAACTAGTTATTTCAGGAAGTAAGAGACAAGAAACAGTTACAGAATCATAACAAATAGACTTAAGCAATTAGAGGATATTAAGAGAAGCATAACAAATGTGCTTTTCATGACTCAGATAAGTAATATTTCTCTCAATCTAACTTCGTATACTATGATTTCGTTCTTGATGCATGATCTCTGACAATCAGTCTCCAGCATATAGATATAAAAAGCATAGGACTGCTTTTACTAGCCTATCAGATAAATAAGCAGTATAAAAGATCTCTACAATAGCTACAACACAAACCAAAAGCTAAAACAGATAACAAAGAGGTATCCATCCCTCTATGTTATTCAGATTACTACCCATATCATTTGTTCAAATTGATATGCCTCTCCTGGGTTCAGGTCCCTATCTTCACTGATTTCCCACATTTTGGCCTTACCCATGATCTGGCTAATTACTGTGCACCACAGTCCTCATATTTTCCAGAACAATTCAAACAAAAGATAACTGTAATTGATTTAACTGCCAATTTAGGATCAAGTTACTTCAAGCTAAGCTATCAAAATTCTGAAAAACACTTTCCCCCAGATCTTCTTGCATAACACAGACCGGCAAAAATAATGGAGATGCATTAAATTTTATACTTATACAACTGATGAATTTTAAGAAGTACCCAATCACTTAAAAACAGAACAAACAAATAAGTAAAGATAATGATCAAAACAATCTCTTTGGCGCTAGATATTAGCTTTTCTCCTGAAAAAAGTACTACTTTCTTGAAATAAATCCATCCAAGATAACCAAGGGTTTCTCTTTCATCATTTAGTCCAATTTCACATCCAAAAAGAATAACTAACCAAAATTATCATCTCCACTACCTCTAAAATACACATAGCATACGTACAGAGAATCATTCTACATATAATAAGAACAAGATAGAAAAAATACCAGACTTGACTTGAACTTCTCCACGAACTCGCTATTCTTAATCCCCTCAAAAATCTCGGAAGGCGAAGAGCTGGAGCGGGAGCTCTTCAGCTCAAATTCTCTAAGTCTAGTCTTCAACGCCTTTATCGGCTCCCAAAATTTCCCAAACTGCCCATCCTCTCTAGCGGCCTCCTTAAACCTCACTCTCCTCCACCTCCTAAACCTCTCCCTCTCCTCCTCCTCGTCTTCAACCTCCGCCACAATCGCGTTCTTAATTGCTGACAAATCGATCCCAATCTTCGGCTTAGGGCTCCACTTAAAGTCCGGCGAAGAATACGCCCTCCGAATTTCCGTCAATTTCGGCTGAAGCTTCTTCACAAAGTCGATGCCTCCGCCGGTGTAGTTGTGGCAGAGGCCGTAATTGTGGGGACAGAGAAGGGCGATTTCGAAGCCGAGTTGAGAAAATTCTCTAGCTCCCTATCCGCAAGGTTCTTGAACGAATTCGCCCTGTTTTTAATCAATTGGAGGTCGGCGTCGGCCGACGACCGGACCTCCCGCCATCCTTTGGAAATAAACGAGAAAGCCTTCTCCGCTGTATACGATTGATGTGTAAAAGCCGATGCCGAGGACGACGTCGTTCGAGTCTCCGGGGACTTTATGTTGAGCATCATTTGGGAATTTTATTTATTATTATTATTATTATTATTATTTGGTTGGGGTTGTGAAGAATTTTGAAGGAGGAGAGTCATTTTGTTTATTGGGCTTTTGTCGAGGAAATGGGGGAATCGGAAGGGATTAGGATTTGGTGGGGAGACACGTAGGATTAATTGGCGTTGTTAGATTCAGTGTTTGTGATCTCGTGGATACATGTCATGTGCAATGATAACGTAGTGGATTCTCTCATCTCTTCATCATCTTGTCAATTGGCTGCAACTCACTTCACGGCCTAGTCTTGATTCTTCTCAACCAATTGTTACCAATTGATATTGTTTTCTACCCGATTGTGTTCAAAAATTTATTGACAAACATTTATGTATAAAATAGATTTTAACCATTGAATCAATTGAGTTATGATTGTTGGGATTATGATTATCTAAAGCTTATAGAGTTTAGTAGTCCAATTCTTATACTCATATATATATATATATATATATATATATATATATATATATTTTGATAATATTTTTGGATAGGAAAAAAAAAATTAAGAGTTAATTATTCCTTGATGAACCAATTTATATTACTATTTTTTAAATTTCTCAATTCCGAATGAACCATGTCAACTGTATAACATTGCTCATTATAAATTAAGAAATTTACATTATTAATGTGGTTTATTTTAAATTTTTTTTTGAACAACACTACTTTAGAATCAATGCAAAGAATCGATGCCATTTTTATTAATTTATTATGATTCTACCGATTGCAAGTACTGTTAGGAGTGGGGCGTTGACTGTGATTCTTAGCCCTCACTCAAAAACATTTGGAGTTTCATCTCGGATGATACCTTGTTTTTATAAGGAGGTAATTGAGACAATTGTTTTAATTTTAAAATGGATACTGAAATTTTTGAAATTGACAATAATCATTATTTTATAGGCTAGAAAAAAGAACATGTTTGATGAATAATATGGATAGGGTTGGCAATTTCTAACCCCACCTGATAATACGATACAAAATTAATAACTTATAAAGAGATTCAAAAATTATTGAGTTGTTATTGGGTCGTTTATGACACGAAAATTAAACAAGTTAGGCTGGGTCAACCCATGCGTTGACACAATAACCCGTTAAATTACTGTATGAATAGATTTTGTTGAAATTTTTTTCTTTATTATAATTTAATATAATATACTTTAGAATTGTGAATAATATATTTAATATTAAATTATTAAACCAAAAAAGTTCATAATCATTATATTTGGCTGGAGGGATTTGGATGAATTTGATTTAAAATCCTAATGTTTAATAAGTTATTCAAATAAATTAATTAATTTAGTTGTGGATTTAAAATTCATTAACAAATGGGAGTGTAATTTTAATAGTCAAATGGGATTATTTAAAATTTATACAAAATTTATGTCATTTCAAATATTTTCGTCAATTCAAATTCATCCATCTAAACACAATGAATAATTATTTTAAATATTATCAAAAAAAAATTCAATAATTTTAGTTATGTGTTTTAAATTACTATGATAATAAGGTTACTATTAATAATTGTTGAAATTATTAAATAATTAAAATTTAAAATTTTAATTCAAATGAATCGCAAATTATATAATTTCTCTATTAATAATAAATGGGTTAAAAAAATATGCTAGGAATTCGATGATGTCAAATACAAATAAGACATGATAAGAATCAAATTCTCATAACATGATACAATAAAAAATAGATCACAACTAACCCGACTGACAACTCGACTTATGAGGCCTCTAAATATGGATGACAACACCAAGCCGAGCGTTGCCATTCCAATTAGGGGTGTTCATGGACCGGGAGCATGTAAGGTGACCCGAACCAGTCTTACCAGTTCATTAATTTTTTGAACTGTATCCGGTCCACACATTTCGGGTAACCGGTCATCCGATTACCCGATTGAAGCGGTTCGGGACCCGCGGGTACCCGAACCGGTGTGACCAAAAAAAAAAAAAAACTCCCCAAAAATCTAAAAAATTAAAAGTTCATATCAAGTCAACTTTATGTATTTATAAAATAAAATAAAATAAAATTTCTTTTACAATTATAGGCAATTTATTACAAGAAAATACAACTAACTACAATAAAATTATCAATTTTATAAAATTCATTTTCCAAACTGAAATTATAATTTAGACGAATATTCTTTTTCTCTTAAATTATCAAATATCCCTTTAGACAAAAAAAAAAAAAAAAATATATATATATATATATATATAACTCAATCATGCATATGAACATAAAAGGAAGAAAAAAAATCGTACTATCAAAATAAATTATCAAATATCCCTTTAAGCAAATTATCAAAAAATTATCAAATTTCCCTTTAAACAAATTTACAACTACAAAATAAATCAATAATTTATAAACATATGAATAGAAAAATTAGCCATATTTGGTGAAATTACACAATTGCCCTTGATTATGGATCGGTTCGGGTAACCGGCGATTCACCAAAGAGTGAACCGATACCCGAACCGGTCTGTATGTGGACCGGTTCACTATCCGAACCGATTGTTTGATCCGATTCGAATACCCTTCTTTTACGGTTCAAAATGAACGATTCCATCGATTTTTCGGATCAACGGATTATTTTGAACACCTCTAATTCCAATCCATATTGTTCGGCTATCCGACCTAAATGCAATTTGTCATTGAGCTGTTGACAAGTGACAACCTAAATTTTGTGGGAGGAGCGAAGCATGGGCCCCACTCCCGAGTCATGCCACGAATGCGTTACGTTGTAGAATTGCAGAATATTCTGGAAAGAGGAATATACTAACGACATCAAAAATCAAAGACTCGTGACTTTTCTGGAAACGCTAAAGCATGGGACAGCAAAGGGAAATCGACCGTAATATTTTATATTTATGCTTCTTATTTTTTTCATATTTAATATGATATATTTTTTAGTTCTCATAAATTCTAAGCATATTATTTTAATTTCTTAACACAATCGAATATATTTTATCTTGAATTAATTACATGCATATTACTAGTTATACATTTTTTTTAAACGCAAAATTATCAACACATAACTTGAAATATTATTGTCTAGTGTTTAGAATTTGTGCTATCAATTTCACCCTTAAAAAATAAAATATGTGATATATGTAATTATTTCGTACCAGATATATTTATAATTATGTTAAAAGACCAAAATATTACGTTTACACGTGAAAAATAAAAAATATCATTTTAAATATGATGAATAAAAAAAAATATAAATATAAAATATATAACAATTATTAGTTTGGTTTTCACGAAGCAAATGAAGGATATTCTAGTACTATGAAATTCCAGTTCCAATTGTAGACTATGTGAAGAAGTTGCTTGGAGGAAGAACCAACCACAGGTCCACAGGTCCCCGGCACCACTAAATGTCTCTTTGTGGACACGGATACAGTTGGAACAAGAAAAAAATTCTTAATAACTTCGACTTAATTTATAAATTTCGCGGTGTACATCAAACCATGTATGTTAGTCTACCTCTACTATTTCATCCCAAGTGGTAATTTTCGATTGTCATTTGATCCTAATAAATTATAAGGAAAAATATTTAGGTAGAGGCGATTTTTTATTTTACTTGTAGATTCTGTGATCAAAATTAAATATTAAAAAATCTTACTTACATCAATTGATGTCATAGATTCTCTAAGAATTAATCCATATTACATAATTTATAAGTAGAGTCAAAAATCGGATCTATTTAAATCTTTGCCGACTATAACATATGGTGCCCCCAAGATTCATTTTAATTGTGAGCGACCTGTTTTACTCCAAGGATTTTGTGGGCTGCTAAGTATTTGAACCCACCATTCCGTGTCTTATATGGGTTTCGTCCTGCCCATCACCATCCAATTTTGCTTCCGTGTCTGCTGATTGCAATTGGACATTTTTGTGTGAAAGTTCATTGTGTTATCTATACTACAAACTAGATGGCTTTGAATGAAGCAGTTTCCTTTTAGTGTTTCGTACAAACACAGTGGTGAAGGTTGGATGAAATCAAGTGGCCCAAGAAATTCAGGTCCAACTACAAAGAGGGCCTAATTCTCAAACAATTTGTTATAATACAAAATTCACAATTGAAATGGGTAATGGGGCTCTCATATTGTTGGAAATGGGAATATTTTGAGTTTTTGTATAGTAAAATTTGCTTTGAACCTTGTGGTTTTGTGGAGTGGGAGTCAAATTTCCCCTTTTGGCAAGAAAGTTTAGCCAAAGGACACACTGCCCTAATCTGTATTTAATTACAATATCATGTGTAATTATTCATTATTACTAATTACTACTTTATATAATAGAAGAGTATTTTACTGTAAATGATATGTTTGGTGTAACTTTTAGAAAAAAAAGAAATAATTAACCCATATCTATTCTATAACTGCTTACATTTTGGCGATAATTTCTCATGACTCTTTTATTTAATTTATATTTTATTTTTCTCTTTTTCATTTAATTTAAAGTACTATTGTGCACGCACGAATTGGAATAGTTTAAACAATGGAAAAGTAATTTTAGTGTAATTTAAAAATAATAATAAAAAAAAAAAACTACCTTCTATCATCATTTTCTTCTCTACAAATCATAACTACTTTAGTGTAATTTTTGTTTTTTTCCCTAATAAAACCAAATAACTATCTTCTATCATTTTTTCTCTCCTTTCAAACCATTACTTATTACCTAAATAAAATAATTTCTAAAACTTTTATTTATTTTTTAGAGTCAATTTAATTTTGTGAGAATGTACATATCTAGAGTGTGCACCTACCATTTTAGTTAATGAAATTATTATTTTGGAAAAAAAAAAAAAAAAAGGGTAATGGGCTCCTTTCCACTCGTTTTCTGGGCCACTCTAATGCCCTTAAAAACTCTGGTTTCTAATTTCAATTTTCCCCGAATGGACTAGCCACCGGGTTAGGTGTACAGGGGGTGGATGTAGGATGGTTCGATAATTTGTAGGTAAATTATACGGAACCCCTCTATAGTTTATTAACTTATATATTATCTCTTTGTAGAATTGAAATATACATTTAACTTTCTATAGTTTGGATTAAAAGGAAACTGTTAAGTATTCCATCCAATCTAACGGTCAAAGTTAAAAAAAAATTATATTTTAAGGGTATGATTAATATTAAAATTAATAATTCATTAATAATAAGTTAACAAAAAAATATTAAACGACAATCATTGAATCTTTTTTAACTTTTGACTGTTAGATTGGATAGAATGACTTACAGTTTCATTTTAGTAAAAATCACGGGGGTTTAAATGTTTATGTTCAATACCGTAGGGGTTAATATATAGGTTGGTCAAATTACAGGGGTTCCGTGTAATTTACCCATAATTTGCTTAACGACGAAGTACTTAAATAAAGAAACGACGGGCACTAATGTAATTTCATAACCTCTTACCGAACCCAAGCGGTTTTCTTCAGTCAACAACTTGCGTCTCCTTTCTTTCTTTCGGTTCTTGGAAGAATAATAAAATCTGCAAGATCTGATCTGAAACCGACACATCTCCTTCTTCTTCTTCTTCTTCTTCTTCTTCTTCTTCTCGTTCAATAATCTTAGCGAATAAACCGGCAATGGGGCTGCTCTCCAACAGGTAGAAATTTATTTTTCTTCTTGTTTTTCCCTTTATATATATATATATATATTTTGGTATTTTGATCGAAAACTGAAGAAATATATTGCAGACATTTGAATGGAAATTGAAATGTGAAAACAGAGTGGGAAGAGGCAGCCTCAAACCAGGGGATCATATTTATTCCTGGCGTGATTGGCAGCTTATAATTATGCTCATCATGGTTACGTTTAGATGTGTCATTATTTATTTTGGTGTAGATATGACTAGATTTCCACAAGTAGACATTATTGCTTAGTTTTTAATAAAAAGCTTTTAGCTTTAAATTTTTTTGATGAGTGGGTGGTTCTGGTAGTAAATCATGTTGGAAGAAATGTGGATTTGAAGTATATTTTCACAACAGCCCTTGTTGTTTAAATTACTAGGATTTTATTGTAAATGTGGAATGTTTAGTTTATCATAATTCACCTAATTGATCTGAAAGAAAAAAGAAATCTATACAAATCATTGATGATTGATTAATTTCGGTAAGGAATTACGTTAAGCTTGAGAAGAATTTGTGTGCTTTCTCTTAAAAGCTCATTATTTTCTGAGGTAGGTGTGTGCAAGTATTTGACTAATTGAATTTGTAATCGATTTCGAGTTCAATTCAGTTAATAAATTAGGTTAGTGTATTGAATGTGGTCAGAAATTGTTTAACCGAATTCATTAATTTATGGTTAATGAATTCGAAAATGGTAGAGAGGTTTTTTTTAATTGGGTTAACCGATTACCAAATTTAATAATTAAAAATAAAGTTTTATTAAAATATTTTGATATATAAATATTTATTGATAATTATTATAATTAGCTATATTTTTAATTTAATTCATACAATTGTTATATTCTTATACATTAATTCATGCTTATATTATTAAATTAGTATCCATAAATCACATTAAATAGTAATACTTGCAAGTTATATTATATTATGGTATTGTACATAATTATATTGTTTACTATTCAATTAAGTTTATATATATATTACTTTTTTATCTGAATTATTTATCAATAAAAATTCACACAACATATCAAATTATGTGGCAAAAATAAAATAAAGTTAGGAAAATTTTGATTAAAAAATTGGTTTTTGTATAGGATTTTGGCCTAATGTTAAGGGTCCAACTAACTCGAGTTGAATTTGGTTAATCGAATTCAAAATCAAAAACCGAATTTGAATTTTTGGTTAACCAAAATTTCTACTGAATTGAATTTGAAATCGAAACTGATTAAAAGTTTTAAAACCCTTTTCTGAATTTCAACCGATTTTATTAATCGGTTAACTGATGCACACCCCTATTCTAAGGCACTTGGTGGAGCATACATAATTTTGTTTTTTTCATAAAACATTTAAACCCGAGAGAAAGGGAGTGACAAGCAGAACTCCTTTTTACTTAAGTCCATTAGATGTATATTACTTCAAACATGCAAGATGAAGAAGGTTTACCTAATATCGAAACTTCGGTTGTTCGGTGAGAAGTAAATTACATTTCGAAAGTATAAGAATTTTGAGTTGGGGTTTCTTTGCAATTGATATTTGTCGGGTTCATAGTGAGAGCACAAATAACTTGATAATGAATGTGTAGGCATCTATGTTGGGGATGACAAAGTAATACATTTCACTAGACGTGGCCAAGAGGTAGGAACCGGGACCATGTTGGATGTTGTTCTGATGAGTTCAGGGCAACTCTTCAGTACAAATCGAGGTCATATTCCGTGCCCAACCTGCACTTTGACTGAAGAAGGTCATGGGGTAGTTTCCTCCTGTTTGGACTGCTTCCTTGCTGGCGGTGTTCTGTATCGCTTTGAGTATGCTGTTAACCCTGCTCTTTTTATTGCGAAAGCACGGGGTGGAACTTGCACTCTTGCAGTTTCAGACCCTGATGACATTGTGGTCCATCGAGCTAACTACCTTCTTGACAATGGTTTTGGATGTTATAACGTGTTTAAGAACAACTGTGAAGACTTTGCTATCTACTGCAAGACAGGATTACTTCTTGCGGATCAAAATACAATGGGGCGAAGTGGACAAGCGGTGTCCATAATAGGTGCTCCTCTTTCTGCTGTTTTATCGACGCCACTGCGTCTTGTCACTACCAATGTGTATGGGATGGCAGCAACTGCTGTTGGAGTTTATTGTGTAAGCCGCTATGCAGGTGATATTGGGATTAGAAGGGATGTTTTGAAGATGTCTGTGATGAAGATCTCACTAGGAGACTGGAAACAGGTGCATTGCAGGTTGCTGAACCAAGTCTTGCAGCTTTGTCACCAACTCCTGTAAGCTAGTGTACCGGTCTTGATGCCAATTGATTATATAAACTATGTCCTAGTGTGTGATTTTCTTTGTTCAATAAACTTATCTATGGCTCATTTACTGGAGCAAAATAAACTAATGGATGACTTATTATCAATGTGTCTCAAGTCATGGTTCTTGGCATCTTCTCGTTTAGATATGTGTGGTGCTTGCTTAACCACGGCACTTTGAACAATTGTTTTACTTGGCTGTTGTATGTTGAATTGTTTTCTTCAGACTTGTATCTAAGTAAGCTTCGTGTTTTGCTCTATTCACTCTTTATCTCTGCTCTTCATTTTACTCGAAAACTTTCAGGTTCTGGATTATTAGGGAATAATTCAATTCACCATTCAATCTTAAAACTGTTATAGAGTAACAACAAGCAGGGTAATTCTTGATGTGGTTAGTACTGCTTTCCTCCAGTGCTAGTTCAGATACTACCATTTGCTTCCTGCTATTTCCTAGCGACAGCTCAAGTAAGACACTTGGAAAGTGGATCAGCAGCCCGGGATTGATTTATGGTTGCTACACCAGCAAAAAGTGGATCAAACGTTATGACCTTTACAGGCTTATTGCAATCCACAATAATGTTGGTCTTGTTATCATCCAATTAAAGGATAAGTCTGATGAATTTGCATGGATCCTTAAGATTAATATTTGAGAAAATTATTAGGCCCAATGCCCCAACAAAAGATAAAACACAGAAAGAAATAAAAAAATCGAGTCCAATACTGATCAGGATTGTTACTATGTCCTCTTGTTTATCTGATCATCTAATAATATGAAATGTTACATTTGGCTAGCTTGTATTTCAAAAAAAAAAAAAATGTTGTATACTAAATTTTCTCGTAAAGCACTGTATTATAGCCAGGAGAAACATACAAGTATTATGACAACCTTTGTTCAGTAGTTGATAGCTGTCTGCTCTCAAAGAAAACAGACTAGTAAGATATTTGAACCAAATTATGTCTAATCAACATGTGTATTTCATAAATCTGAATCCCACCACGTTCAACATTGCTTTCTTATTGTTTCAATTCCAACAATCAGTTTTCTGATTATCAAATCAATTTTGCTATATTTCTTTTTCTTGTTTTTCCGTTGCATTTTTTAGAATCTTATTTAATCATTCCCACAATAATGGGCACGATGCTGCACTTTTGTTGAGTAATTTGAATACCAATTCATCGAGGACCAGCTCCATTATTCTCATTGTGTCTAAAGCTTCAGTTATTCGATTGCAATCTAATCAGGAATCAATCTTTCTTATCCAACTAGCTGGTAGTATCTTGAATTATTAGTTTTCTTTTGATTTTGATGTTTATACATGTATCACCACTTTTAAGAAATTCATTTTTTTTTTTTTTTTTTTGTTTAAGATGACAAAATTTTCCCGCTAATCAAGGGCCAGAAAGTAAACTACAGAAGTAAATGTAAATCTCAGCTCGCCATTTGGTGCAGTGTTTGTCAAACGCAATAGAATTATTGCTGTAGGAGAGAGATAAAATTATAGAATCCGGGATAAGAAGTTTTTGACTAAACGTGAATTTTAACTTTTTTTATTTTAATAGTCTTTCAACACTATTATGAAATTAAATACTATAAACAAATTAACAAACAACGTTTTCACTGCAAACACCGCACCAAATGGCAATACGGGATAATTAATGGCCGTTATTTAAGGGTAGTCAAGTTGGTCAGGAATGACTGGCATTCACTTTAATTTGTTACCCTTTACTTATTTTTTTCAATCATAAAAAATTTAAGAGAATATTAAGGTTATTGTTTGCCACTAATACATATTCGAATAGTTTAACTTGCAGATCATTCACTAAATAAGGATTGAGATTAGGGATTTTTTGATGTTCTAATCATTCTCTTATGCTAATTTTTTAAGATCAGGATAAATCACCGATACATATTCTAATTGAATCAAAATTCGTCTACAAAATAAATATAAATTGAGAATTAGTATCTTTTGATGATTTAATCACTCTATTTAACGTAAATAATATACTTGTAGATCACCTACTAAATAAATATAAATTTATAATAGGTATTTTTTTGATGATACGATAGTCCTACTTTACAAGTAGCACGTTGTTTTCTTGATTCGTAATTGCGTTTCTACTACGAGGTTAATTTGACAATAAAAGAAAGAAAAAAAAAAAAAATCTTATTACGAGGTCGTGAGTAAAGATGCTCTTCTTTTCTTGTTCACTGCATCACATGCTTGTCCCCCATGCTATCACATTGTTACTTCTTCACATATCAAAGGGAAGCAAAGCAGAGGAGACATCGAATAGGTCCAGCTGAATTACCCAAAATATATATATATATATATATCAATTAGTTGATAATGTTTTATAGATTCCAATCCCTCTTAGAAAAGTGACTAGTCTTCATCAATTATTGAAGAGAGATTTGATAACATTGAGGCACTCTCGTCCAGATAATATTGCCTGCATATTATTTTGCGTACTTCATTCCCTCCTCCTAGTGGAACGCAATTAATAGGAATCACATGTTGTTTTCAACATGGATGTCCAATCAAATGTTAGAAGCAAGTAAAAGTGCCAACAAAAGTTGGTTTATACTCAATTCCTGCTTACTGTGAAGAGATTCTTTATATTCTAGTAGACAAGTACGAAATTTAATTTCCTTTGGGGGACATCTATGGGATAGAATCTGCCAAATTTCTTAATTTTCTCTGCTAGTTCTTTTAACACAAAATTTAATGATGACTATTAAGTAACTTTTCATAATGTCTGAGATTTTTTTTTTTTTTTTGGGTTGTGTCCAGAAGGAAAAGCATTTCCGCAAGCATTTAACTTTACTAAAAAATTCGAATCAATCTTACAAGGTAGACTTCGGTCGTGACAAAATTCCTTAAACACCCCTAGTACGAAAAATTAAGCATTCATTACATTCATCACTTTTTGTTCCTGGCTAGGAATTTCATTACCTTTTTTTCGCTAATTCAGTGACACATTATTTTTTTTCCTTGTCTAATGACATATTGTCAATTTGTATAGATATACATACTAATTTCAAGATAGAAAAATATTTAAATAGATCTGATTTTAAATCTCATATGTGTACCTTGTGATTGGAATTAAATGTTATAAAATTTTACATGCATCAACTTGTGTCATTTATTTCTTAACATTTAATTTACACTATAAAATTGTAAATTAGGTTTACGTTCGTGTTGCCCTTGATATACCTTTTGTTTGGATTCCTCTTCTTTTATTTTTTTCCCCTTAAAAATTGTAACTGGAGGTTGTAAATGGCATGTTCGGAATTTTATCACAAGGTAGGGTTTATTAAGTACAAAAAAATTCTTTGCTACTCATGCGGAGTGAGTATTATAAACCGTTAGATAATTAAAAAATAGTAGAATTTTCTTATTTTTTTTAATCATTCTAACGACTATCATACTGACACTGCATTACAAAGTAGAGTAACTAAAACTTACTCATTAAGCACCGACCCAAATACTAGATAATTATGTTAAAAGTCGTTAAGATACCGAACCCTAAACTCTAGATAGTGTCACCACTATCATCATAAACAAATAATTAAAGGAAATCTAATTAAACATGTCTGCTTTCCCATTAATTATGAATGCCAAAACTAAAACAAATATAAAAATTAATTGATTTTGTTAAAAAAAGCAAAATGAAAGTGCTGGAAGGGCCCACTTCCTTTTGACTCTTTAGACTTGGGCTTCCCCTCTTGTGGACAAAAAAGGCTTACTCTTAGATATGGGACCTGGATTTGCAATTAACTTCACGTCTGCGGCACCGAAAGCCGCCTTGATTTCAGGCCCCCAACCCTTTCCTAATTACCGACTTCATTACTTTGATTGGATCGGAAAATATTTTTTGCCAAAAAACTAATTTTAAATTTCGACAAAATGTTTGAGAGAAAGAGGTTGGTTGGTATCAAGATTAATTGAACAAGTGTATGATCCTGTAGAATTTATAGCAATTTCATTTGACGGTTCACGGTTTGCGTACAATGTACTATAAGCGAAGCTTAATTTGATATTCTCTGTAAAATGAAATAATATTATTTAATAATTAATTAATATTTTTTATACTATCGATATAAAAATTCTCTACAAAAGCGATATTTAATATACGTCATACATTCCAAAACAACATTTTAAATTTATATGATAATTATGAAGCAATATAACAACAATGATGGAAATATATATTACTCGATTTTTTACCATCTTATGATGAGAATTAAATTTTAAATTTTTTTTACGTACATCATTTATGTCATAAATTTCACACTACAGAACTTAGAAGTTGAATTAAAGGCTACGTTTAGCTAAATATTTTCCTATATATTACCCCTTTAAAAAGAAATGGATAAAATATTCCTTTTGTGGGATGGCCATTTGCCCATTATCCCTTGCTGTTAGGTTGGTCCCTGTATAGAAGCTGAATGATTGATCCAATCACGCCCATTGTACGCACAATGATGAAAAGAGAAACAATTTTAAAAGAAAAAAAAAAGTTTTAGATCGGCAATCTGTGAAATCTCCCTAATCACTAATATTAGTGATGCAGCGGCTCAGGAATTTTCTAATGGTGTAAATAAAATTAATTTTTTTGAAGTAATGCTAAATGAAATTAAATTGCATCTAGGATCAATGGAAATGAATATAATTGAAAAAATAATTTCAAGTTGTTATCTGGTACGAATAAAGCGAATACAGAGTATATAAATATTCAAAACATATATAATACTATATAAATATTTAAAGTAGAACTGTATGATTATTTGTAGAATTTTACTTTATGTCAAAGATATTCTGATTTAAGATTTAAGATTTAAGATGATGGAGAAATTGTAGTCACCTGAAGAGAACAAAGTTTACGAGCTGGACTCAATTACAGCGACAAGAACCAAATTTCATTAATTTTCAGAAAAATCAATTTTTTGACTAAAATCTACTCTTTGAATTGTGTATTCCGTCTCTCTAGCTGTCTTTTGGTCGATGGATTACGAATGCACATTGCTTGCCCAGTAGTTTTGCGACTAGTGTACCTAATGATATGTACAACACACATATGCAGATGAAAATTAGTAACGTATTTGTACAAAATGACAAATTGATCAATATGTCATTAAATTTGTGAAAAAAATAAAATTTTACTGAATATTTAAACTTACATATTACGTAAATTAATTTTGATAAATAATCCTTAATTTATAAATTTATAAATAATTTTTCTATAAAAAATCTTTATGGGATAATATAGGGTAACTTGTTTGTTGGTGGTGGATCATGGTAGTTCATGCACTAGACGGTTGCTAGGATGATTAGTGCTTCCTCATCAACATATTAAAAAGGAAAGAATTCTTTATTTATTTTAATCTATATCTTATTACGTATAAAATCTGAAAGGATCCCTAGATTGCTGCCGATCCAATTGAACTATTGCTTACACGACTGCGCAGTAACAAATCCTATCCAACCTGTTTTTTGATTGGAGAAATATTATTAACAGTCCTAACATGGTTAATTAATTAATTAATCGATCCGTAAGTTTAGCTTTTTAGCCTTCACGCTGAAGCACTACAATGTTAAATAAATGAGTAATTAATACAAAATAACCCACACATTATACTATTAATCACGAAAACAGTTATTAGTAGTACGTACCATAGTATTACTATTAATTATCAGTATTATTGTTATTATTATTATTGTTAGTATGTTGTTAACACTAATTGACTGGTCCCCGTGAAGTCATGATTGACATGCACTAATTATTCTTTAATCAAATGTTAGTAATCGTAGTGCCTAGATCAATCGTGGCGAAATCAGGTTCCATATTTTAATCCATTCTCCACAGGATAATTCCTGCTTGTGAGGTTTTACACAAAAAAAAAAAAAAAAAAATCAAAGGAAGATTTAATTTCCAATTTATGACTGTGAGATGACTTCAAGATGATGAGAAATTCTTACAAAAATTTTGATTAAATCTATAATATAGTGTCGTGAATTCTTCAATTTATATTATTTTACATCACTCCACATCACTTAAATGGGTAATATGAAAGAACATGAACTAAGAAATACATAATACTATATTATGAATTCGATTCATGTAACAAATTTTACAAGACGACTAAGTTATTTTCAGTGTTGATTTTTTTTTTTTTTTTTTTGGAGAATTATTGAGCTTTACAATGGGATTTTGCCATGTCTCCATCAATGCTATGACAAATATTGGTCACCATAGTATATTGTGAAAAACTAAGTACAAACATCAAAATATTGTGTGCCACACAAATTTCAACCATTTTAAAAAATGGCAAAATCTAAAAGGAATAATGCAAACCACTTCCACCTCCCAAAGAATAATAAGAAAAAAAGGGAAAAATATTTTGTTTTGTAATACATGTTTCAATCACATTTTATTTAACATACATAACATTTTAAAGTTGCTACAATATTATTTTTTAAATAATATTCTAAATAATATTTTAAATAATACTTATTGAAACGAATCTCCCTTATTGGTTAGATAATTGTTCAAACTGAGTAAATCTTGATTACTCATTTCATAATGTATAATAAGTATGACAGTCATTGAAATAATTAAAAAATAAAAAAAATTCCCTATTTTTCGATCAAAAATAATCATTTCAAAATAAAGAGCGAATAACAAATAATTGTTCGTTCAAACAAGCACTAGCATGCAAACTGCAAAACAAAGAGATCATGACTTATAAAACTAAAAATTGCCAATGGTCCTCTCTCAGTAGTTAGATGTCAATTGAGAAATGGATGAAACTTTTATTGAAGTACGAACATAAGGATCCAAAAAAAAATGGTAAAAAACAATTTTAGTCCTTAAAGTTTGGCTCATTGATATTTTTGATCCCCAAAGTTTCTTAAAAAATAAATCACATACCTTATTTTTTAAATTTCTATTAAGTTAGTACAAGGGAAAATCGCCAAAATAGTCCCTCAACTTTTGCACTTTAGCCAGAATAGTCCCTCAACTTTCTTTTTAACCAGAATAGTCCTTCAACTTTTTTTTTAGCCAGAATAGTCCTTTAACTTTTATTTTTTAGCCAAAAAAGTCCTTTTATGGTGTAGTCACCATAAATTTTTTTTTTTTTTTATTTATAAATTTCACATGAAAGGACTATCTTGGCTAAAAAATAAAAGTAGGCGGACCATTTTATAGGAAAAAAAGTTGAGGGACTATTTTGGCTAAAGTAAAAAAGTTTAAGGACTGTTTCTGAACAATCCTTCCCTTAGTACAAATGTTAGAAAAATAACATCTTTTTTTGTTCAAAATTATGTGAAAAAACTATTTTTGTTAGTTTAGGTAAGAGAAAGTAAAAGATAGAGGGTAATTTTTTTATTAGAGTAGAGCCATAGAAATCAAAATTATGTTATTTTTATGTTAATTGTCCTAATTGAGTTAAAACTTAAAAGATGAAAGATATAATTTATTTTTTGTAAAATATTGAGGACTAAAAATGTCACAGGACCAAATTTTAGGGATTAAAATGGTATATATTTTTTACCCTAATAAATAATAAGAAACCATGTATTGGTCCCAATGTCAGCATGACACCAAAGAGAAAAATGAAAAAGGAAGGACGAAAAAAATATTGAATTAAACAATTAATTGTGTACATTATGAATGCATACTTAGTTGTCACATTGATCAGTCCTTTAAAAAGACAAATATGCCCTCATAATTTTCAGTCTATAAACAAGAGAATGTTCAAGCCTTCAAACGCCAGCAGACAACAAACAAACACACTACTCCTCTTTCTCCTTGCCATTGAAGAAAAAAGCAAGAGATTTTAGAACATTTCACGCCAGATTTTCCCCTTTTTTCTTCACCCAAAAAAAAAAAAAAAAAAATTCTGGGTCTTCAAGAACTTGTCATTAGAGAACCACTAGTAACTGTAAATTTTACTTGTTAACAGTAAAAAATGCTGTTGTTCCACATCATACAGTGTACAACTCTGCAGCAGTTTTTCTCTTTCTCATTCCAATAATAATCTTCCCTTGTCCCTTGTTGTCCTCCTAGAGTTTCTTGCAATATCTGAGATGGGTTCTTCAAGAAACAGCCATTAGAAGTTACAAAAAGCTCTTTCTTTAGGCCTCAATGTATGAAGACTTGTGTTTCATACCTACTCAACAATGGAGGTTGCAGCTGAGAAGATAAAGCTTTGTGTAGCACTACTATTTTTCTCATTTTTTCCACACAGTTTTGGTGTTACAGACCCCAATGACCTTGCTATTCTCAACCAGTTCAGAAATGGGCTGACGAATCCTCAAATTTTGAACTGGTCAGCAAATAACAATGACCCATGTGGCCCTCCAAGTTGGCCTCATGTAGTCTGTTCTGGCAATAGAGTTCAACAAATTCAAGTTAGAGGCTTGGGATTGAAGGGAACTTTACCCCAGAATTTCAATCAGTTGTCTATGCTGACAAATATTGGCTTACAGCAGAATGAATTTAGCGGAAAGTTGCCGTCTTTGAGTGGGCTGTCTCAGTTGAAATATGCTTATTTGGATTTCAACCAGTTTGATACAATTCCATCTGATTTCTTCAATGGGCTTGTGAGTTTAGAGGTTATGGCATTGGATGATAATCCTCTTAATGCCAGCACAGGATGGTCATTACCTGCTGACTTGCAAAATTCAGCTCAGTTGACTAATCTCACCTTGATGAACTGTAATTTGGCCGGTCCTCTGCCTGATTTCTTGGGAAAAATGTCATCTTTACAGGTTTTGAGGTTGTCTCAGAATAGAATTACTGGGGGAATTCCATCAAGTTTTGAGAACTCTATTCTGACGGTTCTTTGGTTGAATGAACAGTCCGATGAGAGCATGACTGGCCCTATTGATGTAGTTACAACAATGGGATCCCTCACTAGTCTTTGGCTGCATGGGAACCATTTTTCAGGTAAAATTCCGAAGGATATTAGTAATTTGGCTTCTTTGCAGGATCTCAATCTGAATAGTAATGATCTTGTAGGATTAATTCCTGATAGCTTAGCAAGTATGCAAGTAGCTATATCATTAAATAGTCTTGATTTGAATAACAATCATCTTATGGGTCCAGTGCCAAAGTTCAAAGCTGTTAAAGCTACTTATTCCTCAAATCCATTCTGTCAATCAACTGTGGGTTCTCTATGTGCTCCTGAAGTCATGCCCCTCTTAGAATTTCTTGATGGGGTGAATTACCCATTAAGACTTGTTCAATCCTGGTTAAGAAATGACCCTTGTGAAGGGCCATGGTTGGGATTGAGTTGCAATCTTAACCAGAAGGTTAATGTCTTAAACTTGGCAAAATGGAACCTTTCTGGCACCTTGAGCCCTTCAGTTGCAAATCTTGATTCCCTCACTCGTATTTATTTGGGATCTAACAATCTTTCTGGAGAAATTCCAACAAGTTGGACTGGTTTAAAATCTTTGACATTGTTGGACTTGAGTAATAACAACCTTTCCCCTCCTTGGCCAAATTTTAGCACCACTGTGCACCTTAACTTAGGTGGGAATTCTCCACTGACTCCTAGTCTTCCAAGTAAAACCCCTTCTCCTGAAGGTTCACAGACCTCGAATACTCCTCCTTCATCAACAAAAGGTCCAAATTCTAATACTAGTAGCCCTAATAAAAACTCAAACCAAGGAGGAAATTCGAGCAAGTCCAAGTCAATTGTTATCTTAGCCCCTATTGCAGCTTCTGCATTTGTTGCTTGTTTGGCTATCCTCTTCACACTTTATTTCTGTAAAAAGAGAAAAGAAAGATGCCAAGCTCCTAGTTCTATTGTTATTCATCCAAGAGATTCATCTGATCCGGACAATTTGGTTAAGATTGTAGTTGCAAATAATACCAACAGACAGCATTCCAACATTGACAGGCAGTGGTTCTGCCAGCAGAAATAGTGGTGATTCTCATGTCATTGAGGCTGGAAATTTGACCATATCGGTCCAAGTTCTTCGAAACGTGACAAATAATTTTGCCCCAGAAAATGAACTTGGGCGTGGTGGTTTTGGAGTAGTTTATAAGGGAGAGTTAGATTTTTTGATGGAACAAAGATAGCAGTCAAGAGAATGGAAGCTGGAGTACTTAGCAGTAAGGCTATAGATGAATTCCAGGCTGAAATTGCCGTTCTTTCAAAGGTTCGCCATCGACATTTGGTGTCACTCTTGGGGTATTCCATTGAAGGAAATGAAAGAATTTTGGTATATGAATACATGCCCGAAGGTGCTCTCAGCAAGCATCTTTTCCACTGGAAGAACTTGAAATCAGAGCCTTTATCTTGGAAGAGAAGGCTAAATATTGCATTAGATGTTGCCAGAGGAATGGAATATCTTCATAGTCTAGCTCATCAAAGTTTCATACATAGAGATCTTAAATCTTCAAATATCTTACTTGGTGATGACTTTAGAGCAAAAGTATCTGATTTTGGACTAGTGAAACTTGCTCCTGATGGAGAGAAATCTGTGGTGACCAGGCTGGCAGGAACTTTTGGGTATTTAGCTCCTGAGTATGCTGGTAAGCTCTTTTTGTATTTGTGTTCTCTACTCTTAACTAGATGACAATAATAATTGTTTTAACACCGAAACTCTATGCTAAACTTGTATTAGTTGTATATATATCAAGTTAGAAAATAGAAGTATGTTTCTCTCTATGTTTGAGGATGTACACATATATTCATATAAGGATACATACAAATAAAGAGTGTTTTCAATAGTGGTGATGAGATTTGGTGCTTCAAATTGGTCTTACTCTATCTGGCCACATGATCTGGATTTCGATGTAGAATTTAATTGGTTTAATTGGTTCCATTTCTACATTGAACTTTTTTTTATGACAAAATATCCAATGTTTTTATTCTGAAGCGAAAGAATTTGTACTGATCTTGAGTTACAAGCTTATATTTAGCGATGTAAGACACATTAATCTTTTGTTGGGAACTATGATCAAGAACAACCGTTTTGTATTGTATCGGTTGTTTCCTTCTACAATATTTACATGTTTTTAACTCTGAGCATGATATACAGTAACTGGTAAAATCACGACAAAAGCCGATGTCTTCAGTTACGGGGTGGTGCTAATGGAGTTATTGACGGGATTAGTGGCCCTGGACGAGGACAGACCCGAGGAAAGCCAATACTTGGCAGCATGGTTCTGGAATATCAAGGCCAACGAAGAGAAGCTAATGGCTGCTATCGATCCAGCTCTAAATATAAAAGAAGAAAATTTCGAGAGCATCTCCATGATTGCTGAACTTGCTGGTCATTGCACTGCAAGAGAGCCTAACCAACGCCCCGATATGGGCCATGTTGTAAATGTGCTGGCCTCTCTTGTTGAGCAATGGAAACCGCTCGATGATGATACTGAAGAATACTGTGGCATTGATTATAGCCTTCCCCTGAATCAAATGGTTAAGGGCTGGCAAGAATCTGAAGGAAAGGATTCCAGTTATTTGGACCTTGAGGACAGCAAGGGTAGCATCCCATCTAGACCCGCTGGATTTGCTGAGTCTTTCACTTCAGCTGATGGCAGGTAGAATAGGTAGGTTGATGCTTTCTGTTCCGAATGTTGATGTAGATGGTAAGTAGTACGTTTTCTAGTGTTGATTATGTCAAAATTTGATTTCATCATCCACTGTTCTTTGTTTTTGGTGTATGAAATTCCAAGTAAAGATTTGTGAGATGTAGATATATAATTATATCAGAACTAGTTATGTTTCCAATTCTATCAGTGTTCATTCTATACTTCTGTTTCATTGATTTTTGGAAAGTTGATATTATTGGTAAGTCTTGGTTTTATAATCTATATTGAGATCTACGTAGCACCAAGGCGTGTCATAGAATATAGGGATTCTAGAGTCCCGTTATCAGTCATCTTGTTATATTATGAATATTTATATCGTGTAAATTTTCAAGTGTTGTATAATATAAATACAAAGTAGAACAGTATAATATCTAACTATAAATAAAGCATAATTATTTCAATTTGTGTCTAGTTTTCATAACAACGTTTAAACTTAGAAAGCTTAAAGTCAATTAATAGGTTATTCAAAAAAGTTATAAATTAGACAGTGAAAAATGAAGAAAGATGGTAAAGCGACTAGCGAATATCGAATACCAATAAAGTTGAGATGGTGACGTAATTTTGTTAAAAAGAAAAAAACAAAAATAACGACATAAATACAGCTTTGTTTTTCTTAGCCTTTTTGCTTTCGGTGAGAATATAAAGACAACTTTACTGAAAAAAAGAGAATCTGAACCCGGCAATACCATCGAAATTAGCTATGGTGGAGCCACAAAATTATTTAATCAAGAATCAAAACATTCTTCTTAAAGAATTCATTTCGAATTATCCATTAGAAATAAAACTGTTCGACAATTGAACCGAATTAGTTTCTTAATCTTAATTATCCAAATGTGTCAATATCGGAGTTTTCCTAGAGAAAGTGAAAATCACAATCGGATAGCAAATAGTATAATCTTTGTTTAAGAAGCTGAAAGGCGACTGGCATTTAAATCACTGCCGTTTATTTTATTTTATTTTTGTAATGTAAAGTTGAGAGGAATGTGGGTGGGTGAGAAATTTTATGTTGGTTGGGAATAATTGTTTGGATCTCAGTTAATAAGAATCTTTTATTTGGAGTGAAAAATTTATATTTTTGAAAAATAAGAAAGCTATCCATCCTATTGAAAAAAATAACTCTGCATTCTAAATGACAGACTCCTATTAGTTAAGGAATAATGACCGAAATAAAAATTTCATGAATGGCAATTCTTAAACAATGAAATTCTAAAATAAATTATAAATTTTTCTTTTAACGATTTATAATAATTATTACAGAACTCGTTAATGAAAGATTGAGACAAACGAAAGTTAACAATCTTTGATTGCCTTAGTTTACGGTATGAGCCAAAGTGTTGGTATTTAGATTACGTATTTAATTCGTGTCTTTACTATCTTCTCGTATCGTGAAGTATTTGAATTACTTCGTGTTAGTCGCACAATGTAACAAATTCTGCAAAATGACAAAGATTGGTCTATCCGTTAATTAGATACAAGTGTCACTTTTTCAAACAAGAGTTATCACTGGTGAAACTTTCGATAAGTCTAATTTTCTAATCATTCATTTTCAATAATACTATAAATCTAACTATATAATTGCCAGATATTTCTTTCTTTTTTTTTCCAAAAAATAATTTATTTAACCAAAAAGATGGCTGACCAATTATGTTCGGACAACTTAACCAAAAAAATCTAATTCCGAGTTCGTGTCACATTTTGCGACAAGAAAATACTACTATAGATCCGATTTTTTATTCTACTTATAAACTCTGCGATCAAAATTAAATCATAAAAATTTTTATTTACATTAATTTATATCATAAATTTCATAATATTTAATTTACACTATAAAATTTACAAAAAAAACTAAAAACTAAATATATCTAAATATTTTCCTTTATAACAAACCTTTTCAACTTTAAAAAGTGACTTGTGTGACGTGTGAGAAATTGTGTGATAATGGCCTGAGTTTTCATAATCAGAAATCTTCTGTCACATATGCTTGTTGGGCCCTTTTCGTGGCTGTGTAAACAAACCTGTGTTTAAGTCCACTACTTCTTGGACCATTGCGTCAGACCTTTAACTAGACAGGATGAACTTTGGTCCACTAGTCCCCTCCTCCCCTAAATTGGTTCAAAAGCTGGTTTTGAACTGGTTAGTTAATGGCATCAAGTTTTGGGAATTGCATTTCTGGGTTTTCTCGAAATGTTGGTTTAGTTTTCCGTGCATCGGATTAATATTGGGCCCTTAAATGGGCCGGATCTAAGTGCAAGAAATTATTGTTTTACATCTTCAGTCGCCCAAATATTCGCAATTCACTTGTACCCGTCGCAAGACGTATCTACTGTGCTTGGATGATGGAATTTGAGTGAATTTGGATAGAAAAATTTGGGTAAATTTAGATTTTCAAATCCACCATAAGTTAGATTTAGTTAGATATTTAAAATTTACTAATTAGTGATAGTATGATTTTAATGGTCAAATGAGTAAATTTTAAATTTATCTAAATTTCATGTCATCTCATACAATCCACCCATCCAAACACAATCATATTATTTTTTTTTTGAAGGAATTTCTCTGTCTCTTTCTCTTCTTAAAATATTTTAGCAATTGTTATCATCGATGTTAACTTACATATTTTAGAAAAAAGTTATTTGTTTGGACGATGCATATTATTAATTTTTTTGACTGATATTTTATAATTATTTTTAACACATTTTTCAATTACTCTTTTTTTTCGTATACATCCCCATCTCAAAAGTTATTATAGTAATTATTTCAATAACATTTTATATAGTATCTAGAGTAACAACTGTCCAAACAGTGCCTTGCTAGCCTTTATATTTAATTACCCATACTTAATTTTAGATGTTTGATCGGATTTCGTTACTTTTTCAGTAAATCTAACGACACATTGATGAATTCATCAGTATGTCACTTTGCAAAGAGACATTGATTAGAAAATAACTGGAATTTGGGAAATTATTTGCATTGTGTTTGGATGGATGGATTTGAGTGAATTGATTTAAAAAATGTGTACATATCCAAATCTATGATAAGCTATGCAACAAATTAATTGATTTATGTGTGTATTTGAAATCTACCAACAAGTGAAAGTGTAATTTTAATAGTTAAATGAGTGAATTTAAAATTTATCTAAATCTCATGTCATTTCTAAACACAACTTTGATGTTTTCATTTATTGGCTTCAAATTTTCCTTATTCACCTCTTTTTTGTTTCCTTATTTGACGTACATCAGCCGGTACTCAACCTGGGCCAGTTAGGGTTCTTTGGGCCCTTTAGGCAAGTAGCGGAAAACCCATCTATAAATGGATTGGGCCTGGTAAAACCACCCGCCACCGCCATTAACTTAGTATAAATAGGGCACCCAGCCCGCCTCCTCGGCAAGATTCAAAAGAAAAATTGTACCTTCAACGGTCTCAAACCCAGATCCACCCTGTCTCCTTCCTCAACACACACACACACCCGCCCCCCAATGCCCCCAAAAAACAAAAAAAAATGAAGAAACCAACAAAACCCCGCCATATGAGCTGATGCTTAAACGGCAGTCCAAAAACCCAGTGAATTTGATACAAGAATCGAAAGAATTTTCTTGGAATTCAAACCCCAAAAAGTAACAAAAAAAAGGGAAAATAAATGGTGAAGTCAGCAAGATCAATCGAAGAAACAGCAAAAGCGCGGAGGGGTAAACATCGAAGGTAGACATAATTCTTGAGGAAAATAATCATGAAATAATAATCATATTTTCTTTTTGCAGAAAATATATTAGAAGAAATTCTAATATATTTTCTTCCAATTCAGTTTAAAGGTTGTCTTCCAACACAGTGCTTCTTTATTATTTTCTAATACTCTTTCGATTTATGTTCTTTTTTTAATTTCTACTTATTTACTCGTATATGAAAATAAAAGTGGTTAATTTTCTTGGTATAATTAGGGTTTAAATCATTCCGAATAAAGGCTTACTTTTTAA
Organism: Cinchona pubescens; assembly: GCA_025175665.1. NCBI lineage: Eukaryota > Viridiplantae > Streptophyta > Magnoliopsida > Gentianales > Rubiaceae > Cinchona > Cinchona pubescens. The sequence continues at coordinate 2,340,745 of JANKKI010000254.1, read as the reverse complement.
GTTGATTTTGATAAATTCTTCTCTGCTTAATAAAAAAATCTTTTTTTTTTTTTTGGTTTTTTCTTGGACTGCTTAGCAAGAAATTTTGATGATGTATTAATGGGTTTTGTTTGATAAGCAGTGATTATTAAACTAGGGTAATCAAATATATGTTCTCAGCCACTCATGCAAACATCCTAGAGTGCAGTTCTTTTCTCCTTGATGATCATGACTTAAACCAAGAAACTTTTTTATATTTTCTCCTACCTGTCGTGTTAACAAGAAACTAATATTACTATTAATTCTTTTGCATCATGTGTATTTAGATGTTTGATTCAGGGACAGAGTTTCTTGAAAAATGTCCAGAGCATAATGTAGTGAGTGTAGTGTCAGAGAAGGCCGGATTAGCTGTAACTAAAAAGGGTGTGACTTTGAATGAGCTTCTTTGACAAACAAGTCATCATAATGCAAAAGTCCAAAAAGGTAATATGTTTTATAATTGAACTTGTGTTGATGTAGGATTGTAGTTGGACTGTTGGAGTAGAAAATTGGAGGGTATACTGCTGGAAAAGTTACTGGTTCAAGAGACGTGTTTAAAAAGCTTGTTAGAATTAGGAAATGCATTGTTTACAGAAACATTTTTTTTTTGTTGAATTTCCACCGGATCATCCTGGTATTGCAATCTATTTGACTCAAATAATCATTGTAAGCTCTGTATTCCTTGGTTTGAGATAAGCATTATTATAACTTGATTTTTTTTAAACATGAGACCTGGATTGCATTTTTCCAAGTGAGACAGTGTGTAAAATGGATTTACACAATTTTTTTCTGGTTGTAAATTCTCAATCCTACTTGAGAGTTGATGCTTATAATTGGTAATAAGTTTTTGATCTATGTTGTTTAACCTCTCCCGGATGCATTGATTGGTTTCAGGGATATACCCTACTGACCTGAAGCTCTACAAACGTGCTACTGTAAAGAAACTCCGTCAACGCATTAGTGATGATGATAAGCTGGTCCGGAAACACCATGCTGACTGTTTAAGTCGGTCGATTTGTCCAGCTGTAATCGGTAATTCTTGTAAGCTTGACAGTTACAAATTACATTACGATTGATTTGCTATTATGGAGAAAATATCAATAACCTATAGGTTTGTTTCCTATTTAATTGTCAGACATGTTTCTGCTGCAGCTTTTAGGTGCATGTACCATTTTCTTATGTCGTGAATATAGCCTTGGTGGAAAAATTATATTGTGTCCTCCATCATTGTTGGTGGTGGGGGTTAGGTTTCTGAATCTTCCATTCTCCAGCTTCAAATTGCATATTTGCTTAACTGAAATCAGACAGGAAAATTCTAATTTTGGATTGTACGTTGATCCAGTGCCTTTCCTTTGGATAATCCAGGAACATTCATCTCCTTGATTATGACACATATTTCAATTCGATGATGCTAGCTGTTGTTGTGAGCTTGATGGCTTTCAAAATTTTGACCTTGTTGTGCAATATCTTCCATCTTCATTTTTTTTGTATGTTGAAAAGGTGAGTACAAGTTCCTTTGCTGTTTGTTTTGATAGACCATTGGTGGTTATTTCTTTGTTGCACGCATAAAAAGTGAAAATTCATGCCAAACTATGGCAAGACAGTTTTTTGTCATCCCTAAATGGATTTTGCATTTTACACATTGGAGATATTTTACTTTCTTGCTCTTTTGCTGAGCATGATTTTTCTTATTATTTCCTTTAAACTTTGAAGGTCTCAAAATATGAATATTTTGTTCCTTTATGAAGGGATTGAACCTTTTTCTTTTGCCCTAAAACTGTGTGAACACTTTCCAGATATCTGATACAGAGGAAATATTGTCATTTCTTGGCAGTCATGTGAATGGATATTGAGGGACGCATATTCTGTCTCAAATTTGGTTGAGTTGAAAGCTGGAAGAAGAATAGAGCCACTTTACTTTGGATGTCAATTTTCTTTTTCCTTTTTTGGCTGTTGACCTAGTGCTTATATTCTGGTTCTATTTTTCTTTGTTTATTATTATTTTTACGTTTCTCTTAAGGCTGTGCCCCTTTTCCCTTTTGTTCTGAGATTTTAGCTTATGTGTTTAAAGTATTGTTCTAATATCTGCTCCCTGTAATTTGTTTGCTTTTACTGTGAAAGTTTTCTGCAGCTGTTTATCAATTGCTCTTTTCATATTCTAATTCTCTTAAATTATCAAGATATTCTGCGAAAGAGCCAGATTCATTTAAAGGATAAGAGCAAGCCAAAAAGCATGCTTGGTGGTTTGGTTCACTGCTTGATAGTGTTGCCATGTGCTAAGAGAGATGATGACTCATCAATTGGAACGTGTAATGGTCTCCTTAATTAATGCAAGGCGTATTATAACTAATCGGCTTTTGATCTTGTTGTGGTTTGATGCTGGATGAAATTGTGTTTCTTCATCTTTATGTTCCACGTGGTTTTCAATCACTTTCAATAATTTTCAAGTAAACTGTAGAGATAAGAGAAAGGAAATCAAATCCTTGACCTTATCAAGTAATTAGATGAAATAGGAAAGATTTTGTTTCCTTTATTTTAGGAAGATTCTTTGAAGATAACAATCTCCTAGAATCAAGGGATTCTCCTAGAAATCAAGGGATTCCCCTAGAATCAAGGGAATTTTATTTTTTGGTGATGAGCCACTTCTATAAATCCAGTAGACTATTGTACAATCTTGATATATAGAATTTCGGTTTCTCCTATAACTCTCCATGGTATCAAAGACAAGTCTTTTCTATTTTGTTAATGGTTGAAATGGCTGCATCTGGAGAGTCTCCAGATGCGGCCTATGTTACCTGGACTTGGGTACAAGAGTCGGATGCGGGTACGTGTCTAGGTGTCGGATTCGTTAATTTTCATATTTTGAGATACGGGGACTCGGTAAAGGGTACGGGGATACGTCACAAAACACATATTGCCCATATAAATTTTCATAAATGTTTGCCCTTTTTTCTTGGAACAATTTTTATTTTAGGGTAGTTGATGATAAATAAAATAAAGTCTTCTAAAAGAAATGGTAGGGGAAGGAAATTGGTCACAAACAGGTCAAAAATGTAATTTGGCAAGTATGAGGGCCAAATTAATATTACAAAAGGTTAATAAACGGCAAAGAATTTAAGTCACATACAAATAAGAAAGAGAAATGAAAATGCAGGGGCTTAGTTGCAATTTTCATAAGAGGGGAAACCTATCTCTATGTTAAAACACAGCCGCCTCCCTCAAACCTTCTCATCTTCTTCCTTAAGCTTCTGCACATCGCCACTCCAAGGAAAACAAGAATGACAAGAAGGAGAGAGGAGATCTACAGCTCTTGTCCCACCTGTCTCTTATACACATCTACAGTGTATAAGAGACTCCTCTCTCGTCCCAACATAAAAGCCAATCATCAACGTCAAAACAGCAACCGACTGCAAAACCAGTCAATCTTCTTCTCCCTCTTATCAGTCAAAGCACCCATCTAACGTTGACCAGATCCGGCACGTATCTCGCACCCACACCCGTGTCGTGTCGTGTCGTGTCGACACTGGTGCGCCGGGGATGAAGGGCGAGTCCGGGTAACATAGCTGGAGAGAGACAATCGATAGATACATCCAGAGGAGGCAGTGGTTCTCCCAGTGGAGAACCAAATCAAACAACCATGAGTCTTCGAGGAGTTGCGTCGCACTATTCATTTCAACTAACCTCCCACAAATTGGATGGGCGAAATTATTAGAGTGGGCATAGTCCGTAAAACTCGCCATAGATGGGAGAGGAAAGCTGGGCCATCTAACTAGAGAGCTGAAGAAACCCGAGGCTGGTGACCCATGATGAGTGTATGGCTATCCGAAAACTCCCTGATTAGTGCATGGTTGATTAACTCCATAGAGCCTACTATTGGTAAGCCATATCTTTTTCTCCCTACTGCAAGAGATATCTGCGAGGCAGTGAGGGAAAGATACTATGATGTAGAAAATTTTTCACAAATATTTGAGTTAAAAACAAAGTTGTGAAAATCTAGACAGAGGGAGCGAGAGGTGACAATTTACTATAATGAAATAGTATCCTTATGGCAGGAGTTAGATCAGTGCTATAGTGATGAATGGTACTGTACAGCTGATAGAGTGCTACGGTGATGAATGGGATACTATACTGTACAGCTGATAGTGTTAAGTATATGAAAAGGAATAAAATGATAGGGTTTATCTGTTTTTGGCGGGACTAAATAATGAGTTTCATAAGGTTAGATCTCGAGTCCTCGGAAAGAAGCCTTTACCCACCCTTAGAGAGGCTTTTTCCGAAGTTAGGAGGGAGGAAACTAGGAGGAAGGTTATGCTAAAATCAGATTCAGATATGAAGCCAGCCCCTGAAAATTCTACTCTTGCTACAATACAGAATGAGCCTGAAAGTGATAAGAAAAAGAAGTCTTGGTGTGGCATACCCAAGACACCTGCTGGAAAATTCATGGAAAGCCACCAACTTGGAAGAAGAAGAATACTAGTGACAACTGGGCTTTCCAAGCAACTAGAGAGGAACAACGGCAGTAGGACACTTCAGAAATGCCTTCTTTTATGAAGGAATAGTTAGAGCACTTGTACAAACTTCTCCAATCTCCACAGTTCCAAGTCATGAATCCACCAAATCCCTCTTGCTGTTTTGCAGTTGCGGGCTCAAATAGGTAACTCAGCATTCATCAATATCAAGTCCAGACAAATTCTCGCATGTATTATTGAATCTGGGGCAACTGATCATATGATAGATTGCTCTCAATTTTTTTCTGCCTATCAACCTTGTGCAGGAAACAAAAAAAAAATCAAACTTGCGGATGGCTCATTCTCGGCTATTGCTGGGATAGGAACTATTGCAATCTCCCCGTCTATTGTGTTGCATGATGTTCTCCATGTTCCTAACTTGTCTTGTAACTTAGTTTCTGTAAGTAAGCCTACTCTTACTCTTCGTTGCCGCGTGATTTTTGATTCTCTTCGATGTGTCTTTCAGGAAATAGTTTTTGGGAGAATGATTGGCAGTGCTAGGGAAAGTGGAGGTCTCTATTTTTTTGAGGATGGAACCGATTCGAAGCTTGAGTCTCAGAATACCTGTTTAAACACTAGTTCTATTTCTAATGATGTTTTGCTTTGGCATTATCAACTAGGATATCCAAGTTTTTATTATTTAAAACACCTTTGTTACCAGAATTATATCGGAATAAGAATCCATCTTTTTTTCAGTGTGAAATTTGCGAATTGGCTAAACATCATCATTCTTTCTTTCTCCTCTAAGCCATATTAAGCGACAAAACCTTTCTTGTTAATTCATAGTGATGTTTGGGGACCATCTAAGATGTCAACTATGTTTGGAAAAAATGGTTTGTAAGCTTTATTGATGATCATACACGGCTTATTTGGGTGTATCTCTTACGAGATAAATCTAAAGTCAAAGATTTTTTTAGATCTTTCTATACAATGGTAGAGACACAATTTCAGGAGAAAATTCGAATATTCAGGAGTGATAATGGTCGAAAATATTTTAATGAGATCTTAGGGGATTTCTTCTTAGAAAAAGGTATAGTGCATCAAAGATCATGTCCTGATTCCCCTCAACAAAATGGGATTGCTGAAAGAAAAAATAGCCATCTTTTGGAAGTCACTAAGGCACTGGTGTTTACAAATAATGTTCCTAAGTATCTTTGGGGAGAGGCTCTTTTGACTGCAACATACTTGATCAATAGGATCCCTAGCAAAGTTTTGAATTTCCAATCGTCACCGAGTATTTTTCATGATACATTTCCTGCATCTAGGTTGACAAATAATCTACCTCTTTGGTTATTTGGGTATAGTGTCTTCATTTACCCAACCAAACTCGTGGAAAATTAGATGCTAGAGCTAAGAAATGTGTTTTTTTTGGTTATGTTCCCAATCAAAAAGGATATAAGTGTTATGATCCTAGCACTAAGAAAATGTTTGTTACCATGGATGTTACCTTTTTTGAGTTTTTTTCATTCTCATCCTCAAGGGGAGAAATTAAGTGAAGATGAGACTTGTGAAAATTTTGGTGTTTTTTTTTACTTTCTTCCTCCAATAATACTGAACAATATGGAATCAAATGAATTAAATAATAAAAACCTGAATTCTGAGTCAACAAAGTCACCACAAGACACTAATAGGAATACAAGTAATGATCAGACGGGTACAAAGAAGCTGACATTGTCTACTCGAGGAGGAACCGGAATTAGGACAAAGGATCCGAAACCTCCGAACACCACTAGGATTCTACACCCCAGATTGTTCAATACTTAACCACCTCGTCAGGTAATCCTCCTCATATAGCGTCTAACCATTTTGATCCAACCAATCTTGAATCTGTCCATTCTGAGCCTAGTGTCACGGGCTCACTATTTTTAGTGCTCCCAACCCGTGCGGCACGTAGGTTTTCACCCTAAGTCAGCCTTTCTCACACTCACAACAATAGAAGAGAGAGAATTGAGAGAAAATATAACTCTGTATATTCAATTGCTCAACTTCTGAGATGTCTTACAAATGAGGGGGTAGGCCCCTTTTTATACTTGTAAGAGAGAATTCTAGAACCTTCCAAAGTACAGGACAAATATAGAATAGCATTAGCTGTCTCTTATACACATCTAGATGTTCTAAGAGACAGATTTAAGCTCTAACATTTGGACTTACTTTTATTTTGGGCCAAACCTCTTCGTTTAAATGGGCGGACCGTGTCATTCTCACCACCTATTCTGGCAACGTCCTCGTTGGCTTTGGCGGTATTGAATGCGTCAATCTGCTTCTTGAACTGCCAAAGGGCTTCGGCTCCCAACTATCCTTGCTTTCCATCGTACCTTGTATTTGATCCGGGCTTGCAATACCGTTTGCACTCTCGTACCTTTAGTATGCAATCCACCTCATGATCATACGAGGTCTTTGCTCCCATAGGTGCCCGTTGTGATAGCCCGCAGTTGGGATCCTCGTCGTCCCCGTGGTAGAGCTTAAACAAGCTCACATAGAACATCGGACGAAGTTTTAGTTTCGACACATCTGTATTGTATAAGAGACAGGACTACGATTAGGCTTGAGACGGTCCTTCGGGCAGCTACTAGATGTGTATAAGAGACAGCTACAAGCTGTGTCTTTCGGCTCAAGGCGTCAACAGCAGAGTTGACCCTTCACAGCTTATACTCCAGTTTATAGTCGAACTTAGCCAAAAAAATCTTGCCAACCCACCTGCTTTCTTAACTCTGTGAGCTCCGGAGGGGCCAGGCAATAGGGAACCACCGCAAGTGGCTTGGTGTCCGGGATCAACTCGATCTCGTGGTCTATTTCTTTCTTTGGAGGCAATTCCTTAGGCAGCCCTGTAGGCATCACACTCTTGAACTCCTCCAGTACTGCCGCAACCACTTCGGGCACCTCTCTTTGGTTATCTTCCTCATCTACCTTCAGGGTCGCGAGAAAGGTTGGCTCTCCTCGTTCCAACCCGCTGCATATTTGGATGGCAGATAGGGTCTTGTGATCCCTTCTAGACTCCCTCTTTAGAGGTACCACGCATTGGTATTGAGAATCCAGAATGCATATGCAGTCGGCGCAGGGAAGTAGCATGTTCATGCACTAATGCGGTCAAGAAAGTCAAGTCTCTATCACAACATCGAATCATCAAGAGATTACCTCAAGTGAAGTCTTGCCCTTCCATTGCCCCATGGCTACATCCACGTTGCTTGCCAATCCATGGATGGGGACCTCCTTGGTGTTGACGGTCTTCAAGGTGCCCATGCCTTTCCCCACTTGAAGGTTGAGTTTCTTGGCGACCTCGATCGAGATGAAGAAGTCGGTAGCTCCAGTGTCCACTAGAGCACTGAGCTTGTGGCCTGCTATCTCCACGTCGGCAAACATCAAGCCCCTCTTCTTTTGCGACTTCTTCACCTTGATGGTATTTAGGATCCGTAGTGCACCCAAGTGAGCTTTTCTTCTGCTTTCCTCTTCCATGGCCATGGCTGCTAATTTTGCTTTCGCAGGACATTCTCGCGCCATGTGTGGACCGTCGCAGAAAAAGCATTTCATTGGTCGCTTGCCCTTGTCCTTTGCTGTGAACGACTTCCCCTCGTTCTTGGATAGGAGACTTCTCCCTTGCTCCCCCACCAAATTCTTTGTTGCTCTCATTCACAATTTCCTTACCCTTTTGTTTGGAGAAATTAGGCCTTTCGTTTGGTGGGGTTGGCTTTTCGCGTGGCTTGAACTCCACGAGAGACTTAGCCACCGACATTGCTTTGGATAGATTATCCACATTCCTTCTTTCCAGCTCCAACATGTCCACGGCTTAAGTCCATCCATAAACTGGAAAAAGGCATCCTCCTCGCTCATACTCGAATTTGCGGCATCAATTGGGAGAACTCTTTCACGTACTCCCGACTTCACCCTTCATCTCCATCGGCGAAGTTTTGCACGCCCTCTCTGATGTGTATAAGAGACAGCTGGGAGCACGTCCACAAATTGATCCCAAGTCGTAATGGCAGTGCCACTACGATTGTCACTCCTGCGCCGCCACCAGAGTAAAGCATAATCCGTCAAGTATGATGAGACAAGATTTACCTTTTGTTCATCTATCCGAATTCCTTGCATTTCGAAAATATTGCTCCATGGACCACAGGAAGTTGTCCACTACTTTGGCCTCCCTATGTCCATTGAACTCCTTGGGCTTTGGAGCGTTTGATCGGGGTGTAGGCTGTAGCATCACCGTCCCGCCGGCAACCGCTCCTCTCAAGGCAATCAATTCTGTCTTGAGTGCCTCAAACTCCTCCCGCATAGTAGCAACTTGGTCTTGCTCTACGTATGGCTGCAAGAGACAGAGGGACACCAATTCTGCCTCCAGACTTTCAGACCTCTGGGCCAAACCATCTCTATACACATTAGAGGTGTATGCATTTCTCCTCTAAGGTCTTCGTCCTTGTGCTGACCCCGTCAATGCGTAGAACTGCATCCTCAACATTGTCGCGGGTTTCTGCCATGGCCAACTCGAGTTTCTCCACACGAACAATGGCGGCTGACAGCACATCTCTTGATGGTTCTCGCCCCTTCCTGTCCTTCTTTGTCTGAGGAATCTCCTCATGGGTCACGTCGGATCCGAAGTTCCAGCCTTAGTGTCTTCTTGCCAAGCACTTGCTACAAAACTCGCTCTGATACCACTTGTCACGGGCTCACTATTTTTAGTGCTCCCAACCCGTGCGGCACGTAGGTTTTCACCCTAAGTCACCTTCACACTCACAACAATAGAGAGAGAATTGAGAGAAAATATAGAGTTTTGTAGCAAGTGCTTGGCAAGAAGACACTGGCTGGAACTTCATCCGACGTGACCCATGAGGAGATTCCTCAGACAAAGAAGGACAGGAAGGGGCGAGAACCAATCTCGAATACACTCTAGATGTGTCTTATACACAGAGATGTTCCTTCTAGAGGATATTCCAATCTACATCATTCTAGAGAAGTCTAGAATGTTCCTTTATCTTCTGGGCCTGGGCCAATCATTTGGACTTACTTTTATTTTGGGCCAAACCTCTTCGTTTAAATGGGCGGACCGTGTCACTAGTGTGTTTGATTTTGATCTTTCCATTGTAGTACGCAAAGGTATTAGAAGTTGTGTTAAGCACACATCATACCCTATGTCTAAGTTTGTATCATACGAAAATCTGTCACCCATGTTTTCTGCTTTTACCTCACAACTGTCTAGTGTGGAGATTCCAAAAAATGTGCAGGATGCTTTAAAGGTTCTTGAATGGAAGCAAGCTATTCTGGAGAAAATGACAGCCCTTGAAAAAAATGAGACTTGGGAAATCATGGAGCTACTGAAGGAGAAAAAAATAGTTGGCTGTAAATGGGTATTCACAATAAAGTTCAAATCAGATGGATCACTGGAGAGATACAAGGCATGCCTGGTTGCTAAAGGGCTACATACGGGATTGATTAACTTGAGACATTTGCTCCAATGGCAAAACTAAATACTATCAGAGTACTTCTTTTAATAACAGTCAATCTTGATTGGCCCTTTCAACAGCTTGACGTGAAGAATGCCTTTCTTAATGGGGACTTAAATAAAGAAGTATATATGGATCCTCCGCCAAGGTTTGAGAGGAAGTTTGGTTCAATAGTGTGCAAGTTAAGGGAAATCTTTATATGGCTTGAAGCAGTCACCGAGAGATTGGTTTGAAAGATTCACTCAATTTGTGAAAAAGCAAGGGTATGTTCAAGGACAAGCAGATCATACAATGTTCACAAGGTATTCAAATGAAGGGAAGATAGCTGTTCTAGTTGTGTATGTAGATGACATTATTTTGACCGGAGATGACACAGCAGAGATGGAGCGATTGAAGAGCAAACTGGCCTTTGAATTGAAATCAAAGACTTGGGCTCACTAAAATATTTCCGTGGCATGGAGGTTGCTTGGTCAAAAAGGGGCATTGTGGTTTCACAAATGAAATAAATCCTTGACCTGCTTAAGGATGTCGACCAGCTGAGACACCAACTGATCCAAATAAAAAATTTGGAAACAAAAAAGGGAATCCAGTGGATATGGGACAATATCAAAGATTAGTTGGGAAGCTCATTTATCTATCTCACACTCGGCCAGACATTGCTTTTGCAGTTAGTCTAGTAAGCTAGTTCATGATGCATTCTCCTCATGAAGAACATCTTGATGCTGTTTATTGCATGCTTAGGTACTTGAAGAACTCTCCAGGGAAAGGACTTTTCTTTGAGAAAAATGGACATCGAAGTGTTGAAGTCTTCACAGACTCTGATTGGGCAGGTTCCATTTCGGATAGAAGATCCACGTTGGGATACTATACATTTGTATGGGGCAATCTAGTAACGTGGAGAAGCAAAAAACAAAATGTAGTAGCTTGTAGTAGTGCAGAGGCAGAGTATAGATCTATGGCACAGGAAGTTTGTGAGATGTTATGGCTTAAAAGAATTTTGGAAGAATTAAGGAAACCAGTGGCTATGCCTATAAGACTGTATTGTGATAACAAAGCAGCCATTTGCATTGCACACAATCCAGTTCAACATGATAGAACCAAGCATGTTGAGATTGACAGACACTTCATTAAAGAAAAGATAGAAGCGAGAATGATTTGTATGCCGTTTGTTCCAACTGCTCAACAAGTTGCTGACTATTCTTACTAAGGGCCTGTTCAAATCGAATTTTGAAAGTCTTGTTAGCAAGTTGGGCATGATCGACATCTATGCACCAACTTGAGGGGGAGTGTAAAGATAAGGGAAAGGAAATCAAATCCTTGACCTTATCAAGTAATTAGATGAAATAGGAAAGATTTTGTTTCCTTTATTTTAGGAAGATTCTTTGAAGATAATAATCTCCTAGAATCAAGGGACTTTTATATTTTGGTGATGAGCCACTCCTATAAATGTTGTAAACTATTGTACAATCTTGATATATAGGATTTTGGTTTCCCTAAACTTACATAAACCATTTGCTTTTTTAAGTCGCCATTATCATATTATGTAACAGAGTTCTCTGTATGTTTCGAGAAGTTTTGTGTTCTAAAGCTTGTATCTTGTTTATGATGACAAAGGTGCCATTTAGGTTTACCACTCGCTCTATAGGGTTTATATTTGTTGCAACTGTTTCTTGATATTTCAAAATAGTGTAAATGAAAATGTGTTTAAGATGCTGGTTGTTGAGAAAGAAAAATAACAGACTGAATTAGAAGAAAGAAGGGGTGGAGGGATGAAGAATCCACTGCTATTCTAAACAATTCTATAAGCAGAATTGTAATATAAAACACCTTCTTGTAGTAACTGAAGAGGATTTTTATTAAATAGGCTTAATGTTGATTTGGATTTTCCTGTGCTCTTCCTCTGCCTCTTTGACCTCTTGGTGTGTATTTGAGTTTTTTTCATGGCTATTTGTAATTCTTTGCACTTACGTTTGTGTGCCAACGTGCTTATCTGCATGTAAATGTTCTAGGAAGTTCCTTTTCAAGGCGTTCTGGATGCATTAGAACCAAACTCCTATGAAGATTCTTCTGGTAAGTGAAATATTACTTTTTATTGATGTGTCACCTTTATAAGTTAGTTTGGGTTATTCTTCGCCATTGATATTTATATAGCACTTATGATGTCACCTTAATAAAGAGCGAGGATTAGAAATTATTCAGATATCTTGGGATGTCTAGGTCTGGAGGTTAGAGGCCTAAAGGACTTTTCTGCTTTGCCTCTGTAATGAAACATGGACAGCTCTAATGGCATGTGATAGAACCTGATGACTAAAACTTGTAAATTTCAGGTGATCGGTGATTGTATTCTTCAGGTTTGTGGATTGCCCTTTGGAACATTTAATTGGCATGATTGAGAAGCTGCATGTTCACAAATTACCTTTAATTTTTGTTCTCCATCTTGATAAGCTTATCCATTTAACGTTTGGTGACCCATAGTTCTGAAATTCAGTGTTGCACCCAGTGTAGATCTTACAAAACATGAATCTCCTGATTGTTAGTTCTAAAACCTCTGGAATTGTCATTGCGGGCATTTACTGAGGTCTTCAAGGAATCTGGTGCAGAGTCTTCTATGAAACTGGCCTGCCTTTCTGCGTTAGGAGATAAGCTAGATCCTGTAAGAATGTCCCCATTGTGCTTTTTATACGCCATCAGTTGCCATTCTTGGGCTTCCTATCTTCGTTTTAATATGGTTGGCCTTGTCTCTCTGCTCTTCAATGTAACATTTTGTTTTCACCTCTTCGTTTCAAGGTTGGGTTTCAACTTGGGGGCAGTGTTGTTCATTTAGCATATTTTCTTTATGTTCCATTAAAAAATTCCTACTTGACTAGATAGGAAAAAGGCTGGCTATGCTATCTTTGGTTTGCTGGGGTCCTGATTTTTATTGCGGTTATCTGATTATCAAGTTTTTGCTTCTGTTCAAATGTCTTTTTGCAGGCTGTGTTGCATCTTCTGCTTCGTGTTGGAAAGGCTGCTAAATTGATCTCTTCATTCAGTCACGATTGTGATCAAATGCAATATGTACTTGCAGATTTTTATAGCACCCACCTAGATGACAGTAAATATTAAATTTCTTGATCTGATTCTCTTTCTTTTTCTTTCTTTATTTTAAATGGCCTTCATTGGCAATTAGATGGTTCTAATGCAGGGAGTGTGTGCTATGGGCTGTTCATGAGGCTAACTCAAGATTTAGGATATTCAGGACCTTTCTCTTTGTTGCATGAATTAGTCCTCTTTTGTGGAATGACTGCTACTTCAGTCATTGGTATCATGTTGCTTGTGTAAGTAACATAGCGTCTCACATTTCATCCATAATGAACTTTTTGGTCTGAGTTTCTTGTGTAAGCAACATAGCGTCTCATATTTCCTCCATAATGGACTTTTTGGTCTGAATTATTTACCTGCCATCTGTGCTAGAAGCCCTCTAACTTTCAGTATCATCCATAAACAGCCAATTATACACAAGGAACTGTTGTTTGCTGCTAGGAATACAACCCCTCTATTTTATAACATTGTCAGGTGTGATTCTGTTCTATGAGCTACTTTCTTTGATCAATATATCATATTTTCTGGTTGGGAATCATCAATTTGGAAGAAAGATTCTCCATATTCTTTGAAATGTCAGTATCTAGATTCTCGAAATCTTTGAGATTTTAGGATATTTAATTGAGATATGGCTGAAAAAACCCAATTTATTGGCCGATGTTAAGACATTTAGGGGAGTATTATTACATTCATGACCTTCTCTGATGTGGGTGAGAATGGTAAGCCTCAGAGTTGTTCTTTTCATTGTGCAATAGAGTTTAATTACAGCAAACCAATCCTCATGGTATTAGGTTCTTTCTTTGCTGCTGTATATTCTCTTTGTGATTGATCACCTTGGATCAATAGTTAAACCGTTATGGAGTTCTTAGCTCTTTCATTTGCTTGAGAGATTGATGTGGAAGGTATATTGAGGTAAAGAAACTTGGAAAATGTTATGTGGTTTTTCTATATTGTGCTTAATGTTTCCACTGGCTGCTTTCTGTTGCTATTTTTCTATTCAAAATAAAGTTCTATTTCTTAACTCCTGCATTGCCTACATAACTGCAGGTCAAGACCTGGAAACGTGTCTACTGTTTTCAAATAGTAGAGGTTCTCCTCTAGATCTATAAAGCTGGAAATATCCCAAGCGCATTTTACAATAGTTTCCTCAAGATGTAACTAATTCACTAGCACTTTTCAAAGTCTCACCTAGTATCTTTTGAATTAAGCATTGCTTCTTTTTTCCTGTACTATTCTGAAACCGGATCCTTCGTCTCTATCTTCTATGATTCCTGTCTCCTGTAATCTTTTACTGTTTACATAGTCATTCACTTAGTGCTTGTCTGCATACTCGGATAAAATTTTCCTCCTGTTTTAGTATTTAGGATGGGATCAGTATTTCTACGATTCATAAAGTTGAGTAATAGCTATTTAGTTATTTTTGATTTCTCATTGACGGGAAATTTTATATTGCCGAGTACAAAACCTTGCTCAGTGCTTGGGCCGATAATATATAAACCTTCTAGGACCCTGCATAAACACTTAATAAGGCAGAAACCTTCTATGCTCCATTTGTTCAACATAACCTACTGTTTCGACCATTTTAGCCTTGCATTAAGCAACAATAACAAAAAAGGTGTTCAGTTTGACATTGGACAGCACCTGCTGCAGGTTCAAATCAGAACAGATTGTCTTTGGGGAAATAAGTTCAGTCATTTTTTCAAGATTAGGATGATTTCTCTCTCATGTTATGCTCGTGACGTCTGGTCATCATAGGAGATGAGCTTTCAAATAACATTTTTAAGTTTATATCCTTGTTTCACTCTTATGCCCATTGATTTGGCTCTCCCATATCTCCTCTCTCTCTCTCTCTCTCTCTCTCTCTCTTTTTCTTTTTTTTTCCCCCTATAAGAGAGGCTTATAGGTTGGAGGTGGGATCCATTTTTCTGTCTCAGTCAAATTTCAGGAAAATAAGAGATAGGGAGAGAGAGAGATTTATTTGCTTTCAAGTTTCTCTTCGAGTTCTTTCCCAACTTTTTCCTGAAGTAGGATATTTCGTCGTTCTTTTGTTTGCCACTGCTTTTTCTTGTGTTTCACTGAGTATGTGTTTCGAATTTAATGTTAATAGTTGCCATTCTCTGTTGGCTTATCTCCTTTTTGCATTTCTTGATTACTGTATTAGGGTTCTGTGGCAGAAGATGGTCTTTGAAATGTGTAGGAATCTCTTCAAATAGAGCAACCTTTAGATCAATTACCAGTGTTGTTTGCTCATGTCTGTCTCAGATAGGGGACAATCTTGTTTTTCAAATGCTGGAGAAAATAATTCCTAATCCGATGATGAACTGGCTAATTTTTTTGTGACAATTTGTGCGTCTTTATGTTTCATGCTTAATCATTTCTTTTTTGAACTTGGTTCATCTACAAGGTGTTGTTCCTATTGTTCTGATTTTCTTGAAAGATTTTTTTTTTCTTCTTCTTTCCATTTTTATAGTCACCCGAACTGCCGTCAGACAACATTTCTGCGCTTCTGAGGATAATTATCACCCTAGACGGCAAACCCACAGAGGCCACACGAGACTCTGTGGCACTGCATGTCCTTCCAGAATACTTGATAGATGTTGCGTCTGCAAGTGATTGAAGGACATCCAGAATACAAGAAAGCAGATAAATTCATATGTTAACAGACTTCAACAATCTTGTTTTTGCTCCTCTCCTGTTTACATTTTTTCGTTGGATGTTCATTATTGAGTGCTGATGCAATTTCTCTGATGCCTTCTTTTTTTGGTTTATCATGCAGACTATTCCACGTCATGATGAATCTAGAGCTACTATCAGCACAAAGATTAGGCACTGCTACCTCCTACCTTGTTTTATCCTGTTTGATAGTAGCACCACACTTCTAAATTTTCTTCTTAACTTCATTGAGATCACTTATAACTGAGAATACTCATTAGTACTTTCCCATCATGCTTCCTCCAAAATCAACCATTCAAGTGGGCGGAATGCAATGGTGGAAGTTCTTTTGCCACACAAGGCAGAGATCGAGAGCTTATTAGAGAGTGTGCTCATAATTCAGGTATGACCTTATCCTAATTTTCATTGTATTTCATTTTTCTTTTGTCCTTTAAAAGCAGCTATTTGTTTTCCCGGGGCGAAAACTGTTCAAAGAAACATGTCGGTGGAAGGAGTGACCTTAAAATGTTAGGCAAAATAATCTCCTTTTGCCATCATATAATAAACTCAGCTCTATAGTCTAAGGGGAAGTGGAGGAAGCTCATGCGTGAATTGAGGGGGCATGCTGTCTCTCAATGATTATTTACTGGTGTGCCTCCATTTTTCGAACATAACGAAATGTAAACGAATTATATTAAAAGGAAGTGTTTCGGTACTTTCAACACCAATGTAGTCATGTTAGCCAATGCTCTATGCAAAAATAATATGATCGTCTCCTATATAGTATAATTTGTTTAGCCAACGTAGTCCTTCAACTTCATTTAAAAAAAAAAAAAAAAAATCAATTTCATCCTTTTGTGGTGACAATGCCAATTAAGTATTTTTATTCCTAAGAGAACCTGTAATTGTAGAGCCCTTTTAAGAAGTACAATACTTCTACATTCAAGAAAAGTGCTCATCATTGGGGGAAAGGAAATTCCGGAGTCGGATCTCCATCTTCCTCATCTCCTAAACAATCATTACAACTCAAGGTTTCAACCATGCATTCTAAATCTTATTGAGGTTGTAACCTCCTACACATCCTCGGCAATATCTCAATCTCAACCAACGACTATTTGTTCATGCCCCATCAATTATTCCTCCTCCTAAGCCCGTCTTGTTCATGATTGGTGATTTTATTGTTGATTTTGGCGGCTTAAATTTAACACTTCTGTTGCTTTTTGGGATTTTACTTTTTTTTGCCCCCTTCTTTTGAAGATAGAATAGGGATTAATTCCTTCTATTTTTTGTTTTCAGTTGCAGAGCCTAGCGTGATTAGACTTGGCTGCTATTAGCTTATCATTGGACTTGTCACCAACTCTTGAAACCACTTGCATGAGCTGGAGGAGAATGCTGGTAATCATGGTGTTTATTTACGTAAAGATTTGGCAGCCTTTTAGGCAAGGCACTTCGGAAAATTTTTCTTTATTTTTCATCGCTGTTTTTTAGATACTTTAATGGGGTTCAAGAGAAATGGAGTATATATTATGGAATGTAATTTATTCTGCTAAATGTTGATAACAAAATAACGAACTTATTTCCCCAAAGACAATCCCCAAAAAAATGAAGAATGAGGGGAAAACGCAAGAATTCCTGAAACCAATGCAATGTGAACGTGTAATTAAACATCAAAAAGAAATTGAGAAGAAATTCCCTGAACAGGTAAGAGCGGCAGAAGTCCGCCATTCTTTCTGCTCTCCACTATTCTCTACAAAAAATAGATGCAAGATAATACAGTGTTTGGGCTTCCGGATGACTTGATATAAGCAGACTGAAACAGAGATTCTGAATGTACTCTAAATGGTTCCTCTACTCTTTGCAGCAGCCTTGAAAATGTTGAAAGAGCCTAATTGTAATTCCACATAAACTTGTGAACCTAAGGATCAGAGAGCAATAAATTTTTATTTTTTTTTTAAAAGAAAGGACTTCTCATTATGGTCAAAAGTTTTCCTTGCCAAACACAAAAGAAGACGGGATGATTTCTACCCTTTCCCATCCAAATTTTGCAAGGAACCCGGTGCAAATTACTAGAACATAGGTGCACTACACATTTATGAGAGGAGAAAGATTTAACAGGGGGCGGAATCAGAAGCCCAGGGTTTACGTACCAATATTTGTGGCACTAAAGACTAATAGAGCATCCAAAATTCAGCTACCTCCCTTCTGCTTGAGAGTGATTTTGTCACCCAGGCTGAGAGCGATTCCTTGAGTCTTGCTTCTTATTCTAATATAACCACTCAGCTTACCATCAGTCTGTTTCTCAATGCTCACATTCACCAACGCGTCCTCTCCAAACACACTCTTTGCATAGAGGTTAGCAGCCAGGAATCCACACTCACCTTCCAAAGCTGACCTGAAAACAAACATCCAAGGTAATAGTAAGGTAGTCATATGATAGTCGGGGAACCAGCTGTATCAATAGTACAACCATCTTTCAATATACAATTAAGTCAAACAGAGTCACAACAGTAAGATATGCCTCTAAGAAACTCGTTAGCCACTTTCCTTTTCTGCTAGCAGAAAAACAGTGGGGAAATGAGGCTGGCATTGGCATATTTGAAAATAAATAATGCAAACAAATCATGATTTTAATGATGATGAAAGCAAAAACCAACTCCCAAATGCATAAACAGTGGATCCAGTCCTGTGCTGGAAAAATGGGCCCCTTCCATACTTTTTCACACGTACTGAAATCCTTCTAGTGCATGCTACATGTCAACCTTAATAGTTTTATCAATAGAATCATAACAAGCCCAAACAAGGCAGGAGCAACAGAAACTCACTGTGCAGTCAGGCACTTCATGTTGGTCGACTTAATGATATGGTCAAGGAATTCTTTCTCACCTTCAATTACAGTGTTGACAGCGACCTGCCATAGATGATGTTTAGTAAAAATAAATCATACTCTACACTAAGATCAAGCAAGATTAAATCACTTTGTAACTCGGTTTCACTCCCCTGAACCAATCACCTTTGAGAGACATTTCAAATCATCCAAAGTTCTCAAGAACTAGGGATACAAGAGAATATTTAACAAAATGAAAGGTATTGAACAGTTACCTTATTTTCCCACTCAAATTCTGCCCACATAGTTCTAAAAGCAGCAGCGCTGCACACTGCAGGAGAGATGTAGTCCATGATGTCAATATGAATGTCATTGAGGACAACAACAGTTCGTTCAAGCACATTTGAAGTCTCATAAACTATGTTTCCAAAGATGACCCCCGTCTCAGTAGAGGACACCTTAATATTTGCTTTAATCTGCTTGCTTGATTCAGGAGCTAGAGTATAGTTCTGTGGCCGCTCGACAAGTTTAAGATCACCCATTGTTGCCAACTCCAAACACAAATTCTGGAGAGTCTCCTTAGTTCTATTAATGATTGTAACATCCAGGACAATATCGTAGTGATGCACCGTCACATACGCTTCATAAGATACACAGGATCACTAAAACCTGTAAGTTGAAGAATACGGTTAAGTTTATTTGCATCGTGTCCATCCTTAATAAATTCCCCAGTAGCACGTTTTAGATCATCTTGGACTTCATCTTCCAACTCAGCGAGCTGGCTCATGCCCTGACAAATTGTTAACAAAGATAATAAAACAAAATATAACATAGTTACACTGCAATCACAATGAAGAGACCCTAGTGTGCCTTCATAACATCATAAGCCAAAAACACATTGATGGAAATAACCAATTAGAGATCAGGCAATAAAGGATTTCTCAAAAAAAAGGATTCCAATTCAAAGAGCTGCACAAAAACCTCCAACATTTCCCATTAAAGTAGTCATAACCAACTGCCAGAATGATGAAAGTGATCCATTTCCATTAAACAAGAAACTCAAGCGTGTTATTTCATACTCCTTACCGCAATAGATCCTGACTTGCACTTAAAACTGTAGTTTAGCAAATAAGAGAAATCCTCGAGTTGTTCAAAAAGCTACACCCAAGTAATGGCATGTATAAAACGTTCACTTTTGATGTCTATGGAAATTGGCTGAATTTATTCAAGTTAACCTAACGGTATAATAGCTACTTAACAAAAACAAGTAACAGCCAGACATTGGAATTAAACAGACAGTACCAAACCAAGTTCTTGCTTAGTGGATCGACAAACTAAACCAGCAATGTCATCTACAATGTGACAGGCAAGGCTCCAAACCCAAAGATGGGCTATAGCCAAAATCTTTTTGACCATTGGAGCAATCATGCTCAACAAAGGAAAATCTTTTCAAGTATAATCCAATCCAATGACATTGAAGTGGTCACGAGTCAGATAAATTTGAAGGACAATGGCAAAGCAGTTGAACTTGTAGCATTCTTCAAAGGCATATTTCACATCAAATACAAAATTCTTACCCTTCTGCTCTTCAAGTGGTAGAAGTCAATGAGATCATCTGGTTGTGAATGAGAAATCTGAGCTTTTGCTTTTATCTCCTCTGTTTCACGTAGCTGTTTATCTGAAAGCATCTTAACAAAACTCTCACGGCAAGACTTCAACCAGATCTTCCTGACCTCATCCCCAGTGTTACACAGCAATCTTATGCAAAGAACCATCCTATCATAAATTGAATCATTATCAATTGGATGAGGAAGAACTGAAGACTGCCCTAGCTGTAGCATTGAAACCATGATCAACAATACATTTGTAGATGCTTTATTGACTTCAATTTTAGAAGGCTGAACCTCTTCCAGTCTCAGAATGAGCTTTGTCAGTGTGCAGGCAACCACAGCCCCAAGGAAGAAATCACCAGTGAGAAGGAGAGATCTCAGATTTCCGGTAGTCAATGATCCTTGGACAACAGTTGGAGGAGAGAAAGCAGTTTCGGAAGCAGCACTTTGAGTAGCATAGGTTCCATCAGCAAGGATAGCTGGTCTTCTAGATGAAACAGTGATGGATGTTACCTGCTGAGATTTCTTTGAGGGATCAGCAGCTTCCCCTTCTTCAGAGGCAGAGTAAAAGGGTAAGTCCCCAAGACACTGCTTTATCGTTGCAATGCCACACTCAACTTCGGAAAGAGACAAGCAATACTCTCCAATAATCCAAAGAGCACAAGAACAAACCCGTGCATAGCTCGAATCTGGTAGAAAGTGTCAAGGAGCCTCGTAACAATGGAAACTCTTAGTTTCGGGTTAGTTTCAATTATTTCTCGCACAAAAACAACCACGTCCATTGCAGAAGCAACATTGCTGTCTCCCAAGAAATCCATCAATAAATGGACCACAGTACTTGCCACTTCTGGAAACTTTATTGCACACGAATGAATGGCTTGAATGAGCATTTGTCGATACTCACCATTCTTCTCTAGCTCCCCACTTTGAGTTTTCACAACTTCCTTCTTAAGAGTAAGAACAACCTCATTGACATTTCGTGGTGTGATCAAATCAAGAACTATATCAAGTGTCTTCCTCCGAATGTCAAGGTTGGGGCTTGAGAGAGCCCGGAGAACATCCATAATCATATCAACCATGATGTCCTTGTGAGACGATTTGAGTTCATTCAAACGATCAAGTACAATAAGCTTAACATTGTTGTCGCTCTGAGAGAGAAGAAGCTGGCAGTACGTATTTGCAATAATGCAGCTCTGATAGCTGTAGGAGCAGAAGACAGAGAAACAAGGGTTCCAGCACATTCATAGATAACAGCAGCAGAAGGGGCATTGAGCAAAGAGATAATAATCTTTATGTACTTCCCCTTCTCGGCCTTATTTGTTCTACAAACTTTCCTGATCAAGTCCAGTACAACCATTTGAAGCAACTCTCCCCAGTCTGGCACTCGGTCAACGTGAGTCAAGAGGTAATTAACTGCACGATCTTGGGCACAATTGAATAGCATCACAAACGCATTCCTCTTGGATGATTGGTCCTGCTCGGCTGAAAGAATCTTCTCAATCATCTCAGGAGCATCTGCCAGGAGCTGCTCACCTTGTGGGAGCTTGTAAATTGACATCACAGCAAGAATTGCATTCCTCCTGATAAAAGGATGTCGATGCTCCAAATTTGACAAAACAGAAGGGATCAGAGGCTCAATGATTTCCACCTCATTCAAGCGGCAGAGAAATCTCAACGTGACACCTCGTCGCAATGTACTCGTTGGGATGCTGAAGATTGTTCCTCAGATTCTGACAGATCAAAATCATTTCAGGTAGAACTCGCCCCTGGGAATCAGTTTTGTCAATGATCTCCAAATAGAGAAGCAGCAATTTCTGGATAGTGTGATCTTCTGAAGGCAACACATATCTAACAATTGTAATGAATAGCTGAGGAAGGGTCTCTCCATTCAATAAAAGCATTATGGCTTTCTTCATAGCATCAACCTTTGCGGGAACATCGTTCCCTTCAAGGGCTTCCTTAATCTCATTGGCGAGAGCTGGTGTACCCTTATCGAAATGAATCAACAACGAACACGATTTCTCCATTTCTTACACAAAAAAAAAACACCTGATACCAACCCAAATTTAGAATTTCCTTCAAAATTACAGATCCAGAAATCAAACCTTTCACAATGTCAAAAATTGAAAAACAAAATTAACACGGAAACACTAAACATATCAGATTCCGACTATACCAATGAGCTGCATTGAGCTTATTCTCAAATTTGTCCCAAGACAATAGAACGAGTACAAAAACTAAGCTCTTTGTTACTATTTCTGCTAATAAAGCTAATTGATATAACAAGAATCTTCAATACAGAAGATATATATATCTGATAAATATGCAAACAAGTCAAAAGAAGCGGACCTAGATCGAGAAAGAAAGGAAAAGAAAATAAAAGGAAAAAAAAACAAGCTAGGAACGAATACAACAGATTTCAAAGCCAAAATTCTATAAAAACCTGTTCTAATTGGGGGAATCTTCAGATTCATACATAAGAATTTCAATAAATCCAAAAAATTTCAGTTATAACTTCGTTTCGACAATCATAAAAACGCCCGAAAGCACGCCAAAAAAAAGCTAAATGAAGTAACCCTAGTGGTAAATTAACAGGCCCTAGTTCAATCACAATCAAGGGTGAATTGATGATGTAGGAATTGCAATTGGGAACCCCAGATCTTTGTAAATCGAAATTACAAAAAATAATTAACGGGAATGGAAAGATGAGTGAAGTTTACCCGATTAAATGTGCGGTGGCCACCGTCGGCGTCGGAACGAAACCTCTTTGGATTTATATTAACGACAATCGAAAAAAGGTCTTTCAGGGGGGAATGGAGGATATCTTGGGAATTTTAGGCCCTCGTCAGATCTGCGATCCGCAGGCGCTGAAACGGAGTTAATTGTACTTACCTAGTACTGTTTCTGTTATCTTTCTAACTCACCCGGTTAAGTAATTGTTAAAGTAAGTAACATATTAGACCACTATATTAAAGTGTTGAGGAAATTGAGTGATTAAGAAGCCAAGTTTTAGTTTTAATCTAAGGACGTTTTTGGTAAAATTTAATTGTGGTGTGAAATCCCAAAATACTTAAAATTTAATTGTTGATAAATTGAAGTGTTAGATCCACAAAGTTATTTTTGTTTTTTGATAATTAATATGAGGTTAATAGTTGAATTTAGTTATTACTATAAAAATTTGTAATGTACTAGTTGTTTTAAAATCACTCATTATATATTTTAATAATAATATTATATTATATTTTTTAGTTGGTTACTTGGTTATTTATTAATTATTATCTTTTTAATATAAATAAATGGTTCAAATTTTTTATTTTTATTTTTTTTTTTTTGGGTATGAGTTCACTGATATATAATGTTTGAGAAGGGATGGTGGTTATCGCATGTACATGCATATTTATGTGTGATAAATAATGAATATAGTACGTAAAATTAGAAATAGTGTATGAATAGTGTGTTTTTTTTTTTTCTTTCTATCAAAAAAACAAAATATAGATAGTGTCTGAAGGTATGTTTGATGGAATAAAATGTTTATTTGTGTGTGTGAGTGAGAGAGAAAAAAAAGTATAATTTTATATCCATGTGTGAGATAAAGAAAATTTGAGTGAGTAATATAATGCTAGTAACAAAAATTTTCCCCCATTTTTTTGGGCAAAATATTAGCTTTTATTGCATCAGATAATGAATTACTAGTAACAAATTCAACCAATTAAGAGTGACACTGTGCAAAAAAAATAAACTCAAAATTTTGTATACAAACTTAATTGGTACATGATGTATTTAGAGGTAGTATCATTGCATTATCAAACAGATTTTAAACAAAAAGTACTTAATTAAATAATTTTAATCAGAGACGTATAATTATCAAACACCGGACAATTTTTTCCTCTCTTAACATTTACAATACGAGATTATAAGCAAATAAGTTCTTAGATAAAAATAAAATATTAAATTTTTTATTTTTTTTAGAGGGGGTTATAGTGCTATACAAGCTTTTGTTTTTAATTTTTTTTTTTTTTTTGGGTAACATGCTACTACATGCATGGTAACATTTGTAAGGTGTGATGTAGCATGTATGATACCAATACTTGCAATGTAGTATAAATTATTAGTACTAGCGGGGAAGGCATATTCAAAAAATACACAAATTTTCAAAAAACAAAAAAAGTTGTGAAAATATTGACAAAAAATTATACAAAAAAATTTAAAAAAATAACATAAAGAGTGGAATATGGAGAGATGATCTGTATGATATGAAGTTATGAATTTATGGGTAATTATGCACATGTAATAAGGGTACAAAAAAAAATACATAAAATGACATTACACCAAATGAAATTCTTGCTTTATATATATAGTATAGATATCAATAAGTCATTGTACTAACAATAACAAATATTGGTTGCCTCAATCTTATTACTAATATAAGCATTACCAAGATTTTCATTATTTTTTAAATAATATTTTATAACATGTTTTTCAATCACCTTTAATCACACATATATCAAAGGAGCCCACGATTTCCATTATTGATATGATGATGTGTAATGCCAAAAAATAAAACAATTGCCAATGACAAAATGCTATTAAGGCCCATTGGATTATTTGAATATAACAATTAGTATTTGGAGATAAAAGGTAGGAGCGGGCAAAAATATCTGCTGATACATTGTCTTGCCCGTTTCGCTCTAAAAAATTAAGGTATCTGACATTCATCTATTTGATCGGGTCAACTGAGTATCGGATATCCACTTATCTCAGTAAGGGTCGGATACGGGTTAAGGTTCTAAAAACCTGCGGGTACCCGTTCCGACCCTCATATATAATATTTCCTATATTTTTTTGTGTAAATAAGTCATTCATCCATTTTTTAAATTTTGATTTATAATAGTATTGATTTTATCTAATTTTTCTCGGATAAATTTGATGTTAGTTTTGTTTTTCTTTTTAGTTTGAAGAAATGATGTGATTTCTTAAAAGGAATTTTGTTAACCTTTTTTAACAACCTAATATTGGATTTTTTTTTTCCTTTATTCTTCTCAAGTTATACAGTGTATTTGTTAATCAACTCGTCACTTCTAAAAATTATTAAAAGTTTGGTGTTCAAAATGAAATTAGTTTAGTTTTATTTTATATTTTGAGAAGGTGAATGATGATATGATAGGGTCGGGTATCTGCACATTAGTTGATAGCTAAAAAATAGTCTAACTTATAAGGCAGGGGGCCACCCCTCCCATGTGAGGCGCATTTTCAAAGACAAAACCGTGAGGTTTCGACCAAATTCAGGGGGCGGACAATACCTCACATGAGCGCACGACAATTTATAGTATCAACATAATGCCGCCGTCTACGGGACTCTCGGACTATACACAAGACTCTTCCTTAGTTGGGGGCTTGTGGTGATGTAAAGTGGAGGGGTCAGAGATCCCACATTAGTTGATAGTTAAGAAATAGCCTAACTTATAAGGCAGGAGGCTATCCCTCCCATGTGAGGTGCATTTTCAAGCGCAAAACCGTGAGGCTCGACCAAAACGGACAATAGTGATCTGGCGGTTATCCGGTGACATGATAAATTTTTAGCATAACCTTACTGGATACCTACTATCCGGTTATCCGGTGACATGATAAATTTTTAGCATAACCTTACTGGATACCAACTATCCGGTTATCCGGTGACATGATAAATTTTAGCATAACCTTACTGGATACCTATCCTCCGATTATCCGGTGACATGATAAATATGATAAATTTTAGTATAACCTTACTGGATACCTGCTTTCCGATTATCCGGTGATATCTGAGGGTCAAATTAGCATCAACATAAGCATAACCTTACTGGATACCTGCTCTCCGGTTATTCGGTGACATGATAAATTTTAGCATAACCTTACTGGATACCTGCTCTCCGGTTATCCGGTGATGGATACCTTGTCTCCGGTTATCGGTGATATGAGGGTAAAATTAGCATCAACATAACCTTACTGAATGCCTGCTCTCTGATTATCCAGTGATATGAGGGTCAAATTAGGGTAAAAAAATAACTTTTTCTTGCTCTCCGGTGATCCGGTGATATGGGGGTCAAATTAGGGTTAAAAAATAACTTACCCAACAAATGAAAGTCAGATCAACCTAATCCTTAAAGAGCGGGTATGTGATTTAGGATTTCTTTCAAGTTTAGAGCAGGGTAGAGGAATATCATAACATTATCGGAGCAAATGTCTCGAAACTAATTAGACATGAAACAAAAAAATATATGAAGTTGAAATATAGAAAGAATTTCAAAAAATTGGCAGATGGAAATATCAATAATGATTATTGGGCCAAGAGCGTAGGCCATTGCTTATGGACCCTGATCGCTCAACGGTACATGATTTTTTATTTTATATTTGTCTCACTTTTATAACAAAAGTAATTTTAGTAAAATAATTTATTTAGTTATATCTGTCTTACTTTTATAATGAAATTAATTTTAGTAAAATAATTTTAATAATTTATTTAGTAATGTGGTAAAATGTAAAACAGTTGAACAGATCAAATCACTAGTATTTGTTTTGGGTGAACTGGCGGGAAAATTTGGTGCTAAAACAATATAAGCTTCGAAATCCCAAATTCGAAATCTCAGATGAACATAGTTCCACTCCATTTAACAACAATCGAATTTCTTAGCCAAAGAAGAAATAGAAGCATAATAAAAGAAGGAAAAGAAAGAGGGGTAAATGATAATGCAATCGAAGATCAGTGCATTTTTCGAGCTCTCTTTTTCAACCACGTCCAAAATCACAGTCCGTCTCCGGTTTCCGAAAATCCATTCGCCGGGCAGCTACCCATCCTCCATAGATAAGGGCCCAGAAGTATCTGTCACGTACAAACGCAGAGCTAAAATTCCACAGAGGTAATTGCACATTTTTTGTTGCTTTGAATTTTGTGTCAGATTTTCAGATCGTATCCCAAATTATTGGATTTTATGGTTTATGTATTAATTTATTCGCCAAGGCCTTTTTTTTATGAAAATTTTAATAATAATCTAGTGATTAGTGAAATTTCTGTGCTTCCATCCCTCCTGATCCATTCGTTTTGTTTTTCTTTTGAAAATTTTGATGGAGATGTAATTTGTAGAGACAATTTTGGTTTATTTTTATTTTTTTTTTCATCTGTTGTTACTTAAGCACGAGTATTAATTCGTTGATGTTTGAGACTTGAGAGATTATTTTTGGGGTGTTGAAGTTTTTCTGATTATCTGTGTTTTATTCTCGTGTATTAACTACAGGGAAAGTGAAGGCAATTTGCAAGGAGCTATAACCAAAGTCGATAAGGAGGAAGCCAAATCTGGAAAAGTTCTTAATAAAAAAAGGAACTATGCTCAATTCCATTTGGACTGATTTTCTGTTGCATACTTGTACAATATGTCGATTCCAGTATGCCAAGGGTGATGAAGCAGATGACAAGTTTCACCGGATATTTCACAAGAATTACACACACGGCATTCCATTTAAGGTGAACTGGGAGTTAAAACTTTTCAGTTTAGATGTTAGTA
Source organism: Cinchona pubescens (assembly GCA_025175665.1). Classification (NCBI taxonomy): domain Eukaryota; kingdom Viridiplantae; phylum Streptophyta; class Magnoliopsida; order Gentianales; family Rubiaceae; genus Cinchona; species Cinchona pubescens. The sequence continues at coordinate 2,313,082 of JANKKI010000254.1, read as the reverse complement.
TTTGGCTTGCATTGGTGTTTCTTAAGTTGTGTTCGTTAATTTATTTTTTCAGGGCTGGTGAAACGAAAGAGTTATGAATCTGCCTTCACTTGAAGTGGCCGAATTATCTTGGTGTTAGATGATGACCCTTCTGCTCAAAGATCCAAGGTTAACATCAATATTCTGGATTTGTCTGTTTTCGTAGAAATTGCTTACTTATGTTACTTGGTAGGCCCTAATTGAGATGATCCTTTGGTAACAGGTTTGGGAAGTTGTGGAGATGATGGAGATGGAACTTGGGGATGGGCGATAAAATATTTCATCAGCATTGCAAGGTGTTGAGCAACTTGGATTTCAATTTTGTGCTTCGTTTTGGCATGTTGTTTGACATTCACTGCATATCTGTTTTCCCTATTCTTCAACCTTTTCATGTATGTGTATCAATTAATTGTGCCTTCTTTTTCAGAATCATGAAATTGTCATTTTCACTTGCAAACCAACTTCCATATATTAGTCTATTAAAACATTCTTGGTGTAAAACTGTAGTGTAATATCTTTGACGTATTAGATCTTGTAGTTAACTGCATTTCCTTGTTATAGCAGGTATATATGTTTGTATCTTCTGGATGGATTATTGGTTGTCTTGTTGCAGAACCAATTAAGAAGCCCTATAGGATTCTTTCAAGCCCACGACGCGAACCATTATATCACCAAAATGGAAAAGAAGGAAAAGAGTATTCGGTTGTTCTCCAATTCGGTGAAGTGAGTTTCCACAGAGAAATAGTGAGAAAGAATCCCCCCTGCTAAAGGTCCTCTATTTGAAATGTGTGATTCAGTACCTGGAGATCTTACAAGAGAAGGATGCTGTACCTGCTAGTTGTGGCATAAGAACCATTTGGGTTGCTCGTTCTAATAGAAGGAAACACATTGCCGGTTACGTACTCGATGCTGTAAGGTAACAACATGAATGTATCTCTTGTTTGCAGGTATCAAAGATTAGAATTGTAAATTGGCCTAATTTGCTATTAGCAGATGAACTTTTCCTTCTTGTTTGCATCTGGGGCTTTCAGTTATTGAAAAAGTTGAATTGATTTCTTTGAATTGATTTCTTTGATGATGCATAGCCATTCTAATTTATTTCAATGCAGGGGCAGTTTCAGCAACGACCCATTCCTCGACTGTTCGAAGTTGGCATTTTCTCTACCAACCTCAGTTGGAATGACTGATATGCAATTATATTGGAGGAAATTCATTCTTGGTGTACACAACCACCTGATTGTTGAGTAAGAAACATTTGAATTTTCATTTGGTTGGTGAATTGTGAGAAATAATTTGAAATGCATCCATTTATTCGAGTAAGTTTTTGTGATAAGATTAATAAATTTTAAATTTATTTAATTTAAAAATTTAAATATCTTTTAATTTGAATTAATTTAAAATTTATTCATTTTAATTTTATAAAATTTTCAAACAAATGTATAAATTTTAAATCAATTTTCAAATCCATCAATCCAAAAGCAAGTAACGGCTATTTTCTATGCTTTGGAATATATACCATGTGCTTTTGCTTTGGTATTAATATTTGGATTTATTTCTGTATAATGTGAGGAAAAAAAATCATGTTAGTGCCGAGAAAACGAAATATCATCCATGGTGAAATTTATTATGATCATTGAATAATTATTTGATATTCTTATAGTTGTTTAAAAATTAATGAGAAACTCTTATTTGGACAAAACTTAACTTTTTAATTTGTAATAAAATTGACTATTCTTTACAAATAATTTCCTCCTATTAATTATTAAATAAATACTAAAATATCAAATACTTATTATTAAATAACCACTGTAAATCTTATTACTGTTGGACTATTCTAATTTCTAACCCACACACAGATAATCCTATTACAGTTGGAAAGCATTTCAGAGACTCTCCGATTCGTTGACCGGGTCGTCATAAATTCTAGTCCCAAATTAGGAAAGCCATTTTACCGTACTACCCTTATAAGTCATTATTTTATCAGCAAGCTTATCCATCGACAACCAATTATTTGACCAAATCTGGTTCCAATTGATGAATGATCCTAGTACATAATCTCATATTAGGGTGAGACGGTGATAAGGTCAATGTAAGGGCTATCAAGGTTCTGTTTTAGCTTCAATTGCTAATAGTGACAACCTTTCCAGTAAATATGAATAATACTTATTTTTGGACAATTATTTAGGATAATTTGAAATTATATTTCCAATGATTATAGATTGGTTCATAACGATATATGTAACATAAAATAAGAGTTAATTGCACTTTACCCCGTATAAAAGTCATGGCTCTCAATTTGTCTCTTATAAAAATTTATACACATTTAACTCTTTTTTATTGACTTTTTAAAGTTTACTATTAGTTAAAACGTTAAATGGTGTTACAAAATTATTAAATTATTCTCATATAATTTTGTGGTTGATTACACTTTAACTTTTATAATGTTGTAAATTTGTACTTTATTCTCTGTTTGTATTCTCAGTCTGTCAATTCTAACTATTAAGGTGCGTAACAAGCCAGAGTTGAAAATTTTTTTGTGACAAAATCCATGCTCAAACTTTTACCAAGATTATGATTATGGCAACAAAACTAGTTGAAAATCACTAGAGAGCTGTTGAACGGAAGAGATCTTTGTTGAAATTTCCCTTATAAACACTTATAACATATATAAATTACATATAAAATTGCATTAATATAATTAGAGGACTATAGAACAAAAATAAAAGAACAATTTTATCAATAAAATAATAGAATATATCCGAATTTGCCTTTGTATACGTACTCCAAAACTCTAGAATTACATTAATTTCAATCTTAAAATTCATAAATGGTCAATTAGAAATCATTATAAGAATGATGACAAATGGAACAACATATTAATTAACCAAAAAAATAATAAAGATCTTTGGAGTAAAAAATTCCTTATTATGATATTTTAATCTAATCTACAGTGTGTAAAGTAGAAATTCATGACATTACAGGGGATAAAATACAAGTTTGTATCATTTCAGGGGGAAAATTGAAACTAATCCTAAATTATATAAGGGTAATTTACACCGTTCTCTAACATTTTGATTAACGATTGAGTTTGATTTTTAGTCACATAGGGGTTAAATGTATATAAATTTTTTGTAAAAGGTAAATTGAGACACAAATAATTTTATAAGGGTCAAAGTATAATTAATCCAAAAATTAATTCAAAAATATGTTGGGAAGATACTATCTATTTTCTTACTATATATTAAGAGAGAGTCTTATTTGGTAGGGCAATCTCTTCCTTTAAATTCCTATTTAGTTAATTGAATTTAAATTTAAAAAAAATAGCCACCATCAAATAAAAAAGAAGAAGAAATAACTAAAATCAAGAATTAAAAAATAGAAAAAAAGGTTTAAAACTACTAAATTCTTAATTACATACAAAAAGTTGTCTTAAATTTATTAAAAATCTTTCTAAATTAACAATGTTGAATTATTTAATTAAAATTATATTTATAATTTTTTTTAAATGACTAATATTAAAATACCATGTGGGTCCCCAAGTTTAGAAGGGAAGAAATAAATCGTACTTCGAATTGTTCTTTTTTTTTTTCTAAAATATTTTTTCGAATAAAAGGGGTAGAACGGGAGAATAGGGAATAAAAAAGTGCAGTAATTACGGTTTACGAAAGTTCCGGAGCGTGAAGACAACAAAAGGACATGTTATTTTTGAAGCACTCTGACACATAATTTTGCTTGGAGTCCAAGCAACCACTAAAGCCACCTTCCATATCTCTCTATATCACAAGAATCTCGAACACACTCTGCTACCTTCCTAAATCCCAATCATCTACTTCACGCGCCCCACCTCACACATATCATACATGTCTATCAATTTATGTAGTGAAACTATATAATTTTATTCCCAAATTACCCCAACCGCCTTAATTTTCATTCCCTTTAATACCCCTAAAACCCCGGCTATTGTCTATATATAAAAACCCTCCACCATCTTCAGCCCAAATCTCTTCTTCTTACTCTTTGTTGGTTGCCGTATATTCTGATTTCTGATCATATCAGGGATTGTTAAGACGTTGGGCCCCACCGTAATTTCGACGTCGTTGGTGGGATTTACTGAGTTTTTCCTTTGGGAAACATGGTGGATGGCGGTGGGGGAGCGGTGTTTCCGGTAATATTGTACGACGGTGAACGGGAAATCAACATTGGAGATATTCGAATCCAACCGATGTTGGAATTCAAGACATTTCAGATGATGATCAGTCAGAGGATCGGAATCTCTCCGAACCAGATCTCCATCTATCTCGTCCACCACAGTTCTTATCTTGCCGGAGGAACGCCGGAAAACTCCCATCACCAGTAAAGCAAACTTTGCCCTGATCGTTCGCCAGAAGAACTGCTTCTTTCTTGTAGTCTTGAAGAGGTCAAGAAAATCGAGGAGTCGGAATTTGAGGCCCATCGGCACTGATTTCGGCGATTATTTGTTGGATAACGATTTTTTGCCGTCCCCTCCGCCGGAAAATGTGGTTCTCCTCCGGCGAAATCAGCCGGAGGTAAATGCGAACGTCCTGCAACTTACGGGTTACCCGCAGCCTTTTTACGATCAGATTACGCAAGCAGATCTGGCAGGTTTGAATGATCAGCTGCAAAATTTGAAGGTTCAGAGGGATAATTACGGGATACCAATGCCGAAACCGACGAAATTCATCAACCCCAACATGGCTTTGAGCGGGGCGCCGAATTTGGATCCGGGTTCGTTTCCAAGAATTCAAGAGACGATGGCGAAAAACGCGAGAGAAATTAGTAAGAGAGTTGTTTGCCTGGAAATGCGTGAGCATGACCGCCAAGAAGACTTCTGGTACCGCACAATTCCATCCTTGCGTGAACGACCCGGTAATTGCGGGTTTCAGGACTCGGGCCGGCCCGATTGCGAGGCCCGTAAAATCTTCTGGGTGAAAATTCTATCTTTAATAATTGGATAAGTTTTAATAATAATAAAAAAAAAAATCACAGTTGGAGAAGGAAGGTTCTGGCAAGTCCTGGAATTGGATTTTTGTAATCGATTGGATTTTGTGTTTAGAATTCAACCCAGAAACGGGAGGATTTTATCTGCTGTATTGTGGTGTATGGTAATACAGGTGTACCATCGGTTTAGTATTGGTGTGATTACAGTAGCTGAGAGGTTAGTGGTGGAGATATGGTAGTTTTCGTAGTTTTACAGTAGCCGTCGGTTAGTGCAGCAAATTTGGGCAATAGGGTGTACGGCGACTAGACATTGACAAGTATGCCCTTTAGGGAAGAAGGGCCAAGCTTTTGGATTTGGGGTGGACATGTCTTTTTAATGTGTTCCAGATTGGATAAGATGTACATCTTTGGTTCTGTGCTTCGGAACATTATTGGTTTCCCCTTAAAATGTCTTGGATTCTAATCCATGTATATGGTTGGCAACACATCCATTTTTTTTTTAGTAAAAATTAAAAGTCAAGAAACAATCAAAGGGGATAGCAAGAATTATTCGGAAAATATATCCATGTAAATTTTTGTGTGTAATTCATCTGATTTTGTTAGTTAAGTTCACTCCATCTAAAATAATATGAATCATCAATTTAAGTAGCATGAAATGAAGATAGATGTTTATTTAGATGCTTGTATAAGGAGGTGTTTGGTTTGCATTTGAGAATTAGAATCGAAATGAGAATTATAAATTTTACTATGAATTTATATTATTATTTTTTATTTATTTGGTTTAAACAATAAATAAATTTTATTATTTTGATAAGTTCGTTAATTTAAAACTCAAATAATAAGTGAAAAGAATTAAAGTAAGTATTTTTAGACCAAACATTTTTATTCCTATAAAATAATTGTCATAATAATTAACTAAATAATATATATGAATATTATTAATTTTAATTACTATTTTTTTCTGTATACCCATAAATTGAACGCATTCTAACTTTTGAGTACATACCAATATTTTAGTAGTATTAAGTTTTGCGCATCTTTTAGGAGAAAGATTTAGGTAGATCTGGTCTTTGACCCCACTTGTAAACTTTGTAGTGTGGATTAAATATTATGGAATTTATGACATAAACTGATATAAGCAAGATTTTATAAGATTTAATTTTGATCGCAGAGTTTACAGGTGGAATCAAAGATCGGTTTTATGTAAGTTTTTTCCATCTTTTAATAGTATTAAGTTTTGCGTTCATACAAATGTCATGACTAGATTCATACAAATGTCATGACTAGACAAGCCTCCTCATCCGTGAGAAGTCCTTTTGAGTTGGTATTTCCTAATTGCTTGCTTTCATGTTTTTTTTTAATGGATGAATTGAACTCTTCGGAGGTTAGTTTGTCTTAATAACGTCAAAGTGTCATTTAATTTTCAGATTATGACTGTTGTAACTAGTGATGTTGTACCCCATGGGTGAATAGCAGACGGTGATATGTTCAATTCTCCTCTCCCATATTAGTGCGTGTGAGCAATGTATTAATAGTCTATCATGGTCCTATATTCAGGATAACCTCTCATCCTTCTTAGTAATTTTCTTACGAGAAAATATGGACTTATTTTCTCAATCATGATGAGTGATCGTCATTTTTTTTTTTTTTTTTTTTTTTTCAAGATATTGTATTTGGCTAACGCTAATTTTAATATGAGTAATAAATTATAATCGTTCTAATTTTTTATTAAAAAAATAATAAATAAAATAAAAAACTCTGACAAATGATTATTTTTATATTTTGAATCGGTTTTTGTACCGCTTCAATTAGGACTGTCAATGGATTGGTCGGACCGAGCTCTGCCTATCCGGTCCGATAAATGGAAGGTCGAGCATTATATTAAAGTAAATCGAGTTGAGTTTAGATTTAAATATTAAGTCTGATTTAAATATGAGCTGACCTTGGTTTCACAAAGTTCAACTCGAATAAAACTTGATCCTAATAAGTAAATGAATATATATTTATTTATATATATATATATATATATATGTATAAACACCTTTTATACTAATTAATCTATTAATTAAGCAAATTCCTATTTTGATAATCATAATAATTTATTCGAAATATCTTTTTTTTCAACTTTTGTATGTGCAAATATTACTAATACTTGAGAAAATATTGTTTTTCATACTTTAGTTATTAGTGTTTAAATTTGAGTTACTCTTTTTATATTTTGTCTCTTTAATTTTTTAACTTTCAGTAATGTGTGTAATGTAAAATTGGACCAACCCAATTAAGGCCCAAAATTCAAATAATTTTGTGAGTAAAGTATGAGTTACATATTTTTGAACTTAGTTTAGCTCAAATAATTTTGTGAGTTGAGTTTGAGTTTTGCAAAACTCGCCTCATATTAGACAAAATTCAATTGACAGTCCTATCTTCAATACCAAGAGTCTATTGTAATGAACACACTACACTATTTACATCATATGAGAGTAAGTTTTAAGAATTTTTCTGTTGATAATAGTCTCTTTAATACCAAGAGTTCATACATTATTTTATAAGGGTTAAAAACACTTTGCCTACCTAAATTAAGTAAGTAATTATAGTTTACTTTTTAAACTATAAAAATATATATTTTGCCTTCTATTCATATTATTTATTCTTTAAGAATTTTAAAATATCAAGAAAATCTAATTAAATGACTAAAGTACCTTTAGTGCTATGTTTTGATTTTTATGTATTTAATTAATTTTTTGATAGTTATAAAAGAATTAGAAAAAAATAAAATATAATAACACATTGATATCTTTGACTTAAGGAGTAAAAATGTGAGAAAATGTTGAATTATATTATATTCGATATCACAATTTGTACAGGTTAAATCAAATATTAAAAATGTAAAATATTAAGAAATGTCATAAAAATCACAAAATTTATAGAAAATATATTTTCATACAATACTTTAAAAAAAATTTACAATAGGAAATAAATTTTTTTGGGAATTGTTCTACCACTATAATTAAATATTCAAATTCGAAAAAATATAAAATAAAATTTAAAAAATTTAAAAAATTGACTAAGAAATATATTGATACAGATTATATTAAAATATTATGTGATTTATTTTTACTTATTTTTAAATAATTATCACATCACTATTAAAATTTAAATATATAAAAAATTAAAATATAGTATTAAAGGTATTTTGTCATTTAACTAGATTATCATAATGATTTTAATATTTTTAATAGATAAATAGTGTCAATACAGAGAAAACTGTAATTTCTATAATTTATTAAATAAAGTGTAATTACTCTCCTAATTTAGGAGAGCAAAATGTTATTAACCCATTTCATAATCCGAGTCCAAACATAAATGTCCTCGCAAGCCAAGAGGGGTTTCGTAACGCCTGTTTAAAAACAACACTTGCACAACACACTCCTTTAATGTTGGAAATTTTTTAGATGGATCTAATTTATGATAGGTGATATGAATTTTTTGATCTAAATTCTTTCACATTTGTTGGCATATAAACCAAGCCTAATTAGAATTTGGAAGTTTTAATTATATTATATTTAGTAGTTGAGTTTGTAAAGAATTTATTCTCTAATTTATCTAGTGTTAGGAAATTGTGTTGGTTAGATCTCTTAAGAATTTAGATTAATTTGTACCTATTTAAAGGATTTAAGTAGTTAATTGTCGAGTTGAGGAAATTTGCATTGAAAAATTGATTAAATAATTTATTTATCCTTCCAATATCTTTCTTCTTCCCATCGTTACTTTGTTTTGCCTTTGATTTGTTTCCATCTTGCCACTTTGATTTGTTTGGTTATCTTTTGATATTGCTCAATATAGAAAGCAATTGGATTGTTACGTATAAAAGCCTTGAGACTCAAACCAAGTATTTTTAGATTAATTATTTTTTGGATCCCTTATTTGTGCATAATTATATATTTGCATATTTTGGTTTCTACAATTGGTATCAGAGCAAGCGTCCAGTTTTGATTTGTCAGATTAAAAAATCATTTGATTTGTTTGTGTGAAAAAGCCAAACGGCTTTCTTAGTAAAATTTTAGTTTAAATATTATTTCTTGGTTCTCTTAATTTAATAATTATTTTATCTCCTTTAAAGTAGTATCAATTGTGTTTCTCTGTGTGATTTTTTGGTGTCATCAAATTGGTATCAAAGCTCCAAATTCAAGAGTTTGATCTTGAGGCGTTTGTCAAAAATTGGAGAAAACAAGAGTACTAGGCTGCGGTATTGGGCATGAAAATTGTTGGAGTACTCGAATTTTGAACGTTGACCACAAGATAGTTGGTTTTGGAGTACTTGTTTGACAATTAGAGTGTAACGAAATTAACCATAATTGGGACAGTAATCTGAAAAGAGAGATCTAATTGTGTTAAATTATTGGTATTGGATAACGATCACGAGTGAAAAAAGTTTGTTTCAAATTTGCATTTGAGAAGCAAGGTAAGCCAAGAAATTCAAGAATGAATGAAAAAAAAAAATTCAAAGTACATAAATTTGTTTTTTGAATTGTCAAGTTGGGTAGATACGAAAATTCTCTTTCGTTGGCATAGTTGAGATCTTCGTTATGATAATCTCAAGGCCAGTAAGGGCATTCGTATGGCCGATTCTCTTGGTTTAGAAGGTCCTTTCCTATAAGAAAAGGCCATATAAAAGAAATGTTAGAATTCTCCGAAGGAGATCGAAATCAAATAGGATGGATGTCTCTATTTTTCTATTCATATATATTACTAAAAAAAAATGGGTTAGAGTTTATAAAAAGCCACAGAAATCGAGTACATCGAGAGATATTTGGATTTTCAGATTTGTTAATGGCGAAATAATTGAAATTTTGCACATGTTTATGGGTACTGAAAAAAGATTTGAATGGGCAAATATCATGGAAGAATATTTAAAAAGATGTGATTTAAGTAATGCCATCATAAAATTGAGATTATCCAACTTTTTGCCAAAAGAAATTATGAAGAGGGAGGCAAATTATTTTTTTAAATTATGCATAAATCAATGGTCAGAAAATTTTTCAAAAGGGTTATTGTTAATGTTCAATCACTTGATTTTTTTGGACAGATTTATTTTATATTTTAATAGAATTTGCGGATGGTGATAGTGATTGCAAATTGAATTTGAATTAGAATGGAAACTTAATTTTGATGAAGATATGTATGTCGACGATGGCATAATTTGTGAAAATTTTTATGAGTCTAAAAATTTTGATTTGAATTCATTATTTGGAGTGATTGGGGATATTGACTTTGTTTATGAAAAAGATAAAATTGTTGAATTGGATGAGGAAGGTGATGATGTGGATTAGTAACACACATAGCTTCTTACTTAGATTGTTCTAGAAGTACCTACGTGGCAGCCTCATTAAGGGCAATTATGTAATTCAAAATCAGCTTAGCTAGTATAGATTAGCCTTAAGCCTCCTAGTGTAAATCTATAAATAAGGGGCTTGAGTGCTACAAAAAGGGGATACACAATTCAGAATCCAATCAAAAATTCGGATACTCAAACACACACTTGCAACTCGGATATTCCACTTTCTCTCTCTTCTTAGAATCCAATTCTAGCTTCATCAATTGGCGCCGTATGTGGGAATCGACAGATTTCCATCACTTTCAATCAATTCTCAGTCATTTGAATTGTTTTCTTTTTGCTTTGTAAAGGATGAAGAACCGTGGAACACGACGAACTGCCAGCAAGGATGCAGAAACGAGCGATCAAGCACCTCGTAGTGCATACCGATGAATTGGAAAACGTCGGTACACCAACTGAGGCTCAGCAAAAGTAAAACGATGTCCTGAAGTACATTGCTGATCACTTCGAGTCTTTTCGAGCATTCGTGGAACAACGCGAGAGCAAAACTCCGTCCGAGCGCTCGAACCGAGTAGCCACTCAACAAGCTGAACAGAAGAGTGACCCCGGCCGATGCCGTGAGCCCAGCCTACGATCTGCGACACAAATTAACCAAGTCACGCTCAAATGAGCAATCAGATGAGTCACACTCATCGACAAGCAAAAAATTACCGATGCGCGAGAGACTCGGCGCACACTCTTCAAGAAAATCAGGATCGAGATGACCCTCATCGGTTGTTTTAAAACAACTCGAGGAGCAGAGTCTCGAAAATAAGATCCAAGAGATTTTGAAAAAAAACAATTGGCTCCTGAATACTCCTGCTACGGCAGAGATTGATAGAGATTCATTCACAATCTCTATCAAAATCGAACCTCTTCCAACACAATTCAAGTTGCTGGACCTAGACCGCTACAAAGGAGAATCTGATCCGTCAGATCACCTACAACACGTGGTGGCAATCACTAGCCTTTATGGTTACAGCGACGCGACCCGATGCAAGTTGTTCGCAACAACTCTTCGAGGCCCAGCACAAAAATGGTTCCAGGAATTGTCGATGAACTCAATTGCTACTTTCCACGACTTGGCGAAGTTATTCCTTGAGTCACTTCAGGAGTAAATCAATATTGTAGAAAGACACATCGCACCTCATGAACATTCGGCAGAGGTCCGATGAGTTACTTAATAAATTTGTAGACCGCTTCAATGATGAGGTGGTCTAAATAAAAAATGTTGATGAAAGAATTCTGGTTGCTGCTTTCTGCAGCGGAATCCGACCAGGTGTCTTCAACGCCGAATTGGCCAAAAGAATGCCAAACTCCTATTCTGAGCTTCTAGAAAGAGCATCGGAGTTTATCCGGGGTGAAGAGTCAAACAGGACAAAAAGGGAACTCTATGATACACAAAGAGAAAAAGCCCTAAAGACTCCGAACCCCTTTTCCTCAAAAAAGCTGAGAGTCGCAGACAGATTGAGCTATTCCAGAGCCACACCTATGGCGATCCGGGTGGTCTTCCCGAACAATAACATCGGGAACCGACCCCCGCAAACAAGGAGCCATCCCGATGCGGACTTCACACCTCTCAATGTGTCGAGGAGGGAAATATTATATCAAGTCCAAGCATTTGGGTCTTTTAGAGCCACCCCCTCGAATGGTGTCAGTCTCGGACAAAAGAGACCGGTCAAAGTACTGCGCTTTTCATGGTCAACAAGGTCATGATACCGAGGCATGTAACCATTTAAAAGTTGAAATCGAGAAGGCCATCCACGAAGGACATTTGTAGCAGTTTATCTGCCGAACCGCTGTCGAATTCCAAAGGAACGCTGCCAACCAAAGAAATCCGGCCCACCATCTCGTCAACAGAATCGAGGAGGCCAGAACAAAAACAATCCCACAGAAAATCAAGATGAACAAATCCGCGTAGTTGGGGTAATAAACACAATTGCAGGAGGCCCGGCAACCGGGGATTCAAACAATGCCCGAAAAAAGTATGCTCGGAACTTTCCTTCAGGAGAGTCTCTTATACAAAGCTGCTGAAGCCATTTATGAGCCTTAAATACACCTCCGAAGACCCAGTCCCCAACCGAATGCCACACAATGACCCCGTGGTAATTCACGTAAATGTGGCTGGATATGAAATCTCATGCACCGTGTGTTCGTAGACACCGAAAGTTCGGCGGACATAATCTTTTGGGATGCCTGGGTCAAAATGCATATGGATCATTCTTTGATAAAACCTTTCAAGACTTCGTTGGTGGGCTTCACCGGAGACTCGGTCGTGCCAGAGGGACAAATAATGCTTCCACTGTGTCTTGGAGATCTCCCGAAGTACATAATTGAGATGACCAATTTTGTCATTATCAAAAGGGACAACTCCTACAATATGATAATCGGCCGACCCACGCAGTACATCTACAGAATCATTCCCTCCGTATTCCATATTGGGATAAAATTCATGTTGAGAGATGGGTCTGAAGGAACAGTCATTGGCGGCCAACAAGTAGCCCGAGCCTATTATATGATGTCCTTGCGGTCCCAATCGCAAACGATGTCCATTGCAGACAATGCTTACTTGGAAACCTTCGATGCTTCATCCACCTGGGATGGCTTTGAAGAGCCCATGACAAGTCAGAAAGAGAGGGAAGAGATGGGGCAATCTCCTCTTCCCCGGCTGGAGCTACTGAGATCCCCGAACCTCCAGAACATAAAGGAAAGGGTAAGGCAAAGATCGAGACCCAAGACGAGGTTCAAATTGAGGAGATAGCTTTAGATCCGAGCCTTCATGATCGAAAAATCAAGATCTGTGCTACTCTCCCAGCAGAGTTTAAGGCCTTTCTCTTCAGGCTTTTAGCCGAATACAAGGACGTGTTCGCCTGGACTGTCGAAGACATGCCCTGTGTTCCTCGGGAGATAATTGAGCACAAACTTGGAGTGGACCCGGCATACAAACCAGTGAAGCAAAAGAAGTGCCTCTTCGGTCCAGAGCGCAGCTTAATAATCGAAGCCGAGGTGGACAAACTCTTAGCAGCCAGATTGATTAGAGAAGTATTGTATCCCAAATGGCTTTGTAATCCTGTCCTTGTAGCAAAACCAGGTTCTTCTTGGCGAATGTGCCAAGATTTTACTGATCTTAATAAAGTTTCTCCAAAGAACAGTTATCCGTACCCCCGGATCGAGATACAGTAGTAGATTCGTTTGTTGGATTTTATATTTTTTAGAGGCATTCAAAGGCTACCATCAAATATACATGGCTAGAGAAGATGAAGAGAAAACCTCTTTCATCACCGACCGAGACACGTACTGCTACACTACAATGCCCTTGGAACTCAAAAATGCCGGAGCTACCTATCAGCGCCTTGTCAATAAAACCTTCAAGTCCCAAATAGGACGAAACATAGAGGTATATATTGACGACATGGTGGTTAAAAGCCGAACATATGAGAAAACCCTGGAAGATCTCAGGGAAACATTTGAGACTTAAGATCCATCCAAATGAGGCTGAATCCCAAGAAATGTACATTTGGGGTCTTCTCGGGAAAATTCTTGGGATTTATTGTCTCTCACCGAGGAATCGAGGCGAACCCTGAAAAGGTGCAAGCCATAATTGATATGAGAACTCCCAACTCGGTGAAGGAGGTTCAAAGACAAACCGGTAGAATGATGGCCCTAAATCGATTTTTATCCAAAATCGGATCAGCAGAAAGGGGCCTGCCATTCTTTCAAATCATAAAGAAGATTGAGGGCTTTCAATGGATCGAAGAAGCTTCTAAAGCCTTTGAAGAGTTTAAAAAATACTTGGGCACCTTATCGAAACTCGCTTCTCCACAAAAAGACGAACCGCTATATCTGTATATCTCGATTGTCGAACCGGCAGTAAGCTCGGTTCTCTTGAGGCAAGACGAACAGGGTAACCAATGCCCTGTGTATTTCATAAGTAAAGTGCTTCAAGGTCCAGAGAAGAACTACACCCCTATTGAAAAGGCTGCCTTCTCGTTGGTGGTGTCGGCTCGAAAATTGATGCCTTATTTTCATGGTCACAAAATAATAATTTTGACCAACATTCCTTTGAAAAATATCTTGAACAAACCAGATGCTTCAGGCAGAATGCTAAAGTGGTCTGTAGAGCTATTTGAGTTTGACATAGAATTCAGACCTCGGACAGCAATCAAAGCTCAGGCTTTCGCTGATTTCATTACAGAAAGTTGCTGACATCGAAAAGGTTGATCTCATCCTGACAACCGATCCAGTAAAAGAGCAAAAAATGAGGGAAGACCTTGCATGGGAGCTTCATGTTGACGGAGTTTCGTGTGATTCCGGAGCCGGGACAGGGATAATAATCCAATCTCCATAAGGGGACTATCTCACTTATGCCATCGGATTCGGATTCAAGGCAACCAACAACGAAGTTGAGTATGAGGCCCTTATCTGTGGGATGAAAATGACCCACCAGATGGGTGCCCGAACCTTAAAGATACATTCAAATTCTCAGCTGGTTGTGAATCAAAGCCTAAGAAATTACGAGACTCGAGGAGTGATTTTGCAAAAGTACCTAGCCGAGGTCAAAAGCTGGATTAAAAAATTTAAAAAAGTGGACATCATCAAGATTGCCTGAACGAGAAATACGCACGCCGATGCTCTGTCAAAACTAGCCTCGGCAATATATTCGCATTTGACGAAAGAGATTTTGGTAAAACTGCGTGAACGCAGATCTGTTGATTACTTGCATCTCTGAAAGAATCTCTTATATCTAACCGGATCTCGGTTGGATGGAACCCCTGATAAGTTATTTGAATAATGAGAAGCTCCCCGAGGATCATGCCGAAGCTAGAAAGGTCAAATATCGAGCCACCAAGTATACACTTATTAACTGAATCTTATATAAAAAGGCATACTTGTGCCCCTTGCTGAGGTGCCTCACGCCATCCGAAGCTAACTATGTTCTACGCGAGGTACACGAGGGCATATGCGGAAATCATGTCGGTCCTCGGAGTTTAGCTCGCAAAGTCTTGCTAACTGGGTACTACTGGCCAACCTTACATTCTGATGCAGATACTTTGGTTCGGGCGTGTCATCAGTGTCAAGTACATGCTCCAATACCGCGAAGACCTGGCTCGGATATGGTTCCTATTCAGAGCCCGTGGCCGTTTGTCCAGTGGGAAATTGATATTTTGGGCCCACTTCCCCGAGGGATAGGCAAGCTTGAGTTTTTAGTAGTAGCGGTTGACTATTTCACATAATAAATGGATCGAGGCCGAGCCCCTGGCAACAATCTCGGGAAAAGCAATAGAGAAATTCTTTTGGAATAGCATTGTCTGCCGATTCGGTATCCCTGCGGTACTTATTTCCGATAATGGAAAATAATTTGAAGGAGAACCTTTCAAGAGCTTCTGCGATAACCTCGGTATCAAGCAGCATTTCACCTCGGTAGCTCATCCTCAAGCAAACGGACAGACTGAAGTATGCAACCGAACCTTGCTGACAGGACTCAAGACTAGACTTGAAAGAGCCAAGGGCGCTGGGGTTGAGGACCCATCCCAGGTGTCCTCTGGGCATACAGGACCACACCTCGAACGGCTAACGGAAATACTCTTTTCAGTTTAACCTACGGGTCCGAGGCTGTTATCCCTGCCGAGATTGGGTTACCCTCGGCTCGAGTATCTTTCGGTGATTTGGAACTAAACGATGAGGCTCTGCGAGCTAACCTAGATTACTTGAGAAAAAGAGGTTAGATGCATCCATCCGGGAAGCCAAAGTTAGTACAAGCAAGTCGTGGCTAAACACTACAACGCTAAAGTGAAGTATCGCTACCTTCGGCCCGGAGACTTGGTACTTCGAAAGAATGAAGCTAGTTGTGTAGAGGGGACTAAGAAGTTAGATCCGAATTGGGAAGGACCCTATCGTGTAATAGAAGCTCACACCTCGGGCTATTATAAGTTGGTTTACATGAAAGGGGATCCTATACCCAGAATGTGGAATATTGTAAATTTGAAAAAATATTATCAAGGAATATAATGAAAGTCCCTTCTCAAATGTCAGATGTTCCAACTGCTCCAACTCTAAGAGTTTCGGATCCAGTTGAACGGAAAAGCAAATGATTGAGGGTCGAGGCTTAGTAGTCCCCCCTCAAGGGCCGAGGCTTAGCAGCCCCCCAAGCAAAACAAAGCCGCGCCAACCCTCAGAGGTTCGGACAAGGCACTGTCAGATGTTCCAACTGCTCCAACTCTAAGAGTTTCGGATCCAGTTGAACAAAAAAGCAAATGATTGAGGGCCGAGGCTTAGCTGTCCCCCCTCAAGGGCCGAGGCTTAGCAACCCCCCCAAGCAAAACAAAGCCTCGCCAACCCTCAGAGGTTCGGACAAAGCACTATCAGATGTTCCAACTGTTCCAATTCTAAGAGTTTCGAATCCAGTTGAACAAAAAAGTAAAGGATTGAGGGCCGAGGCTTAGCAGCCTCCCAAGCAAAACAAAGCTGTGCCAACCCTCAGAGGTTCGGACAAGGCACTGTCAGATGTTCCAACTGCTCCAACTCTAAGAGTTTCAGATTTAGTTGAACAAAAAAGCAAACGATTAAGGGGCGAGGCTTAGCAGCCCCCCTTTTTTGAAGAGGCTTGTCTGAAACTCTTAGCACAAACAAAGGTGCACCAACCCTCAGAGGTCTCTCAAGCATCAGAGCAATTTTTAGACAGCAGCCAGGATGATGCTGAAATTTTTTTTACTGAAATGGAAGAGTTTCCGATCCGCAAAGATTCTGAGTGACCTGCTGAAGCAAAACATTACTCTTGGGACTTTGGAAAGCTTGACTCAAGTTAAATGGCTAAGGCAAAAACAAGGAGCCAAGCTTGGTCTTTTGCCTCAGCCCAAAAGGGTCCAAACAGAGCCTAAGCTCGAAACGAAAGCATTCCTTAGACAATTTTTTATGTTGGAATGCTTAAGCATGGAAAGTTGTTTGCCTACTTATTTCATAAAACTTTTGTTTTAAATGCAGGAAATAAAGAGATTGAAAAGCAAGTAAAAAGCCAAAAACAAAGAATGCCGAGGCTCTTATCAAGAAGACAAAGTTATCCGAACTTAACAATTTCATTAAAAAGGCCCTAACTATTACAGAAGAGGTTCCTAACTATTACAGCAAAATCACATCAGCCTGAGCATCAGTAGAGGAAGGCTCGGTAGTGGAGGTGGAAGCCTGGTTCGCGGGATCGGTCTCGACTTCGGGGTTCAAACCCTCAACACATCTTCCTTCATTAATTAGCAGAGTCGCTCCAGAAGTTCCGGGAATCGAAACAGGAGCTTTGAATTGAGCTTGTAGACCGTTGATGACCTCCTCGGTGACGGAAGCATCGTACGTTAGCCCCTCGTACAAAGCAGGGTTCTTCACCAAGTGATCACAGGCCAGTGTGAACCCCATAGAGAAGACCTTCTTCATAAATTCCTTTAACATTTCATCTGCTTCAGCCAATGCCACAAATTGATTCCTATCCTCGATTCGAAGCTCCACCTCCTGAGACGCGAGCTTTGCGTCGGCCAGCTGAGCTTCTTCTTAAAGTTGAAGAACTCTTTGCTCCAGATCCGCGACCTTCTTGTCTCGGTCGCCAACATCCACTTCAAGGGTCTTCTTCTCCAGCTCGGATTGTCGAAACTTGTCCCTCACATCGGTCAGCTCGGCCTTCCACGCGTCATATTTTTTGCCCGCCTCGATATTGCATTTCATTTCATTGGCGTTCACGGCCTCCTTCACTGCCTGATTCACGCTGGACTTCACATGGGCTAACTCTTGCTTTATAGAGTTAAAGGCAGAGTTAAAGGTGGCCTCCCGATCTGCGATGGCGGGCAAAATTGTAATTGCCTGCAAGCAAAGGCAAAATGATTAGTTGTGTGAGTTGAAGTATGAGGTGCAAAAGGTTGAAAATTCACAAAGGGTTAGATAGTCTTACGTTCATCAGGCTGACGTGAAGTTCGTCCAGCCTTTGTTGAGGGGTGAGCCTTTTGACATAGGCCACATTCCGAGGCAAAGCCACTATTTTGGCCTGCTCCCGAGCCATCCTCGGAAGTTGGGCCCGATCATTAACATCGATCGGTAGGGTGGGTCGGAAGTCAGAACTCCCCGAGGTAGAAGGAACTGGCAGAGGGTCAACAGACACACCGACCCCAGGGCACATCCTGTGACCCAGCAGATTTTCTCTCCTCCTCGGAGTGTATTTCCTATCACCTGAAAAATTTAAGTGTTAACTCACAACACTGAAGAAAGGTTAAGGAATGGGAACAAATGAGGTCCGATTGTACTTACCATATGAAGTGATGAGTTGTTTGGATAAGGGGATGTTGCCCGAGCCAGTCCCCGGGGTCCGAACCCTCGCCACTGGAATATTGAACCTCGGGGACGATGACGAGGAAGAGAGGGTCATTGCGGAAGGACCCTCCCTGAGGCCAGCAGCCTCTCTAGTCCTTTTCCTTGTGACCCGAGTTGGCTCGGGTTCGGTGGGGCGGATAGCCAGAGTAACTTCACCGGTTTGCCTCTCAGGCGAACTGGTAGACCTGGTTCGGTTCAGGGTTGCAGAGGTAGAAGGTGCGGCCTCGGCACTCCCTGATGGGATGTTGATGGTCGCGGAGGAGGATCCACTTGCTGATGAGGAGAGCTGGTTCGAAGTGCCTGCACCGATGGCTGGTGTGGCGGACACCAGTCCTCTAAGGAATGCTCTGAGCTCTGCATAAGATGAGGGGTCAGCACATAAAAAAAATAAATAAATAAATGAATGAATGATGAGTGAAGTGAAAATGACAATGACCTTGTTGAGGGTTCGTAATTCGGCAGGATGTCATGGGAAGAAAATAATCCTGCCCAGGCCAGAATGTTGTTTGAAAGGATGGCCGGTTGGTTATTGAAATTTATTCGGAGGTTCGACTCAACGAGCCTCCTGGCATGAAGGGAGTCTGGTGGAGAGGCATTCTTGGTTTTTAAGTTTTCTTTTATAATGTTCCATGGACCCCGGGACATCGGAGGGTAGAGGTACCGGACGAAGAAAAATGACTTTTTCCAGTCATGAATAAATGATGGGTTACCCGAAATGAGCTGTTTGCCCGCAGTTCGGGGGGAAATGTAAAAAAAATTTCAGCATCATCCTAAATGTGTCTAAAGAAAAGGGGATATCGTGTAATCTACATAAGAATGTGAAGCCAGCGATGACCCGAAGTGCGTTTGGGGTCAGCTGGGATATGCTGATATCCCAGTGGTTCGATAGGTTGACTAAGAGAGGGGCTATGGGGAGCCTCAGCCCTGCCTCGAGTTGTTCCTGGTAGACCGTTAGGTAACCAGGTGGAGGCAAGCATTATGGTATCGGTCCTTGGGGGTTGGGAGTTTTATGAGCACGTTTTTTGAAAAATGGCACCGATCCCTAAGGCTTTTGATATCCTCGGGGTCAAGAAAGTTCGATATACTTTGGGTTTGAAGGTTAGGGTGGTTGTTTTGTGGAGGTTCGAAAAAGAGCGGATCGGGAGGAAAGTGTAATGGCACTGCTGCCAGAAGCGTTTCGTCGAAAGGATTTAACATCCTGTCAACGGCGTTTACCGGAGAAGGAGGAACCGGTATGCTAATAAGAGAAGTGGGAGTGAACGTACCGGCCATAGTCTTCAGTTTTGAGAGTGTGTGGGAGTTTTCAGAAAAAGCTCCTAGTGGTGTCCAATGGTGGCGTAGAGCAGCGGAGAAATGCACGCACCGTTGCAGATTTCCGACCGCCGGCTCTACGCCACCACCAGACACCTCTAGGTGGATTTTTCTGAGAAAGGAAGAAGGAGGGAGTGTAAGTTTCTGGAAAAAATAGAGTAAAAGTGGGTGAGAGGAAGGTGACGTGAGAAGAAGAAAAGAGATTTGGGGGTGAATGGGGGTATCAATAGGAGAAGTTTCATCCAGAATGTTCTGTGTTTCTGGAGGAAAAATTGATAGTTTCGAAATGAAAAAAGGCTTTAGGTGGGAAAGACGAGGCGTTTTGGCGTGAAAATTGAGACGTGGTACTGGCGTTGCGGTGCGTAGAACGAGGCGTTCTGCAGCAAAATCGGAGCGAATAATGCAGAGCAATAAATGCGAAATCAGTGCATGGGGACCCAACGAAAACGTCACCCTTGAGAGTTAATGCTGCAGGTATGACTCGCCGAGGATCCAAGGATCGTTACGACCTCGGGATCGGCAGGCTAAAAATTGTTCCGAAGGCTTCACCTCGGATCGGTATAATACTCTTGCTTTTGGTCTTAGGTTGGGGACTGCGAACAGTCATTTTCGGCTCGATCCCTATCCACTAGGCTCGGCACCAAGCTGAGGGGACTAATGATGATGTAGATTAGTAACACACATAGCTTCTTACCTAGATAAATTGTTCTAGAAGTGCCTACGTGGCAGCCTCATTAAGGGCAATTATTCAGCTTCAGCTGAGTTAGCATAGAGATAGCCTTAAGCCTCCTTGTGTAAATCTATAATAAGGGGCTTGAGTGCTACTAAAAGGGGATACACAATTCAGAATCCAATCCAAAATTCGGATACTCAAACACACACTTGCAACTCGGATATTCCACTTTCTCTCTTCTCCTAGAATCCAATTCTAGCTTCATCAGAAGGGATGAAAATTTGTGATTTGGTTCAGAAAGAATGAAAAGAATTTGAAAAAGACCACTGATGTTTTTAAAAATATTATTGAGAAGAATAATGTGATGGATGAAATTGATTTTCTTGGAATTGATGAATTAGTTGGAGAAAAGAGTGATATTAAAATTGTTGTTCAAGATTATGATGGAGTGGACCAATTAATTCAAAATTGTGAAATTGCAAAATTTAGTGGTTCAAATTATCAAAAAGAAAAGTATGATATAATGGTTTTTGGTGATTATTTGGATGATTATTGAGTGAAAGAAAATTTGGTTATCCTCCATAGTGAATGGGTAAATATGGATCAATTCATTGATCGACAAGAATCAACCACCAAGTTATATGCAAAATATAAGATCCGTCCACTACCACGTGTCAAGATGAAAACGAAGATCAACTACAAGTTCGAGCTGCATGTCGTCTACATGGTGATCTAAATTTGTATGGAGATCGTAGCTCGTGATGGTGTTGGATCGGATTTCATGAAGACTTAGTTTAAGGGAGGCAATGTTGGCATATAAACCAAGCCTAATTAGGATTTGGAAGTTTTAATTATATTATATTTAGTAGTTGAGCTTGTAAGGGATTTATTTCCTAATTTATCTAGTGTTAGAAAATTGTGTTGGTTAAATTCTATAAGAATTTAGATTAATTTGTACCTATTTAAAGGTATTAATAGTTAATTGTCAAGTTGAGGAAATTTGCATGGGAAAGATGATTAAATAATTTATTTATCATCTTCTCTCAAAATATCTTTCTTCTTCCCACCGTTACTTTGGTTTTGTTTTGATTTGTTTCCATCTTGCTACTCTGATTTGTTTGATTATCTTTTGATATTGCCCAACGTAGAAAACAATGGAATTGTTACTTGTAAAAGCCTGAAACTCAAACTAAGTGTTTTTAGATTAATTATTTCTTGGTCCCTTATTTATGCATAATTATATATTGGTATATTTTGGCTTCTATTGATCTACAACATCATTCTAAGCCGTGAAGGTAATCATCTGCATGTATGATACGAGTGAATTTGAGTCAAGAGATTTATTGTATTTAAAAATTTTCCTCCCTTGATAGTCAAACTCTCTAGTCCATTCCCTCCGGTATCCAAAACTATATTCCGGCCACCTAAAATCTGGACAGTTGCAATGGCAGAATATTTTCAAAACCTCCCGCAAGACTCGGATGATGGAGAGCTCTGGAAATTTCTACCCTCTGATATTTTTCCCTCTTTATCATCAACAGACAATCCCTTCTTCCCACCACCATCATAACGAACCCAACTACACCTTTAATTACGGCAAATTATTAGTCGATGAACGCCTTTCTTGCATGGCCATACAAGACAGTCTTTCTCAAGCTTTGCTGCTTTCTCGTTAATCGAATCTAGTCCACCCCCACAACGCTTCATTATACCTCCTCCAAACTGGGAGGTACCTTTTTTTAAAAAAAAATATACCCAAAATGGCTAGTTCTTTACTTTTTTGTTTCTTATTGGGTTGCAGCGGTTTAGACTGGCGGTTCAGTGCGTTTGTTCTGGTTCATTGCCTGTTCGATGCTTCGTATGCAATGGATGTCTATGTGGTACTGCTAATCACCAGGTCCCCGGGAATAGAACAGCCGAACGGGGAAAATTCTTTTATTGACTCGTCTATTATAGGTGGAATAGACCTCTAATCTATATTCATTCGCGTCATTTCTTCAACGTGATATAGATGAATATGGATCAAGAAATTCATTCCATCTACCGTAAATATCGAGTCTATATAAAAATATTTTTTAAACAGGAACCGTTTGGACGGGTAATTCACCGGTTCACCGATATCATTGGTTCTGAATCAGGTAATTTGAACCGGTTTTATGTTGTACCTTCATTTTCTTGGTTTTACTTTTCTTTTCCGGCTTTTGGTGAAACTGGGTTTTTGGGAATGCAGGCAGACTGCACTTTAGCGAACCGGAATGTTCAATATTTGGGTAATGAGTTTAATGGGGGTTGGTTTTGTGAGAGATTATGGGTGTTTCTACCTAGCAAACCTGCCAAAAGCATCAGCTTCACTTTAGCTAAACCAATTCATCATCTTAGGAGAAGAAGAAGACAGGGTGAGTAATCAATTACGACGTTGTCACTATTTCAAGGTTTTCGTTTGTAAAGTTGCCTCTTAATTGTGATGATCTTTTTCTTATTTTAGTCGATCAGACATCTTCACACTAGCCCACTTAATACAGCACACATGCAAAACACGTATCTTTGGAAAATGATTCCAATAGAGCTGCTACTCACTCACTCCGCATTGACTTTTTCCACCCAAAGGAACTACCACCAGTAAAAGGAATGAAAGTTAATGCGAGTATCCCGAATGAAATTACTACTCTAGCAAAAGCTAGGAAAGTTTGTTAAATGCCATGCCTCTCTACTTTTCTTGTGAGTCAATTTTTGGTACATAAAATGATAAATTAGAAATAAAATGGAAGTCATTTGTTTGAAGTATATTTGCCTTGTGAATCAAATTTTGGTAGTAAAATGGAAGTCATTTGTTTGAACTATGCTTGCCTTGTGAACCAAATTTTGGTACTTGAAATAGAAATAACATGGAAATAACTGTTTGAATTGGAAATTTCATGAGAAAATTCTTAAGGTTAATAAATCTCTGCCCCTTAAATTATGGGGCAATTACACTTTACCCCATTTAACTATTCATCAATTACTATTTTCTAACCCAAAATAAGTAAATATACTAATATCCATCTTGATGTTGAACGATTACTGCAACTTTCTTGGATTACGCCTTTCTGCTAAATCGAAAAGGGTCTAACAGAATTTGCATATCTTGTGCTCTTATTATCTGTATTACTAAATTTTAGGTTCATTTATGGTGTGCCAAAGGAAATGTTCAATTCACTGTCCTGCATAACTCGACGTATATGAAATGAGAATGTAAAGTTAATGATGCCAGAATGAAGCATTTATCAGAATAATACTCGAGTCTTCTGTCGTACTTACTTTGATTCAAGACTCATTTGAATTTGTATATAACCTTATAGGAGGAAGGATGGTTATACAGAGCAGAAAATTTGGATGGTTATACAGAGCAGAAAAAACGTACGTTCTTATAGAGGAAAAGAACAGTAAAAGTTTCTGCAATGTTGACAGGTGCCAAGAACAGACATGATGAGGCTAGGTTCCTACCTCCGAGGAACAGTTTCATGAATATATGGGGCAGATGAAAAAGCAAGAGGGATTACCTTAGCCAGATTTCTCCTGATTATCGAATGGGCTTGCCTCAATATTGGACCAGCTGAGAATCTCTCTTTTCCTCGGCTATCATCAGTTGCAGAGTCGAAGATATTGCTCACTGCCTTTCTTGAGCAATTGAGCATCCAAATAATAACCCAAGGACTGGTTAATGTTATTCAACTTTTGTTTCCTGTTACACCTAAACAAAAGTTGCATTTTTGTTTTTTGGCCTTGACCAGCTTCATATGGGTGAATAATAAAAATTCAGAAAGCTAGTTTTTCAACTAGATTTGGGAGCTAGCTTTGTCTGAAGTAGAGATTGTAATTTTTGATCCGGTCAGATGTAGGTAGGGTGCTGGAAGTTGACAAATCTTGGTTACCATGCTCAATTAGGACAGTCAATGCATGGGTCTGGACTCGGCTTCATCTCCTTTAGGAGCGATCTATTCAATTTAGAATTCGAACTATGTATATATAGATCTATCTATTTATTATAATCTATAAGTTATGGATTTGATTGTTCCATCTCATTAGCATGCTCAAATTTCATTAAAATTTAAAATTTTGTTGTGTATATTACTAATATAGATTATATTCTAATACAGAACTTTGAACATAAATGTTAACTAGAGGCGCACTCAACTCACGTATGCAATTTCAGTAGAAAAAAAAAAGGAAATGAAAATATAGGTAGTAATATATGGGTAATGGGTAGTGATAGAAAACTAGAAAGTCTTTGGTGTACTCAACATTTATTCTAAATAATTAAAAAAAAAAAATCCTGTAAAAGATGTGAGAATTTCATACAAAAATTTGTGGATTTCCTTTTATAGTTTATCCATCAAATTCACTCCACCTAGTGACTACCTAATATGGTTTCTTTTAAGACTGTTGCTCGCAAGCTCACACCAAATGATGCAACTTCTACTTTGCATCTTTATCAATTTAAAGTTGAAATCATAATTTCACCAGATATGATAACGAGATTAGGAGAGTATAAATAAAGTGCCTGTTGGTTGAAACTTGAAGGCCATCTACCAGATAACCATAGCAAAAGAAAAAAAAAAAGAAGCAGTAATACTTTCCATCACAAACGATGCTACATAAGGAGAGTACGATGTTTCATCATGAATAAAATTTTTGATAGTTTTGGGTAAGGAATGTCAAATGATGCACATGCGCCTAGTATAGCCTAGGCAGTAAGCAACTAATTGGGGCTAATTTCATGCTACCTACTTATTTACACTAAATATTTTATTTATTTATTCTTTTTAGGCGTTAATAACACTTTATTCCGCTATAGTATGAAAGTAATTATATTTTATTTTTTTAAATTAATAAATTTATATTTTGCCCCTATTTAGCTATCATTCGTTATTATTTTCTAACCCCATAAAGAAAAGTTAGTTAAATGACTTAAATATCCTTATCACTAATTTTTGAATTTTTCAAGTATTTTTATTTTATAAGGGTTTGATATTTATTGAAAATTATGAAAATAAATTGTAAATAAATGAATATCTTTGTTTTCGATGATAAAATTAAGAGAAAAACTTGACTTAAATCGTATATGACATTGCAATTCTCCTATATTTAACCCAAAATGTGTATAACAGATAACACAACGAAAAATTACAAAACTTTTAGGAGAAATCATTGCCACAAAATCCTTAAAGGAATACTTCTAATAAAAAATTCGATCAAAAAGTCTATTCTAACCACTATGAATATTAAATCAATTCCAAAAGTTGCTAAAAAAGTACACTATAAATTACAAGAATTCAATCTGAAAAATATATTGATATGAATTATACTAAAATATTTTATACATAATTTTACTTATTTTTTTTTTATAATTATTAGACCGTTATCAAAAGTTGAAAACATGAAAAATTAAATGATAGCGATGAGGTTATTTTGGTTATTTAACCAACTTTTCCTGACAGTTTGAGTAAATAATAACGGGTGAATAGTTAAATGGGACAAAATGTGATTTTATTATTTTACCATACTTTAAGGGGCAAAGTGTTATAAACCTTTTTTTAAGATAAATCATTTGTAGTAAATTTTTATTAATACAACCTCAAAATAATTTTTTATAATGTTAGTTTATATACGTACTCGGAATATTGTGGAATTTCCTTAGTTAGCATTTGTCCACGAATTAATCACACTTCCCACCTTACTAACTAAATTGGAACGGAAGCCTCAACAAAGCAACAAAACAAAGCCAGCCAGCCAGCCAGCCTGCGTAAAGCTAGAATGTCTATAACTGCCAAACCCGCAATAACGTACCACCAAATGCAATCACTCCCAATTTGATTTCCAGAAACACGTGAATTATGATCCGCTTTTGATACATAATCACATAGTATAATATCATATACTACACACCTACAAGTTGAAGAAGAAGATGATGGGATACGCAGCGGCCATGGAAACTCTAAGCGAGAGAGCCGCATCGATAAGGGAGGCTATGCAGAAGGCTCAGTCGGTGACGGATGGCATGGTCTCCATTCTGGGTTCCTTCGATCGCCGTCTCTCCGCCCTCGAAACCGCCATACGCGCCCCACTCAGGCAACTCCTTCCATCCATCCGGACCCAACCCTTTATGCATTTTATATATAAAAACATGCGTATTAATTAATTAATATTATTTCTGATTTTATTTGTTTGAATTTAGTTGAAAACGCATTCGATGCGAAGGGCCCACGAAAACATCGACAAGACCATCAAAGCTGCCGAGCTCATTTTGGGTCAATTCGATCTTTCACGCCAGGTTGCTTTTTCTTTTCCTTATGCTACTACATTTCTCTTTTTTTTTTTGGCTTGATTCTGGGTTGTGGGTTTTTCTTGTTGCGATATTATTGTAACGGTAGGCATAGAGGATCCATAGTATTTTTGTACACTTCTTCAGGTGCTTGTTTTACGCGTGACCAATTTTCATTATGCCCAATTTTCTATTTCAATTGCATAAACAGCGGTTGATAAGACTACAGGGTATGAATGGTAAAAAAAATGTGTTTTTTTATTCATTCATTGTTGCTCCGAGGATCTCCTATTTCAATGAAAGACGAAAAGATTGAAGAAACGTTTTTTTTCCCTGCCTTTATTTCGGGATGAATTAAGAGCTTGTTCTTATCCTTAGAATTGGATAATATCATATATGAATCATTTCTGAAAGTTCAGAGTCCATATTCAAGAAGCAATAAGAATGTGCTACTCAATACTAATTTGTCAAATTCTATGACATTAACCTTACTACTTGCTTAATTGTTGCTTTTAACTTAACAGGCAGAGGCTAAAATACTGAGGGGCCCGCACGAGGATCTCGAAAGCTACTTGGAAGCAGTTGATCAATTAAGGGGTATTATTCGCTTTTTTAGTGGTAACAAAAGCCTTCAGAGTAGTGTTGGTGTTGTCAACCATGCCAATAGCTTACTTGGAAAGGCTATTCTGAAGCTGGAAGAAGAATACCGTCAGCTTTTGAGCGCCTATAGGTTTGTTGTTCCTCTTATTGTATTTTCTAAATCGCTTTGTTGCCTGGAGTTCTCTAATATGCTGCATATTATACAATTTATTTATTCTCTTGCTATTGAATTATCAGTGCGGTTGCCGTTCTTAGTTAAATATTCAAAGCTTATGCTATGTAAAAATATTTATTGGCTCAGAAAGTGAACTTAGCTATACCAAGTAAATTGTTTTATTTGGATTTCAGCAAGCCTGTGGAACCTGATCTTCTATTTGACTGCCTGCCTAATACTTTACGACCTTCGACTGGATCGCCTGCTCAGGGGGATGGTAGTGGCTTAAAATCTTCAGAGCACCACAAAAAAAGTCTAGAACCTGTTGTTTACCATCCTCCAACTCTCATTCCATCAAGAATACTACCTCTGCTACATGACTTGGCACATCAAATGGTTGAAGCTGGTCATCACCAACAATTGTTCAATATTTACAGGTAAAGACTTGAGATTTGTCCTTTATTCTGTGATTATGGAAGGTAAATTTAAGCAATTTCATATCTTGAGTAGTATTTGATTACCATTTTCACCAACTAGAGATATTGAATGATAAAGCATTGCTGGTTCCTGGTAATATCTTTTCACAAAGGACAAGAAGAACAAAATCTAGAACGGGTATGAAAACGAGATATCATACTCGTGTTAACAGGTAGCTTTCTAGGTACTCTGGGTGATGAAAAAGAACTTGTAGGAATCTAAAACCAGATCAGTCATCCAAACAATTGTGCATAACCTAATTCTTATTACATCAACAGCCATTATAACAAGCCCACTTCTCCTCTGAAAAAAAGTGATTAACTACTTGGCAATAAAATAAGAGCTCAAAATTTTTTTTTGTCTAAAGAATGCATGAGGAGTGTTTCTTTACTTTCTCCAACCATTTGATCCTAAAATTCTTCACTTCTTCCATCACTAAGTGTATATATGTTTAACTATTTCTTGTAAAATGTAAGAGTATTAGTCAAAAGTATCAAATGTGGGTAAAAGGCAAAGAAAATATCAGGTGCAACCTCTTCCTCTGAACACAGAGAGAGAGAGAGAGAGAGAAAGAGAGAGCTTCTCAGTTATCATAAGATTCTCTGCATAACTGATGCTCAGTGGGATTTGTGATCTCATCTTCAAACTTATGTCAAGTAAGCTGGTTTAATCTTCTCTTTTATGAACAAAATATCAGCCCATCTTCCATTCTTTGCCTTGCTTAATCATGCTTTGTGTTTGCATTATGATTTACAAGTTCACTTTGTCACTTAATTAGAGGTTTGAGCTCTGGAAATGAGAACCGTAGTGGGTACTGTGGTAATTGTTTCTTCCAATTAAGGTCATTATGTAGTAAAGATAAAGACTTTCTATTTTAAATATATTTGGCAGAGCTTGAGAGGAATGATGGTAGGTATTGTGCAGGAACCAATTATAGTATGTTTTATTGCTTTTATTTTTTTTACCTTCTTTCAATTTTGTTTGCAATATTATTTCAGAAAGAATTTTAATAGTCTCTGAAGTTGACATCCCTTGGTTAGTTTGTTAATTTGGCCATCATTATATCCATCATTCAGTGAAGCCCGATCCTCAGTCATAGGAACAGAGCCTCAGAAAACTAGGAGTGGAAAGACTAACTAAGGATGACGTACAAAAGATGCAATGGGAAGTTCTCGAGGCAAAAATTGGAAACTGGATTCATTTCATGCGGATTGCTGTAAGGCTATATTTATGGTTGTCAATTACTTAATTTTTTGTTGCAGCATTTGATTCCGTGCTTAACTAAAGCTATCATCATATCTGATTCAGGTCAAACTTTTATTTCACGCGGAGAAGAAAATCTGTGATCAGATTTATGAGGACCATGACTCCCTCAGGGACCAATGTTTTGCTGAGGCTACCACAATTAGTGTAGGGATGCTCTTAAGTTTTGGAGAGGCCATTGCTAAAAGCAAAAGATCTCCTGAAAAGCTATTTGTTCTTCTTGATATGTACGAGATAATGAGAGAACTTAAGCCAGAGGTATGATGTAATATTAGTCATGTAGTCATCTATTTTAGTTGACAAAATTATCTTTTCTCCCCAGTTATTCTGCCTTGTCTTGTTCATTTTCCTACATGTTATTTCTCCTTTTGTTTTCTACTAGTTTGGTGCATTCGAATTTATCAGTTAAATTTGTTCTGACATGTCTCTGGATAGAAGAAAACTATCTTATTCTTGTTAATATTTGTTGTTTTCTTTTACTGATGGAACTTGAGAGATTATCTGATGTAGCAGTGCTAAATCTTACTTTTTCAACTAGTCTTCTATCTGTCTGAGCTGAAAATAAATTGCTTTTAGTCACACCTGTTATGGTACGCATGCAAAACTACATTTAAATTCTCTTTAGACAATAAACAAGAATTTTTAATTCTCATCCTAACTTGTTTTGTTTATGGTAGATTGATATAATCTTTGGAAGTAAATATTGTGCTGAAGTGCGAGAATCTGCTGCAGTCCTAACCAAGCGTCTAGCTCAGACTGCTCAAGAGACTTTCGTAGATTTTGAAGAAGCTGTTGAAAAAGATGCTACAAAAACTACTGTTCTCGATGGAACTGTGCTCATCCATTAACTAGCTACGTGATTAACTATGTGAAATTTTTATTTGAGTAAGTCTTTAGTCCAGCTTCCCTTTTGCACTCATTTGTTTTGTATCTTCACATTGAGGATGTCTTCTGTTAAAAATATTTGTTGTTCCTTGTGCACTACTAATCACATTCTTCATTATTTTTCAACAGAATTCTTGGTTTTCGTATCACTTGGATGTTGTCTTGCTTGCTTGTTTGTTTATTTGATAAGTTTCATGCTTGTCACTGATGCTTTAAGTTTTTCCATTGCCTTACTCTTGAATCCTGACGGATTAGAGGGGGAAAAAAGACTAAGATAGGTAATTAATTATTTACAGCTATCAGTCAACACTTAAGCAACTTTTCCAAGAGTTTGGTGATGATGATACGGATGAGAAGTTGGCATCTTTAATAACTCGCATAATGCAGGCTCTTCAGAATAACCTTGATGGGAAATCTAAGCAGTACAAAGATCTTTCTTTGACTCAATTATTTTTGGCATGAACAACATGCATTACATAGTGAGATCCGTGCGGAGGTATGCTATGCTTTTATTTCATTTGTGAGGATGTACCATCCAAGTTTTTCAGTCACTGATAGGTGATCTAGTTATTTATAGGTCAGAAGCTAAGGATATGTTAGGGGATGACTGGGTACAGATACAGAGAAGGATTGTACAGCAGCATGCAAATCAATACAAAAGGATTTCTTGGTCCAAGGTTTAATACTCTTAAAGATTTCCAACATTCGTTTTCAATAATCTGTTGTTGTGGCATTTCAATTATAAGTTTTACCAGTAATTTTCTAGAAACTGTCTAAAAAGATATTCTTTGTTCCCCAGATTCTCCAGTGTCTCTCCATTCAGGGGAGTGGGAGTGGTTCATTTGGAGCTGATGGTGGTAGTAGCAACAGTGGAGTGTCAAGGGCAATGGTGAAAGACAGGTTCAAGACCTTCAACCTACTATTTGAGGAGCTTCATCAAAGGCAATCTCAATGGACTGTAGCCTGATAGTGAGCTGCGTGAATCCTTGAGACTGGCGGTTGCAGAAGTCCTTTTACCTGCCTATAGATCTTTCGCTAAGCGCTTTGGGTAATGTTTTCTCATAATTCCGTAGTAATTCCGCCCGGGCGGTCTTCTTTTGCCTTGTGCTGTTTCTGTTGTACTGACACGTGAACACGATGTGTTGCCAGGCCCATGATTGAGAATGGTAAAAATCCCCAGAAGTACATCAGGTACAAACCCGAGGATCTTGAAAGAATGCTCGCTGAGTTTTTTGAAGGGAAAACATGGAATGAACCCAAACGATAGACTGGTTGATTACCAAAGTAACTTCTGCATCTGAATTTTGGCCATTGCAACCCAAAACGACAACAATAGGGAAGAAAAGAGAGGAAACCTGAAGCTAGCTCCTCATCAATTTTGTACTATCATTTGTTGTAAGCATGATTACAAATACCCGAAGAGAAATAAATGGCATGCACTGCTCTCTTATTTAACTTAGCCTATCCATTAAACTGTTTTCCTTCCATCGAATAATTATCTCTAATCATCCAGGTCCTTCTGCTTTCTTACTATAATAACTCTAATTGTAATGTTTGGCTTTCTGTGGTATTCAAAAAAAGATGTGTATTTCTTCAAAAACACTTGAATGATCTCAAAGGCAGAATACATTATGCTTATTATTGCCCTTAAGTCACACTACAAATGACTTGTTTAAGATATACTCGCATAGTCGAGGTTTAGTGTGTTTAAGAGACAGCTACTAAAACGAAAATACGAGAATTTAGTTTTACCTCTATGAGCATCTTGATCAAGATTTGGTCTGAATTTAGTTACAGATTCTGCCCATTTGGGAATTCCCAAAGATCCGACTAATGGATGCCTGCTTGCAGCCGCCCGTCTTTCCCTCTCCTCCAAGCTTTTCAGTCCTCAGGTAAATCCCTGAAGACCCGGCCAGGCCATGTAGAAAAATGGTTGATATGTGATTTTCAGACCCCAAATATGGAGAATATCCAATGCTTCATCTTATCTTATTATCCATAGCTTCTTTTAGTAGTTCCATATACCAATAACCTCTCATCTTATCTAAATTTCTTTCTGGCTCTCTAACCATTCATATTTGTACTAAAGCACATGAGAATCTCGACGTTTCTGTCTTCTGTTTTCCATTTCTTGTAATATATGTTTCTCTCCCTAACAGAAGGAGAAGGGGAGGTGGAACTAATTTAGGAAGGAAGATTAATAAATGGCTTCTTCATCCGATATGCAATATGTAATGGGGTACCCCTCCATGAATAATATGTATTCACAACCCCCACCATCTCCGGGGTATGTAATGCCATGCCAACCCGGAGCATATCCTCCTCCAATGCAGCCACCGTATAATGGCTATCCGGGCATGCCAGAGTCCAAAAAATATTTCACCCCATCTTTCAACGTGTGGTACAACTCCAGAGAGTTCGGGCCCATGGGTTGGGAGCCTGAAGAAGATAATTCTAGTAGCAAAGGATTTCAGGTCGATTGATGTTGGTCACGATGGTGACTTTGATCACAAGTATGTGTATGGTAAGCTTAGTAATTTGGTTCCTGTTCGGTACACAAGTCCCTGAGTTTCATGTTGCATCACTCTCTGTATCGAATTTTGACATGAATGATTCGATGATAGCAGCCAAATGGGATGTTAATGTTACCGTCTGCAACTCCAACAGGGATCTAAAAGTTGAGTTTATTCCCATAAAGGCTTCTGTCTTCTACAAAAATGTTCCTTTGGCGTTGTCTGCTATTGAGCCGTTTCATTTGCAGGGGGCACATTTGCATGAATTTCAAGTTAAAATGGATAATGGAAAGGCCATCATCTCTAAACCGCTTATGGCCGAGGAAATTAATAGTGGTCATAGTAGTGGACATCTGTTTGTCAGCGTGAGGCTTAGTTTGGGGGCAAAATTTTCAACCAACTCGATTTGGAGGAAGGAAACTTTGAGAGTGTTTTGTGAAAATTTGATGGTGAATTTTGCAAGATATCCAAAGGAGGACATGGAACACTAGCAGAAGATGGCCAGACAGAATGCTTAATATTTACTTGATGTTCGGTAAGTTCAGTGATATCAATTCCTGTCAAACATATATTTTCAAGAATTGTCGTATACTACAAAATTCCAACATACTTGCTTGATATTAATATAACTCTTCCTGTCGTCCCAAGTCTTCTCTTGGCCTGCGAAATTCACAAAACTATGTACTTTTTCATGATTACTTCGGAAGTTTGAATACCAAAAATTTGAAGCTGCTCCTTGCTTTCTTACGCAGCTTGCTTCGGGCAATATCTGTGGATGTGGATTGTGGAGTGGCCGCGGAAAAAGGCCTCTGTCTCCAAGTTATTAACATCAAACTGCAAATATAGGTAGTGGAGTGGAATTTTGTAAAGATTTTCGGAAAACACCTAAATCTTAGGGATTTGTAAAAAACGGGTATGATTTCCTTTTTTTCTCTCTTGAACCATAGAGAATGGTATTGGAGGCTACCTCATGTACAAAAAGTTTTATCAATAGCTTGTATTATTGTATAGTTTAATCCTGTAAAATGCTTTGGTTTTTAGATTTAAGCATACAAGTTTATCAAGATTTCAATTGCATTTGCTCGCATGGCGCTTTATCATAAGGATTGTGTTGTTAATGGTGGATGCATCACCGTATAAAGTGAGAAAAGCAATCGAAATTGTCGAATCCTTCCAATTGCGAATACTTTGCTATTCCCTCAACTCGTGTGTTAGTCACTTTCAAGAATTGGATCCCACAAGATCACCAAACTCACCAGACTCCACTTCTTGATCGCTGCATAGGCCGTCTACCACAAGTCAGAAGTCAGAATAATGAGTACAACATTTTCAAGAAAAAACTGTTTGCTATTCGTTTCATATTATAAATTAAATATTTTAAATCGTTAAATAATTAAAAAATAATAAAACCTTTATACTTCTAAATTTCAGTATTGATGCTTAAATCTCAAACAAACAACATAGTACGGTTGTCTTATAAGTAAAATACCTTGGCATGTTCAAATCTTATTCGCTTCGGATTGGGAATTTAATCTCACGAAAAAAAAATTTGTTATTCACCCCGCAATATAGAGTGATTATTATAAGTCGTTAGATGATTGAAAAATAGTGAAACCTTCATCCTTTTCGGAATAGTGAAACCTTCATCCTTTTCGGTTATATTTCCTATTTTTCAATTATTTCAATGAATGTCATATTCTCTCCACATTATAGAGTAAGCGACTAAAACTTACTCCAATTCCACCCAGCTGATTTATTTATTAGGAAAACAATCTTATTAGTCCTTCACATTTCATATTTGTACTTTTTTAGTCCTTCATATTTAAAATGATACATTTTAGTCCCTCATAAATTCAAAATATACCATTTTGGTCACTCGACACAACTATCAACATATTTTGGGTTGAAATACTCACATGTGTATCGAATGTTATATTTTTTATGGAAAAAATTTGCACCACACAAATTTTAAATATTAAACAGACGACACTACCTAAAACTTCCATCACCACCACTCAAAAATTTTCACGTATCATCACCACCCCTATTTCCCTCTCTCACGGCTTTTCCGCTGCTAACTCTACTCCAACAGCTTCAATGCTCTTCTTTTTTAGGACAAATTATTGTTTAAGATCATGTACTGTCAATTTTATAGTTGAATATGTTATATTTTACACGTATGTGAGTATTTCAAGTCAAAATATATCCGTAATTGTGTCGAGGGACCAAAATGGTACAGTTTTAATTTGTGAGAGATTAAAATGCATCATTTTAGATGTAAGGGACTAAAACAATACAAATGTGAAATGTAAAAAACTATTAAAGTCATTTTTTCTTATTTATTTATTTATTTTGTTGGGTCTCAGTTTCCAGTTATGCCCAAACAAAAAGGCAAATACTTAAGTAAACTCGATTTTTAACTCAACTTGTAGATTCTGTAGTGTGGATTAAATTTTAAAGAATTTATGATATCAGTTGATATAAGTAAGATTTTCCTCATTTACGGTTTAATTCTGATTACAAAATTTATAGGTGGTGTCAAAGATTCGATCTACCTAAATATTTTTTAAACAAAAATACTAGTTATAGGATTGAGCTGTTTCCAAGATACTCATCCAACACGAAGTTTGTCTCCATTAGCAGCACTTAGTGGGATCCACACCATAAGAACTCACACAGTAACACACTCAACTGAACTCTCCTCACTCCTCAGATCACATTCACTTTCGCTTTCCCTTTCAGTTCAGGTTCAGGTTCAGGTTCAGGTTCAGTTTCAGTTTCAGTTTCACCACCCAAAATGGCTTCATCGTCCACCAACACCGCCGCTGACGACCGTTGCCAGACGGTGCATGGTCTCCCCGTCAACACCTCTGTGGTTACTGGGTATCCCGTTGGGAGGACACCCCCACCGCCCCCACCACCACCCATGTATCGCCGCCAGTGCTTTCACCATCACAACCAAGACCACCGCATGAAGCAGCTGCGCCTTGACCAGAAACTGAGTGTCAGGCCATGCTTTACCGTTTAACCTTCGCAGCCCTGTGCCTCTTCTTCTTCATGGTCTGTCTCATTTTCACCCTTTGGCTCTTCCTCCACCCTCGGATGCCCCAGGTCCATCTCGCCTCCGTCACGCTCTCGCCGCTTTCCACCGCCGCCACTAATGTCTCAGCTGCATGCAATGTGTCCCTCCTCCTCACTAACCCCAACCGGAAACTCACCATTTTCTACGACAACTGGGAGCTCTTTGTCGGTTATCAATCTCAAAAAATTCCTCTCTTCAAAGTCCAAGTCCCACCATTTTCTCAGCCCCAAGAAAATGGTACCCTCTTGCAGACCCACATGGAAATCTCCAATGGAAGTGTGGGAAATGACATGGTGAAGGCCTTAAATGGGGATTTGGTTCGCGGGTCCATGAGTTTTTGGGTTAAAGTTTTCGCCTTGATGAGGCTCGAAAGCAAGGAAATAAAAACAAGGTCCTTTTTAATCACTGTCCATTGTGATGATGTTATAATTGTGGGATTCTCTTCGATAAATGGACAGGGGACTTTGTTAAATCCTTACAAGGATTGCCAGATTTCTCTGTAAGGAAAAAAAAAAGAAGCCTTTTTAAGGCAATGCTGCTATAACATTAATAGAAATTAATAATACCAATAAATAAAGGAATGAAAATGGTTCTTGCAATTTCTGTTTGCTCACTTAATACTTAGCTTTACCTTTTGCCCTGTCTAATTGATTGTATGATGCATTTGATGTTTGTTTCTTGATCCTTTTGTATGGATTAGCAACTTGCTTACTAATGTAGTTAGGCTGTGATATAGAATCAGCTCAGGATATTGTAGGTGTTGTATACACCTCTGGTGTGGTGTTGTATAAGGTTTTGCTTGGCATACTGGAATCTAAGTCTTTGGTTGAATTTGAATAGTTCTAGATGGTTGGATTGTGTTGTATTTGTTTCTTCTAGTTCAAATGGTTGGTGGGATTTTTTTAAAAATCGGTAGCTGTAGCTTGTCGTGTGTGAGAAAATAGTGCTTGTTCACCACAAAGTGATAGTATCTACACTGTTGATTGTTGCCAATTATTGATACAGTGTGGATACATATGTTTTATGTCCGAAATTGGTTTGTAGAAGATTTTCCAAGATAGGTGGAGGATATTTTTGTCGTGCATCTGTGCGTTGTTTTTTTTTTATTTCTCTCTTTCTGTTGACAGCCGCAATAACTTATATGGCACTTTTATTAACTGTTATTTGCATGTGGTGGATTGATAGAAATGTTATAACAGTTAGGTTAGATTTTGTCGCTATCGCAATGTAGTTGGGAGCAAATGTCATAAAAGTTAGGTTAGATTTTTGTCGCTATCACCATGTCGGTGCTCACGCGCCTGTGAGTTTGATACATTGGCTTCACCATCTGAGATTTGAAAAAATAATAGATGTTTTTGCTAGTCATGTAAGAAAAAGTGATTCATGTATTGCTTGATACCAAAAATTTGCGCAAGATTTGCCTTAAAATTGATAGAAAGTACAACCATAGTTCTAATATGTAGCTCATAACAATCTGACCATAGTCAATTCTGGCATTGGAACCTTGTGGTGCTTTATACTAGCTCATAAGAATCCCAATGAATAGATTCGGTGCTTTAGTAGTAAAATTATTCATTGTTCAGTTACTGTCACACAATGCTTGTTAGGTTGATGCTGGCTTGTGGAAGCTCCATATTTGGTTACATTTTAGGAAACTATGTTATCTATCTCTTTGTTCCCGGAATAGTTCAACATTTAGAACTCGTGATTTTGATGAATGGGATTAAAGACCTCTTGTTGCTGAAATATTTATGAGGACTATGCTCATCTACCTGTTGAGTTACTCAAAAAAATAGACCTCTATGTCGATTAAATAGATGTGGTCTGGTTTCTCAGCAATAAACATATCCCCTTATCTCGCAACTAGAATCTTTGGATTTTCAAGGACCGTCCATCAAACAGTTGCATCCTTCAGTTCATGACCTTGACACTGGACAGTTAGGCCTGTGCTTTTAAACAGGTCTGGTCACAAAATTGTGCTTTGTTACTTAAAATCATGATTCCCATATTACTTTGAGTATATCATTTTCAGATTTCCCTTGATTTTGTCATTGGCAGGTTATGCAAGAAGAACAGAAGAGAACCAAGGCCTATTTGTGTAGCAGTGTCAGAAACTGCAAGACTGTTTTAAGAAGTGGTTTTAAACTTTATGTGTCAGGATAATTAATTTCTGTACTAAGTTGCCAGAAAAGGATGATTCATGAGAGAATGAGGTACAATCTTCTCTGTATTACTAACCTTTATATCTTGTTATGGAGGACAGATGCAATTGCTTCTATCCACATCTGTTGTGGAGGATAATAACCTGTTCACTGTCATCATTCCAAAAGCCAAAAGTGTTTGTGGCTTCTCAGTAGTCCTTTTCACTTAACACAGGACTTCTGAGCTTTCGCCAAGCCTTATACTGAGGAAATCTATTTTGGGACTAGAAAATAACATCAATGTTCCAGACTTAGTTTATCTTCTGTTGGTTTACTGGTGAGAGACGTAGGAGTCAAATAGATCATTTGATTGTTACAGTTGTAGTTCATTAATCAAAAGACTATGGTAGATCTTATTCATTTTGATTGGTAAGAGCAAAGATGAAAAATTTATGATGAGATAAACATATCAACTTCTTTAACGAATAAAGGAGAGATATCTAACTTGTGAAAAATTTCAATTGTTCAATCACTAATGACATTCATGTTCCCAATCTCATCTCATCATTTCTATCATTTACCACTGGAGTTTGTTCTGCTTTATTTCTTGTGCTGTCTATTTGTCATGTGGTATTGATACAAGGTATTTAGATGAAATGATTTCTTTGATTTATTTCCATTTTGGTGGTTATCTTCTCTTGGTTCGAGTAACTTGTCAATTTCATTTGCAGAAGATAGTGAACAGGTGTTGGTCTGGCTTCTAAGTTGCTTTACGAGTTATGCCATTTGGCATCCTTTTAGCCTTGGGCTGTCAAATTTTGGCATTGTCATTCATCCCTACTGAAAATTGAGTTTTCAGAGGCCATCAGATGGAAGATTAGATGTGTATCAGCCTTTTCAGCTAATATCCTGCAGCTTGTTTACTAATTTCTTTTATGGTACTTGCCTCTGAATAGATTGCATTTTGTTTGGCATGGTTACTTATTTACATTGACCATATTAATTCATCTGATAGATTTCATTAAATTGCAAGGTTCGAAACTTCATTTCTTTTTTGGTTCCATTTGGTAAATTGTGTTATTCTTTGTTTATTTGATGGATTTCTATCTATTTGGTATCTATAGAGTTGCAATGGTTGAGCAGTGTTTTGGATGCTAATGTGCTCCTTTGATTGCTTAGAATTTTGAGATATGGGCACACAGATTTCCTAAATCAAGGGAGTGTTCAATAATGCCAGTTTGATTGGAGGCTTTTAAGTTCTTTGATGGTGAATATCGTCCACAGAATTGTGGAATGGTATTTAATTGGTTCAAATGCAGAAGCCTAAAACTTGTCACAAGAGTCTAGTTGCTCTACTATACATTTTAATGTTTTCAAGCAGAATCTTTACAGATAGATGCTGCAGGACACAAAGCCATGCAGAGGACCTATGGCTATGAACATTAATAACATTAAGTCATTTTCTTGGTTAAATAATTATGCCAATAGTAACAGTGCGTATCACTTCTTGACAACATAATGTCATAGTTATTAGTTTTCAATCCCCCGATTTCTCTTGGCAGCTTGGATCGTAAATGCCCTATATAATACACAGACAAGATGCATTGGCGGATAAGATAATTAGAACCCTTTTAGCTATTGGGTAAGGATTTCCATTTTATGCTAATCAGTTAGGGATAATGTGGTTCTTTTGATAACGATTATCAGCTTAAATACTAATGCACAAACTGTGCTAGGGATTAGTTCTGAACAACTGTTGCTGGAAAATTTTGCTATTTACACCAACAATAACAATTTGAAGGCTTATCATATTGAACATGACTGGATTTGGGGCACAGGGAAAGCCAAATTTGCTCAGTTGTGGATAATGTTGTCAAATGCATAATTGGGAATTTAAACCACAATCATGTTAATCACCATGGTTGCATTGTTGAATTGATATCTTTGAACATGAGCATTAGAGAAGTGACTGGATTAGCAGTATGGAAATTGACCTGTAGCTCGTCTCTATGCAACCTTCTACTGGTTCGGTTAAATATTGGAGGAGTGACTGAATAATGGATTACCCCATGTCCACAGATATTAGATCTTTTCTCAGATAGCTCATCATTAGATGTATGTCACTGCCTTCACGGTGTAACACTAAATATTTAATTCATTACCATCTTCTTAAATACAACCAAGAATGGTGTGCTTGCTATGCAAATCACTTGCTGTGACTTTGTGTGTTCATATGTTACATCACTTTTTTTTTTTCCCCCAAAAGAATAAACACAAAGTAGTTAAAAAATTTTCTTTTCACATGAAATCAACCTCATATCAACAAGGACAATTTGAAAAGGTAACACGTTTCGGACTTTCAGTCAATCTGGAAAGAAATTTTGCAGCGACATTTTGCTTTTCTTGTCGAGCTAATCAGAGGCCTGTTGGGAAAAATTTATTACAAACACAAAAATTGAAGAACAACTTTGAAAGTTTTAGTGTGAGTAATCTCTATCCTTAAAGTGTTATTTGTCCTTATTATGAATAGTTGTTGAAAGTTTTTCGGTAAATACAATTTTTAAGAATCACTAAAGTCACGCCAAGAATACTTACTCAACAATGTAAGTATTTTTCTCTTGAAAACTCAAGAACAAGTATAAGACTAAAATAGGAAGAAAACTATAAAAATATATCACGGCCTGGAAGAAAATTCAGCGGGTTGCCTGTTAAGTAGTATAAAGATTGAAATGTTGTGGCCATTGTGATCATCAAACTGGGTCACATTCTCTCCACTTGCTGAATTTGTAGACACTGTTAAATAGTATCTTCCATCTCATTTCTTGCATGTGGATATTTAGAACGCTTCCAGTAGTGAAGGTCCATAACGTTTTCAAAGAGCAGGAGATGGAATGGAGAAATGTGGGCCAGTGGGGTGTCAAGTGCTTTGTAAGTTTCGATCCCTTAAGATTCTTTTTTTATCCCAATTCTCACGTCTTCTTTTGCCCCACCCACGGTTCAAGTTGAATCTCCCAGAATGCACCAATTTCCCAACAATAAATAGGTCAAGAATTTCCACCCACATACTTTATTCCATCGACCTTTACCATTTTGTCTCTTTCATGAAGCACCACCCACCTACAAAAAAAAATAACAAAGATAAAAAATATTAAAAAAAACAACTTATCAATTCTCATGATACCTCACCAACAACTCTCAGGGAAAAAAAAAAAAATTGGAAAGATTACACCGAAACTCAAAAAGTACAGAACATAGGCCAGCAACTACTCTACAAAAAGGTTGTACATGAACTGCAATGAAGAGAATTTTCTTACATTCTGCAGTAATTGTAGTACTATATAATGTCTTTGGTTGAGGACGCGAACTTCGAGAATGATGTTGTGGGGAATCTGTCAGTACCGGGAATTGTGTATAATGCCGAAATGGGGTGCCCGGGGGTAAGAATCAGCATTATTGTCAGTGCAGAAAAAAGAGTAAGACCTTTTTGGGATCTGGGTAGTGGGCACGGGAATTAGGTAATGTATAAAAGTAAAAAGGCCAAGCTCATTATGCCCATGCTGCCATAGAAATAATATTCTTTGGCTTCTTCGTGTGTGTGGCTTGCTGCCTTAAACCTTTCAGATACTTATCCAATTGTATTCTACTATTTTCCTTGTTTCTTCTTTTATTATTTTATTAAAGAAAGAAAATTAACAGAAGCTTTATATTTGGCACAAAAGGAAATTTCTTTTTGGTAGGAAAAAAAAATATTTAGATAAATAAATGGTAAGTTACCCTCATTTTTTGAAGGTAAAATTTATCGTACAAATTGCTTATCAATAAAAGAATCTAATTGACCACCTTTCACATAGCATCGTAATCAAGTCCTGGCGGAAAAGGAAATTCTATTGATTTAGAACATTCAATCACGTTATAATTTCTGATTTCTAGTATCCAATTTCACACTCTATGGTGATCATATTGACTCAAACGTGGTATACTTGTAATTAACTTGTTTGGACAAAAACAGTACACTTGCATGTGAGAGCATGTGGAATTTCCAAGCATTTTGTCTAAGGACTTCAATTTGGAGTTAAAGTCTTGGTGGACTCTGGACGGCTAATGCTGAATGCTAAATAACCCTTGGATTTGGTATACTCACACAGACAGAGAGTCCTTTCCATGGGGGTGCAACAATTGTCTTGGTAGGTAGAATAGAACATCATCAACTAATCAAAATTATATTAGTAATAATACTTAAAGCAAATGAAAACCATTTAAAAAAGTGGTTAGAATAGAAAGCTATTCTTCTTTCCAATTTCAATAATGATAAACAAGAAACTCTGTGGGATGCTTCTTTTCCATCCTACTTTCATTATAATACCTGTCTCTTATTGACAAACTGGTCTTATCTATTAATTAACCCAATCTTTTCGCCTTTATAGTCACCATAATATATAGGTTTATGGAAATATGTCACTCCACCAATACTTATGTCACAAGCAATCTAAATAGCCATGGATTAACACCCCGAATCCTCTACAAGTAAATTTTCCATTTCCTGGAGTTCGTATTTGTTCAGAAATACGTAAGGGGCAGAAAGCGTAATTGTCGTTGAAAAATGCATTGCTTTGAAAAATTTCCTAAAATGAATCTGATTCAAGATGTGTCACCTTATTTATACGAATATTATGATTAATTATGAATTACAAAATTCATCATATAATATCGTGGACAGACTCTAATTGCCTCCACGTCATATATATCTCTAATTAAATTGTCAAATGAAATACCAAAATTGATCTTCCATTG
This sequence comes from Cinchona pubescens, assembly GCA_025175665.1. NCBI lineage: Eukaryota > Viridiplantae > Streptophyta > Magnoliopsida > Gentianales > Rubiaceae > Cinchona > Cinchona pubescens. Next base: position 2,270,197 of record JANKKI010000254.1, on the reverse strand, counting down.
TTGTTCAACTTGTTTGTTTCTGTTCTGGTTTTCAAGAATTAAATTATAGGTAATGCATGGTGTGATGAATTTTTAGTACATATAGATATAATTATTATACTAATTGAAGTCGGTCAAAATATTCGGCCATTATTTTTCGCTGTTTTCCCGTTATATTTCATTATTTTGGGTGCAAAATTATGTGGTATTTTTACTTTTAACTCTGTCGATCATATATACATTGTATATTTGTATGATTCCATCATTCTTTTTTTTTTTTTTTTGCTTAATTAGGCTTTTCAATTTCCAGTTTCTCATCCGTATTATATCATCTAGAAGAAGAAGGAGAGGCGTCCGGTTAAATTAGTGTACAGTTCTATTATACAACTCGTGTTTTATATTTATTCATATCTTTTACTTTGTAAATGAAATATTTTAATTTTTAATATTTTAAAAAAAATTAAAAAATATAAATAAATATAATTCACAAAATATACGAGAAAATCGTAAATCTTAATCCGTACAAAAAAAATTTCGAAGCGTCGGTCGATTGCTGAGCTGGTAGCTTTCTCTCTCTAGCATGATAAGTGGGGACCCAATCCGGCCTTAGTCTCAATAAGGTCTCAATAATCAAGCAATTTGTCTAATCTAATGTAACCCACGTCACGCGGCTACTAACGCATTGTCACTTTGTGGGAGGAAATCGGAAAAAATGAAACTCTTAACTACTCACAAGTATATTGGAGTTTTGGCCCCTATTTTTTGTTTTTTTAACCCACATACCTCGTGTTTTAACAATTCAAATTCATGACTAATAAATTATAAGAGAGAAATATTTTAATATTTAAATTATATTTAATTCTTTGTGAGTCTCTACCTAAATTTACTTATGAATGCTAATTTAGTACGTTATTAAATGAAGATGTTTACAGAAAATACTCACCAATATTTTTCCTTACTTACCATTAAAGTTCAATAGTTTACTAATTTGAAATCTTATCCTAGTGTACCATCAAGAAAATGTGAGCTACCTTTTCTTGACTTGAAACATACGTTTGGTGGTTTTAATGTTGTTTGGGTTCATTTCATCTTGATTTTTAGTTGGCCAAACTAAATAAGTTCCGGTAGTAGTACTTTCTACTATAGGTAAAACTACCCCCAAAAAAATTACGTAACAATGGTAAAACTACCATTAAGTCGTACTTTGAGAATATATATATATATAATAGTAGTTACTACAATTTTTTTCGTCAATCCAGCAGCAGCCATAGTCAATTAGTAGCAACAACTACTAGAAAAGTTGATGATGAAGTTGCATTTCAAACATTGAAAATAAACGGTACAGTTCAATTTATGTAGAAAATAAAATTATTGAATGGGCTGTCGGAAAATGACTTGTATATTGAAAAAGACTCGTCTCTTTTATATATGGTTTGATGATTAGTTTGTTGTATGCTTTAACAATTAGCAGTAGTAGAGTAAGGTTAGGTAATTAACTAATTTACAGGTGAACATATATAAACCTTTATTCTAACTATATAATTATTAATATTTGTGGAGTGGAGATTTTTTAATGTCACCAAATATGTAAAGATTGGATCATAGTTGCTTGAAATTATTGACGTATGCTGTTAGGTAAAGTTTTTTTTTTTTTTTTTCGATTATGGTTGATTAATTTTTTATATTCCACTCGATAAGTTAGATATTTTAAATTTATATGTAAAAATATCAAGTTACTTGAATTCGAATCGAATACGGTTCGAAAGTTAAACTAGTCAAATTTAAACAAAATTTCAAATTCATTAAAATAATTAAACAAGATTGAATACTAAGGTGTTTGGTTTATTAATATTTATCTCCATCCCTAAATAGAACCCAATAAATAGGTTTATTTTGATATTTGGTGCATCTAGATAGAACCCAAGATATATATATATATATATATATATATATATATATATATATATATTTTTAAGGTGATATAACAAATATTCCGTTCTTTTCTCCCCTTAAAATTATTGCCATCTAGATATTTAGAAATACATATTAGAGGACCCGAATCCATAATTTGAGAATTTGTTCACCCGCACAAGAAGAATACTGTTTATTAAAAACAAAATAGTGAATGACCTATTTTTCTGATTGTAACTAATACAGTAACATTATTATTATTATTATTATTTTAGGTGTGAATGACCTATTTTTTCTTTCATTCATAACCAAAACTATACGTATAACCTATTCTTAATTATCTATCAGCATGTTATCAATCTTTTGTTGGTATGCGATCGATAAGTGTTACTCCATGACGTGATTGTCCTAATTAACCTTAAGAGTAACCTACTAGTATTTTTCTATATATATATTTTTTTTACATACCCACAAAAAAAAAAAAAAAAAAAGTTTTCTTAAAACTACAAGAATTCTCGCATTTTCCTAAATTACCAATGCAAAAGTTTATTTTCCCAATTTCCTAGTTAGTGGCACGTCATGGTAGTAATTAATTAAGAAAAGGAAAGGAATGGCCTGAAGCTTCTCAAGCTTCTATATATAGTTTAGACAAACTCATCCATCCACGCACCCCTCCTAACTTTCACCCACTCGTAGAAAACCTCTGCGTGTCCACTCACTCACTCACACAAATAACAACCCATCTTATCCGCAGAATCATGTCGGTAAAAGAGTGCGGCCACCACCACGGAAAGTGGAAGAGACGTTTCCGGCGTATATGTGTCGGACTTCTCATATTCAACTTCATCCTCCTAGTAACCATCCTCATAGTGTGGGCCATACTGCAACCCAAAAAACCACGCTTCATCCTCCAAGACGTCACCATCTTCAACCTAACCGTCCCGGCGCCCAACATCCTCACCACCAGCATACAAGCCACCATTTATTCCCGCAACCCAAATGATAATATCGGCATTTACTACGACAAATTCGACGTCTACGCCACCTACCGGAGCCAACAAATCACCTACTACACAGCCATCCCGCCGGTCTACCAAGGCCATAAAGACGTTAACGTTTGGTCACCTTTTCTATTCGGAAATAACGTCCCGATTGCACCCTATAACGGCGTTCAACTTGTCAACGACCAGTCTAGTGGTGGGGTCCAATTAAATATTATTATGGTTGGCCGTGTTAGATGGAAAGTTTAGAATCAACCCTCACCACCGGACGTTATCATCTTAACATCAACTGCCAAGCTTATATACCTTACGGCTATCGGCCTACCGGAATCTTGGTCGGCACCGGAGTTAAGTACCAGATCTCAGACAGTTGCACTGTCAGTTTGTGAGTGTGTGACACCAAATTAATTAAGTTCCACGGCACACCCCAGTGCAGTATTTTACTACTATGGTTGACTTTATTGTTAAGCTTTTTTTTCGGAAACTGTTAATTTACTACTGTTATTTTTATTTACAAGACTTGTAAATTTTGCTATAAAATAAGATTGCAACAATTAGCAAAATTACAATCCCGTAATTAAACAGGTTAATATTCAATAATTGCTTTGGGATTACTAAAGTCAAATGATTTTGTTATAGTGGTTGTTCACTTGTCACATTCTTTCCTCATCTAATTAGTAGTAGTATATTAGTATATTATATAAGCTTGCTTGATGTTTACTTCTTTTATTTTTAATTTTTTTTTGGGTTAGTGTCTTAATTATTTTTACTATTTTTATACCTCAAAGTTATGACTTCAATTTTTGCAATTTGTTTATGGTTTAGGTCCATAAATACATATGAGCTGTTCTCTGTAATCCAGGAATAGAGAAGGGGGCATGCCATGTGCTAGACGTTAGTTATAAGCGGGCAAAAACTAACCAAGTTGGAAGAATTTTTTTTTTTTTTTTCCAAAGTAGTAGTAGGATAACGAAGGTTACATACAATACTTATAATTCGTGGATAAGTGTTTAAAAATTAAAGATGGATCAATCTAAAATAAGAATAAGTGGTAATGCTTTAAAAGAATTTATAATCTATAATCTTTTTATTTTTTATATATCTATATATTTTTTTGGGAATTAAGTTGGAAGTCTTCTACTTTCACTTTCAGTTTCCTTTAATTAATATCATTATATTAATTCGTTTTCTTAGTACCATAAAAAGGGAGTCTTGAATTTGAGTTCATGTTCTTCAAAATTGGTCTGTCTTAGAACGTTAAACTACCACAATTGGTGAGGGGTACTCTTTTTTCTTTTTCCTTTTTTTCTGAAAGAAACTTTTTCTTTCTTTTTCCCTTTTTTCGGAACAAACTTTTTCAACATCTTTTGGGTTTCAGTTACTTGATTGATCAGTTGATTGAACTAATCTTTTTCAATTAAGTCTTATAATATCTTTAGAAGCAATGTGACTGAAATAAGTGAGAGGAACCTTTTACTTGAGTTGAGCCCACGGTTGAGAAAAATGAGTATCTAGAAAAAGATGAATTTATTATTGGGCTTGTTAGGGCCTAGACGAATGCCGTTTCACTTTCATTGATCCTCATTTCAGCATCCCACCGACTCTTCTTTCCCAAGTCTAGTGTATAATAATTAAGGTTAATTTTATATATATTATCAGTGTAAAATTTTTTTTATATCATTAGTTGTGGATGCATGTTACGTATATAAAAATGATATTTAAAATTTAAACATATATAAAATAGATCTACCTTCGATAGTATAGAAATTTTTTTACAACAGCTGATAGTTAATATAAAATTTCAATTATCGAACGAATAAATTTCGAAAAGAATTGATTACAAACAACCATTTGTTTAGCAATATAGAAAAAATTAAAATCCATTTTTCAGACTTAACAGGCCAACTAAACTTTAAGATTTTGGTGTGACCTTATACAAGAAAAAATTTCATTACTATAACTATTTTGTAATAAAGAGTGGACACAATAGTCTTCTGTCCACATCTATGGGGGTGCCCCAATTTAATTGTCGTGGAGTATAGAAATTTGAAGTGGGCAAAACGGGATAATCAATCAATCAATCAATCATCATCATCCGGATCATCCTCATATCATATTACCACAAAATTCAGCTAAGTAATCGGTGATATAGAATATACATTGAGGGAGGTGATGTAGATGAGTGAAGGTTGTTGATGCTCTTTTATTTGGGGGAGGTGGAGGTGGAGGTGGGTTCTTCTCTCACATGCTATTTTATGGTTGTCCTTTTCAACCTCCACCATCTACTACCCACAAATTATTGTGTAATTGAAAAAGACATTTTAAGGTTGCTTCACACTATTACTATATTTATATTCCTTAACCTTCTTAATTTATTCACAATAAAGTCCACTCAACACATGTTTAATGCAACAGTTTTATCAGTTTGTCTTGGTATAATACTGCAAAAGAAAATTAGTGTACTGCATATGATGATTGTTGATAAAGTAGTATTCCTATGTCAACCTTTCCCCCCTCCCAAAAAAAAAAACACACTGCTTCTTGAATCAGCAGTACTTAAGATTTATGGGCCTAAAGTATACCATTTCCCATGGGCTGGATCCGTAACTAGTGACTTTTCTTTTTGTGAATGTGGTGATAAATTGAAATTATAGTCACTAAAAAATGGGAGAATTTTATGGTCCATTAGGGAAATATACCATTATACTTTAATGTTGATACTGTATAAATATTTAAAACAAATTGTGTTGTATTGTATGAGTATTCAAATCATAAGAGTATGGTAGTGTAACGGACCATACAATTTTCCAAAAAGATAAAGAACGTGTAAAGGGACCATACAATTTTCCAAAAAGATGAAGAACGCGTAAAGGGAGAATGAATTTTGTCCACAACATAAATCCGGAGGATTTTTACGCTTCAAAGTTCAAAATGAGATTGATTCATCTTGGCATGAAATAATTGCCGCTTATCGCGCAGATCAATTCATATACTCAACTGGGCTGGGCTTAAGGGGATATGGGCCAATTAAATATTCACTGCAAGTTGTGTTACATTTTGGGTCAAAAATCAAAATAAGTTATCTGAAGTGTATGCGGAAACGAGCGAACTTGGGCATGCTCAAAGACTTGCGATCTGCTTTGGAAAATACTTTGTTTATTTGTTTCTGGGCTGATAGAAGCAAATCTTTTGGACCACGCTAGGTTCAAAATCTCCAGCCCAAATTCTTCCATTATATTTCCAATTTCTACAACTCTCTGTTGACATTAGGATTCTTTGAAGTGAGTTTTCACGGTGAAAACAAGACGTTTCAGCTTCTTTTTTTTTTTTAATTGTTGAATTAGAGTGCCCAAATTTTTAGAACTTTTTCTTTCTGATGAGTAGAAATTAGAAGCTCAAATGATGTGATTACTTGAGAATTTTGTGTTTTTAATGACAGTAGTAGTTAACCGTCTCCTAACCTATCTATCTATTTAGTACGTCGCTTTCAAGTTTCAACACTCTTTTTTTTTCTTAGGTGTTAAGTTCCCAACGACCCACGATAATGCGCTCACCCCGCGTCGTTTGATTGTTTTCACGAAAAACAAAAAAAAACAAAAAAAAAATGTATGTTTGTGCTTTCTTGGACCTCTTCCACATAACATTAATTAATTGTCTACCTGAACATGCTATTTAGTTACTAGTAATTTGAAGCAATTAAGGATGGGAAAATGTACCTATAAATGGTTATAGTTTACTACAGACAATTTCCATTACACATTATGACACGTAACGAAAAGAGTTTTGAACAATTGATGAAACTTCGTGGTTAACACGATTATTAATTCAAATATTACAGCATAAACATGAGAGAAGATGCCAAGTGTGACTTCCAATTCACGAGTCATCACCTTGGCTTGGGATGTCGAATTCAAAAGAAATTTGAAAACTAATTGATTTGCTGGTCTTTGAAAGTGAAATTAGAACAATTCGAATTCCGATTCCACCAAGATGTTTATACCACTTCGTTGTTAGTATTTATCAGGATTTTTCATTTATTTGCTCCACCACAATTCACAGAGCAGCAGCAGTGACATTGATTTCATGGGTCATGACTTCAAAATAAATAACTTAAATTATCACTAATTTCGTATTTTGTATCTGAACTCTTTTACTATATGTAATAAATACGAGTTTCGTGTATATAAATTTATTCATCTAATTGGATAAAGTGTTGTAACTTTTAAAAATCTGAATTAATCTTTCTTACTTAATTGTTATTAAAAATTCTTCGCGTCATTGAGTATACATACATATGTTACATGTATATAAAAAATAAAAATATTTGAAATTAAAAAATTATTATTTATTACGTATCATCAACACTCGCACTCGGGTATAGAAAAAGATTAATCCAACAGCCATATGGCAAATTCCATGTTATGCTACCCTAATTGTTTTTTAAGGGTTAGGTGAGGATTAGAGTTTAGGCTTTTCTAAGGACCCTTTCCGTTCAACTTAGTCAATACAGTCATTATCTATCTCTAACTATATACTTAGGAAATTACAGGGCAACATCCTCTCATCTTCCGCACATATAAACACGCACTTTTATTTTCACCAAATCTCCCAATCTCAAAAGCAACCGCGTCAGTCAAACCCTGAAAACCACGGCCGTTTTGGTTCAGCCGCGTCGTATTTCGTCGGCCTATTATTATCATAATTGTCGCTTACCGATTCCAACATTCACACTCCGACACAAACTTATATATATATACACCACCGATCCATAAGCCCTCATTCATCTTTTGCTCTCTCACACACTCCAAAAAACACATAGTAGTACAATTTATTTTTTTTCACCCCCTCAGCCACAAGCATGCCAGAGCCTCACTTGAACGGAGCCTATTACGGCCCATCAATACCGCCTCCATCAAAATCCTACCACCGCCCGGGCCGCGGCGGAGGAAGCAGTTGCAACCCATTTAGCTGTTGTTGCGGGTGTCTCTGCAACTGTCTCCTGAGTTGCCTCTTCCAAATTCTCTGCACCATCGTGGTGGTTCTGGGCGTCATCATCCTTGTCTTGTGGCTCGTCTTCCGCCCTAGCAAAGTCAAGTTCTACGCCACCGACGCTTCCTTGACGCAATTCGACTTATCCACCACCAACAACACCCTCTACTACAACTTGGCTCTCAACATGACCATCAGAAACCCCAACAAACGGATCGGGATTTACTACGATAGTATCGAGGCCAGAGCTTTTTACCAAGGACAGAGATTTTCTACCGTGACATTGGATCCATTTTATCAGCCTCGCAAGAACACTAGCTCACGTTGCACGCCGTGTTCCATAGCCAGCAATTGGTGACGCTCGGAGATCAGAGCTCCAACTACAAGGACGATAAGAATTCCGGCATATATAATATTGACATCAAGCTTTATATGAGGATAAGACTCAAGTTCGCTATTCTCAGAACTCCCAAAGTGAAACCGAAGATTGAGTGCGATTTGAAGATTCCTTTGGATTCCAATGGCCAATCGTCGGGCAGTTTTGAGAGTACTAGATGTGGCCTTGATTGGTAGTTTGTGGTTGTTGAATTCTTGATTCATCATTCATTGATTGATTGATGATGCTGCTGCGCAGTGGGCATTTTTTTTTTGCATTTTTATTTTCCCTTTATTATTATTCTTTTTTTTTTTCCCTTTGTCATTGGGTATTGATTTCTACCGGTATTATTATCTAGGGGATCTTGGAGTATTATTATTGTTATTTCGTGTTGGTGTAAATAAATAAAGAGATAAAATAATTTCCCATTTGTTATTAGTATTGTTATATACCTTCGTGCTGGTATAAATAAATAAAGAGATATTTTTGTAAATTTCCCATTTGTTATTTCAACTTTTCTATCCTCGATATTTTGTTGGTTGTGATCAAGTTTATTTGATGTGTTTAGAAGTTATCTGAATTGATTAATCCTAATTAATTAAGTTGGAAATTGGACGTTTATTTAGGAGATAGATAGGTAGAATAAGTTGGTTGGATAGAAGATGCTCTGGAGATAGAGAAGAATACGTTAAAGCGTTAAAAAGCAAATTTGGTGGACCTTTGGATTCAATTGCAGATGATGGGACGCCTTGCATTTGAATTTTCAACATTTTATGTGAAAGGAAAAAATTTAAATAGATTTAATTTTTTGTTTTATTTGTAATTTTTATAGTCAGAACTAAATTTTACTTACATTAACTGATGTTATAAATTTTTTAAAATTTAATTTACAGTACAAGATCTATAAGTGAGATCAAAAATCGAATTTACCTAGTTCAGGTAGCATTTTATGTGAAATTACCCATTATGTCCTTATATGTGATGTGAAGATATTAGGGGTACCGGTATGGTATGTTGATTTTACATCAAGTTTGGTGTGACAATAAATTTTGAAATATTGTTCAAATAATTAAAAAGCATATATAATTATTTTTATTTTTTAATTATTCATACCCTCAAATAATAAATTTTTTTTTTCATGGGCGGAATTTTTAAATATCCTTATTTACTTTATACACTTATTTTATAGTGCGAGACAATAGATTATGTAATGATTCATTATTCACTGGAATAACGTAGGCTGAAAGGCGCTACGAGTGGGAGACGCTTTGATTGCAATATTGACAAAAAAAAAACTGAAAAAAGGGCTAAAGTTATCATATTGTCAATTCCACGATGATTCAAAGTTGTGAAGTTGCACAGTTGCAGACTCGTGATTTTGATCTTTTCAATTGTTGAAATGTTCACTAACTCTTGAAAGAGATTTCTTTTCTTAATAAAAACGTGTATATCCCCACCGGCTGCAACTCTGTTCACCAACTTGAAGCAAAGCAGGTGAACTTATCTACTAGTGTGTATATATATATATATTTCTACTTTTATACTCCTATTTATTAATGATCCTTTTCAATCTCTAATGAGGAAATTCCTATGTAACATAAGGGTATTTATTTACGAAAGTTCTACTGTCTCATTATGAAAGTATTTGGCGTAGAACTTTGTTAATATTTATTTTTATAACAAAATCAATGACAAATCAAAGAGTTGGTGATTTATTAAAATTTTACCACGTAAAATAATTTTGATAATTAGCTTTAATATTTTCACGTCGTGAATCATTTTTTTTCATAATTGAAATTGAAAGTGTCATTAACAAGTAAGGAAGTACTAACATTTTTTTTTTTTTTTTTTCAAACGGCCATGGTTATCCATAAGAAACAAAATTACTAATAAAAGTTGACCAAGAAAAAGAGTGACAAAGTCTACATCACCTTCGTGTCATGGCCTTGCGATCATTAGCCAATAAACAACACTTTTCTAGTTGATCTAATTACTTGCTATTTAGGAATTGCGTGATCATCAATAACACAAATACGGAAATACCCATTGACAAAATAACAACACGCAATATTGTCTTAAGAATGGTCGTTAGAGAAATTACGTAAACAATTAAATTAAAGATTGAAATTACGTGAATATGTTAAGCAGCTAAAACTTGTAACGCGTTGGAATAAAAGATCAAGAGCATATAAATCAATTTTCACAGCCATTGATTTAGTTAATCACGGCAACGATTGGGCTTAAACTCTTGGAGTACCCAGTAACGGCCCATACATCACTAGCACATTCCATTTTATTGGAATGGATCCACTAAACTATAGGCGAGAGTAACAACCTGTACAGCAAGCCCATACTTTGCATTGAGATAATTGTTCCTAGAGAAATAAAAAAGAAAAATTCATTCGCAAATGTTAGGAAAAATTCTTAGATAGAGTTGATTCACGATAGGTGAGATGATGTATTCATTCATATTTATCCAGACACTAAGTGCATTCTAACTCATTAAACATGTGACGTAAATGAATATGGACTAAAGAGTCCATTCCACCTACCCGAGTACATATAAAAATTTTCCAAACATCTAGTTCTACCACTACCTTCAATGACGACGTCGTTTGTCCATCACACGCTGTCTATCAGCTCGCGAGAAGGTGAAGCTGCGGGAGTAAAATACACAGGAGATTCACAAGGCGTTGAAAACGGCGTAATTGCACTTTCACCCCCCAAACACCCACTAATATGATCATCTCCCACCACCAGCGCCACTGCCACTGCCACCGCCACCGCCACCTGGGATGTAGACTCATCATCGGCGGCCTTAAAAAACTCCTCTAAGTTGTTTACTCTCTTACTATTAGACTTCATCTCGGCAGAAGAATCCGTGTCATTCTCTCTATCTTCTTCTTTGATGGTGAAGAGAACCCTCGACGGACCGTACATGTCCTGCAGCTTAAACACGTCGATCACCTCCATTTCTTCCTCCTCCGGGCACGACCCCTCGGCTGAGTTCACACTCGGTGGAGGAGTCGAGTGGGGTTCGACTCGGGTGATCTGTCCTCTATCCCGGCAGAAGAAGTAGAAGTAGAGGAGCTCTTTGGAAGAAGAGGAGGTGAAAGAAGAGGAGGATTCTGAGAATGTTTGCCAAGTGGTGTCGGCTACAGCACCTCCGTGCACGGTGGCCTGGGTGGGAGTTTGACGGTGGAAGACACGGCGGCGCCATAGGACGTATAAGAGCTCGGCGAAGAGAGCCACTAATGAGACCACGAAGATTACTGTTAGTGCAGCTCCAAGCTTGCTTATACCACTCATGATGATGGTGATGATGATTTTTGTAAGGATATTGACTTTTGAGTTTTTGTTTTTAACGGTGGACAAGGATTGGAATTGGGTACCGGTAGGAGAAGGGCAGCAAGGGAGAGAAAAGAGGGGGGCCGTTCTTGGGAAGGAAACAGGTAGTAACCGGTCGCAGGCGGTGTGTAACGGATAGATTTCTTTGGAAATGGTGGAAGGGCCCCATAATGACGTGGACGACTCTAGTCTAAATGACGTGGCTTTATATAAAAAATTTCGAATTTCATGAGCGGACAAAAGGGAGTTGGAACTTGGAAGCACGGGCAGAAAAGAAAAGAGCACCTTGGACTATTCCAAAGTCGAACTCAAATTAGTAAGCACTATAAGACTACTTCTAAATTTACCAAAGCAATGGGTAAAAAGAACCCCCAAAGAGAATTAAGATGCATAACCTCTGGCGTTATGGCTTTGGACATTGTGGTCATTCCAGTCACAAAATGTAATGACTGGTTCCACCCCTACCAACTGATAATAGAATAAACCCTAAATAAATGATGACATTTTCTTGGGCCATTAATGACAATGCGAAACACATATGATCATGTAACTAACCGGACAAAATTGATTTTTTCTCAGTACAAAACAGTCATCAACTAGGAAAAAATGGGATACCACTACGGAGAAAGAAGCAATCGACTCAACTTCTGGTGCAAATTTCTGTCAATCTCCGAGAATCTTCCTCTTTTTGGATGTATTCATGTAAGGTCTCAGAAACCATTCAGTTTGAGCTTCATCTTGATCCATTGTTCCTAACTTGATCTGTACTATCAAATAAAGGCAAAATAAAGTGAGACCGAGTGAGAAAGATTTCATATGAAAATAGCTTCAGAAAGCATCCTCATATAGACCCAGATAATGTATCATAAAGTAATTGAATTGGGTCTTCAACAAATCAAAAATCAGCCGAAAGTATAAAGAATTATATGTCTCAAACAGTGGCAGCCAATCTAAGGCACTCACACTGTCACACGTCATGGCATGGCCTAAGAATGGGAGAAAGGCAATCAAGACAGATAGACTCGCTAGCCAATTCCCAGAGTCCAATGACCAATGCTGTAGCCTATTTTTGTATAAATGAAAGAAGGTATAATAATACACAGAAAGGAAAAAAAAAATTAAAGTAGTTCTGTTTCTGGAGCCTACTTTTGCAGTCTGTTCAACTCTATTGTTATTCCATACTAATAGGAATTATGGTTTTCAATGAAATATTTTCAACAACAAACAAACAAACGAAGCCGGCTGCATGCCTTTTTACGCGAAATATTTCCAACAATGACAGCTAAAAAAACCTTTGATATTGATGCAACTAAAATAAGAGACTGACATAGTCTTCTTAAGGCTTTTCTAGAAAGCATAGGGCCAAATAAACTCAAGTAACATTAATAACCAGGTTTGCCCAATGACTGCATAAATTCCAATCTCTGCACATAAAGTACCCTAGACAAATAAAAGTACTGCAAAAACTTGCGAACATCAACTAGAAATGAGACATCAAAAAGACATTTAACAAACAATGTACAGTTTGCTTTAAAAATAAAAAGGTTTTATAAATGTAATGTTGGAGTAATGTCCTTAATTAGACCTTAGTCCCAAATGATCAACGTATCAACTATCTTGATTATTAACAAGTAGGGTTACCTGGTAAAGTTTCAATTCAAACAATTGCGGGGGCCTATGTCTTTCACTTCAAGGGACTTGGGACCTTTTATTTCTCATAGATATGATGCCTGCGTTTTACGTAGAGACTCAATGCAGAAAGAAATGAGCCATACATTACTTTAAAAAGCAAACTTCTCAAAAACTTCACCCTGCCAATCGAAGGAAAGATGGAAATGAATAAATTGTAGTAATGAGTTTCATGTTATAACATCTTGCTCTTGCACAAGAATCTTTCTTTCTTTTTATTTTTTTTTATTCTTTTTTGGGTTTGTTAAACTTTTGCACAAGTCATGAACCTCATATTTGCACTAATTATTGGTTATAGAAAAAGGAGAAATGTTAACAACATCGAAGTTTCTGCATCATAACCTAATGCAATGGACCACACCAGAAACCAAAACCAAAAGAGAACAACATAATGTGTGTTTGAACTATTATTCAATGAGTTGCAAAACCTACATGTCACAGAGAGAACAAAAAAAATCCTAACCAGGAGTCAAAAAGGGTTTATTAATGAATCTACCCATTCCTCCTTACTTGGTCCCTTTGTGATGCTACATCATGTCTAAGCCCTGATGAAACCTTGCTGTTCAGCATCATGCTAGATTGTATGCATGGCTAGAAAATGCAAAACCAAATTAAGATTTAAGACACCATAAAAGACATCTTTAATTGAATTTTCCCGGCTACAGAAAGGATAAAACCACATCAAGGGTAATACAAGATCCAGCTACTTCAATATGCTGAGTAAAATGTCTAATCAAAAGTAAACCACAAACAATATAAACAATAAATATTGTTGCATGGAGGCTAATAGACATCAAATATTCACCTAAAAACACCTTTAAGGAATCAACATAACAGACTCCTGACACCCAACAAGAACTATAAACAAACTATTAAAAAAGTTTACCTACCTGAATGAGATATAGTCTGACTGATTAGCAAAAGTGATAATTTGCTTTGTGTCCGCCTTAGGTACTGGAAATAGATGCATTAAAATATTCAATGTCCTTTATCCCCAAGCTACCAGCAATAAAAGATCAATGTAACTTTATAGAACAATGCATCAATTGTACAACAAATTATGTGGGGATACAAAGCACAAGATCACAATTTAAGCTATAAAGCAAAAGAATGCTACACCCATGATATTCTTATTAATAGATTACAGGGTATCATATTTTCATTCTGCTTTCTGAAAGTTTCAACAATCTATGGACAAGGTAAATATATGCCTTCTGCAAACAGTAATACAGGATAAATTGGATAGTAAGCCTTCCGTCACAATGTGACCTGGACAGAAAACACACTGAATTTTCTGGACTCAGAATTTTAATCTGTCAACTTCAGGTGAATACAGAAATTTCTGGTAAAAAAATAAACAAATTTTTCCTTTGCCTTCACCCATACTCAAGAAAAGGAAAGACATTTATCAATATGAACCAAAATCAAATTTATCCAAGAAAAATCCATTTCAAGAGCTTATCATGTATCAGCAATGGCTTTGACAAAAATGAAGGTACCATGACAAGAATATGCAATCTTTTTCTTTTGTGACCCAGTACAAAGTCAGATGGAATATCTAAATCAACAAAGAGGATATAAAGACATAATGTATCACCTCAGTTGCGAAGTTGTTAAGAATTAAATGTGGGTAGGCCTCAGGCATGGTTCCAATAGCTTGTCTGTCCTTGATATCATGTCTTGTGACCTACATAAGCATGTAATGGAGTTCAACTTTGGTACCAGAATGCCAAATAAGGATTTCAAATGATATACAAGGAAATTTAAAAACACTCACCACATTGAGTAATCCAAAGTAAGCAGTTGGACCAAAAGGTTAGATGGCTTATAACAAGACCATCTGGGACGCCGCGATGCTTATGAACTAAAATTACATCATGAAGTCATGAGCTCGGCAGGTTTCTATTATTTCAGATATCACCTAGAAAGAGAAAAGGGAGAAACAACAGAAAATATCAGGTTTCTGATAAAAAAAAATTTAATCCAATTTAAGTTGAACATCCAATAAACAAATGAAAATTTAAAAACGCACAGTTAGATTTTTCTGTGAAAATTAGCTGCACTAAAATATTCTGTGCTATTTCTCCACCATGTGAATTCCTGTTGTAAGGTACCATCAGCTACTTGGTATTCTTGGTATGCAGCAGATTTACTAACTCCCATCCATTACATAGCAATAAGTTTTCTAAGACAGTAGCAATCTATAATTTAAATCCACTTCTTTGAACCCCGTATACATTTCTTGCACCCAGTAAGGAATTCCAACCTGTCATTTTCCGCCGCAATGTCCACCACTACAAAGCATAATAACATCTATAGTATCATCACTCAGACTAGGCATTTGCTTCTCTCTCTCTCTCTCTCTCTCTTTTGGGGTGTGTGTGTGTGTGTGTATTTGGACTGGAAGGGGGACCCAAACAAAAAAGGAAAGTACTGAAATAAACTAATAGAAATTAACCTGTCTGCCGCGATTCATTCTTTGTGTATTAGGGAAGACAAATTTCAGTTCTGGCTGGATGAATAAAATTACTTCAGCTGCAAAATACTGGATATTCATTTTATAAAAATACTGGAAAATAAAGAGACAGATGCCAACCTTGACAAATTGTGTGAGAGGAGCACTAGGATCACATGAGGTTGTCAGCAAGATTTTTGGATCCCTTTTCATGGCATTTATATATTCATCATCAACAGTTGATCGGGGAACTACATTTAAGCATCAAGAATGCACAACAAACTAGTCAGTTTCTCACAGAATCACCAAATCATACATTCAAAGGAATGAGCAAATGAATGTGAATTTATTTTTTAAAAAAAATTAATTTGCAGTGAATCATGTCTATAATGTGACTTTGCAGCGATACTCCCACTGTCTTTCCTTTGTTTTCCTATCCATCAACAGTTCAATAGCTTAAGCACAAAGATAAGTACATTTGCATTAAATAGCAGTCTACCATATCTATCATAGGGTTGGGGAAAGAGAATAGTCAGCTAAAAGCAATCTTCAATTTTTAAACCTGCTAAAAGACATCATTGATCCATTATTAGCTAGTAGCTCACCGTGATCTGAAATAAAACAGCAGTGCAAAAGACTGTCTTTGTGATCTTATATGTATACATTTATGAGCATATTTTAACATGCTCAACTAACAAACGGCACCCTTAAATCAGTTGATTCACTAGAATTACAAGTTGAATAAATTTCACATTCCATCAAAAACAGTAAAACTCGTTTAAAGACGATGAATTTATTCTTAACAACGACTAAATAATTGTAAAAAGAATTTAATAAGAGAGAGAGGGGAGTGCATACTAGCTGTGAATTCGTCGATTTATTGGCAAACAGCAGCCTCTTCATTTCTGAGCTCGGTGGGAATTGATTTTCCCTCTGCCACAATATTCAAAACACAAACTTAAACAATTCCAATTAAGAAATAATTATAACAAAATTTACATTAAATCATATACTAATATGATTCATAAATTTTAATTATCACAAAAATTACATTAAATCATACACTAGGATATGATTCATAAATTTTAACCTAATTATTTTTTGTTTACCTTGTAAGGCTTGTTTGATTTTACGCTTCTTTACCCTCCAAAATTTTCCTATAGAGGTACTCACTCCTTAATCTCAACATTCTACTTTCAAATTTATTCTTAAAATTCGAAAACCCTAGCGTCTCCTTCTTACAGCCGGCGATTGGGGCGACGACGTAGCCGAGGGTTTAACGTTTTAAGGGTTTTTGTTTGGGCAACCGGCAACAACTGCAACGTTAAATTTTAGACGACGTCGTGTACTCCATTGGGGGTGATAGGGCCAGTTCACTGTCATTAAGTGGGCCGGTAATAGCCCAACTTTGTGTTGTATGGATTTCAGGGAAATGCTCAGTGATTGGGCCAGTTAAATACTCATCCAACTTCTTAACTAGACAAAACACAAGAATTTTTTTTTTTTCATAGTTCAAGAAAAAAAAAAAAAAAGGAATATATTTGAGTAATTTTACGTTTGTTCTTAATGTTAATAAACTCTTAGTTAAAATATTTGTAGAGGGAAAAAAAGAGTTATTAAAACTTTTCGATATCGATTATTCTTCACATGCATTTTATTTTCATATGGAATACAATTAGAAATAAAAAATAAAAAATAAAGTACTGCTTCCAACCACCCTTTTTTTTCTTCGTGAAGAAAAAAAAAGAAAAAAGAAAAAAGAAAAGTTAATATCAAACATGTTTTTCAACATACATATATTATATTTCCAAGTAGGGGTTTGTAGTAAAGGCATAACTTACTGAGCAAAAAGTTTGTTATTTCTATTTACAAACAACTATTTTGTCATTTGACATTAAAAAACAAAATCTATTTTTTCTATTTACGTACGTTATGTGTCCTCCATAATTCCTCAACAATCTTACTGTGTTGGATCCTACACCATCTGTAACTACTTCATTAGCACCTTTTCTTGTTTAATCCTATCCCAAATTCATCTTGAACAAAATAGAAAAAAAAAATGATTAGGGTTTGTTTGGATTGAAAATATTTTCAGGAAAATATATTCAGAAACCGGAAAATATTTTTCGTTGTAAAATATTTTTCAATTTTTCTTCCTCTGATTGAAAATAACTTACGAAATTTTTGTGCGTAAGTTATTTTCCGGATAATTCAAGAGTGACATTAAACCTCAAATACTTACTTTTAGAATTTCGTTTGCTAAACTTATTTTCGTTTTCAATTCTTTTTCATTCATTTTTTTCTCAATCATGGGTTCCACACTAATATAACTATCATTATGCATATTTTATTACTATATTGTACTATCATCAATTTTGAACAAAATTAATTTTTTATTAATCACAATTACTTGTAAGGTATTTATTACCATTGTTATAAGTTTTTTTAACTTGTATTCATAAAATTAAAGATAAAACTGTTAAAATTTTTATTTCAAAATATTTTCATTTTGTCAACCGAACACTGGAAAATTGTATGAAAAATGGACTTTTTCATGTAAAATATTTTCCAAAATCAATAAAATATTTTCAGTCCTAAAACAAGCACACCCTAATTTAACAGCAATTTTGTAAAGATGAATTAGCTTGTGATGTACTACCAAGAACGCCCCATCCCCGAAAACGTATGTATTTTTTTTTTAAGTCATAACGCATTTTTTGTCATCCTGAGGTTGTTAAAGTTCTATCACAAATATATCTACAAATATCCATACTATATTAAAAGAGTGAGTTAAATTAAGTGTTTTACATTTTCTTTTCAAAATTACTCTTATTATAAAATTTAATTACTTTGTTATTCTCCTTAACTTGAATGCCTCTTTTATAATTATTTAGACTATTTATGTAAATACTTCTCAAAGAGTAAAAGAGGAAATAAAACTTACTTTTAATGTTTCTTATTAAGAAATAAATTTGATTGAAGTAAATTTCCCTGTGTAATAGAATATTAGGCATGAGTTTTAGAAATTAAAAAAGAGTAGGAAATAATTTTATTGGGATAGATTTTAGAAATCAAGCAATACTAATAGAATAAAATTTACTTGAAAAATAAATTTACATATTTTATACATACTTTTAAATCCTTAACGAGAAAAAAAAATCCTAAAAGGTACATTGGAAATAAAACTAAATTTTTTAGACTTATATTTAGAATTAAATTTAATTGAAATAAATTTTCTCACAGAGTAGAATTTTGGGATAAATTTATAAACAAAAGATGAATATTATATAAAATTATTACAAAATTAATTGAATATATACTATGATAATTAAAAGTAAATTTTTTAGATTTATATTTAGAATTAAGTTTAATTGAATAAAATTTCCTTATAGAGTAGAATTTTAGGATAGATTTAGATTAATATTAAATAAAATTAATAAAAAACAAATTAATTGAATATATAATATAATGAATTAAGAAGTTTGAATTAGTTTTAGATATTCATTCCCAAGTTATACACATCATGTATAAAATTTAATGGCTTTATTATGTTCTCAACTTGAATGCTTTTTTATAATTTTTTTAGGCTATTTATGTAAATACTCCACAAAGGAGAAAAGAATAAATAAAACCCACTTTTATAACTTCATATTAGGAAATAAATTCGATTGAAATAAATTTCCTTATGTAATAGAATATTATGAATGAATTTTAGAAATTATAGAATAGTAGGAAATATTTTTTGGGATGGGTTGTAGAAATCAAGCAATAATAAAAATATAAAATTTATTTGAAAAATAAATTTACATGTTTCAACTATACTTTTAGACTCTTAAAGAGAAAAAAAATTCTAAAAAGGTACACATGAAATAAAAATTAACTTTTTGAAATTTCATTTAGAATTAAATTTAACTGAAGCAAATTTTCTCATAGTAGAATTCTAGGATAGATTTAAACATTAAAAATGAATATTAAATAAATTTATCAAAAAAAAAGGAATGGAATAAATTTCTCATTAAATAGAATTATTCATATTATTATTATCAACATATATAGGTTGTGGATACATTAATAGATTAGATAGCATTTATATGCAGTTAAGTAAATTAATAATTCATTTGAATAACTATTACAAGAAAAAGAAAATTTTTGTTTAACAAATAAAGGTAAAGAAGGAAAAAAAATTATTTTAATTTCAAAGTGTTAAATACCATTTTGGTTATTTAAACTAAGCAAAAATCTCAATATGGTCTTTTTAAATTGAAAATGTCTCGATTTGATCCTCAAAATCATTTGACCAATAAAGGAAAACAAGAAAAAAAGATTATTTTAATTTCAAACAGTTAAATACCATTTTGGTCATTCAAACTAAACAAAAATTTCAATATGACATCTTAAATTGAAAAGGTCTCCATTTGACCCTCCAAATTGAAAAAAATATTGTAATATATTTCTCCAAATTCAAAGAGTCCCAATTTGGCCATCAAAGCTACAACAAATGTTCTATGTGGCTCCAAAAATTGAAAAATTATGAATTCGACCCTCTATCTAAATTCCGATAAAAAAATTCCATTCACCTTTTGAAAAATACACAATTTTAAAATATACTTTCAATCTTAATAGTTACTTTACTGTTAGAATAAAATTTTATACAAAATAGATAGTTCCATCTGGTATCGATTTCTTAAGAATGAATTTTAGAAATTATGCAAGTGTGCAAAATTTTTTTTTTTTAGAATTAGGAAATAAGTTAAATAATAGTAGAGATATTCATTAAACAAAAAAGTAGGATTTATCAAGTATAAATCTTTTGGACTCTTAGAATAATTTTGAAATATTTTTCTATTTTTGAAAAAAAAAACAAAGGATATACAAAATTGCTTAAAAACCTCAAGGCCATCTAAACTTGAATTAACAAAAAAATTATCTTTCATAATATTGTTAACATCTTCTCCTTTCTTTTGCCAGCGCTATTCATTTTGTCTCTAATTTTGTTGTTTAGACACGGTAATGATGAAAGAAATTCGTCATCTAAAATATGAAAAGGATTTGTCTTCTGTGTAGTATACTTAAAAAAATATAATATAGAACCTATTTTTACTGATAAGGAAGAATGTGATCCACATAAAAGAGATTTATCAATAATTCTTAAAAGTACATAATCCTTATCTGGCAATTCTTACTTTACTTTTAGTTCCCTTTTCGTGCATTGAATAATTAGAACATATTTAATCTAAATTATGCTTTTTCTATAATAAAAAATTTGTTTCTAAATTATATTAACTAAAATTCTTAATAGAAAATTATTATCCTCCTACAAAAAATTATTGTTATTGTCTTTAGATGTGTAAAAATCTAATGTTGAATATTAATAACTATATAATTACATACTAAAAAATAGAGATATCAAATCAGTTACTAATTAGATTTTAACTAAAGTATAATTTGTCTAATAAAATCTACATATTAAATATTTATTGTTACTTTTGAATTATTATTATACAAGTTGATAGCTACTACAGCTATATGTTGTTGATCGTATTTTATCAAAAAAAATTATAATATTGAATATTGACCTTTAATTTACTATTTTATAAATTGATAGTTTTAATATAATGAATTAATCACTGAATTTCACGCCGTAAATTGCTAATAAATAGTGGTAGATTATTTTTCACTTTTTTCCTATTTTCATGATATAATACATATAACTATGCAAACTAGAGAGATTTTGTTTCCTAAAGTAAAATTTTTTATTTAGTATATGCACACGAATGGTCCTTCATCAAATTAGTTCCAAGAGAGATAGAGAGATTCAATAAGAATGAAATACCTTAATGTGTAGATAAATCCAAAATTGTTAGGATAGAATTTGAATAATTGAAGAGAATAAAGGTTTTCAATAAACTCTATAAATTATCAACATTTTTCAAAACTACATTACCCTCTTTGATTACTAAACTTACAAAATGGATACAATAATAAATTCTAATATATTCCTGTTATACATTGTACTCCGGTTTGATGATACTTTAAAGTTTTTTATTTTTGAAGTTAAATAGAATATTAATGAACTTATTATAGAATGCTTCAATAATTCTCAATCGAGAAAATGAATTTCTATTTTAAAAATTGCAAGGTAGATGTGTTATTCACAAGATCTAGATTTACAAAATATGCAATTAATTAGCTTTTATAAAATTACTTGAACTATTAAACTAAACAAATTTCTTATATTTCTAACAAAGTATATCTAATGAAAATGTATAAAAATCACCTATGAGCAAATATTTCTCTAAATTCATACAAACTACGAAAATTCTTTGGTTTAGTTGAATGTTGAAACATAAATTATTTAAATGAAAAATTAATTGAACTAAAAATATCAAACAGTTAATATCTCCAAACATGTTTTATTTATTAATTCATGACTATAAAAATCAAACAATTAGTATTTACAAACGTGCAAAACACATTTTCTCATACTAGTTTCTCTAAGTGCATTTATACAAAGTAACAAAGTCACTCACGTGTAATTAGATCTTGAAAAAAAAAAGAAATAAATTGGATCAAATATCTAAAATATACGGTTAGTGATATGCTATACTTTTACTACGTGGAGTGGCTTTGACGTGCCATTTTGAATTTGTGATTTTATAAATTATTGCCATATTTCTCTCTGGTTTTCTTTAAAAAAAAAATAAAAATAAAAATAAAATTACACATACCCCTTAACGTATGTATTAAGCATGCATAATTGAGATGATTCTATATACTTTTGGACCATTATCTTAGCTGATTAATCAACCTTTGATTTCTTGATCGTGGCAGCAAGCTTAGGATGGAAATCAACTTTTTCCAGTATAATTGGTTTATGTATTGACAACTTGGAAAAGAAAAGAAAAGGATGATCTGATTATGAAACGCGTTTTGAGAAATTAGGTGGAAATTAAGTCATGTTCCATCTTTCATATACAGAACGCATTTGGGTAGACAGAGAGGGAAGAAAAAGTTCCCAAGGTGACACTATAAATAAGATCAATAATGGAAAAGGTGAAGTTCCAAAGGTACAAAAAAGGTGCATGGATCAAAGTACTCTCAGAAAGAGAAAGGTAAATTGAATTTGTATGATCAGCCACGAGGAGTGAAAAAAGTGGGCGACTTTTGTGTTAAAAGGGCTGTCCAAGACTTTCTGCATTATATTAAAATTAATTTACCAGCATGCATATGCATGGTGGAGTTATTTTCCTTCCTGCTTTTGAGGGGAAAATCAGATTCCAATCGAGGCCTTCACATGTCAATTAAATATGCAAATCGTTTCTCTTGCCGAATTGATTGATCTTATTAATTAGATAAAAAATGTAACATTTCGGGTTGGTCTAATAATTTTTTAGGATCATTGACCTAGTCTCATCTCGTGATCACACGAGTTTCGTTCTAATATGAATTGTAACATCTCGGATTCCTGAACTGACCCAATAACTTTTGAATAGGAATAATAAATTTAAAATATTTAAACAAAGTTATTAGTAGCTTATGACCTAATATTTTCTCTCACTTCCGATATAATATATTCTCTCACTTCCGATGTGGAATGAGACATCACACCAAATGAATTAAAATAATAATAATAATAATTTCTTTAACAAAGAAGAATAAATTTGATGCCCCTCTTATGTACGTACGAATTTATTTTCAGTGAGACTGACAACCAAAACATGCACTTCAAATTAACGAAGCAATTAAAATTGTCTCTTGATGAATGTTAATTAAAATTATGATGGCCAGATATTCTTTTTGGTTTTTCGTTACAAGCACAGAATTCATAGAAAAACTATCAAATCTAGAACTTGACAATGTTTACGCATGGTTGTACTATTATTTCCAACTTCTTAACGAAGTAATTGTAAGTGATTTTCATTTTCAACCAGGCAAAGTGAAAGAAAAGGCAAGCAGGTTTAAATTGTGGAGAAATGGAAACATGGAAAAGAATCCAAAGATAAAAGTAAAAGGTGTGCTAGCTAGAATGGAGGCTTCTTCATTTGGCAATAAGAAGAAAAGGGAATACATAGAAAATAGAAAGCATAAGTCGTAAGAGAAAGATTTTATCGGTAAAGAGGGAATTGTGTCAATTTCAAGAGGACAAAAATGTTACACCATTAATACAAATATATAAAATAATTTCATCTATAGATACTTTGTATGATTTTAATTAATCACAACTTGCTATTTTTCAAAATAACTCCGTGAAGACTACAAATTGTCTTTTGGAATCCAGAACCCTGCATTTTAAATTCTATCATCGTTTGATGCCTTATAAAATGAGAGTTCATTGCTTTTAATAAGATATTTAACGATTCTACTACTATCGACTTTGCATTAACTCATACCTTCTTCTCGTTGTAGATGCATTAATCCGATTTTAAGTATTTTACAAGGGCTACTCTGGTAAGTTATATGTTGTGGCTCACCCTAGATATAGCTTTCATAATTTAGTTTATGCATTCCCAACATATTTGTGTTCTTAGCCATCATATAAAAAAAAATTTATATCTCTCTCCTACTTTGATAATATAGAGCATACATTTAAGAGATGTTTGATTCGCATTCGAAAATTTGAATTAGAATGGAAATCATAAATCCCATTATTTATATAGATTTATATTATTTTTCTTTACTTGTTTAGTTTGAATTCTAAGGAATTCATGATATATACTCATAAGTTAATCAATTTATAGGATTGTAAATGAATTCAAGTGGATTGGT
This sequence comes from Cinchona pubescens, assembly GCA_025175665.1. Taxonomy (NCBI): domain Eukaryota; kingdom Viridiplantae; phylum Streptophyta; class Magnoliopsida; order Gentianales; family Rubiaceae; genus Cinchona; species Cinchona pubescens. The sequence continues at coordinate 2,245,683 of JANKKI010000254.1, read as the reverse complement.
ACTCGACTTGAACTCGATTCGAGACAAGCTCGTTAAAACTTCTTTTTGAGTTATTAATTCAAACTCGTATAATATTGATATTCGACTTTTTTAACAAGTCAAGTACGATCCTTATATATGTTGTTCACCTTAATAAATTAATGAATATAAAATAGAATATTAGAAATATACAATTTAATTGTATAGAGTATCTTCCATTTTTCATACTTATTAGTTATTTCTCTAATTGAATCTCTCTTTTTCTTATTTTTTACATATATTTTGAATCATAATGTGCAAATAGCTTTCTAAACAACCATAAGATGCATCCACATCCCATCCTTTAACCATCGTAATTAAATCTATACACTTATAAAGAAAAACTTTAAGGCAAAAAAAATAATAAATTAGGATAAAAGTTACATATAAACGAACGATGAATGTATTCGAAGCCAATTTTTAACTTTTCTCAAACAAGTTACCAAACATTCAAGTTGAGTTTGATCATAACTCTTTGATATTGGTTCGATCTCGAATTAAATATAAACAATCCTCTCTTTTTAACAAGTCAAATTTGAACACACTTTTATCCGACTTGTTGAGGGTTGGGTACAGCCCTATCAATTTGAAATTCACAAGTCACACGTGGAGAAAAAATAAACATTTTGTAACTCTTTCATTCCTATAAAATGATTCTCATAGTGATAAATCAAATAATATTTATAAATATCATTTATCTTAATTTGCATTGCTTCCCCTTATTCCAAATAAACTAAACACCTCCTTAATTCTTTAAACTTTTTATGTCACATTGAACATGGTAGGATGTGTATTGAGAAAAGGACAAGGTCTAAAAAGAAAAAGAAAAAGAAAACAAAAAAAAGAGTTTCATTGGGAAACCCTTCTTCTCTTTCTTCTTTTCAAATTAGCACTAGTAGTTCCCGAAACTCCCGATCTTTAATTTTCAAGTAAAGACACAAACGACAAATACCCTACTTATGCTTAGAGGTTTAATTTAAAGTTGATGAAGATAATGATCTTTTGGCGATTCTAAAGTAAAAACATCTTTAAGGTTTAAAGAGAGATTCTCATCTATGTTTTTTTAAAAATATAATAGTAATATTTTATTCATTCTTTTCTTTGTTTACCAAGTTAAATTTTTTGAAGCCTTATTCTACAGCTTTATCATGCTTTCTGGAGATAAGAATGTTGGGTTTCGAAAATCAAAGGAGGAAAAAGTTATTCTTTTACAAAAACGCATCACAAAGCATTAAAAGTAGTGCTCTTTTGATATTTCTTAGGGAAGATTTACTTTTTTCCTTCTTCTAAAGCAGAAAAGTTGCCTCTCCTTTGCACAACCCTTACGTTATGGATCATCCCTTAATTATAATCTTACTTTATGCCTTCTCGACATTCTTTTTTGCTTAACATAAATATTTTTGAGTTTCATAATAATGCAACAATTATTCCTTGTTCTAGATCTCCATTGGCTCCTCTGCACTAACCCACTTGAGCACCATAATCATTCCATGTCCAGTGTTCGTGTGTCATGCATGTAAATCACATGAACATCTCAAACTAGCTTGTCATAATTAAAAATTGATTTTATTTTTTATTTTTTATTTTTTGTGAAAAGAGAAAATAGGAGCCAAAAAACAAGGCAAAAAATGATTTACAAGATGACAAATTAAGAATTGCTTGTCAACGACAATCTACATATCAAAATTATATTGAATTATCAACACCTGATTTTATATATTTAGTTAGATTTTGTTTCTTATTTAACAAATTTAGTAACACATTTATAATTTGTAACTTTGACACGTTGAATAAATATTCTGATCAACAAATTAGTGATTACATATTATATAGCTAAAATCACAATGGAAGAAAATCTGCATATTGGATCTGCTTGATTGTTAGAATAATTAAAGGGAAATTTACCTAAATAGTCCCTCATCTTTTTTACTTTAACCAAAATAGTCCTTTAATCTTTTTCTTTTTTTTTTTATCCAGTATAGTTCTTCAACTTTTATTTTTTTGTTGTTGGTTTGAAGGGGTTGTTTTGGAGTTGAGTAGATGACAACTTCGATTAGGGATAGGGAAGAGCGAAAGGGTTAGGTTTTTTTTTTTTTTTTTTGTAAAAGATAAATGTTTCAATTTTTTTTTTTTTTAAATTGTTATGAAGTTTTTTTTTTCCCTTTTCCACCCTTCAAATTAATGTCTTTCTTATTTTTTCCATTTTAAACGATATGGGGTTATGTGAAAAAAATAACTAAACCACATTGAGTGAATGTGGAATTTATCAACAAAAAAAAAGATTTTTGCGGTGGCTCCATTACAAAAGGATTATCTTGGTTAAAAAAAATAAGAATTAAAGGACTATCCTAACTAAAAAAAAGTTAGGAAATTATTTCGGCTAAAATAAAAAAGTTGAGTGACTATTTCGGCAATTATTCCTTTGTGTAAAATATTACATAAAAACTTTTTCTTAGCAATTCTTTCAAGATTGTTTTCAATATCTAAATGATAATTTGAAAAATTAATTGGTCATTATACTTGTTAACGATCAGAGCTTATGTGACAAAACAATGATTTATCAAGGGCCATATAGTGATTTTGATCGTGGCATGAGAAAGTGTTGTTCTATTCTATCAGAGTTCATCTGCACAGTTTCATGATATGATGTTTAGTTTACTTACGAATGAAGAAAAGGTGAAAAGATTATGCACTAAATTCTATGTAAAGCCGCGGTCTAATTCTGGAAAATGGTTTTAGTTGAAAAGTGAAAACTCAAGAAAGTAAAAGAAAAATACCCAAGAACAAATTAATTAAATTGCTCGAGTTTTAGTTCTACAAATATTCGACATGTGGACTGATTACGTTCGTTAATGACTGCGATGAGCAGGATTACTACTTTTTAGGTTATAGCGTTATAGTCAATAACATTGTGCGGCATAATCGCATTAAAAGAGTGATCAAATATTATTCAAAATGAACTTTGATGTTACTGTGCTTTAAAATGTGAAGGTTTATTTTCATCTACTTGTAAATTTAGATATTATCATTGTAAGAGAATCATGAAGCATACCTTTAACTCTGCCTAAGTACCCTTTCTAATTCACAATTTAACTGCTAGATGCGGTATTTTGGTGATGGAATGACGGGGACAAATGGCTTTTTTTTTTTTTTTTTTAATAATAAGAGAGACAGTATATGTTCTAACAAGATCATAAATTTTTTTTATTAATACTTAACTATGCTTTTATCAAAGTTTACATGGATTAGAATAGTTTTCATTTACTGTTCTCCACTGTTTACAAAAGTTCAACTCAAAAAAGTTAAAGTAAGCTAATTCCATCTAATCCGAAGATTATGGTATACCTAATCAAACTCTCAAATATTTCATGTTTTTATTGGCATAGGTTTTTTTGCCTCACATCCTATCTTACTCCTTGTCGCACCACTCTTCGTCACACTACTTAATGAATTGTCAAGATTCTATAAAGTGATTTTAATAGAAAGTAATTTTGACCATTCATTTGATAATATGACAGAAAATTAAATCGAATGTGAAACAAAAGATTCTTAATTGCTTTTGTTTCAGGATAACATTAGATAAAACATGAATTGAACATGAACAACTATTCACACAATAAATAAATAAATTTGATCAAGAAATTAAGACGTCTCATTAACAATTTTCGATGGGATGATTGCAGAAAACCATGCACGCAGGTACCATTCTTTTTCTTGTTTATATTAACCAGAGAATCATTCGTTATTTACATAGTCTAGGCATCAGGAAATAAAATAAAACAAACATGTAATAACAAACTAAAAAATTGAACAGATATATGAAAAATTGAAATAACAGACTAATATATTCTCAGTGCATCCTAATTACAAAAACTAATTAAAGTGAAAGGAAAAAGGGTGAACGAAATCTATTGGCCTATTTTTTAACCGAAAAGATTTACCAAGAAAATAAAAACTGAAAAGAAAAGAAAGGAAAAATCTTGATTTATTACACGAAAATCTGATCAATATTCTTTATTCTCCCGCTACTACAGTTCCAGCAATTTGAAGACAATCCTTCTATCGACATTTTCAAGAATCCCTAAATCATCGATTGACTGATCCTCTTCAACTTTGTCATCATCAAAGGAAATATTCAAGTCCAATGAAATACATGGGCTGGTATTTTCTTCTATGGTGGCTCTTTTTTCTTCTTTTAATAATCCATCCAATTTTTGCTTAATTGGAGGAGAACAAGCTCTTGACCTAGAGCTAAAGCTCTCACAAGACAAAATAATAATGGCATCTCCAAGACTAACTTCTTCACCACTTGAATCATTTGTTATTCTTCCCCTTTCAATCGCCCTTTTGATGCCCATTTGAGAGCAAAAATCAGCTTGCTCCAAATCTTCCACCAAGAAAACTCTATGAGGGTTCAAAGAGATTGCTTGTGCAAGTCTTGCAATGCAATTTTGTTCATTTCTTGATCTTTTGTTTCTCAAATCTTGATTACAGTTGAATCATCAGTTCTTGACGAAGAGAAAGTGCTTAAAGGAATGGACAAAAAATTTGAATATGAACCAAAAACAACTTTAGCTAATTCCCTTGCAATCTTTTCTTTAGCTTGCACATCAACACCTTGGAAGAATAACCATGTTTCTTCTTTGACCTCGTGATGACCAATAATCTTGATCTCTTTTCTTCTTAACATTCCAGACCTGCATTGTAGAATTGTACCAGCAATATCAGGTACAACAGCTCTTTGCCATGGGACTTTTTGCTCCAACGCATTGCATAAGATGTTTAGGTTCTCTGCATTGAACTCCTTAAACCTTGGAATGTACTCCATTTCCATGATGTCACTTGAAGATGCAGAATTTGGTGTGGAGGTAGTAATAGGTGAAACAGCTTGCTTAGGGTCCCCGAATGATGGCCTGAGCTCAAAGAGCTGTGAAGGGCTGTCGTGCAAATCGAGATTCTGTTGATGATCATATGAAAAGAAAGAAGTAGATGAACCTACGTGAAGGTGAGGATGATGAGGATAAGGTTAAAGTTCTTTCAAGTGAATTGATCTGTTTGTGGACTGAACTGCACATTGAGTTCCACTTCACTGGCGCAAAGTTCTGAAATTGAAAGCCATCATGGAAAGAAAAAGTTAGTTTTCTACGTGTATATATACACTCAGTGTGTGGATTTTGTAGTAGAAATTAATATATTATAACCTGATCATTGTTTTCAAGTCTTTTGCTTTCATCCTTGAGCCATGAAGGCAGGCTTGACATTGAAGCATCATTGTTAGAGATGTTTTTTTGTATGCTTCGAACTTCGGCTTCAAATTTTTCTGATCCATCAGCGAAACAAGTCAGTTGCCTCTCTTCCATGCTCCAAAGTAGTGGCTGATAAGATCCCTTTTCAGCTTTCTTGCTTCTTGACTCACTTTCTGAGGCGCCAGTGCTGATGAGATTACAAAAAAGAAGATATATGCAAGAGCTGGATTAGAATTTAGACAAAGTATCCTATGTTAGTTAATTTTGGAGTTTAATTCCAATCGAACTATCTCGTTGGGTAGCATTCAAAGTAAAATCCAAAGAAACTCGAAACTTGTAAAATTTCACAACGAAAAAGCCACCAAAAGCAACATAAACGTAAAGGAACATGAGGGGTATTATGAAAGATTATATACTGCAATCAAAATCAAACAGCAAGAAAAGCAAGAAAGCAACAAACTTTCCATTCATATATACTTGAAAACGAATTAAAGCTATGATTTCTTGCTTACTTTTCTGCATGATATGCTTTTTTAAGTGTTAAAAATAAATTTTGCTAGCTAATTAAAGGGATTTATGATCAAGTAATTTAATTTAATAAGTATTTGGACACAATGCTTTTTTACCTCTTGGTATTGAGACTGAGACTAAGATTGCCAGCAGGCAATGTAATTGGATGCAAACCCCAATGAGTTTCGAGCGAATGGTGGCCACTTCTGCACCTCGTGTATGTCTGAAACGTTGCAACTCCCATTAGCCAACATGTCACTTTCCATTTTCTCCAATCCCACAAAGCAACCTACCAAATTCCATGATCATGTGCTCCACAGGGCAATAGTAGCTTCTTCCTTGCTCACCAGAACTGGCCCTATAATCAGTAACCCACTTCAAATCCCCCAAGTATAAAACAACCCCTTTTCCCAATAAACTCCTCACCAGACATGTCAACTCCCCTATCTTCTGTTCAACCTCTTCTCTATGGAGATTACCAAAAGTATTTAGAGGAATATTTATAAACTTAACCCCCTTTAATCCTTCTATAACATGATCACCTTTCTCAATCTTATCCATTATCCGTCCAACTACACCTTCTAAGCTGGCAAGACATTCACCTACTATTACAAAACTTTTCCTTCTTTTGTTCATTAAACTCTCTAGCACAAAAGCCACATCTTCATCTTTAACAGGAATATCAGATGATGTACTAGTTTTTCCCACTTTAACAACAAAAGGGTTGTTGTTTTCTTTGGACTTGTTGTTTCTAAACAGCGGGGCGGCGGCTTGAGTAGATTGAGAACTACATAATTCCAAAGAAACAGCTTGTTCTACATTGCTTTTCACTTGAATACTAGAAAAACCCGCTTCTCTCATAACTCTACTTACACTAGGATCATCCAAGATGGATATGATAAGCTGCTCGAGCTCTATTTTCACAGCTAGAAGGGGTTGCTGCTGATTCTCTATAGAACCACGCCTTTGATGGGCTTGAGCTCGCTTAAAGGCAGCAACGAGGGCGTTGGAGATGGTGGGATATTGCGAGTGAGCAGCCCCCAACATGGGCCCGGATGAAGAGGCCGGGAGACGATTAAGTGCAACGTTGAAGCAAAGCTCTAGAGCTTTGCACTGAAGGGGATGAGAGTGAGATTGGAGACAAGATGTTCGAAGTAGGCCATTGGAAGTTGAAAGCATGGTGTTTGCAACGTGTAGTGGTGTTACTTGCGCATGACCACGCCTTCTAGCAAGGGCTAGCGCTTGTTTTACTATGGTTGCGCTATTGCCTCAACTGTAAGGGCTTGTTGCACTGTGCACCCTCCTGCTCTCATAGTTCTGAACGGATCAATGAATACAGCAATACAAGTACCAAAGTAATAACTAGCTACAAAGTTCCTTGTAGAAATGGAACAATCAAAAAACAAAAACCTAACTAGGGTGCTTTTCCACTTGAGAATAGATAGCTAGACAAGAAGGGAACTATCTATGGCTTTGAGATGTCTAAATCTTTGTTAAATCCCTATTCCTATATATATATTGATGTGCTCTTCTGATACACATATGTAGTAGAGTATTATTGAACCTGTAAATCTAGGCTAGATTTAATTGTGCTTGGAACGTGTGGAAAGAGAAGTGACTGAGATATAGCTAGCTGGAGAAGGGTGGGGGGGTTAGATATCAGATATGATCAGGTGGACTGTTCTTTTCTTGGATGTGAGGTTAAATTTGGGGTCCAAAGTCGATTCAGTAGCAGAAAGTGGAATGCATGTGCTGACAAGGATGAGGATATTGCACCAAAGGCAACTCAGCTTTACTCTCTCTCACAATGTATATTAGGATTTGGGATGTGGAAGTGGCCAGTATGACTCTGCCTTTCATGCAATAAGGCATATTTAATTCACAAAGGCAAGGCAACAGATATCCCCATTCACAATCCCATTCACAAGTAGTTATTTGCTCATTCATCCCTTTAATACAGAGTAACTAATATAGATGTCAAATTATTTATACTAATCGTCAAATCATTTATAAAATAGTGGGTTGGACAGAAATTTCTTTAATTTTATCAATAATTTGATAGTTACTATTAATCACTACACAATAGAGTAACTAACAAAGAATTTTGCCTCATCACATAGGCAAATCAAATTACTTAGGACCAGAGCCCCTAATTCAATAAAAAAGAAAAAGGTAGCTCCACTTAATTAAAAGACCATCCTAACCCTTGTATATATGCTTTATCCTTTTTCTTTCCCCGGTAGATTGTTTAGTTATGTTCTGATTTCAGTCAAGGATGGGCAAAGTTGAGCTTTTGACCAACTTTTGCTGTTTGAACTTTAAAGATGCAAACATGGTTTGTATCCAAATATGAAGGAAGACAGGAGATGCGAGGGACGGAGAGGGGCTAGATGGTGGTGTTGTGTCGGGGGTGGATTTGGGTAGCCAAGTCATTTTGCCAAATAACTGACTAGTATTTTATAAATTTTGAACAGCTAAAATTTATTTACTTGCATTTTCATCCTAAAATCTACTAAAAAATCACTATATATTCATTCAAATCATCTCGTGCACTTGCTCAAATCTTTCTAAGGAGTCTCAAATCTGTAAATGTAAGGAAGATATGTTTCCTGGTTCTATTATCCTATATAGCACTTCATTATACATTGGTGTACATGCATTATTATTACTACTATATACTAATGTACGTACAAATATAGAAGTAGAGGCACTTTATGCATGGGGATTTTGAAACTCGCAATACATTCCCCTGCTTTATCTCTCTCACATAGCAACCAACAGGCACACAGAATATTGTACCACAAAGTTGAAAGCTTTTGAACATTCCTTGATTTATTCAAATTATTTGAGAGGTTTCCAGTTAATTAAGAACAAATTAAATGGTCTGCGAATTTCTAATTCGGATTATAAGGTTCTTCTATCACATTGAAGATTAAAGTACAGAGCTTCTAAATTGTACTCCTAGTAAGCAATTCATGCACTTCGAACTCTACTCCAGAAACTAGAAATCAAAAAATATGTTCAAGAGCAAATTGGTGTAGTCCAAAGAGTATAAGTTTCTTGTTTAAACATTAATATAGATGCAACAAGATTAATGATGGTTTCCAGACCTAAGAAAGAAACCAAAGAAAACTGAAATGTGATGCCTTGAAGATTGAACAATTGTAACAAAGCTTTACCCCTTTATTATTTTTTTTTTTTTTTTGGGGGCTCAGATTCTTAGAAGAATTTGTGGGGGCGATCTTGCTTTCTTTCTTCTCTATCCCAGTCCCATGACATGCAAGAAGATAGTGGCCTCAATATTTATCAGCGTGCTTATGTTGGCATAGAAAGGAGAGCAAATGTGCAACACCACTCACTGTCCAATGCCCACCACCACCTTATCTCTCGGTAGTCAAATAACCCTCGAATCAAACCTACTATACAGACAAAGCAAACAATAGTAATATTCTTGTACACAACAAACGAGAGATTTCCCTTTCATTCCTCAATCATCTTTAATTGGCTTTTATGTATATATGCACAAAACCCCTGACAAACTTCTACTAATGTTTATTCAACTAACTTTATCTCTCTTGTCTCTTTGAACTAAAAGTGATTCAAAAAAAGAAAACTACTAACTTAAGACAAATCTAACCCCAAATGAAAGATATCTGCCAATCAAGTTAAAGAATAGAAGACACACACACCAAAAAAAAAAAAAAAAAAAAAAAGAAAGAGAAAAAAAGATAAAGACATTTTTCATTTTCATTTTCATTTTTTCTGTTTGATCTTTACATCTGTTTTGGCAATATATATCCCATGAAAAGAAGAATATATATAGAGTGTAGACACAAAAAAACATAAGAATGTTTCTTTAATGGGACCTAGTTGATGATCATAACATCGATAACATGACTAGGGCCCTTGTCATAATGGTTTGGAATGTACAACATTTGTGAGCTTCCTTGATATGATTACATACATATTAGGCCTCTTGTGCCGCCTTCGATCAACAACCATCATCATTCTTGCACAATGCCCCCCCAAAACCACCAAAGATCAAACTTACAGAGAAAAGAAAAGAAAAAAGGTTTTTTCATGCATATAGTATTCAAACTTCAAAATAATTAATATACCAAACTACAAATACATCCGTTTAGCAAAGAGGGGTGTTTTGTTTTGATCAGCATCAGTCAAAAAGTTTCTTCCATCTTTAATGGCCTAAAAAGACATACAAAGGCACAAATAATTCGACGCCAAACTGTTCTACGACACTGGAAAAGTGAGTGTTTGAACGAAACCCAACAGATGGTTATTCTTTCCCATACTGTAAATATGACATTCTGTTCACCTATAACTTATAACGGCTAAACACCTTAGTGTTCAAACAAGGCAACTGCAGAAAAAGCTAGCATAAGAGTTTGTTTGCTTGTTTTATTGTCGGGCCACTGTGAGATCAATATTTCTTTTTCTTTGTGGTGTAATCAATCAATTGCTTCTTAGTGAAAGCCATGGTATCCAAGTATTCATGTTCGTTATTATTGGTTCGCATGCAATGATACTATTTTATAGGAGATTCCACTGTATTCGAATTTTTAGATACTTTTTAGGGGCCAATTAAGAACATTTTGCTTTCCTTCCCTTGATATGTTTTTCAATTTGTGTTTATGTTGCACCCAACATTGTAATTCCAATTAAAAGTCATGTTAATATCATTACATAGTGTTAACTAGTCCAAGTTGTTAACAACACTACTGTGAAAATTTTTATGCAAGTGACCGTAACAATGATAAAAAAAATTTCCCGGGAAAGATTATATTTTCTTCGTATCTCACAACATTCATTTAAATATATAAACAAATTTTTTTTAAAAAATAATAATAAATAGAGACTATAATAAAAGCTAAGGAGCTTTTTTTTTTTTTTTTTTTTTTTCCCCTAAAAAAAATTTAAGAACACAAATTCAACAAATGGCCGAGTGTTAAATACATCTAAACAACATTAGTAGTAGTGAGTGTAACACTTTGGATTCGTGTTGACCCAATAATTTTTGAGCGGAAACAACAGATTGTTTAAATCAAATTGTTGGTAATCCATAACTCAAGAACGGGACAACACATTCATCCTTCTTTTAAGCTTTGCGTTCTCGCAAAACCCAAGTTAGGACCCAATAACGCATAGAACAAATCATCACATTCACCCTTCCTTTAAATTTTACGTCTACGCAAAACCCAAGTTGAAACCCAATAACGCATTTCACATACACTGCGTAATATAACGCAATACCACTAGTCTAATCTCACCTCGTACAATGTAAAAATCACACGAGATAAATTCGCTTTGATACCAACTGTAACATATCAAACCTGAACTGACCTAACAATTTTTGAACGAAAATAATAATACAATATCCCTTTCGTTTTCGACAGAGAGACGGACATCACAGGAAGAGTACAATCTTTTTGCTCAAGGCAAAGGACTCTATCATGTAGCATAATTAAAGTAAAATATGACGTTATCTAATCAAAAGGACTTCTCAGTGATGCTTTTGAGCTTCAAGTACGTGGCCATGTGATGCAAGAAATTTTCGAGAGAGAGAGCCAGAAGTTAATGGTATTTGGCTGGCTGGCCAAAGACCTTAAAGGTATCGAGAGAGAGAGAGAAAAAGTAGCTCTAACTTGATACAGCCTTCTCAATGCAAAGGTTACGGGACAACGTACCAGAGAGACTCCTTTCGCCAAAAGTCCCTCATTATCGGAGAATTCTTTGCTAATCTTCACAAATCGGAGTAACTCACAATAATCGTCGAATCATTCACCAAACAAAGAGATTCTTACTTTTTCCATTTATCTGATAACCCCACCCCTTCTCCTTCCCAACCAGTAATTTATGAAATACTTAAGAGAAGTACTAAAACTAACATACTGTATTACATAAATTACTTTGCTATTTCACCAGTCTATCAGAGTCTCAATGAGCCCATGTTAAGCGCGTCATTCGAGATGGCGTAACATATTGAAACCATAATCTGTTGGACTATTTCAATAGTTTCAAGTGAAATTGTTCTCAAGTAGAGGGGCAACCAAGCTCTCCACGAAAGCCCTTTGCTTTCTAGTTTCGTCAAGAATCACTGAGTAAGCAGCCATACACATTTCAGCATTTGAAAATCCAAGAATCCATCTACCAGTTGAGCCCCATGTATGGAAGTGCTGGAGTCAAATCTTCTGGTTTCACTTGATTGTAGTCTTGGCTCAAAATCTCTCAGCTTAAGAAGCAACCATGTCAGATGATTCTCATCTATCATTGGCTGTTTGAAAGGGCAAAGAGATCCACATTAGACAACATAAACAAAACAACTGTTGGAAAGCAGTTATTTGATATGAAAAGGCCAGCCACTTGAGTAGAGGACGCATTGGTATTAGTATTTCGTACAAGCATACGAACATCTTTCTAAATACACATTTTGGAGAACCTGATACATCTAATTGATCATGCACCATGATCTGTTCTGTTAGCACGCTAGAACTGAGCTTTATGTGTGTCAACTTTGTATATTCTCTAACAGGCTAGAGATCCATGAAGAAAAAGATCGATTTTCCAATTAATTAGCTAGAAAAACATATTGAAAATTTTTTCTTCAATGTTTCAAACGCAGGATTTGATTACAAACAATTGAACATACATATGGGAAGCATTGTGTGGACAGTAATAACAGCAGAAATGGTTGACAAGAATGTGTCAAGTAGACTCACATTTAACCCAGCCAATGGAGCAATAGCAATTACAACTCCTCTTCTGGAGTGTAATGGATGTTGTTCCACAAGAAGCAGTTTACCAGATAATTCCCTTGCAATTGGTATCACATATATGTCTCTTGTCCCAGCTCCAGAAAACGCAATTTTACAGGGGATTCCTGAACCTGCAAATATTGAAGCAAAATATACTGATAGAAAATCCTCCCATAGCATGATATCTGAGTGGATGCTAAATGACAACTCCAAAGGATGGATGACCAACCTAAAGCTACCTCTGATCCAAAGCTTGCCAATGAAAGATCCGAAGCATATCTTTTCCCTGATTGAGCAAAGGAGCTATTTCTCAAATTTGCTAAAGGATTGTCAAAAGGATCACCACCAAAAATAAATGGCTTGAGCTGAAGATGGAGAATGAAAACCTGAGAAGTTTACAAGGCAGGAGAAAATTATTCAAATATCATTTTCATATAGAGAATATTTGGCAGAAAAGAGTATGATTTGCACCCAATAAAGAATAAGCAATCAGAAAAACAGCAGATGAAACAGGAGGCTGAAACTCCCAAGTTTTTCCAATACATGTACTAAAGACAATATATTTTGTAGCCTTAATCAGCTTAATAAAAGTTGGTGGTGCAAATATGATGCATGTCAGAGCAGTGGCACCAACAGCCCGTTCTTTTCAAGTCCTTTCTAGGTATAACTTATTCTTAAATGTTGGGTTTTTCCTCCCATTTCCTAGCAACAAATTAATAAATATATAGATAAAACCCATTGCAACTTCTTGTCCTTGGAGAATTAGAACCATACTAGTGAAGGATTAACTTTTACTGGTAAATCAAATGATTGGATTCCAGAGGTAATTGTTAACCTTGACACCATCAACCATCTGTTGCCAATCAAAAGCTGAATCTGCACTGCCTGAAATATTGAAAAACCACATGTACCCAGGCTGAGACATTGATTTTGAAAGCAGAAAGCAGTGGGAAAACAAAATAGGAAGAAATTAGCTGATTTTTACCACTGGGAGTGATTTGACTAGATGCAAGTTCTAGAATGAAGAATGGATCCTTGGAGTGGGATGATTCTTCTAGTGCTATAGCCTCACAAAAACAGCGAAAAGATTTCTATAAAACCGTCTGGCCCATTATCAGACAATAAAATGGTAGAATCATCTAATCACCGTCATAGGAACCAATTGAATTCTTGACAATATATCCTTATGACAGAGAAACTTGACTTTCCAAAAAAGCCATTTGGTTTATGACAAAATATTGAAAAGAACAGTGCATACCTCTCTTACAGTTGGCCCATTCATTTCTTAATGTGTCAGGAATATAGTCAAACCAGCGTTGATTAAACTCTTCACGAAGACGTCCACAAGAAAGCTCATATGAGGTCTGTAAGAAGAACAAGGAAATGTACAGAACATAAGGTTTAAAATATTGATGGAGTATTAAATAACTGGTAATTTTGCAGGGAATCTGGTGTAATCAAGTTTTTCCAGATTATCATAGCAGATTCTGTGCATAATGTCTCTTTCTTATGTTTCCCAGAACAGTTCAGGAAAGTGGTGCTATTCTCCAAAGGGATGCAGAAGCCCTGCAATCTGAATTGTAACCTGAATTTTCATGCATCTAAAAGTTACTTCTTTAGATTGTGATAACCTCTCTGATAAGTTTACAGACATCAGAAAGCTTCATGATTAAGCTGCCAAAGTCATCTCTTAAGCAAAACAAGAAGTATTACAACATGGAATTGAAATCAACTGTACCTTACCAGAAAGATTATGGCTTAAAGACAATTTTTGAGGTAAGCAAAATAGATAAGCACTAACAACTTTGATGGCTTTAGGTATAAATTAATTATGTTGTCACCTACATGAAAAAACAAGTCACTATTAATGGTGGACCTTCTGTACAAGACTAAATTTGGATTCCACAAGACAAGTTGGAAGTAGCATTGTTTTTAAAATATCAATAGTGGACCATATCAGAAAATTTTACAAACTTCCACCTCCATTTCTTTTGATTTATATAGATTAAAGTTTGAAGTTGTCTGATCATCTCCGGTAGTCACTTAAACACCAAATGAATAAACAACTTCTAAGATATAAAATCTGTATGTATGGATGTACTTTTCATTTTTCTCCTTTTTTTCATGATTGCACATTTAGCATTTATGACTGCAGAATCAGTGAATGATCCAGCAGTTGCAGGAGCTCCAGACATAATATATAACATGCTAGTATGACTATTGACCATCCATGCACAATGGCCAGAGAACTGCAAATATGAGTATCTGCAAACTGAGTGGAGGCCAAAGTATCCCATTTATTCCCAAGAACAGTATAAACCAAATGTCACAACGACCTTCATTTTGATTTTCATTTCGAATTCCATTGAATTCGAATGGAGTAATACATTATATGAATCATACTCCAGAATCAGAGCAGTACAGAGAACATTACCAGTTCTTAGAATTCAGCTATGTAATTTATTGCAGGGAAAGGAAAAGTATCAGTATCATATTGCAGGAATAAAATAAGGGGCGATACTATTCATCTTAACAGGAAAAACTTCTCAATTATTAAATGTAAAAGATCAGAAAATGAGAAAATTAAGCTCTCACCTTGAAGAGATTATAATTATAGTTGTCTAGCTTCTGATCTAGAAAAACCAACAGCTTTCGCAGGAGCCAAGCTGTATGCAGCAATATTTCTATTGAGACTGGTGGTTCGCTAGTTAAAACTTCCAATAATTTATTCACAATCTACAAAACAACATAGAAGTTTTATTGCATCAGCTGATAGAAACTAACTTGATTATGAAAACTACATGTTTATGCATTTAGCAATTGTGAGGCAAAAGAAAAACCCAGTCTAACAACTCGCTGCACTCTAGTAATTCTGTGTCCTAAACAGGACAGCAGAATGAAACAGTCAGCGAAATGAAACTATGCATACTTTACCTTCTGTATGTTTCTTGCAAAAATGCTTCCATTTACCTCTGATACATTCTGGAATGGAAAAAAATAACAAGGACAAAGTCATATCCCCAAAGCTATGATCAATTCTTCAATAATCGGCCCTAATAGAGATATGATGTTGAAAGTCACACGTTATCATAATATCTGCAGAAATATCCAAAAAGGCAACATACCATTCTAAAATGCAAGCAAATGAAATAAAGCATAATAATAATACTTTGGTTTTCTACCCATGAAAGGGAGGGGTAAAAGCATTACCTTTACTTGAGAGAATCCCATCATTGCCGCCAGATGATGATCAATATCTGCAGGAATGAGAAAACAAGAAATAGTGGAGCATTGAAAATTTGATCATACAAATAAGAATAGGAAAACAATTAACAAGTGAAATTACCTTTACTTTCAACCACAACAAACAATAGCATCAAAGATGCCAGCATTAGACTGTGATTACTGGAAAAAATACAATGAAGTAATCCACGCCCTGCAAAGTACCATGACAAGCAGAACAAAAAAAGGAAATTTGTCAATTAGATAGATAACTATAATATTCCAATTATTTAACTAGACACATGGGCAAATTAACTTTATCTAGTATTGTCCTTTTTCAAGAATTTCCTCTCTCTCTTTTTTTTTTTTTTGTATCAATATTGTGATTCCAATTTAGAGTTTCACAAGAAATCACTATCTATTGCAATCCATAACTAATTATGGACAAAATAAATAAAAGAAAAGGCATTAGAAATTTATCACTGAGAAGAGTAACCACTAACTACCATATCATCATTTCCAAGAATTTTCTCCTCCTGCATTCATTTGTGATTCAAATTTGCACTTTCACAAGAAGTCATTTTACAAGTAGGTAAATTCAGCTACCAGGATTAGTTATCTAGCATCTTACAGTGGTGACAAGAGTATCCTGTGTAGTGCACATAGATGGAAGAAAGATACACAAGTTTGTTGTTCCCACTCATACAATAATTTTAGAGACATTTACAGCCCAAATCTCTTTGTTATGAAGAACTTGAGAGTTTTCATGTCATAAACGTAAAGGGAAGCATCATGGAATTAAATTTCACGTCTACAAAATTAATATGCAACTCCAATAGAAAATTCAAATCCCAGTTGCTAAAGTAGATTCATAGGACAAGTCCAAGACAGTTCACAATTTTATCCATACAAAATAGGCCAGAGGGCAACTGTGGCAGCTGTGTGCTGTGTAAATATAAACATCAGCCAATTGATGTCTTTAGATTATCACCACATTGTAGCCACAGAAATCTTTCTTTAAGCATTTGTATGCTACCCAAGAAAAAGGCGATTGGAGAGCCTAACAAATCATTTCAGAGATTTTAATAACGAAAAACAGCATAAAACAAAAGAGTAAAAGCCATCTTGGACCTCAAGAAACTCTGATCCATGAGCCCACTTGTTTGACAAATTATATGTGATCCACAAATGCATGCAGTTTTATCCATCTTAATGAACTTCATGATGACCAGCAAACAGCAGAAATAGGAAGCAGCACGTACTAGACATCTCTCTCTAACATACTGATCTACGGAAAAAATTAAATGTCTTTCATCACATTCTATCAACTAATCATTTGGCTTCAAAATCTTGTGAATAATGCCTCTTAGTCTTGCACTTCTTTAACCACTAGACTTTTTGCATCTACACATCAGCATACGCCATTGTCATATGATGTTCATAGAAAGTATATAATCTAAATTTAACTGGTAATTGCAGGACAAATAGGCTAGATTTAAATCTAATGTTCTTTCATGTTAAGATGCGATAAAATTGAAAGGAAGAAGAATACATATTGTAATATAACCACCACTTACCATTCATTTTGTATATCCTCCCGAGGCAAACAGCCAAAACGATTCTGCAAGTCAATGCATTCTGATGAATGAGCAAGGAGATAGTTCCTGGTGAAGTTTTGTAACCCCTGACACTGAAGATTAACCATATCTTCTGCTTCATGATAATGGACGGCTACAGAAGCATTCACCTGGTTAAGTCTAACAGATGCAACAGGTTTAGCAGCATCTGTCATGCTTAGAGGCATAAAAGAAAAGAGCAGACCACCACCAACAACATTAACCAAAGTTGTTCCATCGAAAACTTGGAGAAGACGAGAAAGAATATAGAGACAAGTGACTGCAGATGGACCTGTATCCTGAATGAATTAACCAAAAAATGTGAGAATATATTTCTTTTTGACCACTCAGACGCTATTTTTTATTTTTTATTTTATTTTATTTTTTGTGCACTCAAGTATTAACTCCATGTTATAATTAAACTTTAGTTTACTAGGAGCATGTATAATTTTCTGCCTCCCAAAAAATTCAGGTCTGGATGAAGTTTAGATAGTTTCTTGGTGAAATGTTTCACCAGATACAGCCCAGAAGGAGGATGGAAAAGAACTTAAAATGATTTAATCTACAGGAACAACAAGAAGGTGGAAGCAGACTACTAAATGATTTTCACATATCTTTGAGACCTAAGTACATGAAAACATAAACAGAGCTAATAGTGATGCAATCCAACCATAACATTATTGAATACCTTGAGTCTTTGCTTCTTAACATTGTCAATAGTGAGAGAGTTTATTAAAGATTATGTTGATCCTCCAGAAAGAATTTTGGGGAAATGCTAAAACTACCAAACAAATGAGGGTAAACAAATGTAAACAGCAACAAAATATCAAATCTTATAAAATCCCAAATAATCAGGGAAAGCGAATAATTCTCACACTGCTTTGTCTAGCATGCAATAGAGTTAGCAGCATCGGCAAGATCAACAAGTTAACAATATTCTCAGCAACAAGTTTGCTTAAACAGTGCTCTGGAATGCAGAGTATGTCCTTCAGGTAGTAGAAATCATCTACTATTCTATCAGTTTCCAGAATAAGTTCTCTTTTCCTTTCTTGAGAATTCTCCCTGCATCATAGTCACCGTTCATTGCACCTTCTCATACAGAAAATACAAATATCTGTCTTTGCACTGTATAAAAGAATATAATGATATCTACCAACAAAACAACAAAAACATATTTTACCCCACCTGATAAGAGAATCAACATGGGAGCACTTCCTCTTTAAATTTAGAATCAAGCCAGAGTAGTATTCTGAAACTGGAGGAGTTGTCAGGAACTGATAGACCATCTGTCTCAGCAACTTCATAATTGAACAAATAGGTTAGTAGTCAACTAATATTTTCAAATAACCTACTTTAAAAATACTAAATAATCACAATAGTACCATTATAAATGTTAAGGGTTAGTGCACGAACTGCAATCTGAATCATCTTCTCCCCATGATGGGCAAATTTAAGAGCCTCATCATACAGCGGAAATGAGACTACCGCATCCTGTCAATATGGTTAAAAACCATGTATTAAACACAACATAAATAACTAGCAGAAAGCATATCATTCACTGTTAATCTGTATGATGTGAACTAGTACCTTATTGAAAACAGAGCATATTGTAACAATATAGCATCTGAGAGGGTCAAACCTAGGGGAAAGAAGACAAAAATTGATTCCAGTCTTTTTCCCAATTACCTTGGTGTAGAGTCTGTAGACTGGATCATATGGGGGGAATAGTACAATCCCAACTAAAACATAATAAATTTCTATTCATGCTAAAATCAAATTTGCATGTCTTAACTAGATATTCGAACATCAATAAGTAAGTTAAAATTTTGTTACTGGTTTTTCTGGCTCTCGCACTCTTGTACTGAAGGTTTTGGGATCATACAGTAACTCATAAAACAGGAGAATTTTATAATCAATGCAAGAATGATCCTAGAACGAGCATATAGTACATAACCAAACATCAATTTCTCATGAGTTCATTTCTCAAGACCTCAAGTTCTTCTAGAGTAGGATTAGGGCAAGGCTAGAATTATACTTCGTTCTGCAATAACTACATGTAATAAAGAGGAACTTCTGACCGGTACAGGGTAAGGAACCTTAGCAAAATACTTAAAACAAACAAACAAACAAGAACTGAACCATATTAACAGATGTCAAGTTTAATAAACCTTAAAGCTTCAATTTACCTGGTGAACCTTTACAAGAAGACAGATAGTATCTCTATCTATTTTCCCACTAACTGCTCTGGTCCAGATTAGACGAAGAAAGAATACAAATTAATAACTGTTGAGAAACATCTTTCAGAAGAAAAGAGATAAATTTTAATTAAAATCAAGGAAATTAAGGCACACAACCTGAGAAAGGAAACATAATAAGGAATTAGATCTCCCCCATCAAAATCATACTGATGTGTTATTATGCTGTTGATATAACCATTGCTCAAACAGTAGTCTGCAGTGTTGACATAACAAACCTGTCAATGAAGTTGTACTGTATAAGATTTTTAGAAATAATCTCACCACCCCCACTCCTCCCCCCCCCGAAAAAAAAAAAAAAAAGAAAAACTCCAAAGTAAATGCAGCAGTTGGGAGTCTTGTTCCATTTCTTCCAAGATTTACTCCATCTGTAAAACAAATTTCAAGTCCAATACAAACTTTCATCTGGTCTGCTATTAAATTTTCAAAAGCTTACAAATAGCATGTTCATTTTCCATGTTCTGAATCATTATGCTCAAATACTGAAGAAATGGTGCCTCAATTCTTGCATCCCCTCCAATCTTCAGTATACGAACAAACTCTGCTAAAACTTGAAATTCCATAAAACATCTACAAACAAACAAACAAACAAATTAAAGTGCATTTGCCACAAGAAAATAATATTATATATCATCAAAAACCGTAAAGCAGTGCAGAGCTACGTTTCATACTCAAAAATTGATGGGTCATGCCGATCACCATATATAACTATCTCCACAACTGATTGCAGCAAATCTAGAACTCCTTCCTGGGGTAAAAATTATACGGAGAGGATAGCAGCCAAGAATGGGGAAAGGGTAAGAGATACAATAACTCAAAAAGTAAATTTTAGGAAAAGACAATAATCTAAAGTTGCAAGAAGATACAATCTGTACCCGGTTTTCATTGTCCATGGGAGTTTTGCAACTTTTATTTCGCGCAGTTCCTTTATAATATATCTATATCAAGAATGGTTCAAATTAGACAATTAAACATGGTTGCTACAAGAACAATAAGTACAAAAGCACCGACATTTACTAGCAGAGTATACAAATTGCGCTAAAATTAAATTTTCAGCATGCTACCATCGTCAACCCCCACTTTTCCCAAGAAAAAAAAAAAAACCTCCATTCTATGTTTTCTTCCAATGTGTTAGTTTCTTCATTCGAGAACAATCTTACCATCTAGATACTATATTTAAACCATAATTTTTCATCGCACCTTCTAATTACAAACTTTGACTTACAAATCCACAATCTGTAGGTATGAAAATAAACAAAATAACTGCGCATGCTCCTGAAATTAAAGGGCTAAAGAAGTAAAAACAAAAAAAAAAACAAAAACTTACCTGAAGTAGTGAAGAGAGAATCGGTCGATTGATCGCCAAAGGGAGCGCCACATCTTAGCCTTATTATATCCTTGTAATCTTGGGCGAGTATAACAAGAATTTTAAGAAATAACCCAAGAAGAAAAAAAACAAAACAAAAAAAGGGAAAGAAATTACAATCTTGAATCAAATACCGCCGGATGATATAATATATGCGTAGTGTGTGTGTGTGTTGGGTTCTTGATTGATATTAAAAGGGTCCCCGTTTCGGTCCAATAAAGCGGTGGGAATAGTACTGTAGGAGTAGGGGAGGGGGCTGTAGGCCGTTAGGTGGTGGTTGTTGGGAAACCCCCACAACTAACCGTCATCAGCAATGATAAGACGGTTGATTTGGGTGGTGATCGGAGAAGTTGTTTCTTCATAGCTTCATTCTAACGGGACGGGTTTTTCAAGATTCAAGAAAACCCACAAAAGGCCGTGGAAATTGAGAGAATTTTATTATACTCACCCACTCCCAGACTGAGAAGACGGTTGCGCAACAAATGCTACATGGGATGATAATGATAATGATAATGATAACGAAATTTTGCGTAAAATGTTTGGCTGATGAAGCGAGTATTTATAGTCAAACCGAATGTGTCGTGCGATCGTTGTCCCAACATTTGTCCAAACTATTCCAAAAACCCGATCCTACCTAACGGTAAAAATCGGATATTCAGACCCGTTAATTTTAGCGGGTCAATATCGAAACTAGAAATTTACATAAAATAGTGAACTAGGTATCAGATTATTTTGACCCGCTACTAACGAGTTCCCAATGCATAAAAAATTTGTACAATAAAAAATAATAACAAAATGCTCCACTTTCAATTTTACTTCGAACACTACATTTCAATTTTCTCTTGAATACAATAATCAAGTTCAAATATTATGTCTGCATGCACTAAGTTGTTTATCATTTTTTTTAACAAACAGAGAAGGTTGTTTTCTTCTTCGTTGTTTCAATCATTTATCCAAAAGGAGACCTCAATTTATGGTTATAATACCATCAAATGATACCATAACACATTTAAATACAGTCTATAATTTTTTTTATTTTACAGAGTAGTAGTAGGATCGACATACACGATAATATTTAAGATTATCGACAGTCTATAATCTTTTTATTTTTCATAATATCTTATTTTTTAGAGTACCGTAAGATTACAAACGCTGTAATTTTAAAATTTAAAAATAACATATACGACTTTAAAAGAATTTGTAATTTATTAAATATATAATCTTTCTATTTTCCAAATTAAAAATCTAAAGTACAAATCAAAACAACAAAAGGTGAACAATAGCCGGAAACGACTTGGTCTCTTACATCTGTGGATCCAATTCATCTTTTGTTACTAGCAAATTTGTTTCCTGAGGCCGAGCCTCTGATTTTCCAAATCAAACTCCATGTTCAGATTCTGTTGATGATAATTCCCTTAAAATTATAAATGGTTCGGACAAATAATGTAGCTATTGACTAGACATTACTGTTAAACACACCACCTCCGGCGCCGCTTCGAAATTATCCGTCATCGGAAATGTCATTTTTGCTCCGCCTTTAAAATGAAATGTTAGTTCAGGATAAATTCACCGACTTTTCCCGGGACACATTATAACAAGAAGGCCGTAATTGCACCAGATTTTCTATACCAAATAGCCCTACAGTATTTTTCTTGGCATTTGTTTTCCGAACTCCGTTAGTACCAAATCAAATATCTCACTGTCCAATACGGTGAAAGTGATGCCGGAGTCGACGATCGTCCCACCGTTTTTGCCATCAAAAAACGTAAGTTGTTACAATAAGTAGTTATCACAAGTGTACTACTACCACAATGTGATAATCACAAAATATTTATTAAGTAATAAATATCAGAATTAAATATTGGATCAAATATTTAGAATTTAAAAAATAAAACCCACATAGGATAATTACAAAAAATTTCAACATTTCTCGCATTTGATCCACATATTTTATTCGATATACAAACTATCAAATCTCACAAGCAAAATCCAAAATATATGAATTATGGCGACAAGTCCTCTAAGAAACAAGTATTGTCTTCCATGTATTATTATGTATTATGTCCTATCTTCAACACTAAATCTTTATGTGATAACATAACTTAATAAATAAGCCTTATACTTATTATAGGTTCAATTTAAGTGAGTTTTCACAAATACCTAAATAAGTATGCGTAACTGAATATGAAAAAATACAACTGAATAAGAGTTTCATTATCAAATATATGTACATGTAAAATGAGGTCACATCATGGAACCAAGTTTCATTCTAACTATATGATCCTTGAAAATCTTTGGTGGCATGCCTTCAGTCAAGGGATCGGCAATCATCAATTTAGTGTTAATGTGTTCAATGATCACTTTACTTTCTTTAACACGTTCTCGAATGGTTAAGTACTTGATGTCGATATGTTTACTTCGACTACTACTCTTATTGTTCTTAGCCATAAAAATAGCAACTGAATTGTCACGAAATAACCTCAACGGCTTAGAAATAGAATTCACAACTCTAAACCTAGACATAAAACTCTTCAACTATACACCATGCGAAATTGCCTCAAACAATAAACGATGGCAACTCAGCTTCCATAGTAGAGGTTGCAATCAAAATTTGTTTATCACTTCTCCAAGACACAGCTCTACTGGCTAGCATAAAGACATAACCAGATGTCGATTTTCGAGAATCAATGCAGCCAACATAGTCTGAATCAGAGTAGCCAAATACCTCTAGTTTATCAGTCCGTCTGTACATAAGCATGTAATCTTTCGTTTCTTGAAGGTACCTCATTACCTTCTTTACAACTCTCCAGTGGTCCATAGCTAGATTACTCTGATATCTTCCTAATATTCCTACAGCAAATGCAATGTCTGGTTTTGTGCAGACCTGAGCATACATCAGGCTTCCTACGGCAGAAGCATATGGAATGTTTTTCATTTGTTCCCGCTCAAGGTCATTTTTCAGACATTGGTCCAAATTGAACCTGTCACCCTTCACAATGGGTGCCACACTTAGTGAATAATCTTTCATCCGAAACCTCTCTAAAACTTTGTTAATATAGGTTTCTTGAGACAAACCCAAAATGCACCAAAGAGTTCAATTTCTATGGATCTTTATGCCAATGACATAAGATACCTCACCCATATCCTTCATATCAAAGTTTCTAGAGAGAAATTGTTTCACCTCATGCAGCAATCCTTTATCATTACTTGCAAATAAGATGTCGTCCACATACAGAACAAGAAAAATAAATCTTACTCCCACTGACCTTCTGGTATATACATTGATCCATGATATTCTCTTCAAAATCAAATGAAGAGATTACACCATAAAATTTAAAATACCATTGACGGGAGACTTGTTTCAATCCATATATAGACTTTTTCAACTTGCAAACTAAATGTTCACCATCACTATAGGAGAATCTTTCAGGTTGTTTCATATAAATATTTTTCTCTAGATTTCCATTAAGAAACGTCGTTTTCACATCTATTTGATGTAAATCCATATCAAAATGGGCAACCAATGCCATAATGACTTGAAGAGAATCTTTCTTAGATACAGGAGAAAAGATTTTCGTATAATCGATTATTTCTTTTTCTGAGTGAATCCTTTAGCAACAAGTCTCGCTTTATATCTTTCGATGCTGCCTAATGAGTCTTTCTTAGTTTTGAAGACCCATTTACATCTTATGACTTTTGCACCAATAGGCAACTCGACAAGATCCCAGACTCCATTCGATGCCATTGATTCTATCTCCTCTTTCATGGCATTGTACCACAAGTCAGATTTATTACAGTTCATGGCTTGTGAAAATGTTTCAAGATCATTTTCGACTCCAATATTATACTAAAACTCTTGCAGATATACCATATAGTCATTAGGAATTGCTGTTTTCTTTACTATAGTAGATCTTCTTAATGTTGTTCCAACATTATCCTGAGGAATGTGTTGTTCGACTGGTTGTTCAACAATTTCAGGTATTTGTTGAACAAGATCTATTGGATCATTATCAGCAGTTTGTGGAGTTTCAAGGACTGATTGTTCAACACGTACTTGATCTCGGAGAGTGTGATGAATAACAATAGTCCGTCCATGACTAGGAAGTGAAAAATTGTGGAACAAAATATTCTGTCTCGGATCTAATACCCAATGATCTATTATTCCCACTAATAAGGTCATTCTCAAGAAACTTTGCATTTCTTGACTCCATAATTATTGTATTATTAGATGGACAGTGAAATCTATATCCCTTAGATCTTTCGGCATATCTAATAAAATACCCACTAATGGTCATTGGGTCCAACTTCTTTTCTTGTGGGTTATAAACTCTCAATTCAGATGGGTATCCCCAAATGCATACATGTCGCAAACTCAGTTTCTAACCTTTAAATAATTCAAATGGTGTTTTTGGGACAGCTTTGGTTGGAACTCGGTTTAATATGTACATTTTCGTCTTAAGAGCTTCACTCCATAAAGATTCTGGAAGTTTTGAGCATGCTCCGCACCATGTCCAATAATGTTCCATTTCTTCTTTCTGCTATACCATTTTGGTTCGGAGAACCAGGTGTAATGTATTGGGCAACAATCCCATGCTCAGCAAGAAACCGATTACAAAAAGACCAGGTGCTTGTCCATCTTCGGTGTATCTGCCATAATACTCACCACCTCTATCAGATCTCACAATTTTAATTTGTTTTTCACATTATTTCTCTACTTCTGCCTTAAACACCTTAAAGGCGTCTAGTATTTCATTTTTGTTATTAAGCAAGTAGAGATACATGTATCGTGAGAAATCATCTATGAGGTGATCAAATACTTTTGACAATATGCGTCCATATTCGGACAACATATGTCAATATGTATGATTTCTAATAATTCTGAACTCCTCTTGGCTCCATTTTTTGACATGCTAGTTTGCTTACCTTTTATGCAGGCCACACAAGTCTCAAAATCAGTAAAATTTAGAATACTAAGTACTCCATCATCCACTATCTCTTGATTTTCAGAATGGATATATATCCCAATCTTCGGTGCCACAATATAGAGGAATCCTCATTCATAACACATCCATTATTTTGAACATGCAAAGTACTTAATGCAACATTGTTTTGCAAATTGTATAATTTGAAAAAGACCATCAAACAAAATACCATTCTCGATAAGGCCAAATTTATAAAATAAACTAAATCCAACATTTGAACAATACCGAGAATATCCCAAATGTACAAATTTTGACAATGAAATTAAATTTCTGGAGAAATTTGGAACATAAAATATCTTTTCCAAATCTAAAACAAAGCCACTACTGATAACTAAACTGCATGTCCCAATTGCATTCACGTGAGGCCGCATCTTATTTCCTGAATAGATGTACTCCTCACTTTCTATTGGTTTCCTTAGGTTTCGCAATCCCTGCAAGAAATTCGTAATATGGATTGTAGAACCAGAATCAATCCACCATGTGTTATGATTAACATCTATCATATCAGATTCATAACATACAAGTGAGATTAGGTTACCTTTCTTCTCAAGCCAGTTATGAAATTTGGGACAATCCTTCTTCATATGGCCCTTCTTCTTACAGAAGAAGTATTTGGATTCCTTCTTAATATCTCCTTGAGGAGACATATGTGAAACCTTTTCCTTTCTATTCTTCTTGGCTTGGTTGTTCTTATTCTTTCCTTGAGTTACCAGATGCACACTCT
Organism: Cinchona pubescens; assembly: GCA_025175665.1. NCBI lineage: Eukaryota > Viridiplantae > Streptophyta > Magnoliopsida > Gentianales > Rubiaceae > Cinchona > Cinchona pubescens. Next base: position 2,218,974 of record JANKKI010000254.1, on the reverse strand, counting down.
CTCCAGTTTCCATAAGCAGCCTTCCTTCCTCTTGCACACACAGGGTCATCAACTTATTGATGGACCATTTGTCCTTATATGTTGTAAGAGATATTGAAAGGCCCATACTGTTGTGGTAGAGAGTTCAAAATATAGTGTACAATAAAAGATTCAGACATTGTAACCTCAACATTTTTTAGTTGAGCCTCTATGTCCCTCATGTGCATGATGTGTTCACGCACTCCTTTGATCCGGTGAATTTCATGGCAGAGAATTTCATGGTTAGGGTGCTTGCTAAAGCTTTATCTGAAGACTCAAACTGCTTATCAATGGCTTTCAATAGCTCTCGGACATTATTATATTGATCGACAGAATCTCGAATGCCAACTGAGATGTTGGTCTTTATGAACATCATGCAGAGGCGATTAGATCGGTCTCACATTTCATAAAGCTCAACACATCATTAGGTTGGCTATTCTCAATAATCAGAGGTGGTTCATTTTTCCTGATAGCATAATTAATGTCCATCCACCCCAAATGAAAGAGAATTCTCTCTTTCCACAACTTATAGTTGTCACCCTTGAGGTCGGGAATGTCACATTTCATATCAGAAAAATTCATAGGTTGAAAAATTGCACAAATAATTACATACATGCTTATATCAAAAAATTGAGGCAAATTAACATTTATTATGTTTTACCAATGCAAAACATACTAAGAAATATGAATTACATGACATAGAAATTGCCTGTAGGCTAAATTTCTAATTCAAATAAATTCATATAATCAAAATGACGAAACTATTAAATCATGTTCCTTTCCTTAATTCCTGTAGGTAAATTAAGGAATATAATTTAATATTTCACCCCTTTAATCACACAATATAATATAATAAAAATTTATGTGGGATAAAATTTATTATATTAAAAGTGATATAATAATAATTAATGACTTATATTATAAGGTGATATCAAAATTACAGAATTACTGTACATACATATATATATATATATATATATATATATATATATATATAACAAAATGGAAATAACTTATATAAAAATAATACATTCTACAACTAAATAGTTTGAGTAGCTCAATTGGTCAGACTGCCTAACCTTTAACCCGAAGGTCTTAGGTTCAAACTCTTCCAGGCCTCTGATTCTTTTTTTAGTAATGAGAACTAGTTTATAGAATTGTTTTATTCCTAGATTCCATAAACCCCAAAGTGGTCCAGTGGTCCAAAGGTGGTGCTTGTCCTCTACGGGGCACAAGTTCGAATAGATTCCATAAACCACTATGAGAACTAGTTTATAGAATTGTTTTATTCCTAGATTCCATAAACCCCAAAGTGGTCCAGTGGTCCAAAGGTGGTGCTTGTCCTCTACGGGGCACAAGTTTAGGTGGTGCTTGTCCTCTACGGGGCACAAGTTCGAATCTTATCCCGGGCAACTCCTTTTTTTTTTTTTTATCAGATTATATTTAAATAATCAGAAGTAGTATATAGAAATACTCTACTAACAAAACACACAAACTACCAAGGTGGCTCATTGGTCAGAACATGGGCCCTGTGACCTTTCTATTAACAAAACACACAAACTACGAAGGTGGCCAATTGGTCAGAACATGGGCCCTGTGACCAAAAGGTCACAGGTTCGAATCTTCCCAGGAAAACTGCCTCTTTTTCTTCTTTTTTTAAACATCATCTTCTTCACCCCGTTTAGGCCAAAACGGGTATGTGTGACTTGGTTGCGACCCAAATGCGACCCGGTTGCGACCCGCACATATTTCCAGCCATTTGGACATCAAAATTTGCGTTTTAATCACAAAAAACATGAAAATCTAATTTCCTAATGATTTCTAACTTTAGTTTTCAATAAAAACATCAAATCATAAACCCATGTCCATGATCCATAATTCATATATAAAAATATATGGCCATAACTCAGCAATAAATAACACCAAATAGATGTTTTTAATCCAGAAAAAAAAATCATATAATCAATTTCAAATAAATTATAATTCTAGATTTTTCTCAATAACATGTCAACAGTAAACCCAAATCAACATATACATATATGTAAATCAAAGCAGAGGCATAAAAGCTCTGATACCAAATGATAGATTTTTCAATCTATAAAAACGAATTTAATTTGTGCATAATAATATCACAGAATATCAAATGCGGAATAAAATCAAGGAACATACCTCCAGCCATTGATATTGTTGGGTCACTGTAAAATAAAAAGAAAATAAAAATAATTTTTCTGGGTACTTCTAAACCTAGACAATCTGATACGGTGGTGTATTTTCTGATAGAATGTCAGGCCTAGGCACCCCCCAAAATATTCTGTATACTTATAACGTTTTTTTCCATCAGAAAACGTAAGCTGTTACAATAAGTAGTTATCACAAAATATTTATTAAGTCAAATTGATAAATATCAGAATTAAATATTGAACCAAATATTTAGAATTTAAAAATTAAAACCCACATGGGATCTAATTACAAAAAATTCCAACACCTTCTTATGTAATACTATGGGAACAGAGAGCATGTGAAATCACATTCAGCGAAAAGAGATTTATTGCTAAGAATCGTACATTTGAGCCTTTTAATAAAGGCTTGTTCCTTGGTTTCACAGGAGTTAATCGGATGGGTTTTTGGAGAATAAATTTCATCAACTTTATGATAAAATCAAGATTGTAGGATTAATTGATGCCTTGAAAATTCTAAAAAAAAGAAAAAAAAAGAAAAAAAAATTAAAACCCATTATGGATAGTGCTACCCCTATTTGGTCAAGAAATCAGGCCTGAAAAATTTTAAGAGTTAATTTTTGTTTGTTCCTCCCTCTCAATCTTCATAATGATGATTGATTATCAAATACTAACAAGAACAAAAAACATGAATTTATTCTATACAATAAAATAAGAACCAACAACTATTGCAATGGTGGAGTGTACGAGGTAGACTTGAAGAACTCTTATTCTTTTCCTCTTGAAATAATTTTTCTCGATTATCTTCGTTTGATTGTTGTCATTTCTCTTGGATGTTTTGCTCTGGGTTTTGATGCCCTAAATCATCTTTAGCAAAATGTATTGTGCATTTTCATGTTTATAAATTACAAGGGGAATCTTTATTTCAAACCAAGCCGAGATTCATATTAAGTGCTCACGTGACTACCCGCAACGTGGCACAATCTCGGAGATGGAGCTAGATTGCAGTTTGGGATTTGGCACCCAGGATTAAAACCCAGTTCCACCACATAAAAATTCACACATTTTTTAATAAATTATCACATAAATACATAGAGGATAAGTTGTTAAATATTTAAAAAGTAATATTTTCATATGTACAATATAAGAAAAGTAAAATTATTTTATAAAATAAATGAAAATGAAAAAAAATCATATATTTGACATAATTTCTAATTTATATATGTTTTGTTTTATTGATTTGTCAAATAATATATTGAAATTTTGAAGTACTGATTATAAAATTAAAAATTATATGTAAATATGATGAAGTTGGTATTTTTTGATTTATTTAATTTAGCGAGTCAAATTTAAATAACTCATTTAGTTGTGTTTATACTGTTCAATTTTGAATTTAAAATTTTCAAGATTCCAAACTAAAATAAGTTGAGAATTGTATACTAGTCCAAACCAACACCGTATCCGAAACCAGAACAAGTTCGCTGCTTCTTGTGCTATCAAACTTGTGAGAAACGAGGTAACATGCGAACTTCTTGAGCCCCATCTGAGACGGCAGCGACGACGGCAGGGGACCAAAGCCTGAAATGCCCAATGGAGTGCTTGACGCTTTATACGTGCAGCCAATCATAAAATCCTCAAAAGTTTTATCAGGGAAATGAAGGGTTTCTGAATATGCTACCCCGGATGATGCACCAAGTCCCTATTGAAAAGAATATGCACAATTTTGGGTACAATTAATATGCGAGCAATTTTGGCAGGCAGGTTGGGGGGTTTTGCAGCCTATGATCTTTGCAGAAGTGGTTATGATTCGGGCATAAAATTTGAAGTATTTAGGCCGTGGGAGTAGCAATCGGAGTAAGTGAAGTTGTGAGTGCATGGTAACCATGTTGGGCTGGTGCCAGTGTCCAAGAAAAGTGGAAGTGTTTGTGGGGGTGTACCAAAGCTGAGATAGATAATGCGGGCTCCAGCAATGGCTGGAAAAACATCTGTTTCCACGAGGGAATTATTATTGGTATTGCGGTATTTGAGATGGTGGGTTCTTGTGAGTGATGCAGAGGCAAGGTGATTGACTTTTTGCCACGGGTTTGCCGCTGGATGTAGAGTTGTGAAGTGGGAATGAATTCTTGCAGTGATTCGATCAGCTAATGAAGAGGATGGAACGCAAAAAATGACCAAGAAAGAGAACAAAGAGAGTAGAGAAGAAGGTGTAGCCATTGGAATTAATAAGAATACTGACTGTTCTGAGTTTTAATTTGGATAATAAATAAGCTTGTAATTTGCTTTTTTGTTTTTTGTGACCTTTAAGATTACATAATTAAGTAACTATCTATCGGCAAAGGGGACAAATATCAACATATATTGAACGGCAGGAAAAGATGAATTAGAGATGTCAAAGAAGGGTTAATTCATATAATAAGTAGGACGATTAGATTACATGAAAAATCTAAGTGTTACTTTTAATTTTTTGTGAATAATCTGTCACTATAAATCGTTGAATTCTGTAATGTCCTAAATTTAAGAAACAAAGATAACTTACACTCTTTCTAAAATTTTTATCACAAAAAAAAAAAATTTTGAATTAAAGATGCCGCTAACATAATACTACTACTATATTTTTTGATTCTGTTTGTGATTGGAAGTGACTTGTGAGTGACTACGGCTCTATAATGTTTGGCTTATTAGCTTGTTGTGTCCTAAAGAACGCAAAAACTGGGGCAGCAACAACGGAATGCAGGAACAAATATTATATTATCTACATATTTGGTTATGCCATTTATGAGTTTAATTTTCATTGATGGGCAAAGGCAAAAAAGTGGCTTTCAACGGCAGAAAAGATGCCACTGTTAATTAATGTCCATAAGGAAAAATGTACCTTTTTTGAGTGGTGGAATATATTGGTAAGCCTGGTGATCACATCTTGGCATCTTGCACGGCGACATGGATTCTTGGCCCTTTAGCTGATACAACAAGTGTCTCAAGGCTACTGATTATGCCTAAAATTCAACACATTAATGACTTGTTCAAGTAATTAATCCCTTTGCATATTCACCTTGATATAATTATAGATGGAACTCAATATGACTTAGCAAACACAACTTTATGTTAAGAGTTACTGCATGTAGAACTCTCAATAGGTCGAATATAGACTCGAATTTAACTCATTTTATATTCGATTATTCAAATCCAGATTCATATATAAATTTAATTATTTAAATTTGACTTGAATTTGTTTAACTGTTATAATAAACGAATTGCATGTCGATATTATTATTACGATCCAATTAGAATCTAGATCTAAATAAATATTTAATATATAATAAATCAATTATATATTACTAGTGTTAATTTATATGTACATATATATAATTTTTTTATATAAACTATCAATATAACTCATATTCTATTTTAGAATACATATATAAATATTAATTATGAACTATTTTTTAAAGAATTACAAAAAAAAATTTCTACAAGAATATAAAATTTCAATATAAAAATTTTAAAAGTAATAAAATAATATTAAGATTCAGATTCGACAAAATCTAACCGACCCAAATTTTATTCTACTTTTGTAGACTCGATCAATATTCGAATCCAAATTCAAATCCGATAATGCTAATGAGATCTGGGTTTGAATCTATTAATTCCGTCTTGAATCCAACATGTTTATAACCCTAATTGCATGTCGTTTAGAAAAAAGAGAAGGATCATTCTCACCAATTTATTCAAACTATTTATAACTTTTTTGAAATTGAAAATTAACTTTTTTTGTAAAGAATATTTTTTTGACATAAACCGGAAAAAAATTATTTTTCATAATTTTAAAAACTAAAAATTCTTCTAAAAAATAATGCCATTTACAAAAACAAAAACAGTTTTCGACTTTTTCATGAGGAAGGCCTATATGAAGTGTAGTTAGTGTTAATGCTTCTCTTAAACGGAACAGGTATTTAGTGAAGCCCACTTCGCAATCATCCAAAGAGCTCTTTTTGTTTTGGGCCTTCTTATACAATTTGAACGACTGCCGTTAACACAAAGCCCATGTCTTAAAAATCGAATAGTTATCCCCATCCCACCAATGGTTATAATAATCGAGGCTCGAGATAGAATATACAGTGCAGTTAATTTTAAGATTATCCATTTTAAAACAAAACCTTGATTAATTCTCAAAAGTTATGTTCCGATAGATAGATAAAGAATTTGAATTTCCTTATTTGTTGAAAAGATTTGTAAAATCAAAATAGATGAATTTTAAATTTATTAATTTTAATTTTATAAATCTCTCTAAAAAATAAATAAATTTCAAATTTTTTTTCAAATGCATCGATAACTAGATTGTTAGACACAATGAAAGTCATTGCTAGATATCTGAAAAATTGGCTTATGAATTTTAAGAATAACAAAATTTTATGTCGTCGTGAATAAATGGTAATGACACTTCTTTTTTTTAAACCAAAAATTTTAATGCAACTGTTAATATTGTTATTAGGTAAATATTTAATTAGACCCAATCTTTAATCTCACTTGTAGATTTTGTAATATGGATTAAACTTTAGAAAATATATGACATCAGTTGATATAAATAAAATTTTTTAAAATTTAATTTTGACTATAAGATTTATAAATGAGATCAAAAATCGAATTTACCTAAATATTTTCGTAGTTGTTAAATATCGAATTAGGCTCTTTCTCGCGGGCGTCCACTCTGGGCTTTAATGAAGAATAGACAGCAGCAGCTGAACACTACTAATGCTATTAGCATCAATCAAATGTCAAAATCCATTAAACGGAGAAGCCATATCCCATTATCACGGCCTCAGCATTAAAAACTTAGGAGGTATTAGATGTAGTGGTTTATGGATATGAAATGAGAGAATCGGAATTAAAATTAATGATATTTAAAGATATTATTTGGTTAAATACTATAAATTATTTTATAGGAATAAAAGTGTTAAAAAATACATATTTTCATTCTCTACTTATGACATGAGTTTCAAATTGAGTAACTCATTCCCATTTCAAACCAAACAAGTAAAGGAGAATGATATAAATTCATACCAATAGTGGAGTTTATGATTCTCATTCCGATTCTGATTCCGGATTATGAACCAAACACCTCCTTAATGTAATTCTCAAATTTAGTTATTCTCTTTTATTATTCATCTGCAGATATTTAGATAGATCTAATTTTTAGTATTTTTTATAAATTTTATAATATGGATTAAATTTTATGAAATATATGATATCAGTTGAGATAAGTAAGATAGTGTACGATTAAATCTCGAGTACATGATTTATAAATGGAATCAAAAATTGGATCTATTTAAATATTATTCTTGTCCATTACCAAAAATATACTAGAGGAACTGATAACAAAAGTATAAATGAGTCGAGTCGAGCGCGAATAATTTGTTATTCGAGTTCGAACTCAAAATTCTTTGTCACTGTGAGTTCAAATTCGAGTTCGAACAAGTTTTAAAAAAAAAATCGAGCTCAAGTTTGAAAATTTTATTTGAATTCGAGCTCGCTTGAAAATATTAAAACGAACTGAATTCAAATTTGAATTTGAATAGTTTGACTTTTTCAAATATAAATATATAATTTTTTTTAAAAGAATATAAATATTTTAGTAATTTTATACTTTAAAAAAAAATTATATTTGTGTTCAAAAAAATCGACGAACACTCAAATAGAATATACATATATTCAAAATTAGTTTGTCAAGTGATTCAAATTCAAACAAATTTAACTTGAACTCGATCAATTCCCCTACCCAATCATGAATCAGGAATACATCTTAAAAAAATTTGATACTGAGTATGGTGGCAAAGAACAAACTTTATTCTAAACAATATCGATTAATGTTATTTATTTTTTACTTGTAATTTTAATTCACGCGGTATGATTTATAGGTAAAATTAAAACTTGAATTTACCAAAATACTTTTCATCCATCACCGTACAACACTAGAGAGGGATTTCTCTTTTCCCTTCGATTATCAAAATAACACATCAATCAGAAGAGCCATTCATCGTGGGAAAAAAAAAAAAAATTGATTACCTTTGTCAGAAAAAAACATCGAATAACCGTCCCCGTCGAGTTAATGAGTTACATCCCCGTTTCCTGCTGAAGTCTTCGAGTGTAGCAGAGTGTTTTTTTTAAAATTTAAATATTTATGTAAATTCAATTTTAAAATTTATTTATAAATCAAATAATCATAATTAAATTTTATAAAATTTTAATCACATTAATTAATATAATTTATTTTATATAATTTAATCTATATGATAAGAGTTATAAATTCTTATAACAAAAATGTGGTCAACCCAAATATTTCCTTCTTTGTTAGCATGAGACCGACTGTCGAATACAAAATTCATTAACAAGCAACCAAAATTTCTAGCCCAATTTTACACATTTTTTGACCAATTTTTCTGACGGCCACTTAATGTTTGACATTTATTATGTGTATCTAATATATCGCACGATTTTTTATCACATATCTGGTAACACTCTGTCTTATTATTTAATAAATTGTCAAAATATTATAGAATAATTTTAATAGAATAATTTTAATAATTTATGTAGTGATATGATAATAAATAAGATAGTGTATAGGAAAAAAATTCTTAACGACCTAAAATTTGTAAATTTGGAGAGTAGATTAACAAGTTGTCTTTAATCTACATTTTTTTTTCGCAAGTACTCAACTCTACATTTTCATCAATGAAAAATACTTAGGTAGAGTTAATTTTTAGTTATATTCGTAAATTTTGTGGTGTGAATTAAATATTATAAAATTTATGACATAAGCTGATGTAAGTAAAATTGTATAAGATTTAATATTATCTACATAGTTTACAAGTAATATCAAAAATCGAATCTATAATAATATTTTCCTTCATCAATTGCTCAATTTAGTAATTTACCTTCACTTGCTAGTTGCTAACTCGCTATAATAGAAGTTGGCTTATATTTCATGTGAATCTTTAATTTAACACATGACTGGTGATGCTCCACTATGCAGTTCTAAACTTCTAAATTGTTCGTAACATCTGTCATTCCATGATTTCAATTGAATATCGAATTTCAAAGGTGGAATGAAATTTAGTGACCAAAATTCTAATTAATCGAGTATTATTTGGCGTTGAAATTCTAATTTTATTAGTTATTATTCAGCATCTCATCTTCAACCTAATTAAAGATTGAAGTCCAGAACGCTAAAAAATTGGCGTTAAAATTAAACTAATTTCAATTCAGGAATAAAGAAATTTGTTGAACAAATAAATCCGCAGTTGCTACAACTTACAAGTCACATGTATATGTTGCTCTATAAAAATATTCAAAATATACTACAAAAGAATCACAGGATCGTTTCTCAAAAAATGAATTATAGAATCGTACATTCGACTGGTATCACCCCGAGAGAATGATTCACACGTGAGTCACAAGAAGCATGATGAAGACTCCAAATAATATAGAAGTATTATATAATTATTTAATATTTTTTTATATATATATTATATCAAAAAACTATTATAATATTTTTTAAAATAATATTATAAAAGTAATAACTATAAAAATGAGTATCATCTTTGATTGATCGAAACATATACTTATAACAGTAAACCATGCACGTCCTTTATTCGTTTTTCCTAAAAAATAAATAATACTAATAATAAAATAGGAGTTTTTGACACTATGATTACTTCACTCCCAGTTGGTCACAAAATGCAGGGAATTCAAAGTCTATTTTATTCGAAAGTTTTCTTCGTTCAATTACTGGGCATTTCAAATTTTCAATCGTTTGAAACAAAAGAAATGGTAATGAAAAATCTACAACTTAATTTGTGTTTAAGTGATAACTTATGTCTAATTCAAACTTTTACGTATGAACCATAAGCAAATTAGAAACATTCACGTATGTCTTACCAATAAAAAGAGAGACATTCGTGTACAATTTTAACAATTAGTGTAAATATAGTCTATTGATGAGTAAATAAAGGAAAAATATAGAGGATCATGGGTGGCCATGGTTCCCGTTCTGCAATCACCAGAATCGGATCGTCTCAAAATCGAAATCAAAACCGTCGTTGATGGTTGTCGAAACCGTGAACAAAGTTGTGGTTTTGGTTCTCTATTTTTTTAGAACCGGAACAGAGTAAAAAAAAAGAAAAATAAAAAATATATATACTATATAAGGCTGTTAATTGGGTTTGTGAGTCAGATTTTATTTACAAAATTATTCGAGTTGTAAATTTTAATCGAATTGAGCTAAACTCACAAATATGTAACTCATACTCGATTCGCAAAATTATTCGAGTTTCGGACCTTAATCGAGTTGGTCCAAACTCACAGTATAAACATTATTAAAAGTTAAGAAATTAAGAAACAAAATATAAAAAGAATATCTCAACATCTCAACACTAACAACTTAAACATAAAAAATAATACTTTCTCAAGAATTAGTATATCTGCACATACAAAAATTGAAAAAAAAGTACTTCAAATAAATTATTATGACGATCAGAGTAAGGGTTTGCTTAATTAATAGATTAATTAGTATAGAGTACATATATATATATATATATATATATATATATATATATTTACTCATTTACTTATCAGGGTCGGAATTTATTCGAGTTGAATTTTGTGAAACCCAACCCTTGACTCATATTTAAATTGGGTCTAATATTTATATCTAAATTCAACTCAGTTCACTTTAATGTAAGGAACGACCTTCTATTTTTTAGGTCGGGCCAACCCAGCCCATTGACATATATATATATATATATATATATATATATATATACGAATGTAATTAAAACATTTAAATTTTTTAATTATTTTGACTATATATAATTATATATATATAATGTATATATATTAGATGTCTATAATGGTTTAATAAATGATACAATAGTGTACTTTTTTTTTTCAAAAACAAAGTTTACAATTGAAATATAAATAAAATGTAATTTTTTGTTTCTTATTTTAACTTTTATTAATTTTTTTTTAGTATTATCCCAAATATATATTTATTTTCAAAAAAATTAAAATCGAAATATTGACCAGAACTGGACAAAACTAGAAAAATCGCCGAAATCGCCGATTCTAGAACCAATTTCCAAGTTTCTGATTATAGTTCTAACTTTTCATGGAAAAGAAACTAACAATTCCAGAATCGCGGTCAATAAATCTTAAAAAAATATGATGGTTAAACATAAATTTATGAATGAATATTATAATATCATAATCTGATATCCTATGATTATCAAATACTATTACTCTTTTTTGGGAAATATTTAGGTAGATTTAATTTTTTTATTCTATTGTAAATCTTGTGATATAGATTAAATATTATAAAATTTATGACATAAATTAATGTAAATAAAATTTTATAAATTTAATTTGACCGTAAGATTTATAAATAAAAATAAAAAATATCAAATCTATGATAATATTTTTCCTCTTTTTTACACTCCTATCGATTGTATGTGCCATAACTACTTGTCATAATCATTTTTTCATTGATCTTAGGGTGCAAAGCCAATGGAAATTTCGGGTCGTGATTTATCCTAAGGATCCTCTATCAGTTTATTTCATTTTCTATTCTATTCTCTATTTTATTATCTAGTAAAAGATTAAGATTTCTGTGTTAAAAAATTTAATTATATTTTGAAAAAAATTAATAATTCATTTGATAATGAAATAGAAAATGAGATAAAAAATAAAATATAAGATCTTATAACCGTGACTTGTCAATTTATTTTACTTAAAGAGTTTTAAAATTATTTTGTTATATTTTAATAATTTTAAAAATTAAACTAGTATATTATTATACAAAATTTTAAAATCCAACTAATAATTTTCGAAGTAAATTTTTATTTGTACAAACTGTTTCAATTGCTGAGGACTTGGGAGTTTTCTGAAGAGGCACTTGCTCGGCAAGATGACAGGATCACGACAGAAGTACAAACATCCTTAAAAATAACAAAATAAAATGGATTGTACAGAAATTGGTTTTCCAACTTCCAATTACATTATTCGGTACTTGGTAGTTGATTCCAAACAGGACCAGAGAGTTTCACAATATTTTTTAATATAACTCCCTCACCTCCGAGGGCCCCAGGTCTCAACAACGGGAGAGAGTGGGAGATTTTCATCACAATAATTTTCTCTACAGCGGCTTAAGCCTGTGAGTCTGTGACAGTATAAAAACGACTTAGTTAACTTGTTCCCGTTCTCAGAGTCTTCCCACAATCATTCATCAAAAACCATTCTTGAGAGAGAAAGAAAGACTAGAGGGCCAATGGAGGAAGAGAAAAGATCAAGATTCAAGAGAATATGTGTCTACTGCGGTAGCAGTTCAGGCAAGAAAGCCAGCTATCAAGAGGCTGCTATTGAGTTGGGAAAAGAACTGGTCTCATACACATTAGATGTGTATAAGAGACTTCATTAACATTTTTTTTTTTTGGGGGTTTTTTGTTTTTTTTTAAAAGCAGCCCTTTCTGGTTAAAAAAAAATGACTCGTTTTTTGTTTTCAGTTTCGAACCATTTATTCCAGAGTTCGAAAAAATGTTATATGTTATTTGCTTTGCAAGTAAATCGGTGCATTATTTATCTCCCTGATGAAATTTCTACCAAAATATTACTTTTTTTTTTTTTTTGGTCTTGTTGGTTCTTGGCCTTCAAAACTTCGGTCCATGTTTTCTGTGTTGTTTCACCTTCCATTCTCAAAACACATACTTTTCAAAAGTGGGCAGATGGTTCTTGAAAAACAAAGATGGGAAGGATTAGGGTTTATGTTAAGTTTTGCATGAGAGAGAGAGAGAATGAGGAAGAAAGATTGCTAGCTGTAACCCTTCTGTCAGTTAAGCAGCCTTCTTGCATGATCTCAGTTTATGGAATGATATTCGATTACTATTATTATTGAGTTAAAGAAAAGAAAATTCGTGCCTTTCTTAAGGATAGCCAAACGTGCCCCTCTTGGTATCATGACTCCTTTCAGCGTGTTCTGATCTCGAGCAATTACACCAATGGTCTCTCCTTAGTTCTTAGTACCCACACCTCTAAGATTTTAGTTTATGGGCTTCAATGAATAATATACTACTAGTATAAAACTACTACTTTCACCATTTTATATAAGTATATATGAGAAAAAGTTATGCATGCACATCATTTGTTTGCGTTGTTTTGAGTTTCAGTTGGACGATCACATAAAAGCAAGGTTTTTTTTTTTTTTTTAAAGGATCCTAGTGCTGGAATTACCGACTCATTCATCATTTGAGTAGCCTGGTAGGGATTTTTATTGTAGGAGTAATTTCTTTATATTCTTGTTGCCATGATTTTAAGTTACTCTACAAGTTGTTGTACTATGACAATTTTTGTAAGCATATGATCATGAGTTTGCAAGATGTGTTGGTGTGTTTTTGTGACACGTGTTGACAAATTTGTGTTTTTCGATGTGGTATTGTAGGTGGAGAGGAGGATTGATTTGGTTTATGGAGGTGGAAGCGTGGGTCTGATGGGTCTTGTTTCTCAGGCAGTTCATGATGGTGGGCGGCATGTCCTAGGGTACGTTTTCCCCTCTTCTTTCTTTCTCTCTCTTTTCTCCAAAATAGACTTCTTGTCTGAATGTCAAGTAAAGATGAAGTTTTCCGAAAGACAATCATCATTTTCCCCTCATATTTCTCGTCTTTCTTTGGTTTTGCGGAATGGGTTGTTTTTAGAGAATAAGTCAGTGTTATTCGTTTCATATGTGTTTATAAGGATTATAATTGTTGCGAAGTGAGTATTATAATCGTTAATATAATCGAAGAAAATTAGAAGTATTATTTATTTTAAATCATTTAACGATTTATAAATATTTATTTCGCATAATATGTAATAAGTATTCACATAAAATGTAATGAGTATTATTATCGATGAAAATTAAAAAAATTCTTTACTTTTTAATGTCTAATGATTTACAAATATCATATCCAAGGTGGACTGTAAAGAAGATAACAAAAAAAATTTCCTTTTAGGCTCGATTTTATAGTTTTCTTTCTTAAACTATGCAAAATTTTCAATTCTCGAGAAAATGAAATGATCTTTCCACCCAAAGGCAGACCTCATGGGATCAAATGCTGGTAACAACAAAAAGGGGTCATTCTTTTTAGAAGTCGGTCTTTTGTTTAGCGAAAGAATAAGGTTGTACATACAGTAAAAGGTACTACCAACTTGTCTGTTTTAACAGTTTCTTAAAGAACTTTTACTAGTCATCTATTAGAGCTTTTGGGCAGTTACAATCAGTAAAGTGAAGTAATCCCATTTTTTGGACTGTACATTGTCAGTCTAACGATGGAAAAATGGTTTGTTCGATGGCCTAAACCTTTTAGGCACTGATTCAAACATTTCCTATAGTTTGATTGTGAAAAAGGACAACTTCAAATGGACAGTCTATTTAGGACTACACAAAATTAAGGTTTCTGCAGCCATATGCCCAGCCACAGCCGTAGATGGGTTAAAAAATAGGATGATCTATTTTCAGCCATCGTCTGGTCTAATTGTTCATTTTTCAATGCAGAGCGAACAACAAAGAATGACTCGTTCAATTGGAGATGAAGTTGCTCTAAATCTATAGAATTGACAAGGACTTCTTGATTTATTGTCCAAAATAGATTTTGCGTATAGATAGCTGACTAATGCACTGTTATTTTGCTTCTGTTGCAGAGTCATACCAAGGACTCTCATGCCAACAGAGGTATGATCAGAAATTTTAGATGAAATTTTTTTCATGGGCTTTGCTTGATGTTTTACTTTTATTGTTAATTATGTTGGCCTAAACTTAGAATTATTGTACTTACTGAGTTTCAGTTTGATTTGTGTGGATATGCTGATATAAATTTTGGTATTTTGGCATGAAATGTTACACAGATAACAGGTGAAAAAATTGGAGAAGTTAGAGCCGTATCAGATATGCATCAGAGGAAGGCCGAGATGTGCGCGTCAAGCTGATGCTTTCATTGCCCTCCCTGGTATACGATTGCACCTTGCTTAATTTTGTCTAGTTGATACTATTTGAAATCTGAATATGAACTATGTGAAAAATGGTAAATTTTTCATTTGCATTGATGTTTGAATTTCTGAATACCAGGTGGATATGGCACACTTGAAGAGCTACTTGAAGTCATCACATGGGCTCAGCTTGGCATCCACTGTAAACCTGTAAGCAACTTGCCTTTTCTTTGTATTTGCTAGGTCATGCTAAGCTATAAAGTACAATATATCAATGGATATTGATTTGAAGGAACATTTCATTGGTGAGGTGTTTTTTGTATAGATGCTTAACGAGTTAACGCTACATAATGTGTGTGAATATCCTTGCTATAGAATTTTGAGAGAGAGATTTCGTGACCAATTTTCATTCAATGTGAATAAAATCAACTTGTGGAAAGTATTGCTATCATCATAGTGTTAAAAGCAAGTTCTTTGACGAAATCGTACGTTCTTGATCCTAAAAGAAGCTCAATGTTTCAAAAAGAAAATGTTGACCTTTATTTAACTTTCTATAATCAGCATTTTAACTCTGGCAATTTCAACTTGTGGAATTTACACGTTTTACTTTGGTGTTGAACACCTCAAAATCAATGTACCAAAAGACAAATCCGAAAAATTCCACAGCCTGACATGCCGTGTTTTTGTGTTTCTCAATAAGTCATTCGCTCAATCTTTTTTGTAATTCATTCCTGTTTGAGTTCTTCATACTTGAAAAGCATGTTTGTGGGGATTTTGGTCAATGATCCTTATCAAGTGAAATCAAATGCTACAAGAAAGGTATCAATACATGTGGTACTTGTTCCGAACTTCCGTTTCACATGGAAAGATAAACAGATTTGGCATTCAATCATGATCATATACAAATTGATTGTAGATTTCATTGGTGGATTTCCTTTTGAATTTGAGGGACGAAGTTATAAAATACCAGTAATTAACATGTAAATGCTGGTCTAACAATAGGTGTTCTACTATGCATGCTTTTCGTAATTAACAAGTATTATTAGTAGTAATTAATTTAATTGATTCACTGACCACAAGCCTAATATATATGTCCATTTGATAACTAAATAAACAAATGCAGGTGGGGCTTCTGAATGTTGATGGTTACTATAATTCCTTGTTGTCTTTTATTGATAAGGCCGTTGATGAAGGCTTTATATCTCCAACTGCACGTCGCATAATCGTGTCTACTCCGACAGCCAAACAGTTGGTCAGAGAACTTGAGGTACCATTATAATATAGAATTATAGATAATGCTCATTTTAATTGATAGTTATTGTTGGTATAAATACATATAATCTGAAAGTACAAATCTCAAACTAGTTTCTAAGTTGCATTTTCTCAATGTCTTGTTCTTGACTTGGAGGGCCACATTTGTATGTGACTGTCTAAATTAAGCAGTAGTCCTTTTTTGGCTTTGGGATCATGATTCATGATTATTATTATGACCCACATGAAAAAATGAATGAATTTGTTCCTAAATGTCATCGATAAATCACCTGTGTTGTGTGACTTGGTAACTTCAGACACAAGTGGTCTTACAAAGTGAATGTTCACTTTTGATGTCGGCTGACTTTTTAAATGTTACTACTACTAAGTAGTAATTAAAAGATAAGATTGACCAAGCAAGAATTATTTAGTTGATTAATCTAAAGTTGTGTGAACTTTGCTTTATTAATTCTTGATTTTACGTTGTTTATCAGGAATATGTTCCAGAGTATGATGAAATTACGTCAAAATTGAGTTGGGAAGAAGTGGAAAGACTAAATAATTACGTACCCGACTCTGGAGTTCCTACATAATTAAAGCATGTTGAAGCCACGGAAGACTTTATCTTTTTTAATTTAGCATTTTGGGCCGTATATATAAAAACACTTGTGTTGAATATATAGTTCCACTTATACCGTGGTTAATGCTGTAGGTTTCAGACAAGGAGGGTATAAAAATATTGTCTCTGTTTTTTTTTTTTTGTTTCCCTGTTTTGTGGATCCATGGAGGAATCAGTCATATATTCGTCTGAACTATTATTTCCTCCTCGACTTATATAGTATCGTACTACTTTCTAGTAGTATTTATGTTCGAGAAAAGCCTAATTAAAATAGAGCAGTGCTTGGTACAATGGTAATGCATTAAAAGGATATTCCTTACTTAGAAAATCAGCCCTTAATAAAATAAAACAATTATGGTTGGTGTATCAGCTTAACAGACCATATAAGAATGTTTAAAAATAGAGAGATATTTGATGTAATTGGAGTGTCTAAACACTTGAAAAGTTTCAAGACAGTGACTGGGTAGGACCAGCCCTGGTCGGCAGTATTTTGACATACTGACCACATATCTACAAATATGGGAAATTCTTACGTGAATCGAATTTATGGCATAGGATCGTGGATTTTTTTAGATCATATTTTTTTACATCAAGTATGAAATTTTTTTTTTTTGGTCAACAACTACTGATTGTTTAATGTCTCAACCAACAGGAGTCTGCTATTTACAATGTAGGGCCTATTTTTTTAAATAGAATGAACCTTTTATTTCTTAGAAGTATGGGTCCTATATTCCAAATGGAATGCTCTCATTGGTTGAGAAGCAACTACTACACATGCCCAGTAGTAGCTCTTGATCGACATAAAATTTCTCGATATGGAGAAATATGGATCAAAAGATCCGTAGTACTATATAATGGATCCGATTTATGTAAGAATTTTTTCACAAATAAAATGGATAAACAAAATATTATTAACAAAAACAAAAAATACGGAAAAAAAAACTTTAAACTTTTAATTAAACTAATGTTTAATTATTAGAGTTAACTGTAGTTTGCACCCTTAAATTTTGATGTTTTGCACTTTATACTGAAAAACATCAATTTTGATAATTAATCACGTCCAATTTTTAAATTTTAGTATATTACATCAGTTAACACTATTAATGACTCATATATCTTCATTATTTTACCTAAAATTTAAAAATACTTGATTGTTGACAAATAAATTAAGTCGTATATATGATCAAATAAACCTTTTTTTAATGACTCATAATCATACAAGTCTAAATATTTGTATAAGACACTACTTTGTGTGTGTTATTATAAGTGTGTAGTATTTTGTTATAACGTTGATACATAACTAATATAATGTTTAGAATATTTCATTACAAACAAACAAACAAATCAAACCTTATTTCCATTAAGTATGGTTAGTTGCATGAATCCTATGAGGTCAGCTGCATGAATCCTACTACGCCATTACACTCTGTCATGGACCATATTTTTCTTAATTTCTAGATGAACTATATCTTTTTTACAAGTTACCCACCAAGTCTTTTTGATCTTTCTCTACATCTCTTATGTTGACTACTCTCTCTAATTCTACTCGCGTAACAGGAGTTTCTATTGACCGTCTAACCACGTCAAGCATGTTTCTCTCATTTTCTCATCAATAGGTGCTACTCCAATCTTACCACGAATATGCTCATTGCGCATCTTTTGTACGGATCCATCCTAGTATATCCAAACATCCATATTAACATTCACATTTCTGCTACTCTCATTTTTTGATCATGTGTGCAATTCATTACTCAACATTCAGACTATAAAACATCATTGGTCTAATTTACGTTCTACAAAATTTATCCTTAAGTCGTAAAAGAATTTTGCTATCGCATAATATTCTCGATATCATTCTCCATTTAGTGCAACCCACTTCTATCTGATGTGTACCATCTCTATCTAGATGACTATCACTCTAAAGAATTGAATCTAAATAGTTAAATTTTTTATTTATGGGTATTTTTTGATTTTCGATGAAAAATGTTGTTTGTATTAGTATAAACGATCATGATTATGGGATTAAATGTGAGTTAATAATTAAGGGTAATTTAAGTAGGTAAAATAATGAGGATATAGAAGACACTAAAAATGTTCACCAGAGCAATATGTTAAAAACTAGAAGTTGGAGGTGATTAACTGCTAAAATTAATATTTTGGGGACAAAGTGTAAAATTATCATAATTTAGGGTACAAACCGCAATTAACCAAATTATTATATTTAGAATTCTCGATAATGAAATTAAACTTTAAATACGGAAATAGATAAATCATGGAAATAAATTATTGCAGAATATTTAACTTACTATACACACTTTCTATTTTGTTTTCTTTGCTTTTCCTAAAATAGTGCAATATTAATAGGGAAATTTTTTTTTTTCAAGTGTCGCGTTATTGGCTTCATAGTACAAATTACACTCTCCTATCCTATAATAAAAAATGTGACTTGCGAGCCACATGATCTTTAGATTTTTTGTGATCCATCTGTGATCCGGGATCCATCACCATCCTCAAGGTGCATATCAGAATTTGGTCAACTAATTCAAGAATTATAATTGTGTTATTGCTGTAAATGAAAGTTAGGATAAATAATTCTCCGTTGTACACATTTAGATCTGTGCACTAGTGGATGGGGGGTGGGGAAAAGAAAAAAAAAAAATCCAATGTGAACGAGTTTGATTTTTTTTTTTTTTTTTTTTTAAATGTGTAATGAGGTTCTGGAATTTAGGCTGAAAAAGAATACGTAACGTCTAAATTTGCTCCATTGATTCTGGCGGATTTGTTTCCTTCCTCTTATTTGACAAGCATGATTCGTGAGGGGATTAAAAAAAAAGACACAAGTCCACATAAAATAACCAAACGAATTTGCAAGAAAACACCAAGGCTAGTGGTGCTTAGAGAAGTTGGGTTAGACTTGAGACACTTTGACAAACTTGAAAACATGATTTAGGAGAATTCTACGATCCCTTTTAGAAACCATTCCCTTATCTTTAAATGCTTGTACAGTATAAACTTTTAAAACACATGATATTGTACTGTACAAACATTAAAAAAAAAAAAAAATAATTCCCTAAAAGGGACGGTAGAATTTCTCTATGATTTAATTGCATGCCAAGAAAAAGGGAATCATCAAAAGACATTCCCTTCATAATCATTTGGATCGCAACAATGTTAATCCACTTATTCAATGAAAATGCTAAAAACTCCACAATAGGACTTTCAGAAGATCTTACACTACACAAAAAGAACCTCTCTACAATCTCTCTAGATGATAAACAGATGTGGCGATCGAGTCTTTTAAGGATCTAGCCAGGACTTATATTGCAGCAAAGTATTCTTTACTGAGCTTGGGATCCGGCTTCATGGACCTCTCCCCAGGCTTCCATCCAGCCGGACATACTTCATCCGGGTTCTCCTGAACATATTGTAATGCCTAGAAGAACAATCAAGACAAAACGTAAGCTCACAATGTAGTCAGCCTTTTGAATGTTGATAAACAAATACATACACACCCAAACCAACCCAGGCCATTTTCTTCGAACTAGTGTAAACTTACATATGCAACATCTGAATTCTAAGAAATGCTCCGACGAAGATGGAAACATTAAAAGTGAGCCCAGAACTTTTTATCTTTACATCTTGGAGTGGTGCAAATAAAAATATTACCTGGAGTGTTCTCAGTGTTTCATCGACACTCCTACACCAATTGCAAGATTGTTAATGGTGGAGTGTTGAATAACTCCTTCCTTATCAATGATAAAAAGTCCTCTTAATGCAATTCCCTGAAATTGCACGAGCAACAAAGAGTGTGATCTTTAGACTTAGATAAGAAGTTCAATAGTGGCACCAATGAACATTACAAGTAGAACAGAATGAAAGGTCAAAAGGTAAAATTAAAAGTTTCAGTGGGAAGAATTGTTAGATTATAAGGTCAAACATTAGTCAATGTGAAAAGGCAAAACTCTTTCTCCTTTCTCTTTTCTCTAATTTTCTCTACTTTAGAGAAAGGTGTTACTTCATTCCAAAATGTCGAAAACTTTCATATATAAGCACCTAAGGGTATTTCTAAATAGAAGTTCTCAAAGTTTGCCCTTAGTTGCTCTGTATCATGATCAACATGTGTAACATGGACACCTTAAACATTAGCCACAGTATCAACAGAATCGCAGCAAGTTATAGCATCTACAGATAGCTGCTGCCTGAGGCTTGTACTTATTCTCTCCTTTTAAAAAGGCAAATGAAACAAGATGATCTCCTGAAGCTTAACATGTTCTAAGGAGATAATCATGCCATCAAACTTAAAGGTGTTAGCAATTTTAGGGGTGCATTAGTATAGTAGTTGAAACAGATCAGATTTTTGTCACATAGGTTACTTGCGTTCAAGACCTACTTAGCCTATGGTACGCTGTGCTCGAGTGCTTGTTATGGTGCTCTGGAGGAAGAAACAAGCAAAGAGAGAAATATACCTGGTCAGGGATCAATACATTATATGACTTCGAAATTGACTTGGTGACATCAGAAATTAATGGATAGTTCAAATCACCTAACCCCCCAGACTTTCTGTCTGTCTGGATCCATGAAAGATGGGAGAACTGCAGGAACAATAACATAAACTTGTTAAAGTAAACAGACAAGTTTCAACATTAGAGAAGAGTGCAATACAGTTGTTACAACCCAAAGATGTAGATGATCATGCAATTCAGACCTACAAGCAAATCCAAATTACATGACAAAAGAAAATTTGAACTTACATCATTCAATTCCCAGTAGACATTGAATTAATAGAAATACATGATTAATAGGTTACTACACAACACATGGATAAGAGTATCAAAAAATCCAATTCAGTCACTAGTGACTGGCCTCACAATTCACTGGAGTATGCATCAGATTCATTAATGAGGATAAGCTCCAAGTTGTGCAGTTAGCAGACTACTATACTTCAATTGGCTATAGAAGACCACAAGCAATAACAAAAATTTCACAATCTGATTTTATGGGTAGAAACACAAGAAACAAAGTTTTCGCAAAGAAGAATGGACACCACTATTTTGCATTATCATATAAATGAATCAGATGATCCTATTAGCAGCAGATATTTCATAGTGAAGTATTATGGGCATAACAATCTTCAAGCAGATGGTGGGAACAATACTTACCACACTGTCTACCGAAACACCAAGAACTTCTGTGTTCAACTTCCGAAATTCACTTCATAACGGTCACTAAAAGCAGTGATTTCTACAGAACATCACACCGCCATTATCAATAAACATTTTGTACTCTTGACCAGCAAATGTAAAATACCAGAGCAAATCCCATCTTTGCTTATTGTAGACTCACCAGTGGGGCAAACAAATGTGAAGTCCAGTGGATAGAAAAATAGGATCACATATTTCTTCCCAATATACTCGGAGAGTTTAACCTGAAAAAAAAAAATCTAATAAAGACTACACAACTCCATGTATATTTCAACTACATGTGCAAAGCTTAAAATCTTGTCATCAGTTGCCTTTTCTATTTCCAATCATTAAACTAAACATATTTGCAATAAAAGCTGAGTATTACTGAAAGCAATAATTAATCAAGTGTGAGAGTATTAGTAATTTAGAGACCAGAAGATAAAAAATTATTGACGAGGATGTTTCTATTATATACCTTGGTAAATTCCTGATCAAAAACAGCCTCTGCCTCAAAATCCGGTGCTTGATTTCCAACTAATGGAAGCTCACCCTGTGACAAGAAGATACATATCAATAAAATATCCACAATTTTAGTAGTAATTCAATGAGCTGTGGTAAGTATTCCTATTCAGATACTAAATCAATGAACTAGAAAGCGATACAAAAGGGTAGATTAAGAATATCAGTTTCCCAATCAAAGGGAATTATGTTGGACAGAAAAGAAATCAACTTTATTTAGAGTTCAAATTTTGCTCAAGTTATTGTGGCTTGATAGCACAAATATGGACTTTCCACAACTCATCTACTTCGCAATCAGTACCCAAACAACTTCAATGGCCACATTTTATGAATAGCTGGAGAAAATAAAACCACTTACCCTAGCCACCATATCAAACAATTACATTAAACATTCAAGACTAACGAATCCATAAATCTACCTGGCTCAAAGACACTCTATACTTGAAATCTTATTATTCGCTCCAAAAAATGAAATCTTTTCACCAAAAAAAAAAAATGAAAACACAAATGAACATCGATTCAGATACAAGATAAATTTCCAACTAAATTTAAGTTTCAAACGCAAATCCCAAAAGGAATTACTAAAAATAGCAAGTAACAAAGAAATTTCAAACAGAATAAACGGATAAGCTAAATTCGACAAATTGAACTCAAAATAACTGCAACCCACAACTAAAAATTGCATCTTTTGAAACCCAATAGGGAAAAACCAGCAATAACTTAAACTGAATTAAAAATACAGATGAAAATTGAAATAAATAAATAAATAAATGTGCGGGGACAATAGAATTCTAGAAGAAACAGACTTACAGCTCGGACGACGAAACTACGTCGTTTAGGAACAGAAGAAATGGAAGAGAAGGAACGGGGGACATGATGGGTTAAGGAAGAGGAATTACGGAGAGCATTGAAAGAAGAAGGGATGGAAAGGGTTTGAGAGAATAAAGAAGAATTGGGGGAAATGGAAGCCCTTGGGGTAAGGGATAGCAGAGCCGTTGAAGTTGCAGAGCAGGCCATTGGAGTTAGAAGCTCTCTGAAGTAGTGTGTGGAAGAATCTAGAAGCTTTGAGAGGGCTCCTTTCTCCTGCTGTCTCTCGCTCTTTGGAGTTGTGGTGGGTTCTTCCCTCTTCTTGGGTTTTATCGTTATGGTATTTCAATGGTAGATGGATAAGAGCACTTGGCAATGGATAAGTGGGCGTGGTGTTCGTGTCGTTTCACGTTTAGTACCGTTTGGGACGTGGGTAAAAAATACTTTTAATCCTTAAAATTTAATTCATTTATAATTTTGATTTTTAAAATTTTATAAAAAATAAATCACATCACTTATTTTTTAATTTTTTATTAAATTAAGATAATTGATAGAAAAATAGTATAATTTTTAATTTCTATGCATGTACCCTAACAAATATTTTATTCCTTATCTGATAAATGCTAAAAAATTACCCTCTATATTTCTTTATGTTGGCTAAGCGAACAAAAATTTTAACAAAAAATCTTGCTATTTTCTATCAATTATTCTAATCCAGTAAAAATTTGATATCAAGGAAAATTATTAAAACTTTGATGACCAAAAATGTCGCTAGATCAAACTTTAAGAATTAAAAGTGTTTTTTTACCCTTTAGGACATATAGCAAGAATCTTATGTTGTGATTGATGGATTTGAGAAATAATTTATAATTTATTTATTTCTTAGAGAAATTTATAAAATTAAAATGAATGAATTTTGAATCCACTCAAATTAAAAAATATTTGAAATCTTTTATTTTATATTTTTTAATTTGCTTTGATTTAAAATTTATTCATTCCAATATTATAAATTCCTCTAAAAAAATAATAAATTTTTCCAAATTCATCAATCCAAACACCGTATTTCCTTTTCTTTTCTTTTCTTTTTTTCTATAACTTTTTGGAGTAACGTAAGTGTAGAATTTTTTTTATAGGGATTAATTTGAGGAGAATTCTACTGCCTCGTTGAGGGAATCATTCTCTTGGTTTTAAAGACTTATACAGTGTAAGTTTTTAAAGCACATAGTGTTGTACTGTACAAGTTTCTTAAAATACAAAGAAATGATTTCCTGAAAAGGATCGTAAAATTTTCCTTAATTTGGATGCACAACTTGGTTCTTGTAATATATTAAACAATTTTTTTTTTTAAAGGAAAATCATTTTAAAAAGTATTTACTAAAATTAATTTATGTGACAAAATTAATTCAATTTATGACTCTAATTTTTAATAGTTAATTGAAGTTTATTTATTTTTCGCAACTATGGTGACAAACGGACGACTTTATCATTCTTTACTTTTATAAATGTAGTACTTTCTAAAACATATCTTTTGCATCCGAACTTTTTTGTGTAAATGAGTTTTTACATTGTCAGTCCATTAAAGATTAATCCGTGGTGTATTTTAAATTAGAGTCAGACAAATTACATTGCAATTTTCGATTAGGGGTGTATAATTTATTTTTTATTTTTGCTTTTCTTGACACTAAAATATCTTTTCATTGTGAAGTTTGATGAATTAGTGAATCATGGATGAGTAACTCAAAACTAGTTCTAGTTTGCACAAGTTAGACCAACAGAGGTGAGATCGCAAGGCCATTGAAACCTTTTAAGAAAACGAACAAAAATAAAACCTAAAGAAAGCAAAGGATTATATGCCCCGTTAGAGTTTCGCTCCGTTAGGGTATAATATTGTTATATTTTAAAATTTGTACTACATTATATTTAAAATATTAAAAAAATTTATGATCTCTTTAGATAATTATTCTCTTATACTTTAAATGATTATACAGTACAATAACACATATTTTAAAAATTTATATTATACAATACAATACTATATATTTTAAAATTTATACTATATAAGTTCTTAAAACTATAATTCTTTGGTATCCCAATTTCCCAATCACCGACTCCATATTACTATCAACTTGTAGCTCCAGATTTCAGATTTCCCTTATCCTCTTTCCCAACCTTTAACATGTTCACCACACTCCACACCATTCCACACCACTAATATTCCCACAAAATTCCAAACCCCTCATAACTCTCTCCGGTCAATCCTCCCCTCCACCCCAATAAGAGACCACCACTAGAGGTGGAGAGTCCATGTATTAATATCCACAATGCAAGAAACTCTCCACCTCTCCGCCAAATTCCCTTCCCTTTCTCGTCCCAGACACTCCCATTACTCCCCTCCTAGATCCGCCCCCTCCCCCAACACCACCACTGCCTTCCTCCAATTCCAATTCCAATTCCATTCCCCGCCCTTCAATTCCCTCGAAATCCGGCGACAACAACTTCCCTCCGCCCACTAGCCAACTCCTCCAAGAAAAACTTCTCTACTTAGACTCCCTCGGCCTCGACTCTTTCTACTGCCTAACTTCCCACCCACCTCTCCTCTCCGTTCACCTCTCCCAGCTCAAATCCCTCGTTCGTTTCCTCTATTCCCTCGGCCTCACTACTCCTGATCTCCGCCGCGCTTTCTCCATGTGCCCCGATATTCTAGATGTAAGTAAGAGGGGTCGTCAGATCTAGCTGTTACTTTTAGACAGTCCGAATACGACTTTTTTAGGCCCTCGTCCCTTGAAGGATCTCCGCCACAGGTCAACCGCCGCCCGCGCCTCCTTACTCGCGACGTCGACGGCCAGCTCCGCCCGACCCTTTACTTCCTCCAAGCTACCATTGGCATCGATGATGTCAGCAGGTGCGCCCCTCTCCTCTCTTGCTGCGTGGAATCGAAATTTATTCCTCGTCTGGACTACTTTTTGAAACTTGGGTTTCCCAAAAGAGAGGCGATTTCGCTCTTTCGGAGGTTTCCCTCGTTGTTTTGTTACAGTATAGAGGAGAATTTAGAACCTAAATTTAACTACTTTGTGGTGGAAATGGGAAGGGAGTTGAGGGAATTGGCTGATTTTCCTCAGTATTTTTCTTTTAGCTTAGAGAATAGGATTAAGCCAAGGCATAAAATGTGTTTGGAGAAAGGGGTGTGTTTGTCATTGCCTGTGATGTTGAAGTACTCCGAGGAAAGGTTTCGTGATAGGTTGGAAGTGTGTTGTAATTCTTCAATTCCATCTTGAGAACTTCTCCGTTATGGCATAAAAGTGACAATCTTGATTGTAAAGTGACATAGAAAAAATGATACACTGTTGTACTTTTGTTTGGCATATGAAATATAAATGTAATACCATTTTTTCCTCCCTGGTTTGTTAATGCCAATATTTAGTTTGTTATTGAATGTTTGTTTAGTCCATTGCTGTGCTAAATTTGCTCATTGCTTAGAGTTTTGTGCAATTGTGATGCAAAGAGATGGGATATGGGATTTTGGTTGAATGACCTACTTTGTAATGCTGTATATTTCAACGAAGCTATTTAATTATTATTTGCATGCTATGAGGTAGAAAGGATGAATGGTAATTCCAAGACTGACTTCCCGTATTCCGCTTCCCATTAGACTGCCTATATAGAGTTCTGCCCCTCATTCCAGAAAGACGAGTGTTTGAGATTTAATTTGTAGGAAAAATTACTACTCTGTATATGTTTTGATGGAATCAATAGGTGGCAACAATTGTTCGGGCGGGAATGGAAGAATCTTGCTTCTAAAGCACTGAAGTGAATGAAAAGGAATATGCTTTCTGCTGCCAATTGTTTGCTAATTTTCTGTGTGTAAGTTTCTGTTGAAATCTAAAATGAGTTAAACTTGGTTGCATACATACAAGTCCATGAGGTTTTAGTCTCTGAATATAAACAATTCCATCTGCATTCACCTTGGCTTTCTTCTTTTACATTTTTTGATAATGTATTGCCACCAATCTTTCAGAACAGCTTTTACAGCTTCGCTTTTGAGCTCCCAAAAATGTTGCTATAGATATAAAGAAAGGTGATATAGAGATCAATAATACAAAAAGCTTAAGGAAGTCTGGTTGAACTTGAGTGTTATTTCTATGTAGATGATTTTTGTTTGCCACTCTACAACCTTCAAAGCAAGTGAAATTAGAAGGCTTGGTCATGTCCTTTAACTGATTTTATCATTGTTCTGACACTCAGTTATTTTAGTCAAACTAATTGAAAAAGTCTTGAATAAATGTGGTTGTGCTGATGGCATGTAGTACTGCCATCTACTCCGTAGTTTTCTATTACTGGATCTTTAAATGATGCCATCTTCTGTCTATAAATTGTAGTGTTTCATTGCTGTTATCTAATCTTCTAATATCTTCCTAGAGAAAGCAATTGTACCATTTGTTTGGGTTTATGAATAAATTTTAGTCTTCTAAATTTGATCACTAGAAAATTGCTGATTTTATGCATCTTTTTTCTATTTCTGAATTTTGTCAATGTACCCTTTTTTTTGGTTATCAACTTCTGGGAACTGTCCACTTTCCATACAATTTTCAATCTCTCCCGAATCTGCTGTGCGCACCGGAGAGTGGGGGATCTTTCTTGTGGACTATGACAAGTGCATGGACTAGATTCTTTTATAACTGTTTCAAGCAGAGAGATTTGTTTCTCTTCATCTGCCTTGTGCAAATTGGAACAACTGCCTGAGCAGTTAGCACTTTGCCGAGACCCTAAAAGGCCCAATGGAATACCACCATTAATTGCTATGCTATTTATATTCCTAACATGCTAATTGCGGACCTTAAATTGCAATGACGGTGATATCTTTGCAACAGAATTCGGGTATTTAACACCAGAAATTTGACATTATGCAGAGAAATTTCTGATTCTGTACCTTGAGATCTTGGCTGTAGTTTATTTTTGGTAAAGTTTTGGAGTGAGAAATTTCCTGGTCAATTTTGTTCTCATCCAGTATAAATAAATTCAAGAAAATGTTATGCTAGACAGATTTGTTGCTAATTGAAATTCTTACTGGAAAGAAACAGTATGATGACTAGTAGCCTCAATAATATGCAAGAAAAGAAAGAATATGTTGTCTCCTGTTGCCTGCATCGAATAGGAAGAAATCAGAATGTCAATTGAGTTGTGCATTTGCTAGCTCGACAGCCGGGTCTTCCCAAGATTTCTCATGCCCAGCTCTGTTATTTGATGTCTGAATGAATTTCTGCCGGTTTTATCAAAAAAAAAAAAAAAGTGTTGGGTTATAATAAATTATTGTAAAAATGTCAACTATTACCTATTTTGCATTCAGCGTAAAAATTACAATAAAAAAGCACAAATCTCAAATTCTATCTTGCAATCAAACAATACAGGCCAAAAGTATTTCTCTGCGAAAGGACCAAATTTTGTAAAAGAAGAAAATGAACAGAAAATATTTGTTTTGCTGCTTCGTTTAATTTTTATAAGACCTCCTTCATTTCCCTTACTAAGTTTGGGTAAAGTAAAAGTAGAAATCCGGCAATTAAATGTGATAGATTGATCAAGCGACAAAAATGGTGGCTTCTTCAATTTTTAATTGGATTGGGATTATCAAATTTTTTACACGATAATAAATATATCGAGAATGGTGGCTTCTTCAATTTTTAATTGGATTGGGATTATCTAATTTTTTACACGATAATAAATATATCGAGAATTTTATAACCATGTTGAATGAATTAATTCGTTGGTTTCTAAAGATTTTTATATCACAAACTTTTTAAAATATAATATTATTATAATATATAAATTTTAAAATATAATAAAATAATTTCGTTACAGCATCGATAAAATTTTCCAAAAAAATACTATGATTTTTCTACTTTTCCATTTTTGTTTCTTTTTTATCTTACTCTTTTTTTCTTTTTTTTTGTCTCATCAGCTATATACTAACCTAACCTGTGCAAGAAAAGTATGACACTATTATTACGTGGCATCACATGAGGGGCGGTTTTGACCCTATCTGTGTGCCATGCTGTCACTTGACCTCAGAGCTGGGGGACTACATTGCCTGCACCGTGGCGTGAGGAACGAGTGCCAAATAATCGGCTGCCGCTTATTTAAGACACAGGAAAGGCGCGCGGCGCTACTTTCATGGGTAATTTTAGAATGGATCGGATTCACATCGTAATAATGAAATAACACCTTAAATAAAAGTATCACATCATCCATCTACGTCACTGGATGATGTAACATATTATAAATTAAGGATTAATTATAGGGTAAATAACATATACTTTAGCCCCCTGAACTAGGTAGGTAATAATACTTTGCCCCCTAAACTAAAAAAATTACACTTTACCCCAATCACATGATTCATCCTTTAAAAAATTTATAATATCATGTTAAATGACTTAAAAACCCTTAACACTATATTTTGATTTTTGTATTTAAAATTTGATAATTATGTGATAATTATTTAAAAATAATAAAAAATAAATTATATAATATTTTAATATAATCCATATCAATATATATCATGATTAAATTTTTAAATTTTTTTATTTCACTTTATATTATTTCGAATTTAAATGTTTAATTATAATGGTAGAACAATTCCTAAATGGGCTAATTTTCTGTTGAAAACTCTTCTTTAAAGATATTGTGTGACAATATATTTTTTTTATAATAATTGTGATTTTTCGATGTCTCTTAACATTTTACAATTTTTATATTTGGATTAACCTGTGCAAATTTCAATGTCAGATGTAATATAATTCAACATTTTATCACATTTTCATTGCTCAATTATTTTGTTATTATATTTTATTATAATATTAGTTTGTTATTATATTTTATTTTTTCCTAATTCTTTTACATCAAAATTAAATACATGAAAAATCAAAATATAATATTAAGGATATTTTCGTCATTTAACTTGATATTATAAATTTTCTAAAAGACGAATCATGTGATTGGGGGTAAAGTGTAATTTTTTTAGTTCAGGGGGCAAAGTGTAATTACCTGTCTAGTTCAGGGGGCAAAGTATTATTAACCCTTAATTATATTTACCTCCCTCAAAATTGGGTCAAACTATCAAATAAATTTTATAGTTTGGAAAAGGGAAAATGACTTTAATAGTCTCTCACATTTCATGTTTATACTTTTTTAGTCCTTCACATTCAAAATGATACATTTTAGTCCCTCACAAATTCAAAACGCACCATTTTGGTCCCTCGACACAATTATATGTATATTTTAGTCTGAAATACTCACATACGTATAAAATGTAACATATTCAACTGTAAAATTGACTAGTACATAACTTTAAATAATAAATTGTCCCAAAAAATGAGCATTGGAGCTGTTGGAATAGAGTTAGTGGAGGAAAAAACTGCGATAAAGGGAAATAGGGGTGGTAATGGTAGGTGAAAATTCTGGAGTGGTGGTGATGGAGGTTTTAGATAGTATTGTCTAATATTTAAAATTTGTGCGGTGTAAATTTTTTCTATGAAAAATATAACATTCGATATATATGCGAGTATTTCAAACCAAAGTATGTTGATAATTAAGTCAAGGGACAAAAATTATACATTTTGAATTTATGAGGGACTAAAATGCATCATTTTAAATATGAAAGACTAAAAAAATACAAATATAAAATGTGAATAACTAATAGGATTGTTTTTGCTTTGGAAAAATAACAAATTCCCCCTTAATGGTAACTTCCATTAACTTAATATAACAAATCCAACGAAAAGTCAAAACCGCCTACATTATTTCTTTCCACCTAAACCACTTCATCTTCTTCTTCTCATTTATTATTCCTTTTTAGATCCCTCTCTCCCTCTCCAAAACCACTCTCACCCAATCTTCACTACACTAATCACCATCCCCGTCTAAGGTTGTTGCATCAAAAAATTGATGGTTTTATGGTTAAGACTTTTCTTAAAATAACCTTAATACATAACTAGATCAAATAGCTTATTTAAAGGAAAGGGAATTATTTTTCAAGAGCCTTCTTACGAAATAGAGAATCATTGAGTCTGCTTTGACAACTTTGGTGTAGCTAGATTCCGTCTTTGGTTACAGAGAATATAATAAACCCATAATTGTTGATGGATATTAATAGTTATTCCTCCCATGAAAATCAATTTTTCGACATTTCTTCTTAACTCAGATAATATGCAACAATCAAGTGACGGCCATGATATTTGTCTACAATGAGTGCTCTCCAGTACTCTTAACAAATTAACTTAATGATGTCTGTGTAATCAAAGTATTCCCTTGTCGGGTGCAATCTGCAATTCAAACGAACAAGGATCCATGACTTGGCTAATAAAGAAGCCATTGGACTTAATGAAAACGATGAAGCACGACTAAAGTTTTTTTTTGGGACTGAGATGTAGAATAAATCATCCTATCTTTGTGTGAGATCAAATAATAAGTCCTTGTGTAGCTGTATTCTAGTCAAGGGAAATTTAAAGCCACAATTTATTCACAATCCAGATTATGATTATTATTTGTCCATCGTTATTTTTAGACCTCTCTGTAGGATGGGTAGTGGTGGTAGAGGTGGCTAGCTCTGCAAGGGCATTTTTGGCCTTAACATTAAATTGTTGCTGATACCAATACTATTTATAACATTCTATAATGTTAAGGGACAATTTGTTAAATGTTTACACATTCAAGGGCGTTGACCGTTATTTCCCTAAACAACAGGGTTGATTTGGTAATTTGACCAAAGTTCAAGGGAGATAAATGTAATTAACTATTAAATTAAAAGATTTACAATATTATATAATAAATCCGATCTATAATTTTATTTTTTGCCATTCTCTAATTTTATTTTTTGCCTCATTCTGATTTCGCAACAACGTTTATTAGCTAAACAAAAAGATTTCCAATTTTGATTATTTATTCTTGCCCATAAAATAAGAAATAATTACACAATCGAGATTTGCAATACAAAGTGCAAATCTACAATTACGCGACGATAGTTGATTTACATAAACTTTTGAGTACGACAATTAATATAAATAAATTTATTTTGTATCAGTTAAACCCTAAAGATAAAGACATAATTGGGCAACATACAATTAATATCTTAGTTGTGAGTTAGTGATTTTGGGCAATATTACTGGTCCGTTTGGATTGTAAATAACAGAGTATTATTTGGTGAATAATATTTATTTTTTGATTTTAGTGATTTTTAGAAATAATGTTGACTTTTGAAATAATAGAATGATTGTTTGAATATGAAATAATATTTTGAAATAACCATTTGAATTGGAAATAATAAATATTAACTTTTATTTAGTGGATCCATTTAAAAATGTTAGAAAAAATAATACAAATAGAAAAATGACAATTATGAAAAATTTTCACTTATCCTCGTTGCATTATATTTGATGAAGATTTGAAATTATAACTTTTCTCTTGTTTCTATCAAACTCTACACATTTTACTTTACACTTTTAATATTTATACTCACTATCACTTTAATCCCTTATATATATATATATTTTAGGTATTTAACTTCTTCCATTATATCTAAATCAACTCTCAATGTCATTTTAACAAAAATACCCTTATTTTATATTCTTCTTATTTTTTTTCATTTTTACTTGATTCATTTTTTCTCTCTTTCATTTTGTTGACATGATTCAATAAATTTGTATCATTCATCAACATATATTAAATTTCATCAAACTCTACTTATGAAAATAAAATAAGATATTTTGAGTGTTATGAGAAAATTTGTTCACATCAATAATTTAAAGGTAAAAATGTCATTTAGGTCAACAATCTAACACTAGTTAGCTTTGACCATTAGTCCAGTAACAGCAAAACTACAGTGTTCAAAAAAATAGCGTTATGGATTAAAGTGATTGTAAACCTAAATGTTAAAAGGATAAAGTTAAATTAACCCTACATAAAACCAAAAAAAAAAAAAAAGTACCAGAATTAACAATGATAAAAGCTAATCAATAATCTGTACCCTGTTATTTGATGCCATTATTAAGAGAACACACACATACATATATAAATATTTTGCGCTGAATTGGGTAAATATTCAAAATAAGTTAAATTAAACCAATAATAAATATATATTAATGGTTCAAAATAAATGCATGAAGGTATAATTTTCTCTTTATCTATAAGATTAATGTTCATACACTACTAACAAAAGAGTTCAACGAATGCAGATTATGATAAAAATATACGATTCTAATAGTTACTAGATTAAGACTTCTTTATGCGAAAGTAGGGATTGAAAAAAATTTAATTCCCCTACTATACATAATTATTAACTGAATATTTTTTAAAATGTAAATGATGAATAAGACATGAATAGTACAAATAATGGATTGTGTGAATAATAAATAATGAATAAGACAAAATATGAATAATATAAAATATTACTTTAATTATTTATTGACCAAATACGAAATATTATTTGACAAATCCAAATGGAGCCACCATCCCTCCTTCCTCCCAAAAAGTTTCTAGATGGATACACAATACAGTAAAAGTACAAGTACCAAAGTGCAAAATAAGCCGTAAGTTTCACGAGGTATTTTTCATTTTTCTTGAACGTTCCCTCCACATCCATCCGAACCAAAGTTCCCTCCCTTCCCTCGTTTTCACCTCTTCTTATATTTCACACACACATGCATAATATACCCCACCCCACCCCACCCCACCCCACTTCTCCCTTCCCACTCCATTCTCACACACAACACGCACTAAACCTCGCCACCTTAACCATACGCAAATTGAATCCGTAACGAACAGGAAAGGGCTTCGATTGTAATTAATTAATTTATTTGGTTATTGAAAGGAAAAGTAAATTTATATGAGTAGTAGTAATTTAACAACAATAATAATGTCTACGCCTCAAGCTCAGTCACGAGGAGCGGCGGCGGCGGGGAACGGCGGATGCCAGATTCCTCTACCGATCAAGCGCCATCTACCTTTCTCATCTATGAAGCCGCCTTTCGTTGCTCCCGAGGACTACCACCATTTCTCTACCCCGGCTGGCGCCGCCGTCGATGATGTTGTCCGGATTCACGAAGCTGAAGCTATTGTAGTCAAATCTCCCGTGAGTTTTTTTAGTTCTAAGCCGATTTCATTGATTTGATTTATTCATCGAACTATTTTTTATTTTTTATTTTTTATTGAGATGCTATTTGATTAGATTAAATGCTAAAACCTCATTCTCAACTTCCCTGCCCCGCCCCATAAAAAAATGGTTGTAGTGATTGGAGGAGTATATTGGATTAACGTATTCGTGTCTTTTTGTTCTGGATTTATTGTTATGTATCGATTTGCATTGTGTAAGTGTAAACTTGTATAACCAATATACCTCAATCCCTGTCTGTAATAAGATCTGGATTGCCGAGTAGAGACGAGAAAGTGAACAATCGCGAGAGAAAAACCATCATTGTACTGGAAAAATGAGAATTGGATAGCTAGTCTGGTAAGAAACGATTGGATAAGATCTTCCTGCATAAAATTTGAGCTTAACTTCCAGTTGTAGAACTGGATAAAAGAATATGCAGTTTTTAAATGTTTAAGACACTGGAAAATATTAGCTTCTAACATGCTTCAGTAGTTCTTAACTAGTGTTATGAAGTAACCTCTTTCATTTTAATGCTGTGAGGCAAATTAAACACATCCTAATTCAAATTTTGACGAAACTCAAGTCTATTGAGTATGTAAATTATACAGAATGATAATCTGTTCCAGCAATCAGAAAAGTAGGATATTGTTGCTTGCATAATTCTCCATTCTAGAGCGTTTACTGTCACTTTACTTATTGACGATTACAAGCTCCTTTACTGCAAATTATTTTTCTTTAAGGTTTCGTTCGTTTTGAGAATTATTTCCATTTTGAAATTTTCTTTGAATATTGGTTGAAGCTTCTCTTGTCCATCCTATGTAATTGTTAATCTGATCTTATTCCCCCAAATAAATGGTCTCTCTAAGCCGATAAAAAGGAAGACCAGAACAAATCATCCTGAAGTTTCATCTACAGACTGGACTGCTAGTCCTGGAAACATTCATATAGTTAGCAGCCCCGTCTGCACTCCTGTATCTGCAAAAGGAGGAAGGACATATGGTAGATCAAAGGTCATAAAAGGGGATATATCTGGTTCACTGACCCCTTTGTCCAATGTGGGTAAGTTATGTTTTCCAGGAATTCTCTATTGATTCCACTTACAAAAGAGCTTCATTCTTAAGACAGATTCCTTTGGGATGGTTTATGTTGCAGTATTTTCCATATATGCTGTATTGGAATGAACCCAAAATAGTTAGCAATGATGTTGGGTAGTTCTGCACCAAATAAATTCCATTGAGCGAACATACATCCTGACTGGATAACTCTGTGTACTTGCAGGTTCTCCTGCGCCTCTTACTCCTGCAGGTAGCTGCCGTTACGACAGCTCTTTGGGTAATAATTTTCTGTTTTTTGTCTATTGACATTACATTGTATTTAAAAATCTAGTAGCACGCGACATTTGGGTGAATAATTTGGTTTGCCTTTTAGGTCTTCTGACAAAAAGATTCATCAACTTGATAAAGCACGCAGAGGATGGCATTCTGGACCTAAATAAAGCAGCTGAGACTTTGGAGGTGAATTATCTCCCTGACCATTATATGTCTTATGAATGGTCTGATTTTAACTGAAATTCTGATGTTTCAGGTGCAGAAAAGACGGATATATGACATCACAAATGTTCTCGAAGGAATTGGTCTAATTGAAAAGAAGCTGAAAAATAGAATCCGCTTTTAGTAAGTTTTTTTGCTTTTGATAGGACATATACACATTTTGGCTTTTTTTGAATTCTGCCTCATCATTCATTGAATTTTAGCGAAGCAATCTCAAGCTATGAAGCTTTCCTAACTTTTACGGGAATTACTAAATTGACAATTTAGGGGGCTTGATGCATCAAGAGCAGATGAAGTGGAAAATTATGATTCTATGTTACAGGTATTTTCAAAATGCTTAATAAACTTCAATCCATTTTGCATTTTATTCTCTCAAGTTTATGGAGGACATCCCCTCATTATCTTATGTTGCCTCTTGCTAATTAACTTATGGTGTTATCCTCAATATTTTCATGAACAAATCTCCTTAGATGTTGATCATTAATTAGATT
This sequence comes from Cinchona pubescens, assembly GCA_025175665.1. Taxonomy (NCBI): domain Eukaryota; kingdom Viridiplantae; phylum Streptophyta; class Magnoliopsida; order Gentianales; family Rubiaceae; genus Cinchona; species Cinchona pubescens. Next base: position 2,182,217 of record JANKKI010000254.1, on the reverse strand, counting down.
GTGTTATACAACTCTCGTCTGCAGGCAGAAGTTGAGAACCTTTCAATTGAAGAACAAAGATTAGATGATCGCATCAGGTTGTGTAGTTTGTTATCTTTTTAAGCAAACTGTGCTCCTGAAGGTTGTTATATCATGCTGATGCTTAGGATTGTTACAGAGAGATGCAAGAAAAATTGAGGGAGTTGAGTGAAGATGATAACAATCAAAAGTAAGGCTTCCTTCCTATAATTGATGTCTCTAAGAGACAGGATCTGATGATCACTTTTCTGGGACCAAGTTTGTAAATGTTTATTTCCCACCAATACCAGTGTTTCAACTGTAAACTGTTGCAGATGGCTTTTTGTAACTGAAGAGGACATCAAGAGCCTACCCTGCTTTCAGGTAATTTTTTCTTTGTTCCCTTTGTGTGGCAATGTCTTGAATGCACTAGTAAGATGAATGAAAGTGCAGATTTTTCTATTTTTGTTGCTGCATACTAGTATGTTTAAGTTTCTGTCCAAAAGTAATCTTTCATTCCTTGTATGGCAGAATGAAACCCTTATAGCTATTAAAGCCCCACATGGTACCACTCTAGAAGTCCCAGATCCTGATGAGGTAATACTAGGAAGAGAACTTCATGTGAGGCTCTTACTTATGTTTATATTTCAAATGATTTCATTCTGCATATGCAGGCTGTTGATTATCCACAAAGGAGGTACAGAATAATCCTTAGAAGCACAATGGGTCCGATTGACGTTTACCTTGTCAGGTAAATGTTTTGGTACGAAATATATTACAGTGCATTTAAACTTTTAGATTGAGAATTTGTAAAAGTCAAAATGTTTTGATATTTTGACTTTTATTGCTTCCATGTTTAGCCAATTTGAGGAGAAATTTGAGGATGTAAATGGTGGTGAACCATCAATGGGGTATCCACTCGCTTCAAGTTCAGGTTCAAATGACAATCCAGCATCAGAGACAACTATTCTTGAAAAGACTGGGATGATGTTAAGAGAACAGGAGGATGATAGAATGGGTGCTGATCTTGATGCCTCACAAGATTATGCTGGAGGAATGATGAAAATTGTCCCTTCAGAGGTGGATATGAGTTTGGCTATTCCTAATCCTTTCATACTAGTTTTATTGAACAGCCAACATTTATTTTCTCCAGTAAGGTCGTGCGCATTAGGTTTTTTTAACAACTAAGCAACTTAAAAGTCCGAGGCACTCTTTTTTATCTCGTCTATCATTTTCTTTATGTACTAGTAATTATTTAGATACAATTTCTTTCTGGATGAGAGCTTAACATGTTCTTAAATGTGAGTAGATCTGTAACAAGTTTTTGACAAGATTACTTGAATTTTTCATATCATTATATGTTGCACTGTACATGATGGCTCAAACAGGGAAGGCTTTGTCTCTAGTCAGTAAGCAATCTTACAACCTCCCCCCTTCTTTCGCTCTTCAATCCAACCTGGCACCTTCTTTAGCTGGTTGGTCCAGAAAATTTAGTGGTAATCTGTATCCAAGAGTGGGATGCAATGTCTAATGGCTTGCTAGAAGCTAAAATGAGTTAATCAAATTAATATAAATCCTTGCGAACTTAGTCTGTTGAATTTTCTTTTGTCCTAGTAATTGAACTTTTCTTACTACAGTTTACAGTGTATCTGATGCTTTTGCTTTCTCAGGATGATGCTGATTACTGGCTTCTATCAGATCCATGTGTTAGCCTCACAGACATGTGGAAGTCAGATGGTATCCCTTCTTTTAAATGTTTGTGAACCTAGTTTCGCGTAGCATCCTGTTTCTGTTCTAAAAACTCAGACTCTTTTTTTATTTATTTTATTATTATTATTATTCCCCCTTTTCTAAATGCTTTATTTCCTGACTTCAACTGCAGCTGGTGTTGAATGGGATGGGGTAAATGTGCTCCACGAGGAGTTTGGAATGAGTGATATCAGTGAGCGACCACTGACTCCACCATCTGGTGTTGTTGACATATCATATCCTGCTCCAAATGAACCACCGAGGTGACCTAATTTTGTTTAGTGAGCTTGTCAACTTCATCAAGCAATTATGTTTGAGAGTTGCTTCAAGAGAAGCAGATAATTTGCATGATGAACCTATGAGGCAAAGAACTTGAAGAGGATACGCTTTGTAGAGTCTGAGGTACCAGCTTATGTTGTATTTGTACAGTTGAGCCATCTGCGTGGCTCTCTGGTTCAAAGGCAAAAGCGTTTGAAATTTCTTCAGTAAACTGGATGCTCCAAGTTAATTAGTCAATTGTAGTAATTTCCGAGGTTCATGCATGTGCAAGACCATCCATTTAAAGCAAGATGATCTACATAATTTTACAAAACTTCACCAGATTCTTTACTGGATTTTTGCAGTTGTAAAAGGAACGCCACAAATGGAAATATTGGAACTTGGAAGAACCATAATACTAGAAAGTTTTATTGATTTTATCTCTTTTTTTTTTTTTCCCCCAACGTCAGAAGAGATTGATTTTATCTCTCGCTCTAGTAAGATCTGCAGGAAAATTTCTATATCTATGCCTATTTTGAGATGTGTTCTATATCTATGCTTAAATGAAACGGAGATTCCAACTGGGTGGAACTCGCATTCTCTGAATGCGAGTTCCAATTTTTTTTTTTTTTTTTTTTAAAAAAAAAAAAAAAATTAACTTTGACTTGACCTGCACAACAATCACCATCTACATTACACCACCACCACCACCACCACAACCCACCACCAAAATATTTTCAGGTACATTTAATTTTTTTTATGGAGTTCAATAATTTTAATTAATAATTTTTTTTAATTTTGTTTAAATAATTATTTTTGTTAATGTAAATGTGAAATTATAAAAATATTTTGTGTATGTAGTTTATTTTTTTTATGTTTTTGTATTTTAGTTTTATAAAAATATTTTTTTTAAAAATGTTTTATTTTTGTATTTTTTTTATGATTCCACAGGTCAGTCAAATAAATTTTATTTTATTTTTTTTTTAAAATCTTGGAACTCGCATTCTCTGAATGCGAGTTACACCCTCCGGAACTGCAATTTCAAATAAGCACCCAAATAGAACAAAGTTAGAAAAATGGCATATTTTTAGAATTTTCTCAAGATCTGCATGGACATTGTCTGATGTGGCACTCTCGGTGCCTTAATGGGTAAATACTTGCGTAAATTCTTGGGTAAATCAAAATATATGGACCTCCATTATATATTTTGTTGCCCTAATTTAGTTATAGTATATTTTTTAATTTTAGAGTGAGAAGATATTGTAATTTTTAGAATTTTAAAAGAAAACATATTATGTGGTTAAATAAAAATTACAAGGTAAGAGTTATCTTGACTCGTAGAGTTTCATTTCTGATCGTTAGATTGATTACAAAATAAAAGGTGTTTTATTTTGTTATCAGTTCAACGATGAAGAAATGGGACAATAGCAAAGTACTTTTCCACAAGGTGTCGTACGTTTTGGTGTGCCCAAGAATTTATCCACAACAGCAAAGTGTTTTTCCACAAGGTGTCAAACATCTTGGTGGACCTAAGATTTTCCCGCAATGTGCACTAAGTTTGGGTGACTTAGGGAAATTTTTAGATGGATTAAATTTATAGTAGGTACTATAAATCTTTTGGTCTATAATCAAGCACATCATTTTAAATTATGGATCAAGGCGTTCATGGTAAGTATCATGGATCCAGTTAGGGGTGTGTTTATGGATCAGATTTTTCGGTTTTCAAGTTTTTAGGTTCGGATTTTCAGATTTTCAGATTAAAAAATTAAAACTCAACCCATCCCAATTAATTTAGTAACCCAACCCAAATAGTAGTCGGACGGGTTTTTGAATTAATTCGAAATCCTAAACTTAAAAAAACAAAAAAGAAAAAATGCTTGAATAAAGTTCAAACACCCGTACCATCATTTTACAATAACAATTAGTCATTATTTGGGTTTATTCAATCCAACCCAACCTTACTAAAATTGGGTAATCTGACCCAAATAACTTGAATCCCGAAAATTTAACATATTTAGCTCTAAATTCATTCAGGTTGGATCGAATTTGAATATTCCTAGACCCGATCTACTTAAAAATTTTCCTTGTGCCACCTTCTTAGAGCATCATGAGGTCTACAATCTTTCGATATGGGTTTTGGGTCTTGTATTACAGTTTTCAGTGTTACATTTATAATATTAACATGTGATGGAGACATGTGTAATTTAATACACCCTAAAGAAATATTAAATGAGGTAAATATGGTATCTTCCTCTTTTAACTGGAACCATTGATTTTATTTTTTTTCTATAATGTGAATATTTTTATGAATTATTTCCTTAACCCAAAAAAAGTATGGCCATTAGAGTGGTGATCAAGGGGTTCTTTGTGGAAAATTCCAAAGAAAGATTCTCTTTATTGTATAAAAACTCCAATAAAGACAAGGACGAGAGTAATGAAACGCTCTTGGCCTAAAATTTTGGTCTTAATACGTTACTCTTATTCCCTTAGTAACGAGGTTCACGTTTCTGCTCTCAAATTACTGTCAAACTTGAGAAAGAGCATCAACTAGTTGAATAGGTGAACGTGATTAATATTTTAGTATTGTTTTGTTGCTTCATGACACTCTCTAATTAAAATTCAATAATTTCATATTGGAAAAAGAATAAGTAATTTTCCCATTCATACACACGATTGGAATTTGAATGCACGGAATGGAATTTACCAACAATACAGAATCTTCCAGTCGAATTGGAGGTCATAGTCAAGTTCCAATAATTTAAGTCCAAATTCAGCAATATATGTAGCAATAAGATACATTAATTAATCAAAAATTACCTAAAATAATGGAATGCTAAATGAAATAAAGAAATAGGCAATTGGCCATTGGTTGGCAAAAACATCTTTAAATTTTTATCAAAATCACTCCACAAGACCTAAAATCTATAAATTTGATTGTAAATTTCACGTAAAATTCACATATTCTGTTTCTTATAAGTATATTTTGTACAGAAACACCAATAATTTGCATCACTTTATTCCATTCACCACACAACAGCCGCCACTCTTCCCCTCATAAAAAGTTACAAAACCAATTCAAACTCCAAACTTAAAAAACGCACATATTCTCCAAAAGCTCAATTTTTAACCATGAACGACGTAGCATCAGCTCCACCACCACCAATAACATCTCAAAACCACCACTACCTCTTCTTCCGCCGCCACTCCATATCCAAATCAGTAGTGTATGGGTTCCGGTGAACACTCTCCACCACCATCATTCCTCTTCCTCCTCCGCTACGACATCAACGGGTGACTTGGACCTCATCTCGATCAAGCCCATATCATATATTTCTCTCAAGGACCTCTTACCCTCTACGCCGGTGAACTCTCCCAAGTCCAAATCCCCAGCCCAATCGTGCTCCTCCGAAATCTCCATTAAAAATCGGCTTGTCAAGCAGGCCGCTTGGGCATACCTCCAACCCATGTCCACATCCCCGGACTCCTCTGCCCGGAACTTCCTCCACCGCCTCCGCAGCTTCTTCCACCGCCACATTCTTCGCAGACTCAACCATGCCGTGGATTGCCTCCTCCGGGCTATTCGGCTTCGTTGCTTCCGATAACTACACCTCAACTCTACAGGGAACCCAAAAAAGAAAAAAGAAAAAAGGTTCCTTTTGGCAATCAGCGTTTCATAAGACCAACCTTAAATTTCTCAGGAAATGTACAAGGTTGCAAAACCAACAAAAATAGTCGAAACAAATGAAATGGAATGAAAAGAAAAAAGAAGAAGAATTGATATGCTAATTATACAAGAATTTAATTCCCCTCTCCTCTTTTTGTTTTTGTTTTTGTTTTTGTTCTGTACAATTGTTACTTAAAACTAATGGAAGCCTTTGGAGCGCCTAAGTTTGAGTCGAGCCAAATGTAGATGATGATTCACTTCGTGTTGCTTTTGTTGTTGTTGTTCGGAAGAACCCTTTGGTGGGTTTGGAACAGGATGATCAGGGTCCATCTCCATCTCGATTTCTGATGGTGGGTCCTCCTTGGTTCGGACGAACTGTGTTTGATCGTGTAGATGGACTTGAATTGACTCTGAGACGGTGGGTTGGGCGACAGAGCGGTGGGCGTTAAATGGGGATGACGGGGGTAGTGGCGGCCGCCTCATGTCGGATGGTGCCTGCTTGTGCCTTCTGAATATGCCTGATGCGGATGGTGTTGTGCTGGGGCTGGGACTGGGACTGGGAGGGACAGCCTGTGGTGTGCTGGGAGGGACTGGGGCCGAGGCTGAGGCAGTTTCTTGATTTTGAGATTTCTGCAAATGCAAATACAGCAGAAGAATTTGGATGACTACCCGAAAAAAAAAAGTACAAAAATCGATGATGATTTTTGATGTAACATGTATGCTGTGCCCGGAGGAAAGGCTAAAATGTAAATTTGTAGGATCATGTGTAATATCATAAGAATGATTGAACTGAATTAGGAAATGAAGAAAGATCAAGTTAAAAGAAAAACATAATAGAGGCTTGATAATTTTTTATTGGAATGGTTTATTCTTGTTGGTTACTATTTTTGACATTTTAACACCAGAAATTCATTACACTTCCAGTTTTCTCCAAGCAGAAGCAAGTGCACTAGAAAAATGATGGAATGTTACTTCCAGCATCTTAACTATTGGGGTAATAATGCACATCATTTCCCCACCTTGGAAAATATGATGTGCAGATTGAAAGCAAGAATGCGTTACTATTGACTCGATCTTGGTTCCATGGAGTTGTCTCCCATCAAGGACCGAGTCCTCCACCTCTGACCATCAATTTGATCCAATACAGGAGCTGATGGGGAAAGTTGGCCACCAAGCAACAAAAGTTGAGGTTGGAGATTGGAGATTGGAGATTGGATTTGATGGCCCCTATTGGGCATAGTTTGTGCATTACCTGCACCCCGGGGGGTTTGGGGGAAGAAAAACGTGCATACTGGGTTTTATTAGAGTTATCATGATTCGAAGAGTACCCTATACATGTTTGTGATATGCTTCAAAGTGAAAAATACCAAACAAAAGGGGAAGAAAAACGATGAAGCAATACGAGGAATGGCAAAGGATTGATATGCAAGACATTGGATTTTTTCATCAAGCATGGCTGAGAAGGAATACAAAATTTATACGAAATGGAAGAAGGGGTTACCGAAAAGCTAGGCTGTCGAAGCTTCCCCACATGAGAAGCTAGGTAATCAAGAATTTGGAAAAATGCAGTTTGCCCCAACTGCGTGCAATTTTCTGAATAATAAACCAGCAGGTCCCAAGCTCTAGCCCTGAATTCTAGTAGATTTCTGTCAATATCTGTCTCATGCTTTGACATGTAAGGCTTCAATATGGTATCATACACATAGCCAGATCCCTGAACAAAAACAAATCTCCACATTAGAAAACCATGGCCTGCCAATTGACTGAATTAATTCCATCATCCTCCATTTACAGTGTGGGTGAACATTAATTTACCTTCGTTTTTGGATACCACAAGTAGATGAACAGAGCCAACTTCATCTCTCCGTACATTGGTAACCTGGAAAAGAGGTTAAATTGGTTACACTCACATCAAATTACCCAGAAAGAAAAGATGATTGAAATTGAAGCATATGCATACCATGATATAAATATATCACCAATTCTCTCCAAAACTGTGACCACTGCTACAAGTATCCTGTAATCATCCAACACAACAGATGTGCACATGATTAGATGAAATGGAGAATGGGATGAATTAGATGAGGATGGCATGATTTATGTAGATTGAAGCAGGCTACAACAAATGGTAGCATTTAGTCAAATGCAATCATCATGTTTGTTCAATAAGTTGGTCTATAATTTCTCAATCCAACAGGGCTAATGTTCTCAAATCCTTTTCAAACAATTAAACTAATTGTAATTACTCCAAATAATAAGCATATTGTCTTTACGTTGCAGCCCTTAGGATCAAATAAATTATTGGTCACCTTTTTAACTGCAATTTGGAAGAAATGTATGTGATTCTTAAAGAAAAAATTTCAGATGTTGATTATGGCTTTCAAGAAAACAAAGAAAATAAAAGTGAGTAAGCATCTTACCAATATTGACACCAAAATCGGAGTTCTTCAATTCCTACTCTGTTCTTCTCCACAGTTTTGAAACATTCAAAGGCAGGATATGCATATCCTAATGCTAACCTGTCATTTAGAATCAGAGTTTAATTCAACCATTTGTTAAAGTCAACTATTCAAGAATACCAATATCAAACAGATAGCAAAATATTGAATCAAGACGTACACTAAAATTCTAGTGATGAAATCTCCCAACATCTTCGAAAGAAAACGAAGAATCCCTCCAATTCCCTGCAAAGAATCAAACCAAATACAAACCAAATGGTTCAATGCCCGAAAAGAAAATAGTAAAAAAAAAAAAAAAAAGTCAACAAGATGATGAAGAAAAGAAAAACAAGAAATTAATGCATAAAAATGTCACCTTTTATGAATTGTAGGCCAAGAAATTACACCCCTTCAAAAATCAATTGCACCCACCAATTTGTGATCAGCCCGGGAAAAAAAAGATCAAATCTTTGACAGAATCAACAACTGCACTCACAAACACAATATTAAAAAATAAAAAATAAAAATAAAAATTAAGAAACATTATCAGATGTTCAGAAAGAAACATCCCTCCCAATTCAGAAAGAAAACAACATTAAGAAAACCCATCAAGAATAATTCAAGAAAAACAAGGAAAGTGTTACCTAGAAGGTCGCAAAAGGAAGGATTCTCTGGTATTCTGGGGGGTGTTTGAAGAACGCAACAAACTCCCCAGAAACGTAAGAAGAGAGGAAGAGGAAGTTAGTTATCTCTACTCGTTATTATAATACGAATGATACAGTTAATGATTATATATTGTTTGAACTATAAAAAATTAATTGGACGTGCGAAAGTGTATGTGTGGGTATATATATATATATATAGATATGGGGAGTTGAATATTAATTAAGTGAAACTTAGAAGAAAGCGGTATTAATGATGAAGCTTTGTTTGAGGAAGGAGGAAGGAGGAGGGGATTTCTTCCCACGAACGCCTTCTCGTTATTTTACACGTAATAATTTCAGGGTGTGTTTGTGAAAAGATAAAGAAAATTGATTTCCAATGAAAGTTTAGATTTCTGGGGATTCTTCCAACGGTTTTTCCTATTGGCGGTTATATAAGAATTTGAAAGGGGCACATATGTCAATGCACAACAGTCATACCCCGTTACATCTGGGAAACTTTGACGATTAAAGCCAAAATATATTGTCAAAATTTGTTAAGAATTCGCATTCTTATTTCTTATCGCGCCTCATATTACATTACTTAATAAATTAAACGGTTAACATTTTTATGTTAAAATTTATAATATATTTAAGAAGAATGTTAATAGTTTATTAAAATGATAAGTTGGAAAATGAATTTAGAAGTGATAATTAAGGCATTTTATCGTAAAAATTTTATAGTGATTAAAAATGTAACGAAAAAAAGAGAATAATTCAACTTTGACCCTGGAATTGACGGAGAAGGGGTCAAAACTCAAAAGTATATTCATATTCATATTAGACTTTCTAGAATTCTACAGGTTTGATTACTCAATTAGACTACAAAATTTTTCATCTGTAACTTTGACCAGGAGGGATAAGAAAGATACCCCGTAATTTCATTCATTTGTAGGTTGTTCAACTCCAAACAAATTTTCATGCTATTTTAAGGATGTGCTTCTTAAGAAAGTACTTATTACATAAGAGTTTAAAAAGAAGAATGAGTGAATCTAATGACCACCCTTGTTGGGCCTTGTTTGACGAAGAATTTGGACATTTGTTTACCTGTTTTGGAATTCATATGTAAAAGCTTTTGAATATTTTGCAAAAGATAAATATAAATTCATTTTAAGAACAATAAATTTTTTTTCAAGAAAGGTATTCTGGTCAACATTACACTAATTCATTGTCTTTATAGAGCTTGTCCAAGGATGCAGGAGTAGTAACTCATAGCACTCGAATTGAATACCTATGAGATACTACCGTATGTGAAAATCAGTCGAGTTATCCCACGAAAAACCCAAGAACAATATATTCGATGGAGTAAATTTATTAGTTTTCTTTCCATAAAAAATAAGAATTAAGTAAGCAAAAACAAAAAAGAATTTGGCCATAATTGTATCTTATATGGGCTTGAGAGACATTGGACTCCATCAAGAACATTTTATTGGATACATTTATGTTTTTCCCGATCACTAAAAATAAAAACATACGGAGGATAAAGATTGAAGCCAATTCTTTCATTTGAAGGATAAGAGTTATCATAAAAATATTTGTTCCTTTTCACTTTACAACAAATAAATTACAAGGCATTAGTGAGTTCGTGGATGCCCATTGCAGTTGTTCGCCTTCTAATGTTTTCTTATTAATTAATTTGAGGATTTGGCAAAATTTTGTTCCTAGTTATTTATGAGATATCTATCTATCTAGATAAATATTTACGTAGACTTGGTCTACACCTCTACTTATAGACTTTGTGATGTAAATTAAATGTTATGAAATCTATAATATCAGATAATGTAAATAAAATTTTATAAAATTTAATTTTGATTGCAAGGTCTACAAGTGGAGTCCAAAACCAGATTTATGGTAATATTATCCATCTATCTATATCTATACAATATAATAAAGTAAGAGCACTAGATTTGGTATTCGTCATTTTTGGCATTTCTAATACTACCCTCATGAGTAATTTTTTTAACCAACAACATTATCAACATAAACCATCATTCAGCATTACAATAAATTCCAACAATAAGTTCCACTTTTTTTCTTTTAATTATCACACATAGTGGGTGTGCCTTTACCCACAAGTCATATACAAAAGGAGAGGGGAATGTTTGATATCTGTTATTTTTTGTTTTATTATTTTTACCATTATTATATGTGTAACTAATAATAACTTCTTTCTACTTATAACTTCTTTCAACCCTCCACCACTAATATTATTGAAAAATTCTACAGCTTCTTTTAAAAAATTATTTTTTTGTACTTCAACGATTTGTACGGTATAACACTATATACTTAAAAAACTTGTACTATACAAATCCTTAAAGTTAAGGGAATGGTTCCCTCAACGAGATTATAAAATTCCCTTATATTATTATTCTATACCATGTATAAAAGAAGAGGGAAGTGTTTGGTTTTCGTCATTTTTTATTTTATCATTTTTACCCTTATTATATACGTAAGTGACTATAACTTCTTTCTACTCATAACACTTCTTTCAATCCTCTATTACTTATATTATTTTTTAGATTTTTTGTATAATTTTTTTACTAGCAATTTCACTACATTTAAAAAAGAAATTAAGTAAATCTTTAAAAAAAAAAAAAAAAACCATATCCATATTAGTATCCATTAAACCTGAGTTGTAAGTGATTGTATGTTGCACATCTTTCTATAAAAATAAATTAATAAATAAGTGATTGTTAGTTGCGCTATGGTACTAAAAAAAATTTGAAGCAACTTGGTCTACTTTTTTCTGCTTAAATTTAATAACTAGTTTTTCTAAGCAACCAAAAAAGGGACAGGGCGAAACCAATCAAGTCTTGAACAATCCTTGTCCAATTATATACCATGTTTCAGATGCTAATAAGAAAACAATGATGTTTTATCTTTGACTTGGCTAATATGATGAGGCTCTAGTGGCATTAATTTTAAATAAGAAACAAAATAGAGATATTTCACCAGCTTACAAAATAAGCAAGTTGGAGGAACAAGTTCATACACAGCGATCATATAGTAAAGCAAGATATTAGCATTACTTCCGAGTTCGTCAAATAAAATATGAAGGAATTTTACAGTTCCGTTAAGAGAATTATTCTGTTAGTTTTAAAATTTTATATAATATAAAATTTTAAAATATATAATATTATACCGTACAAATTTTTAAAGTATAATGAAGTGTTTCTATTACGAACCGTAGAATTTTTCTAAAATATGATGACCTTGAATTACATTTTTCACAAATTGGAGGAAAATAAATGGAAATTTAAAATAGCTACAATAATCCAATCTTGATGTAGTTATGTTAGGTTTAACTCTTAACCAAACTGTGGAATCAATATAAAGAAGGAAAAAATATAGCCAAACCCGGTTTTGAGTCATGTAGATCCTTTGATATTGGTTAAATTTTTTTTATACAATTTTACTTATTGTCTTGTATTTAGGGAAGCATAATTTTGAATCTAACATACAATTCTTGTGGTGTTAAATTAATTGAATCATATAAAATTTTCACTTACATTTTATTTTAGTATATATTTTTATTTTATAAAATTTAATTCATCACAATAGTAAAATTAAATAAATCTGTATTTCAGTCAATAACAATACATCTACATAGATTACATAGATGTGCTTTTGTGAAACTCACATGTTATATTTTTTGTGACTTGTGTCTTATTAGATCAAAGTATATATAAATTTTTTTTAAAAAAACAAAATAAAAAATAGATAAATTTTTAAATATATCAAAATTTTTATCTAAATTTATTTATGTCACTTTAATTTATTAAAATAAATTAATATTGTGTGTAAATTTAAATAAAAAAATCCACGACATTGGACCGACCGTCCAAATACACATCAACAGAAATGAAACTGAGCCAAGCGGTTGGGTAAGGGTGATTTTTATGGTACGGAAGCGGGGCACACTGTCCTCAATCGCCCCAAGTCTCCCTTCAACTCTCTCCGTCCACTCTCGGTATTCTTCGACAAGCTCAATTTTATCCGCTTTTACACATCCTCGATTCAGTCGTTAAAAGCTAAAAATACATAAATCCATTCAACACTGTTTAAGGTAGTTTAAATTATTGATTGATTGTTTGATGTTTGTATGTTTCAGGAGTATATTATTCTCAAGATATACAAATAATTCAATAATGAGTCAGGATAATCTGCAGCTAATTGACAAGAAAAGGCTCGCCAATTTCCGCCTCTGCAATGTGGACGGGTATATCTCTTTCTTTTTTCATTTTCATTTTCATTTTTTTTTTGGGGTTTTGCAGCTTTTATTTTGTGTCGAATCGAATGTTGTTTTTATGAATTATCTTTGACATTTAAATACTAATTTTCGAGTTTCTTTTGCTAGTTATCAGTCGGACTTGCTAGAGATTCATGCCCAGAATCCTGCATTCCATGTTCTATTCATTCCTGGAAACCCAGGTAATTTTTTTTTATTTTTTTTTTTAATGGGGAGTCGTCGTCTCGGCTTTAGGAATAATTAAGTAGTACATGTTGTGGTTGAGATATTGGCAGGTGTTGTTTCTTTCTATACCGATTTTGTGGAGTTACTTTATGAGCAGCTGGGAGGAACTGCAAGCGTGACTGGTAAATCTTGTGCCGTCCATCTCCTTTGATTTAGCCTTTTTGTAATTTGTCGTTGGAAATAAACATTTTATGGGTCTTGTTTAAAAAAATTAACTTGTTAGAATTATTTCGCATATTACTAATCATGATTGGTGGTTCTGGTTTTGATCTTTTGTTGGTGCTCAATCAGCTATAGCGCATGTGTCTCACACGGAAAAGGTAATGTGTTTAGACTAATAATGAAATTTGAGAATGGTCAGTGAGACTTCACAGTTCACACTGTCTAAATTTTTTCACATTGAAAAGTTTGGTTTAGATCTGTAATTAGGATGAAGTATGCTGATTGCCAAATATCTACTGCAACTCCATGATTTGTTTGTGCAAAAGTATCATGGTAGCATGTCGAAGAAAAATTTATTACTATTTAATTTTGTCTTTTGGGCCGGGGAGGAGGCACAGCTGCAGAAGTCAGTTTCAACAATATTTATGTTGTTGCATCCTGCGATATTGGATTGCAAAATGTGTAATTTTGGCGGAAGGGAATATGGAAGTTTCATTTTCCTTTGTGCCAAGTCCCTTGATAGGCACTAAGTAAACCCAAGGTTAGGTCATTTGCCTCAAACCTTGGATGAAGAAAGGGATGAAACCAGAGATGAGAAATTCAAGGATCATGCAGCTTTGAATATCTCATCCAGTTTAATTGTTCTCCTCTGTTGATATTTCACAGGGCGAGATATTGATAATTGTATACAATCAACCATGTGAAAACTTAATTGCTATTAGAGTCATTTTTTGTATAGAATCTGCCTCTAGACTAGATCATTATAATTTGTATCTCATACTAAATTGACATGCTTTGCTAAACTTAATAGCATATGTGGTTCATATACTATTGGCTTTTTCTTTGTTCGTGTTTAGGCATCTCTGGACTCTGATAATTGACTAGTTTCGTGGCATATCATATTGACATGAAATTTCTTTGTTTTATTTTCAGAACTTGGAGAATGGAAAGTTGTTTTCCTTACAAGAACAAATTGATCATAAGGTCATCCATGAAAGCCTTGTGACCTTTTGAAGTCAAATCTCACATCATAAAGGATGTCCTTATATTTTGTTTATTTATTTTTGAATCTCTTTCAGATGAGTTTTATGGAACATGAACTTGAAGATGTAGAAGTTCCCATATTACTGGTAGGGGTTGTGGCTATATTGTGCTGTAGCATAGAACCACCTAGAATTTGTTAAAGTTTACAGTCTTTTCCTTGTTTTCATTCCTTTCCTCCAACTTTTCTTGTTATGGGGTTGCACTTGTATTTGTGAAGTTCTTAGAAGTTGCCTTAATGCATATATTTTCTCCTTTCAACGCTCATTGTCACTTATTTGTCTATTTAGACATGTAGGAATTTCCGGATGAGTTATTTTATTTTTGATTTTGTTATTGTTAGATATTTCCGTTTGCTCAGGTAATGACATAATTTCTCTCTGAAGGTTGGTCACTCTATTGGTGCCTACATATCTATGGAAATGTTTAAAAGATCTCAAGAAAAGGTGATAAATTTAGATTTGATTTGCCAGTGATGCATATTTGTAATTTTAATTTTCATTCATCATGATGATTGTTTGATGCATCCTTTTGTGATTTCTAGGTAAGATATTGTGTCTGTCTGTATCCATTTTTGGCTGTAAATACAAAATCTTCAGCACAGACTATGATCAGGAAAATTGCAGCGTAAGCTCTTTCTCATTTACAGTGATAATTCTCTTTTTTTCTTGCATTACATATTTATTATCCCCTTTGTGCTTGAAATAGATGTTCAACATTCTCACAATAGCGAGTTTTTCCTGTGCTCTTAATACTTTCACCTTATATGAGAAATTTACTTTTGCTCCTTCAGATATTCATGTTTTAAGGTTGTGATTGTAGGTCTCCACTTCTATGCACTGCACTTAGTTCACTCACTCTGTGGCATTTTTTGGAATGCTACCAATTTGGACCTCCAGGTTTCTTGTCAAAAGTTCTTTGGGAAAGTTGTGGTCTTCTTCCGCAGTTGATGCGCTATGTACTCATGTGCTTCAGGTGAAGTTATATTTTTCATGTAAGACGTTTTGTAGTTTGTTATGGGGCAAAAATTTTATACTCAATACGCATGTTGACGTTGGCTTCTGTATTTAATCTTTTGTTCTCATTACTTTTCAGTATCATTCAATGAGAAATGTGCTTTTTATGGCAATGACGGAATTCAAGGAGGTAAAATTCTTCTTATTCACTTGTTCTATTTTATATCTATTGTCTTGATGTTTGAGAAGAAAACAGAAAAGAATTGTTTCCAAAAAATTGTAAATTATATTTATGTTATTTGATCAAAGAATTTGCTTTTTCCTGGAAGGTAATGGCTCTAATTGTTATACCTCTGGCTAGTGCTCATGTTTAACTCTTTGTTTTACATTCAAATATATTTCCTGTTATTTTTTTTTTGGTTTCTGAACTTTAACTTTGCGTCTTGCAGAACAATTTGGGTGATTAGTAAAGTGCAATTACTGTTCCTTCCATAGGGATTCAGTTTTCTATACATTAATGAATTTTGCTGTCCTCTTGAAAAATAATCATGCTAGCAACATGTATGTTTTCTCTCGATCCTCGTGGAATTTGTAATCTTACCAATGATCCTTTAGTTTAGCTTTCAGAAACTCCAGATTGGGACTTCATAAGGGAAAAGGGAAGTCAGATCGCTTTTCTGTTTGGCCTTGACGATCACTGGGGACCCTTGCATCTTTTTGAGGAGGTAAAGCATGTACTTCTTTTTCCTTTGAAGCGTTTCCTCTGTAGAAATGTTGCAATGTTAGATGATTTTGTTTCTGATGCTTATAATATTTTGGCAATTGTCTGTGACTTCACTTAATCATTCACCTGATTTTTGGGCTTTATAAATTCGTATTGCTTTAGAACCATCTAAGAATTGCTACATTGCTGATAAAGTCAGCATTAGAGAAGAATTAAAAACTCATAAGCAGCATGGGCAGCAGTAGTTTCATCATCATAACAGCATTCTCATGTTCATTGTCAAAATTAGGGAAATAGTGGTTCTAGAATTGTTCAATTGCATTGAGGTTGCTCCAAGTTTCAAATCACTCCCTTCAGATTCTGAAATAAGAAAATCAAGACATATGTACTCCCAAGAATTGGGTAGCATTTGCATTAATTGTTGGATTTTGCTTTCAGCTTCTCCTAAAGACCTCAATTTACAACCATATTTAGGGCAATGATATTGCCACAGCAACTTTTCTTTCAAAAGACAAAATTACCCTTGTAGATTTCCTCTTGTTAACGGGCCCCACCCATACATCATCAAATCCCTTTTCTGCATCTCACTAGTCACCACTGCTGCTCATATCTCAACCGGAACCCAGCAGGCCCTTTTCCTTCCGCATGCTTGAACTGGCCACGGTCACGGCTTCACGTCAACATTGAAATTCTCTGACCAGATTCCTTGCCAAAATTCCTAAACATCTTGGGTTTGATAATTTGATTTACACAACTTGTGTTTCTTATTGATGAAAATGGTCCATAAAGTTCCAGTATTTCCACAGGCTCCATTATTTTATGGATTTTGGAGCAATTTGATAAAGAAAATAACGAAGAACTCGCCTTTGCTTTTTATCAGATTGGTAATTCTCCAGCTATTTTAAGTAAATTTTGAGTCCAGATTTGTTATCCATGTGAAAAATCGAGCCCTGTATATAATTTCTTACCAATTGGATGTAGAAATTATATTTTTTAGCGGCAGCGTTGGCTACATTGCCGGGCACCTCCTTCTCTGTCTGCCATCGCCGGTCATGTCGGGAGCAAGGGGGAAGAGGGATAAAAAGTGGGATAGGGCCCATACGTTTTAGTTGAGAAGTTGCACTTAGTTTAAGGATAATTTAGCCATTTTAAAAATTGCTGTGGCAATATCATTGCCCCCATATTTATCCTGGGAACTAACAATATATTTGCACTTAATTTATTTTTCAGGTGTTCTTGTTTGACCTTAGATCTTTTCTTATAAAGTACTACCTGTTGCCCACTTTTTGGCATACAGATATCAATCCAGGTCCCAGATGCGGTTCTTGTAGTTGAACGTCAGGGCCATTCTCATGCTTTCTCTTGCACAGAGGCTGGCTCATTGTGGGTTGCTCAACATGTTGCAAGCTTGATAAAGAATTATGTCAAATTGTAGTCTGTGAGTTGAAGATCCAGATTTTTTAATGTTTGGACCATAAGTTGTCTCTGATTAGCTGATGCCTATGTTCACTTCATTTCCTAATTGCCTTCGAATATTTTGGAAATTTTGGCCCCCAATTTAATTTAAAATTGGGGGATTGGGTTGCTATGAATGCAATATTTTGGAATTATTGGGTTTGGGTTGTCAAGAATATGACATCGATGTCAATTTACGGTTCTCCATAGGGGGCACAATCTTTTGGAACTGCCCGGAATCATTCCTCTAACTAACAAAGGATTTGTGGCAAACTCGTTAAGAAATATTATGATCAACAATTATGCAGCATGATTGATCAAAGTATTCATTATGATTTCATCAAAAAATGGTCTTCTTTTCATTGGTCTTCTCTTGAAAATGATACGAGTATATGTGACTTTGCTTCCCTTGGTCCTTATTTCTGTTTGTTGTATCACTAATTATCCTCAGCTGTTAAACATAATGCCTGAAATTTCTGATAGACATAAGATAGTTGATGAACTTTCATTTCTATGAAGCAAAATAAAATAGAGGAAATATGAATCTAGTCAACAAAATACAACTGTTAAAGTGAGATGATTAGGGTGAATCACTGGGAAATGCATCAATTTAGCCAACGGTACGGTTATTGGCAAGGTCATAATGTTAATTCTTTCTCTTACTTCAAGGTAATTGAAGGAGTCGGGTTACATGTTCTTATTCTCCTCCTTTTCTTTCATTCAACTTTTTTCTTTTCCATTTTTTAAGTCCACGTTATTCAAGATAATTTTGTTATTGGCACTAAGGCACTTGCTTGTTGAATGGATTTTTTGTTTGTAACTTTTATTGAGGTAGTGAAATTATTGAGGAATTTTACAGCCTCTTTTTTAGAATTATTTTTTTAACATTAAAATTTGTATAATATAAATTTTTAAGGTACACGCTGTTTGAATTATACAAATATTTAAAATATAAAAAAATAATAGGGTAAAAGTTATTCTAAAATTTTCCTATATTATTTGAGGGTCAATAATACTATTCTGGTAATGGGACACTTGATTTTTAACAGGGATGCCCACGGAAAGAGAGTGAATGCCAAAATCAGTGCTACATTTGATTGGTTCTTGTTTCTTGTCGTGGTCCTACTTTGAGGCCATGAATATACTCAATATCAGTTAATTATTGTAGGAAATGATTTCCTTTGCATCAGACTGTGAACTGTGAATATATTTCTGCAGCAAATGATCATTACATATTCACTGCAACATGTGATTTACCATTAACATTGTTCTCTTGACTTTACAGGTTAAGAGACTTGAAGGTGTGTCTGCAATTACACATGAAAAGAATTGGATTATATGGGATGGCATGAAAACAGAAATACGCCATGCAACCTGCTATATATAGGGCTGAAATAAAACCATGGAGATGATTTATCATTCTAAATTTTCGTCTTATCTATGATTGAAGTGTCCTTGCTGGGCACCAATTTTCCTTTTTTTTTTTTTGGCTTTTCTTCTGTCTCCTTGTATGTACTGAACTATAAGCAATCATAAACCAAATTTTTTTGTCCTGCCCACCTCTTATTCTGCGAAAAGCCAGAAGCCTATATGATGAAATCAGAGCTTTGGTTCTTTTTCTTTTCTGCATTTGCTTTTTCTGGTATTAGGAACCCAAATTTTGTAGTAACTTTTTGACTGTTAAAGTGACTAAAGGGAGAGAATTATAACAATGGAAAATATTTACATATATCCTGTTTTTTACCTCACCTATAGACTCCGCGGTTAAGATTAAATTTATATAAAATCTTGTTCACATCAATTTATGTCATAGATTTCATAACATTTAATCTATATTACAATGTCTACAAGTGGAACTAAAGATCAGATCTATCTAAGTTTTTTCCTTATACAATAATGCTCTGCAGTTTAACCACGTGGAAGATGATGGTTCTCCAAGGGAAGAAAAATCCTTAATAACTTATGGAGAAATTTTACGGTTTCTTTTAGGGAATTATTCTATTATATTTTAAATATTTATACAGTACAACATCATATGTATTGTATAAGCTTTCAAAACTAAAGAAATGATTGTTAAAAGTAATTGTAGAGTTCCCTAAGTTATGTCCCAAAAATAGAGACCTTTAGTCAGGAACAAAATTATCAATAATTCTTTTTGTAGAACGAAAATTATGACTAATGCCAGCTATATGCCGATAAAAGAATTGAAGCACCTATGTTAATAAAAACCTGAAATATTACGCAATCAAATAAACATGATGGGTTCATATTTTGCCGTGTAACTGGTGGCTAAAGACTCATTATTCGTCAAACAATTCGAGTCCTTTAAGATTTTCTTTTAAGTATTTCCTATCTCATTACTTAATTAATAAATAAAAAACCATTAAGATTTTTTTAAAAATATAATTATGAGTCTTAGTGAAGAAATTTTGACAGTCCGTTAAGTGAGATAGAAAATTCTTGACAAAGGAATGACGACGAGGTGGAGGGTGATAGAGTGAATATTAAATTTTTTATATTTTTTTCTTTGAGGAAATATTTAAATAGATTTAATTTTTAATTTATTTATAAACTTTGTGATGTATATTAAATGTGATATTATTTATGACATTAATTGATATAAATAAAATTTTAAAAATTTACCAGTGAGAATTGAAATTGAATCTATGCTAGTATTTTTTTTTATATAAAATTTAATTTTGATTATAAGATTTACCAGTGAGAATTGAAATCGAATCTACGTTAGTATTTATTTTTTCCCTTGGAGGTGAAAAACCACCTAGATGTAAACGTCTAAGAGATCCTAATCCTAGCTGAATGCTTAAGAAAAAAATGTCAACGTCTTCCGAGCTGAATACTTGAGAAAATCTGATTGAGAAGAACCCTTTGGTGCTGACTGCTGAATCAAGTGGGCGATTGGTTTTTAATGGATCCCTAGATGCATCATACCTCTTTCTGTCATGTCAGCTTCCAATTGCATATTGTAGTATATACAAATATTTCTCATTTTATACCTTACTTTTAATTTAAACCAACACATGTGCTACAATTTCTTAATAATCTTAATTTTCTGTCCAAACTTACTCGTACCAGCCTCATCCTGATTCTCGACGCCCAATAATCAGTCCCCCTTCTAAATGTGTATAAGAACATTGGGAACAAGATATAGATCTCAATTTCCTCTTTGCTGATTTTGTTTCGTGTAAACCAGATTAGATTGTCGTGAGTTGGTGCCTAAAATAGCTGTCCGCATCCAATGACATTTCTGGTGACAAATTTTTTAATGTCAATTTAGTATTACTTAAAAAAAACTGTCCTGTGAGATGTAATATCAAATTATAACCATTTTCTATTTTTAGATAATTCAAAAATCATATCTATTGTTAAAATTATTGATAACGTTAAATTAATAATAATTAGTTGAGATTGACGATAGTGAATAGTCCTCACTCCACGTTACAGAGTTATTAATACAATCATTTAATTATTTATTGGGTAGAGGTTCATTTAAAAAATAAAAACCTTCTTTTTTTATATAAATAATCTGAAAATTGTTATTAGTTACTTTTTCTTATTTAAGCCTATAATTCCTATCAATTTAGTTTGAAGAAAACAACTAAAGGAGGGTCCCTCCAACCTCACATGCTCGAATATATATCAAGATTCCACGTCCATTTTTCTCAGCACCACGCACTCACTTCCTCGAGTCATCACACTTCCTAGTAGTTCTTACTAGAGAATTCCATCCTTTTTAGCTTATTCTCTCTTTCTTTTTAGCGTTCTCTCTGTCTCTCCCCCAATGTCATCAACGGACAGGCAGCAAAAAAAAGCTTATTCTCAACTCTGTGGCAGTAAATCTCGGCTGCAGCAGTTGCCGAAGGCCAAGATTACTACTCTCCCACATATTCCACCCAAAACCAAGACGGAAAACACCCTCTAATTACCACAGAAAACACAATAACCATTACTATAATTCTTCTTCTGGCTCTTTGGAAACAAACACTACCACATTCTCGCCGGACACAAATGCCTACTGCGATAATTCCTCCGACACCGACGAGTCGTCCGACATCAAGAGCTTGAGGGCCGTTCAGGGATTTGGGAGGATTGGCGGGGAGAGTGTGGCGGTTGAGAAAGATTCCGACGACCCTTATCTTGATTTTCGTCAGTCAATGCTTCAGATGATTATGGAGAAAGAAATTTACTCGAAAGATGATCTGAAGGAGCTTCTCAACTGTTTCTTGCAGCTCAATTCGCCTTACTATCACGGCATTATTGTTAGAGCTTTCACGGAGATCTGGAATGGTGTTTTCTACCCGGTGAGGTCGACTGCTGCAGCCTCCCCAAATTTGCATGGAATGCGGAAGTCACGTGACTTCTAGGTGGTCTTGCACGTGACTATAGGTCTTCATCAGTCTTATTATTATGTTCAAAGTATCTTCAATAAAATGGTGTTATCTTAATTAGCCGACTATGTAAAATTTGCATCCTGGCAGAATTGTTGGGTTGCTAGTTTAGGGGTGTTTTTTTTTTCCACTTTCCCCTTTCATTATGGATCCTTTCATCATGGGATCCATATATTATGTTTAATTATGGTAGATTAACTTGGTAGAAATTAGGTTGTGGGTTCTATTTTCACAGCCTTTTTGATTATGTTTAGTACTTAGTAATCTTATAGTATATCGTGGCAGAAAAGAAAATGTAGATGTTATTAAGTAGTCAAAAATGCTGTGAAAATTGTAATCTAGTACTAGCAATTACTATTAGTGAATGTGGTAATTTTGTTGATGTTTTGATGCATTTATGATATGAAAATAGGTAATGCTTATTTTTACGTGTACAAATATTAATCAAGATATTATTATAATAATTCTTACGTAACAAGATAATAAAATAATTAGATCATTTTTTATAAAATAATTGTAAAAATATTATTTAAAAACTAATAAAAATTTTATTCAAACATAACTGTTATTTTTCCTTTCTTACTTTTAGGTACACACTATTTGATAGCCAAAATAGCTGCTTCTTTTACTTTTTGGTATACATTATTTGATGGCCAAAATAGTCAAAAATATATTAACAAGATAACGAAAAACTTTTAATAAATCAAATTTATTATAAATTTTATAAATTTTTTAATTTATAATCATCAATTATGTGACTCATATAAAGCTTTAAAGAGTAATACTTACCATATGGATAAAGTTCACCTATAAATTTTCCGGTAGATGACTATGAGAACAGGGAAGTCGCTGTAACCAAATGTCAAAGATTAGAAGTGAAGTTGGTGTTGGTCAAAATCTTGGGACTGTTAGTATACTCTGTGGTGGGAAAAGATAGACGTTGGGATTTGAAAAAAATTAGTACAGTACATAAAAGAAAAAGAAAATATACTACTCCAATGGACGAGACAGTTGTTTTAATGCACTTTAATGGTGTCATTAAAATTTTTGTGACTCTTCTTTGGGTACGTTTTCCAACAGTGCCATCATTGTTGGTCTCTTCCTTTATTGTCACTGCGATAGCCTCAGCTAAATCAATGGATTTTAGCCATATATTGTTGCTTCCCGCAATCGACATAGTTGTGAGTTGTTACCTAACATACAGACTGTGATAGAGATGTACGGTAGCCTAGTATTTTTATTTCATGATTACCACTACGATCGATCTATATGAGTAATTTTACATTCATTTGATTTATTTTATGCAGAACAATTCAGGGATTTTGAAAGTAGTTCGTAGTTGCAAGATGATTATGAAGAGCTATGCAAATCTTCCTAGTTCGTCTAATGCTTTGATTTTGGAACAGGTTGGCTAATGACCGACATTTAGGTGTGATTTAAGCTTGATTTAAGGTGAGGTACATGATAATACAGAATTAGTTCCTCATGCAATGAAATGGATGGTTCTGCATTCTTTATACTCCAAAGTATATTCACCGTGTTCACCGGGATGAAAAAAAAATATTTAGATAAATTTAATTTTAAATTTTATATATAAATCTTGTAATATAAATTAAATTTTATAAAATAAATAATATTTATTAATTTAAATAACATTTTATAAGATTTGTTTAGGATCACTAAGTCTACGAGTAAAGCTAACACCTCCCAGACGACGAATGAATTGTCATCATGAATGCAGAAGTCAAATCGTTTTTAAATGGCTTAAATGCGTGTACTTATTACTTAGCGGTTAGTCTTTACATAAATATCGACGGCATCAAACATCACGGAATCTTTATTTGTTTTTTTGTTAGACTAAAGAAATGTTGTGTTGCATTCAAGAATAAGAATTATAATGAAATTATAAAACTTATTATTCGTTAGAGTTTTCATTTTTTTTTTTTTACTTGTTTGGCTCGAATGAATTTGGGGTTTTTTTATATTTCTTTCGTTTCAAAATGACAGTTTGGTCTGCGTATACAAATTAAAGAATCTTTTAAATTGCAATAATTTTGTAAAAAGATAATTTAAAGTGATTAAACTATTCTTTTGTATTCATATCTCAATTACATAATCTTCTCTTTATTAATGTTTCACTAAGAGTAAAAGTTAAAAAAATATTATTTATTACTTTTTAAATTTTTTAAAGTAATAGATAATATGTCACAAGATAAATTATTTAAGGTGACAGTTATTTTGAAACAGAGAGAGTATTAATACATAAATTAATTTTAAATTTAAGTAATAAGTAAGTAATGAAAACAGATGTTTTATAATACTTTCGTACCTATATAATGATTTTAATAGTGTTTAATCAAATATCATGTATAAGTATTACTAAATTTGATTTATTTTCTCCTAAGTGTGAGAACAAAGTATGTTATCTATCTTTTTCTAAAGTCAGGGTATAGACCACAAATATATCTTTTTAAGTAATTTATAGTGATATTTATATATTATTTATTAGATGATAATTAAAAATAACGCAAATCGAATTCAGACATTTTTAATAAAGTTGGCCATATTAAAACAAGAAAAGAAATCAACGCTCTCCTGTGATGGTTAAGGACCTTTAACTTAATGCCAATGCATTAACGCTGTCAAATTCTTTAATTCCATTGAGAGAGGTGAAATTTAGTTCTTGTTACTCCTATCCAACCCCTTGAGAAATTACAAAAAGAAAAGGGCAAGTTTTCACCTGCTTTTGAAATTATGCCAGACCCAGAATGCTCTCAAATTTGCAGATTTTGTCCTGTTCCAATCCATCTAATGATTATGTGGTTGTTGGTCTGTTTGTATGCAGAAGGGACTGTGTGTGTTTGTGTGTTTTCTTCTTCAGTTTTCTTTGAGATTGAGGTGGATATTTTGTGACAGCTAATCGATTTGTTTGCACCATAAGATAGAATCTACACATAAAAACCCATCTTTTTATGTTATTTCTTGTAGGTTACACTCTTGGTGGAAGACATCTTTTATTGCTAAAAAGATATCCTGGTCTTTCTGCCTCTACTAAGAAAATGAAACAAACTCAAACAGCGACTGCAAAAGGGAATGGACCAAAATCCAAATGATATAAGTATTACATTATTGTGCGAAAATACCAGGAACAAAAATGTTACTAATTAATTTAGAGGGCAATAATAATTAAGGGGAATTCTACGGTACTTTTTAGATAATTATTCTTTTAACTTTAAAGATTTATACAGTATAAATATTTGAAACACATGATATTGTACTGTACAAGCATTTAAAGTATAAATGAATGATTGTCTAAAAGGAATTGTAGAATTTTCTAATAATCAATATTTGAGGATTGAAACATTTGGAGTCATAAAAAAAAAAACAATTCCCAATTCTAGACCTCTAAGTATATGAAAAATAATTTACAAAACTAGAAATTCAAGATCATTTGTCAATAGACACTTTATATGACAAAATCATATTGAATTACTAACATCTAATTTTGGATCATCAGTCAAATTTCGTTATTCTTTTTTTAGAATGTAATGACACTTCAGTATTTTGTTACTTTGTATAGATACATTATAAATATAAGGAAATTTTATAATCTCTTTTAGAGAATCATTCCTTTGAATTTAAAAATTTGTACAGTATAAACTTTTAAAATATATGATATCATACTATACAATCATTTAAGGCAAAGACTTAGGTAGACCCGGTCTTTGACCCCACTTGAAGACCCTGTGGTGTGGATTAAACTTTAGAGAATCTATGACATCAGCTGATGTAAGCAAAATTCTTTAAGATTTAATTCTGACCATATGGTCTACAGGTGGGGTCAAAAACCGAATATACCTAAGTATTTTCTATCATTTAAAGTATAAAGAAATGATTTTCTAAAAGAGAATATAAAATTTTTCATAAATATATGTAGTCTAATGTAGTAACACAGTGGGAGTATATAATAGTGCATATTCATTTAATAGGATGCCTTTAAACAAGCCAGATTTTGCTCCTTCAAATTATAGTTATTAAATCTGACTCGTGAATGAACCCGACAAGAAAGGTAGATTAATGTGTTACTAGTTTAATCGGTAGGTTATTGGTTTCAATCGATGGGTCGCTCAAATATATTTTTTTATTGATAGATAATGCCTGCAAATTATTAAATACAAGATATATGATAAAAATATTGATAAAAAATATTTAAACAAAAAATTTTAAATATAAATGAATTTGAAATAATTCATTTCTCTATAGAAATTTAATAAAATAGAATAAAATAGTTAAATTTAAATTATTATATATACATAATTGAAAAATATTGACTATAAAATATATATAATGATATATACAAACACATAAGAAATTAACTTTTCATAGAATCAAATAAAAAAGAGACATATAAGAAACAAAAGTTTACATAATTTGGTGGTAAGGCTCTTTATCTCTATTTAAGAGATCTTTGATTCAAAATTTAACAATTACGAAATTTAGTTTTTTTCCTCAAGGAAAAAAACCGTTGGATCTCTCCAAACCCAACTAGATTTCCGAGTGTACCAGTTGAATTGCCGAATTGCATGAAACCGATAGGTTCATTTCTTGTCTGGTGATTAGAGAAACCTAACTGGTCTTAAAATTGGTTTACTGGTTGACCATCAAGTCGAACCGAGTTAAATAACTATGCTTCAAATTCATAATTCACCACACATGCATTTGCAAAAGAATATCCCAACTTTCCAATTCCTAGTTTGTAGTTTATATGCATATCTGTATTATGACACAGATTTATCCACTAATGAATAAAACCAAAGCCCTTTGTAGAATCAGCTTAAATAATTATGATTTAAAAAAAAAAAGGAATGGTTAATAGAATTCAGACCAGCAACCTACCCACCCTGAACTACATAAAGCTCTTTACTTCTTTATCATCTCATCTTGCTTGATAAAGATGATGCATGAAATGACTTAGCAAAAGAAAAGATTAGGCATGAAACGACTTAACATAGGGAAAAAAGAATTTTATATAGTAGTATTGGTGAATTTCATTCGATTGAAAATGGGAAATGCCAAATATAGCACAACAAGGTATCTGTTGTGCCAATGAAAGGCAATATTTTGATATGAAGCATCAAAATGTGGGACTTTGAGGTAGTGTGGCCCTTAATGTTTTCAACCATAATCGAGGCTAAAGTGGAAAACAGGCACAAAGCAGACCCTATCTGTTACTCCACAAAGGAAAGAGGTGATCGGCCCACACGACAATTGAGGGGTAGTTCCTGTGTAAATTTATTTTTTGGTTTCTTTTTTTGGTAAATTAAAGTTTAAGAAGATGATAAGTTATTATCTTTCTTTAAAAATAAAATAGTTCATTGACGTATATTTTACCGACTTGATATTTGAATCAACCCTTTATTATTTGAATCAATCCTTCACTGTTGGCCATTATAATTTTGTTTAAAAAAAAAAAAAATTCACTAGTAGAGCTTCAAATTATTGTATATGTAACACTTGGGGTTCAAGACTACTTTAGATAACATGGACTACACAGCCAAATTGCCAAAAGAGCTTCGAGATAAAGGCAGTTTGGTTGGAAGCCGGAACCAACCAAGTGAAAGACAAAGTCAAACCGTGTTTTTCAATCACAACTAAAGAGATTGTGAAACTAACAGCCCTATCATCTCTTTTCCTTTTCTAACTTTACTTTCTTAAGTGGGAAAATTTTTTAGATAGTTGTTGATGTTGTTTTTGTGATAATTAAAAGATGTACCAAAACAATTAAAGTTGATCGACTCTATCTTTTTTTCTTTTTTTCTAATGTAACGAAATTGACACTTCATTTTTTTGTTAATTGTATTGCCGAATGTGTAAATAATACATCAATATTTATCTTCAGTCACGCGTTTATTTTTAATATTATCTTGGAAATAAGTTTCTTTAAAATAATGTGATAAGAATGTAGTTCTTTTATTATATTCACCTACAAATAATAAAAGTTTTGCACATATCCTTAAAACACTATTTAAAACTTTTAATACTCAAATATTGAAACCAAATCAATATGAGTAGCATTATTACTATTTTCATGATTTGTTTATTTCACTTTTAAAGAGACACTATCTATTCATTGAGAAAAAACTTTAGATATTTGATATTAGAGTAGTTAGCGTTGCAGAAAAATATGATAAAAGGTTTAATTGTCTTAAAAGCTAAAAAATGAAATATTCAAAACAATAGAAGAAGTGGTAGAAAGTTAAAATTAAGATTCTTTTTAAAAATTTATGCAGTTTGACTTTTTTTTTTTTTAACCCCAACATTGAACATGACTACACTGATCAATAATTCACGAAACATTAATAAGTGACTTTCTTTACCAATTTCTAAGACAAAGACTCATCGATCGGGACCATCTTTCAAGGAGGATCCAAATGAATGAATTGATATCTTTCATCTCCTTGTTAGCATTAATTTGTAGTAATTAAATTTTTTGCCAAGATGGGGTAATATGCAATCACATACGAACAAAATCCATCATCTCTAGCTATTTTTAACCGTATTCAAATTCAATTAATTAAAAAGATTTGATCTAATTAATTGCACGTGAATCTCATATTATAGTCTATAGATCATAAAAATTTTGATTTTATTTATCTCACCATTTTCTCGCACTATTTTAGTGCATTTTTTTGTTGTTCACTCTATATTGTAAAATGAGTATTTCAAACTGTTAGATTACTAAAAAGTAATAGGCTCTCATGTTTTTCAATCATCTCAATGACTGTTATAATGGACCCTCATACTTTTCAATAATTTCAACAGCTGTTATATGGAGTTAAGTTATTTCAATGGCTGTGGTAATAATCGTCATACTTTTCAATCATATCAACGACTGCTATACTCACTTAGTATCCGTAATACGTGGTGAGTAAACAAGACTTACCCTAATTACAGATAGTCTACCAATAATAAGAGATTTAGAACATCGAAAGTCAAATCTAATGTATTTCTTACGGCCTGATTAATGTGTAATAATGTCTGAATCAACTCCTTAACAATACTGTAGCATATTCAAGTAGATGATGGTATAAAATAGTAGGAGAGTAGTAGAAAAACGGTAGCATTTCAAGTTGTTGATCTACAAGATTGGGAGAGTAGTAGCTTTCGTGACTGTCTCTCTACCTCTTTCTGAATTCTGATAATCAGAAGCAGTAGTGATTGTGCTCCAGTTGATAATTGAATGTGCAGATGCAGATGTCTAATGCTGCATTTCCAAATTTATCAATTCAATTGATTGTATGAATGAATGAGAAGTTGGAATCGTCAACAATCATATTTTTGTGGACGACGAGGCTGGTTAGGACTCTTTTACTACTGGAAGACGCATAAATTTTCTTTCATCTAATTTGCTAAACAATAGTTACCTGCGTGACAAAGGAATTAATTACTTGAGTTGTTATTGCATTTTGTTCTTAAAAATTTGAGAAAAAACAGAAAGAATAAGCAATTAATCTCCATTACTTGAAGATATTTTGTAGTAGAATTAATTAATTTTCTTGCTTAATCGAGTCCTACTTTCTCTTCTTTTTTTTTTTGCTAAAATATTAATACAAGGTTGACATTGTCAATATTCATGAAAATTACGTGAGAAGAATAATCAAAGTTGTGAGCGACAGCAGCAGTAGTGAAATGAATGTCAACTTTAATTGGGGCATCCTTGTCCCCTCTTGTCCTCATTCAATTGTGGGCTACATTATGATATAGTAATAGCCAATGGCCATTGAGCAGTGGAAATAATTTACAAAACTGGGAAAACAGAACAAAGGCCAAGAGTCACGTCTCACGTCTTCTTATCTGCTTACTCCTATAATATAATCTACAGGGAGTATAAATGAAATAGAGATGGATATGTTCAACTCTTGTTAAGAGAAGAGTAAGTTTTAGTTATTTACTGCGTAACGTAGAATAAATATGATAATTATTGATATAATTAAAAAAATAATAAAAATTTTTATTTTTTAATTATTCGAAGACGTGTGAAACCTCGGTTTTTCGTTATAAAGACTTGCACGATAATTATTATTTTTGAAATATTATTTGAAAAGTATTGCATCAATATTTTTAATGTGATGTATATAAGACAAAACAGGTAATTAAAAATCGTGTATGAAATGATTAAAGAATATTATTTAAAAAATAAAGAAAAATAAAAACCATCCAAATCGAGTATTTTTTTTCTTCTTATTTTAAGTACATCATTTTACAATTCAAGTAGGATGAGGAACGAGGTATTGCAGTTACAGCAATAAAAAGTCGAATAATTAAAATTATTTAAGTTGCGTTTGCAATAAAAAGTCGAATAATTAAAATTATTTAAGTTGCGTTTGAATATATAAATGTACGGAAGAATTTAATTTTGATCGTATTGTATAATTTTTCCTCAGGCAGCCTTAAATATTATTCTTCTAAATCCTTAATTCTCAAAACCTGTCAATTTTCTCTAACGTAGAGATATCAAATATGAGGCTTCGCTTGGTGAATCTTCTCCATCGATATTGTAGGAGTTGCATAAGATAAAAGGGCTAATAACACTTTGTACTCTTAAATTAGGTGAGTAATTACACTTTACTTGCTTAAATTATAAAAATATACACTTTACCTCTTATTCATATCATTAATCCTTTAAACATTTTAAAATATTAAGAAAAATTAGTTAAATAACTGAAATACTCTTAGTATTATATTTTGATTTTTTATATATTTAATTGATTTTTGATAATTATAAAATAATTAAGAAAAAAATAAAAATAATAACACATTGATATCTTAATTTTAGGGAGTGAAAATATGAGAAAATGTTGAATTTATATTATATCTGACATTGCAACTTGTACAGGTTAAGTCAAATATTAAAAGTGTAAAATACTAATAGGCATAAAAAAATCACAAAATTTTATAGAAAATATATTTTCATACAATACCTTTGAAGAAAAATTTTCAATAAAAAAATAAATCCATTTGAAAATTGTTCTATCACTATAGTTAAATATTCAAATTCGATCATAATATAAAATGAAATCCAAAAATGTGATCAAGAAATAGATTGATGTAGATTATAATGAAATATTATATAGTTTATTTTTACTTATTTTAAAACAATTATCACATCACTATCAAAATTTAAATACATAAAAAATCAAAATATAGTACCAAAGATATTTTAGTTATTTAACTATATTATTTTTGTTATTTTAATATTGATAATAGATGAATAGTATCAATGAGTGAAAAATATATATCTCTGTAGTTTAAGGGATAAAGTATAATTACTTACCTAATTCAATGGCCGAGTGTTATTAACCCTAACATAAATCAACAATCAAGAAAGATTATACTTAAACCCGATTGGAACGAGTCAACCGGAAACACTGGCCTCATGGGCCTAGGCCCAGTGATAAGCAATCAATGCAAACTTTAAAACACAAGAAAAAGATACGTAACAAAGAACGAGAACAAGTGGACATCAACTCCTATACTATACTGCCTCTGGACTGGTCATGATTGATTATATTGAAGATAATTTTCTTGGAAATGAAGATCGCATTAATTTATTGGCAGAGTAATTAGTGAGAAAATGACCCGACCCAAGATTGGCTGATTAGACAAGAAACTTGTATTGGTTTAATTAATGACAAGCTAAAACCTGCAGATAAAAGAGCTATACCCGTTGGTTTGTTTGTCTCAGACCATAAAATTAAATTTCCCATCTTGTTTCCTTTTTTTTAAACGAATAAAATTTAGAGAAAATAATTAACATAAGAATGGCAAGGAAAGAACGAAAAAAAATAAAAATTGGTAGATAATTTGTGAAAAAAACATAATTTATTTAAAAATTAAAGAAGATATGATTTATGATAGAATGTAATAACGTAATCGAATTCATGTAGTGGCCTTTATTTAGTGGGGATAAAATTTTATTTATTGTTTTATTCGTTTATAATTTTTTACTTTCACCATGCAGATACAGCACATTAATTATTCATTTACCCCACATTTTAATACTTGTAGTAAATGGTTTTCGTCACTGACATGCATTAACAGCCGTACCCAGTGAGGTTTTGACTGTGTAATGACTATGCATTAAATTCCAAGCATCTTTACTGTTAATTAATACTAGTAGCCATAAATTAAAAGAAGACGACTACGTACAATAATGGAACAAAAGAAATAACGAAAAAAAAAAATCTTGAATTTTCACTAAATTTTAGTTAGCTTTTATTTCAAAATTTCAGTTATATTTACCTCTATAATTAATAAAATTTTCTTAATCTTTATCCAAGTTGAAATGGTACCTAATCTAGTTAACATTTTATGATACACTAAATAAAAGACAAACCCTTTTTTTTTTTTTTTTTTCTACACAAAATAAAAGACAAACTTGATTAACTTATCAATAACAATAGAGTAGAAGCAGAGCCCGATCAAAAAAACTTTTTCTCCTATTATCTATTGTCCTAGCCCAAATACTCAACTACACATGGCCTAAACACTCTTTCTATTTAAAATAGAACAAGAGCCCGATTATGGTATTTTTATTTCCCCCCTTTTAAAACCAAGGAAGAAAATGACAGGGAAAAAAGAAGAAGAAAAAACTCGTTTATCAATTATAATTTGGCATTTCAGTTCCAAATTTCGTTGTTGTTACTTGTTTTTCTACTAATTAGCAAATTTGTCTTTTTATTACACTTAATAGATAGAAATGAGTCAATTAGATCGGTTGGTGAGGGTACAAGTCACGCATTAATTAGAAACAATAAGAATAATTTTTATAAATTAATTAACTTGACTAAACTCACTTCACATTGTATAATTGACTATCCCAAGAGGCGTACGTTATCATGATACCTTAGATTATTGCCAATAAGTGAGATCTCACTCCACTTTAATTCAGAATTAAAAATGACGCAGCACAAGGTTTAGAAGCTTCGCTGCCGAGGAAAAGAATCTTGGCTCTGAGATTGAAGCCAAGGAGTTTATATTTTATAACACTACTAATTACCACTTATAATAAGCCAAAAAAATTTAAACTCTTTCGTAGCAGCTGGTAATTTGATTGAATTTTTTTTTTTTCTTTGAAAGAGAAGTTTTACCGTTCCGTTGATAAATTATCTCGTTAATTTTAAATATTAGTACAGTATAACATTTTAATTTGTATTAGATAAATTTTTAAAATATTACGGAATGAATCCGAATCGTAGAATTTTCTAATTTTTTTAATTTGCTAATACACACGATAATGCACGTACTTGATTTTAGGGCGAGACGGCATGAACAATGGAGCATTTTGTGGTAAGATGTCTCCATGAAATTGCTGCTTTTATGTGGTCCAATTTTATCATTAGAATAGTAATTTGATCACTACTTGGATCAGTAATGGGCTCGCAGCCAGCTGTGAATAATAGAAATCGCTGATTGCGACTCCATATATTTCGAGATTCCAACAAGGGAGAAGCCATACAAATTAACCCAAAGGAAATTATAGTTAGCTCAGCCGCAGAATTGGTTACTTTTTTCAGAAAATCTTAAATCTCTATGTTTTAGTTGAAAGTGACCAAGAGAGCTTTAATCATTGAGAAAGTATAATTGATTAATAAGAAAGTTGATAGAGTTTGGAGTAGAATATTTTTTGTTGAGTGAAATCAGCAAGTAATTTTTGTTTAGTTATGTATATCATTCTTGAGCTCGGTTATGACTTCAAATGAGAAACCGCAGAGAGGAGTTCAAAGGGGGGGGGGGGGGTACAGGGTTTTATGTTAATATAAAGTTTAGTAAGAAGATAAGTGACTCGACAAATTATCAGTGTATATTTGATTATTTACAACGGTATTTATAAATTACTTATTAAATAATAAAATAACATTAACGAGAGTCGAATTTGATGGTTTAGTCTTCAAATTAGTAGTATTTTCAAATACTCTTCAATTTGAAATGCCAAAAAAAAAAAAAAAAAATAAGGGTTTGTTGAGCCCTCTTAAATGCTAGTTACATTAAATTCAATTACTGTACAATTAGGTAAACCAATTTCAAATTCTTTTGGGCTAAGCTATTCATTTAAAATGTTCCTCTTTGAAATTGTAGAGTATCAAAAATGTTGATGGACTTCTTGTATACAAAATTCATTAGATCCTTTTGCCATTTAAGTTTGGATATGTACTAGTCTTAATTTTAGTACTTAGGTAGTAAAATGACAAATATAACCAAGCTCATCTCATTTCTAAAATTTTAGATGTCATTCATTGATAATTAAATTAATTGCATATAAAAAAAGAAAAAAATTTACATAAACTCGATTTTTGATCTCACCTGTAGATCTAGCGGTTAAAATTAAATCTTATAGCATTTTGTTTATATCAACTTATGTCATAAATTTCATAACATTTAATCTACATCTCAAGGTTTATAAATGAGACTAAAAATCATGTCTACCTAAGTCTTCCCCTAAAAAAAAATATAACAAAATGTTATCATGAAAATCAACAAATTTTTATCCATATAATGGTGAATCTGTCCAGTTTTATATTACCATCCCAGAAAATTCTTAACACGAATAAATGTATCTTAGGACCACCAACACATGCGTTGTAATGTTATATGGCCATGGCATTCTATCCCACTAATTCCATTCATGAAGAATATTTGTATTTCTTGTTTTTTTCTCTATCTTTTAGCATTGGTAAGAGACAGAAAAAGAACTTAATATCCTGTTGCAGACTGTGGAGGAGATAACAAGATACATATATAATATATATAACATATCCTACCAATTCTTTTTATTCATGCCACCCTCCCAGAAAAAAAATAAAAATAAATAAAATGTACCATGCATAAGTTCAATTATATATAGTTAATTTATCTAAGTTATTCAGTGCAAATTCCAAGTTCCAGTTAACATTTAGAGACATAAAACATATGAATGTCTTTTTCTAAATATCTGGGTTTTACGATAATGTTTCAGATTGCAGGCAGGGGCAGAGGAGTGTACTGAGGAGGCCAAGCAGGATTCCCAGGACCACTTACACCCAATTAACCCATATATTATCAGTATGAGTATGGTAGCTATCAAGTAGGTGAATGTGACTCCCAATTTGAAAATCAAGGGCCATGGCTCATTCTTGTGGGTGTTACAGATTAAATTGTCCTCCTTGCTACTATATACACAGTCAGTCAATGATCATCATAATAACTAGTTTGTCAGCTGTTAAATTTTGATGATATCTATTCACTATATGTTCAAATAATTAATTTCACCCATTTTTACTAAAAGAGGAAGACAAAATGTAAATGTAATAATAACATCAACCCATAATCACAAATAATTGCCCAAAAAAAAAAAAAAAAAAGGTCAAAATAAGTCGCTTGGAATTCAGCAAATTCATTTACAGCACAATGCTTTGAATATGACCATCACATTCACATATTTGGTTCTTGCAACTCTTCCCCCCAAGCAAAAAATTACTACTACTATTTCGAGACACAAAAACAAAGAGAGAATCAATTGCTAACTACTTTCACTATCATTAATTCCTAAAGCTAATTAATGATCATATACATATAATTCTGAATATTATACACACTAATAATTAATTAATTATACATCCGAAGATGAAGCATTGTCTATACTTTTTTCAGTCTCGTCATCTACTTCTACTAAAGATAAAGAAGGGCTGCAATTAGTAGAGGTGATGGTGGTGGCGTTAGAAGAAGAAAATGATAAAGGAGATGTAAAAGAATCACGAGTCATTGAAGAAGAAGAACAAGGAATATCATCGTCTTGACCTTGATCTCCATCTCGATCTCTATCTCGATGATGACGATCATCATCCTCAGAAGAAGAAGAAGCAAATGCAAGAGTAACCAATAAGTCAACAAAAGCTCCAACAATATACCCGTGATTACTCTTCACGTTGACTTTCAAATAGCAAGTCAAAAGGTCTTCAAGACTCTCCCAATCCTTCAACTCATGGGCTTCCACCATTTCCTCCATTGATCTCCTGAAATCCAAAAATGGGTCCCTTGAGTCCACCGCCATTGCTACACTTTCCTTGAATGGAAAGTACTCCTCCACCTTAGCCTTCTCGAGGATTGACGAGCTTGTCTCTCCCGGCTCGAAAAACAGCCTTTCCGACCGTAAACCTCGTATGACTGTCTCCACAGCCGCCGCCTCCTCCTCCTCCTCCTCTTTTTCTCTATAGACTGATGAAAAGCTTGCACATTCTGGGTTGTCAACAAGTTCCTCCAAGTTGTTGTTGTTGCCGCTGTTGTTGTTGTACGTACAATTCATAGTCTTGAAGAAAATGTCATTCTTGGCCCGGAAGGAAAGGGTTCTTGGACTTGCGCAAGTTGGCCATGGCCATGAAGAGGATCCGGAGGATACCATTTCTTTGGATTTGAAGGGAAATGGAATTTTCATCATTTTTTTCTTTCCCATATCTGAGATTGATTTCAGATGAGCAGATTTTGAATATTCAAGAATTTGGTTCAATTTTTTTTGCTAGCTAGGAGTGGTGACAGGTGGATAATGAGAGCTGTTGGAACGAGAAATGTGGAGTGGTTTCTGTGTCTAGATTTACAGGCTACCCTGAAATAAATATGTATGGTTTCGGATGGATATGTACAAAATTTTAAATTAATGAAGGATAGGAGTAAATCAAAAATAATTTTAAAAAAATAACCGTTACATGTAAATTAAATTTGCAGTTTAGAGGTTCTATTAAAGAGTCGGAAATCAGAATATGAATCTATATGTATTTATGTTATTTTTTGTTATTTATTTGATTTGAATAAAAAATAAAATTCATTACGTTGATAAATTTATAAATTTGAAACTCATATCACAAGTTGATAATAAAAATAAATATTTTCTCACACTTTTATTCTTACAAAATAATTTATATAATGATTAATTAAACCTATAAACTAAACACCTCATAATTAGAGATTTTGTTCTTAGTCAACCAGAATATATATATATAAAACGTGCTTTGCCGTTTTGAATACTAATTTAAAAATATTTTCTTGGGTTTTGCATCTTACTCCCCCATTTTATGGTGCTCGGATTTGTTTGCCTTGATTTTCAAATTTTTATAAAATAACTAGGAGTATGGGTTAATTCATAGACAAATGTAAACACACCCTCAACTTCATAAGAAATGTAAATGCTAGTATCTTTATGGCTAGGTACTAGGTCCATTATACGTATATAGAGTACAAGTGAAGATCGAAATTTTGTTTTCACTACAATCTTCTCTTATACAAAGAAAATATCGAAACCAGAGCAATTTTCAATATTAAACTTTGTGGCTAGGTCCTTAAAAGTCTTTTTTATTTTTTTTTATATCAGGGTTAGAGTTTTTTTGCGGAAAATGGTAAGGGGTTAGATTTCAATATGTAGGATATCTGTGGTAGAAAACACTCAATATTTATTAACGCACGAATAAGATAATCCCTCCATTACATTTTAATTGTCCATAATTATTAAATTATATTAAAATAATTTAAAGTAACTAAATTATTATTCTATATTAATATTTCCTAACTACATAATTATCTCTCGCTGAAGATAAAATTATAAAATTCATTTAATATAGTTATCTGTTTAAATTTTTTAGTAATTACAATCTTTCTCCACAATACATACTGAAATTCAGATTGGGCAACTACGAACTGCAATATGTAACTGATGTCATCATCTAACACTGTCCAAAAAATAATGCACTTGCATATCTGGCTCTTTTTTGGCACATTTTTTTTTTGTTTTTTTTTTTTGAGGTGAGAAAAGAGTACTTTATCACAAATTAAGAGCACAAGAATTGAACAGAATTGGCATGGTTCCTAGATTGTCACATAATAATCGACTGAGAGATGCTTGTACTTATTTCAGCAGTGCACTGTTCTAGGTTGTTTATTTCTAAATATTTTTTTTTAAAAAAAATGAATTTTTGAAATCAGTGACCCGTAAATTGACCCGGATCCTTCAAAACTTTTCAAGACACAGGAACTGACGGTATTGACTATTGGTTCAGAAAATGCCCTATATATTTATTGGGAAAATGTTTTTGACCCCCATACGTAAATTCTATAGTCAGGATTAAATTTTAAAAAATCTTACTGAATATACATCAGTTGATGTTATAGATTATCTAACGTTTAATTCACACCACAGAATATACAAATAGGATTAAAGACCGAATCTAGTTAAATATTTGTATGTTTCTTAGCTACGAACATGTGGCAGAGTGTATCATTGAAGAAGTAATAAGCACTGTTTGTAGGGAAATTTTTATGTAGATATAGTACGTGTAATGAATGTTTTTATTTT
Source organism: Cinchona pubescens (assembly GCA_025175665.1). Classification (NCBI taxonomy): domain Eukaryota; kingdom Viridiplantae; phylum Streptophyta; class Magnoliopsida; order Gentianales; family Rubiaceae; genus Cinchona; species Cinchona pubescens. The sequence continues at coordinate 2,143,814 of JANKKI010000254.1, read as the reverse complement.
TTTAAAATTTAAAGAGATGTGATTTATTTTACACAAAAAAGAATTTATGACATGTGTTATAAACTTTATTCGATTTACTTAAGAACTTTCTATATTTGTAAGTAAAATCTACAAGTAGTATAGCTAGCTTAATTATGCGCCTGCTTTCACGGTATAAACCGAAGCCTCTAGTTTTAGCTTTCTGCTATATACATATACGGAGATATTTTTTGTGGAGATATCAAATGCCAAGTTTTGAGAGTTGAGAGAGACAGTTGTGGTCTTATTTATTGAGTTCCAACTCCCAAATAAATATATGTAGCTACAGTACATCTTTTGCAGGCATGAAATTGAATAAGATCATCAGTTTTTGCGGGGATTCAAAGAAAACCAATTCAAAGGACACTCTATATTGATGATACAATGTCCAACAGACATTTGAATTCAATGCTTTTGTTTGTCTAAATTTCTCCTTCAATATCAATAGCCCATCATGCAGTTGTTGATGCCAAAAATTGCAGCGTGTTAAATTAGTTCAAATTATCGTTTATAATGAGGTTGGTTTAAAGGCATGTGATCATAATAATACCACTTGGAAAGAGTCTCAAACTCGAGAACAAACTCAAGGTGCTTTGGGGAGTCTCTAATATGCAAGTGTGCACGGTAAAAATTCAGAGTATTGAGTTTGCTAATCTTGCCATTAAGTTGTGTAGGACCGCACTTCTTTGTATGGATTTGATTCAAGGGTTGTGTGGGATCCAAATTCTTGTATGAATTTGATTCAAGGAATCATGTATATGACTTAATTAACGTCATAAGTTTCAAAACTTTACAGTATTTTAGATGGGATCCAATAGAAAAATTGAATTAAATTATATATTCAATGAAATACTTTTCCAGGTTGAATCTTTATGTAGGCAGAAAACTAAGTATAACTATCACAAAGAAGATAAACATCATTATCTATTTTAAAAATTTTCTTTTAAAATGCATTATAGTAAGATTTTTACTAAGAGGGTGTTTAGCACCTGTATGAAATAACGCTGATCTGGTTTTCCTGGTGCATGTAATTCTTGGTGAATCGCGTGCTCTCACAATATTTAGTAAGTTTCACGTGAATATCACTGTTGCGGGTTACCTGCACTATAAAACTGAGGTACATATACATTTTATTCCGTACAAAAATTTGTCATTTTGATACCATCGAACCTAAAACTTTAAACTTAAAAGCAGATAATTCACTCGATATTAGAATGTCTATATTCTATAAACTCAGAAGAGTTGCCCAGTTTATTTCATAAGATCCTAAAATCTTTAAATTTATCCACTTAAAATTGAAAGAGCAGGAATTTGTGCTTCTAACAAGTTGGAAAGATTGGCCCACTTTAAGAGATCAACCAAACAAGTTATACAAAATCTCTGCTCCTCACAATATTTACTATTATACTGCCTGCGAAACTTGAGCCAAATAAAAATCTTTTAAAAGCTCCAGAAAAATAAAATGAAAAGATTCAGAATCATTACATATTTTACATGTAACGATTTAGAACCAAAAGATGGAACTCCTTCTATCATGTGCTCCCATATGCAATTAAGATGGATAGATTGAGACCCAGGGACCAAGAGGCCCATTTGAGGGAAAGAGGCACAAGTTGTGGGCCGACTGGTGGGCCTCTTAACATTCATTTTTTTGTTTCTTGTTATTATTACCTCAATTAAATTTAGCAAGCATACAAAAAGATTTTTATACGTGAATAAAAGAGTCAAGTCGAGTATAAATAATGTCCTACCGATTTTGAATTCAAAATTTTGTGTGGGGCTCAAGTTCGAGTTGAATAACTCAAACAAACTTTAAAAATAGAGTTTAACCTCGAGTTCGGGTTTAAAAAATTTGATAGAGTTTGAATTCGATTCGAGTTCATTCAAAAATAAATAAAATAATCTCGAATTCGAGTTCAAAATTAAATAGATTAACTTTTTCGAAAGTAAATATATAATTTTTTAAAAGAATATAGACATTTTACTAATTTTACAAATAATAAAATTTTAAAAAAAAATTATATGTATGTTGGAAAAGTTTAACAAACATCAAACAATATATACAGATATTTAAAATCAACATGTCAAAGTGATTCTTGAATTCGATGGGAAGAAATGCAAAAAACAAATTGAGGGGGGGTTACGGTTCCCCTTCAGCCAACTCATCAGTCCTGTAATTTTTCAATTAATGAGTTGATTTCAACTTGTTCCCATACGAATAGGACCAACTGATGAATAGTACACATCTTTGTTACACTCCAATGTCCAAGCAAACAATATTGTCACATCGCAGCCGTGCATTAAAGAAATTTATCCTCAAATTGTTTGAGGAGGTTAACTAATGTTTCATTCAATCCTCGATCGCATGTATTTTTCTACTTTCTTTTTCAGATATGTAGTTTTTGTTTCATGCCCCCCATCGTATTCTGGTGGGACCATTTTGCCCCCTCCATATGTGTCAAGGTTTTATGAGAATTTTCATCCATTTCAAGCCTTTTGAGCAGTGACGATCTACCCAGGAACGTAGAGAGGAAAGCAATTACTCCGTATCTATGTATGTATTAACCTAAAGAGATTTTTAGTTTATGAGCATAAAAAAAAAAATAAGAATTAAAATTTAATGATATCTTAAATTTTGTTTGGTTGATTATTTTGAAAATCATTCTATTAGAATTAAAGTGTTAAAAAATATTTAATTTTATTTTTCATTTATAACTTGAGTTTTAAATTAATTAAATTATTAACATAACGAGACCATTCTTTGTTCAAACTAAACATATAAGAAAAAATAACATATATTTATACCGATAATAAAAAAATTTACGATCATAAATCCAATTCTGAGTTTGAAATGCAAACCAAACATATCATATGTGAAATCATTTCATTTTCATAGTTGGGCTGTGGACATTGTTGAATAGCATATTGAAACATACAACACGATGCCTATAAAAAATCCTAAAGTAACTTTACCTACCATGGTCATGCAATTAAATATAGGGTAAATAACACTTTGCCCCTTGAACAAGGTAAGTAATTATATTTGCTTCCCCTAAATTAAAAATATATATATATATACTTTACATCTCGTTCACATGATTTATCTTTTAAAAATTTTAGAATATCAAATTAAATGACTGAAATGCCCTTAGTATTATATTTTAATTTTTCATATATCTAATTTTGATGTTCGATAATTATAAAAGAATTAAAAAATATATATAATAACAAACTAATATTATAATAAAATTATTATTAAAATAAAATATAATAACAAAATAATTAGGGGTTGAAAATGTGATAAAATATTGAATTATATTATGTATTTGACATTGCAATTTGTATAGGTTCATCCAAATATTAAAATTGTAAAATGCTAAGAGACATCAAAAAAATCACAAAGTTTTATAACAAAAATATATTGTCACACAATATCTTTAACGAAGAATTTTCAATAGAAAAGTAGCCCATTTAAGAATTGTTCTACCATTATAATTAAACATTCAAATTTTAAATAATATAAAATGAAATAACAAAATTTAAAAATTTTATCAAGAAATATATTGATATGGATTATATTAAAATATTATATAATTTATTTTTCATTATTTTTAAATAATTATCACATCATTATCAAAATTTAAATACAAAAAATTAAAATATAGTGTTAAGAATATTTAAGTCATTTAACTGGATTATCTTGTTAATTTTAAAATTTTTAAGGATGAATAATGTGGATGGGAGGCAAAATGAATTTTTTATAGTTCAGGGGGGCAAAATATAATTACTCGCCTAGTTCAGGAGGTAAAGTGTTATTAACCCTTAAATTTAGCAATACTTAGCTGGGTGAAACGATCATCCAATTAAACCTATTTTGGTGGTTTTAAGTGGGCAATCCATGTAATGCAAGACAGGCTGCTAGAGTAGGAAAGAAAGAAAGAATGCAGAAACACAAAAAGGAAATTCAGTCATTAAATTCTAAATTTTAAGTCTTAACTTTAAGGGGACAAAGTGTACATTTTTAGTTTGGGGAGGCAAAATGTACATTACTATCCCTATTTGGGAAAGGAGAGAGGGGGGTGTAGTGGGAGCAAAGTGTTATTAACCGATAAACTGCTCCCCACGTACCAATAATAACCAACGAAAAGTCTCATTTGTTATTTATCCACAAAACAGTGGGTGGTATTGGCTACTTTGGGGCATGATAATTCTGCCCCAGTTCCTCGCCCATATTTCACAAATTCGGCTACTTTTGGGCCTGATAGTTCTGCCCCACTTCGCCCCAAATTTCACAAATTCTACCCAGTTTCTCGCCATATTTCACACATGTGGCCTGTTGTGTTACCGCTGGAGCACTCAACGCTTTTTTCTCTCCTATATCATTCAAGTAGGGATAGAAGTAGGAACGCAAGGCTGGGTTGATCATTATCCAACAGCAAGAACTGAAAAAGCAATTAAACCTGCATCTGACTATATAGAAGACTGAAAATATAATCCATACATATCATGTAAATGTAATCAGATAGTAAGAAACCAAAGTACTACCATGTTTTCTTTAATACCAATTAAGTGAATCAGAAGTAGAAGCAAAACTTCTTGAAGATGAGATTCCAGATACAGTTTAGGTGGGCAAAATTATAGAACCATATGCAAAAATGAAGTTTGCCCGTCATCTTTCAAACTAGTTCTTATAGGTAGTCTCTTATAGTTGAAAGCCCCACTTCATATGGAGATTGTACTCTACTAGACACCCATATAGTGACCATGAAACTGGAAAGATTCAAGTATCCCAAGTGAAACAGATAAGCATCATGCCACATAAAGAAACCATACAAAATGGGTACAATAACCACAAAATTTTCCACTTTTCTTTCAGTTTGTAATCCTCTAAGAAAAGGATTTATCAGTTTGTCCTCACCTCACTGTAAATCATTCCAGACTCCCAAATTTCCCGAAATTATGAGCAAACTGATAATCAACCTTCACTATGTGTCCTCAGCATAGTTATGAAGCAAAGGACTATTAAGAGCAGGAAAAAATTCAAAAGGTATTATAACTTAAGTGGAATTATATTATAGTTACCATCCCTTGTCTTGTAAAGAGCCAAAACACACCTAGCAAATAGCAGGAACATAGTGCATTAAACTTGGTTTTTGAAGTTTGGGTATATGACATTTTTGAGTCCACCCACACAAGCATTCAAATTGTTTGGAAGGAAGTACATCGTGCCTTTATATATGAAAAAGACATTTTCTGTTTTATGAAACACTTGACATTAAACCTAAAACAAGCTAGGGTATACTGCAAACACAACATAAGCTATGTAACTATTAACTAACATATAATAAGAGAAAGGATGGTGCATTAGAGATGGCATCAGCAGTGATCAAACTTTTTTTCTCGAGAAGGAAGAATCAAACTTTTTAGCAATATAATAGATTCAAAACTTAGTCGGATGTTGTGGCTCCATGACTGATTCTACAAATCTCCCAAATGAACCAAAATTGGATGGGAACTATTCAGACATGTAAACAGTAAGTAATAAATAAATTGGAAACCTTAAATTTATAAAAACAACAGTAATCCCTATCCTGTTTCCCATCCCAAAACACAGACTACACCACCAAGGAATGTAAACAGAGCAGCTTGGAAGATTTGCAGAGTTTTATTTTCACACAATAACTTAATAATAATAATAATAATAATAATAATAACAGTAATAATCTCAAACCCAAAAGAAGGCAACAATCCAACATATTTGAAACAGAAACCATCTCCAAAACAGCTGTGTATCTAAAGGTAAAATTACCATGAATTTTCAGATAGCCTCAATTTATTCCAGAAACAAGGACATCCAATCTAGTATCAGCTAGCTATGCTTCATTAGTAGATGTTACAAAATCCCAAGCACAAATTACAGCATATTTCTTGCTCTCACGCCAAGAAGCAAGAAGTAAAATAAGACACTTTCACTTGCAGTGAATTCTTCAAGGACTTGTGACTTGTCATGGACACGTACTTGTTGAACCAAATAACACACACAAAAGCGCCCTGACAGACACAGAGAGAGAGAGAGAGAGAATACTTTTCTTGTGCAAAATCAAAAGGTCAAAAGCTACAACTGCAGATTCCTCACTCCTGAGTTAGGTAAAACTCTAACATGGACAACATCCAGCTCCACCAGATAATACCTGAAAATGGCCATAATCATCAAGAAGTACACAATTTGAATGAGTATCATACTAATTAACCTAAACTTCAAAAGAAACAGCAAAGTACAAAACTAATTCACTGCCAGGTTATGGCTAATTACAACAGAAAGCAAATAGTGGAATCAATTTCAGTTGAGCTCCTTCTTATTCTTATGCCAACCAGACTTGGCTCGAATCATGCAACTCAGGCTCTATTATTTCCACAATCTAAAACTCAACTCATGTGTAAAAATTAAATGCACGAAGTTGACTGAATAATAATCTACTCTGAACCAGATATACAGTCACAAATTCAATAGATAATCACTCCCAATCAATTCAATCAAACCCAATAAAATCAGTTGTCTACAAATAACATCAGACATCAAATTACTTTTGCATCAACATCACATCTGAAACCATTTCTGCATACTAAAAAGATTATACCTGTCTGAATTAAGAGGTAGAAGATCAGCAGTTTGAATAAGTACGAATAGAAGCCCAAGTTGCCGGTGGTTATGGGTGAACCATCAACAGTGGATGCTGTAGTTGGTTTAACCGCAAAGAAGACAGAAGCTGCACTCCATATGGTTTTCCTGCAACATATGTATGTGTGTGTGTGTGTAGAGGGAGGGAGGGAGAGAGAGAGGGAGAAAGATGAATGGTTGTGGTAATCAAAGCGGAAAATCCGAAAGAAGAAAGAAGGTAGAGGCAATGTTGGGTAGTGTTGCAAGCTGAAGAAGGAGAACTTTAGGGGTTTGTAGGTTTGTCTTTTTTCTTCTTTAGGAGGCTTAAAACAAACAGTAAGAATGAACAAAATTCCTATGAACAGCATGATGCACTCGCGTAGTCACCAATGTAACATGATTGTGCTCAAAGCATCACTACTTAGGCCTTATTCTCAACTGTTTACGAAAAGCTATAAGCTACTTTTTTGAAAAAGAAAAAAGCACTTTTGGAAAATTTGGAAAAACAGATACAGAGTTGTTTTCGAAAAATACTTTTTAAACTTTTCTAAACATGAAAAGTTAAACATTTTTTGAGTTTTTGTCAACATTTCTTTTTAATCAGTTGTTTTTCAATTTCAGAAAGGCTATAAGCAGTTTTTAATAATTTGTTAGGAACAAGCCCTTGCTACATGATCATTACTTCTAATTCAGACACTCTGCGCTCTAAAAACCATCACACACTAAAATTCCCATAAAACCTACCTCAAGGAGAATCAACCATCTATTCAGTTTACTCAACCATTGTAAAACCCGAAATGTACCATTTAATTATTTTAGACTTGTTCGACAACTTATTGAAGATAAGTTGAAGTTCAACAATAATCAAAGTGTTGTATCAAGTGCGATAGGTATATATATAACAATTAACCAGTAGCTCACTCGCACACAGGGCAAGGCATATGTATAAAAATGAAATTAAGCAAAAGAAGATAAATTGACTGAAACTAATGCTGATTTTTAAGCCAAAGGATTGTACAACTTGACATGAGAACTGAAAGCGAATTTTCTACATCAACATGAGCTGTTGCCTACTAATTAGAAACACAGAAGAAATTCAAATAGAGATGACCTCTAACCCATACAGAACACCAGCGTACTTCTCTGGCAGCCCCTCATCCCCATTGAAGTAGATCTCCCTGATCCTCTGAAAGGTGTCCCACGTATGCAGGCTATCGGAAACCCGGCCTGGTGACACTTGCCGGCAGCCCTAGAGACCTGAAGGGTGCTGGCCACCCGGTCTAACCCACCATGGAGGTTCTTACAGAACTTCGTCAAATGCTTCACATCATAAACCCTTTTCCCAAAAAACACCCTCAACAATTCCATAAATTCCCCCAATTCCCCCGGAAGAACCCGACCCGTTAAGGCTTTGATCAAGTACCCGAAATCGTATGCACTGTGGAAAGTGACGTACGATACGTCATCGTTGCAGACGAGGCCGGAGGACATCATGAGCTCGGCAAATATACACAGTCGACCCCGTACAAGAGGTTATTATCGAAGTTGATGCCCTGATGACGCAAGAGATCTATGGAGCCCGGAGCGTGCTGGTCACGTGAGACGTCGAAGTCGGAGAAGTTAAACTCCCAGATGTAGCGGTTGTCGGGAGAGCCTAGATCAGGGAGGTTACCGTTTGAGTCGGAGAGGGTGATGCCGACCTGGATGAGCTTGAGGGCATCGACGATTATTACTTTTGACTTGAGAGTTTTGTAGTGATCGGTAGGGCTACCATGCCGGAAATCCTGCCGAAAAACAACACCGGGGAACTCAGTGTCCATGGAGACGTAGGGGTATCGGTCGATCACGTTGCGGATCAAAGCAAACTCGGAGTCCAAATTACTAGACCACACTGGACGGATCACGATCTGTTTCTTGAGAACGCCGGCCGCCGTAAGGGACGGCGAGGATGGTGTAGGGGAGGGCGTGGACATGTAGGATCTGAGAGCTCCAGATCGCGGTGGTTTTTTTTTTTTGGGGTGGGGAAAGGGGAAGGACGAGACTGATGGTGTGGGTTGGTGAAGGACAGAAGAGGCTTGCGGGGAAAAAGGTCGTGTTAGTAGTGCACCGCACTGCTAACTGTTTGGAAAGAGGTGTGCGTGAATTCTTACGTCGGTGCATTCAAACAAAGTTGTGGGTCTTATATGTGGTTATGGAGCCCTTATGTGTTCCTTGTGCATTGGAAGGCCCACGAACAACCTTTCTTTTTCATTTTTAATTATTTTATTTTATTTTATTTTATTTTTTATAAAAAAAAGAAACTAGAAAATGATTTTAGGTCTAGACCTTACTATGTATAAAGTTTCATGTTTTTTTTTTCTTTAATATCATTCATTATATTCATATTTTATTATACCCTTAATTCTAAATAAAAGTTAAACGTGTAAATAGGATAATGACATGAATTTTAAATTACATACAACTTTTATTCGAATTGAAATACTATTAAGTAAAAACTGAAGGGATTAAAATAACATACATAGATATGTGTCTAACCCGCTAGTTGTATATAATCCACACCATAGGATTGAGTTTACAACAAAATTTAAATAGAATAGTAGGTTACTCCTCCATTGACATTATGGATTCTTTTAATATTGAACTAATTAGATTTCAAGCATGAGAGGGCTACGTTGATATGCTTATTATTTTTAAAATATTATTTTGAATAATATTATAATAAAATTTGAGATCAAATATATGTAAACNGATTAAAAAGAAAATTAAAAAGTTTATTAGAGAATGATTATAGAAGATTATTAATAATAAGTAATTTGGCCAACCATCTAATTCTATTATACGAGAGAACTAATTATAATATGACTCGTATATATCCATGGGCTAAATGAACCCTTACTGATTCATGAACCAAAGGTGCCATTGCCCACTCCTAATTTCATTCTGACCCGACCCTCTTCAAATAACCAATTTTAATTTACCCCTTAACATAAAAAGTGGAAATATTTCAAGTAATCTGTGTTTGCGTCTTCGACTTCGGATGATTCGATAAGAATTTAAAACAATTAGTAAACATATATTCCTTGATAAAAAAGATCTTATGAGAGTTATTTAACTACAAAAAGGTGATTTCTTTTAACCATTCATCCTTGATGAGTAGCAACCATAGACTGCTGATTGATAGGCAATCATCAGTTTCTACCCTTTTCCAGTTTTGCAATGAATCCTCTTGCAATTAAACTTAAACTAAAGCCGATGTTGGCAAATCTTGAGTGCAGGCAATGGGCAAGGCATCTTTAAAACAAACAAGTGTGTCCCTGCTGTTAGGAACACAAAGCCAACATGACTCTGCTCATTCTCCTGTAGCCAATCAAGCTGATGACAAACTCCGAAGATCAAATCACTTGAATACTTCCGCTAATAATCCAAAAAAGAGAGAGTAAATCATTATTAAACCTAGCAAGCTAACAGCAAAGACTGCTGTTTTCATGTTTTTGAAGCAAGCTTGGGTACCTGATACCAATTAAGGTGCTGTAGGGTATTAGACTTCGCAGTTAGCACCTGAAAACCTAAAACAAGATACTTGGTTGGGCCAGATGAAAATATTAGGGATTTTTCCCCCTCTTCCATTGCAGACAATGACCAGTGTAAGGTTGTTCGCACAGGATAAACATATCCGAAACCAAGCAAGAAATATGCAAGTACATTACTATTTAAATGAAATATTCATATTTGGCACACGGTTATGATCCCATTAAACTAAACAACATACAGCAATGCAGTTCATAAAACAGGACAGCGGAAGAACTAGATCAATACGACTGGAGGGACAAAAGAAAAGTTTCTTGACATTTCTTTGGCATTCTACTTAAGACTCACCACAGCATTACAGAGTATAAGATATGGCCAAGATGACCTATGAAGTCTTTATGCTAGAAATAGGTTCCTTCTGGAGGCTGGACCAGCTTACGGTTATGTGGTGCTGCCATCTCTTTTTTAAGCTGTGTAAGTATGTCTTCCATGGTGTATTCCCTTTGCCAGTTCACCAGAAGTGCAAACTTTTTTGGTTCCACCTAGATCAAACGTTGGATGCTTTATCATCAAACAATGCATGTACATAAAAATTCAACGGGCAAGGTAATAGCAAAACCAGTACATCTTAGAGTCGTCTAAAAAACAGTAGCTAATATCTATAATGCTAAGGCACAGGGTTCAACTTCTTCACAATGTGAAAAGTATCTCTGGGTGAAGATACATTCATAGTGGCAGGCAATTATTATGTAAATTAGCATCATATTTCAACTCAAGGAAGATATAATTGTATCAAGTAGTTCACCTAATCATGAATTTTCTAAATTCTACTAGCAATTTTCTTACTTTACTATGGGATCATTATTTGCCAATATTACAAGTGATCAAGTTTCTGCATGTCAAAATTCAACTACTGCAGGACAGGGTTGAACATGACCTTATAAAATTAATTGACCATGCCATTGACACAATAAGCGTGAAGCATTAGGATAACTAGACCCTGACGCCACAAGTATATAAACAATACACACAACAGGAGAAACATAAACCTATTACACAAATGAAAAAGTCAGCGAACTCCTAGGCTCCATATCCTTAATATTTTCAATAGCTTTGAAAACAATGAGAGGAGAGCAATATGGAGAAAACCATGCCAATCATTGTAGGCATAGTTAATATAAGTTAGTTGAAGGAATTCCACATAAGATTTTATTTTTTTTTTTAAAGAAAAAGGACACATGGTCAACTTAAAACACAAAATTATTTTTTACCACTCCAGTTTCGTGGTTAACACAGGTCATGTTGATCCGCGAATGAAAACGGACACTTGGCGGCTTCTCAGGATAATCCTTGTCACAGAATAGCTTCAATTGATAAATGCGACCTTCATGAACGGACTGAAAAGGAAATTGCAATATTCATGAGCTAATAAACTAAGATGGAATATCATGTAGAAAGTTAATGAGGAAGCCAAAAAATTGCCAACAATGAGTAAAATGAAGATATAATGTCTATATATTCTTAAAATAGCAAGAAACCTATAACCAAACTGGAGAAATATGCATTTTCTACGAATATCCCAATTGAACATATTTTGAGTTCATATTATATTTCATTATTGTTTGGGTAATGCAACTACGGATCGACGAGATGGCAGGAATTCAACGCACATCCAATTACACATGATTACAAAAGATTCTTGAGTGTAGAAAAATTCTTCCATATCAAACAATAAACCACAACAATTCTTGTACAAGAGTATTGAGATGTACGAACAGAAGTTGAGGTAACCAACTAACCATATCGGCATGATGATAGTTTGAGAGGGGGGATAATTTCTATGTAACCATATCGGAGTGATGATAGTTTGACGGTAACCATATTGGTGTCTTTCTAAGAAACCTACCAGTCCAACTCCACACGTTTAAAAGGACACCCAACTCTGCATCTAATTATTCTCTTAGATTCAACTTAAACCCAAACTTACGTTTCTTGTCTTAAAGAATTCCTAGTCAACAAGGCTGTGACAGAATCAAAACCAAAGTCAGTCCAACGAAAAGAGATGTGCTTACATTGTGAGGACCAATAATGGTGCCAGTCCAAGAACGCATGTAAATATCATCTCCATCATCCATCCCATAGCTCACAGTTCCATCTCCAATTCCCTTTTCTCCACGTTCAAGTTCCTCCAGCAATCTGAAATTTCGAGGGACTGCAAGGAAGTTTCAAGGGGTGAGAAGCTAAAATTTTCCAGGAACACAATATCATGCTGTGAACTCTACAAAACTTTCTATTCTGTGGCTTAAAAAAGCCAACAATATATAAAATTCTCAAGGAGTACACGACCAAGATGGCAATCTACTCACGGCTCTTAGCACACCAACCAAGTGCTGATGGCATTATATAATATAGAACAAACCAATAAACTGCTGAATGCTGACACAGAATTCTAGATCATGAATTTACGACAAAAATAACAACTTTTATTGACTCTCCGCTTCCTTCTTGGTGCAATACAAATGCTGCTCAAGTAATGGCCGGTTATACAGCTTTTAAATAATACCAGACATTTGCGTGCATCTTCAGAAAAGCATGAACACCAAAAATGGTAAATCTATAAGCTTTGCAAGCCAAATGTTGAGAAAATTAACCACTATATCCTCTTATTCTGCGGCTTCTTTCAGAATTCTTCTGGTGTTATTGGTGAAATGGGTACGATGGGCCATTAGAAATTCAAAATGAAGTTAAGCATACTTATAGAAAGTAACCAGAACATCAAACAAACCCAAAAAGCAAGTGAATTCAACCAGGAAAATCTTAAAAAAACAACGTGTGCCATTTGCATTGAATGTGGATTTTGGAGTAATAAATGATAAAAAAACCGAAGCCAAATAGGAATGTAAGTTTAGCAGTTCCAATTCCATTAGCAGAATGCTACATCAGAAATAAGGCAGTAAAAGAACCAAAATGGACAAAGTATATTTTCTTGAACACCTAATTTTTCACACAACAATTCTTCATACAACCATACTATTAACCATTTGTCCAATTTACAGCAATATTCTAAAGCCAATTACAAGTGATTATTGTACAAAAACACAAAAAAGCTTCACCTCAACTCAGCAAACACATCAGAACAATAAAATTGATATGCTAAACAAATTAATGTTAATAGATCAATAATGGCCCAAAATAAAATTTAAAAAATATATAACCAAAAAGCAAACATATAAAAAAAAATCAAATCTTGGCAAGAAATAAAACCCAGATTGGTGTTTAAAAAAGGAAAAAAAAAAATCTGAAAGAATAAACATTCCAAGTAAAAAAGACTTACCCACGACACTGGATCCTCCTGAGCCAAGCGTCATTGAGTGAAGACAGCGGCTATGCAGCTTTTGGTCTCCGATGGATTTGGTGAAGAGATCGATTCGATCGACCAGATATTTGAGAGTCAGCAGTTGGGGAGAATATACAAATATTGCAACAAAACGCCAAGGGCAGTAGGCAGAATATTTATTTCCTTTTCTGTTCCTTCTCTTTTCTTAACCCTTAGATTGTACTATTACTAATAGTTTAATTTAGGCAACCATATATTAGTTGTATCTTGTATGTCTTGTATACACTATTTTTGTAGAAAAATTTTTATATCAACGACTATAAATATATATATATATTACGCATATAAAAATAATATTAAAAATTTAAATAATGCATATCTAGATATGATGTATTTTTTTACATCGATTATATATACAAAATTAATTCATTTATTATAATTATAAGAATTTTTAAAATATAATTGTATGATTCATGTGCAAACTTTTAACTTATAATTTGATGATCCACTTAAGAAGGTAAAATTTTTCATAAGTTTATTGGTTCGAGGAAAATTATGTTAATTAGGCCTAGTTTGGAAATTTAGGAAGATATTAAGATGAATTTATTTTATGTATAAAAACAAAACAAAGAAAGTTCATAGTATTATGTTTTTCTTGTCAAAATCAGGAGTATAAAAGAAATGAAATAAATTGATGAATACTTTGTTATTATTATTATTTTTTTTTTTGGTCCCTTGATGTTTTGCGAATAAATTTGTTATTTTGAAGAAAAAAAAATACATTTTAAGCCTTTCAACACTCCTTGTTGGATATGAAATCTTGTAATCATTCAATCATTTTTTTCCTCTCTACAATTATCTACAATTCTCTAAATATTTTATAATATTTCTAACACGTGTTCCAATTATATTTTTTTATTTTGCGTTCATCACATTTTAAATCTATATGTGAAAAGTTACGACAGAGTTATTTAAAATTGGATAAATTATTTATAATATGATAAATTACAAGAAACTCTTTTGTGGTTTGGCTAGTATTTATGTTATTCTTTTATGATTTTTAAAATTACAATCTACCCTCTTGTAGTTCAGGTTAAAGTTAAAACCATTAAATTTTCAATAAGTGACTATTAAGAGGTTAAAAATTTTTATTTAAAATATTATTTTAATAATTTAAAATCAAGTTTAACTATTTATTTTAATATAAAATACAATTAAAATTTTTGGACGATGGAAGAAACAAGAGTTAGAGGTATTTTTGACTTATTGTCACAAATATGATAAATTTTTTAACTTTTTATCGATTATTAAGAAATCCAAATTACAAGTGGACAATTTATAAATTTGAAAATCATAACAGCTATCGTGAACATTAACCAAACTATTATGGGCTCATTATAATCGTTACTTTTTAAAATAATATCTCAAATGATTATTATCCAAATGAAAACATTATCTAACCTTCTTTTTATTTTATGGCCTAAAATTTCTTTGCAAACAAGGTTTTAGCTTCTTGTTGACCAAAAAGTAATCATAAAATTTACTTTATTCCACTCTATGTTTTATCAAAATTTTTTAAAGTAAATCCAATTAAAAATATAGAATCTATAGCCATAAAATTAGAAAAACACTAGAGGTCTGAGAATTTTTTTTTTTTAATAAATCTTATGAATTTTTAATTTATATTCATTCATTTTATTTAAATTTAATAAAATAAACTTTTCTAAAATAACATAAATAAATATTGATAAAAAATTTATTTCATTAACTATAAATTTAATTCACCTAAAAAAATGTCGAAATCTAGTCCATTTTACGTCTACTAAAAGCGTTATTGTTACGCAATGCATAATACTATGTTTGTTAGCCCAAGTTGAATAGTGGAGGTGGAGGTCAAGGTCAAGCGGATCTCGTTATGATTATTTCGAGTCATGTTTTCAATGTTTATACTCAAAATTTCCAATAAGTCCTTTAAAGCGAACCAAAATTTTATTCAAGTACCCAGAATTGAAAATTTAACCAATAAGTAACCTGAATTGAAATATCTTTCCAATTATATACCCATGAATGGAAAAAAAAAGTGTCGATTTGAGTCCTAAAAACAGTCGTCATACGCTTCCTATTTCAATAATAACGCCTGTATAAAGCCGAGAGCCGAGCCGATTCACTGAGGAGCTGCAGCCGGAGAGGGAGAACGGTAGACAGAACAGCTAACTCCTCACATCTATCAGGTATTCTCATATTCCAAAACCCCCATTTTCTTCCTTAATTTTTTCTTTTGTGTTTTTGGTTATATATTCGTTCTGTGTGTGTGTGTGTGTGTGATTTTTTTAATATATTTATTGGGGTGGGGTTTTGGGGGGGAGGATTTGGGATGACTAATTCATTTGTTGGATTGGGGATATTCAATTTTGTTAGTGTATTGAAACTACAAGTAAAAGATTATTGAATAGTTTGAGGAGCCAAACTTTTGTAAGTTGCATTTTTTGATGTGCCAATTGAATAAAGAGAAAGAAGAGTTGTGTTCTGATGAAGTTCCCATGCATTAGTAGAGGCTAATATTTCCTTGATTCTGAATTTTGTGGCTACATGTACCCTCTTCATGTAGATTTTCAAGAAAATGAATCTCTTCTCGTTGTTAATGCATTCATGTTTTGAATAGCTTTTCGGGCATTTAACTGGAATGATCATTGTTAGGCTTGTGCATTATGCATCAGGTTAGTTTGATGTTTGGTGTTTGCAGATGTCTCTACATCTAGGAAATCTATCCTCTCGTATTCACAGAAATGAACTTGAACGTGTTTTCCGGAGGTTTGGACTGTGTAATGTACAGGTGAAAGGGAAGTTTGGGTTTGTTATTTATAAATACCCTGCAAATGCTGAACAAGCTTTGAAAATGCTTCGAGGCAAGAAGATATGTATGGAGAAAAAATTACTCTTTCCTGGTCAAATAGGCAGCAGCGGTTGTTACAGAGATCTGACAGAAGTGATAGATCATATGAGCCACCACGGGGAAGGCAATTCGCAAGAGAAGGCTATGCTAATAGGAAATGGGATTCAGATGTTCCAGAAGGTAATAGAAGGAGTTCTCGACAAGGAGTTGGTGGTGGTAGGAGACTTGGTTATCCTGACCTGATTGATGAAGCAAAAAATTACCTAAAAGATGTGAAAGATTATGAAGGAGAAAAATGTCATGAATTTGTTCAGGATTTGACAGATGAAGGTGGTGCTGTTGGAGCAGATCTTTTAGAAAATCATAGGTGGGGCAATCAAGTTGTTGAAAATGAGTTGGAAAATGGAATGGACTTTGATCGATATGAACCTTATCAAGATGATTACAAAAAGGAGGAGGGCATTCATAATTCTCCCCATTTGGTTAGTTCACCCCCTGTGAGGAGGTCTCTAGAGAAACCAGAAATAGAGCAGTAGCTGTTGATCAGCTGGTTTTGGAGCACCCTAACGATGCAAAGCTTCAGAAGTCTTGCTATGTATGTGGAGAAGCAGGACATAGAATGCAAAAGTGTACACGACAGCTGAAGAGGCTTGAAACCAGGTCCAGGGGACGGCTCCACCTGGATAGAGATGATGCATCAACTGGGTGGCGCAAAAATGATAGAGAGGCATCCACTTCCAGAAATAGTCAGGGGCTGGGTTATGGAGATTCTTCAGAGGCAAGGTCAACTCATAGGGGTACTGAAAAGGACTATCATCACAAGAAACGGAATAGTAAGGAGTATGGATCTCCAGAAAGACATCAATTAAAGAAAGCTAGAGTCCCCGTGTCATCTTCCATTCATTCTGATACTGCATATGGGTCTCGGTCGCAATCAAGGTCGAGGACATCTCTATCAGGTTCTCATTATAGGTCAAAATCACTGCCTTCGAGAAAAAATTCCGGATCTTCTAGGTCGTTGTCTGGTTCAACTTCAAGTCAATATACCAGAAACCAAAAAATTCAGTCGCAGTCCATTTCGAGGTCAACTTCTCCTACATCTTTGTCGTTAACTGTATCACTTGGTCGACCTCTACCATCCTCTCCAAATAAGGTGCAGATCAGTCAGAAGGACTATTTTGTGAATTCTTCCGGTCTTGAAGTTAAGGAGAGTTCTTTTGGTGTAGAAAATAGAAGTTCAGGAGCACCAATAAAACCTGAAGATGATGGTAACAACAGTGACTCTCAAAGGATGGATGGTGCTTACAAGCATTCTATCATTAGAGATTTATGTGAAATAAAAGAATCTTGTCTCCCCCAGTCAGAGAACACTGATCAGAATGCAAGGAATGTCGCTCCAAAGATATTGACAGAGACGAGGGACCTCAAAAGCTATGATTTTGCCACAGAAGATATGTTGATACCCACAAAAAATTCAGAGTTACAGGCCTCTGTAAAGCTTAATGCTGCCAGTTTAACGAGTATCTCTTCGAAGGATATTAGCATGGATTCATAAAAACTATGGCCTGGAGCACCCTGACGAGATTAAATACAATTTGCCTTCTGAAATCTACTTTGGTTCTGCTCGCTTATGGCCCTGGGAAATTATCTATTACAGGAGACTTAGAAAAGGACCGATCTCAAAGGATAACTATGCACGAAGGCTCTCCCAGAATGAAGAGTTTGGTATTGATGATAAATACATCAGAAGCAGCAGTGGTTGGGGAGAATTGACTGATGAAAATCCTGGACCTGTTTCTTAATCAATGAGTGCATTGCTATTCGTAATCAGCACACATTTTCAGATGCTTGCACTAGTAGTGCTGGTGCGGTTTGCTTTTGCATTCTAAAATGATGAACAACTTGTCACAGTGGTTCCCGGACCAGGTAAACAATTATTATACATTTTACGAGTGTCATACAGAGATATTGAAATCTACTCATGCAATTTTTGCTCTCATCCTTAAGGATGTGTAATATTTTTTAGTGGCATTCAGGATATAAAGTTGGTCTAACTTTCTTTGGTACGCTTAGGTTCAAATGCCACTTCATTCTGTGGTTATCAGTGAAAATAATTTAATAGTAAATGCCTTTGATGGAAGCTACCTGTTTCCGGTTTTTCGTTGTGGGGACATAGACCCCTGTACTTGTTAAACTCTCTAACTTGTACCCGTTTATTGGATTATTTTTGTTGTTGTGTGGTTTGGTTAACCTTTTCAGTTTTGAGCTTAGTAATCCCTTTGAGTAACTTATGTTGAGGAATGTGGCTTATTGTCAGAATGTAGATTTATGGTAACATTGGTTGCGAAAGCAATGTTATCATAATCATTGCTTGGTCCAAAAATTTTTTTAAAAAAAAAGGCTTGTTCTTATTGCTGGAAGAAGGTGATAAAAAACCAGTCAACGACTTCTATTTATTCTTTGAGATTGTTTAGACCTCCCTCTATGTGTTTGTGTGTGAAGTGGTAAATCATGTAAGACTTGTGGAGATAGACTTAGTTGTATGCTGGAGTCTCCATCTTGCAGTTACCAAGTAGATGCATCTTAAGCTATGTAATTCAGTGTATCCATTTACATAAGAATATGATATAAATCTGGGTTTGTTTTCACATCAGCTGATTAAATGTCTCGCATCATGCATAGTAATGGTGCAACTGATGCCAGGTTTGATTTTGCTTTGTTCAATTGAAAGAAAATAAGGTGTGCTGACTGGTGACTGATGACGACTATCTTGTTGTAGTTTGGCTCCATGTTAAGGTGTGATAAATTCACTCCTTATCATTAGCTTTTTGAATTTGTGGACTTTCAAATTGATTAAGATCTCAGTCCTTCATTTTGCAATGTTCCTTGCCATTATTTATCGGACAGTCTAACCAGGGATTGCCAGGGGGGTTAGTAATTCAGGATTTTCATAAAATTTGACATACATTCTGTCCATAATTATTAAACCTAAACCATGTTGGAATCCAATGAAGAAAACCCGTCATTAGTCAATAAATTACTGGTTGAATTAATGGGTTATACAGTAATACAATGAAACATTACTTTTACATAGATTTATTAATTTAGGTTTTACAAAGAAATATTAATTTAGTTTTTTAGTATGTAATTTTGGACATAAATTTTTATAAAAAATACTGCAATTAATTGATGTATATAATGAATTTTAGAATAAATTTTGATGTTGTGATCATGTTTTTTTAAAACTCTTTATAAATATATCAATTTCTAAAATCAATTATTAGATAGAGGATGGAGTGTATTATTATAGTTGCATGGTTATACTATTTAGCTTTTTACATGTAACTATTTTGCAAAATTTCATATTTGAATGAAATTGGGATACTTTTCCTGTAAAAATACTGGTTTAAGACATTTTCGTAACTCATACCTTACTAAATCTCTTGTTCCTATACTTAAATAGTCTTGTAAAAAGCTTGAACATTGTAGTTATTGGACCTGATAAAAGTATTAATGCTTTTGACATTTCATCTAATCTGGTTACCAAGTTTTCCTGGTAGACTTGTTGTCTGGGCCTTAAGAAGGAAAAGACATGCTTCGTGAAGTGAAAGTGGAGGAAAGTTTATTATTTGATTTCGACTAATCTGATATTGTGAACATTTGTTATACTCCAGGACAATAACTTTCCGGCCATAGATGGTTAAGACAGGTAGCTTAGAATTAGATTTACTTTTGGATGATGGAATGATAGTTTATTCCCACCCATTCCCAAAATTGCTGGTTTGAAAGCATTATACTTCTTTTTTATGGAGTGATCCAAGAATGCAAGGATGTACCCATTATCTGATTAGTAGATGATGATTATGACTAGGAATGAACTATGAACTTTTAAGGATAAATTTTTGCCTTTGATTTTGTTTTAGGATGGGAGTTGATTTCCATTCTGCTTTTTTTTTTTGATGGAAGTTGAGTTCTTTTCTGGTTGGTCTTTGGATGCTCCTCCTAAAGGAATAAGTGGTTTATACTAGAATAGTAAACATACTTTTTCTTAGGTGGTACAAGTTATTGTGCCCCTAGTTTTTCTCAAGATAACCGTGCGACCATATGCTCCTTTCTAGGTTACCATGGATGAATGGACTGGTGTAGATGGTAGGTTGTGCTTTATTAAACCAAATTCAGGCCGAACAAGCCCATAAAAAATCTTTATTTGGCTTCAGCTTTATGATTGACCCCATTTCTGGCATTTGTCCTCAGATTTCGTTCCTGTTGAGTTGGTTTCAACTTTCACCAACATACTAGAGCATATGTATCGCATGTTGAGGGCCCATTATGATTGTCTGCCATCAATGACCTCTCTTGGAAATAGTGGACATATTTTCGATCATACTATTGTGAGCACAGTACTGGATGTGTTTTGTCACTCATTATGTTATTTAAAGACCACATTTTCAGCTTACCTCTTTATGTAAACGTCAGATATTTTGGCCCTGAACTAAATAGGGATGGTATTAGTATTTTCTGTGTTTTTGCTTATTTTGCATTTAGTAGAGCTCAGATAAGTGATATAGACATAGTATCTACCATGTTTGGAAAAAAGAAGAAAGAAAAAATAAAAAGACAAATGATATTGTAGATAATGATATGTTAGGTGGTCATGCTCCTGCATCACCTTTTGTAGGCTGAAATCTTACTACATGGTTGATTATTCCTCACTAAACATCAAAGAAAGAAAAACATTGTTGATTATGCATATTATTTAAGGATTTGGTAATATGATGAAGAAAAGAAGAGGTGGAGCAGGGAGGAAGCAGGTGCGAAAGGTCATGTTGTCATGTTTGGGAGCTAAAAGGAGGACTTGGAAGAAGGAAAGAGGAGAGAAAAACGAATTGAATGAGAGAACATGGAATGTGAAGAAGAGGACATGAGAGAAAGGGTTACCCAAAAGCTGAATGCAACAGAGGATGGATGGCATTTAGTGTCAACGAGAGTTAAAAGTCTGGTGTAATGAGCAGATACACCATATATGTGTATATAGTAGATACGAAGTAATGCTACTGCTACTGCTACTGACATATTGCATTACAAGGAAAGAGAGGGCCAAGGCCAAATGCCCAAGGAAGTAATGCTACTGCTACTGTTACTGCAACGGATTTGTATTTATCATATGACTTGCTGCTCTCATTATTCTCAACTATCTCAATTACTCTACCATTTATTTGTTTTTAATGATCTTTCAATCTAACGTAGTCCCCTGTTTTTCGCTGCCCGAGCTACCCGGGCTTTACATTTACTTAATTACCCTTGGCAACTCCCCTTCTCTTCCAAAAAAAAAAAAAAATTCATATTGTCGTTGATGCTATAAGTAACCTCTGACCTAACAGTTACGTCACATGATGTAGGTTGTATTGTATGGTGTTACCATTTCATTTGTTATTTGGGATGCCATTAATGTTTTCATGCCTTGCTAGTTTTATTGGAGTAAATACAATTTCTGCCCTCTCGTTATGTTTGCTACCACCAACCTTAATTACTCCCTTTGTTTTTCACTCTTTAAATGGGAAATGTTGTACCTTTCCTTTCTTTCTTTCTTTCTTATTCTTGCAGTGTTTTTGTTTGGGAAAAAATGGATATGCAATAAAGTAATTTGATTTTTACCAATTAGGGAATTTACTTTAGACATGATCACTAATTCACTATCACATGTATCTGATACTAGTTGAACTCTATTCTATGTTAATCATTATACAAGCAAACATTATGCTATTTCCTTCCATTTGTTTCTTTGTTATTATGATTTTTGCTTATTTTTTGTTGAAAATTATTTGGTTGATCATATTTTTCATTAAATACCTATTCGACTTTGATTTATAAGACCAACAGGACGGTTGATGAGACAGAAAGATTTAATGGCATATAAATGCTGATCAATCGTCTTTGATTTGTTTCTATTTATATGTTTCCTTTCAGGACAATATTTGTAATTATATTACTTATTGGTAATGAATTATTTGTATAAAGGGAAATGATTTTGCCACAGCAATAATCTTATTTGCCACAGCTATTTTGATCACAATGACAATATTATCCTCAGAAAAGTCGGCTCTTAGTCATCTCACCTTTTTTCTAGCCTCCACCGTCCTCTACGGCTCTGCCAACAACCCCCAACACTGCTCTGGATCCTGTCTGAGTCTCTTGATCAAGAGAAGCAAAAGAAGATGAATACTTACGTTGTTAGAAAGAAAATCTTGCTTGGGGTCATGGATTATCAAAGAATCAAGAAGATCCCGCTTGATGAATAAAAGGAACCAATTGTTGTATATCAATCTTCACAGTTTAGAGGTTACAACTTACGACATCCATCTTCGTTGCGCACTTAAAATAAAAGGGATAAAAGAATCAAAGTCTGTTACTGCAAGTGCTAGTAAAATCATCAAATCAATGAATAGGGGATGATGGTTTCGAAACAGTGCACTCCAACCAATTCCTCACGAACCTTGGTCTCCTTTTCTGCTGCAGTTGATGATGAGGATCTTGAGGTTTCTTGGCATCATCCGACGGAAAAGTAGACTAACTTCCTTCTTTGACTCTGATAGGGTATCAATCTATTCATGGATCGAATATCCTGTTTATGAGTTAAAAAAATTTGATCATCACTAATCGGATTAAGAAAATTTTGACTCTCTATCCGGTCCATATAAAATGGGTACCCAGTGGTCGGATACCCGCAAAATAGGGTCAGGTTGACTGGATACCCTATTCTCGCTAGTAACAAAATATAAAATTTTAAATAATGATAGTTAGACAAATTAATTTTACAATTAAATCAATAACAATTAAGTCTAAGTTACAAAATACATCCCAACAGCAACAAACTAGCAAGTAGCAACAATAATTAAATCACAAAATATATCCCAACAGACGCAAGTGTGAGGAATGAGGATGGGAGGAAGAGATGATTGAGGAGTACGAAGAAGGAAATACGAGAAACTAAAAAAAAAGATGTGAGAAATTGTCAATAATTCTTAAGTATTAATTTCTAATGAAACTCTATTAACCAAATTTACAAAATTAACCCTGAAATGGACAGCGTCAAGTATTCGGTAGGTTACAAAAATATGAGACGGATAGACTCCCTACCCGATCTCTAGCCTGAATGACCCGACCCACTTTCAAAATAAAGTTCAAATATTTTCTTTTTCCATTTGAGCCCAGTTGTTGTTTTGCATCTTTGGTAGTAGTATTGGCCCATGAAAGGCTAATATTTTCTCTGATGGATTTGGCACAAAGTGAATCCAAAGGATTGAATAGTAGAGAAATTTTGGGGTAAGAAAATGGGAGAGTGGCGGCCAGAGGACTGAGACAGGCAGGCATTGGAGCTGTAGGATGATGAGCCGTCTTGGGTGCTGTTCGCTCAAAATCAGGACCAAAGAGCATATGATGAAAAAGAGTAGTTATATTTTTTGACTTGTGAAGGCTATAATAGTCATTTAGCAGGAAAGTTGCTGTGGCAGTAAAGATTATTGCTGTGGCAATATCATCGGCCTTGTATAAAAATGTATACTGGAGTACATTTTGTTGACTGTTTAATGCGCGGGGAAATTATAATTCGGCCTATGAACCAAAATTGAATTTTGGTGTGCCTGTTCATTCTGAACAAAACTATTTTTCACCCTTTTTTCTGTTCCCATCATGTACGAAAGTAAAGTTGCCGGTTTCTGAATTTTCTGTTAAGTAAATTTTGTTTCACGTCTTCTATGGTATCCCAACTGATTTGATTGATCACCTACTTATGACTGACTGCCAATATGGAATGCAGTAGCTGGAATTGGATTTTGGAAGCAACAGTGATATTTAACTACCGTAAAAACCACATTCAAAAAAAAAAAAAAAATCAAAGCCAGAAAATTACCTGACATATTTCTTTAATTTTTTTAATAAACAAAAATATGCATACTAACTATAACTACAAAAAGGGGAGAAAACATAATAAAATAATATTAGAAAAATTGTAGACACTATTCAGACTCCTCCACTCTTCCATGCATACATGCGTATTGAACATAGTAATTTTTATTTTTTTTCAATAAACATCTGGAGGATCAACAGCGCTATTTAAAAAAACACAAAAACTACAAACACAGATTCCATGAATCACGGTGCATATAAGCTCCGCGTCATCTCCGAAACCGTAGAAGAATTTGCCCAAGAAAAAACAAAAAGGGTAGAGCCGGACTAGATTAGGTGGTAACATGTGCCGAAAAGTCTAATTCCTGTGTGCCCTGGTGGTCTCACCGAACACTCCAAGGAGAACGGTGCTCTTGCATTTGGGGCATCTGGGATCCTTCTCCGGGAGCATGATGTACATGAGGCAGCGAGGGCAGCCTGCCACTATCATTGCTGTGGAGTCAGGGCTATTGGAGAAGATGTAGGTGTCCTCCTGATTAACCTCCGAGGACACGCACGAGTTTTGTGAAGATGTCGGCGACACCGTCGATGATCTGCTTGGAGACTGAACCAGTGGGTTCCCCCTTGGTGGCGACAAATTCAGCTCCAAATCAAGTTTTGAACCAGCACTTCCATTTCTCCCACTCATATTGATTCCTCCTTTTTTCTTTTTTTTTTTCTTCCCTTCTTCAAGAATAAATTTCGCCTGTATCAAAAAAAAAAAAAAAAAAACATGAAACAAGAATTAATGTCGTTAACAACCCAAGAAAAATGGAATTCATGTGAAACTTGTAACATGTTGATCAACATGATAACTTGTACATATGTTTATATATATGTTCCTATAAATTGAGAACTTTTTGCCAACCTAAAGGGTATAGGTGCTCCAGGAGGAGGAGGGGGGAAATGAGAGGCTTTGGTGTTTGTTGTTGTTGGTAATGAAATTGGAAGGCCATCATATATAAGAGAAAGCAAGAGGAGAGAGAGAGAGAGAATGGTTTAAAGCTTAATTAAATTGGGAGAATGGTAGAAGATGAGAAGAGTGTAAATTGAGGGGCAGAAAATGTATTAATTATGGGGGGAGAAAACTCAAGATGGGTTGCGGAAAAAAGGAATTGGAGTAAATATTGCAATTAAAATTTTTCTCTCTCATTCATTGCTTATTGACTGGAGTGTGTATGTGTAGAGCAAAGAAGAGATGAGATGTAGGGATCGTGATTCATCATTATTCATTATTCATTATTCATATTTAATACAACGCCAAGGAGAGCTCAACAACTTTTAATAAAGATCAACTTAATTTCTAACAAATCCAACCACACTGCTATAAATTTCCAATACATCTTATTCATTTCACTTTCTTTTTCTTTTTTTCTTTTTTTCTTTTTTCTTTCTTAAATACTCTCTCCGTTTCAAAATAACTATTACTTTAGATAATTTATCTTGTTCCATATTGTCTGTCACTTTAAAAAATCAAGAAAATATTAAATAATATTTTTCTAATTTTTACCCTTAGTGTTACATTAATGAAAGGGAAATTATATAGTTGAGATATTAATGCATGCAAAAGGGTATTTTAGTCATTTTTAACTATCAATTTGAAAAATTGATATAATTTAATAACTTTCTTGATCTGTATGCACCAACCAAATATGACAATTATTTTAAAATTAAGGAAGTATAATCTGTTTGGATTCCTTTTTTAAAAAATAAAAAAAGAATTTCAAAAAATTGAGATTTACTAATTAATTGCTTACCTAATAGGTTGCGTAATATTATTATTAGTTTCCCTTGGTTTGGTCGTTTTGACTAGGGGTATTCATATATCGAATACCCGATTCATGAGTTAAAAAAAGTATCCGACCTTCACTGTCGGATTAATAAAATTTCGACTCTCTATTCGATCCATACAAAACGGGTACCCAACATATCGAGTACTGCAAAAAAGGGTCGGGTTGACCGAGTACCCGACCCATAATAGTAACAAAATATAAAAATTTAAATAATGATAATTTGGTAAGTTAATTTCACTATTAAGTTAACAACAATTAAGTCTAAGTTACAAAATAAATCCCAATAGCAATCAACTAACAAATAGCAATAGGCTAATAGCAACAACAATTAAATTACAAAATACATTTTAACAGATGCGAGTGTGAGGAATGAGAATGCAAAGAAGATGAAGGGAAGAGATGATTAAGGAAGAAGAAGAAGGAAAGACAAAGTAATTGAAAAAGAAGAGGTGAGATGCTGCCAATAATCCTAGAAAGTCTTAACTTTTAATGAAATCTTATTTATCAAATTTATAAAATTATCCTTGAAATGGACATGATCGGGTACCCAACAGGTCACAAAAATGTGATCCGCTACCCGACTCTTAACTTGAGTGACCCGACTGTCTTTCAAAATACGGTTCAGATACCCTCTTTTTTATATTGAATCGAATCGATTCAGCGAATTTTTCAGATCAATTGATGAACTCCTCATTTTGAGGGGTATATTTCTCGGCCGCCCAAGTTATGATGGTAGTAGTAGCTATGTATTACTTCTTGGATCGGCCCAATATAATTTATTTTATTGTTTTCAATATCCCATTTATGGCGAGTTAATGTATTTGGTTGAATTTCAAATGTTTAGTTTCAGATTAATAATCTTTGGATTGAGAAAATCTCAGATTAGAAATTAGAACTTGGGAGACGTGATTTATTTATTTTTATTTATTATTTATTCCCTTTTTTTATTTAACCCATATTTAATAAAACGAAAGGAACGCCGAGATTATGGAAAATAGCATTAATTATATTGGTAGACACGGTTAAAGTGGTGCAACAAATTTATTTCAGAGTTTAGAAATGCAAGTTCTGAAATTAACTTGGAAAGTGGTTGATCGAGTTTGATTAATTTCGGGAAGTTAGTGGAGTTTTGATTGAATCATACACATCCTGCTGTAGTAGATTTCTGGATGACTAGTCTTAATTTTCTTCCTTGAAAACCAAAAATAAAAAATAAAAAATAAAAATAGAACCAGTCATAAAATTCAACTTCTATACAATTTCAACATTTTTTTTTCCAATATGAATATAATCATGATTTGCATATGAAAAGTATATATTAAAATTTAAAAGTATACATTATTTATTTGTTTATTCATTTGTTGAATTTAAGCCAAGTTAAACTTTAATTTTACTTAATTTTCTTTAGGGATAATTTCACAAACCTCCCTTGAGGTTTATACTAATAGGGTACCACTTAGTACCTCTAACCTTTTAAAAATCTCACAAACCTCCCCTAACTTTATATATTTTGTAAAAATTTCAAACCCATTGATTAAAACATCATTTTGGAGAGAGAGAAGCAATTTTAATTCCATCTTTACCCCTAGTACGAAAAATTAATTTGTTGTAGCAGTTGGAAAAAAGAAAAAGAAATTCCTGGGATTTAAATGGAGATTGTTAGCAATAACATTGTGATGCAATTTTTCGTGTTCTTCCTCAATTAATAACAAACAAACAAAACAAATCAAGTTTTAATCCCACTAAGTAGGGTCGGCTGCATGAATTCTGCTACGCCATTGCGCTCTATCATAAATTATATCCTCCTCAATTCCTAGATAGGCTATATGTTTCTTACAGGTTACCCACCAAGTCTTTTTTGGTCTTCCTCTACCCCTCTTATGTTGACTATTCTCTCTAAAATTCACTCGCCTGACAGGCGCTTCTACTGGTCATCTTAGCACAAGACCTAACTACCTTAAGCGTGTTTCTCTCATTTTTCTCATCAATATCCATCTTAACATTCGCATTTATGCTACTCTTATCTTTTGCTCATGTGTGTGATTCACTGCCCAACACTCAAACCCATAAAGCATCGCTGGCCTAATTGCCGTTCTATAGAATTTACCTGTAAGTCGTAAAGGAATTTTGCGGTCACATAATATTCCCAATGCCATTCTCCATTTAGTTCATCCCGCTTATATTCGATGTATAACATCTCGATCTATATTACCATTACTCTGAATAAGTTATCCTAAATATTTAAAAAATTTATTTATGGATATCTGTTGATTTTCGATACTAAACCTTATTCCATGCCTATATACACCCTTGCTAAACTAATTACATTATTTTATTGTAGTACATATTGTATTTCTACATGTTCTAAATTTTTATTTAGTCAGACAAATACAACCACATTAATACACACATATTTTTATAAATTAGTTGACAAAAAATCTAAACAAGAGAATACATTCTTTTTTCTTTTTAATTTTTTGTTTTACGAGTTTGTGATTTCCTAAACAAAAAATATAAACCACATTTTTTATTATAATATATGATTTATTTCTAAGCATACTATTTCTATTAAAACTGACACACGAAGTATATTTATAATATACTCTTAAATTTTTCATAGTATATTGACAAAAAATTCTTAATCAAAAAAATATATTCATTTATTTTTTAGTATGAGTTTGTGATTAACCATACAAAATACCAAATTTTATAAAATATTATGTGTTTATACATATTCCAGAAAAATTCAATCAAATACAAATAAGCATAATAACTTACACATATTTTCGCAAATAAGTTGTCGAAAAAATTGTTAAAAGAGTAAAGGGTGCCAAGTGAAATTATCAGAAGCCTTATTAGGAGAGGTTTTGAAACTAACCTTTTCATTATTTACTAAAGAACAAGGGGACAATTGTAATATCATGCTAATTCAGGCCCCCCTTACAAGATAGAGAAGGGAGGTAAGTGAGGTTTTTGAAATTACAAAGATGTTAAATGGTATTAACCTAAACCTCAAGGGTAGTTTTTGAAATTATATATCCCTTTCTTTATTGAGTTTTTTAATTTGCCTTTATTAAGTTATTTGAGTTTTCAAATAATGTCTTCGGTTGCTTGGATTTCAGATGACGGCCGCTAGTCTCATCAGTTTATAGAATTTTTTGTTTTGTACTTACAATAACCTCCCCAGAATTTGACAGATTTTATATCATTATATGTTCCCATCTATATTGAACTTGCAATGGATAGTCGGATACCATACCATTGACAAAAATTGTAAATTTGATCGGTTGAATATAACTTTGTAACACGGATATTATGACATATGGTGCTTTGCATTAGCCTTCATATTGTGTATTTAAAATATAAAATGTGACACAAAAGATTAAAATATTTAAGAAGAGATCGATTTTCGGCAACTCATAATAATTAAGGTATAAATTTGCAACCGCGTGAGTTGGGTCAATGAAAAAAAAATATCGTCTAGAAATAAAATACACCACACCTTCTTGTCAAAGACTCACAGGAGCATGCAGATATGGCAATTTCCAGCAAGTCATAAAGTCGATGATGTAACACTTTTCTGAAATTAAATTCATATGAACCATGGTCTAAATATCCACCTTTAAAACTAGATGTGTATAAACCTTACTTAATTACGTTTTGGCTTTGCTTGTAAATCAGAGTGACGTGAGTCCTGCAAACTCATCTTGGATCGAATTACTTTGGCTTCACGAGTCTACTACAACATAATGCAAAACGGAGAAAGAAATAAGTCAAAATTAGATCGACGAATGCATGAACACGTAAAATAGCTAAGCTAGATTGCGGAAAATGCTGGCGCTGACCGTAGAAAAACATTTAATATGTTTTGAATCTGCAACAAAAAAAGTTTATAAAAATGTTGCTATTTATGATCGGCCTGTCCTATACCATATATTTTGGGATTCAAATCAAAAGGGTCCCCACGTAAGGATCGAGTCAATTTTATGATAAATCAAACTAGCAAATACAGCCAGAGTTAATCCACAAATTACATATGCTTAAATCATCAAATTAAGCCTAAGATGTCAAAATGTTACAACTACAACCCATCTTTGACTAATTGAATTCAATTTCAAGGTGTAAATTTGTTTTTTTATTGTGACACAAACCTCTACGTTTGACATTTTCATTTTTATTGCAATGGCTAGTCAAATTATTGGTATAATTTAAGGTTGGGTTAATCTTTTATACACATTGTCAATATAAATAATTTTTTACACCATCGAAGTGTAAATGTATATTACATATGTAAAAATGACATTTAAAATTTAAACAATATATATGTATGGAAGATTCTATAGTCCCCTTTAGGAATGGTTCCTTAATTTAAAAATAACCGTTAGATATGAGAAAGAATTCTTAACCGTCAGATGATGATAAGTTAAAAATTGTATACTATGTACCTTTTCCCACACAATTTATTCCTCATAAGTTTGAAATTAACAGAAATCAATAGTTAAATTTCATTTATCTATTTCAATTCTCCCCACTCATACAACACCTTAATCACAATAGAATTATATACGAAAATTTTATCCTATTCACATCAACATCCACATTAGGACTCTTAAGTTCTTAGTAGGTGAGTTTTGCAAGTAAGTTTCCAAAGTAGCTATTAGAAATCTTTACCCTTGTCAAACTGTGAATTGAAATTATTTCATTTATGCCCCATATGTTTAGCAAAAATAAGTGGGATGCCCAACAATAAGTAGGATGTCCAAAAAAATTACATTTTTGTTTGATATGCTTACAAAAATATATTTTTGATATAAATTTGTTTATGTATATTACATCTTTGAATATTATACGAAATTATCTTTATATTTGTTTAATGACCAAAATTATTTTACACATATATGGATAATCTTGTAGAACTAATGTTATTTTTATATAATGTGAAGTTTTGGATGCCAGTGTGATATGTCTCAGAATTGGATAGTGATATTTAGTAGAATAAATTTTTAATCTAACTGTTTATATGAGGAAATAATACACTATAGTTATTTTGGTAGTACTATATTTCCATTATATATGTATGTTTCTTTAGTTTGCATATAACTATTTTGTTAATGTCATGATTATCATATACGATTCAGTTTTTTTATTTATTATTTTTTAAAATATTTTTTATATTTGATTTTTTTTTATTTACTTATTTAGCTGATATAATGTACCAAATAGTACCTTTTACTATATGATAGTACTTTCATTTGGATCTTTAAGAGTATTTTATATCATACCTCAATAATACAATATTTTTGCCTTTCTCGTATTACACTATATGAATATCTCATAATACTTTCTCTTATCTTGAATAGTGCTATTGTTGTAATACACTTAGTTTTTTCAAATTTTATTTCTGTTTCTATTTTGGGATTAAATTTCTTATTAATGTAATAATTTAATTAAAGAAATTACATTTTTGTTTGGTATGTTTATAAAAATAGACTTTTGATATAAATTTGCTTATACATATTACATCCTTGAATATTATACGAAATTATTTTTACATTTGTTTGATGACCAAAAATTATTTTACACATATATGAATATTCCCGTTAGGGGTGTAACTGGGTCAGATTGTGAGGTTATCGTGTCGTGTCAAGTGTGACCCATTTCTTATCATGTTCGTGCCGTGCCGTGTCATGTGGATAAGTTTCTTATCGTGTAGGGTTCGTGTCTGACCATTCGGGTTCGTATTGCATTTGTGTCTGACCCATTTACTATTGACAGACAGTATCAACCTATTTGACAGTTACATAACTTGTGATCCATTTGAGTTAAAATCTCAAATTTTGATTATTTAATAACTTATTGACAGACAGAATCAGCCTATTTGACAGTTACATAACTTGCGATCCATTTGAGTTAAAATCTCAAATTTTGATTATTTAATAACTTAAATAATTATTAATACTAATCTTGTATTATAGTAATTTAAAACATATAATTAAAATGATTAAATTTTTTTGGATAATATTTAAAATAATTATTATGTTTGATTTAATAATTTGATATTAAATCTATTATTTATAATCTTAAAGTATACTATATTAAATTATAATAAATAAAAAATTTCAGCAAAATATGTTCATATAGTAATTTAACAGGTTATCGCATCAACCCATGAGTTGACCAAACCTAACCCGTTTAATTTAGTGTCATAAATAGGTTGACTCAATAATTACCCGATAAATTTTGGATCGTGCCATAACCTGTTAATTTCGTATTGTGTTCGTGTCGTGTTATCATGTCGTATCAGAATTGTTACCCCTAATTCCGTAGCACTAATGTGATTTTTATATAATGTGAAGTTTTGGATGTTAGTGTGTTATGTCCCGAGATTGAAGAGTGATATTTAATAGAACAAATTTTTAAATACTATTTATATGAGAAAATAGTACAATATAATTATTTTTGTAGTACTATATTTCTATTGTATAAGTATGTTTATTTGGCTTGCATAGTATTATTTTATTAATAATGTCACGCAACTGAGGTATTATAATGTACAATTCAAAATTTTCCATTTATTATATTTTAAATATTTTCTATATTATATTTTTTATTGATTTACTTATTTATTTGATAAAATGAACTAACTAGTACATTTTACTATACGATAGTAATTTTGTTTGGATTCTTAATAATATTTTATTTCACACCTCAGTAATACGACACTTTCATATTTCTCATATTATACTATGTGAACATTTCATGGTACTTTCTCTTATCTTGAATAATACTATTGCTGTAATACTCTTAGTTTTTTTAATTTTTATTTCTTTTTTTATTTTGGGATTAAATTTCATATTAATGTAACAATTTAATTAAAGAAATTACATTTTTATTTGATGTGTTTATAAAAATAGACTTTTGCTACAAATTTTCTTATGCATATTACATCCTTGAATATTATACAGAATTATCTTTACATTTGTTTGATGACCAAAAATTAATTTACACATATATGGATATTCCCGTAGCACTAATGTGATTTTTATAATATACAACTAATGTGAAGTTTGGATATCAATGTGTTATATCTTGAAATTAAAGAGTAATATTTAGTAGAATAAATTTTTAAATACGGTATATATGAGGAAATAGTATACTATAGTTATTTTGGTAGTACTATATTTCCATTATATATGTTGTTTCTTTGGCTTGCATAGTACTATTTTGTTAATAATGTCACAATTATAATGTACAATTCAATTTTTTCCCATTTATTATATATTAAATCTTTTCTATATTTGATTTTTCATTGATTTATTTAGGGAAAATCGCCAAAATAGTCCCTCAACTTTTGCACTTTAGCCAGAATAGTCCCTCAACCTTCTTTTTAGCCAGAATAGTCCTTCAACTTTTTTTTTAGCCAGAATAGTCCTTTAACTTTTATTTTTTAGCCAAAAAAGTCCTTTTATGGTGTAGTCACCATAATTTTTTTTTTTTTTTTTATAAATTTCACATGAAATGACTATCTTGGCTAAAAAATAAAAGTTGGAGGACCATTCTGGCTATAAAAGTACTAAAGTTGAGGGACTATTTTGGCTAAAATAAAAAAGTTTAAGGACTATTTCAGAGATTTTCCCATTTATTTATTTAGTTGATACAATAGTACTTTTGTTTAGATTCTTAATAGTATTTTATTTCATATATCAGTAATACAATACCTTTAACTTTTCTCATATTATACTATATGAACATCTCATAATACTTTCTCTTATCTGGAATAGTACTATTGTTGTAATACTCTTAGTTTTTTCAAATTTTTTTTTCTATTTTGGGATTAAATTTCATAATTTAATATATAGAAATTACATTTTTTTTGATATACTTATAAAATGGACTTTTGATACAAATTTTCTTTTGCATATTACATCTTGAATATTCCATGGAATTATCTTTATATTAGTTTAATGACCAAAAATTATTTTACATATACATCCAGATAATTACATAGTACTAATGTGATTTTTTATACAATGTGAAATCTTGGATGCCAGTGTGTTATGTCATGAGATTGGAGAGTGATATTTAACATGGTAGAATAAATTTCTAATTACTGTTTACATGAGAAAATAGTACACTATAGTTATTGAGGTAATACTACATTTCCATTCTATAAGTATGTTTCTTTTACTTGCATAGTATTTTTTTGTTAATGTCAGATTATAGTATCCGATTCAATTTTTTTATTTGTTATTTTTGAAATATTTTTTTTTAGATTTGATTTTTTATTTATCACTTATTTAACTGATACAATGTACCAACTATTACATTTTACTATAAGATAGTACTTTTATTTAGACTTTTAATAGTATTTCATTCATATTTTAGTAATACAATACCTTCACCTTTCTCATATTATGCTATATGAATCTCTCATAATACTTTCTCTTATTTTGAATAATACTATTGTTGTAGTTATTTTCATAACCGAAAAATACTCTTAGTTTTTTCAATTTCTATTTCTTTTTTTTTTTTAATTTTGAAATTGAATTTCATATTAATGTAACAATTTAATTAAGGAAATCACATTTTTGTTTGAATTCCTATGCTTATAAAATTAGATTTTCGATACAAATTTGCGTACGCATAGTATATCCTTTAATATTCTATAGAATTATCTTAATATTTATTTGATGATCAAAAGATATTTTTTTATACATATAGATAATATCATAGTAATAATATGATTTTTATATGGTGTGAAGTCGTGAGTGTAGTGTGTTATGTCCCTAGATTGGAAAGTGAAATTTACTAGAATAAATTTTAAAATACTATTTACTTGGAGAAATAGTACTCTATAGTTATTTAGATAGTATTATATTTCCATTCTATAAGTATGCTTCTTAACTTTGTATAGTACTATTTTGTTAATAATGTCACAATTATACTGTGCGATTCAAACTTTTTTCATTTATTATATTTTAAATATTTTATATATTTGATTTTTCATTTATTTACTTATTTAGCTGATAAAATGAACTAAATAGTACATTTTACTATACGATAGTTCTTTTGTTTGGATCATCAATAGTATTTTATTTCACACCTCAGTACTACATACATTCGCCTTTCTCATATCTATATGAATCTCTCACAATACTTTCTCTTTTCTTCAATTGTACTATTGTTTTGATTATTTCCATAATCAAAGAATACTCTTAGCTTTTTTTCTCAATTTTTATTTGTTATTTTATTTTGGAATTGGACTTCATAAATGTAGCAATTTAATTAAAGAAATTTTATTTTTGTTTGAGATGTTTATAAAAATAGGCCTTTTATACAAATTTGTGTACGCATAGTACATCCTTTAATATTTTAGGAAATTATATTAATATTTGTTCGATGACCAAAAGTTATTTTGTATACATATAAATAATCTCATAATACTAATGTGATTTTTATATGTAGAAAGTATTTTTTTTCCATTTTTGTTAGAACATTTGATAGGTTCTGTAATTTATTTTTATTTTTGTTTTAGTTGCAGATTTAGGTTCTTTAGGGAAAAAATTAGTAAATTTTGTTAGTAACCTTTTATAACAAGTTACCAAATATACCCTTTGATGGAAATATTATGGTGTAGTAATTCCTATATTTGTTAAGTAAAGTGTCAGCTAATTATTGGATATCTTTTGAGGGAATGGTTCCCTCAAAAAGTTTAAAGGGACCATAGAATTTCGGAAAATTCTACAATCCCTTTTAGGGAACCATTCATTTATGCTTTAAGGGCTTGTACAGTACAACACTATGTGTTTTAAAAACTTGTATTGTACAAGTCCTTAAAGTCAAGAGAATGGTTCTCTCAACGGCACTGTAGAATTCCCCCCAGAATTTCCCTATATGTAGTATGTATTCATCGATATTGTTGAAATTTTTTTATCCCAACTATGTATGAATAAACCACTGTACGGTTGTACAAGCCATTTAGATTTTTCTTTTTCTTTTTGGTAAATCCACAGTTTGAAATGTTAATAAGAAGATTACATACGGTAATGTCTCAATAAGTTACAAATTCTTTTAAAGTCTTATTCTTATTTTTAAATTTTAGATTGATTCCAACTCTTAATTTTTAAATACTCATGTCTATTGAAATAAAAAATTTCTGGTAAAAGGTATAAATATTTATTAATTTTAAAATCACAGATTTCTGTGATCCTACTACTACTCTTGTTAATAAAAGCTCGAGTGCAGAAATTCAATGGCAATGCCATAAGAAATGCATTCCTTAATGTGAGAGAAAGTGGGTGATAAGCTTTTTTCTTGGATCGTCATAATGGCTTAGAGAAGTAACTGCGTCATAAATAGAGCAGCAATTTGCAGCATCTTCGGTCTGATCTATTGTGGCAAAACTGTTTATAAGTCAAAGTTGAGGATTATTGAATTTTCTACCGCTCGTCTAGATTCCTAACAACTTTGACCTTCTACAAGTTAATGAAATTACTAGCAGATGATTGAATATATTTTGCATACGTGCACCGCAACCCCCCCTCCCCCATGGAACCCAGAAGCCTCTAAATATCCGCAATTATAGTAGTTAATTTTAATGAATTTCTATAGAAAATTACATACTATGCTTTATCCAAATCCGAAGGGATTCTTAAATCGTGGAAGTCTCTAACTAAAATAATTAAATATCGGGAAATTCTTTTGATGCACCAAACAAGGTTAAAGACTGCCTAAACCAAAATTATTATTATTTTTTCTGTACATCTTCTATGTATTCTAGTGAGGGGTTGAAAAGATGTGGATGGTTCTCATACGCCCTCTTGTCCTAAATTGTTTGGCCAAATGAAATACTTCTGACACGAAGAGTAGATCAGGAGAATAAACGGCAAGGATAATTCGTTTTACGATTTGTCTGTCACATTATTAAATAAATTGTTAAAATTTTATAAAATAATTTAGTAAAATAATCTTGATATTTTATTTATTAATATGACAATGGGTAAAATAGAGTGTAAACCAGAATATTCTTAGTGAAATAAAAGCCATTTACATTCTCAGCCCTCCTTTAATTAATTTGGATCTGGTCCTACAAAACTTTTTTGTTATCTCGAAAATGGTCCTAATTTATTTAAGGATCCATAAAAGAGACAACAGAAGAGGAATACATGTATAAATTATATTGGGCATTCAAAGTGGAATAAAAACGTTGGGGGTGTCATCTTGACTGCTTAAATTCTTCAAATTAAAGGTCCACTTCATTTTTCCCGTAAAACAAGCCGTCCTTTACTACTACCAGTCTACCACTATGAGTTGCACATAAGAATTATGCCTTATAATAAAGATGTTAGATTATTATTTAGGGTTAAATTCACTTTGACTATTTAAATTTGTCACTATTTATCACATTGAATATTGAAATAATTTTTTGATCATTTTACTCTTTAAAATTTTTATTTTTTGACACTTCACCCCAAATTATGAGAAATTTATAAAAGTAACAAAATATTCACGAGTTCCATATATGTATTTTTAGTGTATATTATGGTATTTAACATAATATTTTATTTTATTATAGCCCTTGACATTACACTAATAATGCGTGTATGTGAATGTTCTATTACTTTTATAGTTTCCATCATAATTTTGGATAAAGTTTTCAAGAAACAAAAAAAATTTAGATGACAAAATAATCAAAAAATTAATTGCGTGATAAATAGTTATAAATTTAGAGGGCCAAAGTGAATTTGATCCTAGTATTTAACAAAAAATTGCAAATCATATAATTAAGACCCCATAAAAGTTTACTTGCTCTTCATCCACTTGGATATGTACTCACACAGACACTCACGCACACAAAACTAAAAAGTCTCTAATCAAATGCTTCACCCTTCTGCTATTGACTGTCCTCTCCTTTACGTACATATTTCTCCAATAGAAACACACTATTCTTTTTCTTTTTTATTTTTAAATATATTTTTTGTTGAAATTAGTTTTGAATTAATTGTTTGGATGGAAATTTTATTATTTAGATAATATTTTATAATTATTTTATACTACACTTTTCAATCATTTTTTTATCTCACGTTGCTACACTAATTATTATAATAATATTTTAAATAATAACGTCAATAATAACTCCAAGCCTCTAATTGTCATTTGAACTATAGTAAGTTACAAAGTTTTAAAGGCTTCCAGATAAATCTCGTGGTCCTCGACGGAGCCGAAATTATTCCATCAAATTCAGCTGCAACGTTGGATGAGGCACTCTAACAGGAATTAGGATGATCTCGATCATTGCAAAGTAGTACTTTAAATGTTAAACAAAACATTATTCTCCTTCATATTATATTCTTTGTTTTTATTATTTTTTTTTCTGTCGACATTTCCACTGTGTAGGTGGACATTGGACAATGAAGCGAACATAACATATTAGGTTTATAATATCCTAATCAGAAAGGAAATACCCTATAAATTCAACCGGACGACTCATTTTAAAGGAAAATGGGAAACATATATATTAGGCATTGTAAAACATTTTTATCCCTTTTACAATTAAAAAATAAACACACACACACAAATTGATCTCAAAAAAATAATAGTAAAAAACTTTAGAGGTTATATATATGTCAGCGTAAATATTTCTTTACACGAAACCACATTTAAGATTTGTCTAGTACTATGTAACATAAATCCAGACATGCTTGTTTAAGAAAAGAAAAAGAGACAACTAAATTTCGAGAAATTAAATTCACGTCAAATTAATGGGCTGCAAAGCGACAGCTAACCAATTTAACAACAGCCATTAGATGAAATATTCAGTTATTTGAGAGATTTTTAGGTAAATCGGATTAATTTAATAGTGTATAAATCTCTTAATTTTCAATCAATCACATCACTCAGTTGGGTAATGCGGTTGATTGAAGACTAAGAGGTTTATGACACAGTGTCACGGATCAGGAGATCTATGACATAGTATCATAGATCAACTTCATCTAAAAAATTTTCGGTTTGCTCAGCCAGAAAAAGAAAAAAAAAAAGCAAAAATTTGCATACTGCAGGTAAAATAATTCAAGTAATCTATGGTTAATTCTACATATGCACATGTAGATTCTTTTTCTATAATGAATTTTGGTTGGCATTTTTTGTAACACTATAATTTTTAATTAATACCTCATCTATGACTTTAAATAGATGACTTATTAATCATGGATTCAAATCACTACAAAAAAAATAGGAGAGATGAGTTTTTTTTTTTCAAAAAAAAAGATGAAACAATATCGAAGTAACATACCTGAAATTAAAAAAAAAATGGAACAACATTTAGATAGCCACATTCATGGCCATGGCCTGCAGCAAACAAAATTAGTTGTTGTTCGCCATCAATATTAAGATTAAAATGCTGGTCAAAACAGGAAAATGTACAATGGTGCGTACATTTCAGTTCAAAAGAGAATGGAAGCAAACCAACACATTCGCATTCAATTCCAACACCTTCCATCAAACCCTTTTCAACAAAAAAGCAAATACTACTTCCAAATCAAAGAAACTCTCAATTTTGCAATTGATTTGATTAATAGCCACTGAATGCCCCAAAAATTAGATGAATTAAGTTGATATTTGAAATTAGTACACGACCCGAATCATTAAACCCATATTAGTTAATCTTGTGTGTAGTACATTTGCATGAAATGTGTATAAGAGATTTGCTAGCTTGCCCTATTTTAATGAATGAAATATATATATAGCTTTTGTTTGGATGGATGGATTTGAATTAAAGGAAATATTTGAAATGAATGGATTTGAATTGGGCGGATTTGAATTGACATGAAATTTATGTGAATTTTTAATTTTCTCATTTAACTATTAAAATTACACTCTCAATTATTAATAGATTTCAAATTCACAATTAAATCAATTAATTTGTTTAAATAAATTATTATAGATTAAAATTTCAAATCAAAATCCACCTAAATCTCTTTATTCAAACACAACCATATATTTTTTGAATAATGAATGAAATATTCAGTGGATTGAAAGATGAGAATGGGTGCAATAGCCATTTAAATACAATCGAAAAGAAAATTAATGTGATCACAAGCCTCCTGATCAGAATACGGAAACGTTAATGTGTAGGGCATTGTTGTTCAAGGGGATCTATTTTAATTTCATCAATATATTGTTTTAAATGATCAGTGCCCCCAAATGCAAGAATTTAATTACAGGGCCAACTTGACCGTCGCATTGTCCTTGCCCTTCTCTTTCTATCTACACAGCATGTGAAGGAAATTTTTTTTACTATTTACTCCGCTATATAGCGGAGTGTGTATTATAAATTATTAGATAATTAAAAAATAATGAAATCTTTTTATTTTTTAATCATTTCAACGAATGTTATATTCATACCTCAGTGAATAGTTCAAACTTCCTTCATATCAAGATAGTGAATTCAAAAAACCAATATAAAAAAAGTAATTATGTTCTAGTTACTCGTTTCAGTAGAAAGGATGAAGACATTATTTGAATGATTAAGTAAATAGAAATTTGAAGACAGGCAATATGTCGGAAATCAAAATTAAAAATTATGGAGTATGACAATAGCCCGCAGAATTGTTGGTAAAATTAATAATATAAGAAAATTGATCATCCCATAATCAAGCAAAAAAAAATCGCCTCAATAATAATAGCTTGAGGGTTTACACAAGTTCAACATGTACATTCCGAAGTAGAAGGTCAAAGTATGCTTCTTCTTGGCATGCTGCAAAAAATTAATGCTACAGTAGAAGAGAAGACATTAGAGAATTTCTTCGTGATCTCTTACGGTGTAGAATTCAAAGTTAAATTTAAAGAGATGGAAATCTTTGACTATAATTGATAAAGATGTAGGAGACAAGTCTTCCAAAATCTGGCCAAATTTAAGTATAATTATAGAAAGGGATGGACCAGTCTTTTTTTTTTTTTTGAACAATAAAAAGAAACTTAGGAGGTGTTGGATTCACATTCAAGAATTAGAATCAAAATAAGAATCATAAACTCTATTATCGATGTAAGTTTATGTCATTCCCCCTTACTTGTTTGGTTTGAATAAGAAATGAGTTTTGTTATATTGATAAATTAATTAATTTAAAATTCAAGTTAAAAGTGGAAAATGAAAGTGTGTATTTTTTAACACTTTTATTGAATGATTCCTATAATAATTAATCAAACAACATTTATGATATTGGAATAAAATCATTAATCTTGATTCCCATTTTTCCCATTCATATTCATATACCAAGCATCTCCTTAATACATTATCTACTACTTGATACTACTACATAATCTTCTTTTAAAATATGATTGGTTCATTTTTCCCTTTTCCATTTAGTCACAAATAATCTCTCTATTTTTTTTTTTTTTGGGAAAAAAGATGGAGAGTGAAGTTTCAGAATGAGTTCTGCCAGAATTAACGTGTTGAATATTGAACTAAAAATGTCAAATTTCCCGAAAAGGTCTGCATGATCGCTATTTATAGCGGAAAAAGCTAGTATTATTTGTTCCCTTTTTGCCTTCTGGATATTTTAGTCAGAAGAGAAGAAATTTTAATCGAGAGATATCATGGGCCATAGTGATAAAGGTTCTTTATCTTTTCTGTCCAAACAAAAATAAACGGTCCTTCCATGATCTGACATGCATAAATAAAATAGGAAAATAATTAGGTAGATCCGATATTTGACCTCACCTTGTAGTTAGGATTTAGACGTTAAAAAATCTTGTTTACATCAATAAATATCATAAATTTTCTAAAGTTTAATCTACAGCACAGAGTTTGGGGTAAAAAATCGGATCTACCTAAATATTTGCCGATAGAATATGAGTTAAAAACAAAATGCCACCATCAATTTTCATTGAAATTGTAAAATACTACTTTTAACAAATTTAATAGACATTTTGCACACTTTAACTAATTTTTACTTAAAAAAGAACAAAATTTTCTAATATTTAAATTAATTGGACAAAAATGCCCTTCGGGCTAAAAGCAAAATATCCTCTTAACTTTCACAAAAATTGCAAAATACACCCCACTAATTTTAATAGGCAAATGCTCAATTAAAAAAAAAAAAGTAATTATAATGGCTCAGACGGGTCCATATAATCCTCATACTACTAAATAATTTGACTACTTTAATTTTAGTTGTACATGAATTACAAGTTATAATTTTTATGTGTCTTGATAATTTAATTTATAAAATAAATATACTTTCTTTTACATTACAA
This sequence comes from Cinchona pubescens, assembly GCA_025175665.1. Classification (NCBI taxonomy): domain Eukaryota; kingdom Viridiplantae; phylum Streptophyta; class Magnoliopsida; order Gentianales; family Rubiaceae; genus Cinchona; species Cinchona pubescens. The sequence goes on along the minus strand of JANKKI010000254.1, from coordinate 2,101,389 downwards.
GCAACAGATTTTTATTTTAATGTACATTTTGCTTGTTTATTAATGATATACTTCTACAAAAAAAAGCAACTACAAAAATAAATAAATAAATAAAGTATCGAGTGCAAAAAATTTTATAATAATTACTCTTAACATATACATAAATTATAAACTGAAAATTCATGTAATTTTTTTTTTTGGTGAAACAATAATAAAATATTATAACTAGTTAATATAAGGTACAATAAAGTTGGTTAAAACATGTCAATCGAAGAACACTACACATGAACAATTTTTATTTGTATATTTAGAATAAACTTTTTAAGTTTTTAGGCTATCTTTTTTTATATTTTTATTCATTAATTTTAGTATTAATAATTCATTACAAATTCTATATTACAGTAAAATATATACTGCTTTATTATAATGAATTTTAATTTAAAAACTAAATCATAAGACACATATAAAATTAGATGTTATAGTTAATAAAATATTAAAAGTAATATAATTTTTTAACATATCTCATGGGAAAATGATTAGAAAAAATAAAATGAGAAACAAGAGTGAAAATAAATAAAGGAAAAAAAGAAAATAACATTTCACTTAACTAATGTATTAGGGATATAATGGTCAATTTTTACCAAAAATGATATTTTAGTTAGTTGACCACGTGTCAATAGTGTAAAATACTTATTAAAATTCTTTAGGGGGCATTTTATAATTAAGGTGATAGTTGGAGGGAAGATTTTGCTTTTAGCCCATGGAATATTCATGAACTCTGAGGACTTCTTTCAAGTTTCTTTTGATATTTAAAATGAAAAAAAAAAAAAAAAAAAAAGGGTAACTCAGTCAGCAGTAGGAATGTCGATTAGTTTTTTTTTTTTAAATAAAAAAAATAAAAAAGAGGGATAGGGGAGCTCGATCCCTGTTTAAAAAATATATACAATTTTTCTTCTTCTTTTTTTTTTTTTTTTTTTTTTTTTGTAAATATAATTTTAACTTTATATTAAAACAAAATTATACACAAACTATTTGGCCAAGTAAAAATAGAAAAAAAAAATTTACATTTGAGTTACATCACCCAGTAATTTTACGAACACCCCTCAATAATTTGAGTCTCTAATTAATTGTGTCTAGTTATTTCATTCACGCAGTATCTCATCATGTCAAGCAGTCCTTTTGTTTTCCAATTTACTGGTGTGGTTTCTACCCCCTTCAAAACAGTAGAGTAAATTGAGTGTTGGAATTAACTCATCCCTCCTGCCTCATCAGAAATCTGATTTTTGATATTAGTGTTTATCGGCCGTAGCCATTAAATTGTGGGCCGAATCCCAATATTAATGCAGGACATGTTTGGGGCAGCCCAACCAAAAGTAGTAGCCTCTGATTATTGCTTGAGCTTTTGCGTCACTTACACTTCCACCAAATTTATTTTCCACTAGTAGTACATTTTTAAGTTTTCTAAATTACTTTTTCCTTTGTAGTTTGTACTACTACACCTTAACTAATTTATCTGTCGTTTTTCATTGACACACAAGGATTAAAAAAAATTCATTGAATTGTCTCGATTTACAAAAGGATAAAAAAATATTTTTAGTTCTTAAAGTTTGTTCAGTGACATTTTTGGTTCTCAAAGTTTCACAAAAAACAAATCACGTTCCTCATTTTCGAAATTTCAATTCTATTAGGGCAATTGACATAAAAATAACATAATTTTTTATTTTTATGCCCTTACCCTGACAAATATTTAATTCTTTTTCTGATAAATTCTAAAAAATTACCCGCTATCTTTACTTTCTCTTGACTAAACAAACAAAAATTGCTCTTTCTCATAAATTTTAACAAAAAATTATACTATTTTTCTATCAATTATTCTAATTCAGTAGAAATTTAGAAGATAAGAGATGTGATTTATTTTTTGTGAAACTTTAAAAACCAAAAATATCACTAGATCAAACTTTGAAGATTAAAAGTATTTTTTACCTTTTACAAAAAGTAGTTCAAAGTTAACTTTTCACATTAATATTCCCTAATTACATAACTATCCTATTCCATTAGTATATGTATCACACTAATGACTACAATGCATTGACTTTTATATTAAAAGTAAAGTTATAAAAAATTATCTAATACTTACTTAATTTTTTAAAATAATAGATATTTTGACATACAATACATTTATAAATTATCAGATAAAATGTAACGGGAAGAGTAATTTGTTTACCTAACTTCTATTTTGGATTTAATGCACTCCAATAACATTCGATGAAAGTTGAAATTGACTTTCAACCCCCCCACATTGAAGAGCATTCATATTTGATAGCATTAACTGATATAACAACAGATTATTAGGCTCTTAATATGGATTGGAATGAGGAGAATGAGTACAACTCCCGCTACTCCAACACACAAACTCTGGTGGAGTATTGACTCTTGAGTGTGTGTTTGTGTGTATCTGATTACTCTCTCAATTAAGTGTCATTTTTAGTTGGTGTACACGAATTAGGTAAATTATTAAATTATATCAATTTTATATAAAAAAAAATTTAAATTGACTAAATTACTCTTTTGTAAAGATTAATATCCCAATTACATAATGTTTCCTTCATTAATGTTGCACTAAGAGTAAAAATTAGAAAAACATCATTTAATACTTTCTCGATTTTTTAAAGTGACAGATAATATGAAATAAGAGACAATTATTTTGAAATGAAGGGAGTATGTTGTTCCGGTTGTTTTACGCATTCAATTGTGCCAAATTTTGTGCCAACCAAACTCCAACAAGGACCTCCTTGCCAATTCAATTTAGCAACTACATTCAATTGTTCACTCGTTCTGCCTACTGTTTTTCTTATAATTAGAGAGGTAGAGTTAAGAGTATTTATTTTTTTTCCCCTTTTTGTTGCAGTGTAATTCAGCACTTATAACTCATTTAAAAATTCCTCCATTTGAGATTCACTTAAATGTGGATTTTAAAAGCAGCCCCCAGCCTCATCCATAAAATAAATAATTCTTGGTTGCATTTTCTTGTGAGATTCCTTCAATTCTCTCATTCATTCATTGAAGTATAAAGCAATGCGGTAATTTATGTTTTATAGTTTAGATTTGCCAGGTGGCCGTGAGATCTACCTTCTCAGATGATATGTATATTTATATGGCAAAGTTTTCAATGCATCATTGTGTATGTATTACGATCCACACAAGTATTTATTATATTTATATAATCTAATATTAAGTTATCAGTATATATTATTAATTAATCATAAAATATAATTTAAATGATAAGATATTTTTTTTATAAATTAGTCAAAGGTTCGTATCACTAAAAAGTATGAGATGGGTAATTTTTTTTTAAAAAAAGTATATATTATTAGCTGGAATCTTAACAGTACTGTTTACTAGTTAACTACACCTTCTCCATAAATTAAAAGTACACCAAGAACAAAATGTTAGTTAGAGATAATTATGTTTTTTAATTAGAGTAATAAAAGATAGATGGCTAAGGCAACCAATTATCGGTCTTTGGATTAATTCTATATCTATTTCTTCGGGATGCATTAAAAATTTGACAACGTGTTTAGTGACTAGAACCTATTCTACTATGCCGTACGTATTTATCAACCGGTTTGATTGGGGTGGCTTAAGTTTCAATAAGCACTTGATTTTGTCTCTCTCCTACCAGGAGCGAAGTCAGGACCCGATATTAGTGGTGCAATTGTTTTGACAGACGGTGAATATCTGTCTTTATAAAAACTAGTATTTATATAAGTACAAGTTAATATAATTATAAGTTACAATACAATGTTGATTGTTCTAACCTTTTACGTAATTAAAAATTCATAATAGAGTAGACAATTTAGAACTATGAATACCATACAATGTTCAATTTTTATACAACAATATATTAAAATTGTTACAGTAAAAATTATATGTTCGTTTTATACATTAAACTTTAAAAAATTTTATTCTTTTAAGTGATGCTTATACTTATTTTAAAATTGCGATAACTTTCAACTGTAGGATTTAATTTCAACTTTTTATGGGGCAATGTAAAGAAAAAGATGAATTTTATAAATTTTAAGGGGTGCAATTATAATTTTTTATATTAAGAACAAAACTAAAAATCTTGAAAATCTTTCTTTACCTTTATGCAATTTATCAAAGTTGAGGGGGGAGGGGGGCAATTGCCCACCCTCAAGTGAATGTGGCTTCGCCCCTGCTCCTACCTCTAATATCGTTTCAGATGTTCTGTTTTATTATTTTTGTCAATCTCCTATCTTATATTTTGAATATTTACTAGTTATGTTTTGACATTGTAAGTGTTACTACCATGCAAAAAGTATACCATTGCAGACATACAAAATTTGAGACAGAAAATCAGATAATTAGACAAATGATCTTGTAGCCTTTAATATACTAACTACAAATATTAATTAAGTTATTACTTGCCTTTCACTATACTACTCCTACTACAACTAGATATACAAATATTGAGAATGAATTGCTGAACTAATTTTTAGTACTAATTATAGTGCCCTATTAAGTGTCCTCCCAAGTAGACAAGATAACTTCGGTGGTGTATAAAGTGTCACCTGCAACAATATAATTTACGATAGTACTTATTTTTTTTAAGTACTCATCACGATAATTATGTTTTTTTTTTTTCCCTTAAAGATGTATATGGACTCAATTACTTAAGCTCCAACAAGGTGAAAGGTTAACGACTTAATGCACACTAGTAGTTTACTTTGGTGGAATTAAATAAGAGTTTAAAGATTGTGTTTTATTACTACTAGTATTTTTTTTTTTTTCTAGCCATCCCACCCCTTAAACCTAACTCTTTGTTAAATTCTAATTGTAAGCTAGTTTCTCGCAAATATTTTGTGGAAAAGTGAGGTACAAAAATGGATATTACTTGTTCATCTATTTATTTGATTCTAGCCATAAGTAAACTAATCGGGTTCCAGTAAATGATTAGAAATTTTGCATTTTGTTGGACACATTATACACATCTATTGTGGAAGAGACAGGTACAAATACCAACTCCAAATGGGCTTGGATCCTTTCTCTCACGAGGTGAGGAACTGTCAGTTATAAAGATCAGATATTATTTGTCTTGTCGACTTTGGCTGGCTCTAGCCAATGATTTAAATCAACGTATGAGTTAGCATATTGATTGCCAAACCATTCAATCACTAAAAGAAAACAAGTACAAGAAAGAATTCGAAGAAAAAGGAATTTTGATTATTTTTTCTTTTAAAATAAAATCAGGCTAGATTAGTAGGAGTACTAAACTTTCCCTACATGCTATCAAATCTTAAATGATGCTAGCCTGGCAAAACATTTTCTTAAACAAGAACTTTTTATTGGATGCATTGGCCAAATGGAACATGGCTTTATCATCATTTGTACCTACTCCAGCAAGTCATTTCCACTATGTTTGGGAGTTTGAAGGAAGAGAGAAGAGAGAAAAGTTTTTAACAAGGAGGGAAGAGTTGGGAAGGAATGGGAGAAAAGTATCTTTTAAGTTATTTGCAAATTTTAAAAGAAAATTTTATTAATGTTAGCATTTTATTAAAATACTCTTACTTTTGATATTTTTATATTATGTTTAAAAAATAAATATAATATTTTATAATTAATTATAGAGTAATTAAACTTTTCCTTCTATTTCATAAGTTGATGGAAAGTTTTTTAAAAATTTTATCCCTACATTTCCCTCACTTTCCCTTCTTTTCCCTCCAACAAAAACTCCCAAACAGCCTAAAAACTTTAACCTTCCCTTTCTTTCTCTTCCTTCCATCCAATCTTCCTTCCATTTTCTTCCATCTAACCTCACCCTTCAAGTAGGGTGTCAATGGATCGGACTGTCAAATTATCGTGTTGTTCTCTTCTCTTCCTTCCATAAATTCTTCCATCCAAGCTCGCCCTTCAAGTAGGGTGTCAATAGATTAGGCTGTCAAGTCATCGTATTGTGTCAAGTATGATCAATTTCTTATTGTGTTTGTATCGTATCATATGAGACCCATTCTTATCGTAAGAGACATTTGTATCTGATCCATTCGTATTGTGTTTATATCGTGTCATGTGGTACCCATTTTTTATCGTATTACGTTTATGTCTAACTCGTTTAGATTCTGTATCGTGTTCTTGTCTAACCCATTTACTATTAACATAAAATATCAACCTATTTAAGAAATCATATACCTTGCAATTCATTTAAATTAAAATTTCAAATTTTATTTATTTAATAACTTAAACAATTATTAATACTCACCTTATTGTCATAATAATTAAAACACATAATTAAAATTATTAAAATTTTTGAATAATATTTAAAATAATTATTATGTTTGATTTAATAATTTAATATTAAATCTATTATTGACAACTTTAAAATATACTATATTCAATTATAATAAAAAAATTCAACAAAATATATTCATACAATAAATTAACAAGTTACCCGTTTAATTTTGAGTCATAAACAAGTGAATCCAATAATGACCCAATAAATTTTGAATCTCTCATAACTTGGTCGTGTCAAAAATTACCAGTCCTAATTTCCAGTCATGCTAAACTGCTAATATGGTATTCTACATTCTACAAGACGACTTTTCTCCAAATTACTGCCTCGCAAATATCCCAAAAGAAGCAAAGGAACTCAAACAATATAACTGAATTTCCTGGATTGGATTTAAAGAAAAAGCAAGCCAAAATTTGGCCTGCAATGATTTCTATATACTTAAATAAGGGATGGCTAGTTCTTCTTTGCATAACTCCAGCAGCTAAAAGCACCCTGCTCTTTACATATCATAGTGAAAAAGAATACATGCCGTCTTAAACTGCTTCAATGTGTATTTTCAACCAAGTAAATTTATCCCATTACTGCAATAAAGTATCCATTTTAAAAACACTTGCAAAATAAAAACTGAGCAAGTCAGCTGTCAAGATACCGTGATTAGGTAAAATAGATGCATTACAGGAGACTAATACAAGTCAACCTATCAAAACCAACAGGATTTCTACTACCATGAATATTTCCTCTTCTTGATTTTTGTCTAATTGATTATGAAGACAGTAATCCAACAGATTATACACACACAAGCATTTTGGCAAAAAACTATCACTTATGCTGAATTCAAATACATGTAATTAAGTGTAAATCCAGCAATCAAATGGAATATAACAAAAAAGAAATACATACACGTAAGTCAGCGTCCAGTAAAGGAACATCCACAGTGCCCAATAAACTGCTTGGGTTTTTTTTTTATCAAATGTAGGGGGGGTACGGCACAATATTGCAAGATGTCATTTACCAAAATTTTCCTTTATTCAAGTCTTGCTCAAAAAGATTGTGTATAACAACAAGGTACACCAAGCCTTTAACATGTTTCCCATGAAGTCACCTGGTGTATGACTCCCAGAAAATAGCAACAGACTCTGAATAAGAGCTCGTCAAACAAGCTATAAGATGCAAATCAAATTTCCAAAGGGGAAGGCAAACTAATAGTGATAGTGAAGAAAAAAGTAAGATTTTGAGGAAAATATGGATTGCAAAATGGAATTCAACTGCAATTAAACATAATATTAAGAATACCTGGGCATCCATACTATAACCGTTCAGAGTATAACGCTAAATGTCTATGCATGTTCAGCTACCATTAGTGCATATAGCAAACAGGTCAACATTTAGACACTGCTAAATACGGAGTAATCAAGATAAGCTTCCCAGTATATCTCAAAGACTGGGATCACAAAAAGCCAAGTGAAAAGTTATAGACAGACAAGCTTACTTGTATACTAATTTATCACTCTGAATCCTATTGCACCCAGAACAATTGCAAAAACTCATATAACTGATACCAGTAATATAAATCAGTATTCTACTGCCGAATGTAAACATTATAATGCAACATCCATGGTAGCAGAAAGATACATACAATTTTGACCAACAAACAAAATGAGCAACCAAGAAATGCACAAACAGAATTTCACCAACCCATCATTTTATGACAAGTAATACGGCAACCAAGAAATAATCCACTAAAAAGACCCACAAAGACCAGGCCACAGACAAGATCAACAACCAACAATCAAAGAATAACCAGAAAAAATTTCCAAACAAAAACAACAATATAATGAGCATATAAATCCTCGATTCTTTAACCAAAATCCAACATATCCATCAAAATACGCAATTCTCAAAATTGTTCAGACATTCAAAAAGCTCAAAACTTTAACGAGTACTACTTTCAGTAAATCTAAAAGAACCCATTACTCGGGAAAATAAAACATTAAAACTGTGACCACTCTAATACCTCCGGCCGCGGCCACCGGCGCCACCATAAGGCAGATTCGGAGCAACCATGAGAGGAGTCTGGTCCTCCTTGAGAACAATACCGGGCAAATCACCCATACCCATAGTAGCAAGCAACTCAATAGTCTCCTTATCAACCTCAATCCTATCAGTCTTGATGGCGGATTCATCGGGTTGATCGTCCATCCGGCGCTCTCTTTCCTCCTCTTGAAGCTTGAGCGAGATGCCCCGAACCGGACCCTTTTGGATCCGCTTCATGAGGTGGGTCGAGAACCCGGCAATCTTGTTCCGGAGCCTCTTTGATGGGATGATGGCGACTTCTGTCAGGACTTTCTTGTTTGTGATAAATGGAAGTCCAATGTCATTTTCGAGTAGTAGCGTTCGATCACTTGCCTTGAATAAGAGACAGTCTTTGTACGGACGCGAGTTGTTTTTCCACTTGAAAGTTTTTTCAGCCCGGCCGACGGGGAAAGGGAAGGGGGGGGGGCTTCCAACCCCTGATGACTTGACAGCTAGATGTGTATAAGAGACAGGAAGAGAAATGGGCCCAGATGCGGAGGCTAGGGTTTGCGGGAAGTGGATATGGGGAGGTTTTATAGGAGCGGATGATGAGATTGGACTAGAAAACTAAACTGGGCGGGTTTCTCTTATGGGCTGGGCTTTTTGCAACGTGTAAAACAGGTTCTTATTTGGGCTAGGATTCATGTGCAAGAAAAAGAGAGCAACAAACGTATGGTTGACAAACCAGATTCTCATACCTTACAAGAGTTTGTGCAGAACTATTGGTCCGTTTGGGATTGCAGTATTTTTTACTAAAAGAATACTTTTAGACAGTAAAAATATTGTTTTGAACGTTTAGTAAATAATTATTTCTAAACTTAAAGGTAGCACTTTTGATTTCAAGAGCACTTCTAGCACAAGTTAAAAAATAGTACTTTTAGATTAAGTTTTCTTTTTTAAATAATTAAAGATAAATTTTGACCATTTTTTCATAAATTTAGAATTGAATAGAGATAGAATACTTTTGTAATTCAAAATTATACATTACTAACCATAAAAGAAAGTACTTATCCAAGTTTACATCCAAGCAACAAAGATTAAACACATATTAAGCACTTTTTTCAAAATTCTACTAAGTATTTTGTGATAATCCACTGCAACCCCAACCAGCAGACTTATTGATACGTCTCAAACGATATCAAACAAAAATTGCATAGATCACTGAGGACTGTGGATCATGGGGAATGCTTCTTCAAGACCTCTTTAAATGCTACATTTGTTTTGCTGTAACCTCCATCAACCACTAGGTTGAGCCCACTCACATACTTGGACTCGTCACTTGCAAGGAAAACTGCTGCCTGTGCAATATTCGTCCACCTCAGCGACTGCATATTTCAAATTTCCTGCCTCAGAAAACCATTCCTCTGCCTTTTCCTTTGCAACATTTCCAAATGCTCTTGTCAGCATTGGAGTGGCAATGCCATAAGGAGAAATGCAATTAACTCTGATTCCATGTTGCCCTAATTCAACGCACAAGCTCTGAGTAAGCCCTACAAGAGCTTTCTTAGATGCGGTATATAAGTGAGGTCCATCTCCATAAATCTCAGCAATAACACTCGTCGTGAAAATAATGCTCCCTTTCTTAGCTGGGATCATCACTCTTGCTGCATGTTTGGCACAATTGAATGCACCATAGACATTAACATCGAAAATCCTTTTGTATTCATCATAGCTGACATCCAAGATACTTGGAAGTGTGTCAGTCAAACCAGCATTGCTGAACATTATATCAAGTTTCCCATATTTGGCTATTGCTGTGTCCACTGCATTCTGTACATCAGATTCCTTCGTAACGTCACAATGGACAAAAATAGAAATACTAACTTCTTTGCAGCCAAGGTCATCACACAAGGCAAGGCCAAGTTCAACTTGGATATCGGCAACAATAACTTTTGCACCACTTTTGACAAACAGCCGTGTAGTGGCTTCGCCAATGCCACTGGCACCACCAGTTATAACAGCCACCTTACCTTCTAGCCTGAATAAAGAATTACCAAGTGAAGATGTCTAATGATTTTTTATGTCCTTTTAAAGTTAATGTGAAAGGAAAGACTAATTTTTACTAGTTGTATGTGAAAATAAATTTACTACTTACCTTCTGGTAACCAAAGCTGATGAAGAAGAGTCTTCCATTTTAGATTGCTGCCGTACCACCGTGTATAGAAACTGCAAACCATAACGAAACACGTTCAGAAAAGGCTACCACATGGCTACACATTTTGTGAAGAGCCCATTTTGTGGAAAGGAATATCTATAAAATTCTTGGTCAATACAAGATACTCTAATTTACCTGTAAGCTTTAGGCAACTATGACACCTATCCTAGTCCCTGAAGTCTGGAACTAGATTCAACTGGAATTCAACGTAAGAACCAGGATCTGGTCGAACAACTTTTGAGTATAATCAACGGTTTCAAAATGTTTAAATCTCAAGATATTATAAACAATACAATATCTCTCCCACTTCCGGTGTGGGACGGAGAATCACATTCACCTCTCCTTTAGACTTTGTGTACTCGTAAAACCCAAATTGGGGACCAATAACATAGCACATATACCACATAGCGCGACTCAATACCATTGGCCCAATTTTACCTCATATAGAAACCACAAGATTCAATCTGATAACAATTGTAACACCCCAAGCCTAGGCTGGCCTAATAACTTTTGAGTAAAAACAACGGATCCAACATACTTAAGCCAAGTTGTTAGTAATTTAGAATTCAAGATGTTATACATAATATAATATATTCCCTCCGACTTCCGATGTGAAACGGAGCATCACATTCAAGATCTCTGAGTTAGCAAAAAATACTAACAAAGGCGTAAATCAAGGTTAGCGGTGATCAAATTTCTGTTCAGATAAAGAAAAACCAGCCAAACCTGTTCTTCGTTTGCTTCGAAATTTCTTGTCTGCTTAAGTTACAGAATGTTTTGAGGTCAATTAGATTGCCGTCACGAAGCAAAAGCCACTAAAACAATTGAGCTGCATTTCATCCTCTACACTATATAATTATCCTATATATTAAGATTTTATAACAAATAAAACGGAAGATTACCTAAGCTACATATTCGATCCTCAGCTATATTGATCAAAGTATTCCAAACTGCAGACAAATGAAAAACTGAAGAGAACAGAAAATAATACAGGAAAATTTTTCCTGCTCGAGCAATTTTTCATTAATTGCCGAAACCACCCCTAAGTAGTCAACTTCTAAGATTCTTTTAGGTCCTACAACAAACAACACTTGGATTTCCAAGCTTCTAGGCCCTCCTTCTCTACCAACTCCCAAGCAAGCTCAACTTTGACCAACCACCGGCGGCCGATAATAGTCATCAGTGATTGATTCTAACGCTGAAGTTATACTGAAAATGGTCCAAAATTACAAACCCATATTTGATCAATTTGTTATTTGATCAAATAACAAATAACAAAGAAAATCATTTAAATTACTCTAGATTTAATAAACGAAGACACGAAGGAATTTGAGTTAATTTTGACAATAAGTTCAAATTTGACCAAGAAAGCACTGAATGGAGTAAAGAAGAAATTAAGAAAGGACAACAAACAATATTTAAGGAAGGAAACAAATGGTAAGTAGCAAAAAGTGGTAGGAATTGTACCTCTGCTAAAAGCGATCGAGTGGCCGGGGCTTTAGATTTGTTGAATATCTCAATATCGTCCGGACAAAACAAGGGTTCTCGCGTCAATATCAGCTGAGGTCTTGGGAAAATTCTTATATGATCAAGGTAACTTATATTTTATATTTATCCACATATTTTAATTTATAAATAAATAATTTTAAAAATTTATATTTGTTCACTTAGTTTAATTTATTGGATGAATAATTTTAATTTTTAGTTTTTTAAAAGAAGTTAGAATATATAGACATGTGTAGATCACAAACAATATTATGAGGTCATACGTCTTCATCTATATAAAAATTTTCCAAGAACTTAAGGTTGTCTTCTCTTGGCATCATTTCATAATTAACATTGTATTTTTTATGTATCTTCATAAAATTTGGGTCGAGAAATGATTTATAAATATATAAATTTATAAATATTTGTCAAAATTAATTTACGTGGTAAAATGAAATTCAATTTTAAACAGCTAGTTTTATATATTTCATCAAATTTCATTCCTTACTTGGCAAATTTAGAGATGCATAAATGATTTTGTCATTTTATATAAATGCATTGAAAACTTAATAATTAAAACTATCTATATGTGGGATAATATCATAATTATACTTGATTATGCTTAACTACAATTTGTCACTCTAAAATTAGAGGCGAGAGCAACAGTTTGGTAATGTAAATTGATTTTTTAAATAGTTTCACGTTCTTCAAAATTAATTTTGGTTAAATTTGTCATTCAATTATGATAAAAATAATTCTTTACGTTCTAGTATAATAAGTGAATGAATTAATTTGCCATTTTATTTATTTATTTATATTTTTATTCTTATCGTCTTGGAAACTAATTTGTACAAGAGATATGCAATCCACTGTATTTGGGGATTCATCTCCCATGTCTCGAAGTATTTTAAGCCGTTTAATTTGCATTTGAGAATCTCAATCAGATGGAATTATATACCCTACAATCATTATGAATTTATATTTTTTCTTGTACATATTTGGTTTAGGATAGTAAGGGATTTCATTATATAATTGAATTTATGAAGTGAGAATCCAAGTAATATATCAGGAAAAAAGAATGGAATGTCTTTTACATTATGTTCGGATGGAAGAATTTGAATAGATTTGATTTAAAATTATAATTTATAATAAATTATTCAAATAAAGTAATTGATTTAGTTATGAATTTAAAATTCATTATTAAGTTATCACATGATTTTAATAATTAAATAAGTAGATTTGAAGTATACACCTAATTCGAATTCGTACATTTCAAATTTTTATTTTAAATCAAATACACCATTCAAATACAGTGATACGTACTTTCATCTCCTTAAACTAATTTTACTAGTGATTCACCAAATCTTTGATATGGGTATTATTAATTTTGACATCATTCATTATTCCTTGCACTTTTAAACCGAAAGCTTCCAAAAAACTCATCGTTGCATCGATCCAACATGAAAACATCCCAAAATGGAAGAATTAATACTTGGTTTCATAGATTTAATTCTATTTTATACCTCTTAATTTATACTCAATTTTTAATTTACATATCAAATTTTAGTTTTGAACACTTTACATCTCCAATTCTCAAATTTGTCTCACTTTAGCCTCTTTGTTAATCCCGTAAAAAAAGGTAACAAAATCTTTATTTCTACCTTCAAAAATATTGTTGTACATCTTACTGAATTTGTTATACATACATTAAAAATTTTGTTAGTTTTTTAAATGATGTTAAAAAATGGCTAAAACGGGACGAATGTAAAAGTTTGCAGTGCAAATGTCCAAAATTGAAGTTTAGAATGTAAAGTAAGAATCATATAAGTTGAGGGGTGTAAAATAAAATTAGTCCTTGAAATATATTTCTGTCTCCATTGTTCTTCGATTCAGCCCCACTGACCAAGATAAGGATAGATAATATGGGGAATTCTACAGTTCCGTTGAGAAAATCATTCTCTTGATTTTAAGTACTTGGACAGTACAAGTTTATAAAGCACATAGTATTGTACTGTGTAAGCCTTTAAAGTACAAGGGAATAGTTCCCTAAAAGGGATTGTAGAATTTTCGTAGATAGTAGTGGTATCTAGTAGAATTAATTTCATTATTACACTAATAGTTGTGGGAAAATACTACCATAAATCTGATTTTAGATCCTACCTATAAATCTCGCGATTAAAATTAAATCTTATAAAATTTTAATTACATCAGTTGATATAACAGATTTCTTATAAGCATAACATTTAATCTATACCACAGAATTTACAAGTGAATGAATAGATCAAGTTTATCAAAATATTTTCCATATTGGTGGTGGCATTCTTGGATATGGAATTGGGAATTTTCGTCGCCAGTCGCGTCTGATCAAATTTCTGTTTAAACAAAGAAAAACCAACCAAGTGGTTTTTTTTTTTTTTCCCCCTCCGGTTACAAAAGAGCTGCATTTCATCCTCTAGACTTGATCACTCTTTTTCGGTTACGATCTCATAACGAATGAAATGGAAAATTAACAAGGCTACATAATCGATCTTGAACTACTGTATTGATTAAAGTATTCCCAAATTTATAAGCATATATAACTTCAATTTCTTGTTTTCTTAAACTTAAAATATTGTCCAAAATTTTGATTTAAAATTGAAGAGAACGACAATAATCAAAGAAAAATATTTAGATAGATTCGATTTTTTGCCTCACTTATAAATCTTATGGTTAAAATTAAATTTTAAAAAATCTTACTTACATTAGCTGTATATCATAAATTCTCTAAAGTTTAATCCACACTACAAGATCTATAAATGAGATCAAAGATCAGATCTACCTAAATATTTGTTATAATCAAATATTGGTAACTAGCAAATTGGCAGAACTCATACCTCTAGCTGCAAATAGCGAGCGGAGGGCTTCGGATGTGTTGGATATGTCACATGTAGCATTCAAGATTTGATAATTCTTAATAGCTCAAAACAGGTTTTCTTCTTTGGGTGTCTTGTAAAACTATGGGCGAGCGACAAGACTATGGGCGAGTGACAAGTTCTTGTATGCATACTATGTATCAAGATACACACTGTGTGAATTTTACATGAATTTAATTTTTTTTTAAATAGATCTGATCCATAATAAATAATATGAATATCGTGATTTAGATTTACTTACATCATCATGAGAATGATTATTTTAATAAAGTAAAACGATATTTGTAAATTTAGACTAAAGATTCCATATAATATACCATAAATTAAATTCATAGAAAAAATATGATTTTCAAATGAATCTTTTTGTAAGTCCTATAATGGAACCCACAATAAGTATAGCTCTAGGATTACGCGTAGTCTCAGTCACGAAACATTTCGTGCAATTTTTATTTTTTTTAAATGGCGTCAAACTCAAATAGTTTGGCTCCAATCTTGTCGGACCTGCATTTTTAGTTTGCAGATTATGTTTTAGGTTTTGAGCAAATGACTCAAATAGTCCTTAAGCTTTTTTAATAAGTAAATATCGGTCTCTCAATTTTAATATGAGATAATATGAACCTCAAAAAAAAAAAAAATTTCTTTTTAGTGTGTGTCACCGAAATATATTAACAAAAACACAATTCCTTGACCAGCTTTAGTCAGTGTTTTTAAAATCGAACCGGACCGACCAGTTCGACCGGTCTGACCGCAAACCGGAAGAACCACCGGTCCGACCCACTTTCATAGTCAGGTGGAACAAAAATCGTAGAGAACTGGATTGAACAGGAAAAATCGGTAAAAATCAGTTCAACCAAGTGATTTACGGTTTTAGTTTTTACTTAATAAAATAAAATAAAATCCTTCAGGCGGCAACAACAACTCGTGATGCAATTGCAATTTGCAATTTGCAGTGCAGCAACACAGCAATGACAGCACAGGAACAGCCAGGCCAACAGCAACACCTTTCCAATTTCCATTTGTTTAGCTTTTTTTGACCATTTTGAACATAATCTAGATCTTTCTCTTCCTCATCTTCTTCTTATTTTTTTTTTTTCCCACTAGCCGCCTCCTTCCTCCTCTTACTCTTAGTGCTTTGGCTCTTCCTCTTGGCTTCTTCTTAACTCTTCACTTCCTCCATCATCTCTTCCACTCCACATTTTCATCTAGCCAAGTTATATTATTTCTTTCATGTTATTTTTTTTTCTATTTTTTATGCATTTATTTTGTTATTTTTCTTGTACATTTTTCCTATATTTATGTTGTTATTTCTCTTATGTTATTTTTTGGTGTATTTTTCATGCATTTATTTTTATTATTTCTTTTCTCTAGTTATTTTTTTCTATTTTTCGGGCATTTTTTTTTCCTTTCATGTTTTGTTATTTTTCATGCATTTATTTCATATTTTATTTTCTATTTTTTTGTCTATTTTTTCTCCATTTAATTTTATTATTTATTTTCGGTTTTTTTTAAAAATATTTATGTTTCTTATTTCTTTTCCACTACTTTTTTTCTTCTATTGTCCCGTGTTTATTTTATTATTTAAGATTTGTTATTTTTTTGTCTATTTTTCTTGTATTGATTTTCTTATTTTTTCTATCTATTTTTCCTTCATTTATTTTTATTATTTATTTTCCATTATTTTTGTCTATTTTTCTGCATTTATTTTGTTATTTCTTTTTTGTTATTTTTTAATCTACAAATATTCATTTATTTTTATTATTTCTTTTATGTTATTTTTTAGTCTAGTTTTCTACACATGGTATTTTCACTCACAACAATACTACTTAAATAAAAATAATTTCATAAACAAAAAAATTAAATTAATTAATGTTGTGAGAGTAAATTTTTTGAAGTAAAAAATGATGTTTGACAGGTTAATGTTGAACGTAGAGATGATGTTGGTATTTGACAGGTTATTTTCAACTTAGAGATATGTGGTATTTTTATTTTTGAATTTTATAGAAATGTATTTTAATTTTTACGTCACTTTAAATTTTATCACACTAAAAAAAAAAACCGACCGATTGGACCGGTCGGACCGGGAACTGGACAGGCCACCGGTTTAATGACCGGTCCGATTTTCAAAACATTGGCTTTAGTGAGGCCATTTTGACCATAGGTGATTGACCATTAATATTTTTCTTAATTCGAATCAAATGAGTCAAAATAAGTGCAAAAAAATTAAATTGGACCAAAACTGTTGATAGTCAAACAATTGAATTTTCTAATACTACTACAATTTCTGAAAGAAAAATTAGTATAAAGTCCAGGGAGAGCAATTTTACTCCTTGTGACAAAAATGCCCCTTTATCCTCAATTACTCTTTACTTCTCGAACAAAATTTCCTCTCATTCAATCTCCCTTTCAACTCTTATGCTTCAATAACATCTCCTTTCTGATTTTTTTTTTTTTGTGATTTTTCTGTATATACGATAAATTCAGTAGAATGTACAATTATGTTTTTAGATGCAAAACAAAGATTCCGTTAACTTTTTGACGGTATTAAGAAAGAAACTAAAGTGAGACAAATTTGAGAGTTAGGCGTACAAAGTGTCAAAACTAAAATTCGTGATGCAAAGTGAAAATTAGGTATAAGTTGAGGGGTGTAAAATAGAATTAAGTGTTTATTTTTTGCGTCAAATTAAACTCGGTGTTTGATTTCAGAACCGAAATAAGATATTGCCGGAAAGCAATGGCTCATATCGATGATGATATTGTCTTCTTCATTAGTTCTTCAGTTGGACTTCGGAGAAAGCCTGAGTTAGTTTATGGTGGAGCAATATTCTTTTGGCTGAAAAAACCAAACCAAGATCTATATTGGTAATTCTCATTGATTTTTACAAATGTAGTAGCTGCTGGAAGAATATACAGCATGTGTACTTTCGTATAGTTTTGTTCCTTTGGTACCTCGCTTTCCTACCCTTTACCAGCATATGTATGTGAGTCGCCGTTGTACGATGATTTAGAATTCTTTTTAGCTAATGTGGGAAATTGCTTATTACAGCTTTCGCAAGTTGGCGCTATCCTCTCCATCTTCAAAATATGATTTTTATTTGAAAGATTTGATGCGTAATCGTAAATGAAAATTTTTATTTTTAGGCCGTTGCTATACCAGGCCCTTGTTTTATCTAGGAGCCTACCTTCCTCTTTATATTATTATGGGGACTGGGATGGGATTGTTGTTAGAGTAAGTATTGATTACTCACACTACATTTGACAAATGTTGAAATTATTTAAAAAGTAATAGAATTTGTTATTTTTCAATCATTCAATAGCTTGTAATACTTATTTCGCAATGCGTAATAAATAACACAAAATTTTTCTTGTTGTTGATCCCCATTTTAGGATTTTCCTGTGCTTTGAATGATTTTTAATTAATTTAATTTTGGATATATGTGTTTGAACTTTAAGGGACGGCAAGAATTAGTGAGAAGTAGTGGTTGAGGAGGGAGGGGCAATTTTGACGAGCAAAATTGCTCTGGTAGGATATGATACGTGTCAAATTCTAATTTCAAAATTAACTACGTACTAATACACATGTTTCTGCAAGTGCATGGGTCGCGTTGTAGTATATAGGTAATAAGAATTATTCCCACGAGGATCAAATTGGGTCAATTACAGAATACTTAGTATCGATCACTATTTAGATAATCGCAAATTGAAAAGAATTATTTTTTTTGGATTTTTTTATAAAAAATAAAATTAAATAATGAACTAACATAAAAGATTATGGAAAAATAAATTTGTGTAAATTGAACGACAAACTAACTAATTTAACTACAAAAGAATCAATTGACGGAAACCCTAACTAAAATTAACTGAAAATTTAACGAAAACAAATTAAAATAAATAATGAAATTAAACTACAAATTAACACTAAATTCGAAATTAACTAACTAGGCAAAAAGTAATTAAATAATAAAATGGCAAAATTGAAGTAAAAAAAATAACTAATAAATACTGAAACGTACTCAAATCCTTCAAAGATTGTCACAGATTATCCGATTAAAATCTACGAATCCAAAATCACGAATTGTAATAAATTCACGAACAAATTCTTGAAATCGAAATTTGAAAATTGTAAAAGAAATTAATGAGAAAAAGTATAAAATTATCAAGAGAGAACCCTAGCAGCTATTTTCAAATATACCAAAAAACTAACCCTCTAACTTTAAGAAAGGAAAAGGATTATTTATAAAAGTATGTGGACTTTTTGTTAATAAATAATTTGTGCCCCCACATGTTTGGACTCTTCTTCATGTTTGACTCCTGACCAAATTGAACTACTAACATGCATGTTTGATTCCTTTTTGATATCCTTGCTGTAGTATACTATTCCTTTTGAAAAACAAATTAAAATAAATTATGAAATTAAACTACAAATTAACACTAACCTTATTGAAATTAACTAACTAGGTAAAAAGTAATTAAATAATAAAATGGCAAAATTGAAGTAAAAAATTAACTAATAAATACTGAAACGTACTCGAATCCTTAAAAAATTGTCACAGATTCTCCGAAAAATTTACGAATCCAAAATCACGAATTTTAATAAATTCACGAACAAATTCTTGAAATCGAAATTTGAAAATTGTAAAAGAAGTTAATGAGAAAAAGTATAAAATTATCAAGAGAGAACCCTAGCGGCTATTTTCAAATATACCAAAAAAACTAACCCTCTAACTTTAAGAAAGGAAAATGATTATTTATAGAAGTATGTGGACTTTTTGTTAATAAATAATTTGTGGCCCCCACATGTTTGGACTCTTCTTCATGTTTGACTCCTGGCCAAATTGAACTACTAACATGCATGTTTGATTCCTTTTTGATATCCTTGCTGTAGTATACTATTCCTTTTGAATTTCTTTGCATGTTGGAATCCATTTTCACATTGGAATCTTTCTCTTGTCCTTGAAACCTTGGTGCAGCAAGGATTTTCACTGGCCAAAATAATTCAGCCAGGCATTCTTTAGACTATTTTGATTCTAATGAATACCCATAGGATTAATTGTAATAGGAATAAAAACTTTACATAGAACAAATTTAGTAGACAAAGTGTTATTATTGTTTTGAGTCTGACTTCATATTTTTATTTTTATTTTCCTTCTTTGTTTAGGAATACAACTCATCACTTTTAAACTTCCAAAATTATCATTTCCTGCATAACACAAATAAACAAACATTACTAACATAATTTTAACACAAATTTAATATTAAAAATTACTAAAACACATTAAAACACACAAAACCTAATTTTAATCTAATAGCCCTAAATCACACACAAAATAGCTAAAATTAGGGTTACAAAACATCAAATTAGGGTTCATAGTAAATAAATTATCTCTAAATTCCTAGAGTTATCAACTCCCTCCAACTCAACGTTTTGTACAACCTGGGCAAAAACAAAAAGTAAAAAGACTAACACAATAACACGACCAATAACAAAAAGAAAATCCACACAAAACTAATTTTTTTCATGTATCAATAATACAATTTTTTAACGAAAAATTCAATTGAATTCCATACACACATAAGAAAATTTAATCTATAATACCACATTTATCACGACAATGCAATCACTTCACTCACAAAGAAAAAGTATGGAAAACAGAATCACTTCCTAACCTATCTTGATAAGACTTATATTAATCACAGTTTAACAAGTGACAACCTAGTCAGTCATTCAAAAGAATGTTTCCATCCCATAATCACTAATACGAATTAATTCAGACCAAAGATCAAATAAGACTTTTCGACTTGTAATGTAGGTTAAGGGACAAGGGTAGGATAAATTTAGGTAAAGTAACTCAAATCACCTTAGTTATATCACTTGATAATAGCGAACCGAAATCCCCAAATACACGTCTAAACCACACCATTTAACTAACAACATTGAAGGCCACAACATGCTTTCTTAGATATTCGCCACAAAACAATACTTGAACTTTTCCCTTTTTTTTTCAAACCTTTTTTTTCTGTTTGCACTCTTTTTTCTTTCTTTTTTTTAATAATAACAACAATAATAATAGTACCAACTAACATTTACAATAATTTCATAATAAATAGGGATTTCACTAGTCAAAATACTCTCTTGAATTTTCAGTCCTAATAAATAACATATCACAATCTTTTACCAAAACAATAAGAGAGTATCGATGTCATCAACACTAACTAAGGTGATGGGTAAAAAGATTGGGAAAAAAAAAAAAGATAAAGTGGCTAAATAATGTGGTTATCAACAAGAAATAGGCTTATAGGCTCAAAAAAGGACACTAGGGATAACCATAAATAGGTAGGCTTTTTAGGTTCAAACAGTCCAAAAAAATTACCTAAATCATATTTTTAATCCAACTTTCATTCATGCTTCGTAAATATGAAATGACCTCGACTAATATGTCACAAATTAAATCCAAATTGCAATAAGTGGTCAATGACTTTTAGATATCACTCATTTAAAAATTAACGAAACTACCCCACATACTCACATATTGCCATACATTGTCATATAAGGGTGATGTCACGTTCCATAAATCAATGGAATTAAAGAACAAAGATTCCTATACATATGTGGATTCAACAAAAAAAAATTCAAAAATTATTGATACAAAAAAGAGTCTATTAAATATAGAAATTCTCTTAAGATATACTTTAACGAAATAAACACATAACACAAAATACTTAAAACAACCCAAAACAACATAGACGATGAAAACACACACACTATAGCATAAACCTCTCTCCCCAACTTGAGTGAAATATTGTCCCAATGTTTCCACAAAAGTAGGAGAAGAAATAAAAACTAACTCACAAATAGCACCCCAACACCGCAACCAACATAAGCACCACAAAAATCAACAAAATAAATACTTAAAAATTAATGGCAAAAACTTTACAAGTAAAATTAATTGCCTACAATATAAGCACTAGGTAAGAATCAAAATAATACTAATTAATCAAAAAACATTGATTCTTACTCAAACCATAAATTGCAAAAAAATTAATAGTGGAAAGATCTTACTTGAACTAATTAAAGAGAAAATTGATGGTGAAAAATCTCATTGGTGAAGTAAGAAAATCTTTCCCCAATTTTGAGTTGAAGCCCTACTCTTGATGGAGAAAAATCCATACAAAGCATGGAGTTTTGTGGTGAAGGAGAAGAAAAAATTATGGTAGGGTTGGGAAAAAATAAAGAGAAAAAGAGAATAAGAAGAAGAATAGAGGAAGAACATGGTGGTGGTTGTGATGGATTGATGGAGTACTGAGAAAAAGTTAAGAAAAAGAAGAGTTGGGTAGGATAAAGAAGAAAAGATTGTGATGGTGGTGTGAGAAAGATATGTGGATGTGAAGAAAAAGAATAAGGGAAAGGGGAAACCAACCAAGAAGCGCCATTTATAGTCTTAGCTAGACTTTTGAATCAGACGATTGTGTGATATAACAAAGGATGCACGGACAGCTACTTTTCCTTTTGGCCTCCATGAATAGAGCTTTACTCATTTTTTTTCCACTAAGCACTCTTTGCTTCCATCATTCAAAAGGATATGTCCTTTCTTCTTTATAGCATTTGCAATAGTCAAGGGACCGCACCAACCAATTTTATACCAATGTTTCTCTTTCTTCTTCACCTTTGCTTCCATATCAAATTTGTTGTGGTTGGTACACACCACTTGAATCTCTTTCCTGTTAACATCAATGTTTGGTGGTTTATCTTTGAATAAATCCTTCAATCGTCCTTCACCTTGGAGCACTTTATTTCCTTCGCTTTTGACGCACTATTATCTAACCTATCAACAAAAGAATCCAATGAGTTGACAACATAAATTTCTTTCAAATTTAAAGCATTTTCATATGATTCAAATACATTAAATTCAACAGTCTCATTTTCAACTTGCAGTATCAACTTCCCTTGATCGACATCAATCATGGCATGAGCAATGGCAAAAAAGGCTCATCCCAATATTATACACTATGGAATATCAATAGCATATCCCAAATCCAGCACTAAAAGGTCTATCGAAAAGATTTATTTATTCACTTTATGCTATAAGGTCGTCTTTCAGTTTTATCCGCCAATTGAATAACAAGTTGTATAGGCTTGGCATTTGTGATTTCCAATTTATCATAAATTACCTTTGGCATAACATTGATACTTGCCCCTAAATCACACAATGATCGATCTAAAGTATGACTTTCAATATTGACTGGAATTGAGAAACTCCCAGGGTCCTTAAGTTTTGGTGGCAATTTTCGTTGCATAATAGCACTACATTTCTCACTTAAGTACAACATTTCTCCATCATTCCAATTTTTCTTCTTGGTCAAAATTTCTCTCATAAATTTGGAATAATAAGGCATTTTGGTGAGTGCATCAAATAAGAGAATATTCATGTGAAGTTTCATTAACATTTCAAGGAACTTATTGAATTGGTTGTCCTTCTCCACCTTCATAGAATCAATCAACCTTTGTGGGTAATGAATTTTCACCGAATGATGTAACTCCAAAGGTTCTTCCCATTTCTCAAGTTTGCTTTTCTTCTTGCTTTCAGACTTGACCTCATTCTTTCCATGCTCAACATTTTCATCACTCTTGGCTTTGCTTGGGATGTTTTCTACATGCAGATTGAGCTTTTCCACTTGGTCCTTTTTATCATGCTGCCCATCTTCCACAACTAGTTCTCATTTATTTCTTGATGTGATGGCATTACATTGCTCCAATAGACGTTGCTCCCTTAGGTATTGATTTTTTTGGATTTAGGACAGTGTCACTTGGCATGGCATCTTGCAGTCTCTTAGTCAGTTGCCTAGCTATTTGTCTTATATGGTTCTTCAAGTTTCTAATTGATGCTTCATGATTTCTTATTGATGCTTCATAAGTTCTCATGGATGGTTCATGAGTTCTCATGAATTGAGCAAACATATCTTCTATATTCTGGGAACCTTGACCATGATTTGATTGTAGTGATTGGTTAAAGGGCATCTAGATGTGTTTGGTTTGGATGCTGATTTGGGTATTGATTTTGAGGTTGATTTTGAGGTAGTCGAAATGGTTGGTAAGGTTGATTTTGATGGTTAAGATTAACTGGTGGTCTAGGTTATGAGATTTGAGCTTGTGGATGATTAGGTTGAAAAAAAAAAGTTGCTTTGTTCATGGTTGGGTTGATTGTTGTTACCACTTCAAGAAAATTTTGAATGATTCCTCCACCCTGAGTTTTAGGTGTTGGACTATGGATTATTTTTAGGTTTTGAATTGAATGATTGATTGTTGACTAATTCAACTTGTTCTCGATAGAATAGGTCTTTACTTCCACACTGATAAGTCTCATGATTTTCTCAACACAATTCACAAGTATACTGAGCTGAAGATGTTAAAGCTACCAAATTGAAAAGTTTGCCACCAAAGATATCAACATTTTGTTTTGAGCTAAAATGGCATTAGTTTGGTCAAGATTTAGCACTCCCTTCTTATCTTGTTAAATTGGTTGAACCGCTTTTACATCTGATAGTAATTAGAGGCTATCATATTCAACATTCTTTGAGGGTCCTGGGATATTTTATAGGATAAAGATCCTCCTACGGCAACATCATCAATTGTTTTAGTTTCAAGATGTAGCCCATTATAGAAGGTTTGCACTTGCATCCACAATTGCCATGATGTGGGCAACGTCTCAATAGGTCCCTATATCTTTCTCAATTTTCGTCTTCTCCAACATCCTGTTTGAATGATGTGATTTCATTCATCAACTTTGCAGTTTTGGAGGAAGGAAAGAATTTAGTTATAAAATCTTGAGCAAGTTCCTCCAAAGTCGTGAATGTTCCTTCATTGCAGTTTTGTAACTACCATTTGGCTTTATCCCTTAAAGAGAAATGAAAAGCCATCTACGGATTGCCTCTGGTGAAACCCCATTATATCTAAAAGTGCTAATAATATCTTGAAAATTTCTCAAATGGGCATGTAGATCTTCGGTTGGTTCACCTCCAAACATGGTATGAATCTGAAGCAGATTTGAATTAGAGATGGACTGCTTTCAAAATTATTTGTTTGGATAGCGGATCTAGTAATACTAGAATTAGCCCCATCAAATATGAGTATAGTACAATCCCTCAACAATCGATGTCTATTACCTTTCCTGTTCCCATTCACAATTTCATCCTCATTCCTTGGTGCATTCAAATTGGCCATGGCAAACTTTTCTTGATTCTCTTGTTGTTTCTTTTGATTCCGTAACCCCCATAGAATTCTTTCTATTTCCAAATTAAGTAGAAATAGTTTTTGATCACCAAGGGTCATAAACTATAAAACAACACTAGAACACAAGTTAAACGTACTCCTGTGAAAAGTTTAAATGAACAAAGAATAAAATAAAATTACAGAAAGAAGACAGGAAAAAATTAAACAGAAAATATAAAGTAAAATCTAAATTAGCAATAATACTAAGTGGCTCAATATTGCCTAGAGATTTGATCCCCGGCAATGGTACCAAAAATTTGATATGTGTCTAATCCTAATTAGATGTTAAAAATTAACTACGTATTAACACACACGTCTCCACAAGTATGGGTTGCGTGGTAGTATATAGGTAATAAGAATCGTTCATATGAGAATCAAATTGGGTCAATTATGTATTGATCACTATTTAGACATCACAAATTAAAAAGAATTATTTTTTTAGATTATTTATAAAATAAATTAAATAACGAACTAACCATAGAAGATTATGAAAAAATAAATTTGTGTAAATCGAACGACAAACTAACTAATTGAACTACGAAAGAATTAATTGACGGAAAGTCTAACGAAAATTAATTGAAAATCTAACTAAAACAAATTAAAATAAATAATGAAATTAAGATACAAATTAACACAAAATTAAAATTAACTAAATTAGGCAAAAAGTAATTAAATAATTAAATGACAAAATTGAAGTAAAAATAATTAACTTATAAATACTGAAGCCTACTTGAACCCTCTGAATACTGTCACAGGTTCTCCGAAAAATCTACGAATCCAAAATCATGAAATTGTAATAAATCCACGAACAAATTCTTGAAATCGAAATTTAAAAATTGTTAAAAAAATTAATGCGAAAAAGTATAAAATTATCAAAAGAGAATCCTAGCGACTACTCTTAAATATACCAAAAAAAATTAACTCTCTAACTTTGGGAAGGAAAAATATTATTTATAGAAGTATATGGATTTTTTGTTAATAAGTAATTTGTGGCCCCCACGTGTTTGAACTCTTTTTCACATTTGACTCCTGACCACATTGAACTACTAACATGCATGTTTGATTCCTTTTTGATGTCCTTGCTACAGCATACTCTTCCTTTTGAATTTCTTTGCATGCTGAAATCCTTTTTCACGTTGGAATTTTTTTGTCCTTGCAACCTTGCTGCAGCAAGTAAAATCCTTGCTGCAATAATGATCTTCACTGGCCAAAATAATCTAGCTCGTTTTGAGTCTGGCTTCATCTTTTTTTTATTTTTTTTTCTTTGTTTAAGAATGCAAATCTTCATTTTAAATTTTCAAAATTATCATTTTCTGCGTAACACTGACAAACGAATATTACTAACATAATTTTAACATAAATTTAATACCAAAAATTACTAAATATAATTTTAACACAAATTTAATATTAAAAATTACCAAAATACAGTAAAACACATAAAACTTAGTTTCAATCTAATAGTCCTAAATCACACGTAAAATACCTAAAATTAATATTACAAAACATCAAATTCGAGTTTATAATAAATAAATTATCCTCAAATTTTTGGAGTTATCAGGATACAATTTGCTTTGGTAATAATGCCACCCAAAACTTATTCGTTGCATCAAATGTTAAAACATCCCAGATTGGGGGATAATTAGGACGCGATTTCATAAAGGAGCCAGTTCCATTGAAGAGATCTCCAATTATGATTGCAGAAGGCTAAAGCTAACAGTTCAATGAGATGCGAACCACAAGTTGGAACTTGGAATCATACTTATCAGTGACAAAAAATACTATCCACACAAAAATTGTTCCTATACAAGACAACCATTGAGATCAATCACTCTTTATTCTATACACTATATAATTACTTTTTAATTTCATTGGCAGGTGGTAAAGGGAGATAAAAAAACAAAAAAACTAATTCGACAAATATAAAACACTAAATTTATTATGTATTTAAGAAGATGCAAATTAAAAGTCTTAACCAAATACAATTAATACTAATCTACAGCATGCCTTCCTCCACGGGGAAATATTTCTTGATCTGCAGTTTCATGGCCAAATTGGTTGTGGTATAACCACCATCAATCACAAGGTTTACACCACTCAAATACTTAGATTCATCACTTCCAAGGTAAACGGCCGCCTCGGCAACATCATCTGCCTTCAAGATTGTCCCTTTAAGGTTCGCAGCATCGTACAAAAACCCCTCCAACCTTTTCTCCTCCAATCCGAATCCCTTAATCCCCAACGGCGTGGCAATCCCAAAAGGAGAAATACAATTAACCCTAATCCCATGCTGCCCCATTTCAACACACAAGTCCAAGGTCTTGGTGAGCCCTACAACAGCATGCTTAGATGCCAGATATGCATAGGGTAAATCACCAGAAGTTACCGAGGCAGTACTTGCAGTGAAAATAATGCTGCCTTTCTTGGCTGGAATCATAACTCTTGCGGCGTGTTTGGCACACATAAATGAACCGAAAACATTAACATCAAAAACCCTCTTGAAATTGTCATAGTTTGCTGAAAGAATTGATTGATTCACTTGTCCATCTGCGATTCCTGCGTTACTGAACATTATATCAAGTTTGCCATATTTAGAAATCGCCGTGTTCACCGCGATTTCGACGTCCGATTCTTTGGTAACATCACAGTGCACGTAAGAAATACTACTATCTTCTTGATTATTGGAGTATTTGGACGTGATATCTTTGATAACAGAGTGACCAAGATCATCTTGGATATCGGCAATTACAACCTTAGCCCCATATTTCACAAAAAGTCTAGCAGTACTTTCTCCAATGCCACTGGCACCTCCAGTTATTACAGCAACTTTTCCTTCTAGCCTGCTTAATTTATAAGTTAAAAGAAGTTATTATTTTTTTTTTCTTTGACAAGAGAATTTAATATGCTTAAAAAATAAAAAAATAAAAAAATAATTCTCGTAAGGAGTTCCACTTACCTTTTCATCAAAAAAGCTTGGGATGAAAAGCTACTCATCATCTAGATCAGCTATATATGTTATAGTTCAGGATTATTTACTTGTAAGTTTTGCTTGTGTGCATTTGCTCGAGCTAGCAACCTAGGACTATATATACACAATTTCTATGCAATGTGTGCATATGTATATGTCATCTAAATTCTAAGGAATCTTATAAAACTCTTAGGAAAATATTTAGGTAAATCCAGTTTTTGACCTCACCTGTAGATCCTGTGGTCAGAATTAAATTTTAAAAAATCTTATTTACATCAACTGATATCATAAATTTTCTAATGTTTAATCCACATCATAAAATCTACAAGTGAGACCAAATACCGGGTCTACCTAAGTATTTGCCAAACTCTTAATGATAATATTAATTTCAAACTTACTTAAATTCTGTGAGGTCCTTCCACGCTACGGTCAAACAGCCTTTCACAATTCTAAATGTGTTTCTCGTGTAGAGAAAATAGAGATAATGAAGTGAATTCTAAACTTCAAACAAGATGCAAGGCATTGCACAAAGAAATTCGAGGAATTTCATAGAGTAGTCGAAACACAATTTTACGTTAAAGAAATATTTTCCAGCATATTTAGAGCTTTTAACAGCAGCATATTTTGGCACATTAACAGTTGTATAAAGAAAAATACAGTAGTATATAATTATAAGGAAATACTTATATGGATTCGATTTTTAGTCCGCTCATAATCTTTGTAGTGTGGATTAAATTTTATAAAATAAATTATATCAACAGATATTAGCAAAATTACATAAGATTTATAAGTGGTATCAAAATCAGATTTACTTAATTTTTTTCCAATAATTACAACTATTTAAACTACAAAAATTCGCTTAATTCATGTGATTGATATATAATATATATAATGTGATTTATAGTAGATAATCTGATGTGAAGTTTTAACCACCCAAATAATTCATGATAGTCTTGACCTTTAAAACACGAGAATCGCGCATTAGGAAAATAATTCGACCATTTTTTTACCAATCGCTCGCCGTACCAGAGAAAAGTCGCAAGTGTATTACATTTTACATGCATGCATTCTTGGAAACTATTATCCTACCAATATAATTCGTCTTCCTCCATTGTTGGTTAACATTTAACAATTTGGGAAATACTTCGTCTTTTACTTTGCTTATAGATCCTAAAATATGAATTAGATTTTATAAAATAAATGATATTAATTAATGTAAATAAATTTTTATAAAATTTATTTTAAATTACAAAATTTATATATAGAGTTCAAAATCAAGTTTATCGAAGTTTTTTCATAACGTTACATATGTTGCACGTTCCAAATCACATTGTACAATAATGGCTTGTTCTTTTACTTATAAAAAGAAAATTATTTTGTTTTTTTATAAGGGGGTAATTACTGTTGTGTACTATATTATTCTTCATGTCTCTCTGTCCAAGACAATTTTATTTTGTTGCGATTGTTGTTTTATAGGACAATGTTATCATATTAATTAACCTTTTAATTTCGTTTAATTGATTAATCAGTTGTCATACAAGAAGTCACTCCCAAGTGAGAAGTCCTCCGCTTGCCAGAAACTATTGTAATACAAAATTTTCAAGATGGTGTTTTTTTCATGGGAAAATGATCTAATAATATTCTCTCATATTTTATGTTTGTATTTTTTTTTTAATCTGTTACATTTTATTTTCGCTCCTCATAAATTCAAAAAGAATTATTTTGATCACTAGACATAATTACAGATATATCTTGATTTGAAATAGTAACATACGTATGACATGTCACATTTTTAAAGCACAAAATTGATAATACAAAATTCTAAACACTAAATTGGGTATTGTGGTTGGATGAAGAGATTATGATGGACTAATTGGGTGGTGGGTAAGTGTATTAGTTAAAGGTTTCTTTTTTGGGACAATTTAGTATTTAGGATTTATTTATTGGTAATATTTAGTTGGTGATTGTGTTTTTTTTTTTTTTTTTCCTTGAAAAATTTAGTATTTAAGATTTATGTGTTAGCAATCTTTTCCCTAAAGAATATGACATGTTATAAGTATGCGATCATTTCAAACCAAAATATACCAATAGTTATGTCGAGCGACTAAACCAGTATGTTTTGAAATTGTGAGTGATGAAATTCATAATTTTAAATGTGAACAACTAAAAATTACAAATGTAAAATTTGAGGGACTATTAGAGTCATTCTTCCTTTTTTCTTTTAGCTTTTTTGGACAATGGCGTCTTTCTTATGTTTGGATAAAAATAGGCTTTCTCAGCTCAAACCGCTTGACAAGATTTAACGGAGGCCCATAAGCATTCCAGGTCTTCCTTGGCCCATTTAGTTCTTGCAAAAGTTAAATTTGAAAACGTCAAACTTACTATTCTGCAGCTTTCTGTCCAGCAATGGAGTTACAGGTGTGGCCATAATATTTGGACACGAGTTCTTAATCAGCCCAACAACCGCATGCCCTAATATTTTCGTTGAGAAATACTACAGAGTAACACTAACACCTAGTAATATTTGCCCTCGTCACTGACTGACTTGGTCTTTTCTTATTCAACACCCCATAATAGAAGTGAATAAATTTTAGATAAAATAAGGCAAAACTGAAGATTAAACAAAAAATTTATGAAATAAGAGAAAAGAAAATACTTTATAAAGTCATATTTTAAAATAATTTTTCGAAATCAATTTATGTGTCATTGAATGCTAACTTCCTGATTTTATATTTTTGATCAGATTACGTTTTTTTTTCGGATCTAATAACACATCAATAATTTTTCTTTATCAATTTATATTTGTTACTTTACACTCAGAAAAGAAATTGAACAATTCATGTTTTTCTTAAAAATCCTTATCCCAATAAGTGACAAAAAATTGAACTGATTTTAATTCCAAGCTTGGGTAAAGTACAAGGCACGCATCCCTCGTAATTTGCCTAATTTTTACGTTATTTACTTATGATTTGCAAACCTATAATCTGCTTCATTGTAGTTTAAATTAAAGTGAAACAGTTAAATTTTTTGTTAGGTGATCGTTAACATTTTTAATAATTTTGATTTTAAGGATTATTTTAGTTATTTAAAACATCTAATCATGGTTAATTAAGTATTTTAATACAAAATATAATCTCTCCTTTCTAACGAATGGGTTTCTATTTCTGGACTACAGAGGGATACTAACTTTAGGGATATTTTTGACTTTTTACACACATCTCTCATCTTTTTAACTTTACATTTATTTTATAAAACAAAAAAAATTACAAAAGATCAAATTTTAATTTGCAAACTGTAAAATAGTAACGTGAATATTAATCAAATTAAAAGCAGTTGTTTGTAATTTATCCTCCAAGTTTACAAGGTCAATACATGCTCATTTTTGTCGGCACAAAAATGGGGTAAAATCTTTTAGCCATAAAAATGCCCAGACCCGACTTGTTGAATAAAACAAAGAAAACAGAAGCATCAGCAACAGCAAACAGAAGAATTTGCAGGTATGGCTTAGGATGGATTGTAAAGGACTCTACTGGGAAAATGATCAAGATCTGGGCGAAAGGAAAGGAAGGTGGCAATGATGCCATTGTCTTAGAAGCTGAGGCAATCAGCTGATTATGTCATGTTTAATTGGATGGAATAAAGTGGAGATTAAGGGTGTGTTCGTTTGGGTTGAAAATATTTTCTTCCGTGGAAAATATTTTACGTGAAAAAGTCAATTTTTCATACAATTTTTCGGTGTTTGGTTGACAAAATGAAAATATTTTGAAATAAAAAATTTTAACGATTTTATTTTTAATTTTATGAATACAAGTTAAAAAAACTTATAACAATGGTAATAAATACCTTACAAGTAATTGTGATTAATAAAAAATTAATTTTGTTCAAAACTAATAATAGTACAATATAGTAGTAAAATATACATAATGATAGTTATATTAGTGGTGGGACCCATGATTGAGAGAAAAACGAATGAAAAAGAATTGAAAACGAAAATAAGTTCAACAAACGAAATTCTAAAAGTAAGTATTTGAGATTTAATGTCACTCTTGAATTATCCGAAAAATAACTTACGCTCAAAAATTTCGTAAGTTATTTTTAGCCAGAGGAAGAAAAATTAGAAAATATTTTACACCTTCCGGTGTTTGGCACCAAAAAAATTTCTAAAAAATATTTTCCTAAAAATATTTTCAATCCACGAACACACCTTAAAAGTTCAAATAAAGAACTGCTGAGAAATAGGGGTGTTCAAAATAACCCGTTGATCCGAAAAATCGATAGAATCGGTCCATTTCGAATCGTAAAAGAAGGGTATCCGAATCGGGTCAAACAACCGGTTCGGATAATGAACCGATCCACATACTGACCGGTTCGGGTACTGGTTCACTCTTTGGTGAACCGCCGGTTAACCGAACCGGTTCACAATCAAGGGCAATTGTGTAATTTTATCAAATATGGCTAATTTTAGGTTCTATTCATATGTTCATAGATTATTGATTTATTTTGTAGCTGTGAATTTGTTTAAAGGGATATTTGATAATTCAATTTTTTTTTTTTTGATAATTTACTTAAAGGAATATTTGATAATTTATTTTGATAGTAAGTTTTTTTTTTTTCTTTTTATGTTCATATGCATGGTTTTTTTTTTTTTTTAAAGGGATATATATATATATATATATATATATATATATATATTAAGGGATATTTGATAAATTAAGAGAAAAATGATATTTGTCTAAATTATAATTTCAATTTGAAAAAGGAATTTTATAAAATTGATAATTTTATTGTAGTTAGTTGTATTTGCTTGTAATAAATTGCCTATAATTAAAAAAGAGATTTTATTTTATTTTATCTACATAAAGTTGACTTGATAAATTGATATAAACCTTTAATTTTTGGAGTTTTTGGGGAAGTTTTTTTTTTTTTTTTGTCACACCGGTTCGGGTACCCGCGGGTCCCAAACCGTTTCAATCGGGTAACCGGATGACCGGATACGGTTCAAAAAATTAGTGAACTTGTAAAATCGGTTCGGATCACTCCACATACTTATAAATCGAGTACCCGATTCATGAACACCCATACTGAAAAAGCTAAAAAATAGAGTTATGGACGATGTAAAATTGGGAACATTGCTGGAGGATGTCCTTCATATGAGTTCGCTTTTCCCATTATGCTTGTTTTTTTGGCATTGTAATAATAGCATGTCTAAGGCTAATATGTTAGCATCTTTTGCAGTTGAATTAACTTCAATGGTTACTTGGGAAAATGTTTTCCCCCAGTTGTCTAACGATGCTAAACAAGGGCTTTATATTGGAACAGTTGCTCAACTTTGTACACACTGTTCATATGTTATAATACAAAATATTTTTGCCGATCGAAAAAAAAAAAGTTGAATAAAACAAAGAAAACAATAATATATCCATTCTTCTTTTACCTCAATAACTCTGTAATTGCACAGAGTAGTTTTTTTTTTCCCGAGTTTTGATGATCACATAGCTTCTTGCTTGGGATATTCAATCCATTATTGTTCGGTAAAGAACTCCATTTCAACCTAGCCACTTTCAAGGCGACATTAGTGGTGCTATAACCACCATCAACCGCCAGATTTACGCCACTTATGTACTTAGATTCATCGCTCCCAAGGTATATTGCAGCTTCAGCCACATCTTCTGCCCCAACAATTACCTCTTTCAGATTAGCCATCTCAGAAATAAACCCCTCAAATTCGTTCCCCTTCGCCATGGGCAAAGCTTTCCGTAGCATCGGAGTAGGGACCCCAAAAGGAGAAACACAATTAACCCTTATTCCGTACTGGCCCAATTCCACACACAGATTCTTGGCAAGTCCCACAACAGCATTTTTAGATGCTGCATAAGCATAAGGGACGTCCCCAAAAGTTACTGAACAAACACTCGAAGTGATTATAATAGATCCCTTTTTAGCAGGGATCATAACTCTTGCGGCGTGTTTGGCGCACAAGAATGCACCAAACACATTCACATCACTACGAAAACCCATCTAAAGTTTTCATGGTCAGAGTGATCTGTAGAAATTACTGTTCGATCTGATCCGTTTCCTGGAATTCCAGCGTTGCTGAACATTATGTCGAGCTTGCCGTGCTTGGAAACTGCTGTGTCGACTGCGTTTTTGACGTCTGATTCTTTTGTTACATCGCAGTGGACGTAAGAAATATTGGATTCTTTGGAATTCTTGAGATCTTCGCAAATGGCGCGACCCAGATCGTCTTGGACATCGGCAATGACAACTTTAGCACCGTGCTTAACGAATAGTCTTGCGGTGCATTCTCCTATGCCGCTGGCGCCGCCGGTAATCACGGCCACTTTACCTTCTAGTCTGTTAGAAGCAAAATTAAGCGATTAGATTTTCATTTTTTCCAAGCTTCAGATCGAAGAAAAACTAAACACATAAGAGAGTTTTGACGTCAACACATATACCTTCCAACTATGGGCGGAGAAAGCGATGAGTTGCTGCTATGCATCATTTCCTGAACTTATCAGTTGCAAGCAGTCTGCTATTCCAAAAGGGCAAATATGCATCTTCATCGAAAAGTCAAATTCGAAATATACTTCAATTATTGAATTAATTTCTTTGGGATTTTATTTTTAGTTGAAAAAGATTTAACAAAATGGTAAAAGACACTGATATCACATATTTTAAGTGCTTATAATGTAAATTATAATTACTTTTATATATCTTCTATCAATAAATTAAAAATAACAAAAATTAAATTAAATTTTTTAATACTTTAATAAAAAAAACGTCTGTCCACTAGCTTGTTGGGACTGGGATTATATGCAAGTGGCCTCCAAATATTTAATGGCTTGGCTCAATTTGTCCACTAGCCATGTGTTAGCCCTTTTGGCAGAGTTTCACTTATCGGCAAGGTTGCGTGCAGGCCTGGCCCCAAATTGCCTGCACGTCGGAGGTGGGTCGATTCGAGCCGTTGACGTGCTAAGTGTTTCAAAACTATGCAGTGGTGTGTTGGAAGTCCTTAAGGCAAGGATTGGCTTGGGGACGTTGGCAAACGTTGGCAGTGGGTAGCTCACAAACACGAATGAACTGGGCAAACGGCAGTGGTACGAACAGACCCGTGCACACATGCACACGAGATGAGCATAGCTTGTGACACAATCTTGGGCGTTGCTGGGAACCCAAGTGAAGCCCTGTGGGTGGCAAGGCTGGTCGGCAAGAGTGTTGGCCGAGGAACGTAGGCAACCGAGTTGCCGACGTGCTGGACAGTGCGGAAAACAGCTAGGCAGCATGCACGTTGGACAAGTGCACTCGCACGGGTGTGGCAATCAGTGGAAGTTGGATTTCGTGTGGCTAAGTGGGACTACTTGGCAGAGCTGGTGGGCTGCATGTGCGAGAAAATGGCTGGAAACGTGGGCAGCACATGTGGTAGTGTTTAGTGGGCGGTTGTGGCAGTTACCACATTCGGGGGCATAACCAGGCCATGTGTGCTGCCAGCTGGCCAGTAGCCTAATTGTTAGCATTTCGTTTGTCCAGCAAAGTTAAACACGGTCGGGTTTGTCAACCGCACTTTTTCTATAAATATTGGTAGTCAGAAATTTGGCATATAGAGGAATCCGTTTTGGATTTAGGCCAAGAGTGTTATGCACACCAAATATTTGTAAAAAATCTCATTGTAAGCTTTTCACAGAATTAAAGTGTTGTAAGGGTTGGCCTGGGGACGTATTCATTTGTGTGCTGTTTACTTTCGTTTTGTTGTGCTTTGCTCTTGTGGGTTGCCTAAAATTTGAGCCTGTGTACTAGTGAGTGCTTGTGTGTGCTAAGGTTGCCAGGAACGAGTGAAAACTAAACATGAGTGTGGGACGGGTTGGCTGACCAGAGTTTGCTTGGCGAATTTTGGTGCTGGTGCAAGTTTTTTATTCCGCCTTAGCACGTCAGTGTTGTGTCAAGTAGAAGTTTCATGACAATTTTGGTATCAGAGCACTGGTTGTAATGTTTTGTACGTTCCTCCAATGGCTGGTGGCATGGTGGAACGAGTTCAACAGTTGGAAGTACTGGTAGAGACCAATTGATGGTGCAGTTGGGTGAACTGCTAGAAAGCTATGTGCTGCGGTCTTTCCTTGACGAGACCAGGGATGCAGTTGAGGCCATTCGTGCTCATTTCCAGCAGCTTGAACAGGTATGGAATGCCAAATTCGATAGTCTTGCACAGCTGCAAGACGAGATGGCCATGTTGAAGAAGGCGTTTGCTGTTGTGGACACGGTAAGCTCCACAAGCCAATCTTCAAGGGTCAAGGTAAAAATTCCTGACCCAAAATATTTTGATGGTGCAAGGAGTGCCAAGGAGTTGAAAAACTTCGTTTGGGACATGGAACAATACTTCAGGGCATGACCAAGCTATGTGTGCTGCCAGCTGGCCAGGCAGCCTAGTTGTAAGCATTTCGTTTGTCCAGCAAAGCTAAGCGGTTGGGCTTGTCGACCGCACTTTTCTATAAAACATTGGTAGTCAGAGATTTGGTATATAGAGGAATCCATTTTAGATTTAGGCCAAAAGTGTTCTGCACACCAAGTGTTTGTAAAAAGTCCCGTTGTAAATTTTTAACGGAATTTAAGTGTTGCAAGAGTTGGTCTGGGGCCGTAATTCATTCGTGTGCTGTTTACTTTCATTTTGTTGTGCTTTACTCTTGTGGGTTGCCTAAAATTCGAGCTTGTGTACTAGTGAGTGCTTGTGTGTGCAAAGGTTGCCAGGAACGAGTACATTGTCACAATTAAGGCAGGTTGGCTAGACAGTGTGACAACTTGATGTGGGATTCAAGTTCCGGCAGCAAATGCAGCTTAAATGAAGCCTAAACCGAAAAAAGAGGCTTGCAGTTACAAAGTTAGATGAATGAACGGGAGAGTTGCTGAAGCCATGTGGGGAAAACAGGCAAGGGAGTTGCACAGTGGCGAGACTAGTGCAAACTTCAGCAACAGGGCTGTTTTTAAGAGTGGCAGGTGCAATTGCTGGAGGGCTGGCAGTTGGCATTGATGAGGGCATCAATCTCTTCAAGTGGGGAAAGTTTGTTAGCCCCTTTGGCAGAGTTTCACCTGCATTGGCAAGGCTGCGTGCAGGCCTGGCCCCAAACAGCCTGCACGTCGGCTAAGCAGATTGCCAATGTCGGCAAGGCAGTGTGCGAGTTTGGCAAACGGAAGTGGGCCGATTCGAGCTGTTGAAGGGCTAAGTGTTTCAAAACTATGCAGTGGTGTGTTGGAAGTCCTTAGGCAAGGATTGGCTTGGGGACGTTGGCAAACGTTGGTAGTGGACAGCTCACAAACATGAATGAGTTGGGCAAACGGTGGCAAACGGCAGTGGCGCGAACGGATCCGTGCACACATGCACACGAGATGAGCATAGCTTGTGACACAATTTTGGGCGTTGCTGGGAGCCCAAGTGAAGCCTTGTGGGTGGCAAGGCTGGTCGGCAAGAGTGTTGACCGAGGAACGTAGGCAACCGGGTTGCCGAGGAACGTAGTGCGGGAAACGATTAGGCAGCATGCACGTTGGGCAAGTGCACTCGCACAGGTATGGCAATCAGTGGAAGTTGGATTTCGTGTGGCTGAGTGGGACTACTCTGGCCGAGCTGGTGGGCTGCATGTGCGAGAAAATGGCTGAAAACGTGGGCAGCACATGGAGTAGTGCTTAGTGGGCGGTTGTGACACTACCTGTGCTGAGTGCACTTCTCTTTTGGGCTATGCTGCCTAGTTGTTAGCATTTCGTTTATCCAGTAAAGCTAAACGGTTGAACTTGTCAATCGCACTTTTCCTATAAATATTGGTAGTCAGAAACTTGGCATAGAGAGGAATCCGTTTTGAATTTAGGCCAAGAGTGTTCTGCACACCAAGTGTTTGTAAAAAGTCCCATTGTAAGTTTTTAACGGAATTAAAGTATTGTAAGGGTTGGTCTGGGGCCGTAATTCATTTGTGTGATATTTACTTTCGTTTTGTTATGCTTTGCTCTTGTGGATTGCCTAAAATTCGAGCTTGTATACTAGTGAGTGCTTGTATGTGCAAAGGTTGCCAGGAACGAGTGAAAATTAAACATGAATGTGGGACGAGTTGGCTGACCAGAGTTTTGCAAGTTGGGCGAATTTTGATGCCAGTGCGAGGTTCTTATTCCGCCTTGGCACGTCGGTGTTGTGTCAAGTAGAAGTTTCGTGACACCATGCATGATTCACGAGTGTCAAGGTCTTAATTTGTCCTTTCCTATGGTTTGCAGGAAAATATCTAATGTCTTCGGTTAAACAATTTCTAACACATCTAGACAGCGGTCACAGCACTGCCTCCCGCTGCTTTTGGATCTTGATTACTTTACTTGATTTTTTTTTTCCTTTACTGCTTGATATGATTAAAGACGGTATAATTATTTTTGTAACATATCAATATTACTATCCAATGCTACAGTCTACGGACATTAAAACGACATGTATCTTTACAACTAGATACCATTTTATTTAGTAAATATTATCCCAGTAAATATTATCCCTGTTCTATTAAAGTTGTAGCACATTAATTATTTTTTGTTTAGTCAATGCATCAGGTTTTCATAGATCAATCTTATATAATTTTTTTTATTTTTTTTTTATTTTTGTTGAAACTTTAAAGTTTATATGAGTTAATATTTGATACAAATTTTATTTTTTGTTAAATAAATTTTTATAAAAAATCAAATAAATCTATATAAACTATTCATTGCAAAATTAATAATTTGACCAAAAAAAAAATCTAATATTAACCAAAAAAAAAGGCACGGACAGTACCAACTAAGATCTTGCTCTATATAACTTTGCATTCTCATTCATCCAGCTGTAATCTTATTCCTCAACAATACATAATATTTTTTGGCTTTCCTATTTAATTGAATTAAAAAAAAATGAATTACAAAATAATAATGATAATGCGTTTTACATTAGTCCATGATAGGAATTCCGAAAAAGATTCTTTTGAAAGGATAAAAAAATGTAACTCTAGTCGAAGACACAAATGTTTTTGTGGGTTTGGTTCACAAAGGAATTTTGATTATTGCGTAACTTTAGTTTAACAAAAAGACTGCCATCTCAGTCGGCCAATAAACTACCTTGTGTATGGAACAACAAATATGACCACAAACATAGCACAACTAAATAAGATCATAACCAAAACTATTAAAATAAAATTAAATAGCACTTTTGCAATTAAAAGTAAAGCTTCGATATGTTATAAAATCAAATGTAAAGAGAAGAGTGCACCGCCATGGCTTCAGACCCAATTACATTTGAGGGTAAATCTCTTCAAAAAGGTCATTAGCGTTGCCCCATCAAGATATGGCATGAAACCAATTATTTTGAAGTCCGAAATATTATATCATCACAACCTCATTAGGACGTAATTAATTGGCATATTTGTGATCTTAATCTATCTATGGAACAATTATTTCAAAAATCCAAGAGTGAATCAAACATACTCAGCAAGAACCATACACGAAATTTGTCACTTACCTGAAAAACATCAAACTAACGGAGATAGCTCCCAATTAATTGTTTGAAATCTGAAGTAGATAACCAAGAAATTCAAGGTTAAAAATGAGTTGCAAAAGTAAATGATATCAAAAATCTGCAAGGAAAAAAAATAAAAATGTAGAAATCAAAACCCATCTGACAATGCACATCTACTAATAGAAATCACTATGGATTCTTCAAAAAAAAAAAAAAAAAAATGAAATCTCAAAAATCAAATCACCCATCAATGGTAAGCATATACTCTTATTCGTAAATAAATTAAATATTCAGGTATAAACCCATCAAAGAACACAATCCCATAGATATAAAATCACTGTAAAATCAAAAAAACAAACCCCACATAAATCCAGTCACCTAAAGAGCCTTTTTTTTAAATTACCAGTAAACTAAAGAAAGAAATAAAATTCAACCATAAATATCAACTTTGAAACTTTAGGAGACATGGATTTACCTCTTTTAAACAAATGGGAACAAATAATCTCCATAAAATTTGAAACTTTAGTATACAAAGATTGTCCTTATTAAAACACATGGGAGCTTTAAAATCTTTAAAAAAAAAAAGTTCAAAACTTTGATTTACCTTCTGGATGATCTACGGAGAACCGGAAATTGTAAAAAATGCAATCACCTTAAAGACCCAAATTAAATGCAAAATGAACACAAAATAGTTAAATTAAATAGATGAAAGATGGATAAAAAATCAGAAGAAAGAAGAAGAGAGGAGGGATGATAAA
The DNA here is from genome assembly GCA_025175665.1 of Cinchona pubescens. NCBI lineage: Eukaryota > Viridiplantae > Streptophyta > Magnoliopsida > Gentianales > Rubiaceae > Cinchona > Cinchona pubescens. The sequence goes on along the minus strand of JANKKI010000254.1, from coordinate 2,060,991 downwards.
ACAACTTCTGAAATAATGAAAAGCTTCCATTTTAATTGACCAATCCGATGCAAAAAGCCGAAATATCAAGAGAATCTTATCCCAGTTGCAAGAAATTCGGGAAAAGTAAGATGTAATTGACCCTAATTACGAAGATATTTTGACGGGTAGACTCTTCAGTCCTTTGTCCAGTAGTTCTATGCCCAGTGAAATGTTAATGTTTCCAAGGCTTAGGATTTGTGCACTGACCATAATATCCCCATACAATTTGGAAGTGTTCATGGTAAATGGACATCTGTGTCTTCTCATGCAAAAAATCCAAATCTTTTATAAGTGAAATAGCAAAAGAGCAATCAAATTACAAAATTACTCAAAAGGGACATGAGGGGCATAACTGTAATATTTTAGGTCCCAAAAGTAATAATAATAAAAAATACACATTCAGCATTAGCTGCCACGTCAGCAGAAAATGTGATGTATTTAATTCAATTACGTGGGTCATAATTCGTAATTAAAATTGAAATTTCAAAAAAAAAATGAAGGAAAAAAAAAAAAAGTGAACGATCAAGAAAGGTGATCAATTGTCCATTTATCGTACTTACTATAAGGCGTTTCAATATTCTAATCAACGGAGTGTTACAATTGGAAATCCCATTTGAAATAAATTAAGACGGATCAAAACTCCCACTTAATTATTGGTAATGCTTTTTTTTTGGCATGTGTACCAATTAGAAGTGCAATTAGTTCAATGGTCCATTAATCTTTATCAGTTTTCAGGCTAGATGGCAAGGTCGCAATAATTAGAGGAGGCGCAAGTGGTACAGGGGCGGCTGCGGTGCGCCTGTCTGCTGAAAGCGATGCCAAAGTGGTCATAGCCGAAATCCAAGACGATCTCGGCGAAGCAATTGCCGATAAGCTTGGTAACATTGAGAACACGTTTTCTACATGCACTGTGATGTATCACAAGAAGAACAAGTTATCCATCTCATTGATACCACCGTAGCCAACTCCACATAATGTACAACAATGCAGGCATCATGGATGAGACAACGTTACGGGTATCGTAGAAGCCTCCAAGTCAACATTAGACCGGCGCCTTTGTGTAAATGTAGTAGGCTCGTTCCCAAACATGCCGCCAGGGTGATGATTCCCCGCGACAAAGGGTGTATATTATTGGAACAATTATATTTTATCTCTTTGAATTATAAAAATATAAACTTTGTTTTCTATTCACATTATTTATCCCTTAAAAATTTTAAAATATTAAAAAAATTTAGTTAGATAATTAAAATACTTTTAGTATTATATTTTGATTTTTCATATATTTAATTTATTTTTGATAATTATAAAAGAATTAGAGAAAAAAATATAATAACACATTGATATCTTAAACTTTAGGAAATAAAAATGTGAGAAACTATTGAATTATGTTACCTATCTAACATCAGAATTTGAACAAATTAAGCCAAATATTAAAAGTGTAAAACACTAAGAGATATCAAAAAAATCACAAAATTTTATAGAAATTATATTTTCATACAATACATTTACAGAAAATTTTTTCATAGAAAATAAATTTATTTAGAAATTGTTCTACTATTACAGTTAAACATTTAAATTCAAAATAATATAAAATAAAATCTAAAAATTTTAAAAATTTGACCAAGAAATATATTGGTATAGATTATATAGAAATATTATATAGTTTATTTTTACTTATTTTAAAATAATTATCACATCACTATCAAAATTTAAATACATAAAAATCAAAATACAATACCAAGGATATTTTAGTTATTTAATTAGATTATTTTAATAATTTTAATATTAGTAATAGATAAATAGTATCAATGGAGGTAAAGTACATATTTTTATAGTTTAGGGGACAAAATATAATTACTCATATAATTCACGGGAGTAAAGTGTTATTAGCCCTGTAACTATAGTAGGAAGTATGCCCCGTGGGAGATTTTTTTTAAAAAATAATGTTATGATCAAAATGAAGAGGTTTGTCTTTGCAGAAGGATATAAAGAAACTCCTATACAAAACTCTAATTCCAGATATTTTAATTAACAACTATCTAAAAAGTATAAAGCAAACAAATATAGGGCGATCAAGATTCTAGCTAATGCTTAGTTAATTCTCAATTACTCTTGCTACTTCTGATCATCCCTTTATTTTTTGCATTACTGACACAAACACGGTTCATTATCAGGTGAGTGACACTACAATTAAGATGAGTATTTGTGATAATTAAAACAAGTTATAAAAATTAAAATATGAGTCACAGATAATTTTGTGACTTCATCTGATCTCTAAAATAATGGTCACACAATTATTTAGTTACGATAGATTATACAGAAACACCCTTTAATTTCTAGATCTCTATATACTAGTAGATAAGGATAACTTCCCCTTGTAGAATGCAAAATCATTTGTCTCCGTCAATGCTGCACCCCTATAAATCCAATTCATCAACATAACCTCTTTCCAGTTATTTTGTGTGTGTTTTATGTACATAGATTATTAAGTACTATTTGTATGATAAATGATTCTCTAGATAATAAAAAATTTTCTAATCAGCATTTTATCTACTGATAAATAGCAAAAATACATTATAACAATTTTAAACTATTCCTTTTATTTTATTTTTTTTCTTTGAAATAGTATGCTGCTGCCCATTTCACCATTTGCCCATTGTAGTAAACTTACACGCCACCAAATGTATATGACTCTTAAAAACACATGGTATGATCGACCAAACAAGAACAAAATCCTTTTAAGATAAAAAACACACTAAGACGTGATGGATAGGCCAAAAATCACACATCATATATGAACCTTTAAGAAAGATGATTTACAGGCAACGTATCCGGAAACACATCAGTTGCCTTTCCCGCAAAATGGTTGAATTTACTTTAAAAAGAAATGGTTGAATTTGAGGGAACCGATGTCTTGGAAATTTCAATATTAATAGAGTAATTAATGCAAACATTTTCCAAAACTGTTTTACAAGTTATCAAACCCATAAGGCAACGCAATGGATCCCTGATCTTACCCAAGAAAATTAATTGAAAAACTTACCTCCTTCGTTTTTTAATTGTCGTTTTAAAAAAATAATTTAAAGTGGATAAATTGCTTTTTACATTAACATTTCCTAACTATATACAATACTTTATTTGCAGTTATATTGATACTAAGGTAAATAAAGTTCTTAAAAAATATTTAATATTTTCTTTAATTTTTGAATCAACAGATAATTTAACACAAAGTAAATTGTCAAACAAAAAAAAAAAAAACAAAAAAAAAAAGTGGAGTACTTGTTACTCAAAAAAATTATGACTTAATTAACATGACTTGAGGAGTAATAATTAATTGCAAGCGCCTTCGAGTTTTACTTATTTCGCAAGTAAAATTGGCTACCTTTTTCTTATTTTGAGAGGCATAAATACTCTTCAATCTTTTTTTCCTTCCCTAGTCCGGCTGTCCACATGCCTACAAATACAGAATTTACTCGACTTCCTCAGAAAAAAAAAGAATTTATTCTACTTGTTAATTAACCTTATTACAAAATCTGATCAGACTTATACTGTAACAGAACTGGTCAATTATCTCATTTGTTCACTTTCACCTATCATTTTTTGATAATTAACGAGTACCATTCTCCCTTAATTCTGTGAACATGCATTATGCAAGGACAAAAGCATTTTTATGTAATAAATTTTAGGAAAATTTTACAATCTCTTTTAGAGAATCATTCCTTTGTGCTTTAAATAGTTGTACAGTATAACACGATATGTTTTAAAAACTTGTACTGCACAAACTTTTAAAATCAGAGAAATGGTTTCCTAAATTTTATACCGTTTCTCATCCAACTTTTTTTTTGGCACCAAATCTGTTGTTGAAGATTTAGCACCTAATACCTAAAGAACGGAAGAAAATCGCAACTCCGTTACTCTCTATATAAAGCCTCTTTGCCATGATACAATAAGCTACATTGGAACAAAGTGTTCTTCGATCTTACTCGTGATCGTGACTGAGCTTCTGCCTAAACGTAGATAAGATGAGTGCAAATCCTTCAGTTGTTTCCTCCAACAAAAGGTTAGTACCTGATCAGCTTATTAAATATTGGATATTAATTACGGGCTTGCAATATTCAAAAGCTTGTGTGTTTGTCTATATGACATAAAAATGAATTGCCCAAAGGAAAATATAATGAGCACTAGGATAGATGGTTAATTAATATAACATCCTTTAGTTTTATAATTCAGCATTTTTTTTATCATATTTTGTCTACCATGGCTAAAAAGTTGGAAAATCACCTGAATTACTAGATCTTAACCCGTGCATTGTATGGGACAGTATGTTTGTAATAAATATAGTAATAGTATTTCTCACATATTAATTTACGTTATTCAAATAAATTAATTAATTTAAATTTTCAAATTATTGTCTTGAACTTTATTAATTTTTAAGTCTTTAATCACTTTCTTGAAATATATTATCTTAAAATGATTTGAGAAATTTTATTATAAAGATAAGTTGAAAAGATAAATTAATTGAATATTTATCGTTTAAACTTTGTAGAGAATTATCACTTTATCAATATATAAATGAAAATATTTGTAAAGTTAAGCTATTTTATATGATTAAAATAAATAATTTAAATAAAGAGAAAAACTAGTTGTTGGGAGAGCAGAGATATACTTATTAATTATGAGTTTGAATAACTAGATGATAGGGGGAAAAAACGATTTTAATTAAAAAAAAAATTTGATAAAAATTAAGATCCATGAATCCTCTAATTTCATTATCTGGCTATTTCAGAAACTCTCAGTAATTGAAATAAGAGCTTTCATATATGTAAATTAGATATATATATATATATGAATAAAAAGCTGTAGTATCCTAGTACTTCTCCTTTTCACTTAATTAAAGGTGCAATTCAAGGCCCATATATTGCCTCAATTTTCAGGCTAGATATGGCAAGGTCGCAATTATAACTGGAGGTGCAAGCGGAATAGGAGCTGCTGCGGTGCGTTTGTTTTACGAAAATGGAGCAAAAATTGTCATAGCCGATATCCAAGACGATCTCGGCCAAGAAATTGCCAATAAGCTCGGAGAAAACGTGTGCTACATCCACTGTGATGTATCGCAAGAGGAACAAGTTAGCAATCTCATCGATTCCGCAATAGCAAAATTCGGCCAACTCGACATAATGTACAACAACGCGGGAATCATAGACGGGGTCCGTAAAAGTATTCTGGAAACCTCAAAATCGGATTTAGAGCGTGTTATTGGCGTAAATTTGGTTGGATCATTTCTCGGTGCCAAACACGGCGCAAGAGTGATGATACCCCGACGCAAGGGGTGCATTTTATTCACGTGCAGCGCATGTGTAAACATAGCCGGGCTAGGAACCGATGCCTATGCAGTTACTAAGCATGGAATTTCGGGTTTGGTTAAGAATTTATCGGCTGAGCTATATGGCGTACATGGTATTCGAGTCAATTGTGTATCGCCTTTCGCTGTACCGACTGGGATAGGAGGACGGAATTCGAATTTTTCTGAAGAATATATTGCGCAAATGCAAATGTTTATAAATGGGGTGGCTAATCTGAAAGGGAAGACTTTGATGGCCGGTGATGTTGCCCTAGCTGCTCTCTACTTGGCTAGTGATGAAGCTGGATATGTCAGTGGGCTGAATCTTGTTGTTGATGGAGGCTTCAGCGTTGTTAATCCTTCCATGATGAATGCTTTTGCTCAGTTGAAACTACAATCAGAATTGAAGAATTAAGTATACTAGCTAGGATTATATTTTTAAGTTTTCATGCACCAGGTACGAGCATTTAACGTTAATAGTATACAAAAATAATAATACTAAGTTTCGGCTAGCGATAACGTTAAATGGTTTTGCTCAGTTGAAACTATATCATCGGCATTGAAGAATTCAGTACAATGGCATAAGATTATATTTTTAAATTTTTCCACGTTTTAATGCACAAGATACGAGAATATAACGATAATAATATAAAAATAATAATATGTATTAAATAGTGACCGAAGTACATCTCGATATATATAATGATTATATATTTACGGCAAGTATTTTAAATTCAATAAAGAACTCTGCCACACAGTAAAAATACTACTGGCACTTTCATTCTGTCGAGACTGAAAGTTAAGGCCATGTATTACCTTCATCACCTTTTTCTTTATTAGTCGATAAATAAAAGAAATTAAAAGCTTGAATTCTATTTAATTATTGGCCACTGTGTCGGACTCATTTATCACTTCAAAGTCTAATTGGATTCGCTTGTGGATATCAAACACAGAGTGAATGAACGCCCAAAGTGCGAGCAGATTTTTTAATAAGCCGCAAAAATTGAACCAAAGCTTTAAACATTTTGAACAATGGTCGTAGTTTTGTACAGCTTAAAAGAAACTTTTGAATACATACTTAAAAAAAATAAAAAAAATTGTGCAAACCAAATCACTGCGAGTATTACAAGCTATTTGGTAATCTAGAAGTTAGGAGTCTTATTATTATTGTCAGTTCCTCCACTTTTTCTAAAGATAAATAAATAAATAAATAAATTAAATTTTATTCTCAATAAATAGAGTTGATTACATAAATATTATTATATTATTGAATTTTGTCATTTTCCACATCGATACAAAACACTATCTCTAAAGATAACTAACAAAAAATTTAATGCTACATTTAAAACAATTTGGTGTACTCGTCTTATACTCACATATTTTATCTTAAAGTATGTGAAGTTGTGTTAAATGTAGAATGTACAGTTATTTTTCACAAGTTGCCAACAATCCAAGATTTTTGAATTTGGAATTTATAAACATTAAAGGTTCAAGGTATGGTTTTATGCTTTTATGTGTTGGGAAGTTATATATTTTGTAGGTAAGTGGTGCTGGAATTCTTCAATTTGTATGAACAAAATGTTTGTACATTGTACAAATCTCATTAGTGCTGTACTTACTGATTTAGGGTACTTAATTATGAAAATAATTTACAAAGTGACAAATTTGTTTATTAAAATCACTCTGTTTGACAAAATCACGTATATTGAATCACTAATAATTTGATTTTAAATTTTTGATTGATTTTTTTTTAACCAAATCTTATATATATATTTTCTACAATTTTTTTTAAAAAATTATTCTCTTACATTTTAAATATCTATATTATACAAATTTTTAAAATTAAAAAAAATAATTTGTTAAAAGTAAATATATATATATATATATACACGCCGGTGAAAACGGCCACCAGAAGTAAGAACTCCAGCGGATAAGTTCCTAGTTCCAACGTTGAACTTTCCCCACGTGTGATTGCTCCTTGGAAGAGGACCTCACGACAAAAAATAATAGTACTACTAACCCACTTTGGTGCCCGTCCAGAAAATATTTGCACAACGTCATCCTAGCATAATATTTTGAATTCATTAATTTAAAACACTTCTCATTAATAAATAATATGATATAAATTAATATATAAAATTTTAAATTAAAAATTTTATAATATTATATTATAAATTCAATTTATTCAAGATTTTTTTTGAGACACCTCGTTGATTGTAATGCGGCCATGTCTACGACGATGTCTAAGAACGTTCTGGTACGGATGTGATTGATACAAAGTCAATGAAAATCAGGGATTTTAAAAGGCAGGATGAAGATCGTGTTATCAGTTATGGCCAGAATCTTCTATTCCCTAGAAGGGTGTAATCGAGCAGAATCGAACACGAATAGTGTCCTACTCGAACTCGAACTCGAAATCAAAATTTTTTCTGATACTCGAACTCGAGCTCGACTCGAACGAGGTTCAAAATTTGAGCTCGAGGTCGAGTTTGAAAATTTTGACATAGTTCGAGCTCGCTTGAAAATAAGTAAAACGAGCTCGAACTCGAGTAGTTCGACTTTCTGTAGGTAAAATATGTAATTTTTCTCGAAAGTATGAATCTAGATTAGTATAAGAGACAACATATAATAAAAAGTTCGAGTTCCTGTCATACACATCAACTCGAGCTCGAGTCGAGTTTTTGACCGAGCTGCTCGTGAGCAGCTCGGTTCGTTTACATCCCTAGATCCCCACCCTCAACCCCAAAAAAGCTCCGTTCGTTTACATCCCTGTTCCCCACCCTCAACCCCAAAAAAGAAAATTGAGAAAACGACGAGACATCGTGTTGACAAATTATGGTTTGCGGAAGCCAAAAAAGGTTATGTATTTGATTCATTCTAAACTGGTTTTTACGTTTATAAAACCAAAATAAATATAATGCAACTTGTTAATATTCAAAATATTACCAGCAGTTATAGGGATGTGTTTGGCTAGTTATTTTTTTATTATTTTTAAAATAATATTTTGTAATTATTTTTTAAATACATTTTGAACTACATATTTTATTTCATATTACTTTCTTTTTCTTTTTCTTTTTCTTGTTTTCTTTTTTTTCTGTTTTTACATCCTAACTCAAAAAGTTACTACAATAATAATTTAAAATATAGCAATACAGACAGAACTAATACTATTGTTTATGTTTGTTGAAGTGTTGGGCGCCTATAAGAGCGGATCATATTGACAGAAAGATATTGTTCAACGATCGAAAGACATTTCAAGAAACAACAAAGAAAAAGTGCTCTTCAATACTTGTAACTAGCTGAGCTCCTTTAATTGATAACATTATATAGACATGAGTGCTGATGCTTCTTCCTCAAACAAAAGGTTAGTATGACTAGATGATGCATTTTCTTTTGCTTTTCTGTGTTATTATTTTGCCATAAAAATGAACTGACCAGAGAAAACTAACTAATAGGAACAGCATCAAGAAAGATGACTTATATCAATCCTATTAATTTAGTATTAAATTCAGCATTTTTTAATGATGAAATATATGTACTGTCAAAAAATTAATTCTCAGGCTAGATGGCAAGGTCGCAATAGTTGTTAATACTAGAGGTGCGAGCGGAATAGGAGCAGCTGCCGTACGCCTGTTTTCTCAAAATGGTGCTAAAGTCTTCATAGCCGACATCCAAGACAATCTCGGCCAAGAAATTGCCAATAAGCTCGGTGAAAATGTGAGTTACATCCACTGTGATGTATCGCAAGAAGAACAAGTTATCAATCTCATCTAGGGGTGTAAACAAGCCGAATCGAGCACAAATAGTGCCCTACTCGAAGTCAAACTCGAAATTTTTTCTGTTACTCGAACTCGAGTTCGAGGTCGAACGAGATTCAAAATTTGAGTTCGAGATCGAGTTCGAAAAATTTGACATAATTCGAGTAGTTCGACTTTTTCGTAGGTAAAATATGTAATTTTTTTAAAAAGTATGGATATTTTAGTAATTTTACATATAATAAAAAAATTTAAAAAAAATTATATAATGCTCGAAACAGGTCTAAGTTTTTGATCGAGCTGCTCGATTCGTTTGCAGCCCTAATCTCATCAATACAACCGTAGACAAGTATGGCCAACTTTGACATAATGTATAACAACGCAGGCATTATTGATAACTTCTATTTTAGCATTGTGGAAGCCTCAAAGTCAGATTTAGACCGGCTTCTTGCGGTAAATCTCGTGGGCTCATTCCTAGGTGCCAAACATGCCGCAAGAGTCATGATACCCCGCCGCAAGGGGTGCATATTGTTTACCGCCAGTGCCTGTGTAAATATAGCAGGCCTAGGGACTCATGCCTATTCGGTCACTAAGCATGGGATTTCTGGTCTAGTTAAGAGTTTGTCTGCCGAGCTTGGCCAGCATGGCATACGAGTCAACTGTGTCTCGCCTTTCTCTGTAGTAACTGGCATAGTAGGAAGGATTCTTTCTGAAGAAGAAATTGCACAAAATGAAATGTTTGTCAGCGGGGTGGCTAATCTGAAAGAGAAGATCTTGAAGGCTGATTACAAATGTTGCTCAGGCGGCACTGTACTTGGCCAGTGATGAAGCTGGTTTTGTAAGTGGGCTAAACCTTGTGGTTGATGGAGGTTATAGTGTTGTTAATCCTTCCATGATGAGGGCTTTTGCGACCCATTTCAAACCACCTGTGGAATGAAGGTTTCCCACTTGCCATTTCGTCATGGGACAACTCAACACGAAGTCTGTATGTATACCTGAACGCCATAACATCTTATAATAGGTTTTGCAGACTTTTTTTTGCCGGTACGTAAACATTAGTCCATCCAAAAATTTTACCTTTTCGTCATGTAATAAGGGCTCCCGATGGACCCCACCGTTATTAATTGCACTCATTTTTAAACAAATTTACCTTTTGTTTAAGGCTAATTAAATTTCTCCTCCTATACAATAAGGCGATCACTAAGTAACTGAGCATTTAGTTATATTCACCTATATCCTTGTTGACAAAGAAAAGAAAAAAAATATTGGTAATTAAGTCTTCCAGTTTAAAAACTAAAGTCTTTCCCACCCAGTATTTTGCAATGAGGAGAGTGAGTATCAAGAGAATTCTTATATGAATCCGATCCGTGATATAGTGTAAGGGATTCCTTAGTGCATATTGCTCTACATCACCCCACATCACTTAAATAGATGATATTGAGCAGCATAGACTAAGGAGTCCATGACACTATACTATGAACCCGATCTATCCAAAAATTTAAGTCCTCTTTAATGCATTTGACTGATTTTGGGCATATAAATAATTCAAACAAATTGAGTTTGCATAATTCTCGGTGATTACATTTACATCAATAAATTGAATGCCTAGTTACAAATGGTTAGACCACCATCAATAAAGAAGATTGTGTCCGCTCACAAATTGAGCGTCATCTCTTGCCAAGTACAGGGCTGCTTTAGCAACTTCATCAGTGGTGAAAGTCGTACCTTTAAGGTTGGACATCAAATGCATGGTATTCTCGAATGTTGGCCCTCAAGCCTGAGGAATTTCGTGGATAAATCTGTTGAGCGCATGAAAAGGGGATAAACAATTGACCCTGATGCCATATTGCCCGAGCTCGACTGCCAAATTCCTCAGGCCAATCACTGCATGCTTTGCAGTAGTATAAGCATGCGCTGCCGAACCCCCAATGCCTGATGCTATGCTAGCCATGGAAATTATGCTTCCACTTCGGGCCGGAATCATAACTCGGGCCGCATGTTTCCTCCCAAGAAAAACACCCGTCACATTAATACCCAACACGCGTTGGAAGTCTGATTTTTCGTAATCGATAATTCGAGCCATGCTTTCCCCAGCAATACCAGATGTGTTAACATTATATCTAATTTTCCATAGGCTTCAACTATTTTATCCACTGCGTTTTTTACGTGATTTTCGTTGGTGACATCACAATGAATGCAAGTACCATTTGAAGAACCAAGAGTCTTGCTGATGAGGGAGTGTCCAACTTCGTCTTGGATGTCAGCAATGACAACTTTGTCACCGTGCCGGGAGAAGAGTTTTGCCGCAGATGCATTCGCCGATTCCTGTAGCTCCCCCGGTTATTAGAGCCACCTTACCTTCTAGCCTGCAGAAGATATATAGAGAGAGAATTGTCAAGAGTCTTTCCAGTAGAGTACAATATAATTCTTTTTTTTTTCTTTTTTTTTTTTTGTGGTGGGGGTTTTCTTCCTTAATTTTTTGTGATTAATTAAGTACTTGTCAACTGATCATGATACCTTACACATACCATCTTGTGATTGCTGAAACTAGAGAGGAGGCTGCCATCTTTGCCTGTCAAAACTCCGATTGCTAATTTAAGTTAATTTATAAGAAGCCAAAGACTTAAACAGGCCATCATAATTATTTTATCTTAAAAGGTTATGTTTATGAAAAATGATTTATAAATTTACAAATTCAAAATGTCTTGTCAAACTCAATTTATAAACAAAATCATATTAATTTTTTTGACAGTGGAATTTCATTTCATATTTAGCACTGACTTTTATCACTTTGTAAATGCACCAAATTTTTATTATTGAATGTAACCATTATAACCTCGCTTATCTATTGATCTATGAGTACCATTTTAAATAATAGCATATGCCAGGGAAAGACCATTAGGGGCTCCGTTACGCCATTTGCTATATGTGGGATATGCATTTGATAAGAGTTTGGAATAAATAAAAAAATTAATATTTATCCCCTCAAATTTTTCATTATTATTATTTAGTCATTACTTCTAAATTTTTATTATTATTATTTTTTGGAACTTAAATTGTTCACATTTTATTATTATTTTAACCTATTATTTATGTATTAAATTCAAGGACTGTTTTTGGTCTTGTTTGTTTTTTCGAATCTATTTTCACATTTTTCCCAATTTTTAAATTTTTAATGATTAAAGTAATTTTTTTGTTAGTAATTATTATTGGGTGTGGAGAAAGTCTAAACATTTTATCTTTCTTTTTTTCGAAATTCTTAAGAACCTACAAAAATTACTTATAAAGACTCATCTACGTAGTGCACATTCTTTTAGTGAATAGGAAACAAACTTCTATTTACGATTTTTTCCTTTTTGTGTATAAAAAAAAGTCTAATTTCTTTTAATAAATTAATATTCCCATTAATTTTAGAAGTTGGTATCTCACTTGCTTTTCTAGTGAAGTATTTGACATACAATTAAAATTCAAATAAGTCAACGTACTATTATTTGCTATTTTATTTCATTCTAAAATTGAAAATTTATATTAGAGAATAACTAATAATTCACTGTAAATCCTCTTAAAAATTTAAAAAAAAAAAAAAAAAAACTTAAAAATTTATTATTTAAAACTTGTTTCATTTTTAGATAACGAATTGTTGATAATTTTTTAGAAATTCAAACTTAAATTTGAGGATAAGTATCATTGATTAACCATTGAACATATTTGAATCGAACACAAACTCAACATAAGTATAGTACACTAAATTCAAAATTTTCAATTGAAGTATTTGATTGAATTCTTATTCATCCACTTGTACTCTACAAATTTAAATTTTAACATTATTTAAATTTTGACTCAATTTATTTACATTATAAATAACTTTATTCTCCAACATTCAACTCTTGAGTGCGTCCTTTGACACATGCTATTGAGTACTAGTGTTGACAAATCGAAGGAGAAAATGACAAAAATTATCCGAAGTGCCTAGCTTGCACTTTTTTGTCTCCTTTAGCTTTACAAGAAAAAGATGGTGAGAATTTGAGAACTTCATGATACAAAGATGATGCCGTAACTAGCTAAGGTTGGTTTGGGTACACGCGATCCAAGTCGAGCGTTTTCAAAAAATGCCCTTTTGCTTTGGGCCTTTTGACCCAAGTGCATCTGTACAACATTGACAACTACATTTGTGGACATGCTGATCAAAAAGGGCCACTTGTAAATCCAAGCCCACAACTTGTTTTTTGAAGCCAACTAACGTCCTATGGGCTTTTCGGGTACTATGTTACCAATAAACTCATCTATGATTTGAAGGATATTGAGCGCGCAATTGTGTGTTAATTGGAGTGAAAATAATTTTCTTGAGGAAAATGTTTTCTTTGGAAAATATTTTATATGAAAAAATCAATTTTTTATATAATTTTTTGGTGTTCGGTTGACAAAATGAAAATATTTTGAAATAAAAAATTTTAACGGTTTTATTTTTAATTTTATGGATACAAGTTAAAAAAACTTATAACAATGGTAATAAATACATTACAAGTAATTGTGATTAATAAAAAATTAATTTTGTTCAAAATTAAATGATAGTACAATATAGTAGTAAAATATGCATAATGATAGTTATATTAGTGTGGGACCCATAATTGAGAGAAAAACGAATGAAAAAGAATTAAAAACGAAAATAAGTTTAGCAAACGAAATTATAAAAGTAAGTATTTGAGATTTAATGTCACTCTTGAATTATCCAAAAAATAACTTAATCTCAAAAATTTTGTAGGTTATTTTTAGCTAAAGGAAGGAAAATTGGAAAATATTTTACATAGGAAATATTTTCCAGTGTTTGGCACAAAAAAAATTTCAAAATATTTTCAATCCAAACGAACACACCCTAAATTTCAAAGAATATATTATGGATTAAACACCGCTATTATTAAATTATTGATTTATCTTTTTAGGCATATGTTTCTATATTTATTTGATAAAAAAAGGGAATATCTCAATTTCGAAACTGTATCATCGGATTAAAAAAAGAAGAGTTACTTAGTATGTAATATCCTAGGTCTTGAATTATTATTAATTTCACCTAAGTTTTTCAGTCTTGTAATATAGAGTAAAAATTTATTGGTTCAACTCAAAATTCGATCTGTTACAAAACAATTGAGTGCCCCACAAAAAAAAAAAAAAAATCATTAAGACGACAGTTGGGCTCATTTTTGTCTTTTGAATTGCAAAAATATACTTATTTCTCATCAGAACATCGAGACATTCTTAAGATTCCTGCGTTTACTCATTCAATTAAAAAGTAACTTGTTAGTTGTTAAAATTGATGAATATTTTATAATTTTCATCTTAAAATACTATTCACTATATTTGATAGAGAAATACTTAAGTAAATTTAGTTTTTAACTCTACTTATAAATCTTATTCTGTGAATTAAATGTTATGAAATTCATAATATTAGTTGATTTAAATAAAATTTTATATTATTTATCTTAACTACAAGATCCATAAATAATGTACCAAACCATATTTTCCCATTCAATAATATTTTCATAAGCATAAATAAAATATTTTCACCATCGAGTATCTTTTATTGTTATTATATACCTCTTTAGCCAAATTGCCAAATTACTTAAAACCTTTTTTACCTTTGTGCATATAGCTGTGGCTGGGTTGAAGAAATTTTCACATCAACTCCAAACTACAATAAATGATGAAATTTCATGCTTATTGGTACTAGGACAAGACATTTATCTCATGTAAAAATGCTTAGATAAATCCAATGATTAAAGTGATATCCTTAAATCTTGTGATGGCAAATGAACAAGAAATTTAAATACACCTGAGAGAACTACTGCTCTCTAGTTCAATCCATAATTTTTTTGTATGTATTGCCGGTTTTTTCTAGTTAACATTATCAATTTTTGAAAAACTTCACTTTTTTATAGTAGTATATTTTTTGTAAATTTTAAATTTATACAATAATGTAACCTTCGCGATAACTTTAATATTGTTTAATTATTTTTTTGAGAACTAAATAAATTATAGTAAAATATTAATGATAAAATATTTCGTTTGATCACAAAACACGCACATTTGACAAAAAAATTGGGATCGGGGGAATATTATGTGAAGTATGAGTAAATTAGAGGACGTATTATGTCAAAATACTTACATAGATACGATATATTGAGTCTTACTTATATACTTTGTACTCATAATTAAATTTTATAAAATTTTATTAATATGGGTTGATGTCATCTGTGTCATAAATTCTATGATTAATTGCACTTGGCATATCTAAACTATTTTACTTTTGCATTTTACACCTCAGTATCAATTTTCGCAATCAACAATCTCTAACTCTTAAATTTTTTAAGTATGTTTGCACATTACACCATTACTCAATGATAGATCGTAAAATGACCATGTACCCCCACTAATTTACTCAACCTTCAAAAATATTCTTTTTCAACAACATACCATGCATTAGTATGACACTTTTAGATTATCGTAAACAAATTTGGATCCAAATTTGGATTCAAATTGAAGTTAATAAAATTCATTAGTTTAGGCATAGTTATACCGTAATTTTTCTTAAACCTTCAGATTTTACAATTACTCATTTAAACCTGTTAGTTTAACTTAAGAAATCTGATAGTAAAATAACATGCGAAAATCATTATATTATAGACTATTTATCTACATTTCTAACTAGTTCGTTTACTAGTTATGACAGAAAATCATTATTGGATAAATTAATGTCATTGGGCCTCAACATCTAATTTTTAAATTTCCTTTATCTCTTTAAAATCACCAGAAAAAATTATACTCGAGTAAGATAATAGAAATATGTGGGTTATTATCTATATTATTGAGTAATTTATACATAAGAATGTGGAAAAATTTAATAATTAGAGATAGTTAATTATCAAAATAAAATTAAACATGATAATTTAAAAGTGTAAAATATAATTAATTCTAAATTTTAATCCATATTTTAAAATTTACGGGTAAAACATAATATCGAATTTATTTAAATATTTTTAAATACTTTTTCAAGCACATGAAAAAATCAAATCAAACACTTCCTTGACTATTGACCAGTGAGCAGTACAATCACCACTTCGAAGTTAGGAGGAGAAGATGGTATTATGGTGATATACCCACCAACCAGAAAGCAGTTAATGATAGCAGTGTGTGGCTTGGTTACCGGCGCTTCTCTCTTCCCCTTAACGATTACATCAAAGCCCGCCTCAGGAAACTCCTTGAAGATTAATTTCTCTCCAGTTCTTCCTTCTTTTCTTCCATTCTGACCTCAAAGATTCAATCTTTTTACTAAAAGGTAGGAACTCCCTTTCTTATGATCTTAAATTCCATTTTTTTTTTCCTTATTTGGAATCATCTATTGGATAAACTTGTATAAATTGTTTTGTATAAACTTATATTTCATCCTATGCTCTATATTCACCTCCAGTGTGTAAGTTTCTGCGTGATTTATATGCTAGATTAGATTAATCTTGGATGTTCATAGGATGACGAAGTACTAACCTTTCTTCATGGTTTCCACTTAACTAGTTATTGGTTATTCAATTGGATTTTTTTGACATTTTTTTCGTGATTGGAAACATCTAGATAATTGTTTTCTATCGAAGGCCGGGGAAAAAATTGTAGTTACCTTAAACCATAAATCCCGCAAAAAGTATCTTCCAACTTTTTGGCCAAAAAAAAACCTCCCCCCAAATTGAATGGAGCTTGAATGCAGTTGAATATTCAGCAAGAATTCTCAAATAGGTAACATTTTGGCCAAAAGTACTTCGCCCCTAAATTAAATGGGGCTTGCATCCAGTTGACTATTCAGCAAGAATTCTTCAGTGGGCGCAAAAGACTCGATATATAGTTTTTGTTGTCTATATATCTTAGGATTACTTAATTCGGATATAAACTCTGAGAGAAGTGGTTTTGGTGATTGAACACTTGAAGGAAACCCGCAAATGCCGTGTAAGCTTTCTTTTCAAAAATTATGATGGCAATAATAGGAGAACTAGTCCCAAACAAAATAAGTACTGATGTTATGAACAAGGGCAAAAAGATGCTGTATTTTTCATTTGGCTGACATGTTTGTTCTTCAATTGGCACCGAATCTAGTATCACATAGGTCGGAACATTTAAATCTATTGAGTTCTTATGTTTCTTTAGGCAGTGGAAGTTAAGGCTTCTTGTTGTTGTTGTTGTTTGATGTACAATTAGAATGATAATTATTGTACACCATTGCATTTGTGGAGAAACTTCATGCTTTGAAAGTTGCCAATTAACATTTCATGTATAACTTGATTGGAGTTTCTCTAAAGCCCATAGATTATTTCGCCTTGGTCTTATAGAACCAAACCAGATGAGATTGTGATACAAGTATTTAGGAGACTATCTACTGTAACTTGCAGCAGTACTGATACTGTCACTTGTCATGCACTTTTTTCATGTAGTTGTACTGTACTTCATATTTCCACGTAAGAGTTAGAGTTCCATTCCTCTCTGTCTTAGCTTGAGTTTTTGCCCTTACTCAGGGGACATATTTTAGCCTCTAATTGTCCCATGATCTCTAGTTGTCTTGGTCAAAGGACGCGGCCAAATGCTGCCTTGTCTGAGGCCATCACCATCAACTGCATCTACGAATAGGCATGCCTCCCCACCATTTTCGCAAGGTAAACTTGTCAACCAATCTCCCACGTTTACTTGGATTATATAGTGAGATTTATGCAACCTTGTGGATTTAAATTGCAGGATCTGTTGATGGGACGCCCTCCCACTGTCAATCTGATTGACGAATACACTTCTGCTATTCAAACCAATTCCTACCGTGTGATATGGTCTAAAGTTCACCATGACTGCCATTCTGACGAAAAAATAGACATAAGGCAGGTGGGAGCATCTTGAGGAACCTGAGCTGTTAGAGCAGATCCTCGATCCAAGTCGTGACTGTGTCTTAGAGGCAGTAACACATATTAGGCCCAGTGCCCTGACCAAACTTGCTGCTACCTACTTCAACCACAGCGAATTGACAGCCCAGTTGTGCCTTTTCATCTACCAAAGTGTTCCTTGTGCCCGCCTAATTTATGCCCCTTTTGATAACTTCCTTGACATCCTACCATTAGATTTAGACAATGGTGTTCATTCCCTGACACAGTACCATTGTGACAGGGCATTTGACATTTTTCTTCAATTTGACCAGTTCGATAACCCCTTCCCTAGCCCTGGTTCGTACAGTTTTAATGATATGCGTCACTGCTTCTCCCAGCTCAGACAAGAGCTTGACAACCGCATCCATAAGTTAAAATCGAGAATTAACCTCCTTGGGCATGCCACAAGGGGTTCTGTCACTTGCCTATTTGCAGCTACAGTTGGAGTGGTCATATCTGCTGTTGCCACATAGCTACCCATACTTTTGTGGCCCTTGTTGCCAGCCCCTTGTTCCCTGTTTGCCTTGCTTCCAAAGTGGGTAAGAAAGAATTGTCCCATCTGGCACAGCTTGATGCTGCTAAAAGAGGGACTTATGTTCTTCACCATCATCTTGCCACCATTGATAGCCTAGTGGCCTGTCTGCACACAGCATTTGACCACGACAAGCTTCTCATTCGACATGGATTGGAGAGGGGCAGGGGCAGGGACAGGCACTTCATCCAGGAGGTGGTAAAGCAGCTTCGCCGATCCCATCCAAATTTTTTGCATAAGCTCAAAGATCTTGATGAACACTTGTGTCTCTGCCTAGATGGAATCAATGGGGCTAGATCACTTCTTCTTAGAGAGATACAGATTTATTAGTTCATGGCTACATTGCTGTACCATGAAGTAAGTTATTTTTAATTTTATCAACTTAATGGAACTTGAAATTTGACTTTTTTTCTGATATCTCTTTGTGCTCGTGGTTGTGCATAATGATGGCATATAAGGACAATGGAGGTCCTGCATATAGATGGCATAAGTATCAAGACATGCCATCAATTGCTCTTCAACTACTGTCGATGGAGAATCAGTCCTGGTCCCTTAGTGTCTGATGAACCAGCACCAAGGGGTGCCTTATTGCTCATAAATAACTAAACATAATGTCTTAATTTAACCAGGAAAATCAATCAAAAGTGATTTAAGCCTAAGCCATTACTGCCTTTGTACCATGTTTCATGTACTAATTTGCATATTGTCATTTGCATTTTCATGTGCTTGTTCTACATCATATATGCTACCGAAGTGTTGCTACAAGTAATTTTGTTTGTGAATGTTAACATCATAGTTAGTGCACTTAAATACTAACTTTTCCCTTGAATATCGTTTGTTTTTGTATGTGGGATTGCTTTTTGAATTTGATGTGATACTTTCATGAAGTTTAGATTCTGCTTAACTGCCAAAGAAGAAAAACAAAGAATTAGCTTTGGTAAAGTGAGAATATCAAGCCTAAAATACAAAAATTAAAGAAATAAAAATTTGATTGTGCATTAATGATTCTAATTATTGTAATCGCAGGATAGGTAGCACTAATAGCTGGGACCTGAAGTCATTAAAGTTGAATCTCACAGAGTTTTACAATATGGAGGGCAGTACCCACTCATAGGCTAGAATAATCTGGGACAGAGATCGCCCCGACTCGTATTTAAATTGAATAGAGGGAACCTTTATTTTCTATTCAATTACTTCATGAAGGAGGAAATGATAGATCATTGAGCCTCAGAACTCCAACAGTTGACTGCGCATTTCAGCAAAGCTCAAATGATCCCTGATATTTGAAAGTTTTTCGGGGGATAATTTCTAGTTTCTTTCCTACTTTCATCTATGATTGTCACCGAAGTGGCTTACTGCATGATAAATTTTTGGAAAGAGTATTGGTAGGCACTTAGTCTCTTCTACATTTGCAAGTATACATATAAACAAGAGGATCTGATTCCTGTCTAGATCCACTTACGAAAGTTTCACTTCTTTGTTATGTTGACCATCTTATTGGAGAGGAGAAGGCACAATATAGTCTTGGAGTTAACAAGACATCCTTAAGGATCCCTAACATAGTTGAAGGATTAATTCTTCCCCCCACCCACTCCCGAAACCAATCTGAATCTGAAAATATTAGTGTGTGATTAATGATTCTATCATATGTTACCTGTTCTGAAGAGGACGAAGAAAAAGAAAAGTGGAAGTTCTTTTAGAATGGAGAGGTATTCTGAAGACTGGAGATAAAGGCTGGTGTTGCAAGTCATGGACTCTTTCTCCTCTCTCCTAGAAGGTTGACCGGGTGTATGTTTCTTACATGGATGCACTCGACTGTTTTATTTCACATTCACGTCACCTATTTGTAAAAAGTAAATATTTAAATATATTTAATTTTTAAATTTATTTTTAGACTCTGTAATTCATCTAAATATTTTTTTTTATAATAATGTGGGATGAAATAGAATAATATGTGATTAATGAGTCCATAAAATCAATTTATATAACAAAAAATTATAACTTATTAGATGGATTAGGTGTATGTAAAAAAACTTTGTTATTGAAAGAAGAAAATTCCAATATAAATTAAGGAGTTTATTATACAATGTCATGGATTCTATCTAGAGAAATTTGAGGTAGAAGAAAATCAAAGAATGCGTGGAGAGGCAAAATGGACGCAAGCTCCAGCCAACAACTCAAATTATCCACCAAATTGACAGTGAAAATCATTCAAAATTTACTAAAAGGAAGACATTCTTAAACAGGGCCAATAATTGGCTGCCACGATTGTAGCCTCACATGCCATTTTAGAGCTCCCCTTTCCCTTTTCTGTTCCCTCCTCCCTTCTCATACTTCTTTATTCCCATCATCATCATGATTCATGCGTATAAAACGTATCTTGGTAAAAGTTCTTTCTAAAAATGAAGTAATCCTACACAAAGCCTTTCAATTCAATTCATTCACAAAACGAGTTCAGCCTCTGCTCAATTTTTCTTTTCAATTCAAAAATAGAGTACTACTATTACTGTACACTCCAAAACAAAAATCAAAATCAAAACTTTCAATCATTACCCCAAAATAACAACATATCACATCATCACCCATAGAGATCACAAAGTTTGTAACTTTGACAAAGAAACAAAATGTTAGTGCCCAAAAAATGGCTCCAATTTTTCTTCTTTGATGCTACCTCATTTTTTCATTTTCCTACGTTATTCATATTTTCTACGTAGAAGATTGAAGAGCAAAGAGGGGCTGCTAAAAAAGGAGGAAACTTCAAGAAATTAGGAGGGAGAGTAGTGAGAATGCAAAGGCAGCAGAATCGAGTGCTGATGGAAATGGGGGGTTTTGTACCCAAGATCCGGAAAAGGGGTTGCTCAACATCTTCATCTTCATCATCAAAGGTCCACAGTTACCGTTTCAAGCGGGCCATTTTGGTTGGGAAGAAGGCCCGCGGAGGTGTCGGGCTGGGAGGGTCCAGATGTCTCCTCCAGCACGCCTGCGCCAAGTTGGAAGATCACTTCTACCAAGAGTGTTATTGACTCCCCTAAGTATTCTCAGAAGAGTAATAATGGAGGTTGGAGGTCCCGGCACCTCTCTGCTCGAAGGCTGGCCGCTACTCTCTGGGAAATGGATGAGATACAGTCGCCTAAACTGAGTGAGAATCTGGAGGATGACAAGAAAAGGAACAAGAAGTTGATGAAGATGATGTTGAAGAAAGAGAAATTAAGGTCCTCTGTGCCTCCCCGTTTGTCTGATCCATCTCACAGCCCTGTTTCCGAGGTGGGGTGTTCACCATTTTTTGGTTGAATATGTATTTGTGTTTAGTCTTTTGATTTTTCTTGCAATCTGCTTTCTTTATAATTTAGTAGTTCTTGTGACGTGGAAATTTTAAATTATCGTAAGTATTCGGTACATTTGATGTCCTTAGATGCGAATAGGCATGCAAATGAATTGTGTATAGATACGCATAGATTGGGACGTAATTGGTGAAGGTTGGGAGTGTTTCCAGTAAGTGTGGTTAAATAGTTGATAGTAGACTTGGTAGTTGTTTATCTGCTTCCATGATAATTTAGTACTAGTTGCTTTTGTTGTGATTGGACTGGTTTAAGTGGTCGATAGTTATTTTTATATGTCAGGAAGCTGACAGATATTGAAAGCCGACAACATTTCATATTCTTTCTGCCCCTTGTTTGAGTAGTCTGATGTTGTTTTGGTTTGAACCTTTTGGAATCAGAAAATTAACCGGAATTATTGATTGAGAGTGGTATTGTGTCTTCTGTATTTGGGGAAAGAGTGGGGTTGAGCCATCATTTTCTTTCTTCGTTTTGTTTCTAAATAGTCTGAGATTGCTCTGCGGATGGAATTTAACTTTGATAATTTTGTATCTCGATTTTACTTGAAACACCAAGAAAGAAGAGGGAAATTTAATCATCGATTTTTCAAGTGATTTTTGGTATTTAGCTTTCATAGACCATGTTTATCATCACTCAAAAAACAAAAGGAAAAGAAAAACAGATTGCATTGATTTATTTGGAAAGTTAGCTTATATTTTTCTTTTTATGGGTGATTCTCTGCTTTTAATCCAGCTTCTGGGGAACTTTAGCTGTTGATTCACATCACAGTTACTTGTTCCCTATGCAGTTTATATTGTGGTCTGAGTTACTTATCTCTCTTTGTTGGTTGTATAGAGGATGGATCGATCTGGAACGGGTAGTTACCAGAGGAGGTCATCATCAGTCTCTCAAAGGCTTCGCACTCTGGATCAAAATGTTGGAGTTTATGATTCTCTTAGCAGTGCTAGTTTAATGGAGGTCACATCTAATTCCTTTATTTGTCAACAGTTCTGCCATTCATCCCTTAATTAGTCTGATTGTGACTTCAATTCTACAGCATTACCTAAGATATCCTGAAAGGGATACCGGTATAGTTTTCCTCTGTATTTTATACATAAAGGTCTGTTTAATTTATAAAAGAAATTGAGAGATGGAATATCTACATACCAAGATTTACAGTATTTCAGTGCTTATTTCACAAGAACCTAGAGTCGTTACAAGAATTGAAACTTCTTTCTTGCAGATTGAGAGTAGATCTCGAGCACAGACACCAAGTGGATCATTGGGTGGTGTAAGGAACCGTCTCAAGGATGTTAGCAATGCTTTGACCACATCAAAAGAGCTGCTCAAAATTATCAACCGCATCTGGGCTAGTGCTGATCAACCTTCACCGAGCATGTCTCTTGTTTCTGCATTACATGCTGAGCTTGAGAGAGCTCGCCTTCAGGTTAATCAGCTTATCCAAGAGCAGCGATTAGACCAAAATGAAATTAGTTATATAATGAAGTGTTTTGCTGAAGAGAAGGCTGCATGGAAAAGCAAAGAGCGACAAACAGTTGAGGCTGCAATTGATACCATTGCAGGTGAACTTGAGGTGGAGAGAAAGCTAAGGAGGAGATTTGAGAGCTTGAACAAAAAACTTGGGAAAGAATTAGCAGAAACGAATGAAGCATCATCATTTATAAGAGCAGTCAAAGAACTTGGAAGTGAGAAACAAAGAAGAGAGATAATGGAACAAGTATGTGACAAATTAGGTGGGGACGTAGGTGAGGATAAAGCTGAAGTGGAAGATCTAAAGAGGGATACAGAAAAGTTTCGTGAAGAGGTTGAAAAGGAAAGAGAGATGCTCCATTTAGCTGACATGATGCGCAAAGAGAGGGTCCAGAAGAAACTCTCAGATGCTAAACACCAGTTGGAGGAGAAAAATACTGCTGCTGACAAGGTAAAGAAACAAATTGATGCTTTCCTGGGGATGAAAAGAGGTAAGGGAAAGAGGAGTGACTGTCATAATTTTGGCAAGGATGAAGATATCGCAACATGCTCAAGTACCATGCAGTATAATTCCCATCTGAATGAAGAAAACGATGATGGAGAAGTGGAGGATGTTGTGGATGCTGAAGAAGACTCGGATGAGAGTGAACTCCATCCTATAGAATTGAATGTGGACAATAATAAGAACAGCAAGGACTACGAGTGGGCTCATGCATCTGCTGTTGGTTCCGATTTTAGGAGGATATCTGTCGATACTGAAGCAAAAGGAAAGAACTCTTTTACTGGACATATCGCTAGGAAAAACTCTTCTCTTCAAAGGAGCATTTCAGATACAGTTGAATGGGGAACTCAAGCCAGATATATGCAGAAGACAGGAGATGGTTTAGAGAGGGAGAGGGTCTCTGAACTTGAGAAGCAAGCTCAGAGACAGAGTTCAGCAGATGAGAGACAAATATACAAGTCCATGAAGGGCCTTAGGGACCATTTATTATCTAGTTCTAGGACAGGATCAGCTAGAGATTTTATGAGCCCTACCAGGCAATGGGAACAGCCATGGCCTTCACGAGATCCTTACACTTACAGTGGCCTTCAAGAAAGAACTAGGTCTTCGCAGGGAAGTGCATTAAAGTCAAGACTATCAGAAAGCAGGGGGGGTGGCCAATCTGCAAGAAGATCCAAACGATGAGTTCCTGAATATCATTTTTTTTTCGACTAGTGTTTGCAGTGTTGCACTAAAAGGGCCGTGGACCTGAGAGTAGTAGAGATATTGGAGCAGTGAAAGAAGGAATTAACATCTTGTTGATAAAGTTGCGAAAGTTATCGGGAGACTGTCTCTGTATTGTTTTTGTAGAAAGATGTGTTAGTACGAGTGTAACTTTTGCTTGTGTAAAATTTTTGATTCTGCTGAGTTAATCATGCTTTAGTTTTGTTGTAATTCTCATCATGTATGTTTTGACTTCTAATAAGGTTGTTTAACAGATCTGTCAATGATGTTTCTGCCCATTTCTGATCTTCCTCAAGTTGAAAGGTGCTCATATTTCTGCCAATGTGTAGAAATCAGGATCCAAGCGTCCCAGTACCCCTTCTTTCAACAAAGTTTGACATATCTTTCATAACTGGACATTCTTGTTGAATTGGTTTTAGCCCCCAAAAAAAAAAAAGTCAACATTTAATTGAAAAGTTAAAAGGATTTTGTCAGAGGGCATAATTATCAATTAGTGCGCATCTCAATACAGTAAAATTAATTATTATTCTCTAAATAATAGTATTTTATAATCATTTCTTAATACGATTTTTAATCACAATTTTATCTCATACACATCACATCTAAAAAATTGTTACAGTAATTATTTTAAGTAATATTTTGAATAATATCATGAATAATAGTTGTTCAAGAGAAACATATTCTATGTAAAGATTATATATCAAATGTAATATTCTATCTCACATCAAAAATAAGAGAAGATATTATATTATTTGTAAACATTAGATTATGAATTACTTATAATTTAAGTTAAATATTTTGAATTTATTATTTCTGTTCAAAAAATTGTTGGGCTTAGTCAGTCCAGGACTTGGGTCCAAAAAAGTTGTTGGACTTGAGTCAGTCCAGGACGTGGGCCTGAAAAACGATTATATCACTTTCAATACTGACTTAGATCAACAAGGACAAATTGTTTTTAGTAAGATAAATAAATATATTGGATAGTCATTTAAATTTCTTGCAATTATTACGTTCTATTTGCTTTAAATTTGTTAATTAGCGGTTGTGACCAGATCCCAAAGGATTTTTTTCTTTAAATTTGTTAATTAGTGGTTGTGACCAAATTCCAAGTATTTTTTTCTAGAAGCTTAATATTCCAACGAAGAATATGGTCCTCATTCATGATTCATCACTATCATATATCATCCATCCCTCCAAGACAACTTCATATATGCAGACTCCTTGGAAACTCTCTCTCTCTCTCACACACAGACACACATACGTAGAGAAAATGGCAATTAGATTGTTGGTTTTGATAGTCAGCCTATTCACTTCTTCAGTTATCTCGTTGGCCAAGATTACTCCCAGATTTCCTTCTTCCACCATCCAGCCAGAATGGATATCATCTTCCGGCAAAAGTGAGCAGCTTTACGAAACAAAGTACTACACTCAAATACTTGACCATTTTACTTATACTCCACAGAGTTACCAAACCTTTCAACAATGAAGATACTTAATATCCCACAAATATTGGGGTGGTGCTAAGGAGAATGCTCCCATCTTTGTCTACACCGGAAATGAAGGAGACATCGAATGGTTTGCTCAAAATACAGGTTTCATGTTCGACACGGCACCTCATTTTCAAGCTCTTCTAGTTTTCCTCGAGGTTAGTAACCCACTGCACTTATTTTCTAAACAACTTTCTCAGGCAAATTAAGAGTAAGGTCCATGTTAAATTCTCCAAGAAAAGATTAAAAAACAATAAAGGGACTACAGTTAAGAAGCATATAAGTTGAAATCTTACCATAATCATCAAAGAAAATAGTTAGATAAACCTACTTAGTTCACAGTTGTTGGTAAGAATTTAATTATTTTTTAATTATAAAACAGTTTAAAATACTCACACTGCATTATAAAACAATTAATAAAGTCTTTTTCGAGAATTTATACATGAGAAAGATGTAGTAAAAATTAGTAGTAAATTCATATATGCATAAAATATATATGTATAAGTCATACTTAATAAAAGTTAATTAGAAGGTGATAAAAGGAAAGATTTTTTTTAATTGATTGTTGATTTGGAATTAATTTGCGTACATAATTAAATTGCAGCATAGGTTCTACGGGAAATCTATACCATTCGGGGGCAATAAAGATGTGGCTTATTCAAACACGAGTACACTAGGATATTTGAGTTCAGCGCAGGCATTGGCAGATTATGCCACTTTGATAATTGATCTAAAAAAGAACTTGACTGCTTTTGACTCTCCCGTGGTGGTGTTTGGTGGTTCCTATGGAGGAAGTATGGCTGCTGGCATATATTCTGCACCTTTAATTGGCATCATATATATTATTATTACAATTAATTAACCAATGACTACGGGTTTAATTTGGGAAACTTTTGGGGTTAAATTAATAATTAATTAATTAAGCTGAATATTATTTTTTGGTGTTTAACAGTGCTAGCAGCTTGGTTCAGGCTAAAGTATCCGCACGTAGCAATAGGAGCACTGTCATCTGTATAATCTGCACCAATCCTCTATTTTGAGAACATAACTTCTCAATACAGCTTCTACAACACCGTCACCAACGATTTCAGGGTAAGTTTTCCGTCTTTCACTCTCTGTGCGTGCACTGCAGTGTGTTTATGTGTGTGTGCATGCGCCAATACTTTTTTTTTTTTTTTTTGGGATTTAGTTTCCTATGTCCAAAACAAAAGACAACAACATGCAGTAGCGACTAGCGAGGTCAGACATTATTTTTTGCATTGGACAAGAATCGACAATACTTCTGAGTCCAACGAAGTCCAGATGTTGATTATATTTATTAGGGTTAATAACACTTTGCCCTTTGAACTAGGTAGGTAATTACATTTTGTCCCCTGAACTAAAAAAATTACACTTTGCCCCTCAATCACGTAATTCATTTTTTAAAAAATTTATAATATCAAGTTAAATGACTAAAATACCTTTAATATTATATTTTGATTTTTCATGTATTTAATTTTGATGTTCAATACGTATAAAAGAATTTATTAGAAAAAATAAAATATAATAACAATACTAAAATTATAATAAAAATTATTATTATAATAAAATATAATAACAAAATAATTAGGGAGTGAAAATGTGATAAAATGTTGAATTATATTATATTTGACACTGCAATTTGCACAAGTTCATCCAAATATTAAAATTGTAAAATGCTGAGAGACATCAAAAAAATCACAAATTTTATAATATATATATATATATATATATTATAACACGATATCTTTAAAGAATAATTTTTAATAGAAAATTAGCCCATTTAGAAATTGTTCTACCATTATAATTAAATATTTAAATTCAAAATAATATAATTTATGAAACAATAAAATTCAAAAATTTGATCAAGATATATATTGATATGGATTATATTAAAATATTATATAATTTATTTTTTATTATTTTTAAATAATTATCACATCATTATCAAAATTTAAATACAAAAATCAAAATATAGTGCTAAGGGCATTCAAGTCATTTAACATGATATTCTAAGATTTTTAAAGGATAAATCATGTGACTGGAGGCAAAGTATAGTTTTTTGAATTCAAGAAGACAAAGTATTATTACCTATCAAGTTCGGGGGATAAAGTGTTATTAACCCTATTTATTAGTTACTGTTCTTTTAGAAACCATTCCGTTTATCCAGATATGCATATATTAATATATAATATATAATATGTGAATAATATGTGATTTATGCAGTTATATTAATTATTTCTTTAAATTAGGTGATTATCTTATTAATCTGATTATTTTGATTAGCAAAATTTATTATGTTTTTTATTGTCTTGATTAGCAAGATTTATCATATTTATATAATATAAAATATTTTCTTGTAAGTTTGTATAAAAGTATCTTATGTACCAATTGTATTAAATTTTAATTTATACATATTATACATATTCTCTGGTTGCTAACACTATTGGTCCTCAAAAGGGTTGTACAGTATAACATTATGTATTTTAAAAATTTATACAGGTCTTTCAAACTAATAGAATTAGTTGCCTCAACAAGATTGTAGAACTTCTGTGTTACTACTATTTACAAATAGTAGATTAAAAAGAAAAAAAAAAGGATTGAGCTGCAAAGACAATCAACTTGCATAGAAATTCCCAAAAGTTAATCCTAGTAAATAGTAACATGGAAGTTAATCCTCCTAATAATTAACAGTGTTTTGAATTCCCTATATATATGTATGTGGACCGAGAACAGAGCGAGAGTGAGAACTGCTACAAGGTGATAAAAGAATCATGGCAACAAATAGAGGACACTGCAAATCAATCAGGCGGGCTGGAGATACTCCGAAAATCCTTCCGAATATGCAAGTAAGACAAAAAATAAATAAATAAACTGTAGCTAGCTAGGTCCACAATAAAAAGAAAAACCCACAAAAATCCAAATACAAAAAGTTAATCAGAATAAAAATGAATGTGGCCAGTATTCATTCATTATTTATTTTATTATCAATTATCTTATAGCAGGAATTACATCGCGCCGGATTATAAGACTCTTCAAGATTGGCTATCCACTGCTTATATTTACACGGCCATGACGGATTATCCGACTCAATCCAATTTCCTCAACCCTTTGCCAGCTCACCCAATCAAGCAGGTAATTCATTAAAATAATGAGATTAAGAAAACTAAAGGATATTTCTCAACGATATAGCTAGTTAGCGTGTACTAGTACGAGAAAAATGATTTACGACAATGATTATAGATACAGATTATTTATTAAAATTAATTTAAATTACTAAAATTATATTGAATTATCAAATTTTTTGGATAATTTATTGTATTTCTTTAATTTTTTCACCGGTGTAATTAATAACGTATTTTTATCACTGTGTTATATCGATACATTAATAGTGGAATGAGAGAGAAAAATTATTGCTTTCGGGAAACAAATTACAAAAAGGAATAACCTGTCATTTACTCATATCATTTCCATTAACTTATAATCTCGATATCTTTAATTAATTAATTACATCTCCAAATTTAATAGTACTAGTTATAAGATTTGTGGTCATCCCCTTGAATTTTAATGCATTTTTTAATAACCTTAGGTGGCACATCATCAATTCGGTGCATATTATGCTAGTACTAATTATGATTAATTAACTACACTACTAACCTCCAAGTGGTTAGGCATATATAATTACCAAAACTTCTCTTTAATTTTACAATTGTAGCAACAAAAAGGAAAAAGAAAAAAAAAATGTTAGCCTACAATTAAAGTCAAAGATTAACATTGACTATGAATATATTTCCAATTCCAGATGTGCAAGGCAATCGACAATCCAAATGCGGGAAATAATACGTTCGAGAAGCTGTACGGTGCAGCAAACATTTACTACAACTTCACCGGAAACGTCAGGTGTTTCGATTTGTATGATAATTCAGATCCACATGGCCTAGGTGAATGGTCATGGCAGGTACCTACATACCTACGTACTTGAATATCCACTTACTAATTCTGAGCTTCATTACCGTGAAATTGTTAATTTGTTTGAAAAAAATTTCTGTTTACGTAATCTTAATTTATAAATTTATTTATAAATCTTGTGATTATTAAAAAATTATATAAATTATTTGATCTTTCACAATATTAATAAATTCTGTATAAGTGATATATTATTTAACATCGTATCACTTATAATCCATGATTAGGTACGTAATTAACCGAAACCTATATAAGTATACTTACACAAATACTTCATATTCTGGGTTCAAGGTCAGGCGGCCCAGGTCCCGACTGTTGTTTTGTATGCGTTTCAGTAATAAAGTGTTTTATATGTCCTTTGATGGAAACGAAATAATTTTCAGATATAATTTTTTGTTAGAGAAGAGTTCACGACTTACAAATTAAAGTTGTATGACAAGAAAGTAACATTTGCTAACCTGTCAGCGTGGGGAAACATATCACGCGGGAATCTGGTAAACGTTATAGTCTAAATATATTCAAAAGTCAAAAATGGGCCTGATGGATTTATAAATTTGCTTTGTTACATCTCTTCGAGCCCATTGACCTATCATACATCCCTCTTTCGGGACCAATTACGAGCCCTTTGATTTCGACACCACAGACTTGGTACGACAACGTTTTTCGTACGACATTAACCCACATGGTTGGAAGATTCTAAGGTATCAAATATACTCAAAAGTAAAAAATGAGCCTTTGGACACTATTTTATATTAGTATTTTAAATATTTATATAATGCAATATATTGTGCTTTATAAATTTTAAAGTATAATGAAATTGTTCGAACTTCTCCACATAATTTAAAATTCATTATATCTTTTTCTTTTGCTGGTGAAAGATTTTTTTAGCTTCTCCTTTCACTATCGATCAATTTCTCATATTTCCTTGTCTATGACGTGGATTGTCATGACCCTCAAAATGTAATGAATTTTTTGACCTCATTTAACAATTCTAATCCCAATTAAGATCTAGCATGTTAATTTTCATGTTGAGAAATACTTAGATACACATGATTTTTGGTCCATTTATAAACTTTGTAGTGTGAATTAAACTTTTATAGAATTTATGACATCCGATGGTGTAAGTAAGATTTTATAAAATTTAATTATAATCACAAAATTTACAAGTGAGGTCAAAAACCAAATTTATCTAAATGTTTTCCCTTCATGTTTACTCAAAAGTTGAATGATTGTATCAGGCATGTACAGAGATGATATTGCCTATTGACGGTAAGAATAAAGAGAGCATTTTTCCAGCCCATGAGTGGAACTACACCGAGGGAGCCCAATTCTGCAAAGACGAATTTAATGTTCAGCCCAGGCCCAATTGGATTACTACCGAGTTCGGAGGCCATGTGAGTGTCTCCATCTATAATTATGACATAATAATTGCAGGCCCAATATAAAATCTAGTGATCTTATTATCTTTATGTTTTCAGAATATTTATAGAGTTTTGAAGCGGTTCGGAAGCAATATTATCTTCTTCAACGGGCTAAGAGATCCATGGAGTGGTGGAGGGTAAGCTCTCTACGTATAAATATACCATAATATTGATTGAGAATGTAAACTGTAAATTTATATTTTAGTTTAAGAAAATTCTAGGATCCTGTAATGGAAATATCTCATTATGTTTTAAAGATTGTACAGTATAAATTACAATATCATATATTTTAAAAATTTATACTTTACAAATCTTTAAACTCAACAGAATGATTCCTTAATGGGACTGTACAATTTCCCGTTTGTTTAATACCTAATGAGACTATTACAAATTCCATGTAATAATTTTAATTTATTGTTGTTGAGTGTAGGGTGCTAAAGAGTATATCCAAAAGCATAGTTGCTATTGTTGCAAAGGAAGGTCAGTTTACTATGCATCTCCTATCTGCAATTTGCTTTCTCTTTGTTTTGGAATAATTTTACAGAAAAAATAATTACGATAATAATAATAATAATAATTTGCTTGTGACTACACCTTAGTTGTTTTAAGTTCAATTTGTGACGACTTATCTTGAAGTGTAATTATTATTTCCCAGTTTGATCCAATACATAAAAGAAAATGCTACTTCAGTTTTAACTGGATTTTGTGGGTTTATATTTACATCTAAATTTGTGTGTGACAACTGAAGCGTGTTTTAAGTGGTAAGACGCTTTTCTATAACGTATTAGTTATAGGTTCGAATCACTAGAGATAAGGAAGGGTGAATTTAAAAAAAATAAATAAATAAATAATTTGACATTGCATCCATTTAAAAGAATTTGTTAGGAATTAGGTCAAACTTAATACTAATAATAATAAAACATTATTAGGAGACACAATTTTAATTTTAATTTAGAAATTTTTATGTGCAAAATGCTATAAACACAATATTGAAGAATGTAAAGTGAAAAAAAAAATAAAAAATAACAAATAAATGACGCTTGTGTATTATGAATTTTCTGTTACAGGTGCACACCATGTGGACCTTAGATTCTCAACACCTGAAGATCCAGAATGGCTTAAAGATGTGAGAAAGAGAGAGATCAAGATTATAAAAAGTTGGCTCTCTCAATATTATCACAGTTTAACAGAACCCTAATCTCAGTAGAATTTCTCATGGAACATTTTGTTTTAACGGCCTAATACATTTTTAAGAGACGGCTAATATTCAACTCCCACAGCTATGCCCTGCGCCTAATTCTTGAATATATATAAACGAAACTTCAAATAGCGAGCAAGTATATGTTATTTATTTTATAATACGGAACGTATATCACAGTTGTTAAAATGGCGAAAAATAAAAAATTTTATCACTTTTTATCATCAAACTATCAAGAATATCTTTTACAAAGTGAATAGTAGAGATTTTTTTTTTTTTTAACGAAATAGCTAGATCATTGAGAGCCGTCTTCTTCAGCTTTTCATAGGGCATTCAAACTTCAAAGTTAGGCCAGGTCGGTCAGTTAGTCAAATAATAGTAGAGAAAATGATAGTAATCAAAAGTGAAAAATTGTAAATAGACATGTGCAAAAGAGTAATGACTTTTCAAAGTCGTTGTCAACTCATGCTAATAATACCTAATTAAGTCATATCATACTCGTTAAGTTTTGCTTCAAAGTTTGGCATCCAAAAAGCAAAGCAAAGTTGTGTAGCTCTTTAATTACATCTGGAGAATATTCCGAACTTGAGTTAGATCCATACTATATTACTTGTGGAATTCACGGGGATAAGATAACGGAAGATGTCAACTTAAAACAAAGGGGAATTCTATAATTTTTTTAATTTTAAAATTTTGTACAGTATAAATTTTTAAAATATATGGTACTATAATGTACAAATATTTAAAATATAAGAGAATGATTCCGTAAAAGACATCGAAAAATTTTCCTGAAAACAAAAATGTGGGTCAGTTACTTATAGAACTATTCTTCTTCCATTGAATCTTCAATATTTCCGTCAAAATCTTTGAATAATTCCAAAAAGAACAAAGTTCCAAGTTATTCATAAATATATTACAGCAACAATAATAATACTTGGAACTAGAATAAATAAAAGACTTTAATTAGTCCTATCATGCATCTTCTTTTTCTTTTTCCGGTTTTTTGGTTCTTGTATTCAAATCTTTTGTAAATATGCACCGCTCAAAGTAGATAGTGAGTTAAAATGGCACTCCTCCAACCAAAAAAAAAAAAAATGGCATTCCTTTGCCGGTCGAATTTTGGACCAGAATTCAGAAAGCAGACAAAAAAAAAAAAAGAATTAAATTTAATTATTGAAGGTTGAATAACATCGTTAAAAAATTAAAATACATATATAATTGAAATATTAAATTTATGTCACAATACATCATTGGTGACGTTAAAAATGTTTGGCACTAAAAATCTAATCGGGAAGAAAATATGGCTTTATAAAACAACATATTATACACGAGAGAATAAGAAAGAAAGCGGTCGATTTAATCATTTAGCAATTGCATGATTCCTTTTGGCTTCTAAAAATTTTCACTTTCAAAGAATTTTCCAAGAAAGCAGACAGATAATGAAATAAGTCAACAACTTTGATTTCATTTTGGATCTCAAATATTTACTCTTTCTTGGGAAAAAAATGGACTTGATAGTTGACACCATTTGTCCTCTCAGTCCTTATCTCATCCTAACCCACTGGGCTATTGAGACGGGCAGGGCAGGGACCTTTTCCACCTCCACCAGGTCCAGGTGGCATCTCCTTCTTCTTGAATTACTACACTAGAAAATGTCTCAGATTGCGACTGTGGACCTGTGGTACGTAATCAATGATCATAGCCATGAGCCTTAAGCTAAAGGACCACTATTTTGTTATTGGACCTCCATCGTGGGCCCACCTTTCCCATGTACCCTATTAAGTGATACCTATAAAAAAAATTTATATAGATTCGATCTACTGTATGTCAGATAAACCTCTTGATCATATTTATTTACGTCACGTTGAAGAAATTTATTTTTAATGAATTAGAGTGATATGGATGAATGTGAATTAAAGAATTTATTTTATCAACGCAAATCGACTCCGTATAAGAATTCTTCGTATTTCTATGACCATTATGTAACACGTGTCAACATACCAATTTCACATATTTACTCAATTAATTAAGGAAAACTGAAGATTGAAATGATGGACAGATTGAGCGCACACAAAACACACACTCCGAGACCAGAGCATAATAATAGTTGCAGCCAAATCAAAATCATATATGGGCTGTGGACCTATTATCCCTGGGCTAAAGATGAGGTTTGGATTTTGATCTGGTGGGCCCCTCTTTGGAGAAATCCATGCACTCCTTGAGCTGTATTATTCTCAAGGACCATTTTATGGAGCAAGTCCGGACTACCAGAGAAAAGCGAAGACGTGGCAGCTTCTAGAAACTCTACAAATTACACCGACACAGAAATTAATTTTTTAATAAACTGATCTCCCGTGATACGTAATAAAATAATTTATTTGGGATAATTTTATAAATTAAATTTTAAACTAGTTTAGATTAGTGATGTCGAGATGACCAATCTATGTCAAGAGTTCATAATTCTAATTATTATTTATAAATAAAGACTCACCCATTCAATACAATTTAAGCAATTAATAATATTCAAATTCAATTACATGATATTACTTTTTTTTTTTTAATGAGTTGTATATCCAACTTGAAGATTAAAAATAAACCCGTTAGTAAACGGCAGTTGTTACTTGTTACTTATTACAGCCATACAAGCCTCGGGAAATTGGAGCACGACTATTTGCGTCCTCATTAATGATATTATTAGTATCTTAGTATATAATATTTGATTGGCAGCTGTTAGAAAGAAAGCAGCTAGCTAGCCACACTCCAATTGCATGCATTTACTAGTTTTAGACAGGCAAGGTAGTTGCTCCATGTTTCGTTGCTAAAATTAGTACTTATACTTGGTCATTTTTAATATCACTCTATTTACGGTATAATATCATAAATTTCGTTATTCATATTTAATATTACTCTATTCACAATTTAGTGAGCGTTCATTTTAAAATTTTCTCTTACAACGTAGAGAAGGAAGACATCAAGAAATTGATTTCAAATCTCCAAATTTGAGTCGTAAATGGTGGACAAACATACTACTACCTTTGAGAACATTTTAAGTAATACTCAACCACAAAATATTTGTAGAGTCAGTGTCATTTAGATGTTACAAGATCAGACATTTTATTTTTGTGTTAGTATTATATTTGCTTGTTACTGTCTATTTCAGAGTCCAAGGACCAAGAATATTATGGTTCAACATATGCACATTCTTTACCTAACTAATTTAGGAAAGAAACCTCTTACCAAATTAAATTGGACATGGCATGTTATTCGTGAATATAATAGACTTTGTTCACTACAGCACCGTTCGATTTATGTGATTGCTGAATAAAGGGTCAAGGCAAAAGAGAAAGTTGACACGGTTCCTTCATTTACTTGTACTTGCTGCACTTGTTTTAACCGTTCCTTCCTTATCTACATCCCTATCTAATTAATTAAACACAGCTCCTAATGATAATCACATGTTAGAACTAGTACCTGTACTTATTAATTACTAATCCTACTAATTAGTTCAAAATCCAAAGGAAATTATTACTTAAAAGATACTGTAATACGTCCTTCTTTTTTTTAAAAAATAACTACCACCTTTAATTGGTGTACACAAATTTAAAAAACTATTAAATTAAATTAATTTTGTAAAAAAATAATTCAAAGTGACTAAATTATCGTTTTTGTATTAATATCCTAACTATATAATCATTTTTTTATTAATGTAACACTAAGGATAAAAGTTAAAAAAATATCATTTAATACTACTTTGATTTTCTAATGTTACAGATAATATAATACAATATAAATTATCTAAAGTGATAATTAATAGATAAAGGCCCACCTAGATTTCAGAGTCTAATATAACGGCTTAATGATTGTGTGTGAACAGGTTGTATGGTCCATGTCAAGCCATGTATGAATGCAGCCCATTTGCTTTGAGAAGAGGTCCCCTACCCTGATTACCAGACATGCAAGAATAGAAAATTAACAAGGTTCGTTTGGATTGACGAATTGGTAGAAAGATTTAAAATTTATTTATTTTTTGAACAAAAATTTATAAAATTAAAATTGATGATCAAATTTTAAATTCACGTAAAGAAGTTTCTTTCATTTTTGTTTTTTGTTTTTTTTGTTTTGAGAAAAGCAGTTTTGGCTAATCTTCCTGAAATTAATAGTATTGGAAATCATCTGAAAATCAAATGCCACCAAGAATTCCCAGGATTAGGACAGCAATTATTTTCTTCTGATTCCCCCTTCAATTATTTCTGTAGATAAGTAAGATAATTTGTACTCGTGTTATGTGCAGTGTGAGGCTATTGTTAGTCTATAATTTAGTTCCAAGTATCAGTGTTCTAGTTTAATTATAAAAATTATTGAATCAACTAACTTTTAAAAAATGTTCAAAATTATTAAAAAAATTATTGAATGATTTTTTTTTTTTTTTTTTAACTTTACTTTTGGTATCATATTAGTGGAGAGGGGGATTAAGTAGTTAAGGAATTTAGTGTAAAAGAGTAATTCAGTCATTTTGTAAAATTGATGTAGTTTAATAAATTTTTTTTTATCCTTACACACTAAGCTAAAATGATCATTTAAAATAGAACGGAGGAGTAATTAATTAGTTAAAACGATAATCAGGATCATAGACAAGTGGGACCTTAATTAATATATGGAGCAATTGAAGATCATGAATTGGAATGCTTGACCTTCAAAAAGTAGTTTTTTTTTTTTTTTTTTAATAGTATAATTTTTTTCCTCTTGGAAGATGGGAGTAGGGGATATTAAATTGATTGTACACATCTAAATGAAGAAAATGGAGACAGAAAATTAACAAATTAAACAACTTGTCAGTAGATTATGATCCCAATGGTAGTCATGTTTTGATTAATTAGGTAGTAACTGCACATAAATTGCTTCCCATGTTTCTTCAACGAACATAATAATTGATTAAATATAACCCGGGCAAGTAGACAAAGAATTACTATTATTTAATACCACAAAAAATAATATATGCATTCGTAATTAATATTTTCTCAACGATTTGTTTACCAACAATCTCACTTTTAAAATAATCCTTTAAGCATAATAATTATGTGTATATAATGGTGAGATTCGTATCAAGCTTTGGATTATGGTACACTGCTCTTGGTCTGACGTTACGTGATGTTCGTTAATCATACATGAACTGATACTATCAGTAGAAGGATCAAGTCATAAACAAATGGATATCTTATTTAATTAACACAATAATAACTCAGTGACGAATTAATATTGTGTAAGAAAACTTGGTCATTATAACTTCACGTGTACCAAGACACATTTTATATAATACTTAGTAACTCTTTCTTATAAGCATCATAAAAATATATACTAAAATATTACGAATAAATTTTATGTCAGTCAGGAATAATTATTAATAATATTCAGTAATTATTTTTCAATTAATAAAAATTTTTATTTATAATAAATGGCTCGTATTTAAAAAAAATAAAAAGATCATTTTATTTAATAAAATGAGTCATCTACTTTAAATATAAAAAAATTTATTAATTAAGGAGTAATTACTAGACGGAGTAAAATAAAAATTTGCTGTAGGAGGTATAAATATAGAATATAAGTGCCACAGGCCGGTGATGTATTATATTAAAAACCAGGTGGGTTTCACTTGGGAATCGAGGAAGTAGACCAGATACGGGAAAAAAAAAAAATGTCAATTGTCCTTTTGGGAGAATAATTTGATGATGAAATTATTCAGCTAATTAACAGTTGTTATGTCCTTTTTTATTTTTTTGTAGCGAGTCAATTGTTAAATAATAATAATAATAATAATGTGACACTAATGGTGACTATATATTCTATTTTATTGCACTTCAAAAATTAAGTATTCAAACGGTATAATTTGATTGTGGGTTGCAACCATTGCATTGAATAACCTATAACAGGATATAATTTGCTATGATACAGCTGCTTGCATGATAATTTAATGAGGTGTGTAGTTTAGTCAATCACCCTATGCAGCACCTAGTTCTTTTAATTCTCAATTGATATCAAACAAATTATTTAAATTTTTGGCTTACTAAACAAAAATATTTGCTAGTATTTTATTTGACCTAATTTATCAAAATATTTAGACTGTTAGAGTGTTCATGAATAAGCGTGATTCTTCTTGAGAATGTACAATGGACGGGCAATTAGAAAAAAATCATGGTGCATGTGATGTGTGTGTATATATATATTTGACTATAGTTAGAGTAAGATGAGTAAAGTCAATTAAAAAAATTAAATTATTAAAAGATTCGAATTAAATTCTTGTTATTTTTAATTTTTTATTTGATTAGTAATTTGTAACAACCGTTGTACGCGATTGAAATATGTATTCACGACCCTAAAAAAAAAAAGATAAATAATTTACCCCTTAGTAAACTTCAAATTACAAAAAAAAAAGAAAAAGATAGAGAGATTATTAAGGGTAACAACCTCTATTATGAGTACCCAGTCCCAACCTTTAGAATAAGCAGCAAAAAACTAGTCCAACCTTTTGTGAGAAGAAAAGGGTGTCTGCATCTACCTGGAAATTGAGGTGGGGTTTTGTCTGATACTTGGAACAAAACGCAGAGACATATAAATAGATGACATAAAATATGAGATAGGGACACAGAAATGCTGGGGGAGCGTGATTAATGAGAGAGAGAGAAGATGAGTAATAATATCCGAAGTATGAGGAGAGAAATCAAACACGAATACGAATGCAATGCAGAGAGGAATAATAATAATAATCAAAGTGTAATAGTAGTAGTAGTAATATACAACTACTAGTATTCCTATTGGACAGATCTTATCTCATCCCTCTGCTTGTTTGTTGGAAACTGAAGGGATCTCTGGATTTTTATTTTCCCTCAGCTCAGGCCACGGCCACCCCACCCCACCCCACCCCACCCCACCCCATCGCAGTCTTTCCTTTCCTCCTTGGTCATATCATATATATGATGAATTAGGAATGGCCGAACATCAATAATATTGCTGTCATACACGTGTCTAGAATTACTAATCTACCCGTCACCATCTCTTCAACTTTGTGAATTTAATTTCCTATATATCTTCCATCTCCAAATCTCCATAAAAGTGAAACCACTCATACTAGATTTTATTTTGACAAATTATTTTATATCAAATTATTTATCATTTTACAAATTTAGAACATTAATTAGTGTATTTTTTTTCAACTTTATCCTTAACGTCATATAAATTAAGAGAATATTAGTATGTAATTGAGCAATATTAATATAGAGGGTAATTTAGTCTTTTGAACTATTTTTTTTTGGTATAAATTGATACAATTTAATATATATATATTTTTAATTCTCGTACAATAACCCCAAGACAATAGTTTAATGAAATAGAGGAAGTAGTTTTTATTTTTACTATGGTCCTCTTCCCTTTTTCCTTTCAATATTCACCTAAAAGTTTGAATTGTTAATAAATCTAAACGTTACATTTAAATATTAGACAGGATAATCACGTTAAATTAATATATTGATTTTCTCCATTAGTATATACCGATATGTCAATCATATCCTTCAATCTATTGGTTTTTCAGTTTCATTCATGTACAGAATCGAGAAAATCAATTAAATTTCCGCGTAGTCAACGTGCCCAATACGTAATTATTTGTGCATTTCCTTAATCATAATAATTTAGGGAAACGACTCATTAAAAAACTTCTTAGTTTGTTTAGCGTACGTTAACCTAGGACTAAACTAAATTATGTTGGGCCTTATAAAACTGAAAAAAGTTTCCATCTTTTACAAGTTATCTAGATGGTCAGACATTGCACTACAACTCCCAGTTCCAGCGCATGTTTTTATACAAGAAACGATGATCTCATAGTAGAAGCCATACTAATATGCTGCATCAATTTTATGAAAAAAATCGACGAGGAAAAATGTAAGGCGTTGGATATATTGGATTGGATGTGATAAAATGTGAGATGAAAGATCTCTCGGATCTGGCAGGCTGCCAACATGGGAACATGGGGGGTGCCAACAAATACAGTCGTCAACATATTCAGCAGTAGAATCTCTTTCTTTCGCAAAGATTCATCAAACATATATGTTCTGTCAGTTTCAGTAGTCCCTGATTTTCCATTCTCATGCACTTAATAATAGCGATCTCTAGCTAATTCTTCGTATACTGAATAATAAAAAGTGGCCATCATAAATTGCTTGCACTGAATATAATGATTGATATTTTCTTATCACCCAAAACCTTAAAAGGGCTTTCGTACTTATATACACGTATTGATCAATAATTACCATGATCATATGATATCCCCTGCCCTCCTGTCCTGCCCCTTTCCCACTCTCACACGCACTCCGCTCACGCGCGCATATGTTGTCCTTCATTTCTTTCCTGGGCGGGGGCCATTTTCAAACATCCAGAACATACGGTGTTCTAAACTTATTAATTATAAAATAATATCGTTCATTCAAAATTAATATTAATGGATCGATTTCATTTTAGAATCTTCCTTAATTGGATATATCAAATAAGAGAAAATTTTAATATGAATTGAGTTCACAACCTAAATATGAACTTGGTTAATGATTTTATCTAAATTTTATGATTAGATTTAGAATTACACACTCACATTTTAATATTAGCATATATCATCAAAATTACCAGCTCTTATTCTCATTATAAAGTCTCGTTATAAAGTAATAAGTGAGGTCATAAACAAGTTACGTATCAGAACTTTTTATTATAAAATTTTTATCCTACTCCGTGATAATTTATTATTTATACACATTACTTATAAATTATTATAACGAGTATTTATAAATTAATATAATCGCGACAAATATATGAGGGAAAAGATTCAGGTAAATTTGATTTTTGATTTCATTTGTATATCTTGTGGTGTGAATTAAATGTTATAGAATCTATGACATAAACTGATGTAAGTAAAATTTTATAAAATTTAATTTTGACCGCAGAATCTACAAGTGAAATCAAAAACTGAATTTATGTAAGTTTTTCCATAAATGAGACGCTATCCGAGACAAAAAGTGGATAGGGGATGCGCGGAACTGAATCTCCCCATCAAATAGAATAGTTCCCACAGTAACACATCAAAAAAAAAAAAAACCGTAATGAAATCACCCCTCGCCATTCCCACAGTTTTTTCACACATCTATAAGATTATCATAAACTGAAATTATCATTCTCTCTTTCTCAGGTAGACTTTTAGTCTGATGTCCATCAACCACTACTCTTCACCAGACCTTCCAGAAGCAGTCTGGTGGGCACAACCACACCCCCACATGGAAACACCCTCCTCATCTTCAAAGTCCATAAACACCACCCCTTCACCCACCACCTTTTGGGCCACCAATTCTCAACTCTACCATCCAAGTGGCGCCGCAACCAAGCCCATGTTCTGCGCCGCCCAAACATCAACTCTCAACTTCGACCTCAACAACGAAGACGATGAAGAAATCATTATCGACGATGAGAGAGAAAATAAAGCAGCAGAACAACAACAACAACAAGAAGAAGAAGAGAGAGAATTCATCCCGAAAGATCCCTTGTTCGAGAAGCCATTGACCCCGAGCGATGTCGGCAAGCTCAACCGCCTTGTTATTCCGAAACAACACGCCGAGAAGTACTTTCCCCTCGGCGGCGGCAATGATTCGGGGGAAAAGGGTTTGCTACTGAGTTTCGAGGACGAGTCTGGGAAGCCGTGGCGGTTTCGATATTCTTATTGGAACAGTAGCCAAAGCTACGTGTTGACTAAAGGATGGAGCCGTTTTGTTAAGGAGAAAAAACTTGATGCCGGAGATATTGTCTTGTTTGAGCGACACCGTTTAGATTGTGACCGGCTATTTATAGGGTGGAGGAGGAGGAGGAGTGCGGCTGCAGCTGCTTCAGGGCAAGACAGTTCTATCGGCGTTGCTCAGCCGGCTACGGCGGGTGGTGGTGGGTGGACCCGGGTATACTTTCCTCCTGGACATCCTTATCCAGGAGGGCAGCAGCAGCAGCAAGCTCATCATCATGGGCCTGCAATCCCATACCAACCTCACTGTCTTCATGCAGGTATTATTTTCCTTCACACCCCCCACATTTTCAAAAATTCAAATAAAACCCCATCTTCTTTTTGTTTTTTTTTCTATATTGCATTTAATTACATGTGTGAATCCTCAAACAAATACAAATTTTTTTCATGGACTTTTGTGCATCCCATGTTTTTCCATAACGCACATTATGTGCAGTGAATAACACTTTCCTATTACATTGGAAAAAATTAATAATAATACTTCCTTTCTCTTTTTCCTTCTTAGAAAAAGAAGAATTAGTAGTATAACAATAATATTGTAATTGCTTTCCAATTGGGCACGTGATGACTACGCAATGAAATGGGTTGTATTGATTTGGCTGATGAGAGAGACAGAGATACACAAATTTGTTACATTGTATAAGACGAAAATGTTGTGTGTTTGCAGTAACTGTAAATAGCATGGTGGTACAAATTGCAATTCTACTACCTGCAATGTGTTTCCAAACCTTTTTCTTGATTTTTAATACGTAAGTTTTATTTATGTATTTTATTATGTATAATAAGTACGATAATTGTTAAAATAAAATTTTTTATTAAATTTTAATCATCCACTAATCTAAATACTTACTCTACATTAAAAAAATAAATTCTCTAAGAACGAATTTTTCAATTTCATAACTCTTTTTCATTAGCTTAGTAGTATTTGGTAGCAGAACTCAGCAAGAAAAGGTTTAGTTTGAATTTGAGAATGAAAATTACAGTGAAGTACAAAGTAGGAAAAGCTAATCCGGTTGCACGTGTTATGATTACAGCAGCAGCGGGATCAGTTGTGCAGAATCCGACAAGTACAGCAGCAACAAGCAGTGCCAACTCCAAGAGACTGAGGTTGTTTGGTGTGAACCTGGAATGCCATCAGCAGCCGGATGACGATGAGGATTCCGACCCACCCAACCCACCTGAGGCTGAGGAGGATTCCTCCACTTGGAGCCATGGTCAGGGTCAAACCCAACCCAACTCCCAATTTCAGTATTACCCCAAACCTTATTTTAACCATCACAATCATCACATGGTACGCTAGCTCCTACTACATTTTTATTTCGTATGTATTTATTACGTGTTACTTTCTTTTCTTTTCTTTTCATTTTAAGTGTCTCCATGCATAAGTTATTAAATAAAAAATTCAATTCAAAGCGACTGAATTAAAATTTTAATAATATGGTAAAGTTGAAAAAGATCTTTCAATGTTTCTTTAAATTTTTAAAACGAAAAATAATTTAAAACAAAAGAGATCAGTGATAGGTAGAATGGATGGAAACTCAGAATAGGGGGAGTAGTATTAGGCTATTAGCTTGTGGACAAATACTAAAATTATTAAAAATGGCCGTCGATAGGAGGGTAAAATGAAAAGATATGACAAATCCAATTTCCCATAATGATTTAGCTGTTTCCCCTAATGAGACAAACATATTCACAACTACAGTAGTACGTAAAAAAAAATAGTACAGC
This sequence comes from Cinchona pubescens, assembly GCA_025175665.1. NCBI lineage: Eukaryota > Viridiplantae > Streptophyta > Magnoliopsida > Gentianales > Rubiaceae > Cinchona > Cinchona pubescens. The sequence continues at coordinate 2,016,732 of JANKKI010000254.1, read as the reverse complement.
AACCAGATGTTTTTGTTAGACCCTTAATAAACAGAAAGTTTAATAACGTATCTGCCTAATAAGCGCGAGTTAGTTAAACTAGAAATGGTCGTATATAATTAAAGAAAGAAAGATAGAAAAACATAATTCTACTAAGTACAAATAAAGAAAGAAAGAAAGAAAAGTAGTAGTCTCACTCTGTTAAGGTCTTTTACTTGCAACACTCTCTCTCCAGGTAATAACAAGGAATGTTCATTTGTGGAATTATAATTGAAATGTATGCAAAACCGGTCAAGAAAAAAAAGAAATTGGATAAATTTTAATTATTTATTTTATAATATAGAGTGTGTATAATATTTATAAATTTTTAATTATTTATTAATTTATAATATTCACTCTGTATGAATTATAAAAAAATTTCAAAAGAAATAAATGCATGCACACATTTTGGAGTACGAGCAAGTTAAGTTGCTCAACTATGAAATACTGTCCACTCCCACTCCCACTCCCACTCCCACCCACCCAGCAGTCCGCATTACACGCATCGATCGGCAGCATTACCCATGCCATGACGGGACCCCAGTCCACATATTTACCCACCCTGGCCCCTATCAATTTCTCCACTCGGTCCAAGCCCCACCCCACCGGCACCGCCCCTTTTGAATACTACTTTCCAATCTTGTGAGATGAGGAATCGTGTGAAACCTGGACACTTAGTACATGCGTGTGCGCGCGCGTGTTTTTTGGGGATACCTTTGAAAACGAATCAAGTTATTCATAAGTAACTTCATGTTTTATTTTTTTATATATATAATTATTAAAATATTGATAATATTTAATAATATTGCGATTTTACATCTTTAATTTTTTTTGAGTAAGTTCAAAGTAAATGTCTATTATATTATTTTTAAAATATAACAAATGAAATTCAAGTTCTGTAAATTATATTCAACTGAATTCAAATTTAAGCTTGAACTTTGAATATATTTTCAAATAAAGGATTTTCCTTTATTTTATTGCAAAACTTACCTTACTAAAGAATGGCGTATCTGTACCTATAATCATACTATACAAAAAAACTGGTAGACTTTAGTATTGATATATCCAACCGGTTTGTGGTCCGTAGCAAACTTTGAAAATCTTGAAGCCACTACAAGATATTTAGTTCCAAGAAACGGCCACCTTACTTTTGCAAGGTCATCATCTTGTCAACTTGCTAGTAACACGCATCCCACAGGCTATTTCTGAACCCACATCAAGCTCAATAATGCATCAGTTGCTTCGCTAATACATTGTCTCACTTTGGAAATTGCCAACTCTTAACTTTTTGGAATTCTCTACATATATAATGAATTTGACTGCATCCACTCATTCAATCTTGAAATGGGGTTTCAATTTCAGGTTGTAAAACTAATCAATTTTGGGCGCTTTCAATTAATGATAACTCGTCATAGGTTTTGACAAACTTACCATTAATTAATTAATTAATTATATATATAATATTCTTTGTGAAGGTTTTTAGACATTTAACCAATATATCTCTCTATCACCAAATAAGGAATGGTCCACCACCTTATGCGTGTTCATGAATATTTTGAAGTTTTTGTACTCTTTTTGCACTAGTAATATTAATAGCTATATGTATGGTTGCTCCAACAGGATATAAATTTCTCAAGAGATGTGAACCGGAAAAGACGAGATATCACCAGGGATAAGATTTGTGGAAGTGACGTCCTGGATTGACCTAAGGGGCCACTTGGAACTGCAAGAACAAATATAAATTTTGCCCAAAAAAATGTAAAAAAACGTACTCAGGAAAAAAAAAAAAAAATGGAAGATCCCAGATTTTGTGCCAACACCAGATAAGGTGGCAATAGTTGAACGGCTTACTAAACCTTCCAAAAGCAGCAGAGTGCATGAAGTGGAGGTTTTGAAAATTGAAAAAGTTCTCATCATCAGGAGATTGGTAATGGCCTAATGGCAATGGGACTTACTGGGGATGTGACACGGGCCCACAAGAGAGAAAATATTGAGCTGATGTAACCTAGGGCCAAAAGAAGGTTGGGTCTGTTGCAATCAAGAATCAGAAATATATATACATATAATGCATTAGTTTTGCTACTACATAGTAAGTAGTGTTTTTCTACTGTTGAGATACTGCCTGAAGATTTTTCACAGGCTTCATAATCATCAAATAGATTTGTATAAGTATGAGTACTGAGTAATGAGTGGGGTGGGTTCATGGGTATGATTTTACTTTGATAGGATGGGATTTCGCAGCTTCTTCCACCAGTTCCGGCTCTCACTATTTCCTCCACTCTCATGCAGTAACTAGTACTACTACTAACTTATTTACTCCTATAGAATTTCGAGAAATTTGATTCCAATGATAATCTTAAACTTTTTGCATAAATTAATAGTTGTCCGTGATATGAAGTGATATCTGCATTTAATTAATTAATTGTCGCTCAAATTGCGTCTGAACATGTTTACGTCAGTTGCTTATTTTGAGGTATCCTCATTCATTCCCAGGTGCTCTTATTCGAGAAATGCAAATGTTATTGCTACAGCAACCGCAAACTTACAATCAAATGACAAAAATACCCTTATGTACTTTGAAGGACGAACTGAGGGACAACGGTATTTTGATCATCTCACAGAATTTAGAATTTTTGCTGTGGCAATGGTATTTGCCCTGGAGAAAAAGCTTTTTAAGACTTCAAACATTAATCGATTCATTTCACCTATAAGGTTTAGAAGACCAACCAGCACACTAGTTCTAGTTTTCAGTTTCAGATTAGCCCTATAATCTCCACTGAAATCATTACAAATACAAGACAAACAAATTCATATGTGCAAAATTAATATAAAAGCACACGAACGATCTTATGTACTATTTGAAGGACTTTGCAAGGAAGCAAATTGTGGATAACATAGATGGAAAAAGTCCGTTTGTGTAAAGTCAAAGATTTTGTCACGGGATTATCTGGATTCAAAAAGATTACGACTACAAGAGAAGTCCACTGGCATGCGTTCATGGTGGTTACCAATCAGCAGTGCCTTCTGCAAAGTGGGAGGGTCCCAGAGGCCCATATGTATGTTATCATTGGCTCTAAGGTAGTGATCAATTACAACATTGAGCAGACTCTCTCTCGCAACAATATCTCAATCATCCCACGTCCAAGCACGGTAACAAATAGGAGTATGAAGAAGACACATTGTACATGTGACATATTCTTCCCCAGCTTTTTGTCCTTTCAGCATCTGGGTTCAATTTCTCTGAGTTTTCTGCCTGACAAACCAGAGAAGAACGCATTTCTATTATTTCATAGAAATTTGCGCAACAATGCCAATATCAGACCTCAAAAACATCAAAGATAAACCTCAAAAGTGCCAAAAAACTTGGAAGACCCCTTAACATTTGCAAGAAAAAAATTGCATTGCCCAAACTCAACAAAGAAAATGCTAGGATTTACGAGTCCAAAAAGATATTCACGTAATGTTAACTGGTAACTCTCACTGAAAAGGTTGCACCCAACTGCTGATATGAAAGACACTTACGAATAATAATGAAGTGTGGAACAAACCCTGATGCCTTTGCTACAAAGTCCAAATTGATGCTAAAGCTATGGCTATTGACCATCGAGGAAATCAGGGTTATGTGCCTGAAGGAATACCACGTGCTTGAAGTACGTCAGTCAATCAATCAAATCTCATGTGCCACAAAACGCAATGAACAAAAACCTGTTGAGAAAGCCACAAACAGCACAAAGATGGGTCCATCAGCTATGGAAGCCATTCTAAGTGGTAACACAGTCTGCTACTTCTAAAAATCATTGGAATTAAGTTTCAAATCTGCAACTTGGAGAAAGTGACCTTCCTACATTTCCTCATTTAAGAGCCCCATGCACTCACATGATGATAATAGGAGCTATAGGACCCAAACCCTGTTTCCTCTCAAACCAAACTGGTCAACCATCAGTGTATCCCATCATATAGCTTTCAAGCAAATTTTCCAATTTCCTTTCAATTTTACACTTCCACAATAAAAAGCAAGCAAGGAGCTCATGTTTTTGCTTATCATTTTAGAATGGCCTCCATGTCAAATTTTTGTATCCACCCTCTCCACAATACAGCTGTGAATTTCACACTTCAAACAAGATACTTAAAGGAACCTAATTTTCAAATTAAATGATTCCATTTGAGCAGCCAGTGTAGACATGTTTAATTCCTCCACTCAGATATGTAGGACTCCAATACCTCTTTGGAAAATACATAGACCCGGTTTTTTACCCCAACTGTAGACCTTGTGGTCATGACTAAATCTTATGGAATCTTGCTTATATCAGCTCATGACATTTAGTCCAAAGGGTTTTTTTTTCAAAAAAAAAATCACCTACCTCTCCCACCTATCCTTTTGTGACTCGAATCCATGACCAACAAGCCATAGGGGAAGCATCTAACCTTCTACCAAGTGGGACCAAAAAGACCAGTTCTACCAAGTATTTCTTTACTTTTAGTTAGGTATTTGCTTAAAGAAACAGATCTTCACACACCCAAAAAATAAAAAATAAAAAACCCCAACAATAACACGTAGTCATCTGATTAATTGTTTCGGAATATTTCTTCAAAAATCAGGAGATTGCTGATTTTCTTCTTTGAGAGCTAACATAAAAGAGACCTCTTCTTTTAAGTTTTAAGGTCATATCCAGAGGAAAATCATTTTCGTAAAGAAAGCAGTTTGGATCATCAGTGTCTTTACAACTAAGGTTGTGAGATGAGAACAACATAGACTGTAGCTCAACAAAATTAATGTAAACCAAACATTTTCAATACTTTCACTCACAGCCCATGTCAAGTTCTAAGCAAACACAACTTTCCACAACCACAGGACATATATTGGCATTTCTAAGACATAACAATACTGGGAAAATGCTTAGACCTGGTCTTGGGCCCCATCTATAAACTTTGTGGTCAGGATTAAATCTTATTGAATGATATGCTTAAATCAGCTAATTATTATTCCATATAGTTTAATCCACAGAATGCAAGAAGGTAAATCAGCTATGGATATTAAGAACATATTGCATAAACAAGCATTAAATCCAGGCCCATTTGATTACGACACCTAGCAGTCTCAAGCCCTTACCATATCATTATATACAGTAATGAAATTGACAATAAACTTGTCAATAAGGATTGCTACTTTAATGCAAATGGAGAAAGGAACAACAGGCATCATGCTTATACGCATATGGCTCAATCTAAAATCCATCATGACCTCTGTTTGGCTATACCATACAAGAATTAGCATCTTCTGCTTTATTTTTCTCGAGTCCATGGCAGATAAAACTTGGAATCCTACCATTTAACAATACTATTAATAGCCCTGATGTTGAAGAATGATAATGACTGATGATGCAGATGTGATGCATTAATATCATCTGTAGTAGCAAGACGAAGATAACACAGAATTGATGAGAACAAACATTAATGCTCGTTTTTAACTGGCAATGTGAATACATTTGTCAATTCAATTGTAGCAGTTAAATTTTTCATCAGGAAACTCAATTTGTAAGGCCAGTAACTAGGATTAGAAGTAGGAAGATACATTATTGGTGGCGGAAACAGCTCAACAAGTGGCAAGGAGAAAACAAAATCAGAGGAAGCAACTATCATCCATATTGTAGCGTACCATTATTCATACTTGGATTTGCTAAAGCTGTTGATCATTAGCATCATTAGAGGTTCACTCACTATATCAGATGTCATTTGCATATATGAAAAAAATAATACTAAAACTTCATTCAACCTGTAACAATCAAACAATAGGTGCTAATGTGAAGAGAAATAAAAGCCACAACACATCATTGCATTTCAAACAAAACTTCCAGACATTTTTAAGTGACCCTACACAAAAAGAACATTAAGTTGGCTCGCATTATATAGCTGCAGTGTACAGTATAAACGGCATCCTCAAATAGTCAAATGCAACGTCTCAGAACTCTATTCATGCAATACATAAGAAACTCTTTTAAACTTCCAAATTGTAAAGAGCAAGAAACAAAAAAAGGAAAAACTCAGTAGCATGTTCCATTGAGTTACCTGATAGGATATAGTTCTTTAATCCAAGCAGTTTTGTCAATACCAATCCATGCAGTTGAAAACCAAGAGATTTTCGAAGATGACCTCTGTTCTCTGATTGCAAGTTCAAATAATCTAGCAGCATCATGTAGTGATTGGACAACGTCCAGTGTGAGACCATACTCTTCACTTTGAATAGATTGATTGACTCTCATTCCCTCAATTTCAACACTAGCACTTGCTAGAGCCTTCTCAAGCAAAAGGTAAAAGCAGTCTAGTTCTTCTTAATTTGGAAAAACTTATACTATGTTTCCTAATTTCTGGGAAACAACAACTTATATTTGTGATTGCTATTACCAACAAAGAAAGCCTCAAACAATTTCTCTTCTTTTTGTAAAATTGGCAAAACGGCTGGTGATCCAAGCCAACTACCTTACAGAAGAAAATATAGTTTCTAGATGGTTTACGTGAAAACCCATGTTTCTGAAGAGCTGCAAAACAGAATTCAAGAAAGAGGCACTAATATTATTGAGACCAAACTGCGTATAAAATAGCAAAGAATGAAATTTACATAGAATACCAGAAGGTAAATCAGCTAACGACGTTAACAACATAGTGCATGCGAAACATTAAATCCAGGCCTATTTCATTAGGCCACTTGCAGTCTTGATGTCTCTATCTGTTGAGGCAGTCCAATGATTTGATCCACATATCAAACCAAATTATGTAATATTGACGGGTGACTCCTAAATAGTGAAGATTATGCTTCGCTTACTGCTAGAGCCCTAATTTCATCCTCGACAAAAATGTTGAACTTCTAGCTAGGAACAAGACACAAAAGATATTCACCAACAAGGCTACACCCTCAAGCAACAATTGCATAAAAGCCAACAGGTATATACACCAACAAAAATTTCAAAAGAAAAAAAATATAGTCAACATTTTGCAATACCAAAAAAATAATAACAACCATAAAGAAATGCGTTAAACAGCATTACACCATACCACACCACACAATTGTGGAAATATTAATAAACCCAATTCAAGAAATACTGTTAATGTTTATTGATGTTTTGAGTAAACAATAACTGATGATCGGTCAAGTTTTGAGAATTGAATAATATTTATCCATTAATTTGGGAAGCAAATTAAAAATAAAAAAAAAAGATTCCATGAAACCCTCTCTATACTAGTCCATAGTAACTTGTAAAGGGAAATTGCTATCATTAATCCTTATATGAATTAACAAAACAATACGAACTAATACAGGAACTAATAATCAACATCAGCAAATTAATACAATCTCATTAATAAGAACAATAACAACTTCAACTTCAAAATAGAAAACAAACTAGAGAGCGAATGGATAAATAAGATAACCTTGAGGATACGAGGTTCTGGTGATGAAAGTTGAGTGACATGGATTAGAATAATATGATCCCACTAAAAAACAAAAAACAAAAAAAATTAAGAAATAAACTTTTTATATTCTAAATTTTGCATTTGATAAGTGAGAAGATGGGTTCTAAGAAAATTTGGCGGGAAAAAGTTCTTTGTTATTAGGGAGAAAAGAAGTTGAAAGTGATGGATTATTATGTGGGGAAACGATACAAACAAGTACTAAATACTTGGGATTCTCTCCTTTTCCGGCTGAAAATGATAACTTCTCTTTCCTCTCAAAGAGTGGAGAACATTAAAGGTGAGTTTTGGAGTTTTGGAGAGAAGAGAAAAGAAGAGAAAACTAAAGTTAGGAGAGAAAAGAAGAAACAAGAAGAGAAAAGAAATGTGTTTCTTGTCATTTTGTTTGGGAGTTTTGGAAAAAAAAGGGATGATTTTGGACTTATATGACTTTAAAATTTTGTAGGTTATGAGTAAGTTTTCTCTCCATTTCTCTCCACTTTTGGAGGGAAAACTTATTGGCCATTTTATCACCCCAAATCTCCCCATTTCTCTTCTTTTCTCCCCATTTAAAACTCCCAAACAAATGGGAAGATTGACTTTTCTCTCCAAATCTCAACTTCCAAACTAAGCCTAACAGCATCTTCGTAATCTTGCTAGTCTCTTTCAGATAGTCCAATAATTTACCAATGATGCTTTCCTTTTTCTTAACCTTAACCGAGGGAGTGCTTATAGCTTCATTTCCCTGCCAAAAAGTTCCATCATTCATATGAATATCCTCCTGAAAGAAAGATGCAGAGACTAACAGAATCTTTAAAACATCAAGCAATTTGTTAGTCAACTCAAGGACAACAACAGAGATTTCAAAGATATGAGCTCGTAGATAAGAACTGAGTTAGGCATGCATATCTTTTTTAAGCCCTGTTTCTGTAAAATGCGCAAATAGTGTTACTCTTGAAAGTGCAGATAAAAAACTATTGAAGTACTTGATTTTTTTTTTAAAAAAAAAAATTAGGGAGCAAAATATTCACTACTACCAAATATTGCAAGTTCTATTAGCAAAACCTGTTCAAACTTTAGGCGCTAAATGACATGGAAAAAAATATGTATTACTACAAAATATCACAAGTTCCATTAGCAAAATTGTGTCAAAAGAAAGGAACATATAACAAATGCATGGAAACAAGATTATCTGATAGAAACAGTCTCTTTACACATATTATTACATTCTCACATCAAGTTTAGCGCTAGCAGCTTTATTTTTAGCAACAAGCTGATATACTTATAGCAAAGAAAAAACAACATCATGCGGCAAAGAAGGATAAAATACTAATAAAAAAAGATCAAGTACAAGAGATGTGTCTTGACTGCTGCTATCCATGTTAAGTTTAGGAATTAGGATATCTAGCATTTAAGAAGAACAAAAATATGACCAAGACAAGCATAAACAACACACCAAACACATACAAAAACAACAGATTATACGAACAAATTGGAGAATTACATAGTAACATAACAGACCCATCAAAGATCAAAGGATACCTCTTCATATTCAGCCTGATCAGCACTCTTTTGCACTCACTTCTCCAGCTCTATTAGTTCACTCCATAGGAGTTCAAAGGTTGGATTTCGTTTGACTCTCTGGGTCTGGTATCCATGTGCTTGCAAATCCCTGTTCAAACTTCAAAGTAGTGTCATCCCGTGTCAAAAACAGTAAATTAAAATAAAAGAACAATTTTGGCTGAAAGGAGAGAATAAAGTGTTAAAACAAAACCGAATTTTGATTTCCCTGCAAATAACATAGTATGAGTTTTAGACAGTACGAAAATTTCTCAGAACTACTTTTGTTGAAACCCCAACAAGCATTGACAAGTCATTAGCTTTCTCATGAAGGAAGTATTGCAACTATTTCACCTAAAATTGACTGATGGTGGTAATTCACTAGAAAAGCTCGTCCGGAGTAAAGCTCTACGTTTCCAACTCCAAATTTTTTCTGGTATCTAGAAAGAACAGAATAACAATTAAAAATAAACACCATGAAAGCCATAAAACAAAGTAAAGGGCAAACAGAAGACATACCTTTCCATCAGCCATTGACAACCCAAAGCAACTGGATTTTGTTGGTTGGTGGAATAGGAAGCTCCACAATTCACGAGGAATACTTACCCTGAATTTATCAAAAACTCTGAACCAACAAGACATAGATGAATGAAGGATTGAGAACTCAGAATTGAACCAGAATTGTCAAATACCCGATAGTGTCTCCATTTATACTAGCACTCTTGTCTTTGCCCCTGGAGTGCTGTCTCTCATTTCTAGTGAATGTATAGATGAATCACTTACATCACCTCCCTACCTCACATAAAAGACATAAGAAACAAGTCCTGACAAGTGAAAGTCAATACCACACATAATCCGAACAAACACATAAAGGAAGTGGATGTAAAAGCATTGTATGACATTCAAGGAGATATTAATCAGCAAATACATGAAGACAGCGACAATAGACAGTGACACATCTAGATAAAGCTGGAAACAAAGTATCGTACTTCATCAGGTGCATCAGAAATTACGGTTTCTAGTTCTGTCAGATGCATAAATGAGTTTTTCTTCTATATTTGGGTAATTGATTTACCAAAAAAGCTCCAAGAAACTAAGGTATAACGCCTATGTAGTACATTTTCTAGTGGATTTCAGTGTTAGTTGGATGATTGAAGTTAGAAGATAAGGTTGGTAATGTCTAGGCAAAGTACAATAAGACAAATAACACCTTTTCAGGAGTTGAAACAGATAACAAGATCAAGAAATGAAAAGTTCAGTACTTTAAACTATTTGAGATGCATTAGTTTAGGTTCCAAAAACAAAAGAATGAATCAGAGTTTTAAGGGTTGATAATAAGATCTACAGCTCTTACATAATTGCTGGAAAGTAACAAGAGAAAACTCTATGAAGAGTAGATCATCACAATCCCTGGAGGTAAAAGATGCTTCAAAAAGCCAAGAAGCAACAATGGTTTTACACTCTCTATAAAAGTAACTCAATTAAGTCTACTATTAATTGAAAGATTAGACATATACTTTCGGTATCAAAAACTTCTCATCATACACAAAATATGTTTCCAGAGTGGGAAAAACTTAACTGCGCTTAACTTAATTCCTTGGCCTATAATGACATGAGCTCCAAAGCAACTATAAATGACTACAACAAATTACCTATGAACTGCAAGTGGCAGCCGTAACTCCAGATTAGCTAAGATGTCCTTGAACTAAGAAAAGCTAGTTGTAACTTGCTCAGATCATCCACGCTGCCAAAAAAAAAAAAGGAACAGAAAGAAGGCATAAAGTTAACCTGTTTTAAAGAAGCTTCCTTAGCCCTGAAAGATGCCTCAAGGAATTCAGCCTCTTTATTAAGCCGCCTTATCCACTCAAGATCAGAAACAAGCAGCTTTTAAATGCTCCTTTCCAGAACTGGAGCTTGACACGTGAAGCTCTATGAAAAGTTAATCACCGCAACCCTGGAGGTAAAAGATGCTTCAAACAACCAAGAAGCATCAATGGTTTCACACACAACATAAAACTAAATCATATAAATTACTATTTAATTGAAAGATTAAACGCATACTTTAGAAATCACAACCTTCTCATAGTAAAGAAAATATGATTCCAGATTAGGAATTACTTAACTGCGCTTAACTTAATTCCTATGCCTAGAATGACAAGAACTCCAAAACAGCTATGAATAACTACAATACATTACCTATGAACTGGAAGTGGCAGCCGTAACTCCAGATTTGCTAAGATGCCCTTGAACTAAGAAAAGCTAGTTGTAACTTGCTCAGATCATCTTCCACAAACTTCACAAAAAAAATAAATAAAAAGGAACAAAATAAGGTATAAATAACCTGTTTTAAGTTAGCCTGAAAGATGCCTCAAGGAATTCAGCCTCTTTCTTAAGCCGCCTTATACACTCAAAATCAGAAACAAGCAGCTTTTAAATGCTCCTGTCCAGAGCTGGAGCTTGACACATGAAGCTCCTGAAGCAATCCCTCCAATCTTTTAAGAGCTTCTTCAACACTCTCTAATGCCTACATAAAGTCCAGCCACAGTTTCATCAAAATGCTTTACACGAACCAAAACATCTACCGTATATTCATATTAAATGGAAATTGAAACAGCAATAGTATTAGTAAAGTCAATGTTCGACAAGATGATCCAATCTAAAAGCCAGATAAGAACAAGTAGACAAAGGTTTGACATCCTCATTCTATCACAGAAATGTGATCAATTTGAGACATAAACCATAAGTGATAAAAGAAGTCCCAAATCCGTGGCATACTAAATAGTGCTCCAGTTAGAAGATTACCCCTGGTGTGTTCATTCCTTTTGCATGGCCAAAGGTTCTACCTATCTATTGGATGGGGAAAAACAGAGAGAACAGTTCTTATTAATATTCAACTCCCACTCAGAGAACTGAAAGATTTATTCCACAAAAATTTTCCATGAAACGGAAAAGATTAAATATGAATTGCAGGAATGAAAGTACCTTAGCAAAAGAGTACCTCGCTCGGTGCATAAGTTCCAGATGTAGTCCTTTCCATAGAATTATTAGTACATTGAAATTCTAGATTTTGTATCAAATCTTCTTTCTACATCTCACTAGTCTTTGGACAAAGTTGATCCCAATTAAAGGAGCCAAGTATCTGGAAAAGGAACACAACAAAGGGAGGAATGGACAATTGATTATATTTGGGAATTGGGATCAGACATGTAATAGCAATACCATTTCTATAATTTCTGGTGTCAATCTCATAGCAACAACAAACTTCAAAGAAGCTAGTATTAAATGTAAAGAACGTCTTATTTAAGTTATTCTATTTTTGCTTCCAGGACACATAAAAAGCTCGAATTAATTTAATCATCTAAGAGACCTAAATAGACAGCAACAGATTAACTTCTTAGTAAAATTTGTATCTCATATATAAGAAATGCCGGACCTTGAAAAAAGTTAAAAAGAAAATAACACACATCCATTCTAACCACTTTTCTTTTAGTTTTCGCCATTCTATACATAATCAGATTAACTACTATTAACTGAACCCATGCCAGTACGTTTTCATCAACCAGAGATTTACTTATCCTACCAGATGAGGCATGCGTGTCATATAAACATGTGTGTGTGCACAATAAGACAGGTAATTCAAATTAAGGCACATTGGACTTGTTTCTGTAAACCTAGTTTTTCCAAACAGACCTTCAACTTCTTGTACCTGAAACAATGAAAAAGCAACACATTTTTCAGATAAATTGTTTTATATGTAGCATAAGCACTTCAAATACTGAAAAGCTCAAATACCCTTTATGGAATCCAGCCATTTACTGTATTTACTAAAACTCAGGTCCAATGAAAACACATGTGCAATACTAGGGGGATAGCTTCAGGATTTGAAGGTCTATCCTCCTTTTTTTATGTCCAAGAGTGGGTTTAACAGAACTACTGCTTCCAGGATTAAAAGGAAGCCGTCTAGCTCTTCGCATACTACCTGCAAAATAACCAAGTTTTTCAGTTTAAGGCAATCTTAAACATATTTCCAAAAGATAATGTTATTTTAACATGCTAAACTCCACATACAGTTGATAAAAATTATTGATGACAGTTGAGGATAATACAGCATACTTCCCCCTATTAGATACCTGACTCATGGAGAAACCATTAATTCATGCACATAAATTTTTATATGAACACGAACGAAAGCAGAAGTAAGTTGAATTGAACTGAACACGAGTTACCTTATAAGTCCTTCAATAGGTTCATCAATGGAATAAAAATCATTTGCAGAAAGAAAAGACTGTGTAATTCATCCTCTATGAAAGAAATGAAGAATCCAAACATAGCCAAATCCCTCTCTAATACCTAGGCAGTAAATAAATACACCTACTAAAAAATAACTACAGTAACACAGTAATCAAGTGAGAAGCACTTCACAGGAGTTATCTTGTAAAAAAAAGGAAGGCACAAACGTAAATCATGACTGATGAAGCTAGCATCTGCAGATATGAATATAAGATGCATTGATTGTCATACTGAAGTGGCAAGATGAAGAAAACAAGGAATTGATGAGGACAAACTTTGATGCTCATTTTTAACTGGAAATGTTGAAGAAATCTGTCAATAAATTGTAGCAGTTAAATTTTTCATCAGGAAATTCAATGGTAAGGCCAGTAACTAAAACTAGAAGTAGAAAGATACATTAATGATGGCATAAACAGCTCAACATGTAGCAAGGCAAAAACAAAAACGGAGGAAGCAGCAATTATTCATATTGTAGCATATGGTTATTCATATTAGGAAATTGATCATTACAGCTTCACTAAAGTTAATATCAGATGCATTTGCATATATGAAATAAATAACAAAAAACTTGTTTCCACCTGTAACAATAAAAAAACTAGGTGCTAATTTGAAGAGAACTAAAGCAGTAACACGTCATTGCATTTCAAACAAAACTTCCAGACATTGTTAAGTGATCCTACACTGAAGGAACACAAAGTTGGCTGACATTTTATAGCTACAGCATACAGTGTATTAACAGTAAAAGGCATCCTCAAATAATCAAATACAACGACTCAAAACTTTATACATGCAATAAATAAGAAACTTTTTCAAACTACCAAATTGTAAAGAAGCAAGAAACATAAAAAGGAAAAACTCATTAGGATGTTCCAATAAGTTACCTGATAGGAGCAGTTTTGTTTGTCGATACCACTCCATGCAGTTGAAAACCAAGAGATTTTCGATGGTGAGCTCTGTTCTCTGATTGCAAGTTCAAATAATCTAGCAGTGCAATGTAGTGATTGGACCAGTCCAGTATCACATTCTTATTCACTTTGTAAAGATTGATCAACTTTGACTCTCATTCCCTCAACTTCACCACTAGCAGTTGCTCGAGCACTCTCATTAACTGTCACTCTGTCATCAGTAGAAGCAAAAGGTAAAAAGAGTCTAGTTCGTCTTAATTCGGAAAAACTTATACTATGTTTCCTAAAATCTGGGAAACAACAGTTAATATTACGATTGCTATCACCCAACAAAGAAAGCCTCAAACGATGTCTCTTCTTGTAAAATTGGTAAAACAACTAGTGATCCAAGTCAACTTCCTTACTGCGGAAAATATAGTTTCTAGCTGTTTTAAGTGAAAGCCATGGATCTGAAGAGCTGCGAGACAGAAATTCAAGAAAGGGGCAGTAACATTATTGAGACCAAATTGCGGGTAAAAGACAAGCAAAGAATGAAATTTACAACAGAATGCAAGGTAAATCAGCTACAGACATTAACAACGCAGTGCACAACCTAGCATTAAATCCAGACCTATTTGATCACAACCACCTTGCGGTCCCAAGCCCCCGTGTTGATGGCCGTCCCATGATTTTGATCAACAGACCAAACCATATCATTTGTCTATAATTTTTAGGAAAATACTTATATATCGTAAATTTTGTTGTTAAAATTAAATGTTATAAAATTTTATGTACATCAACTTATGTCATAAATTTCATAACATTTAACCCACATCACAAAGTTTACAAGAGGAGTCAAAGATCAAATCTACCTAAAACTTTCCATAATTTTTATTATAAACTTTATATTGCTAACTTTTTTTTAAAATTATGAACCAAATTAGTATGTTTTATTATTTAAAGAGAAGTGATCGATACTCAAAAATAACGGACTAAATTAATATTATAATATAGAGAAAAAGATTAATTTGGTAATTTGATGTCTTAGTTTATTTATCATATTTGTCACAAATCTTATATTTGTTAACAAGAGACCAAATTAGTATGTTGTTATAATAAAATACTAATTTGATCAATACCAAGTATAATAAGAATTGAATTTCTCTTTTTCTCTTACAACATATATGCCCTTTTCTCTAATTAGAAAAGTGCTAGTAATATATATATATATATATATATATATATATATATATATATATATATATATTTTAAAAAGAGCTAGTAACAATAAAATGTATTAAAAAGTTAGAAGAAAAAAAAAACCATATTGGCTTTCAAATTATATATCTCGGTTTTGTGCGGGTCTTACCAGAAAAGGTTTAAAAATTTTGCAAACTTCAAATAATTTATAAAACTCATAAAATTCACAAATTTATTTTTCAATGAAAAAATGTAGAGAGAAGTATGAACTGCTAAGCACTAACTGAACATTTGAATCTTGAATAAAAGAAAAGGGAATGGTTCTTTGATTCTTCTCCAAAATGTAACTGAAAACCTCATGGAAATTTGAGCAAAGAAATGTTGTTTAGACAATTACAAGACTGCATAGCCTTTGACTTGGCTTGTAATATTGATGATGCAAAATGTGTTTTTTTTTTGTCTATTTTCACTAGCCAAGAACAAAATAAGCACCTGCCCAGTCTGTTGGCTATGCACAAGAATCTTGTCCTCTTAACATGGTCATCGATCACTTTATTAAATTTGGATCAACAACTTTGCTACACAACTGCGAGACTTGGCAAATGGCACCAAATTTATTTCGGGGGTTAGAAGTGATTAAAGCATATTGTAGGAATTTTCTTTTCAGTTGAAATTCACTTGATATTTGTTAGGTTTAATTTCACGTTATTTTTTTAATGTTTAGAATTATTGTCACTTTAGTCTGTGATATTAGTTTTCTTAAGCATTAAAATTGATGGACCAACAGTCAAATTTAACGGTGTTACCTTTTTCAGCTATAATAACCATTTTATCCTCAAATTTTTATGAAAAATTATTGAATCTTGCAACAAAATGAGAGAAAAAAAAAAGAGAAAATGAATTCTCTGAAAATATGAAGAAAAAAAATAATAATATTTGTAAAAAGATAATATTTTATTTAAATGCAAAATTATAAAGATATTTTTGTTAAAATAAATAACAATATGGAGTTGAATTTAAGAAAAAAATTTCATTACCTAAAAAATAAGTGATCCTAAAAAATAAGTGATCCTGAACGTTGAAAAGGTGGAGCGAAATTAACTCTGCTTGGGCCACAATTGCAACCTTTTCTTCTTTCAGTAAGTGGCCAATCAATGGAATAAATCCTGCTTTTTGCATCAAACTATCACTCTCATAGCTGGACCACCGAGTCCCGTTGGGCAGCTATCTGACCTAGTAAAATTTATACAGTAATTAAAAAAAAAAAAATGAAGGATGGAACCCATTCATGTTAATATGACTATGTCAAATTGCTTCAGAAAATATATATATATTATGTCAAATTCCAACTCCAATGTCAAGTTGGTCATGTCCCGAATTTAAGTTGAATGGACTTGATACAAGATCAGATATCATAAAGATTGTTAGGTTTAATCATGGAAAATACCTCATTTTCTTTCTGATTATGGCTACTGGCTGGTCCTGGATATGATTTTTTTTTTTGGAGGTTGGTCCTTGATATGATTGAATCCCGCAAAAAGACCAAAACAACAACAGCAGTTTTATTATGTATCCGCTTTATGTGGATTAAAGCTTTGAAGCGGTCGAAGTAGTTGGGTGGAGACTATTAGGGGCTTCCATTGAAATTTCAGTGTCAAAAGATCATTAATTTGCAATTCATTATAAGCAAGGTTGATTGGTCCGCTGTCTCTTTCGCACAAATATGCTGTGCCTATGCCAATATTTTCATGCAGTAGACCAACCCACCGAGTCTTCTTGAACAATTTAATAAATAATTGTAATTTGCATGGTAAAAATAATATTCACAAGGTAATAAAGTGTACTTCAAGTATTAAGACGTTGATTCTTGATTACAAGTGCGGCTCACCAGAATAAATAGAGATTCATTATAAATATATATTTTTTTTTATAAAAAAAAAACATAAAGAAAAAAATATACAAAAATCATGAATAGGAAAATTTAAATTTTCAGCATTGCTTATGCTCGTTCATCATGATGTATTAGATAATGGAGTTCAATTCAACCTCGTGATGATGCACACTGAAAATGACCCCTGGTAAATAGAAAACGAAAAAATGGTCCTTCGTAATCTGAGTTTGATTAAAAATATTGTGATTTTTTGTGGTAGAAATGCTGTCATTATCTCTACTAGTACATCTTCCACTACAATAAAATAAACTAAGCAAGTTCAAACAATAATCAATTCAATTGTTTAAACGTAGTCTATAAGATGATGTATACTATAACCTCATTCTCCAATTTACGCTCATCAATCAAGATTCAAGAACATTAGAATATTACATAAGAACTGTTACTATAATATAATAAGAGAAAAATACAAGGTTAGCTTTAAAGAGCCGGTAATTAAAATAAAGCATGTGGGCCATTCCATCCTATTTTAAAAATTAAAAAAAAAAATGGCAATTCCGTGAAGTACTTAGTTTCTCTTATAATTGGTGTTGGAAGTCGACCGTCTTAAGTGGAAGCTACAATTAATTTACCCTTTTGTTTTGTATGGAGTGCTTAATGTAATTGGAGTTGAAATGCACAGCATTTTCTTTTTATGAAAAAAAGAAAAAAGGGTATAAAATTCTGGATGACAAAACAAGATTACCCTCCTCTACTACTAGTATTTGGGAAACTCAAAACTTGTACTACTACGAATCAACCCGGACAAAAAAAAAAAAAAAAAACCATTCAACGTTTAGGAAGAAAATTGCCAAATTGAAAAAATGAAAAGAAGCTTTGTATGGACCATACATGAGAAGAAAAACATTAAAGATGCGAAAAAGAAAAAGAAGGTTGGAATGTGGAAAAAAATATTATTATTAGGAGTACAAATGAATATAAATAAGTCTGACACTCGTTTAAATTTGTTTAATTATTAACAAGTTTTAAAATTTTATTTAATTTTGTCTTGTTTATCTTTCCAATTAAATTCAAATGAAATTTTATCGCGTCGAATTCGAATAGTTTGTAATTTTAACCATGTAAATTTTAAAATTTTATCTTATATAGTAGAGTTTGAACCGAAAAAAAAAAAAAATAACGAATGTTAAATTCTGTTTAAAATTAACTTGATTATTTATGAAATAAATTTAAATAAATTTTTACTAAATCGAGTTCGATTAGAATATTAAAATAGTTTGACTTTATTTACAACTCTCCGTATAATCACATACTAGTTTCATGGCTTCACCTTTCAAGTGTATTTAACTGATAAAAATTTCAAATCAATGGGATGGGAAGGGAAAGATTCAGCGACAAATTCTATGGGCTGAAACTAGAAAGTTGAAGCTCCAATTCAAAGCTATCATCCGAAATTTACAAATCCAAAGCAATCAATACTTAGCTGGTTTATAGTCAGTGTTAATCCTTAATACTTTGTACTCTTTAGAGCGAGGGACAGAACAAACAGCCTATTTCATACATTAATTATTTATTACTGTGGGTATTATCGAAAAGCAAAAATTCACGGGATATTGCTATAAGAGACAGTACTATCCCCGTTGGTTTTGTGTGTGTGTGTGGGGGGGTTGGATGCATACTCCTCCTACAACAAATAAAGACGTCAAAAAATTAATTGAATGAAGACATATGATTTTAGAGTGGAGAGGGGTTTTTTAGTAGAAAATACTAGAAAAACAAAATAATAATCTAGTAATGTTTTGGAGGTAAACTAGGATAGAATTTTTTTGGAGGAATTTATTACTTTCTTTTGCTAGTTAAGATGAGTGAAAAATGGGAGAAACTTTAATAAATAAGCTGAATAGAAACAAAAATAATTGATCAGCTAAATTTTTTATTCCAAATAAATCTAATAAAAAAATTCATTTATAATTGCTTGGGTTGGGATTTGCGAATGGTGTTCAGCTACAAAACGTTTTTCAAGTCCATTGGCTGGTGGTCAAAACTCAATACCCCAGTCCACGTTTTGACACTAATCCCCTTTTATCCGTAATTAAACTAAAAATTAAGGATAAATTACTAGATTATGACAGTCCTACCCACACTATATGTTCATCCTCCCATTAAAGTTGAGTTCAACTCAATACATTTGATACACTCCTCCAGTCCTCTGCCTGGAAACTTGCGTCACCAATCACCGGTGATCGGAAACCCACTCCATCCAAAGCAAATGAACCCCACCTCAAAACCTTCATCTTCATGCCCCTCCACCACCACGACGGAGGAGCAAGGCGGTGCTACCACGAAATTTTCCTTGTTGCACCCAGACATCATTGAGTCTCACATTCTAACGCGCCTTGACGGGCCCAGCCTCGCCGCGGCAAGCTGCTCCTCCGCCACACTCCACCATCTTTCCTCCCAAGAACACTTGTGGTCTCACATATGCCACTCCACATGGCCTTCCACTACCTCACCACGTGTCTCCCGACTCATTTCCACATTCCCCAACGGTGGCCCCCGCGCTTTTTTCGTGAATTCCTTCCCTCTTCCTCTCCCGGAGCCCACTTCACGCGACAGCCGGTCATCACCACCGCCGGATTAGCTGATCTCTGCAGTTGATATAAGCTACCGGAACAAACTAATCTTCAGTAAAGTAGAAGAGACGGAGACCGTGACCGGGTGGTTCCGGTGTTCCCCGTTTAGAATTGACCTGCTGGAACCGAAAGAAGTTGTCCCCACACCAATTAAACACCCGGAGGGAGACGACACGTGTACGTCTCTGATTCAGGACATGACGCTGAGCTGGATTTTAATAGACCCGATCGGACGGCGAGCAGTGAGCTTATCCTCTCACAAGCCTGTTTCGGTGCAACGGCACTGGTTGACTGGGGAGGTGCAGGTGCGATTTGCATCCATCTTAGCCGCTGATCAAAAGGGGGCCACAAGGGGTCACGTGCAGTGCGGGATAGTGGTCACGTGCGGGAAATCGGAGGGAGGGGAGATGCAGGTGAGGGAAGTCAGCATGGAGATGGAGGACATGGATGGAATGCATTTGATCGGGAGGGATAGTCTGGTCGTTTTGCATAAGGCTTTGGAGGGTAAATTTCCCAGGGGAAAAGCAATCAACAGGGCAGACGAAGGAAGGAGGAGGTATAAGGAGTACGTGGAAATGAAGAGGGAGAGAAAAGAGAGAAAGCAGAGGACAGAAGGGGCATTAGATGTATTGTGCGTGGCTTTTGGGGTATCCATTTTTGTGGCATTTTGGTGTTTTGTTTGGTGGAGATAGTTGTAGTATTAAAAGGGTAATTCAGAAAAAATACAATAAATTGTATACAGCAATAGGGGTAATTTAAAGTTGACTTTTGACCCAAAAAAAATAGAGGTATGATTTAGCAATTACGATAAATAGTAAAAAGGATGAAAAATATTAAGAAGTATAGAAAACATCATTTTCCTTATTATTATTATTATTATTATTATTATTATCAATTTTTTGGATACAGTTTCCTCCCGGTCTCTTGGGAGGACAAATATTTAGATAGACCCGATCTTTGGATTCATTTATAGATTTTGTAGTGTTGATTAAACTTTAGAAAACCTATGACGTTAGCTGTTTATAAGAAATTTTTTTAAAAATTTAATTTTGATTACAGAATTTACAGGTGAGATCAAATATCGGATATACTTAAATATTTTACCCCTGGAGGAGGGCAGAGAGAATTGCACTGCTTTTGTATACAGTTTGTTGGCAATATGAAAAGGAAATTTTTCTTCTTTTTTTTAATTATTTTGTACGTACCAAGGTACATTGTAAAATATTTAATTTTTGTAATTCTTATTTTATGATCTAGTATATATTTAATTATATTTCCATTCAATAAATAGTCGATCCAATAATCAACACTAGTAAAATATCAACTAGTAAAGTAATCCAACTTTCTAGTGAAGATTTACAAATTTGTTACAGTATATGCTTGAGAAAATCTTTAATAAATTCCCTGTAGGAAATCAAAATAGAGTATATGTTTACAAAATAGTTTGATATTTTTCAACTTTGATGAAAAAAGCTGATCAAAATGTCCTCTCGGGCAGGGAACATTCTAGGGTTAATTTGAACTCAAGATCTTTGCATACAAATGCATTTTTTATTTGTTCACTAAACTTAGGCAAAGAAAATCTAATTATTTAAAAGAGTTGGTTCAAGCAAAAAAAAAAAAAAAAAACAAAAAATCACACTTATTGAAGTATTTAAAAAAAAAAATTTTGAAATAAAACAAAGTAGCTTGCATGTTTGGACTTGGAATATCTTATCAGTGGTAGGAAAATGTCAGTTTCTACCGTAAGGGATGCATGCTCAAGCGATAATTATAAATCAAACAGTACTCTGACTAATTTATATAGCATTGAAGTTAATTAAGAATCTTTAACTTTTTCATATGGCTGCATAATATACCCTTTTTGAGTCAGGGAAGGATTTCACTTCATTGTATCCAAGAGAGAATTGTTGTAAAATTTATGTTGTTTATTGAGTAATTATTAAATATTTTAATAATTGTTTAAAAATTAATAAGAATTTTTATTTGAAGAAATATAACTCTCTTTTTTTAAAATAAAATTGGTTACTCAATTTGTATACAAATAAATTCTTTCTATTAATTATTCAATAATCATTATAAATCTTCTATCATATATGAATAGGAAAATACTTAGGTAGATCTGATTTATGACCCCATTTATAGACTCTGTTATGTAAATTAAATGTTATGAAATTTATAACATTAGTTAATGTAAATAAAATTTTATAAGATTTAATTTTAATCACAAAATTTATAGATAGAATTTAAAATTAAATTTATGATAATATTTTTCATATAGGTAAAACCTGTTGAGATTCTCTTTGTTTTTTTTTTCCATATAGGTAAAACCTGTTGAGATTCTCTTTGTTTTTTCTAGGGAAAATCGCCAAAATAGTAAGGTAAAAACGTGTTGAGATTCTCTCTGTTTTTTCTAGGAAAAATCGTCAAAATAGTACCTCAACTTTTGCACTTTAGCCATAATAGTCCCTCAACTTTTTTTTAGCCAGAATAGTCCTTCAACTTTTTTTTTAGCCAGAATAGTCCTTTAACTTTTATTTTTTAGCCAAAAAAGTCCCTTTTATAGTGTAGTCACCATAATTTTTTTTATTTTATTTTTATAAATTTCACATGAAATGACTATTTTGGTTAAAAAATAAAAGTTAGAGGACCATTTTGGCTATAAAAAAAGTTAAGGGACTATTTTGGCTAAAGTGCAAAAGTTGAGGGACTATTTCAGCGATTTTCCCTTTTTTCTAATAACTCCTATAATATGGGGGGGAAAAAAAAACTCTAGTAGCCTAGGCCCTAAAATCGACACGTGATTCACGTGAATGCGAATGCTGCATGAATGGGACATATATGGTGCATAAATAGCGGCAACAAGTCAACAACTCTAATAAAGGAAAATTGCGTGCTGACCTGCCGGGAGAGTTTTTTCAGTAGGTATAATCATTTTGCAATACGAAGGAAGAATAATCATTTTTTTTTTTTTTTTTTTTACAAAGATTACTTGTAAATGTATCAAAATCTTCATCATCTTCCAAAAAGAGTTATTGGATTAAACAAACTTCTTAAAGAAGACAAGCAGATGACGATGCATCAAAGAAAGAAAGACGTTTGATGCCCATCTGAATTGGTCATCATTCCTTCTCCTCCTTTTGGCTATTGGTGGAATTGAGGCTGGATTTCATTCTTAGATTAAGGATATACCGTACAACTGAAACTTTCCTAGTATTAAAAATCTACACATATACAATTAGAATTAGTTAACAGAAGTAGTTCTCAACAATTTGTTAGGATTCACAAATTGCATTTGAAATTCGGATAAATTTACGCATTTTGCTTTTGCCTTCAAATCGATTTCCTAACCTCGTTAAAACCGATTACTAAGATCAGTCTGCATTGTGGGGTAATTGCACAGAGAGGGGTTCGATGAAAAATTTCACCTTATAAAAGTGGTTTTGGTTCAGGTAAATGCTAATATATACACTATTCAAAAGTAAGTTTTAATGATACACCGACAAACAATTTTTAATATTCAATAATTGAATTAAGATAAACTTGTAAGGTTGATACTTAACCATATTTATAGTTGAAATCTAATCCACATCTACTTCGTACCATTAATACTTCAACATTAAGATATTCGCTTAATTGATTTGATTATGGTAGTTATATTTTGAAAGATAACAATGCTTTGCTTTACTGATTCCCGACATAAAATTTTGTACTACCAACCAAATCCTTTCGAGTTTCGAATGACTTATTCAGCTTTTTGTGGCCGATCTCTAATTATCTTTCGAAGTAAATAATTGTGGGTAATTCATAAGCATCATGTAATTGTACAATAGTACGATTTAAGTAATTTAATGTGGATTACCGTACACATTACACAGGAAGAATGTTGATAGGAGGCGGCTAGTATTTTAGGCCTCTGAAGAAATATGGATCTCAATGTTTAAACAACGTTGACGAAAAATTTAGTATTAGGCTTTAATTAACCTCTATATATATAACTTTGGGAAATATTTAGATAGATTTGATCTTTAATCTCACTTATAAATTTTTTGATATAAATTAAATATTATAAAATTTATCTCTTAACCTGACATAAATTGATATAAAATTTTATAAAATTTAATTTAATCGTAAAAATTTATGAATAAAATTAAAAATTAAATTTATGATAATATTTTTTACTAACCTTTATAGCAGTAGCTGCAGCAAATAGTATGGGAGTTAGATGAGAGATTAATCAAAGTGATCACCTCTTACCCCCCTACGCGCAAAGAAGGGGAAGCAAGGGCAGACTCCAGGTTATGCTCGCCACAAAATCCCCAATCCTTTGCTTGCTATATCAAAAACTTCTTCATTTTTCTCTCTAATTTTTTTTTTTTTTTTTGTCTCTTCATTCTCTCTAAGATTTTTCTAATATTATTTACCACAACAAATGATGATTTTATTATTATTATTTTTTTAATACAAACCATCACCTGCAACACTTTTTTTTTTCTTTTCTCATGAGATTTGTTCCTTAAAAATTTTACCTTCCCTAAAGAGGTGTGAGTTTTAGTCTTTTCTTAAAAAAATGAATGTTTTTTTTTTTTCATCGTTTGTTTGTTAGATTGATGCAGATGAAAAGTTTAGTCAAAACGGATATGTCTCACTATATTTGTTTTTGTATTTTATGTCAAAAGTTTAATAACATATCCAAAACTGGTCAGATTTAGTAATAAATCTAAATTTTTTATAGATTTAGTAAATTTATTTATCATATTACATTTTAATTAATTATAATGACTATTTTTTTAATTAATAAAATTTGATTATAAAAAAAAAAAAGTACATGTGTATATCAATATTTAAAAAAAAAATTACTATGACAATAGTTTATGCCCTCTTTACCTTTACCTACTCAGAAGTTTGCTTTGGAGTTATTTCACTCGTAACAAAAACGCGATTGACCGGAAAAATTGGTGGACTGAGGAAGCAGTGGAGGCAACAACAATGGGTGGACCGATGGCCGCCAGGTGAAGGACAGCCATTGACGTTTGATTTGACCCGACTGCAGAAATGAGATTATTATATTTATGCACCTAAAGCTGATACTATCTTCACAAAAAATATGGAGTTTTTATTTCACGTGATAAAATGCTTTCCTACCAACTTCTGCCATCAAAATCTGCAATAAATATTTGCCCAATTCCCTCCTCAGAAGGGTTGCAACTTGCAATCTATTTATGAGGCAAGAGAAAATTGTTTTCAATCTAGTACTACTATAATTTTGTGTTCAATTTTAAATTATGCACATTTAATATTTATTTCGTACAATTACAGCTTGAAATTTGTTTGACATCAATAAAAAGGAAAGAAAAGGAAAGGTGAAATCTTTTATCTAAACATAGTGGCCAGCCTGGTAAGGTATGGGAAATTTTTATTGGAGATGAATTGCTTCTCAGTTGTCAGATCTGAATAATAATAATAGCGGAGTGGGTGGATAACATAGGAACTTTGTCATCATTCTCGTGAAGTCCACATTAGAAAACAATGATAAAAATTTTGAATTGCGTAACTTAGATAATAAAATATATATATATTTTATGATCTTTTGATTACAGGAATAACTGAAGGATATGAACGTAATAGCAATGTTTTGAAAATTAGACCGGCCATTGAATCAGTAGTCTATTCGGTCTGTAGTTTAACCGATTCGATCGGTTGAGCCTGCCGATTCACTAATTTAAGATTTTTTTTTTTATTTTTTTATCAAAATGTGATATAATTTAAAATAATCTAAAATATATTTATATAAAATCTAAAATAGAAGTGAAACACAATTTTTGGAAAATTATAGTTCTAATACCCAAAAATACTAATCAAATTTTTAATAAGAAAAGTGAAATTTATACAAAAATAAGTATAAAAAAGATGAAAAAAATAATAACTTAATAGTTTAGCCTTTGGTGTGTTCAATATTTTGCTATTTTGGAGTTTATTCACAATTTTTTAAATTTTTTTTTATTTAAATCATTTTTTATTCTGAAATTTTAAAAATTAATTTTTTACCGATTGCCAATTTTTTACCGGTTCTGTCTGTTTTTTGGACAGACCGAATATATAGTTAGACCGGACCGGTAGTTCTTTCGATTCACGGTCCGAAACCGATCGAACCGTCCGATTCGATTCGATTTTCAAAACACCGAGTAATAGAGATGGTTAAATAAAAAACAATAAAAATCTGAACCAGGTGGAGAACAAGGGATATTGTAAATGAAAAATATTTAAGTAAACTCGATTTTTGGCTAATTAGTTGGTCTTGTGATCAAAATTAAATTTTAAAATTTTTTATTTATATCAACTAATATTATAATTTTTTTAAAATTTAATTAACATCATAAAATTTACAAGTAAACTAAAGATCGAATCAATTTAAATCTTTGCTATCGTAAATAGTAGGCTACTCAACTACATCAGTCATCAGTACACGTAGCTTAAGTGTAGGGAGTTGAACATTGCATCAACAACTGAGACGGTGTTTGATGTCATCAACTTTTTGAGGTCCATTTTGATCCCTATCCCCAACAATGACTCCATTTCCACAACAAATCCTGTAACATTTAGAAACAATATATCGAAAAAACTATTTACTTTCTCCTAAACCTTTCTGCCTTTGGCAATAACCTGAGATTTCTTAACTTAGAGAGTGATATAACAAGAAAATCCTTCCTGGTTCGTGCATCCGTTAAGCTATGCATTCAACAGACCACCGATAAAACACCGGGGAAGTTCCTACACAGCTTCCCTCGTGCCAAAGGCATCATTGACACCAACGTGGCCGGCCATAACGCTGCAAATTACTATCTTCCGGAATTGAAAAACGTAAATCAAATAAAGTACAGACATAAATTGATCGTTAGTATTTAGTGGATTTCGATTTTAAATTCAAATCTCTCTTATTTAAGCAAATTAAGTTATTTAGTTAGAAATTTAAAATTCGTTCAATATGTGATACACAATTTTCTTATTATGATTATTGGGTAATTACTTGCATTTTAATAATTGTTTAAAAATTAATGAAAGACTTCTATTTAAATAAAATACGACTCTCAATTTATAATAAGTGGACTATTCTATATACATAATTCCCTCTCATAAATAGTGTTTAGGTTCTGATAGGCTGACCAATTACGTTTTTTGACAGTCTCCGGAGGGCCGCCGCCATTTCTCTCAGTCTTCCAGCAAAGGAGGTTCAATCCATCGTGGACAGCGGCGGTTCAGGTTAATACTAATTTTTGTTCGGACTTTTGCTCAAAATAAAAAAAAAAAAAAAGGAGGGCCGAGAACATTTCGATGTGGACTCTTTTTAGTAGACTGTGGTTTGGGCCTTCTCAATAGAAATATAGTGTATTATCTGTCCCATTGTACTCATGCAGGCCTACAGCGTTCGACCACGTTTCAAGGAATTTCAAGGAAACAACATATATTGTTTGGAGGGGGTTAATTTCATTTTATCCCTTTTCCGTTTAAGATCATTATTAATTCACTTTCAAATGTTATTTTTTATACACTTTAATCCTTCTACTAAATTCAACTTAATATTGATGCTCTTTTTTTTGACAAAAATACTTTTATAACTTTGACTAAATAAAAAGGTATCTTTCTACAAATCTCACCCTTTCTTTTTTCTTATCACATTTTTACTCTCATTTTGTTGCATGATTAAACAATTTTCATGTTGCTTCACCACATCTCAAAATTCATCAAGTTTATTTATGGAAAAAAAATAAGACATTTTGAGTGTCATGAAAAAATTTGTCCACACTCAAATAATTTGAGTATAAAAAGGCCATTTTAGTTGAAAATTCTAACAACGTTAGATTAGTATATTAGTCTAGAGATTTTAGTACATAAAAAATAGCATTAGAGATTAAAATAATAGTGACTCTAAATGTGAACGGGTAAAGTAAAATTAACCCATAAATTTTATTGTTTGTGTAAAATATGGAGGGAAAAAATCTTGAAATAAGAAATGAATTAAAACGACCTCAAGGTTTTATGATATTTAATTATTGAATTTTGAAATAACCAATTTTTTTTATCTTATGTTTAAGGTCGGTGTTGTCAACTACTAATAAAAAATTTACTCCTATTTAGTGCGATAATGAAAAGTAGTGTGCCAATATCTTCACCTTTTTGGCCATAAATGTTACTACCTAAAAAAAAAAAAAAAAAGCAATAATCATAATTGCAGTCAATTTGAATTGCAATTACAATCAAATTTGAATTACACAAAACAACAAACACACACAATGAACATTAATTAGAAAATGGATAATCAAATGAAATGATGATCACACAACAATCTATCTTTCTTTAATAATGTTTCCGAAGAGCGCAAGCAGAGAGCACCACTAGGAATATTAGGAGAACAACGGTGGAGAATCCTGCAACCACGGCTGTACTAGTTTTCTGGCAGAAATCAGTGAACTGCTGACATACTGCAAGCCAATTTGCACCTGAATTCCCTTCGTGAGCCAAGTACACTATGGCTGCTGACGCACCTGCTGCAGACGTAGCCAGAGTCACTGCCAACTGCATGCATGCATCAGTCAAATAAGATATGCACGAATTTATTAGACGACTAAAACACGACGACATGAATATGGTTGAATGAGTATAGGTTTTCAAGACTCAAAGACGGATTGTAAATTGACATTTGTGTGGCACTAGAAACTGGTTTTGGCTTTATCAGTTAGAATATGATTTTCCTTAATTTATATATATATCATCCATAGACAAATCAAGACATGGATATATAGCATATATAGGAGATGCTTACCGTGTCGAAGATGATTAATAGGAGCCTTGGTGCTAGTGCATGTGGACGAGCAATGCAGACAATAGAGAAGGGTATGGAAAGAACAAGGTAACCAGAAACTAGAGCCATAGCAATCACAAAGAACCTGTGGAATTCAAATATTGAATGGATGATTGCATATATATGGCTAATATAAACAATCGGTGCACGTACACTAAACGACTAAAATACGACAGCCAATATGACTGAACAAGAATAGGTGTCAAAAATCTTGCATGAGATAAATTGACACGTAATTCTTACGTGTAGATATTGCCTCCGCTGCGTGTTTGGCTTTTGCATAATATTTTCCTTAAATAATTTGGATATTAACAACTGAAATGATTGGGTTTTATTAAAGGACTTACGTGAAAGTTGGGAGATCATCATAGCTGGCTTGGAATTGGAAGAATTGAGTGAAGAATGGAAGAGTTTGTTCGGTGGTTCCCATAGTAGCAGTAGCAGCTAAAGCGGCTGCAGCAGCACTTATTCTGAGAATGAGGTCGAATATAGCAATGCCCTTTTTGTATCCAGCTCCCTTTGCATACTCAGCTGGACCTGATCCTCCCAAAAGTGGCGCTTTTCCTTTCCTTTCTCTGCTTGTTTCAGGAATATCAATCTTGGTTGACCCGTTTTTCTCCATTTCTCTGATGATATTACTAGAGAATTTTTGACTAATACAAGAATACCTGACAAAGAAAGGAGAGATTATTAAAGAGCCCAAAAACCTTTGTACTTGTTGCAAGTTGATGAGAATCGCAAGAGAAGCCAACCCTTTATATACAGATGGGCATTGGATTTTGAACAACTTTTCAAAACTGGGCTTATAAAATTGGGAGGCCAGAATACACAACCTTATTTGTGATACATTTAATTAACTTATTAATGGAGCAAGAAGAGTGGTTGTTAAACTTTTTAATTCTCATGTGATTGAATTTTAAAGGAATAGCTTATGATGGGGTAGCTGAACTAGCCAAAATGATGGCATGTCTATACTAATTTAAGTAACAACAGTGTCTTTTATCGATAGGAAATTGGAATCCTTAAATTTTTGGAGTCGTCAATGGAATAGCCTCCTCAACCTGTATGTGCTTTTTCAAAAGCTTTAGTTAGCGGATTAGCATAATATTTATGCAAGAATTATGAAGTCGTACATGGTCCACTAATTTATTCGTTTTGTTAATTACCTTTATAGTAGTATATATTTAGTATTAGAATCGGAGTGGGAGGGGTATAATATGAATGGATAATGGATATTTTGTAGAAACTAAAGACCTTTTCTTTTAAAAAATTGCTACTTTGTTTGCATGATTAGTCAACTAAACAACGACCTTCTCCCCTAATCCATTATGAAGGAGTCCTTATTCGTCTTCCCCTTAAACCTCTTGGCTCCTTAGTTCTGGTACACCATTTTTTATAGAGAACTTAAAATAGAAAAAAGAATTCCTTGTTTTCCAAGTGATCAATCTTGTTTTCTGACAATCAGATTCAATATTCGATAACCATCCAACAATCTTTTCGTCGGATTTTCATTTGAAACCTTATTCATACCTATTCAAAATTTCTTTCTTGATCCTATAAAATAATAATTTATTTTATTTATAACCCTCTCTCTTCCAAAAAATTCTTAAAGGGACCTAAAGTGATGTACATTAACATAAACCATGAGTCCAAGACACAGTGGCATGTACCAAGTCCAACCAAGAATGACCCTCCAAACCCCCCGCTCTACCCATATCTCTCTCTCTCATATGAATCCAACATGATTGATAGAAGATAAAAATGATAAATAGCGAATTATACTTGTAATGATTAACGAAGTCCATCGTTCATTTGCATAACCAAAACATGAGCTTGAAACAGACCGAAAAAGCCACTAAAACAAAAGGCAACTCCAAGGTTGCCTAAATCAAAATTAAGATTAACAGCCTATCATAGAAAAGTTACTAGGACTGCAATCTCCACCCACGCTCAGCCAGTGCTTTTATCACTTGGCCAGCTGCCTCCTCAGTATCACTAAGTGGAGTATACTTCCATCTTTGAGACATCTGGGCAACAAAATAACAAGACAAAACTTTAGTATTTACCTGATCACCATCAATAGATGATTGCGAAAAAACAGAATGCTATCAAAACAGTAAAGTTCATCGGATGTGCTTTATTTAATAACTCATCTTCTCCCATATATTTTTTGTAAGTGTCAAATAATATCCTCTGCTGTTTGTGTTCTTGTGCTAACAGGTGATAGACAACATGGCAGTCTGTATTGTGGTATTGACTCCCAGAGCACATCAATGATGATTAATAAATGTTTAGTTCAAGTTCCCATCTAAAGATAATTCCCAAATTGCATAAACAAAATGGATTCATGTTATACTCACAGACAAACCATGGAATGAGGCTAGAGCAAATTATTACTCACATTTTCTTCCCCAGTAAATGGTCGAACTACTCCTCGATCTCGCAGAGATTTGTGAAAGTCTGCAAATTTCCACCTACATCGCTCTGCCCCAATCACATATACAGGCTTCCTGCAGCCAAAAGCCTTAGACAAGAAACAAATGCAAAATCTATAACAAACCTAAAGGACCTAAAAATTCATAATTGCTGACATACCCCGTACTGCAAGCCTCACTTAACATACTAACAGAATCAGCTGTAATGACGAATGCATCACCCCAAGCAAGATGTCCCATATGCGGATTTGGGTCTGATAAGTATATATCAGATTATTATTTGAAATGGGCATCATCTCCAAATTTAAAAGATTCAAATCCGTGTCAATAAAATCGGTGCAAAGTTACGAGCTAACGCAAGATTCAGTGCCATCTCAACAGATCTCCTGCTCTGATCAACTTCATTTGGCAGACCTTAAGTAGATATCATATTGGTATGCTAAAGGACTAGAACCCTTTCCTTGCTTTCTGGTTTAAATGGTGCAAAACAAGTAAAAGAGATTTGTGGGAGATGAAACACTATTCAACAGGTTTACATCTACTTAAATTTCTAGTAAAAGAGATTTGTGAGAGATGAAATTAAACACTATTCAACTGGACTTCAGTGCTTGACCCAACATCTATTTTCTGAGTTTCTCAAGTAGATGATCTTGTATCTTGAGATATTGAGAGATATGGGCAGTTTTGGATAGGTTGGCTTCTCTATCTTTAGTTTTATTATGTAGAACACACAAGCATGCCACTCAATTGTTGATTCACCATATCAATCATTAATCATTAGGAAGGCAAAGATTATAAGTGGTCTTAAGGGTACCTTCACCGTTCCAAATGTAAACTTTAGGATAATGTCCAAGTTCCCTCACCAGAATGTCTGATACCTGTTTGTTACAGCATTAACAGGCTTTGAAACCACCACGGTAAAGGAAAAGTCTGAACCCAGAAGTACACATACCTGCTTTGGAGTTCTACGAGAAAAAGATATTCTAAGGCTCCCACAAGTTGAGAGAACTTGCAGTAAAGAGGCAGTAAGCTGCTTAGCAAGATCTACCCCGTATCTGCAATGGCCTACAAAAATGATATCGTGAAAACATACTATATGGTGTTTTTATATGAATATATGATATCCAAAGAACAAAAAGGAACTTAGCATGCTATTTTATTCAATAGCTTAAAATTAGGCTTGTTTTTAAGTTACAAGTTTATTTTCCATTGCAGAAACAGGAATCCTTTATCTTTTTTTTAGATGTGTATAAGAGACAGCATAGTACAGAGACGATTTTCTCTCCCACTCTTCATTAAGGGCCCCCCCCCTCTCTCTCTCTCTCTATACACTAATTAAACCTCAATAACTTTTCCTTAAGCCAATCTACGAAACCAAAGTATCCATTTCTACATATATTATCATCTAATTATGCAGAACTGCTGTGTCTATGGGTACAATAATATCATGGTTTTCCCTTTTACCTTTTTCCTTTATCTAACTGTAGTTTCCTTCCGATTAAAAAGATCAAATCTTATTTTAAATAAAAGCATCAACCTATGAATGAATAGTGCTTCAAACTTCTAACCACTTCAGACCTACAAGTCAGAAAATCCACTGTCAATGTAAACAGAAAAGAGTCATTCTTTAATTAAATTTATTATAACAGATTATCCATACCTGTTCCGATGACAAAGCTAAACAAGCTCACTTGTAACCAAATAGTGGCTCTTAAGTGAAATGAATTGTTTTTTTTATCATGCTACAGATAAAGATAGGAAAAGACAGGACTTTGGAAAGATCAAGTCAATGTATAATGTTTAGAGACTAGATAACCCTCTAGTCAAGACATAATATTGAGCAAGAGAACATCCATAATCCATAATATGGCTATACTTAATTATGTAAACAACAGGACGGATGTACTACAAGCAAGGGTTTAGGCATCAAGTTACTTGTGGGCCCTCCAATGCTATTAGGTTGACTACAAGTAAGGGTTTAGGCAAAGCAGCAAACTCGTGATGCCAGAAATATGCAGCTGTCTGCAGTGCAGTAGAATCAGCCTGATGAAGGCTGCCTACAGTGAGTACCTGACATTTAATTATGCAATTGTGTAAGAGTCAAAGAACAACTCAAAAAACTGCATAGAGAATTTCATGTTATAAAACCAATCCAGTTTGGAGATCTTATCAAGCAAATACCACTTTTCTATCAGGGGGTTCACGAGGTGTTATCCACCTTCGAAGAAACCAGGGAATCTGTTGCTGCCCCTCAGGTGTCAATGGATAATAATCATGACGAGGTGTGATCACTAAATCGAACCTATTTAGTTTTGACCGGGGATGTTGGATCTGAAAGCATGATATAATATGAGATTTTTTTAAAGTAATGTAGCAGTAATGTCCACTGCCTCAGTTTGTAAACCACCTTAACAAAATATGAAAAGAAACAAATGCGGATTGAATACGAGACAATCAAGTTACACTAGGTATGCCAACCCTACTTTGGCCACATGGATTAGGACACAACTATAAAGAAGAGACTTTTAAAGATTTCCAGAGCCTTCTCGAACCTGAACAACAAAAACATTTTCTGGAGCTAGCCGTTTTATGGAACTAGCAACAGAAATAGTATCCCAGCCTGATGCAACCACCAATGTAGGGCCATCCCTAGAAATTTGAAATTGTAATTACTAGAAAATTAGATAGAACATCAATATGAAATCAAGTTCGCAGGAATGAATCTTTATTTTCTGAAAATCGTATGGATGGTTTTCAAAGCCTAGAAGAGAAAGCCCTAGCTTAAGTCAACTATAAAATTTGATATGTAACTGCCGAGATCAATTCAATACACCACGACCGTGAGTTTATTGATAGAGGTATAAGTTTAGCTAGATACTGAATGACACAAAAAAATAGAACCACGAGGATGAATTCCACTAAACAAATCAACTTGTTCTCCATTAAGCCATGAAGGAGCTGCATATTCTACCCGAGAAGGCTACTACGGAAAAGGAGTGAACTGAAAGAAAATAGATATAGAATACAATCTCGCAACCAAAAGAAAAGATAAAGGAAGAGCATAAATGCATACTTGTCAAATGTTTCGCGGGCCAATTTGGCAATAAAATGAGCTTCAGCCTCTACAATTCCAGAAAATCCTGCACAATGAATAGTTACAATATTCAAAAAGCAAGGGGGGAATCAATTGATGAAGCAAGAATAGAGGTGATTGTACCTTGACATTCCACTGGGGGTGGTCCCACAAGGATTCCTTTGATTACATAATGAAGCTTTTTGTGAAGGGAAAGCGGCAACCACCGGAGCCCATTATTTATTATTCCTCCACTAGGTCTAGTAACCCGCTGCAAATGAAATAAAATCAAACTTTTGATGAATTTGAGAGGGTGGAAAACGGAAACCCATTTAAAAAAAAAAAAAAAAAAAAGTACTTACATAAAGAGTAAGAGAGAGGCCCAAGGCTCGAATCAATCCGATGGATTGATTCTGGCTGCACCGGCAATACCGTTGCCGATTACAATCGCTCTCCTGATTGCTGTTCTCATATGTGATACCAAATGGTGTGATAACTGACTAACTTTATATTTGGTGCATTTTATTAGTTTATGGTCGCCATTGGAAGCATTACAGACGATTCTAAGGGTTTTAGAGAGGGTTTAAGAAACGAACCCAGATTACGTTTTGGGACCTTTTAACCACGGCGGTGTATTTGGTAATTATAAATATTTAAATTAGAAATATTTATGAAAAGCCCAAAGTTCCACTCTCGCAACTCTCATCCCTCAATGAATTGAATGAATTTGTTCAGTCTATTCAACAACTAATTTATGTGTCCTCTATTGAGTTCGATGGTAGGGGATTTATAAAAACTGTACTAAATTAGAAATATATATAGGTGAACTACTCTCTTTTTAATATTTATTTATTTTTTTTAATCAAAACCAAATAAAATAAAATAAAAAATATCACAGCAGCTGCTTTGTTCTAGTAGTCAAAACATTTTTCTTTTCTTGCTTTTCTGTGTGAATGCCTTTAAATGCATTCATCAAGATTAGATTTTTGCTGATATTTGTAAGCCCTGTTTGATTTGATGATTGGCAGCTTCTGTTTGATTTCCACTACAATACCAATAACATGTGCTTTGAAGGTTTATACGGTACATGCTCGGATTGTACAATTCTCCTACTTTTAAGTATATTTGGCATCATTTTTAGGTTGCAATTAGTCTGATCTCGTAGGCTACCACAACTATTAAAATTCCGGTTGATGTTTTCATGGCCTTGAACAGAAACAATTTTACACCATACAGACGGCAATTGCACATCAGATCCCGTTTGAAAGTCAGCCTCAGGACACCGATAGAGCTAATCAGTCTCCTCTTTCCAGTTTTCCTGGGTAAACAGCTCACATATTAGTTAGTACAGCTGAAAATGAATACTCCTAACTCCTGATGCTGTCTTGGGCACGCAAGCCATAATGCCAAATTCAGAAAATGACGTTGTACCCAATTCTTCTTGACTGTCTAACAATTGTATCTCGAAGGCACATGATCATATATACCTTGAAATTGAGAGTATCTGCAGACTTATCTTTCCCAAGGGAATCCCAAGAAGTATGGGTTGGATTAGCACAAAACCTTTGGTTAAAGTTCAATCCATTAGTCCTTAATAGACAGGACTGCAAGCATACTCTGCTCTTTCTTTTTTTCACAATAAGGGGGGGGCAGATCAATAGCAGGAAGAAGCAAGAAAGGGGAATAGTAAATGTTAAAAATTGACCTATCAATTCAACATAAAGAACAAAGACCCTTGGGTTTTGACCCATACTTGCCACTGAATTTATCAAGCTCATAATTCTCTAACTTGACA
The DNA here is from genome assembly GCA_025175665.1 of Cinchona pubescens. Classification (NCBI taxonomy): domain Eukaryota; kingdom Viridiplantae; phylum Streptophyta; class Magnoliopsida; order Gentianales; family Rubiaceae; genus Cinchona; species Cinchona pubescens. Next base: position 1,980,650 of record JANKKI010000254.1, on the reverse strand, counting down.
AATTCTACATGCTTTAGAAAATCACCGATGAAAGGATAACCAACTAGTCAGATATTCATAAGCATGACAGCTCTTGATTCTACAGGTTCAAAGAATCACTCTATATTATACAAAAACCCCATTTTGCTACAGGGTACCTGTCTAGTAGATATGGAATGGCATACCTTATATAAATACCATATGATGACCTCCATATTGCAATATACTATATTTCTATACCTTCAACAGGTTAAGTTTTGGGTAGACCATGCTGCCAGTATCCTTCTCGAGAAAAAATCTGAGCCTAAAACACTAGGCAACAGTTGGTTGCCGCCACAGCTATCGTTAGTACTAAGACATCAAGCCTCAATTGAATATATGATACACAAGGCTCGATTAAAAATGTGCAATTGCACAAAGTTTCTCAATCTAGCACAATCAGACTATAACTTGGATGCTGGTATTGATGTTTCAAACCTTTTCACAAATTGCCTCAGGCAAGTAAGCATGGGTTAACTAGACCCATTTTCTTCACCAGCTGAGGTGTTTAAGATTGACGATGGCGCTGTACTGAATCCATTAGCCATAATTGATCCAAAATGGACATCTCTAGGTGTAGAGATCCTTGTAGTGTCTGAGAATTGGACAGCTGGCTCTTCTGGAACCCACGTGTTGTGCGTGCAAGTCCTGCTGCTGCTCCTGCTCCCGCTCCCGCTCCCACTCCTGCTTTATAAGCTCCATGTGCCTTAAAGATGGCACGTCATCCTGGCAGTATTTGTGCCACATATTCCTGTATGCTACCTCCAGGCCTTGGACAAACTTTGATCCATCTAGATGAGGTGACTTGAGACATAAGGTCTCGAAGACCTGCTCTCAGGTTTTACAGAGCAGTAACATCAGTTGCCAACTGTACAGCCAGCTGCACATATTCATCTTCATTTTTGGCAACCAAGTGTGATAATCCTGCAAGGCAATAGCCATGAGGTAAATCAACGTTTTCCACATAAATCAACATATGATAAGTTTGAATTAGATACTAAAGAGGCCCATATAATCCCAGAGAAACAGTGACTAGCAGTAAATGCAGAATGAGGCACATAATTTCTCAACAAATAGATGTGATTCAGAAAAAAAATGAAAATATGCTTATCATCCTCATTTTCCTCCCCAATCTACAACTTCACACCACGATGCCATAAGAATCCACCATTCCCATCTTCTAATCCTTGGACCATATTCAAAGCATGTCATCTACTTGCTTCAAAACAATGTATATTTCCATAGCCTTCTTTCCTTTCCCCGGTTACTGTGGTTTAATCAGAATGAATTAATTTAAGATAATGAAACTGTATTTGAACAGAAACTGATAAGAATTGACTTACCTACAGTTTTTAGGAGGCTCACACCAACATTATGCGCATGAACTGAACCTCCCATCGTGACACATGGAACTCCCATGTAGAGAGATTCGCATGTGGTAGTAGTTCCAGCATAAGGATATGTATCCAAGCTACATAAACCAATGTATAAGATCAATCAGTTTCTCAGTCAGAAAAACCAAGTTCTACTTCCCAAGAGAGGAATGTCAGCACAAGTAAAAGTTTATCAACTTGCGGCTTGTTTGCAATAACAATTCCGAAATTGCTTATAAATCAATAGGCAGTTATAACTTTCTACTCTGGGATCGCTAACACATATATACTCCCATAAGAATGTAAAGTTTCACAGATCAATTTCTGCAAAGATGTCAGAATCACAAAGAAGAGTATCTCATTATAAAGATGAAATGATTTCAGAATAGTTAAAGCATCAAAGTGACTAGAGGATCCTATTTGCTCCCACCCTGCCATAATGCAGGGTTATAATAAGGTCACAACATACTCATAAGATTTGGCTAACCCTTCAGTAACAGCATAATCTAGTATGCCATTGAAATGATGCTTGATGAAACCTAGTGAAATTCGTTTCCTCTTTCTTTGTACTTTACAGGAAGAAGAAAAAAAAAAACCAACCTAATCGTCTCCCCATTTTCCTTAAGATTTTGTGATAGGGTATTGGCCGTGAGAGATGGCAGTCTTCAAGCAGGAAATAACAGAAACCATTCTACACAATCAATTGGTAGAGACTTTGTGGGAATACATGTATGTATAGATGCACTTTTGAGTAATTTATCTACCACTAAGACAAAGAATGAAACCATCCGGGGGGAGGGGGGCAACAGAATATGTAACAGTTGGATAGAAGGTGTTTCAGTATTTTGCCCACCTTTTTAATTTGATTACAGAAACTAGCACCAATATGGATTAATTAACTTGTATTAAAAGAAATGAGAAGCTAAAGTTGGTTTTTCAAAAGAATAACAAAGGGAGCAATTACCTTATGTCCATGAGAGAATACGTTTGCATATGATCATGATTCAAGAGAATTAGAGGCAAAAGATCAACACGTGTTGAATCCAACCCCAACTGCTCTAATGTTGAAAAAAATCGTTGTCTCACACTATCACAACAGAATGGCTTACACTTAACAACAAGCCGAATTCTTTGGAACCGCACATAGGATCCTTACCCAAACTTGCAGGACTTTTGGTGTAATCTGATGTTAAGAAAAAAATAAAATTAGCAATACAATCCCAGACTTTTAGCTCCTAATTGCATACCAAGATTACAATAGAAGTATGCTTGCTCAAACAGTAATCAATCAATTTACCTTTGCCAGATTGTTAAAACTACCAAAAGTAATGAAGCCATTGGACAGAGCAGGAGTGGGAGATACTGGCCCAGCTTCAGGAGAAGGAGTATAACAAAGAAAGCACTCTGGTAATCTAACCAACTCCTCAACATGTCTGCCATAGGATCAGTAATCAAAAGAAGATGCAAAATTTTACTAAGCTGTGCTTTCAAATGCTCACAAAAGTGAAGGAAAAAGACAAATCAATAACCTACTTCTGTTCTGTATCAGGCGGGTCAGCCAAGGCATCACTGATTCTGTAATCAATGGTGGGCAACCCTGTTGTATTTGGATAGCCAATCCAAGTCACCTACCACATAAGCATGTAAAAGTGTCAGAAAGTAATTAAACTGTCAAGAGGCAACAGCTCAAGTAACTCAGTTTTACTTCTTAGCAAGTCCATAATCAGTGAGGCTTATGGAACAGGAGCATGTGAAAATGGGAAGAGCTTGCCTAACAAGATACGATGTGAAAAAAATCGGAATAACTGAAACAAGGTAATCTTAGCAACCAAAAAATCTATACTGAGAGAGAGAGAGAGAGAGGGGGGGGAGAGATACCCTTGCAAGCACAAAATTTAAGAGGCAAAGTATATTCCTTATTATCTTTCTTCAACATCGAAGACGCAGAAAGCAAACCTCAAAATTTTTAACAGGTAGAATTGGGCAAGGCAATAGAAGAATTCATTGCATTTACTCAATTATGGCTAATGGGGATTCAGTTGTAGTGTTCTAGAGAGAACAGAAAACTCATATTTTTAACACCTCATTAATGATATTTAATCAGCTTATATGTGAAGAAATAATATGTGTCTTCAAGGTAACTTGCATTAAATCATCCATTCTCATCACAAAGCGGTAAGAAAACCTAAAAAGAAGAGGAAAAAAAATATTCTTTATTTAAAATGTAAACAGTCCCTACTTAGGGAGAACAACGCTTGGTTGGCTGGTTTGTTTGTGAAATGTAAACAGTGGATTTTTGGCTGATATACATACTCCAAAAACCAAATTATTGACAAAGATGTCGAACCATGGATCTTATCATCATCAGTATCCAGTATTCTACACAATCCTATTACTGTATAGGAGTCGAACTAATAGAGGACTGCGCAGCTCAAGGCTCTACCAGTTAGAAATATGCCAAAAACTCATGGAGAATTAAGGTAAATGTAATTCTTAGTCCCCTCTCGTTAAACCTGATCTCTAAGTGTTGGGGCAAGTCCAATCAATCTGAATTAAAGAGTTCTGTTGCAACATTAGAAACAACTTAATCTCTAGCTAAAAGTTCAATGAGTCGATATATCAATAAATTGGTTCTAAAGAGATTGCAAACAGAGACTGTGGGTGTATTCTTACTGTTCAAAGGATACGCTAATATAAGAAGTGCTGGACAGAGTATATAAAAGATGGCTATAAGGTAAGACTTTGCCTCAACGGTACCTGAACAGGTGCGGGCAGGCAGGCCATCATTCCCAATTTATTGTTTGCAGTATGACCAGTCAACTTAAGTTCAACCAATATATCAACCTTATCTGCTCTAACCATGCTGGCAACCTTTTTCTCATCGATCCCATATATATCTTTCCATATACCACCCTTTTTCAAGACCGTGTCTCTAAACCTATTAGTTTTTGCATCTGCCTGTGAAATTCAGAAGAAAACATCAAGGAGCCTCAATGCTTAAAAGAGCTATACTGCAGTTTCCCAAGGAATAGACAATCATAAAGTGCCATATACTTTACATATTATGGTCAAGAGGAACAACATACAATCACCAATAAGCACATGGCAACATTAATCTAAGAAAATGCCAGAGATCACAAAAACGTGGGTAAGACAGTTTGTAGTCATGGTACCTTTACAACTGCCGAATAAACCACAACCTTGTAATTTGCATAGTCATGATAGACAAGGGGAGCTTCAATGAAATAAGACACAGAATGGGTAAAATAATCAGGAGACACATATCCAATAGTAAGCGACCTCTCTGGATCTTTAGGGTTGTCCATGCATGAGGTGTACTGTGGATATAACCTCATGAAGCGCCTGCCCCACTCCCTGCATGTACAAATTACAAACAAGAAAAGGCCTCAAAGGAATTTAAATCTCAAGTTGCTATCTGATTAGCTCATAAAGAGTTTGGAAAAATAATTAAAATTTTAAAAATACGGATTTTTTAAAAAAGAAGAAGAAGAAGTTAGTTTGGCAATGTAATGGACATGTAGCAAACATTAAAGCCAATGGGTATGATGCATTCCAAAAAAATATTTCCAATTAACTAGGTGAAGGCCTTCATAATATCTTCCAATTCTCGTGTTGATGCAAACACGGGAATTGGACAATTAGAAGAGATTCGCTCATAATTATATGCTTAAGAAAGTCATTCTGCAAGGCTCAGCCAATCTGTTTAAGGTATATACTGTTTTCACCATTGCGTCTGAATGAGGTTCGCCAAGTGTCCAATAACAATGTTTACCAAATAATCTTGCCATATTCCGACCAGACATCAATTTGTGACCAGATGGCAGATGTTACAATCAAATATCCAACTCTGTCTAAGTTCCACCAATCATCATTTATTTTGTAATCTTCTTCCAGCCCAAGAAGAACAGCTTGCATTTATTTTGTGATTTTCCTCCAACACGAAAAACAGCTTGCAATTAGGTTAAATATAACACATGAATCGTATGAAATCGCCAGAAGTTCTTCAGTGATAGATCATAGAAGTACAGTGGATACTGATCTCATCGAAGTAAATAAAAATCCCTAAGACAAGCCAGGCACTGGGAACCTTGAAGTTATAGACATTCGAGGGTTTAAATCTGATGAAAAATAATTTTTCTCAGTACTCTGTAGACGCAATCTAGTCTATAGGATATTTTATAGGATGCGCTGGAAAAAAAAAAGGCCAAAAACTAGAAAAGGAAAAGGGAATAGTTAGAGTTAATTTGGACAAAGATTTCTATCCTGCTAAAACATCATGCAAGATTTAAACTTGAAACATGATAATTATTATCGCATAGAAAAGATGCTGAAATCATCTATGCCACCTTAGGTCATGCTTTCTATTCAAAGAACTCTCTTAAAAGCACCTGGGCAACCCATATGCATGCAGTACTGCAGCTAATAACTAAAGAAAAAGAAGAAAACACATATATATGGTTGCATACTCGACCTGTGAGCCTCGTATAATTTATCATCAGCTCCCTCATTTATGTAGTTCATTGCAAGCAACCGATTCTGTAACAAAGAAAAAAGTTCAGATACAAATCGTGGAGAGAAGATCAATGAACCACCGAACCAGACAAACTAAATAGAATTTCATTGTTAAACAAATAAAGAAGAGAAGAAGAGAAGAAGAGAGATGGGGGGGACCGGGAAACCATTGCATGATGTAAGATTACAGTTATAGCTGACAAGAACTTCATGGTTTCAGACAAGAAGAAACAATACCTGGCCAGCATTACGAGAATCAGGATCGATTTTAAGACACCGCTCATATGCTTCAATAGCCAGAGATATGCAATATGCCAGCATCTCTATAAAGAACGCCTACAACCAAGAACAAAGTAATATATTATGATATAAACAGTCAGCAGCAAGTTTATCAACGGAAGCAAAGAAAAAAGCTCTAAAAACCATGCATTAGTCTTCTTATACAACACTACAACATGGGAGATGACAAGCACAGCTTCTTTGAAGAAAATTGAGAATGGTAAAATAAGGCAAGGACGCCTATTCAAATGCATTGAGAGTGCAACGAACTGACAAAAGTTCTTCAATTCACACGCTTGGCATGATATAAATACGTATGCCTGAAAAATGTAAGCCACGTCCATTTACAAGAGAAGAATAAATGGATGAGAATTCTCTCGTCAATAAACTAGCCTTGCAGCAACTAGCACTTCAAAACAAATATTTGTCCTCTTTTGTCACTTTTTGCATATACGACTTAAAGGAAAACTAGATTCAGAAAGAAATGACACAAAGATAGTTGAGACAACTAAGAAATATATGTCATTGAGTATGTATCTTTATGAAAAAAATTTGTACACAAACACATGCATTATACATGGGGGAGGGAGGGGGAGAGAGAGAGAGAGAGAGAGTTAAAGGGAGAGTTGGGAGGGAAATAAGTACCTAGATTATTATATGCTTCTGCATATGTAGGGTTTGCAACAATGGCTTTCTCAATCATGCTTGCAGCTGCATCCATTTTACCCTATAGGTAACCATGAATAAAAATGATCATCTGGCAAACATTTGCCCACTCAACATTAGGTTAATCGTCATAGCTAATGAACCTGGACAGTGTAAACTACTCCAAGATTGTTCAATGACTGCGAGAAGTTTGGTTTGATTGACAAAGCCATCTGCAAAATGAGTAAGAAAAGTTCTGTAAATGAACAGATAGCAAATCCATAGTTAATACATATAAACCAAGCACAAAACCTGGTAGCATTCCACAGCTTTATCAAGGTTGTCCCGGTCCTTGTATATCACCCCTAAATTGTTGCATGCCTCTGCACAATGAGGGTTGCAGAAGTGGAAGGCAAGCTCATAAAATACAACCGCCTGCACAATAAATTTCTATTACGCAATACTCATGATACTGAGCTTAAGATACAAAAAAATGAAGAGAAAACCTAAAAGATAAAAGGGCAGAAATGTACAAAATAATAAGGACATACACAGGATGAATTAGAACTTTTACAAGAAGTGGTAGACTTCCACATATTTGAACTTGCAGAAAGCAAAATATCAAGAGAAATTGCATGTCAGAGAGACAAAAATTGCAAGCACATAAGATTCATCACCTAACTACCATGTCAAAACTTTTTCTAAATGGAAAGGAAATACATATTACCATGTCAAACTTAAGCATTTCATGTGTATAAGCAACCCCGAGATTGTACATGGCATCAGCATAGTGCCAATTGTAATATAGTGCCTTCTTGTAATATGCCACACCTTGATTGATGTCTCCCTCCAATTTAACCTGGAAGGAAGTATGGTGACTCATCAATCAAATAATAAACAAGATAACATCCCAGAGTTACAAAAAGAGTTTACACAAAATTAACAATACTCCCATTCCCTATTTATAAACAGTAATCTCTGTCAAGCACAGCTCCAATTATCTCCAATTATTAAATCCTTTATCGTCCATACATGATGATGCCAGAAAATTTTCTAATGGGACAAACAAGAATCACATCATATGCTCTGTAGATAGAAAACTGGAACTTGAATTTATTGTTGCAGTACCGCGGTTTAGCACTTTTCAACCCTAACTGTTGTTTCCTTGTTAGTTGAGACTACTGTAGTCAAGTTCTTAAATTCATATTTCTATCAGTGAATGGTTATTCATATTTTTATGATTGAAATAAATTTGCCTCTTCTTCTGAGTTCTTCTCAAATAAGGTTAGAGTTTGAGCTACAACAACAATTCCATGTCCTATCTTGTTTTTGACCAAAAACCTAAGCAAGCTAAGAATGAATCAGGACAACTAATTGCAACTTTAAGATCAGACCACCCTCAAGGCAAGACAACAGCATGAAGATAAGGATGCTAAACAAATTCTAAGCCAGTAGGACTAAAACCATGATACTTCTGTGCACTTTCAAATCAACTAATTGAGGATCATATAACAGTAAAGATATCTAATCACCTTTGTGCCTAAATCAGTCAAGGCAATCGCCATGTTATTTTTAGCAATCTCAAAGTTTGGAGACACGGCCAAACACCTGAAACATCAAAAAAACCATATGGAATTAGATGCAGATATCCGCTAGCCTGCATTTTAAGGAGAAATAGGAAAGCAAAGGAAAGGAAAGATGATTCAAATCATGGCTGGAACCTCTCATAACAGGCAATTGCTGACTCCAGATCTCCTCGGTTTTTGTAGATGACACCCATGTTGCAATATGCTTCAGCATACATAGGCCTCTCCAGTGCAGCCTTCTCATAGCAATTAAGGGCCACATCATATTGCATCATTTCAGAATAGACAACACCAAGATTATAGTAAGCAGGCTGCGACAATAGACCAATATGTTATCTATGAAAAAACAAGAGTAGCCCGGTATTAAGACAGCAGGAGTGAGAAAAAATGAAATTACAGCATAATGTGGATCTATTTTGACAGCCTCGTAATACTTCTGAATTCCCTCCTGAGTGTTACCAGCAAGCTTTAAGCTTGTCCCAAGATCGGTTAGTACAATTGCAAGGCATTCTGCTGCTGGTTTGTATGAAGGATCAGCCGTTAGAGCTTTCTGATATGACTGCGTAAAAGATATTCCAATATATATTACATGCAAGAGAGGAATTTAGCCACAAGTCAGGTGAAATTCCAAATAAGCTCACTGCAACCAGTAATGGAAAATTTGACATGACACTACACTAGAGCATCAGACACGAAGCAAATAGAAAGACACTCAAGAAATGCACAAAAGATGGCAAGCACGACTAGAAAAGTAATCTGCAGCTGCAAATTGTCAATCCACAACCCTAGAGTCGCACTTTACTTTCCCAAAAAATTAGATGGAGCTTACATATTCCATTCACACTGGTATACAAGTTATGAAACTTTTTGGAGTTTACACTTAATGATCCTCAAGTTTGGATTCATAGACCTGTTCTTGCTTGTTTAAAAGAAGTTTATTCCAACTTTTCTAAACTAAAAGCTGCTTTTCTGTGAGCTCTTTTACTTGGCTTTCAATTTTTTATACTAAAAGAAGTCATTGAAAAAGCACAATTAATTTGGACCACTTTTTCTAATCAATATTTTATGCCAAAAAATATTTTTTTCAACAGCTGTATATCCTGTTCTCATTTGCTTTATTAAACTTTCTTAAAGATGTGTATTCCTCTGGGGGAAAAAAAAAAAGGCTGTTTAAAGAATGTAACAGGATATTTGTCCTAAAGGGTCAAGAAAATAATCTTGAAGAGGTTTCAAGAAACTAACTTTTTCCTGCTTTTAAAAATAACATCTTGAAACACATTTTCGCTTATTTAAAAAAAAAAAAAATTAAAAAAAAGGAAGCTTTGTTTCACTAGGAGGGATGTGGGCTGCATGAATCCTTCTAAGCCATTGCCCTCTAAAATGTACCAGATCTTCATTAATTCCTATAACCGCCATATCTTTTAATGCCCTCAAAATGCCAAAAAAAAAAAAAAATACCTGAACATGGTACAGCAAATGGAACAGGCAAGTGTAATTTATATCTTAAGATTCTACTCAACTGTAATGGGATAATTAAATTAATTGTTTCAGACACTTATGTAAATTGCCCAGAAGAAGTTCCATCTTTATTCCTGAGATTATTGTTGCATGAGTTAATATCCTAATATGTCCAGATGAGGATAGATAAGAACAAGAAGCTATGGCAATAACAATTTGAACTTTCTTTCTGTTTTTCCTTCTACTACCAAAAATTAAGTGTACATACACCCGAATCCATTTATTTTATAATTACCATAAGTAGACCAGATCCAAGTTTGACAGGGGTAACCATACAGCTAAGGGCTAGAGATACAAACACATGCATTCATGTTTTTACAGACAGGGCAGGAAAAAATTTTCAATACCCTGGCTTGAGTAGGAGGGAAATTCAATTCTCTGAGCATAGAAGCCATGGTTATGGTCATACAATGGGAAATACCGAAAAGATAAGGTGGATTTCAGCAGTGTAAAACAAAAGCAGCAACATATCAGAAGTGAATAAGGCAAGGGTAATTAAAACATAAACCAAATTTTGCGCATACAAGAAACAAATAATGCTTGCAAGCATACCTCAGCAGCCTCCACAAGGTTAAGAGACATTGAGATTGTATAAAATTCCACAATGAGTGAGAGCACATGAATTTTGCGGATCTAGTCTGATGGCTTCAGTAAAGCTCTCAAAAGCAAGCCTTCCCATATTCTGCATCTGAAGACAGATTCCTTTGCCAATGTGTGCTTCAACATTTTCACTATCCTTCTCCAAGACACTCTCATAGATCCCAAGTGCATCAACAAACTTGTTTCTGGAGCGGAGGATATTGGCATAAGAAAGAGCATCCTTCCCTTCAAAAAGTTTTCTTTGCTGGACTAATGCTAACTGGAGAGCCTCCTGAACCATTAGAAGGATGCGCTCCATTTAAGAAACCATTCTCACCAGTCAAATCCCTTTCTTTCACATTGCCATTATCCTTATCCATCCACGCCATCTAACTCTGCTTCAAAACCCACTTTCCTAAATCAAAATAATCACAAAGAAAGTTACTCATATAAAAAGAAGATTCAATAATTACACCAAGAGACACAATATAACTTCAAATAAACATAAACCCTACTCATTAATAAAGTTACCCTTTTTTTTTTTTGGGGGGGCCTGGGTGTTTGAGGAGTGGGGGGTTCGGAAGTATGATAGACCAAATTTACATCTTATTATTCCTTAAAATTACATTTTTTGTCAACTGAAGGTTGAAATAAATTTGGACGTGTAAAATTGCTACAAAGGAATCATCTTGAGATCGGCAAGATATAGGAAACTGTTATCAGAATTAAAAATCAAATTATATTGAAAAGGAGTGAACTGAAGCACAGACATAAAAGTGGAGTAATTCACAACAAAATATTCTCTTACTGGAAGAATCTGCAGTTCAGTACGAAATCTAACAATCATCCAAATTGCCTATTTTCAAAACCCTAAAACTAAAACAATGTAGTTAAATTTATCTTGTCTTGAACAATTTGAACAGTAAAACTACTTTTTCCTACCAAAAAATCAGCCCTTTTAACGCAAGAAACTAATCCATCATTACCCCCATTAAACGACAAAGAAAGCCCTAATAACTGACGTGTCACCCTCTCACCGACATTACTGCTTCTAAACCCATATCTTTTATAAACCCTATAACATAAATCTGATCAAATTAAACAAGAAACAAAAAACCCGCATTAATCTTTGTAATCCGATCAATAACACAAACAATTCAACTCAATAAAACAGGAAAACAGGACTATTATTAACAGAAAAAACTCTTACTTTCAAGAAGCAGCTTCGCGGCTATACCTTCAACCAGTGACACATAGTTGACTGTTGGTCTGCGTGTTTAATGAGTTTTCCTTCCCTTTTTTTTTACTTTTTTTCTTTTTTTTTCTTGCGGCGGTTGATACGATGGAAGAGAGGCGGAGGAGGAGGCGGCGGCGAGGAGGAGGTGGGGGCGGCTTCGATTCTCTCTCCGACAGTGAGGGTGTGTGTGATGGATAATGAGTCCCAAGCTCCGGGAGCCGCCTGGTGTTCGTCGGTTTGCTGCAATGCCCCACCTTATACGAACAGTCTTTTTGACTTAAGTAACCCTACTCTTTTCGTCTATTTGCGTTATTGCCACGCCGTCCGTAAAAATCGACGACTTCCCTGCGCGAGGGCTAAACGGGGAATTCCAAGGGGAAAGGAGGACAATGTTAGTTTTCTTTTTTTTTTTTTTTTTTTTGGCCTAATATCTGCTCGCTCTTGGACTTATTTATAGTGTGCTGCTGTTTCCTTTTTAATTAAATTTTTGGCCCCATTATATCCAACGGTAAAAATGCGTATATTCTAAGCAGGTACTTGAATCTTGATATGGTAACTTTTTTTTTATACATGCATTAGATTAGATTACCTTTTTTAGTTAAAATATACACAGTTGAGTGGGTTTTAAAAAAATTTACAGTATAATTTTTTAAAATATATAATATTGTATTATATAAATTTCTGAAATACAACGAAATGACTGTAAAAAGTTTCCTAATAAATATCACATTGTCTAAATAATTATGTAAATTCAGTCCTCACATCTTCAAATCATATCATTTTATTTCTCATATATCATATTATTGTAATACACTAATTTTGTCAATTAGATATTAATTTAGTGGTAAAACAATTAAGATTGAGATCCTAATAATTAAAGGTGTAACTGTGATCTTGTTGATGTAAATGTTGATCTCAATATTATGGACTATTTGTAATCATATCAAAATAAATAAATAAATAATATACTAATTTCGTCTAGACTTAAAATCAAATTTTGAATTTTTTTGTGTGAAGTTATTTTTTGTCAATATATATATATAGTCAAAACGCCCAAGTATCGTTAGAAAAATGTATCAAAACCATTCTCGTTTGTGAATTCATATTAGAATTATAAATAATATTGTTTTAGAGTGTGTAGAACATTTAAAAATCCTAACTAAATCAACAAATTAACAAATAAAGACTGAATGCTGATATAAGTTTGAGTAAAAAATTACTTATGTTGAAAGCTAAAAATTCTATGAATATTACTGTTAAATACCACAAACATATTTCATAGATTATGAGTAACTACTTCGATCAATTCTTAGTCAATAAATAGATTTTACAATGGATTTCCAATCATAAAATTGACCGGAATTTGATATTTGATTGAATTGGTAATTTTATGAAAATTTGATAGACGAATTTGCATGATTTAAATTTGTGGATGTATTTTTTTTTTTCCACAGATATGAAAGACTAAGTTGATATGTGAATGATGAATTTGCAAAATTTTAAGGGTGAAAACCCAAAAAAAAAGAAGATAAATGTAATTAACTTTTCATAAGATCATTGTCGATGAATAAAGGGGAAAAAAAACTTAGAAGGAAAAAGACAACAACTAATTAGGATATTATTTAAAGTTTAAGGTGAGATATATGTGATATAAAGATAAATTAAAAGAGAATTCCACAATCCTTTTAGGAATTATTTTATCAACTTTAAAAATTTGTACAATATAGTATTTAAAACACACGACATTGTACTGTACATGAATTTAAAGCATAAGAAAATAATTTCCTAAAAAAGACAATAGAATTTTTTTAAATTAAAATAATATCTTACTATATATCTTATTATATATAAAATGAGAGTCAACTTGCTATGGTGATCTCTTTTTGGATTCTTTCTAATTTTAAGAAGATTCAAAATTACAAAAAAAAAAAATTCTACAACTTCCATATTTTTTGATACACATTTTCTTTTATTTTGCACACACGTTAAGTGTACCCTTCCCACTAGTATATATAAAGGAAAAGTCACATTTGCTATAATAGTCTCTTCCCTTAATTTACTAAGAGTTAGTTAAATTTTAAAAAATAACTACCATCAATTCGGAAAAAAAAAACTTCCATTAAGTAAACAAAAAATCTTACAAAATAACATTTAAAACTATATAATTTTTTAATTACTTACAAAAAGTTATCTATTAAATTTATTTAATTTTTTTTAATTTAATATAATTATTAATTAAATTTATATTTATAATTTTTCTTTTAAATAACATACAGTGTATTAAAATCACTTAGTTTAAATAATAATTGTAAAATAGTAATTTAATAATCCATTAATAGAAGAAAAGCACACACACAATTGAACATGATAGTCCACCGACTCCCCCTGCTTCTCCCAAGTCCAAAACACCCTCCACCAAAATTTGTGTCTTTTGCCCATCTGGCTATCACCTATGGCGATGACCATTGAAGGTACCCAGCCCTCTCTCAATCTATCTATTTCTTATATTCACATTATGCAATTGTACAATTTTAGTCTAAAATAGACAATGTGTTTGACTATTTCTTGAATTTTTAGAATCAATGTTCAGCATTATCATAGAGTTAATTTGGAGCTTAAGGATAATAAAATCTTCATCCAATCTTATTTCTTTTCATGGTTTGCATCTCATCCTTAATTAGGTTTAAAATATTTTCGAAAAATTTGAAAATTTTTGTAAGCTACAGAAAAAAAAAATGCAAAAGCCCAGTAGAAAATGAAGTATTTTTTGCTAAATGACGGCTGATTTAGCAGTTTTTGGTTATTAGTGGCTAACCCTCTGTGATAATATCTGATTACCTTTGGGTTCTGATTGTGTTATGCCAAAGAATCACGTTATAACCGTTTCTTTTGGTGGTTAGTTATTTAATATCCTGCATATTGTGGTCTTTTGAAAAAGTTTTAACATTTTCATTTGTTTGTTCTATTTGGTTTGTCTCCGGTGCATTTTGGATGGTGATTGCTTATTGGATTCAGTGTAAGTTAGACGTTGATATTTAAGTTTGTATTGAATTTCTGCTTCAGTTTGATCTTGAAGTAATGTACAAAATAAATATCAGGCTCGGGGGACTTGCTTTTATGTTCTCGTCCAGCATATTGTTACAGATTCTGGTAAGTTTTTGTCCACATAGTATTTTTGGATGACCATTATGCATCTGTAGGTAGCTTATGATGGTGAAATGTTTTAGAAGTCCCTAGATTATGCTATTTTCTTTTAAGCTGTCTTGTCTGAGTTGCACAACTATTCAACTGCATTAGTACTTGTCTGTTGCCTGGTGGGTAAGTTTTATTGATGATTCTTTCATCCAATTTCATCCCTCATTCGATGAGTAAAGGTGGTGACTTTAAATCATTGATGTGCTACGAGGACATCCCTTCACGATATTCTGGTTCTATTATTTTGTCATTTTTGAATCTTCAAACAGAAAACTTTTGTCAAAAAGGGAAATTTGAGAGTATAATTGAGAATGCCACTGTATATTCAACACGCTTATATGCATGTCGTGTTTCTTTTCTTTTTTTTTCTTTTCTGTGTAATGCTGAAATTAAAGACAGTAGCAAAGAGTTAAGGATATTGTATTCTCCTTGTGGATAATAGTGCAAACAGTGGTTCTAAAATTAAATGAAAAAGTAGAATTACATGATATTATAGTAGTCATTTGTTAATTTTATAAGAATATTGAGCTATCTTTATACTTTTATTTCAACTTTTTAACAAACTCAGATATCATTATGTGCGACACATTCTATAGGTGAGGTCTATCAGTTTGCCTCCTAACGGGTAGACCTGGTCTATAGTTGCATCAGTCAATGAAACTACTAAGTGGTGCCTGAATTACGTTGTGGAACAACTGAAGTTGGTTGTCTAATATTTTCGTTTTCTCACAAATGACAGATGAGGATCAGAAGGATAGAAGTTCCTGAAAGAGAAGGAAGGAACATTAAATTATTAATAATGTACACACACATTACAACAATGGAGAGTACCTATGTGCAAATTCATCTATGTAACGGAGAAAAGTTGCTGTTTCTGTTTGAGAATATGTTGTTTCAACCCCTATATATTTGAGAATCAATTTTTTTTTTTTTTTTTTAAATGTTCTACCTGTTAACTTGATTGTTCTTTTCTGTGTGTATGTCTACTTGATGTTGTAAAGAATTCTCATTTTATTTTTACATTAGTTTTTTCTTTGGTTCTTTTGGTTACAGGCTTGTGCAATATACAATAACTGGTGGCCATTGTTATCAGGTCTGTGGGATTGCTGTAGTTTTTTTCTTTAATACAAGAGCTGGTATACATTAAAATGTTCAGTTGTCAATACGCTTGCTTCCGGCAAATTCATTGTCTTTATTGTTGCAGCTCTCATGTATGTTCTAGTGCCAATGCCTTGTTTGTTCTTTGGGGGTGGATCTACTCAGTTCTTAACTAGTCGAGATGGTGGAGGGTGAGTGGTCTTTGTATATGCAGTTATTTTTTGTGTTTGGGATTTTTATTTTGGAAAATTTGTCGCAGCTATATGCCTGACAAAGTTTCACAACTTCTGTTTTTGTGATTAGTTAAGTTGTTCTTTTTGGCGCTTCCTACATGAACTATTTGTTTTGTCTAAACTCAAACTTGGTGGCCTTGTGCTTTCTTCTCTGTAGTTATTTCTTTAGCTAACCATAAAACGTCATTTCTTTGCTTTGAGGTTGATCTGATTAATCTATCATGTTATTTAAAATTTGATTTTGAGATTTATAAATCCCAGAAAAATATTAGTATGATTTGTATGAGACATTTTAACTTTTTGAAGAAATGTTTATGGCGCTTTTAGTTGCTAAGATGTTCTTGAGGAGAATTCAGAATCTTCTATTTTCCAGGCATGCCTTCTTGTTGTGGATTTGGTGAATGAGGGGCTATTCCTTTACCATATCACGGTTGTTTATGATGCCTAGAAATAGACATTAGTTACAGACTAACAATAATGCTGATAAGTTGCTGTTTTCTATTCTTTATTTAACTTTTTAGTTTTCCCTTCCAAATTAGTGCCTTTAAGAGCTAATATTGAGGCATGCAGGTGATTATTTGGTTTGATAAAGTGTTTTGTTACTCCTAAGATTGTGGTTGCTGGCTGCCTAGTTTCTATTTCTTTCCTTAATATCCTTAAATTCAATTTATTTTAGAAATATTAGATTTTTGTCACTTGATATTCCCTCCTAAGTATTGTGGTTTTCTATGTGTAACTCTCTTTCTGTAATTTTCATATAGATGGATAGATGCTGCCAAGTTCTTAACAGGTGCATCGGCAGTGGGGAGCTTAGCTATTCCAATCATTCTCAGGCATGCAGATTTGATTGGAACCGGAGCTATGTTCATTGAATTTACATCCTTCTTCATCTTTGTCTGCACTGTTACGTGCTTCCATCGTGCTAGTCTTGATGATGAATGGTGATGAGCATTGACGTAATTAGTCAAGCAAGTTTCATGCGGATCATTTGCAGGTGATATGGAATGAATTGGAAAATGTTTCACTATGTATAGCTAGAATAGAATTTCTCTTTCGCAAGTTCATTATCACATGATTTAGTATCATGTCTGGTACNGTGAAATCCCAATAACTAGTACAAGGTAACAGGTGCAGATAAAGTGCCCCTTGTCGTTTGTCTGTGTTGTGTTGTATTTATCGAAAAGATAATATAGTTTAGACCTCTTAGCGGATACGGGAAACTCTAATGGCCTTTTGGTATATCAGTGAATCCACAATGGCAGTAGAAACATGTGCACATTGTTGCAACTTATGATTGTGTTTAAGATCTTTCGCGGAAACTGCCCTTCATGTCTTTTTAGCTTAGAGTGCTTTCAGTCTACTATTGTCAAGGACAGGAGGGAAGTATGATCTAGATTCTTACCCATATATTTTTGGAAAAATTCTTTGTCCGTGAGTATTACATACGGTTGAATGATTGAAAAAGTAATAGATTAAAAAGTAATAAAATGTCTTAAGAGACAGTCATCTAACGACTGTCAAACCTACTCTGCGTTGCAAAATGAGTAGCTAAAACTTATTCCTATTTTTGTCATAAACCGTCCTAACTCCTTACCAATGCATATCATGCATCTCCCCCCTTTGCCACTACTTTATCCGACAATAGCCCTTCCCAGCCTTGACTGCACCATTAATATTCTCCTGCACAAACTCTTAAATTGTACATCTTTAATACTATAACCAATCCATTCTTTAGGTGAATTGTCTTTTTACCTTCCCGATTAACTTTAACAATCAAAACATTTGTCAAGGTTTTCAAAACAACCATGGAAAGCCCAGCACTAGAACATCGCCACCATTTACCAAAAAAAAAAAAAAAAACAAAACACCGCTACCACTACCGTAAGAGGCTGCCTCGACTTTCACTAAACCCATGGCTTATATTATTCTCCTCCTACATCTTCGGTTGCTGTCTGCACCATTTTACTCCTATTTTCTCCACCTTTTGTTTCGTTTTATTATTTCCTTTCTTCTCAAAATCAAATCTTATATATATATATATATATATATATATATATATATATATATATAACCTTCCATACTGAATCTCATTATGGATATTGGAAAGGAGAGAATGGGAGGAGAGATTGGGATATTAGAGAGGGGAAGGGGGAAATAAAAGATGATAAAGTGCAAAGGGGATTTTTTTTTTTTTTTTTTTGGAAGTGGGGAAGAGATTTGACGGTTGGGGAGAGGAGAAAGGGAAAGATGGCGGAGTTGGATCTAGATTGATAACCTCAAAGGGTTAGACTCCGCCGACCGCCGTTAATAGGATGAGAGCACAGAAAAAACGTGAAGATGAATGGTTGGTGAGTAATTTTGATGACTTTTGAAGGGTATTAATGTCATTTAGATCAATAATTCTTGGGCATTAGGAATTGGGAAAATGACCTTCAAAGTCCTCCACATTTCACATTTGTAATTTTTTAGTCCTTCACATTCAAAATGATGTATTGTAGTCTCTTACAAATTTAAAACGCACCATTTGGTCCTTCAACACAATTACGGATATATTTTGGCATGAAATACTTACATGCGTATCAAAATATAATACATTTTTAAGTGTAAAATTGACAATATATAGGAAGGAAGATTACTAGGGCTATTAGGGTAGGGGTGGCGGAGGAAAAGTAGTGAGAAAGGGAAATAGAAGTGGTCATGGTAAGTGAGAATTTTGGAATGTTGGTGGAGGAGCTTTTAGTAATGTCGTTTAGTATTTAAATCTTGTGTATTACTAATTTTGTCAATAAAAAATATAACATTTGATACGCATGTGAGTATTGTATGTCAAAATATGTTTGTAATTGTCTCGAGGGACCAAAATGGTACATTTTAAATTTATAAGGGACTAAAATATATTATTTTAAATATGAGGGACTATAAAAGTACAAATATAAAATATGAGGGATTATTAAGGTTATTTTCTCGTAAGAGTTTTGCCAAAATGTGGACGGCTCTGTTATCGGCATCTGTCCTGTTGTGTTCATCATGGAATCAACTCACCTTTTTTTGTTTTGGGAAATATTTAGGTAGGTGATCTCATTTGTAAATTATGTGGTGTAAATTAAATGTTATGAAATTTATGATAAAGTACGTTGATGTAAGTAAAATTTTATAATATTTAATGTTAATTACATCGTCGACTGATGAGGCCAAAAATTAGATTTATAGTAATATTTTCTTTTTCTTTTTCTTTTTGGGTCAAGTTCATCGGAAGCAACTTTATCAGATATTGAAGACCAACATTCAGACCCCAAATCACAAGTTAAAGTCACTGTTTGACGAATGATAGTTTATCATCTAGGTTTTGGATTTCGAATTTAACAAAAATTGAGTTCTTTTGACAATATATCGCAATTCAGGTTTTTTTTTTTTTTTTTTAAATAAGCAATCTCGTTTTCAGGTTTACTTGGACAGATACAGGTTTACTTCAAAATATTTTGCACCAACAGCTTGGGGCAAAATTTGTTGAGTGAATTCATGCCAAGATAGTGGCATAGGGCGAAAAGTCATTACTGGCCGGGGTCAATCTAGGCCCCAATTAACATTTGGTATATCCAATAACTTTTATTTTGGCCAAGTTCCTTTCCACTTATTTTGTAGTTAGGGGTGTAAATAAATATCAATAAATCAGATATTATAATATTTAAACTTCAGTGATTAATTTAATGAGTTTGAATTCTATTTAGACTTGGTTTATTTATGCTTCGAGCAAAATTTAAACAACTTTTTATCGAGTCAAATTTGAGTAACTTAGAATTTTTACATATAAATTTAAAATTTTTAATTTATCGACTCGAATTTAAGCCGAATATAAAAAATTAATGAACGCTAAATTTTGTTCAAATTTAATCTGATTATTGACAAATAAACTTCAAATAAACTCTTATCGAATCGAGTTCGATTAGAGTTGCATGACTTCATTGATTTCCTAATTGTGGCAAATAATACTTATTGAACTTCCATGTCTGGATTGAGTGTGTTTATTTGGATTGAAAATATTTTTCTGAGTAAAATATTTTTCTTGGAAAACATTTTACATGAAAAAAATATATTTTTTATATAATTTTACGTTGTTCGGTTGACGAAATGAAAATATTTTGGAATAAACATTTTTATTTTATCTTTAATTTTATGAATGCAAGTTAAAAAAACTTATAACAATGGTAATAAATACCTTACAAGTAATTGTGGTTATTAAAATATTAATTTTGTTTAAAATTAAATGATAGTACAATAAAATATATATAATGATAGTTATATTAGTGTAGGATCCATGATTAAGAGAAAAACAAATGGAAAAGAATTGGAAACGAAGATAAGTTTAACAAATGAAATCATAAAAGTAAGTATTCGAGATTTAATGTCACTCTTTTCAATCAGAAGAAGAAAAATTATAAAATATTTTGCATCATAAAATATTTTTTGATATTTAGCACAAATATATTTTTTTTAGAAATCAGTCGAAACGAACACAACTTCAAAAACGATGAGAAAGACTTGCGACGAAATTATTTTGTTGTTTCTGTTTGACGAGTGTGTGGAGTTGAAATAAGTCAATGACTGACATATAAACGCGCTAATTTGCAGTACTAATAATGACTACACAAAGTAGCATCGCAATGACATTCCAAGTCACGTTGCCTCATGCATGCATCGCGGACTAATTTAGTGCCACACAAGAGCAGATTACCGGTGGTGTTTATACTTTGGTTCAAATCGAATTAAATTCATTTAGTTTTTAATTTTTGAATAATTAGTATTAAGTTAAACTGAATAAAAGTCAAGTGACGAAATTAGTTTAAAGTCTGGATTTAATTATATATTGAAAATTAATAATCGAAGGAATAACTAAAGTTTTAATTTTATTAGTATTAGTTATTATTAAACCATTCCCCCATTCTATTATGTTCAGATCGATTTTACTTTTTATGTTTGAGTTTTAATTTTATTAAAATAGGCTTTTAATTTTATTAGTTTTGTTAGAGGCTTTAGCTTTATTGATTTTATATTTAAATTTTTAATTAATTATTAAATTTATAATAATATAAATTAAAAATCAAAATCGAAAAAGAATCGATTAACCAACTGATCTTTGATTTTCTAACACGGAAAATCAAAATTCAGAAAATAAAAAATATTAAAAGGTTTTAATCAAAACCCAATTGATGATCTATACCAGACCATACTCTTTTGTTAATTTAGATGCCTATTACATTTCTGATGAAACAATTTATATTAAAGCAAAAGGTAGATAATTTTTTTTCGCTAGGTAGATTAATTACTTGTAGTATTTGGCGTTTTATGGACTATATATGCATACCATTTGTAAATATATAGACCTAAAATGACATATTTAGGGAAGTCTCTAGTCTTTCCCGATATTTATTCTAGACTGAAAACGAAGGGATTGACTCCACCATTCTAGACTGATAACGAAGGGATTGACTACATTGGATGATTGAATTTATACCTTCCAGTGAAGGGATATACGTACGGGATGAGTAGTGTAGTGAACGCCAGCTATATCAAGGAATAAAAAACAACCAAAAAGGCCAATATGAGTTGCAGCTCAAGTGAATGTTGGGTTTTTTTTCTTGTTTCACTTCCTTTGTTCATACATTTGCCCAAAAATAAGTCTTAATTACTCACTCGGTGCGAGTATAATAATTATTGAAATAACTGAAAAATAAAAAAATTTATTATTTTTTAATTATTTAACCATCCGAAACACTCACTGTGTAGAAAAAATATTTGACTTATCTAGCCATATGTCTCGAAACACCATTTGAGATGCCAAAAATCTACCGTTCATGAAAGTTGTTTATTCCCAACTTTTTTGAAATGTGCTTGTCAAACTACTGCCACTTAAAACCCTCATTTGCCAAACATTATACGTAACAAACTGCAAAAAGTCTCTTCCCAACCAAACTATACTGGATTTTCTCTGGTTTGGTTAGAAAGACAATAAAGGGGAGGAAAAAAAGGAAAAATTGCAAAAATAGTCCTTCAATTTTTTTACTTTAACCAAAATAGTCCCTCAATTTTTTTTTAGCCAAAATAGTCTTTCAACTTTTATTTTTTAGTCGATTCTTTTATGGTGGAGCGACCAAACAAATCTTGTTTTTTTGATTTCTCAATTTCACATAAACCCCCTAAAGTTTACTTATTTTTCACATAATCCCCATATAGTTTAAAATGAGAAAAATAAAGGAAAAAAAAACTTCAAAACAATTTTCAAAAAAATGAAACATGTATTTTTTACAGAAAAAAAATCTTAAAATGATAACCCTTTCCTCTTCCCTTTCTTCCAACCGAAACTGTCACCCATCCAACTCCAAAACTATCCCTTAAGCCACCCAAGGTCTTCCCCCACCCACCAGAAGGCAATCACCACCCACTAGCCCTACCGTCAGATTTCCTTAGTCAACCACTAGGTCTTTTTTTTATAAAAGTTGGCCATAAAACTTTGTAAAATTTTAAATTAGACTAATGTGAAAAACAAAAACTACAAGGGTTATATGTGAAATTTATCCCAAAAAAAAAGTCTTTGTGGTGCTATCACCACAAATGGACTATTTGGCTAAAAAAAATAAAAGTTAAAAGACTCTCTGATTAAAAAAAAGATTGAGAGACTATTTTTGTTAAAGTAAAAATAAAAAATAAAAAATGCTAGTTTAACTCTTTGAGAGAAAGCTTTTTGTTCTTCTTGACAAATGACACTTTGCACTAAGAGTCACGCAAAGTAAACAGACAGATTAAGAAAAGGGTTAATAACACTTTATCCCCTGAATTAGGTAGGTAATAACAGTTTGTTTTCCTGAATTAAGAAAATTATACTTTAACCCTTAATCACATGATTTATCCTTTAAAAATTTTATAATATCATGTTAAATAACTTAAATACCTTAGCATTTTGTATTTAAATTTTGATAATGATGTGATAATTATTTAAAAATAATGAAAAATAAATTATATAATATTTTAATATAATCTATATCAATATATGTTTTGGTCAAATTTTTAAATTTTGTTATTTCATTTTATATTATTTCGAATTTGAATGTTTAATTATAATGATAGAACGATTCCTAAAGGGGCTAATTTTCTATTGAAAATTCTTCTTTAAAGATATTGTGTGACAATTATATATATATATATTTTTTTATAAAATTTGTAATTTTTTTTATGTCTTTTAGCATTTTATAATTTTAATATTTGGATAAACCTGTGCAAATTATAATGTCATATAATATAATTTATACATTTTATCACATTTGCATTCCCTAATTGTTTTTTTACTATATTTTATTATAATAATAATTCTTATTATAATATTAGTTTGTTATTATATTTTATTTTTTCTTAATTCTTTCATACGTATTAAACATCAAATTAAATACATAAAAAATTAAAATATAATATTAAGGGTATTTTAATCATTTAACTTGATATTATAAAAAATTTTAAAAGATGAATTATGTGATTAGGGGATAAAGTGTATTTTTTTTTAATTTAGTGGGTAAAGTATAATTACTTACTTAGTTAGAGGGACAAAGTGTTATTAACCCTTAAGAAAAAAGATAGTTTCTTGCATGCAGAGCAATTTTGGACTATTATATAAAGTGTGATTTGACGTACTGATATATGAAGGAAGGAAATTGCGACAGGATTTACACCATGAAAAGGTTAGGACTTACGTGAGGACTGCAACATCATAAGTAGTCAACATTGTATCGTATGAACAACATAATTAGATAAAGAAATGAAGCAATCACATGTGAGACGAAAATCATGGCGGTAATTTCCAACAATACTTTTAATTAGAAGGTCTTTCAAGTAAAAATTTGACATGAAACTAGACTGCTTTTATTCCTTGAAACACATTTGTAATAGCTAATAAAAAGAATATATGTATTACAGTAACTAATTAATTAAAAGAACATGATCATCGAAACTAATGAATCCTCAACATCAGAAGCAAGATTTTAAGCTGAACCCGTGACAAAATAGTAAGTAATAATAAACAAAAGATTAGCAGCCTCTTATTGGACTTAAAAGTTCCAGTCCCAATCCCACATAGCAGGTTCGTTATGAAATTCCAAACTGTTGCTTTCATTTCCCATTGCATGAGAAGAAGAAGGATTATTGTCGTCTCCGGAGGATGTTTTGAGCTAATTGCTCTTTCTGCAAATGGTAATTGTGGAGGATTTTGATGGGAAGTGGTTGCTTCATGGTGAGTAGGTTGCCAAGCTGTTGCTTCAACTCCAGCTGGTGGGCGTCTGTCAAATGCCCGCAATGACTTTGAACCAATATAAACTCGGCACAAGTGATCTATTGGCGTAGCTGATGTGTAGAAAATCAGATGATATATATATAATGGTGAAGGAAAAACTTCTAAGTTATCGATCATCTATCCGGGCTCTACATCATTTCAATTGTGCAGACATGCATAATATGTATGAAGAATTGTCAGAGTGTTAGCAGAAATGTTTATGCAACTTATTAAGCCGAAGTAATGTTAGAAAGGAAAATAGGAAGATTACATAGTGTAATCTTTCAATAGGTTATTAATTCTTATATTCTCATTCTTAAATTGTAATTTAACCCCACTTCCCTCCTCATTTTTAGTTATTTATCTGTTATAATAAAAACTTTTTCGTAAATTTATAACTTAATGTATCATAACGTCTGTAATGCTATTATTTCTATACGCTGAAATCCTTTTTTTTATCCATATATACTTGATTTAGTTCAAATAAACCTCAGTAAGGAAATTAAATGTATTATGCTGCTATTTTATGTATAGAAATTCTTAAATATGGTGCACTTTTCTGTCAAATTAGTTTTTCAGATAAAAAATGGAGGTGGTTTATTACCTCCCCAAATTTATCTTTTATTTTTTGTTGGAACTAATAACTCTGTTTAGACAATTATCATTCAAAATATTATTTAGAATTTTTTTTGGATAATTATTGTAATAAATTTTAGAATATAATATATGTGAGACAATTATCCAACTTTTCACCTAAGGAGGGAAAGAAGGAAAGTGTTTTTTTTTTTAAAAATAAATTTAATCCCTCTATCTCGCTCCTTTTATCTTCTTTTTCCTCCTTTTTTAAATTCTCAAATAAAAAAAAAACTATAACTTTTATTTTCTTTCTCTTCCTTCCATTTCCTTCCATCCATAACTTACCCTGATATGCTTTAACCACAACATTATGCATGCACCAGCAACAAATCATGATATATAATTTTGCCAGGCTAACTGGTGCCTATATTTATGGGATAGGAAGATGGGAATATATATAACACAGTGTAATCTATTTAATAATTTTTATCTCTTAAATTTTCTCTTTTTTTTTTTTTGGCCCTCTTTACTCAATTTAAAATTAATCCAAAAGAGCTATAATTAGAGTTTATACGAATGTCTGTTATTATTATTCTAATGGAATACTTTAATTAAGAGGGGAAAATAATTGTTTGCCAGCAAAAACAGAAGACAAAAGCTTAGAGATACTATACACATAGAGAGAGGGGCTAGCAAGGCACACCTTAGGAGGAGCTGATGAAGAAGCTTCGCCTTCAATGGCTCTATATTCATTCATTTTCCATTCGGTTTTCTCTCCATTTCGAGCTCTTCTTTTGTAGAACACCATGGTTCTTTTCACCCCAATGATGCGATTTTGAGGTCGAAGAGTAAACATAGCCGGGAGACCCGGTGGCTTTCCAATATCCTTCAGTTGTGAGCCTGTTTGGTCTTCCTCCACGAGCTTCCCTATCTTGCATCGGAATGAAGAAAAACCACTGCTCAAGATCTCCTCGACAACGTTCTCCTGCAAATTCTGGTTTCGAACCAAATTTTCAATTAGTAGTAAGAAACAAATGTTTGCCCTCTTTAGAGGCGGACGTAGAAATTGTACGGCAAGACTTAATGTCACGTAATTATTAAGGTTAATTTATATTTCTTTCAAAAATTTAGGAGGATGAAATATAAATTTTATAAAAATACAAATTAAGTTTTTAAAATTTTAAAAAATAAAATTTAGAATTGTGGAGGGACGGTGGCCCCTAAATCCGCCCTCGGCTCTCTTGATATATATTCCAAGCAAGTTTTCTAATCCCCTACTAAATTTGCAGTTAATTGCATTTCTTGCTAGTTTACAATCCTTTTTTTTTTTAAAAGGATTTACACTGAAAAATTTCTATCACTTGTTAATAACTCGAACTTATAATCGATAATTCATAAAACTTGACTGTATTTTGTTGTCTAACTAACAGCTTTATAATATTAATATAAGTGGTCAAAAAATTAATCGGAATTACATCAATGTATGTCTTCAATAATATTCATGCGATTATACACACTAGCTAGTAAACAGCCAAAAAGAACTCACTTTTTGAGCGTAATTATGTAGCTAGCCAAAAAGAACAATTTAACCATTTCAATTAATATGGATATATGTGTTTACTTACGTGGAAGATCCCATGGATTATGATCATAAATATCAACAACTGGGATAACCAGATCAATGTCTTGCTTTTTTCTTCCTTCAAGCTTGTTTACAAGATAGAAAGAAATCAACTCTTCTTCTCTTGGATAAAATCTAAAACCTGGAGATTGATATTCCATTGCTGCCTCCCACACACTAGCTAGCTACTCTATCTAGTTATTAACCGAGCATTTCATGTCTGCGTTAATTGGGTTATGTATATTTCATAAGGAAATATTTTTTTCGAGTTTCTTGCATATAAAGGGGTCTGCTGAGGAAGAAAGGTGAAGCATAGAGAGGCCATAGCCGAGTAGAATGAGAAAAAAATGGTCGGGTTGAATTTACTCGGAAATTTCATCCCCAAGAATACGTGCACTTCCTCATACTTTCTTGAATTAGTCAATTACATTTTTTTTTTTCGATTCGATAATAAATGACGCGTGCAATGAGTTAACTGCAAAATTGTTGGCTGATTTTACCATCTACAACTTTGAAGGAGTAAGGGCATATGACACTCATAGTCTAATGTTATATAAGTGTCACACTAAAAAGTATTACAAAAAATTTAAAATTGTAATAAGAAAATGAAACGATAACATATATACTAGTATTTAATTGGTTCAACGTATATACCCAAAATATTTGGCCCTCCGGTTTTATCTATATTGGAAAGGCACACCCTATGAACTATGAGTGTGCTATTTAAAAAATAAAAATTAATACGTAGTGAAAATTTTAACCAAAAAAAATTAAAAAATAATGTAAGTGAAAAGTACTGAAAGGTGAAGAGGGAGTTATGGGTAATTAATGAAAAGATAATAAAGGGAGTGAGGAAGATAAATTTTGACAAATCATAAAATGATAGACACCAAAATCCTTTCCCATATTTTGTTTATAGTATACGTAACAAATATAAAACATGAGGAAGGATTTTGTGTGATGTTATTATTTGTTTTGTCATTTATACCCCATATTCATAGGATAACTCCCAGTAACTTCTATCCTTCCACTCACCCGTTTCAATTTTTTTGAATAAATTTTCTTAAAATTTTCACTAACTATAACTATAGTTTTTGAATTTTTTTTTGTAATTTTTTATTTTTAATTGCACACCCCTTTTACACTAGTATCAATTAAGCGTTAAATCAACTTTGGCACCTTAAACTTGTTATTATTTTTCATATTGTACATCGATTAGTTTTTTAATTAATTTGCCCTGACACTTCAAAAATTTTGATAGAAGTTAAAAAGTTAAAAAATGTTTGCGAGTTTTATTTCTATGTTGGCAGCAAAGAATTTATTAGTATCTCTTTTCTGTGGAAGGGATATATATAGGGGCGGATTCAGAAATTGAACTTTGGAGGCAAAAACTATATATACATATTCTTAGAGAGACAATTTTATAATTTTTGTAAAATTATACGGTGTAAAGTTTAATTTTTTTTAAAGGGAGTTTTCTTCATTTTTTAAAAAATGAAGAAAAATAAAATATTTTTGAACCTAAGGAATATATTCTCTAAAATTTTTGGAAAAGAAAGTCTAATTTTTATATTAATATAATAACAATATAAAAAAATTTAAGAAAAAAAAAAAACATAATTTTGAAAATCTTGAAAGGTGGCCGCCTCTCCCACCCTATGATCCGCCCCTAGATGTACAAGTGTGTAAACTATTTTAGTTTCCTTGGTTCTTTCAATTTTTTTCCTTCGCAATCTATCCACTTAGCAGAGAAGTTTATTTCCTAATTTTTGAAAAAATAAAGAAGTGGTCCAAATTTGGTCCCACTTGATGTGTATAAACTATTTTAGCACTGATTATTTTTCCTTATCAATTTTAGCCTTGTTAATTAGGTTTGAGTATATAACTCATTAATATTTCATTATTTTTTTAACTTCCGTCAAAATTTGAGGTAAAGTATCAAAAACTAAAAATTTTATATAGCAAAATAATAATAAAAAATTAATTTGTGCAATGTGATGAATAACAATAAATTTAGAAAGTCAAAGTGAATTTAACCTGTAAATTCAAAATCAACAATCAAGACAAAATGAAAATAAGGTTCGTTTATATTGGTTCATTTGATTTGTAGAAAATATTTTAAATGTTTGCTTATTAAGCCTTAATTCGGTTTGTTTAATTTTTTGTTTTGTTTTCTTTTGGGTTATTCTTTTTGTTTCTTGTTTGCTTCTTGCATGGTTCACTGGCTTAATTAACTTCCTCGCATAATTTTACTAACTGATATACAATTGTTTGTCTCCGCATGCGATACTAAAAGGCAAAAGCTACCTCACTAATATAGAAAATCTACATACATCAAATAAAGATTTTTTTTTTTTTTCTTTTTTGTAGAAAGTTTTTAGCAAAGAATTTGAAAGAACAATTTCCTATTAAAAAAAAAAAAGAATTTGAAAGAACAATAATCATACTCGGACTAGAATACTAAAGTGGAGTTCTTAAAAAGACAATTGACCGTATAGACTTGAAGACTTTCCCAGTAAGTAACACGAAAATTTATACTCCAAGTCTCCAATATTAGTGAAAACAAAGGATACACGTCGTCAATAAAGTAAATCGTACCATCACATCATATAAAAAATTTAAAATTTAATGTTTGATTTTTATTATTTTTAATTTTTTATTAATAAGTAATCTAATTTTAAAAGAACTTTTTTTCTAAACTTTTTATTACCAAAGCAAAAAAATGGATACTTGTTTATTTGACCGAGTACTCTCCTCTTTCAATTCAATTTAATACGAATTGACCACAAAGGTAGAAAATATGGTCAACACAGGTCAACAAGCACAATAACAATACTTTATAGCAATTAATATGTTCCAAATGACAGACAATGATTTCCACGCGCTATTAGAAGTTAGAGCAAACAATTAACTAATCCTAATATCGCGTGTGGAAGATACAATTCTTCCCTTTAGTTCCTCTCCTTTATCCATTTGACGCGCGACTCTATCGGAAAACAAAAGAACTATAAAAAAAAGAATTCTACTTCTCGTTGAATAATTATTTTTTTAAATTTTTATACAGTATAAATTTTTAAAACACATAATATTATATTATAGAAGTTCTTAAAATACAAGAGAATGATTCTCTAAAATGAATAGTTGAATTTTCCAAAAAAATATAAACAACTCTCAAGAAAAGGAGTATAATAGATAAATAATTGCGAATTTGTATACTAGAAAATAAGAACACAAAAAAGTCATCTATTGGTATTGGAGAGCGTCGTCAAGCATCCAAATCATTTGTGTAGGAGAAAGAATTTCGTTTTATAATTGCTTGTATACAAGCTTTTCGTATAAAATGACTTTCATTGGACAATAACTTTTATTTAGCATATTTGTAAATTTAGCGATAATACATATAGAATATCTACGTGACACAGTTTATTAAAAACAATATTAGCCACCTTAAAAAGGGCAAGTATGACAGATGAAATCTCTAATCTAAAATTTACAGATAAAAATTTTTCACTAAATTTTACATACATTATTTTTTATCAAGTTTTTTTTTTTTTTTAAATAAATACGATTACAACCATTTAGTAATCACTTGCATGTTAGGAAGTTACCATTTGAACTTTGGACCATGGACCATGGACCATAAGTTGATAGGACAAGGATCAAACCAATGCGTGTGCAATACAAGTAGAGTTTGAGGAAATAGAGGGTGTTATTTTGGAATTGGAACGTTGAATCACTCAGTAATCAATACAAATTCTTGAACACCTTGGAATCTAAAATGTGTTTTTCAATTCACTTTCAGAGCTATCTGACTTTTTTATTTTTTCTTCAAATATAGGTTTGACTTTATATTTTGTACACATTAATTGTCTCTACCATTGTGGAATTCAACATTTTTCAATAGCCATTTTATTCCATGTGTGGAATTCGAAAATTTTGAAGGATCATAGCTTGTGTTCAACACCAACACCAACACCAAAGTATGTGGGCATAATGCATTATGCTTATTTCACAAACGCATTCAAGTTTGGGCGAAAATGATATTTCACCTTTTGTTATGATATGTTCTTTTTTTTTTTAATTAGTACAATTAGACAATATTTGATTTTTTTTTTTAAGGTAAAAAATTAACTTCTTTCAGTAGAAGAATACAAAAATGAATTTCATATAGATATCGTAAAATTAGTTATCTTACTAGCTAGAAATGTTTAACCAGCACAACTTTTTTTTGTATCTAACTAATAAAAAAGATCGTATACCAATTAGGAAAATTTTTACATGAACTCGATCTATGACATAATATTATAAATCTCAGATGTGTATTGGTCCATACTATTCTACATCATCTATTTAAATGATATAAGGTGATGTGGAGCAATATAGACTAAGGGATCATGACACTATATCGTAGATCCCATCTACGTAAGAATTTTGACGCCCACTGTGTAGGAAGATTAAATCGTACTATAATTCGATTATTCTATTACGGAAATTGCTGCTGAAATTCTTCAGTCAATCACTCAGATAATCCGTACATAGCAAATTCAGACCTCGGGACCAGTCTACAAAGAGAAAAAAAAAATCATTTATGCTTCATGAATTTCCAGATAATTTCTGGACGTCAAACCTTTCCGATAATTTAATTTATTTTTTTTTGAGTCAAACAGCAGAAATTTGTATTTCAGGTAGATATGGACATTGTTTACAAAGAGTATCTGCTCTAATTTTAACATCCTACTCTATCATAAAAACTAAATCTATTGCAAAATGGGCTAACAAGCCTTTACATTATAATATTTTGGTAACCAAAAGAGAAACAATAGAAAAACTTTTGCACTCAATGTAATAATATACTCCAAGAGTGTTCCCAACTTGACATCTCCAGCTTGAATTTCAAAATTAGGAGAAGGAATGAGAATTTTTAATCACATTCACAGTTAGAGAAAGCTGTGTTTTTTGTGTCCTAGGATTTTTTTAGCGTACCAGTTCCATCCAATTCACATTCAACCCCCCGCAAAAAAAATAAAAAATAAAAATAAAAATAATATATATATATAAATTTTCATGTATGGATCAGTAAAATATTAGCAAAATAACATTTACTGAATAACTACAACACTAGTAGTGACATCTGGCCAGTAGTAATTTTGAGTAACTAAGGGAATAACTAAAGTTTCAAACTCCCCAAAACATAGTATTTTTTTTTTTATTTACGTTTTGTACAAAATTTTAAAACATATAATATTATATGATTCAGTTAAAATTAAACCCTATTGACACAAAAAAGAATTGAAGTTTGGGTGAAAATGATATTTCACCTTTGGCTATGGATTTTCGATAGGTTTATTCTTCTTTTTTATTTAAGGGAAAATAGCCAAAATATTCTCTTAATTTTTTTACTTTAGTCAAAATAGTCCCTTAACTTTTTTTTTAGCCAGAATAGTCCTTCAACTTTTATTTTTTAGCCAAAAAAGTCCTTTTATGGTGGAACCACCATAAAAACCTTTTTCTTTTTTTGATAAATTTCACATACACCCCCTTAAGTTTACTTATTTTCTACATAATCCCTATATATTCTAAAATGGAAAAAATAAGAAAGAAATTAATTTGAAGGGGTGAAAAAAAAAACTTCAAAACAATTTTTAAAAAAAGGAAACTTTATTTTTTACCAAAAAAAATATTAAAATCCTAATTCTTCCATATTCTCCTTGTCCTAGCCGAAACTATCACCCATTCAACTCTAGAACCACCCCTTCGCCATCCAAGCGCCTCCCACCACCCACGAGATACCAATTGCCACCCACTAACGCTACTGCCATATCCCCTCAATCAACCACTAGGCATTTTTTTTAAAAAAAAGTTGGCCATAAAGTTTTGTAAAATTTAAATTAGTCCAATGTGAAAAATAACTAAACCACATGGGGCGTGTGTAGAATTTATCAAAAAAGAAAGAGATTTTTGTGGTGGCTCCACCACAAAAGGACTATCTTGGCTAAAAAATAAAAGTTGAAGGACCATTCTGGTTACAAAAAAAGTTGAGAGACTATTTCGGCTAAATTAAAAAAGTTGAAGGACTATTTCAGCGATTTTCCCTTGATTTAATTAGTACAACTACACAAGATTTGATTTTTTTTTTTTTAAGTACAAAAATAATTTCTTTCAATAGAAAAATGAATTTCATGTAGATCTCCTAAAATTAATTATCGTACTAGCATAGAAATGTTCAGAGATAATTTTAGAAACCTTCACTGATATTTAAGCTAATTTTACTTGGTATTCTTGAACTTTAAAAAATATAACTTACCTCCCTTATTTCAAACTTTTTGTAACATTTTGAGCTCATTCTTTTAAAAAATTAATTGAAGTAGAAAGAAACCATATTTTTCTTCCAATTTTATTCCTAGTTTAAAACTTTCATTGATTAAAATGGTTGGAAGAACAGAAAAAAATGGTATAAACTAATTATTAACAAATAACAATAGGTTGTAACATTTCATATGCTTCATTAATTACTGTCAAAAATATATTTTAATTATTTTTTAATTTACAAGTTAATAATTTCCTAAATAAAATACCAATAATATTTTTTATTATTATATATTATGTATATTTACGTATTCTAAATTTGTGTTAAAAAATGACACATACAAACACATTAATACGTTCCTAATTATTAGTAAATAAGTTGGCTAAACATTTTATCGAAAAACTCATTTAATTTTTTAAGAATTTATGATTTTCCAAAAAAAATCGAATCATATTTGTTTTTTATAATATATGATAATTTTTTTTATGCGTTTAAATTTTTGTTTGAATCAACACGCACTAGCACATTAGATAACATTTTTTTTTGTAAAAAAATTTATTAATATTTTTTGAGAAATACATATTTGTGAGATTTAATTTCGAGTTTTGATTTACAAACGAAATAGTACTAGTTATATTTATTTATTATATCATATGATATGTTTTACATATTCAAAACTTTTATTCAAATCGATACCCAAAAATACATTAATATGCGCAATGGTTTCATAAATTTACTATGTGTTTTTATCGAGAGAATATTTTTTTAATTTATGAGTTTATAATTCTCCAAATAAAATACTAATTATATGTTTTTACGTGGTGAGATTTATTAAAACATATAGAAGAAATCAAATTAATGCATACACATATATATATATATATATATTTTAAATAAGTATATAAAAAATCATTAAAAATTAAAAAAATATCAAGTAAAAATTGTCAAAAATGTCAAGAATGGTTTTTGAGACTACCCTTTCGTAATATGGTTAAAGTATATGAGGTATAAATATCATTTCATACATTTTAGTATCATAAAAGAATCCATTGACAAAAGAAAGAAAGTAAATAATATTTTTAAAAATTTAAAGTTTAAATGAATATTAAATAATATTAATAAACACTTCGGAGATATTTATGAAATTATCCAAATATTTATCTAGCATAAAATTAACTCGTACTATAATTCGATTATTCTATTTGGGAAATTGCTGCTGAAATTCTTCTGTCACTCACTCAGATAGTCCGTGCATAGCAAATTCAGACCTCGGGACCAGTCTACAAAGAAAGAAATCATTTATGCTTCATGAATTGCCAGATAATTTCTGGACCTCAAACCTTTCCGACAATTTAGTCGTTTTTATTTTTATTTTTTTATTTTGACCACCTATGTTTCTCCCACTTTATCATAGAAACTAAATCTATTGCAAAATGAGCTAACTTTTATAATATTTTGATAACCAAAAAAGAGTAATAGAGCTTGAATTTCAAAATTATAGGAGTGGAGAAGGAATCATCATCAGAGAATTTGTAATCACATTCACAACTAGAGAAAGTTGTGTCGATGTGTCCTAAGATTTTTCAGTGTATCTTCATCATAACAGGATTTTGATGATTTCTCCAGTCCCATAAATTCATACTCAAAACCACCACAAACAAAAAAACTTTAAATTTTCATGTATGGATTACTAAAGTATTAGCAAAATAACATTTATTGAACAACTAGCACAGTATATGACATCTAGCTAATAGTAATTTTGAGTAACAAAGGGAATAATTAGAATTTCAAACTCTCCAAAACATAGTATTGATAAACTATTAAAAATAATAGAGACGGAGAAACAACAATAAAGTTAAGGAAAATGATACGTACCGTACAAAATTTTAAAATACTTGACATTGATACCGTATGATTTGCTTAAAATTAAACTTTACTTACCCCAAAAAAAGAAAAAAAAAAATTGAAGTTCAAGTGTTGTTCGCAGTTCCGGCTATGGGCTAAATAAGCTAAAGCAAATGGAGCGTTGGTGGGGAACGCTCTAGAAGTTGAAGGAACGGATACGTGCCTACTTACGTGGCGTCTAATTATTTGGGCTGACATCATCGTTGAATGATGTCATTGAACATTGGCTAGATTTTCAAGTTTGACTGGGCCGATCCAATTTCAAGGCCGAACTAATTTTGCCACATCGATTTTCCCCGTTTTACTTCTTATCTGAATGCTTGGAATTCATTATATTAGAGCTAGATTTTAAAGTTTACCTGGGCTGATCCAATTTGAAGGCCCAACATACAGTAAGACTGGTGTTTAGAAACTCTGATTCAAATCTCACTATCAGAAATTTTAGAATCCATCTATATTGTATAGAAGTCAATTAAAAATTACATTAATTACATGCATTAGGTTTCTACCCAAAAAAGAAAAAAGAAAAGTTAGGCGTACATTTATCCTCCTCATGTATTATTTTTTACCCCACTCACATTCCACCCCTCTCTCCAAATAAATTAAAAAATCTAAAAGTAATATGAAAAATCATTTACAGAGTCAAATTTATAGTCACTTGCTAAAATTATTTCACCGATCAAGATCTCATTAAATGACGACTCTTTGATTTTAAATTAATTTTCAACAAATTTCTTTCTTTCTTTTATGCATTTAGTGACAGACTTTTATTTTTCACTTTGTATAGATACACTCGAGTTATATTAACAATGAAACCCATTCTTGCATGTTTCGCAAGATATTCTCCCTTTTAACACCTGTGCTTTTGGGCCAAATCCTACTAGGCCCTTTAATCAAAGCCCAGTAATCCAAGTAGTTCGTACTTGTATAAATAATAGCCATCACCAATTCTTCCCAATCCTGACATCTTCGATGGCCGCCAAGCTAGGGTTTTTGTGGGGGTTAAATCGATATAGGGATCTCTTCAATTCGATCATTTTTATGCTTTTGTTTAATTGATATTTGTTGGTATGATTTAGTATAAATAATAGGCATGCGCGGCCCTTAAGATCGCCTTCCACTTCAACCATGGAAGCGTTTTGAGTCATAGCTGCGCTACATCAACCACCAATCTATATTACTACACACATCCAGAACCTTCTGGGGGTGTGTATGTATAGTATAAATTGTGGGGTTTCTCTTTAGGGTTTTCCTATTGAGGATTATCCCTTTTTATCCCATTATTTAAAAAAAAAAAAATATTTCTGGAGGCATATCTGTTTTTATTTTGGAGTCTGTTTTTCCTAATTGTTCGAATCCAGCAGATTGTTTTTTTTATTTTCTGTTGGCGTTCTGAGTAATTGGGATTTTCAGTCCAAATAATTGCTCTGCGAATGCCTCATCGTCATCAAGTGGGGTACATATTCATTCTTGAATCGTAAGAAATTCTCTTCAAAATAATTGGGCTTTAGTTAAAAACTTGAATTAGAATTAATTGATTTTGTGGAATATGAATGGGCAATTGCAAGGATGATGACAAAAAATTAGATGTGCGAGAGCTGAATTCCAGCCTCCATGAGCTCAACTTACGAGGCATATTGATATCCTGACTTGCTTTGCCTTCATATAATTTTCACTCGGTCTTTTTCTTTTTCTTTTTCTTTTTTAAATTATTTGTAATGCTCTCGAATTTTTCATCACATAATGAATTTTTTTTTCTGGGAATTAAAATTTTGTAGCGGGGCAAGGATGATGAAATTGACTCAGAACAGTGAGGGGATGTTCTGTCCCTTGTGAACTTCCACATTTTAATGCTTATTGATATTCTGACTTGTCAACCCCATTTATGTTTTGCTTTCTGGCAATTTTCATTATCAGAGAAAATGTGAGAACTGAATTGCTTTCAAGAACCTAAAATACCACCCCAAAAAAAAAACTATTTATTAGCGACGATGGAAACGCTCTATTCTATACCATGAACTTTGAAGGATAGGATTACAAGAAACAGCAGTTAACAGCCAAAGAAAACACCCCTGCTTATACCTCATTTTAGAGACTCTTGATATTCTAACAACACAAATTGCAAGAAATCAAGTAAATTTTAGAGAGTCTGTCTTGGTATTGAATACAACTCAAATTGCAAGAAACCAACAGACCAACTTCGTCATAGCTGAGAAATTGTCATAGCTGAGAAATTGTTGACTAAAAAATTACC
This sequence comes from Cinchona pubescens, assembly GCA_025175665.1. Classification (NCBI taxonomy): domain Eukaryota; kingdom Viridiplantae; phylum Streptophyta; class Magnoliopsida; order Gentianales; family Rubiaceae; genus Cinchona; species Cinchona pubescens. The sequence continues at coordinate 1,943,379 of JANKKI010000254.1, read as the reverse complement.
AGAGGCTTTCTTTATGGCCTTTGACAGGGCTCCTTCTGACTTATTGAAGGACTAATGGCGTAAATAAATCAATGAAGAAACTGTCCGCTATGGCAATCGACTCCTTTTACAGCCAATATACAAGAAAACAATCGACTCATTTTACAGCCAATATACAAGAAAACAATCAGATGAAGTGCAAGACCGAAGAACAACTTTCTATATCAAGGTTTTAACTTACTGGATGTTAATATGCAGTGCAATTGCCCAATGAATGTCAAATGGAGTGTACAGGATAGTTTTGGCAGCTAGGTCACCTCAACTTGACAAGGAAAATAAGTTCAGAGGGATTTGCTTTCTTGGCCATTTAAAATAAGCAAGAAGCGCAAAGTACCTGCAACATGCTTATTTGTTCCAGGCTCGAACTGTAATAAATAGACAACTATTGTTATAATGCTGCTCATTGGCAGACCCTATCAAAATGGAAGCAAAAATTTTACAAATATCCAGCCTTGTGAATGTCATTAGCAATTGAAGCTTACATCCACTGCCAAAAAACACACAAATAAGATTGTTCCCTTACAGCCATGTCTATCCAAAATACAATGACAATCTACTGCAAAATGTCCACTTAAGTAAATTTTTGAACAATCTCTAATGTGTTGAAGATCCCTGTATCATTTAACTACCAGCATCTCCCTTCAAATTCCATTTTAGGCTGTCTTACAAGATTGCACACGGTGTCAGTGTCATGCATATAATCAAAAAAAGGTTTGAACATGCAAATGATCCTAGTCTAAATACCAGCTAGTCTTCTATCTCAAACCATTTTTGACCAAACAAAAAGTTGATGCATTTAGCTGCAATTCAAGATGATTAGAAGATAAGCTAGAATTATATGCTGGTACTACATCCACAGATCCAGAAAACATCAGTTGATAGCCAGAGGATACAGAGATGCTAAGTTGTTGTATTTCATTTTCAACTAGTATAAACTAAAGTACTAACACAGATTTATGGCCCAAACTGAGAACAACAATAGTCACCATCACAGCTCCAAACCCGTATACCCATTACAAAATAAAACAACACAGACACCCAAAACTGAAGAAAATATACAGTCACCATCCCGAATAAGGCTACAAGAAAAGCCCTGAAGTGCATTATATTATAGCAACAGACAGACAGGCCAGTGGATCCTCAGATTCTAGTCAGAATTCAGATAATCACCTAATATATCCAAGTTCAATTCAATTAAAGAACATACACATCCAGTATTGCATATCATAGCCTGCTCGTTCAACTTCAGCTGTAAACAAAGAATGTGATGAGTGTGCGATGGTACATACCAAACCAAAATGAATTTATCACACAGTTGCATATAGGTATTTTAAGTGAAAGTTACTCAAATTTAGAAGAGAAGGCAGTCTTCTCTTCTCTTCTCTGCCTCCTTCACGTGATCATAGCACAAATGCTTGGTACAACCAATGTACTGTGAAACAGGACTCGACTTAAATCTCCAATACTACTTAATCGACAGCAACCAGCATATAAACTTACCCTACCGTAACATGAAACAATAATTGACATCATGCATTAAAAAAAGGAAACAACACACAAAGCTCTAACCTGTTCTGAGCATTTAACATTGACAGTTTGATACTAGTTCAGATAAGTATTATAAATGATCTGCAAAAATAAATTCTCTATTGGAAATTCTATCAAATAATACTAGTATCCATTATCCAGTTTGTACCAAATTGGTACTGGAATTGCTTCCCCAACATCACTCAGATACTCAAAAAGGGGGAGGGGAGTAAACTATAACAATAATTGTATCATAGACCTCTGAAAAGCTAGCAAAAATGTAAACTTCTCAGTCCGACTTGGTTTATAAACCCCAAATTTGTACCAAAACTTATAAAGTTGTTGCCTTTCAATCCAGAAAACCTGTTTGCCGCCACACCGCATTGCGAACCTGACGAAGATCTCTGCCTTTGAGAGTTCTCCCGACGCCTTCAAACTTGCACCGACAAGGTAGTCTTAGGAGACCCAGCTGCCGATCCACGAGCCACGATCTCGTGTGGCGGTAGCATTTCGTCATCGGCGTCGTTGTCGTCAATGTCGACGTCAGCGAGTGAACCATTCTTCACCTTTCTCGGCATCATCGGCACATTCACCGGAGCCGACTGTTGGAACTTCCTTGCCGGCACCGATTGCGAGTAGCTATTGTAGTTCTGCGGTTTAGGAATTGAAGGAATTGGTCGAGAAAAGGGCGATGGTTGAGCAGGCGAGGCCGAGAGTGGAGTTTTGTGAAACGCCGACGTGTTCGGAGAGAGAGAGGGCTTTCTGTACAGCAGAGACTGGTTGGGGTTCCGGTGGTCATCTGACAACGCAGCGAGTATACCGAACTTCTCCGGCTGGCGCATGTGAGTCACCGTCGACGGCGAAGAGCACCGACCACGGGGTTCACTGAAATCTCCAGTCCAGAAGACATCGTCTTCGTTAAGCTCGTCGCCCGAGACAGATAATATAGTTATCCTCGGAGGCCGCGAGAGCTGTGCTGGGTTTAGTAGGGGAGAAAACATCAAGGAAACGATCGGAGGAGGGTGATCGGCGATGACGGAAATTAACGACGCCGTTTTGGTCCATTTGATTGCGACAGCTATGATAGAACTGCACTAAATCTTTGGCCCCGTATGGATTGTTTTTTTCTGTTTATTTTTTACCACTTTTTACTGTACTATTTATAATTTTATGAAATATTTGTTTGGTTAGCAAAAAATTTTTTGATCAATTTTTTTTATTTTTTTTAAAATATTATTTATTATTTACACTATTCATTTTTCTTATTTATTATTTATTATTATTCAAATTTTTCTCTCACTATTCATTATTTACACAATTCAAATTTTTCTTTCACGGTTCACTATTATTCAATCAATTATTTTACTATTTGTATATACGCGTATTATACTATTCACATATATTAGCATTAAATTTTTTTTATACTATCAATTACTATTTATTGGTCTGAATTTCATTTTGGCAAAGAAAAAATGAAAATGTAAGTTCGGAAGTCCGAAATATAGGCGGAAAAATAGAGTTTAAAATAGTATACAAAGTTCGGATTTCCGAACTTAGGTTCGGGAGTCCAAAATATAGACAGAAAAATAGAGTTCAAAATAGTATATAAGGTTCAGACTTTCAAACCTATGTTAGAGATTCCGAATTATGAGCAGAAAAGTGTAAATTTTAAATTGTATTTTTTTTGTATTAAATAAATACATATTTAGCATACGCATATGGACATTTGATTTTTTAAGATTCGAATTTCAAACGACGAATAGCTAACTACCTTTGCATGTGATTTTTAATACTTGATTTGATAGTATAAAAAAAAGTGAACGAGATTATATATTTTGATATTAATAATTTTATTCAAATTTTGTTTACTAATTTTGTCTTTTAGTACACAAAATATTAAGTAATTTTTAAATAATATTTTTTTATTTTATATTAAATAAATACATGTTAGTGTTTTTTAATATTCAGATTTCAAATACAATGACGAAAATGCAACTATATTTGTGTGTGGTTTTTAGTACTTAATTTGATGATGTGAAAAAAAAAATGAACGGAATTATATATTTTGATATTAGTGATTTCGTTCGACTTTCGCATATTTTTTTGTCTTTTAGTGTAAAAAACACTATCCAAACATTTATTTATAAAAAATTATTTACACTATTCACAATTCAAACACTTACTCAAATTATTCACATTTTTTTATTATTGCCACATCACTCAAATAATTTCTAAAATAATACAACAAAATAATACTCCAAATCATATATTCCTTTCTTAATTATCTTCTGCGCAAAGTATAGATTATCCTATTTATATTCGTGCGCGTCGGAAAAATCAGAGCCGTGCAAAATTGTTCCCCATTTTAATCAGAATGGAAAATACTTACATAGATATGTTCTTTAGTCATACCTGTAAATCTTACTATCAAAATTAAATTTTATATAATCTTTCTTATATCAACTGATGTCATAAATTTCATAATATTTAATCTTACATCACAGATTTTATATAATCTTTCTTACATCAACTGATGTCATAAATTTCATAATATTTAATTTACATCACAGAATTTACAAATATAATAAAAAAACAAATATACCTAAATATTTTCCGATCACAATTTTGTGGGTCTGGGGTCCACTATAAATCAACGGCAGTGATGGAATGTTTATTAAAGATGCGAGGTAGAAATGACGTGGCGAGGAGTCGCGGGTGAGTAATGATGAGTGAAGCTGGAAATACTTAAATAAATTCGATATTTAGTCGAGATTTATAATGTGAATTAAATTTTTTAAAATAAATAATTATATAAATAAAATTTTATAAATTTAATTCTATTTACAAATTTTTTTTTAAGACTAATTTTATTTAAATATTTTTTTTCATGTTTTACCCTAAGGGAGAAGAAAATAAAGCAAAAGGTTCAACGTGGGACCCTCTGAAGATTTATTTTGCCGATATTTTTCCTTGTTTTCATGGTGGGTCCACTGGTATGAAGTATAATAAAGGGACGCCCTTATCCAAGCAAGCAATAATCATGTATGGTTGGTCTCATGGCACCATCCGGATATCTAAAATCTGATAGGTGTTTGGTGGTTGAGGCCCAGCAATTCTTGGACCGGTTCACAACATTATATTGTGGAGCTCTTGGTAAAAAAATTGGCACATCACGCGTAGGAATTAAGTGATTTGACCCACATCACGGCAAGGTTTATTTTGATTAGCGTTAATAACACTTTGTCCGTTGAATTATATGAGTAATTATATTTTACTTTCTTAAATTATAAAAATATATATTTTATCTCTAATTTACATTATTGATCTTTTAAAAATATTAATATATTATATAGTTTATTTATGATTATTTTAAAATAATTATCACATCATTATCAAAATTTATATAAATAAAAATCAAAATAGAATACCAAAAGTATTTTAATCATCTAACTAAATTTTTTAATATTTTAAAATTTTAAAAGATGAATATCGTGAGAAAAATTTCTAAAATTGTATATGTGCTCCTTTTCAAAATTGTTCTTTTTTTATGCCAAATTCAAATGATGCTGGATCCCCTTATGTTAACATACCATTCGAGGGTGACACTTCACACATACTTTCTCCAATGCGCACTCCGATGGGACCATCATCTTTCAGATAGTCATCCACTGGGCCTGATCCAGAACATACTGGTCCAACCGTTTCAGATGAAGAACATGAACACGAACAAAGCATACCTTCGCAGGCGAAAATTGCTCACCATACTCAACAGCAAGACACTCCTTTATTTTATGTCCGTCGATCAAAAAGGGTGCCTAAACGTAGAAAGTGTGGTACGGGCGGGAGATTTGGAGATCATGGATATTGACATTTGTTATTACTTCTCGCAATTATGTGTGATTGATGTCCGTTATTTGTATATAATTGTTCGCCCTAGTCGGGTGTTTTTTTATTGTTATTAGGTTTGTATTTATGTTTTTTAGCTCTTGTCGGGCTTTTATGGATGTTTGTTGCCCTTGTTGGGTTTGTGTATGGGGTTGTTGGCAGGGAGAATGTTCGTAAAATAAGGGAGGTAATATCAAAATTTTATCAAAAAATATGATAAATTAATAAATTTGCGGGTTTACACATTTCATTCGCGTACTATTTCGTTAATGTTATAGTTTATGGTTTAAAGATAATGGTTTACTATTCCTAAATATCGTACTATTTCGGTAATGTTATAGTTTATAATTTACGGTTTAGTATTTAAGTGATTTTATCTTACAGTCAAATCCTTCTTTAATTAACAAAAATATCAAACATTTTTCTATTTTTGTAATAGTGCAAAATTTCCCTTCGCAATATACATATTCAAATTTGCAAAATTAAAAATAAAAAAAAATAAAAAAATTTTGCCAGACCTCGCATTTCAAAAATGCGAGGTCAAAAAAAAAAAAAATTTATTGAGCTCGCATTCGGGGAATGCGAGTTCCGCTTGCCCGGAAATATCATTTGAATTTGGCATAAAAAAAGAACAATTTTAAAAATGAACACAATTTTAGAAATTTTCGTCAATATTGTGAATGAGGGACAAAGTGTATATTTTAATAGTTTATGAGGCAAAATCGTATTAACCCTTTTGATTATTGAGCAATTATTAAATCACATGACTTGTAGGAATTATATGATTAGACCCACAATAGGATTCACATAATTTATTTTTTGGTACACCGTAAACTTTGATACACGTAAAAATTTACCGGATTATAACTTAAATTGAATTTATTTTAAAATTTTTTATTAAGACTAGCACCCGTAATCAATGAGAGTTCAAATGCCCTTGAGTTTGTGTTTAGGTTCGTTTGAATAGTTATTATAAATAGTATTTGTACTATAATAATTTTTTATATGTGATGTATATAACATAAAAAATTAGTTAAAAAATATGTTAGACAATAATTACAGATTATTATTCAATAATAAATAATTTATAAATAAATTAGATAAATTTGAACTTATTTGAAGTACTAATATGTTGATATGACTAATGGATAACACTAACAGGTGTCAATAAAAGGCTAGCGCATGATTGAACAATAATTAGTTTGGAGTTTAAGATATCTTATAAACATTTTGTTGTGTATTCCATTGCTGAGTTGGCTTGTTTCCATTGAGTGGTGTAAATTGAGGTATCTTCGGATACACCACTCAATGGAAACAAGCCAACTCAGCAATGGAATACACAACAAAATTCCTGGGGTTCTTGTGTCCTACTCTTCATTAAACTTTATTAATGGCGATCCCTACAATTCATCCAAAACTGAAGCATGTTTGCCTACTTTGAACGGTTTTTTTTCTTTTTTTTTTTTGCAATTCAGATTGCTGTGTTTGGACAGTTTGTAGCAAGTAATAATAGGATTATACATGTCTGTATAAAAATATTTTTGTATCATCAAATCTGAATACACAACACATGTGCATAACTAATTTTTGAAATATAAATAATGCACAAGTGACATGCATTCAAACATGATGGTGCAAAAAATTTTATACACTGACGATATTTGAATGATTTACTCTAATATTTTGTTGTATAAGTAAATCATTTTCTAAAGCAAGTTTTTTAATTTTTTTTTTTTTTGTCTCAGATAAATCATTATTCTGAAAGTGGTTCACACCCACATCATTTATAATTCATCAAAAACCTTTGCATGTAGCATGATACAACCTAAATAAAACTCATCCAAAAATTATTAATATTCAACTCCTTTTTCTTATTCTTTTTTGGGTTTTTCTTTTAAAATTTATTTATTTGTAATAGTGAGTTGGAATTTTGTGTTATCAACTTTTTGGAATAAAAAATATTCGTGCTTGTATCATTTACATTCAACATTCAAAAAATTGAGATCCTTGACTTAACTTATAGTAATAGTGTGTAATAGTAAACAAAAAAATGAAACCGAAAAAAAAAATAGAAAATGAAACTCTTGACTTGTCTTGTTTTTTAATGAAAAAATAAAATATAATCTGAGATGATTAAAGGAAAAAGAACCAAAAAAAAAAAAGAAGAGAAAGAGTCGTCCAAACGTGCTTTTGTTTAGGCTGAATTGTTTTTTGTCTATATAGGAATTACCACTAATAGAGTTTAATGAGTAGTAGACACAACAACACAAAGCATTTTGCTGTGTATTTTATTGCTGAGTTGGCTTGTCTTCATTGGATGCTATAAATTGAGGTATTTTTGGATGATCCGAAGATACCTTAAACTTATTAGTCTGAGAGAAAGATAGTAGCAAAAATAGTACTGAGAGTTGTTACAATTAAATGTCTAACCTCTTTTATGTAACTATTTATTTTATACTGGTTGTAATTGGGGTTTGTATACAAAATACTTGTAAGGCTAAAATAAAAACCATCAAGGCCTTTTTTTACGGTAGTAGGTTTTCTGTGACATTTTTTAGTGTGACATTACTTAAATAAGTGAGACTTGTTATCTTACCATAAATAAATATTCAATGAAGCACACGTGTCACTTATCTAAATAATGTCACACAAGTATCAAACGAAAAAGTGTAAAAAAAAACCTAAAACCTTGTTCGACTCTGTTTAAAAGTATCATTAACTTTAGGTAACAAAAATATCAAATTGCCTCTTTGACATTTCAACTGCATTGCAACATAGATATTAATAATTGGCATGATATTTTTTATATTATCAAGTTCAATTTGCATTATGCATACATACATACATACATATATATATATATATATATATATATATATATATATATATATATATATATCTTATTATCTACAATCTCTAGCATTTTGAGGTTGAATTTAGTGTAACTCAAAAAAAAATTAGAGTGTTCTTTTGATGTTTCCTTCCAAAATTGTAGATAAGTAAATGTTTTTTTAATCACATATTCATCCTATCCTACCTGATCATTTAACTTTGAAAGGACACTTGCTTCAACAAAATAAAAAAAAACATTATTTAAATAACTTTCGCAATAATTTCTTGAGCACATCTTATGGCGTTTTATATTAAATACAATACATTTCAACAAATTATGACAATACTTTTTTCAAATAATGATTGTCCAAAAGAAATTTATTTCAAATAATTTACACTTCTCTTGACAAAACTTTTCATTTTCTACTGTTCATCCCCACTAGTAAGCCAACTTGTCACCATAATACACTTGAAAGAGTACTTCATTTTATTATACTTAACCTTATTGAGATTATCTGTATGTAACGAAATATTTTGAATTTGCAAAAATTAACAAGACAAGAAAATAACAAATATAATTTATTTATATAAAAAAATAAGATACAATCTCTAAGATCTCCTCTGATTCTTCTCTTCAATTATTGACCCGAGGGCCTCACGGCTTAATTCCAAATTTAGATTTGATCGAGGGATTGACAGCTTGATCTCAAATTTGGAGTTGATCGAATGCTTGACAATTTGATCTCGAACTTGGATTTGATCGAGGGCCACACGATTTGATTCTGAACTTAAAGTTGATCGAGAATCTCACGGCTTGATCTCGAATTTGGAGTTGATCGAATGCTTGACAGTTTGATCTCGAACTTGGATTTGATCAAGGGCCACACGGTTTGATTCTAAACTTAAAGTTGATCGAGAATCTCACGGCTTGATCTCGAATTTAAAGTTGATCGAGTGTTTGACAGTTTGATCTCGAATTTTGACTCAAGAGTTTCAGAGCTTGGTCTCGAATCGAACTTTCAACTCTTGATATGGAAAACTTGAAAAATACTTGATGAAAATCCTCAAATCTTGATATATGGAATATTTGAATATAGAATTTGAAAACTTGATGGAAAATTTAGGGAACTCTTGTAATTTATAAAGAGATTCCAATAATATATGTTGTATTTTCATGCCTAGGAGTGATCCCTTATTTATACATGTAGAATAAGAGGGGTTGGAGTGGTTTAGCATAATCCTACTCTTAACTTTTTTTCCTAAACAACATGAAGTGTAAAACAATTACACGAATTATATATTATCTTTAGTTTTTGAAGAGATAAAATTACAAGAGAACTAGTTTCTCTAAAATATTATCTCCTAAAGTAGTATAAATACATAAGAAATTTAATTACATGTAATACTATCCCCTTATTTATTTATTATTTTTAAATAAAGAGATAAATCCTAATATATAGATAATGCAATTTAATTAGGATACCACTCCAAATTATAATGTAGGAAGTTTAATTAAACTAAAATTTTAACACCTACAAATGCCCCCTCAAAACTTGTTCACAAATGCAAAACTTGAGTATGAAAGTGAACGAGTCTCGAAACAACTTATCCATCCACCTACGAATGCATTTGTCTAAAAGAATCATACGAGATAATTTAATTTTTTTTTTTTTTTGGATATGATATGATTGAACCTGGAGTTAGCTTCCAAACTGTTTACGTATCATTTTCTGGATCAAGTCAAACGTAATTCAGTCAAACATATAAGACAATTTTTTACTTGTGCGAAGGAGTCTTGGATTTGAGATATGTAGACAGTTTATTCTCGTGTTGAGAAGTTTTGGATTTGATATATGTATACAGTTTATTCTTGTATCAAGGAGCATATGACATGTATGTATGGACAATTTATTCTCGTGTCGAGGAGTTTTGGATTTAATATATGTAGACAGTTTATTCTTGTATCGATGAACATATGACATGTATGTATAGACAGTTTATTCTCGTGTCGAGGAGTCTTGGATTTTGTATAGTATACAGTTTATTCTCGTGTCGTGGAGTCTTGGATTTTGTATAGTATACAGTTTATTCTCGTGTCGAGAAGCATATGACATGTATGTATAGACAGTTTATTATCGTGTCAAGAAGTATATACAGATAGTTTAGACTCATATCAATGATTTTTTCATAACAATATTTGAATATTTATAAACAGTTTTAACTCGTATCAAGGAGTCATCTTGACAATTTAGGCTCGTATTGAAGAGCATACTCCTTCATTCATATCTGAGTGTCTCCGTTTTGGGTGGATGAATAAATTTGGTACTTTAGAGAATCTGCACAATTCATAATGGCTACTTGATTAACAATTGCTTTCTCTTTTTCAAATAGAACTTTTCCTTCTCGAGCTAACTTCATTACTCTACACCTTTAAAGACAAAGCACCTTTCAGTAGGATGCCCAAATAAACGATAATACTTACAATAATTTGGATTGTCAATGCACCCCATTTGTTTAGGTCACTTCACCTCTGGAAAGTCTATAAGATTTGCTTCTAAAATATCATTGAACATGTACGGCACATCAGAGATGAGAAACGGATATGCCTTGTCTTTCATCTCTTTAACAGTTGCTCTCTTTCTCACCTTAACTCAAGGGTGGTTTGACTTTTCATTTGCATTCTTTAAAATTTTGATAGGTTCAATGCTAGTTGTCATTGGCTCTTCATTCTCAAAATTGAAACGTCTATCATGTTGTTGTTCAACGGATGGACCTTGGTTTCTATTAGTAGCAATACTCAACTCTATACCGTGGGCACGTATGGACAATTCGTTGAATGATTTTGGAAGTATCCCTTATAAAATATAACTTAGGTCCCAATGCATGTCTTGAATATACATCTCGATGACAGAACTTTTTCAAAGGTTGCATCTTTGCAATTTAAACTAAGATCTCTCCACCTATCGATGTAGTCAATAACAGGTTCATTCTTCTATTGACGAGTTGATGTCAATTCGACTATATTAACCACGTGGCATGTGCGATCAAAAAATTATTCTTTAAATTGATTCCAACTGTCAATAGAGTTAGGCTTGAGGTCGGTGTACAAGTCGAAAGTATTTTCCTTTAATGATCAAACGAACTACTTGACAAGAAGGTCACCATTAGTTCTAACATTGTTGCAAGTTTCGACGAAGTGTGCCACGTGCTACTTGGGATTTCCTTTGCCATCAAATTGTAAGAGTTTTGGTAGTTGATAGCCGACGGGCTTTCTTATGTTGTCGAATCTTTTAATATAAGGCTTTACATAAGTGAACAAAGATTTCTTGCCCCTTTCATACTTTTTTTTGATTGCGATTTCGACGAACTCTTTTAATTGATGAACATCAATCATCCCGTCCTGAGAAATTTGAATCTTCATTATATTTGTTTGTGATTTTGAAGACTCTTCACTTTCATCATTGGCCACGGGTTGTGTGGAATTCACTCGACTTGTTTCTTTGTTATCAGTAGTCTAGTTGATAAGTTGAGCAATTCTGACATCTTGATCTTGAATATGTTTTGCAAGTCCTTCAACGAATTTGGTCAATGCTGCAACTTGTTCTTGAAGAGATGTTGATTGAATTACCATAACTTCTGCAATGTTGTAATCGCTTGAGTTGTGAAAATTTGTGAAGACGTTGTCACCACTTGACTTATCATGAAGATTTGTAGATGCCTTGGACATGATTGGGTGCACGAACACTTGTTCAACTATGGATGTGTTGTCTGTCTTTTTCTCCAAAAGTGGATTGAACTTCTTTGCCCCTATTGAAGAAGAAGATGTGCTTTCTTGTATAGGACAACCAACGATTTTTGCAAATCGTGTCTTGACGTCTCGATGAGTAAGATTTGAGCAGTTAACTCCACAATTTGAGATAATTTTAAAGGCAACACTGCTGTATTTCCGATCATCAACCTCTAAGTGAACAGTTTTTGAATTGTCGCCTTTAGGAGTCATTAATGAAATTTGAATATATATTTGATGAAGACAAGAGATGGGATGCAGAGATGGTCCCACTGAGTGTGCCAAAAATTATATGCAACGAAATATTTCAAATCTGTAAAAATTAACAAGACAATAAAATAACAAATATAATTTTTTTATATAAAAAAATGAGATACAATCTCTAATATCTCTTCCAATTGTTCTTTTCAATTATTGTCTTGAGAGTCTCACGACTTGATCCCAAATTTAGATTTGATCGAAAGTTTGACAACTTGATCTCGAACTTGGAATTGATCAAGTGTTTGACAGCTTGATTTCGAATTTGGATTTAATTGAGAGCCACACGATTTGATCCTGAACTTAGAGTTGATCGAGGGTCTCACGGCTGGTCCCAAATTTAGAGTTGATCTAGTGTTTAACAGTTTGATCTCAAACTTTGATTCGAAGGCTTCACAACTTGTGTTTCGAATTGAACTTTGACTTCTTCAACTCTTAATATGTAAAACTTAAAGAATATTTAACGAAAATTTTCAAATCTTAATATATGGAATATTTGGATAGAGAATTAGAAGACTTGATGGAGAATTTAAGGAACTTGTAACTTGTAGAGAGATTCGAAGAATATATATTGTGTTTTCATGCTTAGGGGTGACCCGCTATTTATACATGTATGATGAGAGGGGTTTAAATGGTTTAGCATAATCTTACTCATAACTTTTTTTTCCTAACAATCATAAGTGTAAAACAATTACACTACTTATATATTATTTTTATTCTTTAAAAAGATAAAATTACAAGAGAATTTGTCTGTCTAAAATATTATCTTCTAAAGTAGCATAAATGCATAAAGAATTTAATTACTCGTAATAATATCCTTTATTTATTTATTATTTTAAAATAAAGAGATAAATCCTACATAATGCAATTTAATTATCATACTATTCCAAAATTGCAATGTAGGAAACTTTAATTAAACTAAAATTTGAACACCAACATTATCATTGTTTTTTTTTTTTTGTTTTTATAAATTCATCAAGATTTCATAATTCAATCACCTATAAATTTTTTAAACTTTTTAATATTTAAGTTTACATATGATAATATTTAATATGAAGTTTACATTTTTTGGAAAGAATTTTCATACAAAATTAATATAAAATTTTTATCACAAAATAGACTGCCATAAAAGTCAAACAGCTAACTAAGTCACATTAATTGTATTGGCCACCAAATACTTTGCTTGATTGCGAGGTTAGGAGTTCGAATTCCTTAAAATTCTTAAAATAGAGGTTAAATTTTTTATCTATTGATTCAGTTAGACATCTCCTTAGATATGAATAGATTAGATAGTTGCCGTTTCAATAAAAAAAAAAAAAAAAAAAAAAACTAATGAGAGAAAGGGCGTACTAGTCTACTACTACTTAGATCGTAGCTGGATTAGAAATATCCATGATCCCGGGTCCCACAAACAAGACTTATACCAGTTATCAGTTGCCAACTCAGAAACATTGGCGTAAGTTAACCGAACTGATGAATGGTCGAATCTACCCCAATCCCTTTCCTGTTTTAAGCCGCACCGAATTAACTCTTGGGTAAATAATACACTTAGACGCCGCCGGAACAGTAACCCAACTAGCCTATCGCCGATACAATTTACTTCCGACCACCGCGTTCTAATCTCTATCTCCGCCGCTATTGTCTTCACCGGCTTCCAATCCGAAGAAATAACCATGATCCCGACGGTATTTACAACTCTGCCACCATCTCTATTATTTGTTTGCGATATCCTGTATGGTTTTTTGAACTTAATTTGATTCATAATTTCTGAGGATTTTTATTTAATTTGAATTTTGATGGAATATGCAGCTGCAAAGAAGTGGATCGGGGACGACGCAGAGCCCTAGATCCCCATCTTCGCAACCGCCGTTTTTATCGGTATCGGTGACTGATCCGGCTAAAATGGGGAATGGCGTCCAAGCTTACCATATCTCCTATAAAGTTATTACTAAGGTCTCAATTTAATCGTTTTTCGCCTTATTCATTTACTCGGAGTTTATGTTTCGATTATGTTTATCAGTGTTAGGAGTCTAGAAAAAATATGGTTTTTGCATAATATAAGTAATTATTAGTCGTCTTCAAAGGATTAGCTTATTCTGATTGTTTGTACAGCTGATGTTGTTGCTTTGTTGATACTTTTACTGAAAAATTGGTGGTAATTGTAGCATATGTCTATCCCCAGTACCTTGTTGTAATGATAGAATGAGTTATTGTTCTCGGTTTTATTGCATAGAAAGTGGAAAAGAGTTTGTGTTGTATAGTTTAAGCAAGTGCAAGTATATAGAAAGAGTTACAATGCTGGATATTTTTTTGGGTTTTATTAATTATCTGGATGAGTTGATGAGGCTGTATAGTTATGAACTGAAACCAATCTGGAACTTACTTTTGCAGACAAATTTCCCCGAGTACCAAGGGCCAGAGAAGATTGTTAAGCTATAATATTAGAAGATATAGTGATTTTGTCTGGTTACGTGATCGTCTTTTTGAGAAGAATAAGGGAATCTTCATCCCTCCTCTTCCAGAGAAGAGCACAGTAGGTAATAAGCTAATACACGTTGTTGTCACCCGTCTCTCTTTGCCTTGTCTACTTAATAATTGTCCAATCATGAGTATCTCTTCTGCCAAACTGGAAAATTGAATGATGTGATAATGTGGCAAAGCTAAATATCATGTTTCTGCTTGAGATATAGTTCTGAGTGATTTTACTTGGAATACTAGGTTTTTTGTTTAGAAAGAAAGAGTTTGTACCATTTTTTTCCTCCTTTCTCCTGCCCTCCTCGTTAAGTTAAATCAATTAGCCAACATCGTTTGACGATGAATCTCCAAGATAGAATGGCAAAAATAACTATAATTCTCTATACCCAAGGTTGTGACAAAACTTTTCCTTCTTGAACTCACCCTCTAGTTATTTCTTATGTGATTTTGAGGTAAGATGTGCAAATTATCCCAGATGAACTAATTTGGTTTGAAAGTTGCATAGACTTGGTTTGCTTAAATCTCTTTTTGCTTTGTGAATATTAACTTCAGTTTTGCTCAGCACTTGTCTTATAATCTTTAATGAACACATCATTTAAAAGATTTGATCCGATGAGTGACTTGTTTTGAATTTTTTAGAAACGTTTGCCTTCTTCTATCAGAATAATGAAAAATATTGGCAGATCATACTAGAAAAAGAGAAGGAATGTAAGATAATACAAACTAAAGGTCATAGTTGCATTAACATCTGATATAGTATCTGTAACTATGCCCTGAGAATATTTCCATCTGTTCATACTTAGGGAAATAGCATAGTATCTCATACAGTTTGGCTGTGCCAGGGCCTGTTATCTAGTATTGCTGTCTTGCTGAATTTGCATATAGTAAAGTACTTTTACCCCTGTTACAGAGATCACTGGGTAAATCTGATTATCTGCAATACTTCACTATTGTGGTAAGTTTAACTTTCTCCTCCACATTGTGCAGAAAAATTTAGGTTTACCGCTGAATTCATTGAAATGAGGCGTCAAGCACTTTATGTTTTTGTCAACAGAATAGCTTCTCATCACATGCTTCAGCAGAGCGAGGATCTGAGAATCTTTCTGCAGGCAGATGAGCAGGTAGTTTGTCCCAATCCGTTGGCTCTAACGCAATCATATGACTTCGTGTAATCTTCTTTTCTGAAAAAATTGTTGTAAAGAGGGCACCTCTTGCCCTTCTATCTAAGTTGTACTTGAGCAAACTGTTGCATTTTAAAGAACAAAATTTGATATTCACCTCTAGTATATCAGTATTCACTTGTTTCAATACTGACGCTCATTTTGACTCCTTAACTCTTTTGGATGACTTTGTTGAGCCTGTGAATTCTCATGTATAACTTTCTCAGCCTACAATAATTTTCATCATCATCATCATCCTTTTTTGTATTTCATTTATCTTTCTTTCTGTTCAGTTTAAGTATCTGTTTCCATCTCATTGTGCTGTTATGTAGACAATGGAAAGGGCAAGGTCTCAGGAGGCTGGTATTTTCAAGAAGAAACCAGCTGATTTGATACAGATTTTCAAGGTACCTTATAAGTGGAATGAAAATTTTGTTGCACAAGGGACTCTTATCTTGTCTCTCATCAAGCTTTCATTTTGTCCTGATTAAGGCTGATTTCGATGAATAAACAATAGACATCTTCAGCTCCAATGTTTCTTTTATTAGCTCCGTAGAACACTAGTTAACCATGTCTTCAACATTAAAAGTTTAGAAGTTTTTGCTTGGCCCAAAAAAAAAAAGAAGCTCTTGTTTCATCATCGGGAGATGCTTATGATTGGAAAATTAGATATCTTGTTCATTTGTTTCTTCAGTGACTTGGTTTGTCCTGTCCCTGGCTCACACATCATAGAGTTCCATTATGTTCTTGAGGAACTCAATAACCATTGCAGTTGGTCCTGAACCATTGCATACTTGTGCAGCAGTGTAAAATAGCCAGTCCATACAAAATGAGTTTCCATTCAGAAGGTTGATTTTGAAACTGCTGCTTAATTTTGGCAGGATGTACAGTCGAAGGTGAGTGATGTTGTTCTTGGAAAGGAGAAACCTGTTGAAGAATCAACTCCTGAATATGAGAAACTGAAACATTACATATTTGATCTTGAAGATCACTTAGCTGAAGCTCAAAAGCATGCATATCATCTTGTAAAAAGACACAGAGGTATGAGCGATATTTAGTCCTTGCGTTGTTCGATTACACATAGTTTGGGATCCAGTAGTAAAATGTTCAGCAGTCTATTTATGGCAGTTTTAAACTTTGTGCAACAAAAATTGGCAAGGAAAATATTTTCTAGATGAATTTCTTTTTGTTAGTGGTTAGAAATTGTGCTCTTTACTGTAAATCATGTCAAAATTTTAGATTCTTTCGACTGTTGTAACTTCTTTTTCTATTTTGATCTTTAACTTAAGCTATCCCTTGTGTAGTCTCCTTTATTAGATATTGGATAAGGATACTACAGAGGGGGGTTTATGTATATTCTTCTTCTGAGTGCTTATAATCTACTATCATTACCGATTTATTCTGGTTCCCCACTGCTATGGTGAACTTAGTTAATCATGCATAATGAGTTTCTTGATATTTTACCTCAGAGTTGGGACAATCTCTGTCAGACTTTGGCAAGGCGGTCCAGCTGCTTGGTACGTGCGAAGATAGTGCTCTTGGAAAGGCATTTTCTGAGCTGGGGGCAAAATCAGAAATCATCTCAGTTAAGCTGCAGAGAGAGGTGCACTTTGATTCTAAAGATCATATTTTGGAAATGGACCGTGTTTTACTTTCTTTGCAACTGAAGATTTCTATTCTGATTCTATACTTATTTTTGCCCAACATCAGGCTCACCATCTCTTAATGAACTTTGAAGAACCTTTGAAAGATTATGTTCGTGCTGTGCAATCTATTAAGGTTAGTCTTTGAGCTTTTTGCTGTTGTTGATGTATGTTATTCAGAGGGAGAGATGCTCGTCGATTTTGGAGAAGCTCTGGAGGAAGAAAACCACCTCTGCTTTCTCTTTAGATAAATGAATGCAAATAACATGACACTATACTGATAAAAGGAAAATGGCAATGATGTCTCCTAGTTCATCTGTGATTTTTGCTTTATCTACTTGTCAATCACGTTTTTGTTTAATCTCAAGCATCTTCCCTCTTACTTCTGGAACAGGCCACGCTAGCTGACAGAGCAAGTGCTTTCAAGCAGCAGTGCGAATTGGCCGAAACCATTAAGTTCAAGGAAATTGATCTGTGAGTTTCTCTCAACTGTCATTGTTTTGCACATCTTATTTCGTGGAAATATAGTTGTGAAAACAAAAAATTAATTTCATCAGACTGTTTCCTTGTTGATTAAACAGCACATAGTAGCTTTTTTCATTTTTCAAAATATGGAAGAATGGGTGGGTAATGGCATAATATTCTACGTCTTATGGATCATTACCAGCGATAATTGTTGAAGACCTTACTTTGCAATAAAGCCTCCTAAATGCTGGATATGTTCCTTGAGGATCATTAAATTGACCTGGCTGTAGCAAGTGTCCTCTCTTTTTCCCCCTTTTTTCTCCTCCCTGAATGTGTTCCTTTAGGATCAATAGATTTCTCAAAGCAAATTGCTGAATGGAGTAATAGCCATTAATGTAAAATTCGAAATTTACTGCTGGTAATTCGTTATATTGATGCAAATAAGTGTTTTTGTTTGTCTCTTATACACATCTAGATGTGTATAAGAGACAGAAAAATTGGCCGAGGCCGAGCGTGAATACGAAGTGGTTAGTTGACTTGGATTCTGATATTTCCTCGTCATTTCTCGTGTTTTTACTAATATTTAGTTTGTCTGGTGCAGCTGAAGGCTGACGGTGAGGAAGCAACAAGAAGATTTCAAACAATTGTGCGATTAATGAATGAAGAAATCGTCCGATTTCAAGAACAAAAGACAATAGACATGGGTCTTGCTTTTCATGAATTTGCCGAGGGACAAGCACATCTAGCAAATACTGGCATTGCCGAAGCTTGGAGGAGTCTTCTTCCGAAGCTTGATACTTGTGCTTCCTGATAGTGAAACCGAACGTTCACCAATATATCTAAATCGATGACACAGGCAGCTGATCCGAAAAGGCTTGCATGTTTTTGAGTTTGATTTGCCACTCCATTGTACCAAATATGAAAGATTTTCCATTTTGTAACATGTATAGACCCTTAAAGTAGAGTCAAATGTTTCTCCTGGAAACTTCATCGAAATGGATGAATAACTGTTCTTCATTCCATGCACAGGGTGGTGTTTGTCTGATGATGAGCACAATGTTGTCGAAAGGCTTGGGATGGAAGTATCTACCTCAATATATAAAGCTGGAGCAAGGTTCGGGATGGAAGAATCTACTGTATAAAGCAGAGCAAGGTGGTTTGGTGTAAAGTTTTGTGTCATTTTTTGAATTTTTGTTTTTACCCTCATCTAATTTAATAATTTTTACTGTATTGATGAATAATTGAATATCATATTGGTTACTAACCCGTTATTAACATTTCACACGTAAATTTAAATTTTTGCTTATCAATGTTTTAAAATTGCACGCTGGGCCTCTTCCCCATTAATCTTTAACATTTGTGCTCACGGCCTCCCTTTTAAATTTTGGTAAAAAGAAGAGTCTTATTTTTTAGATAACTTTGAAGAGTAACTACTAAAAAATATGAAAATTTGATATTACCTTTTAAACGGCAGAAAACATATATATATATATATATACATATACATATACGTAATTCAAAAAAACTAATTAATAGTTAGTTAGTAGTGATATCAAACAAGACCGATACAGGGGTTACCGAGTTCTAGATTAGGTGCTCAAGTTTGCATACCATGAACCGGTAAATTCTTGTGCAAATTAGGACTAGGTATCATACTTCCAAAATCATTCACATTTTTTATTTTTTTCTATTTAGCAGGATCACAATACACAAAGAAGAAGTAGATCCATTCGCAAGTTTCACACGTGGATTTATTTATTTATTTATTATTTAAGACATGTTAAATTAACTTTGTTGGTCAGGTGGTCTATATTAATTCTACTAGGTTCTCGATTTCATTTTATCTGCTGCTCTAAACACTTACTTATTTTGTGTCAATCTATGGCTCTAAAAAATCAAGTACGTAAAATGATGTTTTTTTACTTTTGCACTTAATATTATACTAGAAAAAAATACGCCTTTCGCACGTGTAATACTTTTGTGGACATTTTCATTTTTAAAAAAATAAATTAACAATCAATGAAGGATAACAAAGAGTATAAAATGTAAATATTTTATTTGTTGATTTTTTTTTTATACAAAAAGGTATATATTTTAAAATACATATTTAACATCATTACTCTTTTTTCGTAATTATTTTCACTTTTTTTTTTTTTTTACTATTGTTTGTTATTTGTTTATTGTCATTCATTTTTACAACATATGACAATATTTGCATCTTATTTCTATTTCTTTTCTATAAGCTTAGGTAATGATTTCTTATAGCGACACCACCAATTACTTGATATGCTTTGTCATTACTAAGAAAGACAAAATCACTATCAAGTACCAAAAATTATTTTATAGATGAAATATTGATATTTTTTATTATAAAAAATATTTACATGAAATTAAATGATATATGGATAATAATTACAAAAAAATAAAAAAATAAATATGATTTAAATGTAAAGAACGAATACATCAAGAAAATTATTATAAAAGTTTAAAATCTAATTAAACTAATATATTTTTCATATTATTGAGAGGTTCACATAAAATAATAAAATTATTATAAAAATTTAAATTCATAACTTATTCTTTTATATTGCTCTGAAATGCACCGAATGTTAATAAAAACATTCCTTTATTTTACTATAAAATACACGCAATGTTAATGAAAAAAATATGAAGTTTTAAAAATGTCCAAAATTACATGTTACTTTAATTGGGATTTATATAAATATCTATTACAATTAATTATCATTAACATATTGTTTAAATGTGCATACATATAGTGAATATATCAGTATTTTTTATATTTATTAAATTAACTATAGTAACATCTGTTTTAGTATTCTATTGAAACTTTGAAGTTTGATCTCTTCATTCATATTGATGACACAAAATGTAGTTTATTTCACTCAAAAATAATTTTTATTTCTCGTTAAGGTTCTCAAATTATAATTTGTTGTACGACACCATCAATGGCTTGATTATATAAAAATAAATATTTTTTTCCATAATATTAACTTTTTACATGTATCTATATATTCTTTATTATTACTAAAAGATAAAATCCTTATCAAATATCAAATATTATTTTATAGATAAAGTGCGTTAAAATTCTTGTATTATATAGGGAAAATATTTACATGAGATCAAATAATCTATGATAATAACTACAAAATGATTAATTAAAATTTTAAAATAAGAAAAAAAATGAACATAAATAAAATGTAAATAGCAAAGACATCAAACTAAACTAAACAGATTAAACTAATATATTATCTATAATATGGATAGATACCACGTAATATATTACGATCATTATCAGAAAAGATAGAAATAAAATATTGATCTTTTATCTTACTTTAAATGTAGAAAACATCAATGAAAAAATTCTTTATCTTACTCTAAATATACGGAACTGTACTGAAAAACATGTAATTTCTAAATATATCCAAAATAACACATAATTTTTACATAATCTCTATTGTAATTAATTTTTTAACATATTGTGTAAATATGTATCAAAATAGAAAATATATTGGTATTTTCCCATGTTTATGTATCCAAATAAAAAAATATATTGGTATTGTTCATAATTCTTAACCTTATGATAATATTTATTTCAAGAATTCATCGATATTCTAAAATCTTTCCTTCATCCTGAATGGTAACGAACGTGGTTAGTTCCAAAATTATATTTTGATATAGTATTTTACTATGAGAAATAAATAAAAACTAACAAAAGTGTGTGAATTTTATTTTTATTTTTTGCATACTTTTCCAATTAATTTATTGTATTGTTTACTAAGATATTTAATTTACATTTTATTGTTTTTTGTTAAATAGTGTAAAAATTGTATTGTACTTACCAAAGTTGCTGTGTAACGCAAAGTATATTTGTAATTATTTTAAAATATTTAATATTATAATTTTATTTGCATAATTCATGTTGTATTTTACATTACTTACTTACTTATTTTTTTATTTTTTTATATATATCATTCTAACAATTTATGGGTAGTATTCATATAGATCTTACAATGATTATTCTAGAATATTTTGGTAATGCATCGTACCATTTTGTTAAACTTTTTTTACCTCATTAATAGTTAATCTAAACCAATATTATTTTATCAAATACTGTAACAATTAGTATTGTGGTTTCCAAAATTAACATTTAAAATCAATATATACCAGTAAATACTTAGAGACTTAATACTATGATTTATTTGTAAAATATGTATTGTTTCTATATTAATTACTTATCAAGTTTCTATATTAGCATCACAAATTATGTATAGAATTCTTGTATGTGTTATAATGATTATTTTGAAATATTATGTCTAGGCATTGCATCTTATCATGGGTTGAATTTATTTTCTATCTCTTCAATAGTTACTTAAACCAGTATTTTACAAAATGATATTCTTAAATATAAGGATTTTGTAATCAAATATTACTATTAAAGATATATAAAATAACAACTATTTTTATCTTAATTAAAAATTGTGAGTTTTCTATTTCGCACTGAGCCTTAGTTTCATCGCTTGGTTAATTTGTTTTTCTTCATGTAAGGAAGGAAAAAATAAATCTAAATTAATCGCAACAAAAAATTTTAAATGGGATAAGAAAATAGTGTTATATACTTTATTATTTTTCACTCTTATAAAAATAAAAATTTTATTTGTACGATTATTAATTTTGTGATTTTTAATGTGGAGGAAAACTTTAATATTAAAAAGACAAAGGTAAACTTAAAGTGAAATATTTTATTAACACTAATAAATTTGAAAGTCGATCTAACAATTTAACTTATCTACTACAATAAATAACAAATTAGTTATTGACACATAGATTCTAAACAACAACAATTTCATGTTGTAACTAAAATAAATACATGATTAATCATATTATAATAGAGTCAAAAAAATTATATTTTTACTCAAAATAGTTATAGATGTTTTTGGCATATGGAAATATATAAATTGAGGATAATTAATTAACATACAAGAGTGTATATGAATAAATTGTTAGAGAAAAGAAAATAATTATTATAGAATTAATAATATATAAAATAGTTATAAAAGAATATTTTTATTAGGAATAAAAAAATAAAATAATTTGAATATATATAACAGTTATAAAAGAATATTTTTATTTATTTATTTTTTCTAGCGTATAAATAATTTTCCTTCTCTTAAAAATTTATATCTTCTTATTATGTATTTATGCCAAAATTTCGTACCAACGTAAGGAAGAAAAAATTTGAATATACATAATAGTTATAAAAACTCCTTTTATGTTATTTTTGATCAAATATAATTTTTTTTATACAAATAAATTTTTTACCAGCTCTTAATACATTTATGCCCAACTTTTCATATAAATCTAAAGAATTGTATTATAGTAGTTTAAAATATATATAATAAATAATAGTAGTATTATAAAAGATAGATAATCTAATTATATTAAATGAAAAGTATTTTAGATAGGCTAAATATACTTGATGAAGGGCATATCAGACATAATTATTAGGTGGGATAAAAAAAATAAAAGATTATATATCTCGAGTAGGATTGTATGACTAAAAATAGGTGGTAATTTTCTAAAAAATGGGTAGTTAGATTAGAAGAGAAATAATTTAGTTATATTTTTTCAATGAATTATATTTTGTTAAGGGCGGGTATTTTACACATTACAAAAAATAGAGAAACATTTTAAGGGGAGAAACAACTCACCTTTATATATAGGTAATACATTAACAGAGAGAGGATAATATAGTGGGGGATATTAATGTAAAAGAATAATTCAGTTACTTTGAACTTTAAAAAAAAAAAAAAAAAAAATTAATGCTAAAGCTTTTATTCTAAGGAGGTTAAATGATGTTTTTTTTTTAAACTTTTGCACTTAGTATTGAAGAACCCCAGTTATGTTAATCATGTTTTGATGATGACCAAATCATGCTAATGGTTTAAAGACAAGTGTGCAGAAAAACAGGGAGGTTCGGACGCAAATGATCGTCCGAACAAAACAACCACACAAAGAATTTGAAGCAAGCCTCGGACGAAGAACAGCGTCCGATAAATTTATACAAACTCCTCGGTACGAAGAACAAATCCCGATAAATTTTCAGACACTTCGCTTCTATCGGACGCATGTTCGGACGCATACTCGGACGTCCGAACGAACACCCTCTGAGAACGGACGCAGTGTCGGACGCTTCTTCATGTGTATCCAGGCCGTGTCCGAAAGGTCCAACGGCTAGTCTGTTCGGACGCACTCTTGCCGCATCGGCCGTCTGAAGGTCCAACGGCTAGTTTTCCAAGAGATGAAAATAGCCGTTGGGAAGTTAATTGAAATAGATATTTGGCAAAATATAAATAAGATTAAGGTCTGAATTAAGTAAGAGAAGGACTACATTCAATACAAACACTTGTAAGAGCTATTTGAGGAGAAATAGGCTAAAATATTGTGGGTTGTATTGGTTTGAGTAGTATAGCTTTCTTGGCTCAACTAGTGGGAATTAGTGTGAGCAAGAATAGACTAGTGAGTGATCTTCAAGTGTAAGAGTGGAGGGATAACAAGTGTACAAAAGTGAGGTTGTAGTGTAAAACCCTTTGGCTCAACTAGAGGAACTTAGTTGGTGCAAGGGTGAGCCTACTTTGTCACTGAAGGTTATTGCCTCACCTTCTTGAAGAAGACTACTAGTGGATGTACTGCTTGAGGCTTGGGAGTTTGGTTTGATATTCTTTATCTCATTCTTATTTGTTCTTTAAGCTTAAACTGTTGAATTTCTATTAAGCACTTAAAAAGGTTTGTCTTTAGAGATAACCTAATTCACCCCCCCTCTTAGGTTGCTTTTGGGGCCAACAAGTATTATATTAATCGATGGAGCTCAGATAATATAATAGGGGATATTAATGTAAAAGAGTAATTTAGTTATTTTGAATTTTTTTTTTTCAAAAAAATTGATGATAAGGCTTTTTTTCATCCTTATCTATCAACTCAAAATGACAACTAAAATAAAACAGAGGGTGCAAATTTATTTTTTTTCATTGTATAAATGTATGTTTTATTAGAAAAATTTTTGCCATGTGATTTAGTAACTTGCACATTTGGATAATTAAAAAGTAGTTGACTCAGCATTCTTGTGCCACTAATCTTTCATTGTCAAAATCCATTATTGCTCTCCAGCCTCGAGTAGGCACCAAGGACAACCATCCTTTGTTCGTCCACTTTCAATCAAAAGTGAAAAGGACTCTAGCTGAATTAGCATTCAAGGCAACCGCGGAAAACGACGGCAACAACAAAAGGCTGGCTTGCATGCAAGATTTGATACCTTTAACGATAAGTTCTTAGCTTGGCCTTTAGTGTAATTTAATAGTTTCAAACAGAGAAATGTTGAAAGCCAGGGAGTATGCAGAGAGGAAAGAACTTGAGTTTCAGGTGTTCGTCATTTGTGCTTATACTTTCTTGAAATGATCCAAATCATAGTTATTACAAAATTTCTTCATTCTTACAAATTGCGTATCGATTCATACATATCGAAACATGATTTATATGTATTTCGAAACGCAACGATTCAAGTTTTTGAACATTAAATGTAGTGAATCCTTATTTATTAAGAAAATGAGAAAATATTCTACAAATTTGTCTAACTAGAACTATTTAATATTGGATTGAGGATAATGGTTTTTGAAAGTTAAATATTTTCTTTTTCGTTAGTCACTAAAAGTTCAACATTTATTATAATTTAATACTATATATTATAAACTATCTTGTTATTCTTATAATTTAATAATTTTAAAAAAAAAATAGTGTATGGCAACGTATAGACTAAATCTATTCCTGTATATCTGATACTTTAAAAAATAGTGAGTCGTGTTCCTGTATCCGTACCGCTATTCTGGTAACTATCGATCCAAATAGATTTAAAAAAAAAAAAAAAAAAAAAAAACGAAGTTAGTTATAATGCTTCTTTGTTTATTTCATTACTTCTATAATTTGTTAAACTTCTTTCTTTTAAGCTAATGTCTTTTATTGCAAATATGGAAATTCGACTTTTAGTTGTCCTTCATGTTTTGACTTAATATTAATAATGTGGGGACGGCCTTTGCAAAGGTGCTAATTTGCCGCTCCAAGCACGTCTATAGGTGTATTCTTGCAGACTCGATCAAAATGACTTTCTCACAATTACAACAAAATACTCATGATTGCATACTGAAACTTCAGGGATACCATATACGTCACTGGAGAAGCAAAACACTGGAAACAAAAAAAGTATTCTCTTTCTTAACTTTATAGGATTGGATTCGGGCTAATGGGTCTGAACTGAGAATAAAAGCGAGCGAGAGATTTGAGAAAGTGGGGAAGAAAGAGAGTTTAGGTAGAGCAATGAAAAGGTAAGGATGCCGGCCGGCTATAGTTATAAAGAATAAGTATATACTAAATTAGTATCAATTTGCATGTTTGGAACTTCGGATTTTCTACTTAAATATAAAAGTCAATCAGTTCAATTATATTCTCTTGCTTAGTCGTATTGAGTTGTGGGATTCTCTATATGGATATATAAGTATATGTAGACAGATAAATTGGTCGATATATTTCCACCAAGTCTTTTGGAAAACCAAATGGAGATTCCAAAGTCAGAAAATGGCTTTTTTCAAGGGGATTGCAACAGTTATGATGCTGTAGTAATAGGGTCTGGGAATGGAGGTTCTGTTGCAGCTTGTCGGATGTCAATGGCTGGTCTGAAAGTGTGTTTATTTGAAAAATGAAGGAAATGGGAAGCTCGAGATTTCCCGACTAACAGCTTGGAAATGCTGTCAGCTGTCAGGATAGAGCAACGAACATTCGGATTCACCTTTGGCCCCAAAGATGCTCTGTATCAGGTTACATTTTGTTTACATTATAATTTTAGATCATATACACCTAGTATTCTGTCTTCAAACACTTGCCTTTATGTGAGTTAAGGTTCTAATTATTTAAATCTCTCTTTCTTGGATATATGTATAATGAAGAGAACAGGATTTTAGACAAGATGATTCTGCAGCAGTGATGGCATGTGGACTGGGTGGTGGTTCACTGGTGAATGCAGGAGTAATGGTGCCAGCACCGGTTCGCACGAGAAGGAATCCCAAATGGCCAAAAGATTGGGAAAAAGATTGGGAGCTTTGTGAAGCTGCTGCTTCAACCATGTTAAAAATACAAAACGTTCCCCTTTAAGTTTAAAAATGCCAAAATAATGGATCAAGTCGTGGAAGAAGAACTGTCTGGCTTGCAAAATCCACTGAAGCTAACTGTGAACTTTGATATGGAAGACCAGATGTATGATCCAAAGAAATCTCAGAAACTGGATAGCTGCCAGGCCTGTGGAAATTGCCTGTCTGACTGTCCTTATAATGCCAAAATTTCTACAGATAAAACTTACTTAACAGTCAGGGTATCAGCTACTGAGGTAATATATATCCCATTCTACTGTTCTTGATAGTTTCTAAAGCACATATTTGTGTAAATAAAGTATAGAGGCAGCAGGGGTGCAAAATTATGTACCTAAACAATTGTAGGTCTTTGAACTTGGAGAAATGCATGACCATGGACTACTTATTGCAGTATAGAAGTTTAATAATGAGAAATATTTTTGAATGCAGGCAGGATGCATTATCAGAACAGAATGTGAAGTGCAGTATGTTGTCAGAAATCTAGATGATACTTGTGGAGTAGAAGACACAATAAGCCGAAAAAAGAGGCGGAGATGGCTAGTATTTCTTAATGAATTTGACTATGTATCATCAAATTTTGTTGTCCTCTCAGGTATGGCTAGGAAGCACAAAAACTATATATCTTGTCAGACTTTAGAGTAAAGAATGGTTATAAATTACTGACTTGGTATGTGTAATTATCTGTTCTGGGTTGTAGCCGGGGTGTTTGGTACTGCAAAGATACAGATACTTTTCCAATCAGAAATGAGAGGCTTGATCGTTTCCAATAAGCTAGGTACCGGGGTGAGCTGCAATGGTAATAATGTTGCTTATCTTGCTCAAAGTAAAGCAGCCTTAAATTCTCGTGGGTTAGACAGAAAGAGCTTTCTGATGTACCTTTTGAAGAACGTCCCGGGCCAGCCATTTCTTCATCATATATTTCATCAACGGGTTTCACAATTCAGGTGTATTGCCCCTCTTATTTAACTGTGATCATGCAATTTATTTGAAGTTACTACTGATAGTCATAGATGAATATGTTAATTTAACACAGCTTTCCCCCAATTGAATTTTCATATTCGCCAATGATGTGTACTGATTACAGTTGATTTTGATTGCTGACATGTAACTTGCTGTTTGTCTTTGTAAGAAGATACTGAATTGTGAACTTTTGCACTTTAGGTGATTTGAAATATTCCAATCAGCTTGTTCATCCATGCTAACCTCATAGTTTAGGCTTCCTTATCTTCAGTTCAGGATGGTCCTTGTGCATTATTTTGTGGTTTGTGATTGGTTTTTTTCTTTAGTTGGGGGGATATGTGGTTTGGTCAAACTTTGATCACAAGATCAATCATTCATCAAGTATGAATAAAATGCCATATACTGACTAATTCTATCATGTAGAATTTGACACAATTAAGTTGCTCCTGAATTGCAGAATGCAGTAATTCCCACTGGTTTTCCCTGGATGCTTTTAAAAGGAATTACAACTTATGGATGGCCTATTGGATACACTTTCTTACATTGCTTAATACACAAAGTGAAGCATCTTTTTGATCAAAACTTCCAAGATATGGTTTTGAATATAATGGGGCATGGTAATGGTGATGGAAAACTTACATTTCGAAAAGACACTAATGAGATTTGCTTTCAGGCACCAAGTGACCCTTTTTTGGCACGAACAATTGAAGCTTTGCAGAGACTCACAAAGAAGTTTGGAGGAATTCTCTTCATGTCAAGGTACAGGAGCACATGGTGCATTCCTGTTCATCTACTTGGAGGATGTTGTGCTTCATCAGATGTTTCATCCGGTGTTTGCAACAGCAATGGTCAAGTTTTTGACAGAATAAGTCCGACTACAGTTTATCCTGGGCTGTATTGTCTGTGATGCCTCCTTAATACCATGCTCTGTTGGTAGTAACCCATCTCTCACTATTACTACAGCTGCTGAGCATGTAAGCAAGCACCTTGTGCAAGATGCTCTTGATTACAAAAACAAAGATGCAGACTTTCTACGTAAGAAGAGTGATGAGAAGCTAGGTGCAGTCTCTACCTGGAAGCCAGAAAGCAGCCAAAGATCTGCAGTACAGTTTAAAGAAACCTTGCATGGGCATGTTGGTGGTCTGCCATGCGTTGCTTACCTTAACGTGAAATTAAATTCAGGAACCGCTATTGATAAAAGGATCATAGATGTTGGAAAATGTCATCCTATTCTGCGGGGATAAGTTGGAGGCTATGTCATATGTAACGCTGTTGAAATAGAAGCATAATAGATTGCATGTTATAGACGGTGAGGTAGATTTGTGCCAAGTAGATACTAAAACTCCTTACACTCAATATATGCACTATCGCCTCCTCCTGGCAGCATCTTCTGGTTCAAGGTTCAAGTAGATACTAAAACTCCTTACACTCGTGTTGACTAATGTTATTATTTTAAAGGTCATTTTATGGATGCAGATACATATTTGAAGGGAAGAAAGTGATGAACCCTTTCTTCTCTGTACCTCATGCATGGAAGGAGTCCGCAACACTTCACGTGGTACTTAGAGAAATACCCAAGGATACATCAGGTGAAGTCATGATGAGCCTGAAAGGGAAACTTCATATTTCACTGATAGAGCTCCTAAAGACTGTAATTAGTCTGCCTGGAAGCCAAAAAAACAGAATTTCTGCGACTTCTACTACTATCTCTTTTCAGGACTTACATCTCACAAGTACCACGAGGAAGTCACAAGGGGATCACTCCTTCGGGTTTGTACCAAATTTCATATCTTCTAGTAGTTCACTCCATGAGATAAAAGCAGGTACAGACAACTGTAAATCTAGCTAGTAGGCTACTGAGTTTCTTTTAATTCAGTGATTTTTTGAGGTCCTTCATTGTGTTCAATAACTGATTTCTCAACTGCACTTATCCTGTAAAAATTCAACAGAAGATGGTGTTATAATCTGCTGCCGACAGTGGAAGTGCAATCAAGGACCACTGAGGCATGAAGAATGGAAAAAACCATTTCCTGTCCTCCTAATTAATGGATATTCAACTGAAAGTTATTACTTGCCAACTGAAAAGAATGATCTGATTAGAACTTTACTGCAAGAAGGACATGAAACGTGGCTATTGCAACCAAGATTGCACCCAACAAGTTCTTCAAATGACATGACAATACAAGATATTGGAATGTTCGACATGCCTGCTGGTAGTCCATGAATAGATATTCAACTGCTAGTTGCTACTGATTTATAGCGTCATGTGTTTTCTGAATAAAACCTTCTCATTCTTGACATTGTCCGTCCTACAGCAGTCAGCAAGATCCTTGAGTTTTGTGGAGAATCTACAAAGGTACATGTTGTGGCACATTGCGTTGGAGGTCTTGCAATACACATTGCACTAATGGGAGGACATGTCCCTTGCAATAAAATAGCTTCTCTTTCCTGCACCAACTCTTTCATGTTCTTCAAGCTGACTGCTTGGTCAAAAGTCAAATTATGGCTGCCTCTAATCCCAGTAAGTTTTTTGCCAGACCATGCCACTACTTCGAATTAAGTTAATTTGCTATCCAATTTCAGATACACCTACTAGTGTGTTTGAGTAATTATAATTATCCTTGAAAGCATAATCTCTAAAGCATTGAACATTCCTTCCTTTTTTTGATTATGCTTTTACCTTACCTGTTGATGACTTCTATAAACCTTCAGATGTCAATGGCTATACTCGGAAAATACAAGTCACTTCCTCTATTCCAAACATTGAAGGCCAATGCGCGACAGAAACTGTTAAAATCAAAATGTAGCACGTGCCATGCCACGCTATGAAAGATGCGCCTATGATGAATGTGAGGTCTTCTCAGGCATATTTGGTAATACATTTTGGCACCAAAATGTAAGCCACAAAGTGCATTATTGGTTGAACAAAGAAAACTTACCAAGCTCCCGATGGCAGCATTTCCCCACCTCAGGAAAATTTATAATGCTGGCTTTATAGTGGACACCAACGGAAAGAACACTTATTTGGTTCATCCCGACAGAATGGCACTTCCAGCTCTGTATATATCAGGTGGACGGACTCTCCTTGTAACTCCTCAGACTTCTTTCTTGGCTAACAAATAAATGAAAAGCACCAGCCTAAATTTAGGCACAAAAGAGTGGTTGTAGATGGTTTCGGCCATTCTGATCTTTTGATTGGAGAAGATTCATCTAAGAAGGTTTTCCCTCACATTTTATCACACATTGCATTAGCTGAAAAGGAGAGTAGCTGTGCATTTGATCCCAGTGAAAGAGAGTACAAGAGAAAGATGCCTTGTCCTGGGCTGATGATCCATACGAGTATGAAGAGGGAGGATTCTGGAGTTTTGTATCACATTTCATCAACGTTTATTCCCTTTTTTGTTATTTAGTTATTGTTTTGGCCTATTTCCTATATTTCCTATTTTGAAATTAAGGTGTCCCATAAGTTCTCCATCTGTCCTCTAGCTTGCATGTAAAGGAATAAAAAGAAAAAAAAAAAGTGTGCATGTGTAAAGGAATATGAGAATAAGAAAGCAGAATCCACATCTGAATCCATTCATTTTGGTGAATGTGAATATGTGATTGTAATTTTTTTAAACAAGATAATAATCTACATGCACTATTTAAAACAAAATGAAATCGGGAATAAAACCATGATATATAGCCTCAATTCACCACAGTAGTTTTTTGTGCTTCTTGGAGGCTATCAAGTCCCCGAAATTCATTTCATATTCTTTTACCTTCAGCTAATACTACCCTTGACAACTTTACTATGGTACAAGTCATCTGAATTTAGAATTGGACTGTTAACTTTTTGAGTAGTTAGATTAGATGGGAAGCTCGGTCCCGTTCTTGAAAAATATTTACATAGATCCAATTTTTAGTTTTACCTGTAAACCTTACAGTCAAAATTAAGTGATGTAATAAATTTTATAACATTTAATCTACACAATAGAGCCTACAAGTGAAATAAAAAACCAAATCTACCAAAATATTTCCCGTACTTAATCTCATTATCATCTAAAATTCTAAAATAAATCCAGTTTACTTTGTCTCCTTATCATTAATTCTCACATTATAATTATTGAAAATGTGCAACAAAAAAAAAAGGAAAATTGCACGAATAACCTGACATGTTAAGAAAATACTACATGATTTACTATCTTCTTAGACTTTTCACGTGCCTAAAGATAAACAAAATCAGAATATATATATATATATTTCTTTTTCCTTCTTGAATAAAGATTGTACCACTTACCAAGCTACTAAATGTAACAATGAAATGTGCAGTAGATCTACCCACACTCAAGAGACAGGGATGCTGCTTGCAGACAAAACCCCCAACCCTTGCCTAACTCCCGCTCCTCTGAACTCATTCTTCCGTGTGAGACTGAATAAGCAAGAATAAATATATTGAGGATGAAAAAAGGAAAATTAGTGTAGAGGGGATAGAGGAAGATCATGGGTTCTTCCTGTCTTTACCATTCACTTCACTCTCCAGAGCTTCTTGATTCCTCCAAGAAGCTTATGTTGTTGAGCAATTCCTCAAATTCAAGACCCAATAAAAGCATCCCTTTTTTCAAGAAGTCTTTGAGAACTCAGAGAATAGTATGTTCTTCTACAGATGATGTTCCCAATTCCTCTAGGGAGAAAATCCCAAGGTGGGCTCTCCAAAATCTCATCTTTTTTTTCCTATTATTTTCTCTTGGTTTTTCTGTTTTTATGTCTTTATGATTGTCGTCATAGTTGATGTTTTGATTGCTTCTTGATGCTTTAAGTATAAAGTTTGGAACTTTAGTGCTCACTGAGGAAAGTATTTATTGGTCATTCACCTAAATAAGCTTTTTCTTTTTTTTTTGAAAATAATTAAAAGTAAGCTCATGCTAATGATTTCTGCCAAATTCAACAGCAATTTCTGTATTATAGAAGGGCCAGAGACGGTTCAGGATTTTGTTCAGATGCAGATGCAGGAGATACAAGACAATATTAGGATTAGGCGAAATAAAATCTTTCTGCTAATGGAGGAGGTTTGTTTTCGCATTGCTTTCGCTCTGTGAATTGTGTCTGCTCTTCTAAAAATGGTTTCTTTTCTTTTATCTTACCATATGTTTTCAAAGGAAGCTATAAAATATTCTTGCTAATTGTAGGTAAGGAGGTTAAGAGTACAACAGCACACAAAGAGCATGCAAGCTTCTGATGAGATGGACACACAGGAAAGTGAGATGCCTGATATCCCATCATCAATTCCGTTTCTCCCCCATGTGGTGATTCTCTGAACCTTTACCTATCATATTCAGTATAAATACGCTGATGCACTAAGGAAGAAATCTCTATGGTTACTGTTGGGTAAATAAAAAAAAAACGGAATAAATTTGGTGACGATATCTATAAGTTGACATGTGAGGAGAAGTGCACTCTATTACTGTACCCTTTTACACTTCTCATCATCTACTAGAAGATGTACTGCATCTACTGACTACAAGTAGTGACTTTAATCATATTATCCTCTATGTTGCTTTATAATTGCTATTGTAGGTCATTGTGGCCTTGTTCTCCATTGCTTATGAAAAGCTATAATCTGCTTTTTTGAAATTGAAAAAAACACTTTTAGAAAAACAGGTGCAGAGTTGCATTTGAAAATAACTTTTAGTTTATTTAAACGTGAAAGGCAAAAATATTTTTTCAATTTTGCCCACATTCTTTTAAAAAAGTGATTTTTCAATTTCAAAAAAGCTATAAGCACTTTTCAAAAAGCTATTGAGAACAACCCTCTATATGATTTAACATGTTTACTATCTGTCGATGTTGATAGCCAAGCTCATGGATGGATGATAAGGATACATGTAAAAGAGTTTTTCTCACCTATAATTTTTCTTCTGTACATCATTCTGATTCAGTCCAAAATTTTAATTATTCTCTTCTGCATTTCGTACAAGCTACTAATCTAGAAGTACGTCTTTTTTCTTGAGGTAGACACCAAGGACATTGAAGCAGCTCTATCTAACAAGTTTTTCATTTGTATCCGGAATAATTGTCTTTGGGAGCCTTCTTGCACCAATTGTAAGCTTGTTCACTAAGAAACTACTATCATTCTTCATTTCTTTGGATGCTGCATATGCTGTTGCATTGTGCAAAGTTTATGCTATTTAACATTATATATCTCTGTTTTGGTTTGTTCTCCATACAATATACTATTATCTAGAATCTGAAAACAATAAGATCTAATCCTTGGTTGATGCGCTTTCTGCAGATTTATGTGAAGCTGTTATCTGCCAATTACTGTATAGATCGAACTGTATAACATACATATAAACATTGTGTATGTTATATTTGATGGCACAAAGCGTAATAAGTACTTATGCCCATGAAATATTGAGTGTAACGAATATTGTGAATGTACCAAAACTTGGGTTTTTTTCTTGCTTATTTTCTTATAGATGGTTCTAAGGAATGCAGCATATGGTTATTATTTGCATTAGAGGGAGGAAAAGTGGGCAATATTAAACTTAATTGAGGGCTTCAAAGATGAAAAAAGTTGCTAATAATAGATGTAAGAATGCAATGGATTATTGAAGTGCCAAAAAAAAAAAAGCTATACATTTGGTGATAACATAGAAGTACGGTGATTGAGAGGAAGAGACCAATTCTACCTTTCTTTTCTTTGGTTTACTGACAGTATCTGATATTCTAAAGAATATGGCAATCAGAATGCAGTAATGAGTATGGCTGTACTACTTGCATCTTATTGCATTATTCTTTTGAGACTTATGAAGCTGTTTGACGTGCAGTTGGAGCTGAAATTAGGTTTGGGTGGCACCTCATATGAAGATTTCATACGCAGAATGCATTTGCCATATGCAGTTAAGGTACCAATTAACACCCAATGCATGTGTATGAATTCAGTCCCATCTGCTGAAGATGTCACATTACATAATTCCAGCAGTGCCTTCTGGTTTGCAATTGTTCTGGTATAATCAACACTACCTTCTGTTTAGGGGAAGTTTCTGAACTTGCTTCTTTATATTCTTAATTTCAGTCAGGTCGATCCAATAGTGGCATCCTTTTCAGGTGGTGCTGTGGGGGTAATTTCTGCTTTGATGCTAATCGAAGTGAACAATGTTGAGCAGCAAGAGAAGAAAAGATGCAAGTATTGCCATGGAAGTGGTAAGCATTTTACATTGGAACTTGTAAAGGCTTCTCTCTGGCCCCTGGAAACTTCCTTGTAACTGACTTGATGTCAATTTCTGATAACTTCTTTCCTCTTCCTGACTAGCTCCGAGTCATTGACCTTGTTGGCAATAAATTTATTACCCACTAAGGCTTAGAAGAAGTGATCAGATTACCAGGGATTAATCTAAGATTTGAAAGAATCATTAATGTGGTGTAACCTAAGATATAGATATATTGTGATTAGTTGAATTATACAAAAAAAAATTGTTTATATTTTGGTAGCAATATGATTTCTTATCTGTTTGTTTTCTCACGTGAAAGGATATTTGGCATGTGCTCGGTGTTCTGCTAGTGGTACGTGCTTGAAATTTGAACCCATTTCAACTACCAATCCCTCCAACCACCGATTGCATGGACCAACTACTCAGAGGTGTCAGAATTGCTCAGGGTCAGGAAAGGTATAGAACTGTATTGATTGCAAAATTCATGAAATATGCACATTAAAAATAAGCATCTGCTAAGTAAAATATGTCTTACAAAAACCTCTGACCTATTCTTTAAATTAACAATATAAACTTGATTTTTCAGTGTTTTAGTTGGATGTTGATGTCAAGCGTAAGTCTTCTATCCTCAGTACATGACTCTGTATGCCAACACAACAGGGGGGAAAAGTAAAGAAGGAAAAAAAAAGAAATACACATATAGAAAGAAAAGAGGGACAATAAACAAGACGGCTATTTGTGTAACTAATTATTGTGTTCATGTAAAATATTTTTAATTTCTGACACACTGAATAGTTGAACTTATTGGTCTTGGCTGAAATGAAAAGACAACTTTTAGTTGGTTATCATCTGCACTTAGAACACTTGAAAAAAATGGACAATTACGTAATTACTTCAGAAAAGGAAATGATTTGGCCAGTTCAGTTATTCCTGTGTGACGAGTTCCATCAAAACTCCTGCTTGTGTATGCTTAGAGGAAAAGTTCCTTACTGGAAGATTGATTGTTGGAGAGACTTCCAGTGCTAGTGGTTAGAAGAATGCCATTGACACCCGTATGGTAACCAAATGTGCAGTGGTGTGCTTCTTTTCTTGTCACCACTCATAAACTAACCCAAGGACGTGATATGGATTGGATCATGCTGCTTATCTTGTTTTGTCTTTCATTTCTCTTTGATAGATTCCTCCCGAGACTATATAGCCCTTAGATTAGCACAACGGAATGCTGATGCTTCTCATTTCTTTTCGCGTGTAAATGCTGATTGCATGTTTTCAGTGGTATTTCTTGCTTAACCTTGTATCTGCATTCTAGCATACTTATTTGTCTTTCATGTTTAATAGGTGATGTGCCCGACGTGTCTTGGCACAGGGATGGCCATGGCTAGTGAACATGACCCTCGAATAGATCCCTTCGATTAGAAACCAGAATTGCTGTTCTCTGAGGAATGGAATTGCTTCAGCAGTATGCTGCTTCTGTATTTCTCAAGTGGAAGATGAAATGGAATCAGAATTCCCCGAGAGAATAGGAATGGTGTAGGTGGATAAAAGTTGATTATAATGTCAAAAAGATTTACTTTCTTGAAAAA
Organism: Cinchona pubescens; assembly: GCA_025175665.1. Taxonomy (NCBI): domain Eukaryota; kingdom Viridiplantae; phylum Streptophyta; class Magnoliopsida; order Gentianales; family Rubiaceae; genus Cinchona; species Cinchona pubescens. Next base: position 1,906,360 of record JANKKI010000254.1, on the reverse strand, counting down.
AAATAAAAATAAAAAATCAGCATTGTTGTAAAATATGCAAGTTGCTTTATGTATTTTCTTCTCGTTAGTCAAAGTTACTGAGACACTGAGCATTACAAGATGGATTTAGCAATGGCAGTCCCATGCATTTGAATCTATTGTCATATATAGGATGACAAAGAATCGTATGAAATAAGAGAAAAGAGGAATACTTTGTAGAAAAATCGCCAACAAGTCTTATTTTGAAATCTTAAAGAAGATTAATCCTGTTGAGCTTTTTGAGAGAAAATTCTTGTTGAATTTTAGAAAGACTTAAAATAACTAAAAAAAGTCTTAAGCACTTTAAACAAATTAATTAATAGTATATGTAAATATTTACAATTTACATGTATATATTTGACATTTGTGAAAAGAAAAACTAATTAATAGAATATGATAACAATGAGATCAATACTACTTTTTAAATCTGCCAGATATGTAATATTTTTGACCGCGGATAGGATTAATTACATTGCCATAAATTAAATCTTAGTAGTACTATAATTCTATGATAAAAGTAAAACAGGCGGACAGTTTGGCCGAGTGGTCTAAGGCGCCAGATTTAGGCTCTGGTCCGAAAGGGCGTGGGTTCAAATCCCACAGCTGTCAGAAAGAATTGATTTTTCTGCAATTTTTCCTTCACGAGAGAGTACTTGTTTTAGGAAAATTCTTATGCATTGATTTACGTGAAATGAATTTCATAACTTACATTCATCACAGTAAAAAATTTTCCTTATTTACTTTACTGAAAATAAAAATATCATTCATCGAAATTACTCATGACTAGCTAAGATACTTTTCCTTATTTATTGAAAATAAAAATATCTTAAGTGATGTGAATTTTTTAATTCACATTCATCTACATTAAAATTTTTCCCATTCATCGACGTAAGAATTCTTACTTATTTACTGAAAATTAAAACATCACTCACGTGAATGAGTATAACAGTTACATTCATCCACGTAAATATTTTCTCTTACTTACTGAAAATCAAAACATCGAAATCACCCGCATAGGTATGACAGTCGTTAAAATTATTGTAAAGTAAAAGATTTTATTATTTTTTAATCATCCAACGTCGTGCAATACTTATTTCGCATTTTTAGAATGAGTAGCAAAACTAAAATTTTCTAAGTGATCTTGATTTTATGAATAAGAGACTTGCTATCCAATCCTTTGCTGTAAAAGTTGTCATGAAACTCTTGCATGGTATACAAAGCTGGTTTTTCAGGAGTCACCAATTCCGGCTGGGGTTCGTTGGACCACATTGGCCAATACTCGAAGCTGTACACTTTTATTCCCGCAGGGGTTCATGGTAAAATTTCAAACAATTGTGCCAGAAAAAGTCCATAACATTGCCAATATGGAAAACAAGAGACAACAAGGCGAACAAATTAATATTCAGAAATTATTATATTTGGATTGGCCGCGTAATGTTTTCTGTATTCATAAATAATTAAAGAGACTAACTGATACATGGTGTCTTGCTCCTATTTAAAATATATATATTAAAAAAAAAAAAAAAGGAAAATTGCAAAAATATAAGAATTGTTGTTAATAAACTCTCCCGTATTCTTAATTCATCTTAGGACTATTCATGGTCCAGGCATCTAGAGTCTCGATTGTATAACAACCTCGGTGCCATTGTTGAATGCATACAAATGTGCCTTGTCGTAGATGGCTATAGTAGGATAAACCCTAGATGAAATGCATGTCTTTCCTCCTGCTCCAAAACTCTCCACCACTGAATGATCAATCTGTCCCAACAGCCACATAATGAATAATTAGATATAACGCACGTAGCCACAACAAACAATTAATATACACACAAGTTCGAGTTAAGGATAAGTAGATATTTATTGTAGAATAAGATATATACATATATGTACGAAGAATAGGCAGTATATACTATATAGTGCTAAAAAGATTTAAGCATACCAAACTCCTAAGAGAAAGCTTCTTATCCGTCAAATCAACGTCTACAAATCCAGCAAATGAGGGTCTGTACAAATTATCCTTTAAGGATGACCTGTATGTTATACGACATGGAAAGAGGGAAATCTTAGTTCAAAGATTTTTATTTTTTTAAGTATGAAATAAAAAAAAATCTTTGAAAATTTAATTAACAAACCAAATTTAGCTTGTAGCATCAGAGCACATGAGAATAACATGCTTGTTGGCATCTTTGAAAATTCTGAAGAACACTGGAGTGTATTCTTTCAGATCCTCAGAGGCAAGTGTCAAGAGACCAAATGGTCCAAGCCCACCTTGAACAAAAGACCCTCTTTTGCTACAAACATCTTGGGCATCAAGATTTCTCCAGCTCGGATCAAATGGCTCTGCCTTGTCCAAGCTTGGAAAAGAGAATGTCACTTCCACATCGGCCTGCATGCAATTACATTAATTATTAATGTATAATTCTACTTAGTCTCAACCACTTCCCTAATACACAATGTGATATTCAAAATGTCGCACAAACCTGGGCTGGGGTTACTCCTGTAATTTCGAGGAGGTCGCCTGATTTCAACTGCTGATTGCTCAAATGGACATTTTTCCCTCTTAGACTTTCTAATTCCTCAACTGGCCATTGTAGCAATTGATTCCCATTTGGATCGAGCGTAATTGTTCGTGGAATCAACTATATAAAACCATTACAAGAAAAAAAGAAAAAAAACACGATAAGAATACATAAATTCTTGATTTTGAGATAAAATTAATTAATTTGCCATAAAACTAAATATATTATATAACGAGTGATACGTGGAGATTTTCTATATATTTTTTAAAAAAAAAAAAAAAAAAGTACCTGAATGCCAGCCTCTTATACACTTTTGGATATCATAAGAGACAGTATCGGACTCATTGGCCCAACCCCACAAAATCCTCCTATTCTTACTTGGATCAAAGAATGATTTGGAAGCATAAAAATTTCCATAATCATATCTCAATCCTTTCCAATTGTCAGCTGATGTATTATCAGGAATATACCTATCCTTTTCGGGGAAATATGTACCAATTGTATAGTACTCAAATCTAGTAGCATCCAGACTAACTTTCAAAACGTGTTTAACATTTTCTCCCAAGACAGATGTGTCCAGCCCATTTGTTCCTCGTTTGGATACAGGGTAAAAGTCAGGACATTCCCAATTTCCAGTTTAACCAGCTGAAGTGTGGATTGCATGTTTAGCCTTGGTCCATTTCACGAAGTCCTTACTTCTATACAAAAACGAAATCCCTCTATTCTTTCTCCTTCCACCTATCAAGATTCTCCAGAGGCCATCTCGGCCCAACCAAGCAGTTGTTGGGTCACGGAAAGCGCTCTTGTTGACGCCGGCTTCGGGGACGATTAGTGGGTTGTTATCGGGCTTGACCCACTCCTGGAGATATGGGTCGGAAATGTTTGCTGGAACTGCGTAGTTTTGGACTTGGGTTTGGTTCCCATCTACAATTCCTGTATAGAGAATTACGGGCTTGTTTCCGGGGAGGATTGTTGCGGAGCCGGACCAACAGCCGTACTTGTCAAATGGTTTTGATGGAAAGATTGCGGGCTCTAAGGGAATCCAATTGATCAAGTCGGTTGAGACTGAATGAGCCCACACAATGTTGCCCCAAACAGCCCCTTTGGGATTGTATTGGTAGAAAAGATGGTATACACCATTTAAAATACATGGGCCCTGTTAAATCAAAACAAAAGATAAACAAAAAAAAAAAAAAAGTATATATATATATATTTGTGAAACAACTGAGATGAATTTCTCACCATTTGGATCTGCCCTCCATTTATTTTAGAGTTCCCCATGAGAATGAAAAACAAACATTCAGAACGTTAGTGAAAGAAATCAATTAAATACATTTATGCTACACACTTCGTATATATAAGTAAAAACTTTCGAATAAAAGAAGGTTTCATTTATTAGAGTAAAATTAACAAACACGTAATAAAATTTAACAAAATTTATATTAAAATATAATCGTACTGGTACATTAAAGAAGCCAACTTATTGAATTTCTTAAATCACGTGTGAATAGAAAGTCAGAGAAATTTTTAAAAATTCAGGAGCACTAATCAATATTATCATCTAATGGATTCAAAAACCGTAGCAAACAAAATATAATAATGTTTCAAGAAGATGAAAAGTGGGTAATTAATCTAAATTAGAAAATATCTGAAAAAAGAGAGAGAAAATAAAATCACCATTAATCCAATGTTTCTTGGGTTGAAAATGGTAGCCGGTTCTATGCACTTGTTCTATCTTTGACAGCAGGAAGAGACTGATAATGAAGATAAATATTATGGGAGGCTTCAATGCTATTATTAGAAATTAAAAAGCATAAGATAAATACTAGCAAAGCCCAAAGAAATTTGTAACTTGATAACTCCATTGGACTTTGACAGTATTTAAAAACTATACAAAAGCTATGTAATTTTTTGTACAAATCAGTACTATATTAATTCGATTGGCAATGTGTTGGGTATTTAAAGGGTTATGAGAGAGGACAGAAGTGGGATGTTGGGATTTGAATGGCCAAAATCCTTCTAATATTTATAGATCAGAAGAAGATTAATTCATAGATAGGAAAGATTAAAGGGTAATTGCGAAATTAACATGCGATTAATTAGTTTAGGAAATGGCCTCGTTTTCCTTAATTTGGTAATATTTTCAAGTTTTCGGATGTTTTTGACTAGGATTTCGTGGATGTTTTGGGTTGGACCAGTAGAAAACAATGGGTAGTCAGAGCGTTGACTATGGGAAAAGGAATAAAAGATGATGTTTGCTTCTAAAATACTAGTAGTAGAAATATCAAACGCCCGATTACTTTATCCATTTCAAAATAATTGTTAATTTATTTATTTTGTCTAATTTTACAGCATTATCTGTCGATTAGAAAATTAAAAAAGTATTAATTAATATTTTTTTTAACTTTTATTCTTAGTGACTCATTAATGAAAGGAGAATTATATTGTTGAAATATTAATACAAAAGAATAATTTAGTTACTTTGAATTATCCTTTCTCAAAATTGATGCAATTTAATAATTTTCTTAATTCGTGTGCACCAACTAAAGGTGATAAATATTTTAGAACGGACGAAATATCTACGTTCTATCTTATTCGTTGTTTTAGATATTTTGTTTTATTCTAAATAATTTATTCTTCTAAAAATAAAGAAAATATATTCGCATATCATCTACTCTTTTAATCACCTCTTCCTCTTTCTCTCTCACATTCAGTTATTATAGTTAATTAGTTATAATTTAAATATAAAAGTAATTTAGTCATGTAGAACTATATTTTTATAAAATTAAAACAATTTAATAGTTGTATTAATTCTTGTGCACCAACTCAAAACGACAAATAAAATAGAACGGTGAAAATATTAATTTCCAATGTAATGTTATTACTTGAAGTTTAATTTTCTATTCAAGCCGTAATAATTTTTTTTTCAATATAAGCCGTTCACTTTTGATTAATTATATTTCATACTCCTTTATGTGAATTGGTAAAAGGAGTGGTTTGAAAATTAAATTCACGACTTCATATTCATCAAGGATTATGAGAATACTTTTCCCGATTCTACTCTTTTTTATGGAAAAGTCTTTTCCGTCTTTAATATTGGTTCTCGTGAAATTTCTCATTAACAAGGATTGACCAAAAAGGACGAAATCAACATGGAGGGCTAGTCCGGTCAACGACACAAGTTGAAGAAGGACGAGATTGAAGAATATGTACGTAACTGAAAGAATTGGGAGTTCGTTCTGAAAGGATATCTTATTATATATAAAGGAGAGTTAACTTGGTATGATAATCTCTTTCTTTGTATCTCTCCTAATTTTAAAAAATTCAAAATTATCAAAAAAAAATAATTATAACTTTCACATTTTTTGATACATTTTTATTTTATTTTACATACATATTGAATGTGCTCTTCCAACTAATATCAATTATGCTCAAGTATTTTATAGTTAGTGTCAGTTTGTTATATAGTTTGTATTATTATATGTGGCTTCAATTTAGTTTAATATTAATATTTCTTTCATTATATGTGAATTTTAGTATTTCAATTATTTCCCATCATCTACGATGAATGTAATCTTATTAAAAAATAAAAAGAAAAAAGAAACTTATAGAGAATAGAATGTGAATATTTAGTTTGTAAATATAAATAACTAGTGGGTGTAAAGTTGTAATTTAAAAAAATTAATTCGTTTAAAAAAAAATTTCAACGCACATGCGCGCTGTAGCAGTGCATGTGCGCTGAAGGCAGTAGCCAAATAAGATCAGCACACATGAGTTGCTACAGTGCACGCATGTGCACGTGTCCCTGCAGATATGACCGTTCGAAATTGAAAAATGGGTAAAATAGAGAGTATTGCAATTTTTTGTTCAAAAGGGGTGTTTCATGTATTAAAAAGGTATATTTCAATGGATTCTTCTGAACTTCCATCTCTATAAAAGATATACCCACTAATTCAATATAACAATTATCATTAAAAATCTATCTCTTCTTATATATTATTTTTTGAAAGATTTCTGATTTTTGCTATTAGAAATTTTTAAAAATTTGTTGTATTTTAGAGGTAAATTGTTATTCACCTAAAACAAACTATTGAGTATAGTGAGGGCAATTAAAACTTTAAGCAAAGTGATATATACACGTCTCAAATTTTACAAGTTTTGATATCCCCAAATTTTACTAAAAATACTTATTTTCTATCGCTCCATATTTGTCATTCTTTTCTTCTACAATCTTAATATTTTGATTGTGAGTGATCATGGAAACAAGTGGTGAGTCTGCTTGCAAAGTGATGAATTAAAATTTCGTAAAATTAGATCGTCTTGATAGAATTGAAACAAATATCAACCGATGAAAAGACAAAATGATATTTTTTCTCACTGCACTAAAAGTTGCTTTCGTTTTGGATCCTGCATTGCCCAAAATTCCTGCACCAAGCTTGGTGATTTTGAGGAACTCACGGCACAACGCGAGAAAAGGAAGGAGGATGAGATCGTTTGTAGAGGTCACATTTTCAACACCTTTTCAAACCGTTTTTATAAACTTTTCACAGCTGTCAAATCTTCAAAAGAAATTTGGACTGACTTGATACACATCTATGCTACACAAAAATAAGGTGCAGACAAATTTCTTATTAAGAAATATTTTAAATTTCGTATTGTTGACTCTTCGTCTATTTTGGATCAAATTCATGACCTTCAAATTATTGTTCAAAGTTAAAAGATTTAGGTGTTGAAATTTTAGAGTCATTTCAAGTGGGGGTAATTATTGTAAAATTGACTTCAAGTTGGAATGATTATAAAAAAAAATTGCTTCATATTATTGAAATTTTAATAATTGATCAAGTTTTGAAACACATGAGAATTGAAGACGATACTAAAAATCTTCATAAGAAGGATTTAAAACTTGTTTCAAAAGTGAACTTTGTTGATGAGAATAAGAGTCAAATCACAAGTTCTAAAAGAAAATTTTATGAAAATACTAATTTTAAGGACAAGTTCAAAATAAATAGAATATGCGTGAAAATGAGTGCAATTCCAACAAGAAATATAAGAAAAATAATGCCCCTAAAGCAAATTTTGTTGAAAGAGATGCTGAAATTGTTGCAATGAAAACTGATTGTCACATTGGAATGGTTTCTGAATTGAATGTGACAATTTCAACCAAATCAAATAATTGGTGGTATGACTCTGGTGCTACCGTGCACATCTGCACATACGATAAGTCTCAATTCAAAACTTATGAAGATATTCCTGATGGCTATGAAGTGCTCATGGGTAATCATGCTTCAACCAAAGTTCATGGCAAGGAAAGTGTGGAGTTACAATTCACTTCCGACAAGAAACTTGTATTAATGAATGTATTTCATGTTTCAAAAATTAGGAAAAATCTTGTGTCAGCCAATATATTGAATAAGAAAGGGCTGAAAGTTGTATTAGAGTCAAATAAATTTATCTTGTCCATGAATGGTGTATTTGTAAGAAAAGGTTACTCTTGTGATGGTATGTTTAAATTAAATATCAATAAAGATAATATTTCTGTTTATATTGTGGATTCTACTTATTTTTTATGGTATGGTAGATTATAATATGTTAGTCATAAAGTATTTCATTTATATCTAAATATGGGTTAATATTTATCAAAGATAATTTTGAGAAGAAATGTGAATTGTGCATTCAATCAAAAATCACTAAGTTGTCCTTTTATAAAGTTGAAAGTTTGCTTTAAATACACAATTAATAGAACTTATGCTTTCAGATGTTTGTGAATTAAATAGTTTTCTAACAAGAGGTGGTAATAGATATTTCATCGCTTTCATTGATGATTTCTTTAGATATGTACATGTTTATTTGATAAAAGCAAAAGATGAAGCATTTAACATGTTTAAATCTTATAAATCTCTTGTAAAAAATTAAATGGATAAGAAAATTAAAATATTGAGTGATAGAGGTGGTGAATACTTTTCTACAGAATTCTCAATATTTTGTGAACAAAATGATATTATACACCAAACAAGTACACCATATGCTCTACAATAAAATTGTTTGGTTGAAAGAAAGAATAGAATTTTGGTGGACATGATTAACACCATGATCCTAAATTATGGTTTTCTAAGAAATTTGTGGGAAGAAGCTTTATTGGCCGGTTGTCATTTACATAATTGAGTTCCGTCTCTCAAAATTAAAGTGTCACCATATGAAATATGGAAAGGGAAAAAACTAAATTTATATTTATATTTACACACTTATCTTAAAATTTGGAGATATATAACCTATTATAGAGTTTCGGATATTAAAAGAGTAAAGTTTGGTCCGAGAGCATTTAAAAGTGCGTTTGTTGACTATGCTGAAAATTCTAAAACGTACACACTACTTGACATTGATTCTAATGTTATTATTGAATCAAGAGATGTTGTGTTTTTTGAGAATAAATTTCTTAAAGATTGAACTATTGATGTGGATCCAATTAAAGCATAAGAATCGACTCCAAATGTTGATCCTTCTTCTAGTATTAAAAGGAAGAAAATTGATACTCTTTCTTTAGAAGAAGTCAAAGATAAAGAAAAGAAAAATATTTGTCTTCTGATTTCATATCTTCACAAGTTATTATTTTATTTGCTGAAAGTAATAGAGATCACTTGTTTAATAAGATATCAATCTTATTAAATGTAGAAGATGATCCTAAATTATTTGGTGAAGTTATGTCATCAAGGGATGCAACATTTTGGTAAAAATCTGTATGATTGACAATGAGTGAGATGAATTCAATATTATCGAATAATACTTGGGTTCTAGTGAATTTATCTTCTGGTTCTAAAATTATTGGTTGTAAATGGGTGTTTAGGAGAAAATATGCCACTGATAGATCTATATTAATATATAAAGCAAAATTTGTAGGTAAAGATTTTAGACAAATGGAAGGAATTAATTATTTTGACACTAATGTACCTGTTGCAAGGATTACATCCATTAGGATGATAATGTCATTAACTTCCATTTATAATTTGTGTGTGCATCAAATAGATGTCAAAACAATCTTTTTAAATGTTGATTTGAATGAAGAGGTATATATGAAACAATCAGAAGATTTTCCATTACCAGGAATGAACATAAAGTTTGTAAACTAGTAAAATTTCTATACGGTTTAAAACAAACACCTGAACAATGGCATGAAAGTTTGAATTAGGTTTACTCTCTAATGGATTTAGATATAATAATACTAATAAGTGCATTTATTCTTAATTCATTGAAGAGTATAGGTGCGATTATTTGTTTAAATGTAGACGATATGCTAATTGTTAGTACTTGTTATAAGGGTGTATTTGAAACTAAAAAATATCTGTCTTATCAATTCAAAATGAAGAATTTTGGTAAAATATATACTATTTTAGGGATTAAAGTTAAAAGGCATAATGGGGTTATGCTTTATGTTAAACACATTATGTTGAAAAAATCTTATACAAGTATCAACATTTAAATGTGAAAGAAGCAAATACTCTTTTTGACTCTAATTTTAAATTAAGTAAGAATACTAACAAACCTATTGCTCAACTTGAAAATGCTAGTGTAATAGGAAGTTAATTGTATGCAATGAGTTGCACAAGGCCAAATATTTCTTTTACTGTGTGTAGTTTATCTGATATACTAAAAATCCTGGTAGTGATCATTAGAAAGCAATTGGTAGAGTTCTTAGTTATCTTAAAAGAACTAAAGATTTAATATTTTTCTACAATAATTTTTCAGTTGTGCTTAGAGGGTATCAGTCTGATGCTAGTTGATTTACTAGTATTGGTGACAAAAACTCTACAAACGAATGAATTTTTATGTTAGGTGGATGAGCAATTTCATGAATTTCAAAGAAACAAACTGTAATTGCTCATTCCACAATGAAAGCTGAATTCATAGCCTTGGCCTCAGCTTTTAAAGAAGCGAAATGGTTAAGAGATTTGTTATTAAATATCAAGTTGTAGACTCAACCTATGCCAGCCATTGCTTTGAATTGTGATAGTAAAGCTACATTGTCTAGAGTATTGAATAAAATATATAATGGTAAATTTAGACATATAAGTCTAAAACATATGTATATTAGATAGTTATTAGATGATGGCATCGTAACTGTTGTGTATGTAAGGACATACAATAATTTAGCGGATTCGTTGACTAAACCTCTTGCGCGAGATTTGGTGAAAATGACGTCATTGAAAATGGGATTGAAACCCTTTATCTAAAACTACTAGCAATGATAACCTAACTTTTATTTTAGCACTTAAAATACCACTAGATTAAAGGTTTAAAAGGTAAAAATAAGTTGTTAATAAGTAGTTGTGAGTACTAAAATTAAGTGTATACCATTCCGTATTGTTAGTGCAAATGGTAACCCTTAAGTGAGAAAGTTGAACATATAAATATTTGTACTATTAATGAAATCATCTTGTTGAACTTTTAATATTCAAATTTGAAAAGATTTCACCTATATGATAATAAGAAGTGGTGTCGCTTCTGACAAAAGTTTAGGATTCTCTTTTTTACATGATCATGAATTAGGATAAAGCACATGGCCAGTAACAGTGCTAAACTATTTGGTGAACATATGTATGAATTTAACAAGTTCATGTGTGTGATAATTCTAATCTAATTTAAAATCATTGTTTAAGCAACCGTGCCACCTTGATTTGATTAGACCTAGTGAGTTATTCACACTATAGAAAAGTTTAATATCAGAGTCATTTTTCTTTATGCACGATGTTAAAAGGATATAGTGAGTGGTTGTTTATATTACATGTAACTAAGTAGGGGAATGTAAATATTTAGTTTGTAAATATAAATAGCTAGTGGGTGTAAAGTTGCAATTTAAAAAAAAAAATTCAACGCACATGCACGCACTGTAGCAGCGGATGTGCGTTGAAGGCAGTGGCCAAATAAGGTCAGCGCACATGCACTGCTACAGTCGCGCGCATGTGTGGTCATCCCTGCAGATATGACCTTTTGAAATTGAAAAACGGGTAAAATAAAGAAAGTTGTAATTTTTGGTTCAAGAGGGGTGTCCATGGATTGAAAAGGTGTATTCCAATGAATTTTTCTGAACTTCTATCTCTATAAAAGAGAGATATACCCACTAATTTAACATAACAATTATCATTAAAAATTTATCTCTCCTTATACATTATTTTTAAGAAGATTTCTGATTTTTGCTATTAGAAATTTTCAAAAATTTGTTGTATTCTAGAGGTAGATTGCTATTCAACCAAAAGTAAACTACTGAATATAGTAGGGGCAAACAAAACCTTAAGGACAAGTGATAAATACACGCCTCAAATTTTACAGGTTTTAATATCCTTAAATTTTACTAAAAATACTTGTTTCCTACTCCATATTTGACATTCTTTTCTGTACATAGAATGTAACATATATATATATATGCAGAATTCTACAGTCCCTTTTAGAGAATCGTTCTCTTTAACTTTAAAAATTTATACAGTACAATGTTTTAAAGTACATATTGTTGTACTGGACAATCATTTAAAGTACAAGAGAATGATTCTTTAAAAAAAATCATGGAATTTATATATATATATATATTACTTATTCATATACACAATGATCAATTATAGGTATTTATGTATTTGTTGCGTGTTGACAATCGTTTTATCGTCTATATTTTATATATATATATTACTTATTCATATACACAATGATCAATTATAGGTATTTATGTATTTGTTGCGTGTTGACAATCGTTTTATCGTCAATAAAATATAGGTTCATCTAAAATGCATAGGCGTTATTTTGTACATAAAATTTGACAGTCTCACCAAAAACATAAATTTTACTTTAGAGATGGGACGCAACATATTGCGGATTCCATAGCCAAGAATTGTTAAATTATGAATAAGAACCCTTATAATATCTTTGATGAATTGGAGAGCCAAGTTTCTAGTATGCATTGCTGACCAGTTAACTTTTATGCTCCAGAAAATTAACGTACAAACAATCGATCGTGAGACATGTAAGAAAGTAAATAAACAGATAATATAGTGAAATTTAATTTTTTTTTTTACTTTTTTATCACGGACCTTAATTAATTTATGCGCAGTACAAGCAAAATATAGAGATTATACCTTAAAATCACAGTAAAATCTCTAATATGTTTGGAACGTCGATTCATAAGCCGTACAAGTGTCCGGCATCTAATAATATCTACACAGATAATTAAATTAAAAATTTTCACAAAATTGATTAATCTAAACTACGGAGTGCTAGATCTTAAATTATCAAACGTGACTTTCATGTTTTTAAAATAAAGATTTTCATGGCTATTTCTTTCTCAAAGTCGTATATATTGTACTAGTACCACTAACAGTATATATATAATAAAATATATAGGCAAAAACTTAGGTAATCTCGATTTTTGACCACACTTGTAGATCTTATAATGTGGATTAATCTTTAGAGAATTTATGACATTAGCTGATGTAAGCAAGATTCTTTAAAATTTAATCTTGACCACAGGGTCTACAGGTGGAGTCAAAGATCGGATCTACCTAATAATTTTCCTAATATATATAATATTTTAAAATTTCAATCAAATTGGGTTTAGAAAATTACAATAATTCAGATCAGTTTGGGTCAAGGGCTTACGAATAAGTATAAAACTATTAGAACTTTTAATATGTATTACATATTAACTCCTAAAATTTATAACTTATTACAATTAAGCCCAAAAAGTTAATTTATCTCATAAATTAACCCATAAGTATCTCATACTTATCAAATCAATTTAACCCTGAATTAATTATCCTTAAGTGTGATACTTGTGACCCTTTAGATTTCCAATCACATTGACAATAAGTATAAATTATAATTCTAAATTAATTAGGATTAGATAAATCAAACACTTTACGTTATCATTAATTTTCTAATTAATTAATTTATACTTATAGATCAAGATTGGTTTCTAACAAAGTATCATGACCAACCAAGTGTTAAAATATGTCAAAGTGGCTCGACATCACTCATCCGTGATTTAGTTCCCGTGTAATTATTATCATTTCACTAACCTATATCCTGATTAATTCAAGAGTACAGATATGATGTCAACTCTTATTGAATTAATCAAATTTACTTTTTTCCAAAATACAACTCACTTGAAATATAATTTAAGATACTTTTAATTCTATTTCTACTTTGTGCAAAGATTTCCGAATCGTATTTCAAGAAGTGGCTATATTGGGATATACTCTCCTATTATAAGGAGTAGTGAATCTTCTATTGGTCATATTTTTTCTTATCTTACCATGATTCATATTATATCCGAACTTGTATATCTACAGTATGTGTGATTCATTAAAAGTAACGATTAATAGAATTAAAATATAATAATTCACAATCAAGATATACTCATGATCTCAAGTTAAATGATCAGTACACTACTATCACAAAGAAATTAATATATTAATACCTTAGCATTTAAATAATAATCCGTATAGAATACTCTTAACAGGTCAATCCAATGCATTTATTCTCAATAAGCATCCACATATACTTATGTATTAATCTACCGGTGTCATACACTACTATTAGAGATATTCACGAATAAAATATAATTACATCATAATTATTTATGATTTCACACACACATATATATATATATATATATTATTCGAAAAATATCATATTATAAAATATACATAAATATAAAAATATAATTTATTCTTAAAATAAATTATTTTTAGAACATACACTAACAAAACAATTATCACAACGATCCTGCGCTTTAGTGTCCCTCAAACACATGAACAGTTGAATGAAAAAGATATTACGTCAATAACTATAAATAGATAGATAAGTCATCGAAAATTGAAATCCATATATCTTAGTTCATTTGAGGACTATTCATGCTCCAAGCGTCCAGCCTCTCAACTGTAATGCTCTCGCTGCCATTATTGAATGCATACAAATGGGCACCATTCAAGACTGCCAAAGTTGGATAAACCCTTGATGTAATACACACTTTCCCTCCAGCACCAAAACTTTCCACCACAGAATGATCAATCTGCCAACATTTATATATATATATATATAAAAAAAAAAAAAAACCTTGTTTAACAAGAATTAATATATCATCTAAAGGAAAGCACAATTTTCATTTAATTTTTTTTTTTTTGAGGGACATGTAAATTTTACCAAACTCCTGAGAGAAAGCTTCTTCTTTGATAAATCTACATTTACGAAGCCTGCAAACGAGGGTTTATATAACCCTTTCTTTAGGGAGGAGCTGTCATTAAAAATACCACATAAGTTTAGCAAGTCATTTTGAGTTTTTAAAGATAAATTGTTGATTAATTAATTTTAGAATCCTAAGAGACGTGATCAGCTAACCAACCTTGATACATCAGAGCAGAGCAGAATCTTATGCTTCTTGTCCTTAGCCTTAAATACCCTAAAGAAGACTGGAGTATATTCTTCTAGCTTTTTGGAAGCCAGTGTTAAAAGACCAAATGGCCCGACTCCTCCTTGAACTGTCGAACCCTTTCGACTGCAAAGCTCTTGCGCATCAATGTGATCCCAACTAGGATCAAATGGCTCAGCTTTGTCCAAACTTGGAAAAGAGAAAACTACTTCAACATCAGCCTGCAGCATATCAATTGAAGCCAATTCAATTAGTCTTAGAGAAGTAGTTGTATCGCAAATACTGTAATTTTAAAATTCACAAATCTTACTTATAATCGATCGTAAGATTTTTTTACTTTAATGCATGCAGAGGGTCTAACAACCAAGGAGTGTGATTATATTTAAAATTTAAAAATTAATATTTAGAAGAATATATAATTCTAGGATTTTAGAATATTACCTTCTTAATATTTCAATTTTCCATCGGTCATACTAGCACTTTGAAGATAGTGTTAATTAAATTGATATTGTATAGCCCGATTTCTGAGCCAATTACCTGTGCAGCTGTTATTCCTTTGATCTTAACAACATTCCCTTTCTCCAACATTTGATTGCTTAACCGGACCTTATGTCCTCTAAGAGTTTCCAGTTCTCGAATAGGCCACAGCAACAATTGCTTTCCATTGGGATCCAGCCAAATTGTACGTGGAATAGTCTACAACATTCCAAAACCATTACAAGAAAACATATATAATTTCACATTATATTGGCACATACAAAAATAATATTTAAAATATATTTATAATGTATACCTGAATTCCAGCCCAACCCTTTTCAACATCATCCATTTTAGTATCCGATTCATTAGACCAACCCCACAGAATCCTTCGATTCTTACTAGGATCAAAGAAACTCTTGGAAGCATAGAAATTTCCATAGTCATATCTTAGACGCCTCTCCAACCATCGACCGAGGTATTATCAGGTACATATTTGTCTATCTTAGGTAAATATTTGCCGACAGTATAATAATCATATCTTGTAACATCAAGACTAACCTTGAAGGCAAATTTAACATTGTCTTTTTTGTTTTTTCCTTGTACGGATACAGAGAAAAAATCAGGACATTCCCAATTTCCAGTATTTTCCTTAGAATGCAATGGATGTTTAGCCTTAACCCATTTGATGAAGTCTTTACTTTTGTACAAATATGCAATTCCTCTGTTTTTTCTCCTGCTGCCAATCAAGATTCTCCATTGCCCATCCTGGCCCACCCATGCAGTTGTCGGGTCACGGAAAGCGGTCTTGTTAACGCTCGGGTCGGCGATGATTAATGGGTTGTTATTGGGTTTGATCCACTCTTCAAGATATGGGTCAGAGATATTGGCTGGTATTGCGTAGTTTTGGACTTGGGTCTGGTTCTCATCAATTATCCCGGTGTATAGCATAACGGGCTCATAATTGTTGGGAAGGACTGTTGCGGACCCGGACCAACAACCATGTTTATCAAATGAATCTGTGGGCTTGATTGCGGGCTTTAATGCTTTCCAATTAATCAAGTCCTTTGATACTGAATGGGCCCACACTATGTTGCCCCATACTGCCCCATATGGATTGTACTGGTAGAAGAGATGGTAGATTCCATTATAATACATTGGTCCTTTTCAAGAAAAAAAAAAAAAAAATGTTAATGTATTAATAATGGTTAATATAAAAAGAACTGTCATTAAGGGAAGAACCAAAAAAAAATAAAAAATTTTGTCCTTGAAAAAAGATGGAAAAAAAAAAAAAATGTTTTGCTTACCATTTGGATCTGTCCTTGGATCATTTCAACGTCCGCGAGTGCCCGTGGAAAAGAAATTTAAATCATTAGCAAAACTTCTAAAACTCGAAGTTGAATTATTATTTGGTAAAGTGCATATCTGTTATCCACAACAAGAAAAGGGAGCATTACATGGAAAATGCATCACTATATTTTTATTAGTGATTGTATTTTGAAGTCTGGACTGAACCGGTTTGTGGTGAAAAGCTTCACCCGATCAAGAAAAAATTCTTATATGAATTTAGTTTACGATTTCATTAATAAATTTTGTGATAAAAATAAAATTTATGCTATCATTTTTCTACATCAATATATATCCATTACTATTTATTATTATTTTAATCATAAGATTTTATAAATAAAATTATAAATCAGATCCATAAAAAAATTTATTGAGAACAAGCGTTATGGCCGGGGAAGGCCAAAAATAGACATAACTAAAGGAAAAGTACATAACACAAACAAGACTTTGAAGGTGGCGCACGCAAAAACAGGCAGGTGAGAGACACAATCTAAGTTAGTCTTGAGATTCCTATACTTTTCGCATGCATCACCTTGCTGTGTCCAGCTTTGTGTGGAAATTTGGAGAGTAAAAATGACTCAGCGTTTCAACCACTAACAAAATAAAACAATACTTTCAATGGAATTATATGCTTATAATATTTAACTAAAATTATGCTGGACTATTAAAATTCTGGAAATGTTTAATTAACAGTAAACAAGAAGAATTTGAAAAGTACAGGGAAGATGAAAAAATAATTATCGAATTATTAATGTGCTTCATTTTATTATTATTTTTTCTTTGTTTTGTTTTCCTTTGCAAACACGTGAATCCCTCTGTCGGAACTTGTATAAAAATCAAGACAAGCATAATTGGGTTCTAAGGACGTAGCTAGGTTTTGTTTACAAGTTCAAATCAAACTGACGAACCCCAAAAAAAAAAAAAAAAAAAAAAGGCCTATCATTATGTGTATATTATTAAATGCCATCCAACCAAAGTTGTGGAGGGTCTTAGCCGAGGAGCGCCCTAGAGATGTTAATTGGGAATATTGGGCAAATTAGCTAACAGTGATAAATAACATGCAAGAAAGCCCATCTTCATACTAGATGTGGGTGCACTTCATCATCTATGCTTAGACTTCTAATTGCCTGCACCTACCTATGTATATGAATGCTGTCATTTTACTAATTCTCTCTCCCTCCTAATTTATATAAATTTATTTAATTTTTAATGAAATTTATTTAACAAAAATAAAATTATATCAAATATTAATACACACAAATTTAAAATTTAAACTTGTTTGAGTTCCAGCAAAATGTTTGAGGAGCGGGAAATTTATTTAACAAAAATAAAATTATATCAAATATTAATACACACAAATTTAAAATTTAAACTTGTTTGAGTTCCAGCAAAATGTTTGAGGAGCGGGTACCCGCTCTATGCCCATCGCTAATTAGGATTATCTCTAGAATGGTTATAAAATTATAATTTTACACCTAAAATGCGGAGCGGAACGGATACCTGCGGATATTTAAAAAGGTGATCCGTATTCGTATCCATATCCGAAAATAGCTGGTATCTAACCTCAAATGATCCGGTCAATGGATGAGTACCCTCATTTTTTTGGAGAGAGATGGATCGGGGTGGGCAAGTAATCGGATCGCTGGATTTTTTTGGTCCACCCCTAGTTGACAACAAAATAAAAAAATGACAACTTTAATATGACAGAAGTAATACATGATAGAATTTTTTTTAAAGGATTTTTTGGGTCAATAGTTTAAGAGGAGGACAATGAATCACGACCTTTAGAGAGATAAGAAATTCATAGTCACATTTTAAAATATATAATCCGTGTAAAAATTTAATGTTAACTATATATAAAGCATGAAGAAGGATTTTGGTATCTGTCATTTTATGTTTTGCAAATATAACCTCCTCACACCTTTTAATATCATTTCGTTAACTAACCATAACTCTATTTCCATAATTCCCTTCCAACCTTCTCTCCACACTTATATTATTTCTTTTAAGTTTTTTGTTAGATTTTCACTACCTATTCTTTTTTTTTTATTATTTATTTATTTAAATTGCACACCCATAGGGTGTGCTTTTCCTATTAATAAATAATAATGGCTCTGTTGGATAGTTAGTGTTAATTAGGATATTATTCATTACTAAGCCATGAATATTATTTGGATAATACTAGAGCAACTTTTTTGAGATATGATATTAATATATGTGAGATAAAAAGGTAATTAAAAAATACGTAAGTAATGATGTAAAATATTATTTAGAAAATAATGAATATTGAGCCAAGTGAATAAAGCGAATATTTTCAGATATAATAACTAATATATATGTATATGTATATATTGTTAGATTGAGTGTATTACATTTATTTATTTTTTTGGTAATGAAGACAAAGAAAACTGCATGCAAGTTTCATAAAAAATAAGACAAGAAAATGATGGGATTTTCTTATGTCTTCTTTTCTCTCTCGAGGAAGAACTGCTAATTGTACTTATACTTCGTTGCAAGAGGCGAAACTGCAGGAGAAAATTACGTACACAAAAAATTTCCAGACACTGAAAGACAAATGATTCTATGACATGAATTCTGGCATTAGGTAGCTCAAAAAAAAAAAAAAAAAATGGAGGAAAAAAAAAAAAAAGATAGAGATTGAAATTATAAAACTGGGAAAATGGTACCGTTAATCCAATTTTTCTTAGGTTGAAAATGGTAGCCAGTTCTGTGGACTTGCTTCACCTTCACAGCAGATAGAGATTGATATTCCGGATATATCTCGTGCGACGCTTCAACATAGTTTAGTGACAGTAAACACACAAGTGAGAAAACCCGAATACACTTATTATTAAAGTACTTCATTGTTCTTACAATAATCAAAGGAAGTTTCCGGTATTTATGGACCATACGAATTAATGGGGTGCGTAGTTAGCCTGTCAAAGGGTCGGGTAATGGACCAGGACCCGACCCGACCCGACCCGGACCCGTTTATTCGGATCTGGATCGATAACAAATTCTAATTACCCGATCCGATCTGGACCCGTTTAGCTATTATAATAAACGGGTCGGATCTGGATCTTGGTGTTTCGATCCAATTAAGACCTAGATTCGATTAAAATATTTAATATATAATAAAATTATTATATATTAGTGTTATATTATATAGATATATATGGCATATATGTTGTGTAAATTACCCATATAATTTATATTTAATATAAAATACATGCATAAATATTAATTATGAACTCAATATTTTTGTATAATTATATAAAAAGAGAAAATTCGATAAATTGTAATAGTTTTACATATAATTTAAAAAAAAAATTATTAAAACCCGGATAAGAATCCGAATTCGACAAGACCCGACGGATCCGGATACGGATCTACTTTTGTAGACCCGTTTGGATCCGGATCCGAAAAATTGGTAATATTAATCGGATCCGGGTTTGGATATGCCGGATCCGACCCGGATCCGACCTGTTTACAGCCCTATGCGTAGTTGAGAAAGAAAGAGGACGATGGATATTTTTAAATGAGGAATAGTAATATTATAGTCATTGTGATTTTTAAGATGACATACAGTATTTATAAAATTTATAATTTTAGTATAAAGAGTTTTTATTTAAATGTTTGAGTGTTTAAAAGTTAGTGATAAGGTCGACAACGAAATAAAGTTTAATTAGTAAGATCGTTTTTCTAATGATCTATTGATCATATGTTCAAGTAATTAAGAATTGTAGAAAATGTGGTTTTAAAATAATAATAATGGCGAGGTCATACCAAAAGTTTAAGAATGAGTTTATAATTTGTTAGGCGATTACAATCTGTTATCTTTCTATTTTTCATTTCTAAATTTTGCATTAGTTAAGCAGATATTTGAGTGGATGACAAATTGGGAAATTTTATACGATTGATAAGCACTTGCCAACGGTTCTCTCCCAAATTTATTTCCAACTTACCAAAAATATTATATGAAGGAAGTATATTGATTATTGAACAAATTGATGAGTATGATTTCACATGAAATGGTCGACATAAATTGCACTTATAAATTCTATACGAAACACGAGATGTTAAACAAATTTTCGCAAACTTTATGCATTACTCTTAATTATAATACTAGTTTGTAAACTCGTGCATATGTGCGGAAATATTTATTTCAGAAGTGAAGAAAAAATAACAATGTTAACATTTATTCAAAATTCATTTTATTTTATAAGTGTCTCTCTTAAATAACATTGCATTAGCAATGTGGATTGTTCAAATTAAAGATGTTTATTTTTATTGATTTTCACGAAAAAAATAGTGATTCCTAGCAATTTCTCAAGAAAACAAAAAAAAATAAAAAATAAATACAACTTTAATTATACACAAAAGGCACATTTTTTATCCATTAAACAATTGAAAAAGTATTGAAAACAAAGAAAAGCCTGAAAAATAACATTTTTTATTCTTGTTTTTAATAGCTCTTGCCCATAGTATTTACTTGAAATTACACACATACTAACATTCAAAAATTTATAAAATTGAAAAGAAAAAAAAGAAGAGAGAATCAGTTAATAGATAGATAAAGAAAACATAAAAATATAACAAAAAAGTACATAATGTATATCAATTTTTTTTTTAATATATGTTAATTGTTGCAAAAAGAATTTTGTGTAGGATGAAATATCAAAGGAATTCAATCAAATAAATTACATTAAATACCATACAAACAAATACACGTGGAAATACAAACCTATTTTAAAATGCACGAATATCTTTCCTTAGATTTTATATGTCTGGTCTCCTTCAAAATTAGATTTGAATGCTCTAAATGTGTGTATATGTGTATATACACTTTGCCACCTCTAAAAGTTGTGATTATTCATAAAATAGTTTAACTTTTATATGATGTGACTCTTCAAATAGAATGACAATCTCATTGCATTATAATTTACTATAATAAAAGTCATAACTATGAATAAAATAATTTAATTTGTATATGACATGATTCTTCAAATAAAATATCACATCTCATTGCATTAAAATTTAATCGCATAGAAACCTCCAGTAATGTTACATGGCAGCCTCCAAACATTAGAATTCTCAATTCTAATATATTATATAGATACGTGTGAATGATAATACACATAACTTGTATAAGAATGAGAAATGAGAAGTAATGGAGTTTATAACTTGTTACAGTTACCGTGCATTATCCTTTTATTTTCCATTTCTAAATTTTGCATTAGTTAAGCAAGGATTTGAGTGGAAGACAAATTTGGGAAATTTCATACTATTTGATAAAGACTTGCCAACTGTTCTCTCCCAAATTTATTTTCAACTTGCCAAAAATATTGTATGAAGGAAGTATATTGATTAATTAGTTTATTGAACAAATTGATGTGTATGATTTCACATGAAATGTACCACATAAATTGCACTTATAAATGTTATATGAAACACGAGATGTTAAACAAATTTTTACAAACTTTATGCATTGCTCTTAATTATAATATGCGTGTGAATGGTAATACACATAATATGAGATGAGTTTTTCATAAAGTTTATTTTAAGGATCATATTTCTCTTTTCAGTGGCTCATCAAAAAATAAGTTGGCACATATATTAAGAAGCTATGTAAAAATTTTTTTTTTTTTTTAGGTAAGAGGATATGTAAAATTGATTCTTATGGCTACTTAAATTCCAACAATTTTTAAAGCAAATGCCGCCAAGCTCTATTTTCTTTTCTAAAAAATGGCGGGGGTTGGATTTAGGTGTACCGTGTAATGTGCATTAGCCTCAAATGGAAATTAGCATTAAAAATAAAATTAAAAAAAATTCCCATATAGTATTGGACTTGCACCTTTTCTATACATCGCGTGGGCTGGATTTGTCTTATGTACATATTTTGAGTAGGAACTGATAATAGATTTTGACATTGGCCCAATTGGCATTATGAAATTGATTAAAGAGTTTATTAGCAGAGGGATTATATTCATTCTCTATTAATACCTATAATAAGACTGAAAATTTTTGGCAACGGATATCCTGATCCGTTGGATGATTGAAAAGTAATGACATTTTTTTTTTCTTTTAAACAACAAACGGGAAGGGGTTGATTAAGATTTAAAAAATTTAATGTTTTCTCCTCCTTGTTTCTTTACTTAAAGACTTCAACGCTGAGGATCTTTATTTCTCTCTTTCCTATGCGATACATTTTGGAAGAGCAGGCTACCATTTGGAGCCATTTGTGTGCTGAAAAGCCTTACCACCATAGTCATTTGGCGGCCTCTCAAGACTCAGAGATAAAGATTGGACTAATACAGAAATCATTGGATGGTCCTGCATGGATTATCTCTAGTAGTGAAATTCTTTTCCTGCTACATCTAATAAAAAAGAGCCTCAAACAAAATTAGCTATGCATCTTGGTAATTTATTTCGCATTCTCAATTGTTCAATAACAAATAGGAGTCCGTACATTGAACGGAAAATGCGCACCAATGAAAAGCCCATATCGAGATCTCAAAATCAACTAGTAGGCCGCGCCGCTTGAGGACCACATGATGGTGAAGTCGATCGAGCTAGCAGTGGGCAGTGCCAGATGCATTACATCGGTACCTCAATGAGTGTCGATACTAGTGGAGCACAAAAAGATGCTTGAAATCATCAAATTTTCCACTACATGATACCATGATACCATTTTGAAGCAATATAATCACAAGGAAAGGTGTTGTAAGTTGATAGATCTTCTAGTTTTATTTAGGACTCTCGACGGGGGAAATAATTAAGTAGATTCAATTATCTTTAGTCTCACTTATATATGAGATAGAGTAAATTATGTATAATAAATAATATCAACTGATATAATAATATTTCATAAATTTTAATCCTGATTACAAGTTCTCATATTTTTAGTTATCATGCTTTAAATTGATATAGGAGTATCAATTTTTGACACGACACGATAACACGACATAAAATTTGGAGTATTTGGCGGGTTAGGGTTTCATGTCAAGAACACGATTATGACACGAACGACTTATCTCTTCTGGTTGAAGCTGCATCCATCGTCCCACCTCAACCATCATTGCGTCATTCTTAGCCTCCGTCACAACATCCTATGCTTACTCGCTCCCGTGACGGTACAAGAAAGGCTAGGACTTTCCTTGCTACGAAAGGCTAGGACTTTCCTTGCTACGAAGGACCCTGTGACACATTTATAACGCGAGAATAAATGGGTCAACACAAAAGTAAACAGGTTGACACGATTGACACATTTACTGTGTTGTATGCAATTATATATATATAAAAATATGTTACGATATTTCTAAAAATATATTATAACTTTTTTAATTATCATGTATAATTTGCTTTCTATTATTTATTTACATTAAAATTCTCTATTATGGAAGATTTTAAAGTTGACTTCAAAATAAAAAAATTCAAATTATAAACGTAATACTATATTTTTATGTGAAATTATATAAAATTCTAAGTTTTAAGATCGCTATGACTTTACAATCTTAAAAGAAAAAATTATTTGTACTTGTATAGAACCTTGAGACAATCATTGTTACATAGCTTAAATTTTTTTGTTGGGTTAGTTTAGTACCATCAATAGTAAACGGGTTAAACATGTTAAACACGACATGATATGGAAATAAACAAGTCATACATAATACGATACGATTATTAATTAGGTAGGATTAAAGTTGAGATTTATGATTCGAACACAATTATAACAATAACATGATGACTCGCAACACGACACGATTGATACCCCTAAACTGATGAATGTCCAACCAGGAACCCTTGCTATCTCCTATCTCTGATGGGTCATTACTAGTGCTGTTTTGAATTCCAGAAAGCCTAAATATCAGATGGGTGGATTTAATGGTCTCAATTTGGGCCTTGGGTCCAAGAACAAGTTCCCGTATTTTGTGAAATGGTAACCAAAATTGTTTCTATTCAAGTACTACTATATTTTTGCTCAAAAGAAAAACATGATTTAGTCTTAATTGCTTGTTATCTTTATACCTTTATCAAAGTTGTGGAAGGCCACTTATATTTACTTGCTACTTTTAGTAGAGAATTTAGCCCTAGCGTTTTCAGTCATGTCATTTAACCTCCCAAGCATAGTTGTTAGAATCTCGATCCTATCCTTACGATCCTACGATTCTACGATCCAAATTTATAAAATCGATCCCGATCCTATGTTATAGATAAACTCTAGTTGGTGCCATTGATTCATGTAATTTATGTATATATTATTGAAGTTAAGTTAGTATTTTGATAATTTTTCATTCAAATGTTATATTTTATACTATTCGTATTATTTTTTTAGTTTTTAATTAAAGAACAGTATTAAATTTGTGATAACGCATAACTTTTTACAATATGAGTATATAATGTCGAATGCTATAAATTTTAGTTAAAGAAACTTATTTCATGATGAATATTAAAATTTTATATTTATTTGTATAAGTTTTTATTGAATATTAGCTTTAAAAATAAATAAAAGTTATATTTTTATCCTTTTGATAGGATTTTACGATCCTATCTACGATCCGATCCTACAACATTCAAAACGATCCTACGTGGGATCCCGATTCTACAAACCTTGATCCCAAGCTATTAATGATTAGTAGAAAGTATTTCATTGAATTCTTAAACTATAAAACAAAGAATCCTTAAACCGTAAAAAGAAAATGGCAATACATACATAAAATGGATAAAATTTAAAATCATATTACAATGAAAATACCAAGGGTTAAACCCACTTGAACTCCTAAAATTATCACTATCTAACACATTGTACCTCGAACTAATTTTTGATCACTTTATCCTTAAACTTTTTGTTTCTTGACACTTCACTCAAATTTTGACGGAAGTTATAAAAGTAATAAAATATTTTCGAGTTTCATGCACGTATCTTTAGTGTATGTTATAGTATATTTAACATAACATTTTGTCTTTTTACGACATTTAACATTACACTAATAATTTGTACAAATAACTCACAAACATTCTGTTACTTTTATAGTTTCCATCAAAATTTGGTATGAAGTATCAATAAACAAAAAGTTTAGGAAGCAAAGTAATTAAAATTAAGTTCAAAGTGTAATATGTTAAATAGTGACAAGTTTAAGGGGTCAAAATAGATTTAACCCAAATATAAAATTTGCGATAGGAAACTAAGAATTTTTAAGGCTTTATTAAGACGAAAACGACTTTCTGGAGGTCGCCTAAATAACCCTAATATGCTGTCTTTTTGGCTTAGAAATTAGGCAAAATGCTTGAATATATTGGTACGTCTTCAGTGTCGCACTCTTCTTGTTCTTCACTTATTTGAATTGCTTATTTTTCAGAAGCAAAACACTGGCTTTTTTTTTTTTTTTTTTTTTGGAGGAGAGAAGGGGGGGGTTAAGCTCAGAAACTTTAACATTGTCTAATAGAAAATCGGATTAAGGTTTTAGATTAATATCATTTTATGATATTAAAAAAATACAATGTTAGGCCACGTTATTGACCATTGAAGGTTTATAGTGATTTTTACAAATCACCTTTATTGATGAATGATTCATCAACACAACTTGAACCTAAGGATTTTTATACTTTTTGTTTGTTTTGAAAGTGTACAAAATTTCTAAACAAACCAATCCTCGTTAGTGTCTCACTCAGTATAATTAATGGTATGCCTTAATCCAACGAAACTTTATGAACTTTAATATGAGTAACGTGATTAGATCAACATTGTATCGAACCAAACGATCATCAAAGCCCGCACAACTATTGTATCCTATTGTTTTGTACGTAGCTAATTGCAGTCATAGTTTGTAGATAATTGCAGTCGTACACGCAGAGAAATAAAGGTCGAAATTTGACCCATAGTGTAAAAAAAAAGATGAATTTCTTTCTCAAAACTCATTAATTAGTAACTACTAGAGTAAACTATGTACTTTACTAATTGATTTAGAACTCCATAGATGTGGGACATTTTTATCTTTTGGCATTAAGAAATGCCATTCCATAATCTTAAACCAATTTGGCATTAAGAAATGCCATTCCATAATCTTAAAACCTAAATATTTCTCCATAATAAAAGTTTATATGAAACTAGGATTGGATTTTGTTAATTAGGCAGGCCCGTGTTCAGTTGTTCACAGCTTGGTAGTAATTTGGACCTATTACCAAACAAAGTAGGTTTGTCTACCAAGAAAAGGAAAAAAGAGAGACCAATGCCAACCCCTGCACGTCCGTAGGCGCTACTGAGTAATTGCTACTGCAAACGTATACTTTTTTTTTTTTTTTTCATATAATTTGTATTATGTATTCATCAGAAAAATGTCATAATGACTCCTACTGCAAACGTATACGAAAAGTAAATAATTTAGTACTAAGATGAATTCGCCGTCAAGCCTCCGAGAATTCTAAAACCAGTGTGATGGAGATGAACTGCATGACTTGCTACGACACTTTAAAGTTGGCTACCTTTAATTACTTAATGGATCTACTGCTATTGTATAATTACTTAGTAAGAAGATAGGAGATGATTTTTTATGCCTATACATCATTGCTTAATTTTACCTTGTAGCCGTGGCAAACAATGTATTTATATAAAATGACAGATTCACTAAATTTTTCAAAAAAATAAATAAATTCAATTAATTATTTAAAATTAAGGATTGTAATTTAATATAATTTTATCACGTAAATTAGTTCTGAATTGTGAATTTGTAAATTCATCAAAAACAGAATAAAATCCAACTAATAATATAAAATCAGATGTTAATGATTTAATATGATTTTGATAATTAATTATAAATTTATGACTTTATAAATTATTTTTCAATTAAAAAATAGGCCGGGTTCGCTCTTCAACGCTTTCATCAAGTAAAATCCTCCCAGGGAAAAAGAAAAAAAAATGCTTCTATATTAAGAGCAAATAGGACAGTTCAATAAACCTTATTCATAACGTATTCAGATTATTAATTAATATTTTGCCAACTATTTTCCTTTATTGGAATTGGATAGGTATTCTATGAAAA
Source organism: Cinchona pubescens (assembly GCA_025175665.1). Classification (NCBI taxonomy): domain Eukaryota; kingdom Viridiplantae; phylum Streptophyta; class Magnoliopsida; order Gentianales; family Rubiaceae; genus Cinchona; species Cinchona pubescens. Next base: position 1,878,554 of record JANKKI010000254.1, on the reverse strand, counting down.
TCTTCAGACCCTGGCAGTGTACGTTTTTATGTATTTTTGTTTCTTGACAACCTCCATGGAACTAGACTTATTGCCCCAGTTACCTGGATTACCTATTAGTTAAAGAGAAGATGGTCCATATTACACTTGGATCGATATCCAGTTTCCCTTTCTCAGAGAGGTTAAGTTAGGTGGTGTTGGCTGTTGTAGGTATCCTCCCCTTTGTGTTTTCTACCCACTATCGACGACAATCTAAAGTGTCCAAACTTTCAATTAATGTTTGTATCATTTTGGTTCTCTAAGATTGGTGTCAACTAGTTGTATATGGCATGAGGTTCACAACGCGACTGCCCGCTTCAAAAATAGTTGCATAGAATTTATACTAGCTAAAAGAAGATATTTGAACTCCCCAAAAACTGGATGGTATTAATTATTGTACATTTTGCACTATTGCAAAAAGTTTGCAACATGTCTATGTCCTCTGAACAAAAAAGTACTTGCTTGCAAAGTGGGTAGTTCTAAACTGTTAAACAATAATAATAGAACTCTGGATTTTCGATGCGTCTCCCTCTGCGCCTTTTCATCTCCTCAACAGTATCCGCAAGTGAGGAAGTTGCGTTCTTTTCAAGAAGCTACATTCCCGTAAGGAGTGCTAACCAAATGTTGCGGACCAACTTATTAGGTACTATAACTGCAACATATCATGTGCGCTACAGAAAGTTCATTAACTTCTGCAAATGAAAATTAACTCATGGTGAAAACCGCAATGCATCACTAGATATGCATGAGTCCGCAACTGAAGAAATTTCAAAGCAAAAACAAATGCTGGTCGTCGAATCAACATTTGGTCAATGGTCTCGTTGCATGTCACAGGTACTACTTACATTTACAATATCCAACTAGTACTATTAGGTGTTAGGTTTTTATAGGTAGGTTTAAATTATTTTTCATAAGTTTGAAAGATATATAAAGAGCGCTTAATATATAGATGGAATCCAAGATTTACTGACTTAAACTTTTAATTCAAGGTTGGGTTCTAATTTATATATTGGATCTCTTTTAGTAGATTCTCTTATAATTATTTCTCTCTAACAAGGGTATTAGAGCTTCTGATTACGGTGTGAATTACTCGTTTACAAATGACCATGTCTTCTTGGTGAGTTAGTTGATGAAGAATTTGGACTTGTGTAAAATATTAAGATGGGTTTGATGAAAAATTTAGTTTCAATGTGAGAGTATGCCCATGAAGGAGGAGATTATTTTGTTCATGGATATGTTTAAATTGTCCCATATTAGTTTAAGAGATGAATAAAGAATATTTAATATATAAGTTGGGTTCTAAACCTACTGACTTAAATTTTTAGGTCAAGTTTAGGTTCTAACTTATGTATTGGGCCTCTTTCAGTAGGCTCTCTTGTGATTTGATTTTTTTCTCCCCAACAGTGGTATCAGAGCTTCTCGTTACAATATTTTATGATTTTTTCTCTCCAACAGTGGTATCAGAGCTTCTCGTTACAGTATCTTATGATTTCCCCCTCCCCCCAACACAGTGATATCAGAGTTTCTGGTTACGGTTTGAGTTATTCATTTACAAGTGACCCCCAACAGTGGTTTCAGAGCTTCTGGTTACTATTTGAATTACTCGTTTACAAGTGACCGTTCTTGTTGTTGGATTGGTAAATACTCTTTTCTTGGGGTTGGGTCATAATTGTCCTCTTCTTAATGTCAATACATAGAATTCAGAAGAGTGGACCTAATGGACCATAGAGAACAGCGGTCCAGGGGTTTGGCTAGGGGTTTGGTTTGTTTACAATGGGAATGAAATTAAAGATGAGTGGGTTCGTGTCTTGGTTGATGAAGATTTAGATTTGCGTGAAGTACTAAGATGTGACTGATGAGAAATTTAGTTTCAATGTGGAAGTATGCCCATGAAGGGGGAGATTGTTAGTTTCATGGATACATTTAAATTGACTCACATTGATTTGAAGGATGATTAAAAAGTACTTAATCTATAAATATGGCTCCAAATCCTATTGGCTTAAACTTTTAGATTAAGGTTAGTTTTTAACTTATGTATTAAGTCTCTTTCAGTGAGTTCTCTTATGATTTTTTCTCCCAAATATTAGGTTGTGTTTGGATCGATGGATTTGGGGAAATATTTGAAATTCATCTATTTTTTTGAAGGATTTGTAAGATTGAAATGGATGAATAATTCATCCAAATTAAAAGTGTAAAATGAAGTATTTCAAATAATTTTCTAATTTGAGTGAATTTGAAATTCAATTTTATTTTAATTTCACAAATCTCTTCTCAAATGGATAAATTTTAAACACTTCAAATTTATCGATCCAAATATAACATTAAATGCATACATGTCATGACGTCATATAGAGATGTACATAAATGTAATTCTTTAAAATATTGTACTATCACCAATTCAAATTGGTAATTGTAAAAATTAATGTATGACTTAATTTCGAGGTTAAGAAATGGGAAATGAAATAGAAAATCTCTGTAGTATATGTCACCTAGTGGAGCGGATCTATAATAGATATTTTGGTCTACAATAACTCACATTACTTAAAATTATTAAAAATAATCCTTCTCGTGATGTGAATGAATAAGACTAATTAAGAGTTTAATATAATTATTATATATCCGATTTATTTAAAAATTTTCTATTAAAGGTAATGTAAAGAAAAAAAAAAGAAGTACTAGATTGATTTGTGTTTTTGGTTCTGGTAGAACAACCCAAAGTGACAATTAATGCCATTTATGTTTTACAGCACCCATACACCTAATATTCAGGATGAATATTTATTACTCACAAGTCAGCATCTGCAATATTCTCCTTTCCCCACCCAAATTTTCACTTTAAATGGAACCTTTGGAGTAGCCTCAACAGCCACAACCTGAACCATTTTTCCTCAATTACTTTGCCATAGTGTATAGAAATAAGAAACTCCCTTTTTCTCAGTTTCTTTTCCGCCCCACTAGAGATGTCTGTCGAGCCCATTAGCCGACCAGCGGGCAACACAGAGCACAGTTGGTGCCGAGCCATTTCACAAGGCACAGGCGTAGCAGTTTTAACCCTTCAAGTTTCTAAACCAATAGAAATCCCTCTTTTCCAAGAAGGCCTTCGCAAGCTCCAAGAAACCCACCCAATACTCCGTTCCAAACTTCACTACAACACCTCCAAAAAAACCTTCTCGTTCATAACACCCGAGAAACCTCACATCCAAGTTAAATCATTCAATCTTTCATCAACCTCTCAGCTCCTCAAGAACAATATCACTATCGGAAAAATGCAATGGCTTTTCTCTTTCTCCCATTCATATGATCCAAGAACACGAATTGAACAGCAATGCATGGGTAAATCCGTGTGATTTTCCGAGTAATGGGATGGACGTGTTCTTGGCTAGTGTTTACGAACTTCCGGGCTCGAAATGGATAATGGCGTTTCGGTTTCACACAGCAGTGTGTGATCGGACTACGGCTGTGACGTTGCTTAGGGAGTTGATGGAGTTTGCGGGGGAGAAAATTGAGGGACATGAAAAGGGGGCGGAGTAACCGCAAGGTTTTGTAATAGTTGAGGAGAAAATAATGAAGTTGGGAATTGAGGAGCTTATTCCTAGTGGGAAGGCGAAGAAGACGCTTTGGGCTCATGGGTTGGACGTGTTGGAATATTCTGTGAACTCGTTTAGGTTAACGAATCTCAAGTTCAAAGACGTCAAGTGGCCGAGGTTTTCTGAGATTGCTAGACTGCAAATGAATCCTCATGAGACCAATCAGATAAATCATTGTAAGTAGAAATTCTTTTTTTTTTTTCTTTTTTTTCTATTTGCTAGGAATGTAAAGTGAGTTTTATTACTTTTTTTTTTTTTAATCATTAAATAGTTTAAGATATTTAAAAAAATCTTTTGACAGGTCTTGATTTTTGCTGAAAATAGGCTGAAAGACTCCTATTTTTGGTAAACTCATTTATTTGAATGCAATGTAAACGGTACAGAATAAACTTATAAGAGACAGAATATTCTGGACCTGTACTCATTTTGCGTTGCAGATTGAATAGTAACTAGGGGCATTTTTCAGTGTTGCTCTCTGATCATATTTACTCATTCACCATTTGTTTTACTTTTTCTGTAAGATTTTCTCTATTTGTGCTGCTACACGGTTTTTTTTTTTTTTTCCCGCGCGTGTGTAAGTTATATGTTGTTATTTTATTTTTATGTTTTTTTGATTGCTTGTTTCATCTTGGATCTTTTAAATATCCAGACACTTTTCGACTTAATATTAAAAATAATTGATCAACCTCTCACAAACGTTTGAATTCGATTTGTTTGATTACAAAAATTCTTTTATTATTTAATACATTAAATAATTTGTATTTAAAAGTGTGAGTGAAATTTTTTTTATTTAATCTATTAAATTTTAAATAAATATACAAATATATAATCTAATACACATATACTTTCTCTCACATACATTCACACACACTTTCTCTCACCCACCCATACTCTCTAACACAAGCACACGCTCTCTCAAAACAAAAATAGACTCTTCCTCACATTTATGTATTATCTCACACACACACAAATACACTTGGTCTCTCGCACATATTATGTCTTATACTTTTTCATGAACACATTCACACACCCGTTTATCCGGATCTGGATCTATAACAAATTTTAATTACCCGGATTCGATCCTGACCCGTTTACCTATTATAATAAACGAATCGGATCTGAATCTTGGTGTTTCGATCCGATTAAAATATGTATTCGATTAAAATATTTAATATATAATATAATTATTGTATATTAGTGTTATTTTATGCATATATATATGTTGTGTAAATTACTCATATAATTTATATTTAATATAAAATACATGCATAAATATTAATTATGAACTCAATAATTTTGTATAATTAACAAAAAAAGAAAAAATTCGATAAATTATAATAGTTTCACATATAATTTTTAAAAAAATTATTAAGACCCGGATCCGGATATGTTTATATTAATCAGATTTGGGTCTGAATTTGCTAGATCCGACCCGAATCCGACCCTTTTACAACCCTACACGCATACATATTCTTTTTCACACTCTATCACACACTTTCTCCCTCACACATATATACACTCTATCACACACATTTACACCACCTCTTAATTATTCATTTTTTTTCCCATACATATATGACATTCATTTATAATAAACATATATGACATTCATTTATAATAAATTAACACATATGTATGAAGTGACGTAGTTAATTCAGAAATTAAATTGAATTGATTATATTTAACTTTATCAATTCAGCAATTGTCACTTTCGAACTGTATATAATTCAGATTTCAAAATTTACAATTTAAATTTAACATTAACAAACAGGCTAAGCCTGAAATTAATTTGTTCTACGAAGTCCTGTGTTGTCTTTGTCTAATTAAATTACCTTACCTTAGGTTTCGTTTTGAATTAAGTAACAAAAATTTAATGAGCGATAGATTTTTTAATCTTAATTGGTCGCAAACAGAAATGGGTCTTGTCTCTTAATTCCTCACAAAAAAGAAAATGTGTTTTTTTTTTTTTTTTTTTTTGTTGTTGTACAATTTCAACGCTTACCTCTAGCTCATTAATGATCATAGATGCTGCTCCCAAGATTTTAAAGTTCGATATTAATTTCTTTTTCAAAACTGAAATCTTTCTTAAGACAATTGAATTTCCACTTTGGAAACTTAACTTTCTCGAAATTAAATGTAACATTTAAATTCTCAAAAATTGTCTTTAGACTCTACTGTTGGTAAATGCGCTGCCTCAAAAATTGTCTCGACGGTTACTAAATGTTTGCGACTTTCTCCTCGCCAAAATTCTTTATTCAAACTTTGTTTTTGGGGGATAAAAAACTTTGTTAATTCCTAAAGTTTTTCTTGTTGATATATTTGATCCTTAATGTTTTATAAAATATAAATTACGTCTATCATTTTAAAATTTTGTACTGATTTAAGACAATTGATGGAAAAATAACATAATTTTTGGTTAAAATTTGTGAGAAAGAGTAATTTTTTTTTATAGGAAAACAACCTTAATAGTCCTTCACATTCACTTTTGTACTTTTTAGTCTTTCACATTCAAAATGATGCATTTTAGTCCCTCACAAATTCAAAACGTACCATTTTGGTCTCTCGACATAATTAAGGACATTTTGGCTTGAAATATTTACATGTGTATTAAATGTTATATTTTCCATGAGCAAAATTGGCAACACACAAAATTTAAATGTTAAACAACATTACTTAAAACTTCCTCTGCCATCGCCCCAAAATTATCACCTACCAACACAACATTTATTCCCAGATTTTCTCATTGCATTTCCTCTGTTACTCTTACTCTTACAACCCCAATTCTCTTCTTTTTTGAGACAATTTAGCATTCAAAATTATTTATTATCAATTTTACAATTAAATATCTTACATTTGATACGCATGTGAGTATTTCAGACCAAAATATGCACGTATGTGTATCTGAGGAATTAAAATAGTGCGTTTTGAATTTGCGAGTGACTAAAATGCATCATTTTAAATGTAAAGAACTAAAAAATATAAATATGAAATGTAAGGGACTATTAAAATCATTTTTCCTTCTTTAATTTAGTCTAGAGAATATAAAAGATAAAAAGTAATTGTTCGGGATTTATCGGTAAGGAATGGAATGTTTGTTAGTGAATATATATAGAAAACTAAAATTATGCTATTTTTCTATTAGTTGTCCTAAATCAATAAAGACTTGAAAGATGAGAGATGTGATCTATTTTTTGTGAAATTTTGTTTCCATATATGTCAACAGGTCAAATTTTAGGGACTAAAAGTGATTTTTTACTTTTTTTTTCTTTTTCTAAACAGCAAAAATAAACTATAGAGTACTCCTTTCACTTTAAAATAATTATCACTTTTGGTTGGTACACACGAATTAAGAAAGTTATTAAATTGTATCAATTTATAAAAAGATAGTTCAAAATAACTAAATTACCCTTTTGTATTAATATTTTAACTATATAATCCTTGTTACACTAATGATAAGAGTTAAAAAAATATCATTTAATACTCTCTTGATTTTCTAAAGTAACAGATAATGAAAACGAGTGAAATTATTTAATATTATAATTATTTTAAAATAAAAGAAGAAATTTAGAATATCAAACTCTAATGCACAAATTATTCAAACAAAGTCTATTATTAAAATTTTTTTTATTACCCAGTATTGTCGAGTGATTATCAACAACTATCACATCATCTATAATATATTAGAGACTCTATATTATAACGTAGAGTGACTAATAAAAAACCGCTCCTACTATCGCATGCCACTTCTCACATGGTGGCTGGTCAGAGAAGTAATACGGTATATAGTATTAGTGGTTGGTCTTAAAGATTCATTTTTTCTTATTTTTCAAAATCATTAAATTAAGCATGTACGACATGGTTATATTAAAACTGTTAGTTTGAATGTTATTTTTTTTTTTTTATTCTCTAATTTCAAAGAAATAATACTGGATTCAAAATTTTCTTTCTACAGGGCTGCAAATTGAGAGGGATAAAACTGTGTGGAGCACTGGCAGCAGCTGGACTGATTGCAGCACATTCTTCCAGAACCAGCCCAGATCAGCGAAAGAAGTATGGGGTGTTGACACTCAATGACTGCCGCTCCATTCTTGACCCGCCTCTGTCTCCTCATAACTTTGGTAACTAATTACTCCGGTCCCTCTAACATAGCTGGTTGTTTGACTTTTACCCTCGATAAAAAAACAAAAAAGAGATCATTCGAAATAATTTTTATTTTTATAATTTATAATCACCTTTCAAATAATAAATAACGACTATCCATCTAAACGGAATAACTGTTGTCAGGATTCTATCACAGTGCAATCCTCAACTCACATACAGTGAAAGAAGGAGAGAATTTGTGGGATTTAGCTAGCAGATGCTACAAGGCCTTCGAGAATTCAAAGAAATGCAACAAACATTTCTCGGACATGGCTGATCTCAACTTTCTGCTGTGCAAGGCGGTTGAGAACCCCAGCCTGACAGCTTCATCCTCGCTCAGAACTTCATTCATTTCAGTGTTCGAAGAATCCGTGATTGACAATTCCAATAAGATTCAGAAGGGAGTCGGATTGGACGACTATTTGGGATGCGCTTCAGTTCACGGCGTGGGTCCGTCCGTTGCTCTATTTGATACCATACGAGATGGGAAGTTGGATTGTCTGTGTGTTTATCCATCGCCTCTCCATTCACGGGATCAAATGGAGGAGTTGGTTCAGAAAATGAAGACTCTTCTCATTGATGCTAGTTATTAGTAAATCTTTACTTTGGAATTAATGATCATTGCATGGGGTTTAATAATTTAATTAGGTGATCAAATGATGATCATCGCCGCCTAGCTACAACTATTATATTCATGATCTCATGTCTAACTAATTAATTACTACTCGGAAGTACTGAAATCCTCTTCCTGATTCTTGAGGGTTTGTACTAATTATATTTCGAGGAATTATATATTTTACCCTTATGGATTATTAATAGATTGGTTTTACAGAATGTTTACTTTTTGGTGTTCTTATCTTTATTCTTGAGAGGAAAAACACGTATTTAAAAAAAAAATTTTATTTATAAAGTTACAAATTTAATTATATTTGTTCGTTAAAATCACTTTACGTAGTACTAAAATTTATTACATTACGATCTTCTGATTTTAGATAATCGATCATATATATATATATATTTTTTTAATTTATTGACATATCAATAATTTTTACTTATCACTTTATATAAATACATTAAAAAAAAAAATTTAAGAGCGCTAAAAAATGGACTACGACCACACTGTCCACTGGAGCAAAAATGTATGTATTCCTGTTGTACTCTTCTCGTATTCTCGCGTTTGAATTTGGGCCATATTCAAGTCGGCTTTATTAAGTTCTGTACCAAAACTTCCGTGCCCAACTTTGGTAGTCAAAGTAAAAAATGTTGCCCCAAAATATCTGCTGTACTAATCAGTACTATTTCATTATTGGATGTCAAAAAAATATAAAAATCTATTGAGGAAAATTATTTTCTCAGTTATTTTGTAATACTAACAATAATAATAAAGTCCCATGTTGACCATATTACCATTGAAATGGTATTGTTTCATGTATTACTTAAAATATTATTAGAATAGTTATTGATATCAATTTTGAGATGTAATGTATATAAATTAAAAATATAATTAAAATACGTGTTAAAAAATAAATACAAAATACTAGTTGAAAAATAAATAACTTAACAATTCAAACAAAATATTAATTAAAAGATACATGTCATCTCATTATATAGTGTAACATTAAAAAGTATAAAAGAATAATCATACTTATCTTTTATTTAATATTTTTTTATATTAAAAAATACATGTCAATTTATTATATAGTGTAACATAAATATAATACCAAAAATAATAATAGAAGATAAAAGCCATTAATTTGATATCCGCAGACATGTTTATAAGACTTTCCATTTATAGATTTGCTCTAGAAAACCAAAACTTGCAAAATCAAACAGTGATTGGATTTCCAGAAGAAATGGAAGTCATCCATAAAGATGAAGTCGAGCATGCAACCGAACCACAATACGACCGGCAGAATGAGTTAAAAGCATTTGATGACACCAAAGCCGGCGTCAAAGGACTCGTCGATGCCGGCATCACTGAGGTCCCTGGCTTTTTCATCCAACCACCAGAGCCCCTCGACACCAACCGTCAGTCAAACTTTCCCATAATAGATCTTCAAGGGATGATCGATTATGAAGCTCCGGTGAAGCGTAAGGAGATAGTTGAGAAAGTCCGGGATGCATCGGAGACCTGGGGTATTCTTTCAAGCGGTCAATCATGGAATTCCTTGCGGGGTTTTGGATGAAATGATTGATGGAGTGCGCAGATTTTATGAGCAAGAAACTGAGGTGAAGAAACAATGGTACACACGAGATCCCACCAAAAGGGTTGTTTATAATAGCAACTTTGATTTGTATAGTTCTCCGGCAGCCAATTGGAGGGATACTTTCTATTGTATTATGGCTCCTAATCCCCTTAGTCCTCAAGATTTGCCACCAGTTTGTAGGTATGTTTCAGAAACTAATACTAGTGAGTATATGATAGTAGTTATCTAATATAACCTTTATGAATTGTGTGTTGATTTGTGCATACTGATATTGCATATTAGGTGTAAATATGCATTATATATTTTTAACAAGTAGCATATTGCATACATGTAATTGTGTATTAGATAATATTGCGTACTCGATAACGATAAGATGACAAATTGGTAACTTTTTTTAACAGAGTATTCAATAATGTTTCTGGCGCAGTGACATTTATACTTTGATCAAGTATTCGAAGGAGATTTTGAAATTGGGAAATTCATTGTTTGAATTGTTGTCAGAGGCTCTTGGGCTAAATCCAAATCACCTAAAAGATATGGACTGTCCGGAGGGACTTACGCTTATATGTCATTATTATCCAGCATGCCCTCAGCCTGAACTTACTCTTGGCACTAGCAAACATTCTGATAATGATTTCCTTACTGTTCTTCTCAAAGACAATATAGGAGGCCTTCAAGTTCTTCATCAAAACCAGTGGGTTGATGTTCCCCCTACCCCTGGAGCTCTTGTTGTCAATGTCGGAGATCTTTTACAGGTAACTCGAACCTATCGCTAATAAGTCACAGTTTCGTCTTACAACTTAAACTGCGTTTCGTTGTCACATCAAATTGAAAGTTTTTTTTGACAATAACATTTTCTTTTTGTGTGTGTGTCTATATACAAATTGCAAAAATGGAAAATGCTCAGCTGATATCAAATGACAAGTTCAAAAGCTCAGAACACTCAGAGTGGTGGCAAATCAAGCAGGTCCAAGGGTATCAGTGGCATGTTTCTTCAGCACAAGTCTTTTGCCATCTGAAAAGCTATATGGGCCAATTAAGGAGTTGTTGTCACCAGAAAATCCCCCAAAGTATAAAGAGACCACGGTGAACAACTATGTGACATATTCTCTTGGAAGGGGACTAGACGGGATTTCTCCTCTGTTGCACTTCAAGCTCTAAACTCTCTCATCACAAATTAAGAGTAGCATAAATTTCTTGCCTGCTTAGATGTATTGTTTACAATTGGATGAATAAATTTGATAATTCCGCACACCCAGATTTTGCTTCGCTTGATTATTGTGTCAGGAACTCATGAATTGCTGATACTAAACTGAACAAATTAGAAATACAGGATGGTCAAGTAACTGAAATTAAATATTAAGCAAGTCTTGTTGCGGAAAATGATTTTCAAGAAGCCAATTATGGGTACTATTCCAACTATTTTAGTAAATCCTCTACCCTCTAAAAATTCTTCAAACCCATTATGGAACAATGGATTTGGAGAAAAATTTAAAATTTATTCATTTGTTAGAGAGATTTGTAAATTCAAATTCATCCAAATTATAAATTTATTTGAAATATTTTATTTTATACTTTTTTAATTTGAATAAATTTAAAAATAATCTATTTCAACTTACAAACCCCTCCAAAATATAAATGAATTTTAAATTCTTACTCAAATTTATTAATTTGAACACAACCTATGAAATTTGGATTCAGAAAGGGTTTCATGCAGGCTATTGGGCCTATCCATTCCATGGAAACCCAATAAGGAATTTGGATTTGTAAAGAACTCATAGTCCTTCCTTGCATGCTATTGGGCTCATCTATTCCGTGGAAACCCAGTAAGGAATTTGGATTCAGAAAGGGTTTATATTCCTTCCCAGCATTCTATTAGGCCTATCCAATCCAAAGATAACCAGTTCGAAATATTCTCTCGTACGAGTTCGTAATTAATAATATAAGGTAGGGTTAATAACATTTTGTCCTTCGAATTAAGCAGTTATTTATATTTTACCTTCTTGAATTATAAAAATAGATATTTTACATTCCCAATTAATACTATTAATCTATTACCAATATTAAAATCATTAAGGTAATATAGTTAAATGACTAAAATATCCTTAGTACTATATTTTGATTTTTTATGTATTTTAATTTTGATAGTGATGTGATAATTATTTATAAATAAATAAAAAACAGAGTATATAGTAATATTTTAATTTAATTTTATCAATATATTTCTTGGTAAAATTTTTAAAATTTTTGGATTTCATATTATATTATTTTGAATTTGAAAGTTTAACTATATTGGTAAAATAATTCTCAAATGGACTTATTTTCTATTGAAAATTTTCTTTAAAAGTAAGTCCGAAAACATATTTTTTATAAAACTTTGTGATTTTTTTAATGTCTCTTACACTTTTAATTTTTGGTTTAACCGTTGTAAATTGCGATATTGAATATAATAGTTAATTCTACATTTTTTCATATTTCCACTCCCTAAAATCAAAGATATCAATGTGTTATTATTTTTTATTTTTTCTGAATTTTTTTTTATAACCATAAAAAATTAATTAAATATAAGAAAAAAATAAAATATAATACTAAGGGCATTTTAATCATTTAACTATATTTTTTTAATATTTTAAATTTTTTAAATGATGAATAATGTGATTGGGGGTAAAGTGTATATTTCTATAATTTAGTGGAACAATGTGTAATTTCCCATTTAATTCAAGAAGGCAAAGTATTATTAACCTTAATATAAATTACATTGACATTTTTTCACCATATATGTGATACAGTATATATAATAAATTAATCCAATTTGAGCTCTAATCGGTGAGAACAATGAGATTTATATGAGACCCGTTTATTAATATCATTAAATAAATCTAGATCATAATGAAATTATTAAGAACACACATGAATTCATGGTGCGGATAATTAGTCGGACATTTATTTAAAACGCAAGCATGTTGGTTCTCTTACTTTGTGAATGATTAAATGGTTGTTAATTCTCATTAAAGAATTTTCTCAAGAGGTGATGATGTATTAATTTAGAAAAATATTTAGATAAATCTAATTTTTAATTTTATTTATAAATTTTGTGGTGAGAATTTAATTTTATAAAATTTTACTTAAATCAACTAATGTTATATATTTAATAAGATTTAATCAACATAACAAGATTTACAAATAAAAATAGATACTAAATTTATCTAAATATTTATCATTAATTTATGTTTATTATCCTATAAAACTAGATTCGATTTTTAAACCTATGGACCTTATTTGTAAAGGCGTGGATTATACTTCTAATTTTTTTGTTAGTGATGATGACTACTGCTAAATATCTGCTAAATGTTCATTTGTCCTCATCTATTCATTTAACTTACTTGTCCATTATAGAAGACAAGACAAAAGCTCCGGTCTCTTTTATACAAAAGTCATCACTCACTCCAACTAACAGCCTCTTAGTATAAACACTCCCTAATTAATTACTACCAATGTCTGAGCCGTCAGTTGAGCCCAAGATTCGCATCGCCGGCGGCACCGAGCACAGTTGGTGCAAAGCCGTGCCAGGCGGCACAGGCGTCACTGTATTGGCTCTCCTCCTATCAAAAAACCCGGATATTCCACTTCTCCAAAATACCCTCCACAAACTCCAAAACACCCATCCCATCCTCAAATCCAAACTTCACTTCAACCCCAACACCAACACTTTCTCCTACATGACCCCCTCAACCCCTCATCTCCAAATCCAACTCTTCGATCTTTCATCAACGTCTGAGATTCTCCAAGGAATCATTGACCTTGACCCCACCACCAACACCACCTCCGTCTCCAACTTCCACCTCATCCTCGAACACGAGCTTAATCGAAACACTTGGAGCAATCCTGACCGTTCAACCGAAACCGATGAGGATTTGTTCTTTGCCAGCGTGTACACTCTGAGTGCTGACAAATGGGCGGTGGCCCTCCGGCTTCAACACGTCGGTATGTGACCGGACCACGGCGGTGTCGTTGCTCAGGGAGGTGATGAGGCTGATGTGTGCGAAAAATGAAGAAGGGGCAGAAAAGGAAAATGAAGAAGAAGTGGAGGTTAGATTGGGAATTGAAGATTATGTTCCGAGTGGAAAGGGTAATAAGCCAATTTGGGCTAGGGGAGTGGACATGCTTGGATATTCATTGAATTCATTAAGGTTGTCGAATTTAAATTTTAAGGATATTCAATCCCCAAGATCATCACAGCTCATAAGGTTGCAGATTAACGCTGACGACACTCACAAGATTCTCTATGTAAGTTATTTTAAACCACATTTAATTTTTATTTTTTTTTCCATTTTCAGATTAATTGCAATTTGCACTTTTAACTATGATGATTTTATACTTTGCATCTGAAGTATTAATTTTAGTAGTTAATCACCTTTTCAACTTTTAATTTTTAAAATATTAATATTTTTAAAGATTTATATATCTTCGTTATTTTTAATAATACCTTTAATTATTAGTTCACACTCAATTAATAATCAAGGTTGTTTATATTAAGGGTTAATAATACTTTGTCCCTCTGAATTAGGTAGGTAATTACACTTTGTCCTCCTGAATTAAAAAAATTACACTTTATCCCCAAATCACATGATTCATCTTTTAGAAAATTTATAATATCAAGCTAAATTACTAAAATACCCTTAGTATTATATTTTAATTTTTCATATATTTAATTTTGATGTTCAATATGTATGAAAAAATTAAGAAAAAATAAAATATAATAACAAACTAATATTATAAAAACAATTATTATTATAATAAAATATAATAATAAAATAATTAGCGAGTGAAAATGTGATAAAATATTTAATTATATTCTATTTAACATTACAATTTGCATAGGTGAATCCACATATAAAAATTATAAAATGTTAAGAGATATCAGAAAAATCACAAATTTTAAAAAAATATATATATTGTCACACTATATCTTTAAATAATAATTTATTAACAGAAAATTAGCTCATTTAAGAATTGTTCTATCATTATAATTAAACATTTAAACTCGAAATAATACAAAATGAAATAACAAAATTTAAAAATTTGATCAAAATATATATTGATATAGATTATATTAAAATATTATATAATTTATTTTTCATTCTTTTTAAATAATTATCACATTATTATCAAAATTTAAATATAAAAATAAAAATATAGTGCTAAGGGTATTTAAGTAATTTAACATATATTATATTTTTTTAAAGGATGAATCATGTGATTGGGGGTAAAGTGTAATTTTTTTAATTTAGGGGAACAAAGTGTTATTACCTATCTAATTCAGGGGACCCTTATATTAATGCAGATAAGTTTTTTTTATCAGATAATGAAATATTTTAAATATTTGATTAGTTATGTATTAATATTACAATAAATGCGCACAAGCACCCACACAAAGTAATATCTCGTGTGTATATTTAGGTATAATTATATTTGCAATTTAATTTGTTAGATGTCTATAAGCATATTTTAAAATTTTGAATAAAATAATAAAAATATATGAGTCATTAATAATATTTATCAGTATAATATATTAAAAATTAAAAATCAAAAGTGATTAATTATCAAAAATTAATATTTTTGAATGCAAAGTGCAAAAACATCCTAATTTAGGGCGTAAACTACAGTAAACCCGGATTTTTATATTTTACTCATTTCATAAATGCTCCATGAAGTTAAAAAGTACGGAGTACAATATACACGAGTCTTTGTTCGTATTTTAGGAAGCAAACAAGGAAATGCGTTAAACATTTTCACAAGGACTTTGTAAGAACCCCATCTGAGAAGGCCAGTTTGTGTGCGGACCTGTGTGAGGGTGGGTCCAGAAATTAAATTTTGAGGTCAAAATTATGTATACATATATTTTTTGAGAAACAGTTTTATAATTTTTGTAATTAGTTATTAAAATTTAAAAAAATATCATATTTTTGAAATTCTAAGAGGATAAGACTATATAAAAATACATACATACGGAACACTTTTTTATATTCTCTAAAATTTTGAGGAGGGAAATGTCTAATTTTTATAATAATGTCTCTTAAATTTTAAAGGAAGAAAAACATAATTTTAAATATCTTGGGAGCCAACCGCCCCTCTCCATCCCCTATGATTCGCCTCGAGTGATTTGGTAAAAGGTTATAAATTCGGTTCATTTTAGAATTTTTGACTCAGAATTAAATCTCATCTTTTGCTAGGTTTATAAGTGAATCAAGTTGCTTAATATTTGAATCAAGCTCATTTTAATCGAGACTATTAAAATTTGATTTGTTAGTAATTGAATCAAGTTTAAATAAAATTTTAAAATAGTTTGTTTTTCAAAATCAGTTCAATGGGTTTAAAATTTTAGATTTGTAAATAAAATTTTAAATTATTCGAATTTGATCGTTAATCTCATTAAAATAATTAAACAAAAATTTTAAAATATTCGACTTATTTATTCTCTCTTATATCCCAGCTTTCGCTCAGATTAGTTTGGCTGTTGACCCCTATCATTTCAAAAATATATTTTTAGTTTAGAAATTAGGATTAATTTTTTTGTTAACAAAAAAACAAAACTACTCAATGCATGTATGTCACTACTGAAGGATTTCCCTGGGACAAAAATTGCTCATGAAGCGTGTGAACGAGGGAAACCTAGCAAAGACAATATTAAATGCATTTGAATTGTGGTTTGGCTCTTTGTTTGACATACTAGTCTATGAAGTAGTGGAGTTGTGGGCAGTGCAGTGATCTGTCTTGGAGTCTGGACCAGGTATTGGTGTTTAATTGGGATCTAATTTTGCAGGGATGCCAAGCTAAGGACATTAAATTTTGTGCGCTATTGGCGGCCGCTGGCCTAATTGCTGCTTGTTCCTCTAAATGCCTTCCAGACGGTCACTGGGAAAAGTATGCCGTCGTCACCCTCATTGACTGCCGTTCGATCCTGGATCCGGTGCTTAATACCGACGATCACGGTCAGTTTTAACATTAGTCCCTCTTTTTGCAATTACAAAGCGCAGATAATCATTCTCTTAATTTTAAAAGATTATATAATATAATTTTTTAAAAATATAATATTATAATATATAATTATTTAAAATATAAAAAAATAGTTTACTAGGATGATTGTAGAATTTTTCACAAGTATATTCCGTTTTTGTTCTTTATCGTTGGGCCAGCGCTAAATCACAGTTGAAACTGAAATCCATTTGGAGGCCCATTTTATTGTGGTCCACGTAGTACAAAATTGTGTATCCTTAGGTAGTAGCTGATCCGAGCTCTCTTTGTAAGACCGTTCTTGTGTTGTTTATTGGGCCAGGCACCCTAAATTTCTACCTATTTAGTTTTCCTTTGTGTAGTTTGTAACGAGCCTAACAAGTAACCAAAGCCCAATCTGTCTTTCAATATTATATTAAATCTTTTTCTGACTGCATCATTTAATATAATATAATGTAATCTCATTGACATATTTATCTAAGAAATTAGGAAAATGTTTATGGTCTCGTAATAGAATCATGTTGTTGTATTTTAAAGATTTGTATAGTATAATATCATATACTTTAAAAACTTGTATTGTATAAGCGTTTAAAGTCAACGGGATGTTTTCTTCAATGAAAATGTAAAATTCTCCAATAACTTATATCCACTATGATATTGCGTTAATGTTAGGGCGTTTCCTGTAAGCGACATGTCGCATTGCTTAAGTGCGGTGAATAGTGGGCAATGGCCGCTACTTCTCCATGAGGGTCCGAGTGTAGTAAAAAATACGCAATGGTCCTCACATAATAGGGGGAGGGTTGTGGGGAAGAAAAATATTCTGGAGAACAGTATTAGAATAGGAATTTGAAATATTGAAACTCTTACTGGTAAATTAATGGAGGTGGTAGATACAATGATTAGGAAAAAAATTAATATTTTGTGTTTAGAAAAGACAAAATGGATAAGAGAAAATGCTAGATTACTAGATAATTCAATATTTAAATTTTGGTACTCAAGAGACCCCTAGGAGAGGAGATAGAATTATGTCTATTAAACTAATTTTAAGAAGTGAAACTATTAATATTTTTAGTGTATATGCGCTTTAAGTAGGTCTAGATGAATCCATTAAAGCTAAGTTTTGGAAGTATTTAAATGAGATGATAGGTAATGTCTCCCAAGGTGAGCAAATTTTTATAGGAGGTAATCTAAATGGACATGTGGGAAGAGATAACGAAGATTATGAAGAAGTCGATGGTTGATATGGTTATGGGGGAAGAAATGAAAAAGGAAAATCAATTTTGGAGTTTGGAATGACATTCAACTTTTGTATTATCAATACTTTTTTTAAGAAGATGAAGGAACATTTAGTTACCTTTAAAATTGGTTCAACGAAGTCACAGATTAACTTTCTTCTCACAAGAAAGAGTGATAGAAGAGTTTGTAGAAATTATAAAATCATACCTAGAGAAAATTTAACCTCACAATATAGGATTTTGGTGATGGATTTGAAACTTAAATATTACATTAAGGCGAAAAAACCTAAGTAAATCATCTAGAATTAATTGGAGGAATTTAAAGAAGGAAAAAGAAGAAATTTTTATGAAAAATTTGTTAGGGCAAAGTATCTGGGACTTACAAGGAGAATCTTACATTTTATGGAATGACATGGCAATTAAAGTGAGAACAGTAGTTAAGAAAATATTTGGAGAGTTAAGAGGTTTTGCCCTTATGAATAAGGAATCTTGGTGGTGGGATGAAGGGGTACAAAATAAAATCAAGGTTAAGAAGGTTAACTATAAGGTTCTATGTAGTTTTAGAAGTGACGAAAATATTGAGAAATATAATCTTGCTAAAAAGGAGGCAAACAAGACTGTAAGTGAAGCGAAGGGATATAAGGCTTTTGAAAATTTTTATCAAAAATTGAAGTCTAAGGACGGGGAGTGAGATATTTATAAAATTGCTAAACAAGAACTCATAGAACGAAGGATTTAACCCAACTCAAGTGCATCAAGTATGAAATTAATAAGGTGCCCTTAATAAGATATGAGAAAATTAAGGAAAGGTGTGAGAGATACTTATATCATCTATTCAATGAAGACAATGGAGACGATATCATTTTAGGAGAGTTGGCAAATTTGAGAAGCATAAAAATTTATGTATTATGAAGGATTCAAGAATTAGTAGTGGAAGATCGGATAAGAAAATAAAGAAAGGAAAAGCAGTTGGCCCCAATGATATTCCAATCACATATAATTGATAAGTATAAGTTGGCTTACCAATCTTTTCAATAAAATATTGAAGAGTAGAAAGATGCATGACCAATAGAAGAATAGTACTTTCATACCCATATTCAAAAATAAAGGAGACATATAAAATTGTGTGAATTATAGAGATATTAAGTTAATGAGACATACGATAAAATTTTGGAAGAGGGTGATAGAAAGTTAAGAAATGAGACTAAGGTGTCAAATAATCTGTTTGGTTTCATGCCAGGGAGATCGACTACTGAAGTCATACATCTCTTAAGCAGACTTACCAAGAGATACTGAAATAAGGAAAATGATTTACATTTGATTTTTATTGATTTTGAAAAGGCATACGATAGAGTTCCTAGAGAAATTATGTGGAGAGTTTTAGAAAAAAAAGAAGTTAGAGTAGCATATATAGAATCAATAAAGGAGATGTATAAGGATGTATTTACAAGTGTGAGAACACCAAGAAGGTTGACACGAGAGTTCCCTATAAATATAGGTTTACACCAAAATTCAATTTCAAGTCCTTATCTATTTGCGTTGATTATAAATGAATTTACAAGGCACATACAGGAGGAATTACCAAGGTGTATGTTATTTGCAGATGACTTTGTGCTAGTAGATGAAGCAAAAAATGGGATTAATGCTTAATTCGAAATTTGGAGAGTGACACTTGAGGCAAAATGGTTTAGAATTAGTTGATCAAATACAAAATATATGGAATTTCAATTTAGCAAGAGTGCGAGTAGAAATGGAATAAGAGTTAGTATCGGAAATCAAAAGCAATACCTATAAGTGAAAATTTTAAGTATTTAGGATCAGTTCTTCAGAGTGATGGTGGTATAGATCGAGATGTTACTCGTCGGATACAAGCGGGTTGAACTAAATGGAGAATGACATCATGAATATTATGCGACCGCAAAATTTCTTTACGATTTAAGGGTAAATTCTATAGAACAGTAATTAGATCAGCGATGCTTTATGGGTTTGAGTGTTGGGTAGAATTACACACATGAGCAAAAGATAAGAATAGCAGAAATGCGAATGTTAAAATGGGTGTGTGGTTACATTAAGGTGGACAAGATACGCAATGAGTACATTCGTAAGAAAATTGGAGTAGTATCTATTGATAAGAAGATGTGAGAAACACGTTTAAGATGGTTAGGTCATGTATTAAGACGACCAGTAGAAGTACCTGTCAGGCGTGTAGATTTTAGAGAGAGCAGTCAACATAAGAGGGATAGGGGAAGAAAGAAAAAGATTTGGTGAGTAATTTGTAAGAAAGATATAGTTTTTGGTACATTTAGGAATTGAGGAAGATATAGTCTATGATATAGCGTACTACCGTAGTAGGATTCATGCAGCGGACCCTATTTAGTAGGATTAAGGTTTTGTTAATTTGTTTGTTTGTTTGTTAACTTGTATCTCTCAAATTCACTTGTTATATACTCTCCACTTAATTTAAAATCTATCCAAAAGAGATAAAAGTAGATTTATTTGAATGTTTTGACTCTCAAAATCATAATTTGTGATTCCACTACTGCTCAAAAGTATAAATTAAAAAAAAAAAATCTAAGATGAGCTTTGAAATAATTTAATAAAAACACAAATCTTACTAAAACTGCTTTTCACTTGTCCTCTTATATATGTCCATTGCATATGAATGACTAGGCGTTGCCTAACTAAATGATGGTTACAGGGTTTTACCATTCAGCTGTCTTAAACACACACGACCTTAATGGAGGAGAGGACTTGTGGGAGCTAGCAAAGAGAACCCACAATTCCTATACAAATGCTAAGCCACAACAACAAACACTTTTCGGACATGTCCGACGTCAACTTTCTCATGTGCAAGGCCATAGAAAACCCAGGTCTGACTCCATCTTCATCCTTGAGAACCGCCCTGATATCTGTTTTTGAGGACCCTGTGATCGACCAATCCGACCCGCCACTTCACCAAAAACTTGGATTGGTGGACTACATTGGTTGCGCTTCGTCTCACGGGGTAGGCCCTTCTATTGCTATATTTGATACTATAAGAGATGGGCAGTTGGATTCTGCATGTGTTTATCCATCGCCCTTGCACTCTAGAGAGCAAATGCAAATGCTGATTGATGAAATGAAAAGAATTCTTGTGGAGGCGGGCAACAACGTAGAGAGGAACTAACTACAGATGCAAATTTAATGTTTGATGATGAGCAGGTGTTTAGAACAAATTAATGTTGTGGTTTATTTATAAACATTTACAGTTAAATTGGATAATATTACTAATATCTTAATTAAATAAAAATGACTTTTTTATATCTGGTCACTTAATTTTATCTCTATTTTTTTTTTCTTTTTTCCCTAATTTTTTGTGGCATACAAAAATTTGTTCTGGGAACGGGGATTATTACTTATTATAGCATGGATTCCTTTTCCTTATTAACCCCTCCTCCTTGCTTCCTTTTTTCCACTGTTTTTCTTTTGAAGTTTTATTGTGATAAACAAAACCAGTAAGATAACTTGATCTACAAACATTCGATCATTCAAATAATGCTAAGGAGTGAAAATATATTGAATGAAAACAACTGACAACAACCCTACACTATCTTAATCTGCTACCTTCTGTTTTTGATATATTACTGCTTTTCTCTACTTACAAAGGACGATGACATTTGTGCTTGAATGAGCCTATACTAGGTAAAAAATTTCCATCTTGTTGTAATATATCATTTTCCGAGGCATAGTCCAAATTATTTGGTATCAAATATTATGTCGCTCCAAGAAGTATGAGATAAAGGAAAGAAGTCCTCCAGTTTATACAACCAAGAAGACGACTGTTTCATGGTAACATACAAGGCAAATATTTAAGTACCCGATTTTTTACTTTACTTATAAATTCTGTGATGTTGATTAAAATTTAGACAATCTATAACATCACACAAGGCAAATAGTTAAGTAGAACCGATTTTTTACTTTACTTGTAAATTCAGTGGTGTTGATTAAAGATTCTTTAAAATTTAATCCTGATCACAAAGTTTACAAATGAAACAAAAAATCGAATCTACCTAAATATTTTCTAACACACAAAACTCGCATCATGCACTCAGTAGCCAACGCCAATCGAGCAAGAATGGTGGGTGGGAAATGTATCAAAATTTCAATTTTCAACTCAGAAAAATCAAAGCCATAACGAATTAATTCGTAGAGCTAACAAAATTGGATAATTACATGCTCTACGAGTCTACGTACGACATTGATCTTGTTGAAAATTAACCTACATAAATCGATTTTAAGTAGCCTCTCAAGAAAAAAAAGAAAAAAAATACATTTCCAATCTACAAGTTTCATTATCCTAAGGGAAAACTAATATGCTTATATAAACTCCTGCACCAAATCTCCAAAATCAAACTTGCCATTGCAGCATTCTACGGCACTTACGACTTCTTGAAAGGTGGTCACACTACATGGTACCACAAGACCATTTCTTTGATCAAAGCCAAATTCGTTGTAAGCCTTCTCTAACAACATCTTGAATAGGGGGTGCGAGAGATAGCCGGTCGGTACAACGAATCGTTGTCGGTCTTCTCCTACATAAACTGGAAATTTTCCGGTTGGTGTGGAGCTAGGGGATGACCCTTCAGCTTCTTGATGAATAATTTCTCCCAGCAAATATTCTTGCAGTGATGATGGTTCGGGTTTAATATTTTTTATGGACTTAGCCCTTTTGGCTAACCTATTCACTGATCCAATCTTCCTCCCCCACATTATTCTTTTGTGCTTCGAATTGGAGATCGATGATGCTAAAGAAAGAGAAACATTTGAGTAGAAACTTGCATTGGATGATAGGGGTATGTGGAAGTGGTTTTGTGAAGTGTCGAGATTGAATCATTGAAGAGACTTCCTTATAGGGGGAAATGTTATATCCCGACAATCAACTAACAGCCAATAGGAGTTGACTTGTATGATAAATAGGGTAATTAAACAATTAAAAGATTCAAAGTTTGATCTCGCTATTTTTTTGATGGATGATTCATAAAAATTACGATAAACTGTTAAATATATGTTGATAGTTTAATTTTTTTTAAAGATGGGATAGACTTACAGGGGAATAATTTTTGTCCTGACAATCAACTAACAAATGTAACCAATAGGAGTTTGACTCATACATAAGTAGGGCGATTACATTATCAAAAGTTTTAAAATTTGAGTTTCACTAATATCTGTTTGATTGTTGATTTCTAAATATGTATTGGTGGTCTATCCTGACATAAAAAAAATATGTAACTTACCCACGTTCTAAATTTTTATTTATTTAAAAAAACAAAAGCCTACAAACAAAAGTGGTTAATCCATTCAGGCTTTTTAAAACAAAATTTTAAGTTTTTAGACTTTTAAAATACAAATATAAAATAGAATGAATTAGAGCCTGTGATTGTGGTGGTTTACTTTTGTCTTTCCTTTTGGAATTGTCTAGATGCACTTTGACTTGTGAATGGCTAATCTTCACCAATTTGATTTGCTATAATTCGGCCGTACGTACCACTAGTACAATGCATTGATTTTAGGCATTGAATCTTTAATTAACACATTTTGTAGAGCTTAGGTGAAGATTTTTGCACCAACCAAATGCATACAATCGGGCAAAATTAAGTTCATTCTCAAAATATAATGGACGGCCGAGATCCATAGTTGTATCCTAACTTAATTACTTAAATGCGTGCATTCGAAGATCTAAAAGTGATCAAAGAATAATGGGGTTCCACTTTGTTCAAAAAACGCACAAAACTCAAATCTTATGACAGGTTGGTTCCAATTAGTGATGTTATTTCTTAAGTACGAATTTCTGCTTTCTTCTTTAACTTAAATTTCTCATTGGAATGAAAGAATCAATCACCAACCATTTAGTATATAGCATCTAATATTAAAAAAGTACGTATAATCCAATCCCTTCTCTAGTTTTAATTTGATTGGATAGAATCTGGAATATAATAATAGTCACTCTTAAGTTCAAAAATATAGTTTAAAAAAAAAATTTGTTACTGACTCCGTAATATATTATAGTCTGTTAGATAATTAAAAAGTAATAAAAATTTCTTTTTTTTCAATCATCTTAACGATTATCATACTTATTCTGTAATACAGAGTAAATAATTAAAACTTACTCTAAATATAAATATAGAGTGACTTTGATAAATAATTTTAAATTTATAATTTTATAAATCATTTTTCATTTAATTCTTTGACTAAAATTCGTCGATATTCAATTTTCGAGTGTTCATTTTAAGATTAAACAGTTCGAGAATCCCAATACCCACCTCTCTTAGTCATCTCCGACTTAGTGGGACAGAAAGATGCGTCCGGCCAATTGCCTGTCAAGTAGAATTGATGCGTAACAAAAACAAGATAGTGGGGAAGCAATTAAAGTAGTCTACATTCTGCAATAGGCGATATGATTATCTCTTTGGATGGTAAGAAATTTGTCAACTCTTAACGTTTTGGTTTGATACCATCAACAACTTCAATGCTGAATTTGAAAGAGTGGAGGGCCATAACAAGTGGAGAAAAAAGAATAAGATACAAATTTTGGTTTAAAAGACCCTATATGATCATCAAATTAGAGGTGTTAATTAACCACCAAATGCGGAACTTGACCAGAATTTTTATCTAGAGCTCAAAAAAAGTATATTACTACAATGCAAAAAATTGCACGTTGATCGAAAAGATAGATTCTAACGAATTCTCAAATCTGTTATCAATCAGAATAAGTGCATGTTATACATTTTACGATATAAAATAAATATTATTATCATTAAAAATTATGTGTTCTATATTTTTTAATCGTATAAAATTCTCATTTTATATCGTGAGGTGAACAACAAATGACTTTTTATATCAATTAACCTAATGAAAAAGGTGTTTTTTTTTATGAATATGAAAAAAAAATAAAAATAAAAATTAATGATACGGGCGATGATATTGCCAGCAAGTTTCTTAATACCACAGCACATTTTGTATTAAATGACAAAATTGCCCTCAAAAGCCAACTTTACTACTCTGCTCATTCAATCGGCGTCCCCACAGCATCATTTTGCCTACAGCTCCACCACCATTGCTGCTACTCTTCCCTCACCAGAAACAATCACAGGAGGTTCACGCATGGATTTTGTAAAGAAATTGGATGCCTTCATGTTCAATCCAATGAAGTTATGAAACCCTCAATATTGTTTTCTTCATTTCCCCTGGTTAAAAAAAAAGAAGAAAGAAAATAACATTTAGTTCCAATTTGTATTTATAAAAATCATGATACCCACATCCCAAAATCCAATCTTTGTTCATGTCTAACTTCTATGGGCAAAATCAGATTGTCTTTTAATTTTCTCCTAATTTTTTTCCTTTAATTTCTTTCATTTCTTCTTTGGGAAAAAAAAACTCAAAATTTTTGATGAAATTGGAAAGTAAGACATCTGAAACAATTAAAAGAATAGGCTACTTTTTGAAGTTTAAATTCCCTTTGAATTAACACACAAAAAAAAAAAAAAAAAAAAAAAAGATCGGCTCCATCAACTCCGTTTAGGGGTCATGGCATTTAACAAAGGGAGTGAGGTGTAGAAAGAAAGATAGATGGTTGTTGGCTTGACTGATAGGGAATAAGAAAGAGGGCAGTGACTGAGAAACGACTGTGAGTGGCGCTGTGTGTTGGAGTGGGGTGGGATCCCACATAATTATTTGGGAGATTTTTGATTGAATCGACGGAGGATAATTTTGGTATTTAGAGAAAGTTTATTGTGGCACTAAGATAAATGTAAAGATTTAGGTAGATTCATTTTTTGATCTACCTGAAGACTTTATGGTGTAGATTAAACTTTAAAAAATTTATAACATCAACTGATGTAAACAAGGTGATTCTTTAATATTTAATTCTGACCACAAAGTCTACAGGTGGAGCCAAAGACCGGGTTTTCCTAAGATAAATGCTGTGGCAATATCATTACACTAATGATACTCATAAATATTGTTTGGTTAATCACTATAAGAATTAATACATGAGAATTAAAGTATTAAAAAATGCCTATTTTCATCCCCACTTATTATATGAATTTCAAATTTATTAACTTAACAATAGAATGAAACTCATTCCTTATTCAAACAAACAATTTAAAAATAATAATATAAACTTATATAGATAATAAAATTTATAATTTTTATTCCAATTCCGATCTCCTCCGAATGCAAACCAAACACTGAGTATCTTTCAAGAGCTTAAAAATGTATAGATACTAGGACGGCATATAATGCAGCTAAGGGGTGTTGCAAATGGGATATGCTATATTCCTTGCTACATTGATGATGGGGCGGAATGGTTTGACAGAAGAATGCTTTCGTTCGCAAGAGGTCTTGGGATTGGTCTAAACACACGAAAACTTTCCCTGTCGATATTAGTTGACTTTAACGTTAAACACGCGCAATTCGATCTATTTCACTATTTCTACAAGGCAACAAATGCAAGAATACAACATCGTACGTGATTCACATTTTAGTTCCTTAGAAATTTTAGTACACTAGTTATGTCTGTCTTTTTCAGAAATTTCAACTAGCAATTGCCAAATTTAATGCAGACCAATTTGATGAAATTGGTCTTCTGTCTATAATCTAGTAGTTATATTTCCAAAGACTAATTAAGGAGATCTTAATCCGTTAATTGCCAGCTAACTTCCTCGGTTTTACGTGCTTGTAGCTTTTCCCTCAACTTCTTATTTGTATGGACTTTTTCTTTTTCTTCGTACAAGTAATTTGCAATTCAAGACATGATGAGAATGACAGAAAAATTTAGTAGTAATAAAACCATTTGAATATCTCTCATAAGTATGTCGTTGCATCGATATAATAATCTTTAATCGAGGACAATTAAAAACTAAGAATATTTATTAGTGAAATATATAGTGAATTCAACAGTCTTGTCTTGTTGAGAATTATCGTTTTGTAATTTGTACAATATAAAATTTTAAATTAAATAATATTATACTGTAAAAGTGTTAAAATATAACGAAATAATTCTACAAACAATTATTTAATTTTCTGAAGTAGATGTGAAAAGGTTAATAATATTTAGGTACAATAATAAGTGATGTTTGTTATCGGGTGATTATATGCGTGAAGATTAAGAACTCTGCAAGCTCTAAGATAGGATTGTTAGCTTCAAAAAATAATTAAAAAACATGAGCAGCTCTTTTAACCCTTTTTATTTTTGGAAATTCTTTGTCCGCGTTCAAACAAAGACAAAGCCATCAAAGTATTTTGGACCAAATGGGCGAAAAAGGATACACACAGAAGCCCATCACATTAGGGCAATATTTTGGGCCATACCCGAAAAATAGGAAGGGCCAAAAATGATAAGAGCCCAACAAGACCATTATCTTCCTGGACACATGGACTTGGTCGGTTGGCCCTGTCATCATAAACAAGTAGTATAGTATTTACAACAAGGGTTTTGACTCTTAACTGCTCTTTTGCTCTCTTCTTCAAAACTTACTCTCTCTAGGGTTTCGCCATGAGCCGATCGGGCCAACCTCCAGATCTCAAGAAGTAAGTCATTTTTCTTCTTCACCTCTAATCTTCATTGTAATTACGTTGTTACGGTCGGTGATTATTCCTCGTACTGCAAATTTTGGCCGACGTTATTTATGTACGTAACAATGACATGGAATTAATTTTTAATTTTTAATTTTTTTTATGGCAGGTACATGGACAAGAAGCTACAAAGTAAGTTCTCATCTGTTCCTTTTTCTTCGTTTTATCCTTTCTATTTTTTAACTTCTTTTTTTGCAATAAATTTCTAGAGCTTTCTATTTTTTAACTCCTTTTCTTGCAATAAATTTCTAGAGTAAAAGA
Organism: Cinchona pubescens; assembly: GCA_025175665.1. Lineage (NCBI taxonomy): Eukaryota > Viridiplantae > Streptophyta > Magnoliopsida > Gentianales > Rubiaceae > Cinchona > Cinchona pubescens. The sequence continues at coordinate 1,850,480 of JANKKI010000254.1, read as the reverse complement.
AACAAAATAAGGAGTGAAGATGTTTGACTTAGGGCCTAAAATTGATCAAAAATTAGAGATTTAGAGAAAATATGAAAAAACTTGTGAATCTGGATGTCTCTAGAACATGCATAAGTATGAATCTTTGTTAAATTAGATGCATTTGATGTTTCCCTTTCAGAAATTTTTATGCTGAAGTTACATTTGGTTGTGAAAAAATAAGTTAGGTGCTGCCGTGTGAAGTATCATGAAGGCTGTTCTAAGGCTCTAAACACGTTATATTTTCCGTGACACCTGCAACTCTTTTTTTTTTTTTTAATCAACTTTTGGGTTCTTGGACCTGTTTTTTTTAATTCCTTTTGGATGCTTAAAATAACTTCCAAGAGCTTTTATTGGAACGTCAACTGGGACAGTTGTCAATGCCTATAAATATGTACTTTCAGTATTGTGTTTGTGCTTCCTTCTCTTTGAGTGGACTTTAATTTTGAATATTGTGGTAATGAAATATTAGTCAATTGATGGTTGGACTTTGGACTGTTCTATTTCAAGTGCATGAATAACTCACAAGCATCATCATTTATGAGATATTATATTTTTCTTTTTGGTTTAAACCAGTTAAGGTGACTCATAATGTCCACCTTTCTGTTGTACTTGACTTCTTGTGCAATTTTGATTTGAGTTCGGATGGTTTTTGGTGCTTTGTGTTGATCTAACTACATTGAATCTAGACAGCTTCACTTTTATGATTTGATAGCATGTTGTTCAACTTGTGCTTCAATTGAAATTGCAAAGGCATATTGCCGAAACATTATTAATAATTAAGGTCTTTTATGCCATACTCTGATAGATCTGAGTAGGTGAGTAAACAATTAGAATGAGGATTTGCATGACCATTTATTGTTCGTACACATTTATCTTTCCAGTAAGATGCCTAATTTAGTTTTTAGGAGCCAATTGGCTTTTTTATTGTCCCAATATGGAAGGAGTCCAAATCTGGTGGTACTCTTTTAAGAATTATTAAGAATAGAAGAATCATGCAGTTCCAAGGTTTTCTAGTCCTAGTAGTCAAGAAAAATCGGCTTAGGTGCATTCATTCATTAGGCCACAAGGGAGGCAATTGGTTATGTCGTGCCATGTTTCAACAGCTTTATAATTGCATCATGACATGTCAAACAGATCAACACCATAAATGATCCGAGCTGATGGTTCTGAGAAAATAGTCTTTGGGTAAACCACATTTTTCTCCCCTTGCATGACACGTTATTCATATTCAGTTACTACATGTGCGATTTGTAAGTTTAGTTTTTAGTTATTATTTATTTTATTTTATTTGTTGGTTGTAAGTTTATGAATGGTGGGGTACAGAAATATCTAGCAAAAGATTTTTTGTATGGCGCAAACTAGCCAGTGACTTACCCGCATGGGAATTGCCTTTGCAAAATATATCGAGTTTTGTGGCCTTCTCCAAATACATTGCTTGTGTAGTTTCAACCAAATTTGATGATTGTCATTGCATCCGTTTCGAGAGGGTGTTGGCCTGTTTGCTCTTGTAGTTGTGAATTTTTTGGTCCTAGTTTTAAATGTCTACTCTGTAATTTATTCTGGTGTATCTCTATGCGCAGTCAAGTTGAATGCTAATCGCATGGTGATTGGAACACTACGCGGTTTTGATCAGTTCATGAACCTGGTGGTAGACAACACAGTGGACGTAAATGGCAATGAGAAGACTGAAATAGGCATGGTGGTAAGTCTATTTAATATGATATTATTTATTTTATGATTATTGTTTGTCCTATTGACATTATTTGCTCTCTTTCTTCCTATTGTAGGTTATCAGAGGAAATAGTGTAGTCACTGTTGAAGCACTCGAACCAGTTGCTAGAACACTGTGATTGTATATGTCTTGTGAACAGATTTAATCTATTGTGCCGTTGTAATTCTGGATTTGCTAAACAAGTGCATTGACATTTGTCATCTCCTCTGGATTTGTGTATTATTACGCCTCTGATATGGTGTTGAGCTCTTTGTGTCTAGCTTTTCAAAGAGTTCTATTCAATCTAAGATTACGGATATCAAGATTTGATGTTTGCAGTTTGCAGGTGAACGAGATTTTTTTTTCCCAATTGAACTCTAGTGTGTGCTTCAGGAAAATTAATATCAGCTCATGCTTTCAAGTATCATATGGTATTCGACTTGAACTACAGAACTAGTGAGATTGTGAGGCCTTTTGTGTTATTGATCAGTTCTTTTATTTTTCTGAAGCTCTTAGCATCTGCAATCTCGTTTTGGTATTAAATCCCAGAACAGATAAATACCGTTGATGCTTGCATCGGGTCATGCTTGCAAAAGAAAAGGGACAAAGGCCAAAGGTAGTTAGTATTCCCAATCGACATTGTTTAGACTTCTTTCCGTGCTAGTGGATTTTAATCTTTTGTGTTGATCAAATAAGTTGAACTTCTATTTCACGACATTTAGTAGGTTAATCAATTTGCTTCTGTGGAGCACAAGATAATTCAATGCTAAATTTATAATTTACGTGCTGGTGAAGACTCTCAACGAATACTAGTGATATTTTCTTTTCTTTAGTGCACTTAGAAATGATAGTCGAGTATATGTGTTTTTCTCTCAAAACCTTTTTGTTTTTCTCCTGTAGACTAGTCTTGGAAGGGTGAATGGTGTTCACAAAATTATAGCAAGTTGAAACGTAAATTTCTTTTCAGTAATAAGTAATTTTTGCTTAGTTTTCAAGTCTAACAACTCTCAAATTAGCAAATACGGCAAGCATCTAACGAAGTAATGCGAGTATCCCGCATTCTTGAGTTCAAATTTTGAAACAGTAAGATACTGATTATATGGAGTGTCACAACGGACAGCGGCCCTAAAAAGCTTTATACAAGTTTCTTATAACAGCACGCTCCCTCTGGCTTTCCTACAAAGCTCGGTTGCTACTTTTGCACTTTTGCTTTGAGCTATCCAAAGAAAACTCAAACTTCTTCTACAGAAAGAGCATGTTTTCGAAGCAACTCTCACAATAATTTAATGACAATTAACTTTTTCTTGTTTAGTTGGAAAATGGGCAAAACAATTTGCAACCTTTGGCATATAGGTCCATTTTCTTGCAAGTGTGGTAAAATTGGTGTCGTTGTGGTCCTTGTAGAGTCCGTCAATTCTGGTCCGTAGCACTAGTATATTGGTTAATATCATTTGAAAAGTTCACGCAAAGCCATGACATACTCCCAAATCTACGCCATGACATACTCCCAAATCTACGCCATAACATACTCCCATTGAGGCATGGAGACCAAATATAAGCTTTAATTTTTTTTCTTTCATATTTCCATTAAATTTTAAAATATAAAGGGCTAATTGGACTAAAGAGAATGAAACCTTTTTATTCCAAAACGATTAAGAAAAACATTTGATCACTGAACTGTAGTCAATTTCAACAAGGTATATATATTAATGTTGAAACCACCGCATTTTGAAAACAAAAAAGATGGATAAAGAGCACATTCGCTTCCCGTACATGAATAGAAATCATGAGCCATTGAATAGATAGAATGACTATAAATCGTTGAGATATGTGTCGTAACTTGGTCCTGTTTTTTTAAAAAAAAAAAAAAATAATCTACTCTCCTTCTAAACTTTTATTTTTTTCCCAAACAAAAAATATATATATGTGGATCTTTTGTGAAGAAATTTTCCTAAATGAAAAAGGGGGCAGGTGTGTTCTGTAGAAAACCAAAAAATTCATCCAAACATGCTTCATTCTTCAAACCCATAATGCATGGAAGTAATTGGATGAAAACTTAACCACTCTTTAATCTGTTTCTGCATGTCCTAAACTTGGTGATTCTTTTCATTCTTGTCTTGTACTATCATTGTAATTGGAGATTACGATCAAGTGTGGGAGCAAAGCACAGCATGGCAAATTGGGGGTATTATATATGTGTTTACCACGAGTCCATCAGTCTACCTAGACATAACTAGACCCACTACGTACTGTTTCTAAGTGTTTCCGGAGCCTTGACAATGGCATCCCCAAATGATCACTATGCTATGGAACTCTGGCGCTTAAGCAATAAGTATATATACATAGAGGGAGATGTAAAGATTTATCCCTTTGTTGTTAGGGGCAGAAAATCCATCAACTTAAATACCATTTCAATCATTAACACATTAGTCACATAATTTTATAAGTATCTTTTCCATCCACCTTAGACATTTCTTTTTTCCAACAATAACTAAATTTACTACCCTTTTCATTGGGTATCTAATTAAGTTTTCATTTGCTCAAAAACAAAATAATAATAAGAAGAAGACCACGAAAATACGTCAATGACTTGTACTAATTGTAGAAAAAAAAGATTATTCTCTTCTAAAACTTTTTTCTATCTAAAAGAAAAATGAATTGAGATTTTCCTTCTCACAGTAGTCTAAACATAGAAAAGGGAAACGAAGACTTGAACTTTGTATATAGTTGCTTCATGCTTTGGATGTATGCATTAAAAGTTGAGAGAATTTTGCTCAAATTAGTACAACATCACAGTCATTAGTAGTTAATGAGTTGCCAACAGTCTCACCAAATTGCAGAACGAAAGTGCAAGAATATTCAACAAACATATATTCCACGCTTTTTCGTGATTTGATGTCCATTGTCCACCCCAAATCATCGGGACCTCCAATTTATGGGAAATATTAGGCAGATCTGGTTTTTTATCTTACTTGTAAATCCTGTAGTGTAGATTAAATGTTGTGAAATCTATAATATCAGTTGATGTAAGAAAGATTTTATAAAATTTAATTTTGATCGCAAGATCTACGGTTGGGATCAAAAACCGGATCTATGTAAATATTTTTCCCAATTTATAACCGAAAACAAAAATAGCCTTTCTTTAAATGTGATTTTTTTTTTTTAATTTATGTACTTAGATAACATATAGAGGTTACTTTAACACCGGAAAAATTGGAAGATGTCGAGTACTTTAGGTCAATTACTAATGAAAATAAATAGTACTAATATTTGTGGAAAATGAATTGAACCCTTAAAAATAAAAAATCTTGATCCATATCCATGAATTAAGGCAAAACCATAGGACTACTAGCTTTGTGTCCATCCATTTTTCTAATATTCCAATTCTTTTGTCCTTGGATCTGTAACTGTCATAAAGACTCATGACCAAGGTGTCTTCGAAGTTCAAGCAAAGGTTATCTGTCAAGAAAAATACTTATATAGACTCGATTTTTTATCTCACTTATAAATTTTGTAATCAAAATTAAATTTTATAAAATCTTACTTTACATCAGTTTATGTCATAAATTTTATAACATTTAATTCACACAATAAAATTTACAAGTGAGACCAAAGAACAAGTTTATCTAAATCTTTCCCATATGTCATTAGTCTTAATTAAAGGAGTAGAATAACAGTCATAATGCTCCATTCCCTTTTCCTCGACATTCCAAATTATTAAATAATTGAATTCTTTAAATATTGTAAATGCAGATGCAATCTCTATCCTAAACGAAGAATTAACAGGAGTCTTAAAGACGCTTTTAAGTTAAAATGATACATACACTCTACTGCCTGTGTGCATTAATGTACATAATATAATAATGACTATACCAACATCTGAGTTCTCTTGCAGAGAGTTGATTAGTCACTGGGACCCTTCCATTAACTAGTGCTGGACAAATGATGTAATCAAGGAATTATATGCATTTCACACACCACCCAATAAAAATTTTCATTAAAATTGTTTTATAAAATTTTAATAATTTATTATATAATATAATAAAAAATAACAAAAAATATAAAATAAAAAAATTTAGACCCTCCAAATGTGATTCCACCTTCTTTACCATTAATACATTAGTGGCCTGCTTTAAGTCCTGAAAAAAATTATACCTGAATTTCTTGTTTTTTTTTTTTTTTTGAGAAACAAAAAAGAAGTTTAATATTTTAGTGCCGAAAATATTTAGGTAAATCCGTTTTGATCTCACTTGTAAATTTTATAATCAGAATTAAATTTTAAAAAATTTTATTTACATCAACTGATATTATAAATTTTTTAAAATTTAATTCACATTACAAGATTTATAAATAATATCAAAAATCGAATATATTTGAGTATTTGCCTTTTAGAGGAGGCCGAGACAGGCTTCTTGCTAGTATAGTTTAATCTAAGATGGGAATAGTTTAGATTCCAACTCCAAAATATTGAAAAATCACAACTGCACTGAGTACTCATCTTCCTCTATAGTCTACCCACTCTCTCTGGTATCTCATTGCTTCAATCTTCCTTGTTTCTTTACCCAGAATTAATACTTGTACAAGCTGCATTATATGCACATAAAAGCATGAAAAAGAATAGTATATAATGATGTTTAAGTCTCACCTTCTAAAACCTTTCCTTCAATCCAACTCTACTGAAAAAGTCTCAAGCTTTCTTTCATACTCCCACTTGTTTTCTTCATCTCTGTAATCTCCTAATCGACCAAACCATCATAAGCAATTCATTTATTATTTACAAAAAAAAAAACCCACCAAATTCTTTCATTTTCCCTCCATCAAAAACCCATAAAAATTCAATCTTTACGTATATTTCCACATAAAAATGACAGATATACTTCAATCCCCACCACCCCATTTAATTTTTGCCTTCATCTTCAAGTTCCATTACATTAGATAATGATGGATTACTCCAACATACGCATCTCAACAACAACAACACTCTTATTAACAACAGTGCCATCATTTCTTCCCCTGTAGCAGTATACAGGAGAGGAGATACAGAAATACAAGAAGAAGAAGAAGAAGAGGAATACCAGGAAGAAGTTGGTGGGAATTTTGGGTTGAGAAGAGAGAGAAAAAAGAGGGAGAGAGAAGAGGGGGGAGATCAGCTGTCTCTATTGGCAGTATTGGTTACTGTGTTTAGGAAATCTTTGGTTGCTTGTAGGGCTGAGGAGTGTGGAGGAGTTGAAGAGCATCTCTCTTCTTCTTCTGCAATGGAGATTAGTTGGCCTTCAAATGTCAGACATGTTGCTCATGTTACTTTTGATCGTTTCAATGGGTTTCTTGGTCTTCCTGTTGAGTTTGAACCAGAGGTTCCCCGGAGGCCCCCTAGTGCCAGGTCTTCTTTTTTTTTTTTTTTTTTTTAAGTCTTTCTAAAATTCTTCCCATTTTTGTATTTTTCAGAAGTAAAAGGCAGAATTTTTTAGCATTCATTCAGTCATTACTGTTACTATCATTTTTGTTGCAATTTCTCGGTTCCATATGATCATATTTTTTGGGGATGAAAAACTTGAAATTTTTTAGTATTAGGGGAAAAGAAATTGAGTTTAACCAGAGTAAGATATATTTCAAAACTTTTAATTGTATTTTTTAGGATTCTAATCTGCAACAACATGCAAACCAATCTCCTTAGATGTGATTAGAAGGGTTCAAGATTGACTGATTTACTGCCATTTTTAAGGAAATTTTTGGCTTTCAAAACCTTCTAATTTGGAGTTTACTCTCATGCATGCCTTCTAGGAAAATTGTGCTTGAATAACAGAAAGTTTGGTTATGTTGTCATTGTTCTGTCTTCTAGGGTTTAAGATAGGCAATTTTTAGGAATCTGCATTGTTCATGAAGAACTCGTTATTTGATGTGGTTTAATCAAAGTATTCCTGACACTTTCTGAAGCTAATAGCTCATAGGCTCAGCGTTGAGTGGTAGATTAAAGTTGACCTAAATTCAGGATGATAAAGATTTTCTTGTTATACTATAGTAGTTTCAATCCCTATTCCAAGAACCTTTGAGCACGTGATACTTAAAATTTGTCATTATTTTGCTACCCATGTTACCTATGTCACAAGTTGTTTAAGGCTTCTCTAAGTCTGATGGATTAGTGTACATCATGAATAATTGCCCAAGAGTTATGCTAGCACATGCATTGTAATATTGGTCTTTTATGTTATATGCTTCCACAGCACAAGAGTATTTGGAGTTTCAACCGAGTCTATGCAACTTTCTTTCGACTCCAGAGGGAACAGTGTACCTACAATACTTTTGATGATGCAGAGACGGCTGTACACCCATGGTGGGCTGCAGGTACTTAAGAATGTTTGATTACACCCTTCAAAGTAATTGGCTGTTATTCCATTTTACTTGTTTTCTTTTATTTTTTTTTTTGGGGATCAAGAATTATACTGCTCTACTTTCCAATTATAGCAAAATTTTAAATTCTTGCCTGCCTCATCTTCTAGGCAGAAGGAATCTTCAGAATCAATGCAGACAATGGGCAAGAAGAGAATGTTAGGGAACAATTAAACAGGGGAATAGTACCAGATGATGTTGATGTCCATTGTTTAGCAGGTCTCATCAAGGTACTGATCTGCAACAGGACTAGAGAATTTTTCTTTTTAACTTAATTTTGCCACCAGTGGCATATTAGATAGCTTTCCAGTTACTGAGGCTCTCAACAATTACTGGATGATCAATGGCTGTGATAATGGAAATAATTCTTCTTACACTATTAAATATGGTCATGTTTGAACCAAAATTATTTTCACCAAATCAAGTATGGATTTGGAATTTTCTTTTCAAAAACATGTAATAGAGTTGTCTATTAAGTAAAGTTGTTCTCCCGACCACTGGGCCAAAAATTGCAATGTTTTGTTAACCATCTGAAGTGAGGCGGAACAATATTGCTGACTAATACAGACCAATTTATGCTATTTAAATAAATTTGGCACTTCCATTATTTCAGATTGTCAACAGTATTTTTTACTAGTTTGAAATTCTTGTGCTTCCAGGGATTTGGTTTGTAGAGAGTTCTGCTAATTCAGTTTATCTCATAGTATATTGCAGTAATCTGAAGTTTTGGTGCTTTTGTAGGCTTGGTTTAGAGAACTTCCAACTGGGTTGTTGGATTCTCTCCCACCAGAGCAGGTCATGCAGGCACAATCAGAAGAAGAGTGTTCTCGTCTAGTGAGTATTCTTCCAGCTACAGAAGCAGCTCTATTGGACTGGGCCATAAATTTGATGGCTGATGTTGCTCAACTAGAATATCTAAACAAAATGAATGCTCGCAACATCGCTATGGTATTTGCACCAAACATGACTCAGGTGAGTGTAGTATCGTACTTATGGTTTTGAGATTCCCTGATGTGCAAACAATCCTTTTTCATATGGCTAAGAACTGATAATGCACTGAATGGCTGAAGGAACAGTGTGGAATTTCTGTTTCAGTTTTTTTTTTTTCCCTTGATGTAAGAGTATTAGGATTGGAGGTTAATTTTTCTCTCTATTTGCACACCAACCGTTCAAAACTCTCTCCATCACAAAAGAAACTTTTGTACTGATTCTTTACTTTTAGATTTTGCACCAAGTTTGATGCTTGATAATATAGATGCTTTCTTATTCTTCTGGTTACAGATGGCAGATCCTTTGACAGCATTGATGTATGCCGTGCAAGTGATGAATTTTCTGAAGACCTTAATAGTCAAGACCTTGAGGGAGAGGGAAGACTCTATTCTGGAAGTTGTTCGTGCACCTCAATTGGAGCCATCTGATGGAAATGGACATCATGGTGCCTCACAACCAATTACTTGGCAAGAAACTGAGGTGAATCGAGAGGACCAAGACTTGATAGTAGCCAAAGAGCTACTCTCAAACACCACAGATCATCCTGCTCAAGGTGACTCGAATCAGACTTAATCTCCAATGAAAGAGACACATTTAGTGAGAGTGTCTCTGCAGACGAAAAGGAAATCGTTGTCAAATATTACCCTGGTGAAATTCCAAATCTTGCTGGCATGCTGAAGGATGAAAGTGAAGGTAACAACGGTATGGTTGCGAGTGGAAGATTTCAATCAAAAAGTAGGAGGACCAAAACTGGCCAATCAAGTCATTCTGGCCTGAAAAAGGCATCAAAAAAACTCGTGGAACGGCCAGTCATCCACATAGTTGGAAATGCAGAAAAGAGCAAGAGGTTAGTATCATTAGCTGCATAAATTCACAGACAGAACGGGTGGAAGCCTGGCGGTGAACTTGAGTCGCATAACTTTATGGAGAGACCAAGAGGCAAGAAGGGGTGTTTTTAGATTTAAAGACGAGTCATTTTCCATTTCATTTTGATGTCATTTGTGGAATTATTGTGTAGTATTCATGCATTTTGTTGTGGAGTTTCGTACTTTGTTTCTGTTAAAAGACACTCCAGCCTTCAGTAGCCCACTCTATCAGTGTGTTTCTCTCTTAGTGCTACTCAATCTGTGGCCTCAATCTAATGAAGGTTTAGGATTTGATGACCTGAACAGGTTGTGTAACTTATTTTCATTGCAAGTAAATGGAGTGATCAATTTCAGTTTGCATCTTACCAGGCCCCTTTATCTCTTGTATTTGATTTAGTAAAGATTTGGTCTAGACTTTATAGGATATATAAGGTTTGCAAGCTGTATGATATCTTCAACTCTAGTGAATATCTTTTCATTAATACGCAGAAAAATTTGTCTTCCAATTTCCAATAGGTAAAAACGATAATATATAATTTGTACTTCTTTTTCTTGATCGACAACATTCTTTTTCATTTTATTCCTTGCCATTATAAATAATAACTTCCGTGATAATTATTAGCGATTTCTTTTCATTTTTTCTATTTGAATACATCATAGTAAAATGGAGCGATATCATGATAGTACCGAGCATTTAACTTAACATGTTGGTAAATTTACAATTAGCATTTGAGAATCTAAGAGTTCAGAAAAATTTTACGGTCTTTTAGTATTTTTGACGGACCGATTCCCTCAAACCTCAATCTCAGTCCAGTGATAAAAAAACAATATTGTGCTTCTAACGGGGTTTAATTGAAAAACACAACTTATTAAGTACTAACACGAGTTTCGGTGTTTAATGGAGGAGCTATAACTTGGCCCAAAAAGAAGGAGAGGGTAAAATTAAAATATTTCTTAAATTCGGGCCCATTTCTACGAGCCGTAAGGCCCGCGACTCTTGTCTCGTTTTTGTCGACGACAGCTACCAAGGCCACTGGAATTACATACAAAACGATGTCGTCGATTCGCCTGCTATATGAAATTAGGGTTTGTTCTTTTCAAAATATTCATGCCTGATTATTCTCAATCCTCAAACAAATGCTTCGATCTCTTCGTAAATCCAGTTCCAGAATGAAATTCCAGTGCTTCGACAAGAAATTCTTCAATTCTTTCTGCTCCCAATTCGCCCCGAATTCAACTCCCAACTCCAATGTATGCTTCGATTCTATAAGAGACTTCTTTTCAATATTTCATTTTTTTTTGGTTTAATTTACAGTTTTTACACATTTTTTGTGGGTAAATTTTTAATCCGATTGTTGTTGAATTTCAGGGAGACTCATCTATGGTATGTGATACCCAATGAAGTGAAGAGCGAAGCATTGTTAAATCAGTATATGGAAATTCTATCACCTTCAGAGAAAGAAATGGTGTTCCAAATTCCTGAAGCGGAGCTCAGGAAAAGAGCTTTATTAGCTCGTGCTTTGGTTCGGACTACCATTGCCAGATGTAAGTTGAGATCAATTGTTTTTTTGCATCTGATATTTTCTTATTTTATAATTTTGTGGTTTTTTTTTTTTTTTTTCCCCTGGGATAGGAGTGTTTATTTTCTCTAATTTCATGTATTTTGATTGGGTTATCTTAGTTGTTTTGGTGGTGTTAAGGAAGATTTCGTAAAGACACTCGTGTTTAGAAGTGGTAATTGGACTCTTGGTTGGATCGGTAACTTAATAAACATTTTTCAAAGTGATGTTCGATAAAAAAGTCCATCAAAATGCTTATTGATGCTCAGATATTATGCACGTGAAGTGACATAAGTCTACTATCTGTTATATGTATGTATTTTGGTTTATCACCTAGCTTAACTAATATAAATTCGTACTAGATCAGATAAATTCTCAAGTAAGTCCAAGATCCTTGAAGTTTATGAAGAATGTCCATGGGAAACCTGAGGTTAGTTTGTTTTCTTGTGTGATTGTTTATGCCATTTGTTTCCTCGTGTTCTCAAGGTTGAATTACCTATGAAACTTTTTGCTGAATATGTTGTTAGGTGGATTGGCAACTAGGTGAAAATTGGCATCCACCGCCATTGCATTTCAATATCTCACATACTTCTTCTTTGATAGCCTGTGGAGTAACCATCAATTCCCCAGTTAGTATTCTAATTGTGCTGTTTGTTGATTTGTAATTGAGCTGAGAACATATGGTAACTTAGTTTGTCAGAGGTGTTGGATTCTCCCATCCTCATGCTGATGGTTGTAGTTCTAACTGATGTTGACTTCACTTGCCACTCTAGATTGGTATTGATGTGGAACAGAAACATCGAACAATAAAGCACAATATCTTGTCTTTTGCTCAACGGTACTTTTCCAAACATGAACTTCAAGTGTTATCTGCTATTTCAGACCCCCAACTTCAGCAGCAGGAGTTTATAAAATTATGGACTCTCAAGGTCAGAAAGTTTTTTAAGCTGTTTAATGTTAACTTCGTATATTTACCACCAGCCCTTGATTAACCTTGAAGGACTAGGGGGGAAAGAATATTTTTTTGTTTTTCTGTTATCAAATCAAACTGGAGTCACATTGTTTTCTAGTTATTCCTGAAGGACAAACTTCTTCCAGGAAGCATATGTTAAAGCATTGGGAAGAGGCTTCTCAGGTGCACCATTCAATACCTTTACAGTTCGATTTAGGGCAGCCACTAATCTGGGGAGCTTCTCAGGGAATTCAGTTTCTGAGGTATGCAGCAAAGCTCCTTTAAGCTTGATTATGGAGAGCCTTTGTCACATTGGTTTGTTTCGGAAAAAGATTTATTCAGCCAGCTACTGGACTGTGTAACCATTACCTGATGATGAGTTGTATTTGTGAATGAAAATCAAATTGTTGCTTGAGCAAGTTCGTATTACAGTTCAGGAATACGTTGCTGGGTCATGATGCAATGTTTCATTTTCTTTAGTTTCCATATAACCTGCGGTTAAATGTTTTCTTAACAGAAATTTATAATCTGACACCAATAGGATGCACAATTTCATGAATAGATTGAAGGTTTCCAAAATTTTATCATACTTAATTTTAAGGAACTACCACTTAATAAATTAGCTCCACATATTGATACGTATCATTATAAATTACAACTTATTATGCGAGTGCCTGAGATTTTTAATTCCTTGTCTCAGTTATGTTTCCAAAACTACTTTTCTAATGTTTTATTATTTCTATCTATGATGTATGACTGGTGTTTTGTTTTCATTATGATGAGCAAGGTACTAGTGTGTGTCACCTAATTTTTATAACTACTTCTTCATTCACTAATATCAGTTGTGCTCTCAGGTTTCTGAAATTGTGGTGGATTCTTTTGATGATCCCATGGACCTTACAAGCAATTGGCAGTTCATACTCTTGGAATTGGCTGGTACGCATTATGCTGCCATTTGCACTAAGAAGGATTGTGCCATTGAAGGTGAGAATGTTTTTTAATAGGATTTGGAAAGAAGTGAGTTGATGTCTAAGACTAAAACCATATTTTCCCTTTAGGCAAACACAGTACTCCAAAGAAATTGATGGTATGGAAGACAATTCCATTTGTTGAAGATAAATACGTTTCAGGAACAGAAGCAGTTATGATTATCAGTGGCTTGACTTGACATGCTTATTTTGATGATTTGAGATATTTGTTGTTGTTGGGTACATACTGGATATTGTACATCACACTTCAGGTCGGACAGCAATTTGATTCAGGATAAAAATGATCATCACATAGTCCTGCTCTGTCCTGCCTGGTACTTGTGGTATTATCTGCACAAGTGGCCACAGAAGGAAAGCATAAGCTTGCATCCTTGTGTGAAAAATCTGCCGAGTCAGAAGCAGAAGGAGATAATCTTAAATTGTAGGCAATCAGACTGCAGAAATTCTTAGTTCTTTTGTGTTTTGTATAGTTTATACTTATTCTGGTAGAATATATTCTCCATGTGAAACATCTGTATTTAAAGTTTGTATCCACTGGATTTCATGAAAGAGTTCAACAAGTTTTGGACATGACAAAAATTTGAGTTGTAATTCTGTCAATGTACTTCATATATTACTTAATCTGAGGAGATGTCCGGGAACTATAAACCCTACTATTTGATACGGGTTTGTCATATTTCCTTACTTTGGTTTGAACAAGAAATTAATTTCATTATAGATAAATTAATCAATTTGAAATTTAAGTCGCATGTGATGGGAATGAAGGTGAGTATTTTCTAATATTTTCAGTTCTATAAAATGATCCCATAGTGATTAATCTAACAATATCTATGGTATCATTAATTTTAATTCTCATTCCTTATCTTCATTGCCCATAAACCAAACATCTCTCGAGTTCTCTTCCAGTTTCCCCCTTTGGAGTGTTTAGCAACATCCACAAACGGTTTTTTATTAGGATGCTCCTCTTTTATGGATAATTTAACAATCTCTACTAATATTGATGTAGGTGGTCATGATGAAAAGAAGAGAACGAGTATGAAGTCCTACCAAAAGGATCTCAGTTCAATTCAGTTTCAATTACTACAACCGAAATTCAAAACCATTGGTTAACCTGTTCTCAGTTACAGCAAGGTGGCTCCTGCCTTGTGCTTGGCATAACTAGCCACTGGGCACTCATCCGTTTTACCTTCGGTCTCCATTCAGGAAATCCTGCACAACTATAGCCTGTTCTCTCCCAATACAATATATGAGGATTTATACGATATTGACGACTTAACAAGGAATGATACAAAACTGGATATCTAAGTAAATCATTTCAATCATCCTCCCTAGACATCAGTATCATACTTCAGTGTGCATTTCATGGAAAGCTACTGAACTTCCTCTCAAGTCTTGGTCCTTGAGAAGTTCCACCTTAACAGCCTTCACCGGATGCTTAAGACGGTCTCTAGAAAGAGCGGCATCCAAAAATAGAAACAAATTAAAAGATCACTCTTGTAACGCTTTCAGGTTAAACTTGGAGTTAGAAAAATAATATGAATGTGCTGGCTGATTTTGGAAAATTTTGGGTGACAGTGAGTGAGTAATGCCATGACAGTCTGTTGAACAGTGTTAAGGTAGCCATTCCTGGGACATGCTGGTGTTCTTCAAAATACTTCACCAACAAAATTCTGCGGAAGAAATTTTGCAGCCACATTCTGCTTTGCAGTTGCCAAAAGTCACAACAGAGAGCTCAACCTTTTTAAGCTTAATCTCTTGTTTTTGAAATGATGGCCCTCTCTGATAAACTATCTTACTGTAAGTTTCGGTCTTACCAGTAGTCATTACAAGAACAAGCTCCACCTCTAAAATGATGGAAACGAGTTGCATCCCTTACCACAAACTGACGGTCTACAATCTGGCTTACCATCTTAATAAACAAGTGACAATCACCACATATTCGTAAATTCTTAATCACAAGAATGTCAACCCCAATATCAGTATTTAGCAGGGCAAATGCAATCGCCAACCTTTCACTGTGCACTCCTGCACTACTTAAAAGTTCCTTGTTCGATCCCTCATCATTCTTCTTTGACCAATATAGTTCTTTAATTAAATCTTCTAACTTGTCCAACATTGAGTATACTTCTTCTGTTTGAGGATGACTAGTATCCCCAGCCACAAAGAGGTGAATCCTCCCTTTAAAGTCAACATAGCTGTAGCCTGGATCCTTTTTTAATTTCCGCTCTCTCATCATCAGTCGGATCCTCAACACACCAGCAAGATATATAATTTTCGTCATGAGTGTACATATTAGATAATAGCACATAGTAACCTATATTCCACGGTTCAAGCTTGACAACCTTATCAAAAGCTATCTCTGCTAACTCAACATTTTTATGAATCTTGCAAGCACCAAGAAGGGCACCCCAAACGGCACCATCAGGTTCTACTGGCATTGTTTCAATAAGTTTATAAGCATCTTCTAGTCGACCTGCCCTACCTAAAAGATCAACAACACATGAGTAATGCTCTATACCTGGCTTCACCCCATAAACCCTCTCCATTTGAGAAAAATAACCCAGTCCCCTGTTGGTCAACCCAGCATGACTACACGCAGACAACACACTCACAAACACTGGTCCATCAGGTTTAATGCCAGTACTAATCATCTCATCGAAAAGCTTCACAGCAACATCTCCTAGCCCATGCATTCCATAGCCACCAATAATGGCTGTCCAAGATACCAAAGTTTTTCTCGGCATTCCATCAAAAATGGCACGAGCCTTGAGGACAGATTACCACATCTAGCATACATATTGATCAGTGCATTCTTCAAAAACGGATTAAATCCAAGTCCTATTCTCCCAACCTTCTGCTCAACCTCCTGCCCAATTTTCTGAGCACCCAGGTTAGCACAAGATGATAAAACCCCGACAAATGTGACGGCATCAGGACACACACCTGATGACTCCATCTCATGATAAAGGTTCAAAACATGGGTAGCAAGCCCATTTTGTGCATATCCAGATATCATTGCATTCCAAGTAATCAAACCCTTTTCAGGGATGCCATCAAACAGCTTTCTAGCCAGTTCTATTGATTCACACTTAACATACATTGTCAACAAGCAATTCCCAATAGCCAAATCATTGCAAAAACCACCCTTAAAATTCAGACAATGTAGAGACATCCCCAGCCTTATATCCATTGGATCGGTACACCCGGAAGCCAATCCCACCATTGTGACCGCATTAAACAACACACCCATTCTCCTCATTTCACAGAACAAGAAGTAAACCCCATTATAAAGATCCGAATTCTGAACATACCCAGCTATCAAAGCATTATAACAAACAGTCATCTTTCTACACAGAGGACTTCCGTCAAACACCTTATATGCGTCGTCAGTTAAAGAGCTTTTACAATACATAGATATCAAAGCTGTCAGGACAAAGGGCTCAGAAAAGCACCCGATCTTGATAACTTGAGAATGGAGTAAAGTGCCGGTGATGGGAAGGGAGAGTGCGGCGCAGGATTTGAGTGTGAAGGGAAGAGTGAAGGCATTCGGTCTTTTCCCCGAACGGAGCATTTGGCGGTAGCTAGTGAGGCTTTGCAAGAATTGGCCTTGTTTTGAGAGCTCTCTTAATTGGGTGTTCCATGGGGTGGCGGTGGTGGCGGCGCCGGCGGTTGTCGGTGTGATGATGCTTTTGTGGGTCTGATACCAATACAAGCGTAGCTTTCTGGTATTTGGTCTGATCATAGCATGCTATTACTTCAGGTAAAACTATTACAACCTTATTTCTGGATTTGTTTTTTCCACTTTTTTGGGTGGCTACTTTAGTTCCTCTTCCTACTATATTAAAATTATAATTTTGGCTATTTTTAATAAAATCTAGTTGATTTAATTAATTATATCCTTGCAAACTATAAACGTTAACCATGATTTTTTTTCATTTTAAATAATGCATGAAACTTATATCGTAAAGACTTAATTAATTTTACAAAATAATACATGAAATATAACCCATACATTTTTTTTTTGGGTAAATAAAAAGATTAAATAAATATCAATTTACTGGTACTGAACGAAGAGTAATAAAAAATAAATAAAAATTCAGTGACATATCCCATTATACATGTATCTATCTATATTTGTTGATGTAAAAAATTTTCAAAACAACTAAACTACAAAGTTGGATCCTTTCTATATACTAGTAAAAAATACTTAAAATTTTAAAAATTAAAATTGTTCATAATTCATCGCATGATTAATATAAATTGGCTTGCAAAACATAAAGAGAAAAATAGAATAACATGTTACAACCTTATTAAGAAATTCTATGTTTAATCAAATGTTTCAAATTATTGCGTGGTCCATATGTAATATATAGATTAAATGGTAATCTATGCGAATGAATATATCTCTGATATAATAATTTAGTTAATGAAATAAAATTGTCATTTATTATATATTATAAGAAAATTTTATGATTATAAATCATTTTTTTGTGTACAAATTTTTAAAATTAAAAAAAATAATTTTTTAAAAAAAATTATAGAATTCCAGTTATATTATATATAGATTCGTAAAATTTTCACGTGGATGAATTGATATTTTTAATATAATAATTGACCTAACAAGATAGAACTAACCACTTAATTTTTTTTAATTATGAAGAAAATTTAAGTGGAGAAGAGTGACTAGTAAAGTATTTGTAAAAGAAATAAACGAAGATGATAATAAATAAAACTATAAAAGGTACGACGATACGATAAGCCAGCGATGCATCTTATCATAGCCTCTACTCTACAATTTACATTACTACACTCATCGTTAGTAATTCGCTTTTGATTCCAAACGGATAGAAAAATCTGAACAACAAACTGTCAATCTTTCTTTCTTTGAGATTTTCTTTTTGGCTCTCTCTCTCTCTCTCCGTTTCAGTCTTCCATGGAAGCAGCTACTGCCTCTTTCTCGAGAGTTACTTGGCGCCATTTCTCCGCTGCGCTTCCAGTTTCCAAACCCTCCCTCTCAAATGTGTATTCCCAAAGGTACACGACCCCAGCGGGCTCTTCTGCTTCATTATGGACTGGTTCTACACATTCTTTATCCTTCTCTTCTTCTGCAAATTCATTCACTGTAAGTAAAAGTTTCCAACTTTACCCAAGAGGGTCTTCTTCATTTTCATTTTCTATAATAATTTTAATTTTTTTTTTTTGTAGAGACAAGTGTGGGGAGTGATCAATTCCTCGAATGCTACTGTAAGAAGGGACATGCTACCTGGGGGTTTAATTATTAGAGCTGAGATGTTTGGACATAGCTCACCAGCGGACTTGAAACAGCTTGGAACAAGCTCAAGGGAGAAGGTTCTTTCTTTCTTTCTTTTTGAGTTTTTTGTGGTAGTATTTCCCAAATTGATAATTATTAATCATAATTTTGTATGCAGTTAATGAAGATAATGATATTATAAGTCCTTAAAATATGGATTATCTATTGAATTAAGAATTGGGATGATGTTTGCTCCTCTGTTTTTTCATGTATTTACTTTCCTAGTGCTAAGTGAAGAGAGACACATGATCAAGAATAGATAAGTACATGGGCTCTCCTTT
The DNA here is from genome assembly GCA_025175665.1 of Cinchona pubescens. Classification (NCBI taxonomy): domain Eukaryota; kingdom Viridiplantae; phylum Streptophyta; class Magnoliopsida; order Gentianales; family Rubiaceae; genus Cinchona; species Cinchona pubescens. The sequence goes on along the minus strand of JANKKI010000254.1, from coordinate 1,831,413 downwards.
TAAATACAGAAAATTAGGGCGATACTGGCCATTAGTGTTGAGTTCCATAGATTATATGAAAATTGGACTCTCCCCGGCTTGCCTAAATTGCTTCTACTTGCTAATGTGAAGAAAGCTGACGTCTTTTTGATCGTTTTGTATTTCAGAGGTCTTGACTAAGGAAAATATTGCCGAACCTATGAGAGACATTAGGAGAGCTCTTTTAGAGGCTGTCGATGTAAGTGAATTCTCTAATATACTTGGGAGGCTTTGGTGTATCCAAATGATTTTGTTTCCATTGGCAGGTTAGCCTTCCTGTCGTGAAAAGGTTTGTTCAAGCCATCAGTGATCAAGCTGTGGGTACTGGTGTGATCCGTGGAGTAAGGCCAGATCAGCAATTGGTTAAGGTATTGCATAGTGATTACTGATGAGTGATATTTTGAAATGCCTTTCCTTGTGAAGCATGTGTCTGCACGTCATAAAGTTTAAGATCACAAGTAGCACTGGTGAATTTCTTGATTCTTTCATATATTTTGGAGGTTTTGCTTCACTATTTCCAGATGCTCTTGGCAATCATCTGCTTCCAGAAAATAATGCGTGGTTCCTTTCTTTTTCTGTCCTTTTTAGTTTTTGTTCTATCTCCCTTTCCATTTCATAAACAAATAAAATTAACAGGGACATTCCTGTTGAAAGTTTTCTTTTAAGTATGTATTCTCGTATTGGGATTTTAGGCACATACACAGAACCCTGCAATGATTTGGTTTATCATGTCTGCTCAGGGATGTAAATCAAATTCAAATAAATGTGAATTATGAGAACAAAAATAGAAGTAGCCTATATAATCTATAATGGTGCTGGGATGGCCTTATCTGTTTTCAATTGTACATCCATGTTCAACTTATTTTTGGTTGATGCAGATTGTAAATGATGAGCTAGTAAAACTTATGGGGGGAGAGGTTTCTGAGCTAGTTTTTGCCAAAACTGGCCCAACTGTAATTCTATTGGCTGGTCTGCAAGGTGTTGGAAAGACAACTGTTAGTGCGAAGTTAGCTTTATATCTTCAAAAGCTGGTATGCCATCTCTCTGTGTGTGTGTGTGTGTGTGTGTGTGTCTTGCAGAAACTTGATGAAGCTATGGTTTCACAAAGTTCAGGGAAAGAATTGCATGCTTATTGCGGGAGATGTGTACAGACCTGCTGCAATAGACCAACTTGTGATTTTAGGTGAACAGGTACCGGCTTTTTATTGAACCTTTTTCATGATACATATAATAATGGAAGAATATATTCTCTATTATGAATCTATTTTGGCAGATCATGGCATCAGACCCTTCTTAGTTTACTTAGATTTGATTCCTTTTTAATATGCATATGGATATGCTTAACATATTTACTAAAGATAACATCAAGTTATATTCATTCCACAACCTGGTCTGTTACTCTTCCATTGCCTAAATGTAATACTTTAAGTCACCCACAGGTGATTCTGTGCATCATAAGATAGCGCCTAGGACTCTCGACTCCTAGGTATTTTCAGCTAAAACTTTTCTCTGCTTTGACATGTTCATTATACTGTACAAGTGAAAGTGCGGGTGTGGCATATTCTTTACTTGTTTCCAATGAAGATAAAGGCGACTTATTAGTGTTGTTTAGGTGCTATTATTTATTTAACTTGTGCATAAAGAGGATTAGCTCAGGTTTGAATGTGGGGTTAGCCAGTAATTAAACAATTTATAAGGCATGTATTTTTAATTTGTTTATATTCAAAACCTTATGGTCAGCGTTTCTTTGCAACTAGTATAACCCACAATTTGGATCTCATCATCATACATAAGAGTGCATATAAACACCTGCATTTATGGAGGCTTGTTCAAGTTTTCAAAGTGATGCCTTCCTTGAAAACATAGGTCCCTTTGCTTGCATATATCCATAGTTGTCGAGTTACTCTTTCAAAGAGCACAAGGATGCTTTGTCTGTTCTTAAACAGATTGTCTCTGAGAGATGATAAAAGCATTTCCGAGTGACATTTTATCTCCCAATCTGCTCATACTATGTTAAGTTTGTGGTCAATCTTGCCTCATTTACAAATTTTCACTGGTAAATTTCGGATAGGTTGGAGTATCTGTTTATGCAGCAGGAACTGAGATCAAACCTGCAGAGATCGCACGACAAGGTTTAGCAGAGGCCAGAAAGAGAAATGTCGATGTGGTTATAATGGATACAGCTGGAAGGCTTCAGGTTGTAAAACTTTTGCACAAAGAAAAAATTTAAAGATCTTTTGAATGTTAACAAGGCTTGATTTGTCATAACATTTCATTTTCATCAGATAGACAAAGCAATGATGGATGAACTAAAAGAAGTGAAACGGGTATTAAATCCCACAGAAGTCTTACTTGTTGTAGATGCAATGACTGGCCAAGAAGCTGCAGGTATTTGAACTTGTGTTCATTAAATATTTTAACATCACTATAAAACTTTATGCTTTTTCTTGTGCTGCTGAATTAGGGTAAGCTAACCTCATCTCGTTGATGTCAATGTTAAATCTATGTTGTTTTTTCTGGTGGTTGAATATAAGAATGATGTGTCCTGGGAATGTGTAAGATATTTCTAGACAACAAAATGAATAAAACCCTGCATAAAAATGTCCACTGAGGATCGGTAAGAGTACAATCCATCTGTTTTTTCCTATTCAATGTGCGCTAGAAATCTGACGAATCACCAATGATTTCCTGGCATTTTCATATTTGTCCTTGGATTATCTAAACAACTGTCACTTCTCTTATAAGGTGTTCTTTCTTATGGTTCATGTTCATTATTGCAAAACCATTATTTTTATATCCAAGTTAAGCACAATCAGCACTAATATTCTGCTTTCTTGTAAGTCCAAGAAATGTGATATGCCTTTTCTTTTACTTGGAAAGAAACATGTCTTTTCTGTTCATGGTTAAAAGTTTTAAACAAATTATGACTTCAACATAGTAATTCGTTTTTGTGGCATCTCAGCTGCCTTTGTCCTTGAAAAAGAAACGATCTGATATTTTTCTTTTTAAAATATCTTCAAGCGTAGACTCTTAAAATTCAGTAATTGAAGCACAAATCTGCTTGTGAGGAGGATGCATTTGTGTCTATTGTCATTATAAATCTTGAAGTATAATTTGCAATTTTAACCTGGAAAGTGATTTTTTGCTTTTCTCACACTAGTCTTTTGACATTAATTGTAGCCTTGGTTACAACCTTCAATCTTGAAATTGGAATCACGGGTGCCATTTCTTATGACAAAGCTGGATGGAGATTCCAGAGGTGGAGCAGCTTTGAGTGTGAAAGAGGTGCTGCCTTGTGATTACCTTATTGCATTTATGATGTTTTCCCCTGGTTTTCTCGTTCTTCATTTTTAAAGAAGTGAATTGGGCATTTTCTGAAATTCATTTGTCTATATATTCAAAGTGAATCTTCATGAATAATTCGGAATAAATAGAGCAACTGTATGTGGTTTTAGAACAGAATTGCATATTGGACTTTGACATCTTCTACAGAATGAGAATATTGATACAATATATATTTTGGTTTAACTTAAATCTTCTGATTCTAATATTTAGATATGTTACAGTTTGGTTGGGATAAAATCAATATGCTAATGATGGTTTTGTGATCTGAATTTTCCTGGAGATTTATGAAGTATCTTTTTCTGATACACATAAACAAAAAAGAAATCAACAGGCTGTGTTCGAATAAGAGAAATTCCATTTTGCCTTGTCAGTAACCGTTAAATTAATCACCTAGGTATCTGGAAAGCCAATCAAGCTTGTTGGAAGAGGGGAGAGGATGGAGGATCTTGAACCTTTCTATCCTGACCGTATGGCTGGACGTATCTTAGGAATGGGAGATGTTCTATCATTTGTTGAGAAGGCTCAAGAAGTTGTGAGTGCCACTCCTTTACTTAATTTCTCCTTTGATCTTCCAGGGATCACAAGTTAATAGGCCTTTTTCTCAATCACATACAGATGCGCCAAGAGGATGCTGAAGAATTGCAGAAGAAGATCATGAGTGCAAAATTTGATTTCAATGACTTCTTGAAGCAAACCCGTGCAGTTGCACAGATGGGTTCCATGTCTCGTGTAATTGGAATGATTCCTGGCATGGGAAAGGTATATAATCTCCTTCTTTTCTTTGGCTATCTGTATAAAAATTATATTTTCTTCCTGTTTCTAGAAAATATAAACAAATCCAGACTGGCCACATTTATGAATCAACCTGCGCACCTGAGATGTTCAAGTTCTTGACAATGCTAAGTGTTGTGTTTGAGTGCTGCGTATGAAAGTAAACTTAATTGGTGCATTAACAGGTTACACCAGCACAAATTCGGGAGGCAGAGAAGAACGTGAAGATGATGGAGGCAATGATTGAAGCAATGACCCCAGGTTATTTCTTGACCAAGTCTTGTCGAGAATCACTACATTCTTTTAAAGCAATTGATAATGTCAAAGAAACATAGGAATGCTTTCTAAATTTCCCCTTGTCAGCTAAACCAGCCTATTAACTTGCAGAGGAGAGGGAGAAACCAGAACTATTGGCAGAATCACCTGCCAGGAGGAAAAGAGTTGCACAAGATTCTGGCAAAACAGAGCAACAGGTATGGAGTTGTGTGGTATTCTGTTCAATAGCTTTTGAAAGCAAAATTTTTGGTTTTGTTTTTCTGCAATTATCCAGTATCATTTCTTACTGAACCTTGAGTTTTGGTTGAAACTTTTAGGTAAGTCAACTTGTTGCTCAACTTTTCCAAATGTTGTAAATCGCGTACGTATGAAGAATCTGATGGGTGTAATGGAAGGTGGATCTCTACCTGCATTGAGCAATCTTGAGGAGGCAATGAAATCTGAACAGAAGGTGATTATGCATCCGTTTCATTTGCATGTGCCAACTCTTATAGATGTGTTTTGCAATTGATTGATGTAACAACTTTTCACTAAACATAGAAGAGCACAAGCAAGTCAAGTCATGCATGATTCAAGTTCTACTCTGTATGATCCTGAACTAACATTTCATTAATATATAGTCAAGCTTACTGATCATGCACTCACTAAAATGAACTATTCCATCTTGTTGCTTGTTTTGAGAACCCCAAAAGTTCATTTTCTTTGATGATCAACGTACTACTATCCACACAGTTGCATCACCATTTCAGTCTTGAATTTTTTCTTAAGATGACCTTTATGCAACTGCTGATTCATTAGGAAGTACATTTTCATCTATGAAACCAATACATTTTAAACTCTTTTTTTATGCCCCTCTATCAATGGCTCCTCCTGGTACTGCAAGGAGGAAGAGAAGATCAGAATCAAGGAGACAGTTTGCAGACTCGGCATCATCAAGACCGAGCCCTCGAGGCTTTGGAGCCAAGAATTGAGATCCAATTTTTTTAACTAATTAAAATGCCTACATTTCATTGGCAGCTGAGTTGACATCTATCTTTTTCTCCAGTTGACACTGGAATTTGTAAGCCAGAGCTGTAGAAATTTTATGACGCGGCTTTATGACAGATAGTGAGATAAATGAAATGATTAAACAAAATCTTGTATTTACTACAAATGATTAATCTTTCATACATTTGACAGTGTAAACAATAAAATCTCGTAGTTTGGCTAGTCAAAGCCTTTTACAAATTTCATTTATAAGTAAAAAAGGATAAAAAAAAAAATAGAAGTAATGCTGATTATAGCAGCTATTGTTTCGCGGGCAGTTGAAACTTGAATGCAAGAATGTGTAGCAGTTGAGATCCCTTTTTCATGGTAGCATATATAGGAATATGATATTGACAAGTGTTTGGCCAATTTCTATTTGCTCCTAAATCTGAAAAACTAAATGCTACCAAATCCAATCTAGCTCTCTTCATTTTCCCCTTTTCTTCTCAATAACAATCCAGACAAGCTAAAGAATAAATAAATAGAAATAGACTGGAATTAAAGCAAAGATTTTTTTTATTTTTTTTTTCTAATTCAAGAACATTAAACTACACAATGGCAAGCACAGGAGATACATTCCCGGCTGCTGATGCTGAAAAGGAGTTGAACCCAAGCCAGAACAAGGATTTTGAGGTTGATCCTATTTCCTCAGAAGTTGCCACTTCATTGCAGATCAAGGTAATCATTCCAAACCCAAAAAAAAAAAAAGAAAAAAAAAAGAATTTCAGAGAGAAAATGGGATTTTTTTTTTTAATCTTCCTCCTTATTAGTTATGTCCATGCATTTTTATTTGGAAAATTATTCATTTAGTTATGTATTCACTGCGAGGACATGGTAGATGCGGATCCCTTTTCCCATATCGATTTATAAGATTTATGTAGGGCTTCACTGTAATATTACGAGACTGTAGTGCATGCATCACAATTCACACAAATATTTACCTTTTTATTGTATATATTATTTTCCTTATGGGCATAAATTTGAATGCATAAATATTTTTTTTAGTTTAAAATGAGCATATGATTTCATATCTAATTGCAGTTTCGAAATTTTTTAACGAATGATTATTTTTCTGAGCATTTCGTCCTAATTTACATGATTTTGTCAATTAATGCTATTATTAGTATGGTAAAAGTGACAAGAAAACCAAATGAAATTAAATCACAAAAATTTTATTGCATTTGATAATGATACATAGATAATTGACTTTAATTTAACTTGTACTAATAATGAATGCTGCAACTTTTTCAGGAACATATTGAAGCAGCTGAAAGAAAAGAAAAGGAGAAGAAAGAAGCAATGGACACACTTAAATCAGCTATTATTGTTTCAGGAATTATTGTAGCTGTGGCTGGAGCTGTTTTATACATTAACATGCAATCGTCAAAAAGTTAAAAGAGAAATGATAATTATTTTTAGTGTTTCAAGATATATTGAAAAAATCTGAACAACTTTTTATTTTTAGTCTTTTTCTCCTTTTCTTTTAATTTTTTTAATTTCAAAATTAATTTCCTTTCATTTTGTCTTGTTTTTGTAACGTTAAACGATTTTCTTTTCTATATTATTTTCTTCTGTGGAACCATATTTATCTTCATCATGTGTTTGGTTGACATATAGCACCTGATCATTGAATGACAAAACATCAATTGATAAATCTTGAGCATTATTTTAGTGTCCATCATCTTTTAATTTTTTTTATTATTACCCTCACTAAATATTTAAAATTCTAATAACTTTTAACAACTTTTCCCCTTTAATTTCTCTATTTTTTATTTATATATTTTGTCTTTATTTTGAACACTCATTAAGTGTGCCTTTTTACTAGTATTTATTATATTTAAGGTCAAATCTAAAAAATTACGAGATGGTTAGTGTTCAAGTTTCATAGAATCTCTCACGCAGAACAACTATAATACATACAGCTTGTGTATATAATGAATCAAGGGAAAATCTAACTTGTTGAGGAATTATACACACATTTTATATGGTATAATATTATATATTTTAAAATTTTATATTTTACATACTTATAAAGTATCATATCATTCTTAAAATAAAATTGTAAAATTTTCCATCACTAAAATAGAATCATTTATTGTTGTGTAATGAACTTTGTCAGCAAACTAAAAGCATTTGTTGTTGTCAACTTGTAAATGACTAATCATTTTTAGAGCACACTTGTAATTGTACTAAAATCAAATTTTATTTATTTTTTGGGTACTTTTGGCCTATATGATACTGTTGTTCTATTATTTTTTTTTTAAGAGACAGTTGTTTTGTTTTGTTTTGTTTTTTCATTATATTTTCAAAAAATCCTATTATCCCGTTAAGGTACTATACCAAAATATTATAGAAGAAATCAAAAAAATAATTAAATAATTTACAAATAGTTTATGACTGTCCTACATTGATTCGTAAATTTTTCCACTTAAGAAATGGAACATTATATGAAAACTTACTGTTCCATTTTCATAATACATGGTAAATGATGTAGAAACCAAAGAAAAACACTAAAAATGAAGATATAAAATATATTTTGTATATATGCATAAATAATTATTCGAGCTATGGACATTTCATATTGTTTTTTAATTAAATTAGTGCATAATCAAAGTAAAGTAGTTGGAAAATTATCCTAGCCAAAAAAAAAAAAGAAAGTAAATACAATTGATTTCTAGTAACGAGTACTATCTATGATTGGTGAAATCTTTTACACGGGTTAGTTCGGTAATATGAATCTCTTTATTTATATTAAGTCACTTCTTACAAGACTTAAACATGAAAATTTTAAATTTTTGTATGAATCAAGGCGTATAGTAATTTATATTTATCCACATTCACCAATTTATGGATAAAGTATTTTAATTTTTTATTTTTTTAAAAAAGTTGGAAGATACACTGAATAAATATGAGTTACAAAGTGTATAGTGGGATCGTACACTTTGATTTATACAAAAATTTTTCCTTAAACATGCATCAAATATCATGGATCTTGTTCATGTAAGAATTTTTTGATTTATGGGAAAAATTCGAGGTAAAATAGTGAAAACACATTAACGTGGGAAAATATCCCAACCTCCCGTTATATAAAGGGTTAACGATACTTTGCCCCCAAAACTAAGTAAGTAATTATATTTTGCTTACCTAAATTAAAAAAATTACACTTTGCCTCCTATTTACATGATTCATCATTTAAAAATTTTATAATATAAAGTTAAATAACTGAAATACCTTTAGTATTATATTTTAATTTTTCACATATTTAATTTTGATGCTCCATAATCATAAAAGAACTAAGAAAAAATAAAATATAATAACAAACTAATATTATAATAAAATATAATAACAAAATAATTAGGGAGTAAAAATGTGAAAAAAATGTTGAATTATATTATATTTGACATACATTATAATTTGCACAGGTTCATCTAAACATTAAAATTGTAAAATGCTAAGAAACATAAAAAAAAAAAATCACAAAGTTTTATAAAAAATATATTGTCACACAATATCTTTAAAGAACAATTTTAAATGGGAAATTTTCTATTTAGAAATTGTTCTAAAAGTATAATTAAACATTCAAATTCGAAATAATATAAAATAAAATAACAAAATTTAAAAATTTGACCAAAAAGTATATTGATATGAATTATATTAAAATATTGTATAGTTTATTTTTCATTATTTTTAAATAATTATCAAAATTAAATTCAAAAATTAAAATATAGTTCTAAGAGTATTTAAGTCATTTAACTAGATTATATTGTTAATTTTAAAATTTTTAAAAGATGAATAATGTAGAGGGGGCATAGTGTATTTTTTATAGTTTAGGGGTAAAATGTAATTACCCCTAGTTCAGGGGTAAAGTGTTATTAACCCCTATATAAGTCGAATTTGCCTTCCAGTTGGGGGATGATCATATGCAAACTATCCGAAAATTTCAATTACGAAACCCTAATTTTTCCATATGAAGAAAACCAGTTAAATCTACGGTCTTAGCCTGAAGATTCAAAATTTGTTGGTAATTTATTCTATACGTGCCTGCCTATATTCACCAGCACATCTTTCGGTAAATTTCTGTGCATCAATTCATATATAGTATTGTTCTTCTTCGTAAATCTGATTTTTTTTTTTTTTAACTGCCTTCTCTCTATCTTGGATGCAAGTTTCAATATTTGTTAAGTATTTCATGTGTTTTTGGTATTTTGTTTTGGTTTTTGGGTTGGATGAAGGGAAAAGTGGGTGGGTATTTATAGTTATATAGTGTAGCCGGTGGACCCATGAATACTGAAATGAGTTTAAGTTGATTTTTGACAAGTACATTCACCTCATGTGCATCAACGTTACTGCACGTAGCTTACTATTACTCTTGCAATGAATTCTGATACTGGGATTTTTTTTTTTAAAGGGGGTTGGAAGATTTTCTTGATGATCAAACAACTTTAACATTCATCTTCAGATTTGTTTCTTGTAGTTCTCTTTCTCATTCCTTTGCTGTGATTATAACGGTCCTGTTGATTTAGTTTCGATTAATATCTGGACATGAATTTTCGAGGATAAAACATCATCTAAATTTCAAGAAGTTCATTCACTCTTTTTTCTCTGCCTGTTGAGAACCGTCATCCTCTCAATTATCTTTGGAATGATCTTGTGCTTGCCTTTGTTTTGTAACTATATTCTGTCATCCCTTTATTGCGTCTTTTTCGAATTGAATATCCTTGTGGCCAGACACCGTATGGCAGAAATTCAATTACGAATCTTATTCTTGAGCTCCTTTTGGCCTCTCATTTTGTTTCCACCTGTCCGTATGTGTCCTCTTGCTTTTGCAAATGCTTCTAGCTTCTTTGCTTCCACTGGAGTCACATTACAAGCTTATCTTTTAAGATCTCTAAGATGCCGAGGACAAGGACAAGTGCTGCAGTTACTAAGAAACATCAGGTGAAACTAACAAGGATGTTGAGTTTGAAGATCATGTTAACACGGATGGAGAAAATGATAATGAGGAGATGGTAGAGGAAGAGGTTGAATATGAAGAAGTGGAAGTGGAAGAGGAAGAGGAGGAGGAAGAAGAGGAAGAAGAGGAAGAGGAAGAGGTAGAAGAGGAAGTGGATGAAGAGGAGGAGGTCGAGGAGGAAGAGGAAGAAGAAGAGGAAGATGATACACTTGGCGATGGTTCAAAAAATGTGTTAAATAATGAGAATATGAAAGATGCTGAGACAGAAGAGGACGTGAAGAAAAAGCATGCTGAGCTTCTTGCACTTCCTCCTCATGGTTCAGAGGTTTACTTGGGTGGTTTTACTCGAGATGTTTCTGAAGATGACCTCAGAAGCTTTTGTGAATCGATAGGGGAAGTTACAGAGGTAAATTAGTACGCATTTTTTGAATATGGGAATGCTATATTTGGCTGTCTTATTTTGAAGATGTTTTGCATTGCAGATTTAACATTAGGATAATGAAAGGAAAAGACTCAAGTGAGAATAAAGGTTATGCTTTTGTCACCTTCAGGACAAAGGAAATGGCATCTGAAGCTATTAATTCTCTTAATGGTACTGAATTGAAGGTAAGCTAAGCACTCTTGAAACCTTCCGCTTGGCCAAGAGAAGAACTTCTCTTGTTAGCCTTTTTCTCCTGCCATTGCTGCTTCATTTTATTTATTTATTTATTATTATTTTTGTGTGTGTGTGTACTGTTTCGGAATTTTCCAACTTGACATCCATTTCCGGATTATGATGTAATCTCTTTTATTACATCAAGGGACGAAATGTCAAATGTTCTACATCTCAAGAAAAACATCGGTTGTTCATTGGTAATGTTCCAAGAAGCTGGGGAGAGGAAGATATGAAGAAGGTTGTGACCAAGATAGGGCCTGGTGTCATTACTGTGGAGCTCCCAAAGGTATGGGTTATCCTTAGAATATGTTTTATTAACTAGTCTTTATTTTGTTTAAGGTCTGAACTTAAGTTAGTATTTCCTTTCTTTAAGTGACTATAATGTATTTTTTTTCGCTTGTTCTTCTTTTATCTCCCCCCTGGAGCACCTGTCACCCATCAACGAGATTATTTCTTGTTTGTGGAATTTTGCTTGTTTTGATCCATTGAAGTATGCTGTTATAGGATCCGCAAAATTCTGGCAGGAATCGTGGGTTTGCATTCATTGAATATTACAATCATTCTTGTGCTGAATATTCAAGAGAAAAGATGTCAGATTCTGACTTTAAACTTGATGAGAATGCTCCAACAGTGAGCTGGGCAGACCCAAAAAATGTCGAATCTTCAGCTTCTTCTCAGGTAATCTGCTCCAAGCTCATTTCACCTTTATTTTTCTTAATTTTAACTAATATACTGGTGTTTTATTGAAAATTAAATTCTTTTGCAGTAAAATGATTCTCAAGTTCATTCTGCTGTTGGTACTTTCTTTCTTTATTTATTAAGATGCCTATGCTATTCATGAGAAATTAGTAGCTCATGAAATCTTGTGTCCTTGCCTCTCAAAGTGGGTATCAGGATGAAAAAATTTGTTGATGGAAAATTTTGTTTAAACTATCAAAGATTTGTTGATGGACAATTTTGTTTAAACTATCTTGCACATATTTGTTCAACAATTATATAGGTGTAATCTGGTTTTGCTGAAAACATCTATATTTCATGGTCCAAAAGAGGATTCTCCAATTAAAGAATTTACTTGAGTTTCAAGTTCTTGATTTTGCTAAATATGGAGACAAAGGCAGTGATAATGAATATGCTGGAGATAGACAAGTGCAATATCCTTCAATTTTTTTTCTTGCTTGAAGGTGCATAATTCTTTTGTGAATTTGAAAACTCCTATTGGATTACGTAGAAGTTTCTTTGCAAAAGTTTGTTTAGTTCACTGCTTTCATTCTTTAGGCCACTGTCTTCCTCTTCCTGCACAGGTTAAAGCTGTCTATGTGAAGAATCTACCCAAAAATATTACTCAGGATCAGCCTAAGAAAGTCGTTTGAGCATCATGGAAAGATAATAAAGGTGATTCTACCCCCTGCAAAACCAGGGCACGAAAATAGCAGATTTGGCTTTGTGCATTTTGCTGAAAGGTCTAGTGCGATGAAAGCTCTGAAGAATACCGAGAAATATGAGATAGATGGTAATTGTTCTTTGGAAAAGGAATTCATTTAAAATTTCTATAATTACGATTTCTTGTCAAGTTGATTTTTGTTGGCCTGTACTGGATGTTACATTAATTGATAGGACAAGTTTTGGAGTGCTCCCTTGCGAAGCCACAAGCTGATCAGAAGTCTTCTGGACAAGCAAATTCACAGAGGGCAGCTGTACTTCCAACCTATCCACCTCCGGTCGGATATGGCTTTATTGGTGCCAACTATGGTGCTTTTGGTGGAGGTTTTACACAAGTAAGATGATATTCATTTTTGCAGGTCGAATGCTTTTCTTTAATTTTGCTAAAGATCTTAACTTAGAAGTGTTTTTTCTCTCGTTTTCTTTTTTTCATCTTTTAGGATTTGGGTGTCTGCACTTATTTCATTCTCATTTGTGCTATATTAACCCTGATGTATTGATTTTCCTCTTTTTACTTTATGTCTAGGACATATTTTACTACACAAAATCTTACCATTTTTTCAATTTTTAAGAATCTACATATATGGAAATGATCAGAACACATAGCATATAATAGACATGAATCTCATATATACTGTACAAGCTTGTACATCTCATGTATTCTTTATTCTTTTTTTCTTCTGGGTTGCATGCTAGTGCATATTTGAGCTTTAACCACTTCTGCCCCGGCAGACACTCCATGAGTCCCAAATTAAATATTTTGTTTTGACATGGTAGGCTGGTACAGTTTTTGAGCCAAACACGTCTTAGGCTAGCTTGTGCCGTGTAAATTTTAATGAAAAAAGTATTTAACATTGGACAGTAATATGATGAAGCATATTTATAATATCTTTTAATAATTCATCATACATCACTTCAATGTGATTTGTGAGTTTTTACTGTTTATGAAATATGCCTTGCATGAATAATTTGCTTGCAGTTCTTTAGTACTAGTTATTTGCTTAGAATATATTGCTTGTAATTAAGGATGCTTCATTTATTATAACAGTTCCTTGAAAGTATTTTCTATCAAAGAACAAGTTTATGCATGACTTTAGTAGGCAATGATTGTACCAGTCCACTAAGAACCTGTTGTTCTTTTGCAGCCACTGGCATATGGAAGCGGAACTACACCTTCTGGCTTGGCAATGATACCCATGCTTTTGCCTGATGGAAGGATTGGATATGTCCTGTAAGTATATATTGGTTCAGTTATCTGAGCTATGTAGATTGAAGTTCAAAATGCTGTTCTGATATAGTCATGGTTGCTAAGATCAGTTCCTAGGTCATGGCATGTATTCTAGATCAATTTAATGAAATGTTGTATTAAATGTGTTCACAATATTGCATTGATGAATCATTTAACTTTTGGAAGATTTATGTTTTACATAAAGTTGTCATCCCGTTGCAACTTGTTTGACCTATGTGAACTTTGAAGGGGGTCAGTGCACTTCCTCCCAATAGTTTTCCTGCCAAGATGTTTGCATGTTTTGAAGTCATGATGGAATGTTGTAGCTTGAATAATTTTGAAATTTAATTTAATTTGATTTCTTTGATTGTTTTACTTGGTTCCTGTACCATTTCTATTGTCTTATGTGCTAAGCCTTCCCTGCTCCCAATTCTTTTGAACTATTGTATAGGGCACAAAATTTCATACACTCGTACTCTGATTTTGTTCCAGTTATGTAACTAGAAAACTTGGGATCTGCTAGGGTTCCGAGAGTAAACTGAAATTCTTTTTTGGTTAATGATGGTTCTGCCCTTTGAACTGAATTTTATGATTACATAATGTTATGTTATAGTAATTTGGAAATGATTCTCTCTCTCTCCCTTTCTCCAGGCAACAGCCAGGAGCACAGCCTCATACAGTCCAACCATCACAAGTTCACAGCCTCGAACAATACAACCATCACAAAGAGGTGGCCGCAATGGCGGATCGGGTGGTTCAAGTGGAGGAAGACGTGGTAGTGATAGAGGTCGTGGACGTAGCCGATACAACCCTTATTAGAATTTCAAGTTTTTTTATTGACTACTGTACGTTGGTTGTGTGAGAGATGCACATTTGAATTATGTATGTCTTCAAAATTTTATTGAGATCTAGCCTCTCTAATGTAGAGAAGAAGTTCCTTGAATGAAAAGTGCACTATTTAATCCCCTTTTATAGTTGTATCTGATCCGGAACTTTTCCATGTTTCCAGCATAATTTTAGAAATGGAAAGAATTTGTGTATCGGTGAGAAAGGCTAGTCTCCTTCTCATTTTCAAATTTTCTATTTTCTCGAGGGCCTTTTCAATTGAACATTTATCAAAAATTGTATTTTCTTTGAGAAAGCCAACCTTAATGAGAACTTAGGAGCTCCTGTTTCTCGTCGTGTTAAAATTGGAAATTTCTTCAAATGTCACTTTAAAAATTTCATGCTTCTCATTCTCCGCCTCCGTAGCCTGAGCACCTTACCCCCTGTGCTGTTCGTGCTGGAAGCCACGCTCGGACTGGGTAGCAGGGAGACAGGTGCAAGTGGGTAGCTAGCTTCTGTCAGGGGTTCTGTAGAAGTTATTTTGCAAACCAAATCACATGTCTGTGTAATTGCAATGTAATCTGATAACAGATAATCAAAGTATCTTTCATCAGTGATCGCTTAAACAGAATACCAAGGATATTCTGCCGAGCAATACGATTTCGTCGCGTCCAAGGATCCTCCTTTGAGGGTTAAAAACTCATCTCTGATGGTGTATTGGGGCTCAGTGGTTCACTGCCCAAGGGCTTGCATGATCACAACATACATGCCTTCAATCTAATAAACGAGTACAACATTATTATGAAACAGAAAAATTTAGAAATACTAAACTAGTTTATTCATAATGGAAAAGACAAAAGGTTATCACTCTAAATGTCTAGTAAAGAAGTTAAAACCTTTCTTAGTAGCTATTCCATTTATCATAAAACTAAACATAGCAATGCATCCTACAATGTAACCAAGGTACAACTCATCTCTTTGTTTTATAGATCGCCAAAAGGACCGCTGCTCTTCAAATCACATATCCCAAGTTACATTATTAGATACCGTTGTTTATCAGCGTACCTTGAGCTCTGGAATGAATTGAAGAGTCGGCTCCTGACAAGGTAAACAGAAAAAACTTTTAACTAGCAATTCAGCTATCTGCTATAATCAAGCTCTAAACGCAAAATCCGGCGTTTATTATGGGAAAAGAACTTCACTAGTGGATCATGATTATGGGCAAAGAACTTCACAAAGTTGTGGTTTCTTAACCCAAAGATTCTTCGGAATCATATGTAGCTGCAGAATTCAATTTTAAACACCAAGAAATCCTACTAGTTCAGAATAGTTCATGATTTGATCAGGTGCATGCCAACAAAGTGCTGCTTCCAGTAATTTACAAGGATAGCTATCATCTTTTGATCTAATCTACTTAAAAAGTAAAAAGAGTACAGAATAGAAAAACCAAGGCTGCAGTGTATTGTTTGAAAAGAATCATGTAAAGATTTGAACAAAAAGCTATATATAGAATTTCTATCACAAGTAAGATGTGACAAAATTCATGCAAATGATGCGTCTTCTGCATATAGAGAAAAATCAGAAGCACCAATACATCAGGATCAGAGGTAAGATATATAGGCCATTATGAGCAATATTTTAGGAGTCTCTAAACTTTTGACTATAAATAATACAACTCACAGAGATGCAAGTTTTGACATTATGCACACTGGCAAGATTAGGGAACTATGAAACTTTACCTGTACAATGAGCGCCAAGGATGGCAGGCCTCAGAGGTACAGTTAAATAGGCATAAATAGAAAAACAGGATCAAACCTAAAATACACTAAAAGAACTATACCTATCCCACTGGCCTTTCTAAGCAAAGATTGAAAGATCTTCTGGTGGAGCTTATAAGGTTCAATCCAAATGCTCCGAAAAGGATCTTCGTCTCCCCAATTATCGTAATGCTTTCTGGGGTAGTATCTATCATCATCAAGGGAGTATGATATGCAACGCTTGCCATAAAGACGAACTTTAGAAAAGTAAACACTATTTCTCATTGTCCCAAGAAGATCTGTCCTTGCATGGGAGGATAAGAAACTTGCAAAGATAGTCAAACCTGCCAAAGTTTTTGTCTCCACCCATTCTTTAATAGTTTGGTCTAACTTATATATCACTGGGTTAACCTCAGAAGAAGTGTAGACGACAATAATTTCTCCATTGTGTTCAGCCAAAAATTTGCTGTTCCACCAATTTTTGACGTAACAATACGCTGGACTTTTGGGAGGGGGCAGTACATGAACGACCCAAGTACGTTTTTCTACATCGTAAACCCCCAACCAACCAGTAAGGGTCAGACAATAAAATTTGCCACCAGAAAAGACCATCTTATTCCAAACGCTGCTAACAAATGGCATCATTAACGATTTCTGTAATTGATAGTAGTCCATTCAGTTGCACCAGGACGGCAGGTGCTAATTGCAATAATTGTGGGGCTGACATGCTTAACCGTGAAGACGATACAGCAAGAAGATGTTGGAGCAGCAGAGAATGCAACTACTTGGTAAATCAGTTCTAACTTTGGCAAGTTAATCAACTCCCTAGTATAGGGGTTAACAAACATTAAACCATGAGTTCTAGGCTTGTATACAAGCAACCAACCATCCTTGGAATAACAAACTTTGGAGCCACATAACTCTGGCAACTGTAGTGAAAAAAATTCACGCTGCAAAGGATCATAGAACTCAACAAAGTTCCCGGATTTTGGAAAGAACATTAACCAAGGAGGTTTGTTCACCATGCGCACTGAGATGGCAACAGCAAGCCACCGTTTGCAAACGACAGAAACACGGATATTTTCTCTCAAAGTTAACTGCGAGATAATCAGTTCCAAGAGGTCTGTAGGAAGTTCAAGCCAACTCATGTTTTGCTCATTTGGCTTAGTGTCTTGATCATTTGGAACTTTTCTTTTATCTGCACTTGCTCCCGATAATCTACGAATATAAAATTGAGGAAAGTTCAAGCAATCACTTCCAAAATAAAATCTTGAAGACAATAATGGATAAGCAACTGAAACAAACAAGAAGGAAGTCGCAATTTTGAAGATGGCCAATAAAGACAAAAAGACTAAAAGGTATTAGGAATGGATTAGACATAGAATTATAGAAACATTGAAAGTCTAAAACCAAGATTCAAATGTACCCTGCAAAACCTATGTGATCTTGACTAAGATTGGCCAGTTCTTTTAAAAGAGACCTTAAAGCTTCCTCGCACAACAAGAATGTCTGTCTTCTTATATGGACCAAGGTGTATGGCCCAACCATACACCTTGTTGTTCATATTTGTCCACATACTCTAACTTGTGGATGAAGAATTTTAATTTTTAGTTTGTTAAATGGAGTGGAGTATGTGGACAAATATGGACTATAATTCTTCATCAAGGTGTATGGCGGGGCCATACACCTTGATCCATATAAGAATTTTCCCTCACTCCTCTGCTACAAGTTGGTGAAATTCAACTAGAATAAGATAACTATGAATCAAATAGTCCTTACACTACCATATCAAGGACATTTTGGGCATCAACCTTTTGATGATTCGCTCAATGTGAGACAAATTAATATTTTCGCTGGTTCGGTGATACAAAGTTCAGGGGAAAAGCAGAACTAAACAAAAATTAAACGTGATCATCTTCTGATCTCTACAATCTAAATTTTGCATCGTATTTGGGTTGGAAGCTCATTATTATCTTCTAACTACCAAAATTGCTTGCAGATTTAACGGTAAGTAATGGTCAGCTGTGTCAGCCTAATCTCAATTTCCATGATATAACACAAGAAAAATTAAACCTTTATACAAGAAATTTTCCATTCAACAAATGAGATACCAATTCCCTAAATTTACTAATTGACCCATCAAAATAAATTGCCTGCTATTTCACGTGGGAGGGAATACACATTTACTACACAACAGAACTAAAGATCCCAAACCCAAATAGATGAAATTCAATCAATCAAGAGAATGATTGAGATAAAGGCAGCACAAAGGTCCATTTGAATTCACCAAATCTTACCCTTCAAAATGAAATCAATCGAAATAGCTCAACTAGAATTCACAATCATTTTTCACACTTGACCCATGAAAGATTATCAAGAAGATACACGCCACATTTGCATAAAAATGAATCAATCGAAATTATTAACTTTTTCAAAAAGAGGTAAAAATAATCGAAGGATTAACATTTAACTGATAAAAACAAACTCACTTTTTTAACTTTCTTCTTTTTCTTCCAGCCATAACAGCGGGGGGGTGGCAAGCGAAATATGGTCTGGGCTGACTGCTGAGTGACGAGAAGCGAGAACTGAATCACTGAGAACTGCAGATTGGATGATATAAAAAGGGATAGAGGACGAGGAGGGAGGGTCATACGTCAGTAAGTCCTATGTGGAGAGAATTTCTCTAAAAACATAGGACTTACTGACGTATGACGACTCCACGTGTTGTATACACATCCTTTATTGTCCAATGTATTTGTATTCCGTATTGCGTACGTACCTGTACTTTCTAATCTTTTACTGTGTGTACATTGAATTCTATGTCCGTCCCAATAATATGGAGAATGCTTTGCTACTCGTTCCGCATTATATATTAAATATTATAGTTATAAAATTATTAAAAAGTAAAAAAATATATTATTTTAATAATCTAATATTATTTAAAATAAAAAAATACAATAATAAATTTATGATTCTCCCTGAACCAAACGTCCTCGGAAAAATATCCAATTTGTAAGGAGAAAATATTAGCAGTATAAAAACTCTTGAAATGAGTCTGGTTTGGTCTGGTCTCAGTGGTCCAGCCCAAACATTATTCTGTCCATATCCAAGCCCCAAACGACCAAAATGCAGAAGGGACCAAAAGGTTAAAAAGCCTGAATTTTTCTCACTGCTAAGGGGACCCAAAAAAAAAACCCATAAAAAATTCATTGCCATCATTCGCGAAAACAATTTGATCCCAAGTCCAAATCAAAATGAACATTTAAAAGTAAACCGCTGGCCCTGATTGGGTCCAAAAGTACATACACTTTTCCCAAACTAAATAGATGAGTTGAGTTGGAGAGGTCTTTCCATGTCCAAGACCTCAAAACCTCAATCTCTACTAGTAAATAAAGAACCATAATTAGCAGAAATCTGAAAAATAAGTTACATAGCTATAATTAGACCACTCAAATCAATTTTAAGTAGTTAATATATTTCAAGAACAGAAAGGGTACTGAATTAACCCATTCTCATTGCACAACTTGCACTTGACAGCGGAACTTTCACCTCTTTTCTGCCCATTATTCCTCTCAATTCATTCTTGAATCCGGAATGCATGGATATATCCCGCTCAAACACCTGAATATTATGGGATTCGATGATTGATCTGGCTGTGTTGCAATCATCCTGAAATGTCTTTCTTATACCTCTCAGAGTTGTCGTATACAAGACCACCGTGTTTTCACCACCAGGCAGGTATTTTTTCTAGAATTGTTCGAGAAGGGAGAACATTGAATCTTGGCATTTTTTCCCTGAAACAATCTTCTTGATCTGCTCTTTCTCGAATGATTCTACAAGTTCTGGATCAAACAGTGGACCTAAACTCCACCCCAAACTCGACAAACTTTCACATTTTGCATCATTAAAATTAGGACTACCCTGTTTTCTTGAAATTCCCAACATGGGGGAGTTCGGTTTCCTAGAAGTCCCCTGCAAATTAGTAGTACATGATTTCAAAACAGTTTTCTGGATAGTAATATGGTATTATTATTCTTTTCCTGCAAAATATCTCTTCAATTTTCTCGGAGATGCTGCCATTTGATTTAACAACTTCAAGGGGCTTCTGGCATCTATATCCCTCAACTCACGTAGAAAAATTCTTGATTTTGGACTTTTCTTGTCCTGAACAAAAACGTTGGGTTCTTCTTCTTCAAGACCTTTCACACAATCTTTGATGTTCTGAACTTCTTGTTGTTGATGATTTTCTTTGTCAAGTTTAAGAACGCCATAGGTTGTCGAAGTGAGATTCTGGATAAATCTCCATTGTCTAAAAAAATTTCGTGCTTGAGATAGATTTTTTTAAAACAGTTTGGAGGGCACACACCCCGTTGATGTGGGAATGTCACTAGTTCGGGACTTCTCTCTCCAGCTTTGGCTTTTACGTGTGAGATGGGGGCAAATACATGCGCAAACCCATTACTAATTTTCTTGTTATTACAAACCTATTAAGTTATAACCTCAATACATTTTGTATGGATAGTATCATAAATATTATGTCCAAATTTAATCGATCTCAGTTCATCCTAGTTAGTGCTCCTTTGAGCAGTAATAGGTAGGGATGACAAGATTTGAACCTGTGACATTTTATACCCAAAATAAACGCGCTACCAAACTGCACCACATCCTTTTCATTGGTCTGTATAGATAGTGTCAATTAATTAATGTAACGTTTAATAGTTTTTTAATGTGAAATGAATTTTTTTTTAAAATATTTAATATATACCAACACTATCTACTTCTTAAGAACATTTTGATCCCTAGTTTCCTGTATAATCTTTGTTCCTTTTCTTTTGTTAGTAAATGAGGGAATTCTTTTGTTAGTAAATCAAGGAATATTTTAGTAGGAATCTAGCAAATTATGTATCTACTACTTTGGTTGATTCTTTTCGGAAGCAAGACTTTCCACTGTTGATATCACAATTTGCACAGTTTGATTGGAAGGCATTTGCCTCATATAGTGTAATTTCTGCATTGAGGCCTACATATGAAAAGATCGTTAACTTTTGACCCAAAAAAAAAAAAAAAAAAAAAAGAAAGACTACTTCTGAACACATGAATCATTATTTTACAAAACTCGTACGATTATCTAGTCTACTTAATTTGCATTCTCCATATGTCTAATGAAGATGCTTTTTAATGAGAATGATCAACTTACCTCTAAACACATGATGAATCACCGTATACATAAATTAATGACTTGTGTAATCTACTTTATATTTTGCTTCCGTTCCTAAAAAAATATACTTTTAATGAAAATAGTAACCTAAAATTCATATTAGTGAAATGCACATAGTTTTCATGATAATTGCTATAATCAAAAACTTTAATAACTTTAAGTGTGTAGTGAATCACTAATCTCTTTTAATAGTTTGTTTTTTTGTGTTTGAAAGCCGATTATTAAAGCACGACAAACATAGTTTGTTGGCAATGGAATGGAACTATACTGAATTTCTGGACATGTTATACATAAAAATGATTAAAAGGATCTTAACAAGATTTGTCATAAAGACAAAAATCATGCACAAAGAATCATAGAATGTTATTTGCATCCCCTAGGTTGTAATTTCAATCTCATGCTGTGTAATTGGCTAGTGTTTTCGTGCACGACTTTACCTTATTGGCCTGCTTCAAGTCATCCTTCTTTCACTCTTTTGGGGCTTTTCCTCCAGACATCCTTCTTGGGCTCTCCTCGAATCAGTATCTTAAGGAACGGTTCGAGGCTTTGGCGGCTTTTAATTAATTATTCAAAAAATAAAAATCAATTTGATCCCTTATCTTTAAGTTATCGACTAATTTGATCTATTATCTATCAAAAAAATTAATTTGATTCCCATCTTTAAAAAAAATTAAAATTTAAGGCTTGTGATGAAAATTGTGGACAAACTAAAGCAGTTGTTGATAACACATCTACTACAAGTTAACAACCACTTAGAGTGGTTAAATTTTTTTTTAAGTTAAGGGACCAAATTGACGTGTTGTGATAGATACGAGACCATTTTGGTTAATACCCAAAAAATTTGAGATTAAATTAGTCTTTTTTTTTTCTTAATTATAATAAGTAGGAACGGCATACACTGTGGGTGTACAATTAAAAAAAAATATTGCACAAAATTTTGAAAAGAAAAGAAAAGAATAGGGAGTGGAAATTCGAGTAAAAAATTAAAAAGAGACTAATATAAAGAATGGAAAGTGAAATGTGGCAGAGAAGTTATGAGAAAAAATTATCAATAATTAATAAAAAAAATATAAAAGAAGTGGAGAAAGTAAATTTAACAAATTATAAAATAACAGATACTATACTAAAATTCTCTCTCATACTTTATATACTTTATATATAGTAGAAGTAGATAAATTAACCTTAGAGGGTTATAATGGAACACATTCATATTTGATGTAGGATGTGCATTGTAGTTAACTACGAAGTAATTAGCCCCAAGTTGAGACTGAGCAATTCATTGGAATGACTCAATTAATATGGTAGGAAATATTTACATAGATATGTTATTTGGCCTCACTTGTAAATTTTGTGGTGTAGATTAAATGTTATAAAATATATCATATCAGCTAACTAACGTAAACAAAATTCTATAAAATTTAATCTTGACCGCAAGGTTTACAGATAGAATAAAAAATCGGGTATATGTAAGTATTTTCCTAATATAGCCCATGAGAACCCATTCGTCCTTCTACTAAAAGTTAAGCTGCTAGTGACATGGTAAAATTATACAATCCGAACTATTTACTTATATTTTAAATGATTGTATAGTATAATATTATATTTTTTAAAAACTTATACTGTATAAACTTTTAAAGTTAAGGATATGATTTGGTTATCTAAAAGAAACCATAGAATTTTATGTTAACGGTAAAGAAAAAAATATAGAGAAATTCTACAAAAAAAAATATTAAAAAATTATACAATTCCGTTAGAAGAACCATTACCTTAAACTTATCTTACTCTAAACACTTTTCTTATTACAAAAATATATATATATATTGTTTTAGCCCACGTCAAATTTTGGCACATAGGCGGCAGTTGTGGGTGCGTGGGTGGGTGCTGGGCATGCTGTTGAATCTTCGGCTCATCAGGGCTCACATTATTACTACAGTAGTAGTTTGGTGGCTGCCGTTGAGTCTTGACGGCGTCATAGTCCTAGACTGAAGAAAAGCATGGAACGTGTTTCCAACTTAGGACAAACCGCTGGAACCTATTACCAGCCAATCATACTACATAATATATATAATAATTCACCGTCGTCTAATCAAATTTTATAAAATACTTATTTAAGCTTAGCAGAGGATTAATAATAATAAAAAAAGAAAAAAAGACAGGCATGTTATACAGTAATGAATTTGATTTGATAGTCGTCTTTGACAGAGGATTTAGAATTAATAATGAATTATTTCTTCCAAACATTAATTATGTAAATGGACCAAGTCAAAATAAATATTTAGGTAGATTTGATTTTTGACTCTACTTGTAGATTTTGTGTTATTGATTAAACCTTAGAGAATTATAGATCTTGTATTGTTGATTAAACCTTAGAAAATTTATAATATCAACTGATGTAAACAAGATTTTTTAAAATTTAATCATAATCACAGAATCTACGAATTGAACCAAAAATCGAATTACTTAAATAATTTTTCGATCGAAAAAATGAGCTCATCAGTCCTGAAAATTATCTATGGATTGACGCATGACGTAAAAGATTAAAACCAAATCAAACAACTAATCTTGTCCTATTAATTCCTAAAGAATAAATCTAATCTATTAATAGTAGTGGCGTTTTAGTTGGACTGGTTTAATTTAGTGGTTTGATTTTCGTTCACCAAGAAGATTAATTAGAGAAAAGTTTTCTTTCCGAATGCTGGCGAAAGCAATCCGATAAGAGGAATAACTTTGGAAGATTTCAATATGTTGACTAGTAAAATAATTAGGTAAGTGAAAAAGACGGAGATTGACTTATACAACAAATTTGCAATTAAAAGTCAAATATTGCATGATTGCAATTTTAATAAAATTAGGAGTTAGGAGGACAGTGGTCTAATAATGTATCAATCAACTCCGACTGTATCAAGTTAAGGCAACGCTTTGATTTTTTGGCGAAGGGACCAGAAATGAATAAATAATTGGTGATAAATATTTAGCTAAATTCGGTTAATAGTTTTATTTGTAAATTTTGAATAATAAATGCTACATCATTTAATACAAGTAAAATTTTATAATATTTAATTTTAAACACATGATCTACAGGTATAATTCAAAATGAAATTTACTTAAAATATTTTTCATAGTTGAATATCACTTGGAGAAAATCTTGTCTTCCTCGCAAGGCAGGCCTTGATGGAGAAATTAACCTCCTCTTCTTCTTTTCTTTTTTTGTGAAGTATTTATTTACCGGGGATGATACATATATTTTTTTTTCCTTTTTTGTGCTTCAAGAGATTGGATAATTGAGACAAAAATATGACATTGTAATTACATAAAGTAATGCATTATGTAATGATAGTTTTTTTTAAAAAAGTTATTTAGGTACGCATAATTATAAATTTATATTCCAATATTACATTTACGTCTCGTAATCACTTTTAAAGCCCCAATCAGGACATTTTTTGTGTTATTATCACCCACAGTCGAAATTGCTAAAGAAGCATATTATAGGGCCATGCAATTGGGAAATTCAAATTATAAGATAATTTGGCTCGTAATAGCATGGAACTACACAAAATAGTAACTGAACAAAACTTAACAAGTAAAATCAGATGAACTTCGAAGGAAAAAGTTATTTTCTTGTTTCATTAATGGGAGAACTATTCCAATTATGAAGTAGACATACACACGTTATATGGCTGACAATACTGTCACGACAAGATATATATATATATATATAAGTATAGAGCTCACTATATATATATATATATATCTCTTATACAGTATCTAGATGTGTATAAGTAGACAGTCTCGTAGATATCCAAAATACAAATTTTGTTTTGACTTTTGAACTTGCCACTGTGACCTAAGATGATGTACTTAAAATTTTATAAAAATTAATTTTGACAGGATCTACAAGTAGAATTAAAAATCGAATTTATAATAGTATTTTTCATATATATATATATATATATTGTCGGCAGGTTGTCACAAATAACAATCAACACACGCATTTCAGATCAACGTGAATTGGTCCCAAAATCCAATTAACTAAATATATATGGTTATCATTTACAAAATTTTATAATTTTGTTGATAAAATTAATTAATTATAATTTATAACTTTATATAATATAACATTATATATTTTATAAAATTTATTATATTATATAAATTCTTAAAATTAACAAAATTTCCCGTTGGTTTAACACCCTTCCACAGTATTCTTGTTGTCTTATTCTGACTAAGACGTTCTAGCTGTTTCATTAACCAAATCCATTATTATTTGTTAGTAGGACCAAAAGTATGAATTTGCCGTAAATCAAACTGCAAAACTGTAAAACATTTATTTGTTCGGTGACCCGCAAATAATTTTGTACATAAGCGTTTGTAACTCTTAAGGATTACGTACACCATGTTGGTGCGTTTACTCGGTGTCTGCTTGTCGTTCCTTTTTCTTTTTTTTTTTTTCCTTATGATTATTATTCGTAAATCGTAATTTTTTTTTCTTATGATACAGAAACAGTGTTAGCATAATTAAACTAAATTACTCACAAATTAAGAATTATGTTAATTTATGGATTTTTAATAATTTAATTATTTAAGATATTAAGTGTTATTTGGTCTTTTTTTAAATAAAATTAATTCTCAATCTACTTGTATTTTTTGTGGATAAAATCAAAACTATTAATATCGTAGATTTATAGCAGTTTCAATATGAACATTAGATGTGACCACATATTTTTATCTTTATATATATTAAATATATTTATGTTCTGCTATGTATTATTATTATTATTCTTATTAATTATTATTATTATTATTCTGTCATTATTATTATTATTATTTATTTTTGGTTAACAACCAAATTTCTTATTGGAGATATAAAATCCACCAAAAACATTGGGAACAAGAAGGTGTATCCCCTCACCAATCCTAACTAGGGTTGTAAACAAACCAATCCTAACTAGGGTTGTAAACAAACCGAATAGCTCGCGAGTAACTCGGTCAAAAACTCAATTCGAATTCGAAATTTTTGAAAAGCCGATCTCGAACATATGTATAATATACTTGAGTGTTCGTCAAGCTTTTCGAACATTACACATAATTATTTTAAATTTTTTTATCATAGGTAAAATTACTAAAATGTCCATACTTTTTTAAAATTTACATCTTTTACATACAAAAAAATCGAAATACTTGAGTTTGAGTTCGTTTTTTTTATTTCGAGTGATCTCGAATCGAGCTCGAATTATATCAAATTTTTTTAGTTCGAGTTTGAATTCAAATATCAGAAAAAAATTCAAATTCGAGTAAAATACTATTCGTGTTCGATTCAACTCGTTTACACACCTAATCCTAACAAAACACTACCTAAAAAACAATTAGGTACGGCGTCGTACAAGAGATCAATAATGTGGAGAAAACGTCAAAGAAAAAAACAATCTGGTGGTGGCCTACGCATGGAATGTGAAGTGCATAATGTATATATGATCGTGATACCAGGATTTTGATGCGTTCTAACAAGGACTTTATTTAAGCCCCGATTTTTATAGTCAACTCATCAATAATTCAAAATTACCGCAAGAAATGCTAATAATTAATTCCATTGAGACAATAATCAATGTGGATCTGATTACTTTAGCGTCAGAGTAAAATCAGATTTGAACAACAAAATAAAGTAATGTCCTTTTAATTAACTTCAATTAATGTACTCTCCTAGCTTCTTAACAATCCACCTCTATAATATTAAGATACTCTCAACTATGCAAAACATAGGTGTAAATCTTTCATTAGGAATATTTGGATTATATTTTTTGAAAACATGGTGATTTTTTATTAGTGGTAGACATTATTTATCATTAGGAACATTAAAACGACTAATCACGAAAATCATAGACAAAATCAATCCATCATAGTACAACACCTAATTATCTCAAAAGTAGCAATCAACGTTTTACTTAATGAACTGTTTTTGGATATGATATTAACCTATTAAGCTATCAGCTAAGCAAAACTTAAGATCAAACTTTCTTTAAGTTTTTGCATTTTACATGTTAATACAAGGAGTTTTTCTTATGCCAAAAACAATGAAATGGATTTTCCAAAGACTATATTTGTAAACGTATTTTACACAAGCATGTTTAAATTTATGCTACATAATATTTATTAAAAATTCAAAAGATCCTCTTGCATACATTGCATTTATCAATCTATTCCGGCGTTGGCCACTGGGAACAACTTAAATCACTATTGGAATTAGAGGCTTAAGAATGAAATCTTAACACTTACGGTTCAAACAGTCAAGCACTCAAACAACGAGTGCTACTAATATTTCAATTGTATTTACAATTGTGTACGTACGTAATTCATATAAAAAAGAGTAATTAAAACTCTTCAATGTTTGAATTGATTTATTTGCACACTACGAGTGGATGAATTATATCTCTTCAAGTGTCTGGGGTGGCTAGGATAATCCCCTTATATGACAAAATGTAATTATTGATCAACTCAACTGGTATTAAAGTAACGAAAGATAACATTTTGAAAAAGTATTTAAAATTTAGGTACAGTGGCAAGTTCAAAAGTCAAAACAAAATTTTGTATAAAACTTTGCTTAGTTTGCTCGTATGCATGCTTTTCACTGAAAGATGAATTTTATTATAAAAAAAAAAAAAATTTTTTTTAGGAGCTTCAAATTCTGTTGGGTTTCTTTTGCTTTTCTTCCTTCAAGAGGAAAGCTAATAAAGCCAGGAAAGAAACCCCACGGTCCACACGGCTGCACCTGCGTTGCACTAGTCTTCAGTCAACATGTTGAAAGTTTGAAACTCCCTCGAAAGCAAGTTACCAAATCCACAGTAAAAATTTATATATATATATATATAAAGGCATAGTAAAACTTTTTTTTTTTCCCAAAGAAAATAAAATGGTTATGCTTTAAAAATTGTATAGTGTGACTATTTAAGACATGCAATATTATAGGATATTTATACTATAAGGGAAAAGAAAGATTTGATATCTGTTATTATTTGAATTTTTTTTATCCTTATTATATGTGTAACTATCTATAAATTCTTTCCTAATCTCCACTCACTATATTATCCCTTTATTTTTTTGTATAATTTTTTTGAATAATATTTCCACTACCTTTCTTATAAAAAAAAAAAAAAATTGTGTAACTTTTTTAAGTCACATTCAAAGGGTGTGCATTTTTCCAGCATTTAAAGCACAAAAATGACCGTACTATTTTGCTTAACCAATGCATTTATACCACAAAATGATAAAGTGATAAAAGGATTCTATAGTCTCGTTGAATAAATTATTCTGTTGGTTTTAAGGGTATGTGTAATACAAATCTTTAAAGTGAACAAACTATCCTATTGGTTTTAAGGTTCTGTATAATATAAATATTTAAATCACGTGATATTGTATTGTATAAATTTTTAAAAAGTAAGAGTGATTCCTCAATGGAGATGTAGAATTTTCCAGTGATAAAACTATCAATATGTCAATATATAAAAAAACTAAAATTTGACTAAATATTTAAAATTAAACAGTTTGTGATTCGATTTTGTCACCACATAGAGTAACTTTGACAAATAATTTTAATATTTGTTATGAATTATATAAAGGTGGATATTGTCCATTCATCTTCCTAAACTCATCGGTTAATGTGAAAACTTAATGATTCCCGTGAAGACTTACTGATTCCAATGAAAACTTATTGATTCCCGTGAAAACTTATTGGTTCCCGTGAAAACTTATTGGTTCCCGTGATTCATGTATCATATTTATGAATCCCCTAAACTTGTAACCCTATAAATAGGGGGTCTTGATATGTCACTTGTAAGTTTTTGGTAAGTCTTATATAAGTTTTTTGTGAGACTTATGAAAAGTTTATAATATAGGGTGTTGAAATTTTTTTTACTATTTCTCTGTTTACTATTCACTCATCTACACTTGTGAATTTCCTACTTTAGTTAGTTTTGTAGTCAAGGTTAATAATCTTGACTTAGTTTTACAATACGTTATCAGCACGAAACTCTGACCAATGGAGATGGAATTTAAATCAACACAACAAAAATATGTAGAACTTTAAATACGACGAAAATATATGGAACTTTAATAATCATAGCCAAAGTATGATTTGTAAAATTTTTGGATACTCTCTATTACCATCTTTTGTTTTATACTTTCAGTTGTATCAACATAATATTATTAAAAATTATTTTGATTAGTTTTAATCATGTCAAATTATACCAAATTTGAACATATGGTCACTGGTATAATAAACAATCCATAATAGATTTTGGATGTTGAAATCCATTCGAATTTCATATGTCCTGAAGACATAATCAGAAAAGGCAAAATGTTATATCCAAGTAAGGCTAAATAAAATCTATGATTTTTGTTATTATATCCCTGAAGGATTCAAAAATTTTCTATTTAAAAGATCCAACAGATCTATGAGAAAAGTTATACATATCATTTGTGAATACATATTAGAGAAAATATTATCTATTTTCTTGCCTCATATATGCTTTTGAAGAAGCAATACTGGCAAAGAGTTTTAGAAAATATTATAACTTTTATATCTTCTTATGGTTGAATAAAATAATGAGTTATTACTCAAATGAATCTTGTTCAATTAATTCAATGCTCCGTTCCCTGAAGTGAATGTAACAAAAGTTTAAAATAGTACTTGTGGACGTGGTGATTGTCAAAACTAACATATTCATGATGGTTATCAGTAAACACCACTCTGATTATAATACTACAACACACCACCAGAAGTGGTAGATTAGTAAAAATATAAAAGAGAAGATGCCATCGTACATTAAGAATGATATAAAAAATAAACGTTATCATTATGTTGTGAAAGACCATTGGTCACATACCTATCGTACGTTAAATAATCTTCTTGAATTGTCTCAAGGGTCATTGGAAGAAAAAGAAAAAAATCAGAGAAACTAGTTTTCTCTATAATGATTTTGACCATAGTTATTATGCTATTGGTTTTTTCCCTGAAGGAAGTATTGACCATTTGGTTGACGGTAAAAATAACTAAGAAAGAAAATGACGTGTATTTTATTCAGTATGTCTTTATTACAATTTTAAAATTCTACATGTCTTGTTGTTTTACATAATTTATTATCTTATATTATTTTTACTGTTATATTTATTCTGTTTAAAGAGAAATATATGGATATACATTTAAATGTATATGAGGTATGAGAATATATATATGACGATGTAACAATACATCATATTTTTTCACCCGAAGTTGGGAGAAATAATTGTTAATACTATAAGTGTTATTGCAAAATTAATTGAAAGCTCTGATAGAGCGAATATATGTCTTCCTGAAGGAATAAAATTGGTCATAAATAATGTACTTTTTCTATTAACTTTTGAAGAAATTTATTAAGGATATCCGCTGCAAATGATATCATTTTGAGATTATAAATGAGAATCTATACAACATTAGAAATGAAATGTGCCATGAAAAAGTTGCATACCTTTCTTTTGATTTGTACTATGCAATTAAAGCACATGTTATAGTAAACCTAAAATTTACTGATTCAAATACTTTTATTGTTTGGCAATGATCAATTAGACCATCCCGAGCCATTTATGATGCGTAAAAATTATTAAAAATTCACATAAAATTCATATATTAGAGAATCAAAAAATTCTTCAATTCAATGAATTTTCTTGTGTTGCTTGTTCTCAAATAAATTAATTATTAAATCAGTACCAACTAAAATTAGGATTGAATCCATTCCATTATTGGAATGAAATAAGAATGAGATATATGGACCCACTCACTCTTCATGTGTACTATTTAGATATTTTATGATTTGATAGATGCATCTACTAGATGGTCACATGTGTGCTTATTATCGAATCGCAATCTAAAATTTGCGTGATTACTAGTTTAAATAATTTGATTAAGAGTACAATTTTTAAATTATGAAATTAAGAAAATTTGTCTTGATAATATTGATGAATTTATATTTTAAATATATGATGATATTTGTATGAACGTTTTGAAGCACGTGTTCAAACACAAAATGGTCTAATAAAATAGTTTATAAAATGCCTCCACAATAGTTAGACTATTATTTATGAGAACATGTTATGTTGCTTGCAGCAGCATTTATACGCATCGACGGTCAACAAAGATTTTAAATTCTCCCCATTCTAATTGGCTTTTGGTCATGAGGCAAATTTTTTCATTTATGAATTTTTAATTATGCGATATATGATATTCCATCGCAACGCACAAAAATGAGTTATAAAAGAAAGTTGAGAATATATGTCTGATATAAGTTATCCTTTATGATTAAATATTTTGAAATATTATAGGGCACTTATATATGACATAATTTGTTGATTGGAATAAAAATATTTTTCAACATCAGAGGGAGAAGATAAGCAGTTGGATAAAAAAATTAAATGAAATGAATTATCATATTTTGATTCTCGTACAAAGTATGTGAACTTGAAGTTCACAGGACAATTCATTACAAAATATTATGAATCAACTGCTAGATTCATTACTGACCTAAAATAAGAAAAATCTCATATACCAATTGAAATGCTCTAATTGGTGTCCCAGTAAAACAACTGTTGAACCCTAGATATGTTAATCATGATTTGATGATGAAACAAATCAATACTAATAGTTTGATAACAAGTGTGCTGAAAAATAGGTAGGTTCGAACGCAAATGATCGTCCGAACAAAAACAACCACAAGAGCTTCGGACGATGGTAATCGTCCGACACAAAGAATTTGAAGCAAGCCTCGGACGAAGAACAGCGTCCGTTCATATTCCAGTAGACTTTGCTTCGATCGGACGCAGATTAAGACGCACCCTCGACGTCCGAACGGATACCCTCGAGAACGGACGCGATAAAACGCAAAGTTCAGCAGCGGCCGTCCGAACGGTCCAACGGCTAGTTTGTTCAGACGCACTCTTGCTGCATTGGCCGTTCGAAAGGTCCAACGGCTAGTTTTCCAGTAGACAGAAAATAGCCGTAGGGAAGTTGTTGAAAGCAGATATTTGGCAACTATAAATACCCCTAGGTCTGAATTAATAGTAAAAAGACTTCTACATTGATTACAAATAATTCTTGAGCTATTTGAGAGAAATAGTGGGTACAAGTGTTGTAATAGTGAATTCAACTTCAAGTTGTGAACTTGGTAGTTGCCTTGTGAGAAGCTCTTTGTAATTATAAGCTCCAAACTTGAGAAGTTAGGGAGTTTGGTTTGATTCTCTTAATCTCAATATTCTTATTTGTTCTTTAAACTTAAACTGTTGAATATCTATTGTATTCATTTGTGCTTAAGTTTTTATTTGGTGCACAAAGTTTGAATTTCTATTAAGTACATAAAAAAGGTTTGTCTTTAGAGATAACCTAATTCACCCCCCCTCTTAGGTTACTTTTGGGGCCAACAACAACCATCGATATAAATGATAGCTAGCCACGCATAACTAATTATGATTGACTAATCGGTTCTAAATGATAAAAATTCTTGTCAGGGAAAAGGAGTAAATATTAGAGATGGTCATAAAATAGAGGCGGGTGCTCCTGAAGAGATCCTAGACATAACCAATTACAAAACTCCCGAAGTAGATCAGGTACCTTAATCTAATAAAAATAAAGAGTTTTTGATAAATTATGTCACTACTGAAAAAGATAGAACCAAAAAGATATTATTGTCGACAACATATTATTATTTATAATATCAACTGATATTTTGAATGAAAAACAAGGATCTTGAACGTAAATTTGTCGAAGAATATCTACATAGAAATGAGTGAAAGATGCAATATAAAAAAATTCACGTAAAAATTTTGGATCTGTAGTCCAAATTCCTAAATGGTAGAGTCGGTTGGATACAAATATATTTGTGCGAAAATAAAATGTCTCTTAATGACAATTGTTTATATAAAGCATACCTTGTTAAACGAAAATTTTCGCAAAAATTTGACATCGATGATATCCCAAGAGATTTATTCTCTTGTGTCTGAATGTAATCACCTTTTAAAATTTAATTTGTGTGACAGTTCATAAAAATTGATATACGTCTAATGAATATTGAATTTAAAATCTAATTTGTGTGGCAGTTCATAAAAATTGAAATACGTCTAATGAATATTGAATATATTTTGTATGACTCATTTTGATATTGATATCTATATGAAAATTCGTCAAAGATTTAATATGCTCGAAACATGTAAAGTTTTTCGGGAACATTGTTCAATGAGATTATAAAAATTCTTGTATGGATTAGTTCAAAACTATCTAAGAAAATATGATATAGTCGCCTTAATAAGTATATCTTAAATAAGAGTTATAAAAATGGTCTAATTTGCCTATACATCACAAAATCAGAATTTGTGATAACTGTTGTATGTTAATGATATAAATATTATTTAAACTCTTGAAAAAGTTCATTAGAACTCCTGAAGAGCTTTCGTTAGAACTCCTGAAGAGATTCAAATAGAATAATTTAATATTGACAAAAATCTATAGTTCAAGTACTTATCGAATGAAAATTTTGTTCATCAATGAACTTATACCAACAAATATTAGAATGATTCTATTTGGATAAAATACATCCATCGAGTATCCCAATGGTTATAAGATTGATTGATATCAAGAATAATAAATTTTCATTCTCGTGAGAATGACAAAGAACTCATTGGTCCTGAAATATCATATCTCTCAGTGTTAACATGTACTGTAAATTTGTTAACACGATCTAGATTTTCTTCGAAACAAAAATACTGGAATGACATCAAATGTTGGATGTTCATTTAATCCAACATAATTCGATTTCGAATGAGTTATGAAGAAATTAATATCATGGTGATCAAAATTTTATTCACTATTTCTTGCAATCATTGTTGACATAATTATAATATATGAAGCAAGTAGTGAATACGTTTGGTTACAGTTATTGACCTAACATATCCAGAAGATATATGTTTACTATTAGAAGTGATACTTCTGCAATGACATTATATAAAGACATTGCTGAATATGTTGCTTAGCTAAAGAGAGGCTATATTTTTTTGAAATTTTTCTTCTGTCATGATATTTAGAAGAATAATGAAATTGATATTCAACGAAATTCACACATACGATAATCTAGCAGATTTATCCAAAGATGATACAACAGCAACATTAATCTCAAGGATATCAAGTGATACTTTTATAAGGGGATGATAAATACACGCTGCAATCTTTTTTCCTTCGCCATGATTTTGTCCTAATGGATAAAGGTTTTTAACGAGACAGTAATTTTTCGCTTCTTTGACGCATGGACATCCAAGGGAGAGTGTTATGAATTCTATAAAGGTGGATGTCTATTCATCTTCCTAAACTCATCGATTAATGTGAAAACTTATTAATTCCCGTGAAAGTTTATTGGTTCCCGTTATTCATATATCATATTTATGAATATACCATAAACTTGTAACCCTATAAATAGGGAGTCTTGATACGTCATTTGTAACAGAGGTCTTGTATAAATCTTTTGTGAAATTTATGAAAAATTTATAATATAGGATATTGAAAAATTTTCTATTATTTCTCTATTTACTATTCTCTCATCTACACTTGTAAATTTTCTACTTTAGTTAATTTTGTAGTCGAGATTAATAATATTGATTTAGTTTTACAACAATGGTTACATTTTTAAATCATTTTTGTTTGCCAAAATCAAAATATAGTGTACTAGAATTCTTTTCTACGTCGCTTTAAAATTCTTCCATTCCCACCGGCGACTGCAACAACTTTTCTCAACTCTCTCTATCTCTCCATCTCTCTCCCGATAGAAAGGACTATTGTTCTTGTTTATAGAATGCCTCAGGTTGATTTAGAAACCCTAGTTTCGGTCTGCGCAGGCGGAGGCAGCGACCGGAAAATCACATGCGAAACACTCGCCGACGACGGCGCCGATGAAGACTTGCTTGAGAAAGAGGATGTTCCCGATGCTGAAGTTCCTCCGGATTTTCCACCGGATCTGTCGTTCTGGCTTTCAAAGGATGCCGAACTCGATTGGTTTGATCGGAACGCTTTCTTTGAGCGCAAAGAGTCCGGTAAAGGCATATCTAATTCCACCAACTTGAATCCGTACCCGAATCTGAATTCGAACTCCAATTCGCAGCGGTTTTCGGTGAAAATGAAGTCCAAGGCCTCTTTATTCCGGTTACCCAAGCCTCAGAAGACTAACTATATTGATACTGCTATACGCCGGCATAATAAACCGGCGAATGTGAAGCTATTCCCCAAGCGTTCTTCATCCGTCGGAAAAACCGCGGTTGCGGTTGTTGAACCGTCGTCTCCGAAGGTTTCTTGTATGGGAAGAGTTCGATCGAAGCGCGGTCGCCGGAGATCAATTGACATTTCGAATAAGAGAGAAAAATCCGGTGAGAAGTCAAGATCGGTCGGAGAGAAGCGAAAGAAGGGGTTTTATTCTCGAGTTTTCTCGATGTTCAAATCCGGCCGGCATGATAGAAAACCGATATCAGCAACCGGAGATGGAGAAAACATCAGTGGAGGAGGCGCCAAGGAAGAGCGTGACGGTGAGAACGCGTGAAATTCCGGTTAGTATCGAACCGGCGTCTGAGCCGCCCGGTTTGGGAGGACTGAAGAAGTTCGCGTCGGGTCGGAGGTCCGGATCATGGGGCACGGATGATTTCGATGTGGCATT
Source organism: Cinchona pubescens (assembly GCA_025175665.1). Classification (NCBI taxonomy): domain Eukaryota; kingdom Viridiplantae; phylum Streptophyta; class Magnoliopsida; order Gentianales; family Rubiaceae; genus Cinchona; species Cinchona pubescens. The sequence goes on along the minus strand of JANKKI010000254.1, from coordinate 1,795,192 downwards.
TGCTAATTCGGTGGAGTTAGATGGTCCCACCAGAACAAGTTAATTGATTGAGGTCGTCATAAACTGTGGGCTTTGATAAATTCTACGGGAGCGTTGAAATTTTGGCGTTGTGATGACGTGGCAGTTGAAACGCTGCCTCCTTCGTTTATTTCGAGGTAAATCAAGGCAGTTAATCACCTCTATTTACTTTTTTTTTTTTTTTGAATTTTCAATATTAGGCAGTTAATCACCGCTTTTTCTTTTCTTTTCTTTTCTTTTTTTTTTGAATTTTCAATATTATCAAAATGGAGTTGATGTAAATATATGTTGTGATTTTAGACTTCTTAGAAGCTGTAAATCAGTAAATGTCGCATCCCTTTCTACTATATACTCGAAAGACTGTGGATTAATTTGTTACTCGTTTTTTTTTTTTTTTTGGGTGAATATATTTTTGAATTTTATTAATGAGATTTTTTTTGGCTTATTACAATTACTATTTTTGTGCTGTAATTACACCAATTGTCTGCGCCGTCAATGTGGAAATATCCACTCTGTCAATACAACATGAATCACGTGTAATGCATCCACGTCCAGAGCTGTAGCTTAAAAACGCAACTAATAGACATTATTAAATAAAGAAAAAATTTACAATTTTTTTTTTTGTATTTAAAAAAATTATATCATATAATATTATATATTTTAAAAATTTATATTATACAAATTTTTAAAATTAAAGAAATAATTTTTTAAAAAGAATTGTAGAATTTTTTATAAATATATCTTATCTTTGGATGACAGAAAAGAGGAGGAGAGGAGCTCAATTTGATTGATTAAAGGAAATTTGGCAGATAGTTTTCAACAATTTCAATCAAGAATTAACCCATTCTACGGTGCATAAATTGACTAATAAATGAGTAGTCTAGTTGAACCAAGAATAAGGTTAAATTGATAGAAGCAGAAAAGGTTGACTATATTTTGATGGCACCATAAAGTGGTTTCTTTTCGTCCTTTAGCATTTGTAACCTTGTTAAGTGGCCATTCAGTGGGCTCGATTGGACCAACTCCACCCCCGCAAAAAAAACATAGGTGTCAAACATTTGATTTTACAGGTCGTGAATTGTGATAATCATCTTTGAATTACATTTGTATTTGGTCCCCGCTTCTTTTCGTTTTTTATGGTTTCAAACGTAGTCGTATTTGGTTTTGATAAGGGGGAATGATCCTCTTAGATCCCAACTTTATCATCATGAATTTGACTCCCAGTTCAAACGTCAGAGTTACGTGTGTGGAAAAATTCTTTGTTGCAGAATTTTCTTTCACAACCCTCAATTCATTGAAAATAGAGGAATGTCTCCATTTCTATATTAAGTCAAATCTTTCAAATTGCTCACTCTACAATGATGAGTGAATAAAAGAAAATAATTCACCGAGTATAATTTGTGTCCTTTATAAAAATTATTACCGTATACTCTTATTGTTTTTCTACGTGCATGCTTATAGCTATACGTAACATAATCAATAATAAAAGTAATTTATATTGATATACCACTAATCGAAGCCAGGTAATTGGATTGAAACAAGATCCAAATAACAAAACTAAATGGATATGGATTCATCTATACTCCAATTATCAATGGGTCTAGTTCCTCTCTGCTTGTATAGCTCAACTACTCGTCCATTGAGTGGTTGCACTGGCCTTGAATTGTTCTTGCACTCCCAACTTAATGGGGCTTTTAGAGCTTGAATTTGTTCTAGGGATATTGATCTTACCTGTTTGGCAGTATGACGAAATACAATAAGAAAGACCCTTATTCCTTAAGGATATGATCTACCTAACCTACCAGTCTGTCTGTGCTACATACTCAGACACGGTACTCAGATTCCACAATTTTCAACCGAACGATCATCTAACATCAGGAGACATGCTCCTGATTTTGGATGATCCAAGGACTGAAACCACGGACTCCGCATTGCAGAGTCATAGGCGGACTCTTCCCTACCCGACTTACCTTGCCAAGGATGTGCCAGACTACAGGCTCGGAGCATGGAGGAGTGGTGAGAGAACCAGAATATCTGTAATACTTGCGAGTATTTTTCTGGAGTTGCTTCATGCTAAATTTCCCAACCGCAACTTGACCTCTCCCATGAACTTCAGATGACTGATCAGCCAGTTCAGACAATTCACTCTTTATCTGTTAGCATGATATGCATTTCCAATGTTGTCAACTTGATCTTAAAACATTAAAGCAAATTCAGCAAATCTTCTAATTAATCAGCAACAGATTTCATGGATCACAGATCCCAAGCAACATAAAAAACTTACTAGCTTTGGCACTTGCATGTAAATCTACATAATTCAATGTCACAATTTTAAAGACAGAGCCAAATTTGACAACAAAATACATCCGCATAAACATAAAATGTGAATAAACTATATTCATACCTTAGCAATTAGCGGATCAGGACGTCGGATATGATAAAGGATGCCTACGACCGCAATGCTCCCATCATCAGATGTGAACTAGGTGAAGTTCACCTTCATTTCTGTAATAATCATAATACATTTGAGTTTGTTCAAATTTCTTAATTTGATCTTTAGGAGTTTGAAATATGAAAACTCTAGTGTAACTAAAATGTCCCCATTAATTTATGAAAAGATTGTGCTACTTTTCATTTCAATGTATTTGCTCATCTTGGTGACTATGAGAAAGAGATGCATACTGAACTCCATTAATTCTGTGCTCAGAAGGAGAATGCCAGTGCATTTGCGTGAATTTGTAAATCTTGCCATCCGAAACCAATCGTCCTGAATTTTCACCGCGTCGTAGCTGTAATGGGATTCACCCTAATAAGGACTGAATAATGAATAACCCCGCAATGAAGTGGTGAATACTTGCATGGACTGTGACACAAGTTGCGGGTCGACCCATTACTCGTGTGTCACAAACAACAAATTGTGCGTTTGGACGGTAGTCCATGCAATTTTTTGCTAATTAGGATAACTATTTAAGTAAATTTAGTCTGTAGCAAAGTTAAGACTTTGGCTAAGGTAGTCAAGCACATATGACCTAACGAACCTCAATGTTGAAACCATTGTTGACTAAGGTAGAATTAGTTGAGTTGTATTGTCTCGCCAAGGGTTTCAAGTTCTTGTTCAGAACAACCTTATCACTCACAATATCAACTGGCGACTGTGATTTACCATTAGAGCATGCTGAGAATGCCGGATTCAGGCTTCCCCACTTATCAGGGCCCGTGTCACCCGAATAACTGAATTGGGTCCCTACACTACTACCCTCTGTACAAAATATTATAAAGAATCTGATTAATCTGTTTCATGTAATTAAAAAAGCAGATGGTTGTTATGTGTTCTGAGCGAAACAGCTGCAAGAGAGAGAGAGAAGAAAATATGCACCTTCTGCTAGCATAGGAGAAGCATCGATAATCAGAAATGTGGTTGCAACTATGAAGAATATGGCAAAATGGGCAGGCATTGCTGTCGAAATTTGGGGCTCCTATGAACTTTGTCTGTTATGAAGCAAGTAGCAGTAGTAGTATTAGTTTGTCTTTCTAAGCTCGGTAATTGAAAGCTTGAAATCTTCAGATATATAATGAAGTAATGCCGAGTCCAGAGGTACATTGAATAACTAAATACTAAGCTCCACCTAGAAAGCATTAATAACAATTAATGTATACATTGATTACATATGTTGTATATATATAGACATATATAGTTGATGATACCGGGAACGAGCTGACACGCAGTCGACTTACATGGCATGTAATAGCTTAGTTAAGGGTAATTATGTAACTTGAGTCATAGAGCTCGTTTGATCACTATCCACGTTGATCCTGTAACCGATTGGATGCCCCTGACTGGTAACATTGACTGATAGCCGGATTGATTGGTCAGATGCCCGAGGATCTGGTTGAGTCGTCCAGGCTTGGTTCACAGGTCATGATACTGGTAAACTTCTATAAATGGGGATACCACCCATTGTACAAAAGCAAGCAACGCACAATAATAAAAACAACTTCTAACATATCTCTCTGTCTGATCGCAAACTTTACTCATCAATAGTTAAGGTGTAAATGTAGAACATAATAAAGCACAAAAACATTAGTATATTATATAGCTTGCAACAAGTACATGACATAGAAAAGGCAAGATTCAAATAATACTAATTGGATTCGTGTCTGGACTGCAACACGAACCATTGACAGGTCTAATTCACCTCTTCATATAGCTCAATCTGTCGCCCATTGAGTGGTTGCACGGATCTTGAGTTGTTCTTGTACGCCCAACCTAGTGGAGCTTTGAGGGCTTGAAGTTGTTCACTTGATATTGATCTCACCTGTTTTTTATCATCATGATGAAATATGTAACTGTACTAATTAGATTGTGTAAAATTTCTGAAACTACATATATAAGCGGTGTCCTAAGTGAAATGATGAATTTTCTTGACACCTTGCCGAGGATGTGCCAGGCTACCGTCTCGGTACATGAAGGAGTGGTGAGCGGACCAAAATATCTGTAATATTTGCGAGTATTTTTCTTGACTTGATGCATGCTAAATGCCCCGAGTGCAATTTGACCTTTGGCATGAACACCAAACTGTTCCTTAGCCAGTCGATACAATTTGTTCTGTATCTGTGACCATGATGTGCATTTTCGGTGTTGTCAGTTTAATCTAAGCAATCCATACCAGATTTTTAATCACTACTGCCAATCTACCACAACAACAATAGGTTTTTCACTTGGAAGTGAATTAGTAGTACACGATTGGCATAAGTTATGTTTTTGTGCAATACCAAGAACAAGATTTTCAAATCTTTTAATTAGAGCACCATGTCTTGCCAAGTGAATAACTCAATATTGAACTGTTTGCATTGTCCCTTATATCAGCTTAGCATAACCATGTAAGTTTCCCAAAAATACTAGTGTGGGATCCCAAAATCCCCACCAATTTCTGGTCTGCAGAGAAAACTAGGGAGTTAAATTATCCATCTTGGCTGAACAGGGGATTAAATACAAAATATATTCTGTACATGTATGTAACATATGCATACCTTAGTAATTAGTGGATCAGGATGTCCGAGATGATAAAGGATACTTACTACTGCAATGCTACCATCATCAGCGATGTGAACAAGATGAAATTCAGCGTTGTATCTGTGATGTTCAAGTGCATTTGTCAACTTTTTAGTAGGAACAGTTAGCAAACCAAAGAAGAAATAAAAGAAAGCCCTCGAACTATGAAAGGCTTGCAAGATGGTTTTTGAGTAGAAGATTGTGTTTTTCCATATGTCCTTGATTCTTCCAAAATTTGAAGTTTGGAAATTCCAGTGTGACGTGCCCACATTTTTCCGAACAAAGATTTTTTCCTAAATTTGTTTTTGTTAGTGCGCAGGCGTGTGAGAGAGAGCATACCGAACTCCATCAATTCTGTGTTCAGAAGGAGAATGCCAGTGCATTTGCTTGAATTTGTAAGTCTTTCCATCCGAAACCAATACTCCTGAATTTTCACCACATCGCAGCTACAAGAAAAGGACACAGACAGACACCACAAAGTATAAGCAAACTTTCAGACTTGAACAGAAATAACAATACTGGTAACTTTTTACTGGCAACCAATTTGTAGTTAATGTAAGAAAAAAGAACATATACTAACTCCAATGTTGAAGCCATTGTTGATTAAGGTAGCATTGATGGAGTTGTATTGTCTGGTCAAGGCTTTCAACTTCGTGTCCAGAACAATCTTTCCCTTTGCAATGTCAATTGGGGACTGTGATTTACCATTAGAGCACGCTGAGAATGTCGGGTTCAAGCTTCCCCACTTGGTAGGGCCATCGGCGCCCGTGTAACTGAATTGAACAGGCACAACAATATCCTCTGCATAGAATGTTTTAACACAAATTTGATTCATCTATTCACATGTATATTTCAAAACATTGAAAAAAAAAAAGTATGACTTATTAAAGATCATATGTACCAAAAAAAGTACGACTTATTAAAGATCAGATGTACCTCACCTTAATGCAGGAGAAGCATGGATGATCAGAAATGTAATTGCAAGCACGAAAAGGGTGAATTGTGCAGGCATTGTTGCAGGTGCCATATTCGAAACAAATGTTATCCTTCTTACTTGTACACAAACTTTATGCAGAGTCCATATATATGTAGACTGAAATTTATAACTGTTCTAGTGTAGTAGTATCATAATCCTCTCAATAATACTCATTAGTGGATGAATATAAATATTTGTTTGTCTTGTGGTAGCTTAATTTTATTATGTGTCTAATTTTATTTTATTTTTTGGTAGAAAAAAGTTTAGAAAGAAATAAGTTATTCTCTTTTTTCAAGGTTAGGAGAAGTCACTAACATATATTTTAGTGACTTACGGTGCCTCTTCAGGTACCCAAATAAGGAATTGAAAGTAACGAAAGTCAAATTTTAAATTATTTAAAAGTTTGATCGCATTGTTTACTATCTGAATCAACATGTGTGGCTTTACCTATAAAAGCATTCCAATATGGTGTGATGGCTTTATTCTATGTGCTCGCTTGCTTTCGGTGTGGTTCATGGTCCATGCTAATATCAACACCTACGAGCCTTTCGATGTGGTACTACATTCCATTCATTTGGCAAAAGAAATCAAAGAGTAGTAATATTATTTTGGGTGACAACTATTGTCATTTTCTGGGGAGGGAACTTCTTTTGTGGAGCTCTATATATAGTGCCATAACCTAACCTAACCTAACCACACCACTGTGAAGCACCTGCAAGTAATTTATAGATGTTCGAGGCTTGAAGGATAAGGTGGAGGCACAAAGAATTGAGCAATGATTTTTTTGACGAATCAGTGAAGTTGGAGAACAACGGTTCCTTTTTCTGTTAAAAACAAGGGAAAATCATTGAAATAGTCCCTCAACTTTTGCACTTTAGCCAAAATAGTCCCTCAACTTTTTTTGTAGCTAGAATGGTCTTCCAACTTTTATTTTTTAGCCAAGATAGTCCTTTCATTTGAAATTTATAAAAAAAATAAAAAAAAAATTTATTGTGACTACACCATAAAAGGACTTTTTTGGCTAAAAAAAAAAAGTTAAAGGACTATTCTGGCTAAAAAAAAAGTTAAGGGACTATTCTGGCTAAAGTGCAAAAGTTGAGGGACTATTTTGGCAATTTTCCCTAAAAACAATTCGTGAATCTTTTCACATGCTCTGTTGTTCTGAATCACACAACCACGAGTCCCACAGACTATACGAGTGAAAATAATAGACAAATTTCAAGAATTCTAAATTTATCTTTGATGCGGTTTGGCTTTTTTTTTTTTTTTTTTATACACCAGTGACTTTTTATATTTTATTACTTTCTATAAATGCACTGATTAAATAAAATACGGTAAATTATTACAAATCCCCACGTAGTATGGTCATTTGAACCCACAACCCTCGTGTATTTTAGAAATATACCTTAACAGCCATATAGTTTGGACTAAATGGTAAAGTGAATGAAAATCATCTAAATTAACGATGTTTGAAAAACACACGTTCTGAAGCAAGTGTTTAATAAAAAGTATAAATTACCTTAAACTCCATTGGATTCATAACCCTCATATATTTTTGTATATATACTCTAAACTCCAATGTAGTCTAGACTAAATAATAAAGCAGACATAAATTATCGAAACTAATCATATTTACTATACACGCTGCTATTACAAGTTGTTATCTGAAAACTCATTTTTCCTCCCAAAAAAATTAAAATTGTATACCCAACTTACACTTATTGTTATTTACATAAATTTATTCTCAAATTTGCTACACTTATCCATAATTTACAACCAAAAAATACAACTACAAAGATGCATAAGATATTTTCTCGTAATTTTTTCTTTTTTTGAATGCATTACTTTATAAATTTTTAATTATAATAATAAACTAATATCAATATTTTCTTCATTTTAATCATGCAAAGTAAAAGCTATAATTTCTAAAAATAAAGAGAAATGAATTATTTGAAAGTTTTGATATTAAATTACATATCGGATAAAAATATAATTTCCAAACCGTGAATTTGGATAGTTTTTTTCTATTTTATCATTGGTCCAGGCCACATGGAGACTTGGGGTATTTTTTTCAAAATATATAGGGATTATAAGTTTGATAGTAATACCACATGGAGGTTTATAGTAATTAAATCGTTAATTTGAATAATTTCCGTCCACTTTACCACTTAGTCTAGATCATATAAGAGTTTAAGGTATATTTTCAAAACATATAGTAGTTATGGGTTAAATGATCATACTATATAGCAGTTTACGTTAATTTAACCAATAAAATATAAGGGTATTTGCCCATGGCCATCAGAGTATGTAATATAGGTAGATACTTCAATGGGACTAGCAGAATTGAATGCGAGCACTTCTTGTTTTGCAATAAATAACTTGATTATGAGCTGCTGCTGCTCCTCCTCCTCCACTCCCACTTTGCAGAAGACACCATAACCACATACAGAATCTATTATTCGCACCACACAACATTCCAATTCCAATTCCAATACATACCCAAAAAAAAAAACAAATATTGTGGAGCAAATGCCATGATTGGAGTACCATTCTATTTAGTATGAAATATAGAAAACACAAACAAAATCAGTTAGTTAGTCCCTTGAAAATTATTTAATTCAAACTTGGAAGTAGAAACCCATGCAAAAACATAGCTAGGTCATACTATTCCCTTCCCTAGAAAATCAGAAATGGAGCAGCCAAATAATGAAAAGAATCAAGGTTCCACCACAAGAAGATAATTGGTAGTGCAGTATGCGTCATTCAAAATTATTTCATCGTGGTCAAAACTCTTCAAAGGTTTTTACCAATCAGCAAGAGACAACCCTAAAATTAGGAATTTATTTATAGCAGTTGACTACTGTATCAACATGGTGTTCCATTTACCTTAACAACAGAAGGAAGTGTAGTGCAAAACACCAGAAAGCCATAAATTATGTACTCTCAGCACTAGGTCTAGGCTAACATGACATGAACAGCGTAAACTAAACATTTTCTTGGCCAGCAGGATATGCAACCAGCATTCTGCCTGCCTAAAGTTTAGACAATGGCCTTTTAGAAAAGATGCGAATGGAGTAGTGCACCTCTAATGCTACATCATCTCTTTCAGTTTCTACAAAAGGTACTTCACCTTTTAGACAGATGAGTACAGTGGGTGGGGGATGGCCCTTTAAGAATCATCAGAAGATTGAAGAACATTCTATTGCTGCCTATACACTTCGATCTTCCACTTAAGATGGCTAGAATCAAAAGCTATCTAATGACATTAACTCTTTTATCATGAGCTGAGGGGGGGAGAAGGAGTGGGATTGAGATAGATTGTCCTAGCCACAGTTGAGGGGGTCTTATTAAATTGAAAAGAGGATACCCAATAGATTGCTGCAGACAATAACCTGGAAAAAGGATAGGAAAAGTCGCAACATCAACCAATACCAAAGCTTTATGCCAACCTTGCTCAAACCAAATTAGTTCGATGGCCTTCAGTTCCTAGGCCATGGAGAACCATATCATCCCTAAGACACTCATTGCATGATATGTTAGTCTGTAAAATAGGATTAAAGGAGTCACTCTGTGGTTGTAATTTGGATGAGAAATATTTGAAAAGAATAAAGTACCCAAAAAAAAAAAAGAAAAAGAAGCAATTAAAACACCAGAATTGAAAAGAGTTTTTGCTGTCCTTTTCTCTATAAGAAGGGGGATCTAATTTTGTCGTCACACTTCAAAACTGGGTGACATTCCAATAAAATCCAGCCAACCTCAGAGAGAGAGAGAGAACCATTTCTTTTCTTTTTTCAGAGGAGGGAGGTGGGGGAGTGGGGTCTCTTAGGTTCATTTGCAAGGACAATATCTTGCTGTACACATTTAGATATTCTCTTCATTGTCCAAGTCAGAGAAGCAAATGGCAATAATGATAAAGTACAAGCAGCATTCGATACTTAAAACCCACAAATTTGATAATCTCAAAGCACTGAAAAACCAGTTTCCACATATGCTAACAACATAATAGTGATATACAAAGGGCTAGTGAACCATCTTGAAGCCTTTACCTTTTATATTACAAACTATCGTAACTTTATCAGAGCCATCATATTTCATGAATATGGATCTATGCTATCTATTGTCTTCTTATGTTTACATCATAGACTAAAAAGAAAAAATTAATATGCTCATTATGCTCCAGAAAAATAGTAATATATACCCAAGATATATATACAGCATCAATAGACTGGACAAACCTCAAAGTAAGCAGAAGAATTGTGCTTAAGGCATTTATAGCCCTCAAACCATTTCAGGAACTTCAGCAACCGCAAATATTAGTTCCAGTGTTCGGATCTGCTAATACTGCAGTTCTCCCTAGGCATACAACAGCCATATAAGAAAAACTGAATAAAAATGCATTTCAGAATTTAAGGTATACAAAGAAGCATCAGAAAACAAAAACCTCAATTGAAGTTGTCTTTCTCTGCTTCTCAAAGAGAATAAGTTGCCTTCAGGTATTCCACAATTTCAGCACTCTCAAACATTTGCACCCCAGTATTTGGATCTTCAAGGTAAGGAACCTGCAAAATATGCAGCATCAGTAATCATGTTTCCGTACAATCTGATAGACTGGACTGAGTGAGCTATGTGTGCATGCATAAAATACTGAAACCTGAAAATGCCCTGCTTTCTCGAACAGTATCTGTCGTTTTGGGCTTCCACGGGCACAACTGCAACATAGAACTTGTATATGAAGCTCAGCAGGAATATATTCTATTTCAGAAAATCGATAAGGAACGCATCAAGTACTGAACTTCAAACGGAAACAAATACTTGACATTTGTATATTACTGCCTCAATATAATGAGCAAAACTTTCTTCAATGGTAATTGAAGATGCACCTTGTGCATCACAATTGGCTAACTTTGAGCTTTATGAATGCTGTATCTCAGTGGATATACATGCTATTCATCTACCCAAACAAAAGGGAATACATGAGAAGTACGCACAACAGGAGATCACGTGTATACTGCATTATTTGCAACACATTGGAAGGTTATCTACATAGCTCAACTAATTGGATGCAAGCAAAGAAAATCTGCAGTGTGTCAAGGCCCTCGATCATCCTCATGTCAAAACCATGCCTCATTTCTAAGTGAATTTTGTGATCAGCAAGTGAAGCTCTACAAAATGGTTGATATTTTATGGAGTCTCTTTTCTAGGGAAAATTTGGTTTTTATCCCTGGAAAAGAATGATGATAACTGCCATTTCAATCAAATAAAAAGACAAAGCTAACCATTCTTTGAGCACTTTTCACCTAAAGCACACATACACACACAAAGACTTCAAATTCAAAATTGTAGGATAATGGAAGTGTGTCAAACTAATAGCACAAACTACAGTGTCACTTGGAACATGCAAATACTTTTATTCATCATGAAAACCACATACGGATTTTACCTGCGAAGTATGTGAGGTAGCTCTAGCTCCACAAGTACTTCTCGTACAACTTTACAAAATGGAGAAGGCTGCCCAAAAAATTGATAAATTAATAAAACATGATATATTACAATTCCGCATGGCAAAAAGACTCAACTTCATAAATGTCCACTAAACTATATATTTGACTAATCCTCTCTAAAGCATCATATATCTTTGAAGTCAGCACAATCTCACCTCGTATGCCCATATTTCAAGAGGCTTGGGTGGCAATTTAGATGGAGTATAGGAAGAACCCTGCAAAAATTACAAGAGAAACCTCTAGCTGAGCATGAGACATTTCTTTTCTTCCCCTTAGTTTGTTAAGAAGGTGAATCCATCAGTTCAAAAGTCCAAAACTCTAAGTGGTACCAAATCTAGAAAGAGCAAAAACAAAATAACAAGGATGAAAGACCTTTTTTTAACATTTCGCAATGAAAGGCCTTTTTTAACATTTTGCAGTGTGTGCAAATGTGTATATGCCCCACACACACAAAAAAATAAATAAATAAATAAATAAAATAAAATGAAGAACAAGTTGCACATCATACCTTACCCATGCGACCAATCATGGCAAAACCTTCAGTTAGAGTCTGTAAAGAAACAGTCAGCATGCAACAGAAATTCATTTTATGTGCCGCCAAATAGTGTAACTAGGCTTAATAATTGCTTACTGTTAATAGACCAAGAGACAACATAAATGGGACAGTTCCATCACCTGCAACGAAAAATGCAAAAACCAACTGAGTCAATTTTGTAGAATACTTTTAAAGAGAATACAAACAAGAAAGAGTAAAAAGGATGACAAGCTAGAATGTAGGCTACATTATCATTTCTTGTAAAGATCCACACTCATTAGACAGTATATGGCAGCAACATAACAAAATCAAGTTTGAAAGCTATAAATCTCATTTATGGTTGGAAACTCTCTCCAACTTCTGAGAAAAAACATATGCAAAGAATTTAAGTGCTTTCAGAACAAAAGGAAACGTAACAGCATCATTATCTTTTATGAATGCAAATAAAATGTTAATGTAGTAACTTAAAAAGAAGAAGAAATTGACACTCAAATATGTTGTGATGACATACCATACTTCCCAACCAGGTACTTAATTATATCATCTGACTCATACATAGCGACTCCTGTATTTGGATCAACCTGCAGCATGGAATATTAACCTCCTAAGCAACTCAGCATTTAAATGTCAAAATCTCCTCATTAAGAACTAAAGAACACAGGAAATATGAAAAAGGCTCATGGATGTTTCAAGCAGAACATGACCACTAAGCACCACAACTAACAAACTTTTGTACATATGTTGCACTTTCAAACAAAGCAAAAACTTCCTATCCTCAGAAGTCCTTGGGGATAAAGAACAGATACATGCATAAGAAGACATCTAAATGAGTAAATAATTGAGGCATAAATAACGTCAAAAACTTTAACAATGGAAAAATGATTACCAAGTTTTATTGCAAAGAATTAGATATGATAGCTTAAATAAACAAAGCAAGTATTATCAAAGTTAGTATGACACTATTTTCGGAGGTTGATATCCTCTTCACTATTTATTGGATCAAGACAAAGAAAATCAGAAAGGGAAAAAATATCTACCATGTAGGGGAATTGTCGCTTTCCACCCATCTCAACTACCTTGGGACGAAAATTTGGACCATTTTTTGGACAGGGATAGTATAGTACGTCAAGATCCAGAATTGCAACAATTTCACGTACCTGTCATATGTTTAAAAGCATAAACTAAAATGTCTGGAGAAACAAACGCCAAAATGACATGTAAAATACCAAATGGAGTTGCTTATATGCCACAGTATGGTTGTTCAAGGTCTTGAATAAAAAGCAGATTATATACTAAAGTATCATTAGGTTAAGATGCCTGATAATAGAAACACTACCTATATTTTGAAAATTATATTTGTGGCAGCAGATCTAAAACTGAAAAATAAAACAGCACTAGGATCAGGGAAATGCCACTAAATACAGATATAAGAAATGTAACGATCCACATTACCTTAGAAGATGCCTAGTTCAAGGAGAACAAATGATTCACATAATGTTACAAGATGCATAGTTCAAAGAGAACAATTTTTTTCTTTATCTTCTTCTTTGGAAGCAGAAAAATTTTCAGTCAGCCAAGTTCCATATTGTAAAAATACTCTTCGCTGAACAATAAAAAATAAATAAATCACAATACATAGATGCAGTTACCTTCCGACAAAAAGGGCAGCTGGAAGAAATCTCCAATGCAGTCCATTGTCACGCACATTTGGATAGAGCAAAAAATGCATTATAGTCTCAAAATATTCAATTATAGAACAGTTCAAAAACAATAGGAGTAAATTATCTTCACTACTCAACAATTGCATGCCTACAACCATAAAATATTCAAAAAAAGGGGCTGTGTGTTCATTAGTGAATGCATATATATGTATGCCTTTGAAATTAAAGTACCTTTCAAATTCGTAGATCTCAATAGGCTTCTCAGGGCGAGGGCCTAACTTTGAAGTCTCTTTCACCTTGAAACCTATTTAGACACAGTTCAAGAAAGTGCTAATCATGCCACACTTTTGTTTCTTGACATCACGGGCACAAAAGTAGAAGAGAAAGGAATCCCTTTACTTATTTTCTAATAGCTGAATTCTAGAAAAAACTTGCACAAAAATTTAAGCAAGATGGCATCCCAAAAACCAACCAAAGAATTTGGTAAAAAAATACCAGCGATGTCAAGAGCATATTGATCAGAAGAAATCTCATTCTTTGGCACAAAAGATGCTGAATAACTGTCATTAAACATGAACAAAACAAATAAAGAAACCTCAATAATTGCAAAAACACATTAAAGAACAAGAAAAAAAAAAGAAGGGAAATTGAAGTAGTATTACCCAGAAACAAAAGCACCAGTACCAAGGCGAAAAATCAAAGGCAAGGGAACCTGCTAATATGTCCAAAAACTTATCGGATCTCACTGAAAAGGGTTTGGGTTGGGGAGGTTTGAAATTGGGTGGCGGCGAAAATGAAAGCCCTGAAGAACTTACGGGGGGTTCTTCTTTTGTGCTGACTGATGGAGTGGAAGATTGAGCCGATAATTTTAGATAAGAAGCTCTCCGGTTTCTGTTTGATGCTTTGTGGGCTAATGGAATTGGCCGGAAAGTTGGAGTAACGGTGGAGTTGAGAACGCCGGCCATTATTTTAAGGCGTAAGAATCTGGAGCTGGGATAGTGAATTTGGTGGTGTTAAAGGCGGGGGGGCTGTGACTCCTTCTGAATCTTGTGTGTGGCCAAGACGAAGTCGAACAGGTAAGAAGGTTTTAGTATGCATTCCACGCCTTCTAAGGATGGTGGAATCTCGTAAAGGTGGATTGGGCCTTGCGCACCAAGAGTTTAAAATGAATTCTGTGGATTGGGCTGGGCTATTACAGTGGCTACATTAGATAATGGCAGCAACCACGTCCAACTTCTCAAATGGGGGTTTTTGGGTTTTTCCAAACAAAGTTTAAGTGGATCTAAAATAAATTTAGCTTCCATAACCAAGAAATGAAAAATCATTTACAATATCACAAATTTAAAATTATTTTTTAAAATCAATTTACGTAAAAAATTATATTTAATCACTTCGTTCTTTCACAGATTGTATGACACATAGTAAAATATTGTGCCAATGAAAGGGAGGTCTAACTTGTAAAAGGTTCTAAATTTAATTTCTGTTAGTGGTATACCTAGAATCTGGAAAGAGAAGTGTTTTGTAAAAAATTGTCAAGTTTTATTACAGCTCCTTGGAAAAAAAAGGGGGGGAAGGGGTCTTAAGAAACTCACCTTATCTTCTTTCCTAAAAAATAAATATACGTAGTATTAATTTGTGCGTTAATAAGTGCGATTGTTGTTAGGTTAAAATACTAGTATTCGTTTTGGTTGGAATGTCCTTCGTCAATCTACATCTCATTATGGTAGAGGGAAATCTTCGTTAGCATGTCATAGCGGAACGATTGTGTTTTTAAACGGAACATAATGGTTTCAAGGTTCTCTCAATGTCTATTTTTCTCTTAAGGATTTACTTTTTCTTTTTTTATCTTTTTTTTTTTGAGGAATTTTTTAAGAATTAATAAAATAAGAGCCTGCATATATCAAGAAAGTTCAGCAAGATTTTTACATGAAACATTTTATACTTGAATAAGGCCTAATTATTGTCAAGAATAATGCTTAATTAATTAACTCTGGACCTCTGGTTAATCTTAATCATTTGATCTTATGGCTTCTATTTTGTTTTTCCTCTCGGGTTTGGGAATGCAATTAACAATTGCTACATGTGCTTGGATACCACTGAACCAGTAACCTCTTATTATTGCATTCTGCTAACTTATTAATTGACCAAATTGATTCCAGTAGTGTGCAACTAATGTTGGCAAAGCATAAATTAAGCATCAAGAGTAGAAGATATTTGACATAAATGAAACGACATTACTTACCAGGACAAAACAAAGATTATGCCTGTTGAAAAGCATCTTAACTGTATTAAGATTTGGGTATAAAGATTGTGTGGGAGAACCCATTTTTTGTGGCCTTGAGTGGGAAAGAATATAACAAAATTCTTGACTTGAGAATAAGACCCATTGGCTTTAGTCTGAGTTATGATTCCCAAATTCCATTCCTTAGAATCTCAACTTTTGCAGCCACCCCCCTCCCTATTTTTCCACAAGGAATAGCATTCCGTGGTCATTTCTATCCCTTTTATACATACTAACATTTTTAGGCCAATGTTATCACGTGTGGTCAATAGACCACAATCCGGTAAAATCGTTGTCAAGTTTTTCTCTAAATGATTGACTAACTCACAAAAATTATTCTCAAATCCTATACTGTGTATTCCTTTCCTGAGAGCTTCATCTCATTCTTTTGTAGTAAACATATTATTAACATTGACAGCCCAAAAAAGTTGAGGCAAAGTACATCAAGAAAAAGAACAATTCATTCTATACCCTACCCAGCCAACCCCACCCCACCCCCACAACCCAAAAACAAAAAAAAAATGTTCCTCTTCTCTTCTTCTAAAGTGGAGAATATATTATTATTCATCATATATGAAGCGAAAACAACAATTGATGAAGAAGTTGGGTTGCATGGTAAAAAAGCTAATAAAATGTTCTCCAGACCGTACACACAACAGCACACCACACAAACACGCACTAAACGGAGACATGGCTTTATGGCCACATCAAGGAAAGGCAACCTAACCGAGTACTTTACATGTACATTACTGGAAAGATGATTGGGTCCTGCACAAGGACATGATAACATGATATGAAAGTTATATACATTTTTATTCTATTTATAGTTGGTTAATTCCGCAGAATACATTCATCTAATGGTTTGTTTCCTTTTTACATAACTGATTAAAAGAATGTGATGTGTCTCAAAAGTACAAAAAAGGGCAGGCAAGCAACTTATCCCTTATTCACAAATCAGTTTTGGCAGATGTACAACCATCATAAGTATGCACAGCCAACCAACATTACAAACTGTTACTCACAGTTGAATGATGTGTAGGATGAATAGAAAGGTACTGTGAGGGAGCAATTATCCCGACCAATAAAAAAGACACGAAAAGAAACCCATTGTGGAAACCAGAATTCAGAAAGAAAGGCATGACTAAATGATTAAAGAGTAATTCTTTCTACTTGCTACACTACATCTCTAGCATCCATCTAATCTTAGCTTTAAACCATGTTTTGCAAGCTATATATATGCCACTTTTCATCTTGACAAATGTCAAACTAATTCATAAAATCAACTCACTGGATGTTCTTTTTGGCATGCAAAAATTCTGGTTAAACACATATAACAAGTGAATTGGTATATTTGTTTCTTGGTGTCTTGAATAGAATGACTGAAACATCAACCAGTAAATTTTCAGATTTGGTTTAGCTATCCTATTCTCTCCACACAGCAGACAAAGCAATAACCTTTGAAGTTAATCAGCATCACTTAAATCTAGACGGGTAATGTAATGTATTGATTTTTTATGATAGAGCACTATTTAGGTTAATCAGTAGCTTTTTACCTGTATGGCATGAAGTATGAAGGGCAACGAATCGTTTCCCATCTGCCATTCATTCCTATCCACATGCCAGCAAACTATTGAGGAATTTTGCTTTTCATACTTTACCTAAAGGCTTCTATAGATTCTCCCAAACTGAATAAAATATCCTAGCATATCAGAATCATTTCATCTTTCCCTAAAAGTTCAATTGGAATTTGGAACTGATGTGAAGATATTATTAGACGGAAGCATCAAATTATAAATAAAAACTTAGCTAACCAAAAAGGATAATAAACTTCTAGTGATCTCAAAATGTTTGTTTGAGGCACCACCAATTACATTCTTTAATATGCATCCACATAGAAGTATTTTCTGCAGTCTGATCACCAGGTTTAGTTGTCAATATTGTAGAATTAGGCATAAGTTGGCATATTTCAAATCCTTTCAGATGCTGTACTACGCAAACTTATTCTGCACTATGCCTTGTTTCATTTACTTATATATTTTCATGGATAAGCAACTGATCATTGTCTTATTTATGTCATACATGTTCTGTATCATGATTTAGAAAATCTATCTATACAAGACAGCATGAATTTTGATTCAATCATACAATGAATTTAGCACGTAACAATCAAAATCAAAACTGGTCTCCAAGAACATTCTTTTCCATGAAGTCAAGAGAAACAGAAACAAAGTGTAATGCATCAGCTGTTCCCTATAAATTTCTGCAAGTATACATGCATGTTTATAAATTGTACTCAAACATGTGGCCATGAGCAACATCAACTGATATCTTAGTTGCCTACATAGCAGTTAAGATTTCCTCTGTTTGCCAATGCAAGTGCATGTAAATCAATGAAAAATGTCCAATCATACGCAAGTTTATATAAATAAATACTACATAAAGTATCCAATTATATGCTACAAGCTGACACATATTAACCCATAGGCATTTCAAAAAATTCCACAAGCACAAAAGAGTGCTAAAGTTATCTTGTAATGTGTGAGAAGGATATAAAGATTCATGCTGGAGTATCTGCAAAGCCAATAAACTTAAGTCAAGGGCAAGTAATTGATCACCTATTGGCTGTGACTTGTTAAGTTTTCCATCAAATGCAGTATAAAAGCAAGTATAATACTTTATTTTCCTTCTCAAGGGTGGCCCAATGGCTTGGGGGCAGCAGTCATATACCATTTGAAGAGTGGAAAAAGTTTCACCAGGCCCTTCTCTCTATTTTAGCTGCGTAGGCTGAATAAGTACCAAACTTACTGAAGGAGACAAAATGGAATGTGTTCCTTATTCCATTCCTGGCCTTCAAACAAAGTGAAAGGGGAGAATCTCTCCACCATTTTCCTATCTTATTCTACTACTCAAATTCAATATCTATAGACAGATAGAGAAAAAATAACACTAAATATACAGGAAGTCTAAGAACTCACACTGTTAACCAAGAAACACTGCATACATATATTTCCTGTGGATGAGGACTGCAATTGGCAAGTGTCAGAATCTCTTGTGCATAACCATTGCAGAGGCCCCTGCCAGACCATATCAACTGGGAAACAATCTGCAGTATGATGCAGAAAAAAACACATTTAGTTGTATTATTGAAAAAAATTATGGAGGAATGCAAAGGCGGTGATTTAAATATAAGAAAACAACATTTCAGACACGAGAAATTTAATTAAACAAGTCTGAGCACTTTAGCAAGACAATCTCATTACAACCAGCCACTAAGATCTTCTGGAGCATTGCACCTCAACTAATTGAGCGCATCATAGCCATGCAAACTAACTGGAATTAGACAAAGAGGAATCTAGTTTATACCAATTCTGTTCTCAAACACTCCTGAGGAGAGGCATCTCTTAACCATTTCCTTTCCTTTTTTCTTTTATGTATCTAATGCAAAGTTTTAGATGCTTCAGTCAACAGAATCTTCCATGAGAAAAGAGAAGATGGTTTGTGTTGAAGCTTTCAGAACATCATAGATAGTGGATTCCTTCAGTCAACATCAAAAAAAAAATCCACTATTAGTTATGAGAATAAGGTTCCCAAACTTTGCCTGAAGGAATATGAATGTACAGGAAAAAACTAGCCTGGTGGATCTATTCTTGTACCTATTGTAAGGTGTCAAGAGTTTTGCCGAGTTATGGAACACAGGAATATTAAATGGCAGTGTTGGTGTCTGAGAAGAGAAGGAGAAGTTGCAGTAGGGGACCCACAAGTACAGAGAAATTGTAAGGACAAGATCTCTTTTCAGTCACTTGAGAGATTGGATAGGGTCCAACATTTAGATGGCCCTGCCAAAGATTCTATGCCTCGCTTGGACCCCCATCCCCACTCCACCCCTCTCATTCCTCATTTGCTTATAAGGAGATCTCTAACGCATTCTTGGTTTGTGAGAAATGGTCAAAGAAAAAAACAGATAGATAAAAGCTGTGGTAGACAGCTTCACTTGCCAAATCTCTGAGGGGCCAAGTTTCCTTTGTGCTGTATAGGAAGGATCATAGTTTCTACTTCAAGTGTCGGAGCAGATTAGGCCAAGCAACATATAGAAAATTTCAGGTAAACTTACAAGTATTCATAGAAAGAGATCACATCCTTTATACACATAACATGAATCTAATGGTGAATTGCCATATTAAAGACGAGGAGATGTATCATCACCACCACCAAGCAAAGGGCATCCACCCATCCTCAAGAATGTCCATTCCTCCTGAAAGGCACCTGTTCCTGCAAGGTGGGAATGGCCCTGGAGATTCAGGACTTGTTCTTTCAACTGATGCCAAGCCAAGACTAAAGTGGACCCCAGACCTTCATGAGCGATTCATAGAAGCGGTTAATCAACTTGGTGGAGCAGACAGTAAGACCATGCAACATTTAAAGTTCAAGAAGCCCAAAAGCATATCATTTTTAACCAACTAATTTTGGTGTCACTTTATTCATTGCAGAAGCAACTCCGAAATCAGTCTGTTTTGAAACTTATGGGAATTCAAGGGCTAACTTTATATCATCTAAAGAGCCATCTTCAGGTAATGGAATGATCACAGTGTTGTGAGTTAATACTACCTAACAAATTAGACATCCTGTTACAGCCGCCCTTCAGATTTTACCTATTTTTTACTAAATTAATGTTTTCAAGTACTAGACCAATCACCAATTACATTTAAGTACATAGACTTAGAGGGAAACCAATCAAAATGTGTGCAGCAGGCAAAGAACATCAATGAAACATAAAGCAGATACCTTATTTCAATTTTCCATATAATACCTTCACCTTCAATACGTGAAAAACTTCAGCAGTAACTGAGCCTTAGTAGTCATGTTGTCCATTTCGTCTTCTATCCCATTTCGTTATCATAACATATGAGGGTGCATTGGTTTTAGCCAGATGATTTTCTACTTTCATGGGGGGGAAATCTCAACTAGTCTAATTTCGAATGTGTGCTGTTGCAGAAATATAGACTTAGCAAGACTGATCTCCACGGGCAAGCTAACATTGGAAGCAATAAAGCTGGTAAGCTGCTAAAAATTCTCGAGAAAACGTTTTAGTATGGAACCCCTTGATGAGAGCAAATGGTAATTTGCTATTGAAACGCTTGCAGCAGCAGGTGAAAGGATACCTGAGGCAAATGCAACAAATATGAATAACCCAAGCATTATACAGCAGACAAACAAGTAAGAAGAACACGTGCAATGTTCTTTTAGTTCCTGAAGAATAATTCTTCTATTCTGGTATCCTGACTATTATACCATAACTACAGAAACTTACATATAGGCGAAGCAATACAGATGCAAATTGAAGTGCAAAGACGGCTACATGAACAACTTGAGGTAAAATTACAAAAGTCTAATTACTTTTTCATTTCAAGCAATAAGGCTCAAATATGAAACCCAGAAAAAAGAAATGATGATTTCTTTTCCCGTAGTTTGAAGTACGAGGATTAAGAATTATTTTGGCAACATTTTTTTAAGTATGTTGTCCCGAGCTCTCTGAACTGATATAGGTTCAACGACACTTACAGCTTAGGATAGAGGCTCAAGGAAAATATTTACAGGCAGTGCTCGAGAAAGCACAGGAAACACTTGGAAGACAGAACACGGGATCAATGGGTTTAGAGGCTGCCAAGGTTCAATTATCTGAACTTGTCACCAAAGTCTCAAACCAGTGTCTGAACTCAGAATTTTCGTCTATGAAAGAACTGCCCGGATTGCACCCACAGCAAACTCAAACGCCCCAACCAACAGATTGTTCATTGGACAGCTGCTTGACCTCGTGTGAAGGTTCCCAGCGCGATCAAGAAATGCACAATAATCAAATAATGATGAGACCTCTAAATTTTAGAACATTGAATGAGACGGGTGGCCTACAGCATGCTGAGCATAGATGGTGTGAAGGCCTAAAAGACAAGAGAAAGTTTCTTTCAACAATGCATGAAGAAGCAGAAAATGCATTTGTAGATGAAAAAAATGGAGGGATTTTGTCGATGATTTTAGCATTGGACTTGAAGTTGAAGGAGGAAGATGGAATAGCAACCAAAACACCTATTTAGCTAAAAAAGTTAAAGAAACAGGAAATGGCCTCAAATTCTTCGATCAGCCATCCAGTAGAAATGGTTCGATTTCAAAAGAGAAGCAGAGGTCTTCAGAAGAGTATAATAAACTGCCATTTTTTGCACCTAAATTGGATCTAAATACTGATGACAGCATTGATGCAGCTTCAAGGTGCAAGCAATTTGACTTAAATGGTTTCAGCTGGGGTTGAGACTTGAGAAACGTAATGAAATCATTTGGAAGCGGTCTATCGTATTCTATATATATTCTGATTTTGATTATAGCAGAGATGAACAACTGCATTTGATTATTATCGGATGTATGCATTTTAATAATAAACCAAAAGCTTCATTGCCAAGAAAATTGCTAGCAAAATCAGTTCAGTCTCCAGACTCCAGTCCACGCGTGACTTGCTTGATATTTTAATCAAAGAGTTAATTAGATAGTCTACTTGTGCAATAATATCATTTAAAATTTTAAAAAAATAATTACTTTTTTTTAGACGATAACCATCTAACATATTTTTATTTATCTAAATTTAAAGAAAAAGAGAAACCAAACTAGACAAAGAACCTAACCTTTATTCTAAAAATGCTACATAATTTGAACTCTCAATCTCACACTTAATTAAAGTGCTTGGTGACCAACCACATAATGTGAGTTGATTTTAAAAAAATAATTAAGGTGATATGTATTTATGATAGATGATTTACAGTTTTACACTATCGATGGAAAAAGATTATTAATCAAATTATAATTAATTAATTCTATTCGCAGATCTAATATGTGTGTAAAATTATATCGAAATTTTTAAAAAAATGACCAAAACTAAAATAACTATAATTAGAGATGAATTGAAGAAAGTTATTTGGGAGTAGAAAATTTCAAAAATTACACCAAAATTAAAAATTATACAAAAAATGTTCTTGCATTATTAAAGTAATAACAGTTATATCTCCAAAAAAAAAAAAAAAAAGGTCTTTATAATGAATGACAGTTAAACGGCGCATCGATTATAAGAGATTCAAAATAAATGAACTGAAAGGGAGAAATGTTACCTATCTATCACCGGAGCAGAATATCTCATATCTGTTCTCGCGCCAATTCGACGTTTGTTCGATTTGTTGTCCGTGATCGGTGACGACGTCGTTCATCTAAAATTACAGTATGGGTTTTGATTTTTGAACCAGTCTCTTGTAGAGCCTAGCACCGGTTTAAGAGATTAAAAAGTGACTTTTGGGCTAGGGCCAATGATTCATTTATTTGGTTTATTTAAAAAACGAAGCCTAACTAATTATCACAACGTCCCTCCTCCTCAAACTAGAAGCCCATGCTCTGAAGAACACGGATGGCTGGGCTGATCCAAGGACAAGGAGCCCTGATTAAAACCCGTGTGTTAGCCCCTTGGCATGATTTCATTCATAGCCGTTTTGTGACACCGTGCGAGATGGATAGTCCAAAACAAAAAAGTAAAATTATTCTATTAGTCCCTCATATTACCTATTTGTATTTATTTAGTTCTTTATTTTTAAAATGATGATTTTTAGTTCTTTACATTACCCATTTATATTTATTTAGTTCCTCATTTTTTAAATTATGATTTTTAATCCCTTACAAATATAAAATGTCGAATCTCGATGCCTAGACTAAATCCCGAGCAATTTTTTACCTGAATTAGTCATATGTTGTTCACGTGACATATTTTTTTGAATAAAATTTGGGAACTAGTTTTTTCTTTCCAACACAAAGTTCGAGCATCGGATTGAGTCATAAATTTTGGAAAAAAAAAAAAGAAATACCACAAGTCAATTGTTGAAATGATCTTAAATATAAATAAATTGCTAATCAATCACTTATTTCATATCCTTCGCACTCATAGAACATTCTATTCAAATGAATTTATTCTTGAAAAATATGTCATGTAAACAACACATGATAAATTTAAGCAAAAAAGTGCTCGAGAGTTGATTAAGGGGCTAAAATTCTACATTTTATATATGTGTGGGACATGACAAATTTATGCCGAAATGCTCGGGATTTGATTCAGGTATCAAAATTCAACGTTTTATATTTGTCAGAGACTAAAAATCATCATTTTAAAAGTAAATGACTAAATAAATATAAATGTATAATGTGAGGGACTTAAAATTATCATTTTAAAAGTGAGTGACTTAAAATAAATATGAATGCGTAATATGAGGGACTAATATGATATTTTTCCCTTTTCCTTTTATTTTTGGTAGAATTTTTCCTAAGGAAAAATAACTTTATTAGTCTCTCACATTTTACTTTTGTATTTTTTTAGTCCTTCACATTTAAAATAATGTATTTTAATCTCTCATAAATTCAAAATGTATAATTTGGTCCCTTCATACAATTATTAGCATATTTTGGCCTGAAAACACGTATATGTGTATCGAATGTTACATTTTTCATGAACAAAATTAGCAACATACAAATTTTAAATATCAATGCAACACTATCTAAAATTTCCATCACCACCACAACAAAATTCTCACATACCATCACCACCCCTATTCCTCTCCCTTGCGGCTTTTCCTCAGCCAACTCTACTCCAACAGTTTCAATTCTTTTTTCTTTGGGACAATTTATTATTTAATATTATGTATTGTCAATTTTGCATTTGAATATGTTAAATTTTATACACATATGAATATTTCAAACCAAAATATACTTGTAATTGGGTCGAAGGACCAAAATGGTGCATTTTGAATTTATGAATGACTAAAATGTATCATTTTAAATGTTAGGGACTAAAAAAGTACAAATGTAAAATATAAGGTACTATTAAGGTCATTTTCCTATTCCTAATCTAAATTAATAATTTCTTCTCCTTTGAATAGTACTTTCTTTCAAACTCACTTTAGATGAATTGACCATCAAATATTTTGTTTGGGTGTAAAGTCAGAAATTTGAATCCCAATATTACATTCTTCCCGACAGAGGTTAAGTTTATTAATCCTTGGTCATATGGCGTCTTCCCTTTTCATTAATAGTAAATATAATTAGATAATTTAGATTAGACTGTTATCGTTGAAAAAAAAAACAAAATAGTGTCTTTCGTCTACCGCCCCAGTAACATAGGTAGAATAGTATAGTAATAATTCAAAGTTCTGCTAACCCAAATTTGACTTGGGTCATTGTCCCAAATAAACTGTTTATTCTTCATTAGTTATTTTCTTGTTCAAATTTCTGTAGCTTCGGCATTTTGGAAGAATGAGATTATGCCTTCTAGTTATAGCTTTATAGGTGTTGGTATTGAGCTACGTTTTCCCTTGTTTTTAGTTTTTAACATACTGACGTAGTACTTCAGAAACTAATCCAAGAAAACTTAAGCAACCAAATCACAAGTACATACAAAAATCAATGGTTTCATAAATTTATTTTAGCCAGTCAAGGCAAATATAAATGACTATAAGTTCATGACAGTTGAGAATTACAGTAAGATTTACTTGGATAATAAACTAAATATAATTCAAATGATAAGATTATATTTTACTAATAATTTAGATCAGTAAGATTTACTTGACAATAACGGCCAAAAGTCCTCGTCGAAGAAAAATAAGCAAGCCAAATGCTTGGAGCTCAACAAGGCGGTGGCCGTCCAATATTGTATCCACAAACATCGTTCTACTTGAACATTGTGGTCCAACACTCCAATCTGAATCTTGAAGCCACATCTTTAACCAAAAGCAGAAAGATTTGCCGGGGAAAAATAATAACTTTTTTAAGGGTGGGTGGCAAATTAAATTATGAGTCGAAGGAGTGAGGAATAGGAATGTAAGTTTTATCAATTTACCCGCTCATGATGTGAAAGGATCAGTTGGTTTTCCATTCTGAGTTCTTAAAATGACAGCAAATTCCCTGTACTTGGACAACAGAAATCATGATCGAGACAAAAAGAATGTTGGTAATGCAACTTCTTTGGAAAGTGACGCACTTTTTCATCTCCCTCTCGTCTGAGGAGCTAATGAAAAGTGATATCTCTGCCTGGTTCCTGTCTCTTATACACATCTAGATGTGTATAAGAGACAGGTTTAGATTTCTTTTTGGGTAGACAAGATATTTGGGATTTATATCGTTAACTTCTTTTGTTTTAGTTTAACCCGCTAAAGTCACAGCACTAGCCAAATTTTAAATTCCTTAATCAGGGATCTTATTTCTGTGAGATTGGATCCTTAGAAGATTGTGATATGTAAGTTAAGAAATTTTTATATAAATTAGATTTATGATATAGTATTATAAATTTTTTGATTCATATTAAAATAAAAAATTTATGATATGATACTATACATCGAATCTATATAAAAAAATTTCTATTCAACCCCACTTTGAAGCAATTGATGTAGTAAAATATTAAAAGCAAATCGCACTTGATTCTAGACTGCCTCAAAAATCATTTTTAAATTGAAACTTTGACGATTAAATTCCAGCAGCAAATCATCAATTTGTAAGTGCTTATGGACAATAATTATTTAATGCCGCCCCAATTCCAGAAGTTTACACAAGTTGAGATGAATTTAACAGTGAAATTTTATATGCTTCTTAACAGTGAAATTTCATTGTTTCTTAGCTTTTAGTAGTATTTATTTATTTGCTTTTGCTCTAGATAATGAAGATCAAAACTCGTAAACAAACTTATGGTGGAAAGCCTCTTTACCACAAGAAAGTAGACTCTCATTTTTTTTTTGAATTTGGCAGTAGACTCTCATTTTTCTTTATTTAATTTCATTTCGCCTACAGAAATCCAACTCAATTCCCCTGCCCTCATGGAAGGGAAAAATCTGAAAAAACAAGAGTGGAAAAGCACAAATTAGTATCTTCTTCGTCCATCCGTTCGTAAGAATGCCCCACAAAACTAATTTTATAATCAACCAAAACCCTATTTATCAGGCATGCGTATCCGCGCATGGATAACATCACTTAGCACTGAACCTATGGCCTTGTCTCTTTGAGTGGGCACTCGTGCCAATAAATAGTCATTAATTTTCCTTATTGGACAAATATGAAACTTTTTCTTGATTAATAATTAACAACCCTCCCAGTTTCCACTAACTTCTTCCATATAGAGCTTTTCGGCTGGGAAAAAAAAAACTGACGAGCTCTGCCAAAAATAGATAGAGTGTAGAATTCAAATTGTTCACTAGGTATTAAAAGTATATGTATCACAATGCTTTGTGGACTTTACTGCTGATGAAAGAAACGGAACAAATAGTCAATGTTGCTCAAATGGAGTCGACCAAAATACCATTAACTACATAGTTCAATGTAGTCAACCACTAAGGGTTCCTTATTCTTTATTCTTCAGTGGTCCTACTCAATCTTAACTAATCTTTCCCAGTAAAACACGCTGGTGGCTGCCTATGATCGGCTAACAAAACACAAGCAAGGTCGTGTCTCTAATACGTATTACCGTTGTACAACTAATGACCAAGCCAATGAAGATTTCAGAAGCAGATTAACAAGGGTAATTAGTATCGGTAATTTATTATTAAGTCTCTCCTAAGTAACGATTAATTGGATGAAGGAATATGACCACAAAGGGGAGTAAATTATGAAAATATACCCAAACGATTTTATCTATGAAAATCACAAGTTTTACACAACAATGTATCAAGCATGGATTATTCCAATAAATCAAGTCTAGTTCTGAATTTGTAGTTACTATATGTATATCATTGGGTCGTCCCTAAGTTGAGGGCAGTCCAACTTAAACAACCCCGAGTAATTAACCAGTAAGCTTTCTAAAATGGCTCGCAAGGGTCATCATTACCACCAATAAAGAACTCATGACTCTAGAGTCGTGATCCATTAGTTGCACACATGAGAAAATCAACTAAGTGGGATCTCAAGTGCCAAAAGGGTTATCTGTAATATTCAGGAACTCCAAGGGCATACTTATGGCATTTCTCTTATAAATGCTACAACCAACCAAATATGCTCCCAATAACTTATTCAACAGCCAAACTTCACTAAGTAAAAATTAGGTGCCTAGACATCTTTGTTGAGTTATATTTTTTAGCAGAGCTATGAGAAATTGCTTAGCTCTGAAGAAGAAGGTTATCAAGATCATAAAAACTGATGGAGAAATACTTGAATACAAACCTCCAATGAAAGTCCATCATGTGCTATCAAAATTTGGTGGCCATGCAATTTGTGATGCACTTCCAGTAGTCCAGCATCTACATCCAGATGCTGATATGCTTGGTGGTCGTGAATACTACCTTTTGCCTCCGTTAGCAGGTCCTCCACAAAATACAAAGAAGGCAGTCAAGATTTCAAGTACAGTTACAGCTATGGGGCAAGAAAGTGGAGTTTTGAGGATAAAGCTCGTAATCAGCAAGCAAGAGTTGCTGGCAATGTTACAGAAAGGTGGAGTTACGGTCGATAACATGGTATCTAAGCCTCAGACCAATGCACAAATGAATGATACTGATAGTAGGAAAAGCTCTGCAGGATGGATGCCAGTACTGGAAAGCATACCAGAAGGAAACTAACAGGTTACAGCCTTCATGATTTGTCTTTCATGTTAAAGAAAGGATAATAGTTGACACAAAAAGGAGCACTCTGTGTGACAAAATAGATTCCAACTCACTCCTTTATCTTAAAGGTCCAAACTATATGTAGTTTACCAAAGACATGTTAGCTATCTGAAACATGCAGCATAAAGGAAGCTATAATAGAGAACATTGGCTGATACTACAGTAGGAACTTCATTTCTACAGAAAAGAACCATATAACAGTACATTAGGTTTCAACTCTTTATTAACCATGTCACATAAGCGATATTCAAAGAAAAGAAAACTGCCATTCATTTATCTCCATCTCATTCAGAAAATTAAACCGCAGTAAATTGCAAAAGAAGACTAAATGGACTTCATATGTACTTAATCAAAGCTGCTCCATTTTACAGAGGAACATTTTTTTAGCAAATGGGACTGTAAATCCCATGGCAGGAACATAAATTCCTTCAATATAAAGAGGCTATATTTACGACAAATATCATGGCTAAAGCTGTATTTCTCCTGCATCACCAATCAGAGATAGTGCAGGGTTGAAACTTATGGGTATAGCAGTGAAGCAAATTTAGGCAGTGAAACACAACAACAAATAAGGAATGATATATTAAGACACAAAAAGAGCAGGATTTGCTGAATAAATGGTACACAATGAAATAAGCCCGTGAGCAAAATAATAGGTCACTTCCCATGCAATAAAGGTGGTAATACAGAAAGTTGACCAATACATTACTTGTTCCTTTTCTTGTAGTGCCAAAAGCACTTTCTCAAGCATACATGTAAAAATAATCAGTCTACACACCTGCTATATTATTGATGTATGCATCTACATACACTGACGGACATACATACATACAAGTGTGTTTGCTATCATTCAAATGAAGTGACATAATATTGCTGACACTATTCTGACAAAAATCTCAATCACTGCATAAATGGTGCATAGTAGAATAATGACTATTTAATGAAATAGTGTTCTACTTTATTAAAGCACAAAATTAATTCAAAAGAGGATATCAATTAAATTCAAGAAAGAATTTCTCCTGTCCTACGTTATATCAATCTAAATGCATCATTGTTGTCCCTGAATATTCCTAGGATCCATTATCATGCTTGGTTTCAACAGTGTTCTACACCAGTCGTCAAGTACCTTAAATGAACAACCCACCTTTATCCACATTAGGAAGTAGCTACAGTAAACATTGATATTACAGGAAAACAAATCAATATGTTCTACCATGCATTATTCTATTAAACTGGAATTTCAGGAGTGCTTCCCCGTCATTATACTATCCCCTGCAAGTACAATCCTTTTATCCACTGCTAAGATAAGCTTTTAACTTTCTTCTAGCATCATATAACTTGTAACCTAAAATACATAAGATTAATAGTTATCTGATGAAACAAAGAAATTAACAATACAAAAAAGGCAACTCAAAGTTCTTTCTTTACTTATGCTGAAACCACCAGCCACCTCAAAAGAAGTAGCGTGAATCCAAAAAGCTGAGAAACCCTTAAACCAGGAGGACAACCATAAAGGAAATACACGATATAATATGTTCAAAACATAGGCCAAAATTGTTTATTCTGTTCAAGGAATAGCATAACACCATGTCCATTTAATGCCAACAGTAAACAGAAAACTCCTATTAACCTATAGTTTCACAAAAATGATATCAAAAACTTGCAAAATTCTGAAATGCTTCTGCAGGGAGATAACTTATGCTTATCAACAAGATAAGTGTAATTTGTGGCACACAAGAAATTTCCAAATTCTTTTTCATTCAGGCTAAAATGTCTGAAGATGATTCTTTGTTATATTAGTCACACGTGCATTGTACATGTCATTATAAAGTGAGTCAGTCACTTCTATGGGGATATATTCTACAAAATACTACCAAAATGCAACTTATATACATATATCATTAAAAGTGAGAAAGTCACTTCTATGGGGATATATTCTAATGGTGCCGAATTACATGATAAGAGGCTGATGACTTTGGTATCTAAAGCCCGAGCATTGTACAGTAACAACCTATTCTTTTATTCTTTCAACTTCAAGAGCAATCTCATTACGTCGATTAAATGGGAGCGTGAATGGGGGATTGTACTGCAATCAAAACAGAAGCAAGACACAGAAAAAGAAAAGATTAGTATAGATACAAGTGCTTCAGATCTAGATATTAGAGACACAAAATAATAAATAAGTCACCAGAAGGAGTGGCCATTGATGTTTTCCCAAGAAAATACCTGAGCTACTTCAGCTGATGCACCCTCCTTTACCCGATATTCCTGGTCTCTCTTTAGTGCATCACGAAGTTTGGACTCACGACGGTCAACTTCTTCATCGGAGACAAAACCTGAATCAAAATGAGAAGTAAGTCAGCTACCATGAGTTACAATTTTGCAATATTCCTCCGCTTGCTATTGATAGTAAATGACAGCAGACAAGTACCCTTCTTAAGGTCAAGAAGTAGTGCAATACAATTGTTATTATGTGGATAAGCAATCAATTTCATTTTAAAACAAATAACAAGAATAATTGAAATCCGACTCAAAGAGACAAAGGTATCATTATGAGCAGATTTCATCTCAAAAGCCTCCATAGAACAGAAACCACACATGCAGTAGATTACAGTACGAGTACAAGACCAAGAATCTGGGTCAGATTCAAAGGCTCTGATTTTGGACAGCCCACAAAGTAGTATACATGCATTATTTTCAACTTCCAACATGATGAAAATGCAAAATGATTGAAGGAGAAAACAAACCTGAAAAGGCAACTACCGCAACAATTTTTCTTGGCACCTCCTTTATAGTCACTGAAGGATCTTTGGGTGATGGCAAATCTGAACCATACTTTGAGGGCAAGACAAAAGACATCTTCCACTTATCTTGATCCGCTACCTGATAAAAGCTCAATGTCAATTGATATTGGTGAACAAGAAGAACTTAAATAAGGAAAAAGAAATTGGGATGTTTGTAACTGCAATAGCTTGGATTTACTTATTTCTGCTTCAACAAGCATGAAAGCCATGTGGTTTCAAGGATGAAATGAATTTCAAATTCTATGGACCAAAATCTTTAGTTATCACACATAGTCATACCTCTCAATTCGCTTTGGTTGGAAAAAAGCTGGCATGTATTACTTGTATAATCAAACATGAGATAAGTGACTAAAAGGTAACATTTTTGGGTACTTCATCTCTTTTTTAAAAATTAAACAAAAAATAATTTAAAAAAAAAAAAAACTAAAATTCCAACCTAACCATGAATAAATTGAACTTCAAAAGGTGCATGAACTAGAGAACCCATTTAATCAGCTAGAGATTTCCAACACTAGATGGATCCTTGAAATTATCAAGCTTAATTCACTAACTTCATACTAAAACTCAATAACTAGCACATTAGTGCTCTGCTAGTGTGTTGAGCATTCTTTGTAATGTTGCTGCTCCCAAAATTCCATAACACACTCATGAGATTCCTGGTTCAAAAGTTGATATAAGAGCCATGGTCCAAAATTTTGTATAGCATGGTGTCACAGGCTCACTCTTTTTAGTGCTCCCAACCCGTGCGGCACTTAGGTTTTCACCCTAAGTCAGCCTTTCTCACACTCACAACAAAAGAAGAGAGAGAATTGAGAGAAAATATAACTCTGTATATTCAATTGCTCAACTTCTGAGGTGTGTTACATGTGAGGGGGTTGGCCCCTTTTTATACTTGTAAGAGAGAATTCTAGAACCTACCAAAGTAAATACAAATCTACAAGATTCTAGAGAATTTTATACAAGGAATATTCCTTCTAAAGGATATTCCAAAGATATTCCAAGTCTACATCATTCTAGAGAAGTCTAGAATGTTCCTTCTTCTGGGCCTGGGCCAATCATTTGGACTTACTTTTATTTTGGGCCAAACCTCTTCGTTTCAAAATGGGCGGACCGTGTCATTCTCCCCCACCTATTCTGGCAACGTCCTCGTTGGCTTTGGCGGTATTGAATGCGTCAATCTGCTTCTTGAACTGGAAGAAGCTGTCTCTTATACTCGTCTTAGTACTTTGAACGGGCCCTCGTACCTTCGAAGTAGTCCCTTATGCACCTTCCGATATCTAAGTATGGAGTGCATCTTGACTAACACAAGGTCGCCTTCCTCAAACTCAAGGAATCGTCTCTTCTCATCAGCCCATTTTTTCATCTTCTTAGCAGCTCTTTGTAGGGATGCCCTGGCCAAATCTGCCTCCTCTTGCCATGTCTTGGCCAATTCCCGTATGCTGCAGGGTTACCATCTTTTTGTCCCTTCACGACGGTGCTAGGAGTGAGTGGTTGTTGTCCCATCACTATTTCAAAAGGACTTTTCCCTGTAGACTCGTTCACCTGCAAGTTAAATGAGAATTGGGCAACATCAAGCAGTTTTGCCCAATTTTGTTGGGTTGAACTCACATAATGCCTCAGGTATAGCTCCAATAGCGCATTCGCCCGTTCTGTCTGCCCATCCGTTTGAGGATGTGAGCTAGTTGACATGTTGAGCTCCGAACCCAGTAGTTCAAACAACTCTGTCCAGAATTTAGATGTGTATAAGGAGACAGAAGTCACTCACAATTGTTCGGGGCACTCCCCAATACTTTATGATATGCTTCATGAATAGTCGAGCTGCTTCCTCTGCTGGACAGAAGTCCTTGGAAGCGGAGATAAGAAGAGTCATAACCTTGTAGAACTATGTTCGACCAAGCTGTCTCTTATACACATTGGGAAGCCAACTATAAAATCCATTGAGACGCGTATTTCCCATGGTCTCTCTGGAATGGGCAACGGTTCTAGCAATCCTGCTGTTTTAGACTATTCGATCTTGTCTTGTTGGCATACTAAGCAAGTTCGAACATAAGTCTTCACGTTGTCTCTCATTCGAGGCCAATAGTATCCGTTCTGCATCAGCGCCAAGGTACGGTGCATCCCCGGGTGGCCCGCCCACTTTGAGTCGTGGCACTCTTCCATTAACTCCCGTCTTAAGTTCCCATAGTGCGGCACGTAGAGGCGTCGCCCTTTCGTGTAGAGCAACTCCTCCTCAACCCAAAACCTTCAAATTTTCCCATCCTTGGCATATTCGAGAGACTTATTTAAGCTGCTTCGTGTTTCAATCATTCTTTGATCCTGTCGGGCAACAGACTGGGAAGTTGGCTAGTGGCCGCAAGCATCGTCTTTCGGCTCAAGGCATCAGTAGCAGAGCTGACCTTAGGGGAGAAATGCAGGGTGCCTTGAATGCTGTGTTGGAAGAGAGTTTCTTTTGAGACCGAAAGTAGCTTGTGGCAACGTTGTCCGTCCGCACCGTAAAATGGGACCCCAATATATAGTGCCTCGAATTCTTAGTTTTTTTTTTTTTTTTATTTCTTTTTTTGCTTAAAATGCATCCAAGACAAGCCTCGCTAAGCTTTCTCGACTCGTAGGCCACTGGATGTCTTTCTTGCATTAATACCCTGCCAATGGCAAAGTCCGATGCATCTGTTTCTACCTCGAAGGCCTTTGAGAAATCTGGCAAGGCAAGTACCGGTTCTTGGGTCATGGCTTCTTTTAGTTTTTCAAAAGCTCCTTGGCACTCCTCATCCCATTCCCATGCCTTTCCTTTCTTTAGCAACTCCGTGAGAGGCGTGGTGATGTTGGAGTAGCTTCGCACGAACTTTCGGTAGTAGTTCGTCAATCCAAGGAATGATTGCAGTTCTGTCACCTTGTCTCTTATCCACTCCACAATAGCTTGGATTTTGGACACATCCATCCGATGTTGGAAATCTGGAATGTGTCCAAGGAACGGCACCTCTTGCTCTGCGAACGCGCATTTCTCCTTTTTCACGAAGAGTTGGTTCTCCTTAAGCACACTAAACACCTTTCTCAAGTGTTGGATGTGCTCTTCCAAGGTACGACTATAAATCACAATATCATCAAGGTATACTACCACAAATTTATCGAGATATCTTTGGAATCCAGTACTGTTCCAGAAGAAACACGAAAAGTAAGTCCAAATGATTGACCCAGAAGATAAAGGAACATTCTAGACTTCGGAGGGCCATGCGATAGGAACCATCGCGGTGGCTTGGTCTTTGGGATCAACTCGATCTCGTGGTCTACTTCTCTCTTAGGAGGCAATTCCTTGGCGGCTCTACGGGCATCACACTCTTGAACTCCTCCAAGATCGCCGCAACCACTCGGGCACCTCCTTTGGTTATCTTCCTCATCTAATCTAGAGTGTATAAGAGAAAGATACAAACTATATCCAAAATCATCCCGCCATTGCATACTGGGAGTAGCTTGTGGCAACGTTGTCCGTTCGCACCGTAAAATGGGACCCCAATAGAGGTCTCGAGTCTACAGGGAAAAGTCCTTTTGGAAGTAGCATGGCACTAATACGATCAAGGAAGTCTAGTCCTATCACAACATCATAATCATCAAGGGGGATTACATCAAGTGAAGTCTTTCCCTTCCCTATTGCCCCATGACTACATCCACGTTGCTTGCCAACCCATGGACAGGGACCTCCTTGGTGTTGACGGTCTTCAAGGTGCCCATGCCTTTCCCACTTTGAAGGTTGAGTTTCTTGGCGGCCTCGATCGAGATGAAGAAGTCGGTAGCACCGGTGTCCACTAGAGCGCTTAGCTTGTGGCCCGCTATTTCCACATCGGCGAACATCAAGCCCTCTTCTTTGCGACTTCTTCACTTTGATGGTATTTAGGATCCGCAGCGAACCCAATTGCTTTTCCTCTCTGTCTCTTTTCCATGGCCATGGTGCTAAAAATGGGCTGATGAGAAGAGATGATTCCTTGAGCTGTCTCAAAGAATTTGTGGATGGCAACACCTGTCTCTTATACACATCTAGATGTGTATAAGAGACAGATCGTATCTTTGCTCTTGTATAGCAACTTGGTCTTGCTCCGTACGTATGGCAGAAACCCGCGACGCTGTTGAGGATGCAGTGTCCATAAGAGACAGGCCCAGACTCTGCTTGACATCCAGTGTTGCATTCAAGGCACCCTGCATTTCTCCCCTAAGGTCTTCGTCCTTGGACTACTGCATCCTCAACAGCGTCGCGGGTTTCTGCCATGGCCAACTCGAGTTTCTCCACACGAGCAATGGCGGCTGTCAGCACATCTCTTGATGGTTCTCGCCCCTTCCTGTCCTTCTTCGGCCATGGCAGAAACCCGCGACGCTGTTGAGGATGCAGTAGTCCAAGGACGAAGACCTTGCAGGGGCTGTCTCTTATACACAACAGATGTGTATAAGAGACAGGTACCTGTGATTTATAGTCTTGTAGATGTGTATAAGAGACAGTCTCTTTTCATGACCTATAACTTGGGTCACACTCTCAACACATTCGAGATGAGAATGAGAGAAAATATTACTCTGTATGTTCAATGTATCAACTTCTGAGAGTGTGTGTATAAATGAGGCTTGACCCTTTTTATACTTGTAAGATCTAGAATTCTAGAACCTACCAAAGTAAATACAAATCTACAAGATTCTAGAGAATTCTATACAAGGAATATTCCTTCTAAAGGATATTCCAAAGATATTCCAAGTCTACATCATTCTAGAGAAGTCTAGAATGTTCCTTCTTCTGGGCCTGGGCCAATCATTTGGACTTACTTTTATTTTGGGCCAAATCTCTTCGTTTCAAAATGGGCGGACCGTGTCAATGGCATACTAGAAATGGTTTGGTGACAAGTCAGCAAGAGGTAACCTAAAGTTGCCTCAAGACATCCGCCAGAAGGTGAGACAAGGAAGCACCTGAGTTATAGGTCAACCGACCACCAGATGATGTCACCTAGGGTACCAATCATCTTGCAAGGATGGCCACACCCTGACAAGGTGTTGCCCTAAGGGCATCAGTTACCTAGAAAAGCCCTTGCAACTTTACTCACCAAACCACAGACTCCAAGGAAACATCCCATATTCCTAGTGGCAACCTACCACTTAGTGAGAGGTAAACTCAAGAAATAAATGCACTTACAAACTTTTATAACCTTGTAATATATCAGCCTTTCTTGGCACAAGAGGAATAGAACACCAAGAAGAGAAGGGGATAAACAACCCTTAATACAAGAGTATTACCTTTTTAGTTATCACCGGTGTTGTCATATCCATTTTCTCCCCATCAGACTGTGGTCTACTAGTAAAAACAGGTGTGGTCATTTCCATTTTCTCCTTCTTTGTATTCTAAAATCAGCCACACAAAAACACATAAAGGTCAGAGCGTGATACAGGAAGTAATCTACATCTCTAAATTCGATAAATCTTCTTTAGCTACCTTACCAAAGAGGTACTCAGCCAGCACATTGAAGGATTGAGAAGCACCATTTAGATCAAATCCATATTTTCCAGGCATTGTCGTCTCAGCAATGAAGTAAGGCTGAATCAACATCACAAAACATTTTTACGATTTATAAATTGAGATAAAGAAGATTTTTCGTTCAACAATTTCTACAGATTGAACTAAAAAAAACAGATACACAATTTGAATAAAAGAAAGATGTTAACTAAACATGCATATGAGGTAAAGGAAATGCATAGTACAGTACCTCAACCTCTCTTATCTCGTACTGATTGTTCCGGCTGACAACCTTAAAATTCACAGTCTCAAGATCCGGGACTTCAAAATAAACATAAAAATAAGAAAGGAATCACGTCAGACACATTTCATGATCATAACGAATTCCCAAGAGAACACAAATTCTACCTGACATCAAAGCTTCCTCTAAATTTCGACTCTCGAACCTCCTCGAGGGAAACACATATTTCGCAGTTTCATTCGCCAATTCCATCAAAACTAAAGCAAATAAATAAATAAATAAATACAATAATTAAAAACCTGATAAACGAGCTCAAGCGAAGATAAAAATATCGATAAAGTTCTGCTTAAATTAAATCAAACAGTTGAGAACATGGCATGTTTACGCCGCTGGGAGAGAGAGGCGGTTTGAGAGGCAAGAGCAAAGACAAGAGAGACTCGAGCTTCGAAAGCCGACATGGCGGATTTAGTTGTACGCTGCGGCCTGGCACGGGCACCGGTACCAGCAATAGAGCTGCTTTCGGCGGCCATGGATTTGACGATCATCGACGGGCGTGACTGTTTGACGGTAGGATTTCTGAGAAGCAATAGGGATTCAGTTGTAGCGATCGAAGTGAAACTAGCGTAGAGATTCATGCTGTGGTGG
This sequence comes from Cinchona pubescens, assembly GCA_025175665.1. NCBI lineage: Eukaryota > Viridiplantae > Streptophyta > Magnoliopsida > Gentianales > Rubiaceae > Cinchona > Cinchona pubescens. Next base: position 1,757,345 of record JANKKI010000254.1, on the reverse strand, counting down.
TTGTTCGTTGCTTTCCCCTCAGTATCGAATTTCTGTTCTGTTGCTAGTGAGAGAATATAATACGAGGGAGTGTCAAGTGTGGCTCTGGCTTTCCCGGGAGTATTAGTCATTCTCGGGTTTACCAAAAATATCCTACCAGATTTTTTTATTTTATTTTTTGTCATAAAAATATTATATTACTAGTGAAAAATTCTTATATGAATTAAAGTATACGATTCTATTGTATATATTGTATAAGAATTGTAATTCATATTTATTTATATCTATCAATTTATAGATAAATAATTTTAATTATTAATGTTTTAAAAGAATTTAGATAAATATAAATCATAAAATATACACTGAGATCTTACATTTTATCCATACAAGAATTTTTCATTACCCATTACCAGTGGAATTTTAAATTTAACTAAAACAAGAAATTATCGGCTCTTTGGAATTTGAAAATAACACATTTTTCATCAAAACCAAAAAACATGGCAGTGGCACCAAAATCACATTAGCAAATTAATATACAAGTCAAATAATATAGAAAAATTTTATGGTCCTTGGGAACCATTCCCTTGCTTAAAAGGCTTGCAAGAGTATAATAATACACTACTTTGTGCTTTAAAATTTTGCACTATAAAAGCCTAAACGCACAACCAGATAGTTTTTAATGGGAGTTCATTTCTTTACTGCTCGATCAATCTTTTCCATTCTCAACATATATTTGGAGGATCTTCTGACGGCAAAGCAGAAGGTATACAATTGGAATTCATCAAACTACAAAAGCATCCTGTTGGGCATGCCAAGCCACAACTTCTTTGTACGCTAATTTTCCACCGAATATATCCAAGGCACTGCCCACAGTAACATCTACACGCCCCATTCCTGCAAGTTTGATCGTCTCCAAATCAGCCATTATGGTCACACCCCCAGCATAAGTCACTGGAATCTGTCATGCAAATCATGATGCAAGAATTGCATGGGTTAGTTATTTGGAGTTTAAATACATAACTGTCATGGATGACAAGCAAAAAACAAGACAGTATAGCATTACATAAAAATTTGGCAAGCAAGTAGACCATTTATTAGTTATTAACACAAAAAAAGAAAGCCAACTAAAGAACCATACTACCATTTTGATTGATTAGCACATCACACTAAAGAATAGATTATGGGGGATGTGTTAGAGATCTGATGTTTCAACTATAAACTCTTTCTTCAGCAGGCCTAGAGCATGACTGAGAAATGCTATACTAACCAAGAAGGAACTTGGAAAATGTGGCATAAGTTAAGCATTTTGCTTTGACTCCACTTGACGATATTATAAACTCAAATATTTTAATTTCCCCCTCAGTCAGCAACGAGGTCAAAACAAGTTTTATTAAAGCATCATAAACCATTGAAAACTCTCCTCATCTATACATAATATTTACACATTCGGAGTCTGGCATAAAGGCAACAATAATGGAAAAACCAACACAATTAGAGAAACCCACCGGCGAATACTTTCCTAGCAATGCCACAAGCTCTTCATCGATTCCAAGCCTGCAAAAGTTAAGTGTTATGGAAGTGATCAGTTTGATGGATCAATTATAATTAACTGAGACAGAGTTAAGTTGATCTCCCATGGAAATCAGTCCTGTTTCCCCCAAAATCATTGGCAGTCTAACATATTGATATCGAATGCTTCACTGGTCAACACGACCATTTTAAAGCCATGCACAACAAAGGTAATCCACGCCTATAAATAAAAATTATTCTAGCTTTTTCATTTTGTTAATCTATGAAGAAAATTTCTCACCAGTAGGCAGTACTAATAGATTAAAACTTAAAGAACTGATGCTGGGAATTTAGGCATGCCATGCTTTCTAATTCCTGTTCTTCTTTTTTTTTTTTTTTGGCGAGGGGGAGGGGGTGTTTCGGTATTAATGCATTAGAGATACGATCTCATATTTAAAACAAATAAATGCTGCCTGGATCTTATGGAATTAAATGTTTCCAAAAGATGTATTCAATCTTCTATCCTCCATCTTTCTTTTCCTTTTGTGCCTTCTCTCTCTCTCTCTCTCTACATATGATTCTGTGTGTAATATAGGTCTCGTACACATCTTTTTGGTTCTATAGCAAAATAATTTCTAAACATGCATTTTGGTAAAAAAAAAATGTTGTCCAACCTGACAAACACATAACAGCTTTTTACTACAGTGGGTGAAGGATTGCACTTACTTTTTTCCTTCAACATCAACTCCATGGACCAGAAATTCATCAGCATATCCGGCAAGAAAATCCTTAATACTTTCTGATCAAGACAGACATCACTAAATTTCTGCCATCTATCTGTTACAATGAAGTATTTTCCCTCCTACAAATCACCATTAAGAAGTCACTAATGTGATAGTAAATAAGATTCTTATATCGTATAACTTAATCTAACATAACTTCAAACTGAACCTTACAAAACAGTTTCTTAGTCGTAAAGTTGTGTTGTAATACTGAGTTGAGAGCAACTGAATTGCTGAAGCAATAGTCATACAAAGGGTGATATTTCCTTAACAATGGAGTCAGTTTCATAAACGGATCAATAACTTTCCTTAGCTCAGAAGGTTTCACCCCAGAAAATGAAATAAATTTTACATGGCAAAAACAAACCTTCTTTCTGCAACTAAGATCCAATACAAGTCTCCCTTTTCCAACAGCATTAGCAAGCTCTTTAAGTCTCTCAAGGTCCATTTGTCCATTGTTGAAAACATACTGCAGACGCACAAAAATTAGTATATCAAATACAAAAACAAAAAACTACTTCATAGTCCAATGTCCAATATCCCTCATGCGGAAAAATCACTCTCATACATCCTCATTACCAGAAAATAAAAATACAAGAAGACACTGCAAAGTATTTCTAACACCACTCAGTTCTTCATAGATGTTCTAGTTGTTAGTTCATATGAGCCTTGGACCATTAACCAATAAGAACCTCCAAAACCAAATTCCAACTAATCTAAAAAATCACTCTGCATTTGGCTACAGCAAGAAGAAAGAACACAGCACATGGACTAAGGGGATGCTTCCTGCTTATTTTCTTTGGAGATTCAAACTATAAAAGTATGAGTAGGATAAAATTTTTATTTTAACTGACTAAGGAAGAAGAAAGACAAAGAAGAGGTGAACATCAACATAAAAATCATATATTCCAATCCAAAAAATATTAACTAAGGCAGGTGAATCTTTTCTAGCCTCTTCTCTAAACATGTCCTACAGGCTGATGATCAACAACTACGCTAGAGCAAAATATTCTTCTCTTTACAGTGGGATAATCTGTCACAAGTTGTACATGAGATGCTTGCTTGCCTATATCTTCAAGAAAATCAACGAGAACATACTGATGTGACAATGACATGGCTGGCTCCTTCCTCTATATAACTGAAAGCATTGCTAGAATTGATACCTCCTCCAACTTGTAAACCACCTAGATGTTGTCATCCTCACAGAAGTTCAGCAGAGGAAAATCTGTAAGTTGATGCATGCTATCAACCATGATATGTGACACTCATATCATACCAGAGATACAACAATGGATACATTAACTTCTTTTCTCTTAATGACGGTATAGAAAACTGTGAATTAATGAATAGTAACTCAGACTGTGATTCCAGCATTAATTAAGGCAGGGGTGACACGAGAAACATAAATTCAATAAAACATACTAGAAGAAATAGTTTAAATGTACGACGAACAGATTGTGGCACCGCCCAGGGTATCTCTGTGAGTCCTCAGAATGACTAATTTCTTGGTTTTTAAAAAAGCATCTCATAACTAAGAATGATGATAGTAGCATAAAGTACCAAAAATGCTTGTGAGTACAAGGAGAATATGAAACTACTCAACAAGAGTGCTTTTTTATTTCCTACGAAACAATATATTTAGGATTGTAGATTTCAAATATTTAGGTTTATATGAAACAAACTCTAGGCACATAATCGAGCCAAACACTCACATGAAGAAACTTCAATCTCAACTCCACATTTAGTTGCAATAAAATACTTGTAGACAACAATTGGCATGACAGTTAGCCTAAGATCAAACAGATCATATTGTAGTTTGAACAAATTAATATTAATGAACACTGACTGAACAGAGCAGTTGTCCAATTTCTGCACCAGTGTGAGAGAACATATCACATGTTGACATGACAGGCATTCTCAAAACACAAATCTGTTCACATATTTACAGCAGAAGATGCATTAATGAATAAAATAGCATATAAACAGTAACCACACATACCAGGATAAGCACGTAATGTTTCAATAGCGCATTTACAGCTGATTTACTCAATGGATCAGCTCCAAGCATGATCACATGACCACCTATAAGTCCATCATCTTTGTAAAGCTTTGCATAGTCTGCAGCTGGTTTATCGGATTCAAAATTAGTAATGAGATTAGAAGTTTCCTCCTTAGCATCTTGAAGAGTGGATCCAACAATTTGCTTGACTTTTCCCTGAAACCATTCGTAAGAAAAAATAAATGAGCAATGAGTATAGCGTGAAGCAGTCATACAGACCCATTGTTACCCACAATGTATTCCCTTTGATAATAATTTAGGGCAGAGAAGTGCTTGTATGTATGCTTAGAGAAAGTTATGCAAAAATGTCGTTAATCAAAGGATGAAAAAGAAAAAAACAATAAAAATAAAACCCAAATCGCACCTTGTGTATGTCAATGCATGGGCGGAATCTGACTCCACATCGTATAGATAGCCGTTGAGGTCCTGCATAATGCAAAACAGAAAATTCACGAGTGTTGATTAGGATCATTCAAAGACGACATCCTGCTAACTTATTCGACCTACCTACTTCATCAACACTAAATGAAAGGAAAAAGAACCCACTACAGTGCAAAGGCTCTGTTCTTAGAAATTTATGCCTTTTATGAGAAAACCATATTGAGGCATTTGAACTCCTAAGAAGAACAGTGACCCGATATTAGACGAGGTTGTATTCACATGAAGGCTCTGAATTCTCATATTCCACTTTGCTTCAATCAAGACCTACACATTTACGCGTGCAGGAGCATCAGCTATAAATAATACTTAGCACGAGTGTTAAAGCTACTATTCTCCTAGTATGCCAATAATAGTAATACAATGTACTCAAAATAAACCAAAAGAATAAATAAATAGAATACAATTATTCTTATAACCAGCTAGTTTCTTTACAGACATTTTATCAAACAGGTTCCATGCTAACTTAAAACGAATCCCTGTTCCAATACCAAATCTCAAATCGTGGCTGATAACAAGAGCTAAGAAAAAAGCAATAAATCTTCGGTTTTTCGACTAATGAAATTTAGTAGTAATTTATTCACAATATATTGAATTAAAACAAAATATAAGTGCATCTGTACATAGGAAACTGGGATCAAGCGAGCTGAGAAACCTGGATATGACGACCAATCTGTGTCGGCTGTTTGGGTCCTTGTTTATGCGGAAGGACTCTAAAACTCGCAAGACGGAACTAAATGAAGCAGACTATTTAGGTAACATACGTGTGTTCGCAGGTTCATAAACCCGGGGGGAAGGGGGTGGAAATGAAAATTGGAACTTTTGAGCTTTAGTGGTTCAGTCCCCAATTTTTCATACTATGTCGAAACAGTGCCTACTATAACACCAATTTGAACAAATTAGCCCTAAAGTTTTAGGTACTTTAGTTTATTATTTTAAGGTAGTTTAGTTTCTAAGTAGAAGGGCCAAAAAATAAATAAATACTAATATAAATAAACTTTCTTTGTAGTACTTAGCTAATACGTGGTAGTACATAACCATCTACCAGCAAATGTGGTTTGTGCAAAACACTTTACACTTTTTTTATTTTGAAGATAATCAATAATTGTAATTTTGTGTTTTGTCTCTAACTGTCTAACATACTTATTACTTAATGATTGAAGTGATAAATGTTCCATCTATCCCATTATTTTTGCTAACTTTTGATTTTATGATTGAGCTAAATTATATTGTAATTAATGATTTACTAATTTATTTAATTTTTAAAAATACAATTGGTAGAAGTAAAGCTATCACCGTTACTTGTATTATATAAACTTTAAATGTTCATAAATATTATAAAATATATAAAAAAGTAAAGCCCCGAAATTGGCAAAGTTACTCAAAAAATCAGGGAAATAGCAAAACAAATAAAACAGAAGGACTGGAATGTTGATTAAACTACATATTAGTGAGTCAGCACTATTTAATATTGAATATTGGGTGAATTGCAAAATAACCCCCTAAACTATCTTCAATTTGCAACATACCCCTAAACTATTAATTGTTGCATTTTGTCTCCTTGATGGAGATTTGCTCTTTGAATTTATAGCATATTACCCCAATCAAACTAATTTAAAAATTATTTTTAGTGAAAAGACAAAAATATACCTAAAAGTGTATTATCAAGAATATATCATTTTTTTGTTTCTCCTCAATTTTCGTCCATCTATTTGTTTTTCATTTCCTTGCCATGGCCATAATTAAAACACCGCCACCACAATCATAAATTAGCCAAAAAACCAATAAAAAAAATTTTCTCTATTTGCTCACATTCCCTCATCACAAAAAAAACAAAAGCACCAACCTCTTGTCTCTTTTATATATATATATATAATATGAAAAACAAAGGGACGGATTGGAGCTTTGTTGCCTTTTGTAGCAAGGTCGCGAGAGAAGGTAGGGGATAGATATGCAACAGCTCCTATGGAGCGATGTGCATAAGTGAAGACAACAAATTTCTTCCCATTTCTTCTTTGATTTTTGAATGTCAATTTATTGTGTATGTTGTCCTTGCTAGATATGGTGCGTTTGGTGAATACATGATGGTAGTGTTGGTTGTGCAAGTTATAGTGGGTGGTGGTGAATTGAGAATGAGAGTAGAGAACAACATATGAGATGGAAGGATGGGGGTATTTTTTCCAATGACGTGTTTGAATAAGAGGGGTGAGGAATGGGAGACGAGAGGAGAGGGTCGTGGTGGTTAGAGGAAATAGAGAATAGCGGAGGAAATGGATGGAATAGAGAAGGAAAATTGAGGAGTGGGTTGCGAGAAGGAGGAGTAAAGGATTGAAGAGTTTTAAGGGATGAAGGGAAGGCGTGGTAGGCTTGCAGCCACAGGAAAGGTAATAAGGGAACAAGATAAGTGATTTGATGAGAATTTGAGAAATTGGTGTTGATGAGTAGATATATGGGTATTTTGAGAATTTTATATTTCCTAATTACGACAAATTGTCATATTTTATTGTATTTAAATTAATTTAGATAATGTGAGAAAATTTGATAATTTAAGGTAGTGTATTACTGAAATTGATAGTTTAGGGGGTATAGATTACTAATCATAGATAGTTCAAGGGATATTTTGCAATTAATTGTTTAATATTATTTAAATAATAATTTAAAATCATTGAACAATACATTTTCAAATAATTTTTTTAACAAGTATTTACGTTCAAAAAGTTGGTATAATATTATACTAAATAATATTTTAAATAATATAACAAGATAACAATTGTCTAAATAAAACTTACTATTAAGATAGTGAAATATATAGGCGAAAAGCCTTTCTTGAAAAAAAAATATTAATGAATTATTAATATTAACTCTATTTGATTTATTATTTTTTTATTATTTTTCAAATAATATTTAACAAAATTATTTATATGCATTTTTAATTATCTTTTATATTATATGAATCACATTTATAAAAAAATTATAACAATAATGATTTTGAATAATATTATAACAATTATTTTGAATAATATTATAAATAATAGCTGTTCAAACCGATAAAGTTATATTATTTTCGTCTTAATTTTTTGTAGCAATTTAATTTTCATTTAATCAAATTTTTTTTTTTGTAATTTATAATTTATTTATTTTTTAATGAAATTTATTTAATAAGAGTGAAATGTATATGACATATTAATGCATATAAATTTAAATTTTTGTAATTAAAAATTTATTTAATAAGAGTGAAATTTATATCAAATATTAATGCATAAAATTTAAAATTTCGTAATTAATAATTAATTTAATTATAAATAAAATTTATTTAATAAGAGTAAAATTTATATTAAATATTAATAGATATATTAAATATTAATAGATATAAATTTAAAATTTTAAAAAAATTAAAAAAATTTATTTAAAATTAATTTTTAATATGTTGATTAGAATAGTTAAACAAAGCCAGCAGGTCTAGTCTCAAAAGGTCAATAATGTACATCTCCCCGGCCGACTCCAGCCAAAGCTTGAAGCTTGGCAAGTTGGCACCTTCTTCACCAAGCAAAACCAAAACCAGCCACCCACATATATAATTGTAATGTAATTGTGAATATCCTCGAGTTCACTTCATATAAGCTCAGTCCCCTTCAAAAGGTCCAAAGCCCCTTTCTCTCTGATATGGCTACAACATGATTTTTTTTTTTATTTATTAAAAAAACAACCCTTCAAAACTACCCCCAAATGGCGTCCATATCCACTTGCTTCTTCACTGTAACTCCCAAGTGTAAACACAAATCTTTCTCCACTACTTTCTCTGCTAAACCCTCCTTTCAACTCCGCCCCGTCAGATCGCAGGCGTCTCTGCTTTTTATCGACAGCTTGAAATTTCGCCGCCGCCGCCGTTGCAGCAATAAAGGCTCCGTTGCTGTAATTAGGGCTAGTATTGATGTCGCCACTTCGGCAATTAGGCCCGGAGCCGCTGTTGAGAGCGATAAGTTGCCGGCGGATTTACGGAAGCGTACGATGGACGCCATTGATTCTTGTGGACGGAGAGTCACTGTTGGTGACGTGGCTAGCAAAGCTGGGCTTCAACTCAATGAAGCTCAGAAAGCTCTTCAGGCTCTTGCTAGTGCCGATACTGACGGCTTCTTGGAGGTCATTGATTTTTTATTTTATTTGAACGAATTTATGGGTCTTGTAGTTTTAGAAATTTGATTGATGGTTTTCAACAGGTGTCGGAAGAAGGTGATGTACTATATGTTTTTCCAAGGGATTATCGTTCAAAGCTTGCTTCTAAATCATTTAGGATTAAAATCGAACCTTTCTTAGAAAAGGCGAAGGTAATGTCCTTTTCCATTTTTACTTGGTTTGCATATCATGAACGAAAAACTTCAGATTTTGGGTTGAATAATGTGAACCTTTTTTGGCTGGCAGTTGGGTGCTGAATATTTAGTGAGGGTCTCATTCGGAACAGCACTGATTGCTTCCATTGTGCTTGTTTACACCACTATCATTGCTATCATTTCGAGTAGAAGGTACTATCTTTTACAGGTGTTCTTGTGTTGTCTGAGATGTTTATGTCAGTGGTTATTAGAAGTATGGCATTACATTCAGTTTTATGCAAGGATAATTCAGAGCACAACCCCAAATCTACTGCTCTGAACTCTCTCTCTCTGTGTACACTACAGCGATGAAGACAATCGTGGAAGACGCGGTGGCAGGTCTTATGATACTGGTTTCACATTCTATTTCAGCCCAACTGATCTGTTCTGGTAATATTTCTACCATGACTCATCAAGAACTATAATCAAGTAAAGGTCTTTGGGATTTTGTTCTATTATAAGGGCTTTCCATAATATACCGATGTTTTATTATCTTTGCCAATCAGATGTGGACAGTAGTCAAGATACAAAAAAATACAGTTAGGGTCTGTTTGATTGGGCGTAAAATGTTTTCTTTAGAAAATATTTTCTTTTGGAAAACTTTTTCTATGAAAATATTTGTTTTTCCTCTTATTTTCTTGTGTTTGGTAAGGTTGTGAAAATATTTTGTGTGTTCTAATTCAGAACCACTCTGCCCGCATAATATCTACATCTTCTTCCACCACACCTCCCTCGTCACAACAACTACTGCCAGGCCTGCCCCGCCAGACTCTTCCAACCCTTATCCACCAGTCATTTAAACTTTACATCCAATAATATCTTGGAATCCCCAAATTTTAAGATCTGTTGCATGGCCGTATTTGAGAGAGAATCAATTGTGGTGGAGACTGGAGGGTTGCCAACAGGTACTGCTGATTGACTTCCTCCATTGATTACATCTCTTGCGATGACCTTTCAGCAGCATAAATATGCTCATCCAACCAAACGGATCCAAAGATTTATTTCAATCTCAAGATCTATGTTTATGGCCAGCAGATCTGTATATGATTGTGTTTGGGAGAGAAATAATAATGACAGTGAGAAGACAAATGGAGTTGCCGGCTGGCGGCTTTACTGATTTCCTGGGATATAAAATGACAGAGTTTCTCACTCTCTTATTTGGAATGTGACTGAGCAAGTATTTAAAAAGATCTCAAGCTAAGCGTTTCAGGAGAAAATAACTTCAGTAGCTTAAGTTGGGAACTTGAACGATCAACAATTTGCCGGAGTTGGATGATCACCATCTCCGGAATCAGGATGATCGCTGTCGTCATCGGTGATCTCTCCATCGCCCTCTGATTTTGTTGTCAGTTCTAGGTGTTTTGGCATGTTTTAAATTCGTTGAGTTAAAGAATGGAAAGCTGGAGAGACGCGTGTTTTTTTGTGAAAATAGCTTCCGTAACTTTCAATCACAAGTTATTTTCCATCCGTCTATATAAAATATTTTCACCATAAAAATATTCTCCCATATTAAAAAGCGTCCAAACACAAGAAGATATGACCCTATACATTTTAATTGCGCTACTTACACCGGCAGTAAGTTTATCTAGTCTCTTATCTATATTTAGCTTCTTAGATGAGCTCAAGTTTCATGTCATTTTAATTGAGGACTTTTGTTTACCATTATAAATTTATTCATTTTGCCAATTGATGATTTCATAGGCTGATACATTTGTTGAATACCTCACTGCTGATCTTTTCATGTCCTTCAAAGTATTGTAGGACATCTCAAGTTACTAAAATTAATAATTGGACTTATATATGGTTCCATGGGAGTTGGGAAGAAGAATGTTGCATTAATTGAACATTGATATTGTCCAATTATGGTTTGCCCCATTAAGTGTTGGAAGAAAAATTTAATATTCAATTGGTGAGCATGACTGCTAGAAGGTTGAGGGTTGGTTCACTCTGTTTATTTCTGCAAACAAATGAAGCAAGTAAAAACAAAATGATTGTCACCTTATCACACACAGTTAAGGTTAAAAAATAACCAGATTTTCTTCAGTGATATTGGTGGCCTAGCTAAAATTGAATATTCATACCACCTATCTAAGAGATGGAAATTGAGGAAATCACATGTTTATTGTTTTCCATTTTATTTTTGTCTGACATAAATTTTGCCATTCCAGGTATTGGGATCCATATTACTACAGGAGGCGACGATTAAGAGAAGACCTGTGGAGACATGAACTTCATTGAATCTGTAAGGGAAAATATTTTGTGAGTTTACTCTTTTCACTGCTTGTAAGGAGAAAAAGGGAACCATTTTTATATTGGAAATGTTTGTATGCAGGTTTTCTCGTTTGTTTTTGGGGATGGTGATCCAAACCAGGGTATTGAAGAAGAGAGGTGGAAGTTGGTAATAATTGAGATCTGAATGTAGTGGTCCGTAACTTTACTGTTTGCATTTTAACCACTGACGAGTTGCATTCTTCAAGTTTTGTTCATCCTTTCTAGTGACTTTTATAATCCTCACCGATCAGTTTCACAGTATTAAAATCAAAGTGACATAATTGAGATAATTTTGCTCATCTTGCTCTTGAACTAGTCTCGAGTTATATGTCCTTTTTGTAACATGAGTGAATGGCTACATAATTCCTGTTTTTGTGGAAAAATTGTTTCAAGGAGCCTATCCTTCAATAGCTCTATAAACCAGGGTGCATTTGGTTGTTGGTATACTGACTACTACTTCACTGATTGAAATTTAGAATGTTTGGCCTATATGGAAGTGCTATTGGTGGCCATCGTATTTTCCCCAACTTGGCTAATTGGCCAACCTTTACTCTGTTTAGCCTCTATAAAGTGCTATTGGTTTCTATGATACCATCCCCAACTTGGCTAATTAGCCTTGTTGGCCTCATTCTGATTAGTAAAAAGTTGGGGTTAGACTTAGTGGAAGCACCCTGGCCTCCTATGGGATCTGTCATTGGCTAGCTTGTTTTGGATCAGGACTGGGGCTCAAGCACCTTGCATAACCAAACTGCCTCCCAAGGGATTGGAATATTGAATTATTCAAGGAATCAAACTTTAATTAGTCTATTGACTTATAATTTGAGTCTCTGTAATATGATGTATGTAGTTCCGGCTAATTTAATTCAGTTCTATGGTTAGTTACTTTATGCCATTAAGCAGAGACACTAAATAGAAACTTTCCCCATTTTGTTTACGTGTGATCTGATATGAAAGTGATTTGATCAAAGGTCAAGGGACTTCATGGTAATTACCAAGATCATTGAAGCAACTATTATTTATTAAGCATGATAGTTAATTGTACTCATGAAAAGAGATTATGATTGTCAGGTGGAAGTGAAATATGTATTTGGTCAAAGGTCCAACTAGTGGCTTGGCATCAAATTGCTTCATAAATTTGTCTCTGATAATTGCTGATAGATAGTTTGAGGAAATGTATATGATAACTATTCTGGGTATACTAAATAAAGTGCTTGTATGAATGTGTACTGACCCTTCTTATCCTTCTTGTGGCTGATAATTGCTGATAGATAGTTTGAGGAAATGTATATGATAACTATTCTGGGTATACTAAATAAAGTGCTTGTATGAATGTATACTGACCCTTCTTATCCTTCTTGTGGTGTATCATCCTTGTTCTTTACCTTAGGAGTTCTATAAATAATTTTCCCTGCATAAATGCTACTCCCAGATTGGAGAATACATTGCATCAAATGGTGGTGTTGTTACGGCTGAAGAAATTGCTCCTTATCTTGATATAGAGACTACTACAACAGAACGGTATTTCCTACTTGACATGGCGTACTGTTTAGCAAAATCCTGGAATTATTTTCAATCAGTCATTACTGGTTTACTCTTTTAGGATGACGATTCCTACATATTACCCGTGCTTTTGAAGTTTGAAGGACAGCCAGAAGTTGATGAACAGGTAGGCGTGTTATTCTAGATGTGCAGACTTGTATCATATCTGAATATTTTCATGGTGCACTCTCAAAGTTTATTCCACTTTTAGTATGAAAGATAAGGCGATAAAATTTGTGGAGTATCAAATTATACAACTGGGAGTTTGTGTATCTGCATTGGCTATTAATATCTATGATCTCTCTACATGAAGTTGATGGTACAATAAATATTTTTCAATAATAGAGAAGTGGTAGGAAGGATCACCATCAGTATAAATATCTATGATCTCTCTCTCTCTCTCTCTATATATTTTTTGGTTGTGAAATCTACCCAAAGTTTAAAATGAAACAACCTTACAGGGCTTCAAGGACCTTCATCTTCAGTTTTTGCCAATGGAATGGGCTCTAAAAGTTTCTTCTAATTATTCTCCTTTTTTGTGGAACTGATCTTCCTGCAGGGAAATATTCTGTACAGGTTTCCATCACTACAACGTACTGCTGCTCCACAGAGAAGTGGTAGGAAGGAATATGTGGGAAAAAGATGGGCTGATTGGGTTGGTGGTGACAAATTTTTTAAGGAAAAGAAATGGGGATTTAGGTATTTAATCATTTTCTTGTTGTTGTGGTGTAATTAATTGATATATCTCAGATTCCTAACATGTGAAAAGCTCATTGCAGTAAAACTAGCACTTCAGAGAGGGCAATGGTCATTGGCTTGGGAGGGCTTAATCTGTTTGGAGTTATTATTCTTGGTACCATGTTAAAGTATGGTCAGCTAGCTTTCTTCACTTTAGAGTAAATTTTGATCGAAACATTTCTGACATATCTACTTTGATTCTGACTTGAAGGAGTATGACAGTTTCACCCAGTGGTTTCATCTAAGCTCATTTGTGTCTGACATATTTCCCTTGCTTCAGGTATGAATGAGTGTTATCTTCATGCATCATTAAACAGCATTGTAGATACAATTGAGGTCTATTTTCTTCTTTCTTTAATATGCTTCTTTGAGATGAAAGGTTCAAACAGGGAGCTAATGTTGCATAATTCTGTCAAATGTAAAGTTAGGATTGATAATAGCAGTATCAATCAGAGGAAGTGAATGCCTTCTATCTCTCTAGTATGTATGAAAATTGCTTGTCCAATTTGCCGACATTATGGTTTATGCTTTCTCTCAGATTTTGTGAAGATCAGATGTGGGACCTTTAAAGTTTTAGCAGAGAGTCGTAGTTGAGTTTTGTCTGCTAGTTAGAGTTCTGACATGTTGGTGAATGACTGGTGGTGTTGTTTTGAGCAAGTTGGATGGAATATAGTGAATATATAGAGGGGAAGGCGGGTGTTCTTGCACTTGGGGAATCTTGATATGATTTGCAGCAACCAGAAAAATGCGTTTCATATTGCGATCAATCTTTATAATTTTAAGTCCTGTTTTGTATTATTTGGCTGCTGCAGGAAATAATTGGTTTCACATACTTTGTCTTTAAAAATCTGGAATTGCATTTGAGAGTTCTTTTGTTCTTTTTCTGGGATCGGTTGTACTTGAGATTTTGAGAGATCTGCAATTTCGTTTCAAAGTTCTTTTGTTCTTTTTCTAGTATCTCTTGATTTGCTGAATTGCTACTTGAAATATGCAGATCTATGCTGGCTCTTTCTTTGCAATTCCTTTGTTTCGATGGTTTTTTGTTCAAAGATCAAATACTAAGATTGAAAAGAGGAACAAAGCCAGGGAACAACGTGCTCGGGCACTGGAATTGCCTGATCCCTCTCTTAGGCGGAAGGTAAACAGAAGTCTTATGCAGTGTTCTTTCCATAATTTACTGCATCAGTGCTGTGGGATCCCATAAATGAATTGGTAATAGATATTAGTTATTCTCCATGCCTGAAAATGAAGATCACTTTTATTGGTAATAGATATTAGTTATTCTCCATGCCTGAAAATGGATCACTTTTTTGTTGCACTTGGAAAGAAGGCTTTGGATAACACCAGATCTCACATTGTTGCTTTTAGTATTTTGCATTTTGTTGGGTGTTGATTGCTATGTTGTGTTTTCTGAAATCATTATATTCTCATTGATAATTTTGGGATATGTTATGCAATGGGGCAAGTACCCCATATTGTACCATTAATACTAATTTGTAGCCATATGATGATACTGCTGTTCTTCTAATTTGAGATAGATACACGTGGCAATAGCTGCCTAATGTCAACCACCATTAGTCTGGTTAACTTGTATTGTCTCTTTAGGGTAGCTCATGATTTTGTGGTTATTGAATGTCTGTGGTCTTCCTCCGTTCTTTCCCTCTTTGTGTTCCCATCCCTTGTGCAGTGTGCACACTTCATCCTATTTTCCCTCTCCCCCAACCCAAACCAAAACATAACTAAACAGAAAGCAGAGAAAACCCTGTGGCAACTGTATTTCTGGCATCATCAGGATGGTTCTAATCTTTGAGAAGATTTCTAATGTTAGCGTCGGTTGAAAACAGAAATTTGTGTACCAAAACTGCCCTACTACTTACTAGCACTAAATTTTTTTTCTGCGTGCCTCCATTTGTTTTCAGATGCTAATTCTCCATTTTCCTATTTGCTTCTTTGGAGCTCTTCCAGATTTTGAGTGCTCGGGACATGGCACAGAGAAATTATATTGGACGGGATCGCATCATTTACAGTACTGACAAGGACTTGAACGAACAAGACTATGAGACCCGAGAATGGGATAGAAGATTCCGAGAGATAGAGAAATCAGACTGAATTTGTATGTATATACCATTTCGTTGGTAATCTGTGCAACCAGCCAAGAAGCAGATTAGGCCTGGAGAGTTGTATATTTAGGGAATATTATGGAATATTATGCCTTCCTTGCAGTCATCAAGGGAGGTTAGGGTTGAACTAATTAATACATCTCTTGTGAATTTCATAGCATTTAACCAATTATGAAGGCGTGAATGTATTTGATATATTGATTCCGAGGCCATAAAGAACCAAATATGATTGTTAGCCTGTTGCTTAGTGTATGCTCTAACAAAATCATATATGAGACTGATATTGTAGCTTGGGCAAGGGCAAAGGCAAAGGCAAAGGACAAAGGTTTGTTAAATAAGTTAGGCATATAATGAAATCCTGTTCAAGAATTCAGGGTCCATTTGCAATATTGTTCCGTTCTAATGGTAGATTCATTAGAGCACATTCGAATGTGTGCTTCTCATCATTTCCGTCCTTTCCCTTGATTGTCATCTGAGTTAGGCGAGAGCATTATGGAATCAAGTCCACATAAATCTGCTTTGTGGGCTCTCATCGATCATCAAAAAGTAGCGAGGCTAAAAAGTTTGCGACTCCACGGGAAATCTCAAATTCATAAATCAGAACTCGGAGAAGAAATACTAATAGACGGTGTTTCATGGAGATCAACCTGCAGTTGCATGTTGGTATTCATGAGACTAATTTATATGGCAAATTTAAGTCTATGTAGGCTATCAATAGAGGCTAAAGTCAACAATCTCTGGTCAATTGCTCAATTCTCACAAAATTTTTTAAGCAGCCCAGGAAGAATCTGTGTATTATTACTACATGTATACGTCCACTAGAAAAGTAGAAAAGAGAGTTCTTCATTTTGCCCTGTGAATACATCTATTGTGTATAAGTTGCGAGTCAGCCTGTGCACTGTGAGCTGCAAGAGAGCAGATAAAAAGCATCTCGGGTTGGGGTTGAAGGTCCATTAGGTCTGCAGATTTGCAATATTGCCTACTGCTGGAGTATAATATTTAACACCAGGACTTGGAATCATTTTTTTCACATTCAACCAATGCAAAAATGTTGAAATCTAAGGCATATAGGACAAGAAATTTGATACTGCTCTTATTATTTAGTCAAATGTAACACCATCAATCGGATAATACTTGCCAAAGTATGACATAATCAACACACAGGATGGATCCCAACCAACATTAACCAGCTTGGAGATGCAAATAACTTCAATATGAACTCCATCATTGAATGAAATAGTTATAAAACTTGAGATGCCAGTGTACCTGCATCAGTAATACAACAAATCACATTTCTACCCAGAAAATCTTTTCCATGATTTTAACTGAGACCATTAATGTTGGATCTGTCAATTGCAGCACAACCATTTCAGTGTTCCCTATTGACACAATGCCATAAAATGATTTGGACATGGGGATCTACAACTGCAACCTTTATTATATTTTTTTATTGATTTTTGGCTGGGTTAGGCAAAAACTTTTCAAAATGGTAAATGGACTGCAAAACCAAGAGATGAAATTGAGATATAGAGCAAACAGATTCTTGTTATCCTACTAGTTATTGGCTGCATTAAAAAAGCATGATGAATGGGTGGCCTAGACTTATCTGTGACAAGTAAGAAGGCAATAATAGATTTACCTAAAACTATTATAAGAATGTCAATAATAATGCCGATACGAATGCTATTGATGGATAGCGTACAGTAATACTGTATGGAGACCTCAGGAGCCTTTCCACCCAATCCCTCAACCAGTAACATGAACTTTCAAGTCTGGCATATAAATCTGGAACTGAATATTCGAAAATTCTACATCTGCAATCTAACCACAGTTGTGAAAGAGAACTCTGCCAAGGAAAACAATAATCAAATTGAGAGAAAGTTTGATATCTGAAGCTTAACAAGTAACCTTTCATTAAGTAGTATGGAATTCACATGTAATTCTACTCTTCAAAAGGTCACGCACGTGCATTAATGTCAGTTGCATGTGGAAAGTTCTTAAACAGTACAAGTCAGATTTGTGAAACAATCTTTCACTTAATAATCAATCAAAACTTACTTGCATAGTATGAGAAATATCAAGCCCTCGTGGAGAATGCCTCTGTTCCTCCCCATCTTTCCATCTCTTTGTGAAGCTTCGATTTCCCCTACCCCAACAATGCACAGACAAAATCTCTTAAAGACCTGATGCCTATTCTGCCATAATAACCCCACGTCATATTCTGCTTCCAAGAAGTTTTATCTTTGGCTTCATTAGCCTCTAAGTCCCAATCATTTTCCTCGCACCTACCAGAGCTAGCAACTTGAAGATCAGAGAACTTATTCTCCCTTAAAACATTAGGGTCCAAATCAGTAACCCCATTCATGTTCATAGTCTCGGTTTTCTGCTCAACAATCTCATCAATAATGCTAGATGATGCATCAGGATCCAGAAAATTTCTCAAAGCCCTACTATCATTTTCTGAGTCCTCTCTTCCCACATATTTAGCAGGCTTCTCTCCTGAAAGAAATGATGCCAACCCATCACTGTCTTTTTCATTTAAGCCAACCCATTCCATATTCCTTACTGAATCTCCAACAGAAGTTCTCTCAAAGCTTTTCTCAACATTCACTATTTGTTCCCTAATGGCTCCAATAAACTGCTTGTGTCTAGAGATAGATCTTACATTTTCCCTCACCACAGACTTATCAGCCATAGCTAACTTATTTACCTCTCTTTCAAAATCTTCCAGCTGAAAAATAAAAAGTGACAAAGTTAAGATGAAAGAGGAAATGTCAAAAAAGGAAAAGCAAAAAAAGGCTGAAGCTATAAATAGTACCTGCCATTTTGCTGTTTCTAAAGAAGTTGCAAGATCACGCTTGTGATACTCGATGGAATGAAGTAGCCTCGACTCTGGATGATATCCTTGCACAAGACTCTGCTCGTGCAATAGAAGATGAAAAATTGATTCCATTCTGTACGGAATTAAGTCCGCAGCCCGCAGGTTAGACATCTAAGATAATCATTTGGAGTAAAACCCACAAAGAACCCAACTTTCACACGTTTATTGAACAGCTCCCTAAATTATATAGAGGTAAAAGCATAATGCTAAACATTATCAGAAGATAATTTGTTGCAGCTAACAAGAAACACCGTTTTATATGCATTCACGAAGTAAAAAAAATAAGTAACCTCGTACAGTGAATAGCTCTCTTGTACTAAAATCCCACCTTGTGAGCTATACAAACTTTGCAATTCATGGATAGATTTGAAAGTTAAAAGTATAACACAAAACTGGATTACACTTTCTATTTCTCCATTCTTTTCTTTTGCCCTCTTCCTAGTAAAACCGAGTATTCAATTCTTGTTTCTTTTTATATTTTTTTCTAAATATGTCAGTTGCACAGGTAAAACAACAAACCCATTACAACCAGAAAGGCATTTTCTTTATATTTTAAGAAACTGTTTAACTAATGAAAATTAAAATACATAACTAGGAAAAATACAAATAAAGTTATAAACCCATCAAGAAAAAGAAGACTGACCGATCGGCAGAGTCTTGAACCACCTCGGCGGCGGCGAATAGTGGGTCCGACTCCCGTTGCTGGATGAGATTCGACTTCATATCAGTTCCAACCTAAAATACAGATTTTCAAGTTTTCTGAAATATAAATAATAAATTAAAAGCATTGAATTTCAAGAAAAGATTAGACAAAAAGAGTAGAATCAAACCCGATAGACGATGCAGAGGCTTGAGGGGTTGTTTGCTCCAATTTAACAAATAATTTTTATTGTGACTGAAAAAAAAAAAAAACCTTTAATTGATTTCAGTCATTAATACGGAGTCTTTTTTCTTGAAAAGCATACTCTCAACGTTTCGTTTTTGGTATGGATTTTTTCATAGGGGACTTACCCCCATTTCATGTTTTAACAGGGCGCGCGGCAGGTAACTAACCATAAAATCTGAAATTATATACTATAAAAATTAATTTAAGGGAATTATATTGTCTTGAATAATAATAAAAATTAATTCAAAGAAAATCATATTATCTTTTTTTTTTTAATTTTTTAAAAAAAAGAAAAATCATATTTTCTCCGTTCCATTTTATTTGTCATAATTAATTTTGCATACAATTTAAAAAAAAGTTCATATTTGACTATACAATGGAAGAGTTTTTTCATTATAATCCCTCGATTAAAATTTAAAATTTGTTAGTTCAGATTTTGAAGATTCAAACTTTGAAATTATTTGAAAGTAATTAATGTTGAAATATGCTTTTAATATTCTGTTTTTGAAACTTGTATAATGGGTAAATTAAGAAAATTATCCTTTATTTATTTGTCATTTTAAGAAGTAATAAATAATTTGGTATAAATTAAAATAAAAATGGGGACAAATAAAATAGAATGGAATGAGTATTATTTTTAGGACTTCAATGATGTATTTTGAATGTTTGTACTATATACGTGTGAGCTTCTTGCAATTTAAAATCAATTTCCATAAGTATAATCTATAAAGTTTAGATATAAATCATTATATGAGAAAAAAGGTATATAAAATAAAAAAGAAGTCATTACAGGAAATAAGTTTAAATTTGGCTCTTTCAAGCTTAATAATAAAGCCAAACTCAAATGTAACTGTCAAGCTATAACCAAACTTCAACATTTTAGCACTACTTTTTATGTTTTTATGAGATGTGTGTACATGTACTATATTAAAAGACACGTGAGTAAAAGTTTAATCAGAACTATTTTCTTAATTTTAAATATTTGTATAGTACAAATTTTTAAAATACATAATATTATACTATATAAATTCTTAAAACATAAGGCATTGATGTTTTAAAATTTTAAAAATACTTAATATTATATTATATAAATTCTTAAAACATAAGGCATTGATTCTTTAAAAGGAACAGTATAATTTTTTTCATTATTTAATTTATTAAATTTATCGTTATTTTGATACTTAATTTCAATTAATATCATTACTAACTACCACTAACCACTCACTAATTATATTTATTGTTTATCTTTTTTTCTTTTTTTTAATTTCCACCACTTATCAATTCCTTATTTATTTTTGTATAAAATTTTATAAATTTCACATTCATAGATTATGTATTTTCCTAAACAAGTTAATCACTTAAAAATGTTCAATATATTCGAATTATTTTAACAAGTTGCTTGTTCATCATAAGAGTTAGACTTCGAGTTCGAGTAGTTTTTTAATTTTTTGCATTAAGACTATGATTAAGAATGAATCTTATTCAAAATTAAATTGTTTGATAATAATAAAACTCGAATGAAGTATTATGACGCCAAGTAAATTAAAGTATTAAATAATTTCGTTACCATATTTGTCTAATTTTCTTCTCTTTTTTTTTTTGGAAAAAAGAAAAAAGATTAATTTGTCATTTATTTTTAAAATATTGATCAATTTAGTCAATTCTTTATCATACAAATCAAATTGGTTCCATGATTAAAAAAATATATTTAATTTAAGACTTATAATGAAAATCGTAACACGTAATTATCACATGGTTTGCGTGCTTAGTGTGTCCAAAATTTCAATCAAACCCTTAGATTGATTCATTTTTTTAAAGATAAGAGAATGGACCAAATTAGTCTATTATGATACATAGAGGCTAAATTAGTCAATACATAAAAATAAGGGACTAAATTGATATTTTATTCCCTCCCTCGCCAAAAAAAAAAGCAGCAGCATTACCCGGGAAGCAGCAATGAACAGAAACCTCTACGAAGAATGAAGCTGGCGTCTCCCATGGTTCCACCAGTCTTGAAGGAGATCAAAACGGCTCTTTTTCAAGGCTTCAATTCATTAAACCAACTCAAACACATCCACGGCCTCCTCCTTCGCAATGGCCTTAACCAAGAACAACTATCTCCTCAACATGCTTCTCATATCCACCTTCAAATTCAGTGACCCAAATTACGCAAAGCTCGTTTTTTGCCAAACCCAAGAGCCCAATATTTATTTATGGAACACAATGATTCGTGGGTTCGTCTCCAAAGATTGTTTTGCCCAAGCTGTTGAATTCTTTCATTCTATGCGTAAAGAAGGATTTTTGCCGAATAATTTTACTTTTCCGTTTCTGCTGAAAGCCTGTACGAGGTTATTGGATTTAGAACTGGGTTCTGACCTTCATACCCTTGTAGTGAAAGGGGGTTTTGATTATGACGTGTTCGTGAAAACTGGGTTGGTCTGTTTTTATGCGAAATGATGGCGGTTTAAAGGATGCAGAGAAAGTGTTTGATGATATTCCCGAAAAGAATGTGGTTTCTTGGACGGCTATAATAAGTGGGTATATTGAGTTTGGGAGGTTTAGAGAAGCTGTTGATATGTTTTGGAGGTTGTTAGGAACGGGTTTGAGGCCTGATAGTTTCACGCTTGTTCGGGCATTATCAGCATGTAGTCAATCGGGGGATTTGAGTTCTGGTGAGTCGATACACAAGTATTGGGCAGAGAGTGGCATGGGGAGAAATGTCTTTGTAAGTACTTCTTTGGTGGATATGTATGCTAAACTTGGAAGAATGGAGAGGGCTCATGCTGTTTTTGAGGAGATGCCTGAGAAGGATATTGTGTCTTGGAGTTCTATGATTCAGGGTTATGCAGCAAATGGGCTTCCTAGAGAAGCATTGGAGCTCTTTTATCGGATGCAAGGAGAGCATTTAAGACCGGATTGTTATGCGATGGTTGGGGTTCTATCTGCTTGTGCAAGATTAGAAGTAGGAGCATTAGAAGTAGGGGAATGGGCTAGTAGGTTGATGAATATCAACGAGTTCTTGTCTAATCCTGTCCTGGGTACAGCATTGATTGACATGTATGCCAAATGTGGGAAGATTATTTCAGCTTGGGATGTTTTTCTAGCTATGAAGCAAAAGGACCTAGTTGTTTGGAATGCCATGATATCAGGACTTTCCATGGGTGGTCATGTCAAATCTGCATTTAGCTGCTTTGGGCAGTTGGAGAAGAATGGGTTAAGACCTGACGGGAACACCTTCCTTGGTCTGCTATGTGGTTGTAGTCATGCTGGTCTGGTTGATGATGGTCGTCAGTATTTTTATGGCATGCACAGCATATATTCTCTATGCCCTACAATTGAGCACTATGGATGTATGGTTGATCTTCTTGGTCGAGCTGGTTTGTTAGATGAAGCTCATATGTTGATCCAAAACATGCCAATGAAGCCAAATACTGTTGTTTGGGGAGCTTTGTTAGGTGGATGTCGATTTACATCGAGATACTCAGCTGGCTGAACATGTTCTCAAGCAATTGATTGAGCTAGAACCATGGAACTCAGGGAATTATGTTCTTTTGTCAAATATCTACTCTGCCAATAACAAGTGGGAAGATTCAGAGAACATTAGATCAGTGATGAATGGGAAAGGGATTCAGAAGGTACCAGCATATAGTTGGATAGAATTAGATGGGATTGTTCATGAGTTTCTTGTGGGTGATATGTCTCATCCTATGTCAGATAAGATTTACGATAAACTCAGTGAATTGAACAAGAAAATGAGAGCAGCAGGCTATGTTCCAACTACAGAGTTTGTGCTCTTTGACATTGACGAGGAGGAGAAGGAACACTTTCTGGGCTATCACAGTGAAAAGCTTGCTCTAGCATTTGGTTTAATAAGTACAAAGCCGAATGATGTTATCCGAATTACAAAAAATCTTCGCGTTTGTGGTGATTGTCATATGGCCTTCAAGCTCATATCTAAAATAACTGCAATGTAGAGAAATTATTGTGCGGGATACTAACCGTTTCCATTGTTTTATTGATGGGTCATGCTCATGCAACGACTTTTGGTAAAAATACCTTGAGTGGAATGGCATTCAGCTATTTACATACTTCACCTGTGAGTTGTGCAATAGCTTGTCATACAAACATTAACGAACTGGTGCAAGGTACAAGCAGGAAAAAAACAAGTGTCACATGCAGTTTTGTTGAAGTGAGGGCTATTATTGCACTGAGATTAGAATGAAAGTTGTTTGGATGATGAAATTTTACAAGTTTGGCAAAATGCTGGAGCTTGAAAGTATGCTGCATCATTATGTAACTCTCTTTCAAACTATTGGCTTCAACATGCTTTTGAGAAGGGAGGGGGTGAATTGCAGGGTGAAGTCATTAAAGCTTCTGCGCAAATTACTTGGACCTAATAGATAGAGATTATTTTGTTTCTGACAAAAGTATATATTGGCACTTGAGGTGTATACTGTGGTTGGGTAGAAATTTGATCCTGGCATCTGATTTAACGGAAGTTTTGATCCAGAAAATGTGGTTTGATCTATATAGGATAAAGGAGAGATCCAAATATTTGTAGCCCATCTATCAAGGAATCTGAAGATGCCCAAAAATGAACTCAAAATCACAGCACTATGTTCTCTACTCGGTCGTGATATCTTGTTCTACTCATTCAGGTAAAAGTTACCTCTTGTGATTCATCATCATTAATCGTCTCTCTCCGTGTATATATGTATGTATGTGTTTGATAATTGTTAATGATGAACATACAGGTAATCCTCGTTGCAATGTGCTGTTGAATATTTCTGGAGAGAGAGGAAAAAAACGGAAGAAAAATGAATCTGGAACAATGTTGGATGTACTGGAACTGGATATTAAATAAATACGGCTTAGCTTATCATGAGCTTTCAGGCAGTGAAAAAGGATAACACAGTCGCATAGACTTGCAGTGAAAGTCATTGCTTGACTGGGCTCATCGGCATCTTTCACCAGTTGGATAGAGAGAGAGAGCGCGCGCACACGTGTGTGTGAGAGAGAGGTTACTTCTTGTTGCTATGCTATCTCGGATTGTTTTGCAGTGCTTATATCAACAAGACTACACAGATTCTGGAAATGGGACTGAATTCGTATACTTCCTTGTTCCATATTTATATATATATTTTTTGGTTGCATCCGTCTCATATTGGGTATCCCATTAAGGAAAGAAAAGGGAAATTTTTTTTTTTTTTTTTAAAGCATTTTCTAATATTTTGTAGGATTCGGCGAGAGATTCTTACATGATGTGAAACAATATAGACCAAGGGGTCCATGGCATGCACGAAAGAATTTTTCCGATTCAGTCTATGACTTACAAAAAATAAAAAATAAATTTTTTTTGAATGGATCATGCGGTCCGTAAAAGAAAATCACTAACGGCCCTAACTTACAGTGAGAAAAAATTGGGCCAACATAAAATAGAACGTTGGAATGGTTGGCCCCCAACCAAACAAAACTGCCCAATGTCCAGCATACGGTCTTGCAATCATAAAATCATCTCAACCAACACATATTTTCCAATTTGGATACTTCAACAAATTGGCTCCAACAAATAATTTTTTGTTTTTTGGGAAACAAATAATCTAAAAATACCAAACTATAAATTGCATTTGGAGCTCTGATTTCTCTCTTGCAACGACAACGGCATCGTTCAGTTCAATGATTCGTCGATTGGCTCCTCTCGTCGCAGCTCGGATTCGCCAAAACCACCTGAGACACGTCGGTTCGTCGTCGGTGGCGTCGTCTTCTGCTCTTCGCCAACCTCCTCAACCTTCCGATACCCTATCTCCTTCCCCCTCTCAATCTCAATCTATAGTTGCCGTTCACATGACCGACAATTGCGTTCGGGTATTCACATCAGTTCTTCAACCACAAAATTACTTGTTCATTTTGGAAAGTTATTATTTGAAATAATATTAGACAGTTATTATTCAGTATATTATTTGAAATAATTACTATAACAAAAATTTTAAAAATGTGTTATATCAAATGATTAATAATTTAACACTATTCTGTCAAAATGGAGCCAATTATATTTAACTTTGCTTCTTTTTTTTTTTTTTTTTTAAAAAAAAATTCACTTTAATTTAATAAACTATTTTTGTTGGATTAGGATTTTGATAATGAAATCATTTCAACTATTGATATTTTGTTCGGAACTTTCTTAAAATTATACTGAATTTGTTGGAGAATTAGATTCATTTTGGTGTGAGATATTTGTAGTTGTGTTGGATGATCAAATTACGGATTTAATGAACAAATGATTTTTTGGAACAGAAAATGAGAGAATTGCAGTCTCAGGAAGGGAAGGAAAAGATGCTACGTTTAAGCATAGAAGCCGGAGGTTGTTCTGGTTTCCAGTATAACTTTTCTCTGAGATGATAAGAACAATGATGATGACAGGTTCCTGTGAATTTCTGCTTTGAATGAGTTTTCTTTTCAACTATGTAGAAGTGCTTTTTTTTGTTTTCACATTTTGTGTGGTTGATTCGTTCTCATGCATTTTTGTCTTCTATTTTTTGACTTTGCAGGATATTTGAGCGGGAACGAGTGAAATTGGTAGTTGATAAAATATCTCTTGATTTTGTAAAGGGTTCTACTGTTGATTATGTTGAAGAGCTTATTCGTTCAGCATTCCAGGTCTATTGTGCTATGTATAGTCAGTTCTGTAGCGTGCAGTATTTTCTGATGCATCTATGAGCTGCCCATGATACGTTGTTGAAAATTGATTTATTTTCACGATTTGTTCCCCCATTATTGAATTTGCATCGTCTACTTCACTTTTAGCTTTTCCCTGCCTTTTGGTTTGGTTGACCAATGGAAATATTAGTGAAAAGCACGTTTTTCCACAACCATCTTTACTGCAGTTGTCTTTGATATCAATTAGAATGAGAGAAAAAGAGTCGTCCCTAAGATTTGGAATGCAAATAGTTAAGAAATTTGAGACACTTGATCATGCATTAGAGATAAAGGTCATTGGAGGAATGAGAATATAAGGTGAAAGATAAGTAAAATTATTAAAGAAAATGGTGTAAGCTTATACCTCGGCCTGAGTGCCTTAAACCTAAGCTTTGAGGTACTTCAGGATGGTTACGAGGTATTTATTCTAAACAAAGAAAAAGTTAAACACCAGACCAAACAATATTGGATTCCAAGTTGTCTTCTTTTAGTTCATGAACAAACTAGTGTCCTCAATTCTCTGACATATTATAAGATCATGAGCTTTTCGTCAAAAGTATAATTAGCATAATTTCACAATTTTATTTCTTATCTCTTGGCAGGCCGAAGGGATTCAACATTAACAGTTTTTGGATACATAAATTATAATGCTTGTTTTAGACTTATAACAGTGTTTTCTATGTCATATTATTGTTGAATTTACTTAAAGAGTGTATTTACACAAAGTGACAAAGTTACTATGTGTCATTGGATTGAAAAGGAGAGAAATCTGGCCAAATATTTAAAATTAAGAGTTGGTGATTCACTGTAATGTTGCCGTATGGAGTGATCTTTGACAAGTGATCTTGAATTTGTGGTTTTGTAAATCATTTTCCGTTATTTAAAACTGTTTTTGTAGTAGATGCCTTTATTAGTCACTCGGTAAGTGATCTTGGCCATAGTCCAACAACGAGTTTCTTTTATTTATGCAGGTATCTACCAATCCAAGTGCTGTGGGTGGTTGCAGCTGTAAAAGTTCCTTCATGGTGTAGTTGTCTCTGATATTTATTTTACTTCCATATTCAACTAGGGTCAACAGGTCATCGGCATTCTTCTGCGAGGCTTGAATCTGTGCTGTGCTTATTGAGCATAATTCTAATTAAATTAATTTATGTTGATTTGTTGTATGGTTACTGTAAAAAGCCGCTTTAACTGCTTATTTGAATTTGAAATAGACCCGTGTTGCAATAGCTTTAACCCTTGAACCTCTCCGACTGTAATGATTTCATTCATTGTCTAGACTGCTTTTTCATTTCAGTCGAGTAGACTTGCTATATGTTGCTCTGCTGTATGAACATTAGCCTACATTCCCAGTTTAAGACTGAAACTTATGTAAAGGAAGGTTAATAGCTCTCTTCTTTAATGAGATTGGAGATTTGCGCTGTTTTATTTCTAGCTACTTTGGTGTTATCCACAACCCCCCCCCCACCCTAGATTAGTATAAGCAGTTCTGATTAGTACCAGTTCCTTTCTAAATGCTATTTTAGCAAAAAAATTTTGTTTCATTTGAAGTGTTACTTTAAAAATCTAATAAAACATTATTTTTTTTATATCAATTTTGCCTTTATTTCTTTCCAATTCTATTAATTATCAACTTATAATTAATGTTGAAATTTTTTTAATTTATTACTAGTCAAAAAAGTAATTTAGTCATATAAGATCAACTTTACCCAAAATTTAAGATATTTAATAGGGAAAATCATTATATTAATCCTTCATATTAAGCATTTGTATTTATTAAGTCCCTTACTTTTAAAATGATAATTTTTAGTCTCTTACATTACACATTTGTATTTATTCAGTCCTTCTATACTTTTAAAATGATGATTTTTAGTCCCTGACAAATGTAAAATGTTGAATTTTGGTCAAGTAATCAAATCCCAACCATTTTGGCCTAAATTTGTCATGTCCCTCACATATATAAAATGTTGAATTTTGGTCCATAAATCAAATCTCGAGTATTTTTTTGCCTAAATTTGTCATATATTCACATGACATATTTCGAGGACAAATTTATAAATTCATCTGAGTAGAATGCTTTATGAGTGCGAAGAATATGAAGTAAGTGATTGATTATACAATTTGTTTGTATTTAAGATTATTTCAATATCTGACTTTTGGTATTTTTTTTTCCAAAATTTAAAATCCAATCCGATGCTCGAATTTTGTGTTGGAAAGGATGAACGAATTCCTAAATTCTACTAAAAGAATACGACATGTAAACAACACATGATTAATTCAGACCAAAAAATGCTCGGGATTTAGTCTAGGTATCAAAATTCGACATTTTACATTTGTGAAGAACTAAATAAATGCAAATGGATTATTGTAATGTAAAGAACTAAAAATCATCATTTTAAAAGTGAGAGACTAAATAAATATAAATGGATAATGTGAAAGACTAATAGAATAGTTTTTCATATTTAATAATATCTTAATCTTTGTACTAAAAGCTAAATTGATACTTAAAAGAGAGAGGAAGTAATATTTAAAGTTTAAACTAGAAAATTACACACTATTAATGACAGAAGCATTGATTTCTGCAACGCTGGAATCTCCTTGTGTTTATTTGTGGTATCAAGGACAGTTGTTAAGGTAAGACTTTTTAATTGAGTCTCCTTGTAGTGATTTCTGGTGTTGAACTGGATTTTTCACATATTTGAATCAAAATTTTCATCTACTCAGAAGAAATCATTGGGGGAAAATAATGAATATTGCCAACTACCATGAATAAAAATCACCATAGTATTATTGCAAACACTAGAAATAAGTCAAAGAAAAGGCAAAAGAGTAACAGTAACTACGAATTTCTATAAACCAAAAGATGTCTCATGTGCAGTAGCTAAAATTTCATTGTTAGTTTTGAGAACGAACAATCCAACAACACAAGGAGACAAAAATGTCCGAGACATTTGCTGAAAACTGTATTAATCTGCCACCACTCTTTCACACACTAAAGTGATCTCAAAACAAAGCAAAACCAATAACTGCTCAAAAGATGCGATTTGGCTTTCCCATTGTACTCTTCAGATACAGGCACCTCACCTGCATTACAGACAAGAAATGATCATAAGCAATCATAGCTTACTCAGAGTAGACAAATATCTGTAATGAGTGAGCGAGTAATTTACAAGCACCTCATATTACTAGACAGAGGAAGATGACTATCCATCATATTACCAAGGGTAAATAAAACCAAACACAGGAGAACAAGTTTTCATGGATATTAAAGCTGCCAGCATGCAATATCAGATACTAGGCAATGATGAACTTACGTTTTGCCAATTCTTTTTTAGCAATGAGACAAGAAAGTTGACGCTCATTTGAACATTCTGGAAATCTGCATCTGCTTCTCCTCCATGTCACAATTGCCCACAGCAACACCCATGCAGAGCACCTTCTTAAGCTGAAACTTCACTGTGGCCTTTGTTTCATTAACTTTTGACTCCAATGATTCCTGGTGAGTCACCAGTGTGGGAAACTTTCCTGAATTGAGGAAAAAAACCAAAACAGCATAAACACAACATCTAAATTCTACCCAAAAAAACTAACAAAAGTCTAAAACCATATCAAACTGGCCCAGTCTAGCAGATCTTTTAGAAAGACAAATTAATTCTAACAAAAATTCAAGCACATGAATTATGAAATACATGCCTGCCTTGTTAAGACCAGGGCCCAGAAGACGAGGGATCTGCTTGATGACTGCTTCAGAGGCTAAGAAAGCATGATACTTCTTTGCAAGCTTCTTCACCAATTTCTTGTTTTTGTTGAGCTTCTTCAAACCTTCAACATCCATATACTCCAGACCAATCTTCTCTGCCTGTAGCCAAATAAAGAGTCATGTCAATTATAACATGGGTAGAGGAAAGGCTACCTGACCATCTAAATAGTATAATGAATGATAGATATGCACACAGACACATGTTCAAGAAGGAAAGGAGCAACACTAAATAAGGTTTACATAGTTGCTCCTACACATTGCATATATTAGAAGAAACCCCACCACTTGGCAGGACATTGGTATATGCATTTCGTACATCAGAAGACATGTTAAACCACGGGTACTAGCACAGCAAGAGCTCAAGAAGAAGCATATCAATTTGAATAGCCATATTACGGTTATTGTCAAAAAGTTTTCCTTCTGAGAAAACACATCGCAAAATTCTAAGAAGCTATGCTACTGAAAACAACCAGCTAGAAATTAACATTGTTACACTCAGATATTCTAGTCAGATAAATGTTTTCCATATTAATAATTTCAATTGATTCAATAAGATTTAGGATGCTTACTGAAACAAATTAAATAAAATCACCTAAACTGATGCTTTCTAGAATTTTAAATTAGTCAAAATAGTTTAGAAAACGAACATGACTATAAAAACCTGGATAAAAATGGTCAAAGCAGGAATAAGCAACTGAGTTGTGAGTGATCAACAGAGCACCAGAAAATTGGAATATGAGAATTGGATATACATATAATTCTCATGGCCAATCCCAAGAGGTAATTGCAGAGACTCTGCTCCCCAAGGCAATAGGATATGAGAATGCCACCTTCAAAAGCAGGATCCTCCCCGTAAAGGGAGTCTCAACTGTTGTAATATCAAAGATGGCTTAATCTCTGACAATTTAGCTTGGGTTATGCAAACATTTAGTAGATCGCCCCAAATGATTATAAAATTGTCTGTAAAACAGGAAATACACAAAGTGAACCTACATATAGCATTAGAAATATGAAATTAAGTACCTCTTCAACATGCTGAGCATCACCAAGCATGCAAACCTTCATCTTGGGGCGAGGGATGTGTGGTAACTTAACAGAACCGCTAAAACGCTTGTCCTTTTGGGGATCATAGTTCTTCTCAACCCAATCTGAAGCTCAATAGTTTCAGTGAAGTTACGCTTTTTATCCCCCTTAACATCACCCATAATTTGGGTGATTGCCTCTCTAAGAGCATCACTCTGCAACTTACTGCAAACAAATGCAACATATAATCTCGCCAGGTCAGCAAAAGTAACCGTAGCCAAAAAAGTTCATGCTTCGTATAAACACAAAAGAGCACCTATTAGCAACATTGCACTTACTAGACAACCAACAAAAAACCAAATCTAAAATCAACTGGCATTAACATGACGTAACAACCAATATGGAAAATACTATTCTACAATGGACCAACCAGTTAAGCTAGCCCCAAAATACACACAGAAATTTTGCCATTCTCTTATCGAATCACAATAGAAAAACAAACACTCGGTCATGTGAAATCAAGAGTATAAAATTACCAAGTAGGGGACTTTCAGCAATTATACACAGGACCATATCAGACACGGCTATTTATGTTTTAGCAACACTAAATGAACTTATAAACCCAGTATTCTCAACCAAATGAATCCGGTTTTACAGGGAGAAAGTGCCTCCACAAAAATCCATAAAAAAACATCAAATTATCATAAAAAGAAATACATAACTCAAATTAAATGATGCTAAAATTCAGAGATAAATGAAGAAAATGTAATATCTATACAAACAACATAATCAACAAAGAAATGGAGAGAAATAATTAAGAAAAGGAACAAAGTCATACCTCATGGTTAAAGATATGCCTTCTCTAGCCTATGCGAGAATCCTGCAAAAAAAAAAAAAAAAAAAAAAAACACATCTCTAGATGCGAAGTTGAACTGATATATCCATACAAGTGAATGAAGAGGTAGAGAGAGAGAACCTGAAATGTGCAGAGAAGTAAAGGTGAGGCAGGTAATAGGATATCAGCGTCAGCG
This sequence comes from Cinchona pubescens, assembly GCA_025175665.1. Classification (NCBI taxonomy): domain Eukaryota; kingdom Viridiplantae; phylum Streptophyta; class Magnoliopsida; order Gentianales; family Rubiaceae; genus Cinchona; species Cinchona pubescens. The sequence goes on along the minus strand of JANKKI010000254.1, from coordinate 1,725,266 downwards.
ATACTAATAAAACCCTAGACTGGTAATTAGGGTTCCTCACTTACAGTCCAACGCGGCAAGTTGGTTCGGTCCAATTTGCCCCAATTTAAACTTTTGCGATTACTTTTTGGACACATAACTAAGGGATGATAAAATTCTGGGCTCCAAAGAGGCCCAAATGGGAGTTTAGATAGCACACTATATTGGATTTTTTTTTTTTAAAAATAAAACTAGTACTACCAATTACTAAAGTTTGAATAAGAAATATTGTTATTTACAATAAATTATTTATTTAAATAAAATTTATACAACCATGACATCATTTGACTCTATTACCGGATGTTATCATAGCTTTGTATCGACTGCTAAGTTCATTTCAAGATAAAAATGAGATAACTTCTTATTTTTTTTATCAATATATAAACGATAGATAATTATCAAATATTTTTTAAAGTAATGAGATTTCTATACTAACCCTTCTTAGAATCTTTATACGAGTAATTATATTTATTTTTAAGTTGACAAAGGGCTAACACTTGGAGGTGGGAGGAAAAAATGAAAAATGAAATCTATTTGCACTTTAAAAAAATGCATGAGTTGTAGTTTATGATGTAAAGTGCAAAATTGGAATAATAGATCAAGTTTAAATTAAGGGTTAATTTAGAGTAAGATTAAATTTATTAAGTACAAAATTTTAAAATTACATATATAAGAATTTGAGTTATTCAAACTTTATTCAAGTTTAACTTTAAAAAAAAATAAAACCATCTTGTTTAGTCATCTATAAAAAGTTCAACAATAATAATAAAGAAAGAAAAAGGGGAAAATAGATTCGAAGTTAAAGGCGATTCTTTGCAATTTTCAATCCAAGGCTTTTGGCACAAGTTCACCACACTTATTTCCCGAAATTCAGGTTCACTTGCAGCGGCGCGTGAAACGCACCGGTCAACTCCAGCTACCATACAACAAATATTCATCTCCGATGAGTTTAGCGGACGAGAGCTTCCAACTGAAGGAACTTCAGACGCTCGCAGGCCACACCGACAAGGTTTGGAATGTCGCTTGGAAACCTGCCACCGGAGTCGACGGTGTGCCTGCCGTTCTCGCTTCCTGCAGCGGCGACAAAACCGTGTTCGTATTTGGGAACAGAGTTCCTCCTCCGGTTCTTTCCAGTGCAAGGTTGCATTTTAATTAGTTTTAATTATTATTTCCACATAATAAATTTATTTTCATTTCTTTACAATTTACTGAAGCTCAAAATATATAAATTTAGCTTAAATACTAAAATAATACTGATCAGTTTATCAAAATTTGGTACTACTAGTACCTTTTTTCCTTTGAATTTTGATTAATTAGCTATATATTAATACAGTTGTTAGAAACTGTGTGTGGATGATGATCAGTATTGTGGATGCAATTACTCAAATCCGAAATTTGAGGGATTTTTTTTTTTTTTTTTTTTTGTGTGTGTGTAATTAGAGATGTATAATAATCGTTTGCGCTTGTGATTGTTGAATGTGATTTATGCAGGCAGTTTTGGAGGAGACTCACACTCGGACGGTTAGATCATGTGCTTGGTCTCCATCAGGAAAATTGCTAGCAACTGCAAGTTTTGATGCCACTACTGCTGTTTGGGAGCATCTCATGTAGGCGATGATTATGAATGTGTTTCCACTTTGGAGGTAGTATCTAATTTCTGAATGCATTTAGTGTATAAGGCTTCAATTTTGTGAATTTAGGAAGTGTTGTGATCACTAACTGAATTAATTCATAAATGTTGCCTGTTGTCGTTTAGATATTTCTTAAATTTGTGTATTCATTTGGAACTTCTTTGGATATGCCATTTTGGTGGTGGTGCAATGCCCAGGGGCATGAAAATGAAGTCAAAAGCGTTTCTTGGAATGCATCTGGCTCTCTGCTTGCTACTTGTGGGCGAGACAAGTCAGTTTGGATATGGGAGGTTTTGCCTGGTAATGAGTTTGAGTGCGTTTCTGTGTTGCAAGGACATACACAAGATGTTAAAATGGTGGAATGGCATCCACAAATGGATATTTTGTTCTCTTGCAGCTATGATAACACTATTAAGGTACGTATGATATTTTAACATGGTAGGTACTTTTATACTGGTGAAGCTCTGTTGACAAGCGTCATGTTCATAACCTTCAAGATAGATAGTCATAATTTAAATTGCAAACTTTAGTTATTCTTAGACAAGTATGTAATGACTTTATTTATCTTTTCGCAGTCTATTTAGCTTTATGGTTTCATAACATGCATAAATTGTGCAGGTTTGGGCAGAGGATGGTGATGATGATTGGCATTGTGTTCAAACATTAGGCGAAGCCACCAAGTACTAGATGCAATTCTTATGGATGTTTGAGACTTTTTTGTACACTGAATGTTGTTTTCTGGTGGGATTTTCTTAAAATATTAACTTTAAAAACATAAAGAAGGTGAAATCAATGTTTACTGTGGGGAATATGATCTTTTTATTTGTGAAATCTTGGCATTCACTTTCACATGTCAACCCTGGAATTAAATCTTTGGTTTCCTAAGTGCTAAACTTATTAAATGTCTCTGAACATTGCTCCTGTTTTACAGCCTTATATTTCATTTTTTTGAAAAAAAAAAATGTAGTAGGAGAAGATTAAATCTTTAAGGTCTGATGGCAAATCCAGTATTGCAGCCATCCCTTATATTCCTTATTTTTGTAGCATTTAATCTTTCGGGTTTTACTTGAGTCATTCTGAGAAATTAGTTGATTTATCCATGTGCAGTATTGGATATGTGTGATAAACCATTTGCACCAATATTCTTTGGTTTTCTACACCTTGTCACTGTTTCAAGTGTTGTATTTTTACTTTATCTGTATTATATGCATTTGTTTTGGGTTAATTCAGTGCCAGATTCCGCAGAGCTTGTAAAATTTGAATATTATTATTCATATATGCCTGAGCTTGTTAGATATGTTAAAATCTTATGCAACTAAATTGCTGGTTTTTCAGTGGACACACATCTACAGTCTGGGCTCTCTCCTTTAATGCAGCCGGAGACAAAATGGCAACTTGTAGGTATGCATGCCCATTTCTGACTTTTCCCTATTTATTCCTATTATATGCCTGTATTTGTTCCTACCAACCTGGTTTTTGTTAATTTAGATATGTAGGTGCATGCTTGTTATGTCCACATAATGCACTGACAACAAGAAGGATAGCATTTGCTCTAAGCCTGTGACTGGGATAGTTCTTATCAAAGGGAATGTAATGGTATTAATTGTTTTCTGCAGTGATGATCTTGCCTTGAAAATATGGGGTGCTGACCTCTTGAGGATGCAGTCTGGTGATGGGTATGGGCCTTGGTGAGTCCTAGTGAGTTTTACAGTTTAAGTTTTCTGAGATATGTTTTATTGAGGAGTAATTTCGATTTATTTTGTTGGTCTGATTAACAGTAAAAGTTGATAGAGTGGTAAGAGCTTCTTATATTTCATTTGATTGATTTTCTGTTTGTCACGTTAATATTATCTTGTGCCTTTTTAGCTACTTTTATATTATTTACATATTTGTTTCACAGTACGCATTTTGGTACCCTAGCATAGTTAGTTGGTGTCTACAATGTTTTTGCTCTGTTGGAACTTGATGTTTAGTTTCCTATTCATCAAAGTTCTAGAGATTCCTGCCTTCATTTTCTCATGTGTCAGAATTTTGAGGTTTCTGGTGGGCACAATATATTACATTCCAGATTGGTAGTTGGCTTCTTTATCATCTTTTCTATAGTTCAAAATTTTATTTTATTTTTTACTGGATTGAAGATTCTGATAATATTTGATATAAGGTTTGTAATGATAAGCAAATTAATGATGCAGTTCGAGTTAAGGCCATTGAAGATGCTCCTATATCCAATGATCATAACATGTTTTCTTTGAAGTTCAAGAGCTATTTGTGCTTGAAATAACACCAGAACTTGCTGCTTTAAACTGTGTCAGTGATTCATAAATTATAAGTTATTGCATATTTTACCAAAATATGAAGCACACTTGTTTGTCTTGATTCCTTGTATGTCAAACGGCTAACTGATAAGATTTTTTTTCCACTTGGTCCTGTCAGGAAACATATCTGCACTCATCGGGCTGTCATGATCGAACTATATTTTCAGTCCATTGGTCAAGGTAGTGAGCTGGTTTCCATATTTGTGATATTTAATATGCTGACACATGGCATTTATTTCTCTTCCTCCTTCCACATTTGTCTTGCACAACCTTTTCCCAGATTAAATTACACTATTTGATGATTTTTTTTTTTTTTTCAACCATTCTTTGTCCAAACTTAAGCTTAAATTCACACAGCTTTTTTTCAGCATCCTTACTCCATTTAGGCAGTAGTTAATTTCTCCACAAAGTCATATTTCACTCTAGCTTTTTATACTCTGCAGTTCATAGATGCCTTGGTATTAAGGAGAGAAAATGTATAAATTGGAGATATTGTGCTTGGATCTCTGTTTCTCATTTGTTTTCTTTTGCCTTCCTTGAGTGACATTGTTTTTCTGTGTTAATATCTTAGGGAAGGAATTATTGCTACCGGAGCAGCTGATGATGCTATACGTTTATTTGCTGAGGATGGAGGTCATTTGGTACTTAACCACCCCTTCTCCACCTGATAGATTTGATGTTCCAGTTTCTATTAGTTACAGCATATTGATCTACTTCCTTTTTCTGTTTCATCTTTCTCCTCTTTTCTGTGGGGCACAGAGGGAGTTAAAAAGACCCCACTTAGTGAACAACTCTTGGTGGTTAGAAATCTAAAGTTTGCATGTGTATCCTGTGGAAGTGACTTAATGATTCTTCAGTAGATATTCTTAGTTTGGTATTATGCTGAAAAAATTTTGGTGAGAGAAATGGCCTGGCGCATTAGCCGCTGCATGAAATGTCTTTCAACTGCTGCTTGCATTTATATTCAGAAATACCTTTAATTTTTTCTTCTTCTTCTTTTTTGAAATATTTCAGACCTTTTCCGCAATCAGCTATTCCGTATCTACATTAGTTATTTATAACAAATACTAGCTTAAGACTGGGACTGTTGGCTTCTTAATGGGGATCCTCTAGTTCACATTTTCTATGTGTCCGCAGAATCCATTCAACTGCTTAATACTTTGAGATGGGGTATTTTTTAGAATCATTCTCATCTGCCCATGATTGGTCTGAACTATTTCCAAGAGGGGGGGTGGTTGTGGAGTAGCAGCTCCTAAATGTGTGCTAAAATTTGAACAAATTTGCAAACTTATCCTATCATTGCCTTACTGCTTCATAAAGTAATGCCTAATGGTTTGTGTTTTGCGACAGGTTGATGGACCTAAGTATAATTTGCTTTTGAAGAAGGACAAGGCTCATGATATGGATGTAAATTCTGTGAAATGGAGCTCTGTGGTAAACATATACATATACTGATCATTTTGATCCTGCCATGCATATCTGATAACTTTTTGTTCTTCCTCTTCTTCTTATGTGTGTATGTGTGTGTGTTTGCTAGGAGTTAGAATTTCCTTGATTTTCTGATACAATGGGTAAATCCTGAAAACTATATGTGACAGATCCTTGGTAGGCACATTTTGAAATGCATCTAGAGACTACCTATTTCAAGCACCAGTTCCTGCTACCTAATTACTTGCTCTTAATGCCTTAATGGGGACCTGCATCTCGATAATGTAGCTCTGTATTCTCGTGTTTGCCAATGGTGTTCTGCTTCCGTGGTTATTCCTGATTTTAGTTGTCAACAAAATAAAGCCAAGATTCCACTTGCTGGCACTTATTGGTTATATATGAGTTGAATTCTAGAATAATCTAGAATAGTCTAGCTGGTGTAGTTCCATTTTATTCATTTCTGCAGCCTGTCTGATTCTTCGTTAGTATTATGTGCTTAAAAGAGGAGACGAACAAAGGAAAAAAAATCATTGAGATTTCAGAGGTATGTTTCCCTTATTCTGGGTTGTGCATTTGATAATTGCTGTTCCGGCCTTATTTGTTCTAGGTGACTGAATTTTATGAAAGGGAAGAGGGAAATCATATGTGATGTTATTTGCTTCACAATTTAACTTCTTATTCACGTCTACCATGTTTCTGACGGTGACGGTGCATTTGATGGTCTCGAGTTGAAAATTTCTAATATCTTTATGTTTTGCCTTATCAAACCTGACAGGGAAGGCTACTTGCTTCTGCAAGTGATGATGGGACAATCAAGATATGGGATTTGGCTTCCCAAGACGGGCATGAGAAACCTCCACCATAGATCTTAATGTTTTCTTCTTGTTATTTTGATTGGTTATAAATTATTGTGTCCTCTTGTAGAGATATCGTCCATGAGAAGTTTGCCATTCTTGAATCCAAAGTAGCTGTTCCCATAAATTTTGCTGTAACTTCTTGTTCAATAGTCATTATATTTTTTCTGTGGTTGCTCACTAAATAGTCATTATGAAGAAGTATAAAAATACGGCACATGATCTTTTGTCATACTCTCTATATCAAATGTTTCATATTTTGTATATTTGACATGTATTCTGTATATTCAACACGTATACTTAGGCATAGTGGTGTTGAAATTTGACCTAACTTAAATGAATTTAGGGCTAAATGGATTGGATTTTCAAGTTTCGGATTATTTGGGCAGGATTACCAGACTTTAGTAGAGTTGGGTTGGATTTTAAAAATAAAATCCGTGAAATCCAACGATGTCAACCCGAGTAACCCAAAAACTTCAATTATATTTTTTTAATTTTTAATTTTCTTAATTATTTCATCTAATTTGTATTATTTTTCTTTTTTATTGTTGAAATAACATCTAATTTATAATATTGTTTATTTTTTTTCCTTTTTATTCTTAATTGAATTATTTTATTTTTAACCAAACATATATTTTTAATAGATGATTTTATAATCATAGATTTTTCTTAAATATTTTTTTTTTATTAGTTTGAATTTTTAACTCAAATAACTTGAAAATCCGAGTAATCCATGTGATTAATATTCGGGTAGGGTTTATTTGGATTGTTATATGAATTGGATTGGATTAAGTTTTAATTTTTTAATCTAAAAGCTCAAAAAATTCGAACTCGAAAATCTACTGATTTGAAAACTCGACCTGCAAGCATCTTTACTTAGATGCATAACAATATTTATAAGTAAGAATATACGTGTCAAAGGATGAGACAAAATTAATTACTGATCAAGAGGCAGTTGCAAATTTCTCTCTCTACCCCTCATTTGGGATGCACTTGCGTTGATCATGATGCTTGGGAAGCATAAACATTCCAGCCTAAAAATAGAGCAGCAGTTTGAAACGATTGGGGCCTCACCTTAAACTCTTAAAGCCCCTTGTGGATGAATTTTTCCCCATAAAGAGAGAATGCAAACAATGAATAAAGGCCGGTACTTAATACTGACATGTATCAGGAGTGAAAAAATTCCAGTGACCTGTGTAGCAGCAGTTCTCAAATACACTGATTGCCTGAACCACACTAATGCTATAAAGCCTACTCTTTTTTCTTTCTGTGCTTTTTCGTAATCATTCATCGAGAATTCACAATTGTACTCTCTGCATATAATATCTCATAACACAAATTTGCTTTATATCCGATGGCAATCGAGTCCCATTTTGTTTCCAACATGGCAACACCCACCACCCGTTGCAAACTTGCAAAAGAACGGCTAAGGATTAAGAAAAATTCTACAAACGCAACGTAGCCAAGGAATGCATCCAAATCGATCAACATAGTCCAAGTAACACCTACATATAACCAACACTATACCGTGGAGTTGGGTAGGAGATACCTCATAAGGTATCTTTCGCTGTGAGATATGGAACTCCAAATTTTATAGAAATTTAGATAGGTAACAAAATATTTTTGCCTAATCTAGATGGTCTTTTAATTTCTTCCTCCAATCTCTTAATAATATTCTATTGGATCTCTTCTTATAGAATAAATTAGATTATGATATTGTCGATTTGACCAAAAAAAAAAAGTAACACCAACATATGCACATTTTCAATATCCAACTATATTTCTTTTTCTGACTACATAATAAATTTAAACAAACTCTTTAAGTAGGTTTTCCATCTTGTCTTAACGCATGAAATCAAGAGATTTAAGTAATTACTAGAAATATATATGCATTTTTTTATACATATTTTAAATGCATCTCTCTCCTTCAAATTCATGACCAAAATGAGCGTGTTATCAATTATGATTAATTGCATCCATTATGAACTATATATGCATTTATTTGGGAGGAAAACACACTAAAAAAAAACATAAAATATTACTTGGATCCCAAAAGGAAGATAATTTTATAGTTCATGTAATGAACTTGTCATCGTCTCACAAAACTTAAAAAAGAAATAAATAAGAAAAGAGATACATATGTTTGGTGTTGCTTTAATCTAAGAAAACGAATCTCCAACATAAGATCAATCTAACAAGTATATCCTAGATTCATCATACAAACATCCATGTTGAAAAAAAAAAAAAAAAACATTAATTTATTAGGCTGCAAATAATGGAACTCAACAATTAATCTACTAAAAAATTCACATATGTATATATGTCACTGAAAATATGCAAATTATTTGTCATGTTATCAAACAAAAAATAAGAACTAGTAAAACTTATCTCATAAAATTTTAAGTAAAATTTAGCAGCTGTTTTATATTCTTAATCTGCTGGAATTGGCTCTTCTTCCTTCCTCAACCAATGCTGCATCGAGCCGACATTATACTAGCATTCATGATAGCTGCATCAAAGGCACTGCAGTCAATCCAATCCTTGAGTAGATCCTCTTGACCCCATATATCCGGAATCCAAACCCGACCCGCCACTTCAACCCGGTGTCTCTTCAATCTCTCCCGTCCGTTGTCCTCCGATCTCGATCCCTCCTCCGACGTTCTCGTGTTCGGAGTCAGCAGTACAGCTGATGATGATGATGTTGCTGCAAATTCTTTCAAAAGTAGTCGTGGATTGATGTCAGGATCAGGCTGATGATCAAACTGTTTCAACTCCGAACAACATGGCTTGCTTGTTTCTTGAAGCAGTAGAGCTGATGATGCAGTTTCTTGGTTAGATTCTTGAGAATTCTGGGGATTCATGCTGCTACTACTACTGCTGCTGTATTCTCGTTTCATAAATGGAAAGATGGCTGGTTTAGGGGTGTGAATGATACTACTGTGAGATATGCTAATGGCCGACAAATTTCAATCGAGTGTTGGGGATTACATGAATCTTTTAGTGCGAGGGATAGTGGGAATATAATAAGGAGTAATAATGTGATTCTTGGATTTTGTTTTAGTTGGAATAACTAAAAATAGATTATTTCATTACTTATTTATTATGTTACGACTCTATATTAAAAAACGAATAATACAAATATCAAATAGTAATGTGTCTAAATGATTTAAAATGTCAAGAGCATTTAAAAAAAAATTAAGATTTATGATAATTATTGAATAATTATTAAATATTTTAATAATTACTCAATAAACGCTCTTTTAAATTTAGAGTGACTTGCTTTATTAAAAATATAAAGACTATAATTCTCTGATTAAAAGTCCCTTATTTGTTATCGAGATCTGACCAAAATAAGTTTTACCCAAACGGATGGGGGTGTTGGTTTAGATGTCAAAACAATGGTGTATATACATTTGTATGGCATGGGAGAAAGGTACGTGTATTGTATGAGATAGATTCCATATTGTGTGGTTTATTTCAAGCTTGAAAAACACACAAAAAAGTGAAGGAAAAGAAAGGGTGTTTGATACCTTGGATTGATTTTTGGAGGATTGTGAGGTTGATGTTGATTTGGCAATTTTCTTCCTTGGGAATGATTGTGTGATTTTTAGATGTTGGCCAATCATTGTAGGTATTTTGATCGAGGAAGGGTGTAATTGGAATTTCATTAACGACAGGTTAAGTCGCATTTGTTCCAATCATTAAATGAAGATGGAGACTACTTTGGATTTAGAAGAAGGTTAAACAGATATTTTGCCCTTTATTTCCAGGCTTTGAGATTTAACACAAAAATATAGAGTCCTTCCCTCCAGTTTCTAAAATTATACTATTGCCTCCCTTGCCAATTTTTCTACTTGCTATTTTGTAAATTATGGTGAGCTTTACAAGAATTTTTAGTTGTATATACAAGTACAGTTTTCACAATTTGAGGTATCACTGATTCATGTTGTCCGACTCTAAATCAGATTTACAATTGCAACTCTTGCGGTAGAATATTTGAGTGCCATTAGTATTGCAATATGAAACTTAGAGAGATGTAATAGTAATTATGTCAAACTTAGTGGGAGATAAATAATAATATAACGTAATTTTGATGACTACCAATATTTGCTGTTGCTGTCTGCTAAAAAATTTAATCTTTTGGGCCAGCCTTGTTTTATTTTATCCATATTTTTTGGGCACAGTTGTTTGTTTGGATCTCAGAGCCACTCATTGAGACTTGAGAGGGACGAAGAGTTCAGAGAAAAAGCGCCAAAGAGGCAGAGACCACACAGAGTTACAAACAAGGCCATTAAAAGCATGTATACGTGCCCGGTGGTTAAGTTCATGCCTATATTTTATTGCAATATTTCCTTGTCAAATTAATATTGGAAAATGAAGTTGTCTGAAATTTTGTTGTTCCTTTTTTTTTAAAAATAAAATAAAAGCAATAATATACTTGCCTCGATTTTTTTTATTATTAAACCACCATTTTCTACCCTTTAGTAACTCGCCTCAACCCGAACCCATAATCAATATATCATAGCAAAACTGCTCCTCCCCTATCCTTCCAGTGACTCAAACCCATAATCAAGAGATGATAAGAGAATCGTTTTACCACCTACACTTGTATACAATCGGAAGCCAGAACAGGACGAAAAATCAAATAAAATATATAAAAAAAAACTGGGCAAGAAAGGTTAGACTTGGCAAAATAGCCAAGACCCACACCCTATTCTGAAATTTATTCAGAAATTCTCAACAAGGAGAAAAGCAAGAAACCACTCCAGAAGACTCTGCATATATCAGGGATATGAATTCAGAAGACTGCTAATTCCACGGCAATTGTAAACATATGCACAAGCTCATCTATGCTGATCATGAGTATACTGTACAAATACAAGGGCTCGCTTATTTCACTGGCCTGGATGGGCGCTGATAAGCATCATCCGACTTCCCAATAGAAGACCACCAATGTATTATTTTTGAAGGAACCCATCCCATGCTTCCTCGGGGACTACTGGTGACTGACATTTGATCCATTACCATAATCCTGTTACATATAAAAACTTGCTTAATACTAAAATCGGCTCAAAACAGAGGAGATTATATGATAGAGAAAAGAAAGCACAAAGACTGACTTAAGCTCTTGGATACCGAGACCGCCCCTTCTTCCTTAAAAATTCAGGGATCTCTACTGAACCACCTTCCAGGAAGGATGAAGGACGTCGATTAATTCCAACACCAGCATCTCCTTGTGCTATCTGACCTGCCTGCATGTACACCAAAGGAAAAATAAACTTCTAAAAAACCATGACAGAAGTGGCTTGTGCAAGTGAAAGAAATAATGAATAAGTAGAAAGAATTGGGGGAAAGAGCATGACCAATACCTGAAGAGGCCTGCCCTCACTTTCTTCTTGGCGCTTAAAACCCGTAGCAATTAGGGTTATACTAACCTGAATTAGTAAATAAAACAATTACCTTAGATTAAAAGGTCCACATAGAGCCTAAAAGCTCATAGCAAATGATACGTGCGATACTAAATGAATTCCAGCATCTGAAAAATAGCTGGAATTCGTGTAGTATTAAAAAAAATGATACTAATACTAAATGAATTCCAGAGCCTTGATATAAATAGTTCATCATATCGAAATGCTTACTCTTTTTGTGAGAACTTGTGTAGATCAATAACATCATACACGACAACAGACAGCGGTGCATGAAAAGCATCAAAAACCCTATGCATACGGAATCATGAGTCTAAGATATTGTTAATTGGAACCATTTCACTACTGAAAGTACTAATACAATATCTGTTTTCATTTTTCGGGACCCTCCCACTTAGATCATGTGGAAGGGATCTACGAAAAATTATACAATGATTAAAAATGTGGCTAAAGATGAGATCATTTGTGTGGTTTGTTTACATACTATTACTAGCCATAGTTGCAAATGGTGCGCATGGAACAAGAAGAACTTCCTGTTAGAAGTTTTCAACACGAATGGCCTCAATAACAGAGCCACCACCGGAGAAATATGAGAGTGCAAGCTTATGCAAATCCAATGAGATGATGTCATGCTAGTTGATTCAGAAGTTTTTAACCAACAGCACTTTAAAACTACTGAGAGATACAACTTCATTGTTCTTAGAGAAAAATATATTAACTTGTGCACTGAAAACAGATTTCACAATTTATTAAGAGGATGTCCTATAAAGAACTCTTGTATGTTTCAAAAGATAAAAAAGAAAATATAACTGCCAGTAAGGCTAACCCTAACAAACTCACTCCAATTATAACATGGCAAGTATGATGTCTGACATGTTTCAACTACAGCAGAATTTGTGCTGGAGAAATTTTGGTTAGATTACAACTGATTATAACCCTCTTGGTAGTTAAAATGTGGCACATTATTCACATGTACCCATAGACAGATATGTATCCATATATGCATGTCTTGTATTCATACATATATAGCAAGAGCCTTTGCAGGTCCCACAAATGGTAGGAAATTGGCACACAAACATTGGCCTATTTGCATAGTAATTAACATGCTTCTATTCAAAAATGTTAGCGCAACTTTTTAGTTGCCCATCAAAGCAATTTTATCTGTTAGGCACACGTATAGATGACTCAATCTTTTCTCCCTATAGACAGTACACAGACACGCACATATTTGTGCACATCAACATGATGCAAGTCTTGTGCTTGTATTGCAGATACAGATTTCAGAGCAAGTTAGCATGCTTTTAAGCCAGATACAATTTTTGGGTAACAGCTATTGTAGAACAGATAGAAACAAGATTATGACAACTCATACTATTACTAACAGAAAGATGTATCCTTGCTTAGAAAGAGATACAAGGTGACTTACTTGGCCACCTAGTGATGGATCAATAACAGCTCCAAAAATTAAGTTAGCACTTGGATCCACAAGGTCGTATATGACCTCAGCAGCAGCATTTACCTGTTACAGATAAAGAAATACTGAGAATTAGATAAAACAAACGAGAATGCTGTGGCAACACCTGTATATACAAATAGGCATAATACCATAACCTGTATGAAATGTTAAGAGGTATATCAACTAAACTGGAAATACCAAATTGGTGCATGAAAAACCACGTTTTGTAAGCCTGTTATCTTTTGAGACCTTACAAAATTCCTGAAATATGAACTATTCTGCCATTACTCAAATACTTCAAAGCCGTAGTTTTGATGGTCCAGAGATATGTACACACACACATAATTTCTCAAGAAAATCATATAAAGCCAGAAGCAACAGAATATATTTAGAGAAATAAAGTTCTACTGAATGTTAAAACCACTTGTTAGGCAATATGTAGCTACCGCATGAGATTTGGCCTGAATTCTTCCTCAAAAAAAAAAAAAAAAAAGCCCAGACACCTAACAAAAGATCTTTGCCTTTTCCTTTTCCACTTCTTTTTTTATTGGTTGAACTGATTTTCATAGTGAAATAGTTTAAAATATCAACTCCTCTCAACAAATATGGATAGTTACAAACACATATGCATGACGAGAGATATACACAGATCACTGTATATACCTCAAACAGTGTGAGATCACTACCACCAGTAATGTTCCACACAATACCAGTAGCCCTCTCTATCCCAATATCTAACAAGGGAGACTGGATTGCATTCAATGCAGCATCTCTAGCCCTGGTCTTCCCTGCACAATCAGATTACTGGAAACTCAACAAGACTAGAACTTGTAACTTAGGCCCTTGATCAGCATATCATAATTAATTCAGATTACCAAAAGAATCAAGAAGGGGAACAAAGAAAGAGAGTAAAAACCAATCTATATCAGCAGGAGATGACAAATGTTCAAGTTTTTGCCAGAGATTATTTTCTATTTGACTGTCTGGATAACGTCCATTTTATTACTAAGTTTCAAAGCAAATAGGAAAATCCTGCCCAATTTATTCCAAGGAATTGAACACCGAAGTGAGAAGATGGAACTCTATAACAGCTTGAATTAAGTCCAGCACAAGGTGAAATTATTGATCCAGAATAGACAAAGACCCGTCCCTTCACGGGACATCTGATAAAATTGGACCTGATAAAAAAGAATAGACAAAGACCAAGAAGTTGAAAAAAAAAATTACCAGTTCAGGGAATAATCTTTTCCAACAAAGAATTTCCACAAACATAAAAGAAACATGGATCCTTCAATATGACTTTTCAACCTAACCAAGTTAGTAGCTTCTTCGAACTACCTGTTGCAGTCCCAATCCCCATTAATGAAGAACCAGCGCTCGCCATAATGGCACGTACATCAGCAAAATCCACATTTACTAGCCCTGGGATCTGCATTCATTACAACTTATCACAAAATCTATAGGACAAGACAAGAACCTTCAAAAAAAATTTGGAAGTGGAAATGGATTGAATTTTCAATATGCTATTAGCCTTGGAACAAGACTGGACATACCAAATTCTTTGATCTTCAATGTTCAAGGCAGTAAACATAGATTACATGTGAGGGTATTTATTGTGAACAAAGGATATTCATATATGAAACTATATATGAGCTGCACACAACACACCGTGTAGTAGACGAGTCCATACAAGATTCAAAAGAATCCACTTTTGATAAATTTCAAGGCCTTTAACCAGACTTCAGCATCCCGCTGCAGCTTGAAAGGGAGTTTTTCAATGCATAATATCTCTGCCCTTGCAAATCTTGGCTAATAGCATATCTAGGACCAAATTGATAGTATTTCTTATGTCTAATGTGGAGATAAAGTTTTGTAACCCACACCCCCCCCCAACCCCCACCAAAAAAAAAAAAAAACCCCAGTACCAAACCCCCACAACAGCTGGGCTTTCCTTAAGTACAAAAAACACTCCATACCTTTAATGTGATTTTAACTACTCTCAAACATGAAGCAGGCCTGCATGTTGTACAAGCAGAGTGAGGTGGGAGGAAAAGGGTTGGCATGGCAGTTGGCCACCACACTTCAACAATGAAAAGTAACTCATAGAACTAAGATTTGGAAGCAGGTTATATCGTTACCACAGTTAAAACAGAGAAGTTAATGCATTTGGAGCAAACTGAATTTGACATGGAGTATGGCATGTCAGTTGATCGACATTCAACAGAATGAGAAGAATTCGTTGAAGAAGATATTCAACCAGTGTGGTTTACAGGCTAATCAGAACTTATGTTTTGTATAAGAAAAACCATGGATCCAAAAGACAAGCCCCAAACATAATCTCATAAATCTTCTTTAACTTTCCAGAAAAAGAGTTGGTTATCTCCATGACAACACAACTTCCCAATCATTCCATATTTATATCACAGACAACCTTGAGGGAAGAGGTAAAGAATCCCAACATGCAAGGAAATAATATGCATATGTATAGGAGTATGGTGCTGTATAGAATTGTCACCTAAGTTGCAAGATTGTTTGGGATAACACTAATAAAGTTGAGTTGTCTACCGTAATTATGTCTGAAATGCCACGGACTCCTTGTCGAAGAATATCATCAGCCAAGTTAAATGCTTCTGTCACTGGGGTAGATGGGGAAACAGCAGTCAGTAATTTGTTAATTTGTTTCATTTGGAATGACAATTAATGTATCAACATTCTCTCTCAGAGCTGCAATCCCTTCTTGTGCTTGAACTGCTCTTCTTCGACCCTCAAAGGAGAAAGGGGTTGTGACAATGCCAACAGTCAATATACCCATTGATTTAGCAATTCCAGCAATTACAGGAGCCCCACCAGTCCCAGTTCCTCCACCCATTCCCGCCTGTCCATAACAATGTAAAGTTCCAGGTGAGATAAAGACAAAATGAGGAAACAGGATGAAACAGCAGATCATTTGCAAACAGAAACAAAGAATGCCTCTTTGGAACTCAGAGAGAAACTTGTAAAAATAACAGCATACATTTTAGCAGTAAACAACAATAAAATAACTTGGTCGAGCCAGAGTAAAACTTACGGTCACAAAAACCATGTCTGAACCATAAACTGCATCTTCAATTGCTTGTTTGCTTTCTTTAGCGGCATTCATCCCAATATCTGGGTTCCCACCAGCTCCAAGTCCCCTGGTAAGCTGTTGTCTTGACCAATTTGCAAGCGTTGCTCAGGAAACACAGGCGACATCCTCATGGCTTGGATATCCGTGTTAACAATCCAAAACTCTACACCCTTCATAGAACTCTCAATCATTCGATTAACAGCATTTGACCCACCACCTCCAACTCCAATAACTTTGATCTTTGCCTCATTATAGTTGTTCGTGCTTGATGAATCCCTCAAGGTCTCAGTAACACTTCCACCTGAGCTATCCTGCTGAGGGTTGGTTATGGTGCTGCTCCCCTCACCTCTAAGCATTGAAATTTCTGGGTGCAAATTCAGAAATGGATCTGTACTCTGATACTTATTAACACTATGAGAGTTCATTGAACACTCAATCTGAGTGCAAATTGAACTGTCCCTCTCCCTTTGGCTAACACCACCGAAAAAGCCATTCTTTTCTTTGAGCATTTTCAACGGGCCTACTTTTCCTCCCAGAACAGTCAAAACCCCCATAGACCTTCGGGCATCATAAGGTGTAAAACGGTAAGGTGATGTACACGTAGCCATACCAGGTAAACCCAAATACTGAATGTAATTTAAATCAAATTTTACAACAACACAAAAGAAACCCAATTTCCTATGCTTCAATTTGCAGTCCAAGATTTTCTTTAGTACCTGCAATGTTGTTTAATTTTATTTTTTATTTTTAAAAAAGAAGAAGATCCTAGCTTAGAATAAGGAAAAATTAAAGCAAATACTAACTTGCAGTAGAAATATCCGAGGTAATTCAGGTTATAATGCAGCAGAATAATCAAAATTATACCAGAAAAAAAAGACAGCAGCTTTTTAGGCAAATTATAAGAGGTGATAGCGAAACCCAACATATTGAAGGCTGATTAGGCGAACAGGGTAAAATCGAGACTCGGGAGCATTGTAATGTGCAAAAAATTACAGCAAAATTTATTTTTTGGAGGGAAATTATAGCAAGATTTCACAAAATAAACAGAGCCCAAAAACATCAAGAATTTGAAGAAAACAGGATCAAGAAAGCAACCAGAAAACTGAGTAATGGGTATGAGAGAGAGACCTGAGACAGTTAGCGCCGCACTTGAAAAACGGAGTGGCAATGGTTGAAGAAGTCACTTACTGGAAACAAAAGAGAGGTTTTTGCTCTTTGATGATGCGAAGGTTTGGCGTAAAAGGGGGTTTTGGGATTTTTGGTTAACCACTTCATTCTACTAGTAGTACTACAAATTTTTAAGGTCTATGCTTTCCAAAATAGGAAAATACTTCCCATATTAAATTTTATAAAATTTTTTTTATATCTACTTACATACTATTTATTCTATGTAACTTAATTAAAATTACATGATGTATGAATAAGAGAATTTTATTATTTTTTAATAAATTATTTTTTAATTTTAAAAATTTATACAATATAAAATGTTAAAGTATATAGTGTTATATTATACAAATATATAAAATACTAAGGAATGATTCCATAAATGAAATTGTAAAATTTTACCTATAAGTAAAGCAAAAGAATTCAGTGAATATTATCGAATATAGGCAATTAGGTAGTTGAAACTTTTTTCCAATAATTTTTATTTCCTTTTATTGCTTGAATTTCTACGGGTACTCTAAGGCATAAGCCTTAATAAAAAATAAAAAAAAATAGGTAAGATTGGGATTATCATTGTTCTCAGGGACATATTATATTCGATTTTGCGTATTACTTGTAAATTTTATGATCGAGATAAATTTTGTAATTTTTTCTTACATTAATCGTATATAATTTAATTCGTACATGTGATATATAAATAGATCAAATATAAAAATACCTAATATCTAAACAAAATAGTGGAAATTTAATGACTATTTTTTTACTTTTTAGTCACTGTATGTATGTTATATGGTTCGAACAAGGGACACTCAACATAGTTCGACTCCCGACTCTAGTACTACTTGATTTAAAATTTATTGGGAGTTTAATCTTCTATATTATTCGGTTATTCGGTCCAAACATCCATGGATTATTATGTTATACTAAAAGTTTATCAGTATTCAACAAAGTCAAATTTAAAAAAAAAAAAATTATCTTTTTTCAAATAATATTATCAATTCCTTTAGTCATATATCATGTCAAATTTTGAATTTTAAAAGTAAAAGTAAAGATAAAGGTACTAACACCACACAATTAAAGCAAGAAGTGACGAATAATTGGAGAAATATAATCACAATAGAAACACGAAGATTGAAGCGGGATGTAAATGCAATTATCAAAAATCTGATTGGAGGTTTATGTAATTATCCCTAAAATACCGTATAATAGTGGGATTTATTAAGGTCTAAAATGAAAAGGCATAATTACCGCAGCAATGGCATAATTACCGCAGCCAAGGATTAGCCACCGGCCAACCTACAACACAAAACACACTAGAGCGTGTTTGTGTGTGTTTTTTGCAGAGGCCGAGGACAGGGCAGGGGGGTCACCACTAGCTTGACCATTTCTCTCTTCCAGTGAATTAGATTCCACCCCCCAACCCCCAATAGATTCCCTTTCTTTGATTGATCAATTTCATCAACATCCATCTTTTGTTTTTCTTCTCTATTTTTTTCTCTCAATTTTACTCATACTTTGATGCACACGATTGAGGTATTCTTTAACTATCTGCATATTTCAATTATTGATTTATTTGATTGATCTGTCCATTTTAGAATCTGGGTTCTGATCATCATCACCCTCTAGTCTGTTTTGGTAAGTCTTGCAAAAACTCTCTGATTTCCAACAGTTTCTTGATTTTTGATGTATTTCAAATTATTTTCTTGTGTTTCTGTTCATCTGTTATTATATAAAAGTTTGAATTTTTATTTTTTTGTTTAATGTTTTGATTTCAGGTTTATAGACTTTGATGTAATTGGTTGACATTTAAAGCTGAATACTGAAAGTTGCTGCCTTTCCAAGTGGTACCTAATATACTGTTTCATAAGTTATGTTGATTGTCTGAATTGGCTATTTGAATTAGAATCACACAGACTTTTGTTGGTAGTTTTAGTCAATAAGCTGATTGGTTCAGTACATATTATTCATCAATTTCCAAAAGATTGATCTGCAATATCTTTTCCGGAGGTTACTTTAATTTCCAAAAGCTGATTAGTTTTGCCTATCAGTTTTTGGAGACTTGGTTAGTTGGCTACTTCATTTGTTCAGATGGTGGATTTGGGATTACTTAAAAATCGTTGTTTCGGATTTGGGTTCAGCTTATTTTTAGTTGCCCTTTGAAGATTTCGGTGGCTTAGGTGATTGTAGTAGGTAATAGGACTGGTGAGCATCTCATTGTGGGTTTATTTTGTTCAGGCATGGAGTATCTTCCTGTAGAG
This sequence comes from Cinchona pubescens, assembly GCA_025175665.1. NCBI lineage: Eukaryota > Viridiplantae > Streptophyta > Magnoliopsida > Gentianales > Rubiaceae > Cinchona > Cinchona pubescens. The sequence continues at coordinate 1,705,610 of JANKKI010000254.1, read as the reverse complement.
GTCATCGGTAATATACTATCCGGGATTGGGGCTGCCCGCGATGTTGTGGTTGCATCTGCAACTTGCCGGAAATGGCGAGAAGCATGGAAAAATCATCTCCACTCCCTTACATTTAACTCCAATGATTGGCCTGTATACCACGAATTGACACCAAGGAAACTAGAGATCATTATAACTCAGACAATTTTCCAGACTAATGGTGGCTCCATTACCTTTCAATAATCATGGATGATGTGGATGAGTTCTGTGCTGCCCCGGTGATTGCTTGGCTTATGTATACCAGGGATACCTTGCGCCAGTTGCATTACAATGTGAGAACATCCCCAAACATTAATATACTTGAAAAATGCAGTCGGCAGAAGCTTGAAGTATTGACATTGGCTCATAACACAATCACAGGGATTGAGCCTACTTACCAGAAATTTCCCTGCTTGCGATTGCTTACTCTAAGTTACGTTAGTATATCAGCTTTGGACCTAAGTCTTTTGCTGACTGCTTGTCCCAAAATTGAGGTTTTGACACTTGTCAATCTTGATGTTGTCATGTCAGATCCTCAGGCGACAATGGAACTGAGCAGTAACTCACTAAAAGATTTATATGTTGAGTCTATTAGTTTGGACAAATTTATACTGGAGGCCGATAGTCTTGAGAAGTTGCACTTAAAAGATTGCACGCTCGAAGTTTTTGAGCTTGTTGGCAAGGGGAGTCTGAAGCTCCTCAGGATTGATGATGTCAGTGTCATCCATCTTGATATTGGGGAAAGTGCTGAAAATCTTGAGGTTGTGGATGTAAGCAATTTCACAATCATGTGGGCAAAATTTCATCATATGATTTCAAAATCATCAAAAATGAGAAGGCTCAGGCTTTGGGGTGTCGTGTTTGACGATGAAGATGAGGTTGTGGACATAGAGACCATTTCTGCATGCTTCCCGCTTTTGAGTCATCTGTCCCTGAGTTATGATCTAAGAGAGGCAGCACTTCAGTATGGGTTGCAAGGTTCTTTTCAACTGGAGAATGTAATTGTGTTGGAACTTGGGTGGACAGTAATCAGTGACTTGTTTTCACATTGGGTTGCAGGACTACTAGAAAGGTGCCCTATTCTCAGGAAGTTGAACATCTATGGTATTGTGTCAGAGACCAAGACACCTGAAGAATGCCATAGCTTAGCCAACCTTACTTCGTTCATGGTAAGGTTAATGAGGAATACATGCACATGTGGAAGTTCAGTTTATATATGAGTAGATTTTCCAAGTGGTGCATTCACAGAATGTTTTGAGTTTAGCAAATATGGATTTTGCTAGCAGGTATAACACTAAGCAGAGATTTTGTCATTCATCTTTTCCCTGTCAGTGTCCATCTTGTCCATTCTGGATAAATTTTGGACTCCGAACATTGTAAATCAATCATTCTTTATGTACATCTTATGTTTGCATTTCGTTTTCAAACTACTTTTGCTGCACCTGCAATACAGATTGACGAAAGTCAAATGAGGATACTTTCGAACTTGACCTGCAAAAAGATGCATGACTAGATACGAAATTATTTCTTCATTAATGTTTTAAAAAAACAGATTTAGGCAGCTCATTACTTGTGAACAAAACTCTTGGTTTCTGGAATCTTAAGTGATCAAGGTATATCCTACTCCTACATATACAGATAGGTGTATCATACTTATGGAAACATCAATACCTATTACTTATAGAGCATTATTATCTGTGAAGCCTACTAAAAGCAAGCCAGGTTTACTTCCCAGAACGATGAAAAGGTTGAGATTAATGTGTAGTATTAGAACAATGTAATGGGTGAGGCCTAGGCTGAAACTTTTCTACACTACCATTTATATTGTGTATTGTTATCTGTGTAGTTGCAGTTCTTTTTTACCTCATTATGTAGGGTTCATCACGAGAGATTTAGGTGGCTGTTTTGACTGGAGATATTGTAGATTGGACTCGGCAAAATAGTCTCTTTGCTGTGGGGAGTATGGTAACACATGTCTAGTCTAGCACTCCCAGATGGAGTCCTGACATAGTTGGAAATTTACCAAACTAGATTTATTGCATGGATCTGCTGATTTTGGAAATATGAGATGATGAAATGCATGGCTTTCTTGTTTAATATGTGTGATCTCTTTTTTGTTTTTGGCTGTTGATAAAGGAACTGAAGATCAATTTTGCACAGTTAAGATATCCCAGAATATACATTGAAAAGACCAGATTCATGAATTATCCGTTATTGAGTTCCGTATTCAGGTTTTGCCAAAACTTCAGATGTTCAATGGAACAACTGTTGAATGACTAACATTACTTATCTCTCTCAAATTACCTGAAGGTTTTGCTTGTGTTGCACTCTGTTGCTTGCTTTAGCTGCTCCTTAAAAATTTCATTTTTCAGTTCATCCTCTGGAGGCATCCAAATTCAAGTTGAGTATACAAGATCTTCTAAACTGTTTGATGCTCTCTAAAGCTTTTGAAAAACAAAATATTTACCATGAATAATCTGAATCCTTCTCATTTTGGAATTTCAGTATTTGCAATCCTCCTTATTTAGGAATGTCAGTATTTGCAACTGGGCTAGTAGCAGTTTGGTCAAATATTCGATTCAAACTCGTGTTGATTGGGTTCGAGCTATTCGAACTGAGTTTCGAGTTTGACTTCGAACTCTTGACTATTCTGTTTGTATTCTTGTTGAGTTTATCTAGGTTGTATATATAATTAGTCACAAACTTTTATTTTTTATATTTATAATTACTAAAATACTGATGATATTTGATAAAATTATGATTTTAGCTTTTTAATTCAAGCGAGTTTTAAGAATCCAACGAGTTGAACTCGCGATCTATAAACTATATTCAACGAATACGAGCTCGAATTCTGATTTTTTTTTGTTTATTGGAATTCGAGATCGAGCATAGGGTTTTGCTCGGCTCGTTTCCACACCTAGTAGGGAAACAATAAGAAATTGGATACATAGGTGGTCCAAATGATTGGGCTGGCTGGTGCCTAAAATGCTTTTCTTTCTTCTTCGCTTCTTTATTTGGGAGTCCAAAATTTTCCAGTTGTTGCCGAATGCAAATCTTTGTTACGTCGGAATTTACGTCATTGTAATCCAGGTTTGACGGGTAATTTAATGCCCCTCCATTGTTTTCTTGTCGTCATCATTGCATTTAACGAATAAGCCTTTTGGTGAATGATTAAGGTTAAATCAACTACTATCCACGCAAGAACAAGATTCTTTTATCTTAGTCATAAATGTTTTGGAAAACAAAGATCCAAGATTTGAAAAACTTGAAAGAGTGGAATGACTGAATGTATTAATTCTTTTCAATTGCCTGAAGATGTTATACTGGAGATCTTCTCTAGGCTTCCTGTAAAATCTCTATTACGGTTCAGGTCCGTCTGCAAATATTGGTGTCCCGATTTCGTCGCTAAGCATTTCCGCTACCAAACAAATCAAGAAAAGCTCTTTGTTCACTGTCATCATGTCTACGATAGTAATCATCATGCACTTTCTTTCTTCCCTGATGATTATCTGGCCGGCATTTCCCCGGACTTCCAACATCACATTCCTACACCCACATCCTGCTCAGGCGTTCTCGGCCCCTTGGATGGATTAGTTTCCCTCTATGATGATCATAACCTGATGGCAATTTGGAATCCTGCAACGAAAGAGGTTAAGCGTCTCCCGCCATTGTTAGTCCAATCTCCTGCGTCCTCTGAATCATTATTGTCAAACTTTGTATTCCCCCATTTTCGGATTTGGGAAAGACCCCTCGAGCAATGATTTCAAGGTGGTTTTCAAACGTATTTACTGGGATGATGGTGTTGAAACAGGGGTTGTTCCTCTTGTTTTAGTGTATTCTTTAAGTACTGATTCCTGGAGACAGAACAAGAATTACACCGTTTCAAATCTTTGCAATTGCAACACATACTTGGATGGATTCTATTACTGGAGGGCTATAAGCAACTGTAAAATCTTTGCATTTGATATGAGAATTGAAATATTCAGAGAAATCAAGACTCCGGATGCATTCAAATCAATGCTAGGGAAGCTTGCCTTGTATAAAGACCGTCTTGCTATTTACGCTTACAATCGCCGTGCTCATCAATTAAGTCACATATGGGTTATGGAGGTGGAAGAATCTTGGACAAGAAAATGAGTTTTGGACCTCCTCTTACTATCAGTAGCGTTCTTGGGTATTGGAAGAATGGGGAGATTGCTATAAAAACAAGGAGATCATGAGGCAGGCCTTGTTACATCCTGACGATACAAAGGAAATCAGAATTCTTGGACATCTGATAAACATAAACTGTTACTTTAAGCAGGTTTCTCGTTACAATGAGAGTCTGATTTCATTGAAAAATGGGAGTTCGACCATAAAGTACAGCTTAGTTAGTGAGAATTATAAGAAACTTTTGTTGTAATTTATAAATCATCTGTTCGAATCACTAACGTATAGGGTCCTTTTTAGGATAAAAAAAAAAAAAAGGGGGATAGGGGGATTTGGAGAAAACATGTATAATAAGTTTGACATAATTCTTGATTATTGTCCCTTTTTAGCTCATTCCATTTTAGTCTTCAAATATTAAAAGCCTGCTTATAGGCTTCAAGGATGTGTTTCGAGGGGGGAAGGCTATTAGTAAATCAGACTACAAAAACAGATTAGTTGAATTTAGTGAAGAGTAATGTTAAACAGGCATCGTTTTTTTTTTTTTTTTCAATACGAGTGTTGAAAACATTAGCTGTTTCCAAGTTCTGAATTATTCGTTCTTTGAACTGTTTGGCTACTTGTTTGCTAGTGAGGTGCAAATCAAAACGTGGACATGCAAAAATCGATCAATTTGCATGAATTAGTCCTCCACAGTGATTGCAGCATACTCCTTCCAACATCTTGTGTAATCAAATATATTAAATGTCTTGAATTTCCACTAATATATTTTCTTCTGGTTTATTAAAAAGGTCGAGGCAAAGGCATCATTGATTGTTACACATAATCCACATAAATCACATCAAATATCATTAAGCTAAGCAACTGACTTCCGCTACTTTGACTGGATTTCTTGTGCATTAATTGGCTGAATGTCACTATTCTTATGCACGCAATTTCATGATAGGACTTTGGACTTAATTTGGAGTTAGTTGGAGCCAAATCCTAGCCGTAGGGGGCTGCTGTTGGCTAGATGTGTATTCGTACGGTTGTTGGCTGCCAGCATGTTTCTCCCGTATTTCTTTGAACAGCCAACAATAAGTACAAAATTTGTAATTATTGGGGAATTATAAATGAGTGTTAGTCTTTAATCAATCTAGTCTAGGTGAGAACGCTGCCCAGTGTCACCTAATCTGGAAGAAAATATCAGGTATTACTTGGGGCAAATTCTTTCTCCAAAGGAGAACCAAAGATGGTGATTTAGTTGATGAATCTTGAAATCATTATTGTTTATTCTTCAATATAGTATCTACGGTCGATTTTACACCAAATACCACCGTATTAATCATAATAAATATCTCACATAATTTATACTCAAAATGTTAATAAGATGAATCATATCTTGACATAGCATGAAAAGTGAAAATTTTAGTGCTATTTTGCACCATTTATAGAATGAGGTACGAACTAACATCTACTAAGAATACGATCGAATTGAGACGCATATTATTAATTCGTGCCCAAATAAATTTTTAATTTTATGTATTAGACTGTATCGCGTCGTTTTCACATAATTAACCCTGATGCATTAGGTGGGGTAGAGAAAAGAAATAATCTGAAATATCATTTTATTTCTAGCTATGTAACACTATCCAATCTCTAACTTTGTCAAAATAGAGTAGTTTCATTGGAGAAGTACAAGACAGTTTCACTTGCAGCTTATATTATTCACCCTATTCAACAAATCACAGCTCACTAAGACCACAACAATATGACACAATTTATTGTGATTATTAAACAGTTATTTAGTATTTTAGTAGTTATTTAAAAATTAATAAAAAAAATTATTTGAATAAAATATAATTCCCTAATTTATAATAAAGTGAATTATTCTATACGAATAACTCTCTCATATTAATTATTAAATAATTATTTAAATACTATTAATTATTCAACCTAACAATATAGGTAATGAGTTATAGACAGAAAGATTTGATTGATTGAATTTGTTGTCTTATAAAATACTCAACCTTTCATTTCCTAGCTAGGTAGTTGAAAACATATGGGTGGCTATGAATGGTGCTTATTGTAGCATCATTAATCACCGTGAAGGCAGTTGTTGTTGTTGTTCACCTAGATGTGCAGTTGAGATATGACTATATGAATTTGAAAAATATTTATGTAGATTCTATATTTAATTTTATCAATATTTTGAAAATTAGACCGGTTATTGAATTGGTGGCTTGTTCGATTTGCGGTTTAATCGGTTCGATCGGTTGAACCGATCGGTTCACTAATTTAAGTTTTTTTTTTTTACATTAAAGTGTGATATAATTAAATGACTTAAAATATATTTATATAAAATATAAGCGAAACACAATTTTTGGATAATTATAGTCCTAATATCTAAAAATACTAATCAAATTTCTAATAAGAAAAGTGAAATTTATACAAAAATAAGTATAAAAAAGATGAAAATAATAATAACTTAATAGTTTAGGTTTTGGTGTGTTCAATGTTTTGCTATTTTGGGGTTTATTTTCACAATTTTTTAATTTTTCTCTTTATTTAAATCATTTTTTATTCTGAAATTTAAAAACGGTGATCAATTTGCTACAATAAGCCGGTCTTTATACACATTAGATGTGTATAAGAGACAGGGTAATGAGGATATGTCGAATTGAACCGACCAGTGGTTCTTTCTTTGATCCGATCGAACCGGTCCAAATCCACTTTCAAAACACTGGGTTTCACTTGTAAATTTTGTAATTAAAATTAAATTTTTAAAAATTTTACTTACATTAGCTAATATCATAAATTTTCTAATATTTAATTCACAGAATCCAATTCAAAATCACACACATTTTTACAAACCAAAAAACATCAAAGCATAATTTCACATTCTTCCCTAAGGTTTGACATAATTTCATGAACTTCTTTTTATGTATTAAAAATTATACATACTTCTTCTATTTTGAACTTTTATATAACATATTCAACCCAAAAAGATGATGTTAGCAAAATTTCCATCTGAATATCCAATTATACCCTTAAGTTAAAAAAGAAGAAACAAATTTCATCTTCCTCTTCCTACTCTATCACTCCACCACAATTTCATAATACTAACACCACCATCAAATGTAATTTTTCCCTTTTCACGACCCTCAATCTTTTAAGGCCCTATTTGGTTCCAGGAATCTAGTGAGGGAAAGGAATCCTTTCCCTAGAAGCAGGTTCCTCGTGTTTGGTTGTGGAGAAAAATATATGGAAACCATTTCAAAGAAATTAGTAGGGAAATTCATAGTTGATTTTATCTCAATTCATTTTCCTCACGAAAACACGAGGAAATGAAGGAAAGTGACATAAAAGCGGGGCACCCGGATCTTGAGGTGGGTTAAATGTAAATCGGGTCATAATATAAAACATAAAAAAAAAAAGAAAGAGAAAACAAGAGAGGGAGTCAGAGAGTTGCTTTGAGTAAGTCAGAGGGAGAAAGGTGCTATTCTGTACTCTTTGTTGTTGCCTAGATATACACTAATCCGTCGCCGATACCTGGAATTCGGGAGATAAGTTCGGGCGGCGGAGACTAATTTAGCAGAGGTGGTGACTTGGAAATAATGAACGGATTAGATAGATGAAAAGAGTTTGATAATTTTCACTTATGCCCCCAGATCTTCTAGTCCACATTTGCAATTAGCCCCCTATGAGTTTTAGTTTATATATTTTCTCCCCAAACTTTACTTTTTTAATACTTACATTGACCCCACCAGATATTGAACATGATTAATTAATGTACTTGACTTAATCAATTAAAGTTTTTTAGCCATTTCACATGTTTGTTTTGGACCTATGGTTAATACTAAAATTTAAATCTTAAATTTATTCAAGGTATGTTCTAGAGTTAATTTTAGGGAAAATCGTCAAAATAGTCCCTCAACTTTTACACTATAGCCAGAATAGTCCCTCAACCTTCTTTTTAGCCAGAATAGTCCTTCAACTTTTTTTTAGCCAAAATAGTCCTTTAACTTTTATTTTTTAGCCAAAAAAGTCCTTTTATGGTGTAGTCACCATAAAAAAAAATTTTTATTTTTTTTATAAATTTCACATGAAAGGACTTGACTAAAAAATAAAAGTTGGAGGACCATTCTAACTACAAAAAAAGTTGAGAGACTATTTTGGTTAAAGTAAAAAAATTTAAGGACTTAAGGATATTTCAGCGATTTTCCCTTAATTTTATAAGTTATTTAAAAAAAAAAAATTAACACTTAGAAACAGGGGTGGACCCAGGAGCAAAGAACAAAGAGGAACAAAATGTCAAAAACAAGAGAATTAACCTTTCACCATACAAATTGTTCGTGTCTTATAGTCTCCGGTTATAAAATCAATTTGATTTGGTTTGTTTGGGCTGATTTGTGGTGTTATAGATTTAACTATATCATTGCTAATCGTTGGGTGAAGTAAGACATGGTGGTTGGCGACGGTCCGGTGGTGGTTTGGGAGAGATGACGGCTGAGGTATTTGTATAACAGAAGATAGGTTTTTTTTTTCCCAGGAAGGTTACCATAGTCATTTTACGTGGTGAAGGGATGTGTAAGTATAATTATTAGAACCTGAAGGAGATTTTTGTAATTGTACTAAACCTCAAGAGAGGAATGTAAAATTAATCCAAAAATTAAACATCTCTATCATTTTTGTTCCGAAACATCCCAATAATGACTATGTGGATGACTTTAGAGAAAAGATACATACTAGTTATGATAGATCTCATCAATCTAAAAAATTCCCAATATACATATATTTATATTCAGTTTCAGAAGCAATGAATCCAACAAAAACATACAACGCTAAAGATGAAAGTAGTAACATATCTAGATGTGTCTAAAAGACATTTGAATTATATTTCGTTATCATTATGACATCCTCTCGAGCAATCAAGATTTGTTTTTGTATTCTCTGGTGGTCATCTGTCTTAATTAGCAACCTATAATTTTAAACTTCTACCAGTCAAATGATTATTATTTATATGAAGTTAGAGAACTATAAACATCCATATAACACATTCTCATGTAAAATTTTCCATGTTAATTCAATATAGTAAAATGACGAAACCTTTCTCACTTGTCACCATGTATACCTTAAACCTTCCCAAAAAACGACGAAGGTAAAAGACATTCCAACAAGTGAAAAAATGTAGTGAAGATCTCCAAATGTTCTCAGCACATGTGCATATGTGATTGTATTAGATCTAAAATGAATGTAGAATTTACTTATCTTGCTAATAATAGAATATGAAATAGCCCAATTACAAAATGTTGCATTCAATATACAGTTTTATGTTTAACTTTTGTCCATACACCGCACCTGCCTTTTAGTATTATCATGAACTATAGATTAAATGGGAGGAAGATTCTTGGTTGGATCAGTTTAAGGGGTTATGTTTGAACCTTATTTAAATTAATACACATAATTTTGAGGTTCAAGATACACATGAATGATGGAAAAGTTTTACTTTAAACCGGAATAATTACTCAACATGTCTATCAATGAGAGTCTTACATGTAGAGTGGGAAACTCACTTTTTGCAAAATAAGGAGTTATTATTTTTTTATGATTGGATAATTTACTCCACATGAATGGCCTTTATTAGTTCAAGAGCAACTACTAAACATATCAAGTAGTTACTCCAATTCAACATAAAAATTTCTATGAATGATGTGTATTAATCAGACTATAAAATTCCATGGGATTCAAATTAATGTACATTACTCACGCCACATGAATAATATATGTATTAATTTAGATAGTAGACATAGAGTCTAAAGTGTCTTGAATCCCGTCTATTTTTAGATTATTAAATTATTTGTTATTCACTTTACATTGTGGAATGAAATATGATAGGATTATTATAAATTGTTACGGAAAAATAAATATTATAATTTGTTGGATTATTGAAATATAGTAAGATATACTTACTTTTTAGTCATTTCAACCATTGTCATTACTGTTACACTTTATAAAATCAATAGTCAAGACTTATACTATTCATTGACAAGAAAAGAGAGATATTTGTATGAGCCCACTTCCCCACGACAAGCCTTGTTTCGCAAACATTTCTTCAACTTTTATAAAATGTTTATAACATTTTACTCAGCAATAATTGAGAAATTCTTCATAAAATAAAGGAGAGGAATTATTAAATCAAAAAAGTTTTTACCATTCTTGACATAATATGGGTTAAATATATTTAAATTATTAAATAATTAAAAAATAATCGCTTTAATGATTAAAAGTGATAATTAAAGCATTTATTTTATTACCATTTATGTAACACCTAATATGGATACAAAGACTCCATTAAATAACAAGTAACTGTACTTAGCAGATGTTTGGTTCGCAATCGAGAATAAGAATTGAAATGAAAATTATAAATCCTATTATAAATATGAGTTTACGTCATTTTTCTTTATTTGTTTAGTTTTAATAAAGAATAAATTTTAATATATTGATAAATTAATAAATTTAAAATTCATATTATATATGAAAAATAAAAATAAATATTTCTAACACTTTTATTCTCAAAAATTAATTCTTATAATAAATATCCAAATATTAACATTTATAAATATCATTCATTTTTATTTTCATTCTTATCGTCGTCCTCATAAACCAAAAACCTCTTTATTTCAACGCCCTTTTAAGCTTAAAATCATGTCACTTCAGGTTAAAGTTGATATACCTGGCTCCACTTATAACAGTTTTGCAACTTGCATCCGTCGTTATCCTTTTACTACGTGGAATTGGTTTTCTGGGTTGCCCTTTCGGAATATAATTTTTTTTTTCCCCCAGAAAATACTCACAGAATGCCCATCTGGCATGTTCAACACGAATGAAGGGCAAATGATATTGCCACGACATAAATCTTTAGAGGGATATAAATAAATATAAATTTAAAAATTTATCCCATATATTGTAAATTTCATTCATATAAAAATTTTCACTGTCCAATCCATTTACACTGTGATTGAAGCTCAGCATAGCCAATCATCACCGGTCAATTATGTGGTATAAGGTTCTGAATTAAACAAGCAGCAGATTGGACGAAATGTAAATATAGTATGCATATAATCATGCATCAATAAGCGATAATATAAATCAAAATTATCTTCGATTATTATTCACGTACGCTTGCTTCACGAACATATGTCGTCTCTCACTTAGTAATTGAGCCATATGAATGTTTTAGTGTAAGAGTCTTCCGGTATGATATAATTTATGTCTAATCAAAAATTCGTAGAATAAATAAAGTAACACAAGCTTATTTATAGGTTAAATTAAGAATACTTACTTGAAGAATAAAAAATCTTTAAAACTTCCTTGTATCGAAGAAATTATCATAATTACATAATCGAGAATATTACGAAATAATATATTTTTTAATACATAATTATTTTAACTCGTTGATTGAAGATTTTATTTAACGTACAGAATGTGGAATATCAAATAATTAGATAAATTATTAATTATTGTGGTCGTACAAGTCTTACGCGAAATCTTTTTCAAAGTGTAATTATTTGGCAAATTGTCATAACCCATAACCCTGAAATCGACTGCATTTATGATTCTTTATTTTAGTTGGTCGAGGCAACATCTAAAAAAACAAACGGAAAAAAATATCACTACCGTCGACTACTCATCGTGGATATCTTATTAAGCAGAGAGAATTTTTCTCCAATGCACCTTATAAAAATGATATTAAAAAATATTTTTTATAAACATTATATTCGTTCATAATGTAAGTTATTATATATACTTGTTATATAAAAAAATTGAAAATAAATAAATAGTTTTTTTCTGTTTGATTAAATATTTTAATTTTTATCTTGATTTTGATCAATTTTTATACCGTTCAAATATTTCGTATAAATTGAATGATAAAATATTTACGAATAAATTTGATTTTAAGATTTGTTGATTTACTCATAGAAAAAAAAATTATTGATATAATTTGATAATTTTTATAAATTTTAATTGTTTAAATATAATAGATCATTGGAGGAAATTGGAGAGAAATGCATTTGAGAGGAACCTAACCTTATTGAAATTGATAATGAGATGTCTCATAAGATATTTTTCATTTTGAAATTTGGGATTTAAACTCTAAAATTTGCAAAAATTCAGGCAGATGTTAAATTACTTTTACTTGATTTAGAAAATCTCTCTCCCTCTAGTCCCTTAATAATGTCTAATTGAGACTCCTCTTATAAAATAGGTTAGCTTAAATGATATTGTTGATCTAACAAAAAAAAAAAAAAAAAATCCTCTTTGTTCTTTTTTATTTTTATTTAAAAAAAAAAAATTGTGTTGGTATATACAAATGTACTGTTCATTTGGATTTTCAATGATATGTTTTCAAGCGCTTGATCGAATTTCCTTTGTTTTAATAACTGGCTGATCATATTAAGACATGTTATCATATTGTTCGCTCGTTAAACTGTTTAATGATGCATGACAGACATAATTAATAATTTGTCATTGAAATAATATTTTCTTGCCATCCCATTTCGGTCGTAATTAACTATCACCATGTGGAACGATTAAGCTTAATTAATTATACATTCCTACTGCCTCGGCATAATCAATCTATTATGTTAATATTTTGAGTCACATGATATTCTGACTTTCTCTTTAAATTAATTTTCGGTCCCCATGTGGAATCATTAAGCTTAATTAATTATACATTCCTACTACCTCGGCATAATCAATCTATTATGTTAATGTTTTGAGATCACGTGATATTCTGAGTTTCTCTTCGTATTAATTTTCTATTTCACATTCGGTATATATATTACGTGTATTTTCATATAATAATACTTATAAAATCAGAACACAAGTAACAAATATTCAAAATAAGAAACACAAAGATAAGATTCAAAGTGCTAGTTTGAAACTCGAAACTAATTGGGAAAATTTTTGTATGGATCAAGTGTATAGTCTCACCTCATATTTTATAGTTTATATCTTTCAACTTATAAATGAAATATTGTAATTTTTAATTTGTAAAAGAAGTTAAAAATGTGAGTAAATATATATCATAAAGTATACAGTCTCACCGTATACTTTAGTCCATTGACAACGTAGAATAAAAACCAAATGCCCCATCGGGACCACTAAAAATTTCAATTGTCTCTTTCGTTAATTAAAAAGAAAACCAAAGACAGATCAGCTGGCGGATAATATATTTAGTTGGCCGTCCCGTTGGTCGCTTTCTTTTTTAGTATTCAATTTTTGTTGTGAAGAAGATTCCATCGCCTTCCCATTTTTTTTTCTGATGGTTGGATAAAGAGACGAGGTCGGTGAGCAAAAGTAGATGTTGCATGAAACAGGTCCGGGTTCAAATTTCAGTGTCAATTTGATCTTTGCTGGGTGGAATTATCTCTATAGTTGTATTTGGATAGATGAATTTAGAGAAAAATTTAAAATTTATTTATGTTTTTAAAAAGATCTGTAAGACTGAAATAGATGAATTTTAATTTTACTTAAAATAAATTTTAAAATATGACATGAAAAATTTCAATTAATTTTTTAATTTAAATAAATTTAAAATTTATTTATTTTGACATTATAAATCTTTTCAAGAAATAAATATATTTGAAATATCTTTTCAAATCCATCAATCCAAACACAATATATATAAGAATTAACCTCTCTAATTAAGTCCCTCGAGTATCATATTTTGGTCTAACTAGGAAAAATAACTTACTCTCATCTGAAACAATAATTTGCCAAAAAACATAACAAAAGGAGTTCCAGAGGGCGTATCCCAATAATTCATTCTGAACAGAAGATTGTGTGACGGAGCTAACGTGTATAATCCCAGATATATTTTTCATTAAAATGAATATTAGCCCACAGGAAACTTCATAGCAGGTTCAACTTTTTAGAAAATACTATCATAAATTTAATTTTAGATTATATTTATAAATTTTGTGATTAAAATTAAATTTTATAAAATATTACTTACATCAGTTAATATTATAGATTTCATATAATATTTAATTTATACCACATAATTTACAAATAAAATTATAAATCAAATTTATTTAAATATTTCTCCAACCTTTTGCTAGGAGAGAACTAGGAATGCTGATCGCTCGTTTTCATCGCTCGTTTTCATTGCTCATTTTCATGACCCCACAATAACAAATACTGCTCCTTTCTTATTTAACACCCCCCAGCCCCAGGTGAGAAGTCCATTCATGGTCCGGTTCTTATCTCCTCACGCTTCTCTAAAAAGTGGCAATTTTTATCATCTTCTCTTCATAAAATACTTGAATGCTGTAATTTAAGTACTGAAAATGATTGCCTGAACAACAGTACTATATTCATTCAATTCCTATACGAATATGATTTGATCTTTCCTCTAACTAAAGAACGAACCAATTGATCATGATTTTGTAGCGGATGTTTAAGGGAAATATTTAGGTAGATCTAGTTTTTTATTTTATTTTTAAATTTTGTGATGTGGATTAAATGTTACGAAATTTATAACATAAGTTGATGTAAGTAAGATTTTATAAAATTTAATTTTGATCGAATCTACAGATAGAGAATTAAAAATTGAGTCTATATAAGTATTTTTCGATGTTTAATTGGTTATCTCGCTTTATATTACCAAAAATAAATAAATAAATAAAAGGACAAGCGGTCGGTGGTCAGGCACGCGCAAGATTTGGACGGACCTTGAGTTGGTTTACCACATTCGGATTGTGGGTTCGACCGGTTGTTTGGCTTCCAGCACAATTTTAATGATTTTCAAGCCAAGCTGAGAGAATAGAAATCGTCCTGTTTAATTCAAACCACTTATCAATAAAAAAAAAAAGAAAATTTTATAGTTTCTTTCAGGAAATAATTACGTTGGTTTTAAAGGGTTACGATTGGTTTTAAAGGGTTGTGCACTACAAGTTTTTAAAGTATATAATGTTGTACTATACAAATCTTTAAAATACAAAAAAATAATTCTCTTAAAGGAATTGTAGAATTTTATTAAGAAATATATATATATATATATATATATATATTTGTCATTTATGAATTATTTAAATTTTAAAAGTTAGTTATGTACATATGACATGTAGCTGGATCTGACGGTACAAAAATATTTCTACACCGACTACGTATATAAAATAAATCCTATATATATATTAAGAAGAGATATTATCGATTCTTATCTATCACTTAATAATTCAAATCCATAAAATGAATAAACTTAATTGATTATTGGAATCCACCTTTTATACGAAAAGTTTTAAATTTAGAATAAAATGACTTATCTTAACTACTTTCTTAATGTAACAGTTTAAGTAAACATATTTTAATTATATCACAAGTTTTATATTATAATTGGATAAATGAGATTGGATTATCCGAACCAACCACTCTTTATTGTGAAGAAGAGACAATAACATCTCCCACAGCTTGTCTTCCATTCTATCCGTTATACAAAATCCATCCATACTTGAAGATGAGGATTGAAGTCAGCATGAATGCACGCTTCAAGACAGATACTAAGCGACATACTACATATAAATATAAATATAGATAAGAGAATTATGTGGTTTCTTTTAAAAAAATATTATTATTATATTTTAAATATTTATATAATATAATATTATGTGTTTTAAATATTTTCTTAAGCAAAAAAGATGAGATACTTTTTTTTTTTTTTAATGAAATGTAGTTGAAATGTTAAGACTACAATTTAAATTCGAATAGTCAGGAATAAGTGGGATCTATTGTACATACTTTATCCACAACAAGCCAAGGTACACCTCAAGTCCACGAATAAGTTCAGTATTGGTAGCATCAATCCTAGAAGATTAGTTAGTTATTTATTACAATTATAATACTTATGTTCAGCTGTACAATGTACATTCATGGACTCCAATTCTGTTTGTTTAGTTACAGGCATCTTTTTTCTTTTTGGATTCCTCGCCGGTCAAAAGGCCGGATATACAGGAAGTTTGCATCTACGTTAAAAGTTGTAAGCAACGAGGTAGCTGTATGCTCTTTTATATGCATTAATTAACCCCCACCACGGGCTAGAGTGTAAAAAACCCAATAAAATATCAAAACATCTCTTGTAACAAGAATACACATTTAACCTTTATTTGATTAAAAAAAAAAAATTACACATTTAACTATTTCGAGTTTGTTAAATTTTTATCGACCCTTGCATGCTTGCCAAGCTTAATTATATAAAATTCGAGACAAAAAATAAGATAGAGGTTAGGATTTTATGAGCATTATCACTGTATATATATATAGTAACTGAGGGCATCCCTTAAGAGTCTGAGAGTTGAACAGAAAAAGTCCAACCGACGTCCTAAATCGCAATTTGCCTATCTCTTAATCCAAATTTCCACTATTAAGAAAAGGCGTCTGGCACAACAGAATTCAAAATTTCTCTTCCTCAAAGACCAGCAATGAAAATCCTAAACGATTTGATCAAATATGACCATCATCATCGTGATCAGAAACCAGAATCCAACAACAGTAGATCATCAGGCAAGGAAAATCCAACCACGATCGAAGTTAACGGAATAGGCAATCTTCCTCGTGATTTGTTCATCGAAATTCTCGCACGAATTCCTGTAAAAGTCCTCTGTCAATTCAGGTGCGTCTCCAAGCAATGGCACCACATGTTATCTCACGACAAACATTTCGTCGCACGCCATAGCCAACAATCCAAGGCCAACCCGCACTTGATTTTCCGAAAATACTATTCCCACGAAGTGAAAGAAGAGTTGGATGAGAGTATCGTGGTCGAGCTGACGTAGCATAGACATCAAAAGTCACGCAGTATCTAAAATCAGGGCACCTGTTGGTGGTCCTGTTAATACCTTCGCTTCTTGCGGTCCTCTCGTACTCATGTGCTGCCCGTACCGAATTTATGTTTGCAATCCTGGGACCAAAGAAATCGCGCGCGTCCCGCTTTCCTCGTCCGTCGCACGTTATTGCACGGTCGGTTTCGGCCGGTGCAGCACCAGCAGCTGCCCAATTGAGCTTTTCAAGATTGTTCATTTGTTTCCTAATGATTCGTTCGTTGGAGATGAAGGAATGGGGTGCGAGATATTTTCTTTTAAAAATGGTACGGATGTTAATCTGGGTTCTTGGAAAAGAACAGGGGATTGCCCCTATAAAGTCCAAACACACGGTTTATCTGTATGCGTTGGTGGATTTGCTTATTGGATGGTTTCAGACGAAGCAAACGATCTCAACAACAAAGCCATCCTTTCATTCGATTTGGAGAATGAAATATTCGAATCAATTTCATATATCCAAAGTCTTGTTCTGATCTCGACCACAATCTGCTGTTTTTGACCGGATTCAAGAATCAGCTGACAGTGGTGGACAGCTCCGCAAAAACATCGGTGACTGATATTTGGGTGATGAAGGATAGAAAAAGCAAGATTTGGATGAAGGAATACACCTTCGATTTATCCAGTTTGGGTCCCTTCGCCGGCGGCGACGTTAAAATAAGGGGCGTGGTTCCATGTGACTATGAGGACGGAGGAATAGTGATCGATACAGAACAACATGGTCTTATCCACTACAATATGATGACACAGATTTTCGCAAAAATTAAGACTGCGTCAGAGGAGCGTTACAAATTGCCGTGTCTGTACTACGATGGATTCTTTTCGATTGTTGTTTGATTAGTCTGTCCTATGGTTGGGATCAAGAAAATTCTCGAAAGTTGTCCTTTTTATTTTATTTTATTTTTGCTGTTGCTGTTATAGTAGTACTTTTGTGGATATATCATGCATCTTTTGTTGATAGTTCTAATTTTTCTAATGGAATTAATTTGATTAGTAAAATAAAAAGTAGAATATGTGATTTGATCGTTTAAAAGATACTTATTATTATTTAGAATAATTCAAATTTATTGACCATAGCCTCTTCTCAATCTATTATTGGAAGAGAGGCCAAATTATATGTTGTTTAATTAGGTCCTTCGAATTTTGGGGTCCAATTTGTTGTGTGTAATGGCTGTTCAAGATTTGAACATAGCCGGCATATTTCAGTTAGATAATGTAATTTGGGAAATTCTATTTGTAAGAGAAGGAAATATTTTTTTTTTTTTTTGTCAAATCGTCAATTTCTTAATCTAATTTATTCTACAAAGGAATTGGAGTAATTTTAATAAATATTATTAAGATACTAGAGTTAAGGGTTAAAGAAAGGGAGACCCTCTAAATCACTCAAATGTGCTTTGATATTTGATGTAGATTTTTGCAAGATTTAAAATTTGAACCCCAAACCTCATTACTAAGTGGGGTTGGTTAAATATATTGGTATGGGTTAATTACATTTACTTCCCTTGAGGTTTGGCTATATTACCAATCGAACTCTATAGTTTAACAAAATTACAAATTCTCCCTCCTTACTACCTATCATTAACAGAGTAAGTGAAAATACTAAATTACCCTTATCTCATGCTGATTTATTAATCCTTTAATTTTTTTTAGATCAATAATAATATTCATTACATGTTTCTTTTATCAATTTAGTCCCAAATTTCTCCACCTCCACCACCATCACCATCTCCTTCTCTTCCTCTTACTAGTAAAACACAAACCCTAACCTCACAAAGATTCACCTTTACTTCCCTATACCAAAATTAATATCATCACCACATCATCTAATTTCCAACATGCATTCCACAAATTTCTCAAAAGGAAATTAACATACGAGAATTTATTTACTGATTTCCATCAACAAGAGAAACAGTTTGGTCCACAAAATTCTCATTGATTTCCATCAACAAAACAAATGGATGGCCGTGTGTGAATTTTTTCCCCCAAGATATAGATTAATGTTGTCATACAGTTTGGTTCTTTTTTTTTTTTCTTTTGCAAAATGGGAAAACGGGAATGATTATTGGAGGGCGTGTTTTTTTTTTTTTTTTTTATGTGGATCTTGTTATATCTTTTTTTGGATAATGGCCTTTATTGGGAGTTGGAGGGGTAGGATGAAGAGCAGGAAAAGGGAGAAAAAATGGGTTGAAGGAGAAGAGGAGAGGGGGAGTTTGGTTTTAATTTGAGTTAGTTGGAGGAGAAGGTAGAGAAAGAGAGACTTGTTGGTTGGAGGAGAAGAATGGGAGGAGGAGATAGAAAGAACAATAGGGGCTGGAGAAGTTTAGGTTTGAGTTTGGGTTTGGGATTGGGTTATGGGTTTAGGGCAGGGAGGGGAAGAGAGATGTTAGGGTTGGGTTTGGATTTGGGTTTGGATTCGAGTTTGGAGTTTGTATTATTATGGTTGGATTTGTGGAATTATCATTAAAACGATGGCATTTTTTAAGCGGGATATATTAAGGGTATTTTGGGGATTTTTTCCTGATGTCAACACATATTCTAATGGCAATTGATGACAAGGTAATAATTGTTAAACGTTTGAATATTCAAGGAAATTGACTGTAATTTCATAAAACTATAGGGTTTAATCGATAATATGGTCAAACTTCTGGGAAAGTAATTATAATTAATCCTATATTTATTATTACGCAGATGTTAAATATTCCCCATTTCACCTAAGAGCAGTCATTTTTTTCTTTACCCTTTTTAGGCGGAGAGTACATGTGATGGTCTGCACAAAATTAATGATGTCTGTCGCTAGAAAAATACGGCAAAAGTCCACAAATTTAGATCACACTAGCTTTCTAAACGCGCGCTAAGCACGGAAAATAATAATAAAATATTTTTTATTTGAAAAATATTTCTAAATTTATATTAGAAACAGGAGATCACATTAAAAATATTAATTTATCGAATCAAGAGTAAAATAGTACTACTAAAACTGGTTCTTAAACTACTTCAACTTAATAATAAAAAAAACTGGTTCTTAAACTATCAACACATTGTGTTGGATTGATGAATTTAGAAAAAAAATTTAAAATTTACTTATTTGGAATAGATTTATAAATTTAAAATAGATGGATTTTAAATTTATCTAAACTAGAAAGTTATTTAAAATTATTCATTTCGCACTTTATAATTTAAATGGATTTGAAATTAATCTATTTCAATCTTATAAATTGTTCCAATAAATAACGTATAATTTTCTCAAATTCATCGATCCAAACATAATATATAATTTAATAATATATAGAAATAATCAGAGTTGACCCCCATAGAGAAATAAATTTAAAACGCACTATTTTAATCACTTGACATAATCACAAGTATATTTTGATTTAAAATACTCACATGTATATCGAATTTGAAATGCTAAACGACACCGCGTAAAACCTTATTTACCACCATCCAAAATTTTCACCTACTATCATCAC
Source organism: Cinchona pubescens (assembly GCA_025175665.1). Classification (NCBI taxonomy): domain Eukaryota; kingdom Viridiplantae; phylum Streptophyta; class Magnoliopsida; order Gentianales; family Rubiaceae; genus Cinchona; species Cinchona pubescens. The sequence continues at coordinate 1,685,119 of JANKKI010000254.1, read as the reverse complement.
TCCTATTTTCCTCCCTCGCCACTTTTTCTCCACCACCGGCTTATTCTAATAGTCCAATTCTTTTCTTTTTTAAACATTTTAGTGTTTAACGTTATTTATTATCAATTTTACATTTAAATATGTTACATTCAATATATATATATATATATATATATTTCAAAATAAAATATTATATTTTAAATTTATAAGAGAGTAAAATAAATTATTTTAAAAATAAAAAATTAAAAAAATACAAATATAAAATATGAACTACTATTATCATTTTCTAGAAGTGTTCATGGGTCAGGTTGTCGGATTAAAAAAATAAAATCCATGAGAACTGTAACTTAACAAATATAGCAATCCAATATTAGACAGACGGGTTACTCAGGTTAAAAATTTAAATTTATAAAAAAAATTAAAAATCTGTAATTATAAATCCATCCATTAAAAATATATGGTTGATCAAAACTAAAATGGTTATGTCAAAAATAAAAAGAAAAAAGTAAATAATATGATATTTCAAAAATAAAAAGGAATTTATAATATAAGGTAGATGAAATAATTCTTCAGTGAATAAAAATGAAAATTAAAAAAAATATAATTGAATTTTTTTGTTATTCGAGTTGGATTGGGTTACTAAAGTCAGATAATTCAACCCAAATAACTCAAAATTCAACTCATTTATCTCCAAATTCATTTGGATTGAATCGAATTTTCGGATTGATCGAATTTGAAGACCCTTGGGATTCCTTTGACTTTTTTGACTTCTTTCCGGTTAGGCCCCTATTGTTTGCGGTAATGCTGACGTAGACGCTTACGCTAACGAAGGAATATGAAAATGATGGAAGAATTAATGAAATTTCATTTCTGAATGGACGCCTATCTCTACGGCCGGCTGGCTATAAATGCTCCAATTCATGAAAATTGCTTGTACCAGATTTTCAACTGATATTTTAACTAGTAGTACTGTACGTGATTATCTTGTAACAAATCAGGGAAACATTTGTGCGCAATTTACAGTTCTCCACATTGGAGATTTTCTAAATTCAATGTGTTACTGCTTATAATTTGGCGGCATTTGTCGGTTGCCTTTAATTTTTTTTTAGAACTGCTTAAAGAAACTGAAAAAAAAAAAAGGGTAAAAATTTTGTTTAAAATATTTTTAAAAAACTAATGTGTATACTATTCCTTCCGTTGAAATTAATTATCACATTTAGTTGTACATATATTAAAAAAGTTATTAAATTATATCAATTTTATAAAAAAAAAATATTTTAAATGACTAAAATACTTATTTATATTAATATCTCAATCCCATAACATTCCTTTCATTAATATAGCACTAAAAGATAAAAATTGCGAAAATATACTTCATTCATTTCCTAACGTGTCAAATACTCTAAAACAAAATAAATTGTTTAAAACGAAGAGAGTAATAAATAATTACATCCTAAAGTGAAAGTAATTTATTATTTTCCTAAACACGGTAAAAAAATGTCGCATGTTTAATTTTTACTGCCTTCAATCCTTGTTAATAAAGTGTTGGTGGTTAGCTCCAGTCCTAAAGTAGATGTAATCTACTATGTCTTTTAAACTTTTTTCTTTGTTTCTGCCAAAAAAACCTATTTTTCCATTGCTGTTTGTCAGCTGTATAAAGTACAAAGCAAAAGTTACTCTGTACGTGATTGGTCCACATTCAACCTTTATACCGTGAAGGCCGGCTGAGTGTCTGTTTGTCTATGAGGTGTGGTGATTTTTATTGGGAAATATTTAGGTGGACATGATTTTTGATCCTAATTATAAATTTTATGGTATAAATTAAATATTATAAAATTTATGAAATCAGTTGATGTAAGAAATATTCTATAAAATTTAATTTGAACCGTTAGGTTTACAGGTGAGACCAAAAATCGAGTCTATGTAAGTATTTTCCATTTTTATTTGGGTTAATAACACTTTACCCCTGAACTAGGTAAGTAATTACACTTTGCCTCCTAAATTAAAAAAAACTAAACTTTACCCCCAATCACATGATTCATCATTTAAGAATTTTATAATATCAACTTAAATGACTTAAATACCCTTAGCATCTATGCCATATTTTGATTTTTATATTTAAATTTAGATAATGATGTGATAATTATTTAAAAAATAAAAATAAATAAACTATATAATATTTTAATATAATCCATATCAATATATTTCTTGGTCAAATGTTTAAATTTTTTAATTTTATTTTATATTATTTCGAATTTGAATGTTTAATTATAATGGTGGAAACAATTCCTAAATGGGCTAATTTTCTATTGAAAATTCTTCTTTAAAGATATTGTATGACAATATATTTTTTTATAAAGTTTGTGATTTTTTTATATCTCTTAATATTTTAAAATTTTAATATTTGGATGAACTTGTGTAAATTGCAATGTCAAATATAATATAATTCAACATTTTATCACATTTTCACTCCTAATTATTTTGTTATTATATTTTATTATAATAATAATTTTTATTATAATATTAGTTTGTTATTATATTTTATTTTTTCCTAAAATGTTTATACGTATTAAACATCAAAATTAAATACATGAAAAATCAAAAAACATAATGCTAAGGGCATTTCAGTCATTTAACTTGATATTATAAAATTTTGGCTTAATTACAGTTTGCCCCTGTAATTAGAGGACAATTTCAAATTACCCCCTATTTTTGTTTGATCTATAACTTGCCCCCAAGATTAAATGAAGTTAAAATTTTCATCTAAAATGAGTAGTGAAATGTCATAATTGCCCTCAATATTTTTAGTTACACTTTGTGAAGTTTTTTACTAAAATTCTTCTCTTAAATTTGAAACTGTTACAAATAATATTAAATATATTTCAAACTAGTATATTTTCTCAAATACTGTGATTAAGAGAATATAAATTAATGAATTAATTATTGATAATAGAGAAAATAAAATAAAAATTGATAAAACTAAAGTAATGTGATTGAATAAATAAAATATTTTAATTTCGATATAAAATAATATTGAAAAAATAAGTACGTGATGGCATGCTAAAAAATGGATGCGAAGGAAAAAAAACATTAAAATAGTAAACTAATTCATAAAATATAATATCTGAAGGGTAAATTTTTTTTCAATAATGTTGAATGAAAAAACATTGTTACTTTTGAATGACAAATTGCTTATAAAATAAAATCAGATACTAAAATGTAATTCACTCTAATTTTATGTTGGTTAAGGTTATTAAAATATTGTGGGTAATTATGACATTTCACTTCTCCCTTTAAATAAAAATTTTAACTTCATTTAATCTTGGGGGCAATTTGTAGATAAAATAAATATAGGGAGCAATTTGCAACTATCCCTAATTACAGGTGACAAACTGTAATTAAGTCTAAAACTTTTAAAGGATGAATAATGTGATTGGGGGTAAAGTGTAATTTTTTTAATTTAGGGGGATAAAGTGTAATTACTTACCTAATTAAGGGGGCAAAGTGTTATTAATCCTTTTTAATTTGTGAAGCCGGCCAGCTCTGCCGAAGTTGAGTGGTTCTTTTTACAGGATTAAAGTAAAATCTACCCCCATTGATCAATGTCCCAAAAGGGATAAATGTCAAACATTTAGTACAAGAATTGCTTTCGAATGGTCTTACGTTTGGAAAATCGGTTTAAGAATTGAGGAGTCATTTTTGACATTGTCCTTGCCGCACATTCAAGTGCTATCGTGCTAATGCCCGCATAAGTAGGAAAGAAAACACGGTTTAAATGTAAGACACAAAACGCTTTTTGTTATTCATTTTATAATATAAAATATATATTATAATTTATTAAATAATAAAAAAATAATAAATTTTTTATTTTTTAATAATTGTTATAACAATACAACTCAATTCATATTACAAAATCGTTCAACAGACGCGAATGACAAATCGAACAACTAACCACTTTGGCAACACTACGATAATAATCCAGTTGGCTTAGTATTTATTTAATCTATGACTATTCTTATGCATAGAATATGACAGCTTGGTCTTTATCAATGGGTCGAGTCGATTTTTTTTTTTTTTTTTTTTTTTTTTCTGAAGGGGACGAGACCGATTCAGTCACTCTAAAGTGGTAGGCAAAATCTCCACATTTACGTCTTGTTGCTTTCCTTATGGGCTTGTTGTGGGCCCTAAGTTGACCCTAGCGAACAGAGGCTATTTTGATTAGTTTTCAACCAACTAATTGCACTTTTAATCAACTTTTTTTGGTCAAGAATCCATAATTGTTGCTTTAAAGTTTAAGCGGTAGATAGTTAGACCGTATGGGAATTAGGAATTAGTTTCACACCCATATTTGTTGTTTGTGTAATAGGTATAGAATCATTACTCAAAAATCATCAACTCTCGATATTAAAGTGAATTTGAGGGTTTTGATGATTCCCACTCTTAATTCTATAATTCACAAAAAAGAAACGGTAAAAAAAAAATCTTTCATCTTCCCCTCGTCTTGGTCACCGTATAAGAGACAGGGATCACCGCAACCCTTCTCTCCTCTTGTTTCTCATTCCTTAGTTGTGAAGATCCTTCTCTATCTCTTTCCTGCTCCTCGATCATCTTTCACTATTACTCCCTCCCCCATCTTTCATGGCATCAACCCTTTCCCTCTTTAACTACTACCACCCCATCACCTCCTCCATTTCCGTCGACCCATCATCCTCCTCATCTACCTTTGGGAAATTGCTACAGCTTCATCTAGTGTTGTTTTTTGTTTGGAAATTACTATGGGTTGTATGGTATTTACATACAAATTCCTAATTTATAATTTTGGACCTAAATATTATTATGTAAATTGGTAGTTAGTGGTAGTGGTCAATGGTGACCAGTGGTGCCCATATTTTTTAAAAACAAGACGGTCACCCTATTCAAAAAATATGGGATCTATATTTCAAATGACAGATTATTATTAGTTGAGAAACAACTACTAAACATGTCTAGTAGATGTTCTTGGTCAAAATAAAAATTTTCAATTATTACAATGATACACCAAACTTATGCTTATACCAACTAATCAAATATAATTCTGATTACGATTTCAATTCCGAAATACGAACATCTAGTACCCCTAAATTATCCCACACAAATTACATGAGGCTTGTTTAATCAGGACTTATTCCAAGTACATAAATCTAGTTAATTCTTCGTGGAGATTTTAGCTATTTCTGGGCCGATTAATCTAGCAACTAAATGAAAACTTGGGCCAGATAAAAACCAGTGTTCGAATGGCTCAGGTATGATGCATTAGTTGTTGTAATACCATCTGCAAAAGCAAATGTTTTGAACCCCAAAAGGCCAACCCGCTAGAGGATTCCCAACACGAAAAGAAACGTGTGAAACTGCATATTAGATCCCAATATTTTACTAGTAATTTGAAGGATTAAAAAGATATTAATAAATCTGCTTTGATACAAATTCATACAATGAAGACAGAAATGATAAGAAGCTATGAACAAGTTCATTCATACAAAAGCTGTGTAGCTTAAACAACATAGATTCCCCCACCATTACAACATTAATTTTTTTTTTCCTATTCAAACTTCTTCAATTTCATCCAATCCATAGTTGTTTGTGGATACATTCGCGTAATTCACTTTGTTAAACCGCACGACTACAAGCGGGTATCGAGTCTTGGTGTCCTGCAAAAATAGTAGCAAAATCATTCCAAAAAAAGAATTAACGAATTACATATAATACCTAGGCAAGATCAAACTTCAAATAATAATTAATGCAGTACTTACTCATGCACGCAGGAAAATTGTACACATTAGAATTACCTGATCAACAGCAACAACCGAGCCGACTCCCTTGTACCAGTATGATTCCTTCCTCAAAATTCTCACCTGTAACACAAAACATCCAAGTGATCAAGGCTGACTCAACCGTAACTCCTTAATTTTAGGCTAGACTAATAATTTTTGATCGAAAATAATGAATTCAAAATATTTAAATTAAACTATTAATAATTTATAATTAAAATATTATAAACAATATATTATTCCCTCTCAATTTTTTGACTGAAAATTGTGCTCAAATTACCCAACATATGGCACTTTCTATAACCTATCACCTAGTACAAATACAAATATGTAAAACGCTATTTTTAAGAATTTCTATGTATTTATGTACTATCTGGCACGAGTTACGTGAATTAGGTAATTATGGTTGTGTTGATAGTTAGCAACTAACCTTAGCACCTCTCTTGGGCCCAAATGGAGGGGGTTTTGCAGCTGGAGCTGCCGAAGTTTCTGCAGTAGCGGTAGCTCCTTCATCAGCGGCCCTCACAACCAGCCTTGAATTGCTACTGTTATTGGGAGGGAAGGATAGCAAATTAGCCCGAGATGGGCTAGTGCCGGATGTGACATTAGGGGTCAGAATTAGCCCAGATGCCATGCTACAGCTTGCCATTGTCGTTGGTGGTTTCTTCTGGCCGAGAGTGATCTTTACCGTGGCGTTTAATGCAGCAAAAGAATGGGATTAAAACTGAGACTGAGAAAACACAGAAATTGGGCTCAATGTAGAAAACGAAGTAAAAACGATAAGCAAGGTAGTTCAGTTGTCTTCACCAATAGGATGTTGCCACCTGTGTACCGTATCCTATTTCCATGGATAATGTGTCCCATGTTTATCTATCCGAATTTTAGTGGTGGGGATTATCAATTATGTGCTGAAAACATTTTTTCTTAAAGAAAGAAGGTCTAAATTAAGTATATTATTCCAGTAATTAACACTTTATGTATCCTAAAAAGTGAAAAATTGTGGAAACGATGGATGAGATTAATTACCAAAATTTTACAAGGGAAGTCAATAAATGAGCATTTTTTTTTTCTTGGGTCCCTTTTTCAGTAAATTGTCCCAAACTACATCCAAATGTGCACTGCAATTACTTATTTAAAAGTTGCTCGTTGGCTTGTATAAAGTTCAATAAACCAATTATTACACAAGCTAAGGAGATGAAAATCCCCTGTTGAAGTCAGTAATTACAACAGGACAGTGCATACAATCTTTATCTTCTGTAAGCAACAGCAGGACAGGTTATAATGTACAAGAATGTATAATGAAAAACACACTCAAAACATTTCTATGCTTCCAAAATGCAACTCATCATGTTTCTTGACCTTAGCAAGGGAACTTGAAGATGGAAATAAAAAGGAAAATGAAAAAGCCTAATCACGGAATTACAGAAATGCTAAATTCAATTAAAGTCTAAGAACCACGGCATGGCATCATGGGGGATCTAAGCTCCAAATTTGTTACAATGCAAAACCACCATCTCCTTGAATTCACTGAGGGAAACTGGCAGCCCTCCTTAATACTCTCATTTTTTCATTGGCTCTCTGAGCCCTTGTTTGGGCTTTGATCTTCTTCTCCTCAAGCAGCTGCATCCAAAAATTTAGGATCATATATAATATACTTATTGACAACAAGCTCAGAGTACAATTACCATAAAATGTGATAGGCCCTTAAATCACTGGAATATATTCTACCTGAATACGATCTGCCTGCTGCCTTCTTTTCCTCTCTACCTCAGCCAAAGCCTGTTTTAGATGAATATTCTCTTCTTTCAATTGGTTCAGTTCAGCTTCAAGTTCCACAGTATATGCCTGCTTTCTAGCTCTAGATCTTGCTGCGGACTCAAGAAAGGACCTATTCTTGATCATCCTCCGCTGCCTCCTTTCAACCACCTTCTCTATTGGACCATCAATGATTCTTTTCCTTCCTCCCCCTCCTCCGCTGCCCCTCATCCCACCCATGTCCATGCCATAGTGATTTGCACCATCCAATTGATTGGCGCACAAGCCATCAGATGACACTGGACTGACAGGCGAATCCAAACCTAAACGCTGCACTTGCCCGTACCCACCACCGCTTCCGCCATTTCCTATTCTCCCACCATAACAGGCCGCTGTCGGCTGCTGTGCATAACCTCCACCTCTCTTCATCCCTCCTGGATATGCTGCCGCGGATGCCTCACCACCCCGTGGTATTGGCTGATATCCCGGGACATTAACACTGGCACCAGGGCCACTAACACCAGCTAAACTCATAGCAGGCCTCGTTACGAAGCCAGTCCCCATTACGTTGGCATTGCTGTTTTGGTAAAAACTGCCATACGGCTGTTGCTGCTGAGGCAATGCGGGTGGCTGACATTACCTGTTCTCGGACTACCCCTGCTTTAACTAAGAAATCTTCCAATGTCATCTCTCCAAATGTGATCTGCCTCTGCTGAGAAGAACCTGGATTTTGTGGATTGTTGCTATTATTTCGCGGCTGTTCTTGTTGAGTCTTGTGAATTTCTGCCCACACCTCCTCTACTGTCTTTCTTGACAGAGGTCCTGGAAGTGTAAGTGAGCCTTGCCTGGGGAGGCTCGGTTGCTTGGTGATTAGGCCCTTTTGATTTGTTGAAGTACTGTTGGCTTCCCCTAGGGACAATTGTGTCGGATTGATAGTATTACTGGGTGCTGCTGATACTACCATGGCACTCGTAGCTTGGGCTTGATTTTCCTCGGCTGTCCAAATGCTGTTGAGGAACTCGTCCATGTTCATTGATCCAAAATTTTTGCCACTCTCGCACAGGGTGTTCTGAAACTCATCGAGTGTGAGTGAATAAATGGATGACTGTCTGCCGAGTGATGTGAATGCATTATTCTTGTGCCTGCTGCTGTTGTTCTGGCTGTAATGGAGACTCAACCTCACCTTGAGATATCATCTCGGAATCTGTAAAAACCATCTTTTCCTACGATCTTGCAATCAAAATTTCACTTGGAAGTTGAGATTTTTCAGTTTTTTGTTCTTCAATGGCTCTATATGCTGATTCCAGTTGATCCTTTTCTTCGCTGTTGAACTTTAACGGCAAAGCAATTAGCTTTTTGAGATGGAAAGATCCAACTGCGAATGAAGCGAAGGGATTCACTCAATTGCCAAAGTAACTTAAGTTCACACTGTAACAATTTGGATCAAATCTAGTATGTATGCAACCTGCAAATATTTGTCAAATAGAGATGCTCAAGAAACAAAAGAAATGTAGCAAAGCAAAGTTCCAAGCCATGAACCACAAAACGGAGGTGTAGATTATAGACCTTAAATAGAAAAAGAAACAAATATACAAGTCCTGGAAATACTTTTCATGATCCATTTACCCTTAAAGAATCTTTTTGTTGGGTTCCAAATGATTTTTGTTCATCCATTCTCTTGATTTTGGAAAGTCCACTATGATTTCTTTCTTGTCAGCAGTATTAATATCCAACATTCATACCAAAAATAGAAAATATTAGACAGAAATATTCAATGTAGTCACGAAATCCTAGTTTACATCCAAGTGCACTGAATTCCACTGCTGTGGATAATCGGACTCCGTACCTACTAAGTCTCTCATACCGTGATTCTCATAAGAACGCAACTAACATTGGATTGATCAATTGGAACCCTAACAAGGAAAAAATGATCATTATTGAGATAACTACAAATAGAAATATTGCATTATTTTTCAATCATTTCAAATATCACTCAATAAAAGACTTGTGCAACTTTCCAAAATGGAATGATCCTCGCATAACAAGACTTTGACAAGTGTATCGCTAAGCCCATTTTTATACAACTTTTCGCACATAAACATAGTATTAACTTAGATTTAATCCCTTCCTGCCCATACTCCAACCCAAATTTGATTAAATAAATTAAAAATAACCCATACAAATTTTTAAAAAATTAATTAAGGAAAAAAAAAAAAAAACAAATCTACTAGAATTTGGCAACTTTAATTACGACGAAACTGACAGCTGGAAGGATTTTGTTCCCCCCTCTTTTAAAAACGTACACAAATTAAAAAATAAAAATAGCCATGAACGTGACTACTAAATTGGTAGGCAAAAAAGTAGTCTTCAAGATTAGTCATCAACCTATGGGTGCAATGCAAGCCATAAATTCAGAATTAACAGAAAATCCCATAAGTAACTGGGGTTCTCAATTCACAAGGGAAAACCAATTAATTTCTAAATTACATCAATAAATATTGGAAATCAATTCCATGCATAAGCAAACCAATAAAGAAAAGAACTAACAATTCTTTTACCTTTGATTGGATTCTTGATTGTGGCCTTGAATTAACTCTTAACCCTCTTAAGAAATGAAAAAAAAGGGACAGCACAGAATCATATTATATACATTTCTATATTCCTAATTAACTCCAAAACATCACCATAATTAGCTAATTAATCTTTGAAAACCTTCGATTTCATTCTCCCTCACTATTACACAAGTCTCTGTTATATATATATATACACAGAAAAGATTTATTTTTATAGCTCCGAAAGATGGGACAGTAGAAAATTGAGTCCAATAAGAGTAGTGAATTTTTTTGACAGTGGTCCACAAGACAGGAGAGCTCTTCCTTGTTTTAAGGTGTTTCCTTTCCGACATCAAATCAAATACATTGGTTCGAATTCCATTCAGAGAAAAATTACTTTCATTTCATGAGGGAAGTGGGGACCACAGAGAGATAAATAAAAGTTAAAAATCAAAATTACCCAATAATTAACACGAAATTCCATGTCTTACTATCCAATTGCTATGTAAGGCAAGTAGAAAATGCATGCCCGGGCTCCTTGACACGTCTTCGACATGTGTCATCACGAGAGTTGTTCTGCAGTCATCCCTCCTCCCCATACTGACACGTGCTTCAATTCTCTTTCCTTCTCTCCCACTTGCATGAACTAGCCAAAATTTTTCTTTACACGATAAATAATGGCCATGGTTTCTTCCCAACTAATAATGGTATGCTCCAAGTGTGTGCACAATTATAAAAAAAGAATGTTAAAAAATATAAATTAAATAAGATGGTTATGAAAAGTTATTAAATTGAAAGGATTTATAAAAAGTTATGTAATATTAATTTTTTTAAAAAGAATTACATCAAAAATATATTATGATTCTTTTATTATACAAAATAGTAATGTTATTTGCGATAACAGCGGTTTGAGATGTGATTCATGTAAGATAAAATAGTAATTGAAAAATATATTTAAGTAATGATTACAAAATATTAATATTGGGAGAATAATGAAAAAATTTGTCATCCGAACATATACTAAATAAAGTCTCTCCCAGTTTGTATATATTAGGGATTTTAGCATACTTTATGTGTGTGTCATTTAAAAAAAATTATAAATATACTTTTGATTAAATAATTTACTTGAGTATTGTCAAATTAAAAATATTTTTTAAATAAATTTAAAAGATTTTTTTTTTGTAAGTAATTAAAAAATTTGGTAGTTTTAATATATATATATATTTTGTTACTTGATGGAAGGCTTTTTATTTTTTCAACTTGTGGTAGTTATTTTTTGAAATTTAAAATTTTTTCTCTTAATAACAAACTAGAAGGAAAACCCGTACGGGTAAGCAAATATATTTAACTTATAAAATAAAATAATATTAGTGAAATTATGATAATGGCATGCAATTTTAATAATTACATAAAACAAAAATAAACAAATTTAAGTGACAATATTTGTAATAGTTGTAGATATTATGAATTTTTTCCACTATTTAGTTTTTATTTTTATATATAATATAAGTAATAGTTGATTTTCATGATATCTACAGTTATTGACATTGACTTTTTTTACACTATTTATTTTTTATATAAATAATATGACTAAAAGTTGCGTATTTTTTCTCATTTCATGTATTCATTTTTATTAAGTAGGGAAATGAGTTTTTCTTATCATTTTATTGAATTCTGATCAAAATACTTGAATTGAATGATTAATTAATTAAAAAATTGGTAAGCTATTCAATTAATTAATAAGTTTGTTACATCTAATAATTAATATAATCATCTAATCATACTAAATGATTTGGACCTAAATTTAAGTTTTGTGATTGTTTTTTATAAAATATATACAATTTTTTATTTATTTTAACGAATTGTAGTGTTTTATAAAAATGGATTAATAAGCTTAAAAACATATTGGTATTTTTAAGTTAAGTTGACATTATCATACTTTTTCTTATTTTTTTGCACAACTTTAACATATATCAATTAACATTTTACACTTTTAAAAATAGTATCAAGGTTAGTTGGAAATCCATAGTTAGAAGATTTGCTAGTGGGATGGTTCTAAACAAAATGATATAGTTAATTTTTATGGATTTTTTTACTTACATAAAACATTTTTTTTATATCAATTAAAAAAATAGCATCGAATCAAATTATAAAAAATTTGGTATACTATAAAATACAAACAACTATAAATATTGATCTTACACGATAGAAGTCAGATAATTTTTACTCTTTTCCTTCTAATATATTAGTTATATCTCTAAATTAACAAACAAAAAGTAATATAACCTATGGTGACATCAATAATAAGAGTACTATTAAAATTATTTTTTAATGTATTACGATTACATAATCACTTAAAAATAATCACTATCGACAATAAATAATTAATTACCAATAAATATAAAGTCGTAAGAAGATGCAAAAAAAAAAAAAAAATCTTACAACAATTTTATCTTTTTGTGATATAATAAATTATAGTTCTTTTTAATAAATATATATAAAATGTAATTAGGTTGCAATAATGATATCATTTAGATATGGTTAGACTAAATATCTTCCTACTTTTATAATAATATAAGTAATAGTTGGTATTCAAGATATCTAGATGTGTTTTATTTTTGTATCTAAATGATATAAATAAAAGTTGCGTATGTATTTTTCATTTCATGTATTCATTTGTATTAGATAGAAATGAAATTTCCTTATCATTTTATTGAATCCCAATTAAAATGCTTTGAATTGTATGATTAATTAAAAACTTGATAAGTTATTCAGTTGATTATAAGTTCGTTATGTCTAATAATTAGTATAATTATCTAATCGTACTGAATGATTATTGAGTTTAAAAGAATATTGAAATTTTTATAAACTAAGTTGACATTATCATACTTTGTCTTATTTTTTTACCCAACTTTGACAAATATCAATTAATATTTTACATTTTTAAAAAATAGTATCCGGGTTAACTGGAAACTCATAATTAGAAGATTTGCTAATGGTGCTAGTTCTAAAAATAATGATATAATTATTTTTTATGGATATTTTTCACGTACATTAAACAATTTTTTCCATCAATTAAAAAGAAGCATCGAATCAAAATTTGAAAATCTTGGTGTACTAAAAAATACAACAAATATAGATATTAATCTTACATGAACAAAAAGTCACACTAAACAAAAAATAATACAATAAATGGTGACATCAATAATAAGACATACTATTAAACTATTTTTTAATGTATTACGATAAATAATCACTTAAGAATAATGTCTATTGACATTGAGTAATCAAGAAAATGTAAAGAAGAAATTGATCCTACAACCTTTTTATCTTTTTGTAATATAATAAATTATTGTTCTTTTTAATAAATATTAACAGAATGTAATTTGATTGTAAGAATAGTATTATTTAACATAGTTAGGCCAAATATCTTCTTACTTTTATGAAAGTTATTATTTAAATATGTATATCCAAAATTAATTTATTAACCATGACATATAAATAAAAATTTTAATATCTTAACTTATAGTTAATAATTGATACTTATATGATTATTTATAATACATGTTTAATTTTGTAACACTTTTAGAAAAATATTTAATTATAAGAAGTGTGCATAATTGAAGGTTTTGAAAAAATAAGGGTAGCTTTATTTGAATTTACATCGTTAATTAATTAAATAGTTCATTTGTTAGCTTTATTATTTGCCATGTAAATTCTTTTTACTAATAAAAAACTATTTCAAGATGAAGTTAAAATTTTGAATATTTTAAATTATACTTATTTTTTTACTTAGTTACTGATGGTAAAAAAATGACTAATAGATGATGCCACCTGTCAACCCAAAAAACTTGATGAAGCGGTCCATTTCAAAATGTAAAAATAGGATACGCAAACCAATTAATAAAATCGAATCAGGTAGAGGGTCAGGTATTACTCTTACTAGGTCAGCTAGCAGTTAGCGGGTCAAAAAATTTGCTACCTGGTAAATGCCTGATCTGTCCATATACAAGGTCAACTCTGTAATTTTGCATATTGTGGCCTAATATTAATGGACTTTTCTTTTCCCCGTCTATAATTGTATATGTGTAATTAATAGTCCTTTTATATATTTTTTAAAAGTTTTGATATTAAAAAAATATAATATTAGACCGGGTCGAGTACCCGATCATCCAACCCTCTTGACCAGGTATCATATACATATGAACTAAGTAAGGGTCACTTTTTTCTCGACTCGATATTATCGAGTCAGGTCAGATAATTAATATTGAATAATTAATTACTAATAAGTATAAAGTTTCAAGAGGATGCAACTACGAAATTGATTTAAACATCTTTTTTTTATCTTTTTGTGATATAATAAATTATTGTTCTTTTTTATAATTATTGATTAAAGTAATAAATTAATTTACTAACAATGATATATAGATTCATATTTTGCATAATTAATAAATATTTATTTTCTTTACTTATAATTAATACTTGATACTTATATTATAATTTATAATGCACGTTTAATTTTATTATATTTTTGGGAAAAAAAATAATTATAAGAGGTATGCATAAATTGAGATTTTAAAAAAATAAGGGTAGTTAAATATAAGATTAGGTAATTATTTAAGTAGTTTATCTTTTACCTCTATTATTTACCAAGTAAACTTTTTTTTTTTTATCTAATGTGCCACATGTAACACCTTGTTATGACTCCTTACTAAAAGAGATTTTGCTATAATATATATATATATAGATATATATTAGAGACTAAAGAAAGAGACTACTATACCAAATGAGACTCTCCTTTTATATATAGTAAGATAAGATTTATCTTTTTCTCCATTTTATTTTTAATTCCAATATTTTTTTTGAATTTGTCTGATTTACAAATTTTTCTTTTTATATTTGAATGATATATATAATATGTGACTGGAAAACAATATTTATTATTACAAGAGAATAAATTATATAAAATTAAAGTACAAAATATAAAAAACCATAAGAGAGATTAAGCTGGCCGAAACTCGGCCCAAATCTTATTTAATTAAGTAATCGAGATTGTGCTTAGATATATAAATCTTAAATTAATTGAATTTGGTCGTGTCAAAAGCAATTGCAAAGCCCAATTAACACTCCTGCTGGGCTTCAGCATTGTGGTATGGACTTTTGCTTGTTAACGCCCAAAAGGAAAAAAAAAAAGCTAACCCCTTGAACTTGTTTTGTTGTCGTCCTCGTTTTCAGGGAGTGAAAACTGAAGAAATTTATACTCACATTTAATATCTCGGCAAAATAATTTTAATAATTTTTCACATTTCACATTTGTATTTTTTTTTATTTTTTCTTTAACATTCAAAATAAAGCATCTTAATCCCTTACAAATTTAAAATAAACCATTTTAGTTTCTCAACACAATAACGAGGCTTTGGACAAACATTCCCTCAAATTCCCATTTGTACTCTACTTCAAGATTTTTTTCTTTCTTCACCCTCGACAAACCGAACCAAAGCTGCCTTGTACTAAAAAATTATACAATGAACACTAAGCCAATATGAAAGAAGTAGCCTAAAAACAGCTTCCCCTGCTAACTCTTCTCAGAGATTGCTTGACTTAAACTAAATAATTGAGAAAGTATCTTCCCATGGGGCATTGAATGAGAACATGACCGTTTCCAAAAAGTTTCTATCTCATAAGTGCTTTTTTTTCGCTCCATCAGAATTACAGGGAGGTAGGCGAAGGCTTTTCTTTTCGTATCCTAGGCTACTAGGATGTGAGTCGTGCGAAAGAGGCTTGTACATTTTGGTATGAAATATTTAAATGCGTATCACATATTACATTTTTTATGATCAAAATTAGCAATACACAAATTTTAAGTACTAAATAATACTAACTAAAACTTCCTCCATCACCATCTCAAAATTCTCATTTACTATCACCATCCATATTCCCCTCTCTCATTGTTTTTCCTCCACTACCTTTACTCCAACGGCCTCAACCCTCGTCTTTTTGGAACAATTCAGTATTTAAGGTCGTGTATTGTCAACACTTAAATATGTTATGTTAGATACGCATGTAAATATTTCAAACCAAAATAAACTCGTAATTGTGTCAAGAAATTAAAATGATGCATTTTAAATTTTTGAGATATTAAAATACATCATTGTAAATGTGAGAGATTAAAAAAATATAAATATAAAATGTGATAAACTATTAACGTCATTTTCCCTCAATATCTTCAATCAATTTTGTAATTGAAAATATCTACTATGAACATACATAGTTCTCATTGTGGTTTCTCAGCTGGCCATCAAATTAACTGGTATTCTAGACCAGTGATCTCATAAGTTAAAAGGTGCAAAAAATACGTTGGAGTATATTGCACAAGGGATTTAGGTAGGGAAAGATTTAGGCATACCTTGTCTTTGGCCCCACTTGTAAACCTTGTAGTGTGGATTAAATGTTATGGAATCTATGACATAAGCTAATGTAAACAAGATTCTCTAAGATTTAATTTTGATACAGGATTTACAGGTGGAATCAAAAACCGGATTTATGTAAGTTTTTTCCATTTAGGTAAGTAGAGTCAAACTTTGAATTTTTGATTATTTGATTACCCTGTTTATAGTCTGAGTCCAATTTTAGTGGCCATTTATTTGATATTAGGTCATTATTTATATTTTCGTCTACAAATATTTTTGTTAAAATATAAAATATCTCACATTGGTTAGTCAGTAATCATTTTGAACTAATTAATAGATTCATGGATTACAACATTTATTGTCAATTGATTTTGAAATGAAAATTCATATTTTTTAATATGGTATCAGAACTAATTTTAAGTGTTTTCCTATCCACACATGGCTCAAACACTTTTGCACATTGGGCTTGATTTCATGTGTTTCTGTAACCAATGTTTATCTTAGTTTAGGTATTGGATTTGATTTCATTCGGGCATTTTTACACATTGAATTTGATTTCATGGTTTCTGTATAGTCAATGTTTGTCTTGATTCAGTCAATACTCATGTTTTTCAAGATTGGGCTCGACTCTTGTTAAACCGGTTTATTGTTATTGTTCAATCCAAGTTATGTGTAAGAAGGACTATTAAAGTATAAAATATTTTCATCAGTTAGCTAAATGATCGTGAACTACTGTGTTCTTTTAACAGTTTTAGTTATGAGAGTATGATCAATCATATGTAGGGTGTAAATGATTTGAATCGAGCGCGAATAATGCCTTATTCGATTACGACTTCGAAATTTTTTGTGAGACTTGAATTCGAATTCAAATGAATTTTAAAAATAGAGTTCAATCTTGAAAATTTTGATGAAACTTGAATTCAATTCAAATTCGCTCAAAAACAAGTAAAACAAACTCAAATTCGAGATCGAAATCAAATAGTTTGACTTTTTCGGAGGTAAATATGTAATTTTTTTAAAGAGTATAGACATTTTAGTAATTTTACATATAATAAAAAATTAAAAAAATTATATATGTGATCAAAAAGTTTGACGAGCATTCAAACAGAGAATATACATATGCTTGAAATTGACTCGACAAGTGATTCGAATTTAAATCATTAAAATTAGCTTTCAAATTCGACTCGAGATCGGCCTACTCAAGTTTGAATCGAACTTTTGATGAAACTATCGAACTTTTGATGAAACTACTCACAAGTGATTTGATTCATTTACATCCCTAATCATATGTAGAGTTGTTAAATAAAAAAAAAAGGCAAACGGGTACTTTTCATGTCCAACGAAGATCCAGTAATATAAGAGGTCCAATTATAGCCCTTACTTGAGACAAAAATACATGCAATGCAATCAGAAACCCGTGAACTTCGCTTTTCACATCTACAGAAGTTCACTAAATGTTCTCCTTTAACTGTCTTGTACTTTTTCTTTTTTTTTTAATTACTGGTGTGGTGTTGTAAGGTGGGGAATTAATGATTCCACATTTTTTATAATTAAGAAAGAACTTATAAGGTAAGGGACTATTACTTTCATGTAATGTAAGTCTCTTTTATGTGATATATTGTTCGCTTTGGTTAAAATCTTATGATTTTATCTTTTAAAAACGTCTAACATGAAAAGAATGAGCCTTCTCTTATTAATTATATTCTTTCTTAACTATCAATGTATAAGAAATCTTTAACCGCTCCCCTTACATCACCCACCAATTACCTTTTCTTTACCGTTGTGGCCCGGTATTATTAGATGGGCAAAAATACAAAAGATGACGCGTGCTTTTTGCGAGTTGCGAAAGCTTGACGTTTGTTGTTGTCATTCCTTCGCAAATAATACAAATTATTTAACCTTAAAAAAAAAAAAAAAGGTTCAACTCTTAACACTATTGTTACTTTTTTCCTCTTTTCGGTCGAAGAGGAAGCCAACTGGAATTTTACTCAAACCTAGAGCTTTCATTTTCGAATTGTTCTTTTTTTTTTCCGCAATTCAATCGTGTTACCCTTTCTGCATGATTTCCCGATCACCACCCGCAAAATGATGGGATTGAACGGTAATTAATTGGTTTCTCAATAAACGAAATTACTAACACATATAATGAATACAAACTCTAGAGAGGGAAAAATTCATAAGTATTCAATTACGAGGGTAGGACCCTATTTATAAATTTTAGTGGGATGTCTAGATATCCTAGTTTATTTAACACATGATTTTATATATTTAACCTTAATAAGTTATAACACATAGATAATTTATATAATGACTTGTGTCAAGTAAGCAATCATTATATATTCAGTATTTCATATTAATTCTTTAATACCCTTAATTCAGAAGTTAAAGAAAATCCATCCAGAATATCACCCTAATCATTATAAATATTTATCATAAAATCTAGTTGTATTAGAAACTACGCACATTTTGACAACTTTAACAAAAAAAAAAAAAAGGACCACAAGTGCAATCATATTTTTAGCATTATAAGCACAACAAAGTCAAAAATGAATTATTAGTTATAATTATGACGACCCCTTTGCTTTAGTGTCCATCGCATCACTTAATTCAATAAAAGGCTGTCTTAGGCACTTCAATAAAGTTGCCAAAAGTAGAATAAATTGTATCATGTTAAAATCCTTGTACTTTAGCCTGGCAATTCAGCAATTATTAATTATATGTCCCCTGTTGTTTCTATAAATTTTGGTCGAGTGCTATGCTACATTGATAACTGCATAAGATATTTGTCCGAAAAAATGTTTCCGAAATTAAAGATTTTGCTTCTAATTTTCTATCTCCATTGTCATGTAGTAGAGCATTAGCATGGGATCCAGAACCCGTGCAAGATTTCTGTATACCCAATACAGAAGTCGGTTCAATCACTGAAGGGCCATGCAAAAATTCAACCGAGGTCACCCCGGATGATTTTGTATTTTCAGGCATAAAATCCCCTGGAAATTTCTCTGATACCGGCCTCGCAGCAAAATCAGTGAACCCCACAATTTTTCCAGGGCTCAACACACTAGGGATGTCATTCGTACGTGCAGACCTCCAGGTTGGTGGCATAAACGCTCCACATTTTCATCCTCGAGCTACAGAAATTGTGTTTGTAGTACAAGGTAGAGTTTATTCGGGTTTTGTGGATTCAACAAACCGAGTTTTTGCCAAGGTGATTGAACAGGGAGAGGTCATGGTGTTCCCAAAGGGTCTAGTTCATTTTCAGATGAATGTTGGGAAGTCCATTGCTACTATTTTTGGAAGTTTCAATAGCCAAAATCCAGGGATGCAGAAAATCCCTTCTACTATTTTTGGGTCAATGGCGGGGATTAATGATCAGCTTTTGGAGAAGGCCTTTGGGTTGACAATCGAGCAGATTGCGAAGATGAGGAGGAGATACTTTCCTCCTACAAGGAAAGGTTAAGTATAAGGAATCTAGAGTTTGAATTACTCGAGTTCTTCAATGCATTGTTTCGCTCTGACTTCTAGCGTTACATCTTTGTACTATTTTTGCATTGTTATAGCAGTTCTTTATCAAAGAAATCTAAATTTGTTTCCACGATTGTATATAGTCTCTTCCAAAACCTTCATGCTGATCTCGTTTTTGTAAATCCACCATTCCTAACTTCAAATTCACAACTAATAAATAATATTTATTAGAAAAACGTGTTTACCAAATAAACTACATTTCGTTGTCTTGTGTCGGTCGTTTAAATCATCATAGCTTAAGTAAAGCTTACAACACATCTTATCTCAATTCTAAATGCCTCCAAGTTTACTAAAACCAAAAATGCTTTGATGGCTTTCTCCATTCACTTGCGCAAGATAAAGATGCATAAATGGCTCTACAACAACATTAACAATAATAATGATGAAGAACAATCCACATGATTGCCTACAACAATACAAATATTCATTCTGGACCTGGTATATGCTATCCATAAACTAAATATGTTGACAACCTTATAATTTCCAGAGGGAGAAAAGTAAAAATTTCTTAATCAATTCATGATTCAACACCATGAATAATTCAAACAACAGAAGCAGAATAACCTGGATGCCACAACAAGCCAATTGTCGGAGTAAAATTCTTCTTATGTCACCAAATTTACCTACTAATATCTGAAATGTAGTGCCATCTTTCCGAAATGACAAATCTATACGATATAACACCCATTTTCAGAATATCCAGGGAAAAAAAATGTAAAACCATCAACAAGAGCAACACTTTACTGCTGAACAACTTAAGTAGAGTGGAATAAAAGGGATACATAGTGATGAGACTTCAACAGTTTCTGTGACAAATAATGTCAATCCATGCTATGTGATCGATGTTTCAAGCTCTTCTCCATTGTGATCCAAAGGAGCAAAAAATGATTATCAAACGATGCTATACAGATATGTAGTCTATGGATAACAAGTCTATCGTACATCAAAAAAGGATCAGAAGAAGCCAAAATTTCCCAGACAAGCTAACCAAGAAGCAAAGGAATGCAAACCTAGTATTACTCTATGGAAGGGGACTCTCCCCAATTAGAAGTGCCTTTACTATATTGTCGCCCATTCCTTTAGTAAATGGAAACATGTGACCAGCACCTGATAGTTCATGATACTTGATCCAGGGTAGATGCTCAGCAATGTATCGTTGTAGTGAAACAGGTGCAAGCCCATCCTCATCTCCCTGCCATATGTGAACAGAACCTTCATGGTTTGGAAACGGATTCTCCAGATCCATAGGATCAAATTCCCACTTTCCAAATCCAATTATCAAGTCACGGTGAAGAGACTCGTATTCTCCTTGTTGTGTTATTTGAGCCTGATGTTGGAATAAGAAGTGATATTCACAGTAAGCCACCAATTTCTTAAGTGAGAAAATTGAAAAAGAAATCGGTAGAGCTACAATTTCATACAGGCACTATCATGAACAAATTGACAATAAAAGAGCATGGAGAACTTTGTCCAGTAAAAAATGGAGGATAAGACAAATGTTGTTTGATTAAAACATGTAATTCAATTATAGACTAAATTAATTTCTCAGTCCAATCAGTTAGTGCAGCACAGGGTTAACAGTCTCCAAGCGTGAAAGCAACATCCTTTAAGGAAACAATTTAATGTGGCAGATAATAGTGGATGTTAGCTCCAAGTGAAGGGAAACTCGTGGAGTGGCTATTTATGGACTATAGTTTGTATTGGCATTAATAAGAAGCTAGAAAAGGAACAACTTATAATGGTGAGGATATGAGTATGGATTTGGTTGATCATGAAGTCGTAAAATCTTCAAGACACCAAACAATTTTCAAAAGTAATTGTATAGGCTTAACTTATCTCGAACCAAGTAAAAGATAGGTTTTGATTGCATGACAGATTGTGTGTGCAGAATGAACAAAATCTGAAGCCTAAAGCAGGTATTGCTAGGGATACCCAAGATACAAAACATAAGAATCTTCCTGCACTGTCATAAACATTCAGACACACCCAAAAAAAATTGACAAAAAAAAGTATTCCTTTCGTCCCATTGAAACTGTCATGCTTTCTATCTTGGTCTGTCCCGAAACTTGTGTCATGTACCCAAAATAGTAAGTAGTTATATTCTGATTTCCTATTTTTGCCCCTCATTAACTCTGAGGGAATTAAATTTGAACACAATATTGGTGGGGTCCCATAATTGCTGCTTATATGTATTCTAACTCTCCATGACTTGTGCATGTCAATAACATAGGTGAAAAGAAACTGAAATTGAAGCTTTGGTGTAGCGTACAAAGCACGTCCTCAAATGACACTCGTCAAACAAAAAGTAAATTGTGTCCCCACATCACTCCTAAATCCCTGTGTAGCATTCTAAGCCAAGACCCAATGAGTTATATCCAAACAAGGGCAAAAGAGGATTGAAAGTAAGTTAGACAACATCTGCAAACACTATGCATAAAAAGCACGATTCACAAAAAGTGACGATTTTTTTAGGACAGAGGGAGTATATCCTATTTTTGCTATTTAGAATGATGAGAGCAATGCTCACATAATATGGGTTAATTGCATACTATTACCTCATATTCTCGCGTTATACCATCTGCACCCACTATTTCGAGGTCTTGACGTGATAAAACAGCACGACTCTGAACCACAGCAGCAGAAGGAGGAAATAATTTTTGAGTGTTCCACCAGTAGGTAAGCCATGGTGCATGGTGAGCTACACGAAGAGCCCATTGGTCCTGTTGAAGCTGTTGGTTGTATACTTCATTGGACAAGTTTGCAGGAAAACCAGGCCACCAGTGGTTGACAACTGGTGCTATAAGACTAGCTCCAGCCAATCTGTTCAGCATTGGAAATGTGACACTTGAGATGGATGAAATGAATGGATTGGGATATGTTAAGAAGAATGATGAAGTTTATATTATAGTGCAATTTTCTTTCCTACATCTATCGTATCTGTAACTATAATGAACCATACCTGTGAGGAATATACTTGAGGCATGGCCAGAGGGCCTGTCCACCCATTGAAAATCCAATAACATAGAATTTGGACCCTAGTTCCAACTGATCAGCAAGCTCCTCTACATCAAAGGCCATGCTCTTTAATGTTCGGTTAGGATTAGGATCACTTTCTCCATAACCAGGTCTATCAAATGAGACAATGTAGATGCCTAAGCTTTCAATAACGTCCTGTTAGGAAGAAATTTTTAAAAACTATATCTTAAACATAATTGTGGAGAACCATAATATCCCCAAAAGGACAAAATATACTCCAATAACATATGAGAACCATGAAATATAATTGAAATAAAGAAATTATTCGCACCGGTGAAAGGGTAGTGGCAATGACAACGTCATGTCTGCAACAACGAAATCCGTGCACATAAATTCCATACTATTTTGTACTTTGCTTCATCTTTTGGAACTCCATGCTCTTTGTAGGCTAAATGTCTTCCATCCCTAAGTTTAATTCTAGGAGCTGTAACAGGGGGACCATCCAAAGAGCCACATGTTTTGGGAGGAGGAGGTCGAGTTGCTTGATAAGCCCACGCCAAAAAACCCACGAAGAAAACCAATAGGATTTTCTTAAATATCCCTGAAATAATAGTTTTAATTGCACAACAGTTCCAAAAATTTAACAATGCAGTTACCCCAACCCAGCTTTAGGAGAAAGGGAAGGGATGTGGTTACACATGCCACTCCATAATTAACATATGAAGATTTGCAAAGGAAATTCTCAGTCTTTATGGCATCAAGAATAAAACAAGGTCATAGAAACTTGCAGCATAACCTTTTAGGAATAGGAGATTGTTATCAAACTATAAAACTACAACCCCATCAGCAACACCTTTGTTCAAAACTCAGATCTCGGATCAAAGATCAAGACTTTCTTAGTGATCACTTTTAACATCAAACCTCTTTTTCTTTTTCTTTTTTTTTTTAGTAGTTTTTTAACATCAAAACTCACATTCAAATTAATACACGTTGACTCTCAGATTAAATTTCTCAACAATAATCGTGGCTAATCAAGACAATGAGCATCTAGAAACAGCTATTCAATCACAACAAGGAAAGTGGGAAAAAAAAGAAAAAAAAAAGAGGCAAAATCAAGAAAGCAAACCTGAAGGAAGAAATGGGATGGAAGACTTCTGCTTTGATTTTCTTGTGTGGGCTCTTGCGGAGGCTGCTGATATTTTTCTGGTTACACCTGCTGCCATTTTTTTCCTCGGAGTATCCGAACTCTTTCTTGTATGAATGAGAACTTCTATATGCAGATTTTCCCGACACCACGCATAACTCTGGCAACTGTGAAGTAGAAGCAAGAGAGAGTGTGTAACAGATCTGAGCCTATGAATCTGGACAGCTTCCCATCAAATTTGGTTAGCGCTTCTCGTGTAAGCAAAAGAATTAGGATGATTTTCTATTTTTGTTGGAGGAAAATAATTGGATTTCTTGCAGAGGGAAATAATTGGATTTTGTCTAAGGGAGAATTAGTCCAAGGTAATGATATGAAAATAAAGGTCTTCAAACCCAACAAAAAAAAAAAAATTTTTATTTATTTATTGTTCAAGGTCACGGCTGTAAACTAATCAATTTGTTTGCGGACTGTTTGAATCTCGAGTGCCTAACTATATATATAAAGTCTAAAGTCAATTATTGTTAGTGTATATACTATATTTTTATAATTGTCCTAGTAACTTTTTATGACTTTTATATTTTTTTTATATATTTCAAATTTTAAAAAATTATTATTTTTTAAAGGGAAAATTGTCAAAATAGTCTCTCAACTTTGGCACTTTAGCTAGAATAGTCCCTCAACTTTCTTTTCTAGATGTGTATAAGTCCAGCAACTTTTTTTTTAGCCAAAATAGTCCTTTAACTTTTATTTTTTAGCTAAAAAAGTCCTTTTATGGTGTAGTCAACCATAATTTTTTATTTTTATTTTTATTTTATAAATTTCACATGAAATGACTATCTTGGCTAAAAAATAAAAGTTGGAGGACCATTCTGGCTACAAAAAAAGTTGAGGGACTATTTTGGCTAAAGTAAAAAAGTTTAAGGACTATTTCAGCGATTTTCCCTTTTTTAAATTTACACACACATAGGCGTGTGTCATTTGCACTATCTTACTATTTAACTTTATATAAAGTCTAAGGCTAACTACTTTTGGTATAATGTGAAAATTAATGTATTCCTATAATTACTTCATAACCAATGTTTTGAAAATCAGACCGAATCAGTCAGTTCAAGTCGAATTGCAAATTAGAAGAGCCACCGGTCTGGTCTTTCTATATGTCCGATTTGTATAAAAAATCGGACAGAATTGGTACAAAAATCAGTTCAACCGATCTTGGAAATTTTTTAAATTTCAAAATAAAAAATGATTTAAATAAAGAAAAAATTAAAAAATTGTGAAATAGACTCCAAAATGGCAAAATATTGTTTCCTGTCTCTTAACACATCAAAGTCTAAACTATTAAGTTATTATTTTTTGATATTTTTCATACTTATTTTTGTACAAATTTCACTTTTCTTATTAGAAAATTGATCAGTATATTTGGGTATTATGATTATAATTATCCAAAAATAGTATTCCTCTTCTACTTTAGATTTATATAAGTATATTTTAGGTCATTTTAAATTATATCACACTTTAGTTAAAATAAAAATAAAAAACTAAATTAGTGAACTGGCCGGTTCAACTGGTTGGACCGATTGAATCGCAAACCAGACAGACCACCGATTCAATACCCGATCTAATTTTCAAAACATTGCTTGTAATTTCTCATAACTTCCATTTTTTTTTTATCTATTTCAAATTTTAAAAATTTATCATTTTTTAAATTTGCATACACATAAGTATGTGCCATTTGCAATATCTTACTATATATAATGCCTAAGACAACCAAAATAGTGTAATGTCATAATCTTACTATACTTAAAGTCTAAGTCAATAATGTCAAAAAGAGTTTAATATATTTCCTATATTATTCTCAACAATAAAAAAATTTCCCATCTTTATAAGTTATGGGCATGTAAATTCACTGGTTAATTAAATTAAATAAGATGCCAATTATCTTATCTTATTATACGTTAAGGGAAAGCCACCAATTAGAACGGTGGTTCCATTTGATTTTTTAAATTTTAAAAAATGAAAACTTTCACTACAAAATGTAACCACCATCATGAATTTTGATGCTAAAAAAATTACTACAGTGATATTTTAGATTCTAAAATAATTAAAAATTAGTTTTATTATTATCTAAAATTTTACAGATAATTTTTTATAAAAATAGTTCATAAATAAATTTATTTTTTCATAACACACATTGAGTGTGCCTTCCACCCCTAGACCTTGACATGTAAAATTTAATGTTACTCCTATTATGCCTTTATGAAATTACTATATAACTACCTATATTTTCTTCACTGTATCCATTGTTTTTTATTTTTAATAACTTAAATTTTGAGGATATTTTTTTATTTAGCAATTATAGAAAATGAATTTTCTTTTAAAATAATTGCCACATTATTACCATTACTTTTTGTTTCAAGTTTTCATTCAAATGATTCAAAAAATTTGTATTGCATACGCATCTAGTGTGCTCAGATCTCTAGTGTATAACATGCTCAAGTGTTTGTTGAGGTTTTAGATTATATATCTATTTTTTTCTATTATATGTAAAATTATTAAAGTATTTATGCATTTTAAAAAAATTATATTTTCATCTAAAAAATTGAGTTGCTCGAATTCGAACTCAATTCGAATTCAAGTTTAATTTTCAAAAACTCATTTGAACTCAATTCTTATAAAATATTTTTAATTCAAATTCAAGTAAAACGTTATTCATATTCGATTCGCCTCGTTCACATCTACCTTACACAGAAAACTGAAAAAGTATCAAAATTTGGAGTATTAAATCGCAGCTAGACAAAAAGGAAATGCTAAACAGCCTTGAAATCAATTGTTAAATGAATTCTCACGGGTGAAAAGCCTCCAATGATTCAAACAGTCTCGGCCTAATAAGGCCCAAAAGTCCTTCAGCTTTATAATGGAAAACAGGCTTCATGGACTTCAATATAATGTGTTCGTTTGGATTGAAAATATTTTTTATATAAATTTTTGATATTTAGTTGACAAAATAAAAATATTTTAAAATAAAATTTTTTAACGGTTTCATCTTTAATTTTATGAATACTAATTAAAAAACTTATAATAAATACCTTGTAAGTAATTGTGATTAATAAAATATTGATTTTGTTTGAAATTAAATGATAGTATAATATAGTAGTAAAATATATATAATGATAGTTATATTAATGTGGGACCCATGATTAAGAGAAAAACGAATGAAAAAGAATTGAAAACAAAAATAAGTTTAGCAAATGAAATTATAAAAGTAACTATTTAAGATTTAATGTCACTATTGAATTATCCAAAAAATAACTTACGTTCAAAAATTCTGTAAGTTATTTTCAGCCAAAGAAAGAAAAAAATTAAAAAATATTTTACATCAAAAAATATTTTTCTGTGTTTGACACCAAAAAAATTTTAAAAAAATATTTTCAATCCAAACTATTACAATATTTTGGTTGTCTATAATAGGCTGAAAATGTACTCTGTACTATAATAGGCTGCTCATGGGTTGCGTGCTTCTTGTAGCACGGGCCGAGTCCTGCCTATAATATTCCCTCCTTATAATCTAGTATAATATTTATTTTGCAAATCAGAAAAGGCAAAAGAACTCGTGACTTTAGCTTATTAAATTGGACTTCTAACGGGCAGAGGATCTTTTGTCTTATATTTGTTATTTTTTATCACATTATTTAATAAATTGTGAAAATTTTGTAGATATTACAAGGAATGACACAAAATATGAAATAAAAGTTACTTGGACTTTCTGACGAAGTAAAAATATATATGTCGCACCTTCACATCTTTCACCAAAATAAGTTTTGACTACTTATTTCAGAATATAGAATAGGTATGACAATTGTTAAAATATGGATAACTTTAAAACATGTAAATTTCATAACTTTTAAATCATCGAATAATCTGTAATATACACTTCTCACTGTAGAATGAGTAATAAATAATTTTGACCTTCACCGAGGTGACATTCATTTGAGCATGCATCACAATAGCTGCAGAATGCAGATGTGTCAAAGTACATACTCAATTTTTTTTAAATCACCCTTCCCACTAAGAGTGACTCGAACTCATAACCAATAAATTATAAAAAAAATATCTTACTACTTAATTACACTTCGTTATCCACATACTCAGCTCAAAAGCTCAAATCAAATAGTAGTCTAGTACTAGAGTAGGAAATTGGAGAAGTTGATGCAGGAACCTGTAGAAAAAAAATTTCTATAATAAATCTACTTCTGCAATCTAAAGTAAACAAGAGGGTTTGACTCAAATTTCATTTGTCAATACAGCAAAACAAATCCCTAAAACCATAGAACAAGACTATGGAGATGCTTGGCTTCTATTCAACAATTACTATCAAGATGTTCTGACTATGATTAACTTCTGAATGGTAATGGGTTTTTGTCAAAACCAAACACCCCCTAAATATAGGCTCAACACAAAAACCCTACAATCATAGATTACCTAATTACAAAAAACAACATACAAATAACCAAAACCGCCAATAACTTTTACGTAAATCCCAAAATAAATATTAAGCTACGGAAAATCAGGTGCATAACAATCCACTTCTCTTGTCTCTATCTCCCCTCATTCAGAAACTAATAATTAGTGAAGTCTGAATATGATCTGTTTTCTTTCATGAGATATTGGGAAGTGGATTTTCTTATCTAGAAGAGGAAGCAAATTAAGGTTATGTTAGTGATGCTTTGGAAATGATGTGCAGCACAACCTTATTTAGTGAACTAAAAACCCAGTGATTAAAATACTACTTAACAAATATTTTTTTACCGGGATAATGTTTATAAAAGTTTAAGGAAAATTTTTATGGGAGGAAGAGGTATAAAGAATGAAACGTGGTGCGTGAGGAAGGGAAGTGAGCACATGAAGTCCTGAGTTCGATATGCCTTTATTCCACAACTCGTTTAAAAATTTTGAAAATAAAAATTTCATTATTTTTTAATTTTTTAATAATTATACGGAATGAATAGCAAAAACTTTTTCTACTTTGATTTCTAAATATGGATAAGTGTGGCTTCATGCATTCCTAAATGAAGAATTATCCAGGCTTTCTTTTCTTGAGATGACCTCCCAGCACTTAAAAGCCTTTATTGTTTCTTGAGTTGAGTGTGTGGTGTTGGAGTTCCCTTTATACTTGGTGTGCCCATATTTGTTCCGAATCTTGGAAATTAACGAATTCTTTTCAATGCTTAAATGTAATTTGGCAAGGTTCTAACACAGCCCACTTCAAACTTTTCTTCAAATGTTTCCTAAAATGCAAAAGATAAGGATTCTATGTCTAGCAGTACCAGTCAAATACTGGAATTTTAATCAAGATAGCCGAAACCCTAGTTCTAGCTTTTCTGTTAAAAAGACAGAAGCTCTAACTATGACAACTTGCTTCCACATTGAGAAGTAGTATTATAAGTTATCTCTCTGACATAATTAAGAGAAGGACAAACACACATTCCTTGATATTATTAGTCATTTGTTGATTAGCTGGACAACCAATGATCAACAGGAACTGATTCCAGAGGTCCCATTAAGATTTAAGAGGAAAAAATGATAAGAAAACTGATATATTTTCCTTTGAAAGAAAAGAAAACTCCCCACTAACCTATTTGGCTATTCGTTCGTGAAGAAACAGTAAGCCCTGCCTACAAAACAACAAAAGATGTTTCCAGATATCCATAGACTAAGGCTGATCACGACTAGGTTTAGTGTAAATTTTTAGATAGTGATCATTACTTAGTAAATCTGGCGTTAGATTTCAATTCTATATCTTGCGTAAATATTAAATTTTATAAAATTTTATTTACATCATGAGTTGACGTTATGTAATTTATTTTATAATATTTAATTCAAATTATAAAATTTATAAGTAAATGAGTTTAAAAATTGAATTTACTTTCCCATATATATAATGACCTTATATATTGTGAAGTTGTACCTTGTACTTGTTCATCCAATTAGGGAGCATTTTCAAGTTTGTGGTCAGTCTTTATTCCTCTCTCCAGCCCTCATGGAAAGAACATTGGAACCACTTGTGGTTGGTAGAGTGATAGGGGATGTCTTAGATTATTTCACTCCTTCCATAAAAATAACTGTGACCTACAGCAACAACAGGCAAGTATGCAATGGTCATGAGCTCTTCCCTTCGGCCGTTGTCAGCAGGCCTAGAGTTGAGATTCATGGAGGAGATTTGAGAAATTTTTTCACATTGGTCAGTCAGTTCAATTTAGTTACCTTGTGAAATTGATGGGTTTTCCTTCTTACTCCTATAGAATTTTCTTTTTCTTGCCGCAAAACCAATTCTTGGTGGTGCTATTTTTCTGCAGGTCATGACTGATCCTGATGTTCCCGGTCCGAGTGATCCTTATTTGTTAGGGAGCACCTACACTGGTAAACATGAAATCAATTAACTCTGTATTCATTATTTCTTGACGTATTTAAAAAACAGTTGTTCCATTACCAGATCTTAGTACATCAATAGATTATAGTAGATCAAATTTACACTTGAAACACAACAACATACTATCAATAATAAATGTTGTGAAGAAGAAAATAAGATGAATCAGATCATCAAAAGTAGTTTATAACATTTATAATGATGGATAGTTCACATTTCTACTATAGACCTCTACTTGTTTCACCATCTGCTGGCATTACAAGATAATAGGACATGATAAGAATAACTAAGCAGATGAAGTAGCTAGCTACATATTAATTAGTTAACCATATTCAGCATGCATTCGTTGGGGTAAAAGCATCTAGGCTTTCCCGGATCTAGAAATTAACAAGAAGTTAGATTGTCAAGCCAACATAATATGTAAGAGTGACTCTATATCTACATGTCTTAGGAAGACTGTGCATGGCTAACATACTTAGATGTCTTAACATTTTTACAGGATAGTGACGGACATTCCAGGGACAACCGATGCCACATTTGGTAACTTTATGATTCGATCTATATATATATATATAGATTGACAATGAAACGTATCTTTAAGTGGTAAAATATTTCTTTATGATGTATTAGTCATGTACTATTCACCAAGAGGTAAGTGTAAATTCGCCATAGATAGATCCTCTTTGAATTTAAAATTAAAAAAAAAAAATTGAATATAGAGATCACATGGCCATAGAAAATAGAAACAGCCCAGGTAAGGGGTTCATTAATTTTAGCTAATTCTTGTGTTTTATATATGACAGGAAGAGAACTGACGAGCTATGAGATCCCAAGGCCAAACATAGGGATTCACAGGTTTGTGTATGTTCTCTTCAAGCAGAAACGTAGGCAGAGTGTGAATCCACCTGCTTCACGGGATCAGTTCAACACTCGAAATTTTGCTGCCGAAAATGATCTCGGGGAACCTGTTGCAGCTGTCTTCTTAACCTGCAACGCACAGCGAGAAACAGCTGCAAGGAGACGCTAACAAACCTAGCTAGTTGAGATCAGAAAAGAAGAATGTAGACTGTAGACTTCTCAAACAGTCTTCGGTTAGTGCTAAGCTATAATAATAACTAATAAGAATATTGATCTCCCATAGTGTTTGTCCAAATTCTTCTAGTGGAATATGAAATGAAGTGGAACAATGCCATCAACTATAAAAAGAAGCTCTTTCTCATAACTCCTATGATTTTTTGTACGTGCACTCATGTATGATTTCTATTTGTAATCGATTGACATGTATTTGAGAAAATTCTAAAATGATTCCGATTCATGATAAGCAATATATTATAGAATTTGTTCTTTAATTTAGATATATCACTCACATAAATGATGTGATCGAATTTAGATCACAAGGTCTATATCGTAATTTTGTGGACAAATTCTACTTAAGAATGAACTCATATATTATAGTATTTCAGTGTAATTCCTAGATTGACTAATCTACATACTGTCACAATGCAGTGAATTTCATAGTTTAAAATTAACTACATCATTCATACCTTATGATTCATAATTAACTACACGAGTGATGTAATTTATTATAAATAATAAGATTAATAATATAGTATCGTGAACCGAATTAATTTTAGAATTTTCCGTATGATGTATGTCTTGCTCGCTGAACTATCAAGTGGGATTCTTCTGAATTTTGTCAAAGCAAGTATTATTATAGTACACGTGATGCGAACCCATTGTTCAGAGCTTCTGAACACCTTCCATTTGGCTCAGTTAGTGACCTCATTCTAGGGTTTTGTATTGAACTCTTGGTTACTTATTTAGTTACTTTTCCAGTCATACAGCTAAGCTGAGTGACTAAGTGACCTAAAAACAGAACGACATGGATCCGATTATGGGCAGGCTCCATGTTTTTAGAGCAGAGTGCATTGTTAGAAATTGTTTGCAAAGGTGCATGCATGGTTTATGGATTCTGTCGTCCTGATCATATACTTTTTAACCATTTATAGGTTTTCTCAAATTAATCTCGGATTTTCCCCATTTGTAGATAGAATAAAGTATAATATTTGCTCAATATTCCTAAAGGCCTAATCAAAGTGAATTGTTTTACTATCTGGTGACTACACTCCCCAATGGGAGTCACGGAAGGACTTTTTTTTTTTTTTTTCAATTCATTTTCTTCCGCATAATCAAGACTTACTCCAAATTTGATATCATATGCATACCGGACTAAGGCCTTTTGCTTATAAATAGTGAAAATATCCAGATAATGTGGTGTCAATAATAATTTCGATGACTATGGAACATTTAGGCTGATCCTATTTGAATGTGAACATTCATTCCAAGTACGTTTTGTTTTTTTTTAAAATTTTTTTTTTATTTGTGTAGGACCAAGAAATTCTTGTTGAATCCCACCACCAATTAACATGAAATTTAGTTTTTCATCATACCATGTGCTGGAAAATAAAATGGTAGCCGAAACGCTTTTTTTGACGGATTAGCTCTGTGATGTATGTAAAAGAGAATCGAGCAGTGGAGGTACAAATGGATTCGCTGCAACTTTGCTCATTCATAACTACTCCAAGTCAATATAATTGGCAGATTCATTATCAAAACAAAACAGCTCATTCTTCGAGGAGTTTTCCGATTTTCACATGAGTACGGAAAGGCAGATATATCAGGTTGCATATGCTTTGGCTAATCATGGTTGCTATAGAAATTTATACAGAAATTCTAAAATAGACTACATCTACGATATTATATTGTAGATTTAATTCTAAAATAGACTCCATCTACGATATTACAATGTAGATTTTTATATTAAAGTGAACTTGATGAGAAGTTTGTTTTGATGTGGAAATATGCCCGTGAACGAAAAGATAGTTGGGTTTCTGAGTAGATTTAAATTGTTACACATTAGTTTGAAAGAAAAATAAAAAGAATTTAATATATAGGTTATACCCAAAATCTACTAGTTTAAGTTTGTAGGTCAAGATTGGATTTCAATTTATGTAATTGGGCCTATTTCGGTGAGTTCTCTCATAGTTTTTCTCCCCAACAATGGTATAAGAGTTTCTAGTTACAATTCTGGATTACTCGTTTGCAAGTGACGGTGTTTTATCAGTATTGGATCATAATGTTATCTTCTTAGTGTTGCACCATAAGTTAGGGGTATGACTACTTGTACCATGGCTAGGGGTCCAAATTAATGTGTAGGAGAGTTTAAGAAAAATAGATCCATGAGTTAGCTAATTAAGAATTTGGGCTTGTGTGGAGTATTAAGGTAAACTTGTTTTGATGTGGGGTTATACTCATGAAGGGAGAGATTATGGGTTCATGGGTAGGTTTAAATTGTCACATATTAGTTTGAGAGAAAAACAAAAATCACTTATTAAATAAGTTGAGCCCAACAGTGGCGGATCTACTCTATGGTGCCCCCACTGGCCAAAGGAAATTGCTAATTTAGTATAGAATGTTTTACAAAATTTATTTTTTTACCCTATTAATTTGTAATTGTGCCCCCACTAACCAAAAAAATGTCTACTTTAGATATTTGGTTTTAGAAAATTTTGTTTTAATCCCCACTAATTTGTAGAAAGTTAAGATATATATATATACACACATACCTATATGCAAGTAATTAAATATCAACTATTAATAAAAAAAACAAGTAATAAATAAAATCTATCACTTTAATGATGATTACAAGTATAAACGAATGATTTAAAGAGTTGTTGTTTACTATTTTTTTACAAAAAAATTTCGTACTTGAATAAGTTGTAGTGGATTTAATTATTCGTTCATTACACCCTCTTATGTTATTTATTATATACACACATTTGTGCTTATTTATATTTGTTGTGTAAAATTGTTATTGTAGAAAACTGTTTATAAAATTAAAAAATATATTGATTGTGCTCCAATTGAAAAGTTTTTCTGGCTCCACCTCTGGAGCCCAAGACATATTGGCTTAAGCTTGTAGGTCAAGATTGGGTTTCAACTTATGTATTGGATCTCTTTCGGTGGGTTCTCTCATAGTTTTCTTCCCAACAGGGCTCTAGATTCAAGAGTTTAATTTTGGGGCATTTGTTAAAAATTAGAGAAAAA
Source organism: Cinchona pubescens (assembly GCA_025175665.1). Classification (NCBI taxonomy): domain Eukaryota; kingdom Viridiplantae; phylum Streptophyta; class Magnoliopsida; order Gentianales; family Rubiaceae; genus Cinchona; species Cinchona pubescens. Next base: position 1,650,440 of record JANKKI010000254.1, on the reverse strand, counting down.
ATTGTTGCAATAGAGTACTCAATTTTTTAAAAATGGTAATCAGTTATTGACAATTAGGGTGTAATGAAAATAACCCTAATTGAGATAGAGATATAAAAAGAGGCCCCGTCGTGATTATTTTTGTTAGTGTTGGGTAGTGATGGAGCAAAAAAATCTTACCAAGTTGATTGTGCATATTAATTCACAAAATCGAAAATTTTGATACCAATTGTTATGAAATTCATGGAAGTTAATAAATTGTGCAATGAAAGTTTTTTATCTAGACACGTGGATCAATTCAAAAGAATTAGAAGATGATATCAAATCATATTGATAGTTCCAGACTGCAGTGAAAAAAAAGAGACAGTCAATAAATAAAATTCTTGATTGTATTGTTCATCATGGAAGATGTGGACTACTTTCTTGGAGAATTTGGTTTAATGATAGCTTAGATTGTTGACATAACTAAACCAAATTCCTTATAAACTAGGAATTATATAATTGTGGAGTTTTTTAGTTATTTGTTATTTAAGAAATTCAAATTTTCTAATAAGATTATATTTAGAATTATTTTTCCAATATAATTGGATTTCTTAGTACTCAAGTTTATTATCCTATGAATGGAGGATCTGTTAGTTTATTCAATTGAGAATAGTTGATTTATGAGTTTAGAATAGGAAAATTCTAGAGTAGAGATTAAAGTTATTATATCGTGGGTTTATGCGAGTCTCAATATAAGAATTTGATGTGCGTTATTTTATAATTTTTTATCTTCTCTCACTTATTTTTATACGTGTTAAATAAATTCATCTTTCGCTGCTTGTTTTTTTGTGTGCTAACACCTCATGGCCCAGAATTGTCGTATCAATCATGTAGATAATGTATTCAATTTTAGTATCATAGTATAATTCATCAAAAAATTAAATAGCCTATTCATACCGTGTTCACTCCATCTTACATCATCACATTAAACACTAAAACTAGATAAGATGCAATGTTTTACTATTTCACTCCTTTTTTATTTTTTTATAATTTGGGATCGGAGGTAATTAAGGATTTTATGTTCCTCTGTGTATGGCTTATTCTTTATTTCGATAGATGGAGGGGCAAAAGAAAATATTTAAGTAAATTTGATCTACTATTATTATTACTATTCAAGCATTCTCATTTTACATAATATTTAATTCCCTCAAATAAATGATATCATCTGATATTATATGACCCATATAACTTATTGAATGATTATAAAATCTATCAATGATCTCAAAAACTATTTCCCCATTGCCAAACTCTTCATCATCATCAAAAGATACGGCTTGGGGCACGCACGAATTGATGATGTTGGCAACACATGTAGCGGGTTTATGATCACCAAGTAAAAGAAAGGAAAGAAGAAGAACCAGAACCATAAATCATGCCTATGAGATACAAATGCGAACATCAACCTTTTCATTTTTTTTTTTTCGGTTTGTGTAATACTACATACTATAGATCATGGCTTTGTTTCCTTGTCGCATTGTTGGAGCCCAAAACCGTTGAAAGAGCCTGCATCAGCATGCCAAGAAAATGCACGGTCACAAGCTTTTGCTATTGTGGGAACCGCGCTTGAAACCTCAGTTATAGGTAGCAAACAATTAGCCAGAAGAGTATGGCTGCTGCTTGTTGCCGTAAAATAGCTTTCGCAGTAATGGGAGGGCGGAATTTTATTAACAATCTCCAGATTGATCTCAAAAAGCTCCTCTTCTTCTCCAGAATCCATATAACATAATTCTTTAGCATCTTTATTATTGACTGTTGAAGACATGCTATATATGTGGGAATGATATGAGGGATTTAATTTGTAGACTAATTAATAAAAGTATGTGGCTTTTGGAACTGTTTATATGTGGATGAGTTTGAGGGGTTGTTGGAAGGTGGATACAGGAGCGGTCTTCAACAAATCTACAACCATCCAACTACAACTCGCAGCAGATAGAAATTTTCAAACCATGGAAATATAATTCACCAGTCTGGCTAGCTATCAAAATCGTATGAAAGTCATAGTTTAGTTTATTATTTAGAATAATAAAAAATAAATAAGAAATAAAAATTGATTGTGACGGTTTTGGTTTAGTGACAGAAGAAATGGTTGAAGTCCGAGAAATTAGAATTCTTGAATGAAGTTTAGAAATTATGTAAATATGTTAATTAATGAAGTCTTTTACTTTTTATTAAGTAGCTTGTGTATATATAATTTAAGAGATTTGATTGAACTAATAAGGCAACTATTCTATTAATTAACGTCCCATGAATGTCCGTTAAGTATTTTCTATCCCACACACTATTTCACTTTCAGTCACACTATTTAATGAATGGTTAGAATTACTTCACTAAAATTACTTCACAGAATCTTGACACGTCATTAATTGGTATGATAGAAAATGAGATAGAATGTAAGACATAAAATCATGTGCCATGAAGATCTAAAGTCTAGCTACTAACTTTTTACAACCATAAGACTTTTTATCCTACGTCATATCTCACTCTCTATCACACTACTAAATAAACTGTCAAGATTAACTCATTAAAATCACTTCACAGAATTTTAACAATTTATTAGGTAATATAACATGGTGTGAGATAGGATACCGAATAGAAAATCTTTACGCTTTTTACATACTACTATTTACTTGTTCTTAGATAGAGGAATGATCAAGTTAGTTTCTACCTAATTTCTTGATTTGGAGTGAGCAGCTTCTTTCATCTGCCGACTTCAACCCTTCGGAAAATACTACTATATATGTGCAAAACAGTCGTGCGGGATCCAATTTGATTTTTTTTTTTTTTTTTTTACAGAAAAGAAGAATTATTGTGGATAGGTCAGTAATTTTCAATTAGAACCCAGCCTACTAGAGGAATTGTTGATATGATGCTCCCACCAAGCTAGATGTGTTAAATGACAGACACACAAAAACCAAGTCAACAGAAGTAGAAAAAACCACCTCAACGAAACACAAGATATTTGTAGATATGTCTAAATTAGTTAATTAGGATGGATAACCAAAAAGTTAGCTTTTTTGGAGGTGAAGTCTCTACCATGAATCAACTAATCTAAAACTAAAGTTGTACATCCAATTATTTAATTTAAACATAAAATTTTTGAAAAGTAGCAATAAGATCTTCATTTTTGAAAGGTACCGAAATATAGTTATTAGTACTACATAGAAAAGAAAAAAAATGTTAATTCAGTGTCAAAATCATATTAAATTATTAATTATTAATTTTATATATTTAGTTAGATTTCGTTTATTATTTTACGAATTTGGTAATTTTGTTACCATCACATTTTGTGTAAAAATGTAATGGAGAAGAGAAGTGTTCCAACAACAATAAGTTAAGTTCAAGCATCATCAATTTTTCGGCTGTGGAGATTAAATCTGATCAGCCCAAAGTATTGAGAGGCCCAAAAATCTTGGACTACCCGAAAGCAGAAGAAACGAGTCCACATTACAGCTCAGAGACAAGGCTCTGATCCTGAGTTCCTTTTTCCTTTCCTTTCTTCTCCTTTCTTTCCACAGTCCGAATTAGCCGTCGCTTGGAAACGGAACTTTCCTAATTCCGAAGTCTGCTCGCCATATATTCCAAGTTTTCATCCCCAGTCAAAAACAGTGACTACTAGTAGGACAAGGATTTCAATGGAACGAGAAGTGGTCGCCGAGGAAGGAGGAGGAGGGGGAGGAGTATCAACATCTGTGGCGGTGATCGGCTGCGCCGCCATGGCCACGTTCTACGTTGCAATCCTTTATGCTCCTACTTTGATTCTCCGATTACCGCCTCCTTCTTCCTGCAAATCTTTCCTCGTTCGACGCTTCGTTTGCGCCGCCATCTCCACACTCGTCTCACTCTTCGCCTCCGCTCTCATCCTCCCCGTAAGTACACCCACACGCAATCTGATTTTTAGAACTGGTATTTGATTTTCAATCTTTAATTGACTAAGAAAATCGAATTTTTTTTTTTAGCTTTATTGAGGAGATTTGCTATGAAACCAGTCTGAATTAACTGGTGCATTATTTATTGGACTACTTCAGTATCTTATCATTATGTTCTTATTGATTGAATGTGTTTTTTTTTTTTTTTTTCGAGGTAAATAACAGAGAGGTAAAAGAAGCCAATTTTGTTGTGACTACTCCCTCCATTCCATTTTATCACAATTTACTTTTTTTCACATTATTTATTGTTTGAGGAATTCAAGTAAGTATTAAATCATCTTTTTCCAACTTGCTGTTGGTGCCATATTAATTATGGGGATGATTAAGTTGTTGGGGCAATTTACTCAATTTGAACTATCTTTTTGTAAAATTAGTGTAGTTTAATAACTTTATTCCAACTCGAACAGAAGTTAAAACGGAATGGAGGGAGTAGGCTTTTAGGCTTGGGGTGCTGTAATAATAATTTTCGTGAATGACTGGGCAATTATTTTGACATGTTCATCCAATTATTTGCCTTTTCAGTTTCCAGTTAATTTTGTAAAGTCTATATTTGATTTGATTCCTAACTATGCCACTTGTTAATTTCTGCGAAGTTGTGACTCAATTCATATATGATCATCATACCATTTGTTAGATTTGACTTCCTAGCGGAAGGTGCGCCTTATTTGACCGGGATATGACCTCTCCCTACCTACTCACTATGGTGAAAGTCTCTTTTCCGTGGTGTGATCATTTGATATGAAAATGTTGGACGATCCATTCCTGATTTTATTGCCGGTTTTCGCTTATTTATGCCAGATAAAGTGGCAAGCATCAGATGTGTTTAGTGTTTACGGCATGAGACTGGATCATCTCGTAAGTATTGTCTTTGAGTTGAATTATTGAGTCTGGTCATGAGCCATTATTTTGCATGTGGTTTTTATCAGTTCAACTTATTTCATGACTTGCAGATTGAGAAGGATGACTTATGCTGAATGCAATTTTGTGTATGAAACAGTGGCAAGCTATGGTCTTTCCTCTTTCTCTGACTTCCCTAATGTATGCTGGGTCATTCATCCAAAAGTTTTTGATGTAGTAGTCTTCTCAATTCACGGGAGGAACATCGAAATTATGGCAGAAGTGTAACAATTGACTGTATACTTAAGGTCCCTGTAAAGTTCATTGATTGGATGTTTTCCATGGCTTCCAACATCTCAGCTTGGCGTAACTACATCGTGGTTAGTTGTATATTTAACTTGTTATATTTCTGAACATTTTCCCCTTAGTTTCGATCCTATTTTCCTGGGAGTGGCTTATATTCTTGTAATATGTTGATGAAGGGTATGCAATTTCTTTTCATTGAGAGTGCAACATTCTCTATCCTTTGTGATTTAAATTTTTCTTCTTGTGACAATTCTAGGAGTTACCGCTAGATTTATTGCATAAATACAAAACTGCTTTGCTGATTTTAAGTATTTTTTGCTGATTTTAAGTATTTCAATATCGTATATAATGCATGAAATGGTTGTGGACCTTGTGGTTACTTATATCGTTTAGCAAGCATTCTTATTGTGTTCAGTACTGGCTTTCGTTTAGATAACAGCAATGGATCATGAAATGTGATACTCTAACCATGTTACAATGATAGTTTGTTTCTGGAACAGCTGGATCAAATAGGGATACAGGATGACATTTAGTGTAGTGTTGGATATGCTTATATTAGAATACAAGTCAGCAGCCAAGTAGAAATTCCATTCTCTCAGTCGGCAACATGGTTATTTAAATCTGTTATGTGAATTAAATTTACTCATTTTATTTTTTGTTTATTCGCAATGGACTCTCCATTCTTGATAATTGCTTTTTTAAATAGTTTTTTTTTTAAAATTTTTTTCTGGTTGTTAATGTAAATCATTGTCATTATGCAGGCCCCAATTTCAGAGGAGTTGGTATTCAGAGCCTGTATGATACCTCTCCTCCTTTGTGGAGGACTTAAAACTTACACGGCTGTATTCCTTTGCCCGATCTTTTTCAGTTTAGGTAAGTGCATAGAATTCAATTTAATTGGTTCAGTGTGCAATGGTTGAGATACTTCTGCAATCTAGAAAAAATGAAAGAGGAGTCTTCCTAAGCATCATTCAAAATAAAAAATGAGCTTTGTCTTTTAAGAATCTGAGTCATGATATTTTGGAACTGTGTTAGAGTATGATGACGTTCTTTCTTCCTCTTTTATTTTCATAATTTTTGGGACAAGTAGAGAATTACTTCTAAGGGAAGACTGACATTAAGGACCTTTTTTTTTTGGGGGGGGCGCATGCTAACACACTATGTAGTTTGAGTGACATTTTTTACATCCTTAAATCACCTTGTCTTGCTGGAGTCTGAAAAATGCAAGGTTTTTTGTAATCTTGTCGCAGGTTCAGGCTCCAACTGTTTTACTTTATCTGCTCTTTATGTTGTTAACCCTTCATCCCTTTTTGGACCTTGTATAGAAATATATGGCATTAATTTGTTTCTCAATCTTATTATTCTGTGGAAACTAAGGATATGATTCACTTGCAGCTCATTTGAATCATATATTGGATTACTATTTCCAGAAAAACCGTAGCTTGTTCAAAGCATCCATGGCCTGTAGGTATGCTTTCCTTTCCTGTCAACTCGAAGATTGTAAAGTCAGAATTTCAGCTAGCTGTGAGCATACAAATACTTTACATTTGGTCTGAAACCAATACTTAAATATTATTCTGTTAATTTTTTCAGGTTTCCAGCTTGGCTACACTGTGATCTTTGGGTCGTATGCATCTTTTTTGTTTGTTCGTACAGGTGGGCAATGTTTATAATGACAGAAATTTTCTGGGACTATCTTTTTCATCTCTTGTAATTTTGGAACTTGATTAGCTGCAATAAGATAGAATTTTTAATCTTAGAACTCTGTAAATCATTGGCCAAGTCGAGCAGAAATCTTAGGGAGGATGTGATAATATTAAGATCTTGCGTTTAGGTTTGTCTGCGGGCAAGTTGCTTCCAACGATCTTTTACTTCTTAGGAGGAAGGTGATTAAGAGATCAGCTATCGGCTTCTTCTTAGTATAATTACACAATAGTATAATGATTCATATCTTTTTGTCCTAACCGGCATTTTGCTTATGCTTACTAGTCTATCTTGTGTAATATCCGTTTTGTTTCATTGTGGATTTCAGGGCATCTTCTTGCTCCCCTAATTGCTCATATCTTTTGCAATTATATGGGCTTGCCCACAATGTTTTCACATAGGACAGGTATGTATACCAAAACCCGACATCTTTTTCATGTAAGTTGCCCAAAATTTTGAGAAAAATGTATTGATCTTGTGTTTGTCATGTTGGTTCATCACACCTATTTTTCAGAGTTTCTCTTCTTACTGTTCTGTTTCTCATAACTGTTTCCTTTTGTTTCTTTAAAATAGTTATGGGTATGTCTTTCCTCTTCTACAACGTCATATTAAGCGCTGATATGTGCTTGACCTTAGATGAGATGCTTAAAAGTTAAAACACCAGAAATAAGGCTTTATACAATTTTAAAAGGAGATGTCTCTATTAGGGGGCGTAGCCATGTAGGGTGGCAGGCGGGTATAAGAGACACATTTTGGAAAATTAGGAATGCTGTACACATAGTAATTTTAAGGTATATGTATTCCCCCTCCCCCTCCCCCCTAAAGTTTTGAAAAATTTGCACTACTACCCCTTACATCAAAACACTACCTCCGCCTCTATAACTATACCATACCTCAGGGTGGTGTCATGTAAATGCAAAAGTTAAAACCTTTTTATCTTGTGGAATTCATTTATTGTCTATTGATTTTACCAATTCTTTCTCGTTTACATGAATCTAGGTTATTTCTTGCCTCGTAATAGTAAAATGTCCTTTAAAATGTTCTACTGAATGTTAACAGAATTTACATATATCAACCAGCTCCTTCAGTTTCCATTTATTTAATCTAATATTTTGATTGTGTTAATCGGACTACTCAAATTTGTGTTTCTGGCTTAACTTTTCCTGAATAAGTTCATTTTTTGGTAATGCACACATCATATGGTAGACATTTTCCACATTTTGCCACATCCTTAGTTGTTCCATAACCAATATCTTTTAATTGTTAACAGGAGTGGTGAGCCGTTTGGCATTTATAGCCGGGACTCTGGGATTTTTATGGCTTCTTTTCCCGCTCACAAGCCCGCATTTGTACAATGATGGCATAGGTAGTTGCAAGTGCTGGCATAGATATTGTATATGGGGCTAATTCCTAGCGAGATAGATGCTGGATATCAGAGAAAGCTATGAAGAATATGAAATTAATCACTTGGTTGTGTCATCTTGGTTCCTTTGGGTGGTTCAGTTCACACTTTTTGCGGCGCTGAAATTTCTCTAATTTTGCACATTAAAGAAGATAAAACAACTGATTTCAAATTTATACTATATCCTTAACGCAACTGTTTCAGCTAAACGCTGAATAAATTTGTACTTTGTATTGACCCTATCTTTTATGCAAATATAGATGGTACTAGTGTCCATGTAGAGCTGCTCTATTTAATTACTTTTTCTTGGTTCATATTGGATAGAGGATGGGAAATATTTATGTTGATAGTACAAATAGATGTTCTGGGCATTAGTGAAGAAATAATGCCATAACTCCTAGTAGATATGAATACAGAAGACTCGTACTAGTAGTGATATAATTGATCTTGGATTTGGAGGCTGTGTAATAAAAACCACCGTTGATCATCATACTACAAAATCTGCAAGTTCATTAAAAGATTTAGAATTCGAGGGATAACAAATGATGTTATCTAAGATATTCCTCTTATGAGTGATGACTAGGAACCGAAGGGGATACTGAATGAAACAAGGGAGGTGAGTCACCGTTAGAATCCATCCTACTAGGGGCAAATACACGACCGATGGTTGGCTGGATGAAAAATTCTTTGCTATTCACTCGGATTGAGTATTATATACATACCGTTAAATAATTAAAAAAATAACGAGACTTCTCATTTTTTAATTATTTCAAGTGCAATCATACTCAGAGTGAATAGCCAAGATGGAAGTAGTACTAAAAGAGGAGTCCTAGGTATTGAGGCCGCCAAAGATGTCGTTTCTAGGAGATTCAGTTGTTGTTGTTTAGTGGGAAGCAGTTGAGCTGCTGGAGCAGAGATTGAGATGAGGAAGTAAATTGGAGGAGTTTGAGGGCGAATGATGATGATGATGATGATGATGATGATGATGGGTTGTTGCAGGGTTGTTATCGTCTCCCCGAGCGTTAAGCTTGCGTTTCAACTCATTCAGCAGTGTTTGATTCTCTTTGTGGAGAAGCTCCGCTTTCTTCCTCAGCTTCTCATTCTCCTTCATTATGTTACAGTTCTCCATATACAGCTTTGAGTTCACCTTCTCCATGCTTGATACTTCAGTGTGTATATATATATATATATATGATCAATAGAAAAGCTTCTAATGCTCCTGAAATCAAAATCACATGAGAGTATATATATATGATCAAGCAAAATAACTTGAGTATATTAGAATGTCGTGTATTACAAGTAATGAAATTGTTCTTACCACAATCTATCCTATGCTATCTCAAAGTAGGGGTATTTAAGAATAGAGCAAAAACAGGGCTGGAGGAATTTTGCAACTGAGAACAACTTCAAGACTTGAAGGGCTCGGAAAATTTCTGATTTCATCGAATAAAATAACATGCAAAGAAAATAAAGTAAGTAGAATGATTAGTATCTCCATAAACACACTCATTTAAAAATGGCTCCTTTCTGTTGTCCTTGCCAGCAAGACAAGAATAAAGTCATAAGAATAAAACAAACTGCAAAAAAAAAAAAAAAAAAAAAACCCACCCTTCTAGACGTTCAAAACAAAATACATAAAAGTGAAGATCATGTCATTTTGGCTCCTTAAAATCTGTCGACAGCATGAAAAAACCATCCAACAGACATTCCTAGCTCTTCTTTAACAACCTATGCAGCAAAGGCATAGTGTGTTGGAGTATCCAAAAAGCAACAACCAACGACCAAAAAAGTGAAATCAGGAGAAATTAAAATTGATAAAAACTTATAATTTTTTTTTGTTTTCTAGCTAAAAAATTATATATAGAAGAAGAACGAGAGGAGAAAGTGTTTTAGTTGGAGATGCAACGGTTGGGATTTTCAGGTTGTGAAGATTATTACCTTTTCTTCCAAATGTTAGTAACGTGGGTGCTTTTCTTCCCCTATGCCAAAACAATCATGTGTGTGTAAGCACTAAGCATGGAAGGCGGCCGGTATTGGCAAAGGATTTAATGTTCTTCTTCCGATTTTACTTCGCCATATGATGATAATGAGCTTTTAGGGGGCTTTGGTTCTGACGAGCTTTTAATGGGTGGAAAATTCTAAAATAAACCCGATTTAAAGAATTATGTTTAGATTTTATAGTTTATATGTGATTGATGTATCTGAATTTAGACTCCAATGTATTAAATCGAATCTATGTAAGAATAGACCGATCATTTTGGTTGGTTTATGTATTCCTATCGGGGTGCTTTGGTTCCTCTTTGTGCCTAGTGTTCCTAATTAACCAAAACCCTATTTGACCACATCGGATCTTCTGTGCCATAGATGATAGATTGAAACGTGAATAATTTTGACGGTTGAATATTTGATAAATAGAAAATGATTATAATTTTAAATTCTGTGAAAATTCATCATTGATGTCAGAGTGTTGGCATGGGAAATTCGACATTGTATATCTCATTTGTCTCTCCGTTTCATTTATTTTGTCACTATTTTTACTTTTTTGGTCAAACAGATTAATTTTGTAATGAATAATTTATATAAATTTATTGGATTTGCATTGAAATTTCTTCCAAAAAAAAAAAAAGTGAAAATATATCGAACATTGAAACATATAAAGTATAAAATTTTAAAATATTAAAGAAATCTATGCAAATTTAATCTTTGAGAACTTGATGTAAGTCGAAAGATTTTATGACACTATACTATAGATTCGATCTATGTAAGAATTTTTTGTCTTTCTTCTTCTTCATAATCATCATTATTATCTATTATTATTTCCATCCTATATTTTTTAATATTTTTTTGCACAAATGAAATAAGGATATATACTTATTACAAAGAATTAGGTAAATAGTTTACATTTTAACTTCTTCTGTCCCGTGAAGAAGGCATAAGGAGAAAGAGTCCTTCCAACAAACATCGTTACACAAATTCAACAGCCAATTTACGACTTACTTTATTTTTCATCCTTAAAATAAAATTAAAAGAAACCTAATTAAAAAATTTGGCAATACATAAAAAAATCTTCTAAAATAACACGTAAATCTTTATAAGACATCACTCTTCCTTTTGTTCAACATAGCAATCACATATGATGCATCAGATTGAATTCCGACAGCTGGAATATGGTCACTCTCAGCTTGTAGTAATGCAAACCTAATTGCATTGCTCGTGTGAAGTTGAAACATGCAATTTTATTGGCATTATTAAATTCACGTGATTATTATTGATTTCAAAATTCACTTTTCTCATCAACAATTCCACTCTTCAAGTCGCTCTCTACTTCATCCTTCTGAGCTAATTTTAATCTTGTCGCATACTATCAATCCCTGCAAGGCTAATGATGGGATTACATTATTGTAGTTATGTATGTCCCTACAACACGTGATCTTAGCTTCCATAATTTAAACCTCTAGGAAATTGGGACCACTAATCTGAATTGTCCGTGGTTCCATCTTTTTTACATCAACGATTATTTTAAAAAAAAATATTATTTATAAAGTTATAAATTTATAATTATACGTGATAAGACTTTATTAAATCATAACTCTTCATTTTAAATTTTTATTCAATTTTTTTTTTTTTTTGAATCTATTCATATATAAGTGACAATTCACTTTGTATTTGTTATTTTATATACATACATTATATTTTCTTTTCTAATAGCCGGACTCAAATTTTCATCACGCTTTATAGCGATATCAGCCCATAAAAGGTGTAAAGAATGTGTCATTGAACCCAAATAAAAATTTGTGACAATCAGGCCCACAACCAGACAACTTGCATTAACACTTGACTTGCAGCCCGGAATTATATCTATTTGTCGCATTGCATTCGCACGATGGCTCATCTAGAGGCGTGATATGGGGAGTTCAAAAATTAAAATGCACATTCACAACCAAATGAAAAATAAAACTAAACCTGAAATAAATTCGATTTTTGACCCACTTTTAAATTTTGTGGCCAAAATTTATTTTTATAAAATCTTTTTTATATTAATTAATATCATATATTTTATAATATTTAATCCACAAGTAAAGTCAAATAACAAGTTTACCTAAGTATTATTTGTTCCAAGTATTATTTGTCCAAAACATGAGAGCCACAAGCCCTAGACAATGTACATTAGGATTTACGCCTTACAAGTCGGATCAAATGATAGACTTGTTAACCAGATTGAATCTGCTACAACTGGTTCATCATCATCATTCCTGTGCCATGTCCACCGTGCATGGGTTGCATTCATTACCTCAAACTCCCCATGTCCAAAACTGGCCTCCCTAAATAGAGATATTTTTGGTTGCGGATCGGTGTACCTGTTTAATTGAATATATATTTATTCACCAAATTCACTTGTCATGAATATGCATTTCGATTTGCAAATCTACTAAGGATAGTCCAAGATTCTGCATAATTCAACGCTTTTAGTTCAACTTACTTCGAAGCCAGGCCTTCCCGATTTCCACCATCCCCAATTGTTATATGCACCGGTCCACACTTATTAGCTTCTTCATTGTAAACTCGAGTCTGACGTAGTGAACAAAGAACACAAGGTTTTTAGGAAAAATTCTAAAATGGAACGTGTCGTGGATCACAATCACCCAAGAATGTCGTACTTCTTAAGTCCACAAATTGATGAAAATTTGAACCAAATTTGCACTTGAGAAGGGGATATAAGAGAGTAAAGGAAGCTTACAAATCGTTCATATGCATGAACATGTCCTGCAAATACCACATCAACTCGAGCTTGATACAGCAAATCTTCCATATCCGCCTTCATGTTAACGGATTCGGCTTCCCCTTGATGAGCAGTATTAGAATTATACCACGGCGCGTGTACAAGAACCACGAGCCACGGTATTCTACTTCTGTCAACCTTCTTTAAGTCCTTTTGAAGCCATGGTTTGTACTGAGCCGAGCTAGGATCAAAATCCGTGTATGAACCTAACATAATGACATGAACACCGGCAACTTCAAAGGAGTAGTATAAGTTGGAATCAGAACCACTCTGCTCAAATGGCATGTACCATCTTGCATTGTAGGCTGTGAAGGGCTGGCTGTGTATTAATGGGATTTTCTCAATCTCATGATTTCCTTGTGTTACCATCCAAGGCCTCTTGCTGGCTAGTGGCTCAACCAACCGGCCAAAAGAGTCCCACGATGGTTGATTTGTATCGGCATATGACAGATCCCCTGGCAAGAGTAACACATCATAGTTTGATTTTGCAATGTGGTCAAGAGTCGAACTGGTCCAATCTGTCTGTCCTAAATCACCTGCAGAAGGGAAATTATTAAGGCCATTATATATAAATTTGCTGCTATACAAAAACAAATTAGTCTACCTGCCACGGCGAATTTGATAGGAAATTGTGATGGTGGAGTTTTGAAATCAAATTCAGGGCTGGAATCAAAGCCGCAGCGGTAGTAGTATTGCGTGTTTGGCTTCAATGGACCAACAACAACATCGTGTATTTCACCGGAATCATATATGACATAGCTGTATGAATGAACACTTCCATTGGCTGAAAAGCTATAAGCTCCTGAAGAAGTACCGTATTCCACAGTAGCTGGACTAGGATCATCTGTAATCCACGATATTCTCATCTTATCTTGTCCAACGAGACAAATATGCACCTGAATACATGCAAATCTAGTTAAAATAATTGTAAATACAGGAAAAAGTTCATCTTTTCACAACCACAATCATACCTTTCGAATTTCGGGATTTATTTGAAATATTCAATAACTTGATGCGTTTATTTTGTAGTAGTATTTTATTATTGAAAATTGAAGTAAGAATTCACAAGAAATTAACAATTTGATATAGTAAGTAACATTTGCTAGTCCTCAGTTACAACTAACGAAGAAGAGCTTTCCGGCTTCGAAAACAACGAATTCCAATGTCAATTTTTCTTTTTCTCTGTTATTTTTATAATTTGTCTCCTCTTAGCTGCTAAATGAAAGAATCCTGGGGCGACAAATTTACCTGTTAATTATGATTATTTCGGTTGGATTACGAATTGAAGTAATTAATCAGGGTCAGTCAGTGCTACAAATCAAATATTTGATTTCATCAGATTCACATAGCAGATCGATTGAAGAAAGAAGGAAACGGAACTTCAAAAAAAAAAAGAAGGGAATGATTACCTGTTGTGGAGAAGTGGAAAGAAGATCTTTGGAGGGTGAACTAAAGAGAGATTTTCGAGCAGGCGGTCGATCATATGCAAGTCCCAGCTGAAAAGCTCCCGCAAAGGCCAGAGCCAATGCCAACATCACCAAAAATCCCTTAACAGCAGCAGCCATGCAAGGAGGACAGCTGGCGATCGAGTGGCGAGAAATGTCGTCCTAAGAAACGATACAGGCGCATATATAAATGGCAGATGTGGAAATTGGACTCCTGGGAGGGGCTATCAATTTATCTCTATCTTCATAGTATGAAACGTAAGTACGATAATGTTTTGTTTTGGTGACAGCGGAGAATAGGTGTAAATTTTTATTATTTTTTTAACACATATTTCCCTTGACGTTTGTGACTCAAACTCATTACCAACTTATAAACACGCACATTTTCCTCCACACACTTAGTAATTTGAGCTCTTTATCAATACTTTGTTGTCAAATAATTGTAATGTTAAATATTTCTTCATTTTTGTATTCTTAGTAGTAGCATATAATTCCATATGTGACATAGTTATATCCTCCTTGAATGTTGTAAAATCTGCCCCATTCTTAGACAGTTGTCTGTATCTACATAATTATAGGCCACTCAGTAGGAAAATCAATATAAAAAAATAAAAGGGATCTGAATTATTAAGAAAATGTGATCTCTATGAAAAAAAGCAATAAAAATTTCAATAATTACAATTTTCTGGATCTTCTGTCTTGTTATTTCTGCTAACCTCTTAACTCAAATACACTCAGACAAGAACTTCTTATTATATGTCATCTGAATCTTAACCTTATGAATATTAATATCTCAGAATATATATGATAAACATATAAAATGTGAAATAAAAAATTGATACATACGTCACGGTTTTGCCTTTGGGTTCGTACATGTTTTGGCATTGCGGCCACGGCTTCTTTTTCAGTTTCATTGTTGCCTCTTTGAGTTCGTCCTCTACTTCTCTTGGATAGTCAAAATACTTGACAGGCGACTTTAGCTACGCAATGCCAGTCACGATTTCCTTTTCAAGTCATGAAGTTAAGAACGGAGGAGGTTGGGCAATGCTAAGCAGACTTGTAACCCAGATACTGGCTGTTCAAAACGTGTTGGAGTTGGAGACACCATTTTTAAAAATAAAAAATAAAAGTTTTTTTTGCATGACTTACCTTACTTGCTAAAAAAAAGAAGAAAAAAGTCACATATTTCATTGGGTAAATCACCTTAATAATCTCTATAATTTTGCCAATGTTTATTTTGTTCCTCAATATGCTGTTAAAAGTGACAATTAGATCTTTAACATTTTTAGTTTATTTTAAATGGTCCTAGGGCCAAATCCAAGCAGAATAATTTTCAGTTTACCAAACTAAGGTTTAGTTTAACATCTGTTTGACCCCTTCCAAGTTTAAAAATTAGACAAAATTTATATTAGTATTGAACAGTTAACCATACAGTTCACTTTGATAGTTTAGATTAGCATTGAACAGTTTACTAGTATAACTAACAAAGTAATAAAACTACTCGTTCAAAAAAAAAAAATTTATTTCGGAGTAGGTTGAGTTTTAATATATTATTAAGAATATTATCCTTATATTATTTATTAATCAAATTATTTGAATTCTAATAACAAAATTTATTTTAGTTTGACTAATTTTTTTAAAAAAATTCTTTCACTTTCGAGCAGAATAATAATAATAATAATAATAATGAGGATGGTGATGATGATTAATAGTATATAACGTCAACACTTTTTTTTTTGTATAGTATAAAGAAGTGTTAAATTGTATTTATCCATTAAGGAGTAAATTTGTCATTTTTCTTTAGCGTATGTAAATTGTTAGATGGGCAGTGTTGTCACTTACTATTTATCAAATTAGTCCACGGCAAATATTTTTACCAAAATTATTAAAAAGGGCTAACCTACCTTATTTTCAATTAGCTCAAATGGTAAGATTACATTTCTTATCAGTTACTAAAGGATAAGTGAAAATTTATCGTAGATCATTTAAAAAAAAAAAAAAAAAATTGCCTTATTTTTTAAACTTGGAAATAGACAATAAATAAAACCTTCAAGGTCTTGCAAGATGACTCAATAATAAAGATGAAACATATTTGTTTATGACGTGACATAGAATTCTTAATCTCATACTCTGTATCACTTTCTGTCAGATCATCTAATGAATTGTCAAGATTCAGTGAAACAATTTTAGTGAGGTAACCTTGACAGTTTATTAGGTTGTGTAACAGAGAGTGACACAGAAAATGAGATAGAAGATCTTTAGCGTAATTAAACATCAATAGTTTAGCATTAAGAACTCTAATATGTAATTACTATAAAAATATGTACTAAAAGAAAAGAGAAGCCATGTGCATTAATTTTGTTCCTCAGGCCCGAAGGCACCTCACTTCAAATCTTTCACGTTAGGTAAGTTACCAAACAGCCGACCTTAAAAGTGATTACGTCTAACAATCCATAATGATAATGAAATCATTATTAGGTAAATGCGTGAGGACCGAATCAGTTGTTGATTCATTGCCACCCGTCAAGAGCTCGACATAATAAAAAAAAAAAAAAACATGTTTTATAGCTTTCACGCATGTCTTCCCAATTGATAAGAATCACGATTTACATACATGGACCAATAGTAATACTTCATTCGTTTCCAAAGTCTAAATCCTTCTGCGGCTGCCCAAAAAACCCTCTATTCCTTTTCACATTCTGTAATTATTTTTTCTATTTTTGTGTGGAATTTGATGGAATCATCCCCCGGGTGGTGTTTGGAATCAATCAGACTCCTTTTTTATTTGGGGATAAAACTTATGTTAGTTATAAATTCTTCGGCTATATTGAATCACTTCGAGATGTGCCTAGTTTACACTTCATAATAGAAGTATTTCATTAACAAATCCAGCCCTTAATTAAAATTTTTCTTTTTTAATTACAATGCTTCTGACTGGGAAAGACAAGATTATGTCCTCTTCGTATTAGGTTTAATTAAGCAGAAACACCCAAGAAGTTGTCAAATGAGGGTGGGATTTAGTTTTATATCTAGACCAAGTTAAACAAATGGAAATAGAATATTGAATCTCGCTATTTCCAATTTCCAAGTTTTCTTGAATTCTCATATTCGAACACATATTCAATAAATTATAGAAAAATTATATTATCAACTGAGTTGTATTTTATTGTCAAATTATTTTCGATTACTAGCAATCATTTCTATTTGATTGTAACAGATATCTAAGAGCAAAATCTGTACTTAAAAAAAAAATTAAGAATTTCGAAACTTTAGATATCCGATTATAAAAAACATCCAGGAAGTAGTCCGACTTTAAAATTCGACTCCCCTTTTTACGCTCACAGAACTCAAATTTGAAGAAATTAAAAAATAAAAAATAAACTGGAAAAGAAGTCAATTAATTAAGCTGAGCACGTTATAGGATTTAATGGTTTATCCGAAAATGATGCGATCGATGTTTACTTGATCGCGCATTAGTACTTCGAAGATACAATGTCAAATATTGAGTTGAACACATGCATTTGCACAAGGATGATTGAGACCGGTGAGAGTTTCTGAGTCGTACCAGTGTTACCCAGTTGTAGTATATACCTAGCGGATATGCTAACTCTTTGCTTGAGCAACATGATTATTGATGGATAGCACAAGATTTTCTTACCAAGTTTTTTACACCACTAAAACGACATCTTGCCAAGAGAAATAGAAAAGATAAAACACCACCCTTAATTTTTTGGCCTTTTGTAAATTTATAACTTTCATTTATCCATTTTTTTTAATACATTAAGGAAAAAAGACTTCTTAATTATAGATTTAGTTATATTCTTAATAAGACAAAATTATCTTATATATACTACGGATAACTAGGACTGTCAATTGAGTTTTGTGACTCAAATTTTGTAAAATTTAAATTTGGCTCAAAAAATTATTTGGACTGTGAGCGTTAATCGGATTGAGTTAAACTCACAAACATGCAGTTCATACTCCACTCACAAAATTATTCGAGTTTCGGGCCTTAATTGGATTAGCTCAATCTCATAGTACATACATTACTGAAAGTTAAAAAATTAAGAGATAAATTATAAAAAGAGTATATCAAGTCTCAACACTAATAACTAAAACATGAAAAATAATACTTTTTCAATAATTAGTAATATCTGCACATACAAAAGTTGAAAAAAAAAGTACTTTGAATAAATTATTATGACTATTAGGGTTAGAGTTTGCTTAATTAATAAATTAATTAGTATATATATATTAATTTAGTTATTAGGGTCGGATTTTTATTCGAATTGAACACTGTGAAATCTAAACTCGACTTACACAATTTAAATCGAAATTAATATTTAGACCCAAATTTAACTCGACTCACTTTAATATAAGATTCTATTCTCTATTTTTTAGACCGGACAAATCAAACTCGGACCAATCCAACACATTCACAATTCTACCCATAACGTGCCATTTTAAAGTACGTTCGCAGCATCGCAATACTCTACAATACAATATTTTATCTTCTTTACTAAAACGCTGCTCATAAAAGGGGCAAATCTACAAATTAACATCAACTAAACATTAATTGCTATTTGTACATCTCGGTTTGATACGATTAAGAAAATATTAGATTGAATTGTCTAAGAAGATGAACAATTCCATCATCAATAATTAAATCTCCACGCCAGTCACATCCATCTAATATTAAATATTAAAAAAAATGTGTTCCAAAATTCTAAATCCGTACCTAGTATGTATTTATATTGGAGCTAGCTAGACAATTTGCCAAGCACATGACAAAACTTTTTACCAAACGTTCATTTAATCAGATCAATTGATTGAAGATGGAGAAATTGATATCAATCTCACACTTCCTTTTGTTCTCGCTAATAACTCTCTCCTATTTTCCTCAGCACCACCATGCTGCAGCATCTTCTGAATATTCTCGTCCACCTCCCCGCCCACTTGTCTTCACTTCACATAGTCGATCCGAATCCGATTCTCAACAGGTAAAATTAACTTATTGAGAGAATTTTATGATCGCATTAGATATCATGTCGTTTTGTTTTGAATGCTTCTACTAATAATACTACTATGTTTATGATTTTTTTTAGGTGCATATTTCTTTGGTTGGGAAAGATCATATGAGGGTGTCGTGGATTACATCTAACAAACATACGGAGTCAAAAGTGGAATACGGGAAATCGCCGGGGAACTATGAAGCATCTGCAACTGGAGAACATACCTCGTATCATTACTTCTTTTATAGGTCAGGTGAAATTCACCATGTCGTGATTATACCATTGGAGCCTAGCACCACTTATTACTACCGGTGCGGCTGTATAAAAATACCGGTTCCGGCCCGGAGTTTAGCTTCAGGACACCACCTTCAACATTTCCGATTGAATTTGTTGTTGTAGGTCAGTGATTTCTTGGAATCAACTTTACGCTTTCTCTTGGAATATATTGCGTGCACTTCTTCATATGCCTTTTTTTTTATTTTTTTACGTGAAGTTGGTTATTTTACTACAATAAGTACGGAGTGATCGGTAACGGAGAGATTGCACTTTATCCATATTTTCATGCTTTATTTGACGTTTTTCTGCCATCTTCATATTTTCTTAGCAGCTTGAGCAGTTTTTCTGTTGAAGAAATGTATATCCTTATAGCCAAACAAACATATACCGTGAAAATCCTGCGGAAAATCATTTTACTTTTTCTTTTTTTTTCTTCTTTTGGTGGGGGGGGGGGGGCGTGTAAAATGGTTTTGCAAAAAAAAAGCTTAGCTACAGTATTACATGAAATCAAATTATTTGATACTCGAGTTGAATTTAATTTAAAAAGAATTTGTTCGATTTTGGTTCATTAGTACTCAAATTAAGCTTGAATGAAATTTAGTTTTTGTTAAAAATTAATTCAGTTCAAACTCGGGTCAACAAGTTTAGAATTTTAAATTTATTTGTAAAAATTTTAAATTATTCAAACTCAGTTTAAATTCAATTAGATAAAAATTCGTTTGAATTCAATTCAACATATTATTAAAATAATCAAATAAATTTAAATACGAAAGTATTCCACTTGTTTAGTTTTATTTACACACTTATCCTTGGCATGTTTTAAGTTTTGACATCTCTATGACTTGTAATTTTAGCTTCCTTGCATCTGTTTGGTTTTTGATACCCTTAATACAGGAGCAATTAGGAGTGTAAATAAGTTGAATCGAGCGTGAATAGTATTCTTTTTGAGTTTGACCTCAAAATGTTTTTGTGAGTTTGAGTCCTTAACTTGAAATATTTGATGAAACTCGAATTCGATTTGAGTTTGTTTAGAAATATGTAAAATGAGTTTAAATTCGAATTCAAACTTAAATAGATTGATTAACTTTTATTTTTAAGGTAAAAGATGTAATTTTATAAAAAATATAAATATTTTAATAATTTTACAATATAATAAAAAAATTACAAATTTTTGTATGTAGTTGAAATTGAACAAGCATCGGAATAAAAATATACACGAACAACTCGTTTTGTTCACGTCCCTAATAGCAATGCATTTAATTAGTTGTGTCCGACATGTTTTGTTTCTTTGATTATAGAGCATATTTTGCTTTCAAAGTACGAAAATAAATCACGGCGAAAGGAACATTTCATGTCGGTTAAGTTTCATTAGTTGGGATAATCATATCGGGGTCTTTCCGTTCTATCTTTTTATTTATAAAAAAAAAAAAAGCACGAAAATAAATTATTCGAGTAAATATTTAATGTCTTATTTCTTAAACCTTTTTAATTGGTAGCGTCCGCTTTCCTCGCCGTGGAATCATTTGTGGTAAATCACAATTAATTTTAAACAGGGGATTTGGGTCAGACCGAATGGACGGCATCGACGCTATCACACGAGATGGGAGCGAAGGACTACGATGTTTTTTTACTGCCGGGTGATTTATCGTACGCCGACACGCAACAGCCGCTTTGGGACTCATTCGGCCGGCTGGTTGAGCCATACGCGAGTCGTAGGCCGTGGATGGTAACCGAAGGAAACCACGAAATTGAAACCTTTCCCATCATTTATCCCCACGGCTTCAAAGCTTACAATTCAAGATGGCTAATGCCTTATGAACAAAGCGGCTCCAAGTCGAACCTTTATTATTCGTTTGAAGTTGCCGGGGCCCACATTCTGATGTTGGGATCTTACACGGACTTTGATGCTGACTCGGACCAGTACAAGTGGCTCGAAGCTGACTTGGCGAGTATTGATAGGACGAAAACGCCTTGGCTCATTGCGCTTCTTCATGCACCGTGGTATAATTCTAATGATGCTCATAAAGGGGAAGGTGAAAGCATGAGAAAAGCTATGGAAGAATTGCTTTATAAGGCTCGAGTGGATGCAGTATTTGCCGGACAGATGTGTATAATGTTCATGCATATGAACGTTTCGTAAGTCCTCTAAGTCTAGTCGATCTTCATCTTTCTTGGGAATAAAAATATAAGGAAAAATGGTGACTTCCACTTTTATTTATTTATTTATTTATTTATTTTTTTAAATAACCGTAAAAGTAACTCACATAAAACGTTTTGTACTTTTAATCCTGCACATTTTAAATGTTATTTTTTCATACCTAACACGATAATGAGTTCGTTGACATTTAATAAAAATACAAAGAATTTTCTTAGTATATAATTTTTTGCAAAAATAATCTAGTTTTTCATTATTCTTTACAATTTATTAATTAGAGATATTTTGTAACCGTATTTTTATCTCACATATCAAAAAATAGTTACATATAGTTTCAAATAATATTCTGAATAATAACTCTAAGTCTGCATGCCTATTTCTTATTTGAACTACTAGTTCAATGTTTAAGAAATTACAGATTTCATTTACACGAAACCATGGAGTCGTACGTAATTCAATACTAATTTATCATTTCAATGCAGACTAGAGTATTTGATAACACGGCTGATCCCTGTGGTCCTGTGTACGTGACCATTGGTGACGGAGGAAATAGAGAAGGACTTGCTCTATCGTAAGTAGGACTAACTTTATTTATTTATTAAGCTCCAAGTGCTTTTTATTATTTCCAAAAAAAATAATTTCTTTTTTGGAGATTTAATTTATATAGGTAGTAATTTAATTTTTTGGAGATTTTATTTTTATATATATGTAGGTTCGAGAAGACAAAGCCATCTATATCGGTTTATAGGGAGCCAAGCTTTGGACATGGGCGATTGAGGGTGTTCAACGAGACCCATGCGCACTGGTCGTGGCACCGAAACAATGAATCCGACTCATTTGTTGCCGACGAGGTGTGGCTGCACAGCATGTACTCTTCCGACTCGTGTAATAAAGCCACTCAAGGGTCTATTCAAAGGGATGAACTCTAACGAAATCAAACAAACAAAATTTGTTGTAACGTAAACCAGTTACACGAAGAGCTAGGTTCTACAAGTTTCCTATTAAAGTTTAGTACTAGCTTAATTGGAATCAATTTTTATATTATTTTTGAGTAGCTTATTTGGTAATTTCTTGTGTTGTTTGTTTTCCCTTTTACCAAATTTGGTGTATTATAAATAAATAGTATAACATTTGCTGGAGCTTTAGAGAATCAAAAGAGTTTATAGAAACTACTTTTGGATGCTTTATGGGATTTTCATTATTTGTGATGCTTACTAATAAAATTATGTGTTTATTGTTCTCTTCTTCCCAACATGATAAATATTTGTGTGTGATTATCTTCCATCTATTTTATAATTTTGTGAGTTGTAATTAGAGTTCTACAAAATTGATTCTCATTTTATTTTCAAAAAAAAAAGAAGAAGAAGAAGCTTCTCATTTAGAGTAGGCCGAATATAGTTGAGTAGATCGTGTATGCAAGGTCCAACGCCGGTAAGTAGCCCATCAAGGTGAAGGAGAAGACGTGAGAAAAGCCCTGGAAGAAATTTTGTACAATGCGCGAGTTGAATGGGTTTTGCAATCATATTCTATTTTTTGGTAGAAAAAAAAGTTGACGATAAGTTACCCCCACTATCTTCAAAGGCAACCGATACATATTTCAATAGTTTATGGTAATTTTTACAAATTGTCTACTAACAAAAAAATAAAAATAAAGACAGTAAGAGCTGAATTTATGACTTTTTATTTAGTTTGATATCCTACTTACAGTTTGAATTAACCTGGACTAACAATTTTAAAAATAATGTTCATCATACTTATGAGCTATTTGTAATCTGTTTTTCCAATATTTTAAGAGAACTTAATTTGTTTCAAATTCTTCATCCTGCTTAATTGATTCTTTTTCTTTTAATTTTTTTTTTTGGGGGGACAAAGAAGCTGTGTAAATGATTCTATAGTATGTCCTTCACATACATACTTTTCTATATGATTTATTTTTCTTAAATGGTTACTATTTCCGTCTAAGTAAAGTAATCACTGTTTGACTTTTTTAATCAACACGTTAAGTTTTTCTAACTCAATTTTATACAGATTTTTGTAATTTTTTTTTTAAATTTTAAATTTGTAAATATTAATATTTGATATAAATTTTATTTTTGTTGAGTAAATTTTATTAAAAATAGAATAAGTTATATAAATTATTAATTATAAAATTATTTTATTTAACTAAAAAGGTCAAAATGTAATAAAAAAAAAATTAGAACGAAAGGAGTAATATTTTTGTTTATGCACGCAAGAGTTTTGGACAAGAGGATACATGTGGTCCTTTATTTATGTCACAATCTGAGACGGCGGAAACAAAGAAGGACTTGCCTTGTCGTGCCTAAATTCTTTTAATTTGTTAGTGATCATTTTCAGTCCAGTAAATTCGGTTTTGGCAGTATTTTGTTTACTAGTATTCCAATAATACACATTTATATCAATATCTCTCTATTGAAGAGAGCTAGTCATGCTTCGTGCATGTACGGTTGAGAGTAGTGAACAATATGCACATTTAATTCATATCGCCCAAAAAAAAAAAAGTTCATAGCATCAAAATGATGACTCCCATTCGGTTGTGGGGATGATATATTGATTGAAAGTTTAAGCTCAATCAAGGGAGTAGTTCGTGTTAATCACTCAATAAGTAAATTGGTAGAGTTGTTTGACAAAATATAAATATTTTATATAAGTTAGTCAATAAATCATAAATTGATTAATAAAGTTATTTTATTTATTGTTAATTGATTTTAAAATAAAAATTTATATTTTTTAACACAAAGTAAGAGATCATTTGAAAAAATAAAAAGTTCCTATTTTGTGAATCATTCAATAATTGAGGTTACGGACTCTGCTCAAGACTTTTGCCAACTAAGGCATGTAAGAGTACAAGAATCTGCAACAGCTCCATCAACAGATGACAATGGACTTTGTGGTTCAATATTTCGTACCAAATAAAGAATACTTACTTTAAATTTCACATATTTGGCTAATTCTTTGATTTGCCAAATGAAATGCCGCCATGGTGTGACCTCTGTGATCCAATATTGTGTTCTTCTCTAACGAACTTTTGGTGAACTCGACTACTTTAGCATCAACTCTTCATATCGTTGCAATCTTGCAACCTAGACTTGAGAACGCCTTAAATTAAAATCGACAAAAAACTAAAATCCCCTCTTGCTATTATGAAAATAAAACATGAAAAATTATATAAAATTATCTCGTTATACTTTAAAATTTTATTAAATATAATTTTCTATAGTTATTCAATTAAAAGATGTAACCCATGATCCACTGATCTATGAAATATGTTAAGTGCTTGATTGTGTAACTTTTATATCATAACCTCTTATATGTATAGTACAATAATTTATGAAAAAAAGAACTTTAACGTGTGATTGTTGAAATGCCAATTTAAGGATGGCTCTATCATTAGTCATTACCATTGACAAATAACTAAATAAGTTCAAACAACCAACAGCTTCTCTAATATAATTGGATTTCTCCTTAAATAGTATCTAGAAGAAGAACTCCAACATGGTCACGGCCATATATCAAATTCCCAATTAAATTATTAAAACACCAGACCACTAAAATATTAATTTCTACAAGCAAGCAAGCAAAACCACAAAGATAAAATATTGAAAAAAAAAAAAGAAAATTAAAAAATCTAAAATTAAAAGAGGGAAATAAATTATAAAAAGATGAAAATTTTACAACACGTCAACATTCACACGTGTCTAATGACACAATTGCCCGGCATCTCCGCATCGCCATCGGATAAAGCAATCATCAAATTCAACGGCTGTGATTATATCTTGTCCAATTTCTCAGCTTTGATGAGAGGATTAGCTTTCGCAATGGCCTCTCTCCCCATGGACTTGAAATCGAACGAGCATCCATGTTGCTCCGGGTACCTATGGGTCCCACAGAAGGTAATCCCACACCTACACCTAAATCCCGTCAACCCCACCTTCCTCCGACAAACCGAACACCTATTAGGCTGCGCCACCGGCTGCACCGCCACCTCTGGTACCAAACCAACCCTTTCCGTATTCACGGCTGCCGGCGAAGGAATTTTCCGCTTCACCGACAAAGACGACGACGATACGGAGGAAGAAGAAGGTAAAGTGAACAACGAATCCATCGCAGGCTTTGCCTTTGAATCGGATTCTTTATCAAGGCACAAATCATGGTAACACTTGGAGCAGAAATTCTGGGTTGTCGGGCTACCGAAGAAGCCGCAGTTATTCACGCATAATCGGTGGCCTTCCGGCGCCTGAAACCCATGCTCTTCCGCCATTTTTTATGCTTCTTGAAAAAAAAATTTAACGATTTCCTAATAGTCCTATAGAGGAAAAGAATTTTTGATTCAGAAAGGATAGAGATTAATAAAAGAGGATGGATGAATATGTTTTCGCTCCTCCTTTGGGTTTGGGAGCATATATGAAAGGGTGGGAAGGATGGAATTGTTGTTTTTTGTGATGGGTTTGTGGGATTTTTTAATGGGGTTGGGGGGCTACTTACCGGCGTTGGACCTGGAATCTACCGAAGAAAAGAAAGAAGAGAATAAAGAGGAGGAAAGAAGAAGGAAAGGAGACAAAAAATGGAATTGAATAATGAAGGGGAGTACTGATAATGATAGCGATTATAGTAAAGAAAAGAAATATCGGAACGACGCCAGGCTGTAGCGTAGAAAGGACTGGGCCCAAAAAGGAGGGCAGCCTTTTTCTTTTTTTTTTTAATTATCCTTTGCCTCCTAAACTAGTTAAATAATTATATATATTTTTTAAATTATAAAAATATACATTTTGTGTATATTTACATTATTAAGGTTGTTAAAATTTTTTGGGCCCAGTCCTAAAAAAATATAGATTAAAGAACTGAAATACCTTTAGTATTATATTTATTTTTTTATATATTTTTTCTAATTTTCGATAGCCATAAAAGAATTAGAAAAAAAATATAATAACACATTAATATCTTCTTGACTTTAGAGAGTGAATATATAAGAAAATGTTGAATTATATTATATTCGACATTACAATTCGCACAAGTTAAATATACAAATATTAAAAGTTTAAAAATAGTAATAGACATAAAAAAATCACAAATTTTTTATATAAAATATATTTTCACACAATATACCTTTAAAGAGAATTTTTAAATAGAAAATAAGCCTATTTGGGAATTCTTCTACTATTATAGTTGAACATTCAAATTCGAAATAATATAAAATAAAATTTTAAAAAGATGACCAAGAAATATATTAATATAAATTATATTAAAATATTATATAATTTATTTTCGCTTATTTTTAAAGAATTATTACATCACTATCAAAATTTAAATATATAAAACAATCAAAATATAGTACTAAGAGTATTTTAATCATTTTAATTAGATTATCTTAATAATTTTAATATTAATAAGAGATAAACAGTGTCAATTAGGGGCAAATTGTATATTTCTATGATTCAAGGTACAAATTAAACTTTCTCACTTAGTTCAGGAGACAATGTGTTATTAAAACCAATAAAAAAGCCGAAATGAATATAAATTAGAAAGCTTTCTGTACTTGTACATGCAAATAAAATAAAGAGAAATTCTATATTGCTTCGGATATATGATTGTGATTTAAAATTTGAATTATATAAATATTTAAAATAAATAATATTATTTTATATATATATTTAAAATACAATAGTATTATATCTAACGTGATCATGTAAATTTTCTAAAATTAAGGCAAAGGAAAATTAGGGGAAAGTTTTACTCCTCTGATTTTAAAAATCATTTCACTATAGTCTGTTGTATTTTAGTTTTTAGTGTACATTTTTTCTTTTGTGTTTATACTATTGTCTTTAAATTGTTTCGATTTTTCAACAAATTAAAAATTAGATTCAAGCTTTGTGTTTTTGCGTTACTTTTGTTTTCTTTCAAAGCCTTATTTATAAATTATAAGCTTTATATAGTTTTTTGTTTCTTTTTTTACATTAAAAAAAACTAGCTGAATATCTCGTACTATGCACGGGATGACGAATGTATATATTTAATTCTACAATACAATAATGTCTCTAATGAAATAATTATGATAGCATAAAATTTGTAGTAATTAAACCGTATGAAAATAAACAAAATTAAATAACAATATTAATAAATTTTACTATATTAAAAATTAAGAATAATAAAAAAAATAAAAAATATGATTGTTAAGTCAGCATTTATAATATTTATATATAGATTGTTAAGTCAATATTATGAAGATGAGTAGAGTTTTTGAGAAAATACTTAGATAGATTCGATTTTTGATCTCACCTATAGACTCTATGGTCAGGATTAAATCTTAAAAAATCTTGCTTATATCAGCTGATGTGATAGATTTTTTAAAATTTAATCCACACCACA
The DNA here is from genome assembly GCA_025175665.1 of Cinchona pubescens. Taxonomy (NCBI): domain Eukaryota; kingdom Viridiplantae; phylum Streptophyta; class Magnoliopsida; order Gentianales; family Rubiaceae; genus Cinchona; species Cinchona pubescens. The sequence continues at coordinate 1,622,192 of JANKKI010000254.1, read as the reverse complement.
GGATCTATAAGTGGGTCAAAGATTAGATCTATCTAAGTATTTGCCAAGTTTTTAAATACTCAAAAGTTATCTACTCATTGTGTGCTTTATTATGAAAATTTTTAATTTGTTAGTGATGGACAAAAACAAAACTAAAGTAAGTTGACAATTATTTCTGTTATATATAGGAGGTTTTGCTTTAACTATATTTAATAAATAGATATATATTACCAATCTCATGTGTGTGTGTATATAACCCACTGAACAAATGCATCTAATACTTCATAAAATCTATTTCAAATGATAGAAATCAATCATAGAAAATTGAAATTCACAAAAAAAATCATATTATAAAGAAATATTGGTTATGATAATTAAGATAGCGAAGAGGATAAAAAAATTTCATACACAATTGATATTTCATAAATGTACATAAAAAAATTCAAAAATTACCTTTTTGAGAAACTAAAAACTGTTGCAAACAAAGGATGAAATCTTGCATCTTCTACAGAACCAAAGAACTTAAAAATCAACACATTACCATTTACATTTGGATTATAAAATAAAATTTAAAACTCAAAAGGTTGAATAGAAGCTACCTTTGAAGGATTAAACTGAAAAAACATACAGAATAGGTCTGAATAATTACTGGGTACTGTATTTTTCGAATCAAAATAAAAATTTTCTGTTTTCAAATTTAATGATTTTCCAAAACTAACAACCAAACATTGAAAATTTGAAATGCCGAGGAAAATTAATGCGAGTTTCCTAAGGACTGGTGTGGTGTCGTGTGAGTGGACTGGGACACGTGGTATGGGTGGGGTCCAAGTGTGTGTGAGAGAGAGAGAGACACTAGTGCAGTGCGTGTCAAGTGCGTGTTGCTGAGTCTCTTATGGAAATTGAATGTAAAGATTGTCTTTATTTTCTGGTTTATTATTTGAGAAATATTTAGATAAATTCATAATGCATGAAAGTGCCAAAATATAGATACACTCACAATGCTCGATCAGAACTACCACTTGTCTAAATATGTTAATTAACATTCAACAAAATGAGTTTTATCTATTATTTTCATATTGAAATTAGATGCAAGTTATCATCACAATCATATATCTAAGTGATAGTATTATAGTTACTATAGTATACATATCTAGTTTAATTATAACTAATAATTATGTTATATAACTTCTTTTCAATTATTTTTAAACAATTAGTAAAAATATAAATATTTTAGATGCATACTTAACAGTTAGAATATTTTGAATTGTTGCCATAAAATAAAGTATATTTTTAATTATTTTCAAATTAGTAAAATTTATAGATAATATTACTTAGTTTTGTTTGTATTTATATAGTTTAATTTCTAAAAATTATATGTCCTTAATATTATTTTATTAAAAATCTATATTATATATAAAGGGGAGCCCACTTGGTCAGGTGGACTCTTCCTTTTATTTGGTCTTGTTTTTAATTTTAAAATTTAAAAAGTAACTACCATTATTCTTATTCGTTAACTTATTTACTTAAAAAGTGATCAAATCAATTTTCACTAACATAAATTTATATAATTTAAAAAAACTAGTAATCTAATATTTTTGGTTTTAAAAATTTAAAATTTTTATTATTACCTAAATAGTGCAAAATTAATTTTAAAAAAATATTTCATGAAGAAAAAATTCCCTACTGAACACATATAAAGTATGCCTTTTGTCACTAGATTTATAATAATTAAATATAGATATTCGTCCTTCTCTACATAATAAATTAAATTCTACTAATATGGTATAAATTAAATTCTATAGAATAAATAATAAGAGTTAATAACACTTTATCCCCTAAACTAGGTAAATAATTACACTATATCCCCTAAACTACAAAAAATACACTTTACCCCCTATTCACGTTATTCAATTTTTTAAAATTTTAAAATATCAAGAAAATCTAGCTAAATGTTTGAAATGCCCTTAGTATTATATTTTGATTTTTCATGTATATAATTGGTTTTCGATAGTTATAAAATAATTAGGAAAAAATTAAAATAAAATAACACATTGATATCTTTGATTTTAGAGAACGAAAATATGAGAAAATGTTAAATTTTATTATATTTAATATCGCAATTAGCACACGTTAAACCAAATATTAAAAGCGTAAAATACTAAAAACATAAAAAAAAATCATAAAGTTTTATGGAAAATATATTTTTATACAGTACTTATAAAGAAAATCGATTTTCAATAGAAAATAAGTCCATTTGAGAATTGTGTTACCAATATAGTTAAACATTCAAATTCGAAATAATATTAAAAAAAATATAAAAAAAATTAAAAATTTGATCATGAAATATATTGATAAGATTATATTGAAACGTTACTATATAGTTTACTTTTGATAATTTTAAAATAATTATCACATCACTATCAAAATTTAAATATATAAAAAATCAAAATATAATAACAAAGGTATTTTAGTCATCTAACTGGATTATCTTAATGATGTTAATATTAGTAATGGGTTAATAATGTCAATAGAGAATAAAGTATATATTTTTTAATTCAAGAAGACAAAAGTATAATTACCCAAGACACAAAATATTATTAACCCTAAATAACATTAATGAATATTAAATGAAAATTTATAATATTCAATTCAAACTAGGAAACAAATGAAATCAAAATCGTTTTGGTTACGGCTTTGCGGATGCGTGTTTGCTTAGCTGTGTGCACCGTATCTCGGCATTTTTGGGTCAATTTGTTGACACTAACATCATTTGCATATGCTATTTCCTATTTTCCTGCAACCAAAAGTCAATACATTGTTGTTGGTCTTTGACCCTTTTTGTTTCGTCAATTTTGCAAGGAAAACTTGACGACTCATTTCATCATCCGCCAATCCCTACGTGTTTTAGGAGATATTTTCTTTTTTTCTTTCTTTCTTTTTAATTAAAAAAAAACACTTGATCTTGATTTCCTTTGCTCCCACTTTTTTATTTCGTACGAGAGAAAGAATTGTAGCTATATTCATGGGATAATTGGATAGTAGTTTGGAGATTTTGATCTTAAACCTCGTATAGTAGTTTTGTTTTCGTCATATTTGTTTCAAAAGTAATACAGAAAACTCTCAAAAAAAAAAAAGGGAATAACAGGTAGAACTCTCAAATTTTGTTTGTAGAAAATTATGCAATTTTATTAAGATTTATACTGTTGGACTTAGTAAATTAGGCCATGTCTATAAAACAGAATGGACAATACAATGTAGTGATGGGAATGTAGAATTAATCTTTGTTTTAATGATAGTTTTAATTAACAACGTAAATAAACTACTCTTTAATTTACATAATTGAGATCATATGCGAGAAAAATAAACGGATGATATTATCATTTTTTTTTTTTGTTCCTAAATGAACCTTTAAGTTTCTGTTTACGTGTAATTGTTTTGACCAAAAAAAAAAACGTATTGGTTCCGTTTAGATGGTGATTGTTTTGTTATTCTCCAAATAATATTTTCTAATTATTCATACACATTTTTTAATTCCTTTTTATCTCACATATATCACATTATTAAAAAGTTATTACAGTACTTTTTAAAATAATATATACTAGCTTATTGTACCGTGCATAGCATGCTTATCATTGTTCAATTTACTAATTAAATTATACTTAAAGACAAACAAAACTAATTAATAATACCTATAAATTTTCTAATTACAAATAAAAATAAAAATATCATTGTTAAGTATACATGTAAAATGTTTCATAATTCTGTCATATCAAAATAACTAAAAAGTAATTATATAACTTAAATTTTAGTACTCTCGGCTTTTGTTTTTTAAAAAATAGTAATGATTTTAATATGACTTGGATCGTTTTCAAAGCTTATGTATACCATGTTCCATAAAAAAATAAAAGACAAAACTATTTTTGTTGAATGTGAATGAACATAATTTTTTTGGTTATAATTGATAAACACAAACAATTTCTAATATAGATTGTCAATGTTAACAAGCGCTCAAAATTATGAGTTACAAGTATAAATGATCGTTAGAGTTTATTACTTGAATACTTAATAAACTTTGGGGACATTCTATAGTTTTTTTTAGAAAATCATTTCCTTAGTTTTAAAAATTTGTGTAGTTCAAGTTTTGAAAATACATGATGTTGTACTGTATAACCATTTAAAGTACAAAGATATGGTTCTCTAAAATGAATCATAGAAAATAAACACATTGAAGTAAATTAAACTTTGATTTTTAACATTTATTTATATTTCAATTTCCAACAAAAGAATATCTGATTGTCAACTTTCCAAAATCTATTTTGGGCCTTAGAATTACCGCAATCCAAGTTGGGTTGTCGCCATATTACGGCCTACATTGCGGAACCCTCCGTGGTGCTCTATAATAGTTAAACTGAGCCCACCAAAGGCCCATGAAATGATGTTTATTAATTGTGATGCTCTCAAGTTCCGTTGACTTCTCCATATATTGGTAAGCAGTCAATTACGAAAGTTAATTAATCACTCCACACACTCTATTTAATTCCTCTAATTAATTTTCTTAATTAATTCATTCATTCATTGATTCACCTAATTCACGAGATAAATATGTACACACACACAAAAAAAAAAAAAAAAAAAATGGTAAAGACCTTTTGACTCATGAACTTTCTGAAGGAGAACCTATCCTGCCTTAATAGAATGAGATATTCACGTTTTGCTCCCTTAAAGAAATTGAGGGCTGAAATAATTTTATGAACACATGCATGGAATGTGTTGCTCCAAATTTATAATTGCTGATAAATCTGGGAGAACCCTTTTTTGTAAGACTATGACCTTTAACTCTCATCGACCCATTTGTCTTTTCCATTGTTAATTAATATATTGTTTTTTATAATTTTCATTAAACAATTAGGGTCATGTTTTCCTGTATAAGGTGGTTAGTATGAATAGAATTTTCGTTAAAAATTGTAGTAGCATTTGGTTCTTTCATCAATGTTTTCCTATCTTTTGCCAATCAAACGGACGAAATATGATTGCGTGTTGTGTCCCATACGCAACACAAAGGTCAATAGAGACAACCTCTCATGTCTCGGCCTCCCTTTGAACAAGGAACGATTTTGCGTCTTTCAAGTTATAAGGTGATTTGGAAAATATTAATATAGATTCAATTTTAAATTTTATTTATAAATTTTGTAAATTAAATTAAATTTTATAAAATTTTACTTAAGTTAACTGGTGTTATAAGTTCTATAATTTTAATTTATGTCATAAAATTTGCATAAATAAAATTAAAGATAAAATTTATAAATAAAATTAAAGATAAAATTTATTTAACTATTTGTCAAGTGATTAAAATTTGAACGGAATGATCATCATCATCACGTGGAGCTTAGTCAGCCGACCAAGGGGCTGTCCGCACCATGTGGAAATTTTTGTGTTAGATACATATATGTTTTGTCTGGAAAGCATTTAACAATGTGATATTTTTCTTTTCTTTTTTTTTCCGTTTCTGAATTGGAACTAATCCAGCTACTAAAATAATAAAAGCAATAATACTAGTAATTGTACATGATAAAAGATATTTAACAATTGTTCAATAATTAAAATAAAATTTTAAAATAAGTCCGTTGTATTATACAAAAACGAACATTCTCTATAATTGTGATACACTGCTACTTTCTATTTGCTAATATCAATACTGACAGAACTGTTAGTACAAAAATTGTGAAGTCTCCCAACCCAAACCTCGAAAGAAATGAGGGAATGAAAATTTAAATGTCATACTCAAAACACTACAAAAAGGTGACATTAACAATAAAATTTTCAGTTTATGAACACATGATTGCTAGCTACCCACTACCAAGATCACACCAGAAGGCACTTTCATTTATATGATTATTGGGTTTATTATTATTGTAACCTTAAAATAATCTTAAAAGTAAGGTGATTCCTTCCAAATCTTTTGGCTATTATAAATATGAATTATTGATTCGAGATATATATATATATATATATATATATATATATATTTGACTTTGCAAAACAAACAGCTACTATGAATTACAAACCAATAAACATTTCTACTTCTCTTGCAATTTTGAGATGATGTGTAGAGGAGAGGAGGCAGATCGAATATGTGCTTACTGCATAGACGTCCCTTCCAACTTTCCTTGTCCAAGCAAATCCCCAAGAATGCAAGTACAGTGAAAAAAACAGCTGTAAATTTTCTTTAGTTTTGGGTATCCAAGCAATCGTAAAGATAATATACCACGCACAAAATCCTAATAATAGATTAATTCGTGTTTACAAACGAAAATCACAAAGTGATCAATCATATACTAGTATAATAGAGTTCCGCTAACAACCAACGCTGCTTAGTAGAGTTGATTAGAAGATGTCTTATAAGACATTTTTTGTAGAGTTCAAATTTTAAACTTCAAACCATATAAAAATTTCGATATGTGTCAAAACACGTATTTAGTCTAGAAAATTCTCTCCCTTTCTAATTTCACACTATAGGGTCTACAAGTAGGACAAAAATTGAATATACCTAAATATTTATCCATAGCACCTGTGCCAAAAAAAATATAGAAAAAAAAAAGTTTCGCTTTTAATCAATTCCGTTAGTTTTGTTATAATTCTCGAAGAGCTTTTTTTACGGAGACATTCTAGTAGTAAAATAAATAGTAATTAATTTAAATTAAAACTCCACAAACAAATTATGAGTATTAATAAAAATTTTGAAAAAACTTTTAAATAGACCGACTGGAAACATTACTGACATTATGTCGAGAATAGACACAGAGACTGACATATTTCTTTTTTACACCAAAAGAAAAAAAAAAATTCAAAAAAAATATAATTAATTCTAGACCAAAGAATCCACCATCCTATCCTTAAACACAATCCACCTAAAAGAATTCCCCTAAAATCAAAATACTGAAACCCCTGGACTTGGACCTCGGTAGAGTAGCACTTGCGTTTTCCTAATTCTCTAATGGAAATATTTAGATACACTCCATTTTTTATTTCATTTTTAGATCTTATTTATCAAAATTAAACGTTACATCAATTAATATCATAAAATTTTTAAAATTTAATTAACATTACAAAATTTACAAATAATACTAAAAATTAAATCTACCAAAATAATTACCTCTCTAATTGCTTATTGTTAGTACTATAAGTTTGTATGACAAATACGATGCCACACTTAAGTCAACAAAGTTAACTTGGACAAAATGTAGAGATTAGATGATAGCTGATTGTGATTAACTAGTAAGTGGACACAAGATTATTTAAAACATTCCAATTACACCAAACTTTTTGTTACAATAAAAATCAAATAATAATTAATACAAATCACAAACAAAAGGCTCAGTTGGTGGGGAACAAATACACGGCAAAGCATCTCTCACCGTCATCATCAACAAATACTCTTTGTTTACTTATAAAAATTTTCAATAAGTACTGCCAAAGGCCCCCCTGCACTATCCATTCATTATCTCATTATCTAATTTATCCAAGATTGCTAATCCACTTCCGAAGTGATGTCTAATTCGCACGTTGTTAGTGGTGTTAATGGGGTGGTGATGGCTGATGGCACTCCGGAATTCGCCATTTCTGGTGCCAAGAATCGTCACAAGCTCATTATTGATACTGATCCTGGTATTGGTGAGTCTTCCTTGTAGTACTTAGTTTATTTAAATGATTTTTTTTTTTTTTTTGGGTTTGATTTTTTGTTACTTTTAGATTGAGCCCAGTTGAAAAGTTGAAATCTTGATTTGATTTTAGTGCCGTACTATCTTCGTTTTGGGAGTTTGTAGTTCTGGGTTTTTGCCCTTTTTTGTAGGCCGGAAACTGGGATATTGGTATGGGAAATGGCTGTGTTATGTTATGTCAGGAAAATACTCGAGGGAAAATGGCTGAAATAGACCCTTACCTTTTTTACTTTAGTCGACTACTTATTTAATCTTTTTTTTATCTAGGGTAGTTCTTCAATTTTTATTTTTTAGTTAAAATAGTCTTTTTGTGATCGAATCACCACAAAAATCTCTATCTTTTTTTTTGATAAATTTCATATACAAATTAGGCTAATTTAAAATTTTACAAAATTTTATAGTCAACTTTTAAAAAAGAAGATCTAATGATTGACTAAGAGGATCTGGTGATAGGGTTAGTGGGTGGCGATTGGTGTCTGGTGGGTGCGGAGAAGCGCTTGAATGGCTGAAAGGGTGGTTCTGAAGTTAGATGGGTGACAGTTTCGACTAAGAGAAAAAAAGATGAAAGGATTAGGATTTTAATATTTTATTTTAAAGAATAAATGTTTTATTTATATCATCAAGAAGTTATTTTTTAAAATTGTTTTGAAGTTTTTTTCTTTCCTTTTTACCCCATCAAATTTATTTCTTTCTTATTTTTTTTTATTTTAAACTATATGAGGTTATGTGAAAAATAAGTAAACCTCAGGGGTATATGTAAAATTTATCAAAAAAGAAAAAGATTTTTATGGTGAACCGTCTTGAGTAAAAAATAAAAGTAAAAAGACTATTCTGGCTAAAGAAAAAGTTGAGAGACTATTTTGGTTAAAGTAAAAAAAATTGAGGAACTATTTTGACAATTTTCCCAATACTTAAACTTTGTTTTAATTTACTTGTAAATATTGTGATCACAATTAAATTTTATATAATTTATATATATTAATTGATATTATTTATTATAATACACACTACAAATTTATAAGTCGATCAAATACTGATATACATAAGTATTTCTCATGTGTGTTATTCTATCTTTTGGTGCTAGTTTTGATTTTCGGTTTTAGACATTTTAATATCTCAACTGCGATGCTCGTCCTTGTATTGCTTTTCGTGTACTTCAATGAAAAAAAAATAAGAAAATATAGGAAGGTAAATATTGACTCTAAAAATTAAATCTTTAATATAATTATAATGGAGGCCTACAATCCAGGAGGCTTCCACTTTTCCACTTCTGCTATTTTTTTTTTTTGGGTTAATAAATTTAATTTTACAAGCATGAATTTTGAGAATTTAAAACTATTTACAGGTCAAACTTTTGTACTTTTATATTTTATTCCTTTTTTAACAAAATGAGAATTCAAAAGCATGAAGGATTGTGAGAAGTTACAACTTCTCATGTCAAATTTGGTGCTTTTCCAATATTTTTTCCCCTTTTTTAACAAAATGGGAATTCAAAAGTATTTAAAATTGTGAAAAGTCACAACTTTTTAATCAAGCATAGTGCTTTTGGATATATATAACCACCAATTTTAACAATTCCAACACAATTTACATACTCTTTTCCTTCTATCCCTTGATGCTATATATTTGATTGATTTCATTTTTTCTAATTGATAAAATTTTATGCTAACTTCATGATTGAATAACAAAGTGATTTTGATAACTTTAGTTGAATGTATAATCATAGTTATTTCAAGTAACTAAAACCAGATAATAATAATTAATAATCATAATCAGTTTAATTAATTAATGCAAAACTTCAAAATTTAAAGTTACTTGATAATTTTTGTACTATTTGCGAAAGTCCCTTAGTGATATTAATTTTGTGTATTCTCTTTTTATCTTATTTGTTTTCTTCTTTTTCATATTTAATTTGTTGAATATTTCTTTGTGGTAGCCACTTATCAAGAAGCACTAAATCAATGGGTTAATATTAATGAAATATGAAGCACTAAATGTTAAAAATTATTGAAGTTTGATTTTGAAGTCTCTGGGTAAGTGTCTCTTAACGTCATACATATATTTTTTAAAATTAATTATGCAAATCAATTTCTGCATGTCCGAATTCATTAATGGCTTACCTTCAATAATTTATTTTACATATACAAAATGCAATAATATGTTACTTTATATGTATTATATATTTGAAATCAGAAGTCAAAACAAGCTAGTATATAATCTTGGAATCAAAGCCGTATATATGAAATTTGAAGTTTATTATATAAAGTACAATATTATTGACAGGTTAGAAAATGAAAGTGGTCACGTAAAAATGTGGTTCAAAGAGAGTGTTTAGATTTTAGATCCTTACTTTAATTTCTTAATATCTATTATCTTCTCTTTCTTATGTACAGTTATTGTTCATTGGAGTAATTCTTTAATTAAACTGTAATAGTCAAGAAGAACAATATTAATAGTATTAATAGTACTTAGACTTTTTATCTTATGTAATTTTTTTTTCTTTTTCTCATATTTAGTTTTTGTTGATTGGATTATTTCTTAATTACTACAATATAGTATTCACTAATCACGACATTAATATTATTAATTTTGTCCTGCAAGCTAGTTACCAATGGATATTTGTGACTTATCTCTTTTCAGACGAGTTATTTAGTTTTGAGCATATTAATACGATTCATCTGTAAACCAATCTTTTGTCGAAGTACAACTGAAATACTAAGTATTACTGATGATGAGACATTCATTCATATTTTTGTCAAGTTATAAGTTTCCTAGATGTTCTCCAAAAATTTTTACTAGTTATTTACTTGTATCGGTGAGGAGTTAGCTATATGCTCAATTAGGAAAATGAGCAAACAATCACCAATGAGCAAAATCCTTTTCCTGCGTTTAGGTGATGATTAAGTAAAAGGGATTGATACTGTTTCATTTAACTTGTGCAGAGCATGTTATTTTGTATGTCTGAGTTTAAAGTGGGGGGTTTTTGCTGATTTGCAGATGATAGTATGGCAATATTAATGGCATTCCAATCACCAGACTTGGAGGTATTAGGATTAACAACTATATTTGGCAATGTATCTACAGAAGATGCAACAAGAAATGCCTTGCTTCTGGTACGTAATATCTCTGTTTTAGTTCTAATGCTGTATATGTCCCTAAAATTTCAACCTTCCTGGCTTTTGGAGCATGTGCATAAGCAATTCCTATTCTTAATGTGCAAAACGATAGTGTGAGATTGCAGGATATCCAGGTGTTCCAGTGGCAGAGGGTAGCCCTGAACCTCTCAAGGTAACTCTGTTTCAGTCATTTGGGTCAAGTAACTGTTTGGTTGTTTTGCTATTACAGCATTTCTCAATAATTTGAGACTTGATTATGAAAATTACACACCTCAAATTAAACATACTTGTATGGATGCTTATTTATCTTTTGGCTGGGATAGAATCCCATCGAACTGTTACTTGGTGCTAACTAGTACTTGTTTAAGTACTAGTTGGAATCTTTTAATTTGTTCTTCTTGATTGCGCTCTTTGTTTTGCAATTATAGGGGGGTAAGCCATGCATTGCGGACTTTATTCACGGTTCAGATGGGCTGGGCAACCTATTTATACCTCCTCCAAAATCCAAGAAGATTGAGAAAAGCGCATCTGAATTTTTGGTTGATAAAGTGTCTGAATTTCCAGGATGTAGGATGGTGAAGTTTCAATACTTGCATTGGGACCTCTAACAAACTTGGCGTTGGTAAGTTTTTATGTAGAACTTTCAAGTGAAAAACTCCTTGCAAATTGCTGTGTTTCTATTTCATTTGTTTGTTTTGCAACACATTCATCTTTCCGTGATTTAGGCTGTCAGGAGGGACTCATCCTTTGCAAGCAAGGTGAAAAGAATTGTAGTACTAGGTGGAGCTTTCTTTACTTTGGGAAATGTCAATCCTGCTGCTGAAGCAAATGTATGTGACACCAATAGGCCTCTTATTTCGATTCATAATGATTTCTTCCTCGTCTTTATTCCATTAATTTGGCATGATTTCTTCTGTACATATTGTCAGAACACTCAATTTAGTTACTGTAGGAAATATTTCATTCAGTTTCCATCTATCAATTCATGTGTTGAACCCTTTGACTTGCAGATTTATGGTGATCCTGAAGCAGCAGATGTTGTGTTCACCTCTGGGGCAAATATTGATATTATTATAGCATAAATATTACAACACAAGTCAAAATGACAGGTGTTTCTTCCCTTCCCATTTTTTAGCTAACCAGTTTCCATTTTTGGCAAAAGATTATGCTCCATAAATATTACCTTTTGAAGTTCAGATGCTGACCTTGACGAACTGAAACTCTCTAACGGAAAACATGCTCAATTTGTGTGCAAAATGTGCAAATTCTACCGAGACTGGCATGTCGAGTCTGAAGGTGTCTATGGTAATTTGGCTGCTTAAAACACTTTCTTGTTTCAATTTGATAGTTACCTGCCTTAATTTCGAATTCTTCCAGGTTCTTCACTGCTTAATGTTTCACGCATTAATGCTTTATATTGTTTTTCTCAGGAATTTTCCTTCATGACCCTGTCAGTTTTGTGGCTCTAGTCCGGCCCGATCTCTTCACATACAAGAAGGGGGTTGTGAGGGTTGAAACACAGGGTATCTGTGAGGGGCATACACTGATGGACGAGGGATTGAAAACGTAAGCTTTTAGACTTGTTCATTTTGCAGATCTCAACAAATGTTCCCAGTCATACGTTTAATCGTGTCAAAACTCCCTGCAGATGGAATTCAAGCAACCCATGGACCGGCTATTCCCCTATTTCGGTTGCGTGGACTGTTGATGCGGATGAAGTTCTAAGTTACATTAAGAACAATTTGATGAAACCTTGACTAAAACATTACCTCTTTCTCTGCTGCATGTTCGAAGGGCCATGGGCTGTGTTAATGGTGTTCTCTGTGAATTGGCAATTCGATAGCATAGTTTTTATGGTTGAGAAAGAGCAATCCTGGGGAAAGGTTGCTTGTATATTTTCTGTAATTTATTTACACCGGAAGACATGTTCCATTTGATGACTTACAATATGGAAATGTGTCCAAGATATATAATGAGCATCATCTGTTTAATTATTTGTGCATCCCCTTCTTCTGCCATTAGTAATCGATACTAGATTATGCCTTGTGGCTTGATATTTTTATGCACGGAAATGGCCATGACAGAGTCTATCGATCTACAAGGTTTGAGTATGTCAATTGGCAATTGACCGCATTCCACATATGAGTGCAAGTGTATAGTAAATAAATACGTTCTTTGGCACATTGTTAAAGTCATACATGAGTGATGTGACTTAGTTTCAACGTACCATCACACCAAGTTCATTTTAAAACTTTCGTCTCACATAAATTTTGAAACATATGCTCTAATGTTTCAAATGTGAATTTTTTTTAAGCAATTAAGTTACATTAAAAAAAAAAAAAAAAATCTAGTGAGAGTATGTTATTTAGGTACCTTATTGGCAGAGCAGTTAATTTTCAAGGATTTGTTGATGACCAATTCTTCTCATTTGAAGGAGGACGCGGGTCATCTTCCATGCCTCAGCTAATTCAAAAAACGTCAACAATATGTCAATTTAGGACTTGGGAGCACCGAAAAACCTCTAATCAATGCTTATTATTTATTGACGAAAAAGACTTGCTCACTTTTCTTGTTGGTTGAATAATAGACCTTCTTAGCTTGACCAAATACTTGTATACCTACACCACTACAGTCAATTTTCAAAAACAATTTGTTGAAGAAATTGTCACCTCTACTATAATCAATCAAGTCCTTAAATTTCTATGTTCTAACCCCCAAGAAAAGTTAAAAAAGAGGCCAAATTTACTTAGGATTTATGACGTTCAGATTACCATATAATGGTAGAAAACAGCTTTCTTTTACTATTCCATTGACAAAAACACAAAATCAAGAGGGGAAAAAACCAAAGCTAAAAACTTAAAGAGTGGGACATATATAATATATGGAAAATATTACTATAGATTCGATTTTGAGTTACACCTATAAATCTTATTGTCAGAATTAAATCTTCTAAAATGTTACCTACATCAATTAATGTCATAGATTCCATATCATTTAATCCACACCACAAAGTTTACAAATGAGATCAAAAACCAAATTTACTAAAATATTTCTCCATAGTATATGCCGCAAAGAAATTAATAAATGGTCTCAATGGAGAAAATTCAACAAGGAAAGATAAAATTAAGAACCAAGTCAAATTAAAGTTGATTGGTTTTCCAAAACCTCAAGTCTTGACTAGTAGTACCCCATTTAATAAAAGCAGTTAAACCACTTTCCCCAGCTCATTAAACCATTATAGTAGTACACTATTATTTGTTTCAATTTTTCTTCACTTAGAATTTAGACAGTTACCTACCACACTCCAGTTAGGAATCCCTTCCATTTAGTTTTTCCCTCCACCCAAAAAACCTGTGCATACCCACCCCAACAACCTGCACTGGAGTACATCTTTCTTTCATCATAACAACATTATTACTCCTCCTAATCCTCAAAACAAGTCCTACAAATACTCGATCATTTTTATCATTCCAAGAAACATTGGTTGTACTAATATAATCCATACTAATAATGTCCGGTGGCCGGGTACATCCATCGACAGCTCTAGCAGAGACAGTTTCATGGTACTGTGCATTGTTCCTCGCATTAATGCTGGTGTTGAGCTGCTGCCGAATCAACCGAAAGCGAGTTTGAAATGCAGCAGCAGCAGCAGAAGAAGCAAATATTATCATACATGATGGAACAGCAGTGGCCGTGTGATGAGATTTATGTGGTACGTGAAGGAGAGACTCTGCATACTATAAGTGAAAAATGTGGTGATCCATATATTGTTGAAGAGAATCCACATATTCATGATCCTGATGATGTTTTTCCTGGTTTAGTCATCAAAATCACCCCTTTCAAGAATATGTACAATTGATACTACTTCGTTATAATATTTTTATCCTTGGTATTTAAGATTGCATTCTGGTGTCTTCTTTGGTTGAATATTGAGGTTCAACATCACATAGGACCCCGGTCCTAAATCTTTCAAGGATTAGAGCTTGTTGAGTGTAAAATTTATGGCCTGTGGGCATCTTGTGTTATTTCATGAACAAGTACGTATTTCCATTTTGGCTTCTCTCTAGAAGTTATTATTACCGGATGGTCATGAAAATAATACTAACCACCACCACTAATTTTTTTAGTTCTATGAATGCTGAAAATGCGTTCAAACTTTGGGGAAGTTTTACCGCCATTTCGTTACCTTTAAAGATTTATACTATAATATAAATTTTTAAAACATATAATGTTGTATTGTATATATACTTTTAAAGTATAATGGTATAATTTCGTTATGAAATTGTAAAAATTTTTCAAACTTTGATTTGATTGGTATATACTTTTCTCGTTTACAGACATTTGGCGTTAATATCCAACCAGCAAGAGTAAGTATTTACTATTTATTTTGCAATGAGGAATACTATAACAATTGTTGAAATGATTAAAAGTAAGGGTATTTATTATTTTTCAATTATCCAACGGTCTGTGATACTTATTCCGTATTGTATAGTGAATAACAAAGAATTTTTCTTGAGGAAGATGCCTCATTGTGTTTGTCCACTTTGTTATTGGCAGAGGTATTCAAACTCAATCCATATGAATTTGGGGTTAAATGGATTAAGTTATCAGTTATTTGGAATTATAAGTTGAATTATCCGAAATTTGTTAGGTTGGGTTGGTTTGTTTTCAAAATATAACCTAACTTGATAACCCAATATAATTCACTTATTATATATATATATATATATATATATGTATTATTTTCCTAGCCATTTCATTTAATTTATAATTTTTTCCCTTTAATTCTTGACATAATATTAATCTACCATAATTCTATAATTTTTCATTTTCATTCTTGACCTAATTAATTCATTTTTGACAAAATATATATTGTAATGGATAATCTTACAATACTATTTACAAAAATTTTTTGAGATTTTAACCCAAGTAAATCGAAAACTATGACCAAATTTACTTGAATTTGAAACATTTGAATTTTCATATCACTTGGGTTAAACTTTAAATTGTCAACCTGAAAATTCAAAAATTCAAATTCAAAAATTTGTCAGTCCAATAACCCAATTCATCAACAAGCCTAATTATTGGTGGTTTATGTGTTTCTTTATCAAAACAAAATAATAAGGCTTAGTTTTTATTATTATTATTTTGGCCCTTGTACAAATCTCGCGTAATTATTAGTATAATTTAATTGGGCAATAAAAACATTTTATGGAAAATGAAATTATTAAACCATTCTAGAGTAAAAGATCTTGTATTACCCTGATTTTTGAAACAATCTGTACCGGACTGGCCCAGTTTTAAAAAAATTTTATCTTTTATGGGCTCCAATTAATGTTAACGGGGATTTGACGTACAGAATTGTACGACTTATAATAAATAGGATGGTCTAGTACTTCGACAAATGAACCTGCAGCGGTCCAAAGCCCAACAAATATAAAATTATAAATTGATCGTACAATATTCCTATAGCATAACTCGAAGGGTCAACACGGTTACTGCTCAAAAAATTTATGAGAACTGACATTTTGCAAAAAGAACATTTTAAGCTCTTGAATGCACTATTGAAGAATTGAAACAATGAAAACCAAATTTTTTGTAATTAGTAAAAGAAAAATTATTTGTGTAAAGTTATTTCATGTGATAAAATTATATTAAATTATTAATTCTTTATTTTAAATTTTTGATTAGATTTCGTTCATTCTTTTCGAATTTAGTGATACTTGTCATTGTGCTGTTTTAAAAGCTGTGGCTAGCAATTGGTTGGTTTCATGTTATTTTTCCCTATGAAGAGTCCTTAAACTAGGTGTGAGTACGAATTCGGTTAATCGAATTTGTAATTGTTTTTACTTTTAAATTAAAATTTCGAAATTGATTAATTGAAATTCAGTTAATAAATTGGTCCGACCAAATTTTAAAATCGAAAATCGGTTATGAAATCGGAATTGAGTTCTAAATTCAGAATTAACTGATTTTTAAATTTAATTTAATGTTTTATGAATTCAAAACCTTTCAATAAAAACTTTTAATACTTAAATTGTAACGTTACATTTTCTTTTTAGATAAATATACTTTTTATATAACATGATCTTACAAACTAACATTATAATTTTACTTGTAAAATACATATATAGATTATCTATTAATACCAAGGGACACAAATTATATTAGGTGAATTCTATGGTCCCGTTGAGAAAATTATCCCGTTGGCTTTATGTGCTTGTACAATACAAGTTTCTAAAGTATATTGTGTTGTACTGTACAAGCCTCCAAAACACGAATGGATGGTTCGCTCAACAGAATTATAGATTTTTTTATTATATTATATATATACACACGAATACAAATACACGTATGTATACAATTTATGTATTTACAATTCTATTATATACTATCTATATATAAAGTATTAAGAAAATATTGCATAAATTCAAGTATAATTTAATTTTAATGATATAGAATTATGGACTATTTTATTACTAGTTGGATTTTATATTAGATAGGTTTTTCAATTTTTGTATAAAGAATTTTATTCCAATGTCAATGGACCTTATTGACAAATATGACTAATCGAATTCGAAACTGATTACCAAATTCAAATTTTATTTCAAATTAAATTCAAAATTAAAATTAATTAATAATTTTAGAACTCATTTTCAACAATTTGAATTTTGATTAAATTATTTAATTGATTGATCGATCGGTTAATCGATGCACACCCCTACTTTAAACCAACACGACTGCATTAAAGTATCATAATCTATAAACTTAAAGCATATATATGGTAATTTTTTTTTTGGAGTCTGTCGGCAATCTCCGGCAAGACAAATAATGTACTTTGCAAAAGGCCATTAAGAAATTTGGTGACCATAAAATCTCCAAAATATTAGATTGGCCTTGTCCAAAATTTGCCGGCTTTCCACTCAAAATTGGGTACGTTCTTACGTCGGTTAGAAAATATGGACCATATGGTCCATGTTGAAATGCTCTTTCTTGGGCCACAACAAGTTACCTGTGGGCTTTGACTTGATAATCTTTATATGAACTTACTCAAAAATTGGATTTGTTATTTTCCCTTTTCCTATTTTATTTTTTCTTAGAGGGTCTTTTTTTTTTTTTTAATTGGCTACAATAATTGATTATTACAATCCAAGAACATGAAATCTACCTATTGTTCAACATCTTATTCCCCCACCCCAAAAAAAATTGTCTCTTTTGTCTTTCTTTCTTTGTGTCAAAAGCAGAAATTATCGAAAGATGTATCCCTCCTCTCTCTCTATGTCAAACTGAAATTCACAAAAACAAGAAAAAAAAATGGGAAAAATATTCTAGATGTAGACTAGGGGAAGGTTGACGAAGAATTTGGTCAAAAGAAAATTACCATTAGAAAGATTTTGAAAGCGAACCTTTATCTCGTTTTCTATTCAATTCTCTATCATTATTTAACGAAATATCAAAATTTTCCACTAAATTTTGTGTATAAGAGAAAGTAATTTTAGCATTTTTTTTTTTTACAGTGAAATAGAGAGCAGGATTGAGATCTGTGACGAAAAATTTGCTGTGTTTTTAACTTGATGTACTTTTCCAAAGCCTGAAAGAATAAACAGAAAGGTCGCGTAACCACATGGAAAGAAAATGGAGGAACGTCAACAGGGTATGTATCAACTCCCCGACAACTCTTATTTGGAGAAATAATGTGACACTTATCATAATAATGTGGACTAGTGATAAAAAAGTATCGGAAGATGAAAACACTAACATGAAAAAAATTGAGAATTGTTTTAGTCCCGAACATCATCAAGAAAGAAATCGTTATCAATCATTATCACAAAAAATTATTGTAAAAGGAAAGAGTACAAATTAAGCAAGACGTAGTGGTAAATCAATATAAAGTACTACTATTGATTTGTTGATGAATTTACTCATTTATGACTCGTTGTTATACTGCAGAAGTAAATGCGCGGACGTTGAATCACCAATATATATTTTTAAATTTTTTTACCGATAACAAAATATCATCTGTTATAATTTGAATTAATGTTTGTGTAATACAAATTTTAAAAATTTATATTAGTATTGTTTTATATAAGCATTCAAAATACAACAATCTAGTTTGTTCATGAGACTGTAAATTTTTATTATAGTTATAGTTTTTGGTTTGTTTAATTTTAATTGAGATAACTTGGCAGTTAATTTTATATTACTCATTAAAACCAATTAATTGTAATAAAACATATTTTTGGTTATTAAATGTTAAGGGAAAATTGTAAAGCCATAATAAAATTATAGATGAAAGAAAATCTTCACCTACTTCTTTTTTTTTTAAATGACCCACTAATTTGGAAAAAAATGAGGGGTTGGAGAAAACCTAGATGTCCACACACAAAGTGGACGGCCTTAATAAGTACCGCACGCCAATTTTAATAATTTTCAAATCAATTCTATTCTAAACACCTAATGGTATAGATTGAATATGTAAAAAAAAAAAATCTTCATTAGACCCCTCTAATAGACCATATTGATATTGACCATGACAGCTCTTCAAACTTCACTGCTGTCCTGTTTATTCAATATTCTTCTCTATTGTTCTCCATTGGCATTCATCAGTTTATAAAGGACCCAATGCCCAAAAGCACTTTCAAAGGTCCAATTCCCATCTCTACAACTTCAAGCTTAAACAGGCAACATGGAATTTGGAAAGAAAGTGACCCCCAACAACCATATTCAGCTATACATACAGAAACCACACTTTCTTTCTTTCTTTCTTTCTTATGGAGCTCCCAAAATTCTACCTCTCTTTTTTCTTCCTTGTCTCCATCCTTTCTGCAGGTACAGCTGATTACTAGTGTTTTGTATTCAATAATTCAGTGTTCAAGTTTAATTGATTATCAAAGAGACGTAATTTAATAAATTTTACAAAATAATATTTCAACACTTAAATTTTTCCGCCTTCAATTTCTTTCTCCATTTCATTAATTATTCAAAATAAATTAAATACTACCCTCATAAAACCCTTTATTCTTCTGTCTTACTAACATCTTTTTGCACATTTTTTTATAAAAATTTTGTGATGACTATGCGTGCATGAACGTATTCTTATTTTGCAGGAAATACAGGTGCCCAGGCTTCATCTCCTCACCATGATAGCCACCACCACCATCATCATCGCGACGGGCATAAGAGAAACGGTTTCCGAGCCACAAAACTTGAGACATTTGTATTCGGAGACTCGTATGCCGACACAGGAAATATTCAGAAATCAATAGGAAGTTCCTGGAAAGAACCATATGGAATAACCTTTCCAGGGAAGCCCGCCGGCCGCTTTTCAGATGGCCGTGTCCTGACCGATTACGTTGGTAATGCATTGCTACTACACCTTCTGCCTTTTCTATTGCTTTATGCTTATGTTTCTTTTTCCATCTATCATTTTCGCTAGCAGGTAGCATAGTATGGGCTGTATCATCATTTTGCCGCACTTTATCTTTTGCTTTATCTTTTTTAGCATAAACAAATGGGTGCTTAATTACTTTATGTAACAGGTATGTCCTTGTGACTATAGTGGGTTGGTTGTGAGTATTTTTATGTTTTAAAATAAATTCGATCTATATTATCGCACTATAAATTTTATAATTTAATTTTGTTAGCATTATAATTAAATTTAAAGTATAAAATATATGATATAATATTGTAAATCCACTTATCTAAAAATAATTCTATAACCCCCTTTCCATCGATCTTTGAGCATTGAAAGGGATTGTTGTTTTATCCTTTTGTAAATGTTGCATTATTGAGTCCTTACCTTTTTCCTTTTGTCAGACTAATATCCCATTTTTTTCTTTATCAATCTTCTCAGCTATTTTGTACCAACTTTCTCACCTGATCTTAAAAAATCAGTAAATTCAAAACAATACAAAATTGCATGTTAACATATATACTGATTGTTCGATGATAATGTGAACAATATAGGAACCTTATATAATCAATAGTTAAGGTAAATAAATAGCAATAGTAAGTGAAATTATTTTTTTGGAGTATAAAATACTTAGATATATTAAAACTTAGAAGTTTTGATTATAAAAATAATAAAAAACATTATTTTGGTGTGAACTAAATTATAGTAAGTAAAATTTTGGAATTGTTACTCAATCAATAATGCAAACAGTACTCTTGGTCGAGATTAACACCAGACTAATGGGGAAATTGAAAAATTAGCTACATTTACCCATATATATAATATGCTTTGATTTTGTACGTCTTGGCATTACTAGATTTATTTTGATGTTTTGTACTATTAAAGAATTAACAGGCTAACTAACATTTCTTTGAATTGAATTAAAAATGATGTGAACAGCTAAATATTACGGAATCAAGTCACCCATAGCATACAGATGGATGAAATATGCGGGAAACCGGTTGCGGAATGGGTTGAACTTTGCTTATGGAGGGACTGGTGTTTTTGATACTTTGGCTTTGGAGCCTAACATGACTACTCAGATTGATTTCTTTGAGAAACTCCTCAACGATTCTGTTTACAACAAAACTGACTTGCACTCTTCTTTGTTCTTGGTCACTCTTGCTGGCAATGATTATAGTGCTTATACTGCCAAAGGTGGCACTCCTCGGGTAAACTACTAACTAAACTTACCAACTTCTTCATTTTTTCACCCTCTAATTCTTGTGACTATAGATTGTTAGCAACAAAAAAGAAACTTTTTTTCCAATACTGTAATTGATTCTTCGCAATCAAAATTACATTTTGGAGTTTAGAACTTTAGGCATCTTAGAAGCCAACATTGGATCCTCAGGTGGGACAACGAGTTGTCCAGAAAGCAATAATTTATGATGTCTCTAGCAAACTTATGGTTGCTTTGTTTTGGTAGTGTACTTTGTCACAGAAGGCATTTTCACCGGAAATGTCACCTAAAGATTTTTTTTTTTTTTTAAACGACAACTATCTAATCTACTCTTATTTATTTAAATCTAAGAAAAAATGAAGATCAATTAGATCAAGAGATAGAGAACTTAATCTCTATCTAAGAATGCGAGAAGATTTAAAATTTTAACCTCACCAACTCACCTCATGTGAGTTGGTTACCTAGGCATGTTTTGAATTGTAAAAATCTAGCTAGTCCATCATAATATGGTGCACATGTAGGTTGTTGTACTCTTAAGTAAGTCTTCATCGTTCATTTCGTAATATGTAATGTCATTTCGTAATATATAATGGGTATTAAGACAGTCATTAAAATAATTAAAAAATAAATGAGTCTCATAATTTTTTAATTATCTAACGATTTATAATACATACTATATATTGTGTAGTAAATAGTAAAGAATTCTCAGTCGACTCTATTCTTATGGCTCGTTGTTCATTATTTTTTAAATAATATTTTATAATTATTACTTATACATATTTTAAATTATTTTTTATCTCACATATATCATATTTTAAAAGATAACTGTAGCATTATTCTAAATATATTCAAAATAATGTCCTAAATATAAGATCAAAGATACTTTTTTTTGGTAATAAACTCATGCTTCGGTCCTATATATGGCCGGTCCACAAATATCTTCTGGCCAGAGTACTGATATTCTTCTCATACGTGTACGTGAGATATAAATACCAAATAAAAACACTTTAAACACACAAGAAAATTTGAGAAAAAAGCAGTTCAGGGTAAGAGAGACATGTGAAGATTAATTCGCTAGAATGTTATGCATATACATAGTGAATATTGGAATAAATATGCAATAACCACTTTTTATTATTATTATTATTATTATTATTTAGTAAAAAGGCATTACCTTCGAACCATTTGTATAATTGTTCTCAAATATGTTCGGTTTACTGAAGTAATAAACCAAAACTAAAAACTGGAACAAATTGAATAAATAAAAGATGTTTGTTACAATCCATTTGATTTTCTAATACCATATTTTATCGGCAAATTAACAAGCACCTGTCGGCTGGGTGGCGTGCGGTGCAATTGATATTTATAACTAAATCTAAAACATTTTAGAGAAAAATAATTAAATAGATTCGATTTTAAATTTTATTTATAAAATTTTATTAAAATCAATTAATATTATTCATTTTATATATAAAATTTATAAATATATTTTAAATCAAATTTATTTAAATATTTATTTCATTTGTTGCATGGATTGAGCCAATCCTTCCTGAAATATGAAAATCTGATGCTGTGTGTGTACACGCTGCCCGCACAGTGCGCATTGCTGGAATTCCATCTAATTATAAGGACAGATCTTTTTGCACGGTGCTGACGCCGTCTCTGTCATCTTTTGACTAATCAACTACCCTTTATTTCAATTGCCATAATTATAATATCCCGTGCAAGAGGACAACAAGAAAAGAAAAAAGAATTTTGTTTGAAATGTTGTTGTAAATTCACCAATTATTAGTTCATTACGTATTTAAGAAATTATTAAAAATATTATTTGATTAATAATCATAACATTGTGTTGTTCTAAAGAATGTTGTTTGAATATAGGGTTTGCCTGCCTTCATTACAAGTGTGATCAACCAGCTTGCCATAAACATAAAACGCCTTCGCGGATTGGGAGCGACGAAGATAGCCGTGACAGCATTGGAGCCCCTTGGCTGTCTCCCTCGTAGCACATTTCTATCGTCATTCCAACAATGTAATGCTACTGAAAACACAGCCGTCAATTTTCACAATCTCTTATTAAATCAAGCTGTCTCCAAATTGAACAATGAGACTAGGGATGTATTTTCTTCTGCATACAGCATTCTTGATCTCTATAGCACCTTCACAACCGTGCTCGAACACAAAGGAGACGTCACGGGTAATTTTTTTTTTTTTTTGTTACATATGATGGGATCTTTAATTAAAACTCGTGAATCATAAAACGTATAAAATTAGAGTGTACTCGAGTGCTGCCTATTTCACCCTTTCAAAATTATACTACTACTATATAACACTTAATTACTTAATTGAAGCTGCTTATTAATTACTAAGCAGGAAGTCTGAAGTTTGGAAGTCCATTGAAGCCTTGTTGTATGGGAATAAGCAGTGCATATTCGTGTGGAAGCTTGGACGATAAAGGAAGGAAAATGTACACAGTATGCAATGATACAAGGTCTGCATTTTTCTGGGATGGGGTCCACCCAACACAGGCAGGCTGGCATGCTGTGTCTATGGCTTTGAAACCAGCACTTGAGCAAATTTGTTAGCTTTTAGTATTATTCACAAAATGGTGGTGTGTTAATTTTTTTTTTTTTTTTTTTCCTCCTTCTCCTTCATTGGGATTCTTTCTTTTGTAAGTTTAGAATTTGTATTTATTGTTTTGTCAAAATTTCTTGGACTAAAACGTAAAATTTTCTTCTTTTTAACGTTGTATTCTTGTACTCAGTTGTGAGTTCGTAGAAAATAATAAGAGAATATGCATTCCAATTATATTCTGGACTGGATATTTCATCGTCAGTTACGAATAAAAGAATATTTGTTCTCGTGCTGAAAATCTTGCTAAATCCACGTCTAACTCCACAAAGCGAAAATGATTTAAAAAACAAAAACCAATTAACAAAATTTGCCCGAATAATTTTATACGTTATCTATGATCTTATGTCTAATGGAGTGCTTTCAACGTGTTTCTTGACGACTTCTCTTGGGGTGGGACCAAACACGAAATTTTGTATGACTAATTCGGATTTTTTTTTTTTGACAATTTTAAGAGAAAATGGGCTTCATTTTTAACTTTTTATTATTTATTTTTGGGGCCGAAGAAAGGGGTACAGAATAATGCTCCATGGTTGTTAAAATCGCGATCCTGGATCGTAGGATCGTACGATCCTACGATCCTACAATGCTAAAACGATTCGAATCGTTATTAGAATCGAAATCCTTGTAGAATCGGGTAGGATCGTAGGATCATACGATCCTACCCGATCCCACGATCCTACGAAAAATAATATTTTAGGCCTTCTAAACTTTTGGGTTTTATTTGTTTTATATTCTAAAAGAGATAAATTTGTTTTGTGACCTATTTGCATTAGCCCTACCACCAAATTCCTTTTTCAAAGTCTAAACTCCAAACACTATGCTTGTGAGGATTGCAAAATTTCCTTGTCAAAGTGGAAATTCTCCAATTATATCTTCAAAACTTAGTAGATATTTTATCCTTTTAATTGGATGGATATAATATGATATGGTGTAAAATAAATAAAACTACAACTCAGTTGAACTCAACATTTATTTGAGAAAAGTCTTTTAAAAAGTTAATATTAGAATATTTTTTAAAATGTGACGGATGTATAAAATATTAAAAAAAATGAAATTTAAACATATTTAGAGAACGTGATTAAGAAATCTACCCTACAAATTTTGTTATAAAAATGATGTATTAGTATATTAGTTAGTGCTATTGGTTATTTTAATTTTTTTCTTGAACTTTTATCATCTTATGATTAATGTTATTTTTTTGAAAAGAAAAAGGTAATTTTTTATTGATTTTGTAAATTTTTTACATGAGATCATTTTAAAGCATTACCCCTATGAGAAGATCTTATGCTCATACAAGCAATCGATAATCTAGCTAATCTTTTATCTTTTAAGATAAACTTTTAAGATAAATCCAAAGTATAAACTTTTAAGATAAATCCAAAGTATAAACTTTTAAGATAAATCCAAAGTTGTGATGCTTGTTGATATCTTGTCCGAGTTTCATGTTATTAACAAATATGTTCTATAATTTTATTTGCATTTTTGTCTCCTAACTTTTTCTAAAATATTCTCTATTTGGACAGTTATTAATTAATTAGGATATTATTCTAAATGTTATTTGGAAAAAGTACTGTAACATCTCTTTTTATGTGATGTATGTTAGGAGTAAATTTTTAGTTTAAAATTTGTAGAACAAATAGAGGTTCTGTTATTAAATTCATTTCTTTCCGACTTCACTACTTCCATTTTCAATAGCTCAAAATGATATATTTTTATACTTAATTTACAAATTATATAATTTTTATTATGGTTTTTGTTATTTATTAGTTTAAAAATAATTTATTTTGTCATTTTAGATACTTTTGGTAGGATCTTACGATTCTACGATCCGATCCTACGATCCGATTCTGACAAAAAGCAAATCGATCCCACGTAGAATCCCGATTTTACAAACTATGGGTACAGCTAATAATAATTCAGAATATGGTTTATATTTAATGATTACCAATCTCATTTGGTCTTTTCCTACATTATTGTACTCAACGAAATATTTCGAATCTATAAAAATTGAACAAACAGGAAATATAGCGATAAATACAAATATGAATATATGAAATAAATGAGTCTGTAAAAATTGAACAAACAAGAAATATAGCGATAAAAATATGAATATATGAAATAAATGGTTACAATTTCTAGAATATTTTCAATTCGAGGGCTTCACAGCTTATTCCCGAACCAAGTATTGAATTCTTCAAATCTTGATATGGAAGATTTGAACAACACTTGATGAAAATGGAAGACTTGAAGAGAAAAATTGAAAACAAAACCAGCTTTCATACTTCAGAAATATGTGTATGTGTATATGTGTCTCTTGAACTTGACCCCTATTTATACATGTATGGGAGGGGAGACTTGTAGTACATGTGTAACTTCTTACTTACATACCAAGAAACAAATTAATAAGAGGTATTGATACGGGATTGTACTACTTTGATATTATCTCCTTATTTTAATTTATTAATAAATAGATAAATACTAGAGTACATATATCCTTGTTGGCCAAGTTTTGCAGACATGTGACCTGACACAATTTAAAAGAGAGACACATGTCCAAATACATTTGATTGGTCGAATTACCACATTTTGACATGTAGCTCAATACAATTGGTCTTAAATTAACTAATGTTCCAAAATATATATGACATATGACATTATTTAATTGGACCATAAATATACCAATTAAATTAATTTACAGACAAATAATAATTTTTATAAAAATAAAATTTCATTGTCTAGAATTATATTATTCATTAAAGCCAGACTTCCAATACTTTACATAACTAGTATTTATTTATTATAAGTAGACCGATTCTTGCTAATGCTTTTACACTAGATAGATCTGATTGCATTTTGTTTCTCTCCTACTGTGATATTTCTCTGAGTTATGGGTTTTTGTTAACCGAGAAATAGGCCCAAGCCCAATTATGCGTTGCATATATTTACTGTATCAACATTCTAAATTGGCCCAACGATAACCACACAATTTTCCAAGAAACAGTCTTGAATGGATCAATATATCTGCATCGGCCAAAAAGGTTAAAAGGATTTTCTACCCCTCTCACGTTCTGTGTTACTCTTTATCACACTATTTAATAAACTGTTAAAATTATTCCACTAAAATCATGTCACTTAATTTTGACAGTTCATATGATAGTGTGATAAAAATTAACACAAAATATGAGACAGAAAATCTTATGTCACAGAAAAGTCTTGAATGGACCAATATAGGGTCAATTATTCTAGACTCTTTTCTCATTCCAATTTCATCGGCATGTTAATCATTTTAATAAGTATACTATGAGAATAGATAGAATACGCAATCACAGTACATAAGTCTTAATCATCATGGGACATAGTGTTTATTGGAGTAATGATGCCAGTGCGGGGCACTCTGCTTTTACAGATACCTTGGAAGTGGATGTTCTGTATCCTTTTGTAAATATGGCAGACCAACCGTTCTAAAACAATGGCAATCATACATTTAAATCTTTCATTGTTTTCTTTTACGGCATCTAGATGAATTTTAATACGAAATTTTTTTATATAAATCGGATCTATAATATAGTATTATAGATTTCTTAATTCGTGTTAAATTACTTTACCATTTGGAGTGAAGTGAAATAAAATCAAGTACGGTGACTTAACATGAATTAAAGAATTCATAATACTATTTTATAAATTCGATCTATATAAAAAGTTTTCGATACAATAGTAAGATGAATCAATATCTACTATCATTGATCATAACAAGGCCATAAGGAGTTGACACATGTAGTAGTAGATAGGACATTTGTCCCAATAAAAATCATATATTCGATTATTACTATATCTAATATTTTATAAGTGGCGATCGGTTAAGTATCATCGTAAGCACAAAAATACAATGTTGAGTTGCCCTAGTCTTTATAATATGAACAAAATAGTTTAAATGTTTTTCGGTAAAACTGAATATGTTTGGATTATTTATATAATGAAAGAAAATTATACACTTCTAATGTTGATTGGTGGGCCTTTCTTCTGAATAAGTCTTATTTATTTATTACGGAGTGAAAAATAGTAGTTGAGACATTCATAAATAAAAAAATTTAAAAATTTAATTATTTTTTAATCATTCAGAGTGAATAGTAAAAAAATTTCTCCTCTTACATGTATAAGGAAATTCTTGTGACTTCGTAGTTAGACTGAGAACGCTTATTCTTCCTGGTGTACAACCAAGTTTAATGCAAATTCGAAGAGTGTACGTATTCCAAAGAAAAACGAGTGGGTACGTTCATATAATGGAGTGCAAAATTTCTCCAACATTCTATTAGCCAATAGCTGCCTACTATGCCAAACTGTTTGTAGCAATTATCCTATTCTCTTGTACAAACTGACAAGGCACGTCGGCCCCAGACAACAAAACTGATTGCTGTCCATGAAAAATACTGGCGGGGACATTGCGATATTTGTTCTGGCTCTGTCTATATATAAAACAGTAGAGAGGTAATTAAGTATTATACATGATTGAAAGGGACAATTTCACAAACCTCCTCTGAGGTTTATGTTAATATTATTTAGTACTCTTAAACTTTTGTAAAATATCACTTACCTCTCTTAATTTCATTTTTGTTGTGACATTTTCAAACCAAATGCTTAAGAAACTAATTTGAGTGGAGAAAGTATTTTTAATTCCAGTTTTAACCTTAGTAAAAAAAATTTAATTTATTAAAGTTATTGGAGAAAAAGGATAAGAAAATTGACAATGAAGTACAACTTAAGTAGTAAGACGTTTTCCTGTTGACTATCGATTCGAGTCACTAGAGGGTATAGAGAGGAGTGTTTTAAAGAAAAGATAAGAAAATTAGAAAGGTGTAAACATAATTACTAATAAATAACATTGGGTCTTAATGTTAATAATATAAAAATACATTTTATTTTTTTTCAAGCTATGAGATTGTGATTTACTAAACAAAATATCAACTACATTTTTATTATAATATGTAGTGTATTTCTAAGTGTTTTAAATCTTTGTTCAAAGCGATAGGCATTTTAATATGTGTGATGAAACAAATTGTTTAAAAAAATTATTATCAAAATTTTGTTCATTTTAATTATTCTCGATGTATGAGTTTGTGATTTTTCAAATCTCATATTTTTTTTTAAAAACAATATATATATTGCCTTTTGCATTTCCCAATTTAGACGTGCTTATATTATCGCAATAATTTTTTTTAAAAAAAAAATCAAACATATGTTTTATATTTTTCTATTTCAAATTTGTGATTGTCTAAACAAAATATCAAATACATCAATTTATTACATTACATGGTCTGTTTCTACTTATTTCAAATTTTTATTCAAGTAGATATAAATAATCATGATGAACCAAGAATTTTGTATAGGAGAATTTTGTATTATGAGGGGGTTTACAACTAAATTTCATATAGCAATCCTTACACCCAACCCCCTTATATATAAATTTACATTAGAGGGATTAAGACTCTAAATTACTAGATGAACTCACAATGAAATTACATATTTGCCCTTAATAAGGTCGCCACATAAGCACCTCTAGAACATTCTTCGAAAATGTATCACGTGCTAATCCCCTGAGTATCATCAATAGTTCCCTCGGCTCGGTTTCGATCCTCGCGATTGAAACCGAGCCGATAGCAGCTAGCCGAAGTCCCCTGACGACTTGACGTAGCACTTCGACCCTAAGGTCCAGCGACCTTTTACAGCTTCAACTGGTTTCAACGGCTTCAAAAGGTTTTAACCCGAGCCAAAGCACCCGCATGATCCAAACCTTACTTCGGCCCGCTAACCCAAAGACCAAGTGCTCTTCTCTCTTTTCACGACCAGCGAGTTTCTCGGTGATATGTACTATTATGATGATTACCCTTCATAACTAGCCATTTGTCGAGTCTCCATGCACCATAATTACATACACCACGCCTCATTTATTGCACCCATTATAGCGCCGCAAAATGTTTCATTTTTCCCACAAAACGCTTCATTTTTTCCTCATCGTCTTTCCAATTCTCCAAAAATTGAATTTCAAACTGTTATCCTTCCTCCCAAACCATAGAACATTCTGGAGGAAAATCACCCCTATTTAACTCCCCCCATCATTCCTCATTCACATTTTTCTTTCCCCATTTCAACCGCAAGACTTATTCCAACCTTCTACTTTACCAAAATCCTTCCCCTGCAACGCTTTCACTAACTTCTTCTTCTCCTCCTCCTTACCACACTCTTGCCTTCATGTTCCTGACTTCTGCAGTTATCGACCGTCATTCGCTGAGCAAGCAGGACACCACTCACCGAAGTTTTTTTTTCAGATTTTCAAGCCCTACATACCGAAAAAAATGGCCAATATGTTCACTCCTTTCTCCCTCATTAGTACATCACAACCTCCTTCTCCCATAGACGATACTGATAGGCTGTTAACCCTTTTGACGAACCTCTCCTGGCAGCAGTCCCTTTGAACTTTCCTCCCGAACCCATTTCAGCTGACCCTCCTCACAATAACTACCCCAACCTCCAAACTATAAGCATCCAAAACACCCTTGATCCCGAGGACATAAAGATTCTTAGGGATAAGTATCGCTTTCCTAGAAACTTGCACATCAAATTCCTCTTCTTCTGAGGATCGAGGTCACCTGCCTCCTCCTGGTTATCTAACAGTTTACCAGGAGCAACTTGAAGTAGGGCTAAGGCTCCTAATAGCTCTCCTCCTCTTTCACCTTTCATCTCATTGGGATATTAGCATATCCCAATTAACCCCCAACGCCATTCGGCTCATTGGTGGATTTTCCTTTCTTTGTAAATTATACGATATCCCCCTATCTTTAAATAACTTTAGAATAATACTAAAACTATCCCCTATGAAGGGGTTCTTTTATATTTCTCCCCGAACCGCGGGCAAACAACTCACCTCGGGTAACCCCTCTTCCATCCACGACTGGAAGAAGCTTATTTTCTTTGTCCGGTATCTCGATTCTCCTATGCCACGGGGTCCTTGGAACCTTACAAAAGAAAACCTAAAAACCAAAAATGACTCTCCTCCAGACTCCATCGACGCTAAGAGGCTCGTCAAGTCAAACCTTAAAGTAGACTTCCACAACCAACCGCCATTCTTTCCAACATGTAGGAACATTTTAGCCTGGGCTGGACTGTTCCTCACCCATAACCTTCCTCCGAGCTACGATCCTAATAAAGATTTTTTTTTCGTAGCTGATACTGATGGAATTGATACTGACACTGATTTTTTGGCTTCTTGCAAAACTTGAAGTGTTCCTAAGGGGACTAGTCTCGACTACTCCTACCACCGATGCGAACCCTGCTTTCTCTGTCGGTGCGGGCCCTTCAAGCCAACCCTCATCATCCACTACAGCTGGGTCCTCATCGGCAACTACCAGCTCACTCTCGGAGGTCACGGGTGCTACACCATCAGCACCTTTGAACCTTACCTCCGAGGTGCCAACGAGCCCGAGTGGCTCGGGTAACGATCAGGCCGTTATCCTGGCTTTGTAAACCATTGCCCGTCCCAAGCCTGAGGTAGTTCGAGTCACCAGGGAGCGTACCAGGAAAATCGCAGCGCTCTCCTCCTCTCTGGGGATCCCCAGCCCATCACCCTAGCCGCCAAGGCCCGCTGGACAAGCACCTTGTACCTAGGATCTATGGGGAGAGTTCCAAGAATCTCCCCCTTTCCAAACAATACATTTCCTGTTATGGTAAAATCTCCTGACTTAAAACTTGAATACAAGCTGAACTCCCTTCTTATTATTAATTTACTAACTTACTTCTTTTTGACTTGTCCAGGAGGAAAAAATACACCCCGAAGATGAGAGAATGTTTGCAGGGTCACAAGACCTTCCGTGGTCTCGATTCTCCATCGCCCCTCTACCGATTCCTGCTCCTTCGAGGAGCACCCAATTCTGTCACACCCCGCCGATGGACATCAATGACCGAGCTTAGTTCGAGAGGATGGATCGGGAACAGGCAAAGCTGGTTGCTTTGTCCCGGGATGTGAGCTATGTAAAGAGGCACACTCCCCAGCAAAGGTTAGATGAGCTGCACGTCAACCTAATGAATGTAAGTATTTTTGTTCTTCTCCAAAGTACCTGCTTTTTTTTCTTCAGCGCTTTAACTTGCTTTCTTGTTCTTTTTCAGGCCATCACAAGTTTGGTCCTGTTATTGCCGACCGGGACGCCTCATTCAATTCTATCGTCAAATCCATGAAACAAGAACTGGCTCACGCTAGATCTATGGCAGACCAAAAGGTGGAGGAGGCCGTGAAGGCCAATGAGATGAAGTGCAACATTGAGGCCGACAAGAAATATGATGAGTGGAAGGCCGAGTAGGACGAGGTTCGGGACAGACTCTGCCAGGCCGAGTTGGAGAAGAAGACTCTTCAAGTCAACATCAACTATCGCGACCAAAAAATTACTGATCTCGATAAGAGGATCCTTCAACTTCAGAAAGAGGCAGAGCTGGCCGAGGCAAAGTTCAGCTCTCGGGAGAACGAGCTCCTTGTCCGAGGGAGAAATGCATTCGTCGCCTCGAAAAAGGCAAATGCAACGTCAAAGGGGTTCACCAAGAATGTCTTCACCATGGGGTTAACTATGGCGTGTGACCGCTTGGTGAGGAATTCTAAACTTTATCAAGGGCTGCCTTATGATGCCTCCATCAATGAAGAGGTCATCCTTAATGCTTTACAGGCACAATTAAGGCACCCGTACCGATCCCTAAAACTCCTGAGATCACGACCTCAGACCAGGGTAATCCTGAATCTTCTGCTCCCGAGGTTGGGCCGGAACCCGTGGGTCCATCTTCCACTCCTGCAGCTGGATCTTCCGACGCAGGGCCTTCCAATGCGGCTAATTAGGCTGATGTTATAATCTTCTTAATTGTAATAGATAGGATCTCCATTGTAATAGTTTAATATCCTCGACTTTGTTTCTAATGTATTGCCTCCATTTTTTCTACAATTATCTCCTACAATCAAAAGCAACAAACTTGTAATACGGTATCAAACCCAAAATGCTTTAAGTATTTAAAATTACAATCAAATTTTTCATTTGCTTGAACTTAATTGAGCATCATACTCAAAATACTTAAGTGTTAAAGATTATAAACAGGTTTTCCCTTTACTTGATCTTGATTGAATCCTATCAGATTCCCCATAGGAGTTCAAGAATTAAATCAGCTTCCTGAGGAGGAAAGCTTTTATTAAATCCCAATCTAACGTTTTAGTCTATTGGGTTTTACCCTCTTAGGGTCGAAGCACCTGAATTTCAAATGAAAGGACCAAACTTCTTAAGTTCGAAGCAGCTTGACTTTGCGTTTTGTTGAGTTTGAGTCGAACCTCTTAGAGTCAGATCAGCTTAATCTCACGGGAGGCTACTGAGCCTCAGCTTTCGAGGAGGCTGTTGAACCCCAGTTATGATTATCATATTTTGATGATGACCAAATCGCACTAATAGTTTGAAAATAAGTGTGCAGAAAAATAGATAGGTTTGGATGCAAATGATCATCTGAAATTAAACAACCAGAAGACTCTACGGATGCAAATGACTGTCTGAAAGACAGAATTTCGGACGATGGTAATCATTTGACACAAAGAATTTGAAGCAAGTCTCGGACGAAGAACAGCGTCCGATCATATTTCCAGAAGACTTTGTTTCGATCGGACGCATGTTCGGACACATCCTCGGACGTCCGAACGAATTATCCTCAGAGAACGGATGCAGTGTCGGATGCAGGGTTTAGCAGCAACTGTCCGAACGGTCTAACGGCTAGTTCGTTCGGACTCACATTTGCTGCATCGGCGGTCCGAAAGGTCCAATGGCTAGGTTTCTGGTAAACAGAAAATAGCCGTTAAAAAGTTGTTGGAAGCAGATTTTGGACAATTATAAATACCCCTAAACCTGAATTAAATAAGAAGAGATTTCTACATGATTACAAGTAATACTTGAGCTATTTGGGAGAAATAGTGGGTACAAGTGTTGTAATAGTGTAGGTAATTTTGTGAAAAAGGCTTAGAAGTGTAAGAGTTTTTCAAGTGTAAGAGTGGAGAGATAACAATTGTAACAAAGGAAGGTTGTGAGTGTAAAACTCTTGGCTCAACTAAAGGAAATTAGTGTGAGCAAGAGTGATCCTCATTTGTGTACAAGAGGTTATTGTCTCACCTACTTTGAAGAGACTTTTAGTGGCTAAACTTCAAGTTGTGAACTTGGTACCTTTGAGTTGCCTTGTAAGAAGTTCTTTGTAGTTGTAAGTTCCAAGCTTGAGAAATTTGGGAATTTGGTTTGATTCTCTTAATCTCAATATTCTTATTTGTTCTTTAAACTTAAATTGTTGAATATCTATTGTATTCATTTGTGCTTAAGTTTTTATTTGGTACATAAAGTTTGAATTTTTATTAAGCACATAAAAAGGTTTGTTTTAGATACAACCTAATTCACCCCCTCTTAGGTTGCCTTTTGGGACCAACAGAGGCGACCACTAGGTCTTCGCCCTCCAAATTTACTTTAGTGTGAACATAAGCCGAATCTCTTAGGGTTGGATCAGTTTGAATTTGCGTTCTGTAGAACTTTTTTGAACCTGAGCCGGATCTCTTAGGGTTGGATAAGTTCAATTTTGAATTGGGGGGGCTACTAAGCCTCAGCTTTCGAGGGGGAACTACTAGGTCTCTGCCCTCCGAATAACATTGTTTTGAACTCGAGCCGGACCTATTAGGGTCGGATTCGTCCAAACGCATTTTTGTTTGTTGAACTTGTGTCGGACCTCTTAGGGTCGGATCAATTCGATTTTATATGATGAGGACTACTAAGCCTCAGTTCTTGAGGGAGGACCACTAGATCTTTACCCTCGTAAACCATCTTTATTTATAGTCATGCTTATTGAATAATCATTTTTTTTTCTCAGGAAAAAACAATTTTATGACATTTCTTGATAATATTTCTTCAAATTCACAATATTTTACATTTTAGGAACAAGGTCCCCTCTCATATCAACTAGCTTATAGTAGCCCGAACTGTGTATTTCTGTTACACGATATGGATCTTCCCAATTCGGTTCTAGTTTTCCCATTTTTTGTACTCGGCTCGCCTCGTTTTTTCAAAGTACCAAGTCCCTAGGTTGAAGATATCTCCTCTTTACCCTGGAGTTATAATATTTAGCTATAATTTGCATGTACTTTGCCTCCCTAATAGATGCGTCCAACCTTTTTTCTTCCAATAGGTCCAGATTAACTCTTAAGGCGTCGTCATTCTTTGTTCCAAGTCACAAAGTGTGACCCGAGCCGTGGGCAACCCAATTTTAGCCAGAATTACAGCCTCGAACCCATAGGTTAAGCTAAATGGGGAGTTCTCATTGGCCGTTCAAGAGGTAGTCCGATACGCCCATAGAACACTAGATAGTTCATCAACCCATTCTCCTTTGGCTCGCTCTAACCGAGTCTTGAGTCCCATCAACAGGGTTTGGTTGCAGGCTTCTGTTTGTTCATTCGCCTGTGGATATGCGACCGAAGTGAAATGTTGTTTAATGCCAAGGTTAGAGGAAAAACTCTTGGAAGGCTCTCCTTCGAATTCCTTTCCATTATCAGAAATAAGAACAGAGGGAATACCAAATCGACAAATAATATTTTTTCAGAAGAACTTTTCTATGGCCTTTCCCGAGATCGTAGATAGGGGCTCAGCTTCTATCCATTTAGTGAAGTAATCGACTGCCACTACTAGGAACTCAAGTTTGCTAACTGCCCTTGGCAGTAGGCCCATGATATCTATTCACCCATTGGGCAAATGGCCACAGATTCTGAATAGGAACCATATCCGCACCTGGTTTCGTGGATTAGGTGCATGCACTTGGCATTGATGGCACTTCTGCACTAGAGTATCTGCATCGGTGTGTAAAGTTGGCCAATAATACACAGCTAGCAAAACTTTGCGAGCCAAGTTTCTTGGTCCGATATGACTTTCACATATGCCTTCGTGTACTTCTCTTAAGACATAGTTAGCCTCAGAGGGTCCGAAGCACCTCAGTAGCGAGCACAAATAAGCCTTTTCCTATAGAACTCCATCAATAAGCGTGTATTTGACTGCTCTATACTTAGTCCTTCTAGTCTCGGTTAGATTTTAGAGAGATTATTGTCCTCGAGATAATTGACTACAAGTTCCATCCATCCGAGATCCGCATGGATATCTAAAATTTTTCTTGTAAGATCTACAGACTTGATCTTCCCTGCAAGATCTACAGACCTAAAGTCTTGCACCTCCACTAATACTTCTTTGGTTAAATGAGTCTAATATATCGCCGAAGCTAGCTTTGACAAAGCGTCAGCACATGTATTCTTGGCTCGGGGGATCTTAACCACGTCCACTTTTTTGAATTTTGACATCCAATTCTTAACCTCAGACAGAAACTTCTTTAATAATATACTTCGAACCTCATAATTTCTTAAACTTTGATTCACAGCTAGTTGGGAGTCGAAATGCATCTTTATGGTTCAGGCCCCATTCAATGAGTTATTTTTATTTCGCCGATGATTGCTTCATATTCAGTCTCATTGTTTGTTATCGGGAATTCAAATTTGAGGACATACGTGAGATAATCCCTTTCCGGGGACCAAATTTTATTCCTACCCCAGCTCCGGACTCAGATGAAATCCCGTCAAAATGAAGCCCCCATACTAGATCCTCTCTGATCTGTTGTTCTTTCGATTGATTGACTGTCATGACGAGGTCGATGCTGTCGACCCTGCAATTTTCTGCAATGAAATACGCAAAAACTTGAGCTTTTATTGCTGTCCGAGACTTAAAATGTCTCAATGTCAAACTCGAAAAGCTCTACGACCCACATTAACATTGTTCCAGAAGCGTCAAGCTTGCTCAATATAAGAGAAGGCAGCCTAAGTTTTTGAGCTGATACTACCAAGGAGAAGGCAGCCTTTTCAATAGATGTGTAGTTCTTCTCCGATCCTTGAAGCGCTTTTCTCACAAAATATATGAGGCATTGTTTACCGTGCTCATCCTACTTTAGCAGAACCGATCTAACTGCCAAATTCACCATCGAAATGTATAAGTACAGGGGTTCTCCCTTTTGAGGAGATGTGAGTTTCGATAAGTTGCCCAAATATATTTTTAACTCCTCAAAGGCTTTTTGAGGTTCTTTTATCCATTTGAAACCTTTTGTTTTCTTTGCCAATTTTGATAGAAATCGGTTCAGGACTGCCATTCTACCAGTAAGTCCTTGGACTTTTTTAACTGAGGCAGGAGTTTTCATATTTATTATAGTTTGCACTTTCTCAGGATTTGTTTCAACTTCTCGGTGAGAGAAACAATGAATCATGGGAATTTTCCTGAGGGTACCCCAAAAGTGCACTTTTTTGGGTTCAACCTCATCCGAATCGATCTCAACGTCTCAAATGTCTCCCTTAAATCTTCTAGAGATTCTTCTAAGGCTCGGCTCTTCACTACCATATCATTAATATAGACTTTCATATTTCATCATATTTGGGACTTAAACGCCTTATTAAAGAACCTCTGATAAGCTACTCCGATATTTTTAAGCCCATAGGGCATCGTGACATAACAATACGTGCCTCGAACATTGATGAAAGATGTTTTCTCTTCATCCTCCTTGGCCATGTGTATCTGGTGATAGCATTTAAAAAATGCAGGATATAAAATCCCACAAAAGAATTAACTACGGTATCGATCTGAGGGTACAGGTAACTGTCCTTTGGACATACTTTATTCAAATTAGTAAAGTCCTGACACATTCGCCATTAAGAATCTTGTTTAATTACAAGGACTGGATTACAAAGCCAAGTAGGATACAATACTTTGACCTAATGATTTTAGCTAATAGAAACTTATCCACCTCAGTTTCGATTACCAAGCTACGCTTTGGGCCGAAAAGACGCTTCTTCTGCTTGATAGGTTTGTAAGCTGGGTCAACCCCAAGCTTATGCTCGATAATTTCTCGAGGAATGAATGGCATGTCTTCAACTGTCCAGGCGAACACATCATTGTATTCAGCGAGAAGTCTGAAGAGAAGAGCTTTAAATTCTGCTGGAAGAACTGCGCAGATCTTTATTTTTCTGTCTGGGATGTTCGGGTCAAGTGATATCTCCTCGATAGGGACGTCATCCTGTGGCTCAATTTTAGCTTTGCCCTTTCTCTTAGGTTCAGGTAACTCTGGGATCTCAACAGCATTACCATGTGGTACGGAGCCTTCCTCTCCCACTTTTGAATTTATCGTCAGCTCTTCGGGGCCATTAAGGGCGGAGAAGGAGTCAAAAGTTTGTAGGAATGCTTTATCCTCGATAGTTGCGATTGGAATCCCAGGGACATCAATATAATAGGCTCAGGTCTCCTGCTAATTTCCGATCACCGTGCCTTCAGACCCATCCCTCAGTATGAACTTTATTCTGATTTGGAATACAGAAGAGAGAATTCTTTATGTGTACTGCGTGGGTAGGCCTATAATCATATTATAAGAATTGTCCCTTTTTCACGATGATGAAGTTAGTCATCTCAATTCTGTTCTTCGGGAGAATCCTGAGGGACAAATGGAGCATTATCTGCCCTTCAGGCATGACCGAATCACCCGTGAAACCGACAATGGAGTTTTGATGGATTTTATCAGGAAATAATCAATATGCATTTTTATCCAAGAATCCCAAAATAATATCCGTCGAGCTCCCGGTATCCACAAATACGCGATGCATCTCATAGCCGGCACGTTCACATGGATTATCACAGGATCATTGTGTGGCATACGTCTAGGAATAGGGTCCTCCGTAGTGTATCCGAGGATCATGAATGATTTAAGGTGCTTCTCCTGATTCTCGCTTGGGGGTACATACCTAAGCATGGCTCTTACATATTTCTTTCTGGCATTATTGGAGTCACCCGTTGCTACTCTTCTAGCACCAAAGGATTATTCCTGTTCTGGCCTCCTTGGTTTTGTTGACGAGGTAGGCGCGGGTGCATCTGATTGGCTCTATTATTGACATTTCTTTGGAACTCTATAGCAATTCGGCTGATGAATTGCTGTAGGTATCCCTCTTGAATGACTTTCTCTACTTCAATCTTCAAATTAGTGTAGGCCTCGGTATCGTGACCGTGCTTGCCATGGAATGTACAATATTTTGATTTGTCCCTTTGATTAAAACCTGATATCATTGGAGGGGGCTGTAGAACTCCCATGTGTTGTACTTGGTACAAGATCTCCCTCCTTGACGTTTTAACCGGAGTGAAGTCGGAGTTCGAGAAGCTTCTTGTTCTCGGGTTCGAACTTCAATATTATTGTTTGGGTACACCACCCGATTAGCCAATGGTTTGTCTTGAGGATAGCTCAACCTGTCCATGAGCTTTAGCTTTTTGGAGGACGATGAGGGATTCGAAATCTTCGGAATCTTTTCTTTTTGTGAGTCGTACAATTTTTTTTTGTCCTGTTTGACTCTTAACCCCGAATGAATTCTGATGTTCTTTCTAGTAGTTCGGAGTAAGATTCTGGCATCCTCTTAGCCAATTCGGCGTTGAAACTCTCGGGTTGGATACCGCAGTAGAAAGCAGCAACCAGAATCCTCTCATCAACATTTTTTATTTGGATCCCTTCATCGTTGAAGCGATCCAAAAACTTATTAAGTGATTCATCTGGCCTTTGGCGGATATTCATGAGGTATGACGTATCTTTCTGTAATACTGAGAGCTTCTGAAATGACAAAGGAAGAACTTTGCCAGCTCATGAAAAGTGGCGATTGAGCTCGCAGGTAGCTCTTGGAACCATTTTTGAGCAAGATCTCGAAGGGTAGTGGTGAACAATTTACAACGGATGGCATCACTATAGCTGTAAAGGCTTGTGACCGCCACCACATGCTGAAAATAGTTAGATGGGTCATAGTCTACTAGTCCCTTGAACGGTCGAGGTCCGGTAGTTTGAATTGCATTGGGAGCGGCTCGGCTCTGATAGAGAATGTAAATGGATCTTTA
This sequence comes from Cinchona pubescens, assembly GCA_025175665.1. Taxonomy (NCBI): domain Eukaryota; kingdom Viridiplantae; phylum Streptophyta; class Magnoliopsida; order Gentianales; family Rubiaceae; genus Cinchona; species Cinchona pubescens. Next base: position 1,582,125 of record JANKKI010000254.1, on the reverse strand, counting down.
TCAATTTCTGTTAGAGCCGTGGTATTTAGCACCAAGTTATTCTTCCTCAGTATTTCTTGAATTTTGCTCCTCGAGCTGTTATGGAACAGCATAAGAGGGTCCTCTCAATTTAGAGCTTTTGGAGGAATGTGCACCCAACTTGTTACGCACTGACAATTTTTTCGGCTAACTTGTCGATGAATGCGACTCATCGGATTGCTCGTCCGATCTCGACTTTGTGATTTTGTGTCGGAGATCACTCGATCCTATTGTATGGACTGGTTGTTTTTCAGGTCTTTGGTCAGGTTGTCGTTCAGCCTGGGGTGTGATCACTCGATTCGAGCGTAGCTCGACAAAAGCTCTGAACGATTCAAAGTGATCAGAGATGTATTTTAAGACATCATTTTGTTTCTGCTGAGCTTCAGCAGAGGCCTCGAATTTCCTGTCGCTGCATCGCACATGTACTGCACGAGGTGTGAATTACTCGTCTCGGCTTCCTTGCTAGCAGTGGTGTCTAGTGCCTCTATTCTTCATCTTTCTGAAAATTGAAATCAATCGGAAGAAGATATTTGAAGATATGTCGATTCCACAGACGGTGCCAAAATAATGAACCAAGAATTTTGTATAGGAGAATTTTGTATTATGAGGGGGTTTACAACTAAATTTTAGATAGCAATCCTTACACCCAACCCCTTATTTATAGATTTACATGAGAGGAGTTGAGATTCTAAATTACTAGATGAACTCACGATGAAATTACATATATTACCCTTAATGAGGTAAAAACATAAGCACTTCTAGAACATTTTTGAAAAATGTATCACGTGCTAATCCCGAGCATCATCAAATCACGTTAACGTGTGCACATATTTTCTTAAATTAGTTGACAAAATATTTTATCGTTTCTAACTTTTTGATTCATCAGTTTGTGATTTCCCAAAAATGTAATGATTCTATTTACTCTATTATAATATAGAAGGTGTGTTTTTATATGTTTAGATTTTTGTTCAATGAAACAAATACAAAACAAATTACTATGCACATATTTTTGTAAAAATAAGTTGAACCAAAAAAAAAAATTCTTAAGAATCTAAAGAGTACTAAGCGAAATTGTTAAAAAGTCTAATGGGAGATTTTTTAAATTACACTTTTCGTTATGTGGCTAGAGTATTACGGGTATAATTGTCTTTTCATGCTATTTGGCACTAAATATTTGACCCACTTATAAGATATGAGAGATAAGTAATATTTTTAAAAATTCAGAAGTATTAAATAATATTAACATAAACCTCAAGAGAGATTATGAAATTATCCCTAATTGAAAACCCGTTCCTTTCTTGAAAAAATTAAGTTAATTGTATGTTAGTATCAATTTTATTTCAATCACATTGGCATGAGTGGCTTACCTTTCGATTGCTGATTGCACTTCCCATCACTTTCGGAAATAGCAGTACAACTGTATTGTGCACATTGCAGATACATCTCTCTCGTGTATCTTGACTACAGTGGCAATTACTTCCCTTATCAGAACATTTCATTTGAACTGTCGCCACCAAACAATAATAATGATCATATTACCTCCGTTATTTTTTATGTGTTATTTTAACAAAAAAAATTGTTTTATTTTTAATATCACTTTAAAAATCTAATAAAATATTAATTATTTTTTTATCAATTGTACATTTATTTCTTTTCAACTCTATTAATTATCGTAAAGAAAGGAATTAGTATTGAATTTTTTCATTTATTATCAGTCGAAAGATAATTTCGTCATATAAAATTAATTTTATTTAAAATTTAAATTATTTAATAACATTCTTAATTTTTGTACTAAAAATTAAAATAAAACTTAAAAAGAACGAAACTAGTCTAAAAAAGAGTACTAAAAAGCTTGAGACAGGCAAATCATGCATGTTGGTTATGCAAAAAAGAAAGCACGAATAATTCAGTAATTAAAACCACCATGAATATCATGATAACATGCCCCTACCCTTATGAGTTCATCATCGTATATTCAGTGTTACATTATATTACACTATAAGATGACACACTTTTATTAGACATATATTCATTCTGAGAATATACATAATATAAAATGTTATACTAAAATACGTAATAAAAGAGTCAAATCCGACATGTCCCCATGAGTTGCCACGCTGCTGTGTTTGTGTTTTCTGCACAATTTTATAGACAATGGAGTGGGTACAGATTAAAGTATAACCGCACGTGGTCTAATATGTACAAAATAATTAATACATTAATTCAGATCGGGTGGTGTAGGAAGATGCGTCTTCTAATTGACCTTTTCCTTTAGCCCACGCATTAACCCTACCCTTAACTTTTCTTTTCTATTACTAATATTTATTAATTTTAGGAAAGTTTTATGTTTTCATGGAAGGAATCTAACTCATTAAATTTAAAAATTTATATAGTTGATACTTTTAAAATGCATAATATTATACAATTAATATAAATCTTTAAAATAAGATATTGACATGATTCTTTAATGAATTGTAAAATTTTACTTAATTTTATTTATAATTATTATTGTTCTTACAAAAAATAATGAGAAACTTGAAAAACAATGACATCAACAAATTCTTACGCGAATGATTAGCCCATTGTACTATATGATAGGCCGGATTTATGAATTTCTCCGTATTACACTCTTATTATTCAAGTGGTTCAATATGTTTTCTTATTGGTCTCATTCTCCTAGCCCTCACTCTTATTGGTCTACTATTCCTCACCATCTTTTTATCTTCATTCGTCATCCAATCCATTATCCATGGAGTCTCCAATTTCATGGTTTTTCGAGTATTTTCGAGCTTCATATTTCCTTATGTTCTCTATGGCAATCGTGCTTCTATTTTTCATCTTGAAGTATTTAATGAGGCCAAGGCTTTGGTGCGAGTGTGCAATTTGCCAGGCTTATATTACTTCAAGTTGGTCAGCAAAATTCACAAATTTGTGCGATTGGTATGCTCATCTTAGTCCGAAATTCGCCTTCTCAAACTATTCAAATACATGTACTTGGTAACATAATTACTGCTAATCCTGAAAATGTTGAGTACATACTCAAAACGAGGTTTGACAATTACCCAAAAGGGAAACTTTTTTCGATCATCTTAGGTGACTTTCTTGGTCGGGGAATATTCAACGTTGACGGTGATTTATGGAAATTCCAGAGGAAAATGGCCAATCTTGAACTCGGTCGAATTTCTACGAGATCATATGCGTTTGATATTGTCCAATATGAGATCGAAACTCGCCTTATTCCTCTTTTATCATCCGTGGCAGGTAAAAAAGATGACGGAATTCTGGATTTTCAGGATGTTTTTCGAAGATTTTCATTCGATTGTATTTGTAGATTCTCGTTTGGGTTGGACCCCAAATGCCTAGAATTATCCCTACCGCTTTCAGAATTTGCTGTCTCCTTTGACCTAGCATCAAGGTTGTCGGCGGAAAGGGCAATGACAGCTTCACCAATTACTTGGAAGATCAAAAGGATGCTTAACGTAGGCAGCGAGAAGAAATTGCGAAAAGCCATCATGATTGTCAATGTGTTAGCCAAAGAAGTCATAAAACAACGTCGTAAATTAGGTTTTTCAGAAGGTCATGATCTTCTGTCTCGTTTTATGGGTATCATTAACGATGAAACTTACTTACGAGATATCATAGTAAGCTTCCTCTTAGCCGGTCGGGACACTATTGCTTCCACCTTGACAAGCTTCTTTTGGCTCCTGGCTAACCACCCTGAAGTCGAGGCAGCCATAAAAACCGAGGCTGATCGAGTTATAGGATGTAACAAAGAGCTCACAAGTTGTGACCAACTAAGCGAGCTCGAGTATTTGCATGCTGCAATCTTTGAGAGCATGAGACTATACCCACCCGTACAATTCGATTCCAAGTTTTCCTTGGAAGACGACATCTTACCTGATCGAACGCTTGTTAAAAAGGGAACGAGGGTTACTTACCATCCTTACGCAATGGGGAGGAATGTCTGGAAAACATTTGGGGTTCGGATTGCTTAGAATTCAAGCCAGAAAGGTGGTTGAGGGACGGTGTCTTCTTTCAAGAAAACCCTTTTAAGTATCCAGTGTTTCAAGCAGGACAAAGGGTTTGTTTGGGCAAAGATGTGGCACTTGTGGAGCTCAAAAGTGTCGCAGTTTCACTGCTGCGAAGGTTTCACATCAACTTAGCATCAGAAACCCATCACAGTACGCCCCGATTCTCTCCAGGGCTCACGGCTACTTTCCGTGGTGGTTTGCCAGTGGTGGTCCGAGAAAGGGAAATTCTCTCTCTATTATAAGGCCATACATACACAACTGTAGCTCAATATACACCCAAGTTATAACCCTAAATTTGCTGGTGATCATCCATCAATATTAAATATTGCTCAATATAGTAACCAGATGGATTTGTATACAGTTGCCAATTGCCAACATTGGTTCGGCCCTCTGGGTAAGTCTACTTGGTGCAGTTTTTTTTTTTTTATTATTATTTTTTAGATTTAATATAATTATGTACAAATATTTATGGATTTAGGGCTTTTTTTTTTTTTTTAACTATGTTTATGTAATTCACCTGTTTATCGTACAGCATATCCCCTGTTTGTGGCAAAATTCTAAAATGGATTTGAATTTAGACCCATCACTCGTATAATTAAGTAATGTGTTTATATCTATATCAAGAACCCAAAATATAGTGTCTTGGATCGGAATGGACCCTATCTGTGAATGTGTTGTACGAATTGTGGCGGGGATACACAGTGTAGTAGTAGTGTACATGGTTAGAATATATTGATCGTCTTTTCAAAATTAAGCATTCAAGGCGATCTCAAATTCCTAATTTTTTTGGTCTTCTCCCATATTTCTAAACATGATCACTACTACTTTTTTTTTTTTCCAACTACTTCAGTTCAGTACTTTCCCTATTAATTCACTACAATTAATCACGAAAAGTTTCTTGATTTGCAAGTATAAACTGTATAATGCTGATCTTTAATTTTTGTGAGTAGCTAGTTGCATCCACTTCCCATTCTATGACGAATGTTTCTACAACTGAATTGTATTCTCTACTCGGATATAGCTACCCAGTTTATTCTGTTGTGCGTATATGTTTTACTATTCCAATGAATATCCTTTGGCTATATACGTAGTTACGATGTTTTTTTTTTTTTTTAGTATACAATTTGCTGGCTAGTTATTATGGTCGTTAAGAGAGAAATCTTAATTTTTGGAACTTCAGTTCGTATATCACTAACATCAGATTGGATTACCTGATTGTCGGTATACTTGATTATTAAAACAATCCCTACTTAAGACATGCACTTTTTTGTTGCAACAATTTTATTTTGAGGTTTGAGCCTTATGAATTTCCTATGCATGCACAATCAATATTGGATACCACGTCACATGTAACCAAAACTTAGCACGTATTTATGGAAGGGTGTGGTTCTTTAAGATACAAGGATTTGTTTGTCAAAAAATGAGTATCCATTTAGTAAATACTTTTTGAGTTATTATAAGAATATTATTATTTTGGGAAAATCGCTGAAATAGTCCTTCAACTTTTGCACTTTAGCCAAAATAGTCCCTCAACTTTTTTTATAGCCAGAATGGTCCTCCAACTTTTATTTTTTAGCCAAGATAGTCCTTTCATGTGAAATTTATAAATAAATAAAAAAGTTGAAGGACCATTCTGGCTAAAAAATAACAGATCTCAAAAACTAAAAAAATAAAAGTTGAAGGACTATTCTGGCTAAAAAGAAAGTTGAGGGACTATTCTGGCTAAAGTGCAAAAGTTGAGGGACTATTTTGGCGATTTTCCCTATTATTTTTTACTTAGAAGTTCTTCTTGTTGTTGGTTTTTGAGCGCTGTTAGATTTGAGAAGCACTTCACTAGACCTAGCAATGCCCTTCAAGATGAGCTTTAAGTAATTTGATTTCATAAATTAATTGATTCTATACACAAACAATAAACTTTCTACAATTAGATATTGGTTGGTTCTATATGTAGAAGAACTTGTACACTTACGTACAATACTTTTGGTATAGCTAATATACTTTCGAAACTTTATACAAGTAGATACTTTGTTGTAGTTGGAAGGTTTGGTCCCAAATGAATTAGCAATAAATGAATATAAATAAGTCAGCTATATAGTGTATAAATTTGTTTAATTATTTTAACGAATTTAAAATTTTATTTAATCTTGTCTTGTTTATTTTTTGAACTGAATTCAAATAATTTTTTATCGAATTAAACTCGAATCGAGCTCAAGTAATTTAAAATGTTTACATGTAAGTGTAAAATTTTTTACTTATCGAGTTGGATTTGAGTTGCACACAAAAAATAAAGAATACTAAATTTTGCTCAAACTTAATTTGGTTATTGACGAACGAAATTTGAACAAGTTTTTATCGAATCAAGTTCAATTCAAATATCAAATAATTTAAATTTATTTACCGCTTAATTAGCACAGCATATATATATGGCATGATTTTATACCTCAATTCATAGAAAACATGCATTATGTGTAAACATGTGATGTGTTTGAAGTGTTTATGAATTCACTATTCCTTTCTCCTTTTTATCTTTTTGCTGCCCAGTTGTGGGAGGTGATCCTATTATGATATTTGGATATATATATTTGGTTGGGAGTGCCAAAATTTGAAACCAACGAAATTCACGAGGATTAATTCACGTGTGTCTTTACATGTTTCCACGACCTCTCAATTATTTCTCTTGTCGGCACCTCTTTCGTAGGCAAACGTAAACGCAGCTGCTTAGCAATTTAAATAAAGTTGTGTTGGGATAAGTGGATTTGAATTCAAAGAAGGATTTAAAATAAATAAATTTTAATTAGGTGTATTTAAAATGACATGAAATTTAGATGAATTTCAAATTCACTCGTGCAAATATTAAAATCACATTCTCCACTTGTCGGTGGATTTCAAACCCACAACTAAATCAATTAATTTGTTTGAATAACTTATTATAGATTAGAATTTCAAATCAAATTTACTCAAATTCCTCAATTAACTGATTTAAGAGAAGATTTTCTTTTTCATTTTTTGGAGAGCCTGCGTTATATGTGTATTTCAAAGTAAACAGACATTGAATCTTCTATTACATTTTTTTATTATACTAATATTATATTATGGGATAGAATAATACTTATTTTTTATTTAATATATTTTTTTTACAAGGCGAGAAATTCGATTTTTTTTTTTTTTTTTTTGAGATATGGGGGGAGGGGATCAATTTTTGGGGGGGTAAGGGAACCACGAGAAGGGAGGAGGATAAAATTCTCGACTCTTAGACCGACTCGAAAAAAAGATAAGAAAACAGGCATCATAAAACAACCAATCAAACCATCCCATATGTATTACAATCTACAGTATTTGGAAGTATAACAACCCTAGTATAGAGGTTTTCTAGACTCATCATACGGGCATTTTCCCTTTAGCGGCTTCAACACTTGCCTTAACGGGTACTCTCGAGGCCCTAACTTTTTGTCCAAAAATTCTATACAAGTTTTATTGTATCCCAAATTTTAACCATAGAATGAAAAATTACATCTAGAGAATACCAAACACATATCTCATGATGCCTGAAATCCTGTCTTTGTCTGAGTTAGACCTTTGAAAATTCCTTGTTGAATATTTATGGGTTTGAGACCTTTCGGCCTCTCCCACTAGCCTTCTTCTTGTTAAATTAAAAGCCTACTGTAAAGAACTTAAAATTAAAGCTGAGAATATATTAGATTGAAAATGAGAAAGAATATATGAACTTGATTGTTTTTTGAAGAATTACAGAGAGAGAGATTTCTGAGTTTTTCTTGATGTTTTTCCTCGATATCTACACAAATGAGGAGTAAGTCTATATATACTATGAGTTTCGGATTTCAAACTCGAATTTTAACTATCCTAATTTTGATGTACAATAAAGGAGATTCCTTACATGGCTTTTACTTTTCTAAAGTTATCTGTATAGTACAATAATTTAAGAAATTACTACCAGCTGTCTATAGTGTGGTCTCTACATTTTCGAATCCAATGCTATCTATACCATCAGTGGATGACACTTGGTCTTCCAGATCACATGTTTTGGATTGTCCTTGAAAATCTTCTTTTCTGGAGCCTATTTCTGAGCTGTCTTCTTTTGTCTCTTTTTTAGTGTAGTCTTTTTTTGAGCTGTCTTCTTTTGTCTCTTTTTGGGCTAGTGGTGTCTGAGTCATAATTCCACTTAATGGAATCTTTGGGAGATTTTTGAATTCTCCAAGGAGTTGGTCTAGAATGATCTTGGTAATGTCTTCCTTCTTCTTTTTCTTTTTCTTTTTTCTTAATTTAATTCCTCGTTTTGTTTCTGAGGAAGAGGACTCCTCTTTTTCAGAAGTTTTTGGCAAACTTCCAGCCATTAACGGATTATTGATTATATCTTTACCCTTGTCCGTTTGCAAGTGACTAGATACAGGCTGACACCCTGTATTGGTCTATGTAATTTTTGGTAAATTACCAACCTTCAATGTTTTGATGAGTCTTTACCGACTGCCGTTTGAGCTGGACTAGGCGTTCATTTACCGGAAACGCTGGCCTTCGTTAAGTTCACGGTATTAAAGTATCTGTTCTTCAGTCTTCTCTTTCTAAAGTTAAAACTTGGATCTTTTGTTCTTTCAATGATTTGGGTCTGATTAGTATTGAATTCAGTTTCTATTTTCTGGTATTTTTCATTAATAGTTTTAAAACTTATTACCATTGTCTCACTATGATCACAAAATATAATCTGATTACCTTCATCAGTCTGGATAATGAGTCTGATATTAATTTGGTCTGGTATAAAGAATTGGTTACCTAAATAAAATTTACAGGCTTCAAGCTCTTCTGAAATTGTCCGAAAGCCTTTATACTTTGGGTTTTTAACTCCTCTAATGGCTGAAAGGACTTCAACCCATGTCTTATAAAGGCCCGCTTTTCCTGGAGTACCATGAAAAATTGCATAACAATTAAACTTAGAAAGATCGTTAAGCCCATGGAAATAAGCGGATAATGCATTTAACGAATTAGTAAAATGTCTACTATTTTTTCTTTGGTAAGAAATCCATAAATTATCTAAAATTACTTTTTGTTGTTCATTAATATTTTTCTATAAAGATCTAATATTCTAAAACTATTTTGTGGTATTGTGGCTAAACTATGACCATTAAAATCAAATTTTTTTTCTATGCCACTGGGGGTCTGTTTCAAAATACTTGAAAAATGAAAGGAATTGTCTAAACTTATAAATGTCTGATGAGGTTGCTGGCTGGATTCAGCAACAGCAGGTCTTGAAACTGGATATGAAATAAAACTTGGTGTGGGAGCCCTGAGCTGGGCTCTTGGGTCTGATCCGGGTTTGTAAAAATTAACAATCATTAGACTTGTAAAAATTTATCAATCATTAAAACTATAAAATTTTCTAGAAATTTATCATCTAACCTATTGTCTTTTCCTTTTATATGCTCAAAATTAATATAAGAAATATAATATACAGAAAGCAAAAAATTTTGTCATCTACGATGCCTACTTTTTTTTTTCATATGTATGGGCATACTTTACTATTGCTTCACAATCAATTTTAGTTGTGAATTCTTTCGTTGAAATAATAAATAATCTAAAAGCATCTGTATAAGAAATAATAAGGTATATATTATTGCTAAAATTTCACAATCTAAACTTGTCTTATATCCTTTTTCTTTATATGTATCACTAGAATATCTACATAATTTTTCTTGGTCTTTGGGGGAATATTTATGAGGTTTCGATTTAAGAATTCCTCCTCATCCTAGATCACAACCATCTATTTCTATTATTAAATAGTATGATTCTAGAGGTAGTTGTAGTGGAGGTATATTTTGTATCATATCTTTTATTTTCTTAACTAAATTTATATCTTCTTTATTAAAAAATCTCTGCCCATATTTTCCCGTTTTAGAATATAAAGGCCCTGCTATTTTTCCTGTCTTTTAAAAATAGCCTAGCATAATTTATAAGACCTAAAAAATTTTGTAATTCTTTTAAATTGTCTAATTTATCAGGCATTTCTAATACCTTTTTTGCTATATGGTCTTGTAATTTCATTTGACCGTTTCCTATTTCTACTCCTAAGAATTTTATATGTGTTTTAAACAATTCTACTTTCTTTTTACTTATTACTATCCCATTTTGATGAAAAATTCTAAAAACTGTGTTTAAGTGATATATGTGTTTTTGTTCATTTTTTGAGAAACTAATATATCATCTATATATACTAATACAAATTGGGAGTGTTCTAAAAAGATCTGGTCCATTTTTCTTTGGAATATACTGGGTGCATTTTTTAATCCGAATGGCATGACTAGCCATCCAAATAGTCCTAATGGACAAGTAAAAACTGCCCATTTTATACTGTCTGGAGGAATTTTTATCTGCCAAAAACCTGATTTGCAATCAAACTTACTAAAAATCTTTTTACCTTGTATTCTATTTATTAAAAATGTTTTGTCTGGAATATCGTAACTATCATCTATGGTGTTATCATTTAATCTTTTATAATTTATTACCAGTCTACTTTTTTCCCTAATTATTTCACTATATTTTCTAACTATAAATGTTGCAGATCTATGGGGAAATTCTGATGGTCTTATTACTTTCAAACTTAGTAGTTCTTTAATTAGTATGCATCTTAAATTCTTCTATGTCTTGTGGACTTGCTTCTATTTTTGCTGTCTTTATTATATAATCTGAATTTTTAACTTTTATTTCACAATAGATTTTATTTTTGGCCCATAATTTTATAGGGTCTTCTCCTATGAATGGTAAAGTGTATATTTGTGCTTCTATTTCTATTTTTTTTTTTAAATGTAATAAATTTTTTAGGTTTATCCTATCTATTAAATATTCATTTATTTCATAAGCATCTAAATAATCTTGTTCTAAGATTATTATATTATTACAGCAATATTCTTTTCCTTTTTACATTCTATGCATTTTCCTTCTGTTTTACTAGATTCTTTATTCTCTATTTGTCTTATTAAGTCTGGATGGATAGGTGGGAGTGAAGTTGGGTTACATGGACTAGTAGCTAGATTTTTAAAATTTTGTACATATTCTTTTGTTAAGATAATTCCTCCATCTAAATCTAATAAGAATTTTAATCCTATTATTATACCTACTCCATGTATAATTTTCCAGAATATCTTTTACTAATACATATGGCATAAAATAATATTGGCTATAACTATTACAATTATTTAAAAAAGCTATATTACATGTTTTTGCATAATAATTATATTCGTTTATGCTTCCATCCATTTGTGTAGCTTTTATAGATTCTTTAAATTTTAATATTTTAGTTGTATCTATTAATTTTGGGTCTACAATTATAGTCGTACATCCTGTATCTATAATTGCAGTTGTTCCTGTTATTTTATTATAATGTTTAAAAGTAACTTCTAGTTTTATAGAATTTAATTTTTTGTTTTGATTACAAAATTTTATTTGTTGTTCTAAATTGGCTAAAATTATATTTTCATCATTGAATTTTTCCCCTATATTTTCTTCTATTTTTTCTTTTCCTTTGTTTTTATAAAAAAATTTTTTTTCTAAATGAGCAACTCTTTGTTCTAATTGAGTTATTCTATTAAAAGTATTTTCATCTATCTGGGGATTACCTATATTTTGTATTTCTTGGAATCCTAAAATCTGTATATTTTTCTATACAGCTTATGCATGCTTCATTAAAACATAAATTACATTTACTTCTTTTATTCCGTGCTGGGTACCAATCACAAAATAAACATGGCCTAGAATCTAGTCCTTTGTTCTTTTGCCAATTATGATTACAATCTATATCTGGTATTTTTATTTTTGCTTTGAACATAAAATTTATCCCCTGTAATTCTTGTATAAATTCTTCTAAATTTGGCTCTTCTGATTCTACGAATTGGTCTATAATTTTATTGCTTTCTTCTATTTCTTGATCTTCTAATAATTCTTCAAAACTTACAATAGAATAGATGGTTTCTGTATCACTAAGAGTCTCATCTACATTTAGATAATCTTGTTCTGTATTATTTATTAATATGGCTTTACGATTTGTCATATTTATTCTTCTCGGGCGGGCATGCTGAGCTTAAATGGTCTGGACTGTTACAAGTATAACAGTAAAGCTTCTTTTTATAAGTTCTATCAGGGTCATATTTTACCTAACATGTCTATCTTTATTTAAATAAGGCTTTCTAGCCTGTGACCGTTTTGTATAATAATTTTTCTCTTAGGTGTTTGTTTTAAATACTTCCTATTTCTGTATTTAGGTCTTTCTTGGTTATCATAATGTTGTGGAGTATATATCTGGCTACAAAAACTTGTTTCATTTTTTAACTGTCTACTTATCTGTATATGTGTACATTTTTCCACTAGTATTTTTATTAGAAACATTATTCTTTATCCTAAAGATATTCCTATGTCTACGTCTGCTTCCATTCTTTTATCTATTACTTCTTCTTTAAATCTTTTATTAATTTCTAATCCTAAAGCTCCAGGTAATTTATTAAAAAGTTTATTTCCTATATCATTATTCCATGTATTTCCACTAAGTGATGCATAGTATACAAATTCTGCTAAAAAAGGTTTTATGTAATACCAATTTTTTAAATTTAATTGTTCTAATTTTATTAAAACACTTTTCTGTTGTTCTGTATTTCTTAAATTTGGATCTTCTCCAGTTATTATTTGGTGTATAGTATTTCCAAAATTGAAAGAATTTGGTCCTAAAGAGATTAATTCAGCTAATTCCATAGGATTTCTTTCTTTCCATTCCTGCCACATTGCTTTGGCAGATTCTCTTAGGTATTGTTCTAAATATCTTAACATTTCTTCTGCGTCTCTAGGGTCAAAATGTTTTATGTTATCACTAGCTATTGCATTTTTCCAAGAGTCTAGATAATTATTCCATCTGTGTGGATCTACATTAGTTATATTTAAAATAAATGGTTGTCCCCCATATTGGTGAATATAAGGAGCTTCCATTGGGTCTCTTCGTCATCTAGGTTTATAAGGAACTATTTGTACAGGTGGTGAATAAATATTTCCTCCTTCTAATGGATCTATTTGTTTTCTGGGAACATTTCCAGTAGTGTGTGTGGGTTTGTTTCTAGAATCAAAAAAGTATGAGGATGATTGGGTCCTAAGCCTACTTCCTCAAGAAGAGGTAATAGTTTGTTGATTATCAGGTCTATGACTACTACTTCATTCCATTAATTCTTGAAAAGCCATTAATTCTTGAACTTCTTCTCTTCTTTCTATCATACTAGATTCATATTCTGTGCTATTTGTTTCTTTTACAGAAATTAAATTATTTATCTCTTCATTTTTAAATTCATAAGCTTCTATATTCATATCGTCTTCTATTTCTAAAAATTCTTCTTCTAAATTTTTTCTTATGGTTAAGTTATCTTCTCTATCATGACAATTAATTACATGTTTAAATATTATACTAAATTTATTAAATTCTTTTTTACATCCTGCACAGTTTATTTTCTTATTTTCCATTCTTATATTTAAAATATTTTCTAATTTTTCCCATAATTCATCTTTTTGTGTTTGTAAATAAAAATCTATATCTTTTTCTAGGATTTTTAAAATTTCTAATACTCCTTTATTCATCTTCTTCATTATTATTACTTTGGCTTGCTTCTGTATAGTCTATAAATCTTATAGATTTTCTAGAATCCTACACTATTTTCATAATAAATGGTTTCTTGTGGTACTATTATTCTTTCTGGTCTATTTACTAACCTATCTAATTCCCACGATAATCCTGATTGGTCTATATTATCTACTGTTAATGGTGGTAAAAGTTTTATTCCTCTGTTTCCTAACATTTCTACAGTATTTTTATATTTACTTTGTATCTAGGAGTATTACTTTGAGTTAATTTTCCTAAAAATGCTGTACACAATAACAAATTTTTTCCTTCAAAATCTTGATATCCTCTAGTCATTATTTTTATTTGTATATGTTCTGCAAATTCTCTAGTATTTAACATATAATTGGGACAACAGTAAAAAATTCCTCCTCCGGTCTGCATATCTATTTCTGTTCCTCCTATTATTGCTTTATGTGCATCATTTATACGAGTATCCATTAATAATAAAACTTTTCCTCCTAAATTTGTTATGTGTAGGGCTTTTATTCCTATTACAATTAATCCTAAATGGGTTAGTCTAAAATTGTCTTCTTCTAAGAGTCTTTGTCTATGTGATGGAGTTACTAAATGTAAATGGACCGTGTCTCCTTCTAGACACCTAATCTGAACTTCTTTGTAATGTCTATAAAGTCTGGTTTGATCTGATGCTTCATATAAAGTATTGGAATTAATTATATTTATCCTATTATTTCTGAATGTTTCTATATCTCTATCTATATCAATTATTTCTCCTAAATTTATTAATTCTTCTGTCTGATTTCTATATGGCCTTATAAATCTTTGTATTCTATTTACTATTGTGCTTACTGTACTATTTTCTTCCCTATTTCTTCTTGTTTCTGTGGCTATTGTCTCAGTTTTTTCTCTATCTTCTGAACTACCTGTAACTAATATGGGCATTATTGTTTAGACTGCAAAAATGTCCAAATAGGTTGTTGTCTAATCTTTTTCTTTCCTTTTGATCCTAAATCTATTTTATTTATTGCTTCTGCTAATTCATCTACTTCTTTATGTGATGCTAAATCTTTTAAATATTTTATACCCTCTTCTATTTTTACCATTTTTTGTTCCAATTTATCAATTTTAATTTGGGTTGCTATTATAGTGTTATTTTGTCTTATTATTTGTTTGTCTGCTGGTGTTCCTGGTTCAAATGCTAAATATCCTACTGGATCTTGTAAATATATCTTTGTTTCATCTATTGCTACTTTATAATCTAAATTATGCTCCATTATTCTATTTGCTGAACTTTTATTATTTTGTCTATTTGTTTTCCTATTTTTTCTAAGTTATTTTCTATTTTTTGCAAATTAGGTGTTTTATTTTATTTTTTCTTTTCTATATTTTCTATTACCTTATTTAAATAATCTAGATTTTTTCTTATATTTTTTAATTCTTTATTCTGATTTTTTTAGAGTATCATATATAATTGTTATCATGCTTTCTATATTTCTATATATTGTTTAGGAAGTTCTTTCCTATATTATCTAGTATAATCTAACATGCTAATTATTAATCCTTCTTTAAATTTTATTTCAGGTTGAGCTTCTGGAATGATATCCTGCCTCTGAAGTTATTCTTAAATATCTATATATATTTGTTAGGCATTCTTCTAAACATGTAATAGTCTGTTCTAAGGATCTTTGTGTACTCATATCAGAATCTACTAAACAATATTTCCAACTACTTGTTTGTAATATAGACACGTAATCTGTATCTGGATATTCGTCTGAATCAAAATAGTTTAAAGAATTATAACAAGTGTAATTACTATTATCTTCTGGTACTGATGTAAATATTATAAAGTTTTTTGTAGCTATAAAGAATTCTATCTTGTAATCATCTATTATTTCTGGTTTTATAGATAATAAGAATTCTCTAAGTGGTTTGTTCCACTCTGTCTAATTTTTCTAAAATTATCACTTTAGCTATTTTATCTAATGGATTTGTAATTCTAAGAATTTCTTTTTTATGTTGTATACTTAATTCTAAATATTGTCTAGTTTTTATTTCTAAAATTTCTTTATAGTTATATTGATCTGGTAGCATAAAAAATAAATCAGGTACGTCTGTTAATTCAAATGAATTTCGTAACTATATTTTTCTTTTTGATTTCTAATTATATGAAAAGTATCATATCTATAACTACTTATTAAACTACCATCCTTTTTATCATAAAATAATATTCCTTGTCTAAGTCTTTCACCATAAACTTCCGTCTGGATCATAGGGACACTAGTTTCTCCTAAGGTTGCTTTTGGAATTATTCTTCTTTCTATTTCAGTCATTTAAATAGTTTTTGTTCTTAATACTTTCTTTAATGCACTTCTATAATATTCTATTTCTGTATCAAAAACATCTATTGCATAAGCTAATCTAACTGGAAATCTATCTTTTAAATATTTTATTTCTCTTATACAGTAAGTTAAATAAAAAGTCTGGTCTTTTACACTTATTATCATATTTCTTAAAATTAGATTTTTAATGTGTCTTTTCCTACTGTTATTCCAATATAACCAAATATGTTGCCTATAAAATTCTTGTTCTGAACTCATGATTGTTTGTATTGGGAAAGCTACTAAGTTCTCTACTACCATAAAATATCAACAAGAAAAATTCAAAGTCATGGCTCTGATACCATTTTTGGGGGGTAAGGGAACCACGAGAAGGGAGGATGATAAAATTCTCGACTCTTAGACCGATTCGGGAAAAAGATAAGAAAATAGGCATCATAAAACAACCAATCAAACCATATTCGATAATACATGAAAATTGTAGAGCTGGTTCATTTAGTCATCGTACGTTATAATATCCCCATCGTACACAAGGTACACTTTACCTTGTGTGATGTATATGTCATTGGAAGTGATCGATCAATCGACTAATGAATAGTTTAAAAGTGTTAATCAAGTGGAATGTATTTGGGAGCCAGCACCTATTCATATGATGCGAATCAACTTTTTGGGGTATTATGAATTGGTAGTGGTTGGCTTCATTTTCACTTGAATACTCAATGTTCAAATCTCATTGAGAAAGTAGGTCTTGCTAATTATTTGGGGTATTATGAGTTCTAGATGGCCGGCCTATAAATGCCTGGTCCAATAAGGGATAGGACTTGGTCCATTGGTGTGTTAGTAGGGCTGCAGTAAATAAGTTGGGCTTGTCCCAATAAGTTATGGCGAAAAGAACATTCCGTGACAGTTAAGTTCCCTTAGTTGGAATAACCACATCGGGTTCTCTCGACCTAGCATTTTTTTCAGCCAAAAAAAAAAAAAAAATCAACTTTTAGGGAAAATCATCGAAATAGTCCCTTAATTTTTTACTTTATCCAAAATAGATTCTTAACTTCTTTTTAATTAAAATAGCCCTTCAATTTTTATTTTTTAACCAAGACAGTTATTTTATGGTAGAACCACAAGATTGAGGGACTATTTCGGCTATTTTCCCCAACTTTTATTACTACATACATTTATTGTGAATGATCAATCATTATTTAGTTATTAGACAAATGCAAATGTTTTTAAGGCCAAGAGGGACTGGATATGAAAATTTCTGAAGAGATAAATACATGTACCCAAAATAGAAAAAGTCGTTTTTTTTTCTATTTTTCTTCCCACAATAAATAAACCACACAAAAAAATAAAATAAAATAAAATAAACCACACAAGAAAGAGTGTTTTATTTGTTTCTCCAAGCAATGATACAACCATTTTCAACTGGGCCTAAATAGTAGGCCATCAACCGGATCCTTAGACAGGTCCAAGCCGGCCCAATCAAAAGTAAGGGTTTTCCAATTAGTCTTCTACTTTAATTAAAAGTTTCCAAGAAACCCGCAATTTGCCCAAAACATCTCTCTTATTACAATTTGTCTCCTCTGAAACAAAATGGAACAAGCAGCAGCATCAAACGACGTCGACATGGACATTCAATTCCATGAGAATTACAGCAATGCCTGTGACTGATTTTCCAAACGACAAGTGGCCAACGGGTTGCAAAATAAATGTAACATACTAACAAGAAATAAAGATAGAATGTTGAAAACTTGAACTTGCACTCATGATTTTTTTTTTTTTTTTTTTTTTTTTTGGTGTAATAAAAAATGTAGTAGGAGAGTCAAATTTATACCTCTTTCTCTGAGGTCTTAACGGTGGTTATTATCGATATACCCATCAACATAAGATTAAGTATCGAGAATCGAAATTCGACATTATTGTCAAAATAATACATCTAGTCACAATGATAGTAGTAATTGTGAGTCCAGATCCACTACAGACATCAACTACAAATATAAATATCAAAATATTGAATTTATTAATCGTTACAAGTTCCATCGTTAGATTACTCTGCACTTGAAAAAATTTAACTTCGACATCATTTATTGCATGGGTTTATGCTGATATACAAATTGCCTAACAACACATCTAGCAACTCCTTATTCACCTAACAACACACAGCTAGCCTACTCTTATTTACATTAATGCACAGAGGCCACCAACTCCCTCCAGTGAACGCTCATTGGGCTAAAAGGATGATGCACAATTCAGAAAAACTAGGCGAGTTTGCAGTCCTTCCAGCCGTTGGAACCAAAGAAAAATGGATATAAATTCTGTAGCACATCTCTTACGCCTGGTAGTTTATAAGTGCGTATGGTGGTACTGACCAGCCTGGACGCTTTTTAGTTTCATCAATTCTTTCCTCTTCTTCCTTGCTTCTGCAGCAGTACCTGCATACAGTGGCTTTTTGCAAGTGTAAAGTTCTTGATTCCGTTTTGACATACCATTTGCACGATGCCCAGAAGAAGAAGCAGTCACCATCACAATGGAAGCGTCATCGTGTTGGACATTAGAATTGACTCCCTCACCGGCACTAGCTAATGGTCTGAAACAACTCAAGGGTGTTGGCATGAGAACCGTCCTGTTAGGATAAGTTTCTTCATCCATAACGCCTCCATTTGGAAGCAATCCTAATCCAGCCTCATGAAGATCTTCATCTGTAGAGACACTCACCATTGAATTAGATATTCTTGTTTTAGCTTTTAAGGATAAAGATGGCTGACAATCCTCTCCATAAACTAGGCTTTTTGAAGCGGCACTTATACTGCACTGGTAACTCAAATAAGACATTGTTTTCTATCATTTTGATCAGAAGACCGAGGAAGTGCATTTATTGGGTGATATAATGGGAAGAAACAAGGGAATGGTCGTACATACAAGAGAGTTGCAGGATTAGCAATCATATTGGAATTCCTCTGATCAGAGAATAAATCAGGCCTCCATATCGTCAGGGGACTGCATTGTACTAGAGTAGCATCTAAAGGTTGATCCATTAATGACCAATGTGGCACTGCAGAAGTTTGGTTATACAGGAAAAAGGAACTTCTTGAAGATGCAGATGCAGAGCACTCTGCCTGCCTTGGCACCGAATTTTCTTGAACATCCTCAGCTTTAGGCTTTCCCATTTTAGCCATCTGAAGTGGACACAGCTCAGTGTTGGATAATATTATTTACAATGATCATACATATCACCTTACTACGAAATATCTTGTACCTGTTCCTTCAAGCAATCATTACTGTTTTTCAGTGAATCATACTCCATCACAGCCAGCTCCTTTTCCTACTCATCATTGTGCGTAGTTTTCAATTCAAAAAAAAAAAAAAATGATCTCAGCAACCACGATTTACTGGACATTTGATGCTAGCTCCATCTAAGTTAAAGTTACAGGAAAAGGTAATGCAAGAAGCCCACCCACCCTTATTAAATTTTCATTCTCAAATGTCAGACCAGCTGCTTTTCTTTTTAACTCCTCAAACATAGCCTGCAAGGAGAAACAAATCGATTGCCTTGATCGAGTATTGACTACAAAAACTGAATTACTGAAGAAAAGTGCAACTTTGACAAATCTGAGGCAGTAGAAGGAATAACAGATTATAGACATATACAGGATAAATCGACCTCTAGAGAAAGCTGTAGTAAGACATAAGAACTGCACATTACACTCAAATACAAAAGAGTCAGTTAGGAGACTTCACTCTGCAAACTAAGTGATTAGTATTCGCTAAACAGATGCATAGAATGGTGGAAGGTGGAATGATTTTTCCTTGCTTCTGAACCAGGTTACCTTGTAAATTAATATTTCCTGTCACAGAACTCTTGTCACTTGTCAGCAATTGCTCGAAATAAATATTTTGGTTCTACTCCAAAGAAATCAACTAATGAATTAACTTGATAAAAGTCCATGCACACGGATATTATAATTTTGGCAGCTAATCTCCTTTCAATAACAAATACCACTGAACAACGGATGAATGGACTTTTGTATACGCTTACTACAGATAGTGACCCGTTTTCTCATTTTGACAACCTGAAGGCCAATATCTTTCTAGTTTCTACAAGGACGAATATATATACGTTAGTTTTCTGTTTGAGATCATCTGCCTAGTTTATGTAAACCAAGGCCAGGTTCGCAATCTCAGTTTCACTATTTTTACAATCTAAGCACTCCAGCATTACCATACTAACATAGTAATCCTAGTATCCTACACACAACAATGGATGAATAGATGCTGGGAAAGAGACTGAGCATCATATTCCGAATATAACTCTCTAACAAATCAAATTTACTGCTTTCAAATAAACATATAGTGGCTAGCAAATGAGACCACTTACAACAAAAGCTAATAATAGAATCAGGACAACATGTAAGAAGGTGAAGCAATAGGAATTTATTACAGCATGTCAGACATAACTTAAAATGTTGTCAGCAACCTCAAACAGAAATGTTGATTCTTGATCATGTCGGTTTACCTGCCTGCGATGAATTGTTTGCCTTGCTGATTCTCTATTTGCCAATACACGACGAAGCCTTCGTGCCTCCATTTCAATCTGCACGGTACTACTCCAATTAAATCAAAGGAGCATGATGCTTTTCTTTACCAGTTTAAAGCTAAACTGGGATATAAACGAAATCAAAGACCTCAAGATTGAGTACGTACCTCAGTTAAAGGCTGTGTTGAATTGCTGCTAGCAACAGATAATCTCAGTTTAAGTTCATCATCCTTGTCATGATCATTTACAGTTTTACTCGTTGTAGTATTAGATATCTTTTCCTGCCGCTCCTGGATCACCATTTCCTGCTAATCAGTATCAAAAAACAAAAACACTGATTAATTAACTGTCCTGAGCACAAAGCAGCCTAAGCTAAGAATTGATTTCAACTCGATCTTGCACTAATTACACCATTTATAACATGAATTGTACAAATTCAGGTAAGATAATGTTGTATTAAAAGCAATTTTATGATTTAAAAGGCACATTAATTCTTTTATCTTATTATGCTTCAAAAATCCTGAATAAGTTAGTTGAATAAGTTAGTGAAATAATATGGAGTGGTCTTAAGTATTGTATTACTCATTCTCTATTAGGGCATAAGGTAGCATATAGTGAGGGTGAGCAATTACTCCCTTTAATTTTGAAGAACTATAAATTAGTCTAATAAAATTTATAACTTTTAAAATTTATCTCACATCTGTCCCCTGCATTTTTAAAATTTTCTTTTCTTCTTACATTACCCCCTTCAATTTTTAAAATTTCTCTTTATTCTTTATATCATCACTATAAAAATTAAAATTTTATCATAATGCCATATATAAGAGAATTCCCAAAATTGAAAGATTCACTGTGAGAATCGGGGATTTTGAAATTTATCAAAGTTAAATACAAGAAGACAATTTCACATTATTAATTTATCAATGCATTTTTTAATTATCTAATAATTTAATTATTCACACTGCATTCGAATAATTAAGAAAGAATTTTTCGCCCCCATAAAATACTGCTTAATTACTAGCAGTATATAGTACTAGACTGCTAGTACATACCATATTCTAGTATCTATTTTTAGTTAACCCAACCAACTTATTTATGAAACAATAAAATGCAACCACCTGAGCCTCGGGAGGAATAAGATGATGATGATGACATGACTCGTGGTCGGACTCGTCCTGCAGGAGCATGGTGACGCCTGAATGCGCTAAACCGGCTAAGGGTTCAGCGGCCTCCAACTCCAACTTCACCATTTTCTCCTTCGGATTTCCGACCGCCTTATACGCGTCATGAATACGATACTCCATGTGTGTGTGTATATATATATATATATATGAGAAGAGTATATATATATATATTTCTATTACTCAGTTTTTCGTGGGTTACCTATTACTAGTACTCTACTTATTAAACCAACCCAAGTATAAAGAAGATAAATACTAGTTGTAATGTTATAAGAAAGCCCAGTGTAAGTTTAAAGTACTAAGTACAACAACTCACAAGTCGGCTGTGTTTAGAACGCACTGCGGCGGGCGACTCCTGATATATATACAGATGACCCTTTAATTCTAAATTATTCACGTTATCTAATTAATTAACGTGATATAGTTGAATTAAATCAAGGGATCAATGCACTTTATATACATAGTTCAAAGTTATAGTATTTGTTGCACATCAATCGTACATCATACATAAATTTATTTAAAATTTAAAATATTAATTAATTAAAAATAAATTTATATTATAATTAATTTTAATTTCACTTACTAAAGGATGAGAGTAACATGTGCATGTGTATGAAAGCAGCACAACTTTCCAAGTATGAGTGAGCTCTCATGTCATTTTTAGTACGTGCATTCGACACGCGTTTCCTTCCCGCTTGCCCACGCTGGCTGTTTCGCCTGCTGATTAGGTCTTTTGTTTTTTGTTATGTGGCTCAAAGCGTCTTCTTTGTATTGCTGTGCTAGTGCCCGCGCTCCCACGACGGGAACTAAATGTGGCTCATCTCATGCAATGACACGTTACTGAGTTTATGGAGGATTGATGTTTGGAAAATTGGAATTCTGAGTTTATGGAGGCGGACCGTACTAGTATAGAGTCACCACCTACGACGCTACCATGTGCTAACTGTTAACGTGAGGCTACTGTAATTAATTCTAACTTTTACTATTAGGAAAACAACAAAAACTAATTCTCTCTACCAACACCCTTCAACATGTTGAGGCAGGAATACTAAAGACAAGGCTTTTGCACTGTGAGATATTTATAAGTTGACGACAAGTGATACAAGCATAAATTTAATGAGAGATTCACTTGAATTATTAGAGGGGTAAAGATTTTTTAGTTCCTATGCGGTTGATTACACGATGAACCGACATGAACAAGTGAAAATCAAACTCTTTTATCCTTAGATATAATTGGAATTAGGCTTGTTTAACCTTTGCCTCAAATTGCATTGCCTTTCAAGAAGCAATTAAAAATTAAAAAATATTTGTGTTCGGAAGTAAAAAACACTATGCCTTAAGGAATTAGTAGTGTTATCGACCCGAGAGGCTAAAAACCTGAAACCATAAACGTCTTATTTAGTTAGCTTGGTGACATTTGGCTAGAAACAGGTCTAACCTTCACCTTCTGTGCGTCTCTGCCTTGTATTTGGGTGGGATCAACGGTTGAAAATACCTTGCATTATATAACCTAAAATTGCTTTTATCCTACTTCTCAACACAAGGAAGAGTGGAACTCAAAGCAGGTAGTTTAAGTTCAACTGAAAATTATTACCATTGACATAAAAGACGGGCTCGAGTGACATGCAGACAAATGATTATGGCATCCTGGAATACAAACAATCTAGTAAAACTAACTTAATTCAGGAGAACTTAAAATCACTCTTAGTAAGTTCTTGAGAATGCCATCTCATAGGCGAAGGAAGATTACCCCGCCTGGGGGTGGGGGTGGGGGTAGCTGACGTAGAAGATGGTCTTGGTGAGAGGTTAGTGAGCTCTAATGCCTGTATCCTCAGTTCTCTAGGGTAGTCAGCAACACAACCAATTCTAGGCCCAACACCTGTCGACCATTTCAGAGAGAGTTGCTTCCCTAGTTGGTAAGAACTCGCAGCCTTCTTGGAGTTGATCCTTTGCAGTATTGCTGTCTTTGGCACCTCCGCTTTTGGGCTCTGAAGACCCCCAGAGAGAGTCCTCTTATATTCAACACCCTTTTCAGTTTCTGGAGCCTCAGTTGCTTCCATGAACAAGTCATCATCCACTTCATTTGGAGGATTAGTTTGATTGGAATCTGAAACTGTTAAAACTTCATATGCCGATTCATCTTTGGTCGTCTTCCCTTCTTCAAAATTCTTGCATAATCTTCATTTGCCTTTCGTATCTAAGGACAATAATTACAAAAGAAAAACACTAAGAATTAAATAGAGATCATAAGTAATAGAAAGCTCCGCAAAAGAACAGAGTAAGGTGGTAGTGCATTGCTAAAACATCTAAAATGGTAGATTTAAGATCCGGAACCGTACAATTTCTATTGTCTACCTTGTTGAATAACTGACCCAAATTCCCCTGAAAGCAGTATGAAACAAAATTTACAGAGAATAAAACTTTACAAAACAAGAAAAGTGATGACATACCTCAACTTCATCCAGATTGACTCCATTTGCCTTCAGAAATTGTAAGAAGCTGTCAAGGCTATCTTCAGTTGGTCGATAGTGTCCACTATATGGTGAGATTGACTGAGACAAGTTTCAATTGTAATTGACTGACATCAGATGCTAGGGAAAAAGTACCAGAAATTGTTTGCTCTGGAGTGATGGAAAAATATAGTACCTCAAGTTTTCCATCAACTACCACCAGCCTTCCAGCAGCTAAAGTGACCCCTCCCGCAAGGAAACTGGAGTGATGGAAGGTTCCTTTCTTTTTCTGCAGGCATCAACAATGTAAGATTTCCAATATACATACCAACTGAGAGGAAAGATTTTGAGAACACATAATTAGAAGAATATTATGTTGCACTTTACTGTTTAACTGTCAAGTCTCACCTCACCAGCATAGAGTCTCTGAAATGTGCTCATTACAAAGATCCATTTTGCTCCTGCTGATCCTTTCATTGTATCAAGAGGCTTTTCAGTTTGTTTATGCAAAATTTTCCCCTCGGTGACCGAGTATTCATAATGTTCCCTCTCTTGCTGAATGCACAAAAGATACAAATAGAAAAAAAAATGTAGAGTTAGGATGCATGAAAGGAAATTAATTGACTTTTCTGATATGAGTACTGTTTCAACAGATTAAATAGAAATATGCGACAAAACAGCCAATTTGGAGATATCATTTCAGAAACTTGAAACATGTTGGCACATTACCTACAACATGCAGATGTCATTTAGAACTGAAAGAGGGAGTCCAAACAGATCCCAAATGAACATAATATTTCAACCACATACTGGTCCAAGATACTTAATGCACTGTTTACGAAGCTTTGACCGTGGGCATGTTATGAGATCGACCTCTTTGCCATCTCCAAGATCCAACCTGCACAAAGGAAATGGAGTTTTCAACACTTATCTTTGTTTACTTTGAAAAATAAATCACACTTGTGGAACTGAAACAGTATCAAGATATCACTTGCATTGGTCACTAGTGCACAATTTTGGTTCTCCATTTGCAGTACAATTTTGCATTTTAGTGTTGTTGTCACACAACACTACTACAACAGTTATTTGGAAACAATAATGTAACAAGGCAACTTGCAGAACAGAACAATACCGTCGTTTTCGTTTTCTGTAAAAATTAATTATGAATTTATCACTCCACAGTCAAAGTCCAGACAAACTAGAAAATAAGTTTATCCAAATTTTATGTGATATAGTGCCAACAGAACATGTTCAACAATTCATCCTCAACCAAGAATTACCAACAAAAAATTTGCACGTGTTTCATGACAAACATTGAAGTATTCTTGCCATGTTCTCAACATGGTGAGATAATTTATTTCAACAACTGCAAGTTGGTTCACTAATCACATGCTAATTGCCAAAATGCCACATTAATACAATACAGCCGTCGCGTTTGACCACAATCTACAATAAATCAGTGGAGTCAACTATCTACTAGTATGAAAATTACAAAGGCAAATTCCAGTTCCCTTACCAGTAGAAGAAGGGTTGACCAGCATCAGCTTTACACCACTCTTCATAATACAGATGTAAACTGTGCCCGTAACGGTGCCGAGGATCAATCTACAGATAAATCAACATTCAAGAATCATAATTCGCTAAAACACAGTGCACATATCTAAGTTCCATCAAATAAATCACTCATGTTAGAGCACACATAATCAGTAATTAAGGGACGAAAGAAACAGTAACATTACAGCCTCAATCCAGTGTTGAAAAGCTAATTTCTGTGCTTTGGCGTCTTTAGACAAACCTTTACCCACCTGCCCACATTGTAAAAGCTGCCAATTATAGCCGCCTTTTTTCGCAACTAATGCTGATTAGTGTATAATTCATTAAAAAGTTACTAATTTCTTTTTATTACCTTGGCAGCATTTAAGCCGATACGATTCCACCGAGACGCAGCCGACTCCGGTTTCAAAAAATTGAAGAAAGAAATTGTGCTGTGGTTCAATCGAGCATAATCCAACGCCTGCCACCTTCAAATTCCATTTTCATACATTTTTTTCTTTTCTTTTCTTTTTTACTTTATATTCAAACAATTTATTTTGTAAATATGGTAATATATTAGTAATTACTGGAAATAAAAATTAAAAAGTTTACCAGAGCTCTTCAACAACAACGGCGGAGTCTGCTAACATGCGCCGCGTACGATAACTCCTGTAAACCTTCTGCAGTTTCATGGCCGCATCCGATAAGGATGCCCGACATCTTTCCAGTTTCTCAGGCATACTAGTTTCTCCTCCGGCGAATGCACCGGAGTCGGGAGTCAAATCGGAAGAAGCCATAAGGTAGTCGTCACCAATGTCCTGACATTTACTACCAGCACCGGCCACCGTCGATCCTAAACCCCCCGGTACGGGAGCATCCGAGGACCCGAGAAGTTCGGAGCTCCGGAAAGCCTGGAGCTCCGGATGGTCGAGGGTAGAAGGAGGAAAATTAGGATTGGATTTGAGATCAAAGGAAGAGAGTGCGTGAGTTTCGACTTCCATTACGGATGGGTGGGACTGGGTCATCAACTAACCCTAGAGACTCGGAGTCAACTCGGTATGACTAACTCACTCTCTGGTAAGAGACGGTTCTAGAGAGAGAAAGAGTCGTCGGTGATCGGAGTACTAGAAAGAGTGAGGGCTTGGGATGGGTAGTCGTGGATATTTAGTTCCCCGTAAACCAACCTGTCAAATTTGTATGGATATTATAGGAGGACTCTTAAGTTGGAACATATTGGAAGTTGTACCACGCGCGTGATTGATTTCCTTAATAGATACTCGCCACTGCTGACAATGAGAATATTTACTCTTCATATTTTCTTTTCCATTCCACGGTGGTGGTTGGCCAATGATACTGCGACAGCAAAATTTCTGTAGAATGACATAATTACCCTCCAGAAGTCAATCCTAACACCCACAAACTCCCGCTACTAAATCCTGTCTGTCCACTCTATCAATCTCTGAAGTTCCGTTGTCTAATCGGAAAATCAAAACCTCCGACCAATCATTAGAGTATGCGCCTCGAACTCACCATGCCGTCCTCATCTCTTTCCTCTCATGTCAAAGTATAGTGTATATTGGGAAAATCGCTGAAATAGTCCTTAAATTTTTTTATTTTAGTCAAAATAGTCCCTCAACTTTTTTTGTAGCCAAAATGGTCCTCCAATTTTTATTTTTTAGCCAAGATAGTCCTTTCATATGAAATTGACTACACCATAAAAGGACTTTTGTTGGCTAAAAATAAAAGTTAAAGGACTATTCTGGCTAAAAAAAAAAGTTGAAGGACTATTCTGACTAAAAAAAAAGTTAAGAGACTATTCTGGCTAAAGTGTAAAAGTTGAGGGACTATTTTGGCAATTTTCCCGTATATATTTTACTTTTTATATCATTCAATAAAAATATTTTAAATTTTATTAGTAATTTTTTCTCCACAACTAATTTTTGTACCAATAATAATGCCACAAACAGATCTAATATTTTTACTACAATCAATAAAAATTAATTCATTATTTCTTTTCTTTATCGATATCAATTCCGCTATTATCTATTCAATCGAATCAAGTTCGATCGCAGTCTTTATAAACTTTCTTGCCATCTTCATCCTTCGGGAATTAACTTGAGTCTTCAATTCAATATTGCATATCAAAACTCTTCCCAGAAACTCTAATTTGCATATTGAATTCACGTGTCATCGAATGTTAAAAACTTCAATGAAAATTTGATCAATTATTTAAATTTTGTGTATTGAAAAAGATATATATATTTAGACAGTTGTGGTGAGGAAGAGCAATAATGTGGAGGAAGTGAGTGCAGTGATAAAATATCATTAGCAGACATGTTGAATTTTTACGCTGGATGAAACTGAGTGGTGAATACCAAAGAGGATTATGGAAGTTCTGTCGGGTCGGTGGAAATAGTTAACTGAAAGCTGGGCAAAAAAATTGGGTGGGTCCCACACATTTGTTGGAGTGGAGATGCTGGGAACTTGAGATTGACTTGGAGGAGGGTAATTGTGTCATTTCACACTAAATTTGATGTGGCAATAAGATAAGTGTTGTGGCAATATCATTGCCCGTGGTGGCTTGGTGACCTTAAATACGAATACTTAATTGTTTTCAAACCACAAAAAAAAAAAAAAAAAAAAAAAAAAAAACTATTCTTAAACAACGTTTTACAATTATTCATAAACACTTTTTGAATTACATTTTAGGGTTAATAACTATATGAGTAATTACACTTTGTCCCTCTAAACTATTAGAAATATGCACTTTGCCCCCATTCACATTATTCATTCTTTAAAAATTTTAAAATATCAAGAAAATTTAGTTAGATGACTAAAATACTCTTAGTATCATATTTTAATTTTGTATTTATTTAATTAATTTTTTATATTTATAAAAGAATTAGGGAAAAAGATAAAATATAATAACACATTAATATCTTGGACTTTAAAAAATGAAAATGTGAGAAACTGTTGAATTATATTATATCCGACATCGCAATTTATATAGATTAAGCCAAATATTAAATGTGCAAAATACTAAGAAACATCGAAAAAATACAAAAATATTTTTCATAAAAAAACAAGCCCATTTAAAAATTGTTCTACTAATACAATTAAATATTAAAATTTGAAATAATATGATATAAAATTTAAATTTTAAAAATTTGACCAAGAAATATATTGATATAGATTATATTGAGATATTATATAGTTAATTTTTGCTTATTTTTAAATAATTATCACATCACTATCAAAAATATTTAAATACATAAAAATCAAAATATAGTACCAATGGTATTTTAGTTATTTAACTAAATTATCTTAATAATTTTAATATTGGTAATAGATAAATAGTATCAATGGAGGGCAAAGTGTATATTTTTATAGTTTAGGGGGCAAAGTGTAATTACTCGTACAATTCAGGGGGACAAAGTATTATTAACCCTACATTTTATCCTGCACACATCATATTTTGAAAAGAATATAATTGTGCTTACATCTCTATGACTTTTTAAAAAATTATTTTCCTTGAAAATTTTGAAAATATTTTAATATTTTTCCTAGGGAGACCTCGTTCAACTCCTAAGCAATAAGCAATATCCATAAAGTATTTTTCATTTCTAATCTTAGTTTCTTCTTTCGTACAACTTTAATTTAGTTTATTTTGACATATTATTTATATCTTGAAACTTGTAATTGACCTTGTGAAATTCGAGTATATTTTCAATGTAGGTGAATAGGTTTTCTAACACTTAAGTTGACCAAATAAATAAATAAATAAACAATTGGTTTCAAGAATTATGTGCACAAGAATTATAATAGTCTAAAATTGAAAATGTCTTTTGTTGCATCATTTTGCAAGTTTTTCACGGGAATTCATGTTTCAATGGAGAAATTGTTTAATTTTAATAAGTTTAGAAGGTGTTTGATTCACATTCGGGAATCGAAATCGGAATTAGAATTATAAACCCCACTATTGGTATGAGTTTATATCATTCCCCCTTACTTGTTTGGTTTAACATAGGAATGGGTTTCATTATGTTAATAAATTACTTAACTTGAAACTCATGTTACAAGTAGGGAATGAAAGTAGGTATTTTCTAACACTTTCATTCTCAGAGAATAATTCCTATAGTGTTCAATCAAACACCATCTATGGGTATCATTAACTTTGATTCTCATTTCTTTCTCTCATACCCATAAACCAAACACCTCCTTAGTGTGGAAAACAAAAATTAATTAACAAAGATTATAATTTAGGCTCAATAGGAGATCATGGAACTCTAGAAAAAGATTACTACTTTATTTATTAGCTAAAGAACGAGGAATTATAAAAGAAAAAAGAAGAACGTACGGCTGAGGTGGGCGGGTCCTTGAAACGTGAACCGATGGTGTTGTAACGCGCTCAGAAATGCATTTGACATAGAAGCAGTTTTATTAAGTTAAGAAATATTAGTATAGTGCTGTCTTAGTCGTTGATCTAACACAATTTATTAACAAATCAAGAATTAAATAAAATACTAACTGTCCATTAGCTTCCACAAAACGGACCTGGTGCTCTTATGGCATAAGATATTTTGTCTTATATTTTATATTATCTTTGTCATATCACTTAATAAATTATTAAGTTTTTGTAGATAAATTTTAATATAATAATTTTAATAATTTATTAAATAATGTAACAAAAGTGATATAAAAGATGAGACAGAAGATTTTTAATTGTTGCTTCTCCACACTAATTGTCATATTCATTTTTCTTCTTTACTTGTGCAAATGAACAATAATAACCCTCCATCATGTGTGTTCAACTTCAAACAAATTTTCATTTTGTAAGAGGGAAAATCGCTGAAATAGTCCCTCAACTTTTGCACTTTAGCCAAAATAGTCCCTCAACTTTTTTTGTAGCCAGAATGGTCCTCCAACTTTTATTTTTTAGCCAAAATAGTCCTTTCATCTGAAATTTATAAAATCTAAAAAATTTATGGTGACTACACCATAAAAGGACTTTATAAAAAATAAAAGTTAAAGGACTATTTTGGCTAAAAAAAAAGTTGAAGGACTGTTCTGGCTAAAAAAAAAGTTGAGGGACTATTCTGGCTAAAGTGCAAAAGTTGAGGGACTATTTTGGCAATTTTCCCTTTGTAAGATATCTTTCTCAAAATTAAATTTACAAACGAGAGAAAAATCAATTCTAAAATATTTTGATCAATGAATACATAATTACCTAGGTTTGAAAGCTAAATACTTCACAAAATTGTTTTTACCTAAGTATTTTATGTATAAAAAATTAAAATATATATATATGAATTAAGATATATTACAACTACTTTCATAAAGTTTTATATCAAATAGCTTATACATTCATCAATACCAACTTAGTTTAGTATTGCTTTTGTCTCCAAAATTTTTAAAAACTTTTCTGTTTGGATACTACTTATTTTTTAAATAATATTCCTTAATCATTTCATACATATTTTTTAAATATATTTTTATCTCATATATATCATATCAAAAAAATTATTACAATACATTTCAAAATAATATTATAAGAATAATAACTATCTAATAATAATATATTTTATAATGTATTTTATAATCATATATGAAAGATCTAGAATTTTGCACAATCAAACAACGAAAGAAAATATTTAAGTTTGTAGTACAACGAAATTTCGGCAATCCTAAGTAAGAGTATATATTACCAAACCATATTTGAAAGTTATTTACGATGATATATTATTGATTTAAGAAGTTTACAATTATGAATATTATGATATTTTTCTTGTTCAATATATTAAAGAAACAATGGAGTGTCAATATATTTTTTTGAAAAATAAAAAAAAATAAAAAAGGACAATCCAACATTGAATGGAAACAAAAAAAATTTATATGGATTGAGGTGTACAACTTTATCGTATATTTTATAATTTATATTTATCTATATTCATCAACTTATGAATTAAACATTTTAATTTTTAATTTTTTAAAAAGAGTTGAAAGATGCAAATAAATATGAATTACAAATTATACGGTGAGACGCTATAATTTAATCCATATAAAAATTTTCGTGTCACGGACAAAGATTAATCAAAGTATGTACATAAAAAAAAAAAAATAGTCAAAGTCAGGTCGACGTCGTTGATGGAAAAGCAAAGACCACATAGCTACTGAGTGAGTGTAAGTCACCCCTTTGATCTTTCTGGCAATTTCGGTCCATAATCTGTTTGGTCAAAGCACGTGATAACCATCTAGATGGTTTTAAGATTTTCCGTGTATGTGGGGCATCTGGTTTTTCATGCAACCAAGAATACAAGTACACATGGTTTTCGCCAAAAACAAAAACAAAACAAACAAAAAAATAATTCAGGCATACTTATTAAAAAAAATTTCATATCACATTTTGACAAGCTATAGTTGAATATTACAAGTTCTTTTTTTTTTTTTTATAAAAAAAACTACCCTTCCAATAATTCGAATTCATGACTAATAAATTATAAAGGAAACGTCTTATCACTTAACTTGCACTTGTCAAATATTACAAGTTACTACAATTGAACAAACTTTCAAATTTATATTTAAGGCTGCATTTGTATGATTATTATTCTTTAAATATTATATAAAATAATATTATAATAATTTTTGAGATAAAATGCATGTGAGATAAAAATATAGTTAGTAAACGTGTTAGAAAATTATTATAAAATATTATTTATAAAATAATAAAAAATTATACCACGAAACTTACTCTACTTATAGTAATATTTTCAAGGTAACACGTTTTTTTGTTGTTGAAGAAATTCATAGACAGAAATAAAACTAAGTCTTCTTAATTTATTGATGATTTTTTTTAGTGTAATTTATTCATGAATTTACCTATACGAAAGGAAGTATATTTTAATTAATAATTATTTATAAATTTTGATGGGTATGTTCATAGATTTTAATTTTTAACTAGCTTAAAATTTTTAGAAATTTTTTTTTTGTTAGACCAACTATGTATATTAAATATTTTTTATGTCAATTCCGTGTGTGGAATAGAAAATAAACCAAGTACATGGCGTACTACTTGCACAATTTAAAAGTTGTTATTATTACGTTCGAACCCCACACATTACGACTATAGACACAATTACATCCTTATCAATGTCAAGGACCACCAAAAAAAGACAACACCAGTAGGATGAATCCCAATCTAGCAATTTGTGGCAACATACGAAAGTATCACCAGTAGGTTGTAAGTTAATTGCCAGCCAGAAGCTCTCAGTTTATTCAAAAGTCAAGAAAAGACAACACCTAAAAAGAACGTAAATCATAATCACACTATTCCTTTTCTTTTCTAATTTGTTTGCAAGAGTGATATATTATGATAATAGATTTTAATTTCAAGAATAATACATGTTTTAATAAGAAAAGTCTTGAATGGAACTCATACATAGCAACCTATTTATTGATGTATTCGTGCAATACGATCTGACATTATATATGTGGGAATATATATTGAATCAACGATCTGACATTATATATGTGGGGATATATATTGAATCAACGATCTGACATTATATATGTGGAGATATATATTGAACCAACTCACTTTAGGTGAATTAATCATCAAATATTTTGTTTAGATTTAAGGTTGAAAATTTGAATTCCCACTTTGTATTTTTAAGAATAGAAGTTAGATTCTTTATTCCTTAGTCACGTTGGACTTTTCCCTTCTTCTTAATTATAGATATAATTAGATACGAATGAGTTAAACTATTGTCATTGAAATGAAAAAAAAAAAAGGATATATATTGATGTCATATACTAACTTATATTGTGATTTGTGTGGGTGCTTTAAAATCTTCAAGTGAATTCGTGTTTCAAGTCATCCATTTATTTTCTTTTAATTACACTTGCTTCCCTTCTCTTCAAGTTTGGTACAATATTTGTAGCCTCCTCTCCTCTATGAGTTTTGAAGTTACAATGACTTCCATGCTTAGTGGATTTGGAAGTTACAAAGTCTTCCCGTTGGAAATGATAGAAATCCAATCATCATTCAAAAACTAAGGATAAAAATTCTTGATCTCTTGTATTTAATTCCCATAATGGAAGTTTTTACTACAGGAAGACTAAGCGGCAATACAGGTATAGTTTTGTAGGCTTTAACAAGTTTTAACAACATATTCACATAAAATCATCACAAGATTTCTTCAAGGAAAAAATAAAAAATAAAAAAACTCTTCCGAGTGAATGCAAGTGAAGAAGCACTATGTATTTCAAGGCTATAAAATATAAAAAAAAAAAAAAATACAAAGTGTTCTTAGTTAGACAAGTCGAGATCGTCATAAAAATCATCCTTGCGTAGTTGCCTGTATTGTTTTCTCTGTCACGTAAAACGGGACAACAATGCATTCCAAATAGAAAAGATCTTTGTGATCTTCCATTAGTATAAATGCACGTCCCATGCACACTTATCCAATTCGGGCATTTTCGTTCCTTTACTTCGATTCCGGTTTAGATGTAATCTTTTTCCGCTTGTTCTATTTCTAGATATATTGTAAAAAACATTAACTAACCTTGAAAACCCCTCTAATGTTGAATCACTATCACCATACGTAATTAGAATAGAATAGGTGGTCGTCAATCATATCAACGCAAAATTATTTTGTCCGTTTACGTAATCATTCCATGGGAAATTGTTGTTTAAATAGGGATTTTAATTTGTGTCATGTACATTTTTAATTATCGAAAGTCTTTTATTTAGAATAGAGAAATCAAATTTTTAAAAAATAAGAGTGTTATTTTATTCAAAAAATGAGTCATTTATTTCAAATAAGAGACTTTTATTTGTTAAAGGAATAATTAATTAATATGTCTAATAATTATTTTTGACCAAAACAAAAATTTTCCTACAAGTTACAATACTTGTGTGTGTGTTTATAGTCTCTTTAGAATTAAAAAATTCATATATTATTATATAGAATATTTTATCGCTCTTCTATATCTTATAAACTTATATAGTTTAATATCTTTTATTTTAAAAAAACATATATAGTATAAGTATTAAAATAAAATGAATTTTTTTTGACAAAACTGTAGAATCTTACGAATCAAGAAGATGCGATGCATTAATCCCTTATTAAAAAATTTTCTTAACTAAAGATTTTAACATCAATTTCCTTGTTGCTAGAGTCCGACTGTTAAATATAGATGCACTTAAAAAAAAATTTATATGAATTAGACTTTTGGTATAGTATTATAGATTTTTGGTGTATATTAAATCATACCATCGAACATCATTTAAGTGAATAATGTGAATCAATATAAATTAAAAAATTTATAATACTATATCATAAATTGTATGTTCATGTAAAAATTTTCCGATGCACCTGGACAAGAGGAAGAATTGCTTTAGTTTGCCTGCACAATGTGATGCAGAAAGCAAGTGACCATTTTTTTTAACAAGGAAAAAATCAAGTGGCGATTAGCCATTTACTTGTGTGGTTGAGGATTTGTTACTGATGTCAATGGCACCATGCGTCAAATTGTCATTGCAATCAAATTTCAGTGATCTTGATGAGTGACTACTGAGTCACAGAATTATGTGGATTATTAGCTAATCTTATGTTTGTGCTTGTCTACCTTGCTAAATCTCTAAACTTGTGTAATTGTGGCAAGGAAAAATTACCTAATGAATTATGGTTTTCTGAAAATTTCACGCTCCCATAATTCATGGGGTAGTGTGGCATTTGTAGAATAATTATATTGGAGTGTGTTTCATGACATGTTGTCTACATAAAATGTATTCGTGAATCATGAATGAGAGAACAAGGTTAATTCGTTGAATCATACGTCAATTTTATTCCCATTTCTTGGAAATTTCCTTTCTACCCATATTTCATGGCCTACTTTGAAAGCTTATGGCCTCTTTCCCACTTCAAGCATACCAACTACCAAGTTCTTCACCCTATTAATTTATTCCAGCCAGCATGCAAATTGAAGACAAGTCTTCTCCAACACGGTCGTGATTCACAAACTCTCTGTACCAAAAAAGGAAAAATTTTGACCATGCTTATCATTAAAAAAATAATAATAATACAAACAAATAAATCAATCAAATCTTAATCCTACTAAGTATGATCCGTTGCATGAATTTTATTACGTCATTGCGCTTTGTCCTGTATCATATTCTCTTCAATTCCTAGATGGGTTATATTTTTTTTACAAGTTATCCACCAAGTTTTTTTGGGTCTTCCCCTACCCCTCTTACATTGACTATTTTCTCTATAATCTACTCGCTTGACAGACGCTTCTACTGGTCGTATTAACACATGACCTAACCACTTTAAGTGTGTTTTTCTTATTTTCTCATCAATGAATGGTTACTCTAATTTTTTCACGAATATGCTTATTTTGTACCTTGTCCATCTTAGTATACCCACACATTCATCTTAACATTCGCATTTGTGTTACTCTCATCTTTTACTCATGTGTGTAATTTACTGCTTAACACTCAGATCCATAAAGTATCATTGGCCTAATTGTTATTCTATAGAATTTACGTTGTAAAGAAATTTTACGGTCGCATAATATTTTCGATGCCATTCTCTATTTAATCTAATCAGCTTGTATCTGATGTATAATAATTTTTTTTTCTTTGATCAAAGTATTTATGCTCTAATCTATGTTTTCCTTTTTGTCCCAATAAGCACGCGCCGTGCGGAGCAAATGTGCAAAAACTAGTGTCCATAACAAACATTGGCACCGTTTGGATCCTTTTTTTTTTTTCTCTTCTCATTTTTTATTTTACTATTTATACTTTTATGAAATATTTGTTTGGTGATAGATTTTTTTTAAAAATACTATTCATTATTTACACCATTCAAAAATAAATTCTTTTACTATTCATTACTTACGCAATTCAAATTTTTCTTTCATTATTCATTACTATTCAATCAATTATTTTACTATTTATCTATACGCGTATTATACAATTCACATATATTAGTATTTATTTTTTATATTATCCATTACTATTTATTGGCCTAAATTTTTTTTGGACAAGAAAAAAATGAAAATGTAAGTTCAGACTTCCAAACCTAAGTTTGAAAATCCGAAGTATAGGCAAAAAAATAGAGTTTAAAATAGTATATTAGATTCGAACTTCCAAATTTAGGTTCGGGAGTCCAAAATATAAGCGAGACAATAGAGTTTAAAATGGTATATAAAGTTCGGACTTTCGATTGTATGTTGAAGAATCTGAACTATTATAATAAAATAATGTAAATTTTAAATTGTATTTTTATTTTGTATTAAATAAATACATATTTAGCATACGCATATGGACATATTTCATTTTTTAAGATTCGAATTTCAAACGACGAACAGGTAACTACATTTATATTTGTGATTTTAATACTTAATTTGATGGTATAAAAAAAATTGAATGAAATTATGTATTTTGATATTAATAATTTTATTCAAATTTTGTCTATGTATTTTTTCTTTTAGTGCGCAAAATACTAAGTAATTTTTAAATTATATATATTTATTTTATATTAAATAAATACATATTAGCATACATATATGAATATATCTTGTTTTTTAAGAATCGAATTTCAAAACGACGATAAAGTAACTAGGAATTATATATTTTGATATTAGCAATTTCGTTCGACTTTCGCATACGTTTTTTGTCTTTTAGTGCATCTAATACTA
This sequence comes from Cinchona pubescens, assembly GCA_025175665.1. Classification (NCBI taxonomy): domain Eukaryota; kingdom Viridiplantae; phylum Streptophyta; class Magnoliopsida; order Gentianales; family Rubiaceae; genus Cinchona; species Cinchona pubescens. The sequence goes on along the minus strand of JANKKI010000254.1, from coordinate 1,544,726 downwards.
TCCAAGTACTTATTTACAAGTTGCAAAAAAAAAAAAAAAACACTTATTTACAAAAAATTATTTGCACTATTCACTTATTTACAAAAAATTATTTGAACTATTCATAATCCAAATATTTAAATTATTTGCACTATTTACAATCTAAACACTTAAATTATTTGCACTATTCATAATCCAAACACTTACTCAAATTATTCATCAGCATTTTTTTATTATTTGCCACATCACTGAAATAATTTTTCAGATAATACATTAAAATAATACTCTAAATAATCCCATACGTACGGGACAATTGCTCCCCAAGAAACGTGTGGCACAGAAGAAGCTCTACTAGTCTAATGTGCCCCGCATCCATGTTCTTGTGATAATTACTACACAGCAGTGAAAACAAAGTGAAAGGTGGAAAATGAAAACTGGAACGAGCGCGGAACTATAACAACTCAATTGAGTCAAGAGATGACATGCTTAGTTCCTTTTTTTTTTTTTTAATACAAAAAAAAAGAAGATAAAATGCTCTGTTAAAAACACAATGCATCACTTCAAAGAAAGAGAGAAAAATTTACGAAAAACAAAAAAAGATCCGGTCAAAGAAAGGGATGTAAGTTCCAAGCACAAATGCAGAGTCCATGTATTCAACTTAACCACATGAAAAACCCTATGCAAGATTCTCTACCTATATCATCAGCCTGGCCTGGGACACCAGATTATGTTATGTCTGGTCATAAACTATGAAGACCAAGTGTAGAATCACCGCGCAGAAAGTCCTCAATCATACCAAAGAAAATCTTTAAATCTTACTGGCCAATGTTAGGCCCTCCTTTGCCAATTCCTCCAAGTTGTCAGACGGGGGCTGCACCCTTGCAACTTTGGCAATTGCCTTGTTTTCTTCAGGGGTGCCACTCTCCAGGAATGCACCTACAATCTTCCCATCTTTGATCCAATATGTTCCAAATTTATGAGTTGAAGAATTGGGACTGCTGTCTCCGAACAGCACAGTTTCTCCAACATTGTCACCATAGAATTGCCATGATAAATCGAAGGCACGGGAATAAAAGTATGGAAGATAGTCATAGTCGTTGATTGACTTCCCTTGTTCGCTTGCAAAAATTGCCTGCTCCAATAAGATGTTGACTAATCAGTTTTTCTTTCAACTCAATTTGAGCAATTGGAAATCTATAACCTGATTTTTCACTTTCTGATGGACATTTTACAGAACAGAACCTGATATATGTATCTTATAGATATGCAAAGGAAGTTTCAGGACCATTGCCCATAAAGTATCCTGAAAACAGAAAATTTTCAAATCAAGTCCTGCTGAACTACCTTTATGTAAATCATCTTCTAAAAAGGGACAAATTTTAGCCAACGGTGCTGCTACAGTTAGTTAACTCCCAAGACCAGATACGGCAGCAAAAGTAGAAAAGAGAGCAATAATAGGAAATGTCTAGGGTCCATTCAAATGAGAATGTATACTACAGACTACAAGAAGCAAGAGAATTGAAGCATAGAGGCCGGGGGGAGATAAAGATCACATTTATATATTGATGATCATCCTATCAAGCGTCAATCATAATTGTTTAAGGGAACTTCCACTGTTTCACTCTAATGACAGATTCAATCAGCCCATAATAAGAGATACCAGGAGAGATTTTTTTTTTAAGAAAAAAAAAGTAGTCAGATACCTTTACAGCCTGTTCAGCTGATTTACGTGCATGATCAACATGTATCAACTCTCCTGATGTCATTGTAAAGTTTCAGAGGGAAAGTAGCAACATCACCCACAGCATATACATCAGGTATGCTTGCTTTGAAGAATCCATCAGTCTGCAACAAAATTGCATTTTTCATAATCACCACAGTGGTGACTGGTTTGAAGATCAAAATAATGTACTAAATGACGCATCATGATGGTGAAAAGAAGATGATTAAGAACTTCAGTAATCCTATATAAATTGAAATAGACAGGAAACCAGGCAATGCAATGCTTTTGAACACTTCTAAGACAAAGTTACAGAATGCTCATAGTCATGTCCTGAGCACCCTATACCAGTTCTGCAGTAACCAAAAATGAAGAGGAAACATAGGATGAACCAGAAATGCTGAAACTTATAGATGTGTCAACATAAAAATGAAGTCAAGTTAAGGTCTCAAAGAAATGAGAAGATGAAGCAGCAAACCTTGATTCCACCTTTCTCCTCATCAACTTGTCCTTTGAACATAGTTGTCATTTATTGAGTGGTCTTCCTCCTACACCAACAACAACAATGTCAGCTTCGAGCACCCTCCCATCTTTTAGCTTTACTGCCTTTACCTGAAATATGAGAAGCACGAGTGTTGTCTTAATTCTGCTATGCTCATAAATACTGTTACTGGAGAACTTCAAAGTTTCATCGGGATGTTAATATACCTCCCCATTTTCATGTGCATCAAACCCAACAGCTACAGTGCCCTTGATGATTTTAACTCCTTTGATTGCATAATAACCCTCATAGAAGGCAGCTATACCGGGTGTAAAAAGCCTGGGCACTGATAAATCATATGATGAACTGAAGTCAAGCATAAACAATAAAATTCCAGGAACAATAAGAGAATATCCAACATCCTGTAAGTTAAACTTCTTTGTTTCCAAAAGTTGGTGTCCTACTTTCCCCTTTTAATAGTAAAAAGATAGATGTCCACCTCTTTTGGTGAATCTTCAATTGACGACAACATTTTTCATATGTTCTATTACTAAGCTTGATGAGTTCATTATAATTACCTCTTAGGACAAACCGGGTAGATATGCTACATAATCTGTATGTTCCTATTTCAATCATAATAGTTGTTCAAGTCTCCCAAAATATTGGTTCCAGTTAAAATGGGATTTTCATTTTCAATTTGTGAGTAAAATTGACAGTCAAACCATGAATATGCAACAAAGCATAAAATGAAATGTATGAATTTCCACTTACTGCACCATGGCTCTGGGTAGACCATACTGACATCAATGTTATTGATTCTCAGTGCTGCACTAAGCTCCAGACCAATGTATCCTCCCCCAACAACTACAGCCTTACCATTTTTCTTTTCTTTTATTGCCTCTACAAGCTTATCAGCATCATCAATTTCTCTCAAGTATAATATATTTTTGGCATCAGCCCCTTGTACACCAAAATCTGACAGCTTTATGACCTGCAATGTTAAATGAGAAATTGTTATATAGAGTGCAAAGAGGTGAACACAACGTTAATAATTTCTAATGTTTTTCGCTCAGTTCAAATTTGCAAATTATGAACTTACTGAAGAACCAGTTGCAATGATTAGTATTTCATATTTAAATGTTTCCCCAGCTGCACTAATAAGAGTTTTAGAGGGAAGGTCTGCTTTTACTATTTCTGTGCCAAGAATCAATGATATCCCTGTAATCATCAGACTCCGTAAGGATGAAGAAAGTTGCACAAACTGGGAGCAACACCAAGCCCTCATGTTTTTATCCATAAAGCATAGCACATAAATCATAGATTTTTCAGAATAGTACATTTCTCATTGTACCATTCTGGAAGCAGCCTCTCCCCTCCACTTCCAACACAAACATGAAAACCTGGGAGTCTAGCAGTTCCTGAAGAAATTGAACAAGTATAAATCAAAAAGGTTTCAAAAAATGGAGAGGTCAGTGATTCATGTGACAGCAACACTTAAACTACTGCAACTAATTCTAGGATTATTCCTTGAAAAAAAAAAAAAAAAATTACCCTCAGGAAAAAGGTAAGCTTTGCTTTAGTGCAGGTCGTTCATAGGGAGCCACCTGAAATTGCAAGTATAGTTTGTTCAAGTCGAATAATAAGCCGATATAGACTAGCAGCATACTTTTTACACAAATTTATAGAACGAGGACGATAAGGGTATAATATCACTATGCTGACAAAATTCCCTCATCACTCTTTCAATGTAATAGTTTCTTCATAATTAGGGCATATATAGCAAACATTTTGTTAACCTAATTCTCAGTAAAAATTCAAACCACGTCTACAAAGAGAACAGTAAATATTCTGATTCTAACCGCCTCTTTGGAAATGATTGCGAGTTCACCAGGTTTAAGGCCCTGTTTGGCGAATTCCCTAGCAGCATATCCCTGTTGATTGTAACCAAATCCAATAAAACAAACAGAAATTTTACACAAGTATTTAACAATGCCAATTCTTAAGAAGAAGACTAAATTAGTACCGGTGAATTAGACGAGCAGATTGATCGGAAGGACTACTCACCGCAGAAACGCCTGGCCGCCGAGGATCACGTACTTGAAAGACTTGTCTGCCATTTTTCCGGTTTGAACAGCAGCAAAAGGAAACCGGAAAAGGGGAATGGTAGTAGCTTGAAAGCGGATTGGAGATTAGCTGGATGCTGATGTAACCACCGTATACTTCACTTTCTCCAACTTCAAATTTTTTAAAAATTAATAAAGGGCAGATTTTAAATTTCTTTTTTGAGAAAATTATTCTTTTTAGTATATAAAATTTTAAAACACATAATACTCTATTGTATAAATATTTAAATTATAAAAAAATAATTTTTTTTTAAAAATATAGTATTTTTCAAAAATATATAAATAAATATGAAATATAAAATATATAACAGATTTTTTTTTTGCCATCAATAGATGTCATACACGTGGCACGTCATCTGGCGATTCAATCTGCTGACTGTGCACTCGCCACTTCAGATTACTGTACGAGAATTTTGTGAGCAACTCGTCATAAAATATGATTCTCTATATTTTGCTCAACGCAGTTAATACATGGCACGCCTCAATATTGCTTAATGATCTTTTTGTGATTAAAAGATTTTGTGGGTAAGAACCATCTTTTAAGTCATTTAAATATGTGTTGGAAATGTTGTCTATTAACATTTTATTTCTAACCACAATTCATTTATTGATTCTTTAATATCACTCAATTCGACTTTTTACTTAATTTTATTCAAACTTCATTCTGGTTATGAATAAATCATCTAGATTCGGGTTTATAACCAGTGACAATTGTTCTATAAAGATTCACTTTTGCTACGGCTCCAATAGTTTCCTTAATCATTGCCTATGAGTCGCTGACTCATTCTTCAACAAGCACGCTGTCAAAGTGTTGGGCTCTTTCCACTGCTTGGGAGTTGACGATTTCACGTCTTTTTTCACTTTTCGGTAGAGTTCTTTTCACCCTTCCCTTACGATACTACTTCGTTATTGGACACCCAAAAATATTTAGCCTTGCAGGGACTAAAGACGTAATTTATCTTCCCATACTAAACCTTTTCCTATCTAATCCAAATGCTTACCAATCCAAAAGGCCCAATATGTGGAATTTGGGTACTCTATTTTCTAGCCCATTGGTCTAATTTTTTTCTTCTTAAAGTACAAGAACAATGACGTCATGAACCCAATTTGATATTTCCATGAAATAGGCCGAGAAAACTCCAGCCCACACCCAAATAACAAGGATCAGAGAGTCAGAAACATCTTGGCATGGCCTGGCATATGAACTTTGATTACAAGGAAATCAAAAATACAATTCGGTTTTTAGCTTCGGTTATAAATCTTGTAATTATAATTAAAATTTATAAAATTTTATTTATATTAATTAATATCATAAATTTTATAAAATTTAATTTACATCACAACGTCTATAAATAAGGTAAAAAATCGAATCATTTAAATATTTTCCCGCCAAAAAAATTTTCAGGACAATCAGTACGATTAGCTCCTATTTATTTTACATTATCTCTGTGTGGGAGGGTGTTGTAGATTGATTACTATTATATATGCCTGTAGAATTAAAAAAACACAGTGGACTGGTAATTCAAACGTAGGTTCACAATTTACTTCTCAAAGGACTTGAGAATATATACTACAGGAATACCTTCTACTATGCTGATTAAGTCGCAATCCGGACCATTGATTTAATATTCAAAAATATATATATATATAAAAAGACTATAGGGTTGAAAATTGAATACAATTACGTACCATCAGCTCTTACAAATTCAGTACAGAGGAAGAGTTCTTTTTTAGTAACTTATTGCTAAGGAACTACCCACTGTCAAGATTCGAGCAAATATTGTCAAGTTTTAAATGAGTGGAAGAAGATTAGCATTCAAGTTGTCTGCTGAGGGAGTTACATTTGTCTACACAAGCGGACCTCCTTTTCCCTTGGGAAGGTTACATATCTAATCTTGTATTACAGACTCCTCGCTCATCTTTCATTCCCTTTAAATTTTAGATATTTGTTTCTTAAAATAAAAATTCTTTCATCAAATGTATTGTCAAGCAGTGTCTTGAAATCTCAAAAATTGTATCTTTGATGCTACAATATTCTTACCCAGCTTATATATATGTTTGATATATTGTTTTCTTTTACATAAATCTATATTTGATCTAATTAATTTGATATTCTCTAAGAACCATTCAATTATCAACCTCCTGCTGTACGATAAATAACACAAGAATTACAGTTCAAAATTATATACTCCTACTATTCTTTCTGCTTATCGATTTTGTTATATATTTGTTTATGCTTAATTGTTAGTTTTAATAAAAAGTTTGTTTGCCGCCAAAAGAAAATAGTTTTTTTTTTTTTTTTTCTGTCTTCGTTTTTGGATCTTGGGACCATTGATCACCACGATTTATTTCAAAGAAAGTTAACCATCCCTTTCTGAGGAAATTCGCCCAAGGAAAGTGATGGTCCTCCATTCATTTATAATTAAAATAATCTTGTAAACCACCGTCAAGAGGACCACTACTCTGATTCTCAGAGTCCTTACATTTATATCGTCATCCAACAACCAACCTTCATGCGAAGTTTTTCTATTTGCGGTTTCAATAATCCCTAAAAGGCGAAAGCGTAAAATACCACTGGGCAGCGGCGTGACTCGAAGATGAAAATATGGTAGGAAGAGGGGACCAATTTGCCCATTGCCAAATTCAACCTGCGAGCTCCAAATTGATTTTCTTAAATTCACAGGGTCAATAACACTTTATCCCTGAAGTATGTACGTAATTACACTTTACTCACTTAAACTAAAAGAATAAGCACTTTGTCCTTTGATATTATTCATTTATTGACAACTTTAACGCCATCAAGAAAATATAGTTAAATAATTAAAATTCCCTTCTTTTGATTTTTTATATATTTAATTTTTGATAGTGGTGTGACAATTATTAAAGATAAGAAAAAAAAAACTACAAAATATCTTAATATAGTTCATATCAATATATTTTTTAGTTAATTTTTTTTAATTTTTGGAGTTCATTTGTATATTATTCGAATTTGAGTGAACCGTTTAGCCATAATGGTTCAAAGTGAACTTATTTGCTATTAAAAATTTTTCTTTAATAGTCTTGTGTGACAATAGATTTTTTATAAAAGTTTTGAGATATTTTGATATCTCTTATTATTTTATACTTTTAAAATTTGAATTAAACCTGGACAAATTGTAATGTCATATATAATTTGATTCAATATTTGATCACGTTTTCATTCCCTGAAGACAAATATAACAATTATTTATTATAGTGTATTTTTTTCTAAATTCTTAAGCTATCAAATATCAATAAAAATACATGATAAATAGTACTAAGAGGCAATTTGGTCATTTGTTTGGCTTTTATCGATTGAGTTAAAGAACTGATGAATAGCGTCAAAGGGGATAATGTGTATATTTTTTTAGTTTAAGTAAATAAAGTATAATTATGTATTTAATTTAAAGAGCAAAATATTATTAATTATAATTTATATACGCAAATTGATGTTTCTATTTCTTTACACCATCGCACCTCGACCATCATCAATTCATGCACATTCCATTAAAGACACGAGAGCAACCTCACGAATACCTCCATCCCTCTCATATCTACCTTGAAGCAAACTTTCTACTTCTTCAGTAAATGCTTGCATGAATTAATGAAGATATTTGTGCATAATATGTATATCAAGATATTAAATTTGTGGGTTTTATTGTTGGTTTCACAACAAACTTTACATTAGACCTACAAATTTATTGTCTTCATCAACCGTGTACAAATATCTTGGTATATACAAGAAATTTTTTTCAATTAAGTGAAACAGGTGGCAGGCCTTTTTTTAATATTCCTAATATTCTGTTTTTTTTTTTTCAACAAAACAGCACTATTTTAATATTCCTAATAAGCAGGGATCATGTATTAACAGAAAGGACATTTGGTCCAACAAGATTTACCAAATAATAATCACTGTGCCACCAAACTTTGATAATAATCTCACAGAAGACCTAAAATTTTAAATCGGGGCCCCTCTTTCCTGACATTATAAAAATAGTCTGAACATGAAGGAGCAAGGATGAGAAACTGAATCTGGCCGCACTGTCGCACATACCGCTATATAGACAGGCAATGGATATCCATTCAATATTGTAAAAGTATTAGTGTTTGTTTTTTGGATTAAACAGTAATTTTTAAGTAAATTCAAGGTTGGAGTGTATAATTTGAGATGTATTATAATTGAAAAAATGTGGTGCACAAAAATTTTAATTTCACCCGGTTTGGCTCATTTTGTTTAGATAAATAACTTTTTTTTTTTTTTTTTTTTTAAGGAGCTTAGACAAATAATTAATATGGATTCTTTTCAAAAGTCACTATTCTACTTGTTACCAACTTTTGAAAATTCCCTTCAAAAAATTAAAAAAAAAAAAAATTGAAATTTTTGACTTTGAAGTCCACAAACATAGATCCCGAGAAAACTAAATTTTGTTCCTTTTCCTTTTCCTTTTTGTGTTACGACTTTAGACAAAATTTTGGAGAAGAGGGAGACATGCGAATCAAGCTTAGTAAAATGATCTAAGAACTTGTTCTTTAAAAATCTATATATTATAATATTTGTATTTTAAAATTTTTTATTATAAAAATTTTTAAAATCATAGAAATGATTCCTTAATCATAAAACTTCCCTAAAGCTTATTCGTTAGTTAGTTTTTTTTTTTTTTTTGGTTGGGTTATGTTTAATATTTTCGCTCCTCTATGGTGTGTGTGTGTGTTTTGGTGTGGCCTCACCCTGCAATTTGTTGCACAACTTAATTGGATTTGTCTTGCTAGTCATGTGGTAGGCAGCCATCCTCAAGTTCGACAGGGGCCTAATAAGAATAAATTGAAGATGTCCTCTTCTCTTTGCATTTGCAGAACTGAGATTTTTCTGAACTTACATGCATTGACATGCAAACCTGTGGTCCTCCTTTATACGACTCGTAACAAATCAATTCTTATATATGTTTGGGAGATCCAGCATAATTCAAGATTAATTTTTATGCATGTAACTTTCTTGATCAATCTAATTATCTTCGTTAAGCATCATCTATATTGCGTATTTTATATTGTACAAATACGAGTAGCTTAGCTCGCAAATATTTACGTAACAATGACATTTTTCATTTGTAATCTTAATTAATTATGCTTAATTAGGTTTGGGCAATTCTTATTATTCTACCAAAAGGACATGAAAATGAACAGTTGAATAGATATATATGAAATCTTAGGGACGGTGGATGCGAAGCAGAAGACAATCATCTCAGGGGAAAATGACAAACTACGCAGAGATCCCGCCAGATAGTTACACCTCTTTCCACATCCAGCCATACACTTCATTATGCTGCCCCTCCCTGACATTATTATTATTTCTTCGCCATTTAATAAGTTGGGAAAATCGCTGAAATAGTCCTTCAACTTTTTTACTTTAGTCAAAATAGTCCCTCAACTTTTATTGTAGCCAGAATAGTCCTCCAATTTTTATTTTTTAGCTAAGATAGTCATTTTATGTGAAATTTATCAAAAAAAAAGAAAAGTGACTCCACTATACAAAGGACTTTCTTGGCTAAAAATAAAAGTTGGAGGACCATTTTGGTTACAAAAAAAGTTGAGGGACTATTTTAGCTAAAAAAAAGATTGAAGGACTATTTTGACTACAGTAAAAAAAAAAATTGAGGGACTATTTTGGCGATTTTTCCTAATAAGTTTGACAGCAAAATGCATGAATAGTTACTAAATTATTAAGTTATTGTATATAAAATTATTAAATTATTTATTTTATAAATTTGATCATTGAGTTATTTTAAATGTCGAGTCACTCTGTTACAAATTTATTCACTGAACTATTTTAAGTGTGTGTATGCCGTCACCATAAAACACATACTTAAAAATAATTTAGTGACTGAATTTGTAACATAAATAGTTTAGTGACCAAATTTATAAAAATAAATAATTTAATAATTTTGTATGCAACAACTTAATAATTTAGTTACCATTAGTTGATTTTGCTTTAAGTCTTTAACATACCTTTTTTTTTTTTAGGGAACAATCATACTTAATTTATTTCTCCTTAAAAAAGATAGTGTTGTTTTTATGGCTAATTTTTTTTTTTTTTTTTTCAAATACGAAATATTTTACAGTTATTAATCAAATATATTTTTTAATTGTTTTTTTATATTATATATATTACATTTCAAAAAATAACTATAATATTATTTTAAAGAATAACAGTCTAAACAGTATTCTAGGACTTATTGGTGCAGGATAAAATTTATTTTTTTAATTTTTAATTTATATAACTTCTAACTTGATGCGGACAGTGGTTTTAACATCTAAGCTACTGCCCAAAAAAAAAAAAAAAAAAAAAGAGCTTGTGTTTTTGAGTAAATCTGAATGCCAGCAATAGGACTTCACGTAGTAATCATTACTGTTTTACAAGCATAGTATGAAATTATATTAAATTATTGGGGTTTAACTATAAATTCATATTTTTTTGAATTAATTATGAACTCACAATGACTACTAGCTACAAGTAAATTGTAAAGTTGTTAATTTAACTTTGGACCGTGGTAATTTAATTGGCTTGCTTTATCGGTACCTAGACCACGTCCATGCTGGAGAAAGGTAATTAATTTACTCGGCCAACAACTAAGTTGACAAATATGTTATTAAGTACTCTAATGATGATTAAAGTGGTCCCAATTACGAGTGATGCTTTTTTCAGTTTAATATTAAACTGAGATTAGTAATTGATTTGGAGAATATTTGAGGTGACTCCAAGAATTGGGACCAAATTTAATTCTCTTCTGGTTGATGGTGTCCCGATGTTTATGCTTTTTTTTTTATATATATATATATATATTTATTTTATTGCAACAATGTCGGAGTTTATTGTAGAAAAATCATATTTTCATATTATAAATTACTTGTTTAAAGAATCCTGCTCACTGGAAGAATTTAGGATTAAAAGGAAAAAAAAAATTAATGCTGCAAAGACTTATATATATACTTTAGGAATTTTTTTTATTTCTTTAGTTTGGCGATTATTGATTATATTATACGGGCAATAATGACATGTGCTGATGCTGAATCGGTAAAGAACATGGAATTTGATTTTGATGGGAAAAGGAAGAAATAATTATGCTTAGCTACCAACTTTAACAAAAATAGTGGATTCTACCAAGAAAAAGAATAATTTGAATACCTTAAGGAGCTATACATCTTACGTATCAGCTGTACATGTTTTCACGAACTACCAATTTATTATAAGCAAGTGATAATTAATCATTGGCTTAAAATATGAGTATATATGACAATTTCAGACTACTATTAATTGTATATTGTAATGCCAATTTATGAAATTATTAACAAAAATAAAGGAAGCATTGTTCTATAAGTAATGAGGATCACTAAACTTTTTTCTGATTATTAATAGTTGCTCAGAATGGAATTTTTTTTTTTTTTTTGGGTTTTACTAACTTTAAAGCGAACTCATCCCATAATATTAATTATCTTGCTGAATTTCGTTTATGAATTTTAACTAATAATAGAAATTTCTTTTTTCATACATTTAAATTGGTGAGAGAGACTCAAATTTAAAATTTTTATGAAACTCTATTTAATGGCTATGCTTCAATTATACCATTAAAAATGGACACACAGAAATCATTTAAAATATGATTTGAAAGTATTCAATTACTACTAGCTAGTATTTCCTATTCAAATATTTATAACCATCTTGAGTTATATTCATCATCTTTTTTGCTTTTCTCTAACTCTAAAATCTCAATGTTGAGGTCAAATCAATGACGAGGTTTAAAATGTCTAATCAGATTGGATTAAACTAATGAATGAGGAAAAAAAAGAAGTACTACTAAAAGGAAATGGAGCGGGCAATGATGTTCTTCTCAAAGCTTAACCCTACCAAATAAAGCATATTAAAGAAATTTTTTACAAACTGACACAAGCTTTAATGGGTACTAATGGTGGCAAGTAGTAACTCACCAGATTGGAGTAAATTGTAGTAATTAAAAAATTGGCAATGCAATTAAAAAATTGATAAAATTTAAATAGATTCGATTTTAGTTATTTTTAATATATTTTGTCAAGATTTAATTTTTATCATAAAATTTATGAATAAAATTAAAAATTGAATTTATTCATTCTTCAAAAAGATTTAGGATGAGTTACATGATCTTCCCCTGTAGTTTTACAAAAGGCATAAACATCCTCATTGATCCTAAAATAACAAAGACGTCCCTTATAGTTTCTTAGAAAATATTAATTATGTCCCCCACATAATTATTGATTGAAGTTAAATAAATACAATCAATTATTCGTAAAATGCCTTTGAAATGGCACATGCAATTTTATACCTTGGAAAAAGACAATTGAAAATGTAATAGAAATATTTTTAAATCTTTCAAGCTTTCAGTTGAAAAATAATGACTACCCCACTTTTTGAAAATTGTCATGAACTTTAATTTTGAAAAAGAACACTAATCTTAAAAATGAAAATTTATATTAAAGTCAAAATTTCATTTTTCAATTTTTAGTTACACTCAAAAAATTGATTTGTGACCATTCTTTTTTGTATTATATAATAGTCATAGGACTTGAAAACAAAAAAATTGGAATCGTTGTTGCATTTATTAATTGTCTTTAGCCAATTTTTAGTTTAAAAATTGCATGTGTCCATTAAGGACATTTGGAACAATTGCCTGTATTTATGGATACATTTGTTAAACTTTCTTTGATATTTTTTTAGTAACAATTTAGAGGTGAGATCTTTTCTGATTTTGGAATCAAGGAGGGAGGTATATGGCTTTTTTTGAAAATTGAAGGGGAGGTGAATGCAATTTGGGCAAATATTTTAAAATAGGTACGGATTCTCCTCGTTTTCTCTGACACGTTAAAAAACAAAAAACACAATAAATATAAAAACAGGAATCCGAATCCAAAGACGTTTTCATGGGACCCACACCTCATTTCCCAAGTGGAGCCCATGTCCCCATTATAGAACAAAACGAAGGGCCCACTATCTCTACAGCGTCATTTCCCCAGGAAGAAAGAAAATCACTATAGCAAAATGAATTCTTCATCCTAGTTTAGCTAGCTAAATTATTAATCCTCTCTCTCCTGAATGCTTGCTCACCAGTAGACTAAAAATCAAGAAAACCAAAGCCCACCTACCAGTTCCACTAGGGTTGTCAGTGCTCTATGAAAAAAGTTTTTTTTTTCTTTAAATTTTATTTTTTTGGGCTGAATGCAGTTTCATTTTTCCTTGGTAAGTCCTCAGAGCAGATCTCTATTGAATCTTTCACTTCTTGGTTCTGTAAGGTAGGTGGTTGGTGCTTTTTTTTTTGGTTGTGATCTACTTTTACTATAATAATGTCAATCATATGCTTGTTAATCTACTAATTCCTCCCCAATGCCTTTTTTTATACTTTTTTTTTTTCCTTCAGTAAATCTCTCTTGAATCTTATTGATTTGGGTTTTGTTTGTTTTGGATTTTGGAGTAATGCTGAATAGTTTTGAATTATTAACCTTTTTTTTTTTTGCTTGGATTGATGTGGGCAGTTTCCTACATTTTTTTTTCTTTTTTTTTTGGGACTTTACTTTAGATTTGAACTTGAAGTTCTTTGAGTTAAATGACAAAGCATAGATAAAGTTCATTTTTTTTTCCCTTTAGTGGGATTCAAATATTTATATGTTTTTGTCCTGTTTGATAATTTATTTTTTATAAACTGTGAGCTAAAGTTAAACAAGAAATTCTGTTTTAGTTAGATTGCTTGTTTGTACATGAAAGAACTGACCTTTGATGGTATAATTTATGAAATTGGGCCATCTGTCGGTAGTTAGGGAATTAGTTGCAAAAAAAGAGATTTGTTGATTGAGATGAAGCTGAAATTGACAATGTGAAATGATCTATCCTGGGTGAAAGAAGAATTGCTATTCAATAATTTGGATAACAATTGAATTGGGGTCTATTGGATGTGTAAGAGGAGCAACTTTTCTTGTGTAGCTGTTAATTGTTTTGCTATTTCTTTTTTCGATTTAGAGTTTTATAAAATAGTGATACGGGAAGTTCTGGTCTTTTTTGGGGACACCACATCCACCTTTAGTTTTCTGAGATTCCTGAAACGTCAAGCAGATAAGGGTGAGCAAGTGGATGAAATTGGGTTGAGTCAGAAGTTAATTACTATTAGATTAGTTTTCTTTTTTGTATTTTATTAGTGATTATTGAAACAATCACTCAACATTTATCGAGTTTATAATTCAATTTTCTTGTTTATGAAAATTCTTATTCAGTTTCTTATAGTGCTAACAAGTTGTATCCTCGTTAATTATCACAAAAATGAAGTCAAATTATTGTTTAACTGGAATCACAAGTTTGGTGCTTTTTTGTGTGTGTGTGTGTGTGTGTTTTTGTGTTTGTGCACCAATTATAGTCTGTTGTGTTTGAGAGAAGATAATTTATTGTTGCTGGCTTAAATAATGAGAAACTTGGTTATCCTTACAGGACAGGGGTCTGACAAGTTGCAGTTACTGAAGTTTAAAGATTCCATAGAGATGAAATGTCAAGCTCCAGGTTGTAGTTAACTATTATGCTTTCTTGGACACTAAACACTGATTTGTTCAACAGGTATTGGAGGAGAATGGCTGAAATTTAAATTTCTCTCATTTCTTCTATTGTTGTGGTTTCAAGTTCATGTGATTCATCGTGTTGTGAACTTTATCAAGTGTTATGGGTTCTTTCAATCGTAGTTGTGAAATAGTTAAATCAACCGAAGAGATGAGCTCAATTAATCACCCTCAGGCAAGAAGACATGACAGAGAGCGGCTGCCTCCAGTGAAAAAAGGTTCTAGTAAGGTTTTGGAAGATGATATTAATAGGTTGTTTGAGGGAATAAATATTAGAACATCAAAGAGTCTGGATCTTTCAGACCGTGGAACTACAGGATTCTCCACGAGAAATGCCTCAAAGAAGCCAATGCGAGTAGGTGTGACTTATTCACCAGGATTTGGATTTTCTGAGCCAGTATCCTTGAAGCAGGCACTAAGGGGGCTTTGTATATCTCAGGCAGCAGAAATGGCTGCCATGAAAAGATTATCAAAGCCACCTGGGTCTCCTGGGGTCTTAGAAGCCTGGAAGAATTACAAATTTGTACAGGTCGGTCGTAGTTGAAACTGGTGATTCTGATCTTCCCATAATTGAGGGAAGAGAAGGCAGAGTTGAAATATCTTTAGTTCCTGAAGAAAGCACTTCAAACAGATGCCTTCAAGAGCCCAAAATTTGGTCTGCTAATCAAAGTGCCCATTCCTCTCCTCGTTTTGGTGTTAATCCCACGATGAAAAGTGTAGAAAACTCTCCACTGCACAATGCAGTTCCCTCTACCTCAAGAAAAGTTGATACTCGATCATTAGAAAAAGTGCATATTAAGGAAGAAAGCCAAGATCCCAAGATTAAGTCACCTGGGCAAAGCACTTCCGTATCTCCTCATTTTGCTGTTGAACCACCTATTAGTAATACTGAGTTGACTGGAATGCATAATGAGATTGGATCCACATCAAGAGAAGTTGAGGTTCAACCATTGGAAACTATGCCCTCTCAGGGAGAACACCAGGTTATAAATTCTTCTGTCCCTTCTCTCTTGTAGTTCCTCTGATGGTACATCAAAGCTTGACAGTAATAATTTAGGCTCAAATAAGGCTGCTAGTGGTCCAAATAGGAAAGTTGGAGCCTCTATTAAAATTGCTGGCAAAGCAACTCCCAAGCTGAGACGGAAAGGCAAGTTACAAACTGTTCCTTCATCTAATGCATCTAAAAGCAGCAAAGAAAGAAAGTCAATCAGAAACACCTCCCGCTCAGTGAAACCAGTTACTAGGAACAAGAATCTTGTTTTGAAGAAAATAAAGCAGGACCCTGGAATAGTATCAACCTCTGAGGTTGCTTGTGAAGTGAATGGCTCTCTTGGTGACATTTCCAGCCAACTAGTTTGCCAGAGATGTCAGTGTTCCATGAAAAATGAGAAAAAGGAATCAAGTAAAGACCCATCGTTACCAATTCATTCAAATTCTACTGCTATGGTCAATGCAAGTAGCAGGAACTGTGACGCAAGTAAGCCTGGCTTCACTTCAAAGGGCTGTGAAATATGGTGGCACTCCAACTGCAAAAGGCAACGTGACACCAAAGTTTAGGGAGAAAGGGGACTTCTCCCAAAGCTCAAAGAGTAGCATGGGCGAGTATAGTAGTAGTACTAGTATGAGTGAAGAGAGCAATATAAGCGGGTCCAGTTGTGGCAGCAGACCACACATGTCAAAGGATTTAAGGTGGGAAGCCATCAATCTTGTTAAAAAGCAGCATGGATTCCTGGGGTTGAGCCATTTCAATTTATTAAAGAAGCTTGGCTCTGGTGACATTGGAACTGTATATCTAGCAGAGCTGGTTGGAACGAACTGTCCATTTGCCATTAAAGTTATGGATAATGAATTTTTGGCAAGAAGGAAGAAGATGCCAAGGGCCCAAACTGAAAGAGAGATTCTGAGAATGCTGGATCATCCTTTTCTCCCAACACTGTATGCCCAGTTCACCTCAGATAACCTGTCATGTTTGGTGATGGAGTTTTGTCCAGGTGGAGATTTGCATGTTCTCAACAGTAGCACACATGTTTCTAATGTTAAACGGCAGAAGCAGCCAGGCAGATATTTTCCTGAAAATGCAGCAAGGTAGAAAAAGTCAATTTCTGTCATTAGCAAATTTTTTTGCAACCCTTAAATACATTGACCAAAAACTAGAATGATATTGGAAAAAATGGGTTGAAGTCTACTGTCAATGTACATTTTTTGTTGGATCTATTACTTGGGTAGTGAAATTTGTGCCTATTCAGATTCACACGTTGATATTAGATTTGGCTTTTCTAGAAACCTCAGTGCAACTCATTTTTAATCAACAAAGCTAGTGTATGTGCTCTTATTATGATGATCCCCATTAATAAGCATTTATGTTTGATTTGTTTAGCTTAGGATGGAATCCCTCACCAATAATGTCACCTACTTGCAGGTTTTATGTTGCTGAGGTTCTTCTTGCTCTGGAATACCTGCATATGCTTGGAATTGTGTACCGTGATCTAAAACCAGAAAACATTTTGGTGCGAGAAGACGGCCACGTTATGCTTACTGATTTACGACCTGTCACTGAGGTGTTCAGTTAACCCTACCCTTTTAAAATCATCTTCAGTTGGGATAGAGCCACCCAGGATATCTGGTCCGTGCGCAGGGTCAAATTGCATCGATCCCTTTTGTGCTGGACCATCATGTAAAGTTTCATGCTTTAGCCCTAGAATATTACCTGCTACTGTGAGAACAAGGAAACTAAAGGTCGAACAAGCAGCCCAGTCGAGATCCTTGCCACAGCTCGTGGCTGAGCCGACAGATGCACGATCCAACTCTTTTGTCGGTACTCATGAGTACTTGGCTCCTGAGATCATCAAAGGTGAGGGCCATGGAAGTGCTGTAGACTGGTGGACATTTGGTATATTTCTTTACGAGCTTCTATATGGAAAGACTCCCTTCAAAGGTGCAGGAAATGAAGAGACCTTAACCAATGTGGTATTGCAAAATCTCAAGTTTCCTGACAGCCCAATTGTTAGTTTTCAGGCTAGGGATCTCATCAGGGGGCTGTTAGCTTAAAAGAGCCAGAGAACAGATTGGGGACAGAAACTGGAACTGCTGAGATAAAGCGGCATCCATTCTTTGATGGCCTAAATTGGGCACTGATACGCTGTGCTATACCACCTATAATACCTGAGGTTTGTGATATCGGAGTTCCCTCTCGGGAAAAGGGAAAGAGATTTCTCGAGTACAATGCTACAGGAGAGCACTTGGAGTTTGAATTGTTCTAGAAACAATTTACTTACCGAGTGGACATGCTGTCTATTTAGGTAATGATTTTGGTCTTCTACTTTGCTGTAACTAATATAAGCTCATAATGTATATTTGTTCGGAATATTGTGGAATTTTCTCCCCCCTGATCCAGAAACATATAGATCGTACTGGAATAAGTGCACTAATATGACTTAATTATGAGGTCAATATTGCTCCTCCATGGCCATTTATGCTCTTAGTGACTTCTTTTGCCTTCATAAGCCTTTCTTGCTGAGTAACTACCTTTATAAACATTTCTTTGCCTTTATCTTGAATTTACTTTTGTTGCACATCATTTGTCTTGCATGTTCCTGTTTGCTTTATCAACCATCACCCGTTAGAAAGGGTGAACTGGAGTAAAATGGAGAATCAAGACTCGTGTCTTGAACCTAGTACATACCTCTGTACAATCTTTCCAGATGCAATGCAGGATCCAATTCAATGGAGCCTGTTTTGTTCCTGCATTCTTGTATCTCCAGTTATGTAAGAGGAATGCCCATAATTTATCTCATGCTCTTTTTTCTGTTTTCCAAGATATGGGATTGGGTGACAAGAATATGCATGTGTGCATTGATATGTAATTCATTATTGTTCAAACAATATTTTGTCATTACTGCTTTAAACACATTTTGCAATCACCTTTTATTTTAGATTAGATTTGTCACCTATCAAAAATTTACTGTACTTATAAACTCTTAGTTTATGTTCTAAAAGTATTATTCTGTGCAAATGGATTCAACTGCCTTCTCATTTCTGTACGGGCAAAAAACAACTCTAATTAATGTGGCTAGGTTTAACATGCATACAAGAAAGACGCCCTTTGCCTAGAAAGAAGACTATTGATTAACCGAAAGAAGCGATCGAATTTAACATTAGAAACATCTGTGCATTATGATATAATGCTTCAAATAGAAGTAATAAATGAGAGGAGAGCAAGCATTATATAATTTCAACTAACGGGAAACCTACCTTTTCATATGAATTATATTTAGGTAGCACACGGAGGTGAGGAATTAATTACCGAATTAACTTCACCTTTCACTTCCTCTGTATGTATACATGCATGTGTAGCTAGAAATGGATGCCCAGAAAATTTAATAAAAATACTGGAATCAGTATCCACGGCCTATTGCCTTCCTCCTCCTCTTGCATGGAAGGAAAATATTACAAGTATAATATTCATGAAGAATCCAAGAAGGAATTTATTTGTACAAGTAGTATAATCATGTACTACTATAAAGATTGCCGGAAGAACCATGCAGCCAATATAGGTCGAATCCAGATATGTTGTAGATGGTTGTTGTGAATTCATGCCTGCTGGAGATGCAGGAAGCCCTGGTGCTCTTTTGTGCGCTGCTTGTAATTGCCATAGGAGTTTTCATAGGAAGGTTGTTGTACTTGGACCAGATCATGAGACTTGCTCTTGTGATTGTTCTTCCATTTCTACTTCTCCAAAATAGTACCATGCACTACTAATGTTCTTAGTTAGCTCTTGATCTAAGGGGAGGCGTCATGCTAATTTGGTAACCATATTGACGAGTCAAGAAATGTTAACTAACATTGAGAAATGTGTTTGGTATTGTATAGATTACTTTGTATTATGAAACTTATTTTGCCTTCTTTGACCTTTTTTGTATATAGAATGTCCTTAAAATAATGGGGTAAATCCTTATTTACAAATATTTGATTCAAATCTGAATATCTAATCCATCAATTCTCTTGCCTTGTTTGATCTAAATGATTGTACGTTTATAAGTATCGAATAGATCTTGTAACAGTTTAAACTGACCATCCTGTACCCTTATCAAACCTCTAAAATTTCTATTGAACGCCCCATTCCTTGTATCTTTAGATATGAATATGGAAGTATATATAGTTAATGAAAGTGGGATATAAGGGAAAATTAGTGTTTGTAAAAGAGAGACAGTTAATAGGTGAATTCAATATAATTTCAGAAACCAGAGGGGATGTCTAAATAATTTTCGACAAACATCAGGCATGGCCACATGGGTGATATTGTTGGGCCTAATTTATTAAAAACCACCCCTGGGCCGCCAGAGAAATCTGCGACTCCACATTCTCAAAGAAGCTAAGCCTATTTGCACCGACTGATGGGCTGCCATAGATTTGGTACTTTAAAATATCTAGGACTCCACATTGAACAACGCAAGCTAAGCCTCTCTGCGCCGATTAAGGTTTTGGTCTTTTTAAAAACTAAATGGGCGGCCCAACAGGAATAAGTCCCGTATATTTAAACCAAAATCAGCCCGAGTTTGGAATCCCAACTGTTTACCTTCCTTCTTGTACTGGCCACTGGCTAGTTTCCTTTTATTTTTTTAATAATTATATAGTGATATATATATATATATATACATATATATATATATATATTTGGCGAGTGAGTCTTCTCCTTCAGCTTTTTCCCATTATCCATGGCGGCAAACAGAGATGTGGACGTGGATGGTGAATTCGTAACTATCAAGTGTATCGATTCTTACCCTGTAGAAGCGGAGGGAGATGACGTTGAAGATGATCAAGCTCCCGCGATTGCTATTTCAACGGCTGAGATCAACACCTGGGACTTGACTTCGATTCTTACTCACAGAATCGTCGAAATCAGAGCTCATCGAAACAGGCAAATACTGCCTCATCTTCCTTAGTTTATTAGTTTATTATTATTTTTCTCTAATTCAAATTTCAATTTTATTTTGAAAATTAATATACAGGATTATTGAAAAGTCTTCGTATTTTCGTGGTCTCTTGTGCGGAAGCTTTAGGTATACTCTTAATCACTTATCAGTAAATTAATTTTATATTTATTTACATAATTTCCGTTGAAATCTTGTCTTCTTGTTGCTTTTGATGTTATGTTTTAGTGGAGATTTTATTGGTTTCTTTAATGATTATTTTATTTAATTTTAAAATAATTGTGTAATTGTTAATTCGTGCAGTGAATCTAGTCTCGATTCGGTATCAATTCACTGGAACTTGCAGTCGTTTTTGAGTGTTCTGAGATTCATCTTCCGATGTTCTGTGGACGTGACCTCTGATAATTTTATTCTTCTATACGAGGTAAAATTTGTATTAGTGTTTCCATTAATTTCAACTCCTTTTACCTTTCCAAGTTCTGTTGCAATCTTGCTCCTTGTAGAATTTTTTTTTTAATTTATTTAAGTTGCACGGTACAAGCACTTCAAAGTCCACCAAAAAGAAGATTGTTTCTATTTGGACGACCAAGAATTTAAAATTCGGAAGTAGATCAAACTTGATATAGCTGGCCTTTCATAAATTATAATCTTGCTTTGTTTAAATTGACAATATTCTGACAGTAAGTTGGGTGTTTAGGAATGGATTTGTCCCTTCTTCCATTCTATCCTTTTTATGAGTACAAAAAACTTACATAATGTGTCATGCAAAAATGGAAGCATGTTTTCTATTTTGTTATTAAGGACACGAGTCAAACCCGTGTTCGGATAATGTTTCTCCAGGGAACAACTTGTTCTTTTATGATTCCCAACAACTGCCAGAGCTTTGTATGGGTTCGATTACGTTGTAGCAGCATTTTTCATACATATTTTATTTTCAGCTATCACTGTACTGCTCTACTTTTATTTCTACAAACTAGATGCAGGATACACTGAGGAATATGAATTGTTGCTTTCAATGGTCTGTTTAACTCTCCAAAACCTTCTATTTGTGGATCAGGCTGCTCTATTTTTTGGAGTGGAGATGCTACTCTCGCATTGTTGGCTTTGGTTGGATGAAGTAACATCTTCAAAGGGGTCTTTGCCCCCACAACTACGATTAGATTAGATCAAGAGGTTTTGATCCATATTTGGAAATATGGTCTAGAGCATGGTGAGGATTATCTCTGGTGCTTGGCAACTGTTAAAATGACAAATCCATAAAATTTTGTTTGTTAGATTGTGTTCTGTCACAAGTGTTTATGTCATTCTACCTTATAGATGAAAATGCAATATGTTGCAGCAAATGATTTGATTCCACAACTATGCACCAGTTACCTCGCAAGGAACTTTGTAAGTGCATGTATTTTGGATATTTTTCCCGTCAACCCCATGTTTTTTCTACCATCAAGCTTGCTTCCATCATGGTTTCTTCAAATTAACTAGCTACATTTTGTGTCTGCAGAAATGGGCAATGTCCTTTAACTCTTTTCCAGATATCCCTTACCATTTACTAAATGCATCCATTCAGCATCCTCAATTAACCATAGATAGGTTGGTCATTTTATCTACTGATTTGCCATTTTACTTTAGCATTTCCAACTATAATGCTGATCTTCTAGTTATCCTTGACAGTGAGCAATTTATGAAGTCTCTTTGTGATGCTATTCTACTTTGGCTTGGTGCTAACATCCAACAATTTGGATATTTGAACACCACTGTAGATGGTTGTACTGGCATGTTGGAACAGGTATGCTTGTGATGGCCATTCTCTACATTTGCTTGGTCCTGCTATG
Organism: Cinchona pubescens; assembly: GCA_025175665.1. NCBI lineage: Eukaryota > Viridiplantae > Streptophyta > Magnoliopsida > Gentianales > Rubiaceae > Cinchona > Cinchona pubescens. The sequence goes on along the minus strand of JANKKI010000254.1, from coordinate 1,522,023 downwards.
AAATTGACCGCAAGATGCATTATCCTAAAAGGACAATACTATAGAAAAAATCCACTGTAACACTTATCTTGCATATGGAATTTTTCTTCACATCTAATTCATCTAGATGAAGAATGAACCAAGTATGTGCCTTATTATTTCTAGCCCTTGCAGTGCTGTTCTTGGAACTATACAAAATCTACCAGGACTCAAAAGGGAACATTGTGGTGTATTAGTGTCTTATATACATCGCGATATGTTAATTGTAATTATCAATGTTGTTTGTGTAAGAACAGTGAGTTTTGTTAGCATAAAAAGAAGATTATTCTGATTAAAGGCTTAAGCTTTTAGATGAGTTGCTAATTTAGTATATTACATATCAGGGGAAATGCCTTGGATCCTTTTATCAATGGCAACCCATTAAAGGCTTAAGCTTTTAGATGAGTTGCTAATTTAGTATATTATCAGGGGAAATGCCTTGGATCCTTTTATCAATGGCAACCCATTAAAGGCTTAAGCTTTTAGATGAGTTGCTAATTTAGTATATTATCAGGGGAAAGGCCTTGGATCCTTTTATCAATGGCAACCCTGATGTTCTCCTCTGAAACAGTTTAAGCTTTTAGACAAGGTAGTATTTCACTGCATTTATACAAATATAGTGCTGTTAAGTTTCTAATTAGATAGATTGGATATTTGAAACTAGTATTGTGTTTTCCATTTCTCTATAGGAATTTGCTGAAGATTTTCTTATATCTTTTTCTGTTAATATTTTTCCACTATTATGCTTGACTCTTTCTTTGACTGTTATTTTCAACAGGTTCGCTGTAATCTTTTACCCTTGTGGTTTCTTGCTGGTATGATCTCTTTATGTGAAGATTTTAACCTGGTTGTAGGATATCTTTGGCTATTACTTAAGCCTCTTTTTTTTTTTTTTTTTTTTTTTGGATAATTTTACGTAAGCTGCTTCATTGTTAGGTAAAAGAAGATGCTGTTTTTTTGCAAGGTTTGCTGATGAAAGCATTGATGCTGTCCTTAGGCTAACAGGACGTGCTTCTGTGGGTGTGGGGAACAATGCTAGAGATGATGATTTAAATTACATGAGAATTCGATTAACAGGATATACTAAGGTTTTGTGCTTATCTGCTTCCTTTTCAGCCGTGTACTTTGTGCATAGAGACACATACATGTATCTTATGCATGTAAGTATATGCATTTATTTTGTGTACATGTATTTATGCATGTGTACACATGCATATTATATTTGTACACAAGAGATTTGCATGTATTCACATTTCAAAATGAATGACTTGTTCAAGGCTTGACATTAATAGCCTCTTTAATGCTCTTGAATTGTTCTATACTTGTAATACATTTGGGTGGTGGTCCTTTACATTATAGTTGGTCACTAACAGTTCGTTAATTCACTATGCAGAGTGTGGACCTTTCAAGTTGCCCACAAATTAGGCCAGTTCTTCTTTTGTCCTTACTTCCTTCTTCGTATAACAAGGAGATTGTGCAAAGAAAATACATTAAGCAGCCTTCAATTAACCATCAATATATCAATATGGATCTACTGCCAATCTTGACTTTCGAAGCAGTAGAAGAGGTGGATATTTCAAGTTGTCCAATGCTAGATCTTGAGGATGCCATTAAGTGCTTCTGCAAGTCCTTTCCATCCTTGAGGACGCTAAGGGCAGCTAATTATTTAAATTTTCGAACAGAAAAATTGAACAGCTTATTGGAAAGATGTCCTCTCCTATGTAACATTGACCTAACTGTCGATATTAGCCCTCTTATACCAGCAAAAGTATCCATTGTTTCTTCATTCCCTGCCCTTACTCCATTAAGATCCACAGAGTTCTCTAATATTAGTCATTGTTCTCGGGATGCTTTGGCCCATATACATTGACTCCTATTTCTGGACCACGGCTTTCACATATAACAAGACTCACTTTAGAGGGCAGAAATGACATTTCTGGTGAGAGTTACATCCCTCCCTCTCTCTCTCTCTATCTCTCTCTCTCTCTCTCTCTCTCTCTCTCAATAAGAATATAAGGTGATATTATTGTGGCTTTCTACTGTATGTTGGCTGCCATTTTGAGTTGCAAATCTTCTTCATCAATTAGTTGTGGAAGGTTTTTTATTCACTTCTTGCAGTTTGGTGCTTCAGTTTTGCCTACACTTTTTAATCAATTCTGTTGTACAATTTGATCCGTCAACTTTGCTATGATATGCTATAGAACTAACAGTTTTTATGTTTTCCTCAGATTCTGATCTCCATATCATCGCATCTAAGTTATGTGCGTCCTTGCGTTACCTTAACCTTAATGGTTGTATCTCCGTAACAGATGCTGGCATATCATTTGTACTACTGAAATGTCTTCTGCTTCACTCAATTTTTGCTTGCTTGGGCTGACACTTATTTTGGGCAAAAATCAGTTCTGGCTCTTTGTTCTGGCATGCCCTATCTCGAAGGCCTTGTAGAGCCACAAGTTGAAAATCCCTTGCAGTCATTGGCTTACAAATTGCATACTCTGCATATAGGTGGCTGCATGGGTAAGTGGTCTGACCTTTTTCTTTTCTGTTTGCTGATTTCCCCCCCTCATAATAGTGTACAAATGTTGCTCATAATATTATTGACATGTTAATTGCAGGGGTCAGTGAAGCATCTCTTTCAGAACTTCTATCTCAAACTCTTATGGTAAGGAGCCTCTGTTTAAGGGAGACTCAACTTGTGGATGATGCTCTATATCACTTTCCGGGATGTTCCTTGGAGATACTTGATGTTTCTGAAACCAAGGTCTAATAAGCATTCCAGGATTCTCTTTTCCTTTCATATAAGTAATTTTACAGCACTTAGGTTTTCAGTGCTTTTCATGCTAATAACTCTCTTTGATGAGACAATTTTACACACAAATTGGTTTCTGGCGTTGCTCTGGCTCGCTTAGTCCTCCAAAATCCTGTTCTAAAATGCCTGAAAGCAAGAGGATGTAGGCATCTATCACTGGATTTAAAGAAGACCAATGGAAGAGATTCTTCTTCTTTGTCATATACTACAACAGAGCTATATTCTGAACTTGGCAGGTCTTGCCAATTGGAGGAAATTGCAGTTGGATGGGGATTTTCATTGTTTTCTTTGGAAACCTTGAAACCAGCTATTAGATCACTAAGGACAATGGTAGTTGGTTTAGGTGGATCCTTGGGTGAAGATGGACTTAAACTCTTACCTGTTCTCTGTCCTGTGTTAGAGACGCTGATGATTTATTTTCAGGTATTGGGTCTATGAAGTATAAATTTTGTGCATGACATTTTTGTGAGTATTGAACTTTCCATGGTATTAGTTAGTGCATAACATGCAACTCATTTGTGTAAGTATTGAACTTTCCATGGTATTAGTTAGTGTATAACAATTAACAGATACATATGAAAGACTATAGATTAATTAACTTGTAATTGTTTGTTTTTGTCTCCATTTCTGTAATTTTTTCTAAAAAAAATAAAAACTCCAGAAGACTTGTTAACCCATTCTATGAATTATGATTTTGTTCAGCTTGTCAAAATAATTAACATTCCCCTGCAGTCCTGCATTTCTCTGCTGAAAAACAAAAAATACATTATGTGCACTATTTTATGCACTCTACTTTCTATGTGTAGAAATTCTGTTGTTTGATTTATCTTTACTAGTATGACAACTAAAAATTACATTGAAGAAAGTATCACTAGTACACTTTGTGGCTGCTTGCTTTGCGTCATTTGGGTCGCTAGAATAGTTTAATGTCTTCCTCTGTTTTATGTATGTGGTTATTTTCTGCATGGAAATCTCTGCCGTCGCGTATAATATTTCCTGCTTATAACAGGTAATATCTGATTCACTTGTGAAAAACATTATCCAAAGCCTTAGACAACTTCAAGTTCTGGCTCTGCTTGTTATATATTGCTTTGGTGAGATTTCGTCAGTAAGCTTTCAGTTCAGCATGCCAAATTTGAGGAAATTGAAACTTGAAAGGGTAACAGCGCAGATGACCAATGCTGATTTGGTTATTTTGACTAAGAATTGCGCAAATTTGGTTGATCTTTCATTGCTTGGATGCACACTTCTTAATCCAGGTCTGTAAATCATCTCTGGCACTTGTACATAAAAGTGGATGAGTCATTTGCATGTGCCTAGTGTGACGCCCCGTCCCACATCTAAAGTGGGAGGGGATATTGTATTATTTATAACACCTTGGGTTGTGGGCTAGTTACAACTTGGCTTAAGTATTTTGAGCCTGTTGTATATGCTTAAAAGTTGTTGGGCCAGCCCAGGGCCCGGGGTGTTACAGTTGGTATCAGAGCGAATCTCGTGTGGTCTCTGCACGGGGTGAGATTGGGCCAGTGGTATTGGGCCGCGACTATGCAAGGGAGTCCAGGAACTAAGTGTTGTGCGGGACTAAGTGCTATGTCGATCTACCTCTAAAACCCGTACGAGCCACCTCTAGAATCCTGCATAACCAAGTATGGTCCGGTATAAGCCTTGCGAGGACGCAAGGCCTTAAGGAGGGGCCGTCCCACATCGGAAGTGGGTGGGGATATTGTATTGTTTATAACACTTTGGGTTGTGGGCTACTTACAACTTGGTTTAAGCATTTTGAGCCCGTTGTATCTGCTCAAAAGTTGTTGGGCCAGCCCAGGGCCCAGGGTGTTACAACTTGCACTTTTGATTTCTTTAACTGCTGCAGGTGACAATCTTGCTTGATTTTACCCATGTTTGCTCCCTGTGATCTGTAATTCAAGAACAACTTTTTATTTGTGACGCAATGACCGACTTAAATTTAACCTTTTATTGTTTTATATTTGTAGAATCCCAAGATATCATTTCATGTGGCTGGCCAGGTTTGATGGCCATCCATCTAGAGGTTAGCCATCTTCTCTTTTGAGCACCTTAGTTTTTTTATAAAAAAACGGCCAATGTTCTCATAAGTATGTAAAAGCACAGCAACTTTTACGGATTTCCATTTATTTCAAAAGTAGTGTATTGTACTCGTGTTGTTTCTTCATGGAATTATGGTTGGTGTCCTTTTGCTCTAAATTTTATAGTCTTTGCCTTGTTCTTGAACAACGAGCATAATCCTTCACTAACATATTAATGAACCTGTATATTTCCTGCAATTATAATCACCAGTATTGGCTATGAAGGAGGAACCTTTTCCAGTCATGCCAACAGAAATCAAGTCTTACCTCTTTTTTCCTTTTATTTTTTTCCATTATTAGAAGTGTCTTAGACTTTTCTCGTGGACTGTTGACAACTTATTATTCCCTGGAGTTGTAAAAACTTATTATTCCCTGGACAATTCTGTATCAGCTAGTCTGTCAACTTTAACCCAAGCATTCTTGGAAAGAATCAGTAGAAAGAACAAACATTTGGGACATCTACTATTGGTGACTTTTTCTTCTTTGACAATGTGCTGTAGAATTTGTGCAGACTTTTTTAAGTTCATTCACTGACCTTTAAAGCTGTTCCCTTTTTCTTAAAACACAATGATTTCTCCTCCCTCTTCAAATTTAAGGGCATTCAATTCCTATCCCAGCTATTATTCCCAAATACAACACCAAACGCTCTCCAGAAATACACTTTATAGGATAACCCAAAAGTTTTCAGATCAGCAGAAAGAATTAAGTTCGTAGCTGGTAGAGTGGATTCAAACTTAGGTAATTGAAAAATCTTCTTTTCTGCAGTACCAGTTTATCAATAATAGATCAATCAACTACTACTAACAGTATCTCAATTTTCTCCTCTGCAAATGGATAGTGGTAAATCAGTTTCTACTAGCTGGAAGGTGCAACAAGCACAAACACACAAACCACATTGGACAATCTGTGAAATAATGGCTGTCCAACAAATAATGGTTGGTTTGATAAGAGAATAAAAGAAATTAGGACATGTTCCACCAATCCAAAATATTCCAGAGGCGAGCTGTTAGCCTGAATTACAAATAAGAAAGGACCCATTCTCTTTTTATTTACGTCTACTTAGCTTAAATTAATTGTTCAGTATTGCTCTTTTTTTTTTTTTCAGGATTGTGGAGAAGTAACGGCAAATGGTGTAACAGATCGCTTATGAACTGTCGAGCCCTTGAAGATCTCTTGCTACGTCATACTGTGAGTTTTGTACCATTGTATCTTCCCTTATTTGTTTCTAAGACAAAGGTTCAGAATCAGGAAAAATCTTTAGTTGCTGCCGACCAATTTTGTTTCTCATTTTGTATAAAATATCTAATTAAAGACCTTGAATGTTGAAAGACTAGGAATTTCGCAGAGTTGATCTGATTTTTAATTTTCAATATGTAGGGCCCAGGAATTCCAAGAAATTTTATTGCTCTTACAGCTTCGCAAGTAAGCCGACTGGTTGCCCTTCTTTTAATGTTCTCAATTTCCTTCCTGAAATCATTTAAGTATGAACTTACCATAATTGTTCTTCTTTTGATGTCTGAATGTAGATGCCAATGCTTCGGAAAATATCGCTTGATATTTGTGATGCAAGGGAGGGTGACTTTGACATTCCATATGTAAGTTGGGGCACTCTTTTCACTCATACGGTGTATTAAGGCAGTTTTTTTTCTGGAAGAGATCTCTCTTTTACTTCTATCATGCACGTTTCATTTAATTTTATTTGTCTGCCCCAGTTTTCTGACAGGTGCTTCTTGAGCTATGTGAAGATAGCAAGATGTAAGCTGCAGAGGTGCAGTTTAGACCTCGTTAAGTTGGATGGTCGAAGGACACCTGTGCATAAAGAAACATTGCTTCTAGTGTGGGACAGCAAGAAACTTACAAGAGCAGTAGTCAAGGAAAGGCTATAGTTATCAAAGTAGAAGTGATTTGTATCTTGTAGGAGATTACCAAACTCATTTTGTGCTAAAAAAAAAATAAAATTGACTTCTTTTATTTTTAGTGTAATGTCATTTTAACTCTCCAAATCGAGTAAAAAATTTTAATATGGTCCTTCAAAGTAAATTGACAAAGTATTCTATTATGATTTTTTAAATTAAAACAGTTTGGCCCACTAAACTAAGACAAGTGTTTCAATGCGACTCTAAACTAAAGTTTCTATTGTGCCCTTCAATGTCCAAACTAATTAAAAGTTCTAATATGACCTTATGTTTCAATTTTTCGATGGCAATTTTTTAATTTTAGAACTTTGATTGTTTCAAAGATAAAAAAAATTAATAACTTATCTTTCAAATAATAATATTAAATTCCCTATTCTTATTTATAAAAAATACTTAAATTCTTTTTTTAAATATTTATATACACTTTTAGAAAGTAAAAAGGTTCATGCATAAAAAAGAGAGAGAAAGATCTAATTATATGTTCCAAAAATTATATTGCACACATCTATCATGTATTTAAAATTAGGGCCATGTTAAAATAATTTTTTAATTTGAAGGGCAAAAAGTGAGATTCTCTTAGTTTAAAAGCACATGTTGGGCAGATTCTTTCAATTTTGAGAGTTATATTAAAATCCTTTTTCAATTTAAAATGCTAAATTATAAATTTTTCAATTTAGAGGGTCACTTGAAACTTTTACTTACTTTAGAGGCCAAAAATAACATTACCCTATTTTTATTCGTCCTGTTGGCTCAACTCAAGTGATGGATATGCCGGAAAATTTCTATATCTATGCCTATTTTGAAATTTGTTCTATATGTATGCCTATATGAAATGGCGTTTCCAAAGGGGTGGAACTCGCATTCTCTGAATGCGAGTTCCAAATTTAAAAAAAAAAAAAAAAAAAAAAAATTAACGTTGACCGACCTCGCATTCCTCGAATGCGAGGTCGGCTCTACTAATCCCCCCCAATTCCCCCCAATTCCCCAAGTCCCCAAATCCCGTAAAGTGAAAACTAAACTTGGAAAATATTTCGATACGGAATATTTTTTTTTTTCACTCTTTTGTTGCCCTTGTTGGGTTTGGTTGTTGGCAGGGAGAATGGTCAGTAAAATAGGGGAATTCTGTCAAAATGGGATCAAAAATACGATAAATTAATAAATTAACGGGTTTACACATTTCATTCGCGTACTAAGAGACAGATAAAGTTTATGATTTACGATTCACTATTTAAATGATTTTATCTTACATCAAATCCTTCATTTTTTTATTTTTTAATAATGTACAATTTCCATTCGTAATATACATAATCATATTTCCGAAATCATTCATTTTTTCTATTTTTGTAATAGTGCACGATTTCCTTATATCATATACATAGTCACATTTGCTAAATTCTACAAAACAATATATATATATATAGTCAAATTAGCTATAACCAAAAAAAAAAAAAAAAACCTAAATTCATTACAACGGAATTTTTTGCTTAAAAAAAAAAAAAAAAAAATTATGACCTCGCATTCGCCGAATGCGAGGTCATTAAATGCGAGGTCATTTTGACTGACCTCGCATTTCCTGAATGCGAGGTCAGTCAAATAATATATATGTATATAGATAGATTTTTTTTTTAAAAAAAAATTCTGGAACTCGCATTCGGAGAATGCGAGTTACACTCCTCGGGAACAGCAATTTCAAATAAGCACCCAAATAGAACAAAGTTAGAAAAATGGCATATTTTTAGAATTTTCTCTGGATATGCCTTGATTAGATATTCAACATAGATTTTCATTTATAGACTGGAAAAGAGTTGAGTCGTCACGACACAGTCCACCTGTTAGGTTGTTATTTTCTTCTAAAAACAAGTGCATTTATACTAATCTACTTAAGCAAGCTCACGTGATAAATTGTAAAGAATTTCGCGATAATGTAAATGAGAATTGTAAATCAACATGGCACAAGATTCTGATTTTGAATCTATCAAATTGCGTTTAGATCAGGGATTCGAGTGAATTTGATTTGAAATCTTAATTTATAATAAATTATTTAAATAAAGAAATTGATTTAATTATAAATTTAAAATTTATTAATAAATAAGAGTGTAATTTTAATAATTAAATATATAAATTTAAAATTTATTCAAATTTTATATAATTTTAAATACATTCACTTTATAAATTTTAAATATTTTTTCAAATCAAAATAACTTATCCAAACATAATGTCACTTAAATTATGATTTTTCCAAACCACTAGAAAATAGAAACTACAAGAAAGCTACTTGAAGCCTGAAGCGGCAGCAGTTAATTACTTTTAAATCAACCACATCCTCCGCAGACAAACTTTCCTGATCACCATTTTATCCTCATTCCTATCTCATCAGTCATCACCAAAACCTATATAGCCAAACAAGAAGAAAAATAGAATAACTATCATGGAAAATCAAGAAGGGGTAGCAGAAGACACCAAGATGGACACAAAACCAAGAGTGGTTTGTTGCATTGGTGATATTCATGGATATATGAACAAGCTCCAAAACCTCTGGAAAAATCTTGAAACCCTAATGGACCCATCTGATTTTGAGACAGCCCTCATCATTTTCTTGGGTGATTATTGTGATAGAGGTCCAGACACCCGCATGAAAAGTCATTGATTTCTTGATTTCTTTGCCCTCAAAATACCCAAAACAATCCCATGTTTTCCTTTGTGGGAATCATGATCTTGCATTTGGGGCATTCTTGGGGGTCCTTCCTAGCCCTCCGGACGGTTCACCTTTCTCGGAGACTTGGAAGGAGTACGAGATGAATGAGGAGAGAGAAGGGTGGTATAAAGGTGAGGGCTTTGAGAATATGCACTTGCAAGGGAGGAGATGGGCTGGCAAGATTACTGAAAGATACAATGCCATGAAGATGACTGAATATCAGGGCTCAATTTATGATGCTGGTCCCACTTTTACATCTTATGGAGTTCCACATGGATCTGCAGGTTTATGTTCTTTTAATTTCTTGGACCCTTTTGATTGTTCTTGAGCTTGTTGATTAGCAATTTTCAAATTGATTAGTTTGTCTGCCAGTTGGGATTTAGATTATGTTTATTCGTTTGATAGTGCTTGAAAATTTGTTCAATTGGTCATTAATTGCGTTGAGATTCGGTTGTATCCTATTTTGATCAGTGTTTTGCTTGTAATTGTTTCTAATTGTATGAGTCGCTTTATAATGTTATTCCCTGATTTATATGCATTTATTTTCCAGATAATCAAGTTTGAAATTTCAATTATTAACTATTTTGGTTGGTCTTGGGCTATAATCTGGGATGTTACCTGAGGTTTAATTGGTATGATTATTTGTTTGATGTGGAAATGTATTTCAAGTGTCCTATTGGAAGGGTTCTTAAGTTAATAAGGATATCAAACTGATTTCGTATTTGAAAATTTGACTATTGTGATTGACAGTAAACCAATATGTGTAATGTTAGAGAGTCCTCAATTATGTGGGTGTGAATGGTAATGCTTTGTTTCTTGTTTTTCGTTGCTATTTCTTTAGTTCTTGATTTGTGGGATTTAATTGCAACAGTGTATCATTCAGTTACATGGTTGTATGTTCTATAGATTTGATGAAGGCAGTTCCTGATGAACATAAAAAGTTCAACGCTTGCCGATTTGGTTTGGGTTCATGAGGAGGTACGCTTGCTCTGTCTGCTTATCTATGTCTCCCTCCTCTTTTAGTCTGTTTGCATTGTTAACAATTCTCACTGCCTTCACCTCCCCTCCCCTTGGGAGATATGGATTTCTTGTTTGATGCATGCTTGTGGTTGACCATTCTAGGATAATGTCTGCATAGAGACTAAAGAAGGAATCAAAAACTGTAAATTGATTGCTGTACATGCTGGCTTGGAGAAGAAAAAAGGAATTGAAGAGCAGCTGAAATATCTGAAAGCTAAGGATACCAGGATTTCTAAGGTGCAAGCTCTCAGTGGGAGGAAAAATGTTTGGGAAATTCCCGAGGTAATTGCTTACTACTGCATTGATTCACTTTATATATATTCAAAATATTTAGTTCCAAGTTCTCAAATTTCACATGTTCTTCTGTTTAAAAAAAAGAAAAAAGATACTACTTTCTATGGTAAGTTTCCTGTAGCCTGAAATCTAACTTTTTGTTTGTCGTGCCACTATCCCAGGAACTGACCCAAACTCCAACTATAGTGTTGAGCGGTCACCATGGAAAGCTCCATCTTGAAGGGCTTCGATTGATAATTGATCAAGGTGGTGGAGTAGATTGCAATCCAATAGCTGCAGTGGTGCTTCCCTCACAGAAGATTGTGAGTGATGTTGATAAAAAAGCTGTAATTTAGAGGTGCAGTGGCATCATCTTCCTGCTTTCCATTTTGAAGTGAGAATATAGTTTAAAATAGAACAAGTTCCATGTCAGCTATCGGACACATACCATGTCTTTTTCTCAACTCTAATAAATTGCTAGAAATAGTCCAATTACTGAAGCAATCACTTCCGAAACTGAAAGGCTGGTCAATTACTGAAGCAATCACTTCTGAAACTGAAAGGCTGGTGTTTTATGCAAGTCATGTACTGAATTACAACTGTTTAGTAGATTTGTGCACCCAAAGTTCCTCACCTTTCAATAGAAAAACGCAACAAAAGAACGAGTTGTTTGGTACATGGAATTTTGTTGTGTCTGGGTTGGAGCCTGGAGCGTAGAGTCTCCAAGAATCTAGACCGAGCCCAGTCAAAATCTTCATGGGAACAATTTAAGATGAATTGATGTTATCAATCTTTCATCGCTGTGAGGAATCTAATATGCATACATCAAAAGATACATTTGCTTCTCAATTATGAGAATTGGTTGTGATTTGGATGGGTTCTCGTGTATACGTTCTTTTTCGCCAATGTGTAGAAAACTTTTCATTTTTTATATAACTCAATTTATCGAGATATTACAGTCTGAAAATCAGATTGAATTCTCAACTAATGTTAAAAAGTAGAATTTGAATTCCAAATTCAGTAAGATCAAAAGAATTATCAAATTTAAATTGTCTTTTATTTTTATATTTTCTTTTTTCATATATTTATGTGCTTTCAGTTTTTGTTCTTAATATTTATCTCATACAAACTCTCTAAAGAAGATGTAACCCTAAATAATATAATCAAAGGCAAAGTAAGAGAAAAAAAAATTATAAAATCTAGTTCTTTACGAAATTGAAGATTTTATTTCTTTAAGCAAACAAGTGTAGCTCTGAAACCATCAAGAAGTCCATTTAAGAACATACTCTCATTAACGAGAGACTAGCACTTCTGAGTTTTGAGGTTCGTTACTTCATACTATCACACGCACACCCCATTTAATTATTCAATTTCAAACTACTCATATCACCCCGTTTAGTTAATCAATTTTCAATCCATTCATTTATCTTTCATCTCTCAATAAAATACAGTAAAATTTGTAACTACGTATGATTCGAGGACATCCATGTTCTGGTGAAAATTGTTACTGTGAAAAAAAAAATTATACCACGAGCCTTCCTCCGTTCTCTTAAAAATTGTGAAAGACGGTGGAAAAGGAAAAGGAAATATTAGAGAGAACAAGAGAGATGATGAAAATGAACTTCTAATCCTCCTCACTTCCTGAACCACCAGAACTTGAATCATTGCTGTATTTATTATGGGCAGAACCATTAGCTAGAGCCCCTTTAGTCTCTGTGTCTATCACATTTTCTTCGTCTTCACTATACTCGCTCTCATAATCATCATATCCTTCCTCTTCCTCCTCCTCTTCCTCCTCAATTCCATCCTCCAAAGTCGGTACCTCATCTGCTGAGACACCACCCCTTGTACCTGCCCTGCTACGTTTCAAAACCTTCAACTTCAGATTTGACTTCGAATCACAGCCAATCCAACAGTCGCACAAGCAGTAAGAAGTCAAGTTGTAGTTTCCCTCAGCTGGGGCTTGGAATTTGCCCATTACTAACCTAGATCCTTTTTTAACCTTTGCAATTGCTTCTTTAACAGCTGCATTTACATCCCTTGGACTGGCACCAGAGCCCTCTTTTAACTCTTGAATTGCTTTTGATGCAGCTATGATGGCTGTAGCTTCATCAATGAAGTTGACCCTCTGGGATATCCAGACATCATTCGAAGAGGAGTCTGCAAGCAACAACTCAGAAATTCTCCTCTTTGTCATAGGGGAAATATGGAGCATGTGGAAGGGCACCAATCAAACCATTGCCTCGCTCCAGAGTGACCCAAGCATGAAATGTGACTATGTCACCCTCTTGTATCCCTTCTTCACCTTCAGTCTCACATGAGATATCAAGTGAAATAGAAGGCATCATTTCAAGTACCTTCTCCACATCTTCTGATTCAGCAGCAGAGAACCCAGCAACCCGAGTCAGAAGCTCTGCACGCTCTTCCTGTTTCATGTCTCGGAAGTCTTGAAATGTGCGAATTTTCTGCAAGCACAAATGGAAAATGTATAAGCAATATAAATACCAGATCAGAAATCCAGCAATAGAAGGGCAAAGGCAGAGAAGAAAAACACGGTACACAACAAGAGTGCGCGATGGCTAAAAACACAGATACCAAGCCTGGGTGGGCTGAGTTTAATAACTATTCCCCAATTTGTTAAGTGTCAACTTCAAATTACAGAAGCGCAACAGAAATCGTATTCATTAGTATTACTGTAAGACAATTTCAAAGCATTAAGGAAAGCATCCCTCTTAAACAATTAATGTGTCCTAACCAAAACTCAGCATGAAGTTGATGATATACAGCCTATGATTTGAAGACCAAACTAAAAGCAGGTAAGAGGCACCACAAGTTTACTCAAGAAGCTGTCAACAATCTATATTTTTCACAAATCGGGGACATAATACTACAGCTGTACTGCATGTGACACATTAAACAAAATTGCAGTGGTATGCATTTCAGGTTTTTTTTTTTTTTTTTTAGTTGAATGAGACGGAGGGAGAGATCAACCTTTCTTGCAATCTTTTTTACAACTGTCTCACTGAAATGTGGCAGCTGCAGAAAAGGTGCATGTCCCTCACTGGATCCAGTTGCTTTTCTTGCACTGAGTGGAACTGCCTGCATTCAGCAAACCATGAGGGGCAAAATAAGTAACAACCATCTTTCGTCAAACCAGGGGAAAACACCAAATAACCAATCTGATTTCCTGAAAAATTTTTCAAGCACCAGAAGAATTATAAACCCAGATGAATAAAGTGGCAAAATACATCCATTTCAGACTTGGGGAAATTTCTCTTAATTGTAAAACAACCATCTTATGGCTTCAAGATATGTAAACCACTGGTCATGCTTATGACACCTCATATATTTCTTTTTTCTTTTACTTTTTTGGTAACTACCTTATAGAATATCATTATCAACATACTGAAAATGCCAAAAGAAAAAAAAAATCAGTCTCTTTTCCCAACCTTACCTAATGCATCTCCTCAATTAGTAAGAACGAAGGCTTGAAATTACTTTTCACAAGCCAATTTCTACAAAGTTGGCGGGTGAGTAATGCGAGAGAGATAATGATGCTTAAGCTTCATTTAAGGAACTGAATAAACAACAATCTTTCGGGTGGATTGGGGGAATAAAGCCTTTCATGTCATCTAATAACACATCAAAGTTCTGAAATTTCGACTGATTTCTTGCTTACTGGATGCACGTAAAAGCAATAAAGTCGATAATGGTTTATATAACTCACATTCTGAACATCATCAGCATAAGCTATTCCAAGGAAGTACTCATGGTAGGTTCATATGAATTAAATTGGACAACCTAATCTAGAGACCTGGTTTTTCAAGACTTGATTTGTTCCGCCTCTGGTTTCTCTGTTGAACAGAGATAGAGACTTAAATAGTGTTGGATGCTCTTCTTGCACCTAAATCTACATGCTAAAGAATTGAACATTGAGGTGTTAGGTCAATAACATGAGACTTAATATCTCTGTATCTCACTTTTATTTTTATTTAAAGAGGAATGGTAAGACTGAAGAGTCTAAACAAAAGATATCATATGACAACCTAAAAAGGGTGGAAAGGTGAAAAGCAAGGAGTCATTTGAAGTTGCATAAAGAACCTTCAGTTGGCTCTTCTTGTGTAATAATGAGATTAACATGATAGCTAAAGGCCAAAAATATGCCTAGAAAAGAAAAGGACTGTGGCATTCAGCACCAAAACAGAGATAAAGTGTGGTTCTCAATGCAGCAGAAACCTGGACGATGCACTGTGACAGTTCAACCACTCCAGTTGCAGGTCTCAGCCACCCATGCCCCTGTGGAGTGCGTGGTATCAGTGTCATCTGCACAAAAAGAGTTATGATATAATTAGCACACCATAAATAAAAGAGGAAACAGAACCACCACAAGATACTGACTAGCATGCTAGAGCATATGAGAAGAAAGCAAGCACAATATAGAACATCGGTGGAATAACAGTGTTGCAGGTACCTTCCCACTCTTGGGATCTGAATGCCTGAGACTATATTTAGTTGTACTATCTATACATGTATTTGTCAAGACAAATCACTTGGCAACCATATCCCTGACTTGGACAATAAACTTTGTTCTAATCTTCTCTCAGACTCTCACCAACATGAGAGAAAATTTGCTTCTTAGCTTCCAGAAATAAATTCATACTGAAACAAACAATTTACTACATGAAATTCAAGCTTTTGCTTTTCCTCTTTTAGTAATACATCTTGGGTTTTGTCATAAGTTGTTTGGGTGATATACATTGAAACCGGATATAAGTGTAATAATCAGCATACAAACTGGTAGTTTGTTTAATAAATTTGGTTGACATTAAATCAATGAAGATCTTGTACTTAAATTTGAACGCCTTCATGTTAAATTACATTTTTTGGATGACAAAAAGATTTGAAAAAGGGGAGTAATCCATTATTCTAAAAATAGATAACAATGTCAATACGTTTCAGATTACACCTAATTATGATGGATTCCATATCCATCAAATAGGGATCCTGAACCTGAAAACACGACTTTTACTGCAATTTGAGATTCAGAACAGCTTAATCATGTAAAAACACGCAATAATTCAAAATTATGGATCAAAATACATTGCGTTCCACAATCTGAAACAAATCTTAATCTCTTTGCGCAACGCGGCTTTACATACAGGACACTACTTAATTTGGTAAACACATTCGTTGAAGAGAATGGAAACTCAAAATTCCCTTGTATTTCCTATTGAAAGTAGCTGCAATTAACTGAGTATCACAATTTTATTCTTCCCATGTCCACCATCATAATAAGGAAGTTACATTCCAAATCAGCATTAAAGGCATCACTATTATGCATGAATAAAGTGATTTCATTACTTACAAAAAAGAATTATTTGAAAGGTGTGGATACTATCATAATTTGAATATTAAATACAAGATGAGATGAATAGCTATTACCTTTCACATTAAGAAGTTAATCACCTTAAAAAGCATTAAACCACTTTGTATATAAACACCAATGGTAACAGAGAATGGGTGAATTTCTAGAAATTCACCATTGAAAACAAACAAAGGTAAATTTCAGGAAAGCAAAAAGATAAAGGACATCTTTTAGAAAACTTCAGTCATGGCAACAGACATCAAACATAATAAAACACTGCCACCAAACCAACTAAATCAGATATGATGACTTGAAGAAATATCCTATTAAATCACGACTGCAAAAACATATTAGATATTAGGTCAAATTACAACTTTAAAGTGGAAAATTCCCATAAATGAACATTTATTGTTTCCTAATTTGACAATAATATAAAATAAAGTAGTTACTAATGATATCACAAACAAATACAGTTACAAAGTAAGGTACCTTCATCAATTCTTCAAGGAGGCGAGGAGCAAGTTCAAGCACCCGTTTCAAATCACGTTGCATGTTTGGAGATAATTCTGATGTTTCACGAGTTAATTGAGCTTGAATCAATAATTCGGTCTGCAAGCAGAAAATAAAGGAAATACTGTCAGGATATAAGAACTTGAATGGAGAATCTCAAGCTAAAGATATTGGAGAAACGACCTTTACATAGCCAGGATGCTGCTTAAAAAACTTGGCTTGTTCTTGCTTGATGTTCTTCAGGTCCAAATTCAACTCACTCCTGACTAACACAAAAAGTTTCTGCAGAGGCTCTTCATCAATCCGATGAACTGGAATATCCCTGTACTCAGTAGCCTTGACGAAGAGATCCAATGCACTTTACTGTATCAAGCGTAAATCCATGTATCAGTATTGAGAAACAATACATATTTGCCAAAAAATGGATATTTGTGGCTCATGAGTCTCTATACAAGAGAGGTATCTGCTTGGAAGATACATTAAAAACAAAATCAGCAATCCAGATTCTACATTAATTTACCTGACAATCCAGATTCCACATTAACTTACCAGTATAGTATCACATAATGATACATAATGTAAAATTCCATTCCACTGTCAAAGCAATTTATGTAAATTCAGAACATGTCCAGAGAATTTCGAAGAGCAAAGCTTGGACATGGAGGAAAAGAAAAAGAAAGACAGCAGATAGAAAAAGGGCTACCACTTCTGAATCTGTTGTAAATATGGTAAGTAAATATATTTACTTAAATTGTAGGATTTTATTGTAGGCTAATTGATTTACCTTGATTGTAGGCTAATTGATTTACCTTGATTGTAGGCTAATTGATTTACCTGATTGTAGGATTTAGATAACTTGACTTTTAGGATGCAAGGATGTAAATTGATTAGCTTAATTTTAGGATCTAGATTATTCTACACTTGTGTATATATATATATATATATATATATATAGATCTTATGTACTCTTGACAGAAGTGTGTGAGAATAAACAAGATATTTTTCTCTCTATAACATGGTATCAGAGCTTTAGGCTTTGTTATCTTTTTCGTGACCCTGTTGAGTCAATTTTCAATCTCTAGTTTGGTACATTAAAATTCCTACACTGAGTTGTAATGGCAAACAACACAGTGGGTAATAGCAGAGAGATGAAGGCAGTTATCTCTGATGTTATTCCTATGACTACAAAAATCACAGAACACAAACTCAATGGCAGGAACTATTTGGATTGGAGTAAAACTGTGCGGGTGTATCTCCGTAGTATTGATAAAGATGATCATCTTATTGATGAACCACCATCAGTGTGTATGATTCATGTCTATAATAGATTATATTACTGAATTTCTGTATCAAACTGTGTTAATACAATGATGGAACTGTATTCTATCGATACTGAGGTAATCGGTTTGATTAATCACTGTGAATTTGTTAAAGATCTTATGGATTACTTGGCTTTCCTGTATTCTGGTAAGGATAATCTCAATCATATATATGATGTTTGTAAGAAGTTTTATCGTCCAGAAAAACAGAAAAGATCTCTTACCGAGTATTTTATGGATTTTAAACGGGTGTATGAGGAGTTGAATGCTCTTCTTCCTTTGAGTGCTGATGTGAAAACTCAATAGTCTCAACGTGAGCAAATGGTTGTTATGAGTTTCCTTGCAGGATTGCCATCTGAGTTTGATGCTGCTCGAACACAGATTCTTTCCAGTCCAGAGATTGTCTCTCTCCGTGACACCTTCACTCGAGTGTTACGAGTTGAGGGATCTCGACCTTCTCCTCCTAGTGTTACTAGTGCCCTCATGAGCCGAGGTACTTTGAATGAGGCTAGTCAAGGAAAAAGCAATGGTAGTCGAAATGGACATGGTTTTCAAGGTGGAGGAGACATAAACAATGGTAGTCATGGACAACATGACCAAAATCAACGTGTCTGTTATCATTGTCAAAAACCTGGTCACAAGAAGCGTACATGTTGGTTACTTCATGGCAAACCTCAAATTGCCAGCTTTGCAGGTTTTTGTGGATAAATCTCATATTGCCAGCTTTGCATCTCAAGAGATCCACAAATGAAGGTAATCTGAGAAGCTGGCAAAGCGAGCAAATTCATCAGCAGAAACAAGTACGGATTTATCCACAAATGAAGGCTTTATTTACTTCATGGTTACTCTCTTGAGATGCAAAGCTGGCAATCTGAGTTTGATGCAAAGCGTACATGTTGGTTACTTCATTGCCAACTTCTCAGATTGCCAGCTTTGCATCTCAAGAGAGTAACCATGAGTCTACAAAGCTTTCATTTGTGGATAAATCCGTACTTGTTTCTGCTGATGAATTTGCTCGCTTTACCGAGTACCAAACCTCACTAAAGTCAACTATTCCATCTTCTCTTAATGAGTCAGGTAAACCTACAAACTTCATGTCTTGTGTCATCCTCTAGCAAATGGGTCATTGATTCAAGTGCTACAGACCATATGACAGGTGATACAAGTATCCTTTCCTCCTTTGGTTTTCACACAAATCTTCCAAGTGTTACTTTGGCTGATGGGTCAATGACTTCTGTTGTGGGTTCTGGAATAGCAAATCCTACAATATCTATCTCGTTGTCATCTGTTTTGTGTTTGCCTAATTTTTCGTTCAACCTACTTTCGGTCAGTAAAATTACTCGTGCTCTCAATTGTTTTGTCTCATTTTTCCCTGATCATTGTGTGTTTCAGGATTTTATGACGAGTAAGATCATTGGTAGAGGACGTGAGTCTGGCGGTCATTATTTACTCGAAACTCCTTCAATAAAAGTGCCGAAATCCGTTGCATGTTCAAGCACTTTGACATTCTTGAAGTTCACTATCGATTAGGGCATCCTCCTTTGTCGATTTTGAAGAAGTTGTTTCCGAATTTTCAAAGTTTATCCTATTTAGATTGTGGAGACGTGTCAATTTGCCAAACATCATCGTTTCTCTTATTTGCCTAGGGTCAATAAACGGGTTGCGTCCCCTTTTGAATTAGTTCATTCTGATATTTGAGGTCCTTGTCCAGTAGTTTTTGAGTCTGGTTTTAGGTATTTTGTCACCTTTGTGGATGACTATTCTCGTGTTACTTAATTATATTAATGAAAAATATATCAGAATTATTCAACATCTTTTGTTCCTTTTGTGCTGAAATAAAAACAAAATTTAATATCTCCGTGCGCACTCTAAGAAGGGATAATGCAAAAGAGTACTTTTCTCGTCCTTTTGATTCCTACATGTCAGAAAATGAAATTCTTCACCAATCTTCATGTGTTGACACACCACCCCAAAATGGTGTTGCCAAGAGAAAAAATAGACACTTACTAAATGTGTTGCTAGAGCTCTCATTTTTCAAATGAAGGTCCCAAAGCAATTTTGGGCGGATGCTATTTCAACAGCTTGTTTCTTAATTAATCGCATGCCAAGTCATCTGTACTTGCTGGTGAGATTCCTTACTCGACTTTGTTTCCTTCTCGACACTTATTCCCGATTGAACCACGTATTTTTGGGTGTACTTGTTTTGTTCGTGATGTTCGCCCTCAAATATCTAAATTGGATCCTAAGTGTCTCAAGTGTGTCTTTTTAGGATATTCTCGTCTTCAAAAAGGATATAGATGCTATTCTCCTACTTTGGATCGTTATTTAATTTCTGCTGATGTTACATTTTTTGAAACCACTCCATTCTTTCCTGAATCCAATGTTTATGGTTGTGAGAGGGAGGAAGATAATATTCTAGTTTATACTGTGACAACCCCTATTAGTCCTTCTATTCCTACGAGACCACTTATCACTCAAGAGTACACTCGTCGAACTCAACACACAGACTCACATCCTCCACCAGCTCCTCCGTCTACAGATCTGAGTCTTGATCTACCTATTGCTCTTCGAAAAGGTAAATGACAATGTTCTCATCCAATCTCTTCATTCACTTCATCATACCTCATGAACATTTGTCTCCTTCTTTACGGTGTTTCATTGCTTATTTAGATTCAGTGTCGGTTCCTAATAATCTTCCTGAGGCTTTGGCTCATCTTAGTTGGCGAGCTTGCTATGGAAGAGGAGATGATGGCTTTAGACAACAATGGTACTTGGGACTTGGTACATCTACCAGCTAATAAGTAGGCTATTGGTTGTAAATGGGTATTTTGTTGTTAAAGTTAACCCTAATGGGTCTGTTGCACGGCTAAAAGCTCGTCTTGTAGCAAAAGGGTATGCTCAAACATATGGGGTAGATTATTCTGATACTTTCTCTCCTGTGGCAAACTTGCTTCTGTCCGTTTGTTTATTTCCCTTGCTGCTACTAATGATTGGCCTTTGCACCAATTAGATGTCAAAAATGCATTTTTGTATGGGGACTTGCAAGGAGAAGTATATATGGAGCAACCACTTGGGTTTGTTGCTCAGGGGTAGTCTGATAAGGTTTGTAGACTTCAAAAGTCATTATATGTGAAGTGGTTTAAAACAGAGTCCTCGTGCTTGGTTTGGGCGTTTTAGTGAGGTTGTTCAAGAGTTTGAATGAAGAAGAGTAACTGTGACCATTCTGTTTTCTATCAACAATATAAAGCTGGCTTTATCTTGTTGGTTGTTTATGTTGATGACATTGTTATTACTGGTAGTAATAGTGCAGTATTCTGACCCTTAAATCTTTTCTTCAAACTCATTTCCAAATCAAAGACTTGGGGATGTTAAAGTACTTCTTAGGCATTGAGGTTACTAGGTGTAAAAAGGGTATCTTTCTGTCTCAAAGAAAGTATATCCTTGACCTTTTGACAGCAACAGGGAAGTTGGTGCTAAAGCTTGTAGTGCACCAATGATCACTAATATGCAACTTACAGTAGATGATAGGGAGTTGTTTTCAGATCCTGCAATGTTCCGGAGATTAGTTGAAAAATTGTATTATCTTACGGTGACTAGTCCTGACATTGCATATCCTGTTAGCGTTGTGAGCCAGTTTATGTCTTCACCAACAGAACCACTCAATGGGCAGCTTGAGCAGATCTTGTGTTATCTCAAGGGAGCTCCAGGACGTGGTATACTATACCGTAATTATGGTCATTCTCGTATTGAGTGTTTCTCAAACGCAGATTGGGCAGGTTCTAAAATTGATAGGAGATCCACCACAGGGTATTGTGTTTTTGTTGGAGGTAATTTGGTATCATGGAAAAGCAAGAAGCAAAATGTAGTGTCTCGATCTCATGCAGAATCAGAATATATAGCCATGGCACAATCAACTTGTGAGCTGATATGGATACATCAATTGTTAAGTGAGATTGGTCTAGATAGTTCATTGCCTATGAAGTTACGGTGTGACAATCAAGCTGCTATCCATATTGCATCAAATCCGGTTCTTCATGAGAGGACCAAACATATTGAAGTTGATTGTCACTTTATCCGTGAGAAGATCCAGCAAAATTTAATCTCTACCAATCATGTAAAAACTGGAGAACAGTTAGCTGACTTTTTCACCAAGGTTAGTTGAGTGGTCCGAGGATTGATTATATTTGTAACAAGATGGGCATGATTAACATCTATGCTCCTATCTTGAGGGGGAGTGTTGTAAATATGGTAAGTAAATATATTTACTTAATTGTAGGATTTGATTGTAGGCTAATTGATTTACCTTGATTGTAGGCTAATTGATTTACCTGATTGTAGGATTTAGATAGCTTGATTTTAGGATGTAAGAATGTAAATTGATTAGCTTAATTTTAGCATCTAGATTATTCTACACTTGTATATATATAGATCTTAATACAACCGAATGAGATATTTATATAAAATCAATCACTGCTCTGCAGTAAAAAATTGAGTCTTAAATAAGCACAATAGCATAGAATTAAGGATAGCAATACCTTGGAGCTAAGGAAGGCTTCATATTTATGTAATATGTATATATTGTTGAATGCATCACATAATTTCCAGTGTATTTTGCTGATCTTGATAAATATATGACAGCAATCATCAACGGCAAAATAATGCTTATGAAAACCCCAACAATGCCAAGCAAGATTATTCCACCAGATGATCCATTAATGTCTAGAAGGAATTTTGGAAGGGCTATGCCCACTTGAAGACCCTGAAAACAGATATTATTGACTTTAAATCAGCCTTCAACAGCAACAAATACACACACATATCATGTGCAAGTGAAGCCAATCAATAATTTCTTCTCCGTCATAGTAAAGTATATTACCTGCCTGCCATCAGGATGACCATACTTTTCAAAGTTTTCACGAGATACTGGATCTGTTAAAGCTTGGTAAGCCTTTGAGATGTATTCGACAAAATATGTATGTGCCTCTGAGAATATTATAAGAATTCAATAAGATTATGCAATCCGGAAAAACATCATAGTTATCGCTGACTTGGGCTCAAAGAAAATAAAGTGCAAATATCAAAACAGATTCAACCTGGATCTGGATTTTTATCAGGATGGTATTGAATTGAAAGTCTTCTATATGCCTTCTTTATTTCTGAATCAGAAGTCTCCAGCTTCCAGTCCCAAAATACTGAACGGCTCAAACACTTGGATCTGAAGAATCAGGAAACACGGTCATTTGCAAGAAGCACATAAAAAAATCGAAAACCTGAATCAATATTTGTCATTACCATGCCAGCTTCTTTGTGATAACTTAATAAAACAATGTAGATAGTTTTACAGTTACAACCCAAATGTTCAAAATGCAACACAAGTATAACTATATGACTGAGAGCGAGTAAGTGAATAAACTTTAGCATCCTGCATTTTGAAATCTTTTTGTTGAGAAGTTGAGAAAAACATCAGTGAAAAACTAGGTTTTGTATTGATGGCAGTTATGCAGTACCGAACTGAGATTATTGTAATTTCAGAACATTATTGAGTAAAAGTTAAATTACAAATATATATAATATAAGCATGAATCAGGTGCATTAAGTTCATGTTCACATGGCCTCTAATTTAGCAGTTAGCATCCTACTACATAAACATGACGACTCCCTTCATAAAACAATCTTTGGAAATATATGATCAAGTTCCTACGGCATTGTCAAGTAAAAACATTACATCTACACTAGCATTATCAGATAACAAGGAAAAAAAACAAACAAATGTGTGCCTCATTTTCCAGGTACTCCAGGATGAAATTTTCAGTGGGAACCAGCAATTACCTCCCTGCTGATGTGCTTGATGTAATAAACCAAAACCGCCATGATGACCCACAACAGCACAAGTGTCAAATTATTATATGTCGAAAAGTTTGAAATCTGAGAACCAAAGCAGAATGAATTCATGTGAGTTAAACAGTTGAGGTTCAGTGTGGAATCATGCTTATAAGCCCAAGGCAGTGCACCTTAATAAAAACTTTAAAAGTCTTACCCGCTTGAAAATGGATTTCCGATATTTCCCAGAGCGAAAGCAAACCGAACACTGGCAATTGATGCTTGTAGCCTTCTTTGACAAAGCACTGAATAACTTGACTATTGTGTAAGGCACTAAAGGCAAAGCCATAATTCAGTCAATATAAATATTGGGAAGAGAGCATTGTTCTCTTCTGATGCAGCCATATTGAATTCTCTTTGTCAAAATTTTGAACAGATATCTAGTTTATGCTTGTACAGATGTGATTCCAGTAAGCTGCATCAATAACTTCAAACAGAGAAATCAACCGGTCAGAATTGCACCATAGCAGCAAAAAATGGGTAAAAAATAAAAAAACACACAAACATACACACAATAATGGTTTTAATGGCCAAGATGGCACATATAAAACCACAGTCATGAGAGATATCCCTATTCTTCCTTTTAATATGTGCACTCAGCCATAAAACTTTAATATTAGCATTGAAAGCTACTCCAAATACCAATACACCTCCCATCACAACCTTTGCAAGCAAGGTAGGTACAATATAAATCAGCATTAGTTTATACAAACATACATTTACAATATCCAAGTAATACTGCTCTTTTGCTTGTTTGCTCATCTATTTGTAAGATCATAGTTGAAAGGTACAGACTATGGCAGTGTGAATCTTTAGTTTCCCAAATTGCTCCATAATACTATGTATTGGTAACTTATCTGTAACCAGTAACAACAAAATATGTATCAAAATTTATCTAAAACCCAAACATTCAAACCTCGTTTCATTCAAATATGATTAAGATCAAGAAGCAAAGCAAAATTGTAAAGAAAAAAAGTTTCAGTATTAGATATAAATCAATTCGTCAGGAATTGAATTAACGAATCCAAACAGTTCAAATATATCAAAAATCGGACGTGACAGCGTATAGCGTGAATTCATATGCAAATATATATCTGTTTAAATTTATAAGATTTTTCCAACTTCACAAGAAAAAATGGAAGGGTCAAACAAACAACATACAGGCAGGAAATTCAATTGGAAGCATTTGGCGAATTTCCTTTAATCCAAAAAAGAAAAATTATTGAGTTGTTAATTTAACATGACGTCGGAAAGAGGAAGTACCTGAGCCGGAGATGTTGCCGTAAAGTTCACCGGAAAATTATTAATATACAATTAACTCAGCTTAGGGGAAAGAGGATAGAGAAGAGAAGACTGAGTCTGTTAAACGAGTTCACTGTTCTTCTTGTCCCCAGTCTACTCAAATAAGCCGCCCTAGACCTAGAAGATACCATTAGGTGCAAGGCGTGTGAAATTATAAAACGACTCAGACAAGTCAAAATGACTCCACGATATGCATCACTGTTCTGAGTGAGTATTCGGGTAGCTTTTGCAGAAAAGAGAAATGTTAGTTGTGTCATGTGCGACGGTGGGCATGGACTTTAACCATTTTGGGCTTGATTACTAATTGCCTGGTTACATCGTGAAATGGGCCTGGGTTACACTACTAGTGTTTGTATTTACATTTTACTCCTTTTTTTCTCTTTTTTAATTTACATTTTACTCCATTTTGCTCTTTTTTTAATTTTGAGAAAGAATTAAAAAGATGCATAGTCGATATGCCTCTGTAGTCCCGTCAAGTATTGTGAAAAATAAAATCTTGAAGAAGAGAGACAAACTAAAAAAAGAAATTCAACTTGATATTTATTTACCTCTATTCTGTTTAAAAAAATACTTTTTAAAATTAACTTTTTCATATACTCTAAAGATGTTCACACTTCTTGTAAAAGAAAACTAAGATGCTATTTAAATGTGTTATAAAAAAAATGCAAAAAAATAATTTTTATGTGCCAAATTACTAATTTGGCCACTAACCTCTTTCGTCCATAGGGATCTTGTTTTATTGCTCGAAGATGGCGATTGTGTAGAGAAAATCTGGTGTTTTGGTAATTAAAAACCAAAGAGTGAGGGCATTTGTGTCCTAAAGAATATTAGGGCATAAGTATTAATTTGAAACTTTTGACTTGAGCTTCAAGTAAAAGAAAGCAAAAGTTGTGGGCCAAAAGCAATTGAGAACAACCGATAACTATATTTTTTTGATAAATAGATAGATAAATTTGTTCTTTTTTACTCTATTTTGAATTAAATCATATGAAATATTTCAAAATATTATATAAAATTTAATTATGATTACTCCAAAATCGAATGTATTTAAATATTTTCTATAACACATGAAGCTCGTGAAGCAATCCTTCCAATCTTCTTTCAACACTTTGTAGTGCCCAACATAAAATCCAGCCACAACTTCATCAAAATGCTTTACACGAACCAAAACATCTACTGTATATTCACATTAAATGAAGAAATTATGAAACTGAAAGAGCAATAATTTCAAACTAAAAGCCAGATAAGTACAAGTAGACAAGGTCTGACATCCTTCATGCTCTAGCAAAAATGTGATGAATTTGAGACATAAACTCCATAAGTGATAAAAGAAGTCCCAAATCCAGAGAAGGCCACCCCCGGTGTGTTCTATCCTTTTGCATGACCAAAATTTCCCCATTTAATGTTTATATTCTGCAGACCTAGTGATTGAAAATTTTATGAAATCAATTACACTGACACCAAGTAGGCATTCTACCTATCTACGATGGGAAAAGAGCAGAGAGAGCTGTTATTATTAATATTCAACTCCCAGCATTGCTCAAAGAGAACTGAAAGAGTTATTACACAAAACTTTCCATGAAATATAAAAGATTAAATATGGATTACAGGAGATGAAAATACCTTAGCAAAAGAGCCTGCTCTTGCTCAGTTGGTGCACTAGTTCCAGATGTAGGTTCTGTCCATAGAATTATTAGTACATTGAAATTCTAGATTTTGTACCAAATCTTCTTTCTACATCTCATTAGTTATTTTTTAAAAAAAAGTTGGTCCCAATTAAAGGAGCTAAGCATCTGGGAAGAAACACGACCACAGGGAGGGATGGACAGATGACTGTAGTTGGGATCAGACATGTAATAGCAATACCTTTTTAATGATTTCTGGTGTCAATCTCATAGCAGCAACAACAAACGTCAAATAAGCTATAATTAAGTTTAAAGAATCTTATGGATGAATACGAGCTGTGGCTAATACCCGAGACATAAAAGAAGCATTTTCTACAGGATCCCGAAACCACCAGCTACCCCAACCTAATTCATGATGTAAGCCCACCAACTTCCTGGCAAATGCCTATTAAGTTATTGTATTTGGAAAATGATTTACATAATTTAGATACTCGGTTAGATTTCGTTCTTTTTTCGGATCTTATGACACATCAATGATTTTGTCACTTTGTATAAATACATTGTATTATATTTTTGCCACCAAGACACATAAGAAACTAGAATCAATCTAAGAGACCTAAATAGATAGCAACAGATTGACTTCTTAGTAAATATTTACCTAATACATAAGACATGAAGGACCTTGCAAAAAAGTTAAAAAAGAAAAAAACACAGCCAGTCTAACCATTTTTCTTTTAGTTTTCAACATTCTATACATAGTCAGATTATCTGAACCCATGCCAGTACTTTTTCATCAACCAGAAATTTAATTATCCTACCAGATGAGGCATGTGCGTCATATAAGCATTTGTGTGTGCACAAAAAGACAGGTAATTCAAATCAAGGCCCATTGGACTTCTGTAAACCTAGTTCTTCCAAACAGAATGTCCTACAACTTTTTGTGCCTGAAACAATGAAAAGCAACACATTTTTGATTAGTTGTTTTATATTTTGCTTAAGCATTTCAAATATTGAAAAGCTCAAATACCCTTTGGAAAGAAATCTAGCATCCGCAACGTTAAAAGGGTTTTCCAGCCATTTACTGTATTTAATAAAAATCTCCAATGAAAACACACTTGCAATACTAGGGGGTGGTTTCAGGATTTGGAGGTCTTTCTTCCTTTTTCTTTTTTTTTTAAATGTCCAAGAGCGGGTTTTTTTTAAATGTCCGAGAGCGGGTTTAACGGTACTACAGCTTCCAGGAAGCCAGTCTAGCTCTTCGCATACTACCTGCAAAATAACCAAGTCTTTCATTAGAAAGGACAAGTCTTTTCTTAAACATATTTCCAGATGATAATGTTATTTTAACATGCTAACCTCCACATACAATTGATTAAAAATTATCGATGACAG
Source organism: Cinchona pubescens (assembly GCA_025175665.1). Taxonomy (NCBI): domain Eukaryota; kingdom Viridiplantae; phylum Streptophyta; class Magnoliopsida; order Gentianales; family Rubiaceae; genus Cinchona; species Cinchona pubescens. Next base: position 1,493,797 of record JANKKI010000254.1, on the reverse strand, counting down.
TTGGGAATAATACAACACACTTCCCCCCATTAGATTCCTGTAAGATTCTTGGAGAAATTGTTATTTCATGCAAATAGAATTTTTATATGAACGCGAATGAAAGTGTAAATAAGTTGAATTGAACTGAACACGAGTTACCTTATGAGTCCTCCAATAGGTTCATCAATGGAATCAAAACCATTTGCAGAAAGAAAGGACTGTGTCCTTCCTAAAGCAATGAAGAATCCGAATATAGCCACAAATCCCTCTCTAATACCTACTAGGGCAGTAAATAAATACACCTACTCAACAATAACTTCAATAACAAACCGTCTCTTTACACGTATTATCACATTCTGACACCAAGTGGAGCACTAGCAGCTATTTTAATACCAAGGATATATTTATGGCAAAGAGAATGCAGCATCACACAGGAAAGAAGGATAAAAAACTAACAAAAAAAAGGTCAAATATAAGAGATGTTTCTTGACTGTTGCCAACAATGCTAGGCATTACGATATCTAGCAGTTAAGGGGGAAAAAAAATATGACCAACACAAGCATAAGTAACTTATATGTGCTTGACACAACAACACAGAAGAAACAACAGAGTACATGTACAAAATGGGGAATCTCATAGTAACAGATCCACTGAAGATCAAAGGATACCTCTTCATATTCAGTGTGATGACCACTCTTTAGCACTAGCTTCTCCAGCTCTATTAGTTCACTCCTGAGGAGTTCAAAACATTTGATTTCGGTTGACTCTGGATCTCGTTATCGCTGTGCTTGCGATTCCCTGTTCAAAGAACCTGTCATCCTGACTGTTGCCAAATATAAGAGATGTTTCTTGACTGTTGCCAACAATGCTAGGCATTACGATATCTAGCAGTTTAGGGGGAAAAAAAATATGACCAACGCAAGCATAAGTAACACAACAACACAGAAGAAACAACAGAGTACATGTACAAAATGGGGAATCACATAGTAACAGATCCGCTGAAGATCAAAGGATACCTGTTCATATTCAGTGTGATGACCACTCTTTAGCACTAGTTTCTCCAGCTCTATTAGTTCACTCCTGTACAGTTTGATTTCTGTTGACTCTGGATCTCGTTATCGCTGTGCTTGCGATTCCCTGTTCAAAGATCCTGTCATCCTACATCAAAATCAGTAAAATAAATTAAAGTAACAATTTCAGCTGAAAGGGGAGAACAAAGTGTTATTTTTTATTTCCCTACAAACATTTGCTAAAGAAATGCTCAGAGGATTTTACTTAATGCATTTTGAATCAGAAAAAGTAACATAGTATGGGACCTTTGACAATCTAAGAGATTTTGAACAAAACAATCTGCCCTCCTCTGGAGGAGAATTCTTATTATATATAAGAAATACAAGCTGATAAGCTAATAATCAGCCCCTAAATTAGCTAAACTATCATATACAAATCTGTCATACAGCTAGCATATCCTAATACAAGGAAAGAATATAAATGCTACCATATATATACAAATCTGTCTTATATTTAAGTGCAGAAAATGAATGCAGAAAATAAGCTATCAAAGCTGTAAAAAGCATAAAACAAGGCATAATTTGTAATCTGCTGGCCTTAATTGCCAGCTAATTCCTTTGCACAAAATCTGCTAGCATTTGATTCCAGCTAATTCCTTTGACATCCCCCCTCAAATTGATGCAGGTAAATCTACAAGCATCAATTTGCTAACAAGGAAATTATGGCGCTGACGTGTCATAGATTTGGTGAAGAGATCTGCAATCTGTAGAGTAGTGGATATATGTGGCAGAGTAATAACTTGATGATCATATGCCTTCCGGATGGAATGACAGTCCACCTCTATGTGCTTCGTCCTTTCGTGATAGACTGGGTTGGCTGCAATTTGGATCGCACTAGTGTTGTCCGCATGTAAGGGAGTAGGTTGAGCTTGTGAGAAACCAAGCTCTGCAAGAAGACCACGTAGCCAAGTGATCTCAGCATGCAGCAGACATGGCCCGATACTCTGCCTCAGTAGAAGACTTGGAAACGGAGTCTTGTTTCTTACATTTCCAAGAGACAAGAGCATCACCAAGAAACATACACCATCCATCACACTACAGTAGTAGATTTCCTTGTGTCTGGACACCCTGCCCAATCTGCATCACTGTAGGCTTGGAGCTGGAAAGTAGAACCACTAGGAAAGAATAACCCACGGCTAGGAGTACCATGAATGTACTTGATGATGCGACGGACTGCTGATAGATGGAGATGTCGTGGAGCTTGCATAAACCTGCTAACGATGTGGACAGCATAAGAGATGTCTGGCCGGGTGATGGTTAGATAGATAAGACTACCAACCAACTTTCGATAGAAAGTAGGATCCTCAAGAAGTTCTCCTTCGTCACGTCGATATTTCACATTAATTTCCATAGGAGTGTCAACAGATGTAGTGTTGGTGAGGCCAGCTACGTCAACCAGATCCTGAATATACTTTTGTTGATTTAAAAAAATACCTTGAGGCCGATGATGCACCTCTAACCCCAAGAAGTAAGTGAGCTGCCCAAGGTCTTTCATGTGGAAAGAAGAGTGCAACAAATTTTGAATTTGAGAGATGCCATCCAAGATGACTCATTGTCAGAACCAGTGATAACTATGTCATCCACATAAACAAGAAGTGTAACTTATACACATCTAGATGTGTATAAGAGACAGATAGCACAAATCATACTCGAAGATTTCATCTAGATGTGTATAAGCCACTAGCCACCAAGGGATGTCTCTCTATTTCTGATTACCCTTACTGCTGCTTCAAGCCATATAAAGAACGTTTTAGTTTACAAACAGTAGTAAGTGAGGAAGTAGGCATACCATGTGGAAGTTTTATGTAAACTTCCTCTTTTAGATCACCATGTAAGAATGCATTCTTAACATCCATTTGATGTAGAGACCATGATTGAGATGCAGCAAGAGCCAGTATGGTTCGCACAGTTGTCATCTTGGCTACCGGTGCGAAGGTCTCATCATAGTCTAGACCATACTGTTGCTTGTTGCCAAGAACTACCAATCTAGCCTTGTAACGATCTATGGATCCATCAGGTCGAAGCTTTATAGAAAACACAAGCTTACTTCCAAGGGGTTTCACAGAGGGGGGACATGAAACAACATCCCAAGTTTGATTTTCTTCAAGTGCCAGAAATTCTGCGTCAATAGCTTGTCGCCAACACTCATGCTCCATGGCCTGTTTATATGAGGAGGGAATAGGAATAGGTGACAAGGTAGCTGCCAAAGAGAGAGGAGGGGTGAAGCCATACCTATCTGGTGGTTTATGAACCCGAGTACCGCGTCTAAGAGGAGCAAGTGTGGCTGTTGGAACAGAATCAGCAGTCAAGGAATGAGTTGGAGGGGGCCTGTGAGATGTAGAAGTCTGATCTAATGTGTTGGACTTGCGTCGCTGATACACATCTAGATGTGTATAAGAGACAGGTACATAATCCTCATTAAGAGTTGGTAAACAGTGGTAAAATGTCTCTCCTTTCACTCGATTCATTTGGTCGCACTCCAAGATTGAATAAGAAAAAATGTATGACACATGGCTGTATCCGAATACGATTTAGATGAGGATAAGAGACAGATACCAAAACCTTTTTGGTATTGAATACCCTAGAAATGTTCATTGAACTGATTGAGGTGTGAGTTTTGTGCGTTCATGGGCTCGAAGATGTACAAAACACACACAACCAAAGGTACGAAGATTAGAATAATTTGGAGTGCGACCAATATAAAGGAGTCATATTCTAGACATGGAACAATGACTTTTATACACATCTTGAGTACGGCAGGTGTACAGCGGTGGATAGAGCTTCACACCAAAACCGAGAGGGCACAAATGACTCTAGTAAAAGGTGCGAACAACATTTCAAGATGGCGATTATACTCTCCTATACCCATTTTGTTGTAGGGTTGAAGGACAAGATCGCTGAGAAATTATGCCATTAGTTTGTAGGAACTCCTTCCAAGAATTCTTACATGTACTCACCCCATTGTCAGAGCGAAGAATTTTGATTTGCGCAGAAAATTGGTTTTGAATATGTGCATAGAAAAGCTTAAAAACAGAAAATACTTCATCTTTAGAATGGAGAAAATAGATCCATGTGAAACGACTATAATCATCAATAAAAAAGTCAGTGACAAAGTACTTGTAATTAGCATGAGAAGTAACTGGTGCCATACCCCACACATCACTATGTATCAAATCAAAAGACTGAACTACATTTGGTGTGTGAGTGGGAAATGGTAAAGTTTTACTTTTGCCAAGCTTACAAGAATTGCAATCAAATTGAACAGCATGAAGAGATGGTGACTCTTTATTCCCTAGTAAACCAGAATTTAATAAAACGTGGAGTACATTAGAGTTTGGATGTCCAAGACGTTTATGCCATGCTCGGTAATTTCTATTGCAGAATTACAAGTGATAGATGGCAAAGAGAAATATGGAGACATAGGAAATGGAAGAGGTGCAGGATCAACTACACTGGAAATCTTAATAAATGTCACCAGTGGCTGTGATAGGTAAAGGGTTCCCATCAGCTGTATAGATCTTAAGATTTCCAGTGTATTTCTTTACATTGGTGAGAAAATTAGCCTTGTAAGTCTTATCTTCCTGGCTGCGGAATCAAAATACGAAGGAGATGACGTTGAGAAAGGTTTACTCGAGAGTCCTAAGCAGAGAATGCGAAATGATCATTTGTTGAATCATTTCGGAGTTACAGTGGAGCAGAGTAGTAGAAGCACTCGTGCTATGTTCGCGAATTACAGTAGTAGAAGTACCAACGGACAGTTAGTATACGCTGTTTCAGATTTCTTAGGAGGTCGAGTAGGACATTCTTTAATGATGTGGCCATCCTTTTTACAATAGTTGCAGAACTTTTTCGAACAGTTTGAGGCATAATGTCCAAACCCCTTGCAACAAAAACATTGAATAGTGCTCAAGTCTCTACCTTTTGGCTTGCCTTGTGCTACATAAGCCATTGGAACTAAAGTAGATCTTTGTAATATGTTCCATGGTGGATTGGGTGAGAATTCGCTGCTCCTCACGAAACAAAGCATTGAGGCATACATCCAAAGAGGGAACAGGTTCCCGGTTCATAAGACTAGACTGGTGCTTTCAAATTCAGATCTAAGTTTCATAAGAAATTGATCCTTTTAGTAGTTTCATGGACCAATTGAACAGAACTAAGACCTTGGGCGTAAGTTCTGTCTCTTTGGGCTGAATATACTGATATAGAGATGTGTATAAGAGACAGAGTTTGGGCTCTAGAGACTGCCTGTTGAATAGTGGCTAATTCATGTTCAAGCTGAAATCTTGACACACTGTCTGTTGTGTTGGCTGTAGAGTTTCTTCAAATAATTCACATTTCAGCTGCAGTCTTAAAGGGTTGGAGATTCAAGATGATATTCGGATCCACAGATCCACTTGTATGATTTGAGCATCCTTGACCTCCCACTTGGCATGCTCATCCTTCTCTTTGTCTTTGTCTGGAGCAGGTTTGCTGACCATCAATATGTCCCCATAAATCTTTCCCTTTGACAAAAATTTTGAAGTGAAATGCCCAAGCTAAGTAGTTTTTACCATTAAAACGAATCAAGACAGACTCATACTTGTCTGTGGCCATGATGCCGTGAGAACTTGATTAAGAATAAACAAGGACAAGGGACTCTACTAGGATTGAGAATTGAAACAAGGAAAACAGAGATCTTAGAAACCTTGCTCTGATACCATGACAATCTAAGAGATTTTGAACAAAACAATCTGCCCTCCTCTGGAGGAGAATTCTTATTATATATAAGAAATACAAGCTGATAAGCTAATAATCAGCCCCTAAATTAGCTAAACTATCATATACAAATCTGTCATACAGCTAGCATATCCTAATACAAGGAAAGAATATAAATGCTACCATATATATACAAATCTGTCTTATATTTAAGTGCAGAAAATGAATGCAGAAAATAAGCTATCAAAGCTGTAAAAAGCATAAAACAAGGCATAAAATCTACAGCTGGCCTTAATTGCCAGCTAATTCCTTTGCACAAAATCTGCTAGCATTTGATTCCAGCTAATTCCTTTGACAACCTTTACACAAATTTCCCATAATAACTTTTTGTTGAAACCGCAGTGAGCACCGCTAAGACATTAACTTTCACACAAAGAAAGTATTGCAACTGTTTCATTTAAAATTGACTGACGGTGGGAATTCACTACAAAAGCTCCTCTTGAATATTTTAGATTATAGCAAAACTCTACTTTAATATATAGAAAATGCAATGCTGATTTCAAGCATTACCCATACTGATCAAGCTTTACTGGGCAACCTCATTATCTTCTTCTCCCCATAATGTTACAAAGTATATAGGGACAAATAAATAAAATTTCCCAACTCCAAATTTTTTCTGGTATCTAGAAAGAACATCATGAAAGCCATACAACATGGTAAAGGGCTAACAGAAGACATACATTTCCATCAGCCATTGACAACCCAAAGCCACTAGATTTGCTTGGGTCAGGTCGGCAAAATAGGAAGCTCCACAAATCCATGATTACTTACCCTGAAATTATCAAAATCTCTGAATCAACAACATAGAGCAGAATGAAGGCTTAAGAACTCAGAACTGAACCAGAGAAGTCAAATACCTTATACTGTCTTTATTTATACTTGTACTCTTGTCTTTGCCCTTGGAATGCTGTCTCTCATTGCTAATAGAAGATAGATCGCTTGCATCACCTTCCTACCTCACATGAAAGACAAATGATAAGAACAAGTCCTGATAAGTTACAAGTGAAAGTTAATACCACAGATCATCCAAACAAACGCATAAAGGAAGTGGATGTTAAAGCATTGAATGACATTAACGAAACTATTTCATTAGCAAATACATGAAGATAGCAACAATAGACAGTGATGCGTCCAGACCAAGCTGGAAACGAAGTATCGTAACTCTATGAAGCTGGAAACTACACAAATGCTGGAAAGTAACAAGAGAAACCTCTATGAAGAGTCAGAACTCTAGTCTAACCACAACCCTGCAGATAACCAAGAAAGCATCAATGGTTTCACACAATACATAAAAGTAACATGTATAAGTCTACTATTTAATTGCAAGCACAGACACATATTTTAGATACACAGAATATGATTCCAGATTAGGAAAAATTTAACTGCTCACTTGATTGCTATGGTAGAATGCCATGAGCTCCAAAACAAATTCAAAATCATAAATAACTAAAAAAGTGACATATGAAATGCAAGTGGCAGCCGCAACTCCAGAATTGCTGAGATGTTCTTGGCTTTTTTTTTTTTTTTTTTTTGGGGGGGTGACTGGACCTAGTTTTAACTTGCTCAGATCCTCCACACTACCAAAAAAAGAACAAAAAGAAGTAGAAATAACCCGTTTTAAGGAAGCCTTCTTAGCCCTGAAAAATGCCTCAAGGAATTCAGCCTCTTTCTTAAGCCACCTACCTTATCCACTCAAGATCAGATCAAGCAGCTTTTAAATCCTCTTTCCCAGAACTGGTGCTTGATCTCCTAACATGAAGTTCCCGAAGCAATCCTTCCATTCTTTTAAGAGCTTCTTCAACACTCCTGACATAAAATCCAGCCACAGCTTCATCAAAAGGCCTTACACAAATCAAAACATCCACTGTATATGCACGCTAAATGAAGCAATTATTAAACTGAAACAGCAATAATGTCAAGTCAAGTCGATGTTTGGCACCACATTCAAAGCTAAAAGCCAGGTCAGATTAAGTAGACAAAAGGTTTGACATTCCTCATTCTTTGCAGAAATGTGATAAATTTGAGACAGAATACATAAGTGACAACAGAAGTCGCAAATTCAATAATCCATAACATGCCAAAGGTTCTCCATTTAATGTTTATATTCGCAGACCTAGTGATAGGAATTTAATTAAATCAATCACACTGAAAGTAGGTATTCTATCTGTATATGCATGGGGAAAAAGCAGAGAGTGCAGTTCTTATTAATATTCAACTCCCACTCAAAAAGAACTGAAACAGCTACTCCACGAGAGCTTTCCTACTCATAGATTAAACATGAATTACAGGAGATAGAAGTATCTTGGCAAAAGAGTCAGGCTCTTGCTCGGTGAACAAGTTGCAGTTGTGGTCCTGTCCATAGAATTATTAGTACATTATAATTCTAGATTGTGTATCAAATCTTCTTTCTACATCTCTCTGGTTCTTTAGACAAAGTTGGTCCAACTAGAGGGGGTTAAGTATCTAGGGAAGGAACACAACCACAAGGAGGGATGGACAGAAGTTATATTTGGGATCAGACATGTCATAGAAATACCCTTCTTGGTCATTTTTGGTGCCAATGCCATAGCAATGACAAACATCAAAGTAGGTACTATTAAATGTAGAGAATCTTATTAAGTTATTCTATTTATGCTTACAGGACACATATCAAAACTCTAATTAATCGACTAAGATACCTAAATAGAGAGTGACATATTAACTTAGTAAAATTTGTGCCTAATATATAAGACACACTGGACAGGAGCAAAAATTTAAAAAGAAATGAACACACAACCACCATAACCATTTTTCTTTAGTTTCTGTCATTCTATACATAATCAGAATAACAACTATTACCTGAACCAATGCCAGAAGGTACTATTTTGAGTACATTTTCCACAACCAGAAATTTATTTATCCTACCAGATGAGGCATGTGCATTGCATATACGCATGTGTGTATTACCATAACACAGGTAATTCAAATTAAGACCCACTGGACTTACTTTTGTATACCTAGTTCTTCCAAACAGACCTTCAAACTTCTTGTGCCTGAAACAATGAAAAAAGTATCACATTTTAAAGATTAATTTTTTTCCAGCTTATTTTGAGTGCATTTTCCACAACCAGAAATTTATTTATCTTACCAGATGAGGCATGTGCGTCACATATACGCATGTGTATGACAATAACACAGGTATCAAGACCCGTTGGACTTACTTTTGTATACCTAGTTCTTCCAAACAGACCTTCAAACTTCTTGTGCCTGAAACAATGAAAAAAGCAGCACATTTTTCAGATTAATTTTTTCCAGCTTAAGCAGTTCAAATATTGAAAAGCTAAATACCTTTGGAAAGAAATACAGCAGCCTTAATTTTAGAAGGATTTTCCAGCCATTTACTGTATTTAATAAAACTCCGGGTCAATTGAAAGCACAAATCCAATACCAGGGGGTAGCTTCAGGATTTGGAGGTCTTTCTTCCTTTTTTAATGTCCAATAGTGGGTCTAACCATACTACTGCTTCCAGGATAACTACTGCTTCCAGGATAAAAGGAAACTAGTCTGGCTCTTCGCACAGAACCTGCAACATAACTAAGTTTTTCAGTTTAATTCAATCTTAGACATACTTCCAAAAGATGATGTTATTTTAACTTGCTAACCTCCACATACAGTTGATAAGAACTTACTGATGAGAGCTGAGGATAATATAACACACTTCCCCCCCAATTAGAAACCTGATTCACAGAGAAACTGTTAACTCATTTAAACAAAATTTCCATCAGGATGAACACAAATGAAAGCAGAAATAAGTTGAATTTGAACTCAACACGAGTTACCTTACAGAGTCCTTCAATAGTTTTATCAATGGAATCAAAATCATTTGCAGAAAGAAAAGATTGTGTCCTAGAGCAACGAAGAATCCAAATATAGCCAAATCATTTTGTCTGACGTTCAAGAAGATATTAATCAGCAAATACATGAAGATAACATCAAATTACAGTGACGTATTATGGCTTCTAGTTATGTCAGATGCATTAATGTGTCTTTCTTCTTTATTTGGGTAATTGATTTACCCAAAAAAAAAAGCGCCAAGAAACTAATGTATAGCGCCTCTGTAGTGCAATTGCTAGTGGATTTCAGTGTGTGTGAGATAGAGCCTCTATAGACCATATTTTGCAATCCCAAAATAATAACTAATCATAAAGAAACGTGTTAAACACCATTACACCATACCACACCAACCAATTTGTTTGACTTCTGATTAAACAACAAGAATTGATTATCGTCTTCCATGTGTCAAGTTTTGATAATTGAATTTTATTTATCCTTAAATTAAAAGATTACTCGAAACCATTCTATACCAATCCATACTAACTTGTAAGGAGACATTGTTATCATTAATCCCTATAATGAATGCACAAAAGAGTATGAATTAATGCAGAAACTAATAATGAAAATCAACAAAATTAATGCAATCTCATTAATAAGAACAATAATAACAACAACAACTTCGTAATTGAAAACAAAACTAGAGACTGAGTCGATGAATGAGATAACCTTGACGATACGAGGTTCTGGCGGTTATGAAACTTGAGTGACATGGATTATAATAATATGATGCCTCTGCAGAAAACGATTAAGAATTGAACTTTTTTATATTCCGAATTTTTTGTTTGAGAAGTGAGATGATGGATTTTTAGTGAGAGAAATTCTGGTGGGAAAAAATATTTTTTGTTATTACTGAGAAAAAAAAAATGAAAGAGATGGATTATTACGTGAGGAATCGATCCATACGGGCAGTATAAGTATTTTAATACTTGGATTCTTTCCTTTTCGGCTGTAAAATACTAAACGTAACTTTTCTTGTCATGAGTGAACGAATTGCAACGGAACTTAAATTGTATCTGCGTAATCTTAACGCAATGCTTCATTACTCATTAGATTCTACCTCTCTCTGTAAAATACACTCAAAACGGCAAGTTTCTCCCATTCTACTAAACGCGTTCTTTTTAAACAAAAAATAATAATAAGAGTAAATCTTTCCTAGATGTAAATTAGTTTACATCAACAATTCACTGATTCTCAATAAGTCGGATCATTCTCTTGTACTTTAAGAGTTTCTATAATATAATATTATATATTTTAAAAATTTGTACGGTATAAATCTTTAAAATCAGATGAATGATTCCCTCAATAGCACTGTAGAATTTTCCTATTTCTTTTTAGATATTTTGAATTGTCAATTTGAATTTATATGTCCAGAGAGAGAAAAGGATATATTAAAATTCAAGAAATAAGGATGTCAAGGAGAATTTAATTTTTGATTAATATAGCAACACTTCTGAGTTCTAAGAACAACCAAGGCCAAGGAGTAGAAGGCTTGAGGCGAGGTCATAAAAGAAAATCAATTTTGCGATTATCAAAAGATCAATGCAAATGTCAAAACCCTAAAAATAATACTACTAGCAGCAATAAGCAATAGATTGATTCTACATTCATTTCTCGCGGCTGTGGTGCCCAAATCTTCTCATAAGTGGTGCCATCAAATGGTACTTTTCTTTGTTATTAATTTTTTATTAACACTGCTTTTTCTTATTGAAATTATATGCATGAACAATTTTTTACTGGAATAATTTTTTTATTGACATTGCTTTTTCTTAACAGAAATAGATGGTGGGTTATTGAGCATCCTTTAGACAACAAAACTAGACTAGACATGGTGTTATTCCTCTCAAGTGTTCTTATGAATACAATATTAATGTGGGAGGAAATATTACAGAGGTTAGTTAAAATTGTATATTTGTAGAGTTCAAGAATGATATTCTCAAGTATTATTTTTATGTTCTTCTCAGATCATTAGTGGATGCTTTATAGTTTTAAAGGTTCTTTATTTTACTCATGTTTGAGACAATGCAGGTTGAGTTGGGACTAAGTCTATAACTTGAATCTACCAACAACTAATATGTTACTTAGGTTGATCAAAAAAAATTTTTGAGACAAAATATCATTACACTTTCCATTAATAGTGGTAAATTATTACAATTAATGTATAACTACCCTTAATCAAACCCATACTTGAGACTCTAATTATCTAAAAACTAAATTTCTACATAACACTATAAAAGAGGTTTACGACAAATTTCACCAAAACATAATTAATTTTGTACTTTTCTCTGTCATTGAAAGAGAATTTACAAAAAACAAAAGAATTTCTGTGCACATGGGCTCATCAATTAACAAAACAAAAGTTTCTTATAATGGTCTACAAGCCTTACGACAAATGAACCATTTATTTTTCTTCTAATAAAATGGAAAAACTTAAGGAACAAGTTGATTCAAGATAGTTGATCTTGATTTTTCTTTAGTTTGTAATGGTGATCGCTCCATTTGTCCTATATTATTTTGCATTCGTGGTTTCTGTTTGCCAATCATAACATGATGGTTAATATCTTATTTGGTAGAATCAACATCTATTTTTTGTTGTTGAAGCAAAAAAAAAAAAAAAAAACAGTTCTTAGTTGGTGCTATTCACAATATTTTGCTTTCTTGCTTAAGAGTTCTCTGAAGGACCACATGCCTAGGATAGTTCATAGTTACTAATGATAAATGATTATTGTAACTAATGAAGTTCCATATCTCAGTTGAAAGGCATGGAAGAACTTGCCCCCTTGAGTTCTCTGACTTAGTACATCTATTGCTCCTTTACCTCACGGTCTGTCTAATCTGCTATTTATATCTATTGTAGCCACACGCTACCCATTCCGACCATAATTCACTAAAACTTCTTAAGAATTGGACATGATAGTTTGTTGTTTTTTCCCCTATGTGCTGTAGATGTGTGTACAAAGTTGGAACTATGCTCTCATCCTTTGCAGATTATAGTGATTCAAGAGACTTGATTCTTGACTGCACTTGGACTTTATATGGCTGAGGCATTTAACAAGTACAAAAATTTATGTTGTCATGTATTTGAACTCGGGATGATCACACAAAGTTGGATAGCAGAAAACGTTTTTCTCAATGAGAAAAGCTTTCACTGAAAGTTAATTGTTGCAGGTGGCTGCAATCGAAAAAATAGGAATGAAGTTATAGGATTGTACTAGGCATTTTTGTTAGTTTACATGAACCTTTTTTTTTAAGTAATTGTTTTGAAATTTCATTTACTTATTCTTGACAGATGGAATGAAGGATTTGAAAGGAAACAAAAAAAAAAAAAAAAAAACGACTAATACTTGTAAATGTATTACATGCTATATAACTTGTGAAAAATGAATTCAATTGTAGAATGCTATATTAACTCATTCGAAAATGTCCCCTTTTCACAACTTGGCTTTCTTGTCCAATTATCATAGTACAAAGTTTTTAATAATTTAAACCTTTTGGTCACTAAGCATTCTGGGAAACCGATAAAGTCATTGCTAGTAGAAAATAAATTACAAATAAATTATCATATGAAAAGATAATTATTATTGAACACACAGTAAACTAACAATAGTATCAAGTATCATTAATTTGAAAAATAACAAAACTAACAAAATTATTCAAGCTACAAGACTATACTACTAAAAATAGATGCAAAACAAGAATCAAACAAATTTCTCCTTGAACTTTGGGCATGTAGTTTTGTTATGCCCTTTTTGCTTGCAAATAGAATATTTATTGGCTTGATGAGATTTTTCTAGACCACTCTTCATTTTCAAGGTACGAGGACGTCCTTTTGACACAACACTAGCGGGGTTTAAAATAGTTATACTCACATTTTGCTAAAATTATTGGTTTTGTTTGAGATCGCCAGTTTTAAAATGTGAGTCAACTTGAGAATTAGACAATCCAATTCCTTGCTCATCTTGCTTCACATGACAAATCATCAAGATTGTCAATTAATGATTGCATTCCACGAAGTGCAAATCTGAAAATGTTGGCATACTAGTAAAGCTCTTATAAAAAGTCAAGTAAATCAACCAATGGTATATTAACTAACTTTATTGAAATTTTGTATTAACCTGTAATGTTTTATAGATCGTGAACCTCTTTCTGAAAGGCAAGGCTAAGTGAACGAACCATTATATCATTAAATCATAAGGTTGAAAGTGTTGAGAATTGCATTTGTTGAAATTCTTCTGTTGGCACTTTATCAACTCTTCCACTGGTAGCATTCATCCTCCACCGGTTTAACATATAATGTGGTGGAAGTGAATGGATTTTTTTCTTTATAAGCACCATAAGTGCATGTCTACAAAGAATTCCCATAAATTAAAATTTATGACAAGAGCATTCAACTTTTTGCGTTGTAATATCCAAAATTACAATAGATGATGGATTTTTTTTTTTTCAAACTCATGTACTTTATATTTGTAAATAGTAAATGCCTTCATTTACTTCTATTTTCTCAAACACATTGTTGGGAATGAACTAGTTCCTCTTGAAACATTTTAAAGATTTTTCGTGTATATACTTTGGATGCGTCACCTTCCATAGGATATAAAGTTTTCAAAATAGGTTTCGTATTCTTTGTCTTAAATTTTTTTTCCTTTTCTTTATCATACCTTGCCTCAATAGCTTTATCATACGTGCTAGAATTCAAATAGTCTTTGAAAAATTTATTCATACTTTCACTTCTTTGAATAGTTGACATACCTGCAAACCAAAAAAAAAAAAAAAAAAGAACTGACATTTACCCTTTGCTATAAAATATATCAAAAGGCACAAATTTGTACGTGCACAACATAAAGCCATATTTACCAAAAAAATAAAAATAAAGAATAAGGTGTGTTGGATCCAAAGGGCAACCTAAGAAGGGGTGAATTATGCTGTATCTAAAACAAACCTTTTTATGTGCTTAATAGAAATTCAAACTTTATGCACCAAATAAAAGACTTAAGCACAAATGAATACAAAAGATATTCAACAATTTAAGCTTAAAGAACAAATAAGAATATTGAGATTAAGAGAATCAAACCAAACTCCCAAGCTTACAACTACAAAGAGCTTCTTACAAGACAACTACCAAGTTCTCAACTTGAAGTTTAGCCACTTAAAATCTCTTCAAAGTAGGTGAGACAATAACCTCTTGTACACAAATGAGGATCACTCTTGCTCACACTAATTTCCTTTAGTTGAGCTAAGAGTTTTACACTTACAACCTCCCTTTGTTATAATTGTTATCTCTCCAATCTTACACTTGAATAATTCTCACACTTCTAAACTCTTTCCACAAAATTACCTACACTATTACAACACTTGTACCCACTATTTCTCCCAAATAACTCAAGAATTACTTGTAATCAATGTAGAAGTCCCTTCATATTTAATTCAGGTTTAGGGGTATTTATAGTTGCCCAAAATCTGCTTCCAACAACTTTCCAACGGCTATTTTGTAAATATAATTCTGTTTACTGGAAAACTAGCGGTTGGACCTTTTGGAAGGCCGATGCAGCAAGTGTGCGTCCGAACGAACTAGCCGTTGGACTGTTCGGACGGCAGCTGTTAAACTCTGCGTCCTACGTTACGTCCGTTCTCTGAGGATATTCGTTCGGATGTCCGAGGATGCGTCCGATCGAAGTAGAGTCTTCTAGAAATATGATCGGACGTTGTTCTTCGTCCGAGACTTGCTTCAAATTCTTTGTGTCGAACGATTATCATCGTCCAAAACTCTGTCTTTCGAACAGTCATTTGCGTCCGTGGAGTCTTCTGGTTGTTTAGTTCGGATGATCATTTGCGTCCGAACCTACCTATTTTTCTGCACACTTGTTTTCAAACCATTAGTGCGATTTGGTCATCATCAAAACATGATTATCATAATTGGGGTTCAACAAGGTGAACCTGCACAAAAGTTAGCATGAACAAAGGCAGGAATCCATCTTTCACGAATTGAATACACCTTGTGCAGCCAAGCATTGTTTACTGCAAATTATAGTCTTCAATTACCTGTGCCTATGCCACTTCAAAATCTTCTAGAGTCACCGAATCATGTATGCATTTAGAGAATTGATTGTTAAAATCATTATTTTGGTGATAAATATAACTTAATGCCTTTGGAAATTTCTTTTATATATGCCACATGCAAGAATGATGCGTGGTTTGAGACAAAACTCTAGCAACAACATTTGTTATTGCAGCGTCTTTGTCTGTAATGACTGTTTTAGGAGGACACCTAAGCATTGCTTCTAACGAAGTTTGCAACAACCAAACAAATGTTTCTTCAGTTTCATCTCATAGTAGAGCAGAACCAAACAAAATTGACTAGTAATGATAATTAACTCCGGTAAATGGGACAAAAGGCATCATATACCTATTAGTTAAATAGGTGGGATTAAATACAACCACATCACCAAAGTATTTATATGAAGATCTCGACCTAGCATCAACCCATAAATAATTACCTAGATGTCCCTCCACATTCATTTGTGGAGATTGCATAAAAGAAACCAATATTCTTAGATTGGCGCTTTTGAAAATATTGGAGCATCAATTATGCATCTCCTTTTTCAAGTTGCTTTTGTCTCTTTGTGCTCAAATAATTACAAACATCATGATCAGTTAAATTCAATTTTCTGATGCCTCCAACTTGAGTAGCCAAAACTGATACAGTTTTACTTGGAGCACATCAATGAGATTCCATTGGGTTTCAGACCTTTTTCTTTCAAACGTAAGAACTTTTTCCTATAAGGAGAGGCAAGTTCGTGATTACGTTGTAGAACAAGTCTCCTAAATATCCACTTAAATTCCTCATTTTTTGATACATATATTAATGCTTTACATCCTTCTCTTGTTTGATCCCGTGGCATTTCACTTAGAGAATCTTTCTTGGAACGGAAGCCTTGTTTTGAACAAACGTATTATTGGCCAATTATTGATTTATCCTTCCTTGATTTGATAACACGATATTTTCGCTCGCTGAAACCTCTATTATGGACCGTATAGCCACTATAACATTTGAAAGCATCATCTATTGATTGAAACTCCTTTCTCGCATATAGATCCACTACTTTTCCTTCATTAACCTGGTAATTAGAAACATTGAACAACCTAAAGAAATACTTCTGTTTTTTGCAGATAAGGTAACATATTTTGTTTAGCAATATATTTTTAAGTGATCTTGAGAAGTCTTCATAGTTTGAAAATATAAGCAAATCACAAATTGTATTGATACTAATATAATACTTCTGACTTTTGCAATTAAAGTAACATATTTTTGTTTAACAATATAGTTTTAAGTGATCCAGAGACGTCTCCATATTTTGAAAACACGAGTAAATCACAAATTGTACTTATACTATGATTCACATAAATAATAACAATTTCATCCATTATCTATAAGCATCTGTTAAGTCTCTTCATAGGTATATTGCATAATGCTATTAAACTCTTGTAGGATGACATAATGATCACTACCATTCAATGATTGATAGCTGGGTCATCCTTTACATTACCTTTTTTTCTGCAGAATAATCACTACTCAATCATTCATATCCTAAAAGTGCTATTTACATTTGAGGCAAGGAGCAAATGATATGAATGTGTGTCCTCTCTGGGATATTCAATTAAAGTTTAGCCATGAAGTTGCATAATATGAGCAAAACTTGCAGAATTCTCCGCATCACTAGAATTGCATTCACTAAACTCTTACTTTAGGGATGGAAGTTTTACAAGTAATTAAGTGTAATTAACCACCCTTCAAGGGGAAAAAAACCTATTTATTACGAGATTCTTCAAATATGGGTGGATGCATATCATTGTCAAATTGGTCGTGTTCCATGGGGGCTTCCTTGTCAAATTCATATTCCAAAACCTTGCTAATGTGTCCAATCTCGTCTTCTTGAAGTGGAGAACTTAGAGAGCTCATCATCCTAAATTATCCTGCAATTAAGTAATTGCCCAAATGTTATGTAAGCAACCACACAAACAAAACATAACAATCTATATACGAATCTATAGCCCAAAAAATTATTTGGAAAAGAGAAGTAAAAGGAATAAGTTAATCCGTTATAAGATATAGCTAGCTGGCAAGTATATGTAGTATGGTTATTCACAAACATTATGTCGTCCTCGACATTGGTTTTATCAAAATTGCTTGTATCTATAATCTGTTGTACGTTGAAAAAGACATAATCTATTTGCAAATTAATCCATCATTTTTAACTTGTTTAAGATTTCATTGTCAAGTGATAACAAGTCACTCTTGTTCCAATTAAACATCTCTTTAACTTTTAAGGTGAAAGACGAACACAACTTATTTGTAAAATTGACAAGGGTTTAAAGAAGTCAACAGGTTAATGGTTTTTTTTTCTTTGGTTGTTTTTGCATCCAAATATAATATTTTGTCGTTGAGAATAGAATAGAATTATATTAGGGTTATACTCTTTACAAACCTTACAAAGTTCAAATATAATAACCATATATTAAGAAAAAAGATAAACAAATCTAACCTGTTATTTCAATTAGTCTTCAATATGTTATTGAGGAGACTCATGAATGGATATTTGTGAGAGTAGAGAAAGAGAACAAGATGAAGATGAGTAAATTAAGAGATGCGTGAAAGAGAACAAGATGAAGATGAGTAAATAAAGATGTATGTGATAAAATTTTACCGCTACCTGAAGCTTATCAATATCGAATTTTATTTATTTATTTTAAAACCAGTAGTTTTTAATAGTGAATAGGCTATAGCAGGTTACCAATACCTATTTACGACGTGGCATAAATTGGTGAGCCGTCAGTGTACACTACATTTACACCGGCGGTGTAGGAAAGGTTTTATCTAATAATAATACATTTTTTTTTAATGCTAGGATTTAATGGTTGAGTTATAACGACTGTGCATCGATTAACCACTCGATTAATCAATCAAATATTTAGATTGAAATTCGAAGATAAATTCTAAAATTGTTAATCAATTTCAATTTTTAATTGAATTTGAAAAAAAAATCAGTTAATCAAAATTGAATTTGGAAAATTGGTCTTGAATTCGATTAGTTGCATTCGTCAATTAAATCCATTAACATTAGACTGAAATCTTTTACAAAAACTAAAAAACCGTTGTAAAACAAAACCCAACAAACAATAAAATAGACATAAAACAAAATCCAACAAACAATTAACACTAATTATAACTACATATACATTATTACGTATATACTAATATCTATATACATTAATATATGCAAGGTGTGATTATATATAAACATGACTAATACACAATCGTTTTAAAACTATAAATTAGTATTTCATTTTAGATTCATAGTTTATATAGAAGGCTATAAGTTTATTATATTATTAAAACTATACTATATTTAAATGCATGCAATGTTTTCTTAAAATTTTATATACATAAATTATATATATAGTGTGTACATATACAATATTATTTATGTGACTTTATATGTATTTTTAAGTAAAATTAAAGTATTAATTTGTAAAACTATATAAAAGGTATATTTATTTAAAAAGAAGAAAACTGTAAAGACGCAAGTTTCGGTTTGCCTTAGTGGCAATGGTCATATAGGTTAATCTTGAGAGGTATAGAGTTCAATACTCATACTCTACATATCCATTGTCGCAAATTCAGTTAACAAAATTGAAAAAATGGTTAACCAGTTTCGTTTTTCGAATTTTGAAATAGGAATTCGGTTAATTCCAAATTAAAAAGTCAATTCCGATTTTGTATTTGTTTCTGAATTCCAAAATTTGGTCGGGTCCATTAACCAACCGAATTCCAATTAACCGATTCAAAATCCCAATTTATAATTGAAATTGGTCACAAATTCGGTTAACCAAATTCGTGTACACCCCTATTAATGTGTAACATTGACGTGTGTAAGTTTTGATGGAAGTTGTGCATTATAAAAATCATAGTAAATCACCTATAGATATTCGATCTAATTCTATTCTTTTTTTTATGTATATGTGACACATTGGTAACTTTGTCACTTTGTATAAATACACTATTTAATTATTTTTCATTGTTAATTAACTTATGTTTGTATTTTAATAGTCATAGAAACACACTCTAGTATAAGTAAATTTATTAAAAAATTAATTAAATCAAAATTAAAAGAGGTAAGCAGTTAAAGGAAGTTTTACTACTTTAATAATTCCGGAGCAGACCCCTCCAGTGTAATACTTTTTAACTTGTCATTAATACTCCTTAACTATCTATAATTTCCCATTAGTCACTAACAAATTGCTTTTTTTTTTTAATTCTCAAATTATTTTCTAATATTTTTTGCTTTTATTTGCACATATGTAAGGTGTGTATTTTTACTAGTTTGATATAATTACTATTATTACTTTAATAACCCATTAACATTTTTTTGTGTAGTTTTATTTTTAAAAATGTCATACACTAACTCCTTATCTTCGTTATTTAACCACTTATTGATTCTTTATTTCTTCTTCTATTTCCACAACCTATATTTTTTTTATGTAACTTTTGTATAAAATTTTATAAAATTGCACACACGTACATAGGGTGTGTAAAAGTGTTTTTTTCATTAATTTTTAATTAATTCAATAACATTTTAAACTATTAATTACTAATTTAATTTTAGTATAATTTTTTTTTTCTTTTTCTAACAAAATAGTAAAATAACTAACCATATCCATTCTGATCTTACTACCCACTTAGTACCCACGTAAGTTATCCACCCCATTGGTTATTTGTTTGTGAAATAAGTACTTTACAAATTTTTAACTCATATCCGTTAATATTTTATTTAAATATTTTTAATATGAAATTAATCAAATTGCACATACGTAGAGTGTACCTCCGCCACTAGTTGTGGGTTATTTGGTAGTGTGTTTAGAGAAGTTATTTGGTGGTAATTTAAGGAAAATTATGACAGAAAATAATGAAAAATCTACTAAATTAACTTGTTATTTATGGAGGTGGATTTAAATATTTTTATCAATAGGTGACAAACAATATTAATACTGAGATAGCTTTTCACAGATACTAATTAATAGATTATACCAAATGAGTTACTTGCATAGTATAACAAAATATACCATATTGGTAAAACAATATTACAAAAATATTTTTATATATCGTGCCAATAGAGATAGAGTGTACAATAAATGTAGCTTGACAAGATAATTTAATAATTATGTCATTTGGAATATTGTATGGAAAAGCTTTGCATATGTGTTCATTTTAACAAACATTACACAAATTAGAAAAAAGTAAGAACAAACTTGTATCATAATCACAATATACAGTGTAACTTTTTACAAATCGTGGTGGTTTTTGGATTGGATAAGCATCTGTAAGGTTCCTGATCTTCCATTCTCTTATAGGATAATATTGTTTAATTAAAATTATATAATTTTGTTATTTTTTAAAGCCGAATATTAATTTGATAAAATATTTGGTTGCTTTTGACATTTTTTTTTACTCTATTTAAGCTTACAATTAAAAATACATTGCAAAATGTAACCAAAAAAAAGTTTGTGTTTAATATTTCATTATTCGAATTTTCTTTAATAGACGTTAAAAAGGAAAATTATTTAAAAAATGAAAAATTTAGAGTTATTTATCAAAATTATACCATGTGATAAATATCATATCAAATCAGGATCATTTAATTTTAGATTCTTGTTCGAATTTTGTTATTTCTTTTTTTGATTCGTAATACATCAATAATTTTCTATAAATGTATTTAGTTAAAAAAATTAAACAAATGAAACGGTCTATTTGTCATTCGAGACTGGTTGATATTTTATCACATATTATTATTATATATAGATAGCAATCAACCTGGATAATTGTTTCCGATCTAAGGAAATAAATTAGGAATTTTAGAATCAATTTTCCTTTAGAATTGCTCCCTGAATCAGACGGTTCGGAGAATATACCATAAACTATACCCCTTAAGTCGGTTCGGAGCTAGGGCCTACAGCGCCAAAAAAATCAAGAAAAACTTATTAGTAATAAGTAAATATTTAGATATATTTAATTTTTAGTTCTACTTATAAATTGAATTAAATAGATTTATTTTTTATCTCCAGGTTTACTTATAAATTAAATTAAATATTATATAATTTATGATATCAATTAATATAAATAAAATTATTTAAATTTTAATTTTAACCACAAAATTTATAAATAAAATTAAAGATCAGAATTACATAAATATTTACAATAGTAATATACTAGCCTTTCATTCCTGATCTCAGTAGATTCACGGCCCACGATGATTTTCCATTTCAAGTAGTCTTCTCTTCTCCAATTTAATTTCAATGGACGATTCAGGATATTCGAGAAGTGGACCCCACAGTACCATATCTCCATGCAACACGTATCAAAACACTTGCTACCTCGCCCACTCCACTTCACGCTTAGCCTCGTCAGAGTGCTGTCTATTCACGGTTCTCTCGCCGCAGCGAACTGAATATCTTCACGCAGGCGCGCACCACTAAATATTTTCAAGATCTCTCGTGCTATCTTAAAAAAAAGTCGATTACTAAACCCTATCAAAAGAAAATATTTAAAAAAAATGGTGTATACATTATCAGAGGGCTCCGGTTTCCCACTGTTCCGTCAGTTAATAAGTCTGTTCGATCGAGTTTTCATGGTGATCGGAGGATCAGCCGTCTCTCTTTCTCCCGCATAAGCCGCTCTTCTTCAAGTAAACTACTTCTTTTTTTCTCCTTTTACTTTAAAAAAAAAAAAAAAATTAAAAAATTGATATATAGATATTTTAAAGTTGTTCGTGTTTGTTTGTTTTCTTATGTTTCAGTGAGTAACTAATTTTTTATTTTTGTTTTTTAAGTGATTGAAAAGGATTATGTTCAATTGGATAGTTATTCTGATTTTAAAATTTTAAAAATTATTGGATTTCTGAAGTTGGTACAGCCAAGGCTGTAATATAGAATGTGGATCAAATGGAGAGCTGTATGGCTGTTTTAGAGTTTTGGAGAGATGATACTGCTCGAACAGCTTGAAGGCAATACTGTCCATGTGATGAAGTTAAAATTGGGATCCCAAGACAGTATTAAAAAATGGCCTGAATTGTAGAATGCAACATAGATGCAAAGCAATGTGCCGGTGAATGACGTGTTACTTTTACGGCTTTTAGGATTTTTTTTTTTTTTCCTTTGTGGTTGGTTTCAAGGGATTTATTAGATAATTTAGATTGTGCTCAATAGTCAATACTACTTTTGTAGGCATCCCAGCAACTGACAACCACAATGGATTGAGACTTTTTAGCTTCCAAAAATTCATTTACGTTGAATCATCAATTTTACTTTGAAAATTGGGGTAAAGAAATAGCTGACACGTTTTTCTTTAGTAGGGAAGATCCTTGTTGGAAGGCTTGATTCTGAATCCCCATCATCGACAGTTGCTGCATCGAAGAAAATTCTTGTTCCGGGCAGCGAGAGTGATGGCTACTTAGCATCTACAGAGCAATTGGAGGTTGTTCAGACGGCTTTAGAAGATCCTCAAGTATGTAGTCATGGCACTGTCCATCTTGACTAGGTGCATTGATGTTTAGGCCAAATACACCCAAATATTCATTTATAATTTCTGCCACAATTGAATATGAGGAAAACTTCATAGACTAATTGTTTTGTTAAATTGCAACAAGACAATACTAAATAAGGGTGTGATGTGAAAATAATTGGTAGATAAGGTCCGATTGCTGTAAAGGAGAAGGAGATGAAAAAACTGTTAAATTTACCTCAAATGCCCTTGGATTATCCTATGTTAAGGCCGTGTCATAATCATTCAAATTTCTAGTGACTGTGAGAGAAATATTCCTTCTTAAGCCTCTACCAATTTTGTTTCCTGGCTGCATATTTATTTGTAATTTGAAGTATCTTTCATCCACTTAGATATTTTCTCTTCTTCCATTGGTCCTACTTCCCACTTTCCCCATTCCTCCCAATGTTCCTTTCAATTTCCCCATGGAGGTCAAACTCATGATTTACATCTCAGCTAATCAGTGTCCATAAGTTGTGAGCTATAGTCTTTATCATTTATTATAATAAGAAAAACTTTTGACGTGCTAATCTGACATTTAATTCAGCTATAATCTCCTACACTTCAATTGTATTTGAATTTTAACTTTTCAATTTGTTTCAGGTATCTGGTAATATAGACATTTCGGAGACGGGAAGTGGCAGTGGAAGTAAAATTAAAGGCGAGGAGAATTACATTGATCCTGCAGCTGCCTATAGTGAAGGTGATGAAGAACAAGTTTCTGCAACTTCATCATTTCTACATGCAGATGGTGAAGTGAAAGGTGTAGGAGAATCAGATGTCGAGGAAATGATTAGCAGTGAATCTGAGAAAGTTGGGAAAAGAACCATCCCTCCGCCTGGAAGGGGGCAGAGAATATACGAAATAGATCCTCTTTTAAGAAATTTCAGTGGCCATCTTGACTATAGGTAAGAACGCTATATCTCTCCCCCTTCACTTCTATGGAGCATTCAAGGTGGAATGAATATAAAATGGTTTCAATTAATTTTCGATCACAATCGACACCTTATAATTTTGGGAGGCTTGTTTGTAATTTGGATGGGTTTGATCTGATGGTGGTGAGGTGTTTGTTTACTATTCCAGTTCGATACTGGACCCCTTTATCTCTCTTTGATCATTGTTTTCTTTACTTTTCCGTATTTGGATATGTTCAACCTGTATATCATGCTGATTTCTAGCATCTAAATGGACTTAATATCTGTTTTGTCTTCTTATTGGAGTAGATCCTGATAATTGTGGGCAGGCATGGAAAATAGTTGTTTCTTTTGTCTTAATATCAGGGCTTTGAATCAAGCATGCAGCGAAAATCTTTTGTTGTTGCAAGATAAAGTATAAGTGCAAATCCTCTTGAAGTTTTTTTATTCAACAAAGAAAGAATAATTTTGTTTATTAGGTGATGTCTCTCTCTGCAAATGGTCTTATGGTGCCATTGCCATACCATGCTGGTCATGTTTAACACTTGTTGTAGACTGTGGAAAAAAAGATTATAGAACATTTCCCTGATGCGGCTGGGTTTGATGGCTTAAGAGTATGTATGATGCATCTGTGATTGGATATTGTACGTAAAATGAATTAAAGTTATGACCTTTACCAAGCATTTGAAGTTTTGCATGTTACTTTGTGGATCCTAGTAGTTGATACTAGGATATGCGATGCTCAGATGGATTGCACTATTACCTTGCTTTCATAAGTTAATTTCTATTTATTTCTATGTGCAACACTGGATACGCATTCACCCACACTACCACATCTTACACCTTCAAAACTACTTAGCAATTTTAGCTGCTAGTGACAACATTTCAGTGCTTTTCTGTTACATTGATTATAACCCAGAATTCTTAGCACTAGCTTCTTCTTAAAATGGCACACTGCTATGATCTGCTCTACTTCTCTCCATCTCTCACTTTTTAATGCATCACTATGTTGTACAATGGGATCTGCATTGCAAGCACATAACTTGTGCCTGGGTGACTAGATGTAGTATTGCAGGAGTTTTAGACGTATTGTTTTGCCTCCCAAGTTTCCGGTTCATTTGAAGCGTTCTGAAATGTCACCATCCGTTGTTTTTACTAACATAGTCATCTACATTTTATTTGTATTCTTTCAAACTCTCAATCTTATAGGAACTATTTTAGTTAATACCTGCTAATGTGCCCGTTTTTCTTTTGTTACTTTTGCCTTGATAATGCTTTCTATTGCTTAACTTCAGCATTGTGTGGTATCCAATTGCAGGTATGGTCAGTACAAGAGAATGCGTGAGGCTATAGACAAATATGAGGGTGGTCTAGAAGCATTTTCTCGTGGCTACGAGAAATTTGGTTTCACTCGCAGGTATTACTTCTAATATATTGATGTGGCTGATAGTTTTTGTTTAGTGCAAGGGTGTTTCACACCTTGAAGGGGTCAGGACCATGAGGTGGCCTTACCCACTGCGATAAGTAGGTGACATAGGTTTGACAACCATGCTTTGGCTCTGTGTCATTTGCTTGAGTTAAATTCTCATATTGAGATGTCCATTATGTACTCAAATAGAATACTATTGGATTTAAAGTCATCAGAGGGTGGTACCTTTGATGTGTTTCTTATGGACATTTTTTGCATCGTGAATGATGGGTAACTAGCATGAAGCCTTTTTTGTGTGGCAAGTGAAGGTTTATACGTATAGTAGGGTTATACTATGTTGGATAATTGAGTTTACACTTATACTTTATCCCACCAGTTTTTTGTTTTTATTTTTTTGATTGTTAAATTCTTTGTTTAATATGGGAAAAATGATTTACCTGGTATGGGAACATCATTATGGCTTACTTTAAACTTTCGTACATTGGGATCTGGACTGGTGATCATGTGCATTCTTAGATTATATTTTACTGATAGCGGTATCCTCTATTATTGGATACTTTGCTTTTGGCTCGATAACTTTCCCATTTGATTTAACTTTATCCTAAGAGTAAGAAGGCCCGAGCCAAAAGCTCACGTTTTTCAGTGATTTCAATAAGCACATAAAAGGTTCTCATGTTGTTTGTATTTCCAGTGCCACAGGTATCACTTACAGGGAGTGGGCTCCTGGAGCGAAGGTTTGTTTCCTTTCACCCTACTCTATTACAAGCTATGAGCTTTCTCTGCTTTTATGCCACCTCCCCATTCAAATTTCTTTAGTTACCGTGAAGAACTTCCATCATTTAAAGGATTGTCATGTTTTACTCGAGTCTTAGCTCTTTTCTTAGTAGTGTTGTGTTCTTCAGGTTTGAATCTCATTTTGAAACTATTTAGGAACACCTGTTTGCAGGCATGAAGCATGTGTGTTTGTGCTTATGCTTGTGGACTGGAGCTTAAAATGCTGGGCCACAACTTGCTCAGTATACAAAATTTTTTTCCTTGTCTTTTCGATTATTATCTCCTACCAAGCTTCCATTCATTTTTTTCTGCGTTGGGGAGGAAAAGAATGTATAAATTTTGGTTTATTATTGTGATTCATTCAGTTGATGGATATTGCCACCAAATAAGATATGTTAAATACTAATGCCTCGGGTTTCATCGACTCTATTAGCTGAATTCGGCAAGCCTAACTAAGTTCAATGTTGAATACATGGATACCTGCAAGTATGCCATGAAGCATATAAAGCAGTCCATTTGTTTGATATGTAAGATTTTTTTTTTTTTTTTTTTTTTTTCTTTTCTTTCCAGAAACTGAACTAGCAGGTGCTTTGTGTTGCCTTCATAGATTTGAATCATAAAGGCAGTACTTCAGTTTGAGTGAAAGTGCCTAATGAAGTTAAAGGCACATTTTCAATCTAACTTAAACTTTTTGTCTTCCTAGTATATATCTAATACTTCTTGGTATGCAATGTACATTATGGACTATTGGACTATGTTTGCATTTCGTTGGTGGTTACCATTCTAAATTGGCAGTTGCTTTTTCATCAACCAAATCATCTTGGATTATTGACCAACTAATACCATCTAATTCAACTTTTTTTTTTCCCATTCGGAAAGAGTTTTATTTTGGGCCAATTTTTGACATTGGTTTTCCAAAGCTATTTCATCATAAAATTCAACAATGGTTTGTGTGCAAAAGTTCAGATGGGGAAGTTATAAATGTTTCATAAACATATAATCCTGAAGCATTTGAGGTTGATACTAAAACTCTGAACTTTAATGCAATGATATGTTAAGGATGATAATCATGGGATGTCAGAAAACTGTTTTTGTTAGGCAAGTGGGTTGAATCTATGTTTTGATTGTCACTTATTTTCTGATGCTTGCAGTGGGCAACACTTATTGGAGATTTCAACAACTGGAATCCTAATGCCGATGTCATGACTCGGGTATTGCTAATCACTCTTTGTATATTCCAGTGCTCATCTTTCGGACATATTATCAACCAGTTTTGGACGTTTGGGATATGTATGTTGGTTTTTATTGCAATGCTAGTTTTCTTATCCAATTGAGATTGTGTTATTTCGTCAGCAACTATTGGTTCGATGATGATATCTACTGTGATGGTCTGATGATTAAGAAGATAATAAGTTAAGTTTGAGACTTTTAGATGTGGTATGTTTTGTAACTATGTAATGGGCCATTTTGTGAATTTTGGCAATGCGTTTTGGGAATGCCAATAGTAAGCGTAACTAACATGATTCCTGAAAGAAGCTGTCTGTAGTGATGTTTGACTCAATGTCTCAATATTTGTGCTTGAGTAACCATCGTGTTGGTGTCAAAAACTAGATGTCTCTGGCTTGTAATGAACATAGTTGCTCAACAGTTAGCTAAGTTTTGTTCAGTTACTTAGTTAAGCCAAATTTGGCTTAATTAAGAAAATTTAAGTAGCATTGTTAGAATCAGGATATGCTTTTTGGGCTCAGGAAAGAAGAATGTGTATGCGGGTCTGAAGGAGTTAACTCTAGCTTAATTATATTGTTCGTTCTTGGATGATAGAGACAAGGTGATAAAAACTAGATGTTGGTTTTATGTCAGTTGAACTAAGCTTGAACAAAAAAATGATTTCTTCAATGTTCAATGAGTTCTGGCAATTGACTTGCGTTGTTCCCAGGAATAGAAGGGTACACAAATTAACTTGCATCACAGTCTTTGGAATTTATCCCGTCATTTTTTTTTTTTTTTTGGTAGTTTATAATTAATTTTAATTTCCAATGGACCATGACACTCACTGCTTGTGTTTGAACAGAATGAATATGGCGTTTGGGAGATCTTTTTGCCAAACAATGCAGATGGTTCGCCTCCGATTCCCCATGGCTCTCGAGTAAAGGTGAATCCTGGATACATTAAAGGCATGATAACTAGTTTTTGTCACTGAGATGTTACCTCACTTGCCTATTTCTCTTGTCCAGCTACATAAACTTAGCTTTCAGAATTGTATTAAGAATGTATTGCAAAATTTGTAGATATGCTATTGGACTGTGCTTCAGATACTAATATTTATTTTGCAAATGTAGATACGCATGGATACTCCATCGGGACTTAAAGACTCAATTCCGGCTTGGATCAAATTTGCTGTACAGGCACCCGGTGAAATTCCATATAATGGGATATACTATGATCCCCCAGAAGAGGTATTTTTCTGCAGTATATTATTTTCGCTGCACAAGTAGGTAAACTTGTGGATTCAAAGTCTTAAGCAGTGGAGGGGGTTTCAAGGAATAGAAGTGAAAAACAATTTCCACTGAACAACGTGTAGACAGGCATTAGAGAATTATGCAGTAATGCATAGAACTTTTCTGGATCATTTTATATTGACCGTTGTCTCCTTTGTCATCATACATTCTCACTTGCAGACAGTTATGTTAATAAATGTGAAGACAAGCTAATGTATCATCCTTATTCTACAAAACGGGACATTATTGCTTTTAATAGTAATAATTGTTCTAGTGTTCCATAAATTCGGTAGCTGGCAAAATGTTTATGTTCTACTTATCTTCTCAAAATCCTAACTTTTTAATAACTTCTTTTAACAGGAGAAGTATATATTTCAGCATCCTCGGCCTAAAAGACCAAAATCACTTAGGATATATGAGGCTCATGTTGGAATGAGCAGTACAGTGTGAGATCCCTCCTTCTCTCTCATGTAATGGTTAAAATTTGATCTTATTTCCTTTTAATTTTTTTTTTTGGGTCTCATAAACACAATGCTTTATGAGTTCTATAAATCTATTTGCACAAAACTTCCTTCTGTTGTGAAGGTTCAGTTTTTCACATAATTTGATACCTAAAGTAAACTTCAGCGCTTATAGGAAACAATGTGGTGGATTAATATTTCTAATTTGATAGGCTTATTTGGCTTAAGTACAGAAGGTCCATTTTTTCACATAATGTGATACCTGAAGTAAACTTCAGCAGCTTTTAGGAAACAATATGGTGGATTAATATATCGAATTTGATAAACTTATTTGGCTTAAGTGTTTCAGATCCAAGATTTAGGTGTATGAAACAAGAGTAGAAAGTAAGATCCAAGATTTAGATGTATGAAACAAGAGGAGAAAGTAGAAAGAATGCAGTTAGATCATTGCTATTAATAGATATGGGTGTAAGTGTCAGTTGCATCAGAGAATTCCTGGAGTCATTCAAAGAAGTTCACATTTTATGATATATTTTCCTTATCTGAAAGGATTTTATTGGGTTATATCTGTTGTGCACCTTTTGTCTTAATTTTTTAAGAACCCTTGCTAGGGGTTTGAGTTTTATGAGACACTAAGTATGTAGAAAGGTACAAATTTTCTGAATCATTCTATGGACGTCAAACACTGCTACCAACTTGAAAAGTGACTTCTAGGTTTCTAATTTGGAATCCAACAAGAACTTATTTTTTTGTCTTTAGCATTTTATTTTATAGTGTATTAACAGGATTGTACGTGTATGAGATTAGGGATAAATTGCAATTAGACTCCAACTGATATTCAGTCTGGAGTGTTGCTCTTTGAGAAAAATCCTTGTCTATGAACATATAAAACAATCCATGAGAATTATAAATGACAATTACAACTAAAAAGAAATTAGTAAATTTATAAAATGGAAGTTGAACAATTTCAGTGAATTTAGCTGGATTTTGTTGCTCGAAAATGAGTGTTCATTTGAGGATACGATTTTTTATGGGAGAACTCTTTTCTTTCTTGCTAGCATCACTTTGAGAGAAGGATAAGCCCCTGAGTCAATTAGGAAAAAAGAATACCGGGCTTCTCTGACATCATTTTTCTTTTACAATAGCTCTTCCATATCATTTCTAAAGCTGGCATCTGCTAAACATTTTATTTTATTTTTTTCTGTTCAAAAGATTGACTTCCAGCATGAGCTCTATGTTCTTAAACTTTTCCTTGTTTGAAGTAGCTCCAGGCCTTTGTGAAGCTTTATGTACTTAACAGAGCATAATGGAGAATTGCAGGGTCTTATCTCCTGATCGCCTGCTTCAATGAGGAAAGAGATATTTACTATGTGTATTGTTTACCCAGTCCTAACAACTTGACGTTGCAAATGCAGGAGCCTATTATTAATACATACGCCAACTTCCGAGATGAGGTGCTTCCTCGCATTAAGAGGCTTGGGTATAATGTTGTTCAGATCATGGCCATCCAAGAGCACTCCTATTATGCTAGCTTTGGGTAGTTCTCTTTGTTTTATTTGTTTCATTCAATGGGCTTCCTTTGTGTATAGGCATCTTTTAATTTCATGTTGTATTTCTGGTGGGATGAGTTGGTGGTGCTTTGGATGTTTGATGAGTGCTTTCTACTTCTGATGGGATATTGCATTTCTTTCATTTTACTTGGCAGTTACCATGTCACAAATTTCTTTGCACCCAGTAGCCGTTGTGGAACTCCAGATGATCTTAAATCTTTGATAGATAAAGCTCATGAGCTTGGTCTGCTTGTTCTTATGGATATTGTACACAGGTAAGATCGTAAGAATTACAATCTCATACATAAAGAAAACTTTGACAAATATGCGTTTGTCTTCATTTTCTGTTACAATTGATCTTGAATAAGATTTGTTCCTATTGTGAAATTACAATATAGTTAGCAGACCTATTTTTTTTCCAGTGTATCCATTTGGGATTTGTGTTTATCAAACAGATTCCTTCTCAGTTCATTACACTAATTTTGGCTGGTGGATATGTGTCTTTCTGTTTTTGGCAGTGTAGCTACCACAGCAGTTATTACTTGATAAATTTCTGCTGAAGTTAAACTGAAGAATAACCATCTATAAGGAAATGTATCATGAAGACCCCTAATATTCTGTTGTAATCTCTGAAATCTATTAATAAACCAATATTTATAACCTTGCTTCTGCACTCCAGTTATTCCTTCTCCTGCAAAAAGTATGGTAGAGTAAGGACGGCTACAGGTTTGAATCTTAATGAGTAGTTGCATTTCTTTCCAAGACATTTATCATCATCATATGCTGTACTGAAAGCTATGGGATTAAGAAGTGAAGAGATAAACTAAAGGCCTTTCTAGCATCCATGTTTATCATTTTGCTTTTTCTGCATGTGCGGGTTTTTTGCTTTGGAAAACTGATGAATTTTTTTCAAGGCAATGGCATTTTACATTGGTCGTTTTTCAAGGACCAACTTTTGACATCTAAACCTTTTCTTCTTTCATCTTGCAGTAATATTTATATTTACGTATGATTGAATCTAACTAGAATCTCTTTTTAGGGATGTGTTTAGCCATGCATCAAATAATACTTTGGATGGGCTAAATATGTTTGATGGTACTGATAGCTGTTATTTCCACTCTGGTTCACGCGGTTATCACTGGATGTGGGATTCTCGTCTCTTTAACTATGGACACTGGGAGGTATGTGCCATCCTATAATTTGAATTGATATTGCATGAAATTTATGTACTCTTTGCCTTTTTATGTGATGTAGATACCAGGCGTCCAAACTCATATTTCTGTTTTAGGTAACAAGGTATCTTCTCTCAAATGCAAGATGGTGGTTGGATGAGTACAAGTTTGATGGTTTCAGATTTGATGGTGTGACTTCAATGATGTACACTCATCACGGCTTGCAGGCATGTACAATCACATTGGGCAATAGGACACTAGATACGATGCTTTGATTAATGCTAGGACTAGTATAATAAATCCTTGCTATTAGATGAAGTCTTTTGTCTGAAATTGTTAGTGTGCCCATGAAATGTGGATATAGCTATTTGCAGAAAAGGAAAATAAAAATCTGGAGACCGTGCTGTTCTAACAACAGATAAGCTTTACACCTTTCTTTTTCCACGGGCTATCTGACTTTATCTTTTTCGCATATTGTTCTCCTTTATTCTCTAGTATTTTGTCCATGTTTTATTGGATGTGGAAAGGGGGAGAAAAGAGCTGACTTTAATTTTGCTAACTGGTGTTTTATAAATGCTTTGAGGTAGGTAACCTCACATCCAGGTGTTGGGTGTAAATCAATTATCCATTTAACTGTGAGAACTATTAGATGAAGATATAATGTTCTGGTTTAAATATGCTTTTCATTATGTTAGGCATGGATCAATTCTATGTGTAAAATGATATCGATGCAAGAACAGAATATCTACTTGACTTGATGGTCCAACATCATCATAGTTGTTTCAAGTTGCCAAACAACAGAAGCATGTCAATTCTGTTCTGTTTGTCTATTCGTGATGCAGAACAAATTATCCCTAGTATTTTGTGTTTATTTTCCTAATGTGTATGTAGACAGTATTTCTTCATTTGGGGTTATTCCATGATACTAAGGTTGTTGAATGATCTTTTGGGTTTCTTTAGTTAAGTTCCTTTAGCATTACAACAAACACAAATTTCCTGACACATATCTTGATCTATTAGGTTGCCTTCACTGGGAACTACAATGAGTATTTTGGATATGCAACTGATGTTGATGCTGTGGTTTATTTGATGCTGGCAAATGATGTTATTCATGGGCTCTTTCCTGATGCGATCACCATTGGTGAAGATGTATGTGAATCTGTTCATATGTTTGTACATTTTGTTACATGTCATATTAGTTTCAGTCAGTCTGATTACTCTGCTTTTACTGGATTTGAGCATCTTGTATACATGGATACTGAGGCTTTGTAGGATGAGAAATAAAAAAGGTCTTTAATACAAAAGAAGGGAAAAACAAAAAAAAACTTACAACGCAGTGTCATCGTAATGACATTGCGGGAATTTGTAGGAATGAGAAATAAAATCGTTGTTAGGTCTTTAATACAAAAAAAGGAAAAATATAAAACTGCCCGCTGTGTCATCATAATGACATTGCTGAAAAAGGGGGGGGGGTATGTGGAGGAAGAAAGGAACTGCAAGGCATTGTTGCAAACTGAGGGAAAATTGGGAAAAGAGACCGAAAAGGAATAGATGAAACAGGGAACCATTTCCTGCCTGCAAGATGAGAGGTTTGACTTGTTTGCTTGGTCATTGGCAGTATAAGGTTCATTTGACTGGTAGAAGAATCGAAGGATGGCTTCTATGAAATGCAATCACATTATTTTCTTGTCAAGTTATGTTGATGTTATACCTGGTTGACAGCATTTCTTTTCTCCCCTTACGGAGCATGTATTCCTTCCTAAATCAACTCTCCACTGTGACCATCCTGTATTAGTATTCTTGAAAGACCTTCTAATCCTTGAATTTTTCATCACTTTATTGTAGATTAGTATCAGGACCTTTTGGCCTGAGATGGTTTGCTTTTCCGGGGTGGGGGTCCACATAAAGTAGACGTGAGTGGTCCGTTCTGTAGAATAGAAGTATGCTTGAGAGAAACTTACGGACCTATGTCATCATGATTTCTGATAACACTGTTGAAACAAATTGGGAAGGTGTCCTTAGCACTGATATTCAGATAATTATCATAATGCTGCAGAACCTCTGGTAGGCTCCTCTAGTTTCTTGTTGCACATTAAGAAACTAATTAATAAACTGAAGTTCATAATAGTTTCTTATTGCAATACCTTACTTCACAGTCCTTATGATGTTGATAATTCATTTAATAATCTGTATACACCAAGTTTTACTCAGTAGAGATGGATAATAACATCCAATAATATTGCTAGATTTCAACATGTAAGAAAGTTTTTGTTGCATCCTCCTGAATTTTGTTTATGGTGTTTTCATGGCCAATTTAGTGCTCTTGTTTGATTGGTTATAGTGTTGATGGTCATGCAAGCCTATTCTGAACACTTCAACAACCTTTATTTTTTAGCGGTTTTATCAAATTTCTGATTTCAGGTGAGTGGTATGCCAACTTTTTCCATTCCTGTTCAAGATGGTGGGGTTGGATTTGATTATAGGCTTCACATGGCAATTGCTGATAAGTGGATTGAGTTGCTCAAGTATGTTACCTCATTTGATTGTAGGAGTTACGTAAGGATGCTCTACGTACTTTGGGCAAACTGCCAATGATAATTGGAATTTAGAGTCTCCTACTATGCTGAATGAAATTCCAGTGGATGCTTTCAAATCCTTGCTGGTTTGAAAGTATTCATAGTTCTTCACTTGAGGGAGATGTTTGGTTGAGCTGCTTAAAATGGTTTCAATTTTCCATCACCTGCCGACCCTCTTGTTCTTAAGAGTACTTTACATTGCAAGAATTCTTTAAAACTTTGAAGGCCTCCCTCACATTTCTGGAGCTTGAAATTACTTGGGATTCCACATGATTTTGTCTTATTCACCTTAAGCTTAACCCTTTCAGTCTTCTTTAGCAACAGCCAACAGAAGCACAATTCTTGATGTTAGCCACTCATGATCATGGTCATTGATTTACTTACCTTAAAATTTCGCTCTTTTAATGTCATATTCATTTGACATATCTACATTGTGTTAGATATTCTTTATCCTGATCCTAGAATGTGAAGTATTTGCACTTCTTACTAGATGCATTTAGATAATCTGGTTTGCTAAATAGCATTATTGTCTTTTAAACTTCCGTCGTATGTAATGATTCCAAGCTTATTTGGCTCTTGGCTTTGGTTCATATGGCACAGGAAAAGAGATGAAGATTGGAAAATGGAAGATATCGTTCATACTCTAACAAATAGAAGATGGTCGGAGAAGTGTGTTGCTTATGCTGAAAGTCATGACCAGGCTTTAGTGGGTGATAAAACTATTGCATTCTGGTTGATGGACAAGGTTAAATAGATTTAGCTTTTGCTTATATCTACATGATGGTTTTCTTTCCCCTCATGCCCATCACCCCACCCTGCTCCCACCCCAAAAACTAAAACGAAAAACGAAGAAAAAGAGATTGTAACTGAATAAGAACATAGAAAGAAGGAAGAGAGCAATCCATTATTCAATTAGGGGGCCAGTATACTTAGCATCAAGAATTGTTTCTATAATAAATTGCCAAAATAAATTTCATGTAT
Organism: Cinchona pubescens; assembly: GCA_025175665.1. Classification (NCBI taxonomy): domain Eukaryota; kingdom Viridiplantae; phylum Streptophyta; class Magnoliopsida; order Gentianales; family Rubiaceae; genus Cinchona; species Cinchona pubescens. Next base: position 1,458,177 of record JANKKI010000254.1, on the reverse strand, counting down.
AACAGGAATTGAATCTAACAGAATGGACATGTCCTAATGATGTACTTCTGCTGGCTATGCCTTCTTAATTCTTCATATGTCCTATTCCATGTTTGACAGGATATGTATGATTTCATGGCATCGGATAGACCATCAACTCCTCTAATAGATCGTGGAATAGCATTGCACAAAATGATCAGGCTAATCACTATGGGATTAGGTGGAGAAGGGTACCTAAATTTCATGGGAAATGAATTTGGGCACCCTGGTAAGGATGAATGTCTTTTTTATCTTGTGCCATCTTGTCCAGAGAAAAATCTTAATTTCTTATGGCTTTATAATTTTATAGTGACTTCTGGTTTTTAAATTCTTCATTTCTCTGTGTCAGAATGGATAGATTTTCCAAGATGTGATCAGCGTCTTCCTGATGGCAAATTTATCCCTGGAAATAATAACAGCTTTGATAAATGCAGGCGTAGATTTGATCTGGTAATCTTTTGCCAACATTTGGTTCTTATATTTTGCCCTTTCATGTGGGTGTACTTGGTCGTGTGTATTGTTTGTCTGGTATGCTTTTGCCAACAGTCGGTGCCATGCAAATTTACAAGGAAATGTTTGAGTTTTTCTTGTAATCTATTTTAAGTGGGATGAAGTTAAATTAGACTTAAGACTGGAGAATGACTCCATGTAACTTGCTAATTGGCATAAGTATATTATCGAGAAATAGATGTTAACGATTTCTGCATGAGTAATTAGGTTAAGTTACAGAAGATTCTCTGTTAAGATCTCTCTAAAGATTGGAGATATGATGTTATGGAAGTTACACAAGTGTTTTTTTAGAAAGCATGATGATGACAGGTAGTTCTCTAAATGGCTCATGAATTTTTTGAGTGCTAAATTAGAACCATTAGCAATCTTATTCAAATTTCTCATCTGGTTCACAGACCAAGTCACAAACTGAGCTCAAAATATTCTTAGAGCCCTTAATCATAACCTGAGCTCTCTTTCGATGTTTTGTTTTTTTTTGTTTTTTAACCATGGATCATCGATATATGTATTCCCAGAAAGTGTGCTGGAGAAACTGTGGTCTGTTGTCCTGTGATTGTCCTCTTTATTTGTGAATTTTTATTTTAGAATCCCTTTGGGATATTTTTGACAGAAATCTGGAGTAGCATGGTTATGGTACGTATGTAAAGAACTTTTCTTCTCTGCATATTCAGGGAGATGCAGATTATTTGAGATATCATCGAATGCAAGAATTTGACCAGGCAATGCAGCATCTTGAAGAAGCGTATTGTGTATGTTATGCTTTTGCCTTGTATCTATATCTCTTTCTATATGAGTGCTATTATTTTCATTCAATTGTGTATACGGCTGTTTGAATTTGAAACAAAGGTATCGAAAGTCCATATGAATTTCCATGACACTTGGCGACATCCAATCACTTAAAAATTCAGTACTGGCTGTTACATTAGTTGACAGCCCCCATATTCCATCATTATCTTCCAGACGTTTGTCCTTATTCAACGCCAAGACAATGCTTTTATCCTTCTTCAGCATCTAAATAGTTGGAACTTTTCACCCTGAGCAGTCAAACTTACTCCTGAGTGAATTGGATATTTGTCACTCATCTAAACCAACTTCTGGGCAGCTCTTCTTTCTGCTCTTTGGTGAGGAAATTAGAATCCAGGAGTACTTCACCCACCATATTTAATGGATTGATAGAAGTCATGAAATCCAATCACGGGGATACACTGTTGCGTTACCCATCTTCTCCTGTATGTTGACAGAAAACCAACTGTAGCTTAAGCTGGCCAAATTAACACCTGGGTATACCAATCCACAGTAAAAAATCACATTCAAACTTCTATGACAAAGATGTTCTCAAATTTTGATCACGTGAAAATGTTTGATTACCTAGTTTGACTTTTTTTATCAGATATTTGCTTGCTTGCTTCAATATTTGTATTCAAGATGTACAAAACTTATCTTGTGATTTATGGTGCTGAAGCCCATAAAATTAGGGTGTTGAAACTTGAACCTATGGATGTACATCACTCTGTAGGTTAAATATTTCTACAATGAGTTTTGGAAGGGGAAAGTAAATTTTGTAGCCTTGCAGGTTTGTTCCCAACCCCTCTGTTAGGTTGATTTATTGATATGGCATCTCTTCTCGTGGATGCAGTTCATGACTTCAGAGCACCAATATTTATCGCGGAAGGATGAAGGAGATAGGATAATTGTGTTTGAAAGAGGAGATCTAGTTTTTGTCTTTAATTTTCATTGGACTAACAGTTATTCAGACTATAGGATAGGATGCTTCAAGCCTGGAAAGTATAAGGTAAGATTGTTTAAATGTTTCTGCTAAATGCAACTCTGAATGACTTTATTTTTGTCTACTCGAGCATTGACCCATAATCACCCTATTTCTGGACTGTGTACTGCTTAGGGAAAGGCTGCTGAGGACTTGATTACTGTTTTAATTTAAAAAATATCTTACACTTCACAGTTTAAAGAAATGATCATATGGTCATTATTTCTCTAAGAATGAACATGACTTGAAGCTGCTGTTGTGCTGTATTGAGTAATTTCACTCAAACCATGAAAAGATTACGACACATATTAAGTTATTAAAAGGACAACCATGGCAGTTTTAGGCTAATTTTTCAGAAATTTCGCAGAGTTTTCAATGTTTTAAATATAATGCTGAGCAAATTCTTGAATATCATGAATTCACAGAATGAAGTGGAAGTAGAATGATTTCCTACTTGTTCAACTCTCAATTAACAAAGTCATACTGTTTCCAGGTAGCCTTGGACTCAGATGATCCACTATTTGGAGGTTTCAGTAGAATTGATCGCAATGCAGAGTTCTTCACTTCTGTAAGCTTATTCAGTACACATTGTCTCTTGGTCTGTTTTACTGTGTACTTCTATTGAAGGAAAATAGAAATTGAAATAGAAACCTACTTTCTTTTCCTCGGCAGGAAGGATTGTATGATGATCGTCCTAGTTCATTTCTGGTTTATGCACCTGCTCGAACAGCGGTTGTCTATGCTCTAGGAAAAGATGGAGTGGAAAATATTGAAGGATAAATGTGCGGTGCCCCTGGTGGAACCATGCCTTGCCAATTATTGTGGCACCCAACATATTTGAAGTTCTACTTGGCAACAATATGTGAGAGAGCCGTTTTGGTGTGCCATTGCCATGACTGGCAGCTTTTTGTGTGTTGCTGTGGGAGGACATGATGAACGATATAAGGACAGTATAAGCTTCCGAAACTTGATAAATAATGCTCAGGTGTAGGATCTGATCTTACCGTAGGCATACTGGGCAAGCGACTTACTGAGAGCGCAATGATGGTAGTTTGATGTTTGTACATGTGTAGCACACTGCACTTGGTTTTGTCATGTCCAGAGTCTTTAGTACAAGCATTAGTCATATATTTATAGATTTGATTGTAGAGAGAAAAAGGAAGTCTTGCATCCTTGTGTTTCTGTATTTGTGGCTTGCAAGTGAATTGTCTGTCGAGCAGCCGTTATGCGATGCAGGTATGTAGATTCTGCTTCGGCTTTCATTCTACCTCCATGAATTAGACAGTGATCACAGTAGTTAAACGTTCTACCACAGAAAAATAGTGACTAAATAACAATCGATACCATGTACAATAAAACGTGCCATTCAAGGATATGCGTGTTTGGTATTGTAAAACATAATTATCTTCAACAATGTATTTTCTGTTTAAGTATTCTGTATTCTCTCTACTACGAAGAGTATCTTAGTAAATTTTCTGTGCAACTGCTTAATGGACTCGTCATCTCCAATATCCATCCAAGAAAACCAGCCCCTCATTTTGACGAATCAGAAAAGAATGTATACATTAATTGCATCACAGGCAAATTTTACAAATCCAAATACTCCACGAAATTCACCACGGTTGGGCAAAGCAGAAACCACCCAGAAAGGACAGTTCCAGACCCCCCCCAAAACAAAAAAAAACAAAATAAACACCCAATAATTGCATCTGATCAGAATGCTCAAGTACGAGAGATAAAAATTAAGCGCACCATAATTTTTAAACATATAATGATTTATTATATCAAGTGCTGAAATAGCTAGTCTCAGATGCTGAACCCCCCCTATGCAACTGATGGAGAACGCTGGTCGGTGAGGAAGTAGACGTCGATGATCTCAATGCTTCTGCAAGTGGTCCACCCACTGAAGCCACTTGGTTTGCACCCCATGTACCCCAATTCGGTTGTTGGGTTCTTTCCCTGTATATGTTTCCAGCAGTTTCATGATCTCCATCATCACCAGTAGAAAGCTTCAAAGAGAAGTCCGATGAGTTATGATGGCCGCCTGATGATATTGAGATTGATAGGTTGGTTGTTGAAGTCACTGACCTAGCATGGTTTCCTGCTGTACTATCTCAGATTCTTGAAGTGATCGAGGCCAATCGTCAAAGAAATGCCGAAGTGTCTGCCCACTTGATTTGTCATCTCCATGCACTTCATTCTGGGTTTCAATTATAGATTCCGAGGGTCTAACAACAAAACAAAAATACATGCATGGAGTTAAAAAAATTACAGAGTTGTAATTTAAGTGACAAGACGTTTTTTTTTTTAATTCTTTAATGTATTAACTATAAGTTGGGGAGATGTAAATATATATATATATATTTTTTAAAAAAAGAAGAGAGATGAAGAAAAAGCTGTAGAAAGAACAACAATAAAATGGCCTTTTAACATTTGGAGTTTGGTGAATTATTTACAAGTTGCAATTGGTTGGGGTGAGTTTGTCACTATCAGTCCCGGAAGCCCACGAATTTTACCAGTGCAACTCCAAAAATCAATACGGGTTGGTACCACAAAGATAGCATTGGGCCAAGAACAAGGCGAAGTGAATTTATTTAGGGACCCTTACCTCGCTAATAAGCTTGGCCCAATCATGACAGAGACGACTGAAAAAAGTTAGATTGATTTCAAGACATAAAGGCAAGAAGCTAAAGCCAGTCCTATTTGATTACTTGGCTCCCATCCATTCTACAACATTTACTTCACTTTCCTCCCTGCGGGAGACAGGTACCCCAAATTATTAACACATGAAATATCTCCACTATTATTATCAAATGGAGCCCATTAAAATTTGTTTGGATGTACAATAAAAACGTATTTAAATTTGTTTTATCCTTTATGTTTTCGTGTAGAAATATAGTGTAATAAACTATTCAAATTCTTAATTTCAGAAGGAGAGTTAGAAATCTGTAACACTATTAGTAATGTCAAATTAGATTCTCGAGAAACAATATAAAATTATGGGATGAAGGGAGTGCATTACTATATGAACTTAATTTTACTTGCTTTATCAATAATTTTAAAATGAACAAAAACTTTTAGGCTCCATTTAGATTGTTATTTTTATTATTTTTCAAATATTTATTTTGTAACCTTCATTTCTTGATTACATTGTATCTCAAAAAATTAAAATAGTAATTATTCTAAATAACATTCGGTTGTACAAATGAACTTTGATAACTGAACTACACACAATTAGCAACTGCTTTTTACACATGGGTAAGATAAAAATTGAACCCTACGGCTATTTACGGTAGAAAAACATTTTTATTTAGCTCCAAAAAAAGCCAGAAACCTCTCACCTTTGACTAAGGTGCAGAAGATCCACGGATGGTGAAGCCCCAGAAAAAGCAAACTGAGTTGTGCCGCCGCCGACACCGCCACCAGCCAATGGGTGAGCCGGAATGGAGGAGTTGTTGGTTTTGAGGATTCCACGGCACACATTACCACCATTATTACTAGGTGTGGCATGGGATGGGATTTCCACAGGCTTTCTTGAACGGTTTCGGCCACGGTGCATGTGGCGTTCGCAGTACTTCTGCCCAGCAACCACATCTCTTGAGCACCTCCATTTCTTGCCATCAGTCCTCCTACATCTAATCCCAGGTTCCGGATCCATCGAACCTCTTCCCCAATACCCTGACTGCAGCACTAATTCAAAATACCATGCATAAAATCAATCATAATGAGCTCTTACTGGAAAAATTGATTAGTAAATCTCAAGGGTTCAAAGATTTTGAAAGCAATGAATAGAGGAAAACAATAAACAACATTAAAGTGAGATCGATCTATCCATCTATGTGGGATTTCTGGATGGAAGAGAGAAGTGTGTTTTTTTTCTCCTTTGACAAAGTATGAATCTCAGAGGATCGTGACAGCAACAAAGAGAGACTAGCTAGCTATTACAGAAGTAATGCATGTAGATGCAAGCTTATGGAGAAGTGAGAGATGAGAAAATTACTAGTAAGGAACTTACAAGCAGCTGGTTGCAAATGAGGAGGATAGTGATGAAGAGGGTGAGGGAGGTAATATGGATGATGATGATAAGAAGAGTTGATGAGGCTTTTCTTGACAAGATGGAGTAGCTCAGGAGGAACAGCAGCCACCAGCTAGCATGTGTCTGAAGATCAATGCCTGCAGTTCAAGCTCCTGCCACTGGGCCAAGCTGAAGTTGCTACTACTCCCCACCATCCCTCCTAAACAAGTAGTATTAGTGTTACAAAAGTAACAAACAAATGAAGAACAAATCCAGAAACTTTCTAATTAAAGAAGGAATAAGTATACTTTGTGCTGATAGATCAGTAACTGTCATAATAAGATAAAAGAGAAGCAAAAGAGAGGTTAAAGAAAAGTGAGAGATAGAGATGTGTAATTACTGGGATACTTGGTGGCAGTGGGGGTTGAGTGATGAGGAGGGGATGGTTGGTATGCTGACAGATTGCTGCTGAGCTTGCTGGTGGGTTCAGTAACAAACAATGGAAGAGCAGCAGCAGATGATGACACTCCTCCTGAGGGTGGCTGCTGTTGCTGTTGCTGTTGCTGTTGCTGTTGCTGTTGCAGCTGCAGTTGTTGTTGTTGTTGTTGTGGGTTGCAGTCAAAGAGAAGCTTTCTTGGTAGCTTTGCAGAAGGTGTTTGTTGTTCCTGTTCTGACTCGTGCTGTTGCTGCTGGTGTTCTCTCCATTGCTTCAGATTGAAGTCCATAGAGAGAGATTCAGTGGTGGATTTATTTGTGAGGTTCGGTTGATTAAATACAACTTTGTTTGGTGTGTTGGGATTTTTAAGAGAGAGTTTGTAGTAGTAGTAAAAGCTTCTGAAATGACTCAAGTGAACCCTTTATAATACTTCTGACAAAGTAGCAAAATATGTCGATAAAGAAAAAATAAAATTTAATTAATTATCTAAAATTAATAGTATTATAAATTCAATTAATTTTGTCACAAATTTTAACAAATGATATTAAGTTTATAATTATATAAGCAAATGATTTTCTATAATTATATTGCCATAAAATTGTTCGTGGACAACGAATTTCAAAAACTCATTATATAATACAAGATAAATATAATAATAATTAAACTAATTAAAAAATTTAATTATTTAATAATTTTTAGTAAATTCAATACTTACTTATTATACATAATTTTTCAAGTGGGTGAGTGAGGGGCAGATCACTTGAGAAAAAGACAGTCAGACAAGACAGTTGAGAGGAAAAGATGGACAGAAGATATCATAAAATAATCCAAAGGGAAAGAGGAACCTGCAGAGAGACAGTGTCTTTCTGAGGTAAAAGTAATGACTTGGGAAACGGAACAAAAGAAAGAAAGCAGCTAGCAGTTAATTTATTTTTGGGTGTAGTAGCTTAGGGGCTTTCAATTTAATTACTTAACGAGGGACAGAGGTAGAGGGTGTGAAGAACAGTAAATGGCTTAAATGCCAACAAAACCAATTTGGAGTTTTCGAGTTTTGGACGACTTTGGATTTTTGAATGCTGAGCTTTCTTCCAATTTTGCTGTGTTTTTTGTTGCAAGTCACGACAGTCATGAACATGAGAGAGCTGACAGTGCAAAGTTCCATTTCAGCCGAAGCCAGTTTTTGTCTTGAATTTCTTCAATAACAAGGTTGCGGCTCTTCAGGTGGTTTATTTGTTAGAGTATGCTAAAAGTGGAATATTTATATGCGAAATAAGACACAGGTTTTTGGGCTAGAAAAGGAAAAGAAAGTGCATGCATGGCTTTGTTTTTATAGTTATTATTTTGAATATATAATATATGTGAAATAAAAATATGATTGAAAATGTGTCTAAATAATATTTGTAAAATATTATTTGAAGGATATTGATCCATAAAAACATAGCTCATGTAATTGCTTAAAGAATTCTCTAAGAAGAAATAGCATGAGATCATGGAACATTCAATACCAATAAAAATCTAATGGAAAATTATTATTACAGAAATATACAAATATTTTAGATCATTTCCTGCATAAAAGATATATAAAACTGAAAGTTCTAATAGCAGACTAAGATTTTACAATAATGTGTAAAATATTTTGGCTCAATTAGTGCATAAACAAGATACAAGACTAAGATTTGGGACATGCTCTTCTTAAAGGTTAAAACCTGCATGCTCAGTGCTTTATTTTTCAAATTTCAAGATTATAATAACAAGTAAAATGAACAAAGTTTTCCTTTTATTTTTTTCCCCTCTTTGATGCTATTCGTCGAACAAGGACTGTTAGTATCCATTTTGTGTCTTAATTAATTAATTGTATACTATATAGGATTAGTGATATGTATTATATTCTGGTTACTGGTTCTTCCATGTACTTAGCATCTCTTATTTAATAAATAAATAACTTGACAAGAGTAGTAATACTTTACAAAAACCAAGATATTCGAGGTCTAGTGACGTTGAATATGTATATGTTTTCTCTAGGTCTTATTATCAGAACGAGATTAGATGATCTGCCACCCCTGCCTTTGCCTTTACTGGGGTAAAATAAACTAGAAGAGAATTTCTACCCTCCACTCCTCATTGTCATGATAATATGTCTGCCCCGTTTTATTATAGTAGTACTAGTATTAATTATACTAGTCAAATTAACACGCTTTAAACAATTAATGTGCAACTGATTAATTATGTTTCTTTCCCTTACACTAGCCAAATAACATGGAGTAAAGCACCCTATATATATTGCACTTGTTCTTTCATCCCTATACTATTACTACAAGAAATGCAACTTGAATGATATCTCCATGTCTAATTTATCTTATTTGACTATTCTTGTTTTGTGCCAAAACTCATCAACAATCCATCCATATGTTTTGCAGCTGAGGGTTTCTGAGACTCGTACTACTTCTAGTAACTTGTGGTTGTTGCCCTTGACATGGATAACAAAATATAATTTAAGCGATAAGACTCCTCACTTATGATTTATTAATCATGAATTTGCATGACTAAGAAGTAAGGAGAGATGTGATTCTTTTTTAAAAAAAAAATAAAAATCCCATAACATAAAAATTTCTAGAAATAATAATATTTGTGATCTTTTTTACATGAGGTTTAGGAAAATTGGATGCCCTACTTTAACGGGCTAATTTTTTATTGTGGTGTAGGTTAGAAGATTGGACAGTAAAAAGTTTTTTCAAAGTGCAATTGCATTGAAGTACGTACTTTAGAAATGTAAAGGTGGTTAGCTCCACGTGCCTTTTGTTGGGGTTTGACTGAAAATATTTCGACTAGTTTGTAGCAATAGTGAAATTTCAAGGACTAACTATGATAATATCGAAGTTTAGACTTCTTCCGAGTTGTGAATGATCATATACGAATAAAAGAAGAAAAAGGTAATTCCCAACTTGTAACTTATTCAAAATTTAAATATAAGGAAATTCTATAATTTTTTTTAAAAAAATTATTTTTTTATATTTAAATATTAATACAATACAATATTATATATTTTATAAAATTAAAAAAATAATTCTATAGAATTCTGCGTACATATATTTCACAATTGTACATCACTTTTAGCATGTGGTAACTTTTTTCTGATAATCGAAAATCAGTTCACCCATAAACAATGTAAAAAAGTGGATACCCCAAAAAAAAAAAAAAAAGAGTAAAAAGGTGAGTTGTTTAAAAAACTAGACTAGTCTCAGTTTAAAGTTAAAATGTTAATAAACAAGAAGAGTCCAAAGAAGGTACTGTTTGAAGGACCAAAAATACCACGTAGGTTAAAGAAAAAGGTCAGGTTTACGACACGCGCTCAAGTGGCATTCCTTGGATCAGCTGTTGTTTTGGTACGGTTCAATTTTACACTTCGGTGGGATCTTTTCCTATCCCAGCCATCCACGTCATCCCATACGTTCTCAACCCAAAAAAAATATCTGAAGAAATTATTCGTAGTACATACTTTCCATCAAATCCATTGTTATTTCAACCGACTCGCTCGTAGTTTTTAAATTCATACCTAGGTCCCTCTAGATTTTGACATTATTGCTACCAAGTACTAACCTCCCCTCATTTACTGACCGTGTGATTTTTTGTTGACATTAGATTTAAAATAAAATTATATCATCGTTGTTGCTCTTTTTTATTTATTTTTATTTATTCTATTTTTTCATTTCATCTAAAAAATTATTACATCATTAGTGGTTGGGTTGCGAGGGACATAAGAGAGATGCTGGCGTGGGTCCCGTGGACCTTTTGTTTTTTTGGGTAATTTCTTAATTTCTCTTTTAATTTGACAAGATAAAAGCAAAAGCACGTCGGCACGCGACCAACCGCTCCCATGGTTAACTCACGTGCATTCACGTGACTTATCGTTTCGAGGCCATTGTATTATTATGATTATTATTATTATTTTAAACACTATTCTTAGACTTAAATCTCATCCCTTCGGATAGTTCTGGTGCTTTACTTGTAGTGAAAAGAAATGAATAATTAGAGGCTAAATCAGAAGAGGGACGTAATTTCCTTTTGCGGCAAATTTTTGTTTAAAAAAAAAAAGATTAAGCAGGCAATTTGTCAAGTATTTGTATGCAAAAGACAGAATACTTAGATGGACCAAATTCATTTTAAGTGACATTTGACGCCTTGATAAAAAATCATTTACAATTCCATGTCAATAAGGAGAGGTATATTTATTTATTTATTTTTTTAGATGATTTAAATGATTTTAGATTAATGAATTCATATCACTTAATGTGAATCCATCTGCCTAATAATTTTCGGGTAAAGGGACATGAGGCATGATTTTGTTGATCTATTAGAGACCGAAATTTTTTTCCTGTATGTCACTTAAATATTACATTAGAGTATTATATTCTTTTCTGTATTACCAAAGTCCAATTCTACTCCATGAAAATTTTAGGCCCAACACAAATGATTTTGACACGATCCATTACAGAGGAGCAACTTCTTGTATAATACTACGTAATACAAAATAAATTAAAGTGACGTTAGACATTGAGACGGTTCTCTTGCATCTTATTTTGATTATACGTTATTTATTCCAAGGACAAGAAGTTTATTAAAGTTTCAGCAATCTTAAATTCTTTCACCTAGTCATTTGGAATTTTTCTTTTAACAACTAGCTGGGAACTTGAATCCTGGGCTCACCTGTTAATCCGGTGAAAAAGATTGAATTCATAGGCCCGGAACTAACAAGGGCTACAAATGTGATAAACTTTGATTAAGAACCAGCCTGATTTTTTCTTCAAGCTACAAGAAATGCTCTGCTGCCCCAATCCAAGATTAGTTGTAGTTTGGCCCATGTTTGTTGGACCTTTATCGAGCCCAAAATGTAGGAGACTAGTACTTCCCTAGCCCGAATGAGTAGAGCGGTCTTTTCTTTGTCAATGCATAATTAATACACTGGACCCCATAGTCCGTCCCAATTTAGTCAACTTCGCGTGATTGAAGGGATCTATTTTTTAGTTGAATGAAGAAGAAATTGACCGTCAGACCGTTCGAACGGTACGTCTTCACTCTTGTCTCATGTAATTAACGCTGTTGTAACGTTTTCTTCACTTTATGGATCTCAACTTTTACGCTGTTTCCACTAGAAATAAGACAAAATATAAAAAGTTGGTTGACTTGGAAAGGTATGTGAACACATATAGGTCAAATGATCATTAATAAATTTGTACTACATCTTTATGATGTCAAAATTAGTCCGGACTTGATTTGGTTCACATTGGACAATTTTCGGTACGCAATTGAAGGATGAGTAAAGAATATATATATTTTTTGTTTAATCGATAATATTTTAACTTAACTTATTCTGTAAGGAGAGAAAAAAAATCTAATTGTGTACTATAAAAGAACTAGAGGGAGAGAAGTCTCTAGACCAAACAATGGTGTTTTCGATACCTGTTTGAATTTTTATTAGATTTAGAATTTGAAATCCAAACTTCACAACAGAAAATATCTTATGAAATATTTTCTCACTAACTCTCCTTACTTGATTGAGGTAAATAGTTAGACAGCCCTAATCTATAATTTCACAAGAAGATTTATGTGATGTGATATCAGATTACGAAGTGTACAGACGGAGTGTATATCAAATTTGCACGAGAGTATTTTCCAAAGATAAAAGGCTGAATGACTGAATTATGAGGCATGACCAGACATTCACAATTGAAGTCAAGTGTACCAGATTTATGAAGACAGACAAAAATCATAATTACCCCATAACATGAACAAATCTAAACAAGTTTCTCTCAGTTTACACGTAGGGATCAGTGACCACCAACATGGATGGGTGATGGAGAGGAGGTGTTTTATTAACTCCATAAAACGACTAAAAAGAAAAAAGAATCTATTCATATATATGCCTACTAGAAAGGACTCGAGATCTTCGAATTTTACCTCGTTCTTTTTGTTGTCAATCTCAATTTGCACCCACACGAAAGAAGCACCTCATGACTAGATGAGGAGAACCCTTCACGTAGATACATTTCTAGATTAAATTAAGCGTGCTTACACGTACGAGAGAGCATGCGAGGAAAGAGTGTATTGTCGTTTTGCAATTCTGGGGAGGATTTGCATGTCTCCTAGATCAAGAGAGTATTGATTATGTGTGTGTGATGGCCCTTTAAAATTTAAAATGAATTGCATGTCTATCCTACATATCTCTGGCCAAATCTTGTCCATAAATTGTGATGAACTTATTCACTCATTCATATTTCATTCATTGTTGTACTTAGATAAGAAAATATTGAAGAAAAATTACTTTATAGATGTGCGTCTGTTATGGTATCAGATTCACTAAATGTCAACCACATTGTTACATTAAAAAGAAATACAAGATTCAAACAAATAACTAAAGAATTCATAATTCAAGTTTTTAATTAATGTTAGATAATATATTCATAAATTTTACAATTAAATTTTTTCTTTTCTTAAGTAATATAGACAATTGAGGAAAATTTTGACCCAATAAATTTGAATTTCTTGATATATGCACCCATTTATAATGATACCCATATTTTATTTTTAAAAATTTACTATGTCATTGAAATTTTTTTAAATAAAATATAAAGAAAACCAACTATATTTTTATTAACTTTAAAAACTCAATTATATGTTATTATTTTTATTATCTTTTTCAAACAATTTCAAAAAATACAAAAAGTTCCCGTACAACTAAACTACATTTGCATTATCATCTAGTTGCTACATTAAAAAGAAATACAAGATTAAAACAAATAATTAAAGACTTCATAATTCTGGGAGCTTTCACATTAAATTGAGAAAATATTTCCTTTTTTGGGTTGTTGAAATTGAATTATAAATTGCATAGATGTGAATATTGTGAAGTGAAGAAAGCAGTATAAAAGCAACAAATTTTTTTGTTTGGACGTACCTGGTGAGCATGCGATTTGGCGTCATGCCAAAAATAAAAAAATGCATTTTCACAAAATAGAAAATACCAAAAATCAAGAATTATAGTGGCACTGGAAAGAATACAAAGTTGGACAAAGAATCCAATGTAGTTACTACTTTGACCAAAGGATGATATGATATTAGCCTATTAGGTGATGGACAATAGAGATCAATGTGGAGAGCCGAGAAAATTTCCGACATCTTCTGACAACATATTAGAATTAACCCTTATACACGTGGGGAATAGACCACTGGATATTTTACCCAAGGTAAAACAAGAAAAAGGACCACCCGATTGCTGTAGGGGTCTATGCACTGAATAACGGTGCATTTATACAGGAGACAAAAATAAATGGGTTAATAACACTTTACCCCTGAACTAGGTCGGTAATATCACTTTACCCCGTGAATTAAAAAAATTACACTTTACTCCCAATCACATGATTCATCCTTTAAAAAATTTTATAATATCATGTTAAATGACTTAAATACCCTTAGCACTATATTTCATGAATTTTGTATTTAAATTTTGATAATGATGTGATAATTATTTAAAAATAATGAAAAATAAATTATATAATATTTTAATATAATCCATATCAATATATATCTTGACCAAATTTTTAAATTTTGTTATTTCATTTTATATTATTTTGAATTTAAATGTTTAATTATAATGGTAGAACAATTCCTAAATGGGCTAATTTTCTGTTGAAACTTCTTCTTTAAAGATTTTGTGTGACAATATATATTTTGTTTATAAAATTTGTGATTTTTTAAATATCTCTTAATATTTTACAATTTTAATATTTGGATGAACCTGTGCAAATTGCATTGTCAAATATCATATAATTTAATATTTTATCACATTTCACTCCCTAATTATTTTGTTATTGTCTTTTATTATAATAATAATTTTTATTATAATATTAGTTTGTTATTATAATTTATTTTTTCTAATTCTTTTATACATATTGAACATCAAAATTAAATACATGAAAAATCAAAATATCATGAATACTAAGGGTATTTTAGTAATTTAACTTGATATTATAAATTTTTTAAAAGATGAATCATGTGATTGGGAGGCAAAGTGTAATTTTTTTAGTTCAAGGGGGCAAAGTGTAAATACCAACCTAATTCAGGGGTCAAAGTGTTATTATATAGTTTTTATATATAGTTTATCATACCATATATACATAATTAAACTGGTCTACTATACATGAATTTTGAGGTGATGAGAATATTAGTATTTACCGGCTTTCATGGGTAAGGATCTCCATTGACCTTCGCCATGGTTCTGAATGTATTTGACAAGCAATGCATCTTCTCTGGAAATCCATGGACCTCTTTGCAAACCGACCTTAGAACAACAAGGAGATCTTCTCATAGATATATCTCAATTTTCTTTCTTTGTTTTATCTCATGAATATAACATATATAGTAGACCACAAGTTCATGATAAGCACTTTAAAACCCTCGAGCTCTAATGAGTGTGTATCTAGATTTTTAAGCTTGAACAGATATAAATGCCAAACAAAGTGAGTATAAATAATTAATTGTATTTGGTATACTGTCACAACAATCCAGCAAGAAGCATGTTTATTTTAAGAGTAGTAATAGCATCACATATTGTAATTTTAAAATTGTAGACTCTAGTTATAATTTTAACAGGAGAATTTTTATTTGGGAAAACTATTCTATTAGTCATTCACACTACCCATTTGTATTTATTTAGTCCATCACTTTTAAAATGATGATTTTTAGTCCCTTACATTACCCATTTGTATTTATTTAGTCCATCACTTTTAAAATGATGGTTTTTAGTCCCTCACAAATATAAAATGTCAAATTTCGGTACCTAAACTAAATCCCGAGCACTTTTTGGTCTGAATTAATCGTGTTGTTCACATGACATATTTTTTGAGTAAAATTTAGGAACTCGTTTTTCCTTTCCAACACAAAACTCGAGCATCGGATTGGATTATAAATTTTGGAAAAAAAAATACCACAAGTCAGATATTGATATTGAAATATAATAGTTAAAGATCTTAAATACAAACAAATTGCTAATCAATCACTTACTTCATATCTTTCGCATTCATAAAACATTATACTCAGATGAATTTATAAATTTGTTCTCGAAAAATATATCATGTGAACAATACATGACAAATTTAGGCAAAAAATATTCGAGATTTGATTCAGGACCAAAATTCAACGTTTTATATATGTGAGGGACATGACAAATTTAGGCCAAAATGCTTGGGATTTGATTCAATGACCAAAATTCAACATTTTACATTTGTCAGGGATTAAAAATCATCATTTTAAAAGTGAATGACTAAATAAATACAAATGTGTAATGTAAGGGATTAAAAATTATCATTTTAAAAGTGAATGACTAAATAAATACGAATACGTAATGTGAGGGACTAATATAGTGATTTTTTCTTTTTATTTTAACGAATTTGTGTCCATAAATTAGGGATGGGGTCAATTTAAAATTTGAAAATAAGAGATAAGTATTTAAAGGAGTTTGTAATTTGTTTAGAAGATTTTGTAATTTGTTACAAGATTAACCTATGTAACCTTTCTATATTCCTTTTTTTTTTTTTTTAAATAATAATTAAACTGAGTCAACCATGTTGCATTTGTTCAATAAGCAGCCAATAAACTGAGTCATCATGCACAAGTAGGTCATCGTTTTCTATAGATTTAGGAAGTGCCAGATTAAGTGAAGTAATTAAGGGTATAGTCAAAGAATCTGATGCAAATTGCAAGACTCTAATTAATGCGCCGGAGGCGGAGCTATGTAGATTTAGCTTAATTTAGGTTGGAGTAATATTTTTTGAAATCGAGGTGTTAAGTACGTGGATAATTAAACCTTGGTCTATGCTGCCGACGACAAATCGAAGTTTAATTAATTGGGTAAATAAACGGATAAAAAGACAAATTACACGAACCATTAATAATTGGACCCGTAGTTGTTGGTACATCAGACGTGGAGTCGAGCATGTTGCCTTCTCCATGCTCCATTTCAAGTCTCTCTTATTTAGCTTGCAATAGAGTTTTAGTACAGAAAACAGGCACGGTTTTTTTTTTTTTTTGAAGATTATTTTGTCTAACTTCGTCTGTGTCGAATTTTTTTAACATAACCGGTCATAAACTTAAATAAAAGAGAAATGTTGCGTTAGATTGACAGCCAGTATAAAATTTTGTTAATCTTATGAAATGAATCTACTACAATAATAACGTAGTACAATTCATATAACTGACCATATTTAATGAAATTAACGCTTGGTTGGTTTGTTTGTTTGATTGATTATTTTGTCTTTTATGTAAACCTTTATGTTCCACTGCCTAAGCTAGGTGTAAAAACTCTTCGAATAACTTTCAGCCGGATGCAACTCATTAATATTGCAGTCAAGCAAAGACTCCTTTTTTAGGTCTTAATTTTTACTGTAGAGTGCTATTATGGTCATTAAAATGACTAATAAGTTTTGGCTATTTACTCTATAATATAGAATTGATATGACCGTCGTTGAAATTACTGAAGATGCCAAACAATAAGACTCCTTACTTTTCAATCATTCAATGGTTTATAATACTCAAGCATTGCAGAGTAAATAGTAATTTTTTTTTCTAAAATTTTTTTACTTTTTAATCATCTAACGGTCTAGCAAAAAATTCTTCTAATGTAAGTATATTCATTAAAAAAAAAAACTAATCAGAAATAACCCCAACTCCAATTCAATTCTTCAATGTTTCTTTCTCTTTTCTTTGGTTTCTATGTAACGAAACCAGATTATTTGACTGTAAAAATGCTGACTTTCACAGTTTCACTCTACAAACGCATAATAATCCGAATATAAAACAAGATAGGTAGCGAACATTGGATACTCTTCGGGCGGGCTCACGAGAGTGAGATTAAAATTATGGCATACTGGAACCCTACGTATAGTTTTCTCCCAGACCAGTTGGTCCTTAAAACTAACGTACACCGCAGTTCTTGCATTTTGCATGTTGTGGGGAAGTACTGCATATGAGTTTTGAGAGTTTAGGCGGAGTAGTCTCATAGCTAGCGTTATTCCAGTTTGACCAAGTTTTTACTTACAGCCTTACAGGTTGCTTTATAGTACTACTGCTCCACTTTTTAAACAAATTTTGGAAGCTTATGATTCTTGCTGCAATTTTTTTTTTTTTTTTTTCCTTTTCTTTTGGTAGTACTACATGCAAAGATGCCTTATATTTGTCATTTACATTTTACACACTATAAACTTGGAATTTGAATTCAGTTCAATGTTTGTCTCCTAAGTTCTAACTAAGTCGTTTTTGGGTTGCCATTTTATGCATTTCACGTATTATTAAATTAATTTAGATTTGATTTTCTTAAATACTTCTTATTATACTGGTGGAAATGTGGGGTTATTATATTTCTTGAAATAATTATAGATGCCGTGGTTGTTTGATTGTAAAGAATGGGATTGAAGTGGAGTATGTGACAAATATTGGATAGTCATCCAAATAAAACTTTCGTATATATTCGGATGATCCTGTTATACTTTGAACTGAATTGAATTAGTATTCTACTATTTTGAAATCCATACAGGTTTTTAACCGTACATCCACCTTCTCTCTGTATTCAAATGTCCATCATGAAATGCATCAAAAAGATTTAAGTATTCCTACATGGCCAATATTATATAGTATGTTTTATATAGTCTTTGCTGTCTCCTAGTTCCTATTTTAATTGTATAGATACGCGAATCTGCTTTGATAGGAAGAAACACAACCGCAATTTCTGCTGCAACTCTTACACTGATATAGCTAGTGACCTGTCAAGAAGCTTCATTTTAGCAAAACAATACAGCACTCTGTTTTATAGAACACTTGTGGAATGCTTCGCTTAAAATTACGGGTGTAAACGAGTCGAATCGAATATAAATAGTGCGTTATTCAAACTCAAATTCAAAATTTTTTAAGATAGTTAAACTCGAACTTGAGTTCGATCGACTTTTAAAATTTAAGTTCGAGCTTGATCTCAAAAAACTTGATATAATTCAAATTCGATTCGAATTCGTTTGAAATAAGTGAAACGAGCTCGAATTCGAATTCGAATTTGAGCAGTTCGACTTTTTTATAGATAAAAATATGCAATTTTTCTAAAGAATATGAATATTTTTGTAATTTTATATATAATAAAAAAAAATTATATAATACTCAAAATGATGTAAGCATTCGACATAATATACATATGTTTAAAATAGGTTCGTCAAGAGTTTTGAACTCGGTCAACTATAGCTCGAGTCGAGTTTTCGCAAGCAGTTTGGTTTATTTACAGTCCTATTTAGAACATTATGTACTTATTCATAAATTTAAAAATATATTATTGTTCTAAAAAATACTATAATAATTTTTTTATTTGATATATTTGAGATAAAATTATAATTGAAAACTTGTATCAAATGATTACAGCATATTATTTGAAGAATAAAGAAAAAAAAAAAAACTAACCATCCTAATAGATGAATACACTAATATTTCCAAATAAATCTTCGTAACCACTCAGTAGTCAAAAATTTCTTCAAATTCTTGTGGACATCAATTATCCTCAAAAACAGCTTGAATTCCTTTATGATAACTAGGAGTACTTCAAAATTTGCTGTTTTAACACCATAATTATTGCCTATTGTCTAAAACACACAGTATTAATACGAGAGATTTGAACCAAAATCCAATACTACATTTTCCCTACCCCGGAGTGACAACTGTATTACGATTCTCGACTCATCGATTTGAAAGAAGCTTAATTAACTGCTTAAAGTTTGGTTCTCTACTTAAACGTGCGACTACAATTCAGATTAAACTGGATTAATTATTTGGTATCATGTAGTTAACTATATTATTAGTATAAGCTTAATGGATATTGGATTGTTAAATACTTGTAGTAAATAGACATCTATCAGGACAACACAAAGCTGTGAAAAACAACACTAAAACTCATGTTCGGCTGACACAAACTAGAAAACAGCGACTCTCCAAATAAATACTACGAGTATTACTCTCAGGTGCTGGTGTTTTTCTAAAGAAAATGTTCTTCTAATTGCCATTTTTTCTCAAAATTAAAAAGTATTTAGTTAGACCCAATTTTGAATAGTAAATCTTATAATTATAATTAAATTTTATAAAATCTTATCTACATCAACAAATATATTTATTTTCATAAAAAAAAAATCTATAAGTAAAATATAAAACTTGATTTAACCAAGTATTTCCTTTCCTAATATATGGTTGTCTAGGTGTTAGTAACTTAATACTAGTAGTAATTAACCATGATGGATGGTCGAACTATTGAACGAGTAAGTTTTGGTTACTCATTTTACAATACGAAATAGATATGATAACTCTTAAAATATTAAAAAGTAAAAAAAAATTTCTAACAATCTACAAAATGAATAATTTTTACTACTGAACATGTTAGGGGACCCACCAATTTTAGTAGTCATACATTGTACAATACAAACATTCTCAGAAAGTTACTATGTAATTTTCTGGTAAAATCAAATAGTGCTAAAGTAGGCGCTAGTTGATGATGTTTAATCGGAAAACCTGTGAGGCCTCACACGTCCCATTTTTCTAGTTCTGGTCATATGATCCTAAAGATCTTTATCGATTAAAACGAGTGTACCAGCACTAGATTAACACTGTTTGATATCGGTAAAAGCTCGGTGAAGATGGGAGTACCATACATAAAATAAGACATAGGAGTACTTTTTTTTTTTCGAATTAAAGCGACACTGTACGAATCGCGATTAATGTTGGTGTAAATATTAAACTACAAAAGTTTTTTTTTTTTTTTTAATTCTTCTTAAGTTTGGAAATTAATAATACAAAATTTAAGTGCATTAATTACAGTTTGGAAATGTGTAATGCAGGGCGGCAAATATTTATATAGACCCGTTCTTTGACTCCACTTGTAGATCTTGTAGTGTGGATTAAACCTTAGAGAATTTATGACATTAGTTGATGTAAACAAGATTTTTTAAAATTTAATTCTGATCACAAAATTTACAGATAGGATAAAAAATCGAGTCTACCTAAATATTTTTCATGCAGGTAACCCCACCTTGCTAATAAATTTATATCTTAACGAGACTTTTAATGTAGTAGTAACAAAAATTAAAACAAAATCTTTCTCACCCTTTGATAATGACAAATTTCTTTCATACTCCACTTATTTTTCTTTAGAACGAGATACATTCTCCTACACAATGCTACTCCAAAATTTATGTTATGAAGTTGATCAAATATTCAAACTAGATGATTTTTTTTTTTATTTTTTTTATTTTGGGTTAATTAACACTTTATCCTCGTGAATTAGGTGAGTGATAACACTTTTTCCTTCATTGACACTATTCATCATTTAAAAATTTTATCACCACAAAAAAAAAAAGATTAGTTAAATGGTTGAAATATCCTTAAAATTATATTTTGATTTTTTATATATTTAATTTTAATGTTTGAAAATTAAATAGGAAAAATAATATATAATAACAAATTGATATCTTTGACTTTAAAAACTGAATATGTGAGATAATATTGAACTAAATTATATTCAATATTGTAATTTGTACAGATTAAGTCAAATATTAAAAGTATAACATTCTTAAAAGGTATAAAAAAAATTAAAATATATATACAAAAATAATTGTCACATAATACCCTTAAAGAAAATTTTTAGTTGAAAAAAGTCCATTTGGAAATTGATTTACCACTTTACTTAAATATTCAAATACAAAATAATATCAAATGAACTCCTGAACTTTAAAACAAATGGTCGAGAAATATATTGATATGGATTATTTTGATATGTTATATACTTTAGTTTTAAATAATTATCAAATAACTAAAAAAAAATTGAATGCATAAAAAATTCAATATATAGTGCTAAGGATATTTTAGTCATTTAACTAGACTTTATTAAATGTGTTAAAATTGTTAATAGACGGATAGTGTCAATAGGGACAAAGTGTATGTTGTTTTAGTTGAAGGGGACAAAGTATAATTACCCCTTAACTTAGGGGGCCAAAGTGTTATTAATCCTTTTTTTATTTTCATTTGCTTTATATTGGTCGCGAAACAAATGAGGCCAAAATTCGGCATCCACGGCGAGTTGACCGTCAAAGATCGAGTCAAATCTCTTTTTTTGTCGTTTTCCTATGTTGTTTCGCCGAAAACAAGAGTCCGCAAATCGAGGTTATGTTAACATTAACGCAGTTAACAGTTGACACCACCGGCTGCCGGAGAATGAATGAATGGAATGAATATTTGCAGTTACAATAATTGTTGTTGTTATTAAAGGAAATGTGTTTGAATCGGTGGCTAATTGCGCCTTCAATGAATTAGTTATACCGTTAGTTAGTCAATTCAGCAATCATCATTAACGGTTGTTGAATTTATGCTTTAGCTCCGAAGTTCGTACTTTGCTCGTTTTAGTTTGGAATCTTAGGTTCAAAATTTTTTCATTGAACTAAACTAACTCTAGACTATTCTTGTACTTACTAAAATGGCAATTGATAATCATGTGTGAAAGTTAAAACGGCAATAAATCTTATAATTATTTTTAAATTTTATAAAATTTTGATTACATAAACTAATATAATTTATTTTATATGATTTAATCAACATATTACTAACGGCAAATAGAGTTAAAAACATAATTCAGTGTAAATATTTCCTTAGTGCAAATTTTGGTATATGTCTATTACACCTTTTAACCTATGTAATCACTTTAAGAGTTGGGTTAGGTCTTTTATTAGCTGCAGCTATTAGAGGCATTATATGGGAAAGATGTAGTTAATATATTTTTTTTAAAGATATTTATCTTCATTTTTCTACCACAAAAAAAAAAAAAAAACCATTCATTGCTCCTAAAACTTTTTTTTTTACAAATCAATTTCTCCTTGATCTTCAAAGAAGAATCAATGCTTCCTTGAACCTTCAAAACTATTTCGTCTTTACCGTATAGTTTATAAGAAAGCCTCACAGCATACTATCAGTTTAGGAAGGAGAAATTGAAAGTTTTTTATTAGAAAATTTGACTAAAACGTTTGCATATTTTGGAAAACTTTATTTAAATTTACCTTTTTGAGTAGACAAATTACTGGTTGATTATAGATTTTTAAGTTAATGTGTTTGATGCTAACAGAAATATGTTAGGATTAGGAGTACTCCGACAACAGTAATAATTTTTGGAATTTACTTTAGGTGCCCAACCCTAAGCCAAAACGTGTAGACTGCTTTTCAGTTTATTGATTGGCTTGTGTAAAAAATCTTTAAATTACTACTCTACTTAAATATTGACAGTCAACTGAGCAGTAAATTCTTCCAGTGGTAATTGTTGGCCCTTTATATTAATTTTGAGTTTAAATTTCTCTGAATTTCTGAACAGAAAAATAAAAAATTATGTACAGCATGGGAGCTCAGTGTTAACTCTGAAAGCACGTGGAAAGTCCTTAGTAGCCCAGTAAAGCCAGCGTTACAGTTTTCGTGCATTTTATGACTCGATGCACTTTTATCACTGTTTTACAGCGAAGGGCAGTAAACCCCATCAACGTTATATGTCCATATCCCCTGCCAACCACAAACCTTCACTCTCTACCCATTCCCACACTAAACAGTAAAAGGAGTATACACTTACAGAACTGAATATCAAGTCTGTAAGTCTTTATACTCATTTTAAAATGCAAAATATATATGATAGTCGTTAGAATAAATAAAAAATAAATAAATTTTATAATTTTTCAATCATTTAACGGTATATAATACTTATTATGTATTGTAGGATAAGTTACAATTTTTTTTTGATAATTCTAGTTTTTGACTTTTTCTAGAGCGATAAAGTTCGCTAACTTTGGCCTTTTCTTTTTTAGACAATTAATGCATTGGTGTGATGAATTACTTAAGAGAACTTATAATTTAATTTGGGTTAAATTTAGTTTGATCCCTTAAATTTGTCATCATTTACTACATTATATTCTAAGTTGATTTTTGATTGTTTTGCTCTTTAAGTTGTTTTTTTTGACACCTCAACCTAAATATTGACCGAAGTTAAAAATGTAACGAAATACTTACTAATTTTATGCATATATTTGCAATAAAAAATAAAAATTAATAGTGTCTTTTTTCTTTGGACGAGACAGAAGTATGTAAACTACTTTGGTTCCTTTGGTTTTTTATCATTTCCAGTCTCATTCTATCCACTTTAAAATACAAGTTAATCATAGATTTTTAAAAAATAAAGGAGTGGTCCAAATTTGGTTCCACTTCATGTGCACAAACTATTTTGCTCTAAGTTATTTTCCCTTGATTTATCAATTTTCCCCTTGTTAATTAGGTGAGTACATATAACTTGCAAATAGTTTGTTACTTTTTTCAACTTTCATTAAAATTTAGGGTGAAATGTCAAGGGAAAAAACTTCAGTAGTCAAAGTGATAAAAAATTTAGTTCGGCATACAATGCTATAAATAGTGATAAGTTTAGGGGAACAAAGTGAATTTAATCGAATTATTTTTTATAAAAAAATATTAAAACACTTTTTAGAAAAGTATGTTTAGATTTTTTTTTTAAACAATTTTAATTTCTTCAAACATAAAAAATTTTCTACTTTATCAACAACTTGTTATTTAGCAATTAAAAAAATTATAATCATCTTTCATTAATAAGTGGAGAACCAACCTTAAAAGACTATGCGCATCCTAGCCCGCTTATTCCCAGCTACAGTTGCAACGCATCTTGAACAAACAAATTAGCTCGTTGCGCGCGTTTGGATTGAAGGATTTTACCAAAAAGTTTGATGGATGATTTCCATCAACTTGTTTGAGTAATTTTACGAAAAAACCATTAAATTTTAAATTTATTTAAATTAAAATTTGTGAATAGAAAGGTTTAAAATGACTTCTAATTTAGATTGATTTAAAATTCATTTAATTTAGTTTTTTAAATCTTTCTAGTAAATAAATAGATTTCAAATATTTTCTAAAATTTATTGATTCAAACGCAATTTATAAGAAAAGATGACTTGATTAGATAATTATTAATAATAAATAATTTAGAATAATTTTTTTTAGAAAATTTTAATATCTATAAATAAATAAAAGTGATTGAAAATGCATTTAGAAAATGTACTGCTACTAGCCTACTACTGTTGTACTCCCTCTATTACTTTTTAAGTGTTGTTTAAGGTTGTGACACAATTATTACTAAATAGCATACATTCTAAGCAAAATTAATCTTGTATGGCTAAATTGTTTGTTTGACTAGTAATAAATTAAAAGAGCTATAATATTAATTTTCTTTCTCACATTGTTTTCTCTCCTTCCCTCTCATATCCATTCATCTTTAGTAATCAATGGAATTGAAAAAAAAAATAAAGAAAAAATTGATATAAAAAAATTGAACATTTTATTAATTTTTAAAGTGACACTTATAATAGAATAATTTTTTTTTCTTACACTTAAAATGGAGCAGAGCGAGTATTAATCAAATAGTACAGAAGTATTCACATAATCATCCAATAATTTAATTTAGGGTTAATAACACTTTACGCTGAACTAGGTAAGTAATAACATTTTGCCCCTTAAACTAAAAAAAATTACACTTTACCCCAATCACATGATTTATCCTTTAAAAATTTTTATAATATCGTGTTAAATGACTTAAATACCCTTTGCACTATATTTTTATTTTGTATTTAAAATTTGATAATAATGTGATAATTATTTAAAAATAATGAAAAATAAATTATATAATATTTTAATATAATTCATATCAATATATGTCTTGGTCAAGTTTTTAAATTTTGTTATTTCATTTTATATTATTTTGAATTCGAATGTTTTAATTATAATGGTAGAACGATTCCTAAAGGGCTAATTTTCTATTGAAAATTCTTTTTTAAAGATATTGTCTAACAATATAAATTTTCTTGATGTCTCTTAACATTTTATAATTTTAATATTTGGATGAATCTGTACAAATTGTAATATCAAATATAATATAATTCGATATTTTATCACATTTTCACTCCCTAATTATTTTGTTACTATATTTTATTATAATATTAATTTGTTATTATAAAGAATTTTTTCTTAATTCTTTTATATGTATTGAACATCAAAATTAAATACATTAAAAATCATAAAATATAATACTAAGGTTATTTCAGTTATTTAACTTGATATTATAAAAATTTTAAAAGATGAATCATGTGATTGGGGTAAAGTGTAATTTTTTTGTTTAGAGGGGTAAAGTATAATTACGTATCTAGTTCGGGGGGCAAAGTGTTATTAACCCTTTAATTTATTTATTAGCACCCTGCCTCGATCTTGTAAACTCCTGGATTTTGAATCCGAAACACTCTCTCTCTCTTCCAAATTCCATACTCCATCAACTACTAATATTTGTATCCAAACGTTTTCCCACTTGCAATCCTCCTCCCCCATCCCAGTCCCAGTCCCCTTCATCAATTACATACGCACACCTATGGCTGCTGCTCAAAAACACTTGCTGCATGAGCTTCTCAAGGAAGATCAAGAGCCATTTCACCTGAAGAACTACATAGCCGATAGGCGTTGTCAGCTCAAAAGATCCAATCATCCTCCTCCTCCCAAAACGACATCATTACAAGTCAAGAAACGCAACAAGCCTATTATAACCGAGAGGAATCTATGCACGCACGGTTGCTTTTTCTCGTTCCATGATTCTTGGACGTCAAGAAATCTCCTTTTCTTAATTTCCATTCCCCGGCGCCGGCCAAAAGTCCTTGTAGAAATAACCAGAACGGGAAAGTCTTCCTCCACGTCCCGGCTAGGACTTCTGCTTTACTTCTCGAAGCTGCTATGAGGATTCAGAAACAACAACACTCATCTTCTTCTTCTTCTTCTTCTTCTTCTTCTTCTTCTTCTTCTTCTTCTTCTTCTTCTTCTTCTCTTGCAAAGCCCAAATCGCAGAATAAAAATCATGGGTTTTGGTTTATTTTCCTCAATTTTAAAGAAACTTAAAGATCGAAACAGAAATAAATGTTGCGAAATTCGAGATGCCCAAGTATTCAAAATTCCAAGAAAAAGTTGCGAAAATATGAAGGAAAATAATGTGGTTATAGCTACTGCAGTTGAGAGCACTAATAATGAGGTGGGATTTTCTTGTTCTTGCAATAATAGTAGGCTGAGCAGCGCAGGATGGTCGGAGAGCAATGAAGAGAAGTCGTTGGATATGGAGACCTCTACTAGTGGTTGTAGGTCCGAGGAGGAATTGGATGATAATATGGATTTTGTTGATCAAGGGAGTTTAGACGGTGCTTGTGCTTCTTGTGAAAGTCATTTTTGCTCGAGCCCTTTAAGCCCTTTTAGATTTTCCCTCCAGAGAAGCCCGTCCTTTGGTCGTCGGACACCCGATTTCTCCTCGCCGGCAGCATCTCCTAGCCGCCAAATGGACGAGGTTTGCCCCTCTTTTACTTGATTATTGATTCTTTAGAGTAACGAACTAATTAATGATCCGCATAATTAATCAACTGTATTGGAATTTATGAGAGTTCTGTATGTTTCCCATCTTAAGTAACGATTTTCAAGCAACATCATTACCAATTCCATAACTATTGGTAAAATAAATTCAGGAAATGAAGAGAAATTATTGCAGGTTGTAGGTTCTATTGGAATCCACTGGGTAGATCGAGTCAACTCGTGAGTCGGATGAATAAACTGTTTGATACCTTGACGTGTAAATAAGTTGTCGGTAAAATAATCTCGCTGGTTTGATTTGATGGCCGGAATGTCGACCGTCAGTGATTTATGTAGGCAATGGATTCTTTTATACGCGTTATCTCAAATTCTATTCCACGATTAACGATTAAAAAATAAAAGGTGGGATAAAAGATTTGTATGATACCTTTGAATCTTTGTACCAAATTATTGCTGGTAAATAAAAAGATTACAATCTTATAAATATTTATTTTTTATATTTAAATATTTTTCAAAGAATTATAATTAAATATGTATAATTTTAAAAATTACAATCTACGTAACGCTACTACTTTTCAATGTCATTAAGCCACAAAAAAGTATTTAAGGGGTGATTCATGTCATTTTGCCTTTGTTAATCGCGCGTTAGTTTCTTGGTTGCTATATCCCCTTTCTGCCACCAAAATCTTTTGCAATTGACATTGTCTGGAAAATTATTTTCCACAATAGACAAATCAAGATTTTTGTTTTATTTATACGGACCCAATTTGAAATGATAATGGCCCTGAGCGTAGGACCCTTAAATTTAAATGACAATAATTGCTGCTGTTTTAGTATTATGCAAATATTGACATTATGGGACAAAAGTCAGCAGTCAACTTTGCTAAATCCACTTCCTTCTTGTAAAAATTCTAGTAAAAAAATGAGTTTTTTTTTTTTTTTTTTTTAAATTATTTCTTTATTTGCTAATTTCTTGTAGGACAAAAAGTGTTTCGAGGGCAGTAAATTGGAAGAAGGAGGAGGAGAAAGAACAGTGCAGTCCAGTATCTGTATTAGACCCTCCCTTTCAAGATGAAGATGATGGACAAGAAGAAAACGGGGAAGATTATGATCTAGAGTGCAGTTTTGCAATTGTACAAAGTAAGTAACCAACTCCTCTTTTTTTGCCTAGGCTCGCTAAGCATTGAATATTTCCTAAATTTCTAGTAAGTTTGTTGGGGCCATAGGTGGATACAATAAGATTTAAAGTCATGATCAGGTAGATTTTGCTGATTTTGATTCATAAAATTCTTGTTTGTGGGATGCATTTAAACCAATTTGATAATTGATCAAGGACAATTATGTAGTACATCAGTACATGAACACATCCCTTTGGTGTTTTTGTACATCAGATTCTTTCTGCTAGTGTGACTTCATTTGGTACTAATAGCAAGTGATCAAGTTAATTAAATAACACCTTCATTAATTAACTACTTGTCTGACCGACATTTAGGTAGTTGGCTAAACCAAAAAATAAATAAGAAAATAGAAGAAGAGAGGCTTAATATCACTTCACGGTCACGGTGTTCTTCAATTTGATGGATTTGTAATTTTAATCAGTCATGATAGATATCTTGGTTGCTTGTTTCAATGATTGACAAAATTATTGATTTTTTTTTTGATATCGTCTGACTTGTGCATTTGATGAATAATAAAGATCAGTCTCCACCTAGAATTTTCAATTAGTGCAATTCTTGTTTACATCCATATTCAGTGAACTAAGTTTTAAGTCATTTTTTGCTGCATTTACAGGGGCAAAGGAGCAGCTTTTGTACAAGCTTCAAAGATTCGAAAAACTTGCAGAGCTAGACCCTATTGAGCTTGAGAAAAGAATGATGGAACAACTAGACGAGGAAGATGAAAATGAAGACCATAGTTCGATGATGAGAAATGTGTGTTTGATAATGAATTAGTACCATTATACAGAGGTTGTATTCTTGACACATTTGTTAGTGAAGTATGTCGCAAATCAAGCCTCAAGAATCGAATGGAAAGTTGTTCCAACCGACATGAAGAGGCTGGTTTCGGACTTGATCTCGGAGGAGAAGAGGGAAATCATAAAGGGCTTGGACAACAAGGAAATTGTAGTTGGAAGAGTTTGCAACAAGTTGGATTCTTGGAAAGAAGTGGAATCTAACACCATTGATATGATGGTCCAATTGGATTTTACAAATGAGATTGGTCAGTGGAAGAGGTTTCAAGAACAAAGGGATGAAACTGCAATTGAAATTGAGCTTGCCATCTTTCAGCGATTGGTGGACGAATTATCGCAAGAGCTACTACTATAATCATCTGTTTTGTTGGCTAATTAGTCCAAGTGAATTTCATTTCTTTTGAACTTGGAGGACTATAATCTAACTTCTAGTCTAGACTACGGAGGATAGACTAATGAGTAAAGATTAGCCCTGAATTAAGATGACAATGGCATGATGTTATGTACATTTTACTCGAGAGCGAAGCTTTATGTATCCTTATCAATGGTCTTAATGCGAGATATATTTAAGTATATAATTCCCTACTTTTCCCGGAAAAAGAGATAAA
Organism: Cinchona pubescens; assembly: GCA_025175665.1. Lineage (NCBI taxonomy): Eukaryota > Viridiplantae > Streptophyta > Magnoliopsida > Gentianales > Rubiaceae > Cinchona > Cinchona pubescens. Next base: position 1,428,360 of record JANKKI010000254.1, on the reverse strand, counting down.
AAAAAAAAAAACAAATTATTTTACGTATATCTATACAAAATTACTAATGTTTAGTTACATTTGTCAAAGAAAGAATGAAATTCAACAAAATATCTTAAATTAGAAATTAGTGATTAAATATGTTTTTGTTATGTGAATTGACTTCACAAGTGATTTTGAATTTGTGATTTTGTAAATCATTTATTAAATATCTTTTGCTGGTACAATAATTAATTTTTTGTTTGTTTGTGTCGGTCGCTAATTTTTTGTGGTTCCATCCGCCGGGGAAAACTCACTATTTTATGTAATTAGTGATCCCTCTCTGCATGGCTCTAACCTACGAATATATGTTGTGTAACTTCAGGTAAAATAGTACAATTTTTTGGATGATTACTTGCACGTTAGATAAATCAGTCACTTTGAAGCCATCGTGAAACATTAGAATAAACAGGGAACCAGAATGCAAATAAAACCCAGTTTTAGATTTTTCTGCCGACAATATAGAGAAAGAGCTAATTCTTCTGTCCCAAATTTCAGCAAAGAATAAGATGCCAGGCTTTCTTTTGTATCCAGGACAAAAGCACATCCTTAATGAACATCAACCTTTTCTCCCTTTGGTTCAGAGGCATTGTTTATTTTGCTTTTTCTCGTGTTCTGAAACCAAGGGAAAAGGGCAATACAGTTGTGAGTTTCAGTTTTACTTTTAGGCTTTCAGCAACCACAACCAACCAAGCTAACAAATCCATTGATGAAGTTGTTACTTTTCTTTCTTTCTTTTTTTTTTTGGTAAGAAAAAAATGAGGCAGGAAAACCTAATTCTCCGCCAGTCACGCAAAGAAAATCTCTCTACAAAGTTGCAGTTTTAGCAAGTTTCGAACATATATTTGTAGTTGAGAATCACAAACCGCTTACTATTTAATCTAACCAAAGTTGCTACTTTTTTACATGCTCCTAGTACTACCACTGCACTATGGAAAACCAGAAGACGAAAAAGAAGAAGAAAAAAAGAAAAAGGGGACGGCGTGACCCTTCAAATTAATTGCTACGCTACAAAATAAGGGGTTGGCTAAGGTATCCATGGGACCATTTTAAAACTTTTGTTATACTTGTACCATTGTCCAAGCATAGCTCGAAGGGCGGATTCTTACACTATTGGTAACTAACGAGGAGTAGATCTATATTAATTAAGTGTGAGGTGTTGGAGTAGCTGCGATTTAACAAGTAAAAGTTACCTTCATAATTGCACACAAGAATGTTAAAATACTATCAAAAAGCTCAGTTGTTTGTAACTTTGTTGTATTTTATGCTCAGTTGGAAGCACATTTTTTTTTTTTTCCCATTTAAGTACCAAAAGAGTCTTTTCAAGTAAAACCACTTACTAAGTGCATAATGCCGCGGCATAAAATACTTGTAGCTATATTTAAACGTCTAGAAATGACCAGGTAAACGGTAAACCTCTCGATTACAACAGCCCAACTGCCAAGATTGGAACCATTTCAACTATCGTTCTTTGCTTTTGGAATTATTTTAACCGATTCTGATGAATTATTGGGGCATATTGATATCAGCAGCTTCTATGAGAATTTTTTTTCTCTTACATATTTAGCTACTACTTCCAAACACCGGAATAATTGGGCTCGGCAATTTTGTAAGTGGAGTCGGAGTATGTAGAGATAATTTAATTAGACATTTTTGTTGCTGACTTGGCCTGTTTAAATCGACAGGTAAACAGTGCCTTCACTGAGCCTTAAGAGTGTGGATTTGATGGGCCAACCAACTAAATAATGGTGACACAGAAATGATTAATCCTTATCTTAACGGCGGCCGAAAGGGCTAGGGGAATGGGATTGGAACTAGAAGGTAAACTGAGATCAATTATGGGAATATTATCCATTCGTTTTAAAATAATTGTCATTTTAAATAATTTATCTTGTATCATATTATCTGTCACTTTAGAAAATTAAAAAAATATTAAATAATATATAGGAAAAAAATTATGTAGGTGTGATATTAATGTAACAGGATAATTTAGTCATTTTGAATTATTTATTTATTTATTTTGTAAAATTGATGCAATTTAATAGCTTCTTTAATCATTATTCACCAATCAAAGATGATTGTTATTTTGAAATAGATGAAGTAAAATTTAGAAAAATTTTACATTCCCGTAACGAAATTATTACCGTTATACTTCCTCCATTTTAAAATAACTGTTCCTTTAAACAATTTATTTTATGCTATATTATCTTTCACTTTAGAAAATCAATAAAGTATTTAATGATATTTTTTTAATTTTTACCCTTAGTGCGACATTAATGAAGAAAGAGTCATGTAGTTAACATATTAATACAAAAAGATAATTTAGTCACTTGAACTATTTTTTTACAAAATTAATATAATTTAATAAGTTTATTAATCCGTATGCACAACTAAAAATGATAGATATTTTAAAATAGAGGAAGCACTCTTTGCATTTTAAAAAATTTATGCGAGACATAGTAAAACGTCGAAAACATAACAGGATAAATCACTAACGAAGCTGTTGAATTTCCGTTAAGTTTATTCTCATTACCAACAAAAAGTGCAGACCAATATTATGGAAAGAATGAACTAATAGTAATAACTTTCCATAACCAAGACCCACCAGATGTGTATAAGAGCCGGTTAAAATAATGAAAATGTCCACTGTTGCATATTCCAATGCGGCAAAAAGAAGAAAACGAAGAGACCAATACCTAGTAATAAAGAAGAAAAAAAAAAGAGAAAAATAGCGGAATTTTCTTCTCATTTACGAAGGGAAAGATACTACTGTCGCTCATGTCCAAAAATTTCTATCTTTTCTTTGTTATTATTTCAATTCTGAAAATGTTTAAAGATATAGTGGTTTAAAATGGAGCTTCGATCCATTGAACTATAAATCGCCCATAAGCCCAGTCGTGATTTGTCCTTGCATCCAAGAAATAGAACTTTTTGAAGAGAGAGACCACTGCTTTTCTGGATGTTCAATGACATTGTTGGACGGGTGATTTGAGGCCCAAGAGTTAATAAATTATCAAATCCGTGATCCCTTTTGAGGGATGGATTATATATTTGACTATCCAATTTGATGGAGACAATTTATACTTTCATTTTACACATTTAATGTTAGATTTGCTCTTCATATGATGAAATGACATTTTTTTTTTTATCTAAGATTTATTTGTAGTGAAAGTACACGTGTCATCCTGTGTATAGATAGAAAACCCTCAACTTAATATTTCTTTTCCATGTTTACAAAGAAAAGTCATTACAAATTTTCAAACGAAACAATAATATTTTAAATCAGAATAACAATTACCATATTAGATTAGTCCTCAAAGAAACATAACAAAAAGAGTTAATTATATTTACCTTTTTTAATATTAGTCCAAATTATCAAATAAATCTTGAAATTTGACTAAATAACAAATAGCCCTCTAAAAGGCAACTTTGTTAAATGCTCTAACGGAATATGTGAAAAGACCAAATTAAATGTCATGCCCCAAAATACATACCAAATGAACTTCTCTTCCACCACTCCGACGACCAGCAACCAGTGCAATTACTATTCTCGGTTCATCAATTAAATCACACTCAGATTTAAGCTTTCAATGAAACATACTCCACCTCAATGTGATTACCAAAAAAAAATATTGAAATTGATTGATTCAAAATAATCCATTACATAAGTGGCGCCTAAAAAGTTTCAACAAATATATAAAACTAATCCAAAACTCACAACCTATTAATTCCACAACAACTTAAAACAAGACAATCATTTTACAGAAAAAAAAGGTCTTTTTAATTCTTAATGTTGAAGTATTGGCCAAAAATGCAACCAAAATAGTCATTAATTTTAATTAACAAATACATAAAAAAAATCTACCCACCAACAACCCATGTCGAAATTAATGATGTTTATTGAAATCCAACGTTTGTCAAAGCTTCTTGTTGCCCTTGGAGAAGTTGCTCCTCTTTTCTCGTCGACGGCAACGGCTCAGCCTTTCCTCCGGCTTCTCTGCGAATGCCTTCTTGTTGGCTGGCTTCTCGTAGGCTCTTCTTAGACTAAGGTGCCATCCTGCTTCTGCTACGACCAAATATAGATTTTTGAGAATAAAAATATTGGTTTGAATTGAATCAAAGAGGGTTCAACGAAGATGGTGGTGGGTTTTGGGAGTTGGGGTAGTTTGTGGGGTTTGAGTTGATTTTTTTTTTTTTTTTTAGAGAGGAGGAAATCCGGATGTGGTGGTAGCCGGTGGTTTCAGCCTTTCAAGGATGGAAGGAGGCAAAACTTTTTTTTTTTTTTTTTTTTTTTACTTCCATAAAAAAATTGTACAATGTTTAACAAGGTTAATTTAGTCTATTTAAAGTTCTTTTTTACTGATGTCACGAATATCCTGAACGGTTCTTTAACAGTAGGGTACATTTTGTTAAACGTTTAGACATTTCAAGGAGGTAGTAGTAATTTCTCCAAACTTCAGAGTTTATTTAATAATTTAGACAAATCTAGATAGAGGAGGTGAAGGTAACTAACCCTAACAAAAATCCTGACAACTATCTTAAAGCACAATAATACAGGTATTAAAGTAACCATTGACCCCGTTTAGATTGTTTTTTTCCCTCAGTTTTTACCATTTTTTAATTTATTATTTATACTTTTATGAAATATTTGTTTGATAAACAAAATTTTTTTTGGTCAAAAATTTTTTTTTTAAATTTTTTTTTAAAAAAATACTATTTATTATTTACGCAATTCAAATTTTTTTTTTTCATTTTTCATTACTTTATTTACACAATTCAATTTTTTTTTTCATTTTTCATTACTTACACAACTCAAATTTTTCTTTCATTATTCAATACCATTCAATAAATTATTTTACTATTCATCTGTTCGCGCATTATATTGTTCACATACGTTAGCATTAATATTTTTTATACTATCCTACTATTCATTGGTCTTAATTTTTTTTGAGCAAAGAAAAAATAGAAATGTAAGTTCGGAAATTCGAAATATAAGCGGGAAAATGAAATATTTAAAATAATATATAAGGTTCGGATTTTCGAACCTATGTTGGAGAAACCGAAATAAGGACAGAAAAATGTAAATTTTATTTTGTATTAAATAAATACATGTTTAGCATACGCATATGGACATATTTCGTTTTTTAAGATTTAGATTTCAAACGACGAACAGGTAACTACCTTTGCATGTGGTTTTTAATATTTGATTTGATGGTATAAAAAAAGTAAACGGAATTATGTATTTTGATATTAATAATTGTATGGAAACTACGTATTTTGTCTTTTAGTGCACAAAATACTGATTAATTTTTAAATTATATTTTTTTTATTTTATATTAAATAAATACATGTTAGCATACATGTATGAGTATATCTTATTTTTTAAAATTCGGATTTCAAACGATGAGAAGGCAGCTACGTTTGTTTTGTGGTTTTTAGTACTTGATTTGATGGTGTGAAAAAGAAAGTGAATGGAATTATATATTTTGATATTAGTAATTTTGTTCGACTTTCGCATACGTTATTTTGTGTTTTAGTGTAAAAAAACACTATCTAAACACTTATTTACAAAAAATTATTTACACTATTCACAATCCAAATATTTACTCAAATTATTCACATTTTTTTATTATTCGTCACATTACTGAAATAATTTTTCAAATAATATATCAAAAAAATACTCGAAATAATACAATCCATACGTTAACATACATTAACATGTTGATGTCAATTTAGAAAAGGGAAAATCGCTGAAATAGTCCCTCAATTTTTGCACTTTAGCCAAAATAGTCCCTCAACTTTTTTTGTAGCCAGAATGGTCCTCCAACTTTTATTTTTTAGCCAAGATAGTCCTTTCATCTGAAATTTATAAAAAAATAAAAATAAAAATTATGGTGACTACACCATAAAAGGACTTTTTTGGCTAAAAAATAAAAGTTAAAGGACTATTCTGGCTAAAAAAAAAGTTGAAGGACTATTCTGGCTAAAAAGAAAGTTGAGAGACTATTCTGGCTAAAGTGCAAAAGTTGAGGGACTATTGATTGGCGATTTTCCCTTTAGAAAATGACGTTATTTAATTCTGGAGAAAAAGTTTTCAAGTAACTTTGTGATTTGAAAAGCATAGTGGTTATACACAACCCTTCTTCTAGTATCTACATGCAATTATACAATTAGACAACTTAAAATAGGTGTTAATTACAATATGCATATTTAAACTATTTATACTTTGTCACTTACAGTGTCAATTTTAATAGCTTATACTATCAATTAGTAATACATTGTTTAAATTAGTTGAAATAAATGAAATTTTTATTTGTTTATTAAAATATTCTTATTTATCTATTAAAGTCTTTCAATTAGAAAATAGCTATAAAATTTCATATTTTCATTTGATTTTGATTACTGTGCTAATAATTAAAATTATAAGCGTACTTAAGTGCTATAAGTAATTGTTTGTGTACAAAATACAAATTTATAGTAATTCAGGGTACAAATTGCAATTGACCCTATCAAAGAATTGAGTGGCACATCGCAAGTGGCCAATAGAATGCTTTACGTTGAATTACATTAAAGAACATCACCAACCCAACAGCTCATCCCCTCTCAAACCCCCCCTAACACAAAATATCCGCTTCATCTTGATCCTCTGTGCTCTACATATAAAATAATCCCGTAATTGATTGAGCCAGATAGAAATTTCTTGATGGGTGACAATTTGATTATAGACGAAAATGATCATGATCATCACTCTATCAAGATTTGGGAAGTAAACGAAGATTTGTTAGCACGAATGCAACAAAAAATCTCGGCAGCGCCACAAATTTTAAGCGCATCAGCCGGCCAGAGCTCGTGCTGCATCTTTCGAGTACCGAAAAGTCTTAACGATATCAACGGCCAACACTACCAACCTCACATAGTCTCTATTGGGCCTTATCACCACGGCAAGCCGCAGCTGGCGATGATCGAAGAGCAAAAGTGGAGATTCTTGGGGACTTTATTGAATCGAACAAAAAACAAAGGCGTTGATTTAGAGGATTATTTGAGGGCAATTCATCCCTTAGCAGCCAAGGCTAGAGAGTGTTATTCCGAAGGTATTAAATTTAATACGGATGAATTTATAGAGATGTTGGTTCTTGATGGTTGTTTTATAATTGAACTTTTTAGAAAGCTTGGAGGAGTTGTTCAATTTGAGCATGATGATCCACTTATATCCATGTCATGGGTATATTCATTTTTCTTGAGGGATTTTATTCGACTCGAGAATCAAATCCCATTTTTCATTCTTCGGTGCTTATTTGATCTGACCCTTATGTCGGATGAAGAAAAAACAGGGCCCTCTTTAGGCAGATTGGCATTAAATTTCTTCGACAACGCATTGCCAAGGCCTGATGCAGTTTTAGCCAAGCATAGCAGGCTCGAAGGGAAGCATTTATTGGACTTTCTTCGATCGAGTTTCATTCCACAAGAACAATGCGAACCTAAGCCCGATGGGTTTCCGAAAACTCACGTAATTCAATGCATTTCGTATCTTCGTCGCGCTGGAATCGACCTAAACATGTCACACCCGCCAAGGAAGACAGTTTCTTGGCTATAAAATTCAATCGAGGAGTGATTGAAATGCCAACCATCGCATTGGATGACAGATGAAATGTCTTTTTTGTTGAATTGTGTTGCATACGAGCAATGCCACGGTGGTAGTTACAAACACATGATAACTTATGCTACATTATTAGATTGCCTAATAAATACTTCCAAGGACGTCCAATTTCTATGTGATCGGAATATTATCGAGAACTATTTTGGCACCGATGCTGAAATTACCAAATTCATTAACAATCTTGGTAAAGATGTGACTCTTGACATCGATTCTTGCTACTTGTCCAGATTGTTCAATGAAGTGAATGAATATTATCACAATAATTGGCACGTTCAGTGGGCGAGTTTCAAGTACACCTATTTTAACACACCATGGTCTTTCATATCAGCTTTGGCTGCATTTGTTCTTTTGGTTCTCACAGTGCTTCAGACTCTCTACACAATTCTTGGCTACGTTGCTCCGAAGTGTTTAAAGAGATTATCATATCCACTATGAGAAGAGAAATAGACATACCATATATTATTATATTATGATTGTTTGATTAATTAATCTTGTATATTAAATAATTATATGTTTTCTTGTACGTTTTGTTAATCTTTTGTATAATTATGTTTTGTATATTTGAGGTTGATTTTTGTAGGTCGTGCATGGAATTAAGTGAATAAAATACTAGTTTCCAACTTTCTATGCGAGAAAAACTGAGAAAAGTGATGTGCGTTCTGTTCAATGGTCTTTCGTATTCGGACACGCTGTGGCAAGCAAACCTTTATGGAATTATCAATCAATTTCAATTTTTTATTTCTTGAATGAGATGTTTAGTTTATAATCTTTATATTAGAAAATTAAAATCAAAATAAAAATAAATAATTATAAATTTTATTAGCCATATGACTCTATATTATTTTTTTTTACTTGTTTAATTTGAATAAAAAATATGTTTTAATGTATTAATAAATTAATTAATTTGAAACATATATTTAGTGAATATTTTTTAAAATTTTTATTTTTATAAAATAATTTTTATGATAATTAATCAAATAATATTTATAAATATTATTAATTTTTATTTTTATTTTTATTATTTTTTATTTATACGTATAAATCAAACACCTTCCAAATCTGATCTGTCAAATTTTGTATGAGTCCTATTGCTTAATTACTTCCAGACGTGGCTAAAAGTATGTTCTCTTGGTACTGAATTGTCAAATTTTGTCGCTTTTAACTAAAATCTGATCTGAAAAATCGTATACCATCACTTGAAAGGAAATTAAGTTTGACTTTGCTAATTTCCCCGCTTACCTCAATGTATATCTCTTTCTTCTCCTTTATTTTTATTTATTTTTTTTCCAGATGGTACACATATTGATGTTCATCATAATAATAATAATAGTGTCCACCAATTAAATGGGTCCATATAAATATTTTCCAAGAAAGGCACAATAATTGCATAACATTTGATAAAAAAAAGAAAAAGAAAAACTAACCACTGAATTGATTTTTAAGTGTTTTTGTTTTGGTCGTCGAATAAAAAGTTGGTTCTCATTCTTCCTGCATTTGTACCTAATGCGTTCGCTACTCGATGTCAAATTAGAGAAAGCTGGTCTTTCCATGTTCTTGTCCCATTGGCTGAAATTAAACAAAGATCAAAAATAGAAGAATACACGTTTGAAGAGTCGTATTGAATTAATTAAGAAAATATTTCATCAATTGTGTGCAAACTGGGATCATAGCTCGAGTATGAGTTCACTTAATAATTTTTGTGCATAAACTATAAATTTAAAATACTTAAAAACAAATTGTTGGTTATTCATAAATCAAAATGTTATATACTGAGTAAAAAGTTTATCAGACTCATCCTAATATAGCTTTTATACAATATTCAATCCAAAATTATTATATCAACAAATTGATATTAAGTTTGCATACACCATTTCTTTTTTCTTTTTTCCTTTGTTTTCTCTTTCCTCACCTATTCTTTCTTTCTTACTCAGTAAGATTTAAAATTCACCAAAAGAATTTTTTTTTTTTGTCAGATCCAAAAGAATAATTAATTAATACACAATAAATTGAAACGAATCAAATGCAGCCAAAGAAGAAATAAACACCAGTAGTAACGATGCAAGAAGGGAGCTTATGCATAAAGAATTTAGACCGCAAAATAAATTTTTGGTTACTTCTCAAAGGGCATAAAAATCAAAACAACAGACAAACTTGTTTTATTTCTCAAAAAAAACACTCAAGGCACATACACAAAGCATAGGGACATAGTATGTATATATATATTTATATATGTATATATATATATATATATATTCTTTAATGCCGATCTGCCTAAAGAGGTCAGATCAAATACGTCAATAACTCTTATATAGATCTAAAACCTATTTGAATTTAGATCCATAAACTTAAGATACACATAAACAGAGGTCTCTATTTAATAAACGGACTCAATTCCTATTAGTATTTGGTTCAATTCCTACATTGTCTCTTAAACCAAGCGTCTTCAAATTTGGTCATTCCAAACATTTTCTTGAACTTGACAAATGACTCCAATTTTAACGCTTTTGTAAAAATATCAGCCACTTGATATTCAGTCTTGGAATAACCAATGGCTATCTCCTTATCTTGAACCAACTTATGAATAAAGTAGAACTTGATTTCAATGTATTTGCTGCGCCCATGAAAAATTAGATTTTTTATCAACTTAATAGCAGACTTGCAATCACAAATATTTTGGTAGGATCTTCTTGTTTGTGTTGTAAAACCCCAAATATCCTTCTTAACCATAATGCTTGAGTAGCACTATTTGTCGCTGCCATGTATTCCACCTCAATTGTAGACAAAGCCACCACTTGCTGCTTCTTTGAAGATTAGGAAAACACACTAATACCAAATAAAATATATAATTCGAAGTACTTCTTATTTGAATCATGTCACTAGCTCAATCATTATCTGTATATCCAAAAATGTTAGTATTATCAGTATATATGAATAAAAAATGCCATCATCAAATTGTGTATCTCGGATGTATTTCAAAATTCTCTTGACTGCCTGCAAATGAAATTGGCCTGGAGACTCTATAAATCCACTTATCAAACCAACTCCAAAAGTAATGTCGATCATCTAGAAGTCAAGCACTTGAGATTTTCAACTAATCTCCTAAAATAAGTAACATCAACAAATTCACTAGTACCATCTTTTGTCAATTTTAATTTTTCTTCAACCGGGGTCATCATTGGTTTAGAAGTATCTATTTTAAATCTTTTCAAAATATCACCATCTTATTTTATCTGAGAAATAAAAATCCCACTATCCATGTGACAAATTTCAATACCAAGAAAATATTATATTAATGTTACATCCTAGGCCTTGGGCTGGCCTAGCTCACAATCCAAAATATTATAAACAATACAATATCCTTTCACACTTTTAATGTGGGATAGGATATCACATTTATCCCTCCTTTAGGCATTGCGTCATTGCAAAATCCAAGTTGGGACCAAATAACACTCTATACGTCACATACACTACGTAATATAACCCAATACCACTAGCCCAATCTCATCCCGTGCTGGAATTACACGAGATTTTCTCTGATACTAATTGTAACATCGCGGGTTTTGGGCTGGCCCAACAACTTTTGAACGAAATCAACGGATTCAAAATATTTAAGTTAAGTTGTAAGTAATTCACAACTCAAGATATTATAAATAATATAATATCCTCTCTCACTTTCAATTTGAGACATGACATCATATTAATCCCAAATTTGTCATCTCAAAAGGGCTAAGCATAGCCTCTCTGAATTTAGAAATTAATTTGGGATTATTGCTTGTGAAAACCAAATCATCCACATATAAGCATACAATGAAAACATCTCAACTTGGTTTGAATTTGATGTACAAAGTATACTCGTATGGGCATCTTTAAAATTTGTGATCAACAAAATATGAATCTATTCTAGTGTTCCAATCTCTACGAGTTTGTTTTAACCCATATAATGTCTTCTTCAACTTATAGATGTTAATTTTATTTTTTTGATCCCTTTTTATATAACTTGCAAACTGTTCAACATATACTTGTTCTTCAAGAACACCATTCAAAAATACATATGTCACATCAATTTGATAAATTTTTAATAATTATTGACAGCAAGTGAGATAATCATTTTAAAGGTGTCAAATCTAGTAATAGTTATAAAAATATCAAAATAATCTAAACCTGCCTTCTACTTGTAATCTTTAACAACCAACCTCGTTTTGTAGCGATTCATCTCTTCAATTGGTTTGATTTTAGTCTTGTACACCCAGTTGACTCCAATTGACTTATTTGTTGATGGAAGAGTAGTCAACTCCAATTGCTATTTTTCTTAATGACATAAATCTCCTTGTCCATAGTTTGAACCCAATATATTTTTTAACAGTTTTCTCAAATGTAACTGGATTATAATGTGCAGAAAATGAGAAATTAACAATGTTTTCATCAAATACATCATTATATTAGAAATAACATAATCATGCAAACCATGAGCAGGCAACTGGCACTATCTTTATGGGCGAGTGGATGACTCTGCTTGGATAGGCTGCACAATTGGTTGATCCGACTGTGCACTAAAACTCCCTTCCTCCATTATTGGAATCACTGGTGGAGGTTTTGATGATGGTTTGGGATCCTTTTCAGACTAATCCAAATATCCTGCTCATCAAAAACAACGTCCCTGCTATCAAGGTTAAACAACTTATATTCCTTTGTCTCATTACTGTAACCAAGAAAAATATATTTTTCTGCTTTGTCATCAAATTTCTTCCTTAAAACATCAAGAACATGGGCATTGACAAGACAATCAAATACTTTTAAATGAGAAATATGTGGTTTATTACTAATTCAAATCTCATATGGAGTTCGCCCATAATTACACATTGTAGAACACCTGTTTAACAGATGAATAGTACAAGAGACAGCTTCTATCCAAAATTCTTTAGGCATATTTTTAGAATGTATCATAGAACTCACAATGTCCATCACAGTTTTATTCTATTTTCTCTCAACCATACCATTTTACTGAGAAGTATACACAACTGTCAATTGATGTTTAATGCCGTATTTTTTCAAAAAATCACCACAAATAAGAAATTTAGTACCCCTATCATTCTCAAATTTTTTTAAAAAATAGTCAATTTACTTCTCCACATAATACTTGAATTTCTTGAATACATCACATGCATTAGATTTATTTTTAAAAAAAATATACCCATGTCTTTAGGCTAAATCATTAATAAATATGATAAAATACTTACTACTACCATTGGAAGGAATCTCCACTGAACACAAAACTGAATGAATCAACTGCAATGGTTTCTTTGACCTATAAGACTTGCCTTTTGGAAAAGAATCTTATATTTCTTTTGCAAGATACAAGACTTACACTAATTATTAGGATAATTCATAAAGGCAAATCGACAACCAAATTTTTTCTTGTAAGAAATTTCAAACTGTCAAAATTTAAGTGTAAAAAATGCAAGTGCCGCAGTCAAGTATTATCAAATGAGTTTGAGTCACAAAATAAAGTAAGATAAATCACCATAATTTAGAGAAAGAAGCCACAAATGATTACGGTTCATATTTACCTTAGCAATTAGCCTTAATTTATCATCAATGATAGTATCAACACCATATTTAAAATGCAAATAATATCCTTTTAAGACTATTGCCTTAAACTCAACAAATTATGATATAATCTTGACACATAAAATATATAAGATAAAAAATTAAAAAACCCATCTTTCAGGGTAATACCAATTTTTTCCTTTATTAGAATAGGTGCTTTTACATTATATCCAAATTTCACATAAAATCTAAAAAATTCATCCAAATCAAAAAATAATTTCTTTTTTTCATACATGTGATTGCTCCAGGTGGAATCAATAAACTATTCACTCTTTTTATTTTCATCCATCCCGAAATTGAAAAATAAAACAGTTTCTTGTTTATCACCATTATTTTCATCCACATTAGCATGCACTTCTCCATCACGATTTTTATTATGTCAATATTCATTTCTGATAATGTTCTATTTTGTTACAATAATAACATTTAATTTTAAATCTATCAACCCTTTGAAAATTATTATTTGACTGATTATTTTGTTGGTCCCTCCTAAAATTACCATTATTATTTCTTTATTAGTAATTAAAATTATCTCTACCACGACCTTAAAAATTACCTCTACCACCACATCCTCTACCTCTAAAATTTTGACCTCTTTGATTTGCTTCAACTAGATTCGCCGTCTCTTCCTTTGTTTAGGTTGATCTACCTTGGTTTGCAGCGTATCCTCAACTGTATCAGCTATCTGTTGATTCAGGGACATCTCATAAGTCATCAATTCACTCTCCAGTTCATCAAGTTTCAAACTATTCAGGTCCTTGGTCGCCTCAAGAATCATTTTTTTTTTTGTATGAAACTTTGTATTTAATGACCATAAGATTTTTTCGATGACTTTAACTTCTTTAAGAACCTCAACATTGATTGTCATATCATTGGTAAGATCATTAATTCTTTCAACCTTAAAATCTTTAACTGGCTCAATTGATTTCATTTGGGCCAACTCGTATTGTCTCGTAAGTTCTTGAAATTTAATTTTTTTTACGTCAGCAGTACCACGATTTGAATTCAGCAAAATTGTCCAAAACTCTTTTGCAGTTTTTGCATTCATAAATTTATTAAATACATGTAATTGGATCTTCATATTGAGGTAATGGTGTGCCTTGCAATCTAATTGTCTATTTTTCTCCAACTCGTTAGATTATTTAGTTGTCAACTGTGTCTTCTTGGGGTTCTTCAAATTCTTGATCAATAACACGCTATAATCCAATACAAGTGAAAAAAGTTTTCATCTGTTTTTGCCAAGTCTCAAAATAATTTTTGCCATCAAAGACAAAAACGGGACAATCCTGTAAGATATATGAATTATGCATGAAATTTTTTTGTTTATATCCAAAATCTCACAATGTTCCGATACTCTATTTTTAAACCAAAAGTATAATTAATTAACGCACAATAAATTGAAACGAATATCAAACGCAATCAAAGAAGAAACAAACACCAACAATAACGATGCAAGAAGGGAGCTTATGCATAAGAATTTAGGCAACAAAACAATTTTTTGGTTACCTCTGAAAAGGCACAAAAGTCAAGACAATGAACAAACTTGTTTTATTTCTCAAAAAAAAAAAAACACTCACGACACACACACAAGAATGGAGCATTAGTGTATATATATACACGAGTCTTATGTCAATAACTTAAAGGACATAGTCTAAAACCTATTGAGATTTAGGTTCACAAACATAAAATACATAAAGATAAGATTTAATAAATGGATTCAATTCCTATTGATACTTGATTTAATTCCTACACTTACACCACACACACATCACAAACACTATGCCACAAAAAGGATGAACGAGTTGCGGGCATGAGGAGGAATGAGGAAGAGGAAGATCTAGAGGAAGAGGAGGAGGGTGGCTACGGGGATGGGGCTGCGGGGAGGGGAAGGGAGACGGGGAAGGGTGGTTGCAATCGAACCACTTAAATTTGAAACGGGCTATTTTATTTGCAAGAGAAAGCCTATCCACCAGAAATATGAGGCTGGGCATGAGCTGCTACTCTGTTGGACCTCCAATGTTAACAGAACTAAACGGGCCGACTAAATTGATAATTTAACATGACGGTGTTAGAGTTTGTTCAAATGCTCTTAAAATCCTTAGCTACAATTGGAATGAATTCTAATGTGAAATTGTAAATCCAACTTTCAGATATCTAAATCAGAAGACAACATGTGCACCATGTTTTAAAACTTTTACTGATTGGGCTCATGAGTTTACAGTTTTGGGCTCGAATATGGTACAGCAATATCGTCTGTTTAGATAATTTTTATTTAGGATAATATTTAGAATTTTATTAGAATAATTATTGTGATAATTTTTTAAGTATAATGCATGTGAGATAAAAAATATAATTGAAAAAAATGGTATAAAATGATCGTAAGAATTAGATTAAAAAATGGTTTTGCACATTTTAACAGAGTCAGTATTTTGCGAAATTGAAGATTATACTCAGGCATGCTAAAAGAAAAAACAAACACTCGAGTACATACGTACAATTTATTCCTGCATTTCATTAAGAGGAAATTAGAAAGTCTGAGGGTTTATTACGTTCAATGGTTATAGTTAATTGGGCTTATTAGGATTTAAAATCTCTCCAAAGGTTGACGTTTAATTCGAACTAGTATATGTCACTAATCAGCCCATTTAACTTGAATGGGAAAAGAGTTTATCCACATCATGTCTGCGATTGTACAACTAATGCAAAAAATTGCACATGATAGATGAAGTCAGTCAGGCTCATGAGTGTCGTCAGAACTCGTACCAGAATCTGTGAGTGACAGCCTCGAAGAGTTTCTTAATACCGAAACCTCAATCACACCGAAAATCAGTTCGACAAAACAAAAGTATTATCGAAACTGTGGCTGATGAATGATATTTTTCTCTACTTGTTAATTCTGTTACTCTTGTTTATTTCACTGCCAAAAATGGAACATGGGATCTCCGATATGATTTCCCATCACACAATTCATAACTAGTTAATGGTAGATGAAATATTTTACTGCTAATGACAGGATAATACCCCGACAATAAAGATGCTAATCATCACTTCTACCAAATACAAGACGCACTAATCGAGTATAATTCCGATAAGACATCATTAATAGCTGCTTTTGCCACTCATGTACGTATTGCATTATAATTTATAGGTAAGACTTCGGTAGATCTGATCTTTGTCCCCATTTATAAACCTTGTGGTGTGGATTAAATATTATGGAATCTACGATATAAGCTGATGTAAGCAAGATTTTATAAGATTTAATCTTGACCGCAGAATTTACAGGTGGAATTAAAAACAGAATTTATGTAAGTTTTTTCCATAATTTATAAGTATACTCATTACGCCAATGGGTTGGGTTAGACGCTAAGTAAAGTAATCAGGCCAAATAAAATGTTGTAAATTCTACTCTCAATCCTTCTATTGGTAACAACTTGGTTGTTAAAATATAAGCCGGTGACTTGTTCTGTCATGAAAAAAGAAAGTTATTCTCCTCCTAAATTTTTTCCTATAAAAAATTAATTGATAAATATTAATAGTTACCCGTCGTAATGAAGATAAATATTAATTGATTTTTTCAAAAGTGATGATTAATTTCGGATTTCAATTTAAGATCTTGTAAGAGTTGGATGAAAGCCTCATTTGTGTTTAACCAACTAAGGAACGGAATTATTGAGAAAAATAGACTCTCATGGCATATGATGCCCGGAGAGAGGATGAAATAGGAGATTAATAGGCTTGATCAACCGTACATCGGCACCACTAATCGTCCGAGATAATTATATTCCAGCTGTCTCTGTTCAGATTGCTAAGCGGCACTAATCCAATTTGGTACCCCATGTCATCAACTAGCCCGAATAGGAGCAGCATATATAATGTCATTAGCACAGTCAATAAAGCTGATAATTAGGCTTATGTGATGCTTAACTATTGCTTAACTACCTTAATCATCATATATCTGACTATGTAAAAAGTAATAGTGTATTTTCTACTAAAGAGCTTCAAGTCAGGGATGGACCCAGAAATTGAATTTTAGTGAGTAAAATTATATATACATATTTTTGGAGGATAGTTTTATGATTTTTGTAAAATTTTAGGGGCAAAAGACTAATTTTTCAAGAATGTTATTGAAATTTTTAAAAAATATAAAAATAATATATTTTCGAAACTCTTGAAGAATAATACTATATAAATACATACATAGGGGACAACTTTTTATATTTTCTAAACTTTATAGGGAGAGAAAGTCTAATTTTTATAACTGTATAATAATAATAATTTAAATGTTATATATATATATATATATATATATATATATATATATATATATGATTTTAAATATTTTAGATGCGATTGACCCTCCCACCCCTATGATTCGGCCCTGTCTGAAGTCTAAGCACTACACCAAAATCTCATACATTATTTTTCCAAGCCTAAAAGGAATAAGTCGGTAAAAATATTCTTTTAAAAGCAACAAAATACTTATTTCGACAGTCTTGTCTATCATTAATTATTGTAGACTATATTAAAGTGGCCAGTCTAATCTCCTCTTGGTAAATTAGGTTATCCTGTAGCATTCAAGAATATCTGATAATTGCGACCTAAACACTAATATCTAAAATCATATCCAGAGTTGTAATGTAAATCCAATTTACCATAAATCTGTGTATTAGTACTTTCTTCATGTAGAAGATATAACTGTAGTCCATATGAAATAAACAGAACGATGCATGGCTTTGTTTCGTTGCAGGACCCACAAACTCAGTTCTACTATGCAATTTTAAAATAATTTAGCATTTTGGTATTTTGAAATGTTTTTGAATAGTAATTATCTGGAAAAATAAAAAAACAAATGCAATTTATTAAAGTAACAACGTAAAGAATGGTAGTCTTGGTATTGGCATTCCCACTGTTCCGTAGAGCAAGTCGCATAGAGAATTCTTTGCAAACCTGATGTATGGCTCAGGATAAAGGGGCATTCTTTTGGTCTGAAAGAGGCACCTAATTTATGTACATTGACAAAAAAAAATTATTACTCACTTCTAAATATAAAATGTATCTTCTTGATAATTAAATAATTAAAAAATAATAATTTTTTTTATTTTCAATCATTTAAAAAACTATCATGTTCATTCTTGATAATTAAATAATTAAAAAATAATAATTTTTTTTTATTTTCAATCATTTAAAAGACTATCATGTTCATTCTACATTATAAATGTAATCAAAATTTATTTTGTAATATAAAATAAATATAATAGTTATTAAAATAAATAAAAAATATTTAATAATTTATAATATTCATTAACTCGGTGATTAACAAAACAATTTTTCTACAAATTTATTTGAGGTCAACAAGCCATCATACCCATAGACCATGTATAGGATTGGGACCTAAACAAATGGTAGGCCAAGTGTTAGCATCCTGATGGCACGAAAAAACCACCCAGATGACAAGTCGCAGCTAAGAATGACACGTCAACTAAAGGTCAGATTGGCCCCAGCTTATGGAGTATATAAGGCAAATATTTAGGTAGATTCGATTTTTGATCTCACTTATAGATTTTGTAATATGGATTAAACTTTAAAAAATTTATTACATTAGCTGATATAAGTAAGATTTTTTAATATTTAATTCTGATCACAGGGTCTACAAGTTAGATCAAAGTTCGAGTTTACCTAAATATTTTCTAGTATATAAACTAGCCATTCTTTATTAAAAAAAAAAAAAAAAGAAGCTCTACTGTGTTGCATGTTTATCGGACGAAACCCTATAATCAAAATTTTAATGATTCCTATTGACTAATTAAGCATCCCAACTTGATGGCTTTTTTACACCAAACCATTCTTTTAATGTTAGATGTGTACCACCCAATATTAAAGATTATGTACTGCTGCCACTTCAGTAGTTTCTTCCCTTTTCTGAATTCACGACTGATGCATTAGTCATTCTAAATTCCAATATTAATTCTTCACTGTTTTTGTTTGAAAATGGTTCGACTCTATATTTCTCCAATCTGCTGCTCAGTGTCCTAGACGAGGGAAATGGAAAGAGAAAGGCAGATATTTGTATCATTCCATATAGTACCGTCTATAGTTACCCGATTCACTGGTAACTGTTCGTATCAACGTCTAATATATTGTATTAATTACCGATATATTATATATATATATATATTTTAAATATAATATATTACTTTTCGATACTCATATTACGTATTAAAGAATACCACATATTAGATAAGTATAGTACATTCAATTTCTATTCATGGTTGGAATTGGCAAATCAAATAATTGATCCACAGATTCACATTCACATAAAAAAGAAAAAAAAAGGTGCAGTGGAATTTTCACTGAAAATACATTTAGATTCTTATTTGCATGCATTCAAGACCAACAACTCTGCATTAACTTAGCTCATGATGATCCTTTAGTCAGTGACATCACAATGGCAGATGTGGTTGAGTCCATTTCCTTGGACCTAATATATAGCTGATTAACATAGTATTTTAGTATATAGCCTATAGGGATGGTGACGGATAAATTAAGGATAATTCCACAGGTTCTGTGGACCCATGTTTTCAGGGGCAGTTTCATCACCAGATATGTCAAGCCGTGGAGGGCTGAGAAGCATTCCTTCAGCCATGTTGGAAAGAATATTAGGCATATCAAAGATTAAATCCTCATCAACAAACTCATTCATTTCATGATCAGCTGGTGTTGGATTTGGATTTGGGTTATTATCAGCTAGAGTATTCAATGCTGTCCCGGATGCCGATGAGGCAACATTAACAGCTAGAGCGTCCATTGCTGCTCCAGCAGCCGCGGCTGCACTAGCCGCTGCTGCCTGAATGTCACGCGGAGAATTGGACGCAGGAACAGGCAATGAAGAAGCAGAATTAGGGAAATTAAGTTCGGCTTCTGGACCCTTGAGAGCACGAGCAGCCACATCATAGGCCACCGCGGCCATTTCAGGTGTAGGAGGAACGTACCAAGCCAAATCCTATTAGGTGATCGTGGCTCACGAATTTCGGATACCCATTTTCCACTATTCTTTCTACGCCTCACTCCACGGAAAGTTGGGTGTCGCCTTGTAGGAGGGGCCTCTGCTGAGGGAGTCCCTGAAATGCTGCCACTGTTACCACCGCTAGTGCTGCTGCTTGAGCTCGAACTTGACATTATTAAGTTTATATCTATTATTTGAATTATTGGGAAGAATTATCAAATTTATGGGAAAGATGGGCGTAAAGTTACGATTGAAGACGAGGATGAATGCGGCCATTTATGGGATTTAAAGTTTTAGGGTTTTGATCGATATTCAGTGTATACGTGAGTTCTTATTACAAAAGAGTGGCAACCAGTTGTAACTGAACTGCGAGCTGAAAGGATTTCGGGTGTAATCCAGCTTGGAGATGGACGTCGGGTTGGAAACCTTTGCTTCGGCTGAAACAAGGATTCATTAACGTCAACAACAGTCGTCCTTTATTCGCGTACGCATTTAAGATTATGTAACAGCGTCCTTAATAGTGATTAGACGTTTAAAAGAGGAGTTATTGTGTCTAATTTAGTACATAATTAATTAAAAAGCGTACGAGAATGTGACATGTTGATATCCCATGATGCGATAAAATACTTGGAAATGGGAAACCACTCGCGACCGGGAACAACTAATCAGTCCTTAATTAGCAATGAGAGGGGTTCCCCAATTTTTCATTGAAATGGACCGGTAAAGGTAATAAAAAGAGCTTCAGCACTTTCGGAACGACTATTATGATACCTAATTGAAACCTTTCGAAACGTACCGATGAGTTTTAATCGAATACTACAATAATCTTCGGCAGCGGCTTTGGAGTTTCACTGAACCCTATTGTTCTTGACCCCTTCTAGTCTGAGAATCCCCTCATCGTGGGATTACATTCATATTAAATTAGAGACAGATATCACTAATTTAAGTAATATCAAACTAAAAAATATAACTCGAAACCAAAGCCCTGGTCTACCTCGGCCCCTCAAGTGATCAGAGTGTCTTTAATCCTCAATCCACGAATGCTGCTGAATCGGGGGCCTTAATGACTGCAAGTTGTAACTCTTTGAAATAATAATTATACACCATCGATCGTGCTATCAGTGTACACTCTATTACCAAACATTCTATACTTCAATTAATACACTTTTGGATCAATTATGTATAGGATTAATCCTACGTATATATACTGACCATGTAAATCTAGACTTTGCTGCATAAGAACAAGTTACATTTCATGAGTTTCTGTTTGTATTAGAACCTTACTATATTAGAACAAGTTTCTTTCTTCTTTTTTTTGTTCATATCGATCTCTCTATATATGAAAGGAAAATACTTAGGTAGATCCGATCTTTACCCTTACATGTAAATCTTACTTACATCAACTGATGTGATAGATTTTCTAAATTTTAATCCACACCACATAATCTACAAGTAGGATCAAAGATCGAGTCTACGTACCTGTATGAAAATAGAACTCATAATACCATCACAATGACAAATAGGCGGGGCTTTTTTTTTTTTTTACCAACTTAAACATGTAAAATGTCACCTTACAAATTAATTGTCACATTTAAGCATTTTCCATGCCTTGTATTGGCAATTAAAATTGAACACACATTACTTTCTGTTTTGGTATATTGCTTGAATATCATTCAGGGGTTGTTGTAGCATGCACCCTTGAACTATCACTAATTTGTATTTCATCTCCTAAGCTCTCAATTTTGATACTTTAGTAACTTGTACTATCGATTTTTGATACGTTGGTAAAATTGGTCATAATTAATAAAATTTTCTAACTGTATTTTGAGTAAAAAGACTTTAATACCTGTAATTTGTATTTGGTTACTTAAATACTTTTATTTATCTATTGGTTTTTATTCACAGCAAACTAAGGCAATCCCAATAATCTATCAAAATTTACTAGTTTTCAATTAATTTGAGTAATGTGCCAAAAATTAATAGTTTAAGGTACTATAGTTATAATAATTAATAATTTAAGGGTCAAAGTGCGAACTTGTGATGATTAAGGGGTGCATATTAATTAATACATACAATGAAACAAAAACCTAGGACAAACTACAAGTCCAACCAAGCAGTTTAAATCAAATGATAGCGGGAGACAAAGCAGTAAAACATAATTAAACTTGAGTTGGGGATAAAACCAGTAAGTGAAACTGAAAGCTTTTGAGGTTAAAGCGCACTATGCATATGTTGACCAGCTTTGATGGATTGGTGCCCTCCACCAACCTGATTAGGCTAAATCATCCCCTTGTGACTAAATTTTTAACCATTTTTTGCTTGAAATGTTTCCATGGTTTCAAATTACCTAATGGCCCTAAAGACCATACATAAAAGAAGATTACACCTTCTTTATTAGTACAACAGAAACAATAGGGGTTTTGTGAAAAAAATACTCCATCAAATATTCTTGGGGAGTAGGGATAGTCGACAGACTATTAACTGTAATACTCAAATTTAAGCTTACTACAATAATTTTTTAACATAAATAACAAGTTCAAATGTTTAAGACAAATTATTAATAATTTATACCCGTAAATTATATACTACAATACAATATCACCTCACTTTCCTCTACCTAAATCCACCGCTTCTAGAGGGAAGTGGGAACTGTAAACACAATAAAACGGCGGATCCCTGATGACGGTGATGATTACGAATGAAATTTGCGTCCCAAAACTTCCTTGTTGTCCCATTGGCTGAAAGTTCAATATGGTATCGTGACACACGCCTAGGGGACAAGAAAATTTGTTTGAAAGAGACATCTATGAATTTTTGGTGTTCTGGGTGGACCCAAGAAAATAGCACACTCCCTCTTCCCTTAAAATACAAGGTAATTAATTTGGAGATCTTCAAGGCGATGATCTGTCTAATACTGCAGCGCTACTGTTACATTACCCGCAACTGCTATGCTACTGTGCTTTTGCTATGCAGTGCAAAACATTCAATTGAATTTACACGTCGACCTCTCTGCTGCATCCACACACAAACCTACTTGCCTGCGTGCCTGCCTTTTTCACATCTACATACTACACAACCATCAATATTTGAATGGAAGCTCTGCAATCCGGCCGTGCCCCCAGGGCCAAGTGGATGTCGAAGCCGTGTTGCGGCAACCGTGTCAACCGGGACGGCCGCCATATATATATACTCTTACCAATTTGTTTTTGAATAATTTTATGACCGAATTTTATGAATATTATAGTTTTTCTCTATTTTGGCTCAAAAAATGAAGGTAAGTTGAATGTTTTATACTACCTCTTAATTTAGAATATATCGCACCACAAGATCTTTTGTGACTTACACTATCTGTGTCAATTTTCTATCTTATATCTTATCGCGAGTACTTTATTTGTCCCACATCTTGTATCCCTAATATAGTAATACTTGTAAAATCATAGTACAAGTAATAAACATTTATAATATGAGATAGGAAGTTAATAAATGTCGAAAGATAGAAAATCCAAAGCAACCTATCTATAGAATCGCACTCCAGCACTCAGACCTTAATTTAATTTATTTTAATTAAACCACTTATATTGGGAAAGAAGTTTACATGGTCAAGTGATTACAATAATGCGTGGGGATGTAAATATGTAAAAGTACCACAAGTTTACGAGCTTAATCTTTTTTTTTTTTTCTTTGGATGTTTTAATTATTAGTTTAATGTCAAAATTTTCAATGTCAATTTAATGTTATTAAAAATGGACTGTCACATGAATTTACTATTGCAGTCCATCAACAGCAGAACCCAAATTTTATGATATTTTAAATTCATCTAGATTGTGTTTGGATGCAGGAATTTGGGTGGATTTGATTTGAAACCTTAATCTATATTAAGTTATCCAAAAAAATTAATTGATTTATATGTGAATTTAAAATTCACCAACAAGTGGGAGTGTAATTTTAATGGTTAAATGAGTGAATTTGAAATTTACCCAAATTTCATATCATTTCAAATCCATTCATTTCAAATATTTCATTCACTGTTAGATTTTAATCCACCCATCCAAAAGCAATCATAATTCAGATCCATTCATTTTAATTTTTTCTTACAATTCAAATCCACTCATCCAAACGCAACCTAAGAGTATTTTGTACTGACTTGTATTAACCACTATACATAGATAGCTGTAAAAGGGTGAATAGGAAAAAAAAAGAAGGTAAATTATCATAAACTCCTATGTGATATAACGTTTTAACCCATAACTTCTATATGCTTTGGAAATATACCTTAAACCCTCATATATTTAGACCAAAAAATAGGATGAATGGAAATCATCCAATCTAACAGATCTTGTTGAATTACTTGTGTACTCTCTACTACTCACCACCACCAGCAATTACCATCCCCAATCCATCCCCTCCATCACATTTGATTGCTGAAGCTCCTCTTACATCTATACCCGAAAAGATGTCAACAACCCAACACAATAAAAAATTTACAAGAAAAAAATGTCATAAACCACCAACAATATCAAACTAAACTACTTTTCCAATCATCAGATCATATAAAATGTTGGGGAAATTTCAACAGATTTGCAGGGAAGGGGGGAGGTGGAGTTGCAGGGAAAGAGGGAAGGTGGGTAAAAAGGAGAAGGGGATAAGGAAGAAGGAATTGCGGGCAAGGGGAAAGGGAAAGGGAAAGGGATGGGTGACAACAGGGACGGACGCAGGAATTGTACATTGAGAGGACAAGACTTAATAGCCACATAATTATTAAGGCTAATTTATATTTCTCTAAAAAATTTAGGGGGACGAAATATAAATTTTATACGGATACAAATTAATTTTTTAAAATTTTAAAGGGTAAAATTTATAATTTCTAGAATTTTGGGAAGGCGGTGGCCCCCGCCCGCCCCCCTAAATCCGTCCCTGGGTGACAGAAGAAAGGGAGAAGGGATGAGTTGTAGGGGTAGGGGAAGAGGAAGAGGAAGGGGTAGGTGATAGGAAAGATAGGGGAGAGGAGGAGAAAGAGAAAATGAGGGAGAGGAGAAGAGGTGACGTAAAGATGAGGAATGAGAAGATGAGGAGGAAGAGGTAGGTGAAGGAACGGGAACGAGTGGTGATGGAAGAAAGTGAGAAGGAGATGGAGAAACAAGAGTTAGAGGGAAAGGGAACAGGTGGGAGGGGGAGGAAATGGGTGACATGAAATAAGGGAAAGGGGAAGGGAAGAGGTGATGGGAAAGAGGGAGAAGGACAAGAAAGAGGAAAATGAGATGGAAGAGAAGGAGAATGAGAAAGAAGAGGATGGAGGAGTGGATTGGTGGCGGGAAAGATGAGGAAGGAGGATGATGATGATCATAAGGAGGAAGGGAAGAGTGTCACGTCCCACTCCCAGGGGCCCGTGACTGCAGTGCCCTCACTTATGCCTGAGGACACAAGGCTCAAAATAACTTTCAATCCTTGTTCAAACCCTTTAATCGAATCTATGATTATAACCTGCAAAAATGTTAATATTATGGGCTGAGCGAACTACGAGGTCAGTAAGTAATTCTCGTATTCTCTTACCGAATTGAGCATGTTACTATATATATGTAAATTAACATTTTCTTTACAAATCAATCCATTCATTAACACTCACGACAAAGTGATACAAATCATTAGGCATATACATAGCAAGTGGCCATAAGTTAAGCAAATATTTCACGCATTATCAAACATCAATCGTAACAATCCGTAACACTTGGTCATATGAGATTCTAGAGGTGGCTCGAATGGATTCTAGAGGTGGCTCTCGCCCTTACTTCGGCATAGCACTTAGTTCCGAATAGCACTTAGTTCTCACACTTCCTCTAGTCACACATACTATCAATCAATCAAACAATAATTCCAATCATATTATCCGTTATATTTAACAAAAGACCACTTGACATATACGTGTACGAAAAAAATCAAATATAAACCATAATCAATTCGATTTATAAACAAAATATAAATTTTACAAATATTTAACTTTTCAAATACCACTTGAAAAATATAAAAGAATGCAAAAAATCACTTACCTTGGTTATACTAATAACGTAATTTCTAATAAAATTGAAGTGTTTACGTATCCGTGATCCCTTATAGAAATTTAAATAAAACTTAATTCTTATAAATCCTTGCAATACCATGAAAACAGTAAAACAAAAATCGAAATAATCTAATTAAACTTTCATATTCTGTGTACTGCTAAAGTATTGAACCCGTGTATACTAGGATTAACTAAGAACTAAACTTTCAAACCTTCTGTGAAGTAAATTCACTTAATTAATCATACCAATGCATCGATAAAGCATTTTGACTAAATTAGATCCTTACCTTAGTCTCTTACTGCTACTGCCATAAAAGGTAGAGACTTCTTTTTCTTTCTCTTATTTTTTTTGTGTGCGCGCCGCTTTTTCTTTTTTTCTTCCTTTTGTTGGCTTTTCACTTGCGTACCCTAGTTATTAAGAAGAAGTTGCGTTCTAATAGAAATTGATTCCTCCACATCTGTCATAAGTTATAATGATCAACTTCTAATATTACACAACCAACCCCTCTTATTTTTCTTAATTAACCTATTATCGGTTTAAAAATCTAATGGGCTAAAAATACTCTTCTTGGGCTAACGTAATAATATAGGGTCAAAAAGGGCCGAGTTTTACAAAGAGGGTAGGGGGTTGGGTCTGTTGGGGGTCTGGGGAGGAGGGAGGTAGGCCGTGGTGCCGAGAGAGGGGGTATTTTTGTTGAAAGTTGGAAAAATATGGAGTATTTTTGTCATAAAAGTAATATTTTTACAGGAAAAACGAAAAACACTCTAATGGACTGTGAATGTATTTCAAATTCCTTTAAATTGGATAATTTTTGTTACTTTACCATTTAATCCCAACTACATGTGAGTTTAAGGTATATTTTTGAAACACATTAGAGTATTGGTCATATGAACATATTAGATAGGAGTTTACGGTAATTTATGCAAAGAAAAAAAATGTATTGGAAGATCTGAAGCTGATGGTTATTTTAGGAGATGATTGGTGGCTGTTAAATGCTCGTTAACAAAATTAATTCAGGCCCAATGGGCCGAGTATTTTTCAGCAATTCAATCTTATGTTTTTAGTAAATCAAGGTGGAAGGTGGGCGGTTGGAGTTTCTTTATTACACGCCATCTCCTGATATCCTGACTGCACTACTGTAGAAGAACTACACTTGTATCAGATTGCAAATGGCAGGTGCTCATGTGAAAAGGAAAGCTTAATAAATGTTGCTATGCCGCATCAACTTAATTTTTTAAAAGAAATTGATATATATGAAATAATATGTACCACAAAATATACGATTTTACTGTACATCTTAATTAATACAAGAATTTTCTTTTTAAGAGATATGAGAAGCAATCAAATAAAAATTTAACCCTTATTTAATTATTTATCATTCCATTAACGTTAATATGCTAAGACTTAGACTGTGAATTTTAATATGAATTTGGGTAGTCTGATTTATAAACATTTATATTCAATATATTTGAGATTCAACTTAAAATGGTAGTAGATTTCAAAATACTAGTTGAGTTTAAATTCTTTTGCAAATCCTTCTTTAACATATGAGTAAAATAAATAAATCCGAAAATTTGAAGTCGTCAGGCTCACCCGTTTGTTCCGATTAGTCCATATGCTTTCAGCCCATGATCATAGCTTTAATGGTCCACCTAGCTTAGGACTGGGCTAGTTTTGCCCAAAAAGAATATTCAATGGTTAAAATAACAATGTTGAAGATGTTACCAGAGTTCGTTCCCCAAAAAAGAAAAAACCCATTTCAATTTTTTTTTTTTTACACTTCCCATTGCATTCCATTTCTTCAAATCCTTATTTCCTCGTTATATAAAATTTAAAGCGGGCTTTAACAGTTAGGCATCTTTTATATCCTGCACAAAATGCTTATGGAGTAAGTATCCGAGAAATCTAGATTACGGTTAATCTGATTTTGCGCAGGAGGACTTGATCAAAATTTCAATGAACCGAACTTAATTATCACGTCAAAAGTGATTTATTTTCTTGTCATACTGCATTATGTAATTCTTTAATTGAGTCTATGACGCTTCACTTCAAAAGGACTCAGAAAATAGTAACCCTTACTAATAGATTATTATTAATTTTTTGTAATAAGGTTTACCTCTTCAAACTAAGGTAATTCTGTACTACTTCTTTCACATTGTTGAGTGAATGGTACAACTTTAAGATCATTTAAAAATAGGGAATTTCGTATTTTAAAGGATCCAACGGTTCTTGTTAGGAATATAAATTAACTTAACCTTTTCACTAATACATAATTTGTTACCATTACAATTAAAGAGAATAATAGCTCTCTGACAATGGAATTACAGAAAAAAAAAACTTTTAAAAGGGGCTAAAATTATAATCCAATTTCAAGACTCACTAGCTATGCGACACCTGTATTCAAATTTGATGTTATATCACCAAAACGGTAGGTTTCTTTTCATAACAACTTGAATAAAAACCTTATATCTTTCTTATATATCATGATTAACCTTTTTGGGGTGACAACTCAGTCTCCCATAATACGATTAGACAACTTTCAAATACAATCAACTAATTAATCAGACAAAAGCAAGGCCTGGTTGGCAACCTCTCTTGTGGCTGCTGGGCAAAAATTTAGGTAGACCCGATTTTTGGCTTCACTTGTAGATCTAGTAGTGTGGATTAAATTTTAGAAAATCTATGACATCAGCTGATGTAAGCAAGATTTTTTAAAATTTAATTCTGATACAGGATCTAAAGTGAAGACTTCAAAGATTGAATTTACCTAAATATTTTCGAGGCTGCTGCCTATAATGTAGTTCTCGTGTTTTCCGGCCAACAATCAAAGCTTTATTGACTACACTTCTCCCCACTAACTCCTCAGTGGCACAAAAATGTCTCTCTTTTTCTTTCTTTCCTTCTTTGGATAACGGTCGAGGAGGGGAAACGTACGTTGGACAGCCAAGATTGATGAGTAGATCCCTTATAATATATTCTTGTAATTATTAAGCAATCTTTTGATGACTTTCATTTAATTTAATGAATGCATGGGGTCATAATTTATCATGCAGGCATATTGGTTGGTCCTACGAAGAATTCAAGTTTCTTCTTCATTTTAATTTTAATTTTCAAGAAAGAAAAAGGTTCCAAAAATGGACGAGCTTTATGTGAAAAGGTTAAGCATTGATTACTTGCACTATTTTCTTTTTTTAGGGAATAAAATTTAAATTGGATTTTGAAGTTCTCGTGACCAAATAATTTTGTGGGTCCTCAAGCGGAGGTCCCTTTGTTCCCCACAATGAGTTCGAGACCTATGGACATCTCACTTGGCTAATTTGGCCAGCCAATTAACATTTTTTTGAACTTACACCACCATTTGCAAAAAGTTAAAATTGATTGTGAGAATTGCTTGAAAACATAGGCAATTGTCGCTTCACCATAATTTTATTCATAAGCCAAAGAAAGATTAATAAGGACTATTAGTATGATCAATTGGATAGCTATCACCGTTTTCCTCATTTTGTAACCAATAACTGCTTTTATTTAAATTCCCATTTCCCTCTATACCTTAATAACTTAAATTCATGATCAATAAATTATAGAAAGTAACGTCTTATGATTTAAATCCATTTATGATCAATAAATACCCAAATTTAAATGGATATGATTTGTATTAAAAAGTCTAATGAATATCAATGGTTTCTCCCATTTAAAACCACAAATACAATGAATTTTAATAAATAATCCACTTAATCCATATTAATCAATTTAACTACTATAACAAAAGTATCAAAGCAATTAATAATCTACACTTACACACTCACTCACACACTTACACACACTTTTACACACTAACACATACTTACAAAAATATATAAACACTAACACACTCCGGTAACGTATAGTTATTCATGATGAACCCTATTAATCAAACACTTTTAAGTAGAGAGGCAGCTCTCTTTAGCTCTTCCAATATGTATTATTGGCCACGCGTCATATTCACCGAAGAAGTGATGACCAAAGTAATGGTCCATATTAGACTCCATGATTATATTCATCAATTTCTAGAGCACTTATAATTTACTACACAGAAATCCAGAGACGATATGTGTTTATAATGCATGGAGGGGCTTGGAAACTATATTCTATATATGGTCCCCAAAGCTTTTCATAATTCCTTACCACTTAGACATTTTTGTAAGTTGATATATTTGCTTTTGTTGTTGGTTGGCTTATGAAGTATGAACCATTTTAAATTAATTTTACCTACATGGTACAGCCTGATGCTTATCTCTTCCGACACTTTTGAATAAAAAAAAAAATACTCCTATTATTAAACAAGTACAAGACACAGTACATCCATATGCATTTTTCCATTTTTATATTCATGCTGGCTATTCTTTTATTGAGGTAATTTTTGCTTATTTACTGTGCATTGATCGTCGTTGACTAAACTGAAAAATAAAATTTTTTTATTATTTTTGACTCATCTAACGATTTTTAATATTCATTTTATAATACGAAGTGAGTAATAAAGAATTTTTCTCTTTTCTGATCTACAATACTTGTCGATTTTATCTATGCGTGTGTGGCACCTGAGTAATTTATAGGGTTAAATATACTAATTCCCCCGGAAGTTAGGTATAATTGCAAACACCTACATTGTAATCTACGAAATAACACGACTTCCCTTATCAAAATTTCCAATTTCTTTTTAAACTTAATTTCAATTACCTCCCTCCCTACCTTGAAATCCACTGGTCATGGTGAAGCCCCAAAGAAAAAGAAAATCAGAAAACATGTGGTACCAGATTTGAAGTGTCGATCTCTTACGTACTCATTGATGATGCGGAATAATCATAATCGATATTAATGAAGAATTGGAGACCCGATTTGTAAATTATGTCGCGATTTAGCAAACATTAGACTTTTGTTTTCGTTGAAAGATCTAAGGAGAAGTCTCGTACCTCTTTCTGAATTTGTCTTTGTGCGTAGCGATGAGCGATTAGATGTCATAAATCCATCCATGATCCATCTATCTTTCTATTATCTGGATAAATTGCCAAGCCAGCTAAGTGACACATCCCATTTTCCTATTAGAGACAGGCAATGATTCCGTCGTCTCTCGAGTCTTCACTCCTCGGTTTGACGTTAAAATTCTTCTGAGTAACTCCAGTTTGCACATCATAATTTAGATTTTAGAGTAGGGAAAAAGGACTAATTTTTAGTATGTTATCACCACATTTGAATATCGATCAATTTGATTCTTTATTTATCATAAAAGGTCAATTTAATCTCTTATTTTTAAAGAAATTAACCAATCTATGGTTTATAATAGAAATTATGAATAAATTAATAGATCAAATTACGTGATAATTACGTGGACGTTAACCTTCACTAGATGCATTATCAATGACTCGGTTAGTTTGTCTACAATTTTTGTCACAATCCTTATACTAGTTTTTTTTTTTTTTTAAAGATAAAGGACCAAATTAATCTTTTTTGATAGATAAAAGACTAAATTAGTCGATATTTTAAAGATGAAAAATTAAATTGGTCTTTTTTTTCCTTCAGAGTAGAATCTATTTATCCTCCTCCTTATTATTATTATTTTTTTGAGTAAGTATCTATTTCTTATCTTCCGAACCCTTTGTTTTGGTTTTCCACACATTGTACCCTAGGCCTTGTATATTTGTTTGTTGTCAAACTTTGTAACTAATTTATACTTTTGTAGATCTACTTGTAAGAATATGTACATATAGATTGGTGAGTACCATCACTTCTCTTTGTTTAGCTTAATTTGTAATATTCCCATCACCGGACCATTCAGAACGTTTGTCACCTTTGCAAGAAGTCGGCACATATATTAAACTCTTTTCGTTTTCGATAATAACTTATTTTCAAAATCTACAGGTTTTCTTTGATGTGCATATGATAAGTAGGTTTTGTTCTAATGACTCATTATTCGTTACATCAAATAATATTTTGCATATATTTTCTAATCACTTTTTTTTTTTTTTTTATCTTACATACTATCACGTTTAAAAAATAAAATTATAATATTATTCAATAATATTAAAAATAATATTTTAAATAATAATCATCCAACGGAGCTAGAGTAAATTGAATGTCAGAAACCACAAAGGCACCCCTACAATTATTTTGGAGTAATATTTTAATGTCAAAAGGTGGTATTTTCACACTAAATAATTTAAAATTTTAAATAAATTTTCAAAAAAAAAAAATCTTTGTAAATTATAAAATTTCTTTATGATTGTGTTGTTGGATGGCAATTAATTAGCAATGATAAATACGAGCATGGACATGTGGAAACGTCACAAGGATCAGACAAAGTGAGTGCATTGCATGCATGCAATTGCAATGAGAGCATGCAGAAATAGGGCAGAGTGGGTTGTGGGGGGTGCAGCGAAGGCAGCACCTGATCAGCGTCAAATTTGGTCCACTCGTGCACCTGTTTATACATGCATGGATGGAACGTTCTGCTCGTCGATCCCTTTTCTTTTCTTTCTCTTCCCTTCATTTGCAAGCCATCAGTCATCAGCTTTCTTGAGTCTTCTGTCTCCCATCCCTCCCTCCTTCCTCCGACGTCTCCCCTTCACACACTTTATTCATTACTCACCTATTCACTATTCACTTACACAAGATTCACTACTCACATTCACTCACACACACACACACACACACACAGACAGAGGGGCTCATCCTTTTTCTTCTGTTTCTCCAGACACAAACTGAAACTGAGCCTGCGACAAGAACAGGGACAGTGGTGATTCTTTCGGATATTAAATGCTGCAGGGCGGTTTGGATTCTTGTGCCAAATTGGCCTTACTTCTTGAATTCTTTAGAAAGGAATTGGGTAATTTGGAAAAGGGAGTCGGTTACTCCCTACAGTGCCCCTTATGTATTTGATGCGTTTGACAAAAATCTTTTATTATGGATTTAGTAATATAAGGTGAGTATTTTATATTTTTAAATAATTAAAAAGTAATAATATTTTTTAATTTTTTAATGATTGTCATATTCAATTTACATTATAAAATGAGTAAGTAAAAATATTTGAGGCTTTTGGACATCCTAGGGAGACTTTTGTTTTGAGAACGCAACGAAAATGCTTCTGGAGGATGGTTAAATAAAAAGCGAGGGATTTTATCCTTAAACTTCTTTATGTGTATTTGTATTTGGACTTTACTTTTTTAGAGGATTAGCATGTGTTCAACTCGGACTGTTTAGGGAGCGACGAAAGTTTCGTGGCCTTTGGGCATTAAAATAGTGATCTTTATTATGTAGTCAATAAATAGCCTCCTTAGACATAGCAAGCTGTTTTAGAACACGGAAAATACTTAAGTCGAAATTGATTATTAATTTTACTTGTAAGTTGTATTACGTTAATTAAATTATATACAATAAATAATATTAGATAAAGTTCGATTTTATAAAATTTAATCTATATTATAAAATTTATATAATCTAAAATTCGGTCTATCTAAATTTTTTCTTAAAAAACTTTTTTATATTGAGATATATTTTTATTTCTTTAAATCTTTTCTGTAGAACTCAGTTGTTGTGGTCTGATACCAAATTGTGGTATACTTGCAATCACAATAGTGTCTTCTTTTTTTTTTTTACACTAATGTAATGTCCATTGTCCAATCGAAGAAAACTAATAGTAATTTTTTCGGAGAAATTAATATGTTTCTTATAACATTGGCGAGCTAATCAATTATCTGCTCATGTCGTTATGTATAACGTAGTTCGAATCAATAATACATTAAATTTTTTTTTTTTTTTTATGGGACGCTAATTTAGTTATTAGTGAGGTGATTTAGACAATGAAAAGGATAAATGACAAGTTTCATTAATCGGTTTTAAAATTTTAATACACTGTCTTTGGATTGACAAATTTAAAAAAGGATTTAAAATCTACCCATTTATGCTATAGATTTGTAAAGTCAAAATAGATAAATTAAAATTTTATCCAAATTAAAATGTTGTTTGAAATCATTCATTTCGCACTTTTTAATTTGGATTAATTTCAAATTTACAAATCGTTCAAACAAATAGATAGATTTCAAATCCTCCCTCAAATCCATCCATCCAAACACAAAAGTGTTCAACAAAATAAAGAGAAAGAAAATGGATGGGTAGAAAGTAATACAAACATCTTCCCTACTTTTTGACCTTTTTTTTTTTTTTTTTTTGACAAATATAACATAGAAGAATTCATTAACATTGAATCCGCAATCCTACATATTTGTAGCATTGACTACAAGTGTACAACATGATTGGAGGAACCCTAGTACAATATGCAATTTTGACTTCTATATACCTTTTTTTGGTGACTTTTATATACCTTTCCCGTGATTAGCAACAATTCTGTTAAACTAGTTTTAATTGTTGTGAAATCATTAGCAGTTGAAATCAAATTATTGAGGCCTATACATGCTGAAGAAACTCACATTTTTTTTAAGATTTTATTTTCGGAGTCAATTTGGTGATTTTTATTTATTTATTTTTGGAGATGACGGGGACACATGTTTGTTCAAATTTCAACCTCTACCCCAAAATAAAACAGTTCGTCAATATATCTATATATATGCAAACACAACTTTTCTTTCGAGTTGCAGATTTTTTAGTAACATAAATCAAAGATCCAAAAATTTCAAAATATATCTGATAAATATATCAGTGAAATCCAAAATTTTCAAATCTTAGGGGCATGATCCCCTGGCCGCTTGGTCCCTCTATGCATTATTGCAATCAAACTCTCCTCAACTATTCTGAAAAAGTCTAAAGAAACCGAAATAATTGAATATATTATTACAACCTTATCTCGCATATATAGATATTTTTTATTGCTTGTTTGTACAAAAACTTATGTACGAGAGTACATTCGCATCATAACATCGTAATCAAAAGCATAATGAAACAAAGCTGACAAAGAAAAATAACAAAACCTCCAAGTTTTGCATTGCTCTGCAACCCTGAATAATTGTACCCTATTTGAACAATTATTATTTAGTATGTTATTTAAAATCATTATTATAACAGCTTATTAAGTATGATGTATGTGTGATAAAATATAATAATTAAAAAATACATTTAAGAAATGATTGTAAAATATTATTTAAAAAATAATAAAAATATAACAATTCAAACAGAGTCACCACTTCACATATAAAAAGAATTGTCTAAATGAAAAAGAAAGCTAAATTTCACTCCAACAAAATTCGAGGATTTTATGTTTTCCTTGTGTTTTGAGAGGTACATAATCTTTTGTTTCATATTTTATACTCCTTCTTTTTACATTATCTAATTAACTATCAATATTTTACGAAGTAATGCGACAAAAAATAATTTTTTGTAAGCTATATGGACGTCTACACACAACATCTTTCACTTGTATACTGTTTATTAAATAGTGTGATAAAAATAATTTTTAAATATAAAACAGAAGATCATCGACGGTTTTGAGGGCAAAAATTTGGGCACCTTTAGAAGGGAGTGCCCGGATATTAAGTCAAATAACAGGAAAATTAAGCCAAGCCAAGTAAAACTAATTATGGGGTAATGGTTCGGAAGTGGAAACAATTTGAAAAGAAAGCGTAACCGACTAACCGTGCGATGTCCTGAAATCGCATTAAATGTAAAAGGTGGTATGTAGTACAAATTGACAAGGAAGTGGGGGGGTTCCTTGCAAGTAATCACATGGACTGACAATTGCGTTCTTTCATACAAGGAGACAAAGATGAAGTGGGGTCCAGTTTTTAACAAGTACTTGCACCACCTACAATTCTGAATAATACTCTCTATTTTTTCAATTATTGAATTTTTTGGGGGTAAATCGTAATATGCTCCGTTATGCTATCACAGATTTGCGCTGCCATTAAACTAATTAATTTTATCACTTTAATATTTTATAGTTTTAATTTTTACACATTGCTCAAATTAATAAAAAAAATTAATTAATTTTGATAGCTATTTTTTGTGAAAACACTTTATTATATATATATATATATATATATATATAATTATAGGGGTGGGGAGGGGCAGTCGCCTTTCAAAATATTTAAAATTATATAATCCTTCCCTTAAATTTTTTTAAACTATTATTATATTATTATAAAAATTAGACTTTATCTTTCAAAAATTTTAAGAAATATAAAAAAAATGTTTCTTATGTATATATTTATATAATTTTATTCCTTCAAGTTATTAATTTTGAAAATATATTATTTTTCTTGATATTTTTTTAAAAATTTTAATAACTCCCTATGAAAAAATTAGACTTTATCCCGTAAAATTTTATTAAAATTATTAAACTATTTTTTCAAGAATATATATGTATATAGTTTTTGCCTCCCAAAATTTAACTTCTAGATTCGCCCCGAAAGTATTTTGATAACCAAATATAAATTATAGGTACTAAAGTCTTCTTACGAAAACATAGTTAGAAAGTTAATTGATTTTTAATTGATTTGAACAGTTCGCAAAAAAGGATTAATCTTTTACACACTTTTAGTGTAAATTTTTTTTAAACCATCGCATGTAGATACATATCACTCGTGTATTATTTAAATTTCAAATTCACACCCAATAATATAAAAAATATTCTACACCGACGGTGTATGTAATATTAATCTAGCGAAAGATCTATAGTTTAAAATGACTAAATTGATAATTTAAAGGCGAAGTGCAAATAAATGATAGTTTAAGGTTGCAAATGTGGTAGTAATTTACCTCTGTTCGTACATTTCCACTGTTTAACCAAGTCTACTCATGTGCATTAAGTAAAAGGAAATATTCGATTTTTTTATAAAGTAGTTTTAATTTTAAACTTTTTCATTCGTTAATCCACATATTAATTGTAATTTACACGTTTTGGTCTCTTTTAGTGCATTAGCCACTTCTTTAGTTAAAACATTTGCAAAAGTTACGATTAATTTTATTTTGTCTTACAATTTTATGCACAACTTTGAGTGATTACAGGAATAAATTAAAATGCATCCAATAATTCATAGATTTGACATTGACTACCCCATGTCAGAAGTAGTACTATAAGGTATGTCGGCCAAATGTCTTAAAAAAGAAACGAAAAATAAGAGTGGCTTCACTCGTATAATGTCTATTATTATTATTTTTTTTTAATAATCTGTTGTACTGATAATTTTATAACATATTTTTCGACTATTCTTTTATTCATATTTTATATTGTAAAAAATTATTATAATATTATTTGAAATAATATTCTCAATAATAAAGTGCATCTGATTTCATTATCTAGGCTTTTGCTCCTCTAGGCCAAAGTCTTTGTTTTATTTTTCTTCCCCTGAACTCCTCCTATCTTTCAGCAAAACAGGTAGGACTAAGTCATCAGATAATCGGAAAAGCAATAATGCTTTTATCCAGTGGCGAGAAGTACCTAATAGGGAAAATCGCCAAAATAGTCCCTCAACTTTTGCACTTTAGCCAGAATAGTCCCTCAACTTTCTTTTTAACCAGAATAGTCCTTCAACTTTTATTTTTTAGCCAGAATAGTCCTTTAACTTTTATTTTTTAGCCAGAATGGTCCTTCAAAAAGAATTTTTTTTTTATAAATTTCATATGAAAGGACTATCTTGGCTAAAAAATAAAAGTTGGAGGACCATTCTGGCTACAAAAAAAGTTGAGGGACTATTTTGGCTAAAGTGCAAAAGTTGAAGGATTATTTCAGCGATTTTCCCTACCTAATAATACTAACTACTACTATTTTTGTGAGAAATTTTGTGAAAAACACGAAACAACTTATCTTTTTAATTTTTTTCCTGGAGATGGTAAGCTAGTTCAGTTGTTCTATCTGGTGGATTTAGTAGTATTTGTCTTTTAAATTTTAATTTCTTTCCGTATATTGTGCCCTACTTGAATTAGAGTTCACTGGTGTAATGCCTTTAGTCACACTCCATGTAGTAATATTGTCACACCTAGGTGCTTCAAGTCCAATGGCACGATCGAAGCACTAAAGCAATTTTTTTTTTTTTTATTGACGTACCAAAATGACAACGACTTGGAGGGAAAATATTTGTACTAGGACCAAGCATAATATGGGTGGGCGGGTATGATAATTTCCCTCAAAAGTTGCTTTAGACAATGTTGGATCGTTATCACAAAAAATCGTATTAATCATAATAAACATCATAAATAATTTAAACAAAAAATTTAACAATGTAAATATTACTTCATTTTTCACAATAAAAAGGGAAAAAACTTGTACCGTTTGATTTGCACGAACAGATTGCTATCAAGAAATACAGTAGGGTTGAGAAGCGTATTCCCTCTCTTTAAGACGATTAGCGCCCCTATAGAGTTTCTTTCACTCCGATGAAGAAGGTTACAACGTGTCGCTTCCTGGATACAATAGCCCAACTCAAGGTTGTTACTTTCCTTTGATCTGCACAACCAAGAGAAGTAGAAGTTTCCCCACACACCTTTCTTTGACAATAGTATTATTATAAAAAATAGAAGTTAGAAAGATTGTAGATATATGATAGTGAGAAAGGGTTAGTGATTTCTTCTTATAATCACCCTATTTATGGATTGAAGAATAGGAGGAGTTAAACCTTTAGAATTAAAGTAAAATAAATAGATTTCAATTGCAATTTAAAGTATTTAAAATTATTGTGAATTAAAGTAGGATAAATGATAATTCATTATTCAAATTCAATAGCATTAACATATGATAAATATATTTCGATTATAAAATTTATTATTCAAATTCATTACATATACAAATGGTCATATTTTTATTAATAATGATCATTACACAAGTTATAAAAATCTCCAATAATGCTAGCATATTATAACCGAAAAGTTACATGTATTATTTTTTATTAAAATACTCCAACAATCCCCTACTTATTTTAATAAAAAAGTAAGTACTGTTATTTATTTATGGACAAAATGAGAACACCATGTGTAATAAAAGTGGCAATACCTAGAAACCTTCACTTATTGCTTCCATAATCCCCATACTAGAGTCAAAGTGGTTAAACCTTGAAACTAAGATTGCTTTAGGGTGTGTAGGAATATGTCACAAACATGATATTTAAGGTGTTAATACAAGTTTCTTAAACCAGCACATTACGGTTTTGTACTTTATCCCAGATTTATGAGTACTCTTCAAAATTAGCCAAATTCTCATACGAAGCAGTCCTACTTCCATATTCATTAGCTGAATCTATCGAGGATACTTCCATGACTAAGACATCACACCCATAAGGGCTATAGAACTCATAAGAGCTAAGAGATTGAATCTCAACCTTTTCATCATAGGATCACATGCATGATTTACACTATAGGAATGGATTTATACAATTGATCACCAAGTGCATGCTTTTCTCCCAAACTATTCTATGATTCGTTTTTCTTCAACCTAGTTCATGGGATCTCCAGTCCCTAGGTAGAAGTATCCTCATAGATGGTTCTAGTTTAATAAATTTTAGACATTAGTCTCATTCACCTCGATGTACCCCATATTTTTGTCCCAAGTTTGGCATTTATACTTTTCACAAATTATTATAATAACAAAGATATAAGATTTTGACATTTAAGTCAAAATATTTCAAAATTTCTCAATATAATAATGGTACAATATCATCATTCTGGTGAGAAAATCTCCCATATGATTATAGCCATAAAAAAGATATACATGTGTTCACAATAGGTGAAGTCGCATTTTATTTTTTAGTAGCTAGTAGACTATTTATTAGGAATTATCATCATTGATGACGAATAGTCTACCATTATAAGCTACTTTATTTTTTTCACATATCTTATTCACTTTTTGAATGGCTAGTAGTCTAATAACTCAATAGGAGCCAGTTTAATAAATCTCCATAATTTTCTTTTTGCAAGAAAATATCAAGAATCACATATATTTACTTTCACGATTTTATTATCTCAAAAATTGAACCAAGATATCAATATCTGCAACATTTGTTTGTGAGTATCATTTTGTATATACTCAAATATAATAATCCAAGACATAATATTTATTGTTATATTCCAAGATTAAGAATTCATTTATACTCCCAAGATAAAACGAAAATCATAATATTACATAATTTTTATATTCTTACTATACAGATAAGAATTACTTCAATTCATGTTCTTATTTTTTCCAACTCTAAAAAGTATGTCATACTCTAATAGTGAGAATTAATTAGTGATTACAAGCAAAACTCTAATAAGCGCAACAACAAAACTCCATAATTTAATTTCACCGAAGAGGTTTGACGGTTATGTTCGAACCTATGAAGCACAAAGATGTTTGTTCAAACGGACTCAATTTAAAATACCCCCACTATTTTAGTACTTAAAAAATATGTAACTTAGTACATAGTGGAAATCTTTTGTGTCATTCTCATTTAACTCAAAATAACTATCGAGCATAAATACACTTAAAGAATTTAGGTCTATTTCAAAAATTAGTAATAATTCTGTGAAGGCCATTAAATTCATTCCGCCACCCACACTAAGAGACAATTTCCTTATGAAAAATTGCCTAGTAGAAGACTCAAATCACTGACCCATAATGGGAGATCTTTTAAAACCCACAACCTAGTTACATGATATAAATTAGAAAACCAGTCTCTAAAAATCATTTTATATATGCTTTGCCATGCAAACCACTTTAGGGAATAAGGCATAACCATAATCACAATCAGCCTGAGCATCAAGAATTTTTCCTTTTAGCATAATAAGAGAGTTAAAATCTATCTAAAACTCTTAGAGGCTTATAGTATACAAGGCAGCCAATAGTTAATCACAATTAACATATTAAATAAATTACTCTCAAAATACATTAACAAGATAAACCTTATTTTTACCCATATTAAAATATACATAACTACAAAGAGTTGTAAAAAGAATATCTAGAATAATATATTTTTCTTATCTCTTGTAGCCCTCAATTTATAGGCTAAAATAAAGGAGAGTTATAATTATAGAGTTCTGTGAAATTACATCATAATTATTTTCATGTACAAAACACATTGTCCGTATATAATGTACAAATATCAAAACACATTAATACCATAATTATAACCGATTTATATAAAACCGTTCCCTATATTTTTTATTTATGTAGTAGAAATTAATATGATTAAAATGAATTATAACTCTCATAATTTAAATTCAAATTAACTCATAGTAATTATTGTCAATGTACTAAAAAACCGATTAAAATAATGAACCATTATGTCAAAACCACCAAGTTGACTAAACAATAACTGACATCTACTGCTTAAAAGAGTATGAGCAAAAAATAATTACCCGAAAATTGGTAGAAAAAATGATTCACAATGGTTGAAAAAAAAAAAATTAAAAAAAAGTTCGTGGTAAAATCTCAGGTATATATTGACACATCACATAAGTTAGAGATTCATTAGACTTCTTTGGACCAGATCACACATCATCCTGTTAATGCCACCTGAATCACTTATTGATGTTCTAAGGACACTTTGTCCAACATATAAGTGTTCAAAAAATCTCTTTGACAAGGTATACTAGTCCAAAAAGAACATTCAGGCAGAGAAGAAAAATACAGGGTACCATATGGCTATAAAATACATCAAATATAGCACTCTCTTCAACAAAGGAGTCCCCGAAAAAAACAGTGCAACATTTTGCATATATACTGAAGTTCAAATATCAACGACACAGAACGATGGATAAGTATAAAAAATTCATGTACTATTGATACTTGGAAATCAACATCTCACAAGTCAAGACATACTGTGATAGTACTTCACAAAGTCCTGCGATTAAACATATTGAAATATCTGTGCCATATACAAATTCACACATCATATGTAAATAACTGCATTTTAAATTTCTCAATATTACTTGATGCACATTTGATGCTCTAACTAGAATTAAATGGTCACAGATTACTACAAATTCTTAAGTGACAGTAAATGAATAATTTATATTTTAATTTTTAATCAACCAATCAAGCTTTCAAAATATATTTCATCACACCATAAGTTTTAGTTTTAGTGACCGAGACATGACAAAACATGTACTAGTACAACTAACTCACTCTGTGGACTAAAATAAGCAATATATTCAATATTGAACCATAAAGGTAACATTCAAATAGCACATATGTTTATCAAATAAGAATAATTTGATTCATCCAAAATTTGATCTAAACTGTGAACATAGTGTTGCTATTATTTATTTCCTCAAAAGTTCACATATCCAAAGACCCAAGGGTAATATAAAACCAGTTAACTACATAAATAATTCAGGCAACAGTATCATTTAGCCGCTAGTAACATTTACAAATAATTCAAATAAGAGTTATTAGAGTTTTTATTTATAATAGGACTAAGGATATTACTCCTGAACTACCACTAATGATCAGATTTGAGAAGGAAAAAAAAAGAGTGTAATATCACAAAGTCTCGTGATAACAAGAATGCATTTTTAATTCATATGAACTATTCGAGGTAATATCACCGAAAAAAAAAATCTAAATTGTGAAATGTCCAAAGTCACGTTGATTCATCATATTTATATGAGCAGAAATGCTATTAATAAACTTTTACAATAATAGATCAAGATTAATACCCAAAATGGAATTAAGATAGAATAATATTTTTTAAGAAGAGGCAAAATTGTCTTAAAATTGTTGGTTCGTCATCACAAAAAATCATGTTAATCATAATAAACATCATAAATAATTTAAACAAAAAATTATCAATGTAAATATTATCTCGTTTTTCACAATAAATGGGGAAAAAAACTTGTACCTGTTTTGTACAAACAGATTGCTACCATACAGAAGTACGGTAGGGTTGAGGCGCATATTCGCTCTCTTTACGACGATTCGCGCCCCTACGGAGTTTCTTTCACTCCGATGCAGAAGGTTACATGCAACGCGTCACCTCTAGGATACAACAACCCAACTCAAGGTTGTTGTTTCCCTTTGATATGCACAACCAAGAGAAGCAGAAGCTTCCCCACACACCTTTCTTTGTCCATAGTATTATTATAAAAAAAATGGAAGTTAGAAAGATTGTAGATAGATGATAATGAGAAAGGATTAGTGATTTCCTCTTATAATCACCCTATTTATAGATTGAAAAATAGGAGGAGTTAAACCTTTAGAATTAAAGTAAAATAAATAGATTTCAATTGCAATTTAAAGTATTTAAAATTATTGTGAATTAAAGTAGGATAAATGATAATTCATTATTCAAATTCAATAGCATTAACATATGATAAATATATCTCGGTTACAAAATTTATTATTCAAATTCATTACATAATGGTCATATTTTTATTACTCAATAATGACCATTACACAAGTTATAAAAATCTCCAATAATGCTAGCATATTATAATCGAAAAGTTACATGTATTTTTTTTTATTAAAATATTCCAACAGACAACATTCTTAAAAATGTTACTGTAAGAATGCGAACTATGGAATAAATTCTTAAAACTTATTTTGCTTATGGCACATAAAACTTAAAAAAAATAAAATATAAAATTCCTAAGACTAACTTGTTCTCTTTCTTCACTATGATTGAAAACATAATTTCAGTCTGCTAAATTAAAGTATGATTTTGACAGGAAATTTGCTATATAGTTCTTTCTGTTTAAAGATCATTACAATCTTCCACAACATGACATTGATCTAACTAGTGAGTCCGCATAAGGTTAGCAGAATGCTATTTATTGAAGAAATAAGAAGGTGGTAACAAGCATCCTTATTTAGGAGAAATTATTACTTGGATCGAGTTTTTGACCGGGGCTATAGATTTTTTGGTCCATGTATTGTAGCATGGATAAGGTCTAGACAAGAATTTCCCCTTATTTAGTAATATGGTTGCAATTAAGTCGTTTAAAGAGGATAAGCATTGTAATTCTCATACTACATTTCAAAATTACCGGCATTGTTGAATTTCTAAAAGTTAACTAAAATTATTACTCATGTAATTTATCTTCATTGAGAAAATTCTAGGTTTTCATTTCAAATAACATATGATATAAGT
Organism: Cinchona pubescens; assembly: GCA_025175665.1. NCBI lineage: Eukaryota > Viridiplantae > Streptophyta > Magnoliopsida > Gentianales > Rubiaceae > Cinchona > Cinchona pubescens. The sequence continues at coordinate 1,383,978 of JANKKI010000254.1, read as the reverse complement.
TTAAAAGAAAATTTAGGTTTTGATATTTTTTAGCTAACTAATTAGGGTTTTAATTATGTAATGGTTGTACAAGATTTCTAATATTTATATAACACAAAAAAGGTTGAATGCCCCGAAATAAAATATAAATAGTACTTACTAGTTTATGAATTTCAGTGTTTGATTAATTCATATTTCAGTTTTCGATTTTACTAAACCCTCCCATAGTGTTATACGATCAGGAGTTAGTTGAAAATGCTTAATTTATTATCTTAATAGGCACATAGCTATAAGCTAGGCAGGGAATGGAAATTCCAACTTAAACGGTATAGCTTCAATTGTGCATGAAAAAACCAAATGTATGCTATGTGTGGTAGTTACTAGTCTTACAAAAGCTTTTAAATTATACAAGGCATGGCCAATATGTTTCCTTTTGAATTCATGGCTTTTTTTAGTCTAATTTTATTTTAGTATTTATCTTATTATTTGTACATTAATTATAATTTTGTTGAGTTATAATATGATAATATTGATTCCACTATTATGGATTACTTGTAATCTTTTGTGTGTGTGTCTATATATATAAAAGTATCAGCATCACATATATTATAATTTTCAAAGTCACATACCTAGTTATAACTCTAACGGGTGAGTATTTATTTTAATAGATGAGTACTTAAAAATTAGGAGATTGGATTAACCTAAAATATGAGAATGAAAAATAAGCACTTAGAAATATCAGTGAGATTTAGTGATTGTGAGTTTCCTATTTTCTCAGAAAAAAAAAAAAAAGAAAGGTATGAGATGAGTGTATTGTTAATGTTTTAGTGACGCTAGTTATAAAAACAAAGTCATTAAATTTAGGTGCAAGTAAATTGGGCAAACGAATATATTTTCCTTTCTAAGGCCATCCGAAATCAGAATATTATTTGCAATCAATCCGTTTACTCTTATCAAAAAAAGAAAAAGATGATCGACGTCTAATCAAGGGGTAGACGGCATAATAATATCAAGAAATGAAACGAGTGAACTAAAATAGAAAAGTCGGTCGTTGATTTACATTTTCCTTTTGTCGTGTTAAATGTTAATTTCCTAGTAGTCCCACTCTTTTGCAGCCATATTTGATCAACTACCATCCCACAATGCTACTGTTGTTATTTGTTGCCGGGTTTTTTAGACCAAACATCTTCAACATGGCAGTACGGAAAAATTTAAGACAAATATTTAGGTAAATTCAATTTTTACTTGTAAATTTTGTAATGTGAATTAAATTTTAGAAAATCTATAACATCAGCTGATATAAATAAGATTTTTTAAGATTTAATTATGTACACAGAATCTACCAAGCAAAGTCAAAGATCGAATTTAACTAAATATTTTTCAAAATTTAATACGAAACTTGAAGAAAGCAAGACAAAAAAGACCATGTGAAAGTTGTTTTTTACTGACTCTTATTCTATTAGCTAAGTAAATACGCATATCTGAACTTTAAAGATTAGGCCTCAGTCTTATTCTTGATTGGAAATTGGAATAATATTATGCGATGGTACAGATTTTCAGGGCACAAAGGTTGGAGAATTAAACTTGAACCCTAATACCATACCAGCGGATTCATAAATAACCCACTGGGTCAGTAAGCAGTGGCTGAATTAATTGTTTATTGTATTCTTTTGGATGAAAATTTTTTGTTACTCATTTTACAATATAAAGTAAATATTAAGAACCGTTGAATAATTAAAAAATTATAAAATTCACTTATTTGTTAGTCAATCTAACTATCACTCATATTACAGAGTGAGTAATTAAAACTTACTCACTTTCAGAATAGTTATCGCAGTGCTACAAGGAGCTGCGATATAAAACTGCACAGAAGCAGATTTTTGATTGATTTAATTGCTGGTAATAGTAGTAGTCATCAGTCGTCAAAAGAAACAGATGATGGGGCATTATCACATCCTCGTATTTCCAGAAGTCAAGTATCACAACCTCCATTGTTAATGACAACAAAAACATTTTTGTTTCTAATTAAAGAATTACTTGATTCTTGGGCGTATCTCCTCCTTGTTGCTGGGTGACAATTAGTTCTTCTAATTTGGTAACAAAATATACTACTTGCATTAATGAGATAAATTCTTAACATGGTTAGTATTGAAAGGGCAAAAGATATTAAGTGGTAGATTAAATCTATGTAAAAATGTGTAAATGAATCAAAACTCGAGTAAGTTAACAGCATTTGGTAAATGTGTAATGATCATATTACATAGCGGAGTAATTAAATGTGATGGTGATATAGCAGCAATTGTTTTGATGACCCGTTGATTCACGATATTATATTAAATATTTCATTCTTCACACTTAGAAGACACATCTTTAATAACATTATTATATTTAAATCATGAAATATATATCACGAAATACACAATATTATATCACAAATTGAGTTTATATATTTTAGAATTTTGGATGAAAAGTAGCACAAAAGTCAGGGGAAGTGAAGAGAACTGAATAGTCTCCTTCTCTCTCTTGTATAATACGATTTGTCTCTAGTATAATGAGAGATGAAGAGGGAGAGAGAGCGTGTAGAGAGAAGACAAACTACTAAGTACTAAGGTCTTTCTCTCTCCTCAGGAGCACTGTTTCTAGTAGTTGTAGTGTTACTGTTGAAGTCAAAAAGGGCAGTATTAACATCCAAGTTACTGTATAAACGTAAGCAAGAAAGGGAGCCAGCCCCATTGCTCCATCTTTTACATCTGTCTATTCTCAATTTGCTAAACCTCTCTCTATCTTCTCCCTATCCAAACAACAAAATTAGTACTTACCTAGTAAGTATATTTGTTTTGATTTGATACTACGTACGTACGTAGTACGAGTAATACTAATACTAGTACTATATATCTACTTAAAACTTCGATCTGATTGAGTTAGAGAGAGAGAGAAAAAACAAAGAAAGAGAGAGAGATCAGATACATACATTTTTGCATTTGCAGTGTATCTAATCTTAAGTGTTGAGGCCGAGTGGTGGGGCGGAATGGAGATGGGTCCATTGTACTCAACATAAATTCAAAGCTTTTTCTTGTAAAGACACGATCCGGGTCTGCCGCTACTTTCTCTCCTCCTCCTCCACTTCTTTCTATTTCTCTCTCAAGTCTAAACTAGTCTAGTTAGTCTCTATCTATTTTTCACTTTTCAGGTTGAATTAATTAGAACGTACGTGTGCAGCTAGAAGAAGAAATGGAGGAGCAGTATGGTGGGATGGGTGGTGATCTGAGGCAGTACATGAATGCCAGCAGCAGGCCTCTTTTTCGTCCAATCCCACCGCCGCCGGACTTCTTATCTGGACACCACCGGACAGTACTACCGGCCCAGCAGCACTATGCTGAGATGGTCATGGGAGTAGGCGGCCGTCAAGTTGACATGGTTCCTGCAGGTGGGCTTCACCATCATCATCATTACGATCAGTTTCGGGCGGATTCCAGTACTGCTACTAGTCATGTAACTACTGCAAGTGTTGCTTGTGGAGTGGCGGGTGGTGGTGGTTTGGGGGGTTTCAGTAATAATAATAGTGGGTTAATGGATCAGATGGAGGGTTGTGGGCTTGGGGTGGGAGATGGTGGAGCTGGTAGGTGGCCGAGACAAGAAACACTCACTCTTCTTGAAATCAGATCAAGGCTTGATCCCAAGTTCAAGGAGGCTAATCAGAAGGGTCCATTATGGGATGAAGTCTCAAGGTATTTACTATGTCATCATCGATCATCATATATGCAATGCCTATTCTTGTAGTACTCCACTTAATTACATAGTAATAGCTAGATACCCTAATTGATAACCCATCTACTTGTTAAAACTCCCCATTTTTTATTTTTTTTTTCATTTTTCTTTACGCAAATCAAGACAGAAACGCACCAATTCCACACACTCCTTTAATTCTCCCAATCTCTCCTTAATTCCTTTTTCTTTCTTGGAGACTATGCATCTTCATTCATTTGCTCTACAGTAGCCTAAATTCTTTCTGAACATGTGTGTTTACCTTTTTTTCACCCTTTTTCTTTTTTTTGGTTTTTTGAGTTTTTGCCTTTGGGGCTTGAGGTTGTGGTGGGGACTGGGGGAGAGGAACTGAACTGGTTGTTCCGAGTTCCTAGAAGAGGTCGTGGGCAAGATTCAAGAACCTCAGATAATGAATCCATGAAGGACGAGTATACAGTTCCATGAATCTATATCCAAAAGTTCTCCACAATACATATCTACACACAATCTAGCTATCTTCTGCATTACTAATTTTGTACTAGTAGATAGTGACAGTACCTTGAAGTTTGGTTGGAGAATCAGGTGGTTTTTTCTTCCTTCCATCCCCCTCCTCTTCCCCTTTCTGTATCTTCACTTCTTATTGTTTTGGTTTTGAATTAAATCACCCTGTTGATCCTCTACACAATTTGTGCAATTTTGAAAATGAGGATCTCCCTTCCTTGGATATAAACAAGATTGGCTGAATTTAGTAGTCCTCAAAAAGTAGCCATATTTGCTAGTGTTTGTATAGTCAAAGACATGAAAACAAGAAGCTGTACAAGACCCAAAAAATAATAAAGCTAGCACAAATTTCATTATCACATGAAGCTTTTGAACAATTCTTGGTTCATCTATTTATATATATATTTATAAAAAAAATTTGGTTCATTTGAAACTAGGGTTCCTTGATTATTTATCCATATTTTAGTTTCATATAATCATTTCATTTAGTTAACTGTCCTAGTTGTTATAATTTATTTCAGAATCATGTCGGAGGAACATGGATATCAAAGGAGTGGGAAGAAATGCAGAGAGAAGTTTGAGAATTTGTACAAGTACTACAAGAAGACTAAAGAAGGGAAGGCTGGCAGACAAGATGGCAAGCACTACAGATTCTTTCGCCAGCTTGAAGCCCTTTGTGGTGAAACCAGCAATCCAGCAGCCTCAGTCTCAGAGAACCATCATCCACTCGGAAACAGTACTATTCGATGCAATGCACCAAACAACAGTACTTCAATATCTAATCAGAAGCTCTCTGATAGCCTAAGTCTCACTAACTCTTCTGACTTTGATACTACTTCATCCGATGATAGTGATGATCTTAACGTCGCGGCAGATAATGATTCGAATGACAAGAGGAAGAAGAGATCAAAGGGTAAGAGGAGCTGGAAAGCGAAGATAAGGGATTTTATTGATTCACAGATGAGGAAGCTCATGGAGAAACAAGAAGCTTGGCTAGAGAAAATGATGAAGACAATTGAGCAGAAGGAACAAGAAAGGCTTCTAAGAGAGGAAGAGTGGAGGAAACAAGAGGCGGCTCGGGTGGAGAAAGAGCATAAGTTTTGGGAAAATGAGAGAAATTGGATTGAATCCCGGGATGCTGCTATATTGATGGAAGCCTTGCAAAAATTAACAGGGAAAGAATTGGTGAAACCTTCACTTCCTGATGATCAGGAATTGATCATAGCTGCTGAGCTACAATGCATCACTAAAAATCAGAAGGATAAAGGTGATAGCTGGCCAGAATGTGAGATTACAAGGCTAATCCAAATGAGAACAAATATGGAGCCAAGGTTTCAACAAATGGGATGTCCTGAAGAAATTCTGTGGGAGGAAATAGCAGCCAAAATGGCCTGTTTGGGCTATGATAGGACTCCACTAATGTGTAAGGATAAGTGGGATAGTATTAGCAGTTATCTGAGGAAATGCAGTAAAAAACGGAAGGAAAATTCAAGATTCTGCTGCTACCTAACGAATGAATCTATATCTAGTCAAGGAGGAACATACTCATGTGATACAAATGATCATCAAGGGGGCCCTGATCAAACAGTACTTAGACATGCACCACAGAATGATCAAGATGCTTCCCCAACTAACTGTGATACTAGCAATAATGCAATGCATGATGGCTGTTACAGGTTCTTGATGGGTGATGCTGAGAATTTATGGGAGAATTATGGGGTGAAATTCAGCAAGGGGGAGAATTAGTAAGTTGAAAAGAAAACCACCCGGATATCTCATCATGTAGAGGGTGCTCTTTTAGCTGCTTCACAGGAGTATTAATGGTAGTTGGAAGCTAAAAAGATGGATTGTCTGACTTTATGAGTTTAAGACTTAATTACAGTTCTGGGCTAGCTTCTTTATGAGGGGAGAGATTAATTAGGGGGTGTTATGCATATTTAGCTTGCTAAATGCTAACTGAGTACATGAGGTGCCCATATTTGTGTTGGTTTGAAGTTTAATTGGTCTTATCGTGAGATTGATGTATGTTTGTTAATTATTCTATTGAATTTGATTTGAAGTGATTTCTCATCTTTCTTCACTTTCTTTGTTTTTTTGTCCTTCTTTTTGATGTTTGAATTCCTTCTGTGGCTGAGTTCTCATTCATTCTGCAGATAGGAATTAGTACCTTCTCTTCCTTATTTCATATTTGAAGCTGATGAGTTATTGCTGAGGAGAATGTTATGGTAATCCAATGACATAATTCTTCTTCTATGATGCATATTACTTAATATATGTTGATGCTTTGAAGTTTCGTATATTAATTTAATTTCTACTGCTGATCTAGTGTTATATGCATATGTTCCAAGATACTTCAGTTCCTTTTAGCAAGCTGGAAGTTAAGAGGGAATGTACCTTAAGCCTACTTTGGGAGTTTTGGCAAGTTAAAGAAGTAAGGAGAAAATTAGTTGTGCTTGTGAGAAAAGAAAATGAGAAAACTTTGGAATTTTCTTTTGTTGTTTGGAAGTTTTGAAAAGAAATGTGATGAATTTTGATTTATTGGGTATTACTATTTTTCTCTAATTTAAACATCTGGAGACAAGTTGGGCATTTTAAAATTTTGATAAGCTTTCACTTGAACTTTTCCTCAATTTCTCTCCACTTTCTTAAACAAAACCCTTTTTTTTAAATATACATCTTCCAATTTCTCTCCTTTTCTCTTCACTTAAACAGTCACTAAAAATAAATAAATAAAAACACACACACACACACACACATATATATATATATATATTTCTGATATCTCTTATTTCCTTTTCAATCGCATATTGGTTAGTCAAAAGATCTTGAATTGATTAATAATATTTATGAATTACTCTACTTATTTTTAATTGATTTTGAAATAAATCCTGATGTTCTTTTACATCTATCATTCCAAACTAAGTGAATGGTTTTTGGTTAGTGATGGCTCTTGAAACATGAATATAATTGAGCCACAGATTATTTAAGATTCTTTGATGTACTTGGGAATAATAACCTTATTATTTCTTGAATTGCTTCTATTTCTCCTTTTATTCATCTTTTGGGGTTTCAAACCAACTAGGACCATCTTAGTAATTAGGTTATTCTTTTAATACATTTTCAAGACAAAGCATCCACTATTTTTTTTTTCTTCATCAAATCTTCTATCACTACTTCAGTCTAATTACACTGTTTTCTTGAGCAGATTAGGAGGACCCAAAGAAACCTGCATAGTAAGTCTAGTTATCTATCTGAATATCCTATCTCTCTCTGGCCAACTTTAATAACTTAGAGCCATATTTTTAACAGAAAACATGTACCATATTGTTTGCTGATAAATCAAGATTCAGATAAGCTGTAGTGAACATTCAGATACAGACAAACGAATCAGTTGTTGGAGTTCTGCATACATAAATATTTCATCTATTTGCTGTTAATTATGCAGTAAAAATGTTCCCATCAGACAGAAACATCAAATGACAATACAAATACACAATTAACAGTTATTCATCAAACCCCATTTTGGGAGGTCCTATCTCCCATATGGGTTCTTGTCTATGTCTTACATAGTCCCAGAAACATATAGTACATCTTTGATAGTAACAATCCACCTAAAATAAAAACATGGGACTTTTTTATATGACCATTTATTTAATTAGACTAATGATACTTGATCAGCAATAGTCCTTATCCCTGAACATTATATATGTCTATGAAAGATCAAATCCTGGCTTCATTTTAAAAAAAAAAAAAAATTGAAGGAGGGGAAGTCCAAACTCCAAAATGTATAGATACAGTAGCAGTAAGAAGAAGCCTAAAACGACAGGTCATAAGTTGCATGAAAAGGCAAATCTGCAGAATTTTCAGTTACTGTGGCCTCCTCAGAGAGTGTAGGGAAAAGCAGCACCACATAGTGATAATTTTCAGCAATTTCTCGTAGAAAGAAGCTCTAGTACTCGTAGGATTGGAGTAAAGAAGCTTCTTATTTGGGAAATAACACCTTATAAGCAAATTTGGCACCTTTTTAAGAGAAGTCATTTTAATTGTGCAGCCTTTTTAGTAATTTGACAATAAGAAAATTTTTTCTCCCAAAAGGTCTACTATCAAAAGTACAGTTTTAACTGTCGTTATTTGATAAATGACCTTAAAAAAACTACTGTAAATCACTAAAATATAAGGTTTTTGATAAATTTGTACTGTAAAGTACAAGTATCGTTATTTGATCACTGTAAATCACTAAATGACTTTAAAGAAAAAAGAGTAACATACTTTCTTACTAAATTTAAACTTTTTTTTTGTATAAAAAAAAAAATGTCAGAAAAGGTCGATTTTTATTTCTCCCGAGGCTTGCTAAAAATCTCATAGACAGTTGAGTGATAGCAGAGAATGGAAACTAAATGACCTAACAATTTTAGGAATCTTGAATTACGTAATCAGCTTTATATTTTTGGTGATGCAAAGTGATTTGACAACTTACTGAACCAACTAAAAAACTGCACTAGCTTTCCTGCAACACACTCTTCTCAGAATCCCAAATAGGAAATTTCTGACTCAACCTTCGAGTGAACTATTTTTCACCCCCCCCCCATGACCCCTAGTCCCCATCAAAATCTAAGCCCCATGGTATGATTACCAAATGCACTTTCGGTATATATATATATAAGTGCAGGAAAAGTGGGTTGGACTAGCATTCTGATTTTACTTTTGCACAACGTGGCCAGATTAAGTTTTTGGTGTTCTTTAAAGAGCATTGATTACATCTCCAGCAGCTCAATGCTTGTTTGACAATGAATATGAAACCCTTATGGGAGCTCATATTAAGTAGACACTTGGCCGACCTCGCCCATGGCTCATCCGGTTCAACCAGTGTTTTTAACCAGCCCGGACCGTAACAGTGGCTGGGCTAAGTCCGTCCCGTGCCAATAGGAGCGAGTTAGGGCCTGATTCTATCGGCCCTTGAACAAGCCCGGATCGCCACACCAGTCAATGGGGCGAGGTTTGTAAGATTTTAGTTGTATTTGGGCCTATTTGCAAGTACAGCTTGGCAACATAATAAATCTTACGGGCTCCGGCCTGGGGTAAAGCTAAATAGATTTCTCCAGAGCAATCAAAACCAATTGGGTTGCGTTTAGATTGACGAATTTGAAAAATGATATAAAATCTACTTATTTGTTGAAAAATTTTATATAAGAGATTAAAACTAATAAATTTCAAACACCCAAATTAGAAATTTTTTACGGTCCTTCATTTCAAACTTTTAATTTTGATTAAGTTAAAATTAATTGATTTTATCTCTAAAATTTACGTAACAAATTGATCGATTTCAAAATATTTGCCAAACCTTTCAATCCAAACAGGGTATGTTAGGAACCTCTGTGGATGTTATATCCACAATTTGGGAGGCTATTGCTGAAATACACTTATATTTCTTTGTAATATTATTCTAAATAATATCACAAAAATTCGTTTTCCATTTTATTTTGTTATTATGTTGCGGAAGGAATATGGACATGTGAAAGACACTACTTACTATACTTACTGTTCTAGCATTATAAACTGTATTGTTACTCTTTCACCCATTTCACATCTAATAAATTAGACAAGATCATCAAGATTTCATGATTCACTATCGAACTTATTCCAATTTCAAGTGATCGGGATCGAATCTGTTTTTTTCCTACCAAACAAAAAGAAGATAAAGAAGCAAATAGATCGAACATTTAGTTTCCATCGCGAGAAACAAGATTACTGAAAGATCGAAATTGTCCCAGACCTGGTGTGGGCCCGGCCTGCAAATACAGCCATTAGCAGAGTCCGAATATTAAATGCAAGATGAATACCTAGTTTTTTCATCATCTCCTGTCTACATCGAACATAAGTTGAGCCCAATCCAATCACCAAAAACTTTGTTCTGACGGAAGAGTCAAAAAAAATCACTCTCTTCATATACGATACAAGGGAATTTTATTTTATTATCCCATACCTTCGTGTTCTAAAATTTTTAAAATTATAATTTTATCGTATCGTATCATAAAATTTATATTTTAAATATATTTAAAATATATAATATTAAATTATACAAATATTTAAAATAGAACAATTTAATACATTAACAAAACAATAAGAGTTTCCGTATAGATATAAGGCCTATCCGATCACCACTAGCACTATTAATCAACAAGAACCAGCTACGAAAAACCATGCAGTCCATGATGCATCATTCCAATATGCCATTATTAATATATGTTTCATGCCAATCGATTTGGTTACCGCTTACCACAAAGGGGGCGTTGCAGCAACTAGAAGTCTAGAACATAACCTGATTGTAGGAACTTCGAAATTCCATTGACAAAACCACAGCAATACCAAGCTAAAACTTAGAGGCCATTTGTACAGATAACTTAGCACTAGGAAAGAGCACATCTCACAGCCAAATTATTCAACCAATCAAGAAGGGAAAATAACGGCTAGTCACTCTGCTGCATTCATAAAAAGCCAATTTTTAGATAAAAAGCAAAACATTACAAAAGGTAAAGTAAACCATCAAATCTCAGCGTCGATTTGTTCCTCGAGCTTATTAAGCCAGTCTACTAATATAGATTAGATCAAAAACGACAAAGAAACCTAAAACCCCTAGCCTGCAATGTACTCTCCAAAACACAGCAGAAAACAAGGAGGTACTAAAACTGAACTAATACTTGAGCTAATCCTTCACATGGAGGCTCTCAGAAGCACCCTCACTCAATGAAGAACCACCCTCGTACTTCCCCAGGGTTGCAGCAGAGTTGGCTTTGCACCTTGCAAGGAGTGCAGCCTGTGCCGTGGGAATATTTTCCTCCTTTCCAGCCCAAGCCTTGAGGGTGCTCTGCTGCAAAGCACGTCCAAATGAGAAGGTAAGGGTCCACGGCTTCTTAGTCTTCAGTTTGTTCATGGCATTGAGGTTCAAAGTGGCTTCCTCCTCACTCTGGCCACCAGACAGGAACACTACTGCAGGAACTGCAGCAGGCATGGTTCGCAGCAATGCCCGGACAGTGTATTCAGCAATAACTTCATGTGCAACTTTGGGGGATTCAGATCCAGGAGTCACCATGTTGGGTTTCAAAAGAGTTCCCTCAAGAAGCACGTGGTGGTCGTTCAATGCCTTGTACACTGCAGCAAGAACGCGCTCAGTGACATCAGCACACTTCTCAATGTCATGAGGTCCTTATCCACAAGGATCTCTGGCTCAACAATAGGAACAAGGCCATTCTGCTGGCAGATGATAGCATATCGGGCTAAGCCATTGGCATTATCATTTATGGCGAGCTGAGATGGTTCATTGGGACCAATCTTGAGCACAGCACGCCATTTGGCAAATCTAGCACCAGCAGCATAATATTGCTGGCATCGCTGGGCAAGACCATCAAGACCCTGGGTTGTGGTCTCACCATTAGTGCCAGGGAGCTCAACAGTACCCTTGTCAACCTTAATTCCGGGGATGACTCCACCCTCCTTCAGAACATCAACAAAAGGCTTACCTACAAGCGATTAAAAAGAACATACACTTGTTGAATTGATCTCAATTTTGAATTAAAAAAAAAAAAAAAGTTGATACGTTAGGATACTTTTCTTAAACATACCAGCAGCAGTCTTCTGGTAGAGGGTTTCCTCAAAGAGAATAACTCCACTGAGACATTTAAGAGCACCAGGAGTGGTGAAAAGAAGCTCACGATAGAGCCCTCCTGTTTGCCTCTACGTTTTCCACGTTGATACTTGATAGCCGTTTGCCAATTGTGCCAGTTGACTCATCAGCAGCAAGGATACCCTTTCCAGGGGTGCCGATGTAGGTAGCAGTAGCAATGAGCTCATCTACAAGAGTTACAAATTCATTACAGACAACAATGCCGATCACTCCAATTAAAATGAAAAATTCTACACAGATATCTAAATAAAAGTGCTGCTTTCGAGTATATCAAAGAAACTGATTAATTGCCATATTAACAAGGCAATATCAGAAGAACATAATCAAAGAAAAATTATAAACCTATCAAATAACATTCATTCTAAATCGAATTAGCAGATCTACATCCTCAACCAGTGACCTTTAGTCTGATTCCTTTTCCTTATAGAACATCAAAATTTCAAAAGAACCCATATGGACAGTCGAATTCCTCCTTATTTTAGTAAACAATAGAGAACAATACAACAGATCCAGGCAACTGAAAAAATCTAACAAGAAAAACAAATGTTTAGAACAAATTTAGTAGGAGCAATAACCATGGTTATGATAGCAGGGAACTTAGATCCCGTATACATCTAATAATCATGGATAAGTATAGTAATAATCATCAGAAACCAGCAAAAATTTCAAGATCCTGCAATAAATCGATGAAATCGAAGATTAAATACTTGGGTCACAGTAAAATTAAAACCCAATAATTACTAAACAGATCAGAACTCTAACCAATTTCAGATAAAAACCAACGGGTTCAAATTCAAGAGAAGTACATGACCGGATCTAAAAACAGATCCAACTATTAAAAAAAAAAAAAATGAGAAAAAGCAAGACAAGCCCAGATTAAATTTGCAAAAAAGAAATCAAGATCTAATATCTACATCATAAATAAAAATGAAGTGAATAGAAAGGAGGGGGGAATTTACCCGTGTATTTTCCCTTGTAGCAAGACATGGCTGCGCAAGATTATATAGCAAACGAAGGAAGAGAGTGATTTTTAGAGAAGATGTCTAAAAACAAAAGACACACAGTAGAGAGAAATGGGGGAAACGATATTTAAATATAGTTCCCCCACATCTGGATGTGGGCGGAGGGAGCTTCGAGAAAATATGGAGAAAATGGAAAATGCGTCGATTTAATCGATGAATCTCGACCCCTCTTGCAAGCAACCGATACCTCTGGCGGTTTACTCTACATTTTGTTCCTCATCGGTCACCATTCTTTTAGATGGTTGAAACCGGAATTTCAAATAATCCAGTTAAAATAGTTTTAAGAGTTTGTGTGATAACTTTTTTTTAAAATATGTAGCTTTTCATGTTATAAGTTTTTAAGGCTTTATTGGATAATTAGTATTAAATGGATTGTAGAATTTTTTTTTATAATATTTTGTGTTATAAATATTTTTATTACAGAAGATTTCAAACTAAAATAATGATTATATAGAGGGTTAGTAAACTTTTCCGTATTTTTATTGGTGATGATATTTATACATTATTTTTAATTTTTTGTATATTCTTATTACAGTTTTAATATTATTGGTACAAAATATTCATTTAAAGTGTGTAAGGAACGAGAAAAAGTGTATAAAAAATTAATTATAATAATATTTATGATATTTAATGCTCGTCTTTTAGTTATGTTACATCACAACATTACTAGTACGGTTCCAATTCTCTTTTCCTTTTTTTCTTTATTTTTTGGCAAGTCTAAATAATTTCTATTGATTAAATTGTAACCAGTTCTTCAATTATAATAATGCCTAACTATATACATTTCTTTAGGTATCTATTTGGTGGGATATCTTTTCTCCTTCTTGCTAATAAAACTAATTTTACAATTTAGTTTTATTTCTCAAGTTTCCGAATTTCCCCGTGCTTTGTCCAAATTACCAACATTTGTAAATGTCATTAGTGATTTGAGAAATGTAATTAGTTCAATATTGAATACGGCTAAAGGAAAATAATTTATAAAATCAAAAATTTAGAATCACTTCTCGAAATCATCCAATATAGCAATATCATTGTGAATCACAAATCTCTTGTACCTAAGTATGTATTTTAAATAATCGATCGGATTTCGTTTATTTTTTTTGAATTTAATAATAAATCAATAACTCGTTACTTTATCACTTTATATAAATACACTAATAGTAAAATAACAAATAGTCCTACAAATGTCTATAGTAGGCTTCATTTCCTAGCCAAAAAAAAAGAAAATACTTAGGTAGATGAAATTAACAGATACCATTTGCAAACGAATTGGTGGGCAGGAGAGGAGAGGGGTGAAAACAACACAAAAGAAGGCCACCTCACAAGGCTGTTTGGTGAAACTCCATCCCCATAAAATCCCGTGCGACGGACTGCCGGTGCAACTCTGTTTGCTTCAAAAGTGAGTCTGGGAGCGACAGTTGTTGGGTGAGATTGATAGCTCTTTTTTATTTATTTTATTTCTTTTGTGGTGGGGGTTGGAGAGGAAGAGATAAGTGAGATTGATAGCTCATAGCTATATTACAAAAATGAAAACTAAGAAGAATATATCTTAAACGACCACCACCACAGGGAAATATTTAGACAAATATGATATTTGATTCTATTTATAAATTTTATAATATATATTAAATTTTATAAAATAAATAATATTAAGTAATATTTTACAATATAAAATTTAATACTTGATTTACCTAAATATCTTCCCTAACAACGAGTTTGGTGGGGATTGATAACACCAAAGTAATTGTTTAAGGAAGCATGAATTATGGACCTCCCTGACCTTCTTTCCCTGTTTATTACGGCATCTAATTGGGGGTGGGGGGAATATTCGATTCATTGACACCCAAATGAAATAATGGTCCAAAGGCCACGCTTCCGTTCAGTATTGACTAATAAGGGTTCTGGCTTCCGTGTAATATATAAGTAAATGCAATGCCAAATATATATAAATTTTTATATAAGTCTAGAGTCCATTTTACAAGTTGACTTGTTTAACATATATTCCTTTATTAGTTATGGGAATTTTGATTTTGATTTGGAAGAATTATTAAAATTTTTATTTTAGTCATTACTATGAGAAAGAGAATTCCATGATCAATTTTTATAATATCCTGTGCACATAGATTGTATATAATTTGTATGTGGGTTCGAAGGAAACCAAGGAACATGCCCAAAGATTCACCTAAAGCCACATCGGCTATGACGAAATGAAACTGATTAACGTCCGAACTGGTATAATCATGTATGCTTGACTTGAGCAAATTAAGTTGTACTGTGAAGTATGAAAGTATACATAAAACTAAACCAAACAATTTCAGAAAAAAAAAAATCTCTACTATCCATCACATTTAACCGTTGAATAAAGTTATAGAATAATTTGTTTTTCAATCACCATCATACTCATTATTGAGTGATCAGTAGCATATCCTCACTCTAATTTTAGGCGACAAAGAATTCGATCCCACGTAAATTTTCCTGAATCAGATAGATATGAAATTCCAAATATCATATGATATTTTTCATAGTTAATTTCACGGTTTCGATGATTGACAGCTTCTATTTTCGTGATTCTTTACAAACTTAGATAAGACACCATATTATGACAATGAAATCTACACTGGAAATGCAAGTAGTGTTTCATCCAAGGCACAGATAGAAGAGGGGAACAGATGGTGATTAAGTGAAAAGCAAAATTATAGCCTACAATCTTGAATGTTATATAGGACGAAATACAAAGCTTTCCTGATTTTTTTTTTTTTTTTGAAAAAAAAACAAAAAAAACAAAAAAAAAACTACCAAGAGTCACAGGATAGGCAATCCCCAGCTAAATTCTGATAAAAATGATTCCAGTTTTTCGATTCTTCTTATTCATTAATCACTATCTATACGTATTCTTCACTACTTGGAATATGTTCTCCACAACCTCATAAAAAATATCATCTCCACTGAATACTGGATTCGATAAGTAACAAACTAAACAATTCTTCTTTATCTTCTTGTCTGGTATGGAATATTCTTCCATTCAAGTTACAGCAAATGCTTCATAGGATGAATACCATTCTCTCTCTCATACACCTGCCTGGAGTTGACTTCAAAGCTATGAGGGAGAATCATTTCACACATTATTGATGATACAACAAGTGATCCATCAATAGTAAATAGATACGTGGCGTATAATAGACTCATTAAGAATCAATATATAATTGTAATACAGTGGTTTGAACTTCACAGGTCGGGCTCAACTTAATGGAAGTGGGTCAGAACAAGAAGTTCTGTTCAGACAAATGTGAATCAGTACAAATAGGTCAGTCGGACACATGTAATTCGTACATGTATGACTTCATGAATCCCATTGCGTTCCTAGGGGACTTGCTCCTCATTTGTGAACAACCAATAAGAAGCTATTTTGACTCTAAATAAAATACTATTCTATACACTTTCTCTCTCTAAAATTATTTCCTCTTTCTCTCTACATATAATTTCTTGTTTCATCAATTATGAATAATTAGTTCAATTAGCGTTAAGGAGATACTTTGCCTTAAAAATTAAGTGTCCATACAATGTAACGTATTCGAGGATCCAGAGAAAAATCCTATGCTTCGTCCTTTGCTAGCAACATTTCATTCATGTATATATATATATTGTTAACAACAAAACAATGGCAATAATCCTTTTCTTTCTTTTTTTTAATTTGTATTTGGTTGTTGATCGATCTCCTACCTCTTCTTATTATCTTGATTAACTGATTTTTTTTTTTTTCATATGCTAAATTTCTTTTGATTGACGTTATTGTCAGAGCAAATTATATACAGCTAAAGCAATTTTGCTCAATGAGACAAATCTACCTCCGAGTAGTCAAAATCTCCCTTGTCTTTTTTAATTATTATTATTTTTATCCCATTATCCTCTTGACTCCCTTTAATCAAAATTCATTTCCCCAGGGTCCGATACTTTTCTTTTCCTCGCAATAGAAAGGCAAAAAAACAAGCAACTAAATTTAGGAAAAAGAAAAATAAGCAAAAGAAAGTGTGGAAGGCTAAATTTCGAACACAATCCAACATCCAAAAAGCCGAGAAAAACAATTTTGAAGCCATAAAACGTTTGATTGAATGGATTAAAGAAATTTTAATACCTAAATCATTATTCCTGATTGGTTGTATATCTCTTGGACAATTGATGCATTAATCGACTAAAAATGAAGCTTTTCATGATTTTATTTTAACAATTGTGAAGGTTTTCAGATGGTCTTGAGCTTGATGACGTCGGATTTTGATTTGATTCTTATAAAAAGTGACATATTAAAAATAAAATGTAAAACCATGTTAAAATATAAATTTTACGTCAACTAGTTAAAAGATTTTGAACTAATTAATAAGTTTTTGGATCACTTCACTCATTACTAATTGGTTTTGAGACGTAATTTCATATTCTTTAATATGGTATCGTATTTTCTCATTCGTCTACACATGTCTTGAATTCTTCTAAACCCTTTCAACGACTCTCTTACGTTTGACCCACGTGTAACAAAGGGTTATATCCAACCATTTTTAATGGGTTTTTTTACGTCTGACGTGTGTGTTATCGACTTCGAATAACTAAATAATTTTAAACTAATTAATAAGGTCTATAGGTTCCATGTCCAACGGAGTGTTAAAGTATACATCCCACATTGACTTCGAATAACTAAAAAATTCTGAACTAATTAATAAGTTTTGGGATGAAAACTTTCTATCTAACCCTTTTCAATGAACTCTCTTACATTTGACCAAAATATAACAGGATTCTATCCAATCCCTTCCAATGAGATCTTTTACGACCCACATGTTACGTGAAGCAGGTTCCATGTCCAATGTGGTGTTAAAATCCCACTTCGATTAGCCAAAAGATTTTGACCTAATTAATAAATTCTTGGGACATTCCATTTATTACCAATTGATTTTGAAATGAAAACTCATGTTCTTTACCACACACAATTAAAATCCTACTTGACATCTATTTAATAAAATATTAACCAATCAAGATATTTTATTAACAATACAAATGGATTGTCACATGTGTGATATTTTATTTACAGCACAAATGGATTGTCACATGTGTGATATTTTATTTACAGCACAAATGAATTGTCACATGTGTTATTTATTACAATTGATATGTACCAAGTAATTTGAAACTTGAGAGAGATTTAAAATTGCAGATATAAAAGGAAAAAGAATTTTGTGAGGGCATAAGTAAAAAGAAAGGTAGAAGGCTTCTATGGACTATGGGCTGGCGGAAGAAGATACATTTTTAGCCTTTGAGGTTGTTGCAGCTGTTGCTGAGTGTTGCGGATGGGATGAGCAACGCGATTGATTGAAATTTGGGAAAAAGGATTTTGAGTCTTTTGACTGTTGGAGTGTAGTTTTGTTTTGTTGAGCAAAATTACTTTGGCAATAATGCTCACCTTTCTCTTGTCGTAGTTGACCTTTTTTAGTCAACTTATTGAGTTTTTAAAGCTCAATATTGTTTTATTTCTTAATTTATGTAAAAAAAATTAAGTTTTCATATAGTAATATTTGGTATAAATTTCATCAAAAATCAAATAAGTGTATATGAATTATTTGTTACAAAATTATTTTATTTAATCAAGAAAAAAGTCAATTACGACCAGAATGTATTAAAAAAAAGAAATTGAGGAAGTACCAACCTATAAAAATGTAATTTTAATAAAATACTTGACAATGTTTAATTTTTTCTATTATCGGCACTTGAAAGTAAATTCTATATATAAAGCTTCAAATTAATAAGATTATTTGGATATTACCTAAAGGAAACGATAAAATGATACTTCAAGTCCAATTGTCAGATTGCTATTTACCAAGAATATAATCCTCAAGTTGAAAGCTGATGAATGGCTGAAGCATTCAACTTATACAAGTCATAATGGAAGATAAGAAGCATGTATTCGAATTACTAATGGTAGGTAGAGTTTTACTTTCGACCATCTTTTAAAATTAAAATTAAAATAAAAATAAAAGTGAGAAAACAGTATTCAGAATAAAACAATGAAGTAGCAAAATGATATGCTAACGACGAAGGAACCAATATTATTAGTCGAGAAAGTGATTGAAAGGGAAGAGTCAGCTGTCTGGTTCGTTGAACGCCACTGATACTATAGTATCGGCAATAGGTTGATTATTGGGGTCATGAGAGGTTGTAGAAATTGGCCTTAATCTTGAAGAGGTTAGCTGTATCTAATTTCTAATCTTGAATGATTGAAAGTAAGCATAGAAAAGGACACAACAAAAGGATATGGTTTAGAAACGAGGAGAAAACGACTTGGTCTAATATCTTCAACCAGACCATTGACAAATAATGAATACTTTTGTTAGTTGCACTCCAAGGATAAAATTATCATCTTTTCTTTATTTATTTTCTTTTTCCTAATATTTTTGTGTTGAAGTTCCTGGTTTGCATTAATTTTGATTAATTCGGAATTACAGTCTCCTCAATTTAATTGAGGGTCCAAGAAGACTAATCATTTGAGCAATTGGACAAATAGATAGATTGCATTTGTTTTGTCAAGGGACAGTCTTTTAAGGACCGCCAACCCAACAAAAAGCAGTAAACATATTTTTATGTTCAGAATGTTTCTGATAATTTAATTTCTTTTTTTTAATCTTTTAAGAAACTACTTGCACGAGGAGAAGATAGCTTTTGAGACATTAATTGTTGGTTTAGGCACATATTCTGTATCTTTATATTTACCTTTCTTGTTTGTTTTTGTTGGCAACACATGCATCTTCTGTTAGATTGGATCACAGATTATCCCCTTTTCCAGGAGAAGTATTGCACAGAGCCACAGACAAACAGTTAAAGAGTTTATGACTTTCAGTTAGATAAAGTGGGATAATTTTACAACTCCAAGGTAGCAATTCTGTTGCGAAAGAGAGAAAGGAATATACAACTAACAAAAAGGAAGCAACTTTTAACATGCAAAAATCAAATCTTTGAGAGAAAGAAAGCTCATAACACACTAAGTCCCCTGATCAAGCATCTGAAAATCTCAATACTATGAAGAGGCAACAACAGAACTGAATAAAAAAAAAACTGTAAATTTCTGATTCTTCATTTATCCCTTTAATATATGTATTCGGAAATGATCATTACATCAAACACATCATAGAGGCTGAGCCTTGTAACCCTCAAGCAATTGAAGGAGCCAGCCATGTATACATTTCAGCAAATCAAACTCATTTTCTCTGGTCTACTAACTAGTAGTACATATTCTTTTGATAATTATTCTTTTGAACTGTTTTTAAGGCAAAAAACACGAGATGAGATAAAGGGTTAATCAAAAACTACTGTATATGCCAAGAAAAGAAGGAAGAAAATTAGTTAGAGGCCTTACAGGCACATATCAACAAAGAGAAGCCAATTTTTTCCTGATCCTTGAGCTCAGACATTTTCTCTTCTAACCACAACCTACTATCCAATCCAATTCTTGTCCTAAACATGAAAACAGCATATCCAGAATTCGGATTAAAAAACCAATCATGTACATCCCACATCACATCCACCAATAATCCATCAACAAAAATTGACTGATTGCCCCGAAAATTCCACTGCAACCTCTTCACGTGAATGACAATCTTCTTATCAATACGAACACATAATTCCGAATCCTTAAACCCCGTGTTGTCAGTCCCCGACGCACTTGATCACTATCTCATGACATTCTCCTGCCTCGCAGAATTGAGCCTTGGTTGAATACAGGGCATTTCCCGAGAAATATTCACTCCGAGAAAGCAATGAAAAGTTTGCAAATTGCATATCAGATATGTTTTTCTTCATTTCTAGTTCTTCTTCCATTTCTCCAAGATATAGACTTAGCTCTGAATTGACGAAAACAACAAGGTAATATCCATTGACTGGCTCGGGCCCAATGTCATAGGTAGCATGAGACAAATCCCAGAACACCTCAATTCTTGAATTGCAGCAGCATTCGAAGGTTTTTGTGCCTTTGACTTTCTTGAATTGCCTGGAATTTCTACTGAATTTGGTTAAACAACGTGAATCATCCGCTATACTAATCGAGAAGCCTTGGCCTACTAAGTTACACCATGTAATTCTGATGTAAAACTGCTTTTCTTCAGAGAGTTTGACTCTGTAGACACATGTGACAGTATTTTGAATTGAAGGAATCGTTAAGTCTGGGGAGAGGTAAGATCGACTCGAAGGCCCTGAACAATAAGAAGTTGAAACCTTGATTGCATGTTCACTATAACAGGTTGTAATATTTCTCATTTTAGAGAAGAACCCAACAAGAATTGATCAAAAATCAAAACTCTGATAGAAACAGCCAGCCCTGTTGGATTTGCCAGACGGAAAATGAGAGAAGTGGAGGAGGGTTCTATGTTTATCCTTCGCTGTGGGAAGAAGGAAAAGGAAGATTGTATTTGTGTAGGTGCTTTTCTTCTGCCAAACACTTCTTCTTACACACTTCCTGTAACTGAAAAACTAATAAAGAGATATATACGGAAGGCTGAGGAGTTGTAAAGCCCAGTTTAAGGCCAGGTTAATTACATTTACATTTAATACTCTCCTATTTTATAAGAAAAAATTCTTTGCTGCTAACCGTAATGTGATTAACAACAATTGTTCAATTATTCAAAAAATAAGAACTTTTTAGATGGACATCTTATTTTAGCTAAATAATCAAATGACTGTGCTAATCACGCAGAAATGCATCGCCAAAAAACTATTGGGGTTAATGAAAAATGATACTATTATCTAATATATGCCTACTAGTAGCACATATTTTGGTAAGTATAATGGAAATCCGTATTAAATGAGAAACAGTTTATATATATTAGCATCTTTGAACTAATCAAAGATGATCGATGTTCAAAGGGGCAGAGCAACTAAGCAAGTATTACGGATTGAAAATTTTTTGTATGGATCAAGGTGTACATTTTGTAGTTCATATTTATCCACATCTTTTAATTTGTGAATGAAGTATTATAATTTAAATTTTTTAAAAGAAGTTAAAAGATGAGATAAATATGAACTATAAAAGTAGAGTCGTACACCTTGATCCATACAAGAGTTTTTCGGATTGAAAAATTCTTATGGACCAAGATTACGTTGCTACGTCAATTTCTTGTGCTTTTGTCATAGACTAATGAAACTTAATTAGAACCTAATCATCTGTTTGGATTGTTGCTTTAAGAGCATATTGGGTAATTTATTGTTTTCTTTGGGGAAAAAATATTTAGTTAATGACAGTCCGATTGGGTGAAACAAAAAATAATGAAATTTATAGTAAGTTTTATTTTTTATTTCACCCGATATATTATATTTGTTATTATGATTTGAAGAATATAATGAAGTTCATTGGGAAAGAAAAAATGGAATAAGTCTACCTTAAATCTTCTACTTTCATTTAATCTTTATCTTCATTTTACTATTACTATCTTTACATTTTTTTTTTTGGGGGAAATTTTTGTGAGGGAAAGTTAGATTCTACTTAGTGCGTGTTAATTGTTGTACCAATATTAAATTAATCGCTAAATATCTTCTATTTTATATTTTGTGTAATTTTTTATCACATTATTTAATAAAATTTTAAGATTATTTTATTAAAATTACATCACTTAATATTAATAATTTATTAAATAATATAAAATATGAGACAAAAAATTTTACGTGTAAATTAATGGCAATGTACATTTAAACCCGAAGAGGATAGGTTGGCTGACACTTGAGAAATACATGTGATCCGAATCATGATAAATTTTTTTGATGGAGAGAGTTGGGACCCAAAAAATTAATTACAGTTCGGACAGCCATCAACTACAACAAACACCATGCATAGAATCAAAATTTTCCTATAATTCAACCTTTTCTGCAGTTTTGTCATCGTTGATTTATTGAAGTTTAAACTGCTTCGGGGGCCAAAATACAAATTGCACACGTCCCCAAACCAACTCAAATTTGGCAAACAATTACACTCACTTTCTTCTAGTTATATTATGTACTTTTTGAAATAAGTATTATTTTAGGCATTTTATCTTATTTCATATTAATTGTCACTTTGGAAAATAAAGAAATTATTAAATATATATATTTTTTTAATTTTTATTCTTAATGTTACATTAATAAAGAAAGAATTATGTAATTAGGATATTAATATAAAAGGATAATTTAGTCACTTTTAATTTTTTTTTGCAAGACTTGAATTGATACTTTTTTAATCCGTGTGCACCAACTAAAAGTGATAGTTATTTTAAAACGGAGAGAAAAACTAATTAAGTGTTTGAATAATAAAACTATAAAAGTAATAAAAGAAAACGCAAGAAGGAAAGTTATTTTGTCCCATATATCGTAGTTCTAGTTCTTAGTGGATTGGCTGTGTTTGGATGGTTTAATTATTCATTACTTTTTAAATAACATTTTGTCATATTTTTTAATTATATATTTAATTCATATAGTTTGTCATATCTCATAAGTTTCTATATTCATAGTTATTAAACTTGACCTAATTCGATGGTTTAATCGATCAATCCGGTAAATCGATCACTAAATCGAGTTGAGTTGCTAGTTGAACCGAACAAAGAAGGAGACCATTGATTTTTCAACGACTCGTTGATCAAACCATTAAGAACGAATGACCGGGAGTTATTTGTTGTTGTAAATAATAATTATTTCAATAATATTTTTAAATAATAACTCGTATAATAGACATACTGTCCAAACAAAGTCGATCCTGTCACGACTCTCTTTTCTTATCATCAAATATGACAGTAATATATATATATATATATCTCTGAAAATTGATGTGCATCAGAAGTGGTCATGTGCTTTGATTTTCGGAGGTGTAAACGGAAGAAAATTAATTTTTCTAGTACTTGATTTGCAATGCTTTTTCTGTCTTGTACAGTAAAGTGCAATGAATATCAGTACCAATTCAGGGAAAATGAAAAGAATTGGTAGGACCAAGTTTGCTCTGGCCAAACCAAAATACGAAATTTGGATTATGAATTTCTGCTAAAAAAATGATTTCACAATATAAAGAAATTAAGGTTTTAATTGTGAAAGAACTAAGCGAAAACTGCGGGGCAGACAATTAATCAGGCTAAACATGTTGAATGATAAATGGAAACACGTGCTTAAGTTATTTAAGTGGATAAAGTTTTGTTTGTGTGGATGGAAATTCTGTGGGGACTGGGGAAAATAATTAATCATTGAAGGTAAACCAATTTTCTCCCCCACTTTTGATCAAAATCAAGCATTAATTTTGGTTAACGTTCTAGCCAAATATTTTTATTTATTTTTTGGGGTTCTTTTAAGCTGAAAATGAATAAAACTGTGGGACCATAAACTATTATGTCTCCTAATAATGGTGAAAAATTCAGTGACTAATTAAGAGTGGTTGGGCAATTGGTGCGACACTCATTAATTAATGATCAATGTTCAATTGCTGAGGCCCGGCCGCCTGGAGGAGGAATGTTGAGGAGGGTCATATGATCAATCAGTAGCCTTAAAAAGGACCACAATAACAATTATGGGATAGATGTTAATTCCAAAGATACGAACCAAAACTTCTGTTTACGAGTAGTGCCTTCTAATTAAGATACATGCATTTCTAGTTTTGGTCCCGAAAAGCATCATTAGAAAGTGTCTTTATTAATAAAATTAGTTCGAATGATAAAAAAATTTAAATCTCCACTCTTGTTAGATGATATGTAAATATCCATTAGTGTGTAGTCGTTAAAATATATACCGATAATTAGATTTGACTTGAAAAAATAATAATAATCTAGCTTTTTCTTACAAAAAAAAAAAACTCCCTTGACCTATAATAAAGATCCGGTGAACTAGCTGATTACATTTTTAGCACGCTAGTGTAATTTATAATTTTTACCATTTATTTTCTTCTCGTGATTTTTTCTTTGTCGTTACTCCTGCCTTCCTCGAATAATATACGAGTATCTATGATTTGTCATTATGCAACTGGGCGAAACATTACTAAGAAATTTCCGAATATTGTACCTGATGTGATGGACAGGATGTCAAGTCAAGACTGGATAAATTATTATTATTTTTTTTTAGCTCTAAATGTTTGTTCTTTGTGAATTACCTAAATATTTAATAGATTAAGTAGACATCCATCTTCGGCCAGCTTACTAGGGGTTATTGCTCTTATTCTCGGAATTTATTCTTCAAATAAATACTACTAATGATTAAGAATATAAATAAATTACAATAATTGATCTTCAGAAAAAAATATATTAAAATAGATACAATTTTTGTCCTACTTATAAATTCAACTATATGAATTAAATATGAAAGAAAAATACTTTTAATTCCTAAAATTTAATCAATCAACATTATTAGTCTTCAAAGTTTTATGATGAAAAACAAATTATGTCTCCTATCTTCTTGATTTTAACTAAACAAGGATAGTTGACAGAAAATAACACATGTTTAACGGAAAAAAAATTCGAGAACGTTAGTTATTTTAGGCTCGTCTTCTTCACCAAATTTGAGTCAACAAATTCTGGGCACCGGACGGTTAAACAATGATGGGACCTTTCTCAGGTGTGTATAAGAGACAGGTGGGGGTGTCCTGGTTCTTGTTGGATTGCAATGACTCTTTTTTTTTTTTTTTTAAATTGTTGAGAGATCATTCATAACACATTAATTGCCAACAATTATTGCAGTATAAACGAGATGGTAAAGGATCTCAGTTTGCCTCTCCTCAACCTTTGAGATTCCACTTAGGCCAAAAGTTTTGTCATCTTAAAATGTGTTTCCTTTATTTTGCTCAAAAAATAAAAATAAAATTGTTTCCTTTGTCAATTAATGATCTATGAAAAAATAAGTAAAAAGATTTTCTGAGGACATACAGTTGCTATCAAGGCAACTTCTCTCCGTTTTGCATTTGATGTTTTCTGTTAAACGTGCCGATCTAGTAGAAACTGCAAACATGAGGGATGTGTTTTATTTTTTATAATATTTCACTAGGTGCGAAATGTTATGACATAAAATGTTATAAGCAAGAGTATTGAATTCATTCACAATTAATAATGTTCATCGATTAAATTTTAGAGATTAAAAGTGTTTTTCTTTTTTAATTAGTATTTAAATGTTATAAAATTTATAATAGATAAATAAAATTTTATAAAATTTAATTCTAATTATAAAATTGACAAATAAAACTCAAGATATAGTCTATATTACTAATATTTTCTCTTAATTGTTCATTAAGTATTGTGTAAAAAATAGTGAAACAGAAAATCCTTATTATATAAGATATTAGCCCATCCTCATGAGGACAAGGAAAAAAGCCCACAAAGTTTTGTCATTATAGAATACACACTACATATATGGAAGCCCGCGTGGCGCCTGGGCTTCACTTTAACAACAAATGGGAGACAATAGGCATTTCTTGGTTTATTACCAGCGATTTAATGGCCCATTACATCAGAACTGAGCACGTTTTCTTATTCTTTGAGGCGGCGGCCACATTCTCACAGGGCCCGGTGGTGTTTAAGTATCCAAATAATTACAATCGTGGATTAACTGCATACATATATAAATAGAAGGAGATTCTCGTATTTATGTAATAGTATATGAATCATTTCACGTAACTGAATCGGGACTAAGAAATTCATAATATAATACTATAAATCGAATCCATTCAAAAATTTTCTTGTAAATAAATACGCAAATGCTAAACATCCAACGCAACACGACAAAGCAAATGTATTAGTGCACTATCAATCACAGTAGCAGTCAATGGTATTTAGACCAAAACACAACATTGGAAATTAAAAATGCGGTCATTGTCTAATATTCAAAGAAACTAACAATAAATAAAGTATAACCCACCACATTATATTATACAAACAAGGCTTGAAACCGAATGGATCATGAAATCCCGCAATAAAATAAAATGGGTCCTTTTTATTTGTCCATTTCGGCTTCGTCTATCCCACGTGGTCTAAGTGAATAAATATCAACTTCCACCATCTTTCGGCATACTCCCCCAAGTGAGCAGAGCAGCTATCAACCGAAAACCAAAAACCAAACCTTCTCTCAATTGGATGATCTGCCGGTCCCACATAGACCCAACCAATCTCATACATCCCTTACATCATCATCTTCCAGATAGCTCAATTGCCCTAAAACTGGCAGCTCCCAAATCCTTGTATGGTCCCACACCTACTACACCATCTTCTTTTACATACCCACTCACCCCTCTCTTTCTCTCCCTCATCCTGTACCATCCATATCCTACTACCACACCAAATACCAAAATGGCCCCACATAGCAACCCCATCCCAACCCCTAAACCCACGTCTATCTTTCTTTTCCCTACACCCTCACTCACTTTAAAATACCCCATCTTGGATTCATCCCCTACCTTCATTAAACTCTGAATGGGGTAGTCTAGTATGTAGCAAAACCCAGAGGTGTTACTATACACCACGCCCCAACACGTACAATTTTGTTGGCATGCAGTCTCACATTGCTGAAATGTGTGCATTCTTTGGTAACCCATCAATTCCTTGTACGGCAATTCCACGCCGTTGGATCTAATGACATTGTACTTAATGCTGTAGGCTGTACAAAAGTCAACTAATAATATTGTGATTCCCGGGTGATGCACACTGTCCGGTGTTTCGATCCGTTTGGTTGTCTAGACAAGCACATCCCTTGCCCGGTTCACACAGTCCGTATGGCCCACAAGAATTGGGTAATTCACATGGTTCGGACACTGCCTGGTAGTCCAATACCCAACTTGACCCGGTCCAGAAATATCCTTTTAAGTTACCATCCGTTTCCATCCGTACCCGCCTCACCCCTGATACGGCTTGCAGATAACTGTTGAAAGGCTGAACATCAACCGGGACCGACCCGTTTTGATACATGCCCAGAAACCCATCGGACTTGAGAACTGCATAAATGGGTTGGCCCGGAAGGATGGCCGCTTTCGCTTCTAATGCCTTGTTCTTCCAATATATCTGACCCGGATCCGACCCGGACTTGAATTTTGCATATAATCCCATGAAATCTTGTCCTAATCGCATAGAATAAATCCCATTTGAAGAAACAAGAGACATATTACTCGAGAAGTTCTGATTTTGCGACGAGGGTATCCGTCGGAAAATCAAAACTCTGCCAAAAAAACCGACCCGTCGGACGTTTGGACTTGGAGATTCGAAGTGTTGGAGAGCCAAACGCGGTCTCCTTCCGCATAAGTCGACCAAAAAACCCCGGAATGAGAATCGGATATTACAAGACTGCCATTGAAGATGAGCTGAGTCGGATCGGACCATGTTGCTAATTTCGTCATGTTGGCATGCCATATAATTTCTGAGGAGGGAACGTGAACGACGGCGAGAGTGAGCTGAGTTTCGTTGACTCGGAGGAAACCCAGTGAGTAGTTACCGTTGGAATCGGTAATAAGTGATTGGAATGATGAGACTGAAGGATTCGGGGTGGCCTTGAAACCAATAAGAAGCTCTTGGCCTGTGGTGGGTGGTGTGGAGGACTCCACCATTGACAGAGAGATCGGAGCGAGTAACAGCAGCAGCAGCAGCAGTTGAGTCATGCTGCCCGAGTAGTGAGTCACAGAGTTGATGAAGAGCATCGTCTTTCCTCCGTCTTTTTTATATTAAACTAAGGCATCAACTACGAGAAGAGAAGCCATGAAAGCACGTGGTCGTCACCAAGCTATCCTTCAACTCCGGAGGAAGAAAGACAGGCTGACTCCCGTGTGTGTGTGTGTGTGTGTGTGTGTGTGTGTGTGTGTGTGTGTGAGGAGTACAATACAAACAACAAATATATGACGAGGTGTTTATATAAGAGATTCTTTCATTTGGGATAGATCGAATGAAAAGTTACCTGTAATATTTATATATGAATTAAGTTTTTATATATTCATCGCATAGCAAATTTTATACATTAATTGATTTAAATGGACGTTCTTATAATGTGTATTATTTGAATTTTAAATGTTATATTTATATATATGTCATATATTTATATTCAATAATTTTATATGATATATAAAAAAATTATTCATTATTTAAAATTCAATACGTACAAATTGTTAGATATAACAGATTTATTAATCAATTGAATAGTTTATACATTAATTTTTTAATTTAAGCATTTTTATTGGAATGTAATAAAATGATAAAAAAAAATTCATTTATATATAATACAAATGAGTATGTGAAATAAGAAATAATACACAACTTTTAGTTATACTATTTATATAAAAAAATAATATGATCAATAACTATACATATAATAAAAATCAATTATTATTTAAATTATCCATATAAATAAAAACTAAATAGTATAAAAAAATCATAATATTTAGAGCCATTATAAATATTATTACTTATTTTTATTTAATTATTACAAATTATATACAATTATTTTTATTTTATTTTATAAATTAAATATATTTATTTATCCGTACATAACAACAAATATTTCTGTTAGTTTAGTATACAGGGGCATTATAAAAGTTGACAATATATTTTACGTTGCATGAAAAGTTAATAGGATATTTTATCTATTTCTTGGAGATATAAACGAGATAATGGCGAGATGCAGATTGCAGAGCGTCGTTAGCTTCTGGCCAAATGTGATGTGTTAGTAATAAAAATATTGGGTAGGAAATGGTCGGCCGAAAGTAAGTTCCTTTCAAAACTAATGAAATTGAATTACTAACACAGGGCTGCTTTTTTTTTTTTTTTTTTTTTTTTTGTTTCCTATCGGACTGGAAAATGGGCACCTACTTTCAGAGAATATGTTGGAAACTTCAAAATTTTTCTAGTCTTCACACGTGAAAATGGTAGATGGTGAAAGAAGAAAGGTAGTGATACACTCTTTGAACTCCACAATCCTACAAGTAAATGTTATTAGTAGAATATTTTACATGTCCAAAATTTAGGAAGAAAAAATTAGAATTTTAAATCTAAAGAAATGAGAAATATTTTACAAGATCTACAAACAAAAACATAGGTAAAAATAGAATAATAAAATCGATTCCAATAAAAAAATTTCCTTTTTTAGGTAGTGGAAGACATTGAGAAGTCAAAATTTAAAAAATAGTTTGGGTTTGTAGAAATTAATAGTGGTTAGGTTAGGCTATCACTATTACTGCACACTGCAGCCAGAACAGCATTAACTCAACTTCAAAGTCAGATGGATGATCCATCAAAGAGATAAAAGGCGAATGAAGTCAAACTTATGTAGCATTGAGCCATTTTAAACACTGCCTCTCCTCGATGATCCTTTTGGCACTATACGGATGCTCATTTATTTGAGGGACTTTTTTGCTTTGGAATTAGTCAAAATCTGTAGTTATAAATACTTCCCTTTTCCCTACAAACTAAGGACTCTTTATTGTTTAAAAAAGAGTATAACTAAATGAAGTATATATCAAATTACCAAGGCATTATTTAAAGCAGTATTATTTTCTTTGTTTTTTTTTAAATATTATTTTAGTAAAAAAATTATTTTATTTTAAGTGTCATTTTAGAAATTCAGTGAAGTATTAATTATTATTTTTTTTTTTACTAATTTTGTTTTTATCTCTTTTCAACTGTATTAATTACTCAACTTATAAATAATATTATGACTCTTTTAATTTATTATTTGTCAAAAGCTGGTAATTTAGTCATATAAGATCAATTTTGCTTAGAATTTAGACTATTTAATAGCAATCTTAATCTTTGTGTTAAAAATTAAAGTGACACTTAAAAGGAAATACTAATTACTTCATACATTTCAAAATAACTATCACTTTAGACAATTTCTCTTGTGCCTATTATTTGTCAAAATCAAGAAGGTATTAAACATTATTTTTCTAATATTTACCCTTAATGTCATATTAATGAAAGAAAAATTATATAATTGGAATATTAATGTAGAAGGATAATTTAATTATTTTGAACTATGTTTTTATAAAATTGATATAATTTAATAAATTATTAAACCGTATTGATCAACTAAAAATGACAGTTACTTGTTGATCAAACATTCAATAAATGTTGTCGCTCTAGAACTAGAACTCTAACATATGAAGATAATACAAATAAAAGTTTCCTTTATATTTTGGCTATTATCAAAAAAAATTTCTTTTTTTATAGTTAGTCTTTATATGATAAACTCAGGGTTTCCCTTTATTAGATTTTTAGTTTTCTTTTGTTTTCCGTTTTCGGTAAATTATGATGAATATCGGTGGCCACATGGGGAGCTGGGGTGGGGGCTGATAGTGTGGATTGAAGTGAGTTTGACTTTGTGTCCTTTTACATTTAAAAAAAGAAACTAACAACTTGATGAACATAAAAGTCCAACCAAACAGACCCTGCATCACACCCATCTTTCTGTCATTGATGATCGTTAACTCCCATACTAAATATCATCGCCCCACCAAAGTCCCAACTCCCAATGCCACCAATATGCATCTTCATATGCGCTTAGATCACTCTCCTTTTTCTAGGATCTTGCACATATTTTAGCGTTGTATTTGTATATTAATACTATTTATCAATCACCAACCAAATAGTGGATTGAAGTTAGGGTTAAATTTTAAATTATTTGATGGTCAACGATGTTTTATGAGTTTGAGTGTTAGATAATTAATTACACACATGAACAATAGATCATAATAGGTAAAAATGTAAATGTTAAGATTGATGTGTGAATATACTAATACGCAATGAGTATATTCGTGAAAAAATTGAATTAACATCTATTGATAAGAAGATGAGATAAGTATGAATAATGTGGTTAGGTAATGTGTTAAGACAGGGGCGGATGTAGGAATTGTATTTTGAAGAGATAAGATTTAATAGCCACATATTTATTAATGTTAATTTATATTTTTTTAAAAATTTAGAGGGGCGAAATACAAATTTTATAAGAATACAAATTTAGCTTTCAAAATTTTAAATGGTAAAATTTATAATTTTTAGAATCTTGGGAGGCTGGCGGGGGCCGTCCCTTTGTTAATAATACCAATAAAAACGTCTGTCAGATGAATAGATTATAGATAGAGTAGCCAGTATAAGAAAGGTAAAAGAAAATCGAAAAAAAAAAAATTTAATGGATAATTTATAAGAAAGATATAAATCATTTAGGAATTGAAGAAAAATTAGTTCGTGACAGAGTATAATGATGTAATATAATTGTCTCTTACATAGGCTACTTAATGAGATTAAAATTTAATTTGTTTCTTTGTTTGATGGTCAAAGATGCATCGTCCGATTCACTTTGGATGAATAATGTTGTTCAGCCGCTACATGTTCAATTTCAGGAAATAAAACCAATTTGTTCGCTATTTATGGACAACATTTTATTTCACATTGACATTTGGTTCAACTTGCTAGAGGTCAAATACAAACATAGATGTACAAATGAGGTCGTCAATAAATTTTTATAAAATCTTATTTATATTAATTAATATTATAAATTTTATAACATTTAGTTTATATTATAAAATGTACAAATGAGGGTAAAGATCAAATGTTGCTAAATATACACAAAATGCTATTCAGATGCAGACATCAAGCTTGCAACCCCATCATTTTTCTAGGTAATTAATATACCACAAATACACAGATGTACCCTGTCCGGGTTCTCTTACTTAATAATGATTAACAAAAAACAAAATGTTATACCAGAGAGAATTAAAAATTCCCGGTTTAACAAACACCCAATAGTAGCATCAGAATTCCTTATTCTCCAAATGCTCTCTGGCTTAGTTTTTAAGCCAAGATTATTAAACATTATAATCATGATATGAAGCCAATTGAAGATTTTGATTCTTGCTCAAGTTGCATGATCATATGTATATATAGTCAATCATTTTACACATATTAAATGTAGCACTTTTGGGAGTATTACTCATAAACAACAAATTAGTAGCCTTATGAGGTCATTCAACACGTAAGAGTATAGGTCAATTACATGGAAAATATTAAACAAGAAAAATATGAAATAACATGAATATTGAATTATACATATATTGAAGAAGCTTCCAAAAAAAATTTAAAAATAAATTTGTTGTCAACTTGGGAGAATTGGAAAAACTTAAAGAGAGAAGTGTTACAACCTATCAATTTCCTTCTAGGCCGATCTTCTCAATATTTTCTAGACCAAAAATTTTCCTAGTACGTTAGAAGGAAATTTTATTCATACCACCTAATTTTTTCATATTATTCACTGGCCCCCTTTACATAAATATGGGGGAAAAAATGTGTTAGTCAACTGATCTAAACCGCTAAAAAATTGATATTTTATTTGTTGTGCAATCTAAGTCACTAATCATGTGTAATTGTTTGGAAAGGTCAATACTACTAGTTTGTTTGTATAAGAGCAAAAGAGCAAAATAGCAAAATTTTAAGTAGATTGATGTAGCATAGATTCTTTAGCTCCACAATCACTTATATCACTTCAAACTATTAAAATAATCTCCTATTGAATAATATAGATGATTGTAGACTAAAGAGTTTATGATACGTATAATAGATCTGGTCTACCTAAAAATTTTTTCAAGAGAAGGGATAAAATCTGATTGGATGTGCCCATGGACGGAATGGATTACGTTCTTCCACCTCCATGGGCCTCTGCCCTACCCGGTTACTGGACCTGTTGGGCACGTTAAAATCTGATTGGATGTGCCCATGGACGGAATGGACATTACGTTCTTCCACCTCCATGGGCCTCTGCCCTACCCGGTTATCGAAAAGCAATAAATAAAAGCAGGTAAAAGTTGTTGAGAGTGGGATTTGAACCCACGCCCTTTCGGACCAGAACCTTAATCTGGCGCCTTAGACCAACTCGGCCATCTCAACATTTTGATTCGCTGTCTCAGCCATATTTTATTTAAATTTTAATATAAATATAACTTTACGTCACATCTGGGATATGAAATTTTACGTTTTTGAAACATTTTATTTAACTGATGAGTGATGAACTATGACCTAGAATAATTTTATTTATTCTTATCAGATTACAATATATGCACCTAATTAACTTTTCTTTTCTTTTTTTTTTCTGCAAAGGAATTTATCTCCAGGAGAAGTAATAATTAATAGAAAATTTCTGTTCTTCTTATCATCATTTAGTGTGATTATGGGTTGGATTTTTCTAAATCCCATATCTAAAAGAGAAACCTGTCAAGATTATCTTGTTATTCTAGGTAGATGTGGAAAATCTATCTTAGTTTTTACTATGAATACAATTCATCTTTAAACAGCAGTTTATCAATTGTTAATAAAGTTAGGCGGCTGGAAAGTTCTGGCTGCTTAATTAATAATTATTGGAGCTTATTGCTCCAAGAATCTCTTAAGTGTTTGGTTTATATGTTTGAGAGAAAGAAATAATAATTAAGGTTAATGATATTTATAAAAATTGTTTAGTTAATCACTATAAAAATTATTTATGAAAATGAAAGTGTCCACTTTCATTCTTTATTTGTAGTTTGAGTTTTAAATTATTTAACTTATTAACGTAATAAAATATATTCATCAATCGAACCAAACAAATATAGAAGCATGATATAAATTTATACTGATAATAGAGTTTACGATTTCTATTTCAATTCCAATTCCCAAATGTAAACCAAATATATCCTTATATTGTGTAACTATTTATAATACATTTTCAATAGTCAAATACTTAGGTAGACCCGATTTTTAACCCTACTTATTATAAACTCTGTGGTGTGGATTAAATTTTAGAGAATCTATGACATCAACTGATGTAAGACTCTGTGGTGTGGATTAAATTTTAGAGAATCTATGACATCAACTGATGTAAGCAAGATTTTTTAAGGTTTAATCAGTTTACAGATAAAAGTAAAGATAGGGTATAGTTAAGTATTTTCTTTTTCAATTAGAAGATCATTATCTAGAATCGTGCATAAATAGATATATTGTCCAAATGTTTGACGAAGCTGCTAGTGCACGACTAATCAGTTTCTGAAGTGGTGTGAAGTGCAAAAATCCCTTCAATTTAGAAAAAAGCTATATATGGTTGGGTGTTCTGTTGATCATTGAATCTAATAAGTACGTATCTACAATAACAAAATACCAAAAGTTTTTCTGGTGAAACTTTTGGAAAATTCTTGTGGAAAAAAAAAATCAGATAGTGACTTAATAAAATTATGTGAACCATGCATGCGCTTGAATCAATACGGACTGCTACAAATATCAGTCGGCTCATGTGTTTTGCATGCTTGGATCCAAAGATTTCTTCTTTTTGACTGGGGTTGATATAGTATTGCAACGTTGTTGATGAGACATGGGAAAAATTTTAGGATGAATTTGGGTTATATTCTTGATTTTGAATCAATTATATTATTTAATTAGGTGACTGGATTGATTTAAAATAATAATTATTATTACATGAATCGAGTTTATTTAAAAATCTCCAGGCATGATTTGATCAAGAAATATTGCCCACCAAGCCAAGAAAGTCAGCGCACTGAGCCACAACGACTCCCTTAATGCCAAGTTACCAACCAACATTCCATTATATGAAAAATGCAGTCAATCACAGCATTATTTACTCTACAAGCTTCGTTTGCAGTGGACCTTAATCACTAATGAATAATGGGTAGTGAGTAGACTTGCATATTACATGAAGGTGTTGTTGATGCTAAATTTTTGTAGCTACATGTCCAAGTGCAGTATAGTTCAGTAATAAGTTTATACTCTGCACATACTACTCACTTTATAACACCTGTGAAAAATGATGAAAAAATTTTAACGCTTAAATCAGTACTCTAAATCAAAGAATATAAATCAGAAGGAATTTAGAACTTGTGAGAATAAAAAATTGAATGAATAAATTTAACATATACAACCATTTTAATATTTATATTTGTGATTAACAGATCGAACTGATACATTTAAAAATAGTTATTTGACTTATTTAAGATTGTTTCATCTTGTGAAGTAAAATTATCGAAATACTCCGTTAAACATGGACTAAAAGCCACACGTTCATTTTTCAATTGAGCATATTATTTTACCGATAATAAGAAGGGCAGTAAGAAATGAAATGGAAGCGAAAGTACATGTTTGTTATTAAGATTTTTTGCTTTCACTCAATAGTTAAATCTCCACAGCCGTCGAGCTGGAGCTCCAAATATCAAGTCCTACTTAAAGGTTTACAACATTCCCGCTTTGTTTTTATACGATGTTTCTTCTCTCTATTTTCCTCGTTACACTAGAAAATCCAAATTAAGAAAGTGTTAATTGTCGATTTAGACAAAAAAAATTTATTCAAATTATTTGTCATTTTAAAAATAAAAAAGTATTAAATGATATTTTTTTAATTTTTACCCTTAATATCATATTAATAGAGAGAAATTATATAATTAAAATATTAATGTAAAATAGCAATTTAATTACCTTAAATTATTTTTGTATAAAATTGATACAACGAAATAATTTTTTTAATCCGTGTTATTTTAAAATCACAAGGCACATACAGGAGGAAATACTATAGTGTATATTATTTACAAATGAGATTGTGTTAATAGATGAAACAAAATATGGGATTAATGCTAAACTTGAGATTTCAAGAGAGACACTTGAGGCAAAAGGGTTTAAAATTAATAGATTAAAAACCAAATATATGAAATTTAAATTTAGTAAGGGTGCAAGTAAGAATGGAATAGAAAGATACCCGTAAGTGAAAATTTTAAGTATTTAGGATCAATTTTCTCAGAGTGATGGTGATATAGATCGAGATATTATATATCACATACAAGCGGGTTGGACTAAATGGAGAATGATATTGAGAATATTATACAATTACAAAATTCCTTTACGATTTAAGAAAAAATTCTATAGAACGGCAATTATGCCAGCAATACTTTATGAGTTTGAATGTTGAATAGTAAATTACACACATGAGCAAAAGATGAGAATAACATAAATGCGAATGTTAAGATGGATGTGTGGGTACATTAGGATGAATAAGATACGCAACGAGCATATTTGTGAGAAAATTGGAAAAGCATCTATTGATGAGAAGATGAGAGAAATATGCTTAAGGTGTTTAGGTCATGTGTTAAGACGACTAGTAGAAGCGCATGTCAGGCGAGTAAATTTTAAAAAAAATAGTTAATATAAGAGGGTAGAGAAAAATCGAAAAATATTTGGTGAATAACTTGTAAGAAAGATATACTTCATTTAGGAATTGAGGAGTATATGATTTATGATAGAGCATGCAATGACGTAGTAAGTTTCATACCTATTTAGTAGAATTAAGAGTTGATTTGTTGATATTGTTGTTATATTATTTTAAAATAGAGAAAGCAATGTATAATGTGTACTACTATTGAGATAGCACAGATGACAAAGGGTTATCGTGGAAAACAGCTGTCGGCCATGGCTAATCCAAAGCTTGACTAGATGACCCTTGGCAAGCATTTTCAAATAAAAATAAATAAATAAATTTCGCACTCTGTTTTTGCTTTTGAACCTGCCGCATAAGGATGAACCCAGAAGAATATTGGAGGACCGCGTTGAATATGATAAAACGATCTAAAGTTGATAGAAATAGAATTTGGGGCAGTGGTCAAAGAATGACAACAAAATAGTACTATGTGGACTTTTTTTCTTTTTTTTTTGTTAGTTTTTTTTGGACAACACAACAGCCAACAGGCCTTGTTCCCTTATTAGGAGTGCTATTTTCAACCTTTAGCTGATATTCTTCCCAAAGCTGCTGCTATAGAACACTAGCTGCTATTTAAATGCCAAAACACACCCCAATTCACAGAACCACCAAGTCTATAGTTGTTTTTCCCATCTCCTCTTTCTCTGCCTCAGCAAACATAATCAAATAACAAAAACAATGGGAAAAGAAGCTCGCATTCATCTCACTTCCCTCTTCTTTCTTCTACTACTAATTTCCCAATCAACTTCCGCTCGTCGTCTACAACAATCCAATCAAGGTGACGCTCATACAGTTTCATCTCCATCCGTGACTACAAAGGAAAAGGAAGACGTGGCCAGTGTAAGAACTACTACTCTTCGGTTTCCTCAATTAACTGGGGTGTTATTTTGGCTTCTCATATGGTAGTCTAACAACTACTACGTATTATTATTTGTAGAGAATTTGATTAAAGTCTTGTCTGAAATTATTGATGCTTGCTTAAAATAGTTCTACTACTAATTAGTACATATATGTTTGGCTTTGCTTGTACAGCTGATGGGTTTGGAGATATGCAATGAAAATGATCATGGAAGCTTGTCTAAACAGAAGGATGATTGATGAGGCTCACTTGGATTATATCTACACCACACCCAACACCCATAAGTCCAAGGGTTCGCCATAGCAATCCAATAAATTGTGTAACTAAACATATTATTAGTTCTACTTCATACTAAAATTGTAACTGAATATATTAATTTAGGCTATAACTTTTACATGAAACCACATATGCAGTGTGTTCAAGTATCCACTAGGCAGTTGTTGATCTAGTAATTGAGAATAAAGCTGTAGTGATACAGATGTACTTCTTCCTCTCTCTGTCTCTCACAATATGAAAGACTAAAATTACTGTGCATAACCTGCAATGATATCTCCATAATCATAATTTGATGTGTGATATAAAGCCAGAGTATAGTTATTGCAATAAACCTCTAACAAGAAGCAAAATTCCAAATGTAAAAGTCACAAGAAAAACAGTAAGAGAATGGAGCTCAAATGGAGTGTGGATGGCACTGAAAATGGGATCAAGTCTTAAATTGGCCCTGGTAATTGCTGTCATGCTACGTGGACTGTGGACTACAAGCATTGCCTGTTTTATGAAAGGCATTAACCAACAGAAAAGCAGATCCTGCAGATACAAACCCGAGAGAAATCCAGTTATCTTAGTTCAATTAGAGTAATGATCAATTGTTATCTTCTTAACGTCACTCCAAGTAGCTTATGAATCGCTGTACTTGTGCACAAGGGAACCAGCAACATGGACATGAATTTCGGTTCCCTGTGGGTCCTTTTTTTTATATATATCTATATAAAAGATCAAATTACGAGATAATATGCTTCATAGCCTTGACAGATTACACTTTGTGTATTCCACACTTTTCCATCTATTGCAGCATCCAAAAGTCAAGAGTCACATAAACCGGAGATATCATTAGCCAAGGGTACAAATACAGAATTATCTGCCAGCAAAAAATCATTAAAACAGACTACAAAACTAAATAGCTTCCAAAAATGTTCCCAAAACTCTATAAGTTGCTGGGTCAAGTCTGGAAAGACATCATCAAAAAAAAAAAAAAAAAAAAAAGATACTTGTTTTTCGTTGGGTTTTTTTTTTTTTTTTGTGGGGGTGGGGGGGGGTACGATACAAGCCACCATATTATGCCTTGTGCAGATTGTGTGAAGTTTCACTTTGGGCGCATTTGCAACTGGATGCTTTTCGCAATGGCGCGTCCAGCAGATTCTGGAACTAAGCCTCAATTTGCATGAATAAAAGTTCAAAATTTCATAAAAGATAAATCAAATAAATAAATAAAAAGTTTAACACTAAAACCTGCCATTTCATACATTTCTTTTAATTTTGAACTGAACATTTAAAAGAAACACGAGGTAGCTTTTGGACCAGATTAACACTTACAAGGATGCAAGGACTAGGTCTTCCACTAGTTTTTCAAGCAGTGAGAACAAGGAATATGTGCACTAGGGCTATTAGATAACCCAAGATTCCCTCAAAAAAATTAATGGACTTTTTCCTGAAAAGGAAAGCAAAAAAATTTAGTAATATCCATCGCAGGAGCAGAAAAATCACTCCTCAGCAAGTGAAAAGATGAAACATGGAACATCGAAAAGATAAAATTTAATTAATTGAATTAACAGAAGAATATAGCAACACAAACAATCAAAACAAGCATGAAATTCCTGCTTTTACTACAAGTCCTATATTGAACTGTTAACAACAAAATAAGCTTTAGTATTTGCCTGTGACAATTCTCCAATGCAACATATAGTAGAGAGACAGCAAATAGGTGCATAACTTCCATCCACCTAAAAGAACAAGAAATAAGCATGTTGACATTGCTTAAACTGTTTAAACTAAATAGAAAATGAAGGCAGAGAGAGAGAGAGAGAGAGAGAGAGAGAGAGACAGATGGATTGTGCTTAAGTTATAAACTTATATTTTCCTGAATCAGATATAGGGAAGAAAGCATTCCAAATATCAACAGGATAAACAGCAGCATGGGAATAAAGGTAGGTGATGCCATGGCACTGCCAACTAGAATTTAGTTACAAAAGAGCCCAAACAAAATCTAGAAGAGATTTATTGAGATCCTTCTAGTGTAACAGTTTGGTCCCTCCAAAGAACATAAGTTCAGAATAATGCAATAAAGAGACAAATACAACACCCCTCCCCGGACACAAAATAAATTACAAAAGGAGAACCAAACAAAAAGAAAATACAAAAGTTGCATCTGCCCAGATCTGAAGAACAAAGAAATCTACAGCT
Organism: Cinchona pubescens; assembly: GCA_025175665.1. NCBI lineage: Eukaryota > Viridiplantae > Streptophyta > Magnoliopsida > Gentianales > Rubiaceae > Cinchona > Cinchona pubescens. Next base: position 1,343,528 of record JANKKI010000254.1, on the reverse strand, counting down.
AGAACATTACAGAAAATATGCCACAACATGATTCTTTCTGACACAAACAACAAGCCAAGAAAGATCAGGTCCAATAGAACTAAACTGAAATCAACAAAAGTCGGACTGACCAATATTTCAATTATATTTAAAAAAAAAAAAAAAGCGCCAGATCTTCAAAAGGCAACTGATACAAAGGAGCTGTTGTCTTTTCAAAAACCAGCTGAGAAAGGGCAAGATTTTGACTATGTAAGTTATCCCAATTAATTTGAATAGCTCATATACTACATCTAATTAGTCTGCAAGAGAGGCATAGGGCAAATCGAATGAACATGGCATGTCTGACTACTTCACCTTTATTGCTATCCTGCCCTAACTTAAATAAAATTTTAGAATTTGTTGCTTTTATTTTACATATTTTTCTGAGTGTCTGCTATATCATTCAAACATTCAAGTCAAGAAGAATATTGTGCACAACCTTCAACCATATAAAATAGACCAACTTGCAGGCATCTTTCTTGAAATATCAAATACTTACTAGTTTAATATCCTTGGCACATTCCAAATCAAGAATGGAACTTTCTGATAGACAGTTTGCATGGACTATAGAACCCTGAGATGCACCCTCACGCACAATTCCAGTCTTACCATCAGGACACGAAAAACTGGCATAGACAGCTCCTTTGAACATCCATCGATCCCTTTCCTCACTATAAAAATCTTCAAACAGCTCACCACACAAAACACATAAACATTGACTTTCATCAGCTGGAACCATCTGCTCGTTACCTTCCAATCTCTGACTAGGATGACTTTCAAGAATATCCACTGATTTATTACTAGACAGGATGCCAGTATTTCCTGACATCCATTCAACCGAATTTAAATACCATTTCCTTGATTCTTTATTCAAATTGGTTTTATTACTGTCCCGCAATGCGTGCCATTCCAAGTGTCTGTCAAGTTGTTCTTGAATTTTGAGCCGAAGACCACATATGCTACACTTATAAGGAAGATCCTCAAGAAGTTCACTGATCACAGCTGGATGTAATTCCCTAAGCACATCTGGCTTAAACTGAAAACCAATAAGATTTCTTACGTCAGCTGTGGTGGACTGAGGTAACACATTGTGCGACTTAGACGCAGGCTTGGAAATATGCAGCTCCTTTGTGGTAGATAAGGAAGAAAGAGGAAAGGAAACTGGAGCAGGAGAAACTTGTGTTGCACTAGTGCTTGCAATTTCAAAAGACTGATTCTGAAGTCGACCAGGTGTATCTGGTTTAGCAGAAGCTACTGACTCCATCTTTGATGCTCAGATATCAGTCCCTTCTCAACTAGTGAACTTAATAGACTAGAAACTGGAGCAGAGACGGGGTTTGTAGCATTCAAGGACTGTGCCGAGGCACTACAAACAAGAGAGGGAGGTGAGCCAGGAGGCCGTGGTGATTGGTCAACATTCCTTCGAGGAAAAAGTGAGGAATTTGTCGTGATTTCATGTGATGCCGGACTCGAAACAGAAGCAGGTGAAACCTCGGGGCCCAATGCCGTAACATGTGTTGGAGGAGGAGGACGACTAGGTAGAGTAGGCAGCTTGCTTGCCCGAGATGATGCAACTCCAGCATCCTGAGAAAGACGAGGTAATCTTCCAGTAACAAGGTCACCACCAAGTATTCCACTATTCACCACAGCAGCCAACAAACTACTTGTGCTTGATTGTCCTGAAGATTGTGAAACGGCCAGATCTGGTTCATCTGAAAATGAATTCTTTGCTGTTGATACGCGGCCTAAACCTGAAATTTGAGGCAATTGTGGATTGTTGAGGTTTGATGAATTGACTCAGACACCAAGGAATCAGGTTGGTGAGTAAAGGGCATAAGGTGTATCAAATGAGGTGTAAAAGAAGACGTACGGATACTCGGGGGTTGCAGTCTCTGTGAATTAGCCAGATGGATATTCCGGGATGGCAATGGCAGAGAATCTTGGCTAAACTGAGAGCGGGACCCAATATTAAGGTGTCCTGAAGATTGAGAACCTCTTGAATCTGCATAAGGTAAGGCAGGATTTTGCTCATGCTCAGCTAGATGGTGAGCACCACGTGCCGAAAAAGAAGGGGAGGAAGTTCTCTGGTGCATGGGTGACAGCGCAGAGGGTGATGCAGCTTCGAGAGTCGGACGCTGTTGTCCTACGGATCCCAATGTAGCATTTGAAAAACCAGAGCCTGAGGTTCCAATACTACCAGGCCCCATCTTTAATTGCAAAAGTGGCCTGCCTACAGCACTAGCAGTAGTTGGCAACCCACTGAGAGATGTTGGATAGCTTGACTGTTCCGGAATTACTTGACATGTTTCCGGAAGAAAGCAATTGGCTCATTCCCTCTGACAGGGTTGGCTGTTCCCGGGACCACGGTGATGTTATTCGATGCCCGATAGCTGCTTGGCCCTTCTGCTCAGTAGATAGAGAATCAGCTGAAGCTTCACTCTGTGAGGCACAGCAAAACATTTCAATAATAAGTCACTCTTCAGTAAGACTTCAAAAAAAAAATCTAAAAATATGTCGACACAATACCAGAGGTAAGGTGACAAAAATGAGAAAATCAAATTCCATTATTGAGAAGCCCAATTTACTACTCACAGTTCTTTCAGAACCATCAGGTGTCCAACGATCTCTTCCAGAGCTACTCATTGCACCATGATCACTCAGTCTTGAGTTAATATCATCCCACATGTACTCCTCTTCCTCAGAGTTCTTCCAGCTTTTAGACATCTCGCTGATGCTTCTACTAGGAAGGCTGGGTCTAGACTGCATAATTGCATTAGAATTTGAAGACCTCTGAGCTAGATTACTAGGAAACCCAAGCTTAGGGTCAAAACCATTCCCTTTGTCAGATATTGTTGGCGTGACACCTCCAGATTCAAACCAAGGCTTATCAAGTACCTGCTCCTTAAACTTTTCATCCGCTCTTCCAATTCCCGATAATGATGGCTTTGAAATGATTGCATTGTATTCAGAGTTGTCATATGCTGAACTACCAATTTTTCCATGAACAGCATCACTCAGTTGTTCTCTTTGAGGATGCTGGATATTCTGCACATTCAGAATAACATGACAACATAAATCACAACATATAAAGCACAATTACAAAAACTCCTATTCGACAATGCACCTTAAGTGGAGGATCAGCCCACGGTCTTCCAGAGCCAACACTCGCAGTTCTTTCAAGTCTTTCCTCAGATGAGTTTACCAGGCTTCCACTAATATCACCTGCAGTGCCTTTTGCCTTTCACCACAAGAGACCATCCAAATGAAAGTTCAGTATGCATTCATCAATGGCCAGTTAGACACCATCCAAAAATTAAAGTAGGCTGAGATTTAGTTAATTTAATAAACAAAGTAATCGCCAACATCAATACTTGAATATAAAAATAGAATATGTAGCAAAAATAAGTGTGGAGTTGCAAGTTCAACTACAAGATAGTTCTTACCCAAGTGGACTGCTCGAAACGCTGCCTTGCTTCTAAATACTTGGGATTGACATGGATGCTATGTGCAGTGCGAGCTGCAGGTGCATCAGGACGAGATGATGATCCCGAAGATGAACCGTTGACAACAGGCACAAAGCCAAGGTCTTTCTCAATCATCTGAAGTGTCTGAGAAGGGAATACATCTTTCCAAGTTCGAAAAAGATGTCTCATGCCAGGATGCATTGAAGGATCAACCTGTCTATATGCCTTGCAGAAAACCTAGAAGTGCAGCATGAAGGCATGAGACCAAGGTATTACTATTAGCTAAGAAACAACATAACATACATACAACCACTGTTACATGGACAGCTAATACCTTATAACTTATGTCCCACATTTGGGAGCATTCATTTGCGATCCAAAACGCTCAAAGTAGCGTTCCTAACTTAAATATGTAAGCATTAAATAAAAACACAGTAGCATGTGTTAAAGAGAATAGAAGTAGTGCATCCATACCTAAAATAACACATGTTTTATGATATTGTTACTTATGATTACATTTTATTTTTCTTTGATATTGTCAGATTAGAGTGTGTTGTGAGTCATGCGGCTAACTTATGCTATCGCTTCTTATGCACTTATGCTTCATAATTTTTTTTTTTTTACCTTAATACTGTAATTTGAAGTTTATGCATAGCGATCTTAAATAGCACATTTCAATCCTAAATAGTGAACCGACTAAGCCTACCTACCATCCCACGTACCGCGAAAGTCCGGTACAACAATCCACATAATACTGTACACAAAAACTTCGAGTATTCAGTTATCTGGTACAAACTACTTTCATAACCAGATGAACAGAACAGCAAGGATTAGCCTCTATTACATGCACTCGTCATGTTAAAGAGCTATGTTATATCGATAATACACATGAGAAGGTTTTAGACCATGAATGCAAGTAAATCTCGTGCGAAGGCAAAATGCTTATATGGTAAAACAGCGATAAGAATACAAATGAATTAGAATCTGACCTCGGGTAACCTGGAAGCAAAGTATTTAATGTAATCTCTTCCAATATTCTTCACAATACTGTCTAAAAGATAAAGAGATGGAAGCTTTTGCTCACAAGGAACCTGTGAATAACTCCAATTATTAGACAACTACATGTGGAGGACTACTTTAGACAAATGCGTAAAACATGCTGCATATAGCACAGGTAAATAACTTGTGGCCTAAAATTAGTTACATGGCAGTATTACGAAACTAATCTGATTAAGATTAACATCACTTGCTAATCACTTGCTAACGAGGGGGAAAAGCCAACCAGCTTGCAATCTATTTGATAAGATTTCAGTTTAACACTCCAACCATCCAATAGGTCAAGTAGTGCACCTAAACTCTCAATCTTACTTTTCCCCATCCAATGATGTTGACACCTTCTGAGAACAGAGAATAACTTAAAGTAATATACAAATGGAAGTTAATAAGCTAAATCTACCATGCAAAACTGATCAGCATATTTGACACTCAAGATATCCCAAAACACCTAATGATCACGTCTGTTAATTACATTTGAAAACCCAGAAAAACTTTAAAAAATTTCAGCTGATGAAATACAAGTGCCCAATATTCGGGTAAAACTAACAGGAATTTCTCAAAAGGGGCTTTTCCTTGCAACAACCAACTCACAATATTAAGTTGATGGTGACAAATTGTAAAGCCAAAGGATGATAGGATGAAATATGCCTCCTCTTCCTCACTTTAAAGGGAGGGGATATGATGTCACATTTCTGTAGAGCAAATAAGATATATCGAGCTCAAGATAAATCCAAATCTAGAGCACCATAGAAAGCAGGAAATCACAAGCCAAGAGCAAACTACCCGCATCCAAGTAAAAGACACCAAAAGAACAAAAGAGAAATCAAAAAGATACAAAACATCCCGTTGATTCTCCAAAATGAAAAGGAAATGGGAACCACAGAGTTGCTTTAGATCGACTTTAATGTAAACCATCAAATGATGAAATCATCCGAGACGTATTTTCAACTTTGTGGTTGTAAACACCATAAAAATGTAGCATTGCAGATTGGAAGCTTATCAGGCCATCAAGTCCACTGAATGTTGCATAGCCACCCAATTTGGAGATTGGTGAAGTAACTTGATGGCAATAGTAATAATTACATACGGAAGTCAATATGAATTAAGTCCTTGCTTCACTCATTATTCAACACTTAGCCCCTAAATAATGAAATCCAACCACATTGAAAAGATAAAAGTGCTGTGCTTTAATGATTAAACTGCGAGATTTCCATTATACACTACTCATTTTTTACAAGTATCCTCTGTATGTATTCGCTAAAGAGTGAAAAAAGAAACACTATAATAACACTAACAATTACCTATTACTCTACTTCATTCAATTTCCCTATACAATTGAAGAAACTGTGAGAGTAGTAGTAGTGAGATATTAGTGTAACTAATTTTAAACATGGAATCACCTCAATAATGTTGGCACAGACAGTAGCCGCAACAGCTTTAGCAGCATGGAGATTTTCCCCAGCGATAATAGTCAAGTTTGTAATAATCGGCTTCGAATTGAAAGTGAGCTCAGACAAGGCCTCCTTGTACTGCTTCACCAGATCAAGAATCTGTCGGTGTTGTTGTTGTGGATAAGGTCCCCGCACAGAGTCGCTGCTCTCCGAATCACCACTGCCGACTCGAATTCTGGAAGCGGCCGAAGTAGCAGAAGGCGGTAGGCGTTGAAGAAAGCTGCTGCTGGGACGGCCATTGGAGGTGCGATCCGGTGCGGTTGGTTCATCCGTGAGCCTAGGTTTCTTCAACCCTGGCTCTAGAGATCTATCGAACGGTGGTCTCCGCGAACTCTCCATGTCCATTACACTTCAATGCTGCCAATTCACCCAAAATAAATACATAAAATTCAAAATCCGTAAACCTAATTATTTCCGTAATTTACATAGTTCAAATCAAAAGCTACAAAATCACCCAAAAGAAAAAGGTACAGAATCGGGAAATTCGTAGCACAAACAACAATAAATCAAAAAATAAACCCTAATTTAGTATGGGCTAAACGGTCAAATCCGGTGTGTGCAGATACAGAGGAGAAATTGGCTTGGAAAGCTGTGAAGTTGGCGTTGGTGGGAACCGAAAGAGAAAGATAGGGTTTTTGATTGACTGATTGATTTATGAGTAATATACTAGTAATTGGGAGCGGGGACTGGCCTTTAAATATGGGAGCGGAGCGGGGCGGAGCGGGACTGGATTATATATAAAAGTTTCTGGTGTCCGCAAGGAAAATAGTATCGCGGCGTGGAAGACGCTGAGGGCTGTTAGAAAATGGGAGGCGGGCTGCTTGATTTTCTTGGGTCACTCTAGAAAGCCCATTTGCCACATGAATAAATCAAGCTGGCCCGCAGTAGTTTTTCCAAGTCACATAAATGCTCAAATCCCACCCTACAGCCTCTTCAAACTCAGCACTAACACCTTAACTCAAAATGAGTATAACTGTTATTTATTACTAAAATTAGTGAAAAATAATAATTTTATTATTTTTTAACAATTTTAAATATTCACTCCCCAAATAAAAAAACACAAAAATTTCCCATGTACAGCAGCTTTTTAGCATATTATGGTGGGCTTCCTCCCTGGCCACTGTAGTCCACTTTCTTTCGATATACATATTAGTAAACAAACCACTTTCCTGTCCGAAAATCCGAGTACACCACCGTGTTTTTGAACAGCGGATGGCGCGCGAATACTCTCCACCGCCTTAATCTACTACTACTACTACTATTTCGCTTATGCATTTTGAACTTGCATGTCAGCAATACCTATATAATCATCCCAACCTACCATTTCATTCTTTTCTTCTTGTCATCAACTTTGCTGAATAAAATCCCCAATTTCACTCTATGCGCAGCAAAAATCTGTCTTTACAATTCAAGAAAATGAACCCACGTGATAAACATAAAATTCCAATCTTTCCTTCCTCAAATTCCCCGCCTCATTCATCCATTTCAATGCCGTTTCCATCTTCTTCTGCTCAATTACGACATGGGTTCTCAACCTTTTCTCCCGAACTTTTCCCGTTATCAATGGTCTCTCCTTTTACAGCCTTGGAAACTTTTCAAAATCTTGAGGAAACAGGAGGATCCGGGGAGCTTTTCCGGGGTGCCAAAGCCGCTAGACTCAGAGTGTCTCCAAGGGACTTCAATACCGCCTTTTCTTTCCAAGATTTTTGAACTTGTGGATGATCCTGCTGAGGACTCGATAATCTCGTGGGGTGCTAATGAACACAGCTTCATTGTGTGGGATCCTGTGGAATTTACTAATACTTCCCAGGGACTATAAGCACGACAATTTCTCAAGCTTTATTCGCCGACTAAATTTTTATGTGGTTACTTTTGCTTCTTAATACCGACCGCCCGAGCTCTGCCTCTGTCTCTCTTGTGTAGATTGTAGAGTACTTCTTTCTTGCTGGTGCCTATTTTGGATGTACTTCTTTGGATTTTATTTTTTTTTCATGTAATTTCATTGCTTTGTAATTCTTTTTCGCAAAAATTGTGTAGTTAGTTACTGTAAATTCTGTAAGTAGATGATGATGTTGATGATTCTGTAGGAGTTTATGAACTATGAATCTTGTAGAAATGGGAGGCAGCTTGTACAGGAACTTGTGAAGGAAATGAATTTCAATCAAAATTCTTTCTTCTAAACTCATGGCTGTTGATATGTGTATGTTGGAATATTGTGAGTACGCTTGTTTGTATCAGGATCTTCTTGTGCCTTGAAATTCTTGAAACTATAGCTGACTAAGGAGATTTAGGAGAGATTAACATTATGAATATGAGGTGTGGTGCATCAAGTTGTAGACGCTGCTTACTTGATACATTCTACCTCTTCGAAATAAGAAATTCAGTCACTTGATCTTCTACATCAATCTGACAATCTGCTGTAATTGGGAGGTTCATCTATTTCACAGGTTAGAATTTAAGGTTCTGCTTTTCTAAATTCAATTAAATATTCCAACTTTCAGAAGTTTCTGTATTTATTGTATTGTATACTTCTGTTCTACAGAGGCACTGATGATTTTCTTTGTAGTGCAACAGTGTGCTGCAGAGATTGAGATTCTCCAGTTTGCGTTTGGCTTGTGTAACAATTTCATTTGCTACGAAGATTAAATGTGATTCCCATTATGAGGATCTTTCTTTCAATGTGGATTCCTAATTTGAATCTGTTCTCGGTAATTATGATAGGAGTTTCGCAAGATTGATCGTTACAAATGGGAGTTCGCAAGAGAAGGTTTCTTGAGAGGAAACAGGCATCTGCTGCACAACATACAGAGGCGCAAGTCCCATCAATCTCAGCCTGTTGGAAGCTCCTCTGGAAAATCCACTGAAGCAGGCAAGATTGGATTGGAAAGTGAGGTGGAGATGTCCCCAAATTATGGAAATAATGGAAGTTAATGATGCAGGAGATTGATGAAGTGCAGACACAGCAGCATGGAACGATTCAGCATATGCAAGCTGTCAATGAAAAATTCCTGGCAGCAGAGCATAGACAGAAACAGATGTCTCTTTCATGGATAAGCTGTATCAAAACCCGGAATTTTCGGATTCCCCGCAACAAAACCAGATTACTTCTCCAAGAACAATTAGGCAGTTTTTGAAACATCAGCAAGATGAACCATGTCAAGCTGAATCATCTTTGGAAGGGAAGATTGTGAAGTACAGACCTGATTTACTTGACCTGGCTGCATCATCTATCACTCCAGAATTTGATCCATTTGCAGTAGAACAACTTCCTGAGTTTCATTTACAAGGTGTGGGAGAAAATATTGGCTTAGAATCAGACAATATACAATTTCAAGTACACAAATATTGCAGTAGATGAGATAGTTCTGTCGCCTGAATTTTTGAAAACTTTAGAACTGGATGGAAGGGGTTTTTTCAAACCAGGGAACTGAAGATCCATTGTTCAAAGGAAAGAATGTTGTTCCACCAGAGGTGACTCCTGATGACTCGGCAATGGAGAAGAACTTCCCCATATTCTCATCACCAGGAACTGAATGTATGCTCAAATATCAGGAACCATGAAGCATAGACATTCACATGTCTGCTCCCAGCACAGAGTTATGGAATAATGCTGCAAACTATGATATTCCAGAACTAGTAGTTAGCAGTGAGCTCTCAGATTTCTGGGATTTAGGTTTTTCTTTACATGCAACCGGAAGTTCAGATGCTGAGAAGTGGCCAGGCAATGAATCTTCTTTTGGAAAGCTTGATGACCAAGTTAGGCAGCACAAAGATCATAGTTCTAAGAAACTAGATCCATAGGGTTGGTTACTGACCACTTCGGTCTAGTAATAATCAACCTATGGGATTCTTCCCCATGTTTTTCAACCATAGCAATTGACTTCACCGAATTTGTTACTGTTTTATGTTGTTGGCTGTGTAGGTTTATAATCATAATTGCTTAGAAGGTCATTTCTTGCTAACAGATGCATGTAAGAACAATAATTAAGAGCCATGACCACATAAAGCAGAAGCAAACACAAACATAAGAACAATAATGCAAAGTTAAGGCACCATTGCCTGATCAATGGAAAATGCCTAAGCCTATGCATAGTTACTATGATAAAAAACTAGATGAGCTACTTTGTGCAAATATCAACGCTAAAAATACACTGTAAATCCAATTTCAATGTAGGAAGAAAAAACTGCTTCAGCAATCTAAATCATACACTCTAAATCCAAGTTCAGTGTAAAGAAATACAAGTAAAACCTGCATTGCAAGCAGTGCATTCAAACTACATGAATAATTAAAGTGACAATTGGTTCAGAAATCTAAAAACTTTTGAAATCTTGTTCAGATTTCTAGACCAGCAAACAGCAATTCCAACTCCTCCTACTGTGATGTGGTTCTTCGTACAAGAAAAAGTTATCCAAGTTTGGGCATTATCTATGTTTTCATATATTTCTCGTACAAAGGTAAGTTATGTACACAGTGATCAAAAGCTTCCAACTACGAGGAAATTACGCTCAGCCTAGATTATAAAGAAAGTAGTTAATCAGAACAAGCAAAACAAGAATATCAAAATTGCCACAAAATATGCGGAGAGTATACACAGTTACACACACCCCACAAAGCCAAACTACAAAGAGAACGTCAGAAAGAGCGGATTTTTACACCAGAACTCGAACTCAATTAGTGTAACTAAGGAGGTGTTTGGTTTATGTGTATGAAAAGGAAATGAGAATAAAAAAATGGTACTATAGATGTTTGGTTGAGTACTGTGAATTATTATATAAGAATGGAAGTCTTGTGAGATACATTTTAAATTGAGTAATTCACTAATGAAATCTATTCCTATTTTAAACTAAATAAGTGAGAAAAAAATTATATAAATCCATATTAATTCTTATTCTGATTTTGATTTCTAATTATAAACCAAACAATACCTCCTAATTTTAAACATGGAATCACCTCATAAATGTTGGCACAGACAGAGACAGTAGCAGCATGGAGATTTTCCAGCGATAATATTCAAGTTGACAATAATCGGCTTCGAATTGAAAGTGAGCTCAGACAGGGCCTCCTTGTACTGTTTCACAAGCTCAAGAATCTGTTGGTGTGTTATGGATACGAGAGTCGCTGCTCTCCGAATCACCACCGCTGACCCGAAATCTAGAAGCGGACACGGAAGTCGCCATAGGCGGTGGTCGATGAAGAAAGCTGTTGGACCGGCCATTGGAGGTGCGATCCAGTGCGATTGGTTCATCAGTAACCCTGGCTCTAGAGCTCTATCGAACGGTGGTCTCCGCGAACTCTCCATATCCAATCCAATTCACCCAAAAAAAAAAACATAAATTCAAAATCCTTAAACCTATTTATCTCCGTAATATAAATAGTTCGCATCAAAAGCTAAAAATCACAGCAAAAAAAAAAAAAAAAACTAATTTCGTGCTGCAAAGGGCTAAGCGATTAAATCTAGTGTCTGCATATACAGAGGAGAATTGGAAATCAGCAGAGAGATAAGAGATAGGGTTTTTGATTGATTTGAGTAATTATAATTGCGAGCGGGGGAATGGGGGAACAGGATTATACAATTTTCTGGTGTCGGGAAAGAAAGTTGTATCGCCTGCCGGCGTGGAAGCAACTGAGGGTTGTGGGACTTGGGGTGCACATCTAGAAATTAGACCACGTAGATAAAATGGATCTTAATTCATATTTATTTACATTATTTTTATTTATTAAAATAATCTTAGTCAGGTGATTAAATAAATATAAATTAATTTACTTCGTTTATCATAAATTTTATGTATATAAAAATTAAAAATTTTTGGGATGCGGTTATAAAGATCAGGTGATTAAATAAATATAAATTAATTGACTTCGTTTATCGTAAATTTTATGTATATAAAAATTAAAAATTTTTGGGATGCAGTTATAAAGGCTATCATTGTAATTTTGGTGTATGAGTAAATATTTAGGTAGATTCGATTTTTGTTCTTACTTATAAATTTTGTAGTGTGAATTAAATTTTAGAGAATTTATGACATCAACTGATATAAATAATATTTTTTAAAATTTAATTATGATCACAAAATTTATAATTAAAATTAAAAATCAGATATACCTAAATATTTTACTTGATTTTGTTGGTTTAGTATTTGTGGACCGTAGAGTGATAAGAGTCGGACTGGATCATTAGTTATGGGTCATCCTTGTATTTTCATCAGCGCAAACGACACGACACAAATGATTTCCATACTTTTTTACTATTTCATTGTTTTCTCTCGGACTGTTAATTAGCACAATTTGGTTTTCAAGCTTTTTGAGTAAATGACATCCATAGTACCCAATCTTTTCATAAAGTTAAAAATTAGTTTTCAACTTTTAATTGTGTCAGTTTGGTACCTAAAGTTCTTAATTTGTGTCTAATAAATATTTTTGTCGAATTTCGATAATTTTAGAGCAGTGGCAGAGCTTCACGAGTTGTGCTCATAGGACCTCTCCAAAGGCATTTTAAAATGCAAAATATGTGAAATAACAGTCATTCCAATGCAAGTAAATATTAGACAAATGTTATTGTCACAGCATCATGTGTTATTGTCACAGCGAAAATGCAATGAAATTATCAAATTATCCCATCCCCTAACATTCCTTCAAAAGAAAAAGAGTATTTTAATCATTTCAACGCATTGTTACCGTGGCATTAATAGAAAATTATTATATGGACCAAAATGTATGATCCCTCCATACATATTGTGATTTATATTTATTCACATACTCCAATTTGTAGATGAATTGTTTTAATTTTTAAAAATTTTAAAAGAAGTTGGAGTGTGTGAACAAATATAGACTGTAACTACATGATGGGGTCATATACATCTTGATCCATATAAAAATTTTCTTACATTAGCATATGTTGATGTGGCAAGAGAAATTATTATATGAACCTATACTACGGACCCCTTGGTTTATGATTTAAGCCATCACATCACTTTACATTATCCCACTTCACCGCAGTAGAATAAAGTGAAGGCATATAAATTAAAAAATTTATAACACTATACTATAAATGCGATCTATACAAGAATTTTTCGTCTCGGCGGTAACATTTGCCAACAGCTATGCCCACATCTCCCAATCCCATTCGCCACAGGCAACCCAGGCACGAAGTTTCATTTGAAGAATCCAACTGTCCGAAAGGAACCACTCTTCCACATCTGCCAATCAAAACTCCCAGTTGACAACAAATATCTCACCCACCCACCCCCAGCCTCAAATCCAAGCAGCACCTGCTGACTGAAAACCACAAAACCGAATAAAAATTCCAACCAAAACAGCTTTTAGCAATATTATAGAATCCTGTCCGAAAGTCTGGTAATAGTACTAAACACGACCGCCCGTGTTTTTAAACAGGGAATGGCGCGGCCGAGAATACTCTCCACCGCCTTAATCCACTCTACTATTTCACTGATATTTTGCAGGACTTTCATGTCGGCAACACCTATATAATCATCTCAACCTACCTTTCTCTCTTGCCCACCATTTTATTCTTTCATTCTCTTCAGAAACTTTGCAGAAAATTTCCAATTTCACTCACAGACTGCAGCAAAAATCTATCTTTATAATTCAAGAAAATGAACCCACATGATAAAGATAAAAATGGGTTCTCAACTTTTTCTCCAGAACTTTTCCCATTATCAGTGGCCTCTCCTTTCATAGACTTGGAATCTTTTCAAAGTATTGAAGAAACAGGAGGAGCTCAGGTGGCTGCACAGAGGTTTTCCGGGGTGCCACAGCCGCTAGAGTGTCTTCGGGGGACTCCAATACCACCGTTTCTTTCCAAGACTTTTGATTTTGTGGATGATCCTGCTTTGGACTCCATAATCTCGTGGGGAGCTAATGTATTCCTCCAAAAGGTGTGGGATCCTGTGGAGTTTGCTAGGAGAATACTTCCCAGGAACTTCAAGCACAACAATTTCTTTAGAACAAGCTTTGTTCGCCAACTAAATACTTATGTGGGTACTTTTTCTTCTTAATACACAGCCCGAGCTGTGTCTCTCTTGTGTAGATTGTAGAATACTTTTTTCTTGCTGGTGCCTATTTTGGATGTAATTTTTTGAATTTTTTTTCATGTAATTTTGCTTGCTTTGTAATTCTTTCTTGCAAAATTGTGTAGTTAGTTATTGTAAATTCTGTAAGTAGATGATGCTCTTGAGGACTCTGTAGCAGTTTTATGCATGAATCTTGGAGAAATTGGAGGCGGTTTGTACAGGAACTTGTGAATGAAAATGAATTTCCATCTAAATCCTTTCTTTTAGTTCTAAACTCAGGACTGTTTATTTGTCTATGTTGGAATATGCAAGTATCCAGATCTTCTTCTGCCTTCAAATTCTTGAAACTGTAGAACTAAGGAGATTTAGGTGAGATTTGACACTATGAATTTGAGGTGTGGTGCATCAATCATGTTCATCACATCGAGCTGTAGACATCAAACTCTCAGCTGAGTTGATACATTCTACCTCTTCGAAATAAGAATTCCTTTCACTTCCAACAATCTGCTGTAATTGGGAGGTTCATCTGTTGCACAGGTTAGAATTTAAGGTTCTGCAGTACCATATTCAATTAAATATTCCTTCTGAACTTTTAGAAGTTTCTATATTCATTGTATTGTGCACTCATGTTTTACAGAGGCACTGATGATTATCTTTGTAGGGCAGTAGTTTGCTGCAGAGATTGAGATTCTACAGTTTACATGTGGCTTTGTGTAACAATTTCATTTGCTACAAAGATTATATGCCATTCCTATTATGGGGATTTTTGTTTTAATGTAGATTTCTAATTTGAATATGTTTTTGGTAATTATGATACACATTTCGCAATGTTGATAAGACAAATGGGAGTTTGCAAACTAAGGTTTCTTTAGAGGATAAGATATAATCTGCTGAAGAACATACAGAGGCGCAAATGCCATCAATCTCAGCTTGTTGGAAGCTCCTCTGTGAATATCTACTGAAGCAGTCAAGATTGGATTGGAAAGTGAGGTGGAGAAATTAAGGAAAGAGAGGAGGTTAATGATGCAAGAAGTTGCTGAGTTACAGCAACAGCAGCGTGGAACAATTCAGCATATGGAAGGTGTCAATAAAAAGCTCCAGGCAGCAGAGCATAGACAGAAACAGATGGTTTCTTTCATGGCCAAGCTGTTTCAGAACCCAGAGTTATTCGCTCGCCTGCAACAAATAAAGCATCAAGAACAAATCAAATCTAGTTCTCCAAGAACAATGAGGAAGTTTTTGAAGCATCAGCAAGATGAACCAAGCAAAGCTGAATCATCTTTGGAAGGGCGGGTAGTGAAGGACAGACATGATTTACTTGACCTGGCCCCATCATCTATTACCCCAGAATTTGATCCATTTGCAGTAGAACAACTTCCTAAATTTCATTTACAAGGTATGGGAGAAAATATTGGTTTAGAATCAGATAATATACCATTTCAAGTAGGAAATCATCATTGCAGCAGATGAGATAGTTCTGTCGTCTGAATTTTTGGAAGCTTCAGAACTGGATGGAGGGGGTTTTTCAAGCCAGGGAACTGAAGATCCACTGTTCAAAGGAAAGAATGTAATTCCCTCAGAGGTGACTCCTGATGACTCGGCAACGGAGAAGAACTTCCCCATATTCTCATCTCCAGGAATTGAAAATATGCTCAAAGATCAGGAATCATGGAGCAGGGATATTCAACCTAGTACATTTATATCTGCTTCCAGCAAAGAGTTGTGGAATAATGCTGCAAACTATGATATTCCAGAACTAGTAGTTAGCAGTGAGCTGTCAGATTTCTGGGATTTAGGTTCTCCTCTACATGCAACCGGAAGTTCAGATGCTGAGAAGTGGCCAGGCAATGAATATCCTTTTGGAGAGCTTGATGACCAAGTTAGGCAGTATAAAGATGACCGTTCTAAGAAACTAGATCGTTAGGGTGGGTTAATGACCTCTTAGGTCTAGTAATCCAGTTGACCAATAGGATTGTTTCATACTGAACAATTCATTATATATATTTATTCAGTTGATTATTTTTTAGTTTTTCCCCATGTTTTTCAACTATAGCAATTGACTTTATTGAATTTGTTATTGTGTTGCGTTGGCTGTGTAGGTTTATAAACACAATTGCTTAGAGACCATTTCTTGCTAGGTAGTCGGTATTTACGGTAGTAAAAAAGTTACAACTTCATGTTTATCACCATAATCTTCCCGCTTTCTTTTTAAGTTTACCTTTATATCTCTCCATGCATTTATATGCATATGTAGAAGTCAAGAAGTCCATTCTCAGTTAAATTTTGCAAATTGCATATATATAACTGTATTTGTTGTGTATGCTTTCCTCTTATATTGCAATCCAACTGTGTTGTGTAGAGTTCATTGCGAAACACTGAAACCTTTTGGTGTAAAATTGACTTGAATTGAACAGTTTTTGGAAGATCTCATAAACATCATTTTCAACAATCTTTTTATTTATATTTACACATTCATGGCATCCCCAAAACTGTTACAGTATTTTTCTAAAAGCACAATAAAAAAAAAATAGACTCAACCCAATTGCTAGACCAACAATAATGAACCGTCTTTTTTTCCCCTTATGCATTGTCATGACTTCTAATAAAACCTAGCATAGGGCACCTTTAAATACAAGTCCCATTATCACTTATCACTTATCACTTATCAGTCGCGTTTCATAAATGTACACCTAGAATTAAAAGCAAATACCATAGAAATGCAGTAACAACCATAAGATTTACCCCAGCCAGTTGACTGCCTTTGAACAAGTAATACACTATATTACATGTCATCACACTCAAATTTCGAGTGGCTTTGCAACTATAAGCCAAATGTTCGATTACAGACAACATCATACAAAAATTATAAGGAAACCGATGAGCATAATTTCCACAATGAAACTCGTACAAATGCTTGACTAAACAAATACTAAGATCTGTTATAGTAAACAAATATTAAGAACTGTAACAGTACTATAAGTGTAGATACTCGTCACCTTTTAAATCATTGGCATCTTCTGGGTTGGGGAAAATTTGAAGTTTTGAAAAGGCAATTTGAATTGAATATGTACATTAAGAAGCCTGGAAAAGCAAAAATGCATAATCAGCTTCTGCAATCCCCAAAAAGATAGTACTAATAAATAACTTGAATAACTTCTCCAGCAATGGGAATATTGTGGCTAAAGACATATAATACGTGCTTTAAAACTTTCAAACCGGTGTTCAAACAAAAGCAAAATGAGGTAGACACCCAGTTATTGCATGTTGTAAACCCTTAATCTCATCTTTTTGGTTTCTGATTTTCTAACGTTGGATCAGCAGTACAAGGATAAACAAGTAGTCAGGTAAAAATAGCATATCTTTACAAGTACTTTTAAGCATGTATGATTAGATGCGATGAAGAAAATATATATTAAATTTCTCTTATTATTTTGCTAGGTTCATGGTAATTCAGAAGAGGACTACCAAATGGATTACTATAACCAAACAACAAATACAGACACCAATGAGCTCGAACTAAATGCTTCAAAATAAACCCACCTGATATTGTCGACAGCATTCCTGCTAGACATCTAACCAGAAAAAACTTGCCAGATATGCGGACACTTAAAATTCATAGATGTAGTTTCATGCGAGCAAAGGCACATCTACACGACTGGACTGAGGAATGGAAGAAGTTTTGATCAAAGGTTGCAGGGATTCCATAATACTAGTAAAGGAA
The DNA here is from genome assembly GCA_025175665.1 of Cinchona pubescens. Classification (NCBI taxonomy): domain Eukaryota; kingdom Viridiplantae; phylum Streptophyta; class Magnoliopsida; order Gentianales; family Rubiaceae; genus Cinchona; species Cinchona pubescens. The sequence continues at coordinate 1,325,787 of JANKKI010000254.1, read as the reverse complement.
GGCCGTTTCCATGCTTCACTGGAAATCAACGGAGTCATATTAATGAAGATGAACTGAACTTCAACAAGGAGTCGTAAAGTTTAACCAAAAGAGAATTCAACTCACTTTGCCCAGCAAGCTTCAATAATTGCAGCTATTTGAGGATTCAAATCCCTTGGTATTTCGAGCCTTTTTCCCTTAAAGCCCACGGCTGCCACAACCTGGAAAAACAATCATATAAACATTCTCTCATAGCTTGGCTCAACAAAATGTTGGAAAATAAGAAATATATGAAAATGAAGAAACAGAAATGTTGTAAGAAGCTACTTAACACATACAATAAACAAAGAAATAAAATCCATAGACATTAACTAGGTAGCACAAAAGGGGAAGGAGAATTCATAAAAATGTCTCGAACAAATTCACAGCATGCTTACAAGTAAAATAACAGCTAGGCATTACTTTTTCTTTTATAGATTCAGCAACAGTTTACATTCTATAGGAAATTCTGCTCAGGAACACAGAAAATAGGCCTGGAATTCAATACAGATTCATTGGCATGCATCTTACCAGGAATTTTACAGGGAGGAGAAGAATTCAACCTCTCACCTAACATGATCTGAAATAATAAAAACTAATCCCCAGCTCTATTTTGCACTGTCCATTAGCTATTTGATGTAAACTTCAGGAAAACAGTGTGGTGCATTGAGAACAATGACAAGGCAGCTCCTCACCTTTATGAAACCTACCCTACATAGCACTACAACCAAAACGACATCTAGAAATCTATAGAAATCTATTTTTAAGTTTTCGGACTAATCTCAAGTCTCAACAAGGACAAAGTTCTATGATGGAATATCCATGCCTAGCACATGAAGACATCCATGACTAAAAGGATCTCACAGAAAGAGATGGAAAAGAAACCTGTGCTGGATTTAAATTACTCCAGGGTTGTTGCATTGTTGCCAACTCCCACAAAATTACGCCAAAGCTATATAAATCTGATTTTTCATTTGATGGTTCATCACGAAGTACTTCTGGTGCCATCCACTCAGGCTACAAAATAAAAGGCAACCAGTAAAATTGCATTATGCCATAAAAACACCATAAACATGTTTTATTTTGAAGTGAACAGATTAATATACATAGAAAATTTGCAGCACTTACAGTTCCAGCAGCTGACTTTGACGAAAGAAATGTATTAGCCTTTAAACGGGAAAGACCAAAATCACATACCTGAAGCACAATTAGATAGGTAAGAACATCTTGCTCACACAAAGAGAACATCAAATATCACTTATTGAAATAGATTCTACGCATACGTATGACAGAAATGAACTAGATAAATAAGTATGCTACAGAAGTCAAAAGAAATAGAATAATCCTAGAGGAAAGTAGTCTAACAAGCAAGTAGAATGATATACTGCATATTAGACATTTAGAAATAGCATTAGAATCACATACAAGAGAATTAATTATAGCACCAGGCTGTGGGCAACACAGTCCAGCTAATAAACAAATAGACAGCACAGTCCAAACTTGCTTTTTTAACAGGATACTCAACCCTCCAAGAACTCTCCCTCCCTCTCAGAAGTCCAAGACCAAAAAGTTCTGCTCATATTAGAAATCAGATAAAGATAACTTCAGAAAAAAGTGTTTATAGAAACTCTCTTCTAGATCCAATAGTGAACACTACGAACTATTAATGGTCCCTATATAAAGCAGTTGGAAATTCTGAAAAGAGCGAGATGCTATATTTCAACATCAACCACAAAATTGTATGTTGAACAACATACAGTGCTGTCAAAACAAACAATCTTTTAAAAATTTATCAATGCTGAGCCCGTGATGTATTTGACCAGTAGATGTGAACAAACATGAATTATCAGCAGCACATGCAATTAGCAACACTTTGCTAAATAACATATTCATCGTATTCGAATGTAACTGGCAAGGTCAATTGTTTTGCAGGAGAGCGAGAGTGAGAGTTATACATTCCATTAACAGCCTTATCTAAATAGCCTGTTGGCAAACCAAAATTTCACTTCTTGAATGTGACTCACAATGTTGAAAGCTCTAAAAGAAGACAAAGTAATTCAGCTCATCAATGACCATACAAATCTGACACCTAGATCCAATAACTCAAAGGTCCTAGCTTACCTTCACTGTATATTTATTGTCTACCAAAAGATTGGGAGATTTCAGATCCCGATGAACAACGGGAGGGTTACGTTTATGTAGATAATTCATCCCCTTTGCCTGAGAAGAGAATATTAAGTCCTTAAGCTGAATATGATTACAAGAAAAAACACACAGACAGAGAACAAACCACATCATAAGCCATACACAACCGACGCCTCTCATCCAACGCTTCTCTTGCACCTGGCTTATGCAAAAGTCTATATAAACTACCTCTGAAATTAAAAGCGAGTGAAAATCAGTAAACACAATTCCATTATCTAGACTACAGGAGAGGCACAGTGATTCATCTTATATGTAAAATTCAAAAGAGGCATCTGAAGCTAAAGAACATTAAATAAAAAATAAAAAAAAGGTGTAATCAATAATAATACCTTGATAAATACTCTGTTACTATAGACAAGTTTGGCGGTTTTGTAACAGCACCCATAAAAAGCACAATATTTGGGTGGCGCAAACGTTTCATAATTTGAACCTAACCGAAACAAAGAGAACATAAAAATAACAAATTTGTGGTATAACGTAATATGTGAGAGGGAGGGAGGAAACAGACATGCACAAATGAATGTAAAGGATTCTAGACAATGTACTCTAGTACATGGAATTTGCAAACTACGAAACCGTTCCCTTTCTTTTGGAGGAAGAGAGGAAATCTAGAAATGAAAGCTGTCAGTTTATGCCTTACCTCACGCAAAAATTCATTGAACCGTTCTCCATGGAATTCTTGCTCCATGAGAATTTTCACAGCCACATCCTGAGAAAGAGTTACAACACAGAAGGACCAAAAGATTCAGAAGAGATCATTACCAAATTATATACATTGCATTAAGAGGGATCAGGTAAGCATCTACACATGGTGAATATGGGTCCATTGCCAATAATTGTTCGCATAAAACAAATGTAAAATTTTGTCATGAAGGTAGCATGCTTGGATGAATGTCTTAACGACTATGTAAAAGAACAGATATCTTACACAGCCGTTCCAATCAGCACGATGGACTGTACCAAAAGAACCTGAGATATAAAGCCAGTCACTTTACTGAGTATAAACTCCCGAAAAGCGATTGTGAAACTGGCATTACTTCCCAAACACAAAAAACAAATTTCAGCATAGAGCAATTAAATTACCAGCTCCGATTCTCTCTTTTAAAACAAGATCACTCCAAGGAATGTCCAAGTCTTCCACATCAAGGTCAAGTTCTCTACCAGGTACTATTGGAACCAGTTGACCACCGTCACCAAACCTCACATCTCTAATTGTATCCACCCTTGGCTCCAGTAAAGCTCTCGGTGGTCGATTATCTCTATGTCCAATATTTGATGTGCCCATTATATTGTAAGGATTATGTGGTTTAGAAACCTGTGATTCTTTATTGTGACCCTTTATCCTGGCATTTTGTGGTGGCAGTGGCAATACAGGCATTTCATCTTGATTGCTTGGACTAGCTGTACAGCTGTTTCTGTCCATGTAACTTCCATCAGATGGTTTATGATATGCGGAGTCTCCATCATCTCCACCAACAGTAGCTCCTGCAATAATCTCAAATAGATAAATATTATAAATTTTAAGCTTTCATAGGCACTAATACAAAACCAACATAATACAAGACTGAAATTGTTGACTCTTTAAACTAATATATTTTGTCATCAGCAATCAGTTTCAAGAGAAATTGAAAAGTATATATCCCCGAAACTTGCTCATGTACAAGAAAAGTAAGATATCGAGTTCACAAAAAGGGATACATGACAATATCTTGGTAATTCCCATACGATCTTACCGAAATTCATTATGCAAGATAAACTAAATAGCAGTATTAACATGAGAAGAGATATCAACTTTCTGTAAGAAAGAAATATTTTAAAAGCAAGATACATGAAACTAAATAAAAATGAATTTTTTTAATAACAGATGTCGATATTAGTGAAATCAAAGAAGAAAGAAGTTAATCAAATTTCTAAGAAACTAAAACTCATAAAGCTAACTCCAACAAAATACAAAAGGCAGTGCCAAGTTAAACATAAAAATACCTACTACATGAAATAATGGCAGTACAAACTCGTAAGTTAAAAAGTTTATTCCTTAAACATAAAATGGAAGGGGATGCCAACACAGATTCCTTTACGTCTAAAAGGGAAGCAGGGGAACAGATGTATTGATGAATTTTCAGGGTAAAGAAAACGATCACCTGTTGAAGAATCATCAAATACGAGATTAAGTGACTGACAATCAGAGAAATACTGTCTGGCCAGTGACCTGAAATCAATTTTAGTACCAACTTGTCTGAATCGAGGTAAGCGCAATGGCGAAGAAATTGAGATGGAAGATGGACCATTCAACAAGGAATCGGGCTCACTCAGACATCCTGGATTTCCAATCAAATCAACAAGATACTCCCTGTAACAATACATATACACCAGTTAATCATCACTTAAATAAAAACTACTATTTGCCAAGCACATAGATGACACAATAGTTTTACAACTGAGAAAAACTAGGCCAAGTTGTACCCAATTGACTCAAATCGATAGAATTATGACTCAAAAAACTCAATGAACATCGAATTTTAAATTAAACTCGATTAACTCACGATCACGAATTTTTATCCAACTCAAGTTTATAAACTCGAAAAAATGATAATTGTCAACAAAATTTTTGAAACTTAAATTTTCTGATTTGATGATGAATAGCATGTAAAATGATCATATAACAAATCTAAAATTTTAAATACTTAATCTAATTGTTAGAATAATTTTATTCTTAATAGATGAAATAATAAATGTATATTCTGAGTTTTTAATTTTTAACTCAACAAAATTCGATTTTGAATATACTCGACTCAATAACTTTTCAATTCAAGCCAAAGTTAACATAGATACACAGGTAACATTTGTGTGTGAATGGACTTTTCTGATGTTAGTCGCATATATTTAATGTTATTCCAGGGAAAAGGAAGGCTACTTAATTTGAGAGAAATCTTCAATTTAAGGGGATCAATATAAAGGCAAGCTCATGTGAGCCATACTTTAGTAAGTAATAAGAAGAACATTTTCCACTATTAAAGGTAAAAAAATCATCTCTCACATTTCTCCCAATCCAAAATTTAAAACAATGTCATGCAAGTTATTCAGAAAAATAAGTGAGATCCAAAACTTCAACTTGAATGTTTGTATATTGCCCTTCAACTCTTCTCCAGAAATATCAGTGTTGCAGAAGCATACCACAAACTTCTCAGGGCAGTCTAAATCTCCTTATAAACTATACAGAATTCCTATGTTAAACTTGATCCTCCAGATGGCTAGTACCATATCCTCCAAAGTAACAATAGTTGTCATCCGGAGAAAATGAATTCAGACACATCATAGCCAGTGCAGCAGAAAAAACTTCTCCACCTTCCCCATAAAGATCGGGAATACAAAACACAAATTACTTATCAGTCACAAAATGATGAAGGACAAAAAGAAAGCAAATTGTCAGGTAAACAAGAATTCCCCAAAGGCAAACGGAGTATCACACTGCCATACACTATGCATATTTTGCTTAATGGGATACAGATGCCTGTATATGTATAATATCCTAGTGCAAGTTACATAGGCAAAAAAAGGTAGCATTTGAGGTGAGGCTTCTTGTCATTGGTAAAGAATTCAGTCAGATTATTTTGTTGAAAATTGAACGAAATGAAAATGTCCCATTAAGTCCAAAAAGTTACCTCTCAAGCCCAAATCGAACAAGACATGAGGAAGCTTCGTCCCTTGTACAATATTTGCATCCTTTTGCAATTCGACAAGGTAAATCAATACTGTCCGCCAGTACCTGCAAATGTGATATATAAGCATGTACTGAAATGCCAATTTTTGATAAATTTAAGCAGCTTCATGTTAGTTGATAAATCTAAGAAGAAAGTGAGGAACCTGAGGGGTCACTACCACTATTGATGTGTGAAGTATTAAGAAGAGGAAATAATATCTTATTAAAACATTCTTCCATTTATAGAAAGCTGACAAAATTCTAGCATCACCCAATAAGATAATCAAAACAACCATTAGGAACAAAAGTAACTGAGAAATAAAATAACAAAGGGTGAAAAATGCAATACTAGAACGTCAAAACAAAATAAGATATTATATTGTTACCTGTTCAATTATGATTAGCAGTCGCAACAAGGAAAGTATGCATGAAGAAAATAGACATGTAATCGGAAAAGGAGATTACATAGGACACCCAAATCATGAAAGGAGGCAAAATTCCTCCAAATCAAATGGGAACGCAAGTTTTTACTTTTTTATGAATACAAATCCAGATTTCTGAAGTCCAAAGTTTCAATTTTCTGATTCAGGAACCTAATTTCCCCTACAAAATGTTTGAAACTCGTCTCCTTCTAAGGTGGCATCTTTGACCTTTCAAACAAGCCACAACGTATCAAAATTGATCCATGCAACTTGTATCGTGTAAAATTATATGCAAAAGTGTCTGTCAGATGCCTGGGGACAGAAGGATCACATAGAATATGTATCCAGGAAAGCATATGCCTACCTTAGTGGGTGTGAAATAAATTAAAATTACCCAAATAACCTCGGGAATTGAAGATCTCAAATTGGAAACTTCCACATCTTACATGTTCTCTTTTCCTGAGTAGTTTACATGTTTTACAGGAGAGACATCTATTTCACAAATATCTTTATACACTTTTAATCACTTGCTTTCAAATAAAACTCTTGTTTAGCACTGGATTTAGCAGTTCTCCATAAGTTGTTACTCCTGTTCCCGTTCCTGGTTTAAATGTATACAGCATTTAAAAGAAGAATAAAAGGCATACACAATATAGAAAATACAATTTAAAGGCATTAACTGCATCCAGTTTAACAAACTTAAAACTCTAGAATCAGGATGTACCTTGAATAACAAAGCCCGGTGTCTACAAAGGCCAACAGACAAGTTACCAACTGGAAGTACAATGGATCCTAAACAATCCTTTAGGTCAATACTGCAGTCCTTCCACATCGGAATCAACTCTTCTTCACCAGTGGAAGCTCGACCCCTAGTGAAGGCAACAAAACAAAGTTACAAACATGAAAAATCTCCAAACACATAGTCAACTGGATTCCTCAGCAGGATCATCTGAGACTCACCCCATATGATTGCAAACTAGTTTTGCAACCTGTGGTCAACAACATCTTTTGTGGTGGTGCAACTAGAGACAACGCTATGAACCCGATTCAGCAGTTCCTTCAAGCTGGGATCGCTATGCCTGTCAATCATAATCACCTCAACTGAAGAGGCAATTACAGGATCAACAGACTTCAGTGATTCAATTGAAGGAATACGACCACTTTCTTGCAGGTCACAGCATACAGTCCACACGTATGGATCCATTCCATGAATCAAGTAAAATCCATCGGGAACTTTGTCAAAATAAGATAAGCATCCATTTACCTAACATATCAAAATTTTGGAAAGCAGAATCTTAGTTAGGAAATAAATATAGAATGTAAAAGGAGGAGTTTGGGAAAAGGCAGAATTAAGCTGTGGAGTTGAATTAAGCTTCATGAGAATATTGATAACCCAAACAATACTTTTTTGTGTACTTCATCATCAGTGTTCATCATAGTGAGTACAAAAAGATGTAAGCTAGAAACAACAACAAAAATCATCAAATCTTTATGACTATGACTATAACTTTCACACATCCATGTACCCATGAGAAAAAGTTACCGACATATCTTTTTTAACCATGGTAAAGCAAAAACTCAGTTCCAATATGTAATATCTCATTTTTTTCAGTGATTCCCATCAGACAAGCTGCTACTATTTTCCCTCTTCCCATTTTCAGTTTCAAAAGAAAAACTTACAGGCACTAAGAAAATGAGCAAACTCAGCCATAAGCCAGGGCGTACTTCGTTCAGGAATGCTATTCTATATCTCTTTATTTACTATTGACAGATAAGAGTCCTAATTCAAAGTAATAGCCACATGGTCCAAATTCTTCTCCCTTCTAATTGTAATCCGCAGAAAGTAAACAGTTGACCAAAAGACTAATTCCTCCAAATAGTGGACTCCTCTTGCAAGGAACTTCATGCATCCTCAACAACCGATGCAAAATGAAGACGGCATTTTGGTTATTCAAATGAATGAAAGTATTCATTCAACTCGTATTGAGCCCTTAGCATCTTACAAAAATACACTTGGTAATCATATAGCTGTGACCAACCCCAGGAATAAAATAGAAAACGCAATATGAAGCATTCAAGTATCACTAGTTAACAGAAAAGAGATTTGCCATAGACAGCTGATTGGAGCAACTAATTCTCTAACATGTAAGTTCAATCGCAACTATTCTTGTACCCATTACCCTAAGAGATGATTTGTCCATAAAGCATAATTCCATTACTTGAAAACTACAAAATATTCAAAAGAAAAATCCTCTCCTTGTATAGGTGTTTTTATCAAAACTTTCCCACAACCCAATCTACTTTAGTAGAATAATAATTCTGTTTTAGCATTTTGAGCATAATAGAATCCATATACTGCAAAGAACTGATTGTTATACAAGATCTTTTGAACATATAAGCAAGTCATGCTCACTTAATTATGAATAATCTACTAATTCTTCTCACACCCCAGATTGGTAGATATGTCTCTCAAACGCCTTACAACACCCCCACCCCAAATAAAATAATGGGAAAAGGTAATACCAAAGAAAGAAATGCCCACAATTTTCCTAGGAACATATACTATCATGTCACAAATATTCACTTCCACATTGCCAGAAAAAAGTTTGAACAATTATCCTTTCAAGCAATTAGAAACGTAAAAACTACTTAACATATTTAACTCCACCAGAAAAGAGAATCATTGAAAAATAAATAAATAGGAAGAGAAATATGAGATAAGAGCTACCCAAAATCGATGTGACATGGCCTCCGATGATGCAGATGAAGCTGAAGCCCTTGAAGCGGATTCATCAGGCACAGGATCCAAGAAATTGGGATCGTCAGCGCATGTGGCTTCTGAGGAAAGCCGAAGAGCCAATGCCAGCTGCAGCTGGTAACTCTCCTCCGTCTGTTGCGCCCAGCTCTTGGCCGAAGATGACCCACCGCCTGCACCACCAGAGACCTCCGCCGTCGCCTTGAGCCGCAATTCGCCAACAGCACCGCCATCATTCGTAAATGCCCAAATACGGCGGCATCCTGATTGGAGAGCGACGGTCCACCACCATAATAATCCCCGGAAATTGAGCTCTCGCCAAAACTACTCCCACTGGACTGCCGCTGCAGCCCAACCGACGCCGGAAACCCAGACGTCCCCATCCGACTCTGCATCTTGTGATCAATTAAATCCCAATCAAATACGCCTCTATCCACCTTACCCTTATTATTCTTTTCCCCAGAGTGAGACTGAGACTCGTAATAAGCAACTCCTCCGCCTCCTCCTCCTCCTGATCCTTCGCCTGTCACGGCTGAGAATTTCGGAGGCGGTTGGTGGAGGTGGTGGTCCTCGGGAGGAATCTGACTCAATAAAGTGTAATTCGATCGCCTACCTGGCATTTCCATCGAAAGTCAATTGTCACTGAAATTAAATCCACAAAACCCTAGAAGCAGCCATTACTGTAACTGATGCAAATAGTTTCTCTCTCCTTCTCCTTCTCTCACTAGAATTTCGTAAAGTATTTCTTTGGCAATCTTGTCGGATTGAAAATGGAGGTGGGTGAACAGAGTTGTATACACGATGGAGAACCTGACTCAGTATACCGAAGTATTGTTTAGGCGATGGTATTGGTCGGTCCTAAAAAATTCCTAAACCGTGCTATAATTTACCCTTAATTTCATGTACTATTAACTAATTAGTGGAACAATCTTTATTTTCTTACTAGTCCTATTAGTACACTAGACACGCTACGTATATGTAATATTTTATTTAAAATTCATTGAAAAAGAACAAAAGAAATAAATAATTATATACAACTTAAATTAAGGTAATAAGAAATTATGAGTATGTGTTGATTTTAGTTTTGTACGAAATTATATCAAAATTGCTCTCTCGTTATAACAAAGTAATAATAGTCAGAGTTAAAATTACACACTTTACATGTGTGCAAATAAAAGAAAAATGACAGGAAGGTATTTAAGAATAATTTTTTAAAAAAAATACTTTGTTCGTGGTTAATAGGAAGTTGTGTATAGTGGTCTAAGAGGTATTAATGGAAAACATAAAAAGTTTTTTACTAAAGAGTATTTGCTCAACAGTTATTAAAGTAGTAATATTTCATTTAATATTGTCATTCAATAGGGATAATATACACTATATATAAAACATCAGAAGGAGTTTTGTATGATATTATTATTTGTTTTGCCAATTATACTTGCATATAATTCTCCATGACTTCCTCTCACACTCCAATTTTCACTACTTATATTACTTTTAATTTTTTTTTAAATAATTATTCTTAACATTTCCACTAACTATTTTTTTTTGAAAAAAAAAACTAACTAAGTATTTTTTTTTTTTTTAGATTTTCTGTAATCTTTTTTTAAAAAAAACTAACTAACTATTGTTTTTTAGATTTTCTATATTTTTTTCAAATTGTACACTTATAGGGTGTACCTTTCACACTAGTGACAATTAAGAGTTAAATTGGCCCAAATAATCTTTTTAGGAAAAACAAATTTCACTAATTATTGTTATAAATTCACACTTGATGCACTTACTATATATCTAGTGGTACATAAATGATCAAACTTGTATGAATACTTAAAATTTAAAATATTATTTGAAATAAGTATTGTATTAATTTTTCTTTAAATAAGATATATGTGAATAAAAAAAAAGTGATTGAAAAACATATTTAAAAAGCGTTTCAAAATATTATTTAAAGAATAGTCGTTATGCAAAAGAACCCAAACCAAATGTTTGATATTTCCCTGGAATAGTATTGATCACGCCAAATGATGTCTCAAATACCTAGAATATATGTTACGCGTTCAAGATTTGCTCAAAATATTTTGTCAAACAACTATTATTATTTTAGATGTTATTTAAAATAAATATTGTAATAAATTTTTAAAATATAACGTAAATAAATAGATGAGCTGAAAAAAAAAAAGTTCGGATTATGTTTTTGTTATATTATTTGAAGGATTTAATGTGTAAATGGCTACGATTGGCAAATATTATTTAAAATAAATAATTTATTAACTTTTTAAAATATAAGTATATATGTGAGACAAAATGTGATTGAAAAACGTGTTTAAAGAATAATAGCAAAAATATTTGTTTGCAAAATAATGAGTAATGTTCACACCATCCAGACCGAGCCAAATAATATTTCGAATATACTAATTTCACCAAATAAAATTTTGTATTTACCTTTTTTACCTAGAATATTTAAGTATATCACTGGCTGCGTGGTGTACAATTGCTGGTTTGTACATTGGGCGAATAACTTCCCCCGGTCTGGTGAGTAAGAACTCGGAAAGAATTGTGCTCGTGAACACTAGAATAGAATATTTCGGTTTCGCTTTTCAGCTTTGGCTCAACTGAAACAATTAATTTTGTCCGATAGCATAAGCGGGTGTGCTTCATGTGAATTTAGCCCAATTGGGCCGGAATGATCAACCCAAGCCGAAATATATATATATATTAAAAAAAATAAAAAAACGAAAAATAAAATAAAATGAGATGGTAGATTTTCCAAAACAATGGTGTAGCCGGCTTGCTTTATAACCTCCACGCGCTATTAGGTAGTTTAATGACCGCCGACCGTGTTTACACATTTATTTAGCAACTTAACCCCTGAGAATTAATAACTTTTACATAATGTACTTCTCATTTTCACAAATTAGTACAACCGATGGTTGATTTGGTTTTTCTTTACAAATGTATATATATGTATAGTGGGCGAAATTTTATTTATTTTTTCCTGTTTGATTAATGTAGGCTTGAGATTTCAGGATTTCCTCCGGTTATTGTTTTGTTTAAATGGAAGAATTTGAGTGAATTTTAATTTGAAATTCAGATTCACCATAAGTTATCCAAACAAATTAATTTATTTAGATAAAAATTTAAAATTCACCAACCCAGCCAGTTGACTGCCCCCTTCCACTCGGCCTTTCTTCACTGTGTGAACAAGGTCTTAGTATGTATGGGCAGGCCGCAATAAGTGGCTAGTCGAAAGTTTAGACCAATCGCAATTTATCATCATCTTGCCGCTTCCAATTGATGATTGGCTATTAGGTGCTATATAAGTGTTGACCTAAGCCCCTGTGCTGGGGTTCGGCTCCCGAACCGTACATGAGCTGCCTCGTACGGCTCTTCCTAAGAACTTGAAGCCCCATCTCTCTAAATAGAAAAAAATGAATTTACAAGACAAAGACAAAAAAGACTTTTTCGAAAAGCCTTCGCCCTCCTATTCAACGTGGCTATTAGAGAAGCAGCTTCGTTCCTTGACTTCTTTGCTTAGTCAAGCGAGTGTGATTTTAACAATTAGATGAGTGATTTTTAAATTCACTTACATTGTGTTTTGATTGGTGGATTTGATTTGAATAATGGATTTGAAATGCATGAATTTAAATTTGGTAGATTTGAAATGAAATGAAATTTGGTTGAATTTCAAATATACTGATTTAACCATTAAAATCACACTCCTATTTGTTAGTGGATTTCAAATCCACAACTAAGTGAATTGCTTTATTTGAATAACTTATTATATATTAGAATTTTAAATCAAATACCTCAATCGAAACACAATATTAGTGTAAATTTATTATAATTTCAAATCTATTAATTTTGAATCATTCGTATAATTCAAATCCACCCATCCCAACACAACTTATACGTCATCGATACGCTGCAATTAGTTGGAACTTGGTAGTAGTAAATGAAACTAGATTCTTCGAGGGATCAATTTAGATAAATTTTACATGTTAGGTGCCATTAATGTAATTTATTTTCACCAGACTTGTGTCACAACTCACAACCATGCTAAGGAAGTCTCTTTCTTTTCCATGATCTTGTGGAAGTTGAACAATATTTATATATGGAGTTTCTAAAACTAAAATCAATTATAGTTTTTTTTTTTCTTTTGTTATTTTGTTCTGTGTCACAAAATAATTATAGTGTGCGACTTTATGTAGTAGCAAATACTTAATTCATGAAAATTAAGTACTTATTTTATAACCGTAAAATATACACATAATATACTATTCACGTAGAATCTGTATTGACTTGTTGATTTGGCTATTGTTAATTAAAATATGTATTTATGGAAAATCAAATCCCCACCCCTTGCACAGTTACAGCTCTTTTTTTATATAAAAAAAAAAAATGAGAGAGAAACTATAGGAATAAACTTTACCAGTAATAATTTGGATTGAAAGGTCCATTTTGTGCATGAAGAACGACAACCAGCTGTCTTGGTCCTCCCCTCACTAATTAAATTACAACTAGGGGAAAAGCAAGCAATAATGCAAGACATCTATGCGAAAGCTGAACTTTCTCGACCAATCTTAAGATATGTGGCTGAAATTGGCCTTTCGTCCTAGTATAAAAGTTGGTCGAGTTACCTAATCTATTGTCAAATGTTATCTGTATATAAATAATTTTATCACTTTATTATTTTATATAAATATGTTATATGTCCTATTATATATAATTTTATAATCTTATATAAGTCCTAGTGGGCAATGATGCTTCTATATGTAAATAATTATTGCAGGTGTGTTTGCTTGAATTGAAAATATTTTTTAAAAAATATTTTTTAGAAATTTTGTTTGGTGTCAAATATCGAAAAATATTTTTCGATTAAAAATAACTTATGAAAATTTTGAACATAATTTATTTTTTGAATAATTTAAGAGTAACATTAAATTTTAAATACTTACTTTTATAATTTCATTTGTTAAACTTATTTTCGTTTTCAATTAATTTTCATTCATTTTTCTCTTAATCAAGGGTTCCGCACTAATATAAGTATCATTATGTATATATTACTATTACATTGTACTATCATTTAATTTTGAATAGAATCAATATTTTATTAACCATAATTACTTGTAAGGTATTTATTACCATTGTTATAAGTTTTTTTAACTAGCATTTATAAAATTAAAAATGAAACCATTAAAAAATTTTATTTCTAAATATTTTTATTTTATCAATTGAACACCGAAAATTTATATAAAAAATAAAATTTTTCATAGAAAATATTTTCAATTCAAACAAACACACCCTTTTAATTTTCCCAGTGGAAACATATTTGACTTCAACTTCACTCCCGTCAGCGGGAGTTTGACAACACGAGTCCATTGGTTACAAAATTCCTGCAGGAATCATGTATTCTTTGAACGAGAAAGTGGTCGAAAACATATTATTGCGGTGTAAGGTCAAATTCGATGAATCCCATTTTGCTACCAAATTATTGAGTCCCTCTTGTATGGTACTATTACAATCTAGGTGGTTGCTATATTTAAAATTCAACCGCCTCACTAAATCTCACAGGATGACTGAGATTTTTGTTTTGTTATTTTTTTATTTTTTTAATGTGCCACCATAATTGTTTTTTAACTTGAACAGAAGTAGTACGAATTACTTTGAGTTAGATTCAGCGTTTATTCTTTCATGTGATCTGTATGTATCTATGTTTGGACACAGTATTAAACAGTTTTATGTACATTTTAAATAGAATATGCAAGCTTAATTGGATTTCTCCCTTAATTCAATTAGAATAACAATATCAATATATCGGAAATAATGGGTTCAAAAATTTTAAATTAAATACAATACATAGCAACTGCTCTCGTAAAGCAAGAGTTGGGATCCAATAAACATGTCACATACACCGCATAGTATAACCCAATACTATTGACCCAATCTTAATCCATGCAGAGACCACACGAAACTTTTGAGTAGAAACAACAGGTTCAAAATGTTTAAATCAAGTTGTTAGTGGTCCAAAATTCAAGATATTGTAAATAATATAATATCTCATTCCAATTATATCAAAAATAAATTTAAACAATATTTACGAAAAAAAAAAAAACAACATTCAGATCATGGACAGTGATTTCAATTATGTATATCAAATTGGTCTCTGGTATATCTAGATTGGGACTATTGACTTGTAAAAATGGATTTGGATTCCCATTAAGGTCTTGACAGATTTGTTAGGAGCACTGAAAATTACCTCAATACAGAAAAATTTGCCATTACTCGTGCCGTAATATGGGATAATACCAATACTAATATGAAACAAACACATGCTGAAGAACAATGTCAATGCACAAATCACATATAATGCATGGAAGTAATGAGGGTGAAGACATTGATTGGTTGATGACACACTAAACACGTGTATGAACTAACGCGTATGTACATATAAGTTTTGGTGACTACGTTTTAAGTTTTGAAAAAAAATAATAAATGGAAGAGTAAATTTGTCTTGCTTAAAAATATGAATATGCAGTAAAAAGTTACTCTTCATTTTATGTTGAAGAAAAAAAATTATGTAGAGTTGTTATACTCATCCACCTTTTTATTATATTTATTATTTGGCAAATCAAGTTAGCGAATTTCTATTATGTATTTTATGGTAATATAACCATTTTTTCTCTCGTAACAATCGACTATTTTAGTTTTTTTTCTTCGAACTATAAACATTTTATTTTCTACTCACATTTATTACGTGATTTACGTCCCTCAATCTCTTTCTCTCCAATTTTTTTTTTTTATCTATCCAACTTGTACGACCCTTCTACCATCTCTCGCCAGCCCAACCTCTGCATTCCCTCTTTCCCCTTTTTCCTTGTATTTCCATTGCAATTTACACTTATTTTTTTCCAACTCTCCACAACCTCCATACTCCAAGGGATACAGTGGCTATGGTGATCAAATCATATTAGTTATACAAGTTTTGGTTCAAAGGCACATGAAAAATTTAGGCAACTTATGATACAATTAGGCCATTTTAATTATGACAAAAAGAAAAAATAAAGACAATGACAACGAACACGATGATGACATTGACAATAACAATAAGGACAATTTGTTACGCATCCAGCCATTTTCCAAGGTCAGTTCGTCAACTGGAATTTTTTGTAGCTTTTGATTATTTATTAATAATGTGCTTTAATCGAGCTGCTTTTATCATCAATATATTTCTAACAATTTATATGTTGTACCAAATATTTGTCTATCATATTTGCCTCAATTAGTATTAGTACCAAGTACAAACTGACAATAAATAATTTCGAGTGGTTGTGGTGGGCTACATTGACACACGGCCTGTCCAGCAAGAAAAATAAATGTTAGAAACTGTTAGGCCGGGGCTTAGGCCTAAAAAACCAATTGGTAACATCCAATTTTCTGGGGTTGGGCCGTACTGGATTGCATTTGGAGGCAGTATCAAACCTACCCACTAATACTTCGGCAGCCCAGGCACGGCCCAGGAAACGAGCCACCGCACTCCTTACTTAGCGCGCGAGTTTTTTCAAAAAGGGAGGGAAGGAAACTCACAAATGCGGGAAAAATTTCCCAAATTCACACACACTCGCACACACTCACACACACACTCACCGACTCTTTTCATCTCTTTCACCAGGATACAAACACATAAGTAATCTATATACAAAACAAGTCTTCCCTGAGAGTGAATTCAAAGTTCCAGCAGAACTGGTTAGTTATATATAGATTTATATCTCTATATAAAAATCTCTAACATTTCTTCAATATTATTGATCGGTGATTTTATTTTTTTTTTTTTTTTTAATTTTTTTAATCACGGGTACGTTTAGTCGGTATTTTGATGAATGTTTTGTGAATAGATAACTAAACGTTGCAGTTTTCATTGGAATTAGGAGAACGAACGGAAATAATTGTTTATTTTTTATTTTTCAATTTTATGTGGATTATGTAGATTGGTTAATGAATTGTTGGCTTGGATATTATATGTGAGTTCATTTTGGTGCTTTTCTGCAGTTCGGTTGGGGTTCTGTAAGCGTTTTGGCGCACCCCATGTACTGTTTGGTGATCTTCCCACTTCCAGAAGGCGAAAAGAGCAGGTTGTTAAAACCCTTTTAAGTCTGCGACTTGTTTACTTCTTGGCATTTGGTGTTCTTTTCTTTTCTCTGACATTGTTTACGAGTAAAATCATGTAGGGATGGTTTGGTTTAAGGATTGTTTAGTTGATGGGTACGAGCATTAGGAATAAGAACAGTTTTATTTTGATTATGATTCCCGAATGCTGAACAAAGAGCTCCTAGATTTCCAAAGCCCGATGGCCTTCTTTCAAACCTTCCATCCCGTATTCGATTGTCCATCTTGGATATCAATACCTAGGCAAAAACTGGGAATTCTTTGGTGTACTATGGACTCCTAATAAAACTGCCTGAAAACATTTTGATTGCTATAGTCCTTAATTTATGGGGTACATAGCATTTGAGCTGATTCAAAATGGAGTTTTTAAGTTGATTTAAAGTACTGACATAGTTCCCTTTGGCTATCAAGGCTGAAAGAAAGAAGTACATAGAAACAGTTATTTCTGCTGGCTAAGCGTTGGGTAGTGTCAATAAGACTGATCTTCTTCCAAACAAACTAGTTTTCAGCCTTCAGCTTCAAAATAGAACTGTTGTATGCCTCATTGCAGCTGAAATTTCAGTTCTCCATTGACTATGAGTTTACATCCAACAAAGAAGAATGATTTTATAAAAACAGTGACACAGTGAAACAGAAGAAAAATGTCCTAATTTTATATATAGGCAACTCTTTCTGAAAGTAAAGAGTAGACAAGAAATAGTTAACCAAAACCTTCCGCTTAGAATATGCTACATCCCTAATATGATTCTCATATCTAAAACTTGTCGAATCTTGCTTGCTTTTCCGGACCCAAGTTCTTTAGTTCAAGGCTATGTCAACACATATAATAGTTTGTTAGGCTGCAGTGAGACAGCATTGCCCGTCTAACTTTCATCTGTGCGTCCCCGTGTCCTAGTCAACTTGCTGGCTGGGAAGTGCAGTCTAGCAACCAGTGGTCTAGGAGCTCGTGTCTGCCTTTCAAATCCCCTTACGCAGACAAAACCTATAAAATGTCAAGGCTATAGTCAAATTAAGTGGAAAAGGAACCGATAAAGAATTTTGCCAGTAGGGATAGCACGTTAGCTGTTATTATGCTTAATGAAAATGGAAATATTACAAAAGGAAATAGGTTGTGAAACAATATAGTCTGGTGTCTATCATATTCATTGTTTCCTGGTTTCATAGTATGGGTTTGCTTTCATGCCTCAGAGCACCATACTAATATTGTCAATTATATTGATCAGTTTTTCATATTGAAATATATAATGAGATATTATCAGGTCTGGTTTTTCTGATCCCCAACAATAGATGGTTTTTACTTGTCAGCCATATAGTTAAGATGGTTGAGCTTGTATGACTAATATGACTAACACTTGCACTATATGAATCTAGCACTTACATGATTTTGAATATATTTATGAATTCAATCCATCCTATCAGTTGGATGCATATAATGTACAGATAACTATTGGTGGGATTTGAAATACAAGACTCTGTTTGTCAATAGGGGTCAGAAATCACAGGAACAGTGTTTAAGAGGACAACATTATATTTAGAAAACGAAGGAGGTGCCTTTAAGACTTTAACACTTGAACCAATATGCTATTATGGTGTTGACAGTTTCTTGAAGTGTGCTCAATTCAGTACATATAGCTACTTTGTTGTCTACATTTTCTAGTATTGCAATAGGCAGGCGGCAGCCATGTCATGCTATAAAATGATTCAATGTTAGTCACTAGAATTTGAATAAAGCCACTGAAATAACTGGTGCGGAAACAGGGTTTGATATCTTTTGTACCTCTCCAGAAGCAGAATTGAATTTCCCCCTGTGACAGTCCTAATAACCATGAACAGAAACATCAATTTCTCCAACAAATATATCTTCCATAAACATTGGGAAATATTTCTTCGTAATAAACATAAATAATCTCTTTACCATCATTTACCTTTAAAAATTGATGGTACGGATGTTCCAAAGTAAACTGTTCGTCTACGCAAATTCCACAACCAGTCTCTTGGTACATCGATTGGGTTAAGGCTAGAGGCATGGTCTGCAAACACCTGCAGCAAATTTTGCTTTGAGGATTATAGTTTCACTTGTGTAGAAATTTCCTTTGAGGCTTTCATAGTTTCCATCTTTATAAAATTTTTAGGATGTCATATCGTCGCTGGATTTGTGTACCTCATTAACTTGAAAGTATGTACCATTAAGTGGAAAGCTTCCTCTCATAGCTGTTCGACATGGTATCTGTGCATGGAGGTCAAATAAATCACTCACATATAAGATTAGGCATTACATTGTTGTGCAGTGTGTTTTCATTTTCTTATGAGATGTGTAGTAAGAGAACCAACAGGGCTAATATCCTCACCAGTATTGTCCCCCGAACAGTTTGGGAGTGTGCTTCACGAATGCTGTTGCACGAAAAACATGTTTCCTGATTACATAGTTTGCCCGATTCTTGGAAGCCACACCTTCTTTCTGGTGGCTGAATGGAGTTTACAGTTTCACCTAATATGGAAGTTTGTCACATGTACCAATTATAATTAGTGCCAAGTAGATATCAATTAGCTCATTTTCCAAATTTCTATCTGCAAATGCACGGATACATGGACATATGTATGTATCTATATCAGCATAAGCTAATCCAATAAATCATTGGTCAACATGTTTCAAGATTTTTGCCAAATGTTATTTCCTGTTTTACGTTGAGCATGTCTGCTTACCTGGTGTCCATATGGCAAGAAGGTACGAGGATGGATCGTCTGGCTCTCGTCGGTCAAACATGAGGTATGAAAATAAGATGGTTAGAAAGATCAGTTGGACATGCTAGGATGAAGTATATGACAACTTTGAATCAAATGTAATACTAACCCCTGCCAGCAGAGGATGCGTATCAGGAAGCTCATAGCTGTAGAATGCAAAGATATAACAGTTATTCATTTTATTCTCGTCTATCAAAACAATAGGTTGTAACCTTTTATTTTGATTAGCAACATTATAGATGTCCTAAAATCTGCCAGCAGGGTTTTGCAGCTAAGATTAAATGTACTTACACTTGATGCTCTGTCCTTAGCCGGCTTCTGTTCTTAAGTTTAGGCATGGGGATTGAAGCAGCTTCTGGAGTTAAAACCACCAAGGCCTTGGACATCTCACTCTCTTGTACTAGTGCATTATTTTGAATGTAGTTTTGCAGATTCTGATTTAACTCCTCGATATTGAGGTTAATGGTAGGAATATCATCAGCATCGTCATGGAAAGCATCCTCAATGTCCATCTCTGGAACTTGTGTCTGTTCTGGCTCTGGGGTGGCCGGCACTTCAATGATAGGTTCTGGTGTTGCTGGCTCTTCGATGATAGGACCAAAGGTTCTAACTTGATACCTGGCTTCCAATTGTTGACTAGGTTGAGGTAGAGGCAGCTGCAGGTGATTTATGTTTTCTACTGGATTTCTATTGGCTGCCTTGTTTTCTGTTGTACTGACAATGCTCTTCTCCTCTGGTGCTGGGAGGGCAAGCCTAGCACTGCATGCAGCAAATTCATTAAGCTTGAAAATAGTAAATGTGTCCATTATTCTCTAGTTTTATTATGGTAGCTTCCAGTTTTCTGAATTAAGATCTCGTGTTTTTCATTTTCTATGTTGAGCTTATTCATAAATAGGCTTATTAAGATGACAGTTTGACTAATGGGCTGGTTCTATGACTTAAAGCACATCAAGACTAAAGCTAAAAACTACCTTTGAAGCACAATGATCAAATAACTTATACCAAAAGCAACCTCTTGGCACGATAGTTGTAATTTGGTTTAAGTCAATGCAACAAGTTAGTACAGGTATAGTATTGTTTATAGTGCAATCTTCTAATAAGCTACTATTTTAAGTCAGTGACTTGAGATTTGCAATGTGATTTTTTTGCACTTGTAATTTTTATGTTTGTTAAATGTAAGCTAATCCTTGCAAGTTTAGATACACATGAATATGCAGGCAGAACTTGAGTCTCTTGCTTAGAAAGTTGTAAGGGGAAAGCAGATTACGATATTTGATGCCTTAACTACAGCAAAGTTGGTAAAACCATAGACGAAACCTTGCAAATGCGCTTGCAAAATGCCTGCATTCTCCTCGCATGGGACAAGCATTGCAATTTGGTTTGCTTTTTGTGCAAAATACCTGCCAAAATAATAAGATCATCAGCTTTAGTTCTGAAATTATCTTGGAGAAAGTTCAAGTCCTAATTGAATGGCATACCTTTCCAAACGTAATCAATTGATAATGCAGCTCATATCTGCAATCAGATGCTAAGCATTTTACATCAGTGAATCATATATAGTCAACATATTTGATCATACTACTATTGAAGATATATAGAAGAATCATAGGTTTACAAAGTTGGTTGATCAAGCTTGCAGAGCCTAGGCCACAAGAATTTCTGGATTGACTCCAGCACTGGGTATCTGTGCAAAAGCAACAGCGTTATTGGTTTCTGAGGTAATGGAAAAATGGTTCACTGAGACTTCAAAACTTACAGTTCTAGAAGATGCAACTGAAGTGACTCAGGCAGTGGCTGAAGTGGTACCCATCCCAGTCTTACAGCTATACGCCCAACATTTGTGTCAACCTAATTGAAGAGATCCAGATATGAGTATGTTGGAGCAAATAAATCTTTTTTCATCTAGCTTAAATATCTTTATATATTATCTTACTGGAAAAGCAAGATGGTGAAGTGTCAAAAGCCGCACACATTCCACACTTTTTAGACCCAAGCCCCTTATACTTAATAGGAACTCTCTGAAATTATAACATGACACAAGATTGTTAAAATAGTTATCAGCACATAATGTTTTATCCCAAAGCTGTAAAAACATTGGAAAACTTACTTGGCCTTATCAGGTGGAACATCCCTTAGCCATTCCAGCTCAAGGTTTTCATGTTCTCTGACAAGCCTGTTTAGGAAGTCCTGCATGAATTTATTTGATCATTAGCTGATAGTAATGATTCATAGGAACCAAAAAAAAGAAAAGAAAAAAAAAGACAGTGATAACAACTTGTTAAGTGAACAATATGGCAGAGGCATGCTATCTACTGCTGATCTACCAAAATCCAGATGTTCATGCAAGGATTAGAATGCATACTTTGATTCTCTCACATAACATATTGTTCATTCCCCTCTCTTTAATTGTCTGGGCAATCTCCTCAACATCTGCACATCTTACTGCTTCCCAGTCCACCGAGTCCATTGTATCAGGTGTCCTCTCTCTTTGTTTACCATCAGAATCTACCTGTTTTCTTAACTTATCCCAATCAACGCTGCATTAATTTTCTCTTTTCCATTTCTTCCCCTTTTTGCTTTGGATGTACTGGGGTTCATTTCATCAACTGTCTCCACAAGATTGGTACAGTCAGCCAAATTCGACTCAACAGCTTTCTCATTTCTTGTTATGCGGGTTCTTCCTGCGACATCCAAAATACAGTGTGAAGAGCTTGGGCTATTTGATACTTGCCCAATTCTGCGGTTATTCTCTTGCTGCTGAACCTCTGACACAAGTTCAATATCTTGATCTTCAATTGGCCTCTGATGGTTGTTAGGGTAGTTAAAATTTTCACTTGAGAACTTCTGTAATTCTTCAAAACTCACAGCCATCGCATTTTGACATGATGCTCCTGCTGAAGATTCTGTGGACAACCCACTATGATCGGTTACAGAAAGTTCATTTTCCTTGGAGATATCACAGAATCTGCTGTCTTCAGATGGATCAAAGTCCCTGAGCTCTTGATATTCTGAAATGTCACCTGTATGCAGACTAGAATTCTAGTACAACGCACAATGGATTCCATGAAAAAATTTATGATCACTGATTTCTTACTGCGTAAGATACATGCCATGTCTTCTGCCTTTGTTGGCATTTCAATATTTGATGACCTCTTTCTGCTTCCTTGATTATAAACTCCATGCAACATTGTTGTTCCTGCCATCTGTAACAGTTTTACAAAAGAGGTGGAGCCACAAGACCCATCTGTTGGTTCTGTTTCTGAGGAGCTTTGTGAATTTGACTCAACTTTGCTGGCAGTTTGACCAATAGAATCCGTAGAGCAGTGAGGGGAAATTACTGAATTCTGAGATGAAATTACATCATCTATTTCTCTTTGATCTCCATTACAGCTTGCCAATCTTTCATTGTCCTGACAATTGAACCTACTAACATCTGGTTCATTATACAGTTTCGGACTGCATTCTGATGAATCTGAAGACATTGATCTTAAATTTTTTGATGCTTTGGTGTCTTCAGTTGTATTTCCAGAGAAATCCCTGGTAGCATCAATGCTTGATTAATTCTTCATTGTACTTGTCACAGAGAGTCCTAGAATTCGTGAGATCAGTTTGGTTTGACACCTTTTTATGCCATTCGATTGTATCATCTGGATCCAATACTTCTGGTCCCTCAGTTGTTTTCAGTTCGCATGATTGTGTGTCAAGGTGATGGCTAGTTGACTTCAAGGGGAACCTAGCAGCCATTGACATGAAGGCAGAACTGCAACAATGGGGAAAAAGTAACAGTAGTTTTCACTGGCACTCAAGCTACTATAATGTTTTACAAGGTCGTCGGAAGTTGAGAAAATCAACTTACCTAGAAAGATGATCAGACACATTCTGAGTAAGAAAGACTCCAACTACAGAATCTACAACGGATCCCTTCCATGGGGAGAAGCGTCTGTCTCCTGTGGAAGAAAATAACATGATGCTAAACATATTTGAGAAGAGAAAACCTCTTTTTCCCCCTCTATAATGCAACAATACAGGAAGAGGATATTTGTTTCAAGCCCCTGCAGATTATCATCATTTGCAGTGTAGAGATGCACTGGATTTCAACTCTTAATGAATGCTTCACACACAAACAATTCCATCTACCTAGGATTTTTTATTTTTTAGCAAGATTCATGTAGTCAACCCTACTTAGTGAGATTAAGGCTTGGTTTGTTTGTTTGTTTGTTTGTTATTTTTTTTAAAACATGAACTGCTCTTGAAAGAATTTTAAGTTTGCCTGTGCATTCAACTGTTAAATACAGTTATTAAGTGTTTCATCAATTTGGTTGTCTGTGGGACGCCCAAGTTTCTTCCACCATCATTTCTTTCTAAAAGGTTTCTTTAATTTCTCTTCACTGAAATGTAGTTCTTCAAAGCGAGAAAGAGAATGCAAAGATTTCATACAAGAGCAGCAATTCACTTTCTTTTTTTTGGTTAGCAACACTGATTTTTTTACACCTCTTAACAGATTATAATGTCAATTGTAATAGACCGGTTTGAGCTTTTACATGTTTTATGCAAGTATGTGCGCTATACGACAAAGAACATCAAGTATATTTCTGCTTCTCCATCTGTGCTACACATTGGTTTGAAGGTTCTTATTTGTAAGAATGACCATTTGATTATCTTCAACATCTAAGGAGGGTGCAGCAACAAATCCCAGTCAGAAACTTCTTTGGTTGAGACAACATCAACATGTTCTTAGTTGTTTGTTGATTAACTTCTCTAAATTGTTTCTGCACAGTAAAAGATGTATAGTATTGCAAAAATAACTGAGTCGACATACCTTGGACAAGGCGCATCCGTGCAATAAATGAGTCTGCTCTTCCACGGAACACTTCCCGCTCTTCTTCCCACCATTGCGTGCTTCGCTCATCTGTTCCATCAATGCCTTCATTGTTTATGTCTTCCAACAAAAGCTTCCACACTCTACTTGTCAGATCTCAAGGTCAACTTTAGGACGAGATCGTCGCTTCCTAGTGTGATAAAATGAACCATCGAAAGGCACAATAGTTCCATTCTTTTGATAGGGAACAACAATAGAATTCTGCCATGAATAATCTGCATGATAGGCAACAAGTGCAGTTCGTTCTTGGTTGGAGAAGTTGTTTTCTCTTCGTATATCAAGGCAGTTAAACTGTTCAATAATGGCATCAATTGAAAATGTATTTTTCCACACCATAGATGGAGGACCTGCAATTTAAGTGAGAAATTGATGTGATAAGCTCAAATTGTACATTAGTAATTAGATATTATATACGTAAATCTATATATACCCATAGACATTGTGGCAAACTGGTGATGGTTATAGGCGTTTGGAGACTTTGGAGCAACAGAGTTTCTCTTTGACCGCTTCTTTGTCATCAATCTTGCATGAGTGTCAGCAATCAAGGCGTCCATGCATGTGTATGGTCCTTGTAGAGCCCCAGAAGTTTCCATTTCTTTGCTGGAAGTAGTAGGAAACTGCCTGCAAATTTCAAGCAGGGAAGCAATGTCACGAACCCTAGTATGGCCTTTAGATCTCTTCTTTGTCTAGCAGCCTTTCTGCACTCCCCAATGTTGGTAGACACTTCAAATTGCTGTGTTCATGCTGAGTATCACCAGCTGCTGTACTGATGTCTGGGTTGCTACTAGTTTCATAGTGAATCATAGACCTCCCAAAATCAGTTTCTGAAATAAAAACCTTTTTCTGAGGATCACTGAAAGGGTATGTGCTATATTGACCACCATAGTCAGTTGTACAGGATGTTGGCAGAATGCTGGACGTTGCTGACTTGTGCAAAGTTTCTGTCCTCTTTTTCTTGAATATTGTTGGAAAAAGCATGCTTGGAGTTCCTTCTCTGGTGTATCCATTTGGTGGAAAGATTTCTTGGTATGCCTGCAAAGAATTGTAATGGGCCCCAGCAGCATTTATGCTGCAAGATTCTGACTCATCGGCTGTAGAAAATCGCTGTCTCTTGGATCCTATTGCTTGTGGTTCTTGGGTTAAGCATGCACTGCTGCTGCAGTTGGAAGTACTTGAAATCCTTGTTGTGCACTCATTTAGCATCAGAGATCATTGTACCAAAAATGCTCGCTCCTTTGTCATGAGTTACATCTGAGAAAACTATTGGACATTTCTTTCTTGTACAATCATTTTGGCAGCAGGCCATCTTTTTATCATTTAGTTGATCACACGTGAAAGAAATTGAACTGGAAGGGGCTTGGCTTTCTTTGACCAAAAGGTAGTCTTCAAGTGCATGATTCATGGTCTGTGTAAGGTCATAGGCAATGCCTACTTTTTCTAAAATCATCACATCCATCCCACGTCCAAGCTTCTTGGTTGACCTTGATTGATCCTGTGGAAAGAAAACCTGTGGCTGTGACTTGGCGTCCACATCTAAAGGTGGCAGTGTGGACCTTTCATCTGTCTCTTGGCTTTCTAAGTCAAAATTGAGCGACTTCTTGCAGGAGCTTCGGGTTACTCTCACTGCCTCTGAAAAGGTTCTTGTAGTGTTTCCGTCGACTGAGGGAGGGGTGGATTGGTCAACTCCTTTTCTTGTTGGTGTACTTTCTTTTAATTTTTGGCATATCCTCAAAACCAGGAGGCTTTGCCTCTGCATCTATTCCATTGGTTCTGCCTTCCAAAGTTGTATCTAGAGGTTTGCTGGCTGTATTTCTCCTGACATATTTCCTTTTAGGTGTAACAACTTTCTCAGGGACAGTAGGCTTCGGTGTTCTGGGATTACGGGTCTTTTTAGGTTGGCCTTCAACAACCACTTTAGGCCTGTGCTTTCTCCTCCTTGGCTTCTGAAGTGGTGTCTTACTCAGATCAGTCTGCTGGTCGTTGCCCATTTCAGGCTTGAAATTCTCCCCTATTACAGTGGAGGTGGTAGCACAAGATTGATTCTCAACCAACTCTGACTGATTATTTTGTAGCTCACGAAATTCAGCTGTCAGGGTGACTTCCTTTTGCATATCTGTTGCTTTTGCTGCCATAGCCATGCACAAAGTTGGCACATTGGGCACGCTCCCTTTATCTGTGCTCTTGACATGATCAGGTAGTGATGGGCACAAATTTGGATGAGATACCTTCACATGCATCTGCCATTGTTCTTGGTGGAGAATTGAGATCAAAGGAGAGCCTGGAAGGAATTGCACTTCCACCTGCACAGAAAATTTCAATAGAGGGGTGGAGATAAACATGGTCAGGATTTGTCTAAGAACTTACATTGCGATACCATAGACAAATATTTGTATCTTAACCAAAATCCTTTATAATATTGGGAGCAGATAGAACGAATAAAGAGTCTGTTGCGTGTGAACATGATGAAGTAACAGAGGGTTGCATGCTGCAGCAATGATTTGCAACTTCTTAATGACAAGTATGCACAAGATAGCAATTTTAGTCAGTATGGTGTGTCACTTTCTTCTTCAAGTCGTTTTTTTGCCTCTGTGGCTATTCACCTGTCTAATCATACATATTTTACGACAAATTTAAGGCATTTATTTTCTTAATACAGCCATGGGCATGGCGAAATTAATAATGTAGTTTTTTGCACACTGTTGTCTGCTGTGATCGAATTGACATGTTACCTTCAAGTCCTCCGCTAATTTTTATACTCTAATTGGTTTGCATTCCTTTGGCAAGCCATGATTGACAGAGCAACTTTTAGCTGAATCAAATTTTTATTCAGAAGACAAGAACTAAGGAGACTCACGATGAGGTGTATCAGAAAAGCTGTAAAACCCCCCTTCAAGGCATTGGCTTTCCATTGTTTGAAGCTGAGTAAACTTAGGTGCAGATGTCCTGTATTCAGCATTCAAAGTACTAGCAATTTTACTTGCCTCCTCAACGGCTTTGGCTGTGCCTGCAGCATCTGCAAGAGCCAACAACTCTTTAAAAGGGACATTGCACATGGAGAATTCATTATAAAGGTTGAGTGCCTCTTCATAAAATCGGGTTTTCTCAACCACTGTTGCTTCCAAATTATCCGAATTTCCGTTGCTGCTTTCACCACAGGTCGTTGCCACATACTGGTCTCCAATTTCTTGCGTAAATCTGATTGAATAGGGTCCCTTCAGTCTCACACCCATCTGGCCGGGGTTGGGACCAATTTGTTTGCAATTCTTGTAGCTCATCCTTCTCTTTGTAGATTGACTGCGATTCTGCTAAACCAGGCTTCGCAGGGGTCGATGGGACCCAACATCTCTCCATTCTGCAAAATCAGAAACCCCATAAAATCTTTTTCCAGTAATTTCTGCTAGAATTCATCAGAACCCCTCAATTATTTTAGAAGAAAATGCCCAAAATATTTTGGGCATAGATTTCACAGAAATCTTCCTAAGTGAAAAAGAAGGAAAAATTTTCTGACAAGCAGAAATTATCATGCAGACCATGGATTTTAGCAACAGCAAAAATTGTGAATATTCTCAATGTAGAGAATAAGAATAATTTATAGCAAAATTGGTTTTTTTTTTTAAAAAAAATATTAGTTTACTTAGATCAGAATTAAAATTAGCTCAGATTAGTAAATTGGTAAGAAAACTGAAAATCCAAATGGAAAAGATGCCACTTTGACAATCATCATTTATTTTTCACCTGACTTGCATAACTGAAGGAACAAGAATAAATTGAGTCAATATTTTGAAGTAAACTAACCGGAGAACTGAGTCGTCGCCGGAGATCTAACAGAGGCAGTGGACGGCGGTAGGAACATAAGAGTGTTATCTAGGAGAATGAGTACACGAAAAATTCCAAAATGATGATATAGGAGAGTGAACTGAACCCAACTCAACACTCAACCTTATTTCATCGGTACGAATATAACAAACGGTAATCTCACGTGCACGTATATATCTCAAATTCTTTCTTGATGATTTAGAACTTAAAATTCATTCATAAAAATTATAATTTAAATTAATTTAAATATATTTTATTTTTAAAATTACAGTCTGTCATGTTACTATTACTATTATTTTTTTCCGGGTAATACCCCAATGCTTCATTCATTAATAACTTGTGTTTTCCATTTGGATTATAAAATTTGGTAAATTTTAATATCCGTTACATATCATTTAATTTGATAATTAGTTTTGTAAATTAATATCTTTGACTGATACAAATCTATTAATAAAACTGCAAAATTTTACAATATACATTAATTATTCTGTAAGTAATAAATTATCCCAAGTAGGATACACTTAAATAAATCCCTATTGATTTTGCGTAAAAGAATGGTGAAATATATAATTAAACAATGGAACCGGCGTGTGAAGCGGATTCGCCGAACCTAAACACGTGATAAAACTATAACAAAGTTTCCCCACCTTAGGGTCTTAGAAGTTAGAACCAATTTTAGGTTGTTTGTGGAAAAAAAAGGTAAACGTAGTAGGTTAAAAAGCGGAAAAAGAAAAATCCTCGGAGACCTCGACGTTATTGACGTCGTAAATGATTTTGCTTTGATTCCATCCGAGTTTTTCTGTGCCGTTAAATGAACCCCGTTAGTGGTCCCCTCTTTTGTGGTGAAGTCCTTCACCTTTTCTTAAATAGTGCGGGAGATAAATAGTAAGTTTTGTTTATTCACTCAATATAATAAAGAATTCTTCTATAAAATAGATATAATAATCCTTCAAATAATTAAAAAATAAAAAAAATTATTATTTTTTAAACATCTAATAACTTGTAATACATTTTTCGTAACCAAGAGTGAATAATAGTTTTTAAAAGAGAGGCTAGTATTGTCATTTCTGTTGCTTTTCGTGGCTATTAATTGCTGAGCCAGCCTAGTCAGACGGTGCTGGGCTATTATTGGGTAGATGTGTATAAGAGACCGGCTTTCGTGAGGTGGAGGCTGGAGTGGAATACTGCCCAGATCTGTATTAACAGGTTGCGTGGTGCTGGGAGGTGACAGTTTGTTGGTAGTTATGTTTACTTGTGCTTTCTATTCAAAAATTAGTTATTTATCGTTATACAAGTGAGAAGATTTTGGTGGTCAACGGTGCCAAGAATCCAATTGGTATAAAGTGGGCCTTATCTGCCAATATTATATATATTATTATTATTATTTATTATTTTATTTTAAGATGGAAGACTGCGAATCGGTATTCTTCTTAGATACGTTCCAAATGTATGGGAAGGATATCTAGCGACTCAAATTAGATTGTAATGTATATAATCCGATTGGACTATTGAGTGTACATTTTAATTTCTATTTTAAAAATAAGTTTGCACGTTTCAGAGCAGTCATATGTGGTTAACCGAACTAGATAATAAATTATTTTATATCATTATGTATATAACCGCGGAAGTCTTATATCTTAAAAAATCATTTCAAAAGAATTATCCTTACTAAACAGGTCAAATGCGAAGATTTAATTGATTTAAATTCGAGTCCGATTAATATTAATAGTTCTATATTTAGATCCATTATCTAGTGGGTCTATAGAAGCGATCATATCGGGATTCGTTGAATATTTTCAAATTCGTGCTAAAAGATGATATTCTTTTAACATGAATGGTACATTTTTTTATAACTTTCATATTTTATAAGAATTTCCTCTTCTCTTTTTTTTTTTTGTAATTGTAAAAAAAATCGAATTAGTATTTGTGTATGTGTTCTGCATTGCATAATCTAATATTTGTGTATGTGTTCTGCATTACATTCTAACACATATTGACACACACATATATACAAGAAAATAACTAAAGTACATAAATTTATTATGTATGAAAGTTTAATAAGGTGAGAATAATAAGATTCATCGTTGAATCAGAGAACTGAATTTAAACGAATTCATTGGCAACCTTAATTTTCATGGCATATTTTGGAATAGTGACTCGTCAATATTAATATACCCGTAACTTTTTATCATAATTCTGGTCTCAATTATTTCTTCTATATTTTTCTTTGTACGTTGTAAGTTTATATTTGAAATTTTGAGTTTTTAAATTGGGAAATATTCATAAAATAATTCTTATATCTTTTACCACAATTGGAAAAAACTTATTTAAACAAGAATGGTGAATAGTGAGAATAGAAAACTATAAGTTCTCATCCTCTCAAAAAATACTTTTGTAATGCAAATTAAGAAAAATTGATAGCATCATCTTCAAGGTCAAAAACTTGTTAAATCTAACAATTGATAAAGAAAACATGCAACTTCTAAATTAAGATGAAAAGAAAAATAAAAAGATTGTTGTGATCTGACGTTATTCAACAATTTTGGATTTTGTTGCATTTCATCACAAGAAAATAAGTTCAAAAAACAATGAGATTTACTTGGTTGGCCTACAAGAATGAAACAAATATGACTTCTTTCATGTTACTTATTTTGCAATAATTTTATTTTTTTATCAAACATATCTATTATATAATTAAAATTTTATATATATTTATTTAATTTTTAATAAAATTTATTTTTAAAAAATAAAATTTTTATCAAATATTATTACATACAAACTTAAAATTTTATAAAAATCTACACAAAAATAAATTTTAAAAACTTGACACGTTAAAAAAAAAAAATTGAGTCAAAAGTGATACGATTACATTTAAACTGCTAATATAAAATTAAAAATATGTATATATATATATATAACTATTGAAACTATATGTTATAGAGGTTGTCATTGTCATTGTTCAGTTGGCGCCGCCTGCCTTATCCAAAATATAGATGGAACGAGGAAAAGTGAGGAAAAGTGCTAGATTGTTTGTTTGTAATGATTGTAAAATATTTAAAACATTAGATTGTAATATTTTGTAATTATATAAGCACGAGCTTTGACTTTGTTTTAATAAATATTCGTAAGCATTGTTTTCAATAGTTTGCCGTAAGACAACTTTTGTTGTGGACAGAACTATCACATAAGATAAATATTTAAATAAATCTGATTTTTTATTTTATTTGTAAATCTTGTAATGTAAATTAAATGTTATGAAATTTATGATATCTGTTGATATAAACAAAATTTTATTAAAATTTAATTTTGATCACAAACTCTATAGATAAGATCTAAAATCGGGTATATATTAGCGTTTTCCATCACATAAAGTTCCCCTCAATCTTTGCTGATTAACAAAAAAATCTCGTATTTGCTAAAAGTGATTAATAAATTATACTTGCAACTCCAAGTGTCTTTTATAATCTACCAAATTATCCAATAAAATTGATTATAGAATAGACTCAGAAGATCAAAATCTCATTTGGTTAGTGGAATTGTATTAGTAGAATAAACAAGAGCTGTAGATGAGCGGATCTCAAATGTTAAAATTTATTCTGGTCACGAAATAATTATTAAAAGCTGCTTAATCCCATTCAACAGAATTAATGAGTCCAGCCAGACGTAGCAGATGGCTGAAAAGGAAAAGTGTCGGTCACCGGTCCTTCTACAGAAAAAAATCAACATATAAATTCGATTTAAAGTATTATATTTTGGATTTCATAATAAGTGAGAATTTTTTTTAAAAAATTATTTTTTATTTTAAATATTATATATTTTAAAAATTTATACTGTATAAACTTTTAAAATTAAGAAAACGAGTCTCTTAAAAAAATTATAAATTTTTTTATTATTTTTGGATTGTTGGGACTAGATCTAATATAAATTTTTTTATTATTTTTGGATTGTTGGGACTAGATCTAAAACGCTCTAGAGGAATTATTTTAAGTGATATTTATTAATCGGGAGTATATGATTCGAGACATAATACTCTAGATCGGGTTCATAGTCCCGGACCCCACCCCCTCGTGACTCGCGAATCTTTTCGGCTTTTAACCATTCCAATTTCACGTTCATTGGTGTTTGGCTGTTAGCTTTTGGGGGTGGGTTTTGGATGATCAGATCAGCTGACGCATGGCACCGCGAAGAATCCGTGCCTATGCTTCCGTCTTTTGCCACGTGTCATCCTTATGGATGTCAGTTACACACTTTTTGTCATCTTTTTCCGGTCAATTTTGCTTTTCTTTTTGTTTTGGATTTATTTGGCTGAGGATTTTCGCACACCAGGTTTGAACCTTTCCAAACAACTCATCACAAAATGGGGACCCCCAGCTGGGCCAGCCTCTCTCCTAAATTGTAAGTGAATTCCAAAAAAGAATAAAAAAAGGGGGAAATTATTGTGAATTGACCTTGCAATATTTTTATTTACAAATTGCTACCAAGAGGATTAGCGGGTTAAATTTTCTATTAGAAAAAGTCGTGAAATACCATAATTGTCCTTATATTTTAATTATACTTTACCACTCTAAATTTAAGGTGAGTTGTATTTTAGATCTTGATGTTACTACTTAAGTAATTTGTTATTCATAGTTAATTTTTCTATCCAAACTTATTATTAAACATTTTTTTACCCTTGACTATTGAATGCATGAACCATTTTTTATTATTTCATGCAATTTTGTCATTCTACCACTTTTTCATCCTTCTCCCTTTCTCTTATATTTTTGTATATATAGAAATTTTTTTTGGTTTATTATAGCTCTATTTTATTTTCATTTTTATGATAAGATTTATTATATGCATTGATAATAACCTAATTTTACTTGAAAATATGTTCTTTTAGAAGTGGTTGATGCTGGTAATTGATATTTATAAATTTTTCTTTTGCTAAAATTCGTTTATTAAGACATAAAAGATAAATAATTAAATTCTTATTTTGCTGAATTTTATACGATTTGTTGCTAATATTTTTTTAGATAGTATGAGTGAGTATATTGATCATTTTAAGTTTATAAAATATATATTGATTATATTTTATCGTAACATATTTATTCAAATAATGTATTTTTTTTTAATTGCAAAGTGATGAATTAATATAAAAAAAGGAAAATAAAAAAAAAATCATTGAAAGAACATGACAAAATAAATAAAATATACATTATTACTTATAAAATATACATTAACTTCGAATGACATTATACATTATTACTTATAAAATAAAGTGAGGATTCAAAGTGCAACTCACCCTGATTTTAGAGTGGCAAAGTGCAATTAAAAATTTGAGGATAATTATGATATTTTATCACTTTTTTTAATGGAAAAAATTCAACCCGTTAAGTTTTAGAGATAATGCTTCAGATTTATTCAATTACAGGGACAATTCACAACTGACATCTTTTTATAAGAAGCAAATTGTACTTGAGCCTAAAATTTA
Source organism: Cinchona pubescens (assembly GCA_025175665.1). Lineage (NCBI taxonomy): Eukaryota > Viridiplantae > Streptophyta > Magnoliopsida > Gentianales > Rubiaceae > Cinchona > Cinchona pubescens. Next base: position 1,291,617 of record JANKKI010000254.1, on the reverse strand, counting down.
TAAAGCATCTTGGTTGGAGTATAAATTTCTATTCAAATACCACCATTTCTTGGTTCTTGAAGAAAAGAAAATTTAGGAGGTGTTTGGTTCATAATCGGGAATTGGAATCGGAATGAGAATCATAAACTCCACTATTGGTATAAATTTATATCATTCTCCCTTATTTGTTTGGTTTGAAATAGGAATGAGTTTCATTATATTAATGAGTTACTCAATTTAAAACCCATGTCACTAGTATAATGTCATAGGCATTTTCTAACAGTTTCATTCCCATAGAATGATTCCCATAATACTCAACCAAACAATATATTTGGGTATCATTAACTTTGATTCTCATTCCCCCTCTCATACCCATAAACCAAACACCTCCTTAGTCCTCATATACTTAAGATGATGGGTCGGTTGGCCAAACGATATTCATGAGCATATTTATGATGTTAATAACATAGTCTTTAAATTATGATATTTTCTGTCGTATCTGTGTCGATCATTCTCATTTTAAGGAAAATTTATAATTTGTAAGAGAATCAATCCATATATGCATTTTAAAAAATTGTGTGATACAATAATAAATACTGTTATAACGTACAAAACTTTCAAAAACTAAATGAAAGAAATCGATAAAATGATTGTAAAATTCCACTATCTTAATATAAAAAAAACAAAAAACAAAACAAAACAACCCTTAATCTCACTAAAAGTAGGATTAATTGCATGAATTTTGTTATGCCATTATACTCTGTCAGACAAGTAAATTTTAAAGAGAATAATCAACATAAGACTCTTACAAGCAGTTCAAGCCATAGTTTTGAGTTTTATTTCAATGCTACATATTTAATCTAAACCCTCAAACCAGATAGTATACTACATAGCATCTTCAATTGGTACTATAACGGTGCATGAGTAATGCGGAAATTTTTTTACATGATTAACATAATGTAAGATCATATTAGTCCACAACATCTTATAAACTTATAACTTACATGAATTCGATTCATGTAAAAATTGTGCGGAGCCAAATGTGGGAAAATAACGTAAACAGCAGATTGCACACAGCATTCGACGGTGATTACATCATGCAGTTAGTGGGCAGCAGCTAGTACGATGGTTTCTTCCTCCCACCCACCCCATAACCCGGACATAAATGTTATACACAATTCCATTTGGTTAGCATAGAAAGTAGAAAGTGCCGATGTTTATCCAAAAGTAGAGTTAATGCGGTTTTACTAGATGGTATTACGGTGATAAATGTTCCACAAGTGAGATGAACTTTATCGTGGGTGCACCTTTTGTGGTGTTCTTTACCATATAAGCACCTAGTAATGAAAATGCAATATTACCTAAAGGTGGTTGGATTAAGTGATTATTTGTTAGTGATCTCCGGAATCCTACTAGAGACAACACCTCAAAGAAAACTTTTCTTTACGCAACCCCCACCAGAAATGAGACTAACCAGAAAAATGAAAATGCAATATTGATCGCACCACAAGGGCTAATAATGGCACGAGAAGTCTTATATTTTGTGTCACTTCCTGTCACATCATCTAATGAACTGTCAAACCGCATTATGTAATATGATTTTAGTATAGTAATTTTGATAATTCATTAAGTGGTGTGGCAAAAAATGACACAAGATGTGGGACAAAAGATCCTTAGCGGTTAATAATGTTTCTACCAATAACAGATCCAAAGGTAATTATTGTGTCTCGCAATGCCCCTTCAGTATTGTCCTCCTACTAACTTCTACAATATATTGGTTAAGAAAGCTCTTCTCGCATTCAAACACCATGTTATGCCACGACTCTAATACCATACCATCAGTTGTGAAGTAGTAAGAATATGATCATAGCTTGTTTTACATTTTTTGATTTTCTAAGAGTAATTTCCATGGAAAACAGTCAAAAATTCAAGTTAAATGACTACATAGAAAGTTTATCAATAACCTGAAGCAAGCAACTTTCCTCCAATGACTATTTAGAGGCCTAGCCCATATCAGCACTATATGATTCTTTTTGAAAACATAATTCTGTTTATTGGCTCCTATAAAACACTATATAACTTCCATGGCAATAGATATGAGAATTACAGGATAACATGGGAACGGACCAAAAAAAATAAAAGATTAAGGGCATGCTGATATAACACAAATAGCAGAATTATTAGTAGGCACTTCAAGACTTGAGAAAAGTGCATATCCAATCAGAAAGACAAGACAATTTGCAATAACTGCAGCTGTTTTTTAGCTTCGCTTTGTTGCCGAAGAGCCAAAGCCTATAAAGAAGAGGAATGGAACTAAATACCCAAGTTTAAAGAAAGCTTCAATCTCATTCTAAGGCACACAACAAACAAAGAATAGTAGTGAACCAAAGAAAGAGAAAGAAAAGAATCCCGAAATGTTAGCAAATGCACAAATTGCCTTGAAAATGCCAGCAGCAAGATGAAGTTACATCCCTGGATACTGAAAGTAAATGGAATCCAGGCTAGATCTCCAAAAACCAGCATGAACCCCAATCTTTCTGCAATTATATCTCGTCTACAATAAACAGCCCAGAGATATAGGCTAAACAACTTGACTTGAGCAAAAATAAAGGTGAATAACAAAGCAAGCATTTCTGTGAACTTCATACGTAGAAAATTAAGGAATATAACGGAAGAAAGTGATAGGGTGGATAAAAGGAGAATATTTATAGAAATTACAAGGATTAAGAAGTATAAAATTCTACCACTAGTTCAGAACCCAAGTACAGGTGTACGTCACTCTCAAACAAATTTGTTCTTTTCATGGGAAAGGGTAAAAGGTGGGTCAAACCCCTCAAATGCCGAAGTGTTTAACCAACATCAAAAAGCATCCTAAGGCTGATATTAGGCAATCTCATAAAAAACAAAAGAATGACAAAGCAAAAGAAAGTCCCATACATCTCTCAAACAGAGCTTCCTTTACTATGGTTGTTTTACCTTATCTTCTATGGCTGATTCAAAAGTTATGGTGGAGTTGAATGGAAGATATAGGGAGGGGAAATTCAGAGGACTGAAGATCATAACAATCAAGTTGGAGCAAGAAAACCAGTCATTTAGACACTGAATTAATAAGAACAAACTAAAAACATGGGAGTTACATACAGGACCCTGGAAGATGTAAAACGAGGATGAGGTCATGGGTTACTTTCTACCCTCGGACAAGTTGTCCAATATGGTAATTGATATTTTTTGAACATCAAACACTAATACATTACTCTCCACTGTGGTTCCAAAACTGGAATTTTGAAAGGCCATAATAAAAGGCTATTTCATTAATCGATAACGAAAGTTGGAGGCTCTGAAATTTGATAATTACTTAGATTCTGATTGAATACAACATTTTTGGAATAACCAATAGGGAAATACTGCCAATGAAAATGGGAAGAAGGAACTGGAAAACTAAGAATGGCTTAAGCAAGGTCAAGTTTAATTAGATTAATGTAAGGTTCAGATCAATCCTGTGGTGGAAAGGAAAATGGAAAATATGACAATAAGCTACTTAACTCTTCACAGAAAACACAGTTAAAAATGTATAGCTGCAAATATAGAACAAAGGAAAATTAACCCATAATCTTATGTGAACAATGAGAAACATGTTTTCTTTTGGCTACTTAAGTAAGAAACAGACATTTTAGTAACTTATCGGAAAAAATATCTGGTAAAGGATCATTGACTGAGTTAAGTTGGAATCTTGAATAGATTTTACAAGAGCCAACCCATCATTCCAGCTCTAACAAAGAAGAATCTAAAGAAAAAAAGTTACAGTTAGAAGCAAATTTTGTATCAATATGTGTATTAATTTTTGAGATCAATGCCCATGAACTAAGGATTCAGTTGTATCCCAAGTCCCTATTGAATGACATTTGAATGGAAGAATATCAAGATAGATTATTGATCGGAACATTCTACTGAACTTGAAATACAACATCAAAAATCTGGAGAAAAAGCTCAACAGAAACTGCAATAATCACTGATTTTGCAATATGATTTATGTCTATCTTGAGTGGGAACTACAGCCTATAATTGAAAATACCAATTTTGGCAAAACTGAACCCACAAAAAAGTCAAGATGTATACGAGAATCACAGTGCAAAATGAGGTAAAAAAAATATAAAGTCAAACCAAGAGCTGCACAAAAGAACATCTGGATATCAATCAAGCAAACAACAAAGGCTTTCAGGCTATTGCCAACCTATTCTCTGCTTTTGCTAGAGATGGTATGCCTTTGAAAGAGTTCTATAAACATTAGAAAAGGTAATAAGTTTCCCATTCTATTGACCGCAATGTATCTCAGGCAATTAGATGGAGTACATGCACAATCTTGTTATTGCGTGAACTTGTTACATAAACACTTACATCACCCAAGCAGATGTTATTACTATGCTGTAGATCATGGAATAACATCACTATAAATGAGGCTTGCTACAACAAAAACCAAGCATATCTTTTTGACAGTTTAAAGTTTTTGTATTCTCCTTCATCTCTAACTCAACCAGCTTCTTACAGTCTCAACCATTATTTAGCAAGACAAGATTCAGTTGTCCACCAAACACCATAGATATCAATTCCCTAGTCAACTTATCAAACCAACAAAATACTAATCATGCCTATCTAGTAGGAGGAAGAAAAATTGCAGTTAGTAAATATAAGATTGCAGTAGGGATTTTCTAATCCAAACAAAATTGTCAAGCCAAGCAGAATATTTGTTTTTCTAAAGTCCTGTTATAGATAGACAATGCGCCAGCTGTAACAACAATGAAATGGTTCTTAAACTAAAGCAATGTGTGGCTTGAGCAAATCACAACAAACTAAGACAGACCAACCTTATTTTATTTTGTTCTAAGTGCATAAAGGCTTGCCTTTTTTGCAATAACGATATTGTATGGGACAAGTTAGCATAGCATAATGTATGGTCATATGAAATTATTGCTGAATTTCATAAACCATGCACAAAATTGCTGCTATATATCAATACAATGAAAGCCATGTTTCCAAATGGCAACAAGCAGAGATCAAACTTTATATATTTGAGTAAAATCTCCAGCTTTTAACAGGAATAATTTGAGTTACCAGTCCTTTCATGGGATACATGAATTAAGTTTCCCGTGACATGAGGCTTCAGAGAAGAGCTCTTATCACGAGACTTGCAACCAACAATATACAGAAGTAATGTCACCTGGCATTTACAAGCAAAATAAAAGAAAGAAAACAAAAATTAAAGTTGGCAAAGAGATATAAATACATGTAGTTTTATCTGTTAATAGTAATCCAGCAAATAAAGACTTCTTCTGAATCTAGGTGAAAAGAGTCAAACACAATTAATTCGTTGACTAGTTCAAATGCTTCAGCTTAGCATTGAAACTTAATACCAAAATCTTGAAACTAAATTATTAAACTATTGTTACTAATTTCATATTCAATGAGTAGCTTTTAATTCGTAACTTGAATTCTGACAGCGTTTCAGAATTATGTAGCATAATAACAATTAACCACGCAACACAAATTTCCAAACAGTGAGAACCACACTTAGAAAAAGTTGAATATAAAAGTTGTTGACAAAAGCTCAAGCCCTTACATCTGTTATTGCCTGAGGGCAAGATTTATCAACTTAGACATGTACGTTCTTTGAAATTCAGACTCTGTCATGAAGAAATAAATGAATGATTGATGTTTTACATCAAGCACAGTACATGATATAACAAGTCAATGCCAAGCACTTAGAAGAATTTGTTGCCACAATAAAGACCACACAGTAGCAAGCCATCCTGTACAGCTCAGACCTGACAACAGATCCTCATCCTTGAGCATGTACATGCTGCCCCTGCCCCCACAAGAAAGAAGGGAAAAGGAATGCAAAAGATGCTTATGTTCTAAAACAGAATAGCAAAAGAAATTACTGTTTTCTGAGATATCCAACTTTCATCCCTTTCAACTTAACTAGCTCTAGTACCTCACTAGGGAATGTGATAAAGAATACATGAATCACAGAGCATATAACAGAAAGAAACCTCAATAACACCATAAAATATACCAATTTCTAGATGGTTTATTGTGGCTGTGGTGATATTACAAACTCATCCTAGTACAAGCCTTTTCTTATATCTAACCGACAAGTTCTGATCAGGCAAGCTTTTGCAATTCTTGAATAGAGAATGCAAATTATAGGAAACATGCAATTAAATACGAACCACACGCAAGAAAGATTCCAAGAAACAGCCAACAATAGTCCAATTTATTCTGTCGACAACAGATTGGAGAATACTCACAAAGAAAACATTTCTGTGTACTTCATATGTAGAAAGTGAAGAAATATAATGGAAGAAAGTGAGAGGGTGGATAAAAGGAGCAGATTTACAAAAAATTACCAGGATTAAGAAGCATGTAATTGAACCACTAGTTCAGAACCCAAGTGCATGTGTATAAGACTCCAAACAGTCAATTCATTTCTTTTTTTCATGGGAAGGGTTAAAGATGGCCCAAACCCCTAAATGTAGCTCACAAATGTCAGAGTGTTCATCAGCATAAAAAAGCACCCTAAGGCCGATATTAGGCAATCTCATAACAAAAAAAGGAATGACAAGCAATAGAAAATCCTATATGTGTTTGTCCTCAAAAAGAGCTTCCTTTACCGTGATTGTTTTACCTTATCTTCCTATGGCTGATTCAAAAGCTAGGGTTGAGTTGATTGAAGAACTAGGGAGGGGGAAATTGAGAGGAATGAAGACCATGACGATCAAGTTGAAGCTAGAAACCAATCATTTAGGCAATTAATAAGAACACACTAAAACTATGGGAGTTACATACATGACCCTGGAAGATGTAAATCGAGGATGAGGTCATGGGTATTCTCTGCCCTCAGACAAGTTGTCCAATATGGTAATTGACATTGTTGGAACATAAAAGACTAATACATTACTCACCATCGTGGTTGCAAAAATGGAAATTTACAAGGCCTTAATAAAAGTTTACTAGGGAAATTTGATAATTACTTTGATTTTTGATTGAAGACAACTTTCTTGGAATAACCAAAAGGAAATCCCGCCAGCAAAAAAGGGAAGAAGAAGTAGGAAAAATAAGGAATGGCTGAAGCAAGGTGAATTTTAATTAGATTAATGCAAGGTTCAGATCAATCCTGTGGTGGAAAAGAAGAAAAACAGAAAGGAAAATGGAAAATAGGACAATAAGCAACTTACGTGGATGCCATGAACTCTTCATAGAAAAAAGTAGTAAAAAATGTATAGGTGCAAATATAGAACAAAGTAAAATAAAAATCTTATGTGAACAATGAGAAACATGTTTTCTTTTAACTGCTTAGGTAAGAAACAGACATATTTTAGCAACTTACCTTACAAAAAATCTGGTAAAGGATGATTACTGATTGGATTAAGTTGGAATCTTGAATAGATTTTGCAAGAATGGAAAGATTGATGAGGAGCCAACCCATCTTTCCAGCTATAAAAAGAAAAATCTACAGAAAAAGAGTTATAGTTAGTAGCAAAATTTGAAGCTATATGTGTATGAATTCTCAAAAGGCTGTAGCATATATAAAGATAACAACAGTCACTACTACAGAATACATATTTGAGATCAATGTCCATGAACTGAGGATTCATTGTTGTATCCCAAACCACCTATTGAATGATATTTGAATAGATGATTGATCGGAACATTCTACTGAACTTGAAATACAACATCAAAACAAACAAACAAACCAAGCCTTAATCCCACTAAGTAGGGTCGGCTAAATACAACATCAAAAATCTGGAGAAAAAGCTCAATAAAAACTGCAATAACCACGGATTTTGTAATATGATTTCGGTATATCTTGAATGGGAACCAACAGTTCATAGTTAGAATACCAATTTGGCAAAACTGAACTTACAGAAAAGTCAAGATAGACGAGAATCAGAGTGTGAAATGAGTTAAAATAATACTAAGTAAAACCAAGAGCTGCACAAAAGAACATATGGATATCAATAAAGCAAACAACAAAGAATTTCAGTCTATTGCCAACCTATTCCCTGCTTTTGAAAGAGATGGTACGTCTTTGAAAGAGTTCTATAAACATTAGAAAATGTATTTCTATTGACAGCAAAGTATCTCAGACAACCAGAAACAGTATATGCAGAGTCATGTTATTGCATGAAACTTGTTACATAAACATGTCCATCACCCATGAAGATGTTATTGATATAGTGTAGCTCATGGAATAGCAACATCACTATAAACGAGGATTGCTGCAATAAAAACCAAGCACATCAGGTTACGGACAGTCTAAAGTTTCTGTATTCTCCTTTCATTTCAAACTCAACCAGCTTGTTACAGTCTCTACCATTATTTAGCAAGACATGATTCAGTTATCCACTAAACACCACAGATATAAATTTTATAGTCAATTTATCAAACCAAGTTAAATACTAATCATTCTGAGCTGGAGGAAGAAAAACTGCACAAAATAGCTGCTATATGTCAATACGATAATAACTATGTTTCCAAATGGCAACATGCTGAGATCAAACTGTATATACTTGAGGAAAATCTCAAGCTTTAAACAGGAACAGTTTGAGTTACCAGCCATTAATTAAGTTTCTGGTGACATGAGGCTTCGGAGAAGAAGAGTCTCTTACCAATGAACTGCAGTAATGTCACCTGGAATTTACAAGCAAAATTTAACAAAGAAGACAAAAATTAAAGTTGGCAAAGAGATGCAAATACAGGTAGTTTTATCAATTAATCATAATCAAGCAAATAAAGATTTATTCTGAATCTAGGTGAAAAGAATCAAACACCATTATGTCCTTGACTATTTCAAATGCTTCAGCTTAAATAGCATTGGAACATAATACCAAATTCTTGGAACTAAACTCCTAAACTATCACTACTGTCATATGCAATGAGTAGCTTTTAAGTAGTGGAAATTTTGACAAAGCTTCAGAATAATGTAGCTTAATAACAACTAATGAAGCAACACAATTTCCAAACAGTGAGAACCATACTTACAAGAGATCAAGTGGTTGAAAAAAGCTCAGCCCTTTATCTGCCATTGCCTGCAATGTCTTTCAACTTAGACATGTACATTCTTTATAATTCAAACTTTGACTGAAGAAAATAAATGGATGATTGGGTTAGGTATTTTACATTAAACACACTGCATGATATAATAAGCCGATGCAAAGCATTTAGAAGAATTTGTTGCTGCGATAAAGACCACCTTATCCTTGAGCCCATCCTATTGCTTCCCCTTTCCTGCCCCCACAATAAAGAAAGGAAAAGGAACGCAAAAGATGCTTATGTTCTAAACGGAAAAGCAAAAGGCATTACTGTTTTCTGGGATATCCAACTTTCATCTCTTTCAACCTAACTAACCCTTATACCTCACCAGAATTTGTTGCTGCGATAAAGACCACCTTATCCTTGAGCCCATCCTATTGCTTCCCCGTTCCTGCCCCCACAATAAAGAAAGGAAAAGGAACGCAAAAGATGCTTATGTTCTAAACGGAAAAGCAAAAGGCATTACTGTTTTCTGGGATATCCAACTTTCATCTCTTTCAACCTAACTAGCCCTTATACCTCACCAGAATTTGTTGCTGCAATAAAGACCGTCAGTGGCAACCCATCCTGTACTGCTCATACACCTGCAACAGGTTTGATCCTTATCCTTGAGCCCATCCTATTGCTTCCCCAACCCCTGCCCCCACAATAAAGAAGGGAAAGGAACAAAAGATGCTTATGTTCTAAACAGAAAAGCAAAAGACGTTACTGTTTTCTAGGATATCCAAATTTCATCCCTTTCATCCTAACTAGCCCTCATACCTCACTAGGGATTGTGATCATGAAGACATGAATCACAGAGCATATAACATATAAGGAACCTCAATAACACCACAAAATACACTAATTTCTAGATTGTTTATTGTGGATGTGGTGCTGTTTCAAGCTTTTCCTGGTACAATCCTTATATAACCGAAAAGTTATGATGCAATTCCTGAATAGAGAATTCAAATTATAGGAAACATGCGATTAAAACGAACCACACACAGGAAAGGCTCCAAGAACAGCTAACAATAGTCCAATTTATTCTGTCAACAACAGATTGGAGAATACTCACATTAGGTGATACAATGTCCATCTTGGTCCCGTTTCCAAGAATAACAACCAAAAGTAGAAGCAGCAAGAAACCTGAACCACAAAAGATATTTTTTTCCTTTTACTTACAAGAATTCAAGAAGTTGTAAAAAAAAATCCAGTCTTAAGTCACGAATTCAAGAAATACAAAGAGATGGATGGTAGGTGAAGATATCAAACTTTATATACTCAAATAATATCCAAAGCTTTAAACAGGAACAGTTAGAATTACCAGTCACTAATTAAGTTTCCCGTGACATGAAGCTTCAGAGAAGAGCTCTCATCACTTGACTTGCAACCAGCAATATACAGCAGTAATGTCACCTGGCATTTACAAGCAAAATAAAACAAAGAAAACAAATATTAATGTTGGCAAAGAGATATGAATACATGAGTCCAGCAAATAAAGATTTCTTCTGAATCTAGGTGAAAAGAGTCCAATGCCCTTAATTCCTTGACCAAATTCTTAAACTACTATCACTTGTATCATATTCAATGAGTAACAATTTGGGATGACTTGAAATTTTGACAATGCTTCAGAATAGTGTAGCTTAATGACAATCAACCACGCAACAAAAATTTCCAAACACTGAGAGCATACTTACAAGAAAGCTTAATATAAAAGTTTTTGACAAAAGCTCAAGCACTCTATCTGCAATTGCCTGCAATATTTATCAACTTAAGACATGTACATTCTTTGTAATTTATACTCTGACATCAGAAAATAAATGGATGATTGATATTTTACATCAAAGACACTACATGATATAATAAGTCAATGCAAAGCAACTAAAAGAATTTGTTTGTTACCACGAGAAAGACCTCCCAGTGGCAACCTATCCTGTACTGCTTACACCTGCAACAGGTTGGACCCTAACCCCCAACAAAAAAGAAGAGAAAAAGAATGCAAAAGATACTTACGTTCTAAAAGAAAAAACAAGAGACATTATTGCTTTCTGGGATATCCAATTTTCCCTTTTCAAGTTTCAACCTTACTAGAACTAATACCTGACTAACTGGGATTCTGATAGTGAAGACATGAATTACAAAGCATATAACAGAATGAAACGTCAATACCATAAAGTATACTAATTCCTTGATGGTTTATTGTAGCTGTAGTGTTGTTTCAAGCTTTTCCTTGTACAAGCCTTATATAACTGACAAGTCCTGATCATGCCAGCTTTTCAGTTCTTGATTAGAGAATGCAAATTACAAGAAACATGAACACTCCAAGAAAAGCTAAAAAATAGTCCAATTTATTCTGTTGACAACAGATTGGACGATACTCACAGTAGGTGGTATAATATCCATCTTGATCCCGATTCCAAAAAGGGCAACCAAAACAAGAAGCTGTGCCAGACCTGAGCCCACAAAAGATTTATTTTTTTTCTTTTACTTACAGGAATTCAAGAAGTAGTAAGAAAAAAAAAAGTTAATGAAAGTCTTGAAATTCAAGAATTACAAAAAGATAGAGAAAACTGACCATTGCAACCATAATGAAGGCAAGTTCCATCTGTTAAAGTGACTCCCCAAGAACAATCTTTCCAGGCTAAAAAGATCCAGCAATTGCCAAGTAAGTGAAGAATGAGAGTAGCAACCCAACCTATTATTAGTAAAACATTCACCATCAAGAAAACACTAGATCAGTAAAGTAAACAAGGATGTGTTTGCATGTCTGTTTTTATCCTAATACTAATAAAAGAAAAGTTGGATTACTTTCGCCGCCTGACTCCTTTTTACTGCATTGACAAAGACGAGGAAGCATAGCATTACCTTTTTGTGGACAAGGATGACCCTGTTGTCTCTGGACGGACAACTGCCATCAGTGGTTTGGGATTCTTTTTGAAACATGCTTCTATTTGTTGGCTTCTCTAAACACTAGATAGCTTCCGTGCAAAACAGGGCATCGCATTAATGGAAATAGATATGAGAATTACATAATAACATGGGAATGAACAAAAAAATAGAAGGGCATACCAGGGGAACACAAATTGCAGAATTCTACTAGGAATTTCAAGACTTGAAAAGTGCAGACATACCCAGTCAGAAAGACAAGACAATTTGCAATACCTGCAGCTGTTGTTAGCTCCACTTTATTACTTAGAGCCACCAAGCCTATAAAGAAAAGGAATGAACTAAAATAGCTAAGTTTAAAGAAAACCTCAACTCACAAACAAACAAAGCAAGCCTTATTCCCACTAAGTAGGGTTGGCTGCATGAATCCTACTACATCATTGCGCTCTGTTATGGACCATATTCTCCTTAATTCCTAGATGAGCTATATCTCTTACGAGTTACCCACCAAGTCTTTTTCGGTCTTCCCCTACCCCTCTTATGTTGACTACCCTCTCTAAATTCAATTCGTCTAACATGCGCTTCTACTGGCCATCTTAATACATGACCTAACCACCTTAAGCGAAAACCTCAACTCACAAATAAAGAAAAATAGTGAACCCAAAGAGGCAAAAAGAAAAAAGAATACTAATATGTCAGCAAGTGCACAATTGCCTTGAAAATGCCAGCAGCAAGATAAAATATAGATGCATGCCTGGATACTGATGGTAAATGGACTCCAGAGTAGATCTCCAAAAACCAGCATGAACCCCAACCTTTCTGCAATTATATCCCATCTGCAATAAACAGCCCAGAAATATAGCTAAACAAGCTTAAGCATTTATGAAGGTGAATAACAAAGAAAACATTTCTCTGTACTTCATATGTAAAAAGTCAAGAAATAAAATGGAAGAAAGTGAGAGGGTGGATAAAGGAGAAGATTTACAGAAATTACCAGGATTAAGAAGCATGTAATTCTACCACACTAGTTCAGAACACAAGTGCATGAGTATAACACTCCAAACAATAAATTCATTTATTTCTTTTTTTTTTCATGTAAAGTGTTAAAGGTGGGTCAACCCCAAAATATAGCTCAGATGCAAAAGTGTTGGTCAACACCAAAAAGCACCCGACTGATATTATGCAATCTCATAACTGTTATACATAGAAAAATATCTTGTTTATTCTCACACACTTCTGTCAAGAGTACATAAGTACATCTATATATATACAAGTGTAGAATAATCTAGATCCTAAAATTAAGCTAATCAATTTACATCCTTAGATCCTAAAATCAAGCTATCTAAATCCTACAATCAGGTAAATCAATTAGCCTACAATCAAGGGTAATCAATTAGCCTACAATCAAATCCTACAATTAAGTAAATATATTTACTTACCATATTTACAACACTCCCCCTCAAGATGGTGCATAGATGTTAATCATGTCCATCTTGTGACAAATATAATCAATCCTCGGACCACTCAAAGCCTTGGTGAAAAAGTCAGCTAACTGTTCTCCAGTTTTTGCATGATTGGTAGAGATTAAATTTTGCTGAATCTTCACACGGATAAAGTGACAATCAACTTCAATATGTTTGGTCCTCTCATGAAGAACCGGATTTGATGCAATATGGATAGCAGCTTGATTGTCACACCATAACTTCATAGGCAATGAACTATCTAGACCAATTTCACTTAACAATTGATGTATCCATATATTATGAGCACAGCTCACAAGTTGATTGTGCCATGGCTCTATATTCTGATTCTGCACTAGATCGAGACACTACATTTTGCTTATTGCTTTTCCATGATACCAAATTACCTCCAACAAAAACACAATACCCTGTGGTGGATCTCCTATCAATTTTAGAACCTGCCCAATCTGCGTCTGAGAAACACTCAATACGAGAATGACCATGATTACGGTATAGTATACCACGTCCTGCAGCTCCCTTGAGATAACACAAGATCTGCTCTAAAGCTGCCCAATGAGTGGTTCTTGGCGAAGACATAAACTGGCTCACAATGCTGACAGGATATGCAATGTCAGGACGAGTCACCGTAAGATAATTCAATTTTTCAACTAATTTTCGGTATATTGTAGGATCTGAAAACAACTCCTCATCATTTGCTGTAAGTTGCATATTAGTGATCATTGGTGCACTACAAGGTTTAGCACCCAACTTCCCTGTTGCTGTCAAAAGGTCAAGGATATACTTTCTTTGAGACATCTTCTGAAAGATACCCTTTTTACACCTAGTAACCTCAATGCCCAAGAAGTACTTTAACATCCCCAAGTCTTTGGTTTGGAAATGAGTTTGAAGAAAAGATTTAAGGGACAGGTCAATTACTCTTACTACCAGTCTCTAACAATGTCATCAATATAAACAACCAACAAGATAAGGCCAGCTTTAGATTGTGGTCTAGAAAACAGAATGATCACAGTTACTCTTCTTCATGCCAAACTCTTGAACAACCTCACTAAACCACCCAAACCAAGCACGAGGACTCTGTTTTAAACCACATAATGACTTTCGAAGTCTACAAACCTTACCAGACTCCCCCTGAGCAACAAACCCAGGTGGTTGCTCCATATATACTTCTTCTTGCAAGTCCCCATGCAAAAATGCATTTTTGACATCTAACTGGTGCAAAAGCCAATCATTAGTAGCAGCAAGGGAAATAAACAAACGGACAAAAGCAAGTTTTGCCACAGGAGAGAAAGTATCAGAATAATCTACCCCATACTATCTGAGCAGACCCTTTTGCTACAAGACGAGCTTTTAGCCGTGCAACAGACCCATCAGGGTTAACTTTAACAACAAACACCCATTTACAACCAATAGCCTGCTTATTAGCTGGTAGATGTACCAAGTCCCAAGTATCATTGTTGTCTAAAGCCATCATCTCTTCTTCCATAGTAGCTCGCCAACCAGGATGAGCCAAAGCCTCAGGAAGATTATTAGGAACCGACACTGAATCTAAAGAAGCAATGAAACACCGCAAAGAATGAGACAAATGTTCATATGAAGCGAATGAAGAGATTGGATGAGAGCATTGTCTTTTACCTTTTCAAAGAGCAATAGGTAGATCAAGACTCAGATCTGTAGACGGAGGAGCTGGTGGAGGATGTGAGTCTGTGTGTTGAGTCCGACGAGTGTACACTTGAGTGATAGGTGGTCTCGTAGGAATAGAAGGACTAACAGGGGTTGTCACAGTATAAATTAGAATATTATCTTCCTCCCCCTCATACAACCATAAACATTAGATTCAGGAAAGAATAGAGTGGTCTCAAAAAATGTAACATCAGCAGAAATTAAATAATGACCCAAAGTAAAAGAGCATATATATCCTTTTTGAAGACGAGAATATCCTAAAAAGACACACTTGAGACACTTAGGATCCAATTTAGACAATTGAGGGCGAACATCACGAACAAAACAAGTACTCCCAAAAATACGTGATTCAATCGGGAATAAGGGTCGAGAAGGAAATAAAGTCGAGTAAGGAATCTCACCAACAAGTACAGATGATGGCATGCGATTAATTAAGAAACAAGCTGTTGAAATAGCATCCGCCCAAAATTTCTTTGGGACCTTCATTTGAAAAATGAGAGCTCTAGCAACTTCTAGTAAGTGTCTATTTTTCCTCTCGACAACACCATTTTGGGGTGGTGTGTCAACACATGAAAATTGGTGAAGAATTCCATTTTCTGATATGTAGGAATCAAAAGGATGAGAAAAGTACTCTTTTGCATTATCACTTCTTAGAGTGCGCACGGAGATATTAAATTATGTGTTTATATCAGCACAAAAGGAACAAAAGATGTTGAATAATTCTGATCTATTTTTCATTAAATATAACCAAGTAACACGAGAATAGTCATCCACAAAGGTGACAAAATACCTAAAACCAGACTCAGAAATCACTGGACAAGGACCCCAAACATCAGAATGAACTAATTCAAAAGGGGACGCAACCCGTTTATTGACCCTAGGCAAATAAGAGACACGATGATGTTTGGCAAATTGACACGTCTCACAATCTAAACAGGATAAACTTTAAAAATTTGGAAACAATTTCTTCAAAATCGACAAAGGAGGATGCCCTAATCGATAGTAGGTGTCAAAGTGCTTGAACATGCAATGGGTTTCGGCACTGTTTCGAGTAAATAAAGACCGCCAGATTCACGTCCTCTACCAATAATCTTCCTCGTCATAAGATCCTGAAACACACAATGATCAGGGAAAAATGAGACAAAATCTAATTGAGAGCACGAATAATTTTACTGACCGAAAGTAGGTTGAACAAAAAATTAGGCAAACACATGACAGATGAAACGAGATAGATGTTGTAGGATTGAGCTCTCACCAGTCTCTTATACAGAATCTAGATGTGTCAGCCAGAGTAATTGGATAGATCCTGTCTCTTATACACAGAGATGTGTATAGGTGATACAGGTATCCTTTCATCCTCTGTAGCTGTTCTCACACAAATCTTCCAAGTGTTAAGAGGATGACAAAGACTTCATCTAGGTTTACCTGACTCATTAAGAGAAGATGGAATAGTTGACTTTAGTGAGGCTTGGTACTCGGTAAAGCGACTCTATTCATCAACTTTCAAGTACGGATTTATCCACAGATGAAGGCTTTGTAGACTCATGGTTACTCTTTTGAGATGCAAACTCAGCTGGCAATCTGAGAATGCTGTTGAGGTTTGCCATGAAGTAACCAACATTTACGCTTCGTGTAACCAGGTTTTTGACAATGATAACAGACACGTTGATTTTGGTCATGTTGTCCATGACTAGCATTCCCTCCACCTTGAAAACCATGTCCATTTCGACTACCATTGCTTTTTCCTCGACTAGCCTCATTCAAAGTATCTCGGCTCACGAGGGCACTAGTAACACTAGGAGGAGAAGGTCGAGATTCCTCAACTCGTAACACTCGAGTGAAGGTATCACGGAGAGAGACAATCTCTGGACTGGAAAGAATCTGTGTTCGAGTAGCATCAAACTCAGATGGCTATCCTTGGTTAAGGAAGATGCAACAGCCATTCTCACGGTGAGACTGTTGAGTTTTCACATCAGCACTCAAAGGAAGAAGAGTATTCAACTCCTCATACACCCGTTTAAAATCCATAAAATACTCGGTAAGAGATCTTTCCTATTTTTCTGGACGATAAAACTTCTTACAAAAATCATATATATGATTGAGATTATCCTTACCAGAACACAGGAAAGCCAAGTAAGCCATAAGATCTTTAACAAATTCACAGTGATTAATCAAACGCGATTAACTCGGTATCGATAGAATTTCGGATCTGCAAGAATATTCTTGCATCTTCTCTTAACCAAGCCTTCTTTGCAGCATCATCTGATGGTGGTTCATCAATAAGATGATCATCTTTATCAATACTACAGAGATATACCCGCACAGTTTTACTCCAATCCAAATAGTTCCTACCATTGAGTTTGTGTTCTGTGATTTTTGTAGTCATAGGAATAACATCAGAGATAACTGCCTTCATTTCTCTGCTATTACCACTGTGTTGTTTGCCATTACAACTCAATGTAGGAATTTTAATGTACCAAACTAGAGATTGAAAATTGACTCAATAGGGTCACGAAAAAGATAACAAAGCCTAAAGCTCTGATACCATGTTATAGAGAGAAAAATATCTTGTTTCTTCAGACACTCTTCTGTCAATAGTACATAAGATCTATATATATACAAGTGTAGAATAATCTAGATCATAAAATTAAGCTAATCAATTTACATCCTTACATCCTAAAATCATAATTATTTTCTAGCTATCTAAATCCTACAATCAGGTAAATCAATTAGCCTACAATCAAGGTAAATCAATTAGCCTACAATCAAATCCTACAATTAAGTAAATACATTTACTTACCATATTTACAACAATAACAAACAAAACAATGACAAAGCAAAAGAAAGTCCTATATATCTCACAAAAAGAGGTTCCTTTACTATGATTGTTTGGAGTTAAATACAAGACCTCCGAAGATGTAAATCGAGGATGAGAACATGGGTTAATAGTCCAACCTATGCTAACTCTTTGACCAATAATCTCTGCCCTCAGACAAGTTGTCCAATATGGTAATTGATATTTTTGGAACATCAAAGACTAACACCTTACTCTCCATCCAGAACTCGAATTTTGAAAATTTTAATATAAAGTTACTGATGAAATTTGGTAATTATTTAGAAGATCAAGTTTAATTAGATTAGTGCAATGTTCATATCATTCCTGTGGTGGAAATGAAGAAAAACAGAACAGAAAATGGATTAAATATGACAATAAGCTACTTACGTGGATATCATGAACTCATAGAAAAAGTAGTAAAAAATATATAGCTGCAAATAGAGAACAAATGAAAATAAAAATCTTAAGTGAACAATGAGAAACATGTTTTCCTTTTGACAGCTTATGTAAGAAACAGACATATTTTAGCAACTTACCATACAAAATATCTGGTAAGGGATCATTGACTGAGTTAAGTTGGAATCTTGAAAAGATTTTGCAAGAATGAAAAGATTGATGATCCAACCTATCATTCCAGCTCTAACAAAGAAAAATCTAAAGAAAAAGAGTTATAGTTAACAGAAAATTTTGTAGCAATATGTAGATAAATTTCTCAAAGGAAGTAACACATATAAAGATAACAACAATTACTGCTACAGAATACATACTTGAGATCAATGCCTGTGAACTGAGGATTCAGTCATATCCCAAACCGCCCATTGAATGACATTTGAATAGAAAAAACATCAAGATAGATGATTGATCGGTTTGAACATTCTACCGAACTTGAAATACAACACCAAATCTGAAGAAAAAGCTCAACAGAAACTGCAATAACCACTGATTTTGTAATATGATTTCTGTTTATCTTGAATGGGAACTAACAGTCTATAAGTTAAGAATACCAATTTTGGCAGAATTGAACCTATTGAAAAATCAATATAGAGGAGAATCAGGGTGCGAAATGAGTTAAAATAATACAAAGTAAAACCAAGAGCTGCACAAAATAACATCTGGATATCAATCAAGCAAACAACAAAGAATTTCAGTCTATTGCCAACCTATTCTCTGCTTTTGCACGAGACAGTATGCCTTTGAAAGAGAGTTCTATGAACATTAGAAAAGGCAATAAGTTTCCCATTCTATTGACAGCAAGGTATAGAGTATATGCAGATCCATGTTATTGCATGAAACTTGTTACATAAACATGTTCATTGCCCAGGAAGATGTTATTGATATAGAGTAGCTCATGGAGTAGAAACATCACTATCTGAAAAGAGGCTTGCTGCAACAAAAGCCAAGCACACATCATTTTATGGACAGTTTAAGTTTTTGTATTTTCCTTTCATTTCTAACTCAACCAGCTTGTTACAGTCTCTACCATTATTTAGCAAGAAACAATTCAGTTGTCTGCTAAACACCACAGATATCAATTTCATAGTCAACTTATCAGACCAACTAAATACTAATCATACTTCTCTGGGTTGGAGGAAGAAAAACTGCACAAAATAGTTATTATATATCAATACAATAATAGCTATGTTTCCAAATGGCAACATGCAGAGATCAAACTTTATATACTTGAGTAAAATCTCAAGCTTTAAACAGGACCATTTTGAGTTACCAGTCATTAATTAAGTTTCCCGTAACATAAGGCTCCAGAGAAGAACTCTTATCACTCGACTTGCAACCAACAATATAATACAGCGTTAATGTCACCTGGCATTTACAAGCAAAATTAAACAAAGAAAAGAAAATTTTAAGTTGGCAAAGTACAGATGCAAATGACATAGTTTTATCTAATAATCATAATCAAGCATTTATTCAGAATCTAGGTTGAAAGAGTCAAACACCATTAATTCATTGACTATTTCAAATGCTAATTAGCATTGGAACTTAATACCAAATTCTTGAAACTTTTTGACAAAGCTTCAGAATTCTGTAGCTCAATAACAATCAACCAAGCAAAACAAACTTCCAAACAGTGAGAACCTTAGTTACAAGAAAGCTGAATATGTTGACAAAAGCTTGAGCCCTCTATCTACTATTGCCTGCAATAATTATCAACTTAGACATGTACATTCTTTGTAATTCAAACTCTCACATGAAGAAAATAAATGGATTGTTGATGTTTTACATCAAGCACACTACATGATATAAATCGATTCGAGCACTTACAAGAATTTTTTGCCACAATAAGACCACCCAGTCGCAACCCATCCGTACTGCTCACACCTGCAAAAGGTTTGATCCTTATCCTTGAGAACTTATTGCTTCCACCGTCCCTGCCCCCACAATAAAGAAGGGAAAAGGCTTATATTCTAAACAGAAAAGCAAAAGACAATACTGTTATCTCGGATATCCAACTTTCATCCGTTTCAACATAACTAGCACTAATACCTCACCAGGGATTGTGATCATGAAGACATGAATCACATAGCATATAATAGAAGGAAACTTCAATAACACCACAAAATACACTAATTTCTTTATTGTTTATTGTGGATGTGGTGCTGTTTCAAGCTTTTCCTAGTAAATCTTTGTCTAACCAAAAAGTTCTGATGCAATTCTTGAATAGAGAATGCAAATTATTGGAAACATGCAATTAAAACGAACCACACAAGGAAAGACTCCGAAAAAGGCTAACAATAGTCCAATTTATTCTGTCAACAACAGATTGGAGAATACTCACAGTAGGTGATACAATGTCCATCTTGGTACCGATTCCAAGAATAGCAACCAAAAGAAGAAGCAGCGGCAAACATGAACCCACAAAATATCTAATTTTATTTCTCTTTTACTTACAAGAATTCAAGAAGTCGTAGTAAAAAAAAAAAAAAAATCATCAGTCTTGGAATTCAAGAATTACAAAAAGATAGATGGTAGGTGATGATATCAAACTTCATATACTCGAGTAATATCTGAAGTTTAAACAAGAACAGTTTGAATTACCAGTCACTAATTAAGTTTCCTGTGGCATGAAGCTTCAGAGAAGAGCTCTTACCGCTAGACTTGCAACCAAGAATATACAGCAGTAATGTCACCTGGCATTTACAAGCAAAATAAAACAAAGGAAACAAAAATTAAAGTGGCAAAGAGATGTAAATGTATGTAGTTTTATGTATTAATAATAATCCAACAAATAAAGATTTCTTTTGAATCCATGTCAAACTAGTTAAACACCGTTAATAACTTGACCAAAAGTCTTAAACTACTATCATTTGTATCTGATTCAATGAGTAGATTTTAATTCATAACTTGAAATTTTGACAATGCTTCAGAATACTGTTAGCTTAATGACACTGAACAATGCAAAAAAAAATTCCAAACAGTAAGAACCGATACTTACAAGAAAGCTGAATACAAAAGTTGTTGACAAAAGCTTGAGCGCTCCATCTACTATTGCCTGAAAGATTTATCAACTTAGAAATGTACATTCTTTGTAATTCAAACTCCGACAAAAAGACGAATAAATGGATGATTGATGTTTTACATCAAGCACACTACACGATATAAGTCGATTCAAAGAACTTAGAAGAATTTGTTGCCACGATAAAGACCACCCAGTGGCAATGCTAACACCTGATAACAGACTGCATCCTTATCCTGGAGCACATATTGCTTCCCCACCCCTGACCAGACAAGAAAGTAGGAAAAAAGGAATGCAAACGTTATTGTTTTCTGGGATATCCAACTTTTATCCTTTTCAATCTAACTAACACTAATACCTCACTAGGGATTGTGATAATGACAACATGAATCACAGAGAATATAACAGAAAGAAACCTCAATGTTAGGTATAACAACATAAAATATAATAATTTCTAGATGGTTTATTGTGGCTGTGGTGCTGTTTCAAGTTTTTCCTAGTAACCGAGAAGTTCTGATCAGGCCAGCTTTTGCAATTCTTGAATAGAGAATGCTGATTATGGCAAACATGCAATTAAAACAAACCAGTCACTGGAAAGACTCCAAAAACAGCTAACAATAGTCCAATTTATTCTGTCGACAACATACTGGAGAATACTCTCACGGTAGGTGATACAATGTCCATCTTGGTCCAGATTCCAAGAAGAAGCAAACCTGAACCCACAAAAGATTTCTTTTGTTTTTCTTTTACTTTCAATAATTCAAGAAGTCGTAAAAAAAAAACATAATCAAGTCTTGGAATTCAAGAATTACAAAAAAGATAGAGAAAACTGACTGTTGCAAGGATAATGAAGGTGAGTGTCATCCGTTAAAGTGATCCAACAATTACCAAGTAAGTGAACAATGAGAGTAGCAAACCAACGTTACCAACCTATTGTGCTAAGTAAATTCAATAGGTGAATAAATATAAATACATGTTGTTTTATTAATCACACTCCAGAAAATAAAGATTTCTACTGAATCTAGGTGAAAAGAGTCAAACACCATTAATTTCCTTGACCATTTCAAATGCTTCAGCTTAGTATTGGAACTTAATACCAAATTCTTGAAAGTAAATTCCTAAACTACTACCACTAGTATCATAGTGAGTAGGTTTTAGTTCGTGACTTTAAATTTTGACAATGCTTCAGAATAATGTAATCTTAGTGACTATCAACGATGCAACAAAAAAAATCCAAACAGTGAGAACTGATACTTACAAGAAAGCTGAATATAAAAGTTGCTAACAAAAGCTCAAGCCCTCTATCTGCTACTGCCTGCAATATTTATGAAATTAGACATGTACATTCTTTATAATTCAAACTCTGACATGAAGAAAAATAAATGGATGATTGATGTTTTACATCAAGCACGTTACACTATATAAATCAATGCAAGGCACTGCTAAATGGCATCCTTATCCTGGAGAACATGTTACTTTCCCAACCCTGACCAGACAAGAAAGAAGGGAAAAGGAGTGCAAGAGATGCTTATGTTCTAAACAGAAAAAACGAGACATTATTGATTTCTGGGATAGCCAATTTTTTTTCCCTTTCAACATTACTAGCACTAATACCTCACTAGGGAGTGTGAAATACGTGAATCACAGAGCACAACAGAAGGAAACGTCAATAAAAATACACTAATTTCTTGATTGTTTATTGTGGCTGTAGTGGTGTTTCAAGCTTTTCCTCTTACAAACATCATCTAACCGAGAAGTTCTGATCAGGCCAAATTTAGCAATTCTTGAGTAGAGAATGCAAATATAGGAAACATGCAATTAAAAATAAATAAATAAGAAAACGAACCACAAGCAGGAAAAACTCCAAGAAACAGCCAACAAGACTCCAATTTATTCTGTCGACAACAGATTGGGGAATAATCACAGTCGGTGATACAATGACCATCTAAATGCCTCTTGGTCCCGATTCCAAGAAAAGCAACCAAATCAAGAAGCTGTGGCAAACCTGAACCCACAAAAGATTTCCTTTTTTGTTTTCTTTTTTACTTTCAAGAATTCAATAAATCATTTAAAAAATAATAATCGAATACTTAGAATTCAAGAATTGCAAAAAGATAGAGAAATCTGACCGCTGTGATGATAATGAAGGCGAGTTCCATCAGTTACAGTGACCCCCAGGAACAATATCTTTCCGGGCAAAATTGATCCAGAAATTGCCGAATACGTGAAGGATGAGGGTAGCAAAACCAACCTACTATTGTACCATATTTCAGCAAAGTAAACAAGGGATGTGTTTGCATGTTTGTTTTGATCCTATAAATACTAATAAAAACTACTTGGGATTAAAAAGAAAGAGATAGATTACGGAGGGAATTGAGAAGGGAAGTGATATGATTTTTTCTGTTTGCTCAAGTATATATAGTGAGTATGAGAGGAGAGGGAGAGGACTCGTTCTGTTCCGTCTTGATTTTCCTTTTCTCTTGCTTGGGTTGGCGGTACTTTGACGCAACTTTTTGACCGTTGGGGACTAGTAGGTAATACAAGGAAACCAAAAAAAAAAAAAAAGTCCACTAAAGTCCAACGTTTAATTAACATTTGTAATTTTGCACCCAAAAAAAAAAAAAAAATCTATTAGTCCCTCACATTTTATATATATATATATTTTTTTTGTCATTTACATTTAAAATAATATATTTTAGTCTCTCACGAATTCAAAATATATTATTTTGGTCTTCCGACACAATTATTATCATATTTTAGTTTAAAATACTCATATGTGTATCAAATGTTACGTACAAAATAGACAATATAAATTTTAAATATTATACGACACTACCTAAAACCTCCATCACCACCATCTCAACATTCTCACCTACCATTACCACCCCATTCCCTTCTCTCGTGACTTTTTCTCCACCAACTCTATTTTAACAGTTCCAATTCTCTTTTTTTTTTGGACAATTTAAGACTAAATTAAAATTATGTATTGTCAATTTTGCACTTGAATATGTTACATTTTATATGCATGTGAGTATTTCATGCCAAAATATACCTGTAATTGTATCAATGGACCAAAATGTACGTTTTGAATTTGTGAGAAACTAAAATGCATCATTTTAAATGTGAATGACTAAAAAAAGAACAAATATGAAAGGTAAATGACTATTAAAGTCTTTTTACAAATCTAAAAAAAAAAAGAATAGAGATTAACATTTGTAATTGGACACCCTTTATTTTTTTTACGTGTTTCCCTTATAACTGTTTGGGGATTTTTTTGAATCCATTTGATTAAGTATTCCTTTGAAATTTTCTTTTTATCATTGGGTTTTTTTTATTATTTTAATAAAACCATCTTTCTCCTTACCCCTTAATGACTCAAACTTATAACTAATAAAGTATACCACCTAAAATACATTTCATTGTTTGGTCTTGCGAATAAAATTAGATGAAATTCGAACTTTGAGTTATTAACTACCAACGAAAAAAAAAAAAAGTGGCCATTAGATTTTGCCCATAAATAAATTAAAGAGTTAATATAGGGGTAATTAAACTTTATCATTCAACTAACAAAATTATAGTTTATCCCGTTTATACTATTTATCTCTTAAAAATTTTAATACCATCAAGAAAATTCAATTAAAATCATTGAAATGCCTTATTACTATTTTTTATTTTTCATACTTTCAACTTTTAATAGGTACCTTGCTTTCCTGATTCCAATTAGATAGTGGATGAGAACTTCTGTGATCCAGTAAAAAAAAGTAGTATTTTTCCATTTTCTAGTAACAAGAAGTAGATAGAAAAATTACACAGACTTAATCTAGTAAAGAAAAGACTTTTAGTCGATCCGGGATTGAGGTGCAAAGACAAAGGAATATGGAAGTTGCTGGCCGGCGGCTGCTCAACTGTTCGAATGCAATGTAGTGGTGTTGGTTCCGATTCAACAAAGATAGAATACTTGGTCGAAAGTCCTATATAGTAGGTATCAGTAGGCTTGTTTGTTTTGATTCTACATGCCTTCTCGTCTATAACCTGTTGTAGGCCTTTTGTATTCCATTCATTATAATCCTGTCATACCTTATCCGAAGCCCTTCCCTTCTATTTCGTGCAAATTCTCCCCCAACTAATGAAGAGATCTCGGCGAAATTGCCACATATGAAATTGAACACAATTTTGCAAAGAAATAGCCTATTTGTTTATCGAGAAGGGATGGGATCAAAAAGCTAGATTTTACTAAACAAGTAAGAAAAGCCCTTTTTATCTTATTAGTAGAGCGCTAACACGCATCCCTTTTCTTGCTCATTAGAGCAACGGCTTTCGCGCAGCTCAATTCGTTCCTTTTTGCTCCTGCAACCGAAACCAATGCAATTCCATCTCGAAATTGAAACCAAAGCAGTTCCATCTCGAAATGGAGATAGACAGTTAAAGGTAGTCCAAGCCTTTGAGTATAGTGTGTGCTAGGGGTGTTCATCGGTCGGTGTTCGGTTATTCGAATCTCTCCAGTAATGCAAAAATTTCGGTTAATATTCGGTTATTTACCAAAAAATTCATATCCAATTCCAATCCATTTTAAACTTCGGCCGGTTATATAACCAAATTTTAGAATAGGTTTGGATATCGGTATTAACCGTTTTATCTAAAATTTATCCCTATAAATTATAAAATACAAAAAAATCAAATTCTAACTTTTCAATTTTCACAACTTTCAATCTTTCACCAATCTTGACAAAAAAAAAAAAAAAAAAATTAAAACTACCCAATTCTTTAATTACTTAAAGAAAATTATCAAAAAAGTTTAAAACTACCCAATTCTTTAATTACTTAAAGAAAATTATCTCTTAAATTTATTTTAAAAAATATTTCTATTTTAACAATATTGAATTGTTTAATTAAAGTTATATTTATATATTTTTTAAATGACACACACATAGAGTGTGCTAAAATCACTAGTAGTAAATAATAACTAAATAATTATCTTATTACTTATTGCATTTTTCGGCCGGTTATATCCATGTATCCCCGAATATCCAATTACCGAATAAAACTTCGGTATTTTGGTTGTTGAAATTCATAATCCAATTCCAAACTCTTTTACCCAATATTTGAATTTAGATATTAATTGGATAAACCGATATCCAATTTACCGAACACCGATATCCAAACTAAAACAGTTCGATTGATTTGTTCGGTTTATCCAAACTGTGAACACCCTTAGTGTGTGTCACTTGTTTACGGGAAGGATTTGAACCTACACTTCAACAAAAAACTCGCCGACCTCTACCATTAAACTACTGGAACATTAGGTGCAAATTTTTCTTTGTTGTAATTATATATATAAAAAAAAGAATTAATAATAAAAAAATCTCAATATAGTCCATATAAATGTATACTTTTTTATCAAATTCTTGTAATTTATGAAGTTGTTTTTTTTGAGCAACTTGTGAGTTCATTTGATTTTTTTTGGGTAAGAATTTGATATTATTTTTAATTATAATGTTCATCAAACTAGTACCACGCTTTTCAAAATGTAGTAGGTTTTTTAATGAAAATTTTATATTGAAAATTTATCTTTAAAAGTTTTGTTCGGAATAGATTTTTTGTAAAAATAATTTTTCATTATATCTTGATATTTTACATTTTTTTTTGAGTTAAACGCGTGTGAATTATAATATTAAACATAATTTAAGTCAAAATTTTCTCATAATTTTCACTTTTAAAGATAAAGATAATTATTTATTTATAGTTTATTTTTCCTAATTTTCAATAATTATTAAACCACTATAACAAAAATACTTGAAAAAAAAATAAAATAGTCATAAAGGCATTTCAATTATTTAACTGACTTTTGTTGACTATTAGAATTGCTAACTGATGAATAAAGTAAATGGAGGTAGATTGTATATTTTAATTTAAGGTTAAAGTGTAATTAGGGAGGCAAAGTGTTATAAATAAATTATACGAAATACTTTTTTTTTTGTTTTTTTGGGAATACTCCACTAATCCACCAGCATTCCAACTAGAAAGCACCCTGCATCCAAATTTACCGTAGACCGCGCAACACGATATCACTTCCGAAGTCCAAACCCGCCTTTATAAATATCCCCATTATACACATAAACCCTAAAACTAGAACATTCCATTAGTCTTTATTTTTGTTCAGCCTCACTCTCTCTCCAACCAAAAACCCTAAACCCTAACCCTTAACACTTAACCCTTCTCGCTCGGCAAATCAGCAATGGAGTTTTGGGGTAACTCTTCTTACCGTCCTTGGATTCATTTTCTCTTTTGTTTTTCGCGTATCGCTGCCGCTTCCGCCACTTGTGTGCGGCGGAAGGATAGTTGTTTGTATGGTTTTGCTGTGGTCGATGAATGTTTATTTTTCAAAAACTTGCTCCATATACGTTGCGTTAGGTCGCATTTTAATTATACATACACAAATACACGTATTTATGCATTTAGTTATTTATCTATTTCTTAAGTTTGTGTATGTTTTTTTTTTTAAGAATGGGTTTCTATTTTTGGTCGTGCTTGAATTTTAGTGTACCATTTGATTACAAATCATTGGAAGAAAGATTAGTGTTTTTGATTTGCTAATTTTCATGTAAGGTAGTTTGTGCTTATTGTCTTTGATAGCCTGTCTATTTTGTTTGTTTTTTTTTTTTTTTTTAAATGATGATTTGTTTTCAAACTTGTTAAATTTGAAAAAGGCTAAAGGGTTTAAGTTATTATTATGATTCCATCTGTTTTGCAAATTGCTGCATTAGTACACAATATTGTTCAATGTTTATGCTCACACTTGTTTGGAAGTTCTTCGGTATCTGTGTTACTGGTTGTGTAATAAATAAATGGAAAGTATACTTATCATTTGGAGAGACATTGGAATTTGATTAAAGTGGGATGTGATTCTCTTGGTCAATAGGTTGTTAGTGCACTAGGTTTGGGGGATTATGGTTTAACCCCTTTTGAACAAAGGAATGTTATGTGCTCATTATATGTCACTTGTCTTAACAGTTAAATTAGGTATATTGTGTTGTTCGTAGATGCATACAACTTAAAGTAATTATCATTCTTTTTTATAATCGTTGAATGCAATATGGCTAATCTAACTTAACACCCTTTGATGTATCCAGCTGCGGAGGTGAAAAATGGAGAGGCTTTCAAGGTTAAGCCTGGTGAGGGTATGGTCCTTCATCTTTCTCAGGTATAGGTGATTTGCTTGTTTTTCCTTATTCGACTTCTTTCTCTGGGAAATTAAACTAAAAAGAATGACTATTCTGTAGGCTTCTATTGGTGAGATAAAAAAGGAAAAAGGGAACGAATCCGTCTGCTTGTTTGTGAATGTTGATGGAAAGAAGCTTGTTCTTGGAACACTTTTCTCTGATAAGCTGCCGCAGCAACAGTTTGACTTGGTGTTTGATAGAGAATTTGAGCTGTCACACAACTGGAAAAATGGCAATGTCTACTTCTATGGCTACAGGGCTCAGAACCCTTTTGAAGAATATCCTTTTCATCTGCTATTCAATTTACCTTGGTTTCTTTATAATATGCCTCGATTGTTCTGATAATTATTTAGTCTATGGTGATGATAGACTCTGTTGCATATTTTTTCCCTTGACTTGATCATCTTTATCACGGAGGATGACGAGGGAGATTTTGGTTAGTGCAAAAACTTTCCTTTCTTTGTGTAAGATTTAACTTCTTTCCTTCTTTGGGTTGTCATCACTAACACATCTGTTTGTTGTGTTTAGATTCTGAAGATGAGGATATTCCACTTACTGTTGCAAACAATGGTACAGAGAGTACCATTTACTTCTTTTTGATCATATGACAATGGAGGTTACCAAATGAAAATGATATTCATCCATGTATCTCAATTTGCAGGCAAACCCGAGATCAAGGTTAAGGAAGAGAAACCAGCTGAAGCCAAGAAGGCCAATGCTGAGAAGGATACTGCTGCTGGTAAGCAAAAGGTGAAGATTGTGGAACCAAATCCTGATCTCAAACGTGATGAAGATGATGATTCGAGTGATGAAGATGGTTCAATGTCTGATGATGACGATGTCTCTACGGATGAGGTATTAAATTTGAGGTTTATCTGTTTATTTTAACTGAATCATCGAGGTTGTATTTTTTGTCGTGTTTGAATAGGGTTTTATGATTAGTTGAACTTTAAATACCAGATTTTTTAAATTTGAGGATGAAGAATGATTGTGATGTGAACTTTTTAATTGAAAGAAAATGGTGGGCTAAGTTGCATGTGAAGAGTTTATATTTAAAATTGGCTTGAGTGGCAAAATGGATATATGGATCATAATTGGTTCACTATAAATGGATATAGGTTCCATTTGTATCCATTTATGTAGTGGATATGAATGGGTTGGGTTTAAATGATAATGTCTAAACCAAGATTCAGTTATGATGCATTTCTCTCACAACTTCACTAATAGAGTGCCAGATGGCTCAATGGTGCATTAAGTTCTCTTTTTTTTTTTTTCCTTATCCTCTTCTTCCTTCTTTTTTTTCCCCCCTCCCCTAACTTAAAGCCTAACTACATCACTGCCATCACTTTGCAGAACACGGCAGCAGCACTGCTTCTGACTGCTAGCTACCACCAATTTCTTGCAAGTTTTACACTATGTGGCTCCTTTCAGTGAGTAGAACACAATTCTAACCTCCAAACCACCATAAAACCACCGGAAAACATTCAAATCACTCTGTAAGTGCAACTCTACCTGTAACAACTAACAACCACAAATTCCTCTCGAACTTTCTAAATTTTACTCTAAAACATTCCTATTATTGCCAAGAACAGTGTGTGAACTGATTATATTCTTGATCATGATGTTGTTCTAGGCGACAAGAGGAATATTTAGAATAGCTAAGGGGAAATTAGTTATATTAGAATCCAAACTGTAAGCTATGAACTTTGCATTATGTGAACTCTGTATATCCTTTATCATCACTGGATACTGAAATTTTTTTTGTAACTAAATCAAAATCAGTGCTGGTGGTCAGATTGGTATGTGGTGATGATGCCAGAGGTTTTTTTGTTACTTGGAATCTTTGGCTTTGACTTTTACTTAAATTATTTGTTTCTGAAAAATGGATGGGAATTGAGTAATGGATGAACCATCTGAAGCCACCAAATTGAGTTTAATTGGGCTACCATTTACATCCATTAAAGTTTTTGGTAGTGCATATCGATTTATAGTGTTGGATGAATAGATTGTTGCTCACGCCCATCTAATTTTATATCTTTTTTTTTTTTTCCCATATTTAGGATGAGGATGCAAGTGACTCTGAGAAAGATGATGAATCAGAAGGAAGTGATGAAGAGACACCAAAGAAGGTAGTTGCTTATATGTATTTTTACATCTTTTGGGTTAAGAAATATTTTTCTGCCTATTAACATTTTTTTTAACTTGTGCTTCTGAAGGTTGAAACCGGCAAGAAGAGAGCTGCTGATTCAGCTCTTAAAACTCCTGGTTCTGATAAGAAAGCAAAAATGACGACTCCTCAGAAAACTGGTGATTCTCTTTTTCAGTGTATTTTGGTGGTTTTTGTTTTTTATGGAAGGGTTAGGGAGACTATATCTTACTTCTGCATGGCACAGAGATAAGTGGAGCTCGTCTTTCTTTATGTTTTGGGTTGCCTTACTTAAGCACTGTGACTTTATTGGTGCAGATGGCAAGAAGGGTAGCGGACATGTGGCTACGCCTCATCCTTCAAAACAGGCTGGGAAGAACAAAAATCTGCAGACACCAAAATCTGGTGGTGGTTCTCATGCTTGCAAGACTTGCAACAAGTAAACACTTTTGCCTTGTGGCATTCCTTTTTTAATTGGCAATATGGTTTCCCTAGTTTCAAAAACTTATTCCTGTAATACCTCACAGGGGATTTGGCTCTGAAAGTGCTCTGGAATCCCACACAAAGGCGAAACACAGCACGGGAAAGTAAATTATAATTTTGAAAATGAAGGCCTAAAAGACTAGATGTGTATTAGAGACATGTTAAAACTATTTTACTGGCTGATTCAGCTGATGTAAAGTTAGAGAAATTTTAATTGGTAGGGCCTTAAAACTATGTTGTGGTGGTACTATAGTAAGATGTCAATGGTGACGGGATTTGCATTTTCTGGATTGTATTTTTTTTGGATTTGTATTTGGATTGTTTAATCTAAGTTTCATTTGCCAATTGTTTAGATTGGCCATTTTCCCCAGCTAAGAAGCTCTCGTCTTAGATATTTTCTTTGGAGAAAAGTGATATCTCTCTAGTAAAACCAAGGCCTAAAATTACAGGACGTAGAGCTTTTCCTAGCTCTCCCTTGATTATTAGGAGTGTCCAGCCAATTACAAGTTCATTTCTTGCCCTGTATCTGCCAAAATCCGAAGCCCTTTATTGTCGCCATCAAAGTCCTGCACGTAAAGATTCGAATTTGCCTAGATATCCTAGCATGATAGTAGCCAAAATCCCGAGTCAGGTTAAGATAAAACTATCGATCAATTGAAGTTCTGCAATTAAACAATCGAGAATTGAAGGACTATTATGGCTATATGAACACACACAAACAGAATTTTTTTTTTAAAAAAAAAATTCAATGCTGCTACATATATTTCCTTTCCGAACTGACCTAGGAATTCTACTTTAATATGTTATGGATGGTGATGGGTATAGGGAAGCGTTGGGATTGTGAGAAAGGGTATCTCTTGATTTAGCTTCAATTCTTGAAGTACAGGCACTTGGTTATATGATTTCGTGACATTACATATGCACATGAGTTTTTTAATTACGTTCTTACAATTATTCCGTTTAATGTTTGTAAATCTGAACTAGAGACTACGAAAAGAAACTTGGTTATGTGCCTTTAAAATATCTGGCAAGATTACGAGACTATATCATCATTTGATGCATTAGAAATTTCACATGGAGATAATTGGAAACTATTTACTCAAGTCCACAACCCATCCTTCCGTACTCCAAATTTTTTGGCTGCTACTACCTTATTAGGAGGACTAAGGTAGTGGAGTACTAATTATGGTACTGGAGGAGTGGAGTATTAGGCAGGTATGTATGTAATCTTAGGAGTTTGGATTTCTTTCAGATGTGATTTTTGTTAAAAAGGGTTTTTATTATGCTGCTGTTGAAAGAAGAATAGTAGTAATTTTTAGTCTGCGAGTCTTGATAGATGGTTGGTCTTGAAAGAAGAAATTTATATATATTTAATTTAATGCAGATGCTTATACATTGTCCGCTGGTTTGCCCGAGAGGTTAAGGGGGAAGACTTAAGATCTTCTGCACATAAGTGCGCATGGGTTCGAACCCCATAGCCAGCATATTTCGTAATAGTTTTTTTTCATAAAAGGGATTTTTTTTCAGTCCCTTCTTCGGTTTTTTTTCCTCTTCCAAATTTTTGGGTCATTTTTGGTGAAGATTTTTCCATTTGATCAGAATTACTAAGTTGATAATAATTCGGTAATATATAACAGTAAATAAGAATTTGTACTCTACATTTAAAGTTATTCTTTAAGTTCCAAGAATTAAATTATTTACCGTGCATACATGATGAATTAGTAAAAAATTAAACTTCCATGCTTCTCCCTCTAATATTCATCATACTCCAATATAAACTACATGAACCAGCAAGATGCATGCATGATGAATTGTAAATTCTTTCATGAGGTGTTAAAAGGACAAAAAATCGACAATAAGATTTTTTTTTGTTTTTTGAAAGCAACACATTTTGGTAGTATTTGTTATTGTTTCTTGATCCAATTGACTCGATAGAATAAATATTCTTTGATGACATGACGCAATATATATCCTTTTCCACATTTTTGGTCAGAGTTCATCAGTTCATCTATTGCTATTATAATACTATATGTAATGTACGATGATACCATTTTAGATTTCAACAATGTCATGCTCAACCTTAATCTTGTGTTTGTCAGTTTTATAACTCTATATATTTTGCAAAACTCCAACAAAGGTACTTGAATAATCGTACTCTCATCATTTTTCTTGTTCATTTTTCCTTTAAATATCGGGTAGGTTGATCAAAAGCCTTCTTGCACTCATCTTTTCATTACTATAAGCCAGTGATGGCAGTACAAATATTTCTAGTGGCTGCTGAAGATGTTGAGTGGCAACATATGCAGAATTGGACACCTTATGATGGGAAAAAACCATCGAAAGAAGCTTATTCCGAGGGGATGTTTTCCTGTATATGTGGGCTTAGAGCGCAGAAGATATGTACTATCTGTTTCGAGTTTGTCTTCCATTATTTTGCAGGCTTTATTAAATGCATATGAAGATGAAATCCAAGCTATGGAGTCAATAAGTCTGCCTTGCTCTACCTTGATGTTTGAAGCAATACTTGCTCTTGCCAAGGATGAGATTCCAGAAGCGTTTCTAGTGCTATAGAAGATTACCTCAGTTCGTAATAATTTGTTGGGGAAGTGGAGTTTGCAGATCTCTTTTGTTGTTCCTTTTTCCTCCAAAGAAGAGGTAAAATTTCTCTTTTTTTTTTTTTTGATAAAATCTTTCATCTCTTTTATTTTTCTGAACCAAATGAAAATATACTTGTAACAAACTGCCATCTGAAAACTCAAAAGGGCCAAAATCATATATCCTTGCACAAGAAAAATGGCATTACGAGGATGAAATGGTTCAACAGCTCCATTTATAATATATATATATATATATATAACTAGGTTCAAAGGGCTCCAACAACCAAAACCATTAATCAAAGTTTCAGAGGTTCAGATAGAACATAATTTCCACACAAGAGGACAAGCAGCAAAAAGGAGACTGTATAACAGCCTCTAAACTAGTCCTTGGCTCATCTTTCAAAAAACCAAGAGGTAACATGCTTATTAACAAACAGGACTCATCAGTTTGTGGATGATCCTATGTTTTCGACTTATTCAACCAAGTGAGCTACCACATCCTGCAAAAAACTCCAGATCAAGACTAAAGCCACTCTAGTAGGGCTCAACTGGTGCCCGGAAACTTGCTCCAGCATAAACAGCATCTGCGCCCAACTCTTCTTCAATTCTCAAGAGCTGCAAGTCATAAGTGGAATTTTATTTTAGTCAGACTTACAATTGTTTGCTTAATTTGACAACGCTTAGCAGCAATTATTGAAAAAAAAAATTATTATAACCATCATTGAGAATGTTTTGTCAAAAGGAAGTGCATTAATTTCAGAATGGCAAAACTTAAGTGCACACATGCATGCAAATGAAAAGCCATCATCTTTACCTGGTTATATTTAGCTAGACGCTCTGATCTGCAAGGGGCTCCTGTTTTAATTTGACCCTGCAAAGATCCACGAATACGAAAAAAATTAATGCCACCTATAACAAGCAAATTATAAGTTGATAATTCTATGTTCTTAATAGAAGATTACCGTTGCCAAACCCACAGAGAGATCAGCAATGAAAGTGTCCTCTGTCTCGCCACTGCAACCCAGAAAGCAACAGAGATCATGCAACCTTTACAAAAGTGGCAAAATAAAGCAGAAAGAGAACTTCGGAGGTTTCCTTTTCTTACCTGCGATGACTTGCCATCACACCCCAACCAGCCTTCTTGGACATTCTCACAGCTTCAATACTCTCAGTCACAGAACCAATTTGTGCAAGTTAACCTGTTGTTTGAGCAAGCTAAACAATTAGTTTTGCTCCTCACCAACAACTTGCAGTTGCAGCTTATATTTAATAGTTCAATCACTACCTTGAGAAGAAGAGCATTGCAAGTTTTCTCGTTGATTGCCTTCTCAACTCTCTGCAGCCCAAGTTAAATGTGCTAAAGTTAGAATATGCCGAAAATCATGTGAACAGACAACTCATGTGAGTAACAAGGTGAATAGTTTCTGCATTATTCCCTGTAGGTATAAAAGCAGCTGCATTAGCAAAAAGGATTGCACTAACCTTAGGATTGGTAACCAAAAGGTCATCTCCAACAATTTGTACTTTTTCACCGATTTCGTTGGTTAGCTTAGCATAGTGCTCCCAGTCATCTTGGTCAAACGGATCTTCTATTGAAACAATAGGATACTCAGCTACAAATGACTTGTAGAGATCTTTAAGCTTATCACCTGAGATCTTTTGTGAACCATCATTGTTCTGCAAAGAGAAAGGTCCTTTAAGAATAAGAAACTACATGGAAGTGAATAACACTCTGCTTTTACGAATGCAGAAGCATGGTAAACAGCCAAGTTTTGGCACAAAGCAGGTTCAAAGGATCATCACTGCCAGTTACATCACAAAGAAAAGAAAATGACCAACGTTATATTGTTGAATTCTTCAAAAGTCCTTGCTTTGACTGGGGTGGTCCACCCTTCAAATAATTTACCGGAACTCAAAAACATTGGCTTAAAAATATTTGGCATCACCGCATCACCCAATGTTTATAACTATTCACACTATCACCACATAGCCGCTATGAGGTATATCAGACGATCACAATTCTTGGGGTATAATCAACTGTGGATTCCCCAGAACTGGAAACAAATCTGTAACGAAAAAAAATGGCCCAAAAGAAAAAGAAGATGCTAAAAGATCACAAATTCCCGTCTTTAGAAGACAGAAACTGATGAATCTAGATGTTGCATATCATCTGTCCTATGAAGAACACTTAAAATTTTGAAACAAAGCAGTCTCAGAAGTAATGCATAAAGAACATTTACCTCTTCCTTGAAGTTCAGATCATAACTCTTGTCTGTACCATAAAACTCAGAAGCAGCAACATCCATCCCAATAACAACCTGCATAGAAGTAATTTCTCAACCTCTAACGCTAATGTATTTAACTAGTAAAATAAGAGAAATGGAACAAAGGACATCCAATTACTTACTTTACCGGTGTAACCAGCTTTAGCAATAGCTGTCTTCAGCAATTCAAGACCTTCCTTGTTCTCCTGGATTTCCAAGGTCACAAATTGTAAATATTTGGCAAATCAAACTAGAAAATAAGCAGGGTGGACAGCAGCACAGAACCATGAGCTGACCTGGATATTAGGAGCAAAGCCACCCTCATCACCAACATTTGTTGCATCTTGGCCATATTTCTTCTTAATTACACTCTGAATTAGAGATTAGCCTATGTATGAGTATATGTCCTCAAAGAAACAGAAACTCTTGCATGTGATCAACACAGATATGAAAGAAAAGAATGTACTTTTGTAGTAATATTTCCAGTACTGCAGTGTGAATGGTCTTATCCTTTTCCTTAGTACTATAATTCAGTTCTTAAATACCACCCATAAAAGCAAAGATCTAGGAACCAAGAAGATCAACGATGCTAGTCTAATAGGAATACAAAGCATCCTATTTCCAAGAGCTGGACTGATAATAAATCACAAAGACTAACACCACAGAAATTTCTCGAGACTACAACTAGAGGATCTTATTCTTAAAATGGAGAATTTCCAAAATATGACATTCAAACATGGAGAACAAAAATTTATACCAATCATGCCCAGATATTTAAAAATGCAGCACAACTAATTTGCCGCTGAAGAAATTTTGTCAACCAAAAGAATAGGCAAATGGGAAGAGATTGGGATGGCACCTTCAAGTGGTGATAGACTTCCACTCCCATCTTCATAGCATCCTTGAAAGAAGAAGCCCCAACAGGAAGAATCATAAACTCTTCTGCAACAACAAACTTATAAGAAACACAAATCCCAATAGCATCACTAGCACAAGAGCCAGATTGTGAAACACTAGACAAACCTGCATGGCAAGTTTATTCCCAGCGTGTGAACCACCATTAATAACATTGAAAGCGGGAACTGGCAAAACCAACTTCTTGTTACCAGCCAGGTTAGCAATGTGCTGCATATAGGAGTTGACATAAGATATGGTTGTGACAGAACTTACTTAGAGTAGGCAAAGATAAATAGAATGTGCTTATGTACAATATCACGGAGTTGGCTGCTAGATTTAACATGTCACTTACAATTATAAACCGCGTTAAATGGAAAAAAGAGTTACATGGGTGTGCTTAATATCATAAAACGGCAATCACACAAACAATCACCCTAAACATAGTAGCTAAAGAACACGTGTATGCCAATCAAACAAAATCTTTGTGCCGAGCCAGTCACTATACAAACAGCCAAAAGAGAAAAGTGAGAAAAAGAAATCACTAGTGTATACCTTATAAAGGGGAAGATTCTTCACAGCAGCACCAGCCTTGCATACAGCAAGAGAGACTGCCAGGATGGCATTGGCACCAAGCTGAAAATCCCCAAATCAGTTTATGTGTGAATATTTCAGAAACAACAACAATACCGACATAAAATACCTTTTGCTTGCACCAACCCCACTCATTTTGAGTACCATCAAGTTGGTGAACCATGAAATTATCAATACCAGTCTGATCAGTTGGATCCTGCAAAAAGCAAAGTAATTTGTCTTTAAATGCAGATCAACAAATAGTACTAACGACAGACTAGACATATTAAGACTTCCGTCCCTTGGCCAGGCACATAATGTATACGGCTCCTCAGAAAATCAGACTTTGCTTAGCAGTGATACACACTACATGATGTTAAGCAATGATCATAAAGGCTAAGTACTAACAACATGAAAACACTTCTGCAAATCGAAGAACCAAGAGAAAATCATAAGAGAAGCCAACCTTGCCAATAAGTGTTTCGAATGCAGGGCCAATAATTGAGTTGACATTGTTAATAGCCTACACAGAAAGAGGAAACACAGTTAGAGACGAGCATTTCAGTTCTCAATAATACCTGATGCAGAGTAGTTAACGTGCCTTGGAGACACCCTTTCCAAGATAGTCAGACCCTCCATCTCTTAATTCAAGAGCTTCATATATTCCTGGAGCCAGAAATGTCACATAAATAAACATCAGCCACTCAGCCTGCCTTTATTTGTATCAGTTACACAGTAATTTACCGAAAAGAACATCATCTCCATTTATTACTAAGCTTTTCCCACCAAGACACAAACCACACAGACATAGCAAGACATCAGGGTCTTACCGGTGGAAGCACCACTAGGAACAGCAGCTCTGGCCCAAATACCGTTTGAAAGATGCACATCAACCTATCCACATAAAATATTGTCACTATAATTAAATACAACTGGAAATTCTACCGTTTCGTGAAACATATTCATATGCTCTGAAAGCTTGTAAGTTACAAACATAATACTTTGTTCTAAGACTTGTACTGTATAACCTTTCAAAACCTCAATCGGGCTGTAGAATTACGCTATGATAAAACAATCTCAAATCCAAATACAGGATAAATATCAAAGATAGCATCATTATTCATCGCATCACAGTCTAAAAAATTCCCAATAGTAAATAAAGCTTAGCCTAGTTATTATTTCGATATTATCGAGAAAACTAACTCGCTAAATACCCCTAAACAAAAAAAAAAAATCCAGCACATTCGAAGAGAAATTAGATTCGATGAAACAAATTGAGAAATGGACAGTTGAAACATTGAACTAAAACAAAAACAAATACTGTACTAAAATTTTTCAAAAAAAAAAAAAAAAGGAGAAGAAAAACCTCGACAGTAGGATTGCCGCGGCTGTCGAAGATCTGACGGGCCTTAACGGAGATGATGGTGGCCATAGGTGTACTACTGACTGAGGAAGAAAGATTTGGATCTGTGATTTGCTTCTTCTGGAAAACAGAGCAGTTTTTGGGAGAAAAATATGAGAGGAATTTTGTAGAGTGAGAAAGTACAAATGAGAGGTAGACATATTTATAAAGTGATTTGTGTTAATTAGAGCCGTTGGATTTCAATGATTTATTAATTAAGATTAAGTAGTAGGTTAATTGGGCTACTTAACTAAAATAAAAATCTATGCGGCTACCCCATTCGTCTACTTCTGGTGCACGTGGAAAAAGCAATACTCCTACAAAATCCGTGAAACCGGTGACTTCAAGTAGAGCATCATTTATTATCATTTATTCGTAAAAAAAGGTAGACCTTATTATAAATGTGTATTTAAAAAAAAAATACACAAAATTTTAGAAAAAAAAAGTAGCAGAATATTGTTAGTAAAAGGAATTATAAAAAATATTAAAAGAATAATATAAGTAGTGTGGGTAGTTATATTATTGAAAAATAGGTATAAAAGTAAGCATGTATTTGAATAAACAAAAAAATGACGAATACTAAATTCTCCATTCTCTCTTTATAAATAGTTTGTATAGAAGATTATTTCTCATAGCAAAAAAAAAAGAGCATCATTTATTTTTTCTTTTTTTTTGGTGGTAAGGATGGAGGAATTTTTTTAAAATATTTTTATATCATGTTTTATATGCAAATTAGATTACGATTGGATAATTATTATTCTAAATATTATTTGAATAAGTATTGTAATAATTTTGAAAAAGATGAGGTAAAAAGTAATTTAAAAACGTGTTAAAAAATAATTATAAAATATTATTCAATAAATAATGATATTATCCAAACAGTCCTAGCATTTTGCTTCTTGAAACTTTAGTAAGAGTTTTAATTTTTGTAAGTATGTGTTAACCTCAATAAGAATAATACTAATGCAAGTTCTTTTATAGGAACTTATTAATTGGTTATATCAATGAAAACTATTTATAGAAGTCAAAATTAAGGAGATATCACTTTTAATGCACATAAATTTATGCTAGTTCTTGTAGAGTAACTTGTATAATTATCACATGAGCAAGTTTGGACTGAGGTCATGATGTCACTCGAGTAAAGATTTATACAAAAGTTTACAGTAAAGTGTAAAAAATATATGTATTTAATTAGTTATAAATGTAGACTTTTGTCAAGTATAATAAGGTTGTAGTACTAATTTATTAGTAGTTGTTTTTTCTTATCTTAGTTTTATAATGTCAGCCATCCATTATTTTCTCTCTTTGCTATCATCAATCACCATCGCTTTATTTTATTTTATTTAAAAAAAAAAAAAAACACACTTAAGTCGCGAACAGAATTATTGTTTAAAAAATGAGGAACCATTGAAAAAAATGAACGCTCATGTCTACTCGGGCCTTTTTGCATAATAATTGAAATTAATAATCATGCATTAGGATAAAACCCTTTTTTCTTTTACCCTTCAACCAAAAGAATTTTTAGTTGGAACCCTTGAAAACGTTGTTTTGATTTTGCAAATATCTACAAAGAGAATTTTACGCATATTTTTTCCTTTGAGCCCGAAATTGCCAATGTGTGGTTTTTGTGTTCCTACTTTCTGCGTTTAGTTCGGCTAAGCAAGCATCAGTTTCCTGGTTTAGGCGAGGCGGCTATGGTTTGAATTAAGGTTGGATTAAATCGAAATTACTTGGGGAAAAAGAAATACGGGTAGGCGCAAAATTCGGATTTGACAAGGAATATTCTCTTATTCCAATTTTTCATCTGAATTTCCAGCTATTCTTTCTTCAACAACTTCGAGACTTCGACAGCGTAATTCATCACGACACATTTTCTTTCGCCAAATCATGAAACTAGTACGTATGAGTGTTAATTATTTCTAATCGTTTCAAGATTGAAAGTAAAAGTAGCGTGTCGAATCAGCACACCATGATTCTCTTGCGCATGGTTTTACATGTCATGCATGCATAATTAGGCGGACTGCTCAAAATAATTATTAGTATAATTAATTATTTCTTTTTAGTCAACTTTAAATGCATATATATTCATTGATAATTATGTTCTAAGTTATTTTATTGGATTTAAAAATTTATATAGTATACAAAATTTTAAATATTATGTTATATTGTATAAATTTTTAAAATATTACAATAAAATTAACTAAATAAAAATTTCAACTAATTTTATGCTGATAATAACATATGAAAGTATACTTGCTTATTTGGTGGGCCATGGCTGGTTGGGCTGGAGAACAATGTCCATAAAACTAGGTGGTGGATTGTATCCATACAAGAATTTGGGATATTAATACATAAAAACCGCCGCTTCATTTCACTGGACAAGCTCAGCATTCGTCAAGTCCATTACAAAAACTTCTCGGCTAAACTAGGCCCAATAGGATAGCCCAGTTTGTTGTCAAAGAATGGGGAAAGAACTAGAGAGGCTGGTATTCTTTGATTTAAGCATGCGACCCCGATTTGGTTCATCAACTTGATTCAAACCAATCTTTGTTTAATTTCTCGGCAGAATGCATCAAGTCATCAGACAGGGGATGTTATCAAGCTGTGGCTGCAATGCAACTATGGTGGTTTAATTGATGTAAAAAATTAGTAGTCATTTTTTGGAATCACAAAGCTCAATGCTTAAGG
Source organism: Cinchona pubescens (assembly GCA_025175665.1). NCBI lineage: Eukaryota > Viridiplantae > Streptophyta > Magnoliopsida > Gentianales > Rubiaceae > Cinchona > Cinchona pubescens. The sequence goes on along the minus strand of JANKKI010000254.1, from coordinate 1,249,947 downwards.
TGTTGGAAGGTTAATTTATAGGGGAGGTAGAATCCTCAAAAATTGTTAAGACAAGTATGTATGCTATGGTGAGATTTCTCCACCAACAAAAAGGAAACATATGAGAAAATTATGAACACTACACTTTGTTTCTTATAGGAGTATCTAGGAAGGAGACCCCAAAATATCCAGTTTGAAGATTGAAAGACTGTGGACGCAATGGCATTATCTTCACATGTCAGACACATACAACAAAATTACCTCACTGATGCACAGACAGCAGAGAAGAAAAATCTTCAGTACAAATACAGATTGTCTTCGAATACAATTGAAAGAAAAGAAAGCTACTAATCTCATGGACTCCAAAAATAATCGGACATTACAAAAAACACAAGGCAAAGCAAATTCTTCATGCTAAAACCCAATAAGAAGTAGTAGCAGTTTCTGCAACCTTGCTCCACCAGAAAAGATTAACCTACCTTATGCATTAACAATACCTCTTATATTCAGATGTAGGTAAGATACACACTAAAGGCACAAGTATAAATATACTTTTCAACAGACACAGCATATTACAAATGCCATTTCACCCAAAGTATCAAAATCCTAAGTCATTAATGAGAACCACAATATCCTCTTATCTTGCAGGTGCAGGCTATAACTGCATTCGCCACTACAACCTTCAAAGGCACCTCAATTTTTTTTTCCTTTGGGGAGAAAAATAGTCTCCTATTTGCCCGAATGTTTCAGAATTGTACTTTGGATGAAGTTAGGATGCGTAAAATTGTGCCAAATTAAAGTAAAACAAGTAAAAAGATCAAAGCAGATAATGAACAATCTAAATTGCAGATTCACTGACAACACAAACTCATTAATTCGGCAAAAAAGTTCCCATCTTTTTTCATATATTCCTCAGAAAAACAAGAAACCTCAAACCTCAAACTCTAATGGAATATTGCCCTTTTATTCTCAACAAATCCCTCATCATTTGAAACAAGAAGAAAAAAATTCAAAGCACCTTAAGCAAATGCTCAGCACTGCTGACATTGAAAGCACCACAATTTGGAAAAAAATTCAAAGCACCTTGAGCAAATCCTCAGCACTGCTGACATTGAAAGCACCACCATCCTCCAAATTCAAGACCTTGACAACCCCATCTTCCACCAACATAGCATACCTTCTAGACCTAACACCCAGCCCAACAGGCTTATCAGTCAAATCCAGCTCACACCCAATAGCTTTGGTGAAAACTCCATTGCCATCACTCAGCAGCAAAACCTCGTCATTGATGTTCAGATTCTCCTTCCAAGCCTTCATCACGAATGCATCGTTGACCGAAATGCAGGCGATGGTGTCCACGCCTTTGGACTTGAATTCACCGGCCTTTTCGACGAAGCCCGGGAGGTGTCTTTTATATAAGTTGGATGGTATAAGGCCCCCAAGGACAGCAAAGAGGATCCTTTCTTGTTGGCGGTGATAAGAGACAGTTCTTTTTTAGATGGAGACCTCTGGACGTCGTTGGAGGAGTCCAAGTAGGAGAGGGTGGCGTTTGGGAGCTTGTCGCCAACGGAGATGGTGGCGGAGACTTTAGGGGTGGTGGAGAATCTGAGAAGGGGGTTGGAGAGACGGCGGGGGTACACCTCTTAGTTTGAGGGGAAGTTGAGAGATGGCGAAGGAGGAGGAAAAGGAGGAAAGGGATTTGGAGGAAAGGAGTGGGGAGAGGGGTTTAGGGGTGGAGGAGGAGAGAAGCTTTGTGAGGGTGAATGCGGTGGTTGTTGCGGCTGCCATTTGAGAGAGGTTTGGTGAGTGTGTGACTGTGTGTGGGCCTGGGGAAGTGTAGAAGACACTTTTTACTCAAGAGAGTGAAACTGAGGAAGTAGTAGTAATTGGGCGGAGGAAATTAGGATTGGGGGCCGTTTGGCGTTGCACGCAGCTCGCGCTAGTTGGCTCTTGGCCTTTGCTGGTGGGGAGAAGCTGTCACGTGATGGTTGGAGGGGCTGTCTACGTGATGGAGGTAGATGGGCTGTCAATTGGGCTTTTTTTGAGCCCGACTTTTGACAAGCCCAATCTCAGCCATTTAATCTTATGATTCTACACTTCGGCAACAACAGAGACAGAGAGGTCCTCTTTCATGCTCCACTCATTCAGTCCTTTGACACTCATCTCAGAGCAAATTATCTGGACCTCTTCTAATCTCCCTTGGTCTCTAAGGCCGGAGACTAGTTCATTACAAATAGTGATGGTTGGATAAAGATCATTTCCTAGCATTTCCCTATACCAAATGTATGCCCCTACAAAATCCTTTTGCTGGCAGTGTCCCCCAATAATGATGTTATATGTCTCAGCATTAGGAATCAATCCGCGGGCTTTCATGTCATCGAAAAGGTCCTTTGCATTCTCAAGCTGACACTGCTTCAAGCACCCCAAAATCAAACCATTGTAGGTCATCCTATCAGGAGAGATCCCTCGGATTACCATCTCATTGTGCAAAGAGAATGCTTTCTCGACCTGTCCATGCTCAGCATAACAACGAATAAGTTCATTATATATAACTCGATCAGGAATGAGGTTCATGAGGGACATTTCTTGTACAATTTTCTCTACCTGCACCAGTCCCATTTCTTCTGTTCTGCATTTAGCTATTAGAGGATGATATGTGCTTAAGGTAGGTTTAATGCCCGATGCTTTCATATTCTCATATAACTGCATAACTTTACTGGTGTCTCCTGCATTGCTGTACCCTGATATTAAGGAATTATATGTGATGACATCGGGATATAGACCCTTGCTTATGATTTTAAAAGCCAATTCCTCAGCTTCCACAACCTTGTCTTTTTTGCAGAGCCCATTAATTAGTGTATTATATGTCACAATTGTTGGCGCTACTTCATTTTTTAACATCTCATCAGACAACTCAAATGCATCTTTCATCTTCCCTCTTGTGCAATAACCATCTATAATAACATTGTAAATTTGTGCATTTGGCTGAACCCCTCTACAAATCATATTTATCTCTTAGGATTCCTTCAGCTTCAAGAAGCCTACCATTCTTGCACAAGCAATTTATCAAAGAACCATAACTAACAACATTTGGAAGAGAATTGATGGTTTTCCATTTCCTCAAGAATCTGAAAACACTTCTCGAACTGACAACCTCGCCCATAGCCCTCAATTAGTATATTGTACGTCTGTAAATTGGGGCAAACTCCCTTCTCAGTCATCTTCTTAACCCATTCATTTGCATCGTCCATCTTAGACAGTTCACAGAACTTGTTGATCACTGTATTGAACGTGACGCAATCTGGCTTCACCCCATAATTTTCCATTTCTTCAATTGTCAAAAGTGCGTTTTCCACATTACCTTGCTTGCAATGCCCATTGACAATGGTGTTAAAAATTACCGTTGTCGGAACAAGCCCATTGTCCATCATCTTGTGTAACAAATCCTCAGCCATATCCATTTTCCCTTCCTTGCACAATCCATTCAACAAAATGCTACAATTATAGGCATTGTATCTATTTTTACCCCTTTCCCAACAGCTTCTTCATACAAAGCCACCGAAGCATCCATTTTTCCGCACCTTGAATGCCCATCAAAAAGTATGCTATAGGTGAATTCATCCAGAAAAAAACCATGAGCCTCCATTTCATCCAATACCTTTTTAGTCTCCCCCATCCTTCCCGCCCTACAAAGTCCACTAAGCAATGTATTAAACGTAACAATATTAGGCTTTACATCATCATTTTTCATCTTCTCCCTGACATTAAACATCTCTTCTAAATCCCCCACTTTACAATAGCCATCAATAAGAGAATTGTAAGTCACCGTATTGGGCACCACTTTTCTCTGAAGCATTTCATCAAACAGCTTCCGTGCATCATCCACTCTCTTCCCTTTACACAAACCTCCAATCAGAACATTGTACACAAACCCATTAGGCTTTATCCCACATTTCTTCATGCACCGCATTTTCTCCATAGCCCCTTTCAAATCCCCCAACTTCACCGCTGATTGTATAGCCGTTACCATAGCTAAACTTATCAACCCGCACGCCGGAATTCACAGCGTAAGAAAACACCTCAAGGGTCTCATTATATCGTTTCGAGGTAACCAATGATTCAAGAAACAGATTAAAAGCAGAAAGAGAAGGAAAATTACCATCTTCTTTGATCAAATTATAGAGTTCGGTGGCCTCATTGGGGAGCTTTAACTCGGCGTAAAGCGATAAAAGCGTGTCAAAAAACACGGGTTTTGATGTAGGAGGTGAGGAGATAGAGAAGAGCGTGAAGAGTTGAGACGCAGAATGGGAATCAATGAGGGTCTGGAGCCGCCTCTTTGCAGTCCCATTCTGCGGTTCTGTTGGAGTAAAATTCGAAGATTTCGAAGCTGTTCTTGGAGATTTTTGTCGGCAGCTTCATTGGTGATGGAGGAGGAGGAGCGGGAGCAGAGGAATTTGCAGTGCCGATCTTTACTGCCGACGTAGGGGAATTTGGAGGGAAGGAGAAGACGAACACGTTTTGCCATTTTCCCACACTACTACCTACGTTCGGATAATCTCGTATTTATTAGTATTAGTATTGGCCTTCCTCCAAAGTTTTTCACTTGGTCCCTAACGAAATTATTATGGATCCATAGTGTATTGCCCATCACAAAAGCCCAAGAATGAATCAAACTTTTGCTGTGTCGGTTAAAAGTTTTATTGTAGATTGTTCCTTTCAACTTTGATTAGAGGAGGGCTGTGCTATCTGTTACTTGCATTTCATTGATTGTGCTTCATGAAGTGGTATTATTGAGTAGGAAATTATGATTTCATTAACTACCATTGTTAATTCGGAGCATTTACGAAGATGCTGAAAATGGGTAGTTGAAGTTGATAAATGTTTATGAGTTCAATAACATCTGTGAATCGAGTAAGTCATGCAGAATGGGATAAAATGATTGAAAAATATGAAATTTTATTATTTTTTTAATTCTTAAATATCATTTCACAGTGCAAAGTTAGTAACTAAAGTCTTTTTCTACCAGTAATTTGATTCTTGTTATTTGTCACTAGTGATTTGAGAAGATCTTATGTGTACGCTTTATAATACAACATTTAAAGAATTATATCATATTTCTAACAAAAATTTGATAATATGTGATTATGCCAAATAAATAAAATAGGGATCCAGTGCCTTAAAAGGTTGTGATCCTTTACTCACCAACAATAACAAATGATAAGCCAGAAAAAAACACTAATAGGGTTCCACACTTGCACTATATCTCAGTAGATGATGCTGCACAAATGTTTTTCGTTTTCCATTTCTCAAAAAGTATATTGTAAACAAACCTCCTATAACTAACGAGGAATTTCAGTTACAAAGAAAAATTCTTATCTGCTAGAACAAGCAATCTTCTTTTGCTTCTTCAGTTTCTTCTTTCTTCATAGTTATTTATTTGTCAAGCATTTCCAAAACATCAATTTGTACTGTAAAAGCCTTAACTTCTGTTCTGTACACCAAGAGAACAAATCATTCGAGGCATTACTCGATATTCCTTTATGCCTAACCTAAAAGAATGACCATCTTTGTTCTTTATACAAGTGAAGGCATTGACTGGAAAAAAAAAATGAAAAAAATAAAAAAACAAAAACAAAAAGGAAGCAAAAGACCAAGAATCTAATAAAATGCAAACAACATATTGCAAGGAGATGTAGCTGAAAACGCGGCTTCTACTATGTGCTGATGAAGAGGAGGGGCACAAAAACGGGGCAACAATCAAGGATCGTGATATAATGAGAATCACTTCCAGTTCCGGAAGTAGCATTAGGAATTGGGAACAATAGTTCCGATATAACCAAAACCCGCGATGAAGAAGGCAATCGCTTGAGTAAATAGGTATATGTAATAGTGATTTGCTCCAAAGGCAACATCATAACAACCACAAAAGAAGAGGTAAGCCCCAGTCCCAAGCTCTAGCAGATGAAGTCTGTCAGAAATAAGAAGATACAAATCATTAATGGATAAAACTTGCTTCTCATGCTACTTTTAAGAAATGGTGCTTAATAGATTCAGGAAATCAGGTGCATCGTTTCATAATGAGCAGATAATGTACCTTTCTCCAATCCTGAATCGCGGTTTTCTAATTGTTTTTACAACTGATTTAATCTTGAGAGCATCCCCGAGTTTCTCAGTAACGACCCATTCATTCACTCTACTAGACTCCAACAAGCCAATGAAGGTTGCTTTTGTCCGATGGAGAGACATGACATTCTCAAAAAGGATCCAGAAGACCATCAAGTGGAGTGATCTACATTATCAAATTCAACAACCATGAACAGAAAATATCAATGCTAAAGTATGTTAACAAAACAAAGTTCCAAATCAAAAGAATCAAGCTTTACCAATTGACAAATACAGTAATGTCATAAGCAGCAATCATTCTAGAAATTGAACAGACAAAAGACACAAAAATACTCCTAACAGTTTCTGAAAATGTATAAAAACTTCATGACGTGCAGGTTTTGTTGTAATTTGAAAGCTTCTTTATCAAGTTCATGTTATCTTGTATAGATTTCTAGAAAAAAGGTCAAGTCAAGATTTGCAATATCTTTGAATTAGTTGAGGAAAATAATTTCCTAGGAAACGAGACCTTGGAGTTCCTACTGCATTGAGCAAGGTAATGATACAAGGAATGTAGACTGCTCCCCACTTTGGAACCTGAACTTCGGGTACTAATACAGTAGCCGGTAACATAACACAGTAGAATACAAATGTGACAATGTGGGCTATGATCTTCCTAATGAAGAAAAAGCTGTAAATCACATGAACCTTCTTCCACAAAGAGACTTTCTGCAATAAAAAACACAGAGACAAAGAAAGACCAAGTTAGTGAAGTGATTATGATGATTGTTTCATAAAGAAAGGAAATCCCTAGAGGACAACCAGAGAGTGGGTAAAGAACAAACCTTGTTTCGTATAATTTCCATGACCATTTTTCTGAATAGATTGGCCGGGCCACATGACCAACGGTGTTGTTGATAACGATATGCCTTAAAGGTACTTGGCAAGAATTCATTCTTTACCTACATTTAGGAATATAAATAAGGTTGTTATCGAAATATACTCAAACACTTCACGACATATTGCATTTCTAAAGAATGATATTTTCCTAATTGAATGATTCATTTTCATCCCTTTTTCCTCTGTTCTATATGCATAATTGTCATTGGACATAGGCCCTTGCTAAGCTTTTTGTCATCGGATTACAATATAGTTAAAAAATGTAAAAGATTTCTGAAGCTAGAGAGGCACATGATTGTGTGTCAAAATTGATATTCCTAGTTAATAAGACCAAGAGACCAGGTAGGAAAACACTCCACTGTACCATTAGAGAACCAAGGTAAACAAATTTCCAGCCCCTGAGACTAGCTCGGACGGCCAAGTCCATATCCTCAACTGTTGTCCTGTCCTTCCATCCTCCAGCCTCATCAATAGCAGCCAATCTCCACACACCAGCAGTTCCTAGTACATTATACCAAAATTTTGGAAAAAAAAAAATTGAATCTTGGGTGAGACTTATTAATTGTATTACAGCGCCTCATTAAGGCACTAACCTTACTAAACATTAAGGATTTTACGTTGATTAATGGGGTTAGTCATTATGAAGCAGAATTACAAGAAAAAGAAACTTGGGTTTTTGAAGTTAATTACCATTGAAGCCGAAAAAAGCATAGGAGGATGAACCAACTTCTTGCTCCACAGTGAAATGATAGTCCAGTGACATTTCTTGCATTCTTGTCATCAAACATTCATCCGCATTCACTGCAAAACCAGCCATCCATCCCAAAAAGATACCACGTGCCATGTCAATATACGTCAAACCAACATAAACAACTTGATGTCTGCTTTACAATTATTTACAGATGCTATAAAACTTTCAGAAAAAAAAAAATCAAAAGATTTATTTTGTATTATTTTCATGAACAATATTTAAATAGACTCAATCTTGATTTCACCGGCTGACCCTGTAGTCATGATTAAATTTTATAAAATTTTACTTATATCAATTAATTTTATTTATTTTATATGATAATACAAAGTCTAGAAATAAAAAATTGAGTCTAATTAAATATTTATTTGTTTTCATTCCTAAAACTGTTTACATTATTTTCAATAATTAATACTATCATATGTAGCTAGAAAAAATAAGGGTTAATTTCACAAACGTTTCTTAAAATTTAAGTTAATATCACTTAGAACCCCTAAACTTTCAAAAATCTCACAAATCTTCCCTAACTTTACATGTGTTGTAACAATTTCAACCCAATTGAATAAAATATTATTTTAGTAGAGAGAGAAGCAATTTTTCTTCCATTTTTACCCCTATAAGAAAAATCAATTTGGTATAACATTGGAAGAAAAAAAAGAAGAAACTTGGAAGATTTAAATTTGATTGTTAAAAAATAACATTGGGATGCACATATTTATTAGTTAGAACATACAACTACTTTTAGTTATCATAATATATATATATATATATATATATATATATGTTATTTTTTTTAATTTATGAGCTTTTGATTTTCTATGTATAAATAAAAAAATACCAATTATAGTTATTTTATTATAATACATAATGTGTTTCTGTATACATTAAATTTTTATTTAATTGGAACACAAACGCGGACATGTTTTCCTAAATAAGTTGACAAAAAAATTTAACTAAAAGAATACATTTTAATTAATTTATTTTTTGCTTTACGAGTTTTGATTTCCTAAACAAAATACAAACTACATTTTTTGTTATACTATATGGTTTGCTTCTAATTGTTCTATTTTTTTTTTTTTTTTTTTTGTTGAATGACACATAGTACATTTTATTACCATGGTCATAAATTTTTTTAAGTAAGTTGACAAAAAAATTTGTTATCAAAAATTATATTTTAATTTTTTTAGTTTATGAGTTTATGATTAACCATATAAAATATCAAATTTTATAATAATATTGTGTGTTTACATGTATTAAAAAATTTAAAAAAAAATAAGTATATTAACTCACACAAAATATGTTAAAAGACTAAAAGATGACAAGTGAAATTAGAAGCATTAGAAGCCATATACTTAGGGGAGATTTTAGAAACTACGTTTTTGTTATTTTACTAAAGAAGAAAGGAAACAATTGTTATTTCATACTAATTAGGGCCTCACTTACAAGAGAGGAGAGATAAATAATATTTCTAAAAGTTAAGGGGTGTTAAGTGATACTAGTCTAAACCTCAAGGGTGGTTTATGAAATTATCCCCAAAAAAATTGTGGAAGAAATGGATACAGTTGTCGGTTAGTGAACTGAGGTTGAGGTCCACCACTAAAACAGCACATGTAAGTGCAACTGCAACTGCTGCGGTTTCTATTGACATTGAGTATACTTCAAGGATAAAGTTGTACTATGAGGACGGATTTACCCTTGCCATACTAAATTATTCCAAGAATGCACTTGTTTTGTAGCAAGCAATAAGAATGAGAAAGATTTGTGGTGGGCAAGTCTTGGGCCAAAATCTAACACTTCATAATTAGTGATTGTACGTTGACAGCTTTTTTCCATAGAAAAGCTGTAGGCTGTGGATACAGGATATTAATGTCCATCTACCCACTCATCCAACTGCCAAACACGAAACTAAAGGCTTTTGGGCTTTTGCCTTCAGTTGGTTTCGTTTCGTTTCTATTTTCTAGTAATTTCTATCACCTTTTATCACTTCTTCCAGGCGTACTTCCACCACTTTGTTTTTGTTTCTTGAGACAAAATAGAATTTTCAGAATAGCAAAATAATTCTAAAAATATCACTATTAATGAATTTGGGTATAATTGTTAAAATTTCGATCTTAAATCACCTTTAATGAGCTGAATTTTATGTAAGATCTAAGGTCACCTAAGATCATAAAGTTGATCGGTGAAATCTCGATTCTAGTATATGGGTTGTTCTTTAGTAGACTAGGTCTAATTTAAAAGTAATCAAATCACACATATGAGTTAAATGAATATCTATTTTAAAATTTTCTCGCAAGATTGTATCATTGTATGGGTATTGGGTCCACAACATGCAATCTATACCCAATTGAGAGAATTTTTATTATTTATTATTATTAAAACTATGATAAACAAATAAAAATGGAATTTATGCTCTCCCATTTTCTAAACACCCCAGACAATTCTTTTTCTGCATATTTCGTGTCATAGTCTTTTACTAAAATATAAAACTACCGCTCCTTATCAAATCCAAATATGTTGCCTTGTGTGATAGATGACCACACACCACTACTATACTGTCACCGACACTTTGAAGGGGTAATTAGTAACATATACTAAACCATGCAAATCACTTAATCGTAATTGAAAAGTCGTTTTGTACTATTTTATTCTATGATTAAAAGTGATTCATTTTTACAAGTAAAACTAACCAAACTTAAAGAAAGATAAAATTCGTGATGTGAAAAAATAATGGTAATTACCAAATTTCCAACGAGCTTGGACGAGGGCAAGTTGTGGATTATGAACTAGGAATGGAATTGTTCGCCAGAGAAAATCAGGTTCAGGTTGAAAATCAGCGTCAAAGATTGCTACATAATCACATTGTTTTTAGCGTAGGAATGATTTAATCCTTCCTTTAACGCTCCAGCTTTGTAACCATTTCTGTTGTCTCTAATTTCGTACTTAATATTAACCCCTTTACTTGCCCATCTCTGGCATTCATTTACCACCAAAGCCTACCCATTTAATGCAACAGAGCACCAAGAACAAGAAAAGCAATTTGAGTCAGTCAATTATGCAAATCATAAATGTTCATCAACAACAACATCCATTAGAAAAAAAAGATTGGTACTTCATCCATTTTATTTTATTTTATTTGTCATTTTAGAAATGTATTAATAAAAAAACGACAATTAAATGGATATAGTAACTTTCTTGGGATGAATTATTGTACCTACCTTGATAATGGGATCTGTTGAATCGTCAAGAACTTGAATTATGATTCGATCAGACGGCCAAGAAAGGCCGCATGCAGCTCCTATCGAGAGTTGATATACCTAAAAATTACATACATGCAAACTTTAGTTCTTTGATGAAAAAATTAAAAAAAAATAAAAATTATGCGGGTTTAGAATTGGATGGTTGAAAAAGGAAAAAGAAAAAGAAAAGAAAAGGACCTCTTTTTCATTGTACATTGGGATTTGAACAAGAACCATAGGATAAGCTGAATTACCCAACTCCAAATCATCTTTGATAGGTTCCCATTTGTAACGCTTTTCTGGCTTTCTTCCAAATAATTTCACGAGAACAATGACCACGCCCATATACACCCTCTCAATGAACAACATTGCAGACATTATCAAGCAAATAAATACAGCAAGTTTAAGGAGAGGGACGATCAATGGCGCTTTGATCTGAGCCCAAATGATGCTAAATTTCTCGGTAATATCATCATCTCTAGCCCCTATAAAGTTATCTGGCAGAAGAGCTGTCGATGAAAGCCTATCCATTTCTCTCTGTTTTTTGAACCACAAAAACAGAGTAATATGCAAAAACAGAGGAAAACAGAGACGAAGCTCTCAAATATAGTAGTACCAGCTTTTCTCTTGAGGAAAAGAAAAAAGAATTGGGTACGTATTTCTTTTTTGGCCTTCTGGGATACGCAAAAAAGAATGGTGGCAGAGCTGGGATGTCAGAGACACTACTAGCTCGAACCACCCACTATTTTCACTCACAAATTATTGAACCCTTTTGATAAATTCTTTAAACGTTTGTAATAAAAACCCTTGAGAATGTGATTATGATGCACAATCAAGAAAAATTCGTGTAATAAAAGGGTTGGTTTCTTTTCGTTCTTTTCCTAATCAGAAAAAACATTGGCTTGTTGTCTGCATTGGCTGAAAATGTAGGTTCATAAGAGGTCAGAAAGAGAACCAGAGAGAGATTATTGAACAGAGGGAGGGGAAGAGAGAAGGGTGGAGAGAGATGAGAAACAGAGAAAGAAAATCACTCTTTATAGAAGCCTTGTTTTGGCTCCTGGTTCTGGTTTGTTCTTTTTTACCCTCTTACTTATTACCAAACTATTTCACATTTTTTCTTTTTTTTTTTAAATTAAATTTCTTGTGCATTTATATTTACAAACTATTCTCTATTTTTTTCCGCTTTACAAACTACGTAATACTCCTTCCATTACAATTTGTTTTGTTTTGTTTTGTTTTGAAATAACTGTTTTATGAATTTAAAAAATTAATAAATAATTTTTTTAATTTTACTTTTAGTGAATATTAATGGAGAGGATTATTAATTGAGAAATGTTAATATAAAAAAATAATTTCATTATTTTGAATTAATTTTATATAAAATCAATATAATTTAATAATTTTTTTAATTGTTGTGTAGTAATACAAAACCACATAATCGGAGGGAGTACGTTATTAAATGTTGTTTTAGTTATGCGGTTGACATTAATTTAATATGGGATAATAAATGACAGTGTGGAACTCAACTCCGGCAGTTACTTCAAGTTCCCGGCAAGGCCTCCGACCCACTGGGGTCAGACAACTGATTACCTTAAGGGTGAGAGAGTATGGGAGTTTAAGAAAGAGGAGAAAAAAAGAGAAAGTATGAGTTAGAACAAGAAAAGATGGGAAGAGAAGGGATTATAAAATCTGTTTTAGGTTGTTTGAGAATTTTGGAGAAAAAAAGATTAATAGTATGTGATTTTTATAAATTTATTTTTTTAGTTAAATATTTTGATATATAGTTAGAGAGTAAAATTGACATTACAAGAAATTTTATTAAACAAAAGTTATTTTCTTTCCATTTCTCTTCATATTTAAAGAGAAAAGTTTTTTAGTTTTTCATCCTCTCATTTTTTTTTTTCCAACTCCCTTTTTTTCTTCTCATTCAAAAATTCTAAAAAAAAAAAAAAAAACCTTTTGTTTCCCTTCTTTTCTCTTCTTTGCTCTCCAATTCTCAACTGCCAAACTCACCCTAAGTAATTGCATAGGAATTTTGGAGGTAATTATCTGTAAACACAACGGTCATTAACGTTTATAATTTTAAAAATTTGTTTGTTAAAGAAAAGTAAGTATGAATTTGGGAAATTAATGAAAGGGACCAGCACATGAAGACGGTCTAGATAGACAGGTAAAGTTATCGCGAATTGACATAAGTACCCTCCCCCGGTCACTGTCTATGTTACAGCTCACTTGCCTTTTGTGTACGTATCTCGTGTATGATGCAATTCTATTTTAAATTTTGTGAAATATTTAGATAGTATTGGTGTTTATCTATATTTATAAATTTTATAGTATAAATTAAATATTATGAAATTTATAATATTAGTTAATATAAATAAAATTTATAAGATTAATTATGATTACAAAATTTATAGGTAATCCAAAATTAAATTTATGTTAATATTTTCTCAACTCTTAATCGGTTCATTTTGCTTAGATATCATGCTTCCGATTTTTACTAAAAGTTATTTTGCTTTTTTTGACAATACTAATAGACTAACACCGACATTATTAGCCCTCTAAGTACTAAGGATGATTTAATTGAGTGTTTTGCAAATATCTTCAATTTCACCCTACACATGGTCAAATTAATTAACTCTCGTGAATACAAAAGAACTTAAATGAATTTTTTATTATTTATTATAGATAAAAAAAAATTCAGATTTTTGGGAGATTATTAATGTTGAGAATATTTCTATAAATTCATATAAACTAGAGTTCTTGTATATGAAATTCTCAATTGAGTGACTAACTATGTAGACCTCATTAGTTTAATGGATCTATAATTATCAAAATCTAGGAGTATCTTTTGAAGGATTTACAATTAATTGAGTGACTTTTGTGACATTAGTTGGTAAGTATTTTTCAATCCCAACTATATACCACTGCGGACACAAGTTGGATATGAAAATTTCCCCACCAAAATTAATATAAATTACATTATGTCCACTAACCGGGCTTAAAACCACATAATGACTTAATGACACGAATTGTACATTGAAATTATTCAACCTCATTATAGTAAACGTTCCATGTGCCTCAAGAGTCAATGTCACAACCCAAAAACTTATTTGTCTCATTATATTAATGCAAAATAAGGACAATTACCTAAAGTAGACAAATTAGAGAAAAAAAAAATAAAACACATTTCGTGAAAATTTGTGAATCATTTATTTGATTATGGACACACGCACACACACACAAAAAAAAAAAAAGAAAAGGGAATAATACTAGAAATTATTAAAAATCTGTATATCCTTTGCAAATCAAATTAACGAATGGAATAATGCGTGTTTTATCAAACCAAATAGATATATGTTAAGAAAATAAAAAGCTTCTGGAGATGTAAAATTAGAGTCACGCGGCCTTTTGTAGAAGGAAAATACTACTATAGACTCGGTTTTGGATATTACTTACAAATCTTGCGGTCAAAATTAAATTTTATAAAATCTTACTTACATCAACTGATGTCATAAATTTCATAACATTTAATCTATATCACAGGATCAACAAGTAGGGCCGTAAACCAGGTCTACCTAAGTATTTCCTTTGTAGAATATCCTTTTGGCTTGGAAAAATGGTATTGCAGCTACTAATATAGAGCAAGAGCAAGAAATTTGATATCCGTCATATTTTAAATAATTAAATGTAGACCCTTATAATTATCTGTAATTTTCTTTCCTCTTCATTACATATAGTATCTTTTTAATTTTCTAAATATATATATATATATATATATATGTATAATTTTCACTATCTTCCTCAAAAAAAATTTTTTTTTGTGTATTTTGCCTTTCCGACTAGTTTGCTACTGTCAACTGCTGCTATTAATTAATAATTTTGAGGACTAAAATTTACTAAAGGTTAATAGTATAGAAAGTTTCCGTATAATATTGCTGGTCAAAGAGTTTTTATTTCATAATAAAACATATGGCTTTAATATTTATTTCCAGTTTATACTTCTACGGAGCAAGACAATATTTGTAACTTTTCATCTTGAGCATACATAAATCAGGTCATGATGAAGATATTATTAACTTTTTTTTTTCTTTGAAGATATTATTAACTTAATCTAGAACTCAACAACGTTTTCTGAAATGTAGACAATTGCACAAAAAATGCAAATGTTATTGCCACAACAACAATTGTTAATACCACAAAATTAAAAAAATAATAATAATAATGAAATGAGCAAATTATCGATATCCTCCTGGTCTTCCTTAATAATAAGAAGGGTATTTCAGTTATTTTATTATTTTTTATGTGTCATTAACAATTGTTGCTGTGAGAATAATCTTTGCCCAAAAAAAAAAAGAGGAGGAAAATAGATAATGAGGTTGTGAAAAGGAAAGAGCATCATTTTATTAGCCAGTGCAATCTCACAAAGTCATCATTTGTCATGACCTACTCAAAAATCTTGACAAATGGAGAGTAGAGGTACCTCTTTAATTAGTAACATAACATAACATAAAATTTCTTCTTGGATGATAATAAATTAAGGATTCACTATTAGATTGTTAATTTTGAAAATTGACGGAAATTATTTATGAACTATTTTTTTTTTTAATTTTTGTGGGGTGGAGGTAGGGATAAATCATCTAAATAGTCATTTAATTTTTTTACGATAACAAAAATAATACTTTAACTTATAAATTTTAGACGATTTAGTCTAATCTATCAAATAAATTTTTTTCCCAATCATACATGACGCATGGTGATTAAAATATTACATTTGAAGTTACAAATTAAATTAGCAGCGGTAGGAATGGCTACCTAACTGCTACTTGATTCTAGTTAGTTGCATTCATAAACAAGCTCAAACAGATGGTTGAAGTTGACTTTGTATTCCTTTTCTTTTTTCTTCATTTTGTACTTTACTTGGCTGATGAGGAATATACTGATTCGAGTTCTCTGATAAATGCGTGCACCCAAAAAAAAAAACACTATTTATTGTTGAATTATTCGGGGTTGAGAAGGAAGAATTCTCTGTGTCACGTGCAGCCATTTCACTGCACGCGCACCTCCTACAGCTAATGGAGACTGCTTACTTCACTTGTCGGTAGTTGCAAACCAAAAAATTCTGTTGAGTTTTTGACCAATTTTTCACACAGAAAATATAAATCAAAATTAAAAAATAAATATATAAAGTGCCAATTCACATATGATGAATGTAGAAATAGATATGATGATCGGAAAAATGGAGGATTCTCCTCGAGTTTAGTGTCCAATCAAAAAGTTAAGATAACAATTAGTCGTATATTTGTAGGACTTTTTTTTTTTTTTTTTCTCTTTTTGTTGGCATCAATAAATGGCTCTTGATTAAGGCTACCATCTTTTGTGTTTATAATCCAGAAACATTTTGAAACTTAAGCAAAATCAAGCAGACTTGTACTTTTTTTTTTAACTCGCTCATAGTTATCGAATTTATTGAATAACTCTTTTTATCACATATAAATTAATTAATTAGCCCGTATAGATACACTACATCAAGTACTATTACACTATATAGATATGTTTTTTTTTTTTTCAAAAAATAACTTATTACATTTCGATATTCATAAATAACTATGATCTGACTAATGTCCAATGACTTTTTCTGTCCAATCTTAAATTTTTTTTATGATTTAGTTATTCTACTTATCCTCTAAGGCGAGACTCCTGTTGGCAGCCAAATGTCTTCAAAGTTATCAGTAAGAAGGAATATTTTTTTTTTTGCAAATGTTTAGGTACATTCGATTTTTAATTTCACTTGTAAATTTTGTGATGTAAATTAAATCTTAAAAAATTTATAATATCAATTGATGTAAGTAAAAAATTATAAAATTTAATCTTAATTATAAAATTTATAAGTAGAACAAAAAATCGAATTTAGTTGAATATTTTCTTATAATTTTTTTAACGGAAACTTCCACCACATTGGATTCTGTAGACCAAAAAGACTTGGACTTCCTCTGCCTCTTAATTACCAACTCGAAAACTAATACGCCGAGATAATTGACATTAGTAACATCACCATCCAGATATGACATTTACTTGCACCCTGATAAAAACAGATTTCAACTTGTTTGAGAATTCTGCAGTGCAGTTGGCCATTCTTAATTGAACTTGGTTCAAATTAATGTAGGTTATATAACTTATTCAAAATTAAAAGATTTAAAGTATTATATTTTGAATCGATTTTATTTAAGAATTTTTTAGAAGTACATAAGGATTTGATTGGAAAATTATAGTAAGTTGAACAAATTGCACGTCTCTCAAATTTAATCCATCTAAAACGTATGTTGCAGAGGAAAAATATAAGAATGGCAATAAAAGGTAAGAAGACCCCATTGCATATGGTTAATTATGATACTTATTTGATCTGATCATTGATTTATAGCTAAATTAGATCAGGTTTTTCCTAGTGTATCTTCCAGTAAAATCCCTATCAAGATTTAGACAGTCTTTGCTTTTTTTTTCTTTTTTTTTAAAAAAAAAAAACATTTAGACTGTTTAATCATGAATTTTTAATTTAAGTTCAAGAATAAAATCCGAACAAATTATTTTTGAGGTGTAAGAATTGGAAAACACTCAGATAGATTTAATTTTTTACCTTACGTGTAGACTGGATTAAATTTTATAAAATAAATGACATTAACAAACGTAAGTAAAATTTTTAAAAATTTAATTCTCACACCAGATTTACAAATGAAATTTAAAATCGAGTTTATCTAATTTGATTTTTAATAAAGAATTTACACAATGGTTTGACTGTTAAAATTCTGGGAAGAGTAGTTGGTGTAGTCTCATTGCAGACAAACGGAAATGATGTTTAAGCTAACCTGTCTCCTTGGTCCTCGTTCAAATATTCCCAGATTTAACAATAAATTAATCCTGAATTCGACACCAGAACTTACTTTGATTCTCATTCAGCACCTTAATTCGGATATAGCCTCCGCACCTTAATTCATAATTATTACCAACTCCAATAAATATTAATATTGTGCATTAGTATATTCTGGACAATTAAAAATAGAGTGCTTGTAACTCTGGTATTGTCCCTCTCTCATTACCTAATTTTCTCATTCACCTTAGAAGTTCTTGCATTCCTGTTCTTCTTGTGTATTAATTAGAAAACCTTGGTCAAATCGAAAGTAGTGTTCTAAATAATTTGCCATGAGAAAAATTAATTTGGTCATGATATTCTCCAAAAACAATTTAAAAAATTTGCCAACAAATTTTATTTGATCTTTAATTACCAGAATAAATATAGGTATTGATGACAATGAAGTGTGGTTTAGGTGGTAAAATGTTTTACCTATGATTTATTGATCATAAATTCGAATCATTAGAGGATAAGGGAAAATGTGATATTTTTTTTGGTTAATAACACTTTGCCCCCTGAACTAGGTAAGTAATTACACATGAACTAAAAAAATTACATTTACCCCCCAATAACATGATTCATCCTTTAAAAATTTTATAATATCAAGTTAAATGACTAAAATACCCTTAGTATTATATTTTGATTTTTCATGCATTTAATTTAAATGTTCAATACGTATAAAAGAATTAGGAAAAATAAAATATAATAACAAACTAATATTACGATAAAAATTATTATTATAATAAAATATAATAACAAAATAATTAGGGAGTGAAAATGTGATAAAATGTCGAATTATATTATATTTGACATTACAATTTGCACAGGTTCATCCAAATATTAAAATTGTAAAATATTAAGACGATATATCAAAAAAATCACAAATTTTATTTAAAAAAATATATTGTCACGCAATATCTTTAAAGAAGAATTTTCAATTGAAAATTAACCCATTTAAGAATTGTTCTACTATTATAATTAAACATTCAAATTCGAAATAATATAAAATGAAATAACAAAGTTTAAAAATTTGACCAAGATATATATTGATATGGATTATATTAAAATATTATATAATTTATTTTTCATTATTTTTAAATAATTATCACATCATTATCAAAATTTAAATACAAAAATCAAAATATAGTACTAAGGGTATTTAAGTCATTTAACATGATATTATAAAATTTTTGAAGGATGAATCATGTGATTGGGGGGCAAAGTGATTTTTTTTTAGTTCAGGGGGGCAAAGTGTTATTACGTACCTAGTTTAGGGGGGTAAAGTGTTATTAACCCTTTTTTTTTAAAAAAAATATATAAATATTGGTATCATTAGGTGGGAGGAAAGTGCATTTTTACTATTGTATTATATAGTTCATGTTCGATTAATAAATTCAAGTTCACATTCCTTGCCAATATTTTCAGGAATACAAGAGTTGAATACATCTATGGAACTCAGCAGGAAAGATTTGGAGATTTTTGGTTGACCCAAAAAAAAACTCGACAAGAATATTGCCTATTCTAACGATGTTGCTAATTAAATTCAGACACACGTAGAATAATGATATTATTACTAATAATGGATGTTGTTGTCTGTATTTATTTTCCTCACCAGCAAATCATGGCAACAATTTATTTGATAATATTTTTCTACTATTATATATCCATAATCCATGCATTAATTCACAGATACAAAAATATCATTTTGGAAACTCCAAAATGCAAGATAATTAGATTAGACAAATATACGTATATAAGTATGCATGTGTGTTTACACAATTAAGGTACTAAACTACAAAATTTTCTGATATTTATTATTTTATTGTTAGGTTCTACATGTACTAAATTAGTATCCTTTGATCCTCATCTTCTTAGAACCTTCTACGATAGGCATCCTTTGAATATTAGATACTACCTATCAATGATTAACAAATACAGAAAAATGTAATCCGTTGAATTAAATAATTAAATTGTATATTAATTAATATATTGGGTAATATTATTCTATAACATGCATGGTTTGTAAAATGACAAGAATGACTTAGGCCCCTCAGAGATGGGAGACTTGTGCATAAACTTACAAATCATAGGACATAAAGTAGTGCCGATTAAAGACAATACCTCTACAACATTTTGTCTTTAAGCTGAAATAATTGAGTGGCAAAAATACTGCACCTATTTGGAATCTATAAGATAATGTTATAAATCATTTGATTTAAAATATTTTACATCATTTAATAATAATGTGAAGTGTCTTGAATTAATAAATTTATGACATTATATTATAAATATAAATCTAATTTATATATGAATTTTCACTTACTTGGCTTTCATTCCTTATTCAAAATTATGATGCAAGAATGCACTCACCTATACTTATATCCATTTAATAATCGAACACGCCCTCTACGCATTGGGACCCACTCAACCGAATGGTAACTACACTACTTTACATTTCAATTTTCTTGATAATTTTGTAAGTGAGATCAACACGATGATCGAACATGAAATGGAGAGTTGCAAAAATCGAAGTTGAATGTCTATTTTTTAATGAGAAATTTTTATATATATTCAGTGTCTGAAATAGTATTATAAAATTTTTATTTATAAAATTATTTTATATTATCTCACTTCACTCAAATGAGATGATGTAAAACTTTATGATTCAAAAAATTTATAATACTATATTATAAATTTAATCCATACAAAAATTTTCTCCGATCGCACTACTTACCCTTGTTTGATGACCAACCCTGTTTGTATGCTACTTATTGGTCTTTTTCTAATTACAGAAAATTATGTGGGAATGATTGATCAACGAGGTGCCAGGGTACCTTCAATTATTTCATGGTTAACAATACAGGTCAAAGAAGAAAAAAAAAAAAAAACAACTCGAAGTTGACAAAAATTATTCGTTTAACAACTTATCGATATAAATATTTTTTTAAACAAGCTTACAAATTTAGCTAGTAACTAGAAGATTCATATGGAGTATTAAGGAGGTGTTTGGTTTATGGGTATGAGAGGGGAATGAGAATCAAAATTAATGACACTCAAAGTTGTTGTTTGGTTGAATACTATATAAATCATTTTATGGGAATAAAAGTGTTAAAAAATATCTAATTTTATTCTCTACTTGTGACATGGGTTTCAAATTAAGTAATTCATTAATATAATGAAACCTATTCTTATTTCAAACCAAACAAATAAGAAAAAATGATATAAATTTATACTAATAGTGAAATTTATGATTTTCATTATGATTTTAATTTCTGATTATGAACCAAACACCTCCTAAGTATTACTACTTGTGGAAGGAATATTTATTCAGTACTTAGAGATATAGAAGGACGAAAAGAGAGAGGGAGTATTTTATGCTTAAAATTTCACAAAACATGTTTTGTTTAATGAATTTTCTCATAGTGGAGATGTTCAGACAAATCAAATCCTAAAAAGGAGTCCGAAGCCAATAACGCATCAGAAAATTTGATGAACAATCAGCAACAAACAAAAGCAAAAGCTAATTACTAGTCCAAACCGAATGGAATCAAGAAAAATAGCATCAACATTCAACAATATATATATGTAATGTTTCAGCTTTCAAAATGGAGCGGTCAAATAATTCTAAAAAATATGCTAATACTCCAAAAGTTTTAAAGCTACCATCACTGATTTAAAGATTATAAAGAGGTTCTTGTGAATACAAATAATTAAAAATACATGAAATATATTACCAATTTTTAATTCAGGAACGTGCCAACCGACGAAATTAAATAATATAGAGGCTATTAGACTAAATTATCAAAACCCATTTGTTAGCCCACTGACCTATTATACTCACTAGTGGGAAAGACATATTTTATGGGTATGTAATTTTAAAAAATTAGACGAAGTCAAAAGAAAAAAATATAAATATCTCTGAAAATCTAAAATAAAAAAAAGTTATACAAAATATTTAAAGAAAAAATATAGGTAGTAGATAGTGTAGAGGTCAGTGAGTGGTTATAATAATTTACACACCTTCTTATTCTTGTATATTATAGTTAGTTGGTTTTTTACAGGGGTATAAATGAAATTCGATAAGATGACGGATACCAAAAAAAACTCAAGTTTTATATGTAGTATAGATAGATATAGATATTCTCGCAAAATTTTTTTTTTTTTTTTTTTTTTAAATTTGCTCCCCTTTAAATTCACTATGCAAACTTGGGGATAGCCGAGTGGACGGGCTCCCAAGTCCTAACACAACAGAGATGGCCCATTATTAGAAGCAAAAGGATCCTAGACTAGAACCCATCCCATGCTTTTAAGTTAATATGTGGACCAAAAGTTAAAATTACAGTAATGATCAGTTCCAAGGCCCAGTCAAATAACACTCAATAAGGAGGCCCAAAAGTTTTAAACCAAACGCCAGTCAATAAGGAGGCCCAAAAGAAAAATCAAACAAAACATATGGAGATGCGGGGTATCGATCCCCGTACCTCTCGCATGCTAAGCGAGCGCTCTACCATCTGAGCTACATCCCCTTCTTTGTTAATATTATAATTTATCATATTACTATTATAAAATAAAATGCCACATTGATGTTTATCTAATGATTTTCCCCCAAAAAAATAAAAAAGATGCAATTGACATAAACGTCGATTTTTAAGGTAGAAAAGAGAGTAAGTCTTAATCATTAACTCTGAATGTCTCTTATGAGTATGATAATCGTTCAAACTATTAAAAAAATAGTGAAATTTCTTATTTTTTAATCATGTAACAGTTTATAAAATTCCTTCTGTAATGTGAGAGAAAAAAACTTACTGGAGTTGCCATTTGGCATTTGATACCAATTCAGGGATGGATTGGTGATAGGTTTTTTCAAGCACATTAATAAATAGTAACACTAGTCCAATTAGCAATGAATTATGGACCTTCGACAAGGGCTTGCTGCCCGTTAGCCGTACGGCGGCCTCTCTCCCCTACGAAACCTCGTGGGCTTTGATTCACTTAACTTTGTTGTATTATTTGGACCTAATTATATACTTCATTGAGGTGAAGGATTTTAGGGATTGCCTGGCAGGAAAACTTTATTTGATTGCCCAATGCTTCTGGATTATTAGAAGAATCCAAACAAGAAAATAAAGAGTGGCCGAGATACAGGTATTGTGGGCTTGGGCCTTTTTTCAAATCTAAATGAGCCCAAAGCAAGAATGTTTAGTAATTTAGAGTCATCAATTTTCCGAAAGAAAGTAAAAGTAGTAAGAGAATCCATTTTATTATTTTTTTGGTAAGGCAAAATTTAGTGGGAGTTAGGTAACCCATCAAACTCCATGCATATTTTAGTGTGGATAGTTACAAATCGCTCATTAAACAAACTATTAAAAATAACCGAAATTGAAATTATAACATTTTGATGATTTAATTATCTCACTTACCATTTAAACTAGAACGATCCTTTAAGTTAGGAATTTATTTTGTCATGAGAAATTATATACCAATTATCGAGGCACGCTCGATATATATGTATCTCGTCTAAAATCATTAATTTTTAGAATCATGTTAAAATATGTGTTAGCATTATAATCATTTTGGAGAGTATAATTTGTTACCTCAATACATGATAAATGTTTAGTAAAAGAATAACTTTCACTACCACTATAGACAAATCAGTTATATAAAACATATAAAACATAAGGAAGGAAAGTAAGATAAAAATTTAAACAAATCAGTTGTATAGAACACAATATTTAGAATTTTAGATACACATTGCAAATATAACAAATCAGTTGTAAATTAGTTACACTAAAAATGATAAAATAATATAATTTCGGCAAAACATGATAGAGTTAAAGAAACAAAGGTCAAAAAAATTCATTGATAGAGTTAAAAGAAACAAATTAATGAGGCGAAATTATGAAGAGAACCTACTTTGTAGCGATTGAATTCCTTAATAGTATTACTTTTGTTGTGAAAGAAGAAATGTTTTGATATTTTACTTGTATGCAATTCTTGGCAGAGACATGAGATAATAAATATATTGATATGGAAAGATGACTGTGGCAACTACTATAGAAGGGATGGATGAGGTAATTGTTAATGGTAGTTGTTTTTTCGGGAAAAAAAAAAAAAAACTTTTAGTGGTTGTGGATTAAAAAAAAAAAAGAAGCTAAAATGTACAAAAGAGTCCAATATAAAAAGTGAGAACATCAAACCAATTGAGTGCTCACCTTTTATTTAAGGATGGGAAATACTTAGATATACCTGATTTATGATCTTACTTGTAAACTCTATGGTTTAGATTAAATGTTATGAATTTTATGACATTAACTGATGTAAGTAAAATTTTATAAAATTTAATATTGACCGCGAAATCTATAAGTAGGATCCAAAACTAGATTTATGGTAATATTTTCCTTTAA
The DNA here is from genome assembly GCA_025175665.1 of Cinchona pubescens. Lineage (NCBI taxonomy): Eukaryota > Viridiplantae > Streptophyta > Magnoliopsida > Gentianales > Rubiaceae > Cinchona > Cinchona pubescens. Next base: position 1,225,671 of record JANKKI010000254.1, on the reverse strand, counting down.
GGATAAGGATAAAGATGTCCTTGAATTTTATAACTTGTGTGCACTTTTTTGACATATTTTCTTTGCGTTGGGGCCAAAAAAAAGGGAAGACGAAGACTCGTGGAAGATTGTGAGACTGAACCTTTTTTTTTTTTTTAAATTTTTAAATAATCTAACTTATTCTTATCTATTTAATTTTAAAGAAAAAATGGAGACCTAACTGGACTAAGCGACAAAAAAACTAACCTCTATCTTAAGAATGTAAAAAAGATTCGAACTTTTAACTTCGCACCCAAATAAAATACTTGGTGTCCAACTCACCTAATGTGAGTTGGTTGAAGATGGTGAGACTGACACTGACGGAAAAGAGGAAAAACAAAGGTGCTAGCATGTATGTTATTTTTATATGGATCGAATATATGAGATAATATTATAAATCTTATAATTCACATATCACCTACCTAAGTGATGTAAAGTGATGTGTTGGTAATATGGATTAATAAAGATTAAAGAAGGACAGACATATCAGCCCCAAAAATTTTAAAAATTCTATTTTTTTACCCTTAAAATTTAATTTAATAAAAAATATTATTATACTATTATAAAAATTATATTTTGTCCCCCTAAATTTCAAAAAATGTATATAACTATTTCTCAAGTATATATTTATATAATCTTTATCCTTAAATATTTTGAAATTATTATTATTTTTCTTTAAATTTTTTAAGTTTTAAATTACACCCTCATAAAACTTAAACTTGACCCGTAAAATTTTACAAAAACTATAAAATTATCTCTTGAAATGTATGTCAATATAGTATTGCCTACGAGATCTAACTCATTTATATTCTCTTGCTCCACCAAAATTCAAGTTTTGCATTCGTCCCTAGACTAAAGAGTAGTACTATATAATGAATCCAATTTATGACATTTTACAATGAATCGAGTCATCTAAAAAATTATATATATATAATAACATGAAGCAGGAAACTCCAAAAGATATATATATATTTTTTTCCACAAACAGGAAATTCCAAGGGACAGTTTTCGCATGCATGTACCTTAAAATTCCAAAAGATTTTCCTCAACTAGATGCCTAATATTAATTAAAGTTGTTTAAAGGGTTGCGTATCCTCATGATTACCATCTATATAATCGAACCTTTCTTTCCTTTACAATTTAAAGTAAACTCATCTTGCTTCGGTCTTGAATTTTCAAATGGCAAGAAAAAACCAAGAAATGAAGTTAAAGAATGTGGTATTGGATGACAGCAGTGACGACGAAAGTGATACAGCAGAAGCAGCAGCAGATTACTTGGGTGGTCTTTCATTGGAAAAATTAAACCTGGGTCCGAAGAAAAAACTCCTAGTACTTTGTCTAGGCGGCTTGTTGGTGGACAGGGTGCACAAGCGTGACAGTGCCTCAATTAAAGGACGCCGTCCTGATTTTGTTTCCTACAATTTTCTTGGTATTATTAAGTTCCAAGATTTGCAATTTATTTTTTTTTTTTTTTTTGGGTATAAAAGTTCAAGCTTTGCAGTAGGGATCACATATAATGTACTGATCTCTTGTTGGCTGACATGCGGTTCTTAATTTTGCAAACAGTCTTCAAGAGGCCATTTTGTGCTGAATTTCTGAAATTCTGTTTCGAACGATTTGAAGTGGGATTATGGTCATCAGCCAAAGAGTTAGTAGAATTCTCTTAGCCATTCTGCCTGTTTTCCATATTTTTTTTTTTTTTTTTTGTAGGTTTTTTAAATGATCCGTAATAATTCTATGCATCTCTAACTCTAATTTCCTTTATTAGACGCAACATAGATTATGTTTTGGACTGCATCGCAAGTGGCATAAGAAGCAAGTTTGTCTTTATATGGGTAAGTATTTAGTCATGCTCATGTCTAGCCTTATTTAATTTCAAAAAAATTTAGACAGAATCACAAGTGTGGATAAATTTTACGGCTCATGTAAGTATTTTTTCAGTTCTTTGAAGAGAAATTTTCTATATCTATCTAAACCTGAACTTGCGGTGAATTCTCTCAAAACAGGATCAAGAAGAATGTATTGACACTGGTTTTGGGAGTTTGGATAACAAGCATAAGCCAATATTCTTAACAAAGGAGCTTAAGAAGATTTGGGAAAACAGAGACCGGGCTCTCCCATTTTATTCGTCATCAAATACATTGTTGATTGATACCGACCCCTGCAAGGCCCTGCTCAATCCTGTAACTTTCTCTACTTTTTTACAGTCTATACATATTATACCACGTTAGAAGCTCATTTGTTTTTGTTGTTTGCTGCAGCCAAATACAGCAATTTTTCCACCCCAGTATGAGTGGAACAACCGTGAAGATGCTTTTCTAGGTGAACTAATAGTTGACAAGCAACATTTTGCTGATCATAAAATCTGCAACATATTGTTAATACTAGTTTAATGTTCGTTCAATAGGGCCAAAGGGCGACTTGCAGGTCTTTCTGGATGGTCTTGCAGATGCTGATGAAGTCCCTTCTTATGTGAAAGAACATTCAATTGGACAGCCTGCCATAACATCCGCGCATCCTGACTGGAGCTTCTACAATCAAGTCCTTCGTCATCTCCATGGGACGAAAGCATAGTGACTCCCCAATGTGTAGAAAGATCCTCGGATCATTCTTAATTACTACTGTCTTGGTTGAAGATACATTGGAACATCTAATATGTAGAATTTCCCTGCAAAAGTTAAATCGCTATATTTCCCGTTCAAACTAATATCGAAGGAGTGGACTGCTCATACATCGTATTGAGTTTAAACTGTCAGCCCATTAACAACATAATTTTAAACGTCATCGGGTTGACCATCAGCATAAGCATCGAATTCAGCACAATAGCATGGAAGAAGAGAATAATAAGAAGCTTATTCAACTTGAAGTACACTGGTCGCTTGAATGACATTGATAGGTTAAATTATGTTATATGGTATGAACATACAAGAAAAAGCAAGTAACATGTGCCTCTTTTACTACTCTGTCAGCCTCTACGCCTCTCTAAAATAGACCTAAAATCCTCAAATTACATCAGTGCATTCAAGATGCAGTCAAACTGTTGATACAGAATTAATCTCACCTTCATGGCTGCTCAAATGCCGCAGACAGGTTAATATCAGGAGTTGACCTCTGTTCTAGCATAGGATCTGAACCATTCCAATCAGCGATATCAGTAGATGTTGAATTTGGATTATCCGTATTGCTTGTGCTGTTATCTGCTTCTCCATTAGTTTCTACTGGCACGTGAGATGTTGGGGTAGGGAAAATGTTGATCCCAGGTGGTGCTTGAGATACCGGTTTAGCTACTGTCACAGCATTGAGAGCACCATGCATAGCAGTTGACATCCTGGGTTCAGGATTGTGCTTCCTTTTATGCGTCTTATAAGCATTTGGCGTGAAACTTCCTACCACAATCTACCAAGAAGACAAGAATTAGTTGGATATTGTGATTTCATGTTTGATCATACCAAGTTTCTCTCTCTAATAATGGAATTCATATAAGATCTATAGGTAGAATAGCACTCGAGGTGATTCTAGATGCAGGCATACTTATGCCACACTGTTATGAAGATGCTCAAATTCCAGAAACTTTAAACAGCAATCAATGAAAACCCAAATTAGGTGTTTTTCCATCCAAACACCCATTACATGCATTCAAATTGGAATCCTTTTGGGTTGGAAATGCAGCCATTCACCAGACATTGGAAAAATGTTTTTTTAACACTTCTGGCCAATAATTTGTAAGTAGGCATGTAAACAAGCCAAATCGAGCACAAATAGTGTCCTACTCGAACTCGAACTTGAAATTTTTTATGATACTCTTATAATTTGAGCTGTGTATAAGAGACAAGCTTTAAAATTTGAGCTCGAGGTTGAGCTCAGAAAATTTGACTTAGTTCGATCTCGATTCAAGCTCGAACTCGAGTAGTTCGACTTTTTTGTAGTTAAAAGATGTAATTTTTTTCAAGAGAATGGACATTTTAGCAATTTTACGTATAATAAAAAAAAATTATATAGTGCTCGGAAAACTTGAAGAACACTAGACCATAACATACATATGCTTGAAATCAGCTCGTCAAGAGTTTCGAGCTCGAGTCGAGTTTTTGACCGAGCTACTCGCAAACTGCTAGCGAGCAGCTAAATTCGTTTACAACCCTATTTCTAAAGGGATTATGGGACAAAGAATCAATCAAAGAACCCTAGTGGCCTCTTTGATCACAAGTCCATGTAGGTAATTTCGTCATAGCAGGTTTGATCCATCATGTAGAGGAATGACTTAAGAACTATGGCAAGAATATTTCATACTCTTTTCCTTGCATTTAGTTCTGAAATGTATGCTTAAGAACAGTAAAGGTAAGAACAGATATGTCTGCAGATTGGTTAGTATCTCTGAACTGCAAAGAATATAGTGTACAAGTCAGAATGCCATTCACTAAACAAGAGAATCAACTTAGCTAATGCCTTTTGAATGGACTATGTGAACTAAGTGATGAAGACTTGTCAGTTTAAGCCTGTGCCATTTAGTTTACATGGGTATTTTAAAATCATAAAGATATGATATATGGAGCTTATATCTCGAGAGATAGAATGTACTCAAGTATCTCAAATTTTAGTTTGACATACATGCCAGGGATGTTAAATACTATATATTAATTCAATTCATACATTCTAAATACCATATCTTTGTCATTCTCTTAGAGATAAAGCTTCAACTTAATAGTTAAAGAGTATAAGTATGTGTCTTTTATGTGTTTCCACATTACTGCCTATCGTGTTAAGAAATACTACAGAGAAGACATGAAACCCCTCTCTCTCTCTCTCTAGAAATTTACCATACTTCACTAAAGAATGACAGATTAAATAACAGTGAGTGTATCATTTATATAACATCTTGACAGAGAAAACAGGCCTACTTGGATTGGGCTGGCAGCCAAAAGCAAACCAGCAACTCCACCACCAATCACGCGACCATCAGGACCAGCTAGGGAGACACTTAATCCACCAGCCCGGCTTTTCATGCCTCCATTTTCTGAAGTTGTAAATGATCCAGTTAATGACAAAATCTCAAAACGACCCTGCATTCATTAGGACATTTGTGCATCAGCAATATCAAAGAACCAGCATCATCTCATGAGCAGATAACTACTACTTAGCAAATTGTTCACGATAAATGCTGACAGAAGTGACTGAAATGCACACTTGTAGCCTTCAAACTGTCTAAGTCTGATGTCAGGTTCACTTGAACAAAGATAAGACAGCAATAAGACTGGAAAATAGAAATAGCAAACTACAACAAAAGCTCATCAGATACCATAGTCATGCTATTTGAAGTGGGGAAAAAAAAAAAAAAAAAGAGAAAAAAAAGTGTAATTCAGTATGATGTACTTCTGACTACTGTCATAACAGTAAACTTTCTGACAGCAGAAATCTAAATAACCTTGACAATAAATTGTGGTAATGTGAACACTATACACTGAAGGATCATACCTCATATGTCAAGATACCACCAGAAGAACCAGGCTGTCGAATCGTAACATTGGAAATAGTTCCGTTGGCAGAAAGAACACAAAGCCCCCGCGAACCCTTCTGCACAAATGAAAGGATCTTTCCTGCAACATCCTGCATAACTACGCTAACGCAAATCCTCATAACTAGATCTGGAACATAAAGCTTTCTTCACTAAACTAAAAGAAAAATTTATAAGCATACGAAAAGGAGCATTGCAGTAATCTGATTACCTCTCCTGTATAGACATTCATCACATGTGGAGTAAAATCCCCACCTGCTGTGTTTGCAAAGAGGTCACCTACATAAATCAAAGTAGAGCCCTATTTCAAAAACCAATAATATAAACTAATTTAACAAATTAAATTAGCCTACTTTATCCATATTTAGTCTTCTCCCCTCTCTCACACAAACACTCAGGAGAGAGTAATGGAAGAGGAAATCTGCAAAATTTCTCCTTCCTCTACCTTATGTAGAGTGCAACCTCATTGGAAATTTATCCCAGGACATGGACCGATCCTAATTCTTTAACTTTTCTTTTCTAACAAAAGCCCCAATTTTTTTTTTTTTTAAAATAAAATAAATAAATACAACTAGTTTGAAAGAAAAAGGAGCAACACTTCAATTTTCATACAAAAGGAATAACACTTCCCAACAAGATTAAACTGTTGTTTTGAGCAAAAAAAAAAAAAAAGTTGAAATCTTTGCAAAAACTTACCCAAAGAAGCAAGAAGTTGCCAGTTACCAGAACCATGAGGCCTTCCACGGCCCCTCTTAGATGAAGATGAAAACTGATGAGGAGAAGTCGGTGATGGCGACAAAGTAAAGCCAGATGATGGTGGGGTCGCTTTCATCAAATACTGAACTCTCAAGTTTCCCTCCGAATCATACTTTCTTGGCCTCCCTCTTTTCTTTTTGCCATCGGAGCCAGTCCCCACAACCCCACCAGCAACAGAAACACGACTTCCTCCTCCTCCTTCCAAGGCGGTGGCTGCTGGCGGCGCTCCAAGACTCTTCTCCATGCTCATGCTAACAGCCATGTTCATCACCTCCGGAAGCACCATCACCGCCCCTTCACTGCTCACCGGCGGCGGTGACTCGGTTTCCGCCAGTGATCCACTTTCTGTGCTCTCTTTTTAAGGAACTTTTATTTCTTCCAAGTCCATCCCTTTTCTTCAAGAAAAAACCCCCCCAAAAAAAAAGTACAGAAGCTAAAGTTGCAGGAGTAAATGAATGTGTCTGAGTGGCCAAGGGGGGAAAAAAAAAAGAGGATAGATTTATGCAATCTAGAGAGGTTTAGAATGATTTTTTGAAATAAGAAGGACAGTCACTTTTTGGAATTTAGTACTACTCTACATGAGAAGCTGTGGATGTTGCTGAGAGAGTTTGTAAAGTTGAGTTCCCTCCATTAATGGTTAACAGAGAGCAGTGAAGCAAAAAACTCTCGAGGATTCTTGTCTGGACTCTGCTTTGACCAGAAAAAGAACAGCAAGTTTTACCTTGTGATTCCTAAGTTACCCTTTTTTCACATTGCATTATTGACTAAATTTAGAGATTGTGATTTTTTGTTAGTAAATCTTTGATAATATTTGGAGGAATATAAGAAAATGGATAATAATTGATATATTATCTTTTTTGAATATTTGATATAATAATTACTAAATCTATCACATTCCCTACGAATTTCTATTGAAAGTTTTGACTATTTGAGGACATAAAAAATAGAAAATAAATTGTTTAATATTTTTTTGGATTATGTGATATAATAATAATTACTGAATCTTTTTTTTTTGTAACTTCCATCCTTATTTAAGAGATAAAGCTTTGACTATATTTATTTTCTATATGTTTCAAAAAAAAGAAGAAGTTGATTTTGAAGTCGTTTGAGTTGTTAGTCATTATGTTTTTTCATAATAAGTGATAATGATTTCTTCATTGTTATTGATAGCAAAATATATTTAGATCGCAGTGTTATTAATCGAGAAAAATGAAATGTAAACCTTTCTTTTTATCCGTTATGTAGATTGCTTGGATGGACTATGTTTATTTTTCTCATTTTTATTTTTTATAATTAGTGAGACGTATTCATATCATTTAATATGTGTGAAATATCATTTGAAAGTAAATCTTTTAAGATGATATGAATTCCATTTTTTAAAAGGAAAAAGGCCAAGTGCAACTGTATATATATATATATATTTTGATATTTCAATTGTACATAATATAGTAATGAATATTGAGTTCCCAAAAATATATTGATTGGTTGTTCTGGAAGTTTTAATAGCCCATTAAAATTTATTATAAGTTTGAAATACTCATGTGCCAAAAATAATGTAAAATCCAATAAATAAGCGTGCCATTAGAAAATAAAATAATGGACAAGTAAATATACGGTTTTTAACTTTAAGCATTTCTAATTTGTTGGATTAAAAAATCTTTGCAAAATATTTACTAAAAATAATTAAAATCAATTGCGAACTTGTGGTTTTCATTGTATTTCAAAATTAAAAGTTGAATTGCCCATGAAATTCATCTAAATTTTTTGGAATGAAAAAAAAAAAAAAAAAGGAGCGAAGAAACTCTTATATGTAATTATTAGGAATTGGTTAGCACAAAACTAAAAAGTATAAGACAAAGGATAAAAATGGAAATGAACATCGTGAAAAAACAATTACAAGTTATGAAAATTGTATATACACTTAAAAGCCAGTCAACGGCAGATGTGCTTTTAAAGTAACAAATCGTATAAATTAATCCATTTGTATAATTTTTTAGTGAGAAATATTGCAAATCCCAAAACACGTCTCTGGGCTTAATGACTACAAAGTAAAAATACGTCACAATTACTTGTTCTGCTAATCATAATGCTAATGTTTTGATTTTGAAACTTTGAAGTTTGAACACTTCCTAATTAGTTAGCACACTTTTAGTTACTAATTTTCTTGAATTCATACTGGAGATGATGTTTCTTTTAATTTTTTTTTCCTCCATGAGCCAAAATCTTAGACGACTATAAATATTTAATTTGAAACTATTTTAAGAAGTTGATGGTATGCGTATTTTATTGGAATTACTAGTTACTCAACATACTATACATTTATTGATTATCAAAAAAATATCCTAGAGGACAATTATAATGAATGACAGTACTAAATTACTCAACAAATTGATTCGTTTTTCTTTTTGAAGAAAAAAAAAATAGTCCTTGTGTATAGAGGATGATATATATTTTTCATTTATGTTTCAAATACAACAATTGATCGTGTGGATTTATCATCGAGTATTGTATGTTCTCAAAAGAATATATATATATAAAGTGATAAATAAAAATCATTGATGTATTATTAGATTTTAAAAAGAAAGAAAGAAATTTGACTAAAAATTTAAAATCAAATAATTAAACATTTCATACAATTTTAACACGTAAATTAATTTTAAATTATGATTTTAAAAAATATTTTCCTTCGTAAAATTGTGTGAGCGGTGCTAGTAGAGCATTGATATGATATAATTAGTATTAATAAAAAACACGGCTCCACGAATTATAGTTTTTAAATGTCATGTCAATCTATAATTAAAAGGAAAATATTTAGATAGATTCGATTTTTAACCCTACCAGTAGATCCAGTAATTAGAATTAAATTTTAAAAATTTTTGCTTACATTAGCTGATGTCATAAATTTTTAAAAATTTAATCCACACCACAGGGTCTACAAGTAGGTCAAAGATCGGATCTACCTAAGTATTTGTCTAATTAAAATGTTGCTATTATTCCTATTTTTAGTAATTATATTTGGTAGTACTACAATTAGGGATATTCAAAAATCAATTAAGTCCAACTGTGGAGTTGAGTCAGAAAAAAAAAATTGACTTGACTTGTTCGACTTTCAATTTGACTTTAACTCGAAATCAAATTAGTTAAACTATTTCTTAACTTGACTTTGATTTTGCCTTACAAATCAAACTACTGATTGAATACCGATTTACAAATTGATTAGCTTGACAGGTTTATCGGTTGAACAAGTTATTCGAGTTTGTCGGTCAAATAAGTCGAACAAATATATATATATATATATATATACTATGACTTATACTTGACTTTTATTTTAATTTTCAAGTCAAACAACCGGTCGAATACTAATTTACAAATTGACTAGTTTACTGATTAAATAAGTCGTTTGACTTTGCCGGTCAAATACGTGTCAAATAAGTCAAACAAATATGTGTGTATATATATATATATATATATATATATATATATAGATGTATGTATATATACATGAGAATCTACAATTATAATAATACATTAATATATTTATGTACATAATATTTTAGTCATAATATTCTTAATTTTTAATAATTAAATATGTTAATAACTGATACTATTATTTTTTCTTAATATTTAAATATATTTTCTTTATATAATTGTTGGTGTTATGTATAATTTATATACTTATACATTAATATAAGTATACAACTTATTAATGTAACACTTTTGTTTCAATAACTAATTAAATGAATTACTAATTTTTTTTAATATATATAGATACTAGAATTAAGTAATTATATATGTTTAAGTATTTATTGAAATATCTATGTATAATATATCTATACATACGTGTTCTTATATTCATATACTAAAATTTGTATTACTTATAATTGTAATAAAAATATCTTTTTCAAAACGCCTAATTTTTATACTTATAGTTATACTACATAATTTATTAGTAGTGTAATATTTTTACTATCAACAAGTATATTAAATAAATTACTAACTTACTATTAGTATAGATAGAATTAGGTAATCATATATATTTCTATATATTTAGAGGATATAACTTAATAGAGGTTAGTGATTCAATAATATTTTTTTATATGAATTGATTTTGATAAGTGATTCTGATTTTGTAATTTTGTAATATATTAATAGACATTTATATATTAAAATTTGTAATTAATGTGTGTGTGTATAATAAGCATACAAAGATATGCGTGTGTAAATTTTGTACATATAATCTATTTGAAACTTATATATATAATATATTATGAATTATATTTGAGTGCACACATTATATAAATATGATAATGTGGATGATAATGTGGAATTGGAATAATTAAAATAAAAGTGCTATATTAATAAATTCTATACTTATAAATTTGGTATACTTTTGTGGAATGATATGAAATTTGTGAAATAATGTACTAAATTTTGGAATTAGAATATAGAATGTTTTTGAGAAGAAAATTAAATGTTTGACTTACTGATCGAACAAGTCAAATTTAAACGATTTGACCTTAATCGACTTTAAATTTATATGATTTGATTTTAATTTTGAAATTTTTATATTAAAAGTCAAATAAATAAAAAAATCAAGTATCGATCGAATGAATACTCCTAACTACAACTATGTTTTCAGCAATTAAAGCACTTCTAAATATCTAAAAATACTTATATAGACTCGATTTTTGTCTCACCTGTAGACTTTATAGTCAAAATTAAATTTTATAAAATATTTTTTACATCAACTGATGTCATAAATTTTATAATATTTAATCTACACTATAAGTATCAAGAATAGTAACTTTTTTTAGAAAGAATATTTGAAGTCCAGACTTCTTATTTTTTGAGCCGAAACCTAGTTAATAAATACTAGTAGTACATGTTTAGCTGAAAATAATTGTAAGACAATAATTAAGGGTCGTGTCTTGTACGAGGGGGGAATTTGAGAGGGTCACCTCAAACCTTTTTTTTTTTTTTTTTTTTTTAAAAGAATTTCGAGAAAAACCTCATTACTATGGTTTTTTGGGTGTGAATTGTGATTGTTCCACGAAGTCAAATTTTTTTTATATAAATCAAATTTTACCTACTCATAAGATATAAAATTTATGAATCTTATATAAATTCTAGTATAAATTTTACAATAAAATTCACAAATTTTATATTTTATCCGTATATAAATCTTGATCTATATAAAACTTTATTCTCTAAGTCCACGTGAATTATTAATGCGGTAGCATTATGTTTCGTCATTTCTTCAGTACACTGGTTCTGCATTATTACATTTTACTATATAATGTATTAGTCATTGTACGGCTTTGAAATTTGTTCGTGTTTTGGGTTAAAAGATTTTCGTAAATTTGGATTTAAAATTTAAATTTATCCTAAATTATTTAAATAAGTGAATGAATTTAGTTGGGGGATTAAAAATTTATCAACAAATGAGATTAATGTTTTAATTATTAATTAAAATAATTTAAAAATCACTCAAATTTCATATCAATTCAAATTCATTTATTTCAAATATTTTCTTCAATTCAAATTTAACCATCCAACTATATACCTTATGGAATTTGAATATGGGTACAGTATCACTTTGTACACTCTTTGAAATTACAATAATTGATTTTCCCAATATTTGACACCCCATCCAAGAATCACGAATTGCTTTTAGGTCTATTAATTAACGACTTCATTTTGTTTAGATTTTGGCCTTATATAAATGCAAATGGATATTTTAAAACTATAAATTATTGCTAAAAGAATCACAATTGCTTAATATATTTCCTCACTTTATCAAATGTAAAATAAATTTCCATAGAATGTAATCATGTGATTAAGAAATGTGCCATTATTATTATTATTTGAGCATAAAGGAGAAAGAAAGAAAAGGAGACCAAATCTTCTTTTACTTTAAAGGAAGCACTACTGTCGTCCGAATTTATCATTTTAATTAGTACTACATAAATATGCTATTGATTGCTTGAAAGAGCAATACGTAGTCGTTTTTGTTTTTAATTTTTTTTTTTTAGGATTCAAACAAAAGGAAAAGCGATATTGCAGAAAAGAGATTCCAAAGTAAAAATAAGCATGCGGGAATTACGAGTTGTTCAAGAGTATCAATTGTTGGAAAATTTTTGAGTAAATCAAGGTGCATGCACTTTACAGTCGGTAATTTGTCACATAATCTAAATAAGAAAATTAACTTAGAATTTAAAAAAAAAAAAAAATTACGTAGATAAATAAGAATTACAAAGTACATGACAAGGCCATGCACCTTAGTCTATTCAATAATTTATACCAATTGCTTGCGACTATATTTAATAGTAAGTAAGTGTATTTATTTTACCAAAAAAAAAAAATAGTATATTTATTTGCCAATAAATTATAACTTTTGACAGTTCATGCTTTCTGCCAACTTGTTTTTAAAAAATTAAAATAAATTAAACTTTAAATAATTAATTTGGAGCTCCAAAACATGATATCTTCTTGATAAAGTAGCTATCAAGCACATGTAAAACTAACCTTGTCAAGAGTGCCAACTAAATAAAGTTAATAACAAATTAGCATGAATCTTTTGAAAGAAGCAAAGTCCCCTATCTAGTACTTATATATACATACAAATTTAAAATAAAAAAGAGAAATCACAATAAACAACTTGTGGATAGTTGAAGTTGAAGGAGTTTGATGGGACCACTATTGACTCTAAATTTTCTTTTTATTTGGTGTAAAAAAAAAAAAAAAAAAAGAAGCTAATGTAAAAGAAAGCTGATATTATGATAATTAAAGTGATATATTCAGAAGCAGAACACTTTTCGGCTACATTCACATGTCATTTGATATTTTAATCGTCACGCTATAGGACTTATATTTACTTGATAATTGATATATACTCCCAAAAACAAAAACAAAAACAAAAATCGGAATTGAAGATTTCTGACAAATGTGAGTGTATTATTTAATTGCCTTAATTAGGAGTTAACGACTGCAGTACTATGCCCTATACTTTTCTCCTCGTTTTTATTTGTTTATTAATTCGCTTTAGGTGTATTCAATCAATAGATATAAATAAGGCTGAGAAACATTAATTTTATAGATGGATCAAAGTAAAATTTCGTCAAGTTTTTTTAGGTTGGGTTTAACTTAAGGAAAATTCTATTATTTTATAATAGAATTATCCTATTAGGTTTCATGTTGTGTTTAAATCGATTGATTTGAAAAAATATTTAAAATTTATTTGTTTTTTTAAAGAATTTATAAGGTTGAAATGGATATATTTCAAATTCACCTAAATTAAAAATTATTTGAAATATTTTATTTCACATTTTTGTAATTCGAATAGATTTAAAATCATCAATTTTAGCTTTGTAAATTCCTTCAAAAAATAGTTGAATTTCAAAAAAATAATTCAAATTTATCGATCCAAACAAAAAAAAAATTATAAAATAAAACACTATATATTTTAAAATTATTGCCACATAATGTTGCCACACAAATTTTGCCGTGGCAATAAGATTTCGGCTGTGGCATTATCATTTGCCCAATCGGAAGGATAAACGGACTAATCATTACATTTGGGCCTAAGCCCATAAACACTAAAATGTCTTAAACTTGTGGATGTGAACCAGAGAGTGTCGTTATTCGTTACTCGACCTCTTTAATCCGGTGAAACGTTTATAAAGTAGAGCTTCACCGGAAGGTCCGAACATGATTTATGGGAAAATGTGCAATTTCAAACAAATTTTGGATCCTCAAGCCGATTCTAAAATTCATAATAATAGGAAATATGCGGCTAATTTTTTGAACTGCGAAGAAAAAGAAAAAAATTTCTTAAATTTAAGTGTAAGGTTTTTATTTTTTTATTTTTACATTCTAAAAGTAAGAAGGTTGTGTTTGGAAAAAGTCACATAAAGGTCACTTTTTCTAAATGCAACCTATTGTCAAATATTTTTTTAAAAAAAATTGGACATTTTTTTTGTCACAACCCCAAAATGGGACAACGACATGCCAGGATCACCCCAAGCATGCAAAACACAGTACAAAAGTAATAAACAAACTACAATACCTATCATTAGAAGTCAAAATCAACCAATACAGGATCACAAAAATATATTCAACAATCATATCTATAACAATCCACAATAACCAAATCACACTCATATACAAGTATCAAATTACAACCAAACAACAGTCAGAAATTCGATCACAAGACAAATTTAACAAGTCCATAGGCACCGGTAAAGAACATGGGCTTCCATTTTAAAACCAAATGGTGATAAGTGAAGTGGCTCAGGAACTTATTAATTAGTTCAGAATCTTTTTGGCTAGTCGATGTGAGATTTATATTTTTAATACCTTTAAAGGTAACAGGCACATAGGCCTAAGTATAAGAACAAACCTCACACTAATATGGTAAACAGGAAAACTCTATCTCCAATAATTGGGGTCTGTACTGTAACCTCCTCCCAGATCAACACTCGATTCATAATTTGCTAACGTCTCCTGTTGGTTCTCAACTGCAAACAAAGGGGAAAACAATAACGGAATAAGCACTTAGTGCTTAATAAATAACATTTAAACCTAATCATAGATAACACGAATATAATCAATGCACGGCACATTTATACGAAATATTATCAATATTTAAAATGTAAATGCCAATCAATGATCTCATGGTTCACAAAAGTCTTCTCAGCATTAGATCCAGATCTATTTATTATCCGTCATAGTAGACAAGGCATAACAGAATGTCTATCACTTGTCTTGTCTAAATTGGGTATAACATTGTATATCATTTTATTCACTCACTCATAGCCAAATCCGCTAAAGTGACCTATTGAACCATTCACAGTGATCATTTATTAACAATTCATAGTACAATAACGAACAAATAATACATTACATAACCAACATATAATTTATAAACTCACTTACCTTATAAACATTAATCAAAATAAATATATTTACCTTAATATCAATAATTTTAGGGTTGCAAAATCAATCATATACAGGGTGTCGATAAAAAAACATAGACGTTACTTACCTCAAAATTGATTTCGTAGATATATCCTAATTTTGACGGTTTAAAACTCTAGTCTCGAATCACCTAAACCAGGAGAATGTTATACCGTTAGGATAAAAATTGAGGTAGGGGTACACTTTTGGGTATCATCCAAATTCTCAAATTAGGTAATAATTGAACACAAACAAGTAAGGGTTGATTTAAATTCGTGAAAAGAAGATAAAAATCTAAAAATTAGGATTGATAATTTCAAGTATATCACCAGATTAGAAATTGGCAAAACCCTCATTCAAATCTCACAAAAATAATAGTTAAAAAGTCATTTTAAACAATAATTCAAGTTTCATTAGCTCATAAACATATTTGGTAATAAAATAAATTCACAAACAACAAAAACTAAATGAATTAATTTCTTGAGACGCTTGAAATTTAACATAAAAATTATACAAAACTTGAAGTAAAACTTACTTGTGAAGTTGGATTAAAGATATACAAGAATTTCTAGATTACCAATTTAATTTGGAAGTAAAATTTCCTAATCTAAGTATAAGATTGGAGATTTAGAATTAAAAGAATTTGAGAAAGAAATGGTCTCTGGAATTCACTTGCTAAATTGGAATTAGAAAGTGATATATATATGACCGAATAAGGAAGATTCGTGAAGAAGTTTTATAAACTTTTTAAAATTTATACTTTAGTCCCTTAAATTTTGTAAAATTATATATATTTTTGAAAATTTTAGAAAATATTTAAAAAGGGTAAAATGATTATTTAATACTTTAAAGGGATATTAATGAGTATTTAAAAGGATAATATCAAGTAGGAAAATGTGTGAAATGATTAGAAAAGTCGGAGTATTACAATTTTAGTTATTAGGTTGATTTTCTTTTGTTTATTTAAGTTGTTTTAGGGGTTTTTTGTGGTTTGGAATTTAGAATTTAGACTTATAGAATAATGAAAATATTATAAACAAAAGCAAGAAGAAAAAAATATGGGAACATTTTGAAATTAAGAAAGTACATAAAATTTTTAAAAGTAGACAAAATATTTCAATTTTCAATTTTTAACTGCAGTGATAGAACATAAAAATTAAATATATAAAAAATTGAAATTTAAAACTAAGGGTATTTCAATCAATTAACTATATTTTTTTTAATGGTGTTAAAGTTTTTAATTGATGAATATTGTCTAGATTTTCTTCTTCTCTTCTTTGTGTTTTAATTTTATATTGGGATTGGTAGGAGCCAAGTTAATCATGTGGTTAAAGGTATGTTTTAATAATAGTAATTTATTAATTTATTTTTATTATTTAATATGTGATTTATTTCAAATGTTTAATTTAAATTATGTATATTTCATGAGGTATTGTGTTGGGTGTAGCTAATATTTATATATTCCATGTTTCTTTTTTATATTAAAGTAGTGATAGCTTATTTTGATACTGCATGTTTGTAATAGATTATTTGAGAATTTAATGCATTTTTATTATTTTTAATATCCATGTTCAATAGTTTTTTTAGTATAAATAATTGTTTTAGTAATTTGTATCTAGTTTAAATAAATGTTAATATTTGACGTGATACATGTTTATTGAATGCTTTGATAATTAGTGTTTGAATAAATAAGTGAATGATTTATACTTGTCAATATCCACATATCTATTCGGGTTTAATTAATTTTTTATGTTAAGAAAGTGTTAACTTATGTTTTTGTTAGTTTTTATCTCTAATAGCATGTGTGTTAAGTTTAGATGGATTTAATATGCATATGAGTTTATTTTTTTTAATCTATGTATTAAAATTTTAAATTTTATAGTGGTTTAGACAATTAAAAGATTGAGGGCAATTATGACATTTTACTATTCCTTTGGAATGAGCTTTTATATGAAAATTTTAAATTCATTAATTTTGGGGGGGGTAATTTGTGGATAAAATAAAGGGATTAATAACACTTTGTTCCTCTGAACTAGGTGAGTAATTACACTTTACCTCCTATCAAAAAATAATACACACTATACCTCCAATGACAATATTCATCATTTAAAAACTTTAACATTGTGTTTGGATGGAGGGACTTTGGTGGATTTAATTTGAAATCCTAATCATTAATAACTTATCCGAACAAATTAATTGATTTAGTTGTGGATTTGAAATTCACCAACAATTGAGAGTATGTTTTAATGGTTAAAGGAGAGGATTTGAAATTCACCCAAATTCATGCATTTCAAATCCACCTAATTTAAATCCATTCATTTTAAATATTTCCTTCAATTCAAATCCACTCGTCCAAACACAACCTAACATCATTAAAAAAAATATACTTAATTGACTGAAATACCTTGAATGTTATATTTTAATTTTTTATGTATTTAATTTTAATTTTTAAACCACTACAGTTAAACATTCAAATTTGGAATATTTTGTCTACTTTCATGCATTTTGGCTACTTTTAAATATTTTATATACTTTCTAAATTTTAAAATATCCCCATATTTGTTATATTTACTTTAGTTTATAATATTTTAATTTATTTTCATTTTCTTCTATAATTCTAAATTATAAAAAAAAAAAAAACCCTAAAACAACTTAAACAAACAAAATAAAATCAACCTAACAACCAAAATAATGTAATTTTTTTAAATGTTTGACAAGAAGTTGCATTTGGAAAAAGTAACCTGAAAGCGACTTTTAGGTTGCTTTCTCCAAATGCAATTTTCTTACTTTCAAAATAATAATAATAAAATAAAAAAAAAGGTTCACAATTTAATTTTTTTTAAAATTTTCTTCACAGTTTAAGAAATTAACCTTTATTGATAGGATTAATTTTTCCTAGAGGGTTTGTGTTTTTGGTTTGGGGGAAGATAGAAGAGCATGAGACACTGGACAATTATCATCATTTATCTTCTTTACAATTCTTAATTATCCCAAAAATTTTTAGAAGTCCAAAGTAATTAAGAATGGGTTCCGAAAACCAATTTCAACACAAATAAACAAATTTTTTTTTTTCCGAAAACCAATGTCAACTTAAATAAACAAAGTATTTTTTTTCCAATGAGACTTGGGATATTTTTGTTTGGACAATGACTATTATCATTATTAGAATAAAATTTTGTAATAATTTCTTGATACATTTTTTAATTATATTTTTACTCACATACTTCACATTTCAAAACGGTTACAATATTTATAGTATTAAATAATACTTCAAATAATATTGTGAATAATAATTATCCTAACAAAACCACGTGTTTATTATTCTTCTCTCTATGTGTATGAACAGATAAACTCAACTATGATGGATGGCAGATCTAATGAGGCAAAATAGAGAATATGGCTTAATTTTTCCACTCTCGATACATGAATTATAACGGATTTATAGGAAATCTTAAGGTGATCATATGCTTTATTTGGTGTATTCATGTTTTTGGTTCTTTCACTTGACTTTCATGTCGTTATTGAGATTCCCTTCTCAATTTTAGCACCACAGCCAAACAAATATTAGTCAGAAATTGACTTCAAATTTGGCTGGGAAGTCCGCTTTAATACGCTTACAATTACAAATCTAAATATAAATACGTGAAAGCAACAAGTAGATGATGATTTCAGCTCAAGACAGATGCTCTTAATTATCATAATATGATTGCATCTGGACTCAAATTTCATTTTGGATTTAGTTGCCTATATATGTTTAAATTCATTGTCACATCAAATAAAAAAAAATTATTATCTACTTGTAAAATTTATGTAGTTGTTGTCTGACTCAAACAGAAAGGGGAAAAACATAGAGAGGGGGAAACACATAAAGATTCACAAATTTGAAATACAAAATTTTAAATCTTCCTATGATGTGAACTTTCACGTGTGGTTTTTGATAAAGACAAAGTTGTAACAAAGTTTGATTGGTAAAGTTTAGAAAAAGGCTGAGGTGTAGGATTTGAGGAACGATGAAGGAAATTCAGATCACGAGAAGATAACAAGAAACATTACTGTCAAATATTAAGACACACAAACACACGCACTCACTCACTCACATGGTTAATGCGTTATTAGTAGTTCAATCCAAAGCAAAGTTGTTCTTTTGTTGTTGTTGTTGTTTTTTTTTAAAAAATAAAAAAAAATAGCTTACATGGTATGAAATGAAATTACTCTATTAATCAGGAATTACTGACAGTAAAATTCAAATATTAAATTCTCACTCAAGGTGTTCGATTTTTACTAATTAAGTCAGTACGACCATTTAAATTTTTCGAAAAAGTAAATTATAATTGAAGACCTCCAAAATCAAATTATTATTCAGCTAATATTACACATATACTGTGTGCATGCTACCAACATCAAAGCAAGTATATGCTCCAAAAAATTCCCCCTTCAATTTAATTAAATAAAGTTGGACGACAGCCACTAACAATGCAGCCCATCGTAATTCTCAAATTCCAAAAACAATTCCAAAGCCCTCAACTAAATCCAGCCCCTGACGAGCCCAGAATAATCCGAAAAGTATAATCGTATACTTCGATTGCACCTAGGTTTGGTTTTGTGTCAGAAGATTCCACTTGGGCCTCGTTCAGGATTAATATCATAGGCTGTTTATAATCGAAGACGATGGTGCCCAATTTTTTCACCTTCTTCGCACTCCTCACCTCACTTTCCCTTTTTCTCTCTCTTATCAGGCGTCACACTTCGTCAGCCTCAGAGTTGTATAGGATTTTAATGGCCATTTTTGCTTCCTCGTATCTCCTTCCAACTTCTCTACAACTTTCTGTTAACGTTAAAAAAGTAAGTTTCCTATTACTCGTAGTTAATTGCCTTTTTATAATTATTATTTTTCCTCTGGCTAATATCAAGAATGGAAAATTCTTGTATGGATGGATTTAGACTTAGTGTCATAGATTTTTTTGATTCAGAAAGATTTACGTCATTCACTTGGATGAGGTGATGTGGGTTGATGTTGTGGAGTCCATGAATATACGGGCACTGTATAACAATTTCCTAAGGAGAGGAAGTTAAGATCTTAGTTAAAACAGTGTGAAATTCTTCTTATAAACTTTTTTGCTTTCATATTTTAGTTTCTTTTTAATAACTTTATGGGTTCATAATTGGGTTAGATTTTAGATGTCCAGAAGAGAGGAAATAGGTAAGAAGAAATGAGGAATTATATGTGCTTTTTTATTTAACATGATAATGGCTGTTGTAGGAACTATTATGTGGAAGAATTTTTTTGTTTCGTGTAGATTTTTCTCTAGTTATTAGTGCCTTATTATTTTGTTAATTATACTGAGGTCAAGGTAGCTGTAATTTCAACTTTATTGGATGAAAAAACCCAGAATTTTGATTTCATAATTGTTGGTACAAAGCAGGAGCACTGAAATGGATTGAGGGCTTGCTTTATTTTTGTATATTTTTTTGGGGTGATACAATGGCAGATTTGTTGTTCCGAAATTTGTGGAAACCTTCACGGAAAAGCACAGTTTCTGATGGCAGGAAAAGGGTGTGATTGGGATTTTTTCGTTTGAAGTCGCAAGCTTGATGTCTAAATTGGTCAATGTATGGCAATGTCTAGAGGATAGACAGATTTTGAGATTGAGGGAAGAAATTGTGAACTCAATCGGTATTCAGATGTTTATTTCGGGAGACGAGGATTATCTGATGGATCTTGCTCTGTTGGAGGTAATGGAGAATGTGGGTTATGTTGCGGGAGCTGTGGTTTTGCTCGGGAAGAGATGTGCAGACCCTACCTATCACCATCTTAAACAAGTTTTTGATGACCCGGTTGTTGAGATTGATCTTAATTGGTGCGGGTGGGAATATAAGCTCAAGAAGATGGAGAGGAAGGTGAAGAAGATGGAAAGGTTTGTTGCTGTCACTTCACAGCTGCAGCAAGAGCTGGATGTGCTGGCGGAGCTCGAGCAAAATTTGAGGCAGATGCGGGCTAATCCTAATTCAAGCCAGTTGAAATTGCTTGAATTTCAGCAGAAGCACAGTTATGTGGCAACGTGAGGAAGTGAGGAACCTCCGGGAGATGTCTCCCTGGGTTCGAACATATGACTATACTGTCAGGCTTTTGCTTAGGTCGATTTTTACCATTGTTGCAAGGATCAAACTTGTGTGTGGGATAAACGAGAGAGGTGCTGTTGAAGCGATTTCTAACTCCGTACAAGTTAGCGACAAACGTCTTGTTCGGACCCATTCCATCTCTGCTTCAATGCAATCTTCATTTCATCCATCTGGGTTCAATTCAGGTCCTTTAGGGAGATCTTTTTCAAATTTGGGCCTGACTGGCGAAAAGAATAGATCAAACCACACAAAGTTGTGTCGCCGGCACAATTCATCTATTTTCGGTGGAAAGCAGCGACCAATGAAAACTGTACGATTTGCTCATGTTGGACCTTTTAAAGGGTGCATGGCCGGAAGTGATCCACCTGTTCTAAAAAGCTTGATGCCTTCAAGCAGCGACATTTTGAGGTCAGATTGTGTTTCTCAAAAAGATTCTAGAAAAATGAAAAACACCAGGACTCGGCCTGTATTTCTCTGCAGCACGATGAATACCTCTAAAGTGTTTCTCTTAAATTTCAAGCACAAAATATTGTTAAATGCGCCTTCATCTACGCTTGGTTATGCTGCTTTGGCTCTCCATTATGCAAATATCATCATATTGATAGAGAAGCTAGTATCATCACCTCACCTGATCAGCCTTGATGCTAGGGATGATCTTTACAACATGTTGCCTAGGAGCATTAGAGCCTCGTTGAGGGAAAAGTTAAAAGTTTTTGCTAAAAGTCTTGTGCCATCTGTTCATGATGCTGTCCTTGCAGCAGATTGGAGATTAACACTGTCAAGATTATTGGATTGGTTGTTTCCACTTGCGCATAACACAATAAAATGGTATTCTGAGCGAAACTTTGAGAAGGAGCACATGACTTGTGGGACAAATGTGCTTTTAGTACAGACCCTTCACTTTGCAGACCAAGCTGACACAGAAGCAGTCAATTACAGAACTTCTCGTAGGCTTAAATTACCTTTCAAGGTTCTATAATTACCTTAATGAAAAACCTTTCCTGGACTCTTCATGCAAAGCAGCCAGTGATGTTTGTGTTTCACGTGAAGAATATTTCCCAAAGCATGATCGATCATACGACGTGGATGTCACTAGTGCCTCTTAGTTGACAACCTGTAGCAGAGTTCAATTATTCAACAACGTCCTTCCAGCTGCTAAGGTACTCTGTTCAAGAACTCAAATATTTTCATTGCATTCTTTGGAATGAAATCTGGGTTTAGCTGAACTAGTCCATGAAGGAGATCCTTGTAAATTGTTCATATGGTGGCATCCTTCTGGCCTTTTTGCCACTGTATTGTAAAAAGCAAAATTGTAGTGATAAGATATTGGCAATATCCAGAAAAGCATGTAATCCATGTCACGATTAACATTTTTTTGTTAAATTATAATTAACTACTGCTACCGCTTTTTGCTTAATTGCTTGGGATTATAATTCTCAAGGATTAAAATAAATAAATAAATAAATGCTCGATGCTGATGTATCAAACAAGTCCAAGTTGCTTTTGAAACACAGTGCGGGATACATTGAAAAAGTACTTGCAGAAAATGATTACATTCATGGGGGAAAAGGACCACAGAAAAGGGAAAATAAAATAAAAAGAGTAGCAGTAGTACATTACATTAATAGCTAATTATGAGTTTAAGCTGATTTGTTCAGCTTATTTATTTTAAACATACATTAGCACAATCAAATGGCCAGACTCTGATGAGATTAATATTTCATTCTTAAATACTGAGACGCTTCTTGGGAATTACTTTAATGGGATTCTTCTTCCTCAGTGTCAATCCAAGCCTCTCATCCATGTCAATATCTTGTGGTTTGACACCAGCTCCAAGATCCCAGTCGAAAGCCTGCACTAAAGTGGCCAAAGTGAGATGAACCACACGGTGAGCCAAAGGAAAACCAACGCAAATTCTCCTTCCAGAACCATTTTAATGGAATCAGCTCAAAATGCTGCCCTTTATACTCCACACTGGAGTTGAGAAACCTCTCAGGCTTGAAGGTCAAAGGGTCATCCCAGTACTCTGGATCCCTTCCTATTGCCCATGCATTCACAAAAACTTGTGTGCCTTTTGGAACCTTATATCCCATGTAGTCAGTGTCCTCTGCGGTGTTTCTTGGTAGGAGTAATGGAAGTGCAGGGTGCAATCTGAGGGTTTCCTTCACAGCAGCTTGTAAATAGGGGAGATTTTCCATGTCACTCTCTTCCACCATTCTGTTTACTCCCACAACCCTATCAATCTCTTCTCTGACTTTCTTGAATGCATGAGGGTTGCGGAGCAGCTCTGTGAAACCCCACTCGATGCTGATACTCGTAGTTTCTGACCCCGCAAAGAACATTTCCTGCAGACATATACAGAGAAAATCACAAGAAGTTGGCAATATAAACATGAAAACTGTTACTTCATCGAAAGAACTTTTAAGCATAAAAACTCGACTTTTGTCTAGTCCTTCCTCTATCTCATTTATTTTGTCATTATCGATTTTTTTGGAAAAATAGATGTAACGAATAACTGATATACATTTATTTAACTTTTTAATGAAATATTATTGCATGAAAATTTAAACTTTTAACATTAGTTATGAATCAAGATGTTCATACAAGTTGAAAGAGATATAACTCTATAAATAAAAATTGTGACAAAATAAATTGAATCTTGTGGTACAACAATAGTTAATTACTAAGCTAGCAGGAAGAAATTAATTACGTACCATGATAACAATGTTAACGTGTTTCTCAGTGAATCTGTCAGGGCCATCTTTACCATCACCTTCGTACTCCAACATGACATCCAAGAAATCTTTCTTATCACTAAACTTACCAGCTTTCCGATTATCAAGTCTTTCCTGCACAAATTTGGAAGAAATCCTCATGGTTTTAGTCATGTTAGCAATCATTCGCTTCTTCATTCCTAAAGGGTCTAGCCTTTTCAAGAAAGGCAGAAAATCCGCAATATTAGGAGTTCCAGCCAACTCCAGAATCTCATTCATGGAGTCAAAGAACTCCTTACTTTCAGGGTCCCTATTATCCAACAAATCCCTCGACAACATAAGATTCCCAACAAGATTAAACGCCATGAGAAAAAGCAACCGACTAAGCTGCACCGCCCCATTTCCTCCTTGAGCTTTGGAAGAAACACATTCGTCCTCGATCCAACGTATCATATTATCCTCAATTCTCCTCCTTAAATCAGTCGTCTCATTCATTTTTTTATTCACCAGGAATTCCATGGAACAAAGACGTCTCAGCACGCGCCAATGTCCACCAAAAGTGTTCATTCCCAAGGAGCCCTGGTTGAACTCGAAGGCGGTGAGGGCGTCGGGCACCTTTCGGTCGGCAAACGGGACGTCGTGTTTCTTGAAAAGTTCTGCAGCGGCGACAGCATTTTGAACGACCATTGTGTTGATTGAGCCCAGCTGCAGCCAAATAACTGGGCCGTACTTGCTTCTCAGCCTGTACAACGTTTGATGCGGCAGGTCTCCGAGGTCGAACATGTTGCCGAAAATCGGCCAGCCAGGTGGGCCCGGTGGTTTTCTTTTGGAAGAGCCATTTCTGCTCCGTTTGATGAAACTTATCAGAAGAAGAATAACTAAACCAGCTGAGATAGCAACGGTTATGGGGTTTAGTGACTTCAAAGTCCACTCCATTTCTTACTAAGTAGATTTGCTTCACTGATAACAAACATCTCCAAAATATGCTTATTTATAATGTAGGAAATAATAGAAAATTGCATGAGATTCAATCAATCATTCACATAATTTAGCAAAAAAAAACATGTATTGAAAAATATTTTTGTGTGGTTGGAATGAGGTTTTGATTAAAAAGTATTATAGGACAACGCATATGGGGCTCGTGGTGCATCATTACACAATTTCATATTGAGACATATATATTATTTTATTCTAATGGACTGTAGATGCTATCATTATCAATTGAACTTTTTAATCTTGGGTGTTCGAAATTACCACAATAAAACTGTCAGTTAAATATTTCCAGTATTTTTTTTGGCAGAAAAGTGGTTACTTCTTTCACTTCTTCATTCTAACTGTCGATACGAGCTGGTGTATAAAAGTTAAAAAAATTATTGTTAAAATATATTATTTTTATACAAATATAGTTTAAATTGATTAAATTAACTTTTTATGTTAATAATTATTAATTATATAACCATCTCTCTTCTTTAATACGAGGCTAAAAGTAAAGTTAGAAAAAACTTATTCAATACTTTCTTAAATTAAAACAACAAATAATATGATATAAAATAAATATTACGGATAAAACGAACATGAGGGAGTGTACTTTGGAGAATTTTACATTCTTTTTTAGGGAACTATTTTCTTAACTTTAAGAGATTGTGCAGTACAAATTTTTTAAATACATAGTGTTGTACTGTACAAATATTAAAAATATAAAAGAATAATTTTCTAAAAAAGACCATAGAATTTCCTGTATACTTTTACCTTCACAATTTTTGTGTCCAATTTTCATTAAGAAAAATACTTAGGTTGATTCGATTTTTTGTCTCACCTGTAAACTTTGTGGTCACGAGTAAACCTCAAAAACTTTTCTTGCTTACATCAACTGATGTCATAAATTCTCAGCATTTTGAGCTGATTCCACAAAGAGTCTAAGTATTTGTCTTAAAGGCAAATCTTGTAGATTTTTGTAAATCTTATGGTGTGGATTAAATTTTAAAAAAATTTAAAATTTAATCCTGACCTAAATTTTACAAATAAGACAAAAAATCGAGTCTATTTAAATATTTTATTTTCATTATACCTAGACAAAAAGATAAAAACAACTACTATTAATGTTTGCGTGCCAGTCTGTACGGTAGTATGGTTCTTCAATATGTACGTCGTCTGCTAACAATAACATTACACATCGGCCCATTCTATAACTTGTCTTGTTACGACACAGCAGGCGTGAGATGAGAAGTTTATGGCTCAAGGAGATTTTCAAGTTTCATCGTTCATCATTACTACTTTGAATATCTATGAATCAAGGCCTGGCCTACGAAAGCATAATTGCATTATTCTTGATGGCCTAATTCTGCTCTCACCACTAGTTACTGTTGGAACAGATATCATAAATAAGAAAAATATTTAAGTGAATTAAATTTTTAATTCAATTTATAAATTTTGTGATTAATATTAAATTTTATAAAATTTTATTTATATTAGTTGACGTTATAAATTTTATAAAATTTAATATACATTATAAGATTTATAAATAGACTGAATGGTTGAATTTATCTAAATATTTCCTTAGAGCAAAAGTCTTTTACGCAATTTGCTATATTCTTTTTTTTTTTTAAAGAAAAAGAAAAGAATAATTTTTATAGTATAACCTAAAATCATTTAAATAATCGTGCATGGAAAACGCGACTGGAAGAAAATAGGAATTCGATTAATCATGTATTATTGTCGTATCTGTTTGGAAGTTTTTGATATATTTTAGTAATGCATATATGACGACAACAAAATGCAAAACTTTCGTTCTATCTTTGCCATTAATGTCTAAAAGAGGACACTATTAAAATTGATAGCGTAGTTGATGGTTTTTTTTTTTTTTTTTAACAGTAACAAAGTAGGAGGTTAACGAAAAAGAGTAAATGAAGTCGCATTAAACAGTTTACTAATTTATAACAGTGTGATTTTCAAGAAATTGGATAACTTGTTATCGGTTAACTTAAACTACTTCTTTCTTTCATTTTATTTTAATTATCGATTGATACACAAAAAATTAAAAATTATGAAATTATATCAATTTTAAAAAATAATAATTCAAAATAACTTAATTATCATTTTCTATAAAATTTCCTAATTTCATACTCTTCTTTATATAATATGGTACTAAAGATAAAATTAAAAAAAAAATTTAACACATTGTTGAATTTTTTTTTTAAAAAAATGATTTGAAATAAAATAAATTATTTAAAATGATAAATAAAATATAAAAAGAGTATGTTATGTAATTTGTTTATTGAAAATCCGCAATCAAGAGTTGAGAGAGATCCATTTCATAAGAATTTCTCGCTCACTTCACTTGCGGAAGAGACTTGGGAAGTTGGAAGTAGTAGTAGCATTTTTTTAGATGTCCTACCATGGTTGTTCTCGAATGCTTCGCCACCATAAAAACCATTGGAAAGTGCAACACTATATCGATCTCTTCCTGAATCCCGATATGCCCGCACATCCGCTTTATCCGCATGCTGTTATTGGCTCATTGCTGTGTAAGAATGGCCTAAACAACTTTTTGAAAGATAGGAGTATTTGTTTGAGTACATATTTTATATATTATTGGTGTATAAAATTTTAAATATATGTCAAACATGTATTGTTTAAATTTCAAAGGAAAAAATAACCCTAATAGTTTTTTACATTTTACTTTTGTACTTATATTTAAAATGATTCATTTTAATCTCTCACAAATTCAAAACACACCATTTTGGTCATTCGACACAATTACGGACATATTTTTGCCTGAAATACTCATATGCGTGTCAAATGTTACATTTTTCATGGACAAAATTAGTAACATATAAATTTTAAATGTTAAATGATACTACTTCAAACTTCTTCTACCACCACCTTAAAATTCTCACTTATCATCCCCACCTCTATTCTCTTCCCTCGCTGCTTTTTCTTCCGCCATCCCTACTCCAACAACCCCAATTCTCTTATTTTTTAGGATAATTTAGCATTTAAAATTATATAATGTCAATTTTGCACTCAAATATGTTACATTCGATACGCATTTGATTATTTTAGGTCAAATTATACCCGTATTTGTGTTGAGGGATCAAAATAGTACGTTTTGCATTTTGTGAGGACTAAAATATATTATTTTAATTGTGAGGAATTAAAAAAGTACAAATGTAAAATGTGAAGGACTATTAAGGTCATTTTTCCAATTTCAAAAGTTATTTTTGCCTATGTAACATCCATTTAAACCCGATAGTGTAAAAAATTTTATATATCGACGATAAATAAAAGATTTACTTTATTTCTTTACGATATTATTCAAAGAGTTACACATCTTCTATGTATTGTCGGTGTATAAATTATTCTCCATCATCGAGTGTGGATGTACGTCATATATACAAAAATAACATTTGAAATTTAAACAATACATATGTAGGATACATGCATACCTAATGATGTAAAAAAATCTCTGTACCGATGGTGTATAAAAAAATAATCTTTATTCAAAATATTGTTTATAATATTAATACAGTAATTTTTTTGAAATGTGACGTATGTAAGTTAAAGGTGATTAAAAATTTAATATAAAATATTATTAAAAAATAATAAAGAATGATTGCGGTCCAATTGAAGCCATTCTCATCCCAATGAATCATTATTTAATAAGAAAATTTTTATATGGATCAAGATGTATAGTCTCATATTATATTTTGTAGTCTATATTTGTATGTGTATATTTTAAATTGTAGATGAAGAGTTTTGATTTTTAAATTTTTAAAAGAAATTAGAATATATAGGCAAATATAGATCACAAGATATATGATAGGACCATACACCTTATCATCTTGATCCATATAAATTTTTTTGTATTTAATATGCTTGGTAATTCCTCTTGTGAACATTTTGTTTAACTAAAATGACGTTTTATTTATTTATTTATTTAAAAGGTGGGAAGATGAGTTTCA
Source organism: Cinchona pubescens (assembly GCA_025175665.1). Lineage (NCBI taxonomy): Eukaryota > Viridiplantae > Streptophyta > Magnoliopsida > Gentianales > Rubiaceae > Cinchona > Cinchona pubescens. Next base: position 1,196,638 of record JANKKI010000254.1, on the reverse strand, counting down.
GTTTATTCTTAAGTGAGTGAACCCTATTAATGAGAAATAGTAATTAAAATAAGAAATTGACTCATGAAATAACTAGAACCTTAAACATGTAGATTACCCAATTCATACTATTAAATAGTAGTAAAACATTTAAAACATAGATTTTCAAGTATAAATATGCTTAAGCACATTTAAAATTTGGGGTTAGGCTCTTCTCAACTCTTAAGTACACTTTTCTCTAATTTCTTTCAATAATTTATTATATTTAAACAACTAAAATTCATAAAAATTATTAAATTACATCAACAATTTTGTTTCGTTAAATATATCAACATATTTTAAAACCAAATTTATTCGTAAATATTTTTCCATTCAATTTACACGAAATATTTAAACAGTGTAATTTAATAGATCAAAATCAAGACAAAATTAGAACGTTTAATCAAATGAAAAAACTTAATCTATTTATTTTCAAAATTTTATATATAGCAAGTATATGTAATAAATTATATTATGAAAGGATTTGATTTTTAAAAGATATTTTTGAATTATATTTTTATAGGGTGTATTGAAGAAATTTTTTTCCAATTACTTGAGAAGAACCTAACCCTAAAATCTGGGCTAAACAGAAAGACAAATATTTAGGTAGATTTGGTCATTGATCCCACTTGTAAACCCTGTGGTGTGGATTAAATTTTAGAGAATCTATGACATCAGTTGATGTAAGTAAAATTCTTTAAAATTTAATTATGACCATTAATATGGTGGAAAATGCATTATCCGAACTTTTCCAATACCATCGACACGGAACTGTCAAATGGGTTACGTCTTAAAAGCCCAATTCCCAGAGACGTGGCCCGTGAAAGACTTAAAACGACGATTCGGCCATTCAGTATTCGTCCAGTTAACTTCATTTCTATCACCCAAAAAAAAAGAGGGAGAAATTTGCAATCCAGAAGGGCTGAAATATGCTTGGATTCTTCACGAGGAATTTTGACCTACGATTTTCTGTTTCACATTCTATGCTAGTTTCTGTCATACCATCAAATAATTAATTAGTCAAGATTGTTTGAAATAATTTTAATGAAATAATTTTAATGAAATAAGATTGATCGTTCATTTAGTAATGTCATAGAATGTGAGATAGAAAATTTTTAACGTAGAATTTTAGTCGAATTTAACCGTATAACTTTTCTGATGACTTCTTGAGAACTTGCCAAAAAAAAGTTTCCCTCCAATATTTTACTACTTTATATATGTTTTTTTTTTTGGTTTTTTCGTGCGACAAGAATTTTCAGCTTAAATTATAATGGTTGTTGTTTGCGTTAGTCTAAGAAACTAGGCGGCGTTAAAATTTAGTCAATAGTAAAAATCATTCGCCATGCACGAGATAGTACTGAAAGACGGGCCGGGCAACTTCTCTACCGCAAGAACTTCCTGTAAAAAGTAAATAATGGCAATGGTAAAAGTCGGCGGACGTCTCACACAGACTTAGCTAACTTTGGTACTTCATTATAGATTTCTGCTTGGTGTAATTCTTAGGATAAATTAAAATATTAGCATATCGAAGAAATCATATGAAAGATTTTTATTTTAATTATTGTAGTACTTGATATTTTATTAATAGGTGATTATTAAGATTAGTGAATGCAAGCAGGGTAGACACGGATAGCCGCCCCAAGATTTTAGAGTTCGTACTTATAGTAATTTTAAAAATCTTATTTATATCTTTATGAATTTTAATTTTTGCTCCCTTAAAATTTTGAAAGAATTGTAAATTAACTTAACTATAAATAAAACTCTATTAAATCTCGCCCACTCAAAGTATAAATTCTACGTCTATCCTAATTAAAATTAATGTTAAATATTAAAATATCGTGACGGGAAATCTCACTATTAAATATTGAAATATGGTGATAGGGAAACGATTCTCTTTCTAAACTTTTTCTTTAAAAAATATATATACTATATATTAATAAGAAGTGGAAATGTAGATTCAGTAACTAATTAATTACGGTCTTATAAGTTCCAATAATAATAATACATCTCTTGGTCTTTTATTTGTTTTTCTATACAGCACACACTTCATTTCACTGGCTACACAAACTTACTATGGTCAATCAATCTTTATACATGGCAGTGGTATGGCCTTTAATGGGATTGCTTTCTTGAGTGTTATCCCCATTCTTTCTCCCATATCCAACTCTACTGGTTTAATCCCATCAGCCAGAACCCAATCAAACAAGTGCAATATCGTGCCTAGAGCCATTGGGAGAACACGAGAGGCGAGAGGAACGGCCGGACACATCCGCCGGCCTGATCCGAATGGTATGAACTCAAAATGGTGTCCCTTAAAATCCACAGAATTCTGCTCCAAGAATCTCTCGGGCTTGAATTCTAAAGGGTTTTTCCATTTCTTTGGGTCCCTTCCGATTGCCCAAACATTTACTAGAATTTGTGTTTCTTTTGGAATATGATAGCCTAGCATATTGCACGAGTCCATAGCCATGTGAGGAACCAAGAAAGGGAGAGGTGGATGTAGCCGTAGCGTCTCTTTTACTACTGCCTTAAGGTACGGAAGGTTGTCGAGGTCTTTCTCTTCAAGCTTCTTTCCCGGACTAATGACTGTTCTTAACTCAGCTTGGACTTTCTCAAGGGTTTTTGGACTATGCAGGAGCTCCGCCATTGCCCACTCTAACGTGCTTGTAGTGGTGTCTGTGCCTGCAGTGAACATTTCCTGAAAAAGATGTCACAGTTTAATTAGACGAAAATTTTTAAAATAAACCCGTTCTATAGTACTATGCTGTAGATACTAAATCTAAATCATCAAATTTATCGCATGGTGTCGTGGACAAGATGAATCTAAAAATGGAGTTCTGTATTTTTGGTTAGAGTTGGTCAATTTTACAATTTCGAATAATTTAAAAAGTTACACATACTTCAAACTTTTTTCCCTTAGTTGGACGGGATGATTAACCAAAACCATTAGATAGTACGAACAATGAAGGAATCGATTTTTTATAACATGTAACGATTATTTACTACTTACTCAGCGGTAAAAGACATCAGAAAGAAGAAAAATAAATAAATTTCTGGTTGTTAAACTTTTTGCAAAAGAATTTGAATATTAGGGAGGAGGAGACTCACAAAAACTATGACGTTTATAGTTCTGGGAGAGAATAAAGGAGGTCCTTCAACACTGTCGCCGCGGTAATCCAATAGAACATCCAAATAATCTCTTCTATTTTCCTCATTAATCTGAATATTATCCCTATTACTTTCCTTCCTCTCTTCTCTTAGCCAAATACCATCCAGCAATGTCAAAGGCTTGTTTAACATGAAACTGAGTCCTCTTTCTTAAACCCTGAGGATCAAGCCATTTTAGCATGGGCAAGAAATCTGCAATGTTGGGTTTTCCAGCAAATTCCATGACTTTCCCAGCGTGATAAAAGAACTCGGCACCTCTCTCCGAATTCGGGTCCAAAAGATCCTTAGAAAACATGAGATTTCCAATAAGATTGAATGACATCAAGAAAAAAAACCTTCCAACATCGATTGCATTAGTTCCACAACCGCCAGCCGCTTCTATATACATAACCATTTGATCAATACATCTTGTACGAATGGCAACCGTGGAATCAATCCTGCTAGTTACGAAGAATTCCATCGTACACAAGCGTCTCAACATGCGCCAATGAGGGCCATATTGAGCAGTTATGAGAGAACCTTCATTGCCAAAGTCTCCAATCATTGACTCGTATATTTTCCGTCCAGCAAGTGCCGCGTCATGATTCTTGAACACAATCTCGCGAGCCACATCATTGGAGGATATGACAACTGTACACATCGAGCCTAGCCAAAGAGTCATTATAGGGCCATGTGTACTAGCCAATTTGGCAAATGACTCGTGCACTGACCATCCCAATTGGAACATATTGCCTACCACCGGCCACCTCCTTGGCCCCGGCGGCAACCGCCGTAGCACTTCCAATCGAGTGTGCTTTCGCCAAGCTAAAATTGCCAATGCAACCAATGGCACAAAGGCTACAGCCAGTAATACTACTATTTCGAACATCTCATTACCCATTTTTCTGATCACCTATTTGGCTTAGGCGAACAATTTTTTTTTTTTTTGTTTTAGGAACTGAAAATGTTTGAAGTACTAGCTAGTTTTCTTGATTATTCTTGCCAAGTAACCTGTGCAAATTGAAAAATAGCATTAGTGGGCCTCTATAAATCTAACAAAATGGAAGCCAACGTATTTGGGTAAATATGACATTTAATTTTTTCCACAATTTATTAAAAAATATAATTGTTGAAAGTATTTTGTAGTTCTAAAAGAAATTGACAATAATGAAAGTGTTTTAAAAACTCCCAAAAATATAGATGCACCACATTCATAATGCATTTAAGTTTTCCTATCAAAAAATAAAAATAAAAATAAAAATAAAAATAAAAATAAAAATAAAAATAAAAATAAAAATAAAAATAATATTAAAAACTTCCGGAAGCTTGCTTGAGGCTTACAGGAATCTTGTTTTTTAGGCTACCGTGTTCTTGCCTGGGCTTGAGGAGATCTTTTTTTGGTTTGAGGCTTAAGAGATCCCATTTTCGGGCTTCAGGGATTAAAAATCCATGTCAGTTTTTTGGTGTTAGGCTCCTTTGGGTATCCATCCATAGAAAGATTCTGTGTGGCCCAAACAAGATCCTCCCAAGCGGTTCATAATCATTCATATCAACATGAGATGATATATTTTTAATAATTTAAGATCATGCAAGTGATTGTGAATCAAGGGAGTCTACATAAGAATTTTCCAGTCATATACAATCTAAAGTGCAATTCTGAAATCGTTATAAAACTTTAATTTGATCCCAAAATTTAATAATTTCCTCTCATATCATGTCTAATGGTATTTAATAATTCCCTCTTGTGTCACGTCTTATGGTAAATAAATGAAGGTGGAATTTAGTTGAAAAATTATTAAGGATATTAAAAAGTATGAAAAATTCTACGTAAATATTGTACACTGTTACTGATTAATCATTTCAACTATTGTTATACAGAGTGAATAACCAAAATTTATTCTAAAATACTTAGATGAATTAAAAAGTTGTACTGCCTTAATTTAACCAAACTTATGTGCTCTTTATCTTTTGTTAATTGTGATCTCACTCAATTTAAATTAGAAAGAAATATACAGTCTTCTATCAACAAACTTTGTACATCAACTCAAAATGAAGTCAAGAACTTATACCCAAATCCATGAATTTCAAGTGGCGAACAGTGCTGAAAGAAATTAAATTTGCAAAATTCTAGATTTAATTTCTTATTCGTTCATATCAGTTCAACAACTACATTAGTCTTTCTTTTTCTTTTTTTTTTTTGATGAGTAGGCTACGTAAGTCTTAATAAGCCCACCAATCCTTTGGAAATCCTTTGGTAGAAACACCCAAAAAAACAAAAAACAAAAAACAAAAATAAGAAAGAGAGAGAGATTTGATAAAGCATTTCTTGGTCAATTTCCTGCTACAGAAGGTAAATTTTGAACTATAATTGTAGGGGCTTTTCTGAGAAAGCACCCTTCAAAAATTGGCGTATGCTGCTTTTTGTGGCGAGCACACGGTATTCTTTAGTAAAAGGCGAAAGAATAGTTCGCTCTGTGCTCACCACGCAGCTCCGTAAGTAATCGTGGAGGCACACGCTTGCTTTATACAAGGCACGTAGCTGATAATCCTCTTAAAAGCTAGCGATGTGGGATTCTGGTGCAAGTCTCTTCCTGAACCAAACGACTTTATATTTCTCTTCTTCCTCCCCTCCAAAATCAAAAGAATTTGGCATCAAATCAATTGATGGAGGATGACTTTTGTAAAGAAGCAGAATTAATCTTTTGAATGGCGCAAAAAAAAAAGAAGGAATGTTAATGGGTCGTATTGTATTATTATCGTATCAAATCAGACTCATTTTTTATTGTGTTGTAATCGTATAGTGTTCGTGCTCATTTATTTTCATGTCGTATTTTCGTGTCAGTCACTTACTTATTTAGAGATAAATAACGATCCATTTGAATTAAAATTTTAAATTCTTTAATAACGTAAACAATTTATAATACTAATCTTGTTTTTATGTCAACTTAAAACCCATTTTTTAATAGTATTTAAAATTATTATTATGTTTGATTTAATAGTATTACATCAAAATTATTATTCACAATTTTAAAATACATTATATTAAATTATAATCGATGTAATATTTTGGTAAAATCTATTCATTCAACAACTTAACAGGTTATATCGTATCAACTCATGGATTGATTTAACTCAACTAGTTTACTTTTGTGTCATTGAATGAATTGACCCATTAAATCTGTTAATTTCATATCGTATTCGTATCATATTACTATATCTAGTAAAAAATTACCCGCCCTGCAAAAAAACCCCAAGGGATGGTTAACCCAAATCTGTACTAGGATTTCTTCTTCTTCTGGAGTTCTAGTTCAAGTAAGCACCATTTCTCTGGATTCCTTTTTATGCAACAAAAAAATATATATATGTTTTGAGGGATCAATGGATTTTAACACTAAGATAGAAACTAACTATTTATACACTTCATTATAAAGATCAATAGACTTTCCAATCAAAATATTTCCCATCCCAAAATTTTCCCATTCATCTGATATCACTTTTTCCCTGCATAATTTTAAATTGAAATTTTCCCTAAACTTAGAAAAAAGTTTTTTGTTTGTGTATGTTGGAACAATAATAAGAAAATACTTACTTCTACTTGAAAGGGTGACGGATGAGTCACTCATATTTTCGTAATTAACAATTTTTTAAAAAAAATATTGTATTACTTGTATTCTGGATTATATCTGGATTTTTTTAATTTTTTTTTTTAAATTTCTCTTTAAGATTCAATATGATATAAAATAGATATAACTTTTTTGTATCTAACTAATACGACGATGAGGAATAAGTAAAACATCAGGCCATCAATTATTAATTTATTTGCAACAAGTAATTTAATTATAGAGGAATTATTTTTCATAATCAGTTAATAACAGTTGAAGATTCAGCTTGGCCCATAAAATAGATAGAATCACTAATTGAAGAGCTGAAAGATCGACATACAAGACTGTTAGACAAGATCAGAAAATTAACCAAAATCCTTGAGATGGTGACTTTGATGGAGCAAACGCATGCAATTGTTGATATCTAATTGGCTACTTAACTAGGATATTAACAAATTATAAACTACTACACCTAATTTTCACTTTATCAGCGCCCCAGCATACGTAATGAAATCTCAATTCATTTCAGATGACAATGACTTCGCATAATAAAGAAAATTTTTATTCTTTAAAAAAGATAATGAATTCAAAACAAAAAAAAAATCCCTAAGAAGAAGATTGCTGGCCATAATTATTCTCTATCCATGGGAAAGCATATTCACAAAAATCAACTACTTACAATAAAATCATATAAATATATGACACTATACGGAAACGACGCATTGAAATATTTATATTTATATGGTTTTCATCGTTAATTTGTTTAATTATTTTTAAAAATTTTACATTAATTAATATTTTAAAATATGAGAGACTAAAAGACTAATTTAAGACGCACTTTAAAAATAAAGAATTAAAATGATATTTGTCCTTATTTATAATATTTCATTATTAGTTAACTGTCCCTCCTATGACATATCAGAATTAGCTAGAGTGGCAAAGGGAAGAAGTTACAAGCGAACTATTTATTCGATAGAAGAATTGAAGAAATCAATACCTGCATATATGTTTTCGACTGAAGAAATATGTTAGATGCACAAATCTGTGTGTCTTGCACTGCAAGCTTGTTAACCTTTCCGCAACAGAGTTAATATTGCATCCTTGTTCTTCACCACTTTTACTTTTCTATTTCACCTCGATCGGCCCTCACTTATTAAAAGAAAAGTTAATTAATCTTGAATTAATTATGATTTGATGGTATATCTATATGTTCAAAAGCCAAAAATAAAAGAAAATTAAATTAATTTATGATTGAATGGTAGTATATAATTTGAAGGAGTAAAACTCACATTTGTTTTAGCCATGCATGCGTCGTTCTTGATGGATCCAAATCAAGAAAAACAAACAATCAAATAAATTCAAAAGAAATTAATATCTATAACTAGTATCAGAGAAGTATAAAAATTTAGGGTTCTAATCTAAAGCACTAGTATCTTTATTTTCCATGTAGAAGATCTTATACTTCTTTGCTTTATTTACATTCTCTCCGGAGCCAATGGCGGAGGAACATATATATAGTACCACTTCCCAACCTGTAGATTAAGAAGGGGACAATCCCACTAATAGAAAACTATTTAAACAATTTGGTCCATCCTGATTTAGACTCTACATTAATCTAAATCAATTTTTAAAAAAATAATGTGAATATCAAGATTGGCGTTGCCCACTTGCGGGTAGATTTAGGAATATTTATTGACAGATTTTACTCAAGAACAAGGATTTGATTTCTGATGTCGAAAATTACTACATCTTTATACTGCGATTGTAAGAACGTTAATGATTTCTTCATGTATATGTTTACCTTTGTATCGTCGTCGTTTCTTCTAATTGTACAGAAACTGATTGGTTTGCTCATTTTAATATAAAAAGAAAAAGAAACATCCTAAATTCATGAGATTCAATTTATTCTTGTTTTCTTTCTTGAAAACACAAAATTACATTAACTTATTAAAGAAAATGAACTGATCGTCTCCCATGAAGCTAAGGCATTGGTGTTTGGTTGGCGAGGATAGCAAAACTATCTTCTATACTGTACTTATGGTTCATTTTGGCTCACTTTCTTGATATGGGGTCGAAAATAGTGTGAAAACTATACCATATAGTAGCTCGGCATCGGAAATCAATGACTTTTTCAACACCCGAAGGTAACCGCACAGTCCAATAATACCACTTACTTTTTATAAATTATCAAAAAATCGAATATACTATAAAACGAATCTGAACCAAATTCAGAAGAATGAAGACTTTCGTACATAGAATTTCACAATACAAAATTAGACTATTTTGTATTTATTTAAATAAGAATACGAACAAAAAAAAATATATCAATTTATTAAAACAACATATTTAACTTTCATAATTAAACTTGTCTCGTTCACTAACTTTATATCATTCCTTCTCATGATGCAATAGCCCATCCCAAATCCATCCCTCTTCCTTGGCCCCACCCATGATCATCAATCTAGCGTTTAATTTTAATTTAGTACGAGTCTATTTGATTGTCATTAGGGTCCAAAACCAAAAATTAGATTTTATGAAGGACCACTTAAACACCCGCAAAAAAAAAAAAAAAAAAATCCTTATGCACCAAACCCATCGCCTGGTAACCCGAACCGGATCACGCACCTCGCGGGCCCCCGCTTCATTTATTACTAGTACTACACTGTAATTTTCCAACTGGAAAAAGTAACAATTTGTTACTACTGTCACTGTGATTTCCAGTAGTGTAAAATGAGAAGAGATGTGAAATGTTCCACAAGATTTGCCGGGCTTTGACGTCCGGTCTATCGCCGAGGATAAACCTCCACCGATGGTGGCGTAAATTCCGAAACGGTGGAGTGAGCGTCTCGCCAGTCCCTCGCTTCCTCGCTCCGCCGGCCCTCTCGTTTTGTTCCACGCCACCATCTCTTTAGGTTAATTTCGATTACATGAACAAATTACTCTTACTTTCGTAATCCGACTTGCTTCTCATTATTTACTTTCATTTTAATTATTTGAGTATCCGAAGGAATGGCTACGATTCCGGTGATCAAATGCCGTGTAATGAGGATGCCGGATGTTAGATGTGAGGTTTGACGTCGACGACGGCGTCGATGGCGCATTGTAAGTCCAAGGTTGAATTAATTAATTTGGCTTTGAATTTGAATCCTTGAATTTCATTATTGCTTTATCTTTTGTTTTTATCTAATTATTGACACGGAAGCTAATATTGATTTCATAACAACCAATTATTGAAGTTTTATTGAAAGATACCATTACTTTTTAAGATTATGTGACCTCTGCAGTGATTTTCCTTGGCAATAAATTATTAAAATTAATAAAGTATAAAAAGTTTGTTTAATCATTTTGTGAAAGATATTTTAGTGCATGTCACTTAATCTGTATAAGTTTATATTGATGCCAGAGCAGTGGTCCTAAGTTGAGAAGAATTAGGGAGGATATTTTCTTTTCTTCCGCTGGAAGTATGTGAGTTGGACTGATTATGACCGACACGTGTGAGGAATAAAATCCATGTCTACACAGTACGAGGACTAAAATTCAGTGGAAATCTTCAAATTGAAAAGATTTTATGAGTAGAACAACTTGAACAATTTTCTGTGAGTGGGTCTCCATGCATTTGATTTTTCTTTTTTCCTACATTTATGAAATGTGGACCTAATGTTGTACTTCAGGATAGAATTACATGGTGTGGTGGCTGTCATTAGGAGATTTAAAATGGTATGTCGTTCTCATTAAATTATCTTACATTAGTTTCAGTTTCAAAGGCGTGGTCCTGCTCTATATTGGGGGACAACTTAAGAAGGTCTATCTCGAAGGCTAATTGAAATATAGTTTCCGTACATGCAACTCGGAGTAAGAATATATAAAAGAAGATAAGTTAATGAGTATTATAGAGTTTTGTTTCCTTATGCATTCATGTTTTGGCCGTTAATTTGTAGCATCTTACCACTGCGTGGTACCCCTAGGTCAAAGTGGTCCTGCCGCATGGACACCATAATGACGTTGTTACTGAAGTCTGAAACTCCTGATGGCCGTGGTGGTCCTGCTTCCTTGATAGCATAACAATTGTTCGTGTCTCAAATTTGGTAGTATGATGCATTTGTTTAAGGATGGCATATAGGGATGAATATAGCTGATCCTTAAAACTCTGCTTTGGGTGTCATGCAGACACTTACAAATATCATATAGTCATTGTCTTCACCTGATTAGTGGCGCTTAGTTTGTTGCCAATCTTTTCCAACTCAGATGATGCGTATGTTATTTCTTTACTAGGCTGCAGTCATCATTTGGAGACATAAATATATTGCTTTTTTCCTGGTTTCTATATCTTCCAATGGTATAATGTCAAGCAGTGGTCCTTTATATGTTAGGCAATATTGAACCTGTGTCAATTAGTTTATGTTGTTTCTGATATTTTTTACCTATTGTTCCTGCAAATAAGACGATTGTCATTTTAATTTCTGAATCAGTAACAATTCCATTGTAAATGTATACACTTGTGATTTAGCATCAGAAAGAGGTTCCTTTATTAACCCTTCTTATTTTCTTAATACAAAAGTGCCTTATAAGGATGAATTGATTGAGAAACGGTTGAATTTTGTCATTATGTCGTTAATTGAGGCATTACTCATACTTCAATTGAATAAATGAGTGCAGTTGACTACTGCTCAATTCCACGCGCCCCTTGGATAGTAAATTTCAATAAAAAATCGGATCAATGGACAACTGCCCTTATTGGAAACTAGATTGAATACATACTGTATGTGCTTTCTATCTTTCACCTTGATTTGTTTTCGGATGCTTTATCTTTTGGCTTTTGTCACTTGTAGAAAGGTTTTTAGTTTGGCAGCTCGTTGGGTGTGGTTTCCATATGACTCTATTCCAGTAGCTTAACCATGCTTAGGGTATTGTTTGTTGCAATTGGAGAATATTCTTGTCATCTCGGAAATGCTTTCAAATTAGCAATGAGAGAATGCTTTCTGGAGAACAGTTATAAATTCATTAGCACTTTTGAGTTTGCTTTTTGGCATGTTCATAGCATTTGAAAATAAGATAATCAGAATTCTACCAGTACGCTACTTAGATCAAGAAACAAAGTGACTGAACTACTACTTCAAGATGGAATAAAGGCCGGAAGCAAAGGTTTGTAATAGGAGTTACCAAAGCAAATTCCTATCACTGATATTTGATTATTCCAAACACTTGAAGTGAATTGATTGGATTTCCTATTTGCAACGAGTTTGACCATAAATGAGCTTGGTAATTTGCTAATGAAACTTCAAAATATTGATCTGTGGTGATGTTAAGAGTTGACAAAGTGCTGAAGGAAGTTTATCTGAATATAGTCACTATCGTTGTGCCTTGGTAACCATAGCATGCTCAAGAGATTGCTCAATTGTGATTCTACTGCATTGTCTCATTGTATTTGTATATCAGTGAGCAAATGCTATTAAGATTTATTGAATTATTCCAATGTGCAAAAGCATTTATATATCAACTTTTTAAGCTTAAGCTCAATTTTCATTTACCTCTTGAGGATTGTAGTTCTTATTTATGGTTGCCTCACTGTAGCAGTTGCAGAAACAAGGAATCAGTGTAGCAGTAAGGTCTTGGCATGATATCATGACGGAGCTTCCATTAGGAACAAAAACAAATGTGGTTACACTGGTTTTGTCTCCTATTGGCTATATAATTCTATTTAGAACTAATATCAACTTGAAAATCAAGAATAATCTTTTCCCGAGAGTCGCATATCTTACTGAGGCATGCAATTATGTTCTCGGTGTGATTGATTTCACAAAAATATGACTTTTGTGGGTTCTTTTATTTTAACATCTTCTTTGTCTCTGTAAGTTGTGCTCTGAAGGAGAACTAAGGGCACTTTACAGGTTAACTCCAATAGCTGTGCTTGGAGGTTCTTTCTTACCTGGTTCAACTGGTCTTAAATACAGCTATTGGAGATTCTTTCTTACCTGGTTCACTGGTCATAATATTTAAGAAGCTGCTACTGCTGGCTGTGCTATTTTGACTGGTTAGAGTTTTACCTTGAAATTCCACATGTTCCTTCTTATGTGGTTCTGAACTTAATGTCATGTGTCTTGTAACTTCCAGGTCCTGTCTTGGCTATTTCAACCACATGGTGCAAGAAATGCAAGTCAAAATCATTCATCAGTTCTGCAGGTCAGGAAAACGTAGCATTTGTTGCTTGCATGTGACGTGAATATATAGTTACTGGAAGTTGTTATTACTTTTTTTCTTTGAGTACAGTCGCAATTGATAATAAAGGCATGGTGTTTTTTGCTAGTGTGTGAATCAGATACGCACCTAGGATGATTGAACACTATGGTTCACAGTCTTGTTCCGTTGATTATTGGATACAGGTGAGGGAACAAGGTAAGAGTTAGTTATATCACCAGAAGTGAAAAAGAAGAAGATAACTATCGTGTGAAAAAAGAAATACATAGAGAAGAATTATTTTTTTTGGTACATGTCATAGTCACCGACTCACCATACTTGACGATTACCATTGGAAAAGATGTCTCTTGGTCAGTTTTCCTCTCTCCTATTGTGAGTTTATATTTGTTGGATTCCCTGTAGTATCTTCATCAAAGAATGAACTTCTTCACTCACCATGTGTATAAGAGACAACTACTGTGGACAAACAGTTTCTGGTAAACCTACTTGGGAATGCCATTCTATCCTGATGGTAGACTATAACTTTGAACTTCTAGAAAATTGTAGTTGTAGTGGCATATAGCATTTATGTAGTCATTAAACACTTTCAGACCGGCATAGATTTAGCGAAAAGAGAAGTTCTATAAGCAGTAGAACTTTTAGCATGCAACAATTTTATTATTTTGGCTTTTGTTGGGATAAATTAAAGGTGATATCTTGTGGATCCTAATTTCATTTCAATTCCCTTTTTACCTTTTTTGCGCTGGGTGGCTTTGATGACACTGCTTTGGTCTCTGCATGTTTCTGCAGACATACTTGTAGAAGCTCTCACTTAGTTGTTCAGCGATGCCGAAATTTTGGAAGGACATTGTGTGGCTGCAAAACAAGCCTATCATTCTCTATCATGTGGTGGTGTTGAAACTGTATGGAGTCCATTGAGCAACAGATGCATTTTTCATTAAGTTTTATTTATCAGAACTTGCATGACATAAAATATTCCTTTAATTTCCAAATGGTTTTTTCCGTTATCTTTGTTTTTTCGATTTATTTATTTTTATGAACGTGGACTTGACCTAGTAACATCAAACTTCCACTGGATTCTGTTTTGTTTCCTTTAGGATAAAATGAAATTTGGAGATGGAAAGGAAATCCTCTTTGAAAGTCCTACTGTGTTTAATCTGATGAAATTGTGCATGCCCAGTAGCGATAACAGAATCATGCCTGCGATGGAGGAGTAAACGCTTAGACACTTTTGCCCTTCCCAGCAGCTGTTACTCCCTTTGCAAGCAACAAGAAAGGTTCTCCTGTTGGTTGAGTTCGCAGTGTATTTTGAGATCAGGTTTATTAGTAGATTTATGCTTTTCATAAAGTTTGGGCCTCTTAAATGTGAAAGACTACTGCCACTTCATTCAATGGTCGAGTTCACATGAAACTTGTGTCATTTCATTTTTAATTGGAGGAGCATTTTGTCAATATATTTTGGGAGTGAATCTCATGAAAATTTGGACGAGGCTTTTTTCCCACTCGATGCAGATGAATAGTAGGCATAAATATCGCTTCAGGACAAAACAAGTGCAGAAAGATTAGTAGTCATCTACAGCTTGAGCAATTAAACAACCTAAATTCAGAAACTTTGTGCCCTTCTCATCTTTACTATCAGCAATAGTGCTAGTCGAATTACAGAAGCAGAAAGGTTAAAAATTATTCTTAGGTGGAGCTCTATTTTGTGTCTCAGAGAAAAGAAAGGGAGATTACGATCCGACATCATCCAACTGGTGACATATTAAGGCTTTTTGAACGCCAATCCCGCCTTCATTGTCTCATTGTTCAAGTGAAAGTGCAAATTAGAAAAGGGTAATACTAACACAAAGCTGTATCCAATTTCTTCACTTTTGCCGACAGCCTTACTGTTGCAACCACCCCAGCAGAGTCATTTGATTTCCCTACGCATGCTTTTTCGCAGATTTCACCAAGATTTCACCAATTAGAGCCAATCTTAGGGTGGACTTTGCTTAATAATACCAAAAATAAGAGTGGACCTGTTTATTATGAAAAGTAAAAAAAAAAAAAAAAAAAGATGGCGATGGGTGCCAAAAATAGAGTGCCTGCTTAGTGAATTTGATCGTGCCCTTTGTATCATTTCATTTTTACCACCAAAAAAAAAAGAGTTGTTTCTTGATTTCTAATTTCTGATATTATAGAAACTCCCTCCAAAATACTGGTAATGACTAATGAACCATAAGAAAGTAAAGGAATGACACTTTTTTGTTTTATTAAAGGTGTTTGAAGGAATGACACTTTTTTCCTGTTCCTGCAGCCATTAGCTATATACTTTCACCAGTCACCAGCCAGCAGTCGTCGAAGGGAGTGCAATGCCTTACTGTGCCCTCTCTATTCTTCACCTCAGAGAAAGAAAAAGCGATAAAGCCTAAAGGTAAAGGAAGAATCTTCGGGTCTCTCTGATTTGTACGAATTTTACTCAATTCCAGTGGGTAGGGTGAGATGGAATGGAGTGGAGAACAGCAATCATTCACACCACCATTACTCAACCTCCCCTCTTTCTCTTCATGCCCAATAGTGATAATAATGCCACCACCTTTAATTATTTCCTCTTTCTCATCTCTGGTAGTTAAAGAATTTGACCCTGAAAGACATATTACCAGAAACCTCCTCCGCCTAGATGTGTACCCCACCCCCACCCCCACCCCACCCTGTGACCATTAGTGGACCAGTTCTTTTGTTTTTGTTTTATGCCCCAATCCCAAATTTCCCTTCTTACTCAATACCAAAATTCAACTTCTTTTGTCTCTTTCTATCTGTTTACTTGATTGATTTTTTTTTTTTTTTTTTTTTCCGTTTTCCTAATGTTAGATAGTGCTACTAGTAATGTAGGTATAGTAGCATGGAATGTACTCAGTTGTAGTACTGTACATCTTTTATTCCTTATTAATCTACTTTTAAAATTGAAGGCCACTATCTTGACTTCCCGCCCTGTGCTCTAAGAACAAAATGGCTCTTTATGCATTCTCACTTCTCCTCTTCTATCTTTCTTTCTTTATCACCACCACCACCACCACAACCTCATTATTCTCCTCTTCCTCCGCCGCTTCAAATGACACGGCGGCGCTTACTCTCTTCCGTTCCCAGACAGACCTCCACGGCACTCTCCGCTCCAACTGGACTCTTCCTTATAAGACTTCCACCGCCTGCACCGCCTCATGGGTTGGCGTAAAATGCACCAATGGCCGTATAACCGCTCTCTCTCTCCCCTCCCTCAACCTCCGAGGCCCAATTGATTCCCTCTCCTCTCTCGACCAGCTCCGCCTCCTCGACCTCCATAACAACCGCCTTAACGGCACCCTCACCCCAATTATCAACTGCCTCAACCTCAAACTCATCTACCTCTCCAACAACGACATCTCCGGCGAAATCCCACCTGAAATCTCCTCCTTACGCCGCCTACTTCGCCTCGACCTCTCCAACAACAACCTCCGAGGCCCCATTCCGCCACAATTCTCGAATCTCTCACGCATTCTAACTATAAGCCTTCAAAACAATGCTCTTTCTGGAACTATTCCGAAATTCCTTATCTCCTTACAACAACTCGAGAATTTGAACCTGTCAAATAACGAATTTTATGGATCCGTTCCTCAGGATTTGTTTAAAAAGTTCGGTGAAAATAGTTTTGCTGGAAATGAAGGACTTTGCGGAATTAGTACTTTATTACCCAAGTGTTCATTCACTGGGGCGGAGCCACCAATTTCTTCCGAAACAGTGCCATCAAATCCAAGTTCATTGCCATCAACGACAACTTCTTTTCCAACTGAAAAATCAAGAAAGCATTCCCGGAAAGGACTAAGTAGTGGAGCAATAGTTGCAATTGCAGTCTCCACCGCCGTTGCTCTTTTAGTGATTGCTTCATTCTTAGTAGCCTACTGCTGTGGGAGGTACTCGAGGGATGGGAGTTCAATCACGGGCAGTGAGAGTGGGAAGAGGAGGAGTAGTTAGATATTCCGGCGAGAAGAGGGTCTATGCCAATAACGGCGGTGGAGATAGTGATGGAACCACGGCGACTGATAAGAGTACTTTGGTGTTTTTTGATAGAAGGAAGCAATTTGAGTTGGAAGAATTGCTCCGGGCATCAGCAGAGATGCTGGGAAAAGGAAGTTTGGGAACTGTTTATAAGGCTGTTCTTGATGATGGCTGCACTGTGGCCGTGAAGAGGTTAAAGGATGCTAATCCTTGTGCTAGGAAGGAGTTTGAGCAGTATATGGATGTGATTGGGAAGCTTAAGCATCCAAATATTGTAAAGCTCAGGGCCTACTATTATGCTAAGGAAGAAAAACTACTGGTCTCTGATTATATGCCTAATGGGAGCTTGCATTCACTCCTTCACGGTATGCAAATTGTACTTGTAAACTAGCATATAAAATCATTATGTGCAATTGATCAATCATCTTATATGCTGAGTTGCTTGATATTCTTTAATAGGGAATCGCGGACCGGGGAGAACCCACTATTTCATTGTTCCATTGGATTGGACTACAAGGATCAGCTTGGTATTTGGGGCAGCTCGTGGGCTAGCCAGGATTCATGAAGAATATGCAACTTCGAGAATTCCTCATGGGAATGTGAAATCATCCAATGTTTTGCTTGATAAAAATGGTGTTGCCTGTATTTCTGATTTTGGGTTGTCACTCCTATTGAACCCTGTTCATGCTATAGCTAGACTGGGAGGATACAAAGCACCTGAACAGACCGAAATTAAGAGGTTATCCCAGAAGGCAGATGTTTATAGTTTTGGAGTTTTGCTGCTTGAAGTTCTCACAGGTAAAGCTCCATCACAGTACCCTTCACCGAGCCGTCCTCGTATTGAGGAAGAGGAGGAACAGCCCGTGGACTTGCCTAAATGGGTTCGATCAGTGGTGAGAGATGAGTGGACAGCAGAAGTGTTTGATCAAGAGTTGTTGAGGTACAAGAACATTGAAGAAGAACTAGTTTCGATGCTACATGTAGCAATGGCTTGTTGTCGTGCCACAGCCTGAAAAAAGGCCCACAATGGCTGAAGTGACTAAATTGATAGAGGAGATTCGGGTGGAGCAATCTCCACTGGGGGAGGATTATGACGAATCTCGCAATTCCCTCTCGCCCTCCCTTGCTACTACTGAAGATGCAGTGGCCGGTTATTAATTTTATTACTCTATGTCATGTAACTGTGTCAGCATATCTTGATGGTAAGTTAAATTTGCACCATCTTAGTGCAAAACTCTTGCTATTGCAGATTCTATTCACCTCAGAAGGTGAATGTATCCATTTTAGTCCTAGTTTGTAATATTTGTATGCTCTGTTTTACTATTAAGTTATCCTCAAGAATTTGAAGATTCGATAGTCCATTTGTTGTTTCTATTAGAACTATTATAGTTCATAGCAGTATTCCAATGCCAGCATGATCTCAAAATGTCCTCCGCCTGAAATGGCTGCCTGTGATTCCGAAGTCATCAATTCATAGTTTTTGTACCAATAATTCATTTATGATGGGCTGTCTTCACTTCTTTAGAAACTTTGACCAATTGCTTTTTTATTTTGCCTATAATAATTTTGTTTCTTTTTGACTTCAAGAAGATGTGCTTGCATGTAGCATGCTGTCAAAAGCAGACTATGGCAACATGATGGTCGTAGAGGAACCTTTCCGACTTTTAAAAGCATACTCCAAAATTTTTTAAGGGTTTCTGTGTTCCAGCCTTAGGCGTGCAGTTGTTGATACTTGATAGCACTATCAGTGGTGGTTTTTGCTAGATGAGTCATCTTGAGGGTTAGTATCGCTAACACTTTAGTCACTAATGTTATCTTTTGAGCACTTGACCCCTTCTGTTATTATAAGTTAATGTTTTGACCATTTTACCCCTATTTCATTTTATTCTTTTTTTTATTTGATTACACTTTACCCCTTAAAGTTTAAAAAGACTAACACTTTAGTCTATAACGTTATTTTTGACAATAAAATCCTTCGGTTACACTTATTACATACTTGATAATTGTAATCTATATATTTATTTTAATCTCTTTCTTTGCTTATTTTGGTTTTATGAATATGTATTTCCTCAAAAGAAAATTTGAATTAATATAGAATTAAATATGAACAAGTGCCTAGAAGTTTAATTCAGCGTATTTACTAACTTTTTTGTCTGAATTAGCCGTACTTGTGTACCTTGCAATTTAAATAGGATGCACATACTGCTTATAAATGATGTATAATAATATAAGAAAATGAGCATGTGACTCTTATTTTAACCATGTGTTCCACAGGTAAGATCGTGAATCGAACATACAAAAACTTTTCATAGTTAGTGGAAGAATTTAGATTAAATAGAGGCAACAGTATAAAATAATAAAATAGAATAGAGATAGAATGGTGAAAACGTTGAATTAGCACAAGCGAAGAGGTTAAATACAAAAAAAATAACATTAGGAACTAAAATGTTGGTAATTCTAAAGTTTAAGGGGTAAAGTGAAATTAACTCATGGGTATTTTTGTCCATTTAACCAACATTTTTCTAACGCCGTTAGTGTTGATCGTTAGTCAAGGTGGTTTAGGGTTCAAAAGATAACGTCAATGACTAAGGAGATGTTTGGTTTATGGGTATTAGAGGGGGGAATGGGAATCAAAGTTAATGATACCCATAGATGGTGTTTGGTTGAATACTATGGGAATCATTCTATGGGAATGAAAGTGTTAGAAAATACCTACTTTCATTCCCCACTTGTGACATGGGTTTCAAGTTGACTAACTTATTAACATAATGAAACCCATTCCTATGTTAAACCAAACAAGTAAGGGGGAATGATATAAACCCATACCAATAGTGGGATTTATGATTCCCATTCCGATTCCAATTCCCGAATGTGAACCAAACACCTCCTAAGTGTTAGTACAGTGTAATTAACCCTCATCCTAATTCCTAAGGGTCTAAAACTAAAATTTATGCTTAAAATGGTTTATTTAGTTCCTAAACCTTTTTTACTTACACAGTTTTAGTCCCTAAACTATTTGTTACGCCGTATTTAGTCCCTAAAGTTTAGGGACTAAATAACCCATTCTCCCAAATTATTATATCAATTTCACAAATCATTTTCCTTAGGGGGTAAACAAGCCAAATCTAGCGCGAATAGTACTTTACTCGACCTCGAACTCGAAATTTTTTATGAGGTTCGAGTTCAAATGAGTTTTAAAAATAGAGCTTGACCTCGAGCTAGAAAAATTTGATGGAACTCGAGCTCGATTCCAGTTTGCTCGAAAATAAGTAAAATGAGATCAAACTCGAATAACTCGACTTTTTCGGAGGTAAATATGTAATTTTTTTAAAAAAGTAGAGACATTTTAATAATTTTACATATAATAAAAATATTGAGTAATTAATGCATCATATCATGAAAGATGAAGTCTTATGACAATAAATAACTAAAATTGAGTAATTAATGCATCATATGATACATTTTAACTCAATGTTAGAGACTAAGAGTTTGGTTTCTAATTAGTGAAAAAATGGGAACTTTGTAAATATCGGAGATGCCAATAGCAAATATTTATACCGTGAAGCAAATGGATCGACAGATCATCTAGCAAAGGAAGTTGTGGATCAAGTAGAATGTTTTGTAGCTTTTGTTCAAATGTCTTCTTAAGTGATGAAATTATTAGAATGAATATGCAAGAGGAACGGTCCGTTTGGATTGAAAATAATAAGGTATTATTTTGTGAATAATATTATCTCAAGGACACTGATAGTTTTGATTCCGATAACTATTATTTTGTAATTTTGCCACTTTCTTTCTTGCTAATCTAATTAGAGTTATTCCTCCACACCCCTCGGGTCAAAAAAAAAAAAAAAGTTGGTCTTACGTTACAAATTAAGCTTCCTTTACATTGCAAGTTATTTTGGTTTTGATCATAGTTAAGAAACTCGGTCCAATCTGGCGAATCAACCGGTGAACCGATTTTGAGGCCGGACTGGGTTTCTCCGGATTGAGTTCTTTTGATGACCGGATAAGGAAGGAACCCGAGAACCTGACCCTTTACACTGCTGAAGGGTTATTTTGGTTTTGATCATAGTTATTGAACTCGGTCCAGTCCGGCGATTCAACCGGTGAACCGGTTTTGAGACCGGACTAGGGCCTTTTAACTGCGGGTTATTTTGGTTTTGATCATATTTATTGAACTCGGTCCAGTCCAGCGATTCAACCGGTGAACCAGTTTTGAGACCGGACTAGGTTTCTCCGGATTGGATTCCTCTGATTATCGGATAAGAAAGGAACCCAGGAACCTGGTTGAGTTTGGAGAAACCTTATGGTTGAGAAAAAAACTATATTGTAATTGTCAAATTTTGAACCAAAAACCTTTTAAATAGTAATAAAATGTTTACTACCTAACCATGTAAGCTTTTAGCTATTATATGTCTCTTTTTTATTTATATACTCTTCAAACTCTATTCTATGCATTAATTCCTTTTTAACTCTAAAAATTAAAAAGTTACATTTATACTTAAATTTTTTTAATAAAATATATTTTTATCAATGTTTTCACTATATATCTTGTATTTAATAATTTTATAGATATTATATATTAATAAAAAATATATTTAAGTGACTCAACGATTAAACTAGTAATCCATCAGTTAAACCACTAACCCGTTGACCCACTTCTCTCGCCGGGTTCCATCCCAGGCAGGGTTTAATAGCTATGATTTTGATTCTCCTTGTGGGCTATCTTTGGGCCTATTTAGTGTATCGTTTTTGCTTTTGTTTCTGGGAACCAAGCCTTGTCCCCCCTCCACAATGCCAGCAGAAAAACGGATGGAACCTATCTAGATACGGAGTAGTGTTTAATATTTATCAATATCGAATGGTGGGTAAGCTGAGTAGGCCCAAAATAAATGTTTGCTCGATGAGGTCCAGCCCATTTACTGAAGAACTTAAATCGATGGGAGTGAGGAATTTTGAGATCAATAATCACCGTACTCGTAATCCTCTCCTCTCTAAATTAGCTATATCCGGGGCCACATTCCATGTTATTGCTCTTGAATATAGTAATTAAAGATCAATTAATCACCGTAAGCTCGGACTCGTAATCTTTTATGACGATTTATTGAATTGGAAAGGCTTTGAAACTTGTGGAACTATGATTTTTTTATTAGAGAAATAAAAGTTATTAATGTATTATTTAAAATATCGGATTGTCTACTAATCCGTGCTTTTTTATCACTTGAAGAATGACTAATTAAATAATTATTGTGTTTGACTGGAGAAATTTGATTTGAAATTTTAAGTAATAATAAGTTATTTAAACAAGAAAATTAATTTGATTATAAATTTAAAATTTACTGATAAATGAGAGTGTAATTTTAATAGTTAAATAAGTAAATTTAAAATTTATCCAAATTTTATATCCTTTCAAACCTACTCAATTTAAATTCATGTATTTCAAATCAAATTCATCCATCTAAACACAATGAATGTGTGTTAGTACTATCATAATGTTTCAATATGATATGTTGATATACTCAAATTTTCAACCCATACAATTAATTTGTTGTCGTATATTCTTTAGTGATTTGGCTTCAACCACATTCATCTCTATTCAGCCATTTGTGGATTTAGCTGTCTCTTGCGGTGTTCAATGGTCACCTTCCAACTTTTCAACGTTAAATAATTATAATAACGGTTCTATTTCAAAGTTAAATAAATTATTATTTTTTGGTTAAACAATTTGGTGAAGTTAAATATTGTATTCTTTAATAATTAATTGCGATATATATTTAAGCATTAAGTACTGACACCATTTGTTTTATTAGTCGTGATGAATTCTCGGTGTTTTGTCATTCTTGAAAAAATTATACGAGTGTCCACTATAAATCCTTCATATAGACTATATCCGTTTTCAAAACTCTATGTGAATTCTAAGGGGTACTTGATATTCCAAAAACCATAAATCACCAAAGGGTGATTTGGTGATTTTATCTCCGAATAAATTAACCTCAATATTTATTTTATGCGCATAGTTTTCAAATGAACATTCTTTATAATACACGATTAATTGCGTCGAAATCATCTATCCAATATTTTGAAAACTGATACTCACCGGACACTAGTCTAGTAGCCTGTTTGGGTCGCGATTCAACCGGCTAGGTCGCTACTTTATATTTTTATTTTTGTTTTAGTGTGGTATATTTAAAATGGCTTAAAAAAATATTTCTATGAAATTCAATAATTAGAAGAGAAACACTACTTTTTGAGAATTTTAGTTCTAATACTCAAAAATACTCATCAAATTTTTAATAAGAAAAAATTAAACATATACAAAAATAATATAAAAAATCTCAAAAATAATAATTTAATAGTTTATGTTTTGGTCGTTTTAGAGTTTGTTTCATGATTTTTTTTTAATTTTCTATTTATTTAAATATTTTTTTTATTTGAAAGTTAAAGAACCAACAAGAGTTGGTTGAATCGATTTTCTTTCGGTTCACAATTTTTGACGATTCTGTCTAGTTTTTACTCAATTTTGATATATAACTTGATTGGATTGGTGGCTCTTCCCAATCATAGTCTGATCTGATTTTTCTAAACATTTGGTTCTAACTTCTCCACGTAATAAATTAAGGTGAGCAAAAAAACAATTCAAATAGTATTCTCATTAAAATAATTAAAAAGATAAAAAGAAGGAAAAATGATTTTAATAATATCTCACATTTTATATTTGTACTTTTTTAACCTCTCACATTTGAAATGATGCATTTTAATCTATCACAAATTTCAAACGCACCATTTTGGTCCATCGACACAATTACGGATATATTTTAATCTAAAAATTCACACGCGTATTGAATGTAATATAGTTAAAGACAAAATTGATGATACATAACTTTAAATACTAAATATTCCCCAAAAGAAGAAGGTTGAAGCTGTTGGAGTAGGAGTGATCGAGGAAAAGCGGCGAGGAAGAGGAATAAGAGTGGTGATAGTAGATGAGCATTTTGGGGTAGTGGCGGATGAGGTTTTGGGTAGTGTCATTTAGTTTTTAAAATTTGTGTATTATTAATTTTACCATAAAAAATAATACACGGTACGCATATAAGTATTTTAAATCAAAATGATGTTCGTAATTGTATCAGAGAGACCAAAATAGTGTATTTTAAATTTGTGAGGGATTAAAATACATCATTTTCAATGTAAATGACTAAAAAATATATAAATATGAAAAGCAAAAGAATTTGTTTTCCCCCAAAAAAAAAGAAAAAAAGAAAAAGGAAAAGAAAAACGGCTTACAGACATATTTGACATAATTACGAAAATATTTGTGGACTCCATTTGGAATCATGAATATTTAAATAAAAACAAGGTCCGTTCAGGTGGATCGGCAGTGTGTAAATTTGTAGTTTGTGATATAAATATAATGGGTGGGTATGTGTTACAATTTAAAAAAATAAAATAAAATAAAATATTTCAGCGCACATGCGCGCATACACTACAAGAGAGGTGTTCCGTGGATTGAAAATATGTATTCCAATGGATTCCTTTGACCTTCCATATCTATAAAAGAGAGTTATATCCATAAATTCAAAACAATATTAAAAATTAAAAATCTGTCTTTTCTTATACATTATTCTTGGAAAGACTTTTAAATTTTGCTATTAAACATTTTCAAAAATTTGTTGTATCTTAGAGGTAGATTGCTATTTACTCAAAAGCAAACTATTGAGTATAGTGGAGGCAATCAAAACCTTAAGGAAAGTGATATACACGCCTCGAATTCTACATATTTTGATATTTCCAAATTATAAAAGGAAAACACTTGTTTCTACTCCATTCTTGCCATTTCATTTTTTCTATAATTAACAATCTTAAGGTTTTGATTGTGAATAATCATGGAATCAAGTGGTGAGTCTGTCTTTAAAGTAATGAATCGAGATTTAGTAAAATTGGATCGTCTTGATGGAATCGGAACAAATTTAACCTGTGGAAAGACAAGTGTATGATGTTTTTCCTCACTGCACTAAAAGTTGTTTATGTTTTGGACCCTACATTGCCTGAAATTTCTGCACCAACTATTGGAGATTCAGAGGAACTCAAGGCATAACGGGAGAAAATGAAGGAGGATGAGATTGTGTGTAGATGTCATATTCTCAATACGCTGTCAGACCGTTTATATGATATTTTCACAGCGGTCAAATTTCCAAAAGAAATTTGGACTGCTTTGGAACATAAATATGCTACACAAAAATAAGATGCGGACAAATTTCTTATTAAGAAATATTTTGAATTTCGTATTATTATTCTCTTCTTCTATTTTGGATCAAGTTCATGATCTTCAAATTATTATTTCAAAATTAAAAGATCTTAGTATTGAAATTTCAGAATCATTGTAAGTGGGGCAATTATTGGAAAATTGCCTTATAGTTGGAATGATTATCAAAAGAAAATGCTTCATACTACTAAAATTTTAACAATTGATCAAGTTTTGAAACACATGAGAATCGAATTAAAATACTGGACATCTTCATAAGAAGGATTCATAACTTGTTTCAAAAGTGAATTTTGTTAATGAAAATAAGAGTCAAATTACAAGTTCTAAAAGAAAATTTTATGAAAATACTAATTCTAAGGACAAGTTCGAAAAGAACATAATATGTTATAATTGCGGCAAGAAATGGTATTATAAAAATGAGTGTAATATAAACAAGAAATATTTGAAGAATAATGCCCCTAAAGCAAATATTGTTAAAAGATACGCTGAAATTATTGCAATGAAAACTGATTGTCACATTGGTATAATTTTTGAATTAAATATGACAATTTTAACCAAATCAAATGATTGGTGGTATGACTCTGATGCTACCGTGCACATTTGCAACGATAAGTCTCAATTCAATATTTATAAAAATATTCCTGATGGCTATGAAGTGCTTATGAAAAATCATGCTTAAGGCAAAGTTCATGGCAAGGGAAGTGTGGAGTTACAATTCACTTCCAGCAAGAAACTTGTCACTTGTAGGTTAATGAATGTACTTCATGTTCCGAAAATTAGGAAAAATCTTGTATCAGTCGATGTATTGAATAAGAAAGGGTTGAAAGTTGTATTAGAGTCAAACAAAGTTATCTTGTCCAAGAATGGTGTATTTGTAAAAAAATTGCTACTCTTGTGATGGCATGTTTAAACTTATTATCAATAAAGACAATATTTCTGTTTATATTGTGGATTTTTCTTATTCTTTATGGCATGGTAGATTAGGACATGTTAATTATAAAATACTTCATTTTATGTCTAAACATGGGTTAATATATATCAAAGATAATTTTGAGAAGAAATGTGAAACATGCGTTCAAGCAAAAATAATTAAGTTGCCCTTTCTAAAAGTTGAAAGAAATACACAATTATTAGAACTTGTGCATTCAGATGTTTGTGAATTAAATGATTTTCTAACAAGAGATGGTAATAGATATTTCATCACTTTCATTGATGATTGTTCAAGATATGTGCATATTTATTTAATGAAAGCCAAATGATGCAGCATTTGATATGTTTAAATCTTATAAATCTCTTGTAAAAAATCAATTGGATAAGAAAATCAAAATATTAAGGAGTGATAGAGGTGGTGAATACTTTTCTACCGAATTCTCAATATTTTGTCAATAAAATGATATTATACACCAAATAAGTGCTCCATACACTACACAACAAAATAGTTTGATTGAAAGAAAGAATATAATTTTAGTAGATATGGTTAACACCATGATTCTGAATTTTGGTTTGCCAAGAAATTTGTGGGGAGAATCTTTGTTAGCTACTTGTCATTTACATAATCGAATTCCGTCTCTCAAGACTAAAGTGTCGCCATATGAAATATGAAAAGGGAGAAAATTAAACTTAACTTATCTTAATGTTTGGGGATATATAACCTATTATAGAGTTTCGGATATTAAAAGAGTAAAGTTGGGACCGATAGCACTTAAAAGTGTGTTTGTTGGCTATGCTGAAAATTCTAAAGCCTATAGACTACTATAACATTGATTCTAATGTTATTATTGAATTAAATGATGTTTAATTTTTTGAGAATAAATTATTTAAAAATTTAAATATTGATTTGGATCCAATTAAAGTACAAGAATCGATTCCAAATGTTGATTCCTCTTATAGTAATAAAAGGAAGGAAATTGATATTCCTTTTGAATTTAGAAGAAGTCAAAGACAAAGGAAAGAAAAATATTTGTCTTCTGATTTCATATATTCACAAGCTATTATTTTCTTAGTTGAAGGTAATAGAGATCACTTGTTTAATAAGATTCCAATCTTATTAAATGTAGAAGATGATCCTAAATCGTTTGGTGAAGTTATGTCATCAAGGGATGTAATATTTTGGGGAGAGACTGTAAATGATGAGATGGACTCAATATTATCAAATAATACTTGGATTCTAGTGGATTTGCCTCCTGGTTCTAAACCTATTGGTTATAAATGGGTGTTTAAGAGAAAATATGCTCCTAATGGATCCATATTGACATATAATGAGCAAGACTTGTAATTAAGGATTTTAGATAAAAGGAATGAATTGATTATTTTGACACTTATGCACCTGTTGCAAGAATTACATCTATTAGGGTACTAATGTCATTAACTTCCATTTATAACTTGTGTGTGCATCAAATGGATGTTAAAACAATATTTTTAAATGGTGACTTGGATAAATAAGTGTAGATGGAACAACCAGAAAGTTTTACATTGCCAGGAAATGAACATAAAGTTTGTAAATTAATTAAATCTCTATACGGTTTAAAATAAGCACCAAATAATGGCATAAAAAGTTTGAATCAGCTTTACTCTCTAACAGATTTAGATATAATAATACTGATAAGTGCATTTATTCTAAACTTATTAAAGAATATAATGTGATTTTTATCTATATGTAGACGATATGTTAATTGTTAGTACTTCTTATAAAGGTGTACTTGAAACTAAGAAATATCTGTCTTCTTAATTCAAAATGAAAGATCTGGGTGAAATAGATACTATCTTAGGGGATTAAAGTTAAAAGGTATAGTGGGGGTTATGCTTTATGTCAAGCACATTATGTTGAAATTTTTTTGAATAAGTATCAACATTTAAATATGAAAGAAGCGAATACTCCTTTTGATTCAAACTTTAAATTAAGTGAGAATACTGGCAATCCTATTGGTCAACTTGAGTATGCAAGTGTAATAGGGAGTCTAATGTATGCAATGAGTTGCACAAGGTCAGATATTTCTTTTGCCGTGTGTAGATTGTCTAGATATACTAAAAATTCTGGACATGATCATTGGAAAGCAATTGGGAGAGTTCTTGGTTATCTTAAAAGAACTAAAGATTTAGGACTCTTCTACAATAGTTTTTCAGCTATGCTTGAAGGATATTCTGATGCTAGTTGGTTTACTAGTATTTGTGATAAAAACTCTACAAATGTGTAGATTTTTATGTTAGGTGGATGAGCAATTTCATGGGTTTCAAAGAAACAAACTGTAATTGCTCATTCCACGATGGAAGCTGACATTCATAGCTTTGGCCTCAGCTGGTAAAGAAGCGGAATGGTTGAGAGACTTGTTATTAGACATCAAGTTGTGGCATCAACCAATGCCAGCCATTGCTTTGAATTGTGATAGTGAAGCCATAATGTCTAGAGTATTGAATAAAATATACAATAGTAAATCTAGATATATAAGTCTAAGGCATAATTATATTAGACAGTTGTTAAATGATGGCGTCGTATCAGTGATATATGTAAGAACATACAATAATTTAGCGGATCCGTTGACTAAACCTCTTGCGAGAGATTTGGTGAGATCGACGTCATTAGGAATGGGATTGAAATCCTTTGTCTAAAACTACTAGCAATGGTAACCCAACCCTGATTCTAGTACTACCATTTGATTAAAAGGTTTAAAAGGTAAAAACAAGTTGCTAATAAGTAGTTGTGAGTACTAAAATTATGTGTATACCATTCCATGTTGTTAGTGTAAATGATAACCCTTAAGTGGGAAGGGTGAATATATAACTAAATATTTATATTCTTAATGAAACTATATTGCTGTGCTTTTAACCTTAAAAGTTTGAAAGATTTCACCTATATGATTATAAGAAGTGGTGCCGCTTCTAACAAAAATTTTGGGTCTCTTTTGTACATGATTATGAATTAGGATAGAACACATGGGCGATAACAGTGTTGAACCTATTTTGTGAACATATGTATAAGGTTAACAAGTTCATGTGTGTGATAATTATAGTATAATTTAAATCATGGTTTAAGCAACAAATGCCACCTTGATTTGATTAGGTCTAATGAGTTATTTACACTATAGAAAAATTTAAGACAATAGTCACTTTTCTTTATGTATGATATTAAAAGAGATAGTGAGTTGTATTTATATTACAAACTAAGTGGGGGAATGTAAATTTATAGTTTGTGATATAAATATAATTGGTGGGTATGTGTTATAATTTTAAAAAAATAAAAAATAAAAAAATAAAATAAAATAAAATATTTCGGCGCACATGCGCGCTACTGTCTCTTAGTAGCAGTGCATGTGAGTTGAAGGCAGTAGCCAGAAATGTTCAGTGCACATGCGCTACTACAGTGCACGCATGTGCGCGCGACACTGTAGTGGTACTATAGATGACTGTTTGAAAATTGAAAATGAGTAAAATGGAGAGAGTTGCAACTTTTGGTTCAAGAGAGGTGTTCCATGGATTGAAAATGTGTATTCCAATGGATTATTCTGACCTTCCATCTCTATAAAAAAGAGTTATATCCATCAATTCAAAATAATATTAATAATTAAAAATCTGTCTTTTCTTATACATTGTTACTGGGAAGATTTTTAAATTTTTCTATTAAAAATATTCAAGAATTTGTTGTATTCTAGAGGTAGATTGCTATTCTCCCAAAAGCAAACTATTGAGTATAGCGGGGGCAATCAAAACCTTAAGGAAAGCGCCTCGAATTCTATAAGTTTTGAATATTTCCAAATTACAAAAGCAAAACACTTGTTTCTACTCCATTCTTATCATTTCATTTCTTCTATAATCTAACACAGTGTATATAATTTTACGTTGCCTCTCGTCAGTGAAATTTTTTTAAATGTATGATAATAATGATAGATGTCATAATAATATAAATTTTTTGACTTAAATTTATTCTCTATTTTGAAAAAAAATTATTTTAATAAAATAATATAAAGTGAATAAATTTAGATTAAATATCTATGATATTTAGTATGAAGCCATTTTATTTAAGAATTTCCATTTGCAAGGTGGAAAGAAAGAGAGTACAAATTGCCGTACGTTAAAACTTAAAACTCACGGCCCGCAGTATCTGATATTAAAACGACGTACGAGTAGTAGCTTCGGTCAAACAATGACTAGGTAGTTTTACTTTTATTCGGTCGGGCTTGGTGTCCCGAAGACCAAAAGCACCAAATAATACTCGTGCTTCATGACTTCTATGTTTCCAACAACTTCCCTCGATTGGAAAACAACCTCTTATAAATGCATGCACACGTGATAAAACATGTGGACACTCCCTAAATACCGTCTCTCAATCAGTGTTACACTTCACCTCTCGCTTCACTTTGAAAATTATCTAGGACAAGCATTACTATGTAGTTTTCTTCCTTTCTTTTAAATAAAAAAAAGAAAAAATATATTTTTTCCTTATTTTCAGTTTCTCTTAATAGTTTGCATGTTTAATTAAAAAACCATTTTTGGTGGAGTTAGATCCATCTGAGAGCAAAATTTACTATTTCTGTTATATTTAACAAGTAATTTTACAATCTTTTTTAGGAAACTGTTTCCTTAATTTTAAAAATTTATACAGTACAAGTTTTTAAAGCACACAGTGTTGTACTGTAAGTATTTAAAATACAAGGGAATGGTTTATCAAAAGAAATCTTAAAATTTTCCTTTTTTAATATGTATAATTTTGTTGGTAGGAGAATAAGTGAATGATGAAATAAATATATATTTTTTTAATTTGACGTTGTTTAATTTTGATCTCTTATGCCCCGGACAATAAGTAATAGTATAAATATAAATATATGCAATGTAAAATCTTTATAAATATAAATATATGCAAAAAATCTTACTCCCGTATTCTAAAAATTCACACGATTATTCCTACTAGTGCTTTTTTTTTTTTTAAGAAAATTAATATTTAATTGTGAAATATTGTATAATAATGTTAAAATATTGATTATTGTTTTCAAAAAAATTAAGTCAATGAATAGTTAAAAATTATTTATACATGATACTCAACTAGCTATAAGGTATTAACAACTACCCCACATAATAAAATCAATACATTTATATAAAGTGATAAAGTAACAAAAGTCATTAATATTTTATTAAATTATATAAAGGAGGAATGAAATACTGTTAAATATCTAAAATTAGGGTTGATGTGCACTATAATTTTATCGTGTAAATTGAATCTGACAAATTGTTATAAATTTATAATTTTATAAATTATTTTTTTAATAAAAAATTGGGTAAAGTCCCATTTTAGTATTTATAACCATCTCATTGATAATTAATTGGCAATTAGATAAAGCATCCAATATCTCACAAAATATAACCTGACATTTTCTTCCACGTAAGAACTGAATTACACGCGCACAACACGTAAGTGAGCATGGTTCTTTTGCTAAACTGTTCAAACGACTGCCAGATCGAATCCGTCCATAGAATATGCCATGTTAACATTTGATTTTAGATTTTCTTTACACTATTTGATAAGAATGGCTCTATTCTGGCAATTTTATGTTCATACCTCTCATTTATTTTATTTTATTTTTATAGTTGGACTTTTATAATCATAAAGTTTAATTTGGTAATAAAAAAATTACATAAATTTATTTAGTTGTTAATGAAATTTATTGGAACAAAAATGAAATTTATATCTAATGTTAACTCATGTAAATTTAAATTTTTTTAAAAAAATTAAAAAATTCTATAAAAATATTGAGTTTTAAAATTTTGATTAGTTAACTAAAAAATCAAAACATGACAATATTATTGAAATAATAGTATATTAATTATTCTTCAAATAAATAATTTTTCAGTAACTCATTATTTTTAAAATAATATTTTATAATAAATTTTTAACACAATACTTACCTCAAAGAATATTTTAAGTAATACCTTAGATTATAGTTGTCTCTTATGCCAATAAATGACAATGTTTATTATGAAAAGATCCAATTTAAATATTAACTTGTTGTGAATTACATAAGAAATTCATGTATTAACTCAACCACTAAATGAAACAAAATCGATTAATATACAAAAAAAAAAAAAAAAAAATTCGTGCATTAACCTTTTAAATGTTAACAACAACTTTACAAAAATTTCAAATCTCCAAAAAAAAAAAAAAAAAAAACCAAATAGTTCAATATAAAAACACTCAAACAAAGGAATATGCCCCAGAAATCAACCCACAGTTCCAAAAACCTTCTAGTGTTTACTGTGAGAAAAGTAAAAACCGCCGCCTCCTCCTCCTCCTCCTCCTCCACCGGACCCACAAAAATTTCTTCGAGAAAAAGAAATCCCTTCTCGTAAACTAGTCTAAACAGCCACTCCTCCACCTCCACATTCCCACCGCTGTCTTCCTCTTTCACTACCTTCAATATCAGAAAAACTACAAAAACTAGCATATCATCCATCCCACCATATCCATTCTTATTCTTATTCTTTTTCTTTTTCTTTTTCTTTTTCTTGACAAGCCCTTCTCCTGATTGAATAAATTGCACAAAAATAGAGGGTTGGCCTTCAATTTTTTTTTAGACCGAAGAAGATCATAAAAAATGGTTTCTAATCATTTACTTATTGAAGAACCCATTAGGATGGCCTCCATCCTCGAGCCATCCAAATCCGTGAGTCCCTCTTTTTTTTTTTTTTTTCGATTTTTTCATAGATCTGCGTGAATAGATTATTGGGAAAATTTTTCGTGTATTAATGATGTTTTTATGGGATGCAGAGTTTTTTCCCAGCAATGACAAAGATCGTGGGAACGTTGGGTACACGTTCTCGAACCGTTGAGGTTATTTCTGGTTGTCTTAAAGCTGGAATGTCTGGATAATTGTCGTTTTTTTATTCTTTCTTGGTTTTTGATCTGTGTTTATGGTGGTTTAGTATTGCTATTTTTTTGCTTCTTTCTTCAGTTTTAATGAAATCTTTTTTTAAAAAAGAAAAGGGTTGTGATGATGATGTGTGAGAAAAATGCATAATTGCAGTGGCAAGATTTGATTTTTCATGGGGAGATACAGAGTATCATCAAGAAACTTTGGAGAACTTGAGGGCTGCCGTCAAGACTACCAAAAAACTCTGTGCTGTAAGTTCACTTTTATTGAGTTTTTTTTCCTGGTTAGTTTTAATGCTTTGCCAATTTTATGGATACTAAGTAGTCCTGAAAATATTTTTTATTTATTTTTTTATGTTTGAGTCTTAAATGTTCTTGAATTCCTGAGGTTGGTTGAGTTAAATAGGAAGTCAAGAATGGAGCTTGGTTTCCGTTTTTCTTTCGTTGTCAAAAAGTTGTGGGGTCAGTGAACTTGAGGCAACTAAGGATATTAAGAGCAAAAAGTATATTCACTTAAAAGCTTGAAGCCTTGACCTTCATGTCCTTTTCTGGCCTAATGTGAAAAAATTAAAGAAGTTCAATGTGTTGTTTACAGTCTCTTCTTGAGAAGTGTCTGGAAATATCCCTTGATTAACCCCATTAAAAGGACTATGTTTTCATATTGTTTCAGGTTATGTTAGATACTGTGGGTCCAGAACTCCAGGTTGTTAATAAATGTGAGACTGTTATTTCGCTTAAGGCAGATGCAACTGTTATTCTCACACCCCATCAAGGTCAGGAAGCATCTTCAGAAGTGTTGCCCATCAACTTTGCTGGACTGTCAAAGGTTTGGACACTATATCCTTTGTGTTTGTACTCGGATACTTTTTTGTAACTTTATTTGGAGAGTAATATATGTATTTGCTTACCTGATTAATAACATTAGCCAAAATGTATGTCTGCAGTGGTTTACACTTTTAATTACTTAACATTCTAAATGGATGTTCCATAGGACTCTGTGAGGAATTAATATGAGTTGGCATGCTGTCTTCGATTGTATGATGTTGAATTTATGTGCTAGTGATGTGTACACAAGCATGCATTTCTATCTATTTGTTGTCATTTGACCTGTCAAAACTTTGCTTATATATAGAGTACGGAGGAAATCAGATTGTTTTCTTTATAGAGTAGGGAAGAAATCACATTGGTCTTCCTGGTTGTAAAATTTTTTTTTTTTCCCCTTTTGGCACTACAAGGCTGATTCTTTAGGAACTGGCATTGCCTTCTTGTGATAAACACACTACAGTCTGAGAAGTTTGTTACCTTGCTATGATTTGCTAATGGCTCCTAAATTTGTATTGTATCCATTTCTATTCTTTTAGTGTTGTTCTAAAGTTTCTACCGTTTTATTATGCTTGTTTAGCACCCTAGCCTTGCAACCAAATCTGTTCGCCTATGCGCTTACTTTGAACTTGCCATTTGTACAGGGCTCAATGAGTCTGCGATTAATTTCAAAAGTGATATTTATCTTCTACACCACAATAATTTAGCATAGTACAATGAAAAGAAATAGATGAGCTTTTACCACGTGTCCACAATGTATTTGTGGGCACTAAACTCCGAAATTATTGGAAATGCTATTCGTGACTTAGTCATTCTGTGGAGTAATTTAACTGCTAGTTATTTAGGATTAATTATTTAAATTTATTTTGATCCAGAGTTTAAGAGCTTTTGTGGTTTCTTTTCTTCTGGTCTCTATTGGAAATTACACCTTTGATTCTGATTGCAGGCTGTCAAGAAGGGAGACACCATTTTTATTGGCCAATATCTGTTCACAGGAAGTGAAACAACCTCTGTTTGGCTGGAAGTATGGCTAACGTATTTAAATTCAAGCTATTTTTAGATTTGACATGCTCTATCAGGGCCGTCCACGTTTTGACATTCTTAGATTTGTATTATATTATTACTTATCCTGCTCATTAGTTTAACAAAACAACCAAAACTTCATTTCTTCTTCATGTGTAATCAGCAGAAAGATGTATTATCTTTTAAATGATTGGGATCTATTATTTTGATTGAGCAGGTAGATGAAGTGAAAGGCGAAGATGTAGTGTGTGTGATAAAGAACACTGCAACACTTGCTGGGTCACTATTCACACTTCATGCTTCTCAAATTCGCATCGACCTGCCAACTATCTCCACCAAGGATAAGGAGGTAAACTTTCACATTGATAGACATTATGCCTCCTCTTTTTGTTTATTTATTTATTTTTGTTCCTAAAACAAGAATATCATATTCAACAAATCACGTTAAAATTCCTCCTTTATGGATTCAATTTAACTGTCTTAGATTTTTGTTCTCTTGATGCAAAATAGATGGTATGCAGGAACTTGACGCTTTGGGGCGTTTTTTGCTCCTTTTCAACTGCCTGATTTCTTTTGTTTTTTTAGTTGGGTGGCACCACTTATTGAATTTGCTGTGAAATTCTTTATATAGCTTTTCATGATTCAGAAATGGCCATGAATTAGGGTTCTAGCACTATATTACCACCAACAAGAAAACATTGAGTTTGATAGTTTATTGTATGGTATATGATATTTTTGCAGTTACATACACCATCATTAAACTCCATTCATGTTATATACCTTTCCTTTTCCCATTTTCCGCCTTGCCATGGTGGGTTAAGTTTTGAGTTGTCTGTCAGCCTTACTGATGAATCATGTTGGTGTATGGCTGAATTTTATTTGTTTGGGAGCACTTCGAATCCTGTGTAAAGTGTCTATAAAATACGCACTCTGTGTTAGCTTCTCCCCAGTTTCTCCTTATCTACTTGAGTCACTTTGTGCTGTAACTTATTCTTCAATTTTATTTCAGGTTATAAGCACATGGGGTGTTCAGAACAAAATTGATTTTCTCTCGCTATCATACACACGGCATGCGGAAGATGTTCGTGAAGTAAGAAATTCGTCTCAATAACATTTTAGTGGATTCTCTCGTATTACTTGGTATCTCCTTATGGTTGAGTCATTGTAGATGTTCAAATATTTGAGAGGATTTTTGTTGCAACACTTCTAAATGCAGGCCCGTGAATTCCTATCTAAGCTTGGTGATTTGAGCCAGACACAAATCTTTGCAAAAATTGAAAACGTGGAGGTAGGTCTTTTGTTTGGTAAGGACTCGATATTAGGATGAGTAATGGCAATTTTGCATGAATTTAATGGTATAGTCCTCTGTCTTCCTCACTCTTTAGGGTTTGACTCATTTTGATGAGATCCTTCAAGAGGCTGATGGCATCATCCTCTCACGTGGTAACCTTGGCATAGATCTTCCTCCAGAGAAGGTAAATATATATTTGTCTGCACAATGCACAATTATGTGTTTTTTTACGCAGCAAATGGTGGTCTTGCAAGTTAAAAGAAGCCCATATTTATCTGTGTCTTCTTTTAGTGGCAAAGAATTACTTGTTTACTGAATTGAACATTGATTACATTTTTAATTGCCATTGTCATTCCATTATTTTGGAGATACATCCAGTTGTAAACTTATCTTCACATGCTTTGCTAAGTCTAAACATATGCTTAGTTTACTACACTGAAAGGAGAATAACTTGTGTCTACCAATTTACTATGCCGACTATACTTGTGATTTGGAATATAAAGCTTGAAAAAATTAGATAGATTTGGCTCTGGTGTTGGTGGAGGCTAATGGTTGCCTCAAATGATTATTCAATTAGATAGTAGCTTTTTATTGGTATTGCATTGATATATGCTGGTTCATTTTATTTACACCAACAATCTCTGGTCCCTAGGTTGCATAGGTTATGTTATCTTACTAATTTTATGTAGCCAATAAAAGCAAAAAGTTTTCTTTGCATACTGAGTTTCATTCATTTGTTATTTTTTATTAGTACTTCTACCAACTGCATTGCTTTAAGCTTAAGTCGATTGTTAAAAGCCTAGTAGTATTGTTAGTTTATGTGATCTTTTGTTCTACAAATTCGTTTCTTAGCGACAAACATGATGGATTCTGCAGGTTTTCCTT
The DNA here is from genome assembly GCA_025175665.1 of Cinchona pubescens. Lineage (NCBI taxonomy): Eukaryota > Viridiplantae > Streptophyta > Magnoliopsida > Gentianales > Rubiaceae > Cinchona > Cinchona pubescens. The sequence goes on along the minus strand of JANKKI010000254.1, from coordinate 1,159,523 downwards.
TTCCAAAAGGCTGCCGTCCACAAATGTAATATGGCTGGAAAGCCAGCTGTAGTGACTCGTGTTGTTGATAGTATGACCGACAATCTGAGGCCTACTCGTGCCGAAGCAACTGATGTTGCAAATGCTGTATTAGATGGTAAGTCGTTCATATTAATGGTGGAGCCAAGTGCCATCATTGATTATCTTAATGTAAAATGTCCTTGATGTTTCTGGCTGGTTATCTTCTGTTTTCTTTTTGTTTTGGCTGATTCAATGGGAGACGGAGTCAGGCTCGTTGTATCAACTTTACAATCTGTTTATACTCTTTACAGTTTTTGTCTGGCGTGTTCATACAAATAATGAGAGGTGTTATCTTTCTTTTTAATGCTTAAATGTGCAGGAACTGATGCAATTCTTCTTGGTGCTGAGACTTTGCGAGGATCATATCCAGTTGAGACTATTTCTATTGTTGGCAAAATATGTGCCGAGGTAAAGTTTTTAGGGATATGGACTTCTTCATACCTGGAATGCATGTTTTGTAAAATTGTGGAACTGCTCTATTGTGCTGTGATGTCTCTGGGCTTGACCTACTCATTACCCTATTTTCTCCGTGTAAATCGCTGCTTGTTCTTTGGCTAAAGAATCTTTTGGTTGACTCCCTTCTTGAAGTGATATGGGAGATATAGTTGCCTTTGTGTTTGATATGTATCTTTTGGCTGCATCATGGTAGGTTTGTTTCAGATGTCTTTCACAGTGGTACTGGGAATATGAATAATGTTGAATAGAATGTTTTCCCTTGTGTGAAGCTTGTGGATTGGATAAGTCACTTGGCATTATTGTGCTCAGATGTTGTTTGGCACTAATCAAAGGCTAATAGGTTGTTTTGTGGCTAAACTTTGACACTATGTGCACCTAGCAGCAGCTCATTCATAAGCCCGTTGTGTTTTATTTATCTTCCTCTATCTTGAAGTCGTAGTAGTGCTAAAACTATTACGGAGTTCTTGTTTGATTTATTTTCATCTATTATTGTTCATGCAACTAATTTTGCTCTGAGATTAGGTAGTTGAACGATATTTCCTTTTTGAGTAACTCCACCATCTTCCGATGTTGGATCAGGCTGAGAAGGTTTTCAATCAAGACCTGTACTTCAAGAAGACTGTAAAATATGTTGGAGAGCCCATGAGTCACTTGGAATCTATTGCTTCCTCGGCGGTATGTCCTTTCCTAGTTTTACACATCATCCATCCCTGGTTATAGTTTCTTTCTTGAACTTGGATTTCCGCAACTCCTCTTTATCCAGGTACGGGCGGCCATTAAAGTTAAGGCATCTGTCATTATTTGTTTTACTTCATCTGGAAGGGCTGCAAGGTATTGTTGTATTATTTGTTCTAGTCATATTTTTCTTATCTGGTATATTTGCGCATTCTGTTCGATATCATTAAACTTTTCAATGTTATTTTGGAATAATTACAGATTAATAGCAAAGTACAGGCCTACAATGCCGGTACTCTCTGTTGTCATCCCTCGACTTAAGACAAATCAATTAAAGTGGAGTTTCAGTGACCTGCGCGTCGGAGATGCGCGTTTGAGGTATGCTGTTGAGATTCCTTGTTCTTTACTTGCAGGATAAATGCTTGAGCTCTCAATTCTTTTGATGATTGGTTATAGTATTTAGAATATATTCAGTGAAAGGGTTTTAGTATCTAATTTGTTCTCTTATACACAGTGAAATGGTTTTAATTTGTCATTGATTTTCGTACACACAATAGGATGATTTGATATTCCAGGTAATGTATTATTCAAAAGATTGATGTGTTAGTGGCACATAGTGGACAGGGTGACAAATATTGCATCTTTTAGATATTCATTTGATTTCTTCTTGTTTCTTATCTATTACTCAATTAAGTAGTATTCTCTTTTAGGATTCACTTATTTGTCAATTTTCTTGCCATGTTGTCATGGCTTGATGTCCTGGTTGATTGACATTTTGTTATTTTCAATCATTACATGTTCAGGCAAGGCAGTCACTTATTGTCCGAGGTCTCTTTCCTATTCTTGCTGATCCTCGACATCCTGTGAGTTTTTGTTTTTCACCTTTTACTCTCGCTGCCTGATTTTGATTTTGAATTGAACTAAGATTTTTTTCCTTGCTGAATCAAATCTGTTATCATTCCCTTTATGCAAAATAATTTCTTGAAACTTTTGAAGGGAAGTGGATACGATATTTTTGAGTTTGCATGTTCCTACTTCTGTTTGATATGCGTATTACGAGCTAGGCTAGCTGTATATGTTTATGGTTCTGCTTAATCTAACTTTAGAATACTCGTACCATTTGGTGTGAAGTGTGAGTGTTCATAGTTGTTGGCTCTCTTCTCTCTGGCTAACTCACGGTTTTTGTTCTGTGGTTTTCCCATTACTCTGCTATTCTGCAGGCGGAGTCTACAAATGCAACCAATGAGTCTATTTTGAAAGTTGCACTTGACCACGGAAAGGCTTCAGGAGTGATCAAGTCACATGACCGGGTTGTGGTTTGCCAAAAAGTAGGAGATGCATCAGTCGTGAAGATTATTGAACTTGAAGATTTTTAGACTGTATTATTTGTTCTCATTTTGAGCCATTTTTGCCCTCATTTTTGGATGTGTGGTATATTATGAATGAGAATACACACATATACACATTACATGGTGTTATTCTTCTTGGTGGAATATGCACTAGATTAGCTATGCAGCAGTCTAGGATTAGGATGTGTTCTTGTTAAATAACGTTATTCTCGTTTGGATTTGGGTCGTGGATTGTCTTGTAGAATACATTCGATTTGTTTCGTGCAGTTGAGCAGTGGTCGATGGATAATCTAATCGGGAATTCTTTCTTTTCACGTCTTTTGACTCCTCTTGCTGTTCATTCTATAATGGATGCAAATGTGACGAATAGAAAAGGCATATACGAAAGAGACACAAGTCGGCCGAATTATTGCGTAGGGAATTGTTTTAGTACTAATTTGGAATAGTAGAATTTTTCTTTAGTCTTTACGTGCTAGAATTTTCAAACAAACTCTCACATCTATATATAAATAATAGCTTAAGCCTCTTTGTGTGCCCAATAAACTTTACATAAATCCTCATACAAATTATTAACCCTGTATTTTAAAGAAGCCGCCAGCTCTGACTCTTGCGAGTGGAAGCTTCCCTTCATCTAATTTATTCCAACTCTAATGTATATTCGTTTTCGTGTGTCCTACGTTGTGCGTACGATTAGCGTGATGTGTTCTATATAAGAAAGATGCCTCAACGAGAAGCGCCCATGGCCTAATGGATAAGGCGTCTGACTTCTAATCAGGCGATTGTGGGTTCGAGTCCCACTGGGCGTGCTTGCGATTATTTTCTATTTTTCTCTTTCTATTAGTGGGTTTTTTTTAAAAAAAAAAAATTATATTATTAAAGAAAAAAAAGTTTAGAAGGAGGTAAATGCCAACCGTTAACTATTATATAGTTTAGTAGTTTCCTCCACCTTCTTAGTCTTTGAAGTACATAAAAGAATAGTACACAAGATATTAAAACAAATTAAATGAAAAATTAATTTCATATTGTAATGGCTAGAATAGTACTATAATTTCTTTTAATTAAATAAAAAATGAAAATAAAACGGTGAAATAAGTGACGAATAATTTGAAAAATGATTTTTTTTAAATGCCAAAATTAATTATAAATTTAATGACTAATATTCCATAGTACAGTATAGAATGTACCAGTATGTATACCAAAAGAAGCAGATAAAAACTACTATGAAAAAAACAAAAATAGAGAATTCTTCACCAATGTTCTCTACATAAATCACTCTCTCCGCCAATTTCCACCACCGCTCTCTCCGGCGTCGCCACCGCCCAATCATCTCCCCAACAACAAAAATGATGATTTGACAATCCCACGACCCGCTTTCCTTCAAAGAAAAAGAAAAAAAAAAATACTAGAGAAAAGGAGCAATTTCTATGGGCGCATCGCTATCGAACTTAACGGAGAACGGAGCGGCGAACGGCGGACCAGGGTTAGGGGACATACCGGAGAGTTGCGTGGCGTGTGTATTCTTATACTTAACCCCTCCTGATGATCTGCAACTTGGCTCGTCTCAACCGCGCTTTCCGCGGCGCCGCTTCCTCCGACGCTGTATGGGAAGCTAAGCTCCCCCCTAACTACCCACAACTCCTCGAATTCTTCCCTCCCCAACGCTATCAAAATCTCTCCAAGAAAGACATCTTTGCCCTCCTCTCTCGCCCTGTTCCATTTGACGACGGCAACAAGGCATGTTCTTACACTTTTTCTTTTTTTCCTTTTTATTATTGATTCTATATTGCTCATCTATTCCACCTTTTGATCTCTCTGTGATTTCTGTAATTTTATATTTTTTTATTTCTTGCAAAAAAAGTTTTTTTTTTTTGGTTGGATTTTGAGGTTGGTTATTGTGGAAATTATTCTCTTTGGATTTGTATTTGTTAGCGAGATTAGGGTTTCGGTTGAAGTAGTGAAAAGGGAAACTTTGATTCGTGGGGTACTGTTTTTTTTTTTTTTTTTTTAAAGTAAATTTATCAGTTTTGTGAGGCACAGGTTCAGGGTGTTGAAGTTAAAATTTTTTATACAGTTGGGCATCCAAATTGAAATTTGAAAGACTAGGAAAGTTTCCGATTATAACTAAATAGGGATTTGATGGCTTGTCTTAGGTGATTAAATGGAGATGGAGGTGTCGTTGCAATTTATTTTTTACTTTGGGGTGTAGCTACAATATGCTCTATATTTTTTTGGAGGGAAGCTGGAGTTCTGGGACTCTTCTGCATAGACTTCAGAGTGTTTGGAGCTTGCTTATTTTTGAGTGAAAAGAAAATAAAAATCACATATAGGTTTTTTATTTATTAGTTAGAATTATTCTCTTTCTAATTCACGTGGTCCTTCTAACCTGGGAGAACTACAGGAAATATGGCTGGACAGGGTGACTGGAAGGGCTTGCATGTCAATTTCTGCAAAAGCATTGACGATAACGGGGATTGAAGATCGGAGATACTGGAGCTGGATTCCTACAGATGAATCTAGGTAAAGTTCAAATCATCCACACTGAATATGATAAGTGAAGTGCAACTTTGTACTTCGTTCTGGACAACAAACTTAGCTGGTTCGCTTGATCATTACAAGTTCCTGAAAATGAATATATATGTTCGGCAATCTGGTAATTCGTAGCTATTTCCTTTACTTTTGGGTGTAATGTCATGAATTTTGACTTTTCAATAAATATTGATTCTGTAAATTTTAATTTCACTGACACTTTTAGCATCTTGGCTCATAGTTTTATTTTTCTCCCTTGCACTTAGTGTTGCAAGAAGAAAAATCTATTGGTTCCATTCTGCCAAAATTGACTTTATCACGAAGATTTGTAATTCCCTCATTGCCTTTTGTTTCGGTTTGTCTTTGTGGCTTATAAGACATTGTCATTTTGTTATATTTGTTCTCAATTGAAGTTAATAGAAAATATTTTTTAGCACACAATCTTGAGCCTCATCAAAGATTTATTTATTTATTTATTATTATTAATTTTTTTTTTTCTACTAATGAAATCAATCAGTAGGGTAGTTTTTACACAGCTTTGAGAATAGCAGCATAAATATATGGATGCTTTTACTACTAACCCTTATGCATCAGAACAAATAACTAAAATGAAGGGATTTTTTTTTGAAAGTTTAGTATTAAAGGGATTTGTCTATCCTGGCAAGATCCACATTCACCAATGTCCTACTAACCCTTATTCATAATGACCAAAGAGTTTTTGGAAACCAAAAATATTGGGTTATTGGCCTAGACAATCCAGGGTATATAATTCTGATTGAAATTCGGGTTACTGGATACAAAACAAAGCAACAACTTTTCTTGGAGAATCAAGGAATTCTCTACTTTTTTTGGAATGCCATTTTAATCTGCATGGTGTTAAGGTGCCAGGTCGAACCCTTTATCGTGCTTGATATGTTTATCTTAACTCCATTTATAAACACCAGAATAAAGGACAATTGGACTCCAAGATATGTTTTCTGAGTTTCGGCCATTTTAAGTGGACATCATACCTCATATACTCAATGGCTTTAGGATGGGAAAATTTTCTCTTTCCAAAACATCTGATTAGATGCAGTATAATATTTACCTGCTATGTTTTCCTCACTTTTGCACCATATGAATATGTTATTCAATATGGGATGTGTTCAAGGACTCGAGCCATTTATTCCTTGTTCTGGATGTCATGTTCAATGCATGGTTTGCAGTCATCAGTTAAACTTGAAAATGCTTATGTAGAATAAAAAAAAAAAAAAAAAAAAGCTTCCCTAGAAAGTTCAGCATGATGGGTCTTCTTGCTTCCTCTGAATTGTATTGAGGAACTCTGTTTTACATAAGAGGGTGAGCAAGTTAATACCTGAAAATTGTCTAAAATGATCGCGTAGCAACTCTAAAAAATTTAGGCTACTTCCAAAATTATTATTAACTTTTGAGGTTCTGTTGGCATATAATACTGCTGAGTTCGGAGTGGGATTTTATATTGATACATGCTTTGACTTTGCAGATTTCAGGTTGTTGCATATCTGCAGCAAATATGGTGGTTCGAAGTGGATGGCAGTGTAAAGTTCCCTTTTCACGCTCCTGATATCTACACTCTGTCATTTCGACTTCACCTTGGAAGATCTTCTAAAAGGCTTATACGACGCGTTAGCTATGATCATACTCATGGATGGGATATAAAACCAGTACGATTTGAATTGTCCACATCTGATGGTCAGCAAGCATCAAGTGAGTGCTGTTTGGATGACACTGAACAAGATGATGCAACTGGGAACCCAAAACGTGGATACTGGGTTGACTATAAGGTTGGTGAGTTTGTTATCAGTGGGTCTGATCCTGTTACAGAGGTTAGCTTTTCAATGAAGCAGATAGATTGTACACATTCCAAAGGTGGGCTCTGTGTAGATTCAGTGTCCATTATCCCAAGTGATTTGAGAGAATATAGAAGAAGAAGGGTTTTGAAGTAGCTGTTACTCGTGTTGTCTAGTTTTAACAGTGACCCAGAAGGTTTTAGTTGGGGTTTTGTCATACATCTTGTAATCCTGAAGGCGTTACACAGCTATGATCTTTTATTTGTTAGTATTTTCCTCGCAGAAGGAATGTGTTCTAGCTGCATACCACATTTTCTTTGATCCAGTTTTGCTGCACAATGGTTTTTTCGGTGTGCTTCACTTTCTTCTCTTAACTAGAAACATTCAGGTTTCTAACATGTAAATGATATTCAAGGAGGTAGATTTCGGTCCATGATTCCATCTACCCAATATATCTTCCAAGAAGGGAAGTAAATGCTGTATTGTTGTGTTAAATCCACCAGAAGCATTGCAGTGGCATTTTTGGTTACAAATTTGGATGCCTTATCTTGTTCTTGCACTTCTTGTTCAGTCAAGAGGCTGATTGTTTATATTTTTCTTCATTGCACTAGCAGTACTCTCACCTTTCCTTCTGCGTGCTTTTTGGATAAATTTCAGGTGTCTATGTTAAACAAAAACAGATGACAAGTAAGAGGAGCAATTGAAAAACTTTTCTCTCTTCTTCTCCATGTACTTTCCCTCTTCCTCTCATCTTTTGAAAGCGTACTGATCCTTATGTTTTTGAGCAGCAACTGTGTATTAACTATTGGAGCATAGTTTCTTCCTTTGCTTGCATATATGTTTCGTTGCTGATTTCGTTAACCATGCTTTTTAGCAGCGAAAAACAAGTCTCACAGTTTGTTCTTTTTTGTTTCTCGACTTTTCTAGCTTGGCCTTACTCATCCATCTGATGTTCTTTTCTCTACCTGGTGGTGACTTGTAAATTGAACAAATTTTGTGTTTTTTGAATGGAGTAAATGCATCTAAGTACTTCATGTAGAGAAAAGGAAGCAATAGTTTTACACCTGTGAATCAGATGAAAATAATCACAAGCTACTTCTATATATATATTTTTTCCATTTTAGCTTTTTATAGTTGTTGGCTTTAATTTTCAGGAAATGCCGAATAGACCTGTTTGTTGTAGAATATAGATAAATGGGAATTTGGTAGTGTGTGTTTGGCTGGCTAGTTTTAATGACACTGGAAGTTTTAGTTCACCACTTACCAGTACTGGTTTAATGTCTGGCTTCTACTACTGAAGGAAGGCGGTGACAGATAGCTGCATTTAACTTTGGTGACTGCTGTTTTTATTGAGTGAAAAAGGGTGGTGTGGAGTTATGGAGGAGCTTCTGCTCTATATATGCCTTTCCATTAAATACTAGTCCACTTTAGTACATGGATGGTCCTGCTTCCGCGCCGTTTTGCCTTATGGTGAGTACAAGTTTGTGGTATCTTATCTCAACTATGGACTCTTGGACGGAAAAAGTTTTTATTACTTGTTTCGTAATGCTTTTAACAAAAATATTTTTTTATTAATCTTGATTCCTATTCTTTTTCTTTGTACCGATAACATCCCCTAAATAATTAAAAAAATAATAAAATTTCTTTACTTTCGTTAATCTCATCTGATTTAAGATCCAATCCGGAGTGAGTAGTATATATAGAATTACTCGAACAGATGACGACTCTAGTTGTATGCAGATGGAAGACTTGGGTTTTAGTTTCATTTATGTTCATTCAATTTTGGTATTATTGTAGATTAGAGTATGCCACAAAAAGGACCACATATATGTAGTGCTTGTTCTAAATTTTTTTTTACCATTTTCCTCAATACTGATTATGGTCTTCACAAAAGGTTGTTTAAGAAAATTAAAAGCATTTTTTTTTTTGGTTTAAAAGTTGAGAAATATGTAAAGTGTTTTTTTTTTCTTTTTCGGTGTGTGTGTGCGTGTGAAACACTACTAGCTTCAACTTTTGTTTATTGGAATTAACTTTTAAAAATATATCAAAAAGTTGAAGTCAAACACGAACAAATGGATTTGGATTTTCCTTATTTCTTCCTTTTATTTCTTTGTTCATTTTTCCATATTTAAAACATTAAAATTTAAGGAAATAATCTAAAAATACATTAATTTTATCTCAATAAGTACATCATCATATCCAAACTTACACATTCATTGGATAAAAATTAGCTATTTAATTATGTATAACATTTGGACGATGCAACATTTTTCAAATTTTGATGAAAATTAAAATTTCTCAAAGACAACTAAAACGGTAATTTTTTTTTTTTTTTAAATTTTTGCAAGGCTTTTATATAAAACGTCGGTTTCGATTGTTAATTTTTTTAAAAAAAAAAAAAAATTATTTTTTAAGATAAATGGGGATTCTACTATTTACCTCTTAAGTGTAGAGAATCCTTGTCTCCTACAAAATAACTCATGCAAAAAAATCATTAGACTCTTGATAAATTTAATTATTTAACAGGTTATATTAGTTTAATTTAATTTGTGCAAAAAAAACCTAAAAGAGTTTGTATTAATTCAATCAAAAAATGAACTAGTAAGATCCTTAAGATCGTTAAGGATTTTTTTCTCCGGATAGAAAAGGAGGCTGAGAAACGCTTAAAATAACAAAATAATCTCATATGATTAGCACCCATTAGATTAGAGATTGTTTGTCTTCAGATGTGTCAGGAGTATCAAGAAGTAAGGTAATTTCCAATCTCAAATTCAGATATGTATTGGCAACAATATCTGTACAAGAATTTTGTTTCCGGTAAAATAAGATGACTAAATTTACATTCTCAATTTCAGCTTAATTAGTACATTTACCCATACCAATATTGGGCTCTCTCGTATATGGACCATGTACGACCTAAAATTAATTAGAATCACGTCTACAGGGTTTAGAACGAGTAAGAAATCTTGCATTGAAAAAAAAAGAAAAAAAAAAAAGAAAACTTGCATTAAAATGTAAAACTATATTAAAGCTGCCCAAATACAAGGAGATCACCAGAAGAACAAAGATACTCTACTATAAAGTATGAGGTTAACTTTACTTTACACCTTTGAATTTTCACTTTGTATACTATATTTTTTTTAGACACTTTGCACTTTGAATTGTCTAAATTTTTTCAATTAAGTCCAAAATGAAATTCCGTTCGTCAACAAAAGTAACGATTCAAGGGACGCATGATTAACACTCCCGTTAAATGCAGGTGACTAAAAAATGGATTAAATTAGGGAAATAAACGCAATTTCATCTACGAATATAATCCTAAACTATTCAGTCCTCCTCCTCAGCTATAGCCACCACCGTTAACTCTTCACTCCCATCCTCAGTACTCTACCCTAACTTTTGTACCACTCCCCACTTCCATTTCCCTAAAATCGAGATTCGACCGCCCTCTTAATCATTTATCTCTTCTATCCTCTCCACCCCTCCATTCTTGCCATTCCCAGGCCCCCACCCCTATTCCGTCATCTTTCAGGCCTCCATTCTCGCTACCCAATCCAACCCACCCTACCATTCCTGCCCCTCAAACAAATACCCGCCACCTCCTTAATCTCTCACATTTCATTAATTGACCACCCTAGTCCCTCAATAGCTAGTCTTCAAATCCCTCACCCTCTCCATTCCTGACCACCCTCTCCATTCCCGACCACCTTTTCCATTCCCGACCACCCTTAAACCCTTCCTAACCCCTACTCCGCCACTCCCATTCCACTTTCCAATTCCCAACCATCCCCCACATCCCCGACCCCGCTTGCGATTGCCCAGATCCGACACCTCCACCAGCTAGATCCATCCCATCCCATCACCCAACCTTTATGACTTCCCCTCCCTAGTCCCCTGAACCTCCATCAATCTACGTCTCTCCATCCCCGAATGCCTCTTTACCCTAGCATCCACTTTATCCCCACTACCAATTGCATTTTTTTTTTCTATTTTTTCTTATTTTCATTTTTTTTAAAGTTTATTCTAAATATTTTGTTCAACTTTATTTTTTCTTTTCTATTCACAATTTTTTGCTTTTAATGATTTTTTTTTCTTGATTTTTCATTTTGTTCATTTTTTGATTTTTCTAGTCACTTGCACTTAATGGAGAATGTTGTACACGCACCCTATAACCGTTACTTTTTTTGACGGAATCACATTTTAGACTTAAGTAGAAAGATTTAAATAATTCGTAGTACAAAATGTCCAAAAAAAAAAAAAAAAAAAATTAAGATGCAAGACGAGAATTTGATACTAGTTGGAGGTATAAAGTGGAGTTAGGCCTAAAGTATGCTTACTTAAATTCTATTTTCTTTTCCTTCTTGGATGGCAGCAAAATCTAAGTTGTTTATTTAAACCATAAAACATATGAAGTTTACTTCTAGGATAATCATCTAAACAAAAATAATAAATATTGTTTGATAAATGTTAAAAAAATGAAGTTTATTACATGTTAAAAAAAATGAAGTTTACTTCTCATAACAAAATTTTAAAAGTATAGAGCACAACATGAGATTAAAAGATATAGAAAACTAGTTGTTCTTCCTTCTTTAAATATTTTAGATGGGATACTTTGTATTCTAAATGATAAGATTATACTTTATATATAATTAAGGTTATGGGTTCGAATCACCAAAAAATAGGTAGAGATTTATTGTATATCCTCTTATGAACAAAAAGAATAATTTGATTATTATTATTTTTTATTTCCTTTTGGGATGGAATGCTCTCTAGGTCTACTAGGAAATTCTTAGGTAGAACAAATCTATGTTGTACTTGACTCTATTGAAATAAAGTTTTTAGTGATAATATGGGTGAATTTGAATTCCAAAGAATCCGTGACACCTACCATTCACTTAATCTATCTAAAATTTTCTAGTTATATACTTGTAGTAATAAGTTAAGAGAAATTCTACAGTCCTGTTGATGGAATCACTCTCTTGGATTTGAGAATTTGTACAGTACAAGTTTTTAAAGTATATAGTGTTGTACTATACAAGTTCTTAAAATACAAGAGAATAATTTCCTAAAAGGGATTGTAAAATTTTTCATAAGGTAAACATTAGATAAATGGTCCAAATTTTTGAATCACCGGTCTCCTTCGGAGTATACCGAAACTGGCAGTATCTATATAGGGTTTCAGACTTGCAGGCTGCTGTGAAGCAGGGTTCTACTACTAGTTCATATAGCATTAGAATGCTTTTTGACACCTGTTTCCAGTATCAAATCTTCTATTAGCCCATTGCTTCTTGCCACGCTACATGTGCCTCCAAACATTTGGATGTTAAGATAGTTAATTAAGTATATAAATATTTATTTAGAGTAAGATTTAAGATAATAAAGTAATTAAGTTCATAAATATTTATGTAGAGTCGAGTTATTTTACTCTAGTATAGTCTTACAATATACGAAGCACCAAAGATGGGATGGGTTGGGTTTGTCCAAATATAGGAGTGTTTATATATTAGGTATTCGGTTCAATTGTTCAAAAAAATATTCGACTTGATTTTATTAAGTCGAAAAAAATCTGATTTGATGTCCGATTCATAAGAATTCTCGATTCCAATCACTTTGAACCGAAATTCATGAGCATAGTGAAATTAGATTTACGATCCTCTACATTGCAAGAGTCTACATATTAGTCTACTATCTTTCCTTCTTCAAGACTAGGAATTAAATAGGATTCAACCCGAATTATGTTATAGAAAATTTAAGATGGTTCAATTATTGATCATCAGTTGTGACTAGCCAAGGTCCAACCAATAGCTACAATAAACACATATTTATTCGGCAGCAAGATCCGTTAGATGAGTAAATTTTTGCAGCGGTAACAACTGCTACTTCGTAGACAAGTATTCCTACTGCCAATGCTAATTAGTCTGTCGTCTCAAAGTCATTCAGTTGCAAATATCGAGTGAAGTGACTTTAAATTTGGAGCAACCATCACCAGATTGTTTGGAGCTAATAAAATTTAGGAACTGTTTGGCCACATTCGAGAATCAGAATGAAAATAAAAATTATAAACTCTATTTTCATAATATGTTTCATTATATTAATGAATTAATTAATTTAAAATCTAAATTACAAATGAGAATGAAACAAAATATTTTCTAACACTTTTATTTCAGTAAATTGACTATCATATTATTCAATTAAACAATAACTGTATTCATCATTAACATTGATTCCTATTCCTAACTTTCAATACCCATAAACCAAAAAAAAACCCTTAATCCTATCTTGTGTAAATGTATCCACTTACTTTTTTTCTTTTTCTCTTTTCCTTATTTTTGAAGGGCTAATTTCATTTTACACCCTTTAACTTGTATCTAATTTTTACTTTGTACTTTAATTTCTAATTTTGGACACTTTGCACCTTTAACTCTGAAATTTGCCTCACTTCAATCTAATTTTTAACTCCGTTACCAAAATTAATGAAATTTTTTCGTAGGTACAACAGATAAAGTGGGACGTACAATAATGTTGCCGCAATATTTTAGGTGTGGCCCCGTTAGCCTGGGCGAAGATGGGGATAAAGAGCAAGGATTGAAGCCCCCTTAGCTCTGCCAGGCACTGGACAGGGGCTACTATGCAAATGTGTAGAGCCGAGTGTAGTGTGGTGTAGTAGTAGGCACTTCTAGGCCCCTTCCTGGCTACTGGATTACTCTAGTGCTTCGGGTACTACGGACCCTTTGCCATCCATTGCAGCAGAGCCCTTTCATGAGCGGGGGGGCTAAGCGCAGTTCTTTGAATCAAATGTTGAATGAAATCGATTTAAAGATTCCTTTAAGTTTGGTGATGCATTAAAATTTGGATTGAAGTGGGACAAATCTAAGATTTGGGGATATAAAGTGTCCAAAACTACTAAACTTGGATATGTGCAGTGAAAATTAAATATCAGTTAAGGGGTGTAAAATGTAATTAGTCCCTTTTTTAATATCCATTGGAATAATACTGGATACTGAAAATAATAGACCGGGATTAGTGATATAACTCATTTCATGCTAAGCAATGGCAAATTAATATTAAACATAGCATTAGAATCCAACCTTGTTGAAATTCTAACTAACACAATTTGTTTTAGATCTAATTACTGCAAAATTATCAATGTGGCAAAAACTTTGACACCTTGAAATGCTTTTCTTCTAACCTTTTCAAGTACATATAATCAACTTCAAAGTTCAAACCATTGTATCGTGTATATATATGCAAAACCATTTCCTCCGATCCATTAAGGTTTATTGTTTCGTGGAGTATCAACTCTGGTTCTCAGATACAATTCTAACAAATTAATGCAGGTGGAAATAAATAAAGATAACGTATGTTCTAAGGCTCATTCCCTTATTTTCTTGAAGAAATTAAAGATAAAAATTATATATACTAGACATTTTATGAAGAAATATATCTGTAATGCATGATTTCTTACGTTTTTTTTGGGATGATAACCTCTCTTCAGCATCTCTGAGTAGACCTGACCCTATTCATTGAATGCAGATTCAGAGTAAAAAGAGAAGAGGTTGAAAGAGAAGGTTTCAGCTTTAATGCTTTATACTAACACTACTACTACTGCAAGTCAATTACGTAGTAAACCAAAATCTATAGGATGATCGATGATGAACTGAATCATCCAGAAAGCTTAGCCTTGTAGTAGTAATTGTTAAATTGTTTTTTGAATTTTACATTGATCCACTCGTCCACTTTTTTGGGCTTACTTTAATAAAATTGTCATTTAGTGGTGCTGGTTTATAGTAGCTTAATTCGTAATCCTATAAATTATATACCACGTACTAAGTGTATAAATACAACACATATTTTTAATAAAATAATGTATTATGTATTGATATAAATATTGCATATTCTTTAAATAAAATTACGTATTATATACCGATATTTAATTATATTAGTATCACGTACTAGAGAGTTAAGTGGTAACTATGTGCTAGCTATCAAAGTTATTGTGTGGCAGTGGGGGAGAATACTACTGATTGTATGTTGCCATCTTAAGAGGCCCAATGTGGCTTCCAATGTTCTGTTTTGGCCTCATCTCTCATCGAAGTGGTAGTACTAAGAGGAAAAGATTAAAGAAAGTAGTCAGAAGGAGGCGTGAGAAAGGGAACCAAAGGATATATTATTTGTCAGTTTAATTTACATATGAAAAAAGAAACAACAGCTTTGAAGGGGACCAGATAACGACCTTTGATTTTCCATTTTCCATCTTTCCTTCGTCCAACCGACAACATATTCACTTTCTCTCTCACCCAGAAGTGAGGTAGAGAGACCCTTACAAATCCTTAGAATTCTTTCTTTTTTTTTTGTGGTCTTTTTCTCATCCTATATATGTGTAATTGTCTACTGTTAATTGATCAGCTTGCATCCAAAAGGGTAGTAAAAACCCCTACACATGCTCTCCTCGATTTCACTTTGCTCTTCCAAAAAATTAACTAGTAAAATAGACTCTATTTAATTTCTCTTTGTGGTCCAGCCCACTAGACCAAGTCCAAGAATCAATCAATCAAGACTACTGGCTAGTATAAATTGGGATGACTTGGTTTTGATTTTTGCCTTGTGAGGGTGAGAGGTAAGAAGTGGGGAAGAAAGGGAAAGAGGGTTCAAGAAAATGGAGTGGAATGGCAATCTTAGACAACCCTTCATTTCTCGCCCAGCTGATAATTCTTTGAGCTTCTTCTACAACTATAATTGTGACCCTTATCAAGGTGACTAGTACTCTTGTCTATGTTCTTTATTACCTACCCTTCATAGTTGATATAGCACAGCGCATCTGATTGTCCATTGCATAAGAAACTTGTGTAATTTGAGAACTAGATATAGCACAAGTAGTTACAAACCTTTACATCTCGTCTCAAAACAACAATTATATTCCCACAATTTCACTATCCTCCCTTGACTAAAATAACAAAAAAATGAAAGAGAAATTACATTTTTTTTTTTTTGCAAGAAAAAAGAGAAATTACGAGTAACTAGGTTAATTCATTTGGCGAGAATGATGCAATGAAACAGTTCATAAAGTTGATAGACTTTAACAAAAAAGAATGATGTTATCTGGTGTGAAGACTTGCTTTTTCTTTTTAACTGTTTATCTTTTGTTGGTTTGTTAATTAGCAGTTATAGAGATGAAGCATGCGATGCAGACACCACACGCAGCAGTTGTGGGTTCAACGTTAATTGACAAAAACAATATTTATGGGAATCAAGAAAAGAAAAAACGTCTGACAAGTGATCAGTTGGAGTCATTGGAGAGCAGTTTTCAAGAAGAGATAAAACTGGATCCAGACAGGAAGATGAAGCTGGCCAAGGAGCTTGGACTTCAGCCTCGCCAAATAGCTGTTTGGTTCCAGAACAGAAGGGCTAGGTGGAAGGCCAAGCAGCTTGAGCGCTTGTATGATTCACTTGCAAACAGCAACTTGATGTTGTTTCTAGGGAGAAACAGAAGCTCCAAGAGGAGGTAACTAATTAGTGCTGCTCTCGTCATATAGAATACCTTCATTCATTTCTCTGTGCGTATTTGTGTGTACGAGTGAGTTACTGGCCATGCTAAAGATATTCATGAGGCTGAACTTCATTCCTAGAGATGAATATATAGTCACTTTTGTTGAGCCATTGGGCTATCCATGAAGCTGTTTTGTGATCCTCCAACTAGATTATAGTTACCGAATACATAGTATTTTCTGCTATATGTAAAGGCATGATCACACAATACATAATTTTGTTAAGAATATATAATGGTGCATTCAGTATGCAGTACTGATAAGCACTTCAGTAGGTAAACAAGAGCTGAACACTTCCAATTTCATCTTTCCGAGAGGAGGATTAAATTTTGGTGTATTGATTAATATGTTGTGTCTAGCAAAACCAAACAATCTTAATTATTTATTAAAATTTTAATGGGATTCAATCACGAACACTTTAACTGGCAGAAATATTTATCCACACGCTTCTGCAATGTAACCACCCTAAAAAAAGAGTTGCCTTTTCCATATGAATTGTCCCTTTCACTAAAAACAAAAAGTGAGGAACATTTCTCTATCTTTAAATTTGTACGTGTAAAAACTTACTGGACGTGCAATCTTTATTCACTTTTTCAATTTTCATATTTGTTGTCGTTTACATTTACTCTTATGATTCATCTTCTTCGTTTTTGTTTCCCCCCTTTTCACAACAAGAAAAGAGAAGTTGATGAAATTAATCTAATGACCCTTTGTTTTGGCTAAATATTGGGACAGGTTCTGGCTTTGAGAGCTATTCTGAAGGAGCAAATCGGCAATAAGCCATGTCCACTGGTTATAATACAGAAATATCTGGTGAAGAAACTGTAGAAAGCACATCCATTCCCAGCTCTAAAATTAACAACAAGCCCCCTCGAGTTATTGGAAATCAGCAAATGGGTGAATGCAGCTTCCACGTATTCAACGTGGATGACTATAATCCTGTGATGACCCCTTATTGGGCTGCTCTGCCTTCTTCATACCCATGATGAAAAAGTTACCTAGTTCAGTTGTTAATATTTTGACGTTGTTCTAATTAAGATATTCTAATATTTAGCTTTAGAAAAAGTGGAGCCCTAGTTTTTCAAGCAGCAGGAGATTTGACGTCTTTGACCATGATGTACTTGTGTACCAAACAAAAATTCAAGTTTGATGGGACTTGCTTGGGATATTTAGTCTGACCAATGAATTAACGTTGTAGTCAAGAGGCTATATATGTCAAATTAAAATGATTGGTCTTTATCATTATCAAAAGTTCTATATCTCACGTCACATTGATTATTAGTATTATGATATGACTGCTGTCTAATCTTCTCTGAACTGAATAGGAATCCAAATGTAAGTTGTCAGTTAGTTCACCAGCCATCAAAGCCAAACAATTAGGTTATGAAAGAGAAATATACTTAAATTTTTTACCTTTATTTGTAGATATGCGACGAAGATAATACAAATAAGATTTGTGGTTGCTAAAAAAATGAATAGCACCAAAGTCTAGAACCAAAGTCTCAATCTAAATTCAAAACTGTTCGATAAGAGAAAATACTCCTATAAAAAAATAATATGATATACCGTATTTACGATCAAATACTAAAGAATAAGAGTAACAAGATTTTGTCTTTAAAATAAGTTTTGATACTTAAATAAAAAATTATTGATGAAGATAATACAAATTAGATTTTATAATATTTAATTATAAGTACAATGTTTATAGTGGGTCCAAAAATTAGGTTACCTAAGTATTCTTAGCTATGAAAATTATTAACACCATTTTGATCCCCAGAATTCTTACTCCTAAAGCAATCTTTTCGCTGTTGAACTGAAATGGCAGGGTTGGTCAAACACCAATTTTGACCAATATATTGTAGTCAATCGACAGGATTTCATTTTATTTGCTTTGGCAGGGATTTTTTTTTTTTTTTTGTTTGTCTAATTCTTGATTGGATATGACCTCAATAATCTTGACCCAGTTATGAACACAAGAACCTTGACCCGGTGATTATTTAGGCTTCTATTTTTATGTTGTGTTATTGGGAAATAATGGACTCGAGTCCATGGAGCACTCCGCAGAATAAACTTTCCCTTCCCCTTTCCTTTTTTTATGTATTGGGAACAACCGAGCGGATGGCAGGAAAACAAAAGAATCTAAATCAAGCCCACACCCCATGGCAACATTAATTCATATTTAGGGATAATTTCCCTAATGTATAAAGGGTAACCCGATTATCAAGGAGAAAAACAAAGAATCTAAATCAAGCCCACAGTTAGGGATAATTTGGCTAATGTATAAAAAGGTAACCCGATTATCAAGGAGATGTTTGGTTTATAAATATGAGAGAAATGAATAACAATCACGATTAATGATATTCATAAATATTATTTTGTTAATTTTTATAAGAATTAAAGTGTTAAAAAAATATCTACTTTTATTTTGAAGTCACTTGTAATTTAAATTTCAAATTAATTAACTTATTAAATACTATAATGAAATGCATTTCTCATGTAAACCAATTAAATAAAGAAAAAGAACATAAATCATACAGATAGTAATGTTTTCTGTATTTTCATACACATGCTGATTTTCAAACACGAACCAAATACTTCCGCCGCTAGAGTTCTTATTTAAACCAAATAAATAAAGAAAAAGAATACAAATCATACCGATAGTAATGTTTTCTATGCTGATTTTCAAACGGGAACCAAATACTTCCGCCACTGGAGTTTTTTTGCCAAAAATATAATGTAAACTAATTAAATAGGGGCCCAAGAGGATATCTGGGTACAAGCAGCAAAAGACCGCCTCGGAAAGGAATTTCTCCCATCAGTTTGCTATTAGAGGTGACGGTTTCGTGTTTCAATCATCACCAAGGAACACTAAAGAATTATTCTGCTTTAGATTTTCCATCTACATCATTTCCAATGATGAATGCGACCAGGGAAAAAATGTGGCTGTAAACCCAACTTAAAGCAAAAATCCAATGGTTATTTAGCTATTACTCATTCAACAAAAAGTACATGAAAATGCAGTGTAGAACGACAGTTATACTGAATAAACTGATCCAAGTCTTCAAAATCACATGCATACTACCTACTATGATCTTGCAAGTAAACAACAACAGAAAAAGCTCAACGTTTTCCACCGCCTCCTCCAAGCTTAGGACCTTTAGGTGCAGCACCACCCCTGGGCACATTGCCCTTGCCTCCAGCCTTCTGAGATTTGGAAATCACCTCTGCTTTCTTCGCTTTCTTTTCATCCTTTGTCTTCTTGATCCTTTCCTTGATTTCACTGCCCAAGCAAATTAAATCATTTTAGTACCCAATTACGTAAATTCACATAAAGAACACAACTCCCTAATCAAGTCAGTCTCCAACAGATCATCCAACTTTTGGAAACAATATTTTGAAACTCAATGGGGAGGTATCCTGGTACGACTACCAAATTAGATCTCTCTTGATGACAAGTGACTTGGAAGAGGAAAATAAAGAAATCTTATACTTGGCTTATGGGATAGGAGATGAGGTTTGGGAAGCCTAGGCTATGTGATTAGAAGAAAAAGAAGGCATCTTCCTGACAAGAGAAATAAGTTTTAACACCAAGTACGGGAAAAACAAACCATATATAACGAGAAGCATAATGGAAACACACATCTGGTTTCTGGTGAAGTCATATCAAATCAGCAGGTTATTTAGGTTTAACCAGTTCAGACCAAGTTTCTTTTCACTGGGTTTCAGTCTAAAGGCTGGACTGGGCAAACAGCCAATTCCTGCCTAAAACCATCAGATCCACCCAGTTATGCCTGGCTTTCAGAACAATGACAATTCAAGGCAGTACAACCAGACAAAACACAAGGACTCAGATATGCAGATGGACAAGAACAAAGAAAACAACATAACTTACCGGAGAGCAGCCTCCCTGGCAGCATCTCTTACTTCTGCCTTTTCAGTTCTTCTCTTTATTACTTTGAATAACCTCCAAAGTTGCACCAACAATTGACCTGGAGTAGGGTTTCTTTGTGGTACGTCTCCTCTTCTTCACAGCCTCTTGGGAAATATCCTGAACATCATGGAAACTTCCAAGTTAACTTGAGATAAGCAAAGACTACATCAGTAGCTGCACGAAGGTGCCCAGACTCCAGAAACACAACAGCTGGGTACTGGAGACAGAAGATTTTCCCTGAACTTATTTGTAGATGGATAGTGCAACTCGTCCTTTCTCAGCTCTTTAGTTAGGTCCGCTTACAGGCCATCAAGAGTTCTCCATCAATAAAAGACAAAACTGGGGTTACACATGTTCTCACCTTCTTATGCTGTTTCCTGTACATAGCCGTCCAGGTGAGCTTTGAAGGCTTCAGACGATTGTGGAAATACCTCTTGCATTTTGAATTGGCAAAGAGAAAGACCTAATGAAACATCATCCACACTGTTAAAAGTTGGCAACGAATTCATCTCATGCTCCAAGGATGAACAAAAACCCAAATTCAGTGCAATACCTGAGAGTCTGAGCGAACAAATCTGATGCCCTTCCCTGGATATATCTTCGTCCCACTGAAACGACAGAGTTCTGTCCTGGGAAAAAGTAGCAGATGTAAATGTGCAGAGATATTAGATTGCTAAAATCCAAAATCATACCAGAAAAACACATAGCAAAGAAGCAGAAAGCATTACGCGAAACACCAAAAGCAAGCAAATTATATTTTCATGATAAAAAATTTCAAATACATGATGTACATATGTGGTAATGATTCTTAAATTGAATTCCTTACTTCCAATGTCTTCGTATATACCATACAGCATTATATACACACATCTACTTCAAAACTTCATTAACGAAATTCATTTCTTCAGAAAGTTCAAAACAGCCTTTATAGGACAGTGCTTCGTCGGACTGCTTTCATTGCTCAAAGCAAGTTCTCTGGCAATTATTGTCACTTTCCTAGACAGTACCCAAACTAGGAAGAAGCTGAACCATATTCTATTCCCTCTTATTTTCTCAGACAATACCAGCTTAATCGACAGCCAACAACTCACCAACTCACCAAAGACACCAGAAACCCAGCACTTGTCAATCACAAGTTGAATAATAGAGATTCAAAGACGTAGAATCAAGCAAATAGTTTACGCATCACACAAAACCCAGTTGAACACACTAGAATAAGAAACTGGAAACTTGATTAACACTTGTGAGAAAGACAAAGTATCCCAAGGGAAAAAGGGGGGAAAAAATAACCAATCTTTCTTTACAAATTACACTGAAACCAAAAACCTTGCTGGAACACAAATCAGAAAAGGCCCCCAATCAGGGAAAAAATATATTTGACCTAAGTGCATAAAGACCTTAAACTTTTGAGAACCTAACATGCAGCTATCTTGCTAGCAACTTAAGTCCAAAATGCTTTTGTAAATAAAATTTCGGTTAAGTCAATACTTTATAGCTCCACTACGAACGAACCTTCCAATAAATGCCAGAATGTGATCGACAAATTTTTTTATTCGAATAGTCTTAATGAACGTAAATGCCCTTATTTATCAAAATCCCCTATTTACAGAATTAAGTGAACATCGATATTTACTCGCAGCAAAAATAGGAGCTTAATTTAAACACATTATCAAGCATAATCCATCAGTATCAGGCTAATCCAAATAGGCCGAAAACAAAAAATTCAACACAAAAAAGAAAGAAAGAAAGGAAATACAGCATTTCCAGTATTTAAAAAAAAAAAAAAAAGTTTCCCCCTTAATTCAATCGCATATAAATATTTAAATATAAAAAATTCAGAAATTCATCAAACAGAAGTACACTGTCACTTATAAAGTTCTTTCTGATGTGTATAAGCATCTAGATTTGAATAAAAGAAACAATTATATAATATATACAAAAATATTATATAAGATATATATATATATATATATAGAGAGAGAGAGAGAGAGAGAGAGAGAGAGAGAGATGAGCATACTTGAGAACCATGGCCGCTGGTGAAAGAGTTTGCCGAGTTGTTTTGACGCCTCTGTTGCAGAAACCCTAATGACGAAACCCTTTTATCTGAATCTGGAATGCCGAATTCCAAAAGTAGCCCCACTTCAGCCCATCGGATAAGTACTTTAGTGAGCCCAATAGCGGTTGATAAAGCTGGCCCAAAAATTCAGGCTGTTCTCCAATACCTCATATGGTGGCTTGTGGGCTATTTGGGCCAAACTTATGCATAAAGGAATTTTAGTTAAACAACATTTTACTAGTAATTACTAAGGTGGTGTTTGGTTTATTGGTATAAGGGGAAGAAATGAGAATGAAAGTTAATGATACCTATATATATATTATTTGGTTAATCACTATAGAAATCATTTTATGGGAATGACAGTGTTAATAAATATCTACTTTCATTCATCACTTGTCACTTGGGTTTCAAATTGACAATGAAACTCATTTCTTGTTCAAACCAAACAAGTAAATGAGAATCATAAACAACACAATAGTAAGTTTAGAATTTCAATTCCAGATTTTCGAATGTAAACCAAACATCTACTAAGGCTAAAGTCATGGCGAACAATCAATCATATTAAAGTTTGAGAAATTCAATAGATCGGTGGAAAATATCATATTCATATATTTTAAAAGTTTGTAAGTATAACACAATAGTATATATAATATATACATATATTATGAAGGTGAGGTTTATATCTACTAACTTTTAAAATTACGGTATAATTTTTTCAATGAAATTATAGAATTACGACATAATTTAACAATTTATAAAATTATACAATGTCAAGTAGTGGCTTTATTATTTTCTCAACCAACAAATAATAATAATAATAATAATACGTCATGTGGTTCATAGGATCGACTTGCTTGCTTCATGCTTTTGTCTTGTTTTACTACAGTACATTAGTAAAACTTCAAAAAATCTTTGTGTAAATAAGACAAGTTCACATATGATATGGTTAAAGTTTATTAGTTTGCATGTGGAAAACTATACATTTTGAAGACATTTTTTGGCAATTCAACTTATTACAAGTTGATGAAAATTATCATCCTGAATCTTTCTTGCTTATTCCAGCATTCATCATTGTCCTCTCCAGATTCCTCCAGGAAGAGGAAGATGTTTTTCAATCCACCATCTATTGTCTCCGACACTCTATAATTGCGGTGGGTATAGTTACATAATAATGGTGTGTTGAATTGAAACTCTCAATGATCAAATGTAGAAAATAACGCTCGAAATAATGGTATGTTGATTCATTGAAGGATACGACAATTACATGTCCATCCAGAGTTCCATATATAAATACATGCCTGTTATTTGGTCACCATCTAGGCTTAACTTTATGCACGTGATTGACGAATCAAGAGAGGTCAGGGCTAGAGAGAGGAGAGAGAAAAGAGAGGGTGAAATTTGAGAAATGGAATATGATATAAATGATGTTGTATTGTATATGACTTCTTATGTTTTTGTGTATAATTCTTTTTGTTTCTCTTTATAATGATGGAATGAATAGTATTTAAGTCTAGTTTCGGATTTCAGCCTCTGATTCATCAGTGCCTGGTTGATTAGTTCTCGTAAAGAATCAAACCTACTTAAACGGATCTTATAAGTCTTTTGTTTGACATGAGTGTTGAACGGATTTTATGATAATCTATTTTAGAAATTGTTGTGTGGACAATTCTTATTAAAAAATCATTCCTCAGTGATTATCTTCTTGGTGAGTGAAACAAATATGGTTAAGGGACCTCAGTCTCTTTCTGGTGTGGAGTCGTGTCAAGTTGTTTAAGCGTTCAATTTTTTTGGCACAGGTAAAGAAAAGAAAATAATTTATATAGTTACAAATTTAGTATTACTAGTTAAATTTATTGTACATGATAAAATTAAATTAAATTCTGAACTCTTGATATATATATATTTTTTGAATCTAATGATACATTACTAATTTTGTTACTTTTGTATAAATACACTGAGAAATGTGCTCATGATTATTCTCATGGAAAAATATGGTTTATCAACCCTAATTTTTAAGGTCATGTAAGTACAACAAGAGCGTCATAGTTTAGTATAGCGAGTGCCCGGCAATTTATCTATACTATGTGTTGTGTTAAATCACCCCACGCCCCCAAACCCCACCCCATCCCCATACCCCTTCCAAAAAAAAAAAAATTTGCTTGGATGCCTGAGAGTACATTATTGTTTTGAATGCCCGTACAAAAGAAAATTTACAACACATTCTGAGCACAGTGCCATCTGTGTACTGATCAAGCTGATTCGACAGCTTCGACGGAGCACATGGAATCAGGATAGGCCATCTGACAAAAAGATGGAATGCTACAGCAATTCATATGGAACTTGGAAGCACACACATAATTGGATCTGGCCTATTCTTGACAGATGATATAGAAAATACTTTAGCAAAGGCATTCTACTAAAATCAACAAGAATCCAATACAAAAACATGTACGATCACATAGTACAAACTTGTCCAACCAAGGAAACAAATGGGAGGTAACGAGTGGTGTTAGCGCTAGCACTAACACGAGGACCCGATCATACCTCGATAGCAAACCAAACCTGCAATTTTTTTTTTTCATAATCTCGGGGATGTATGGTCAATTAGGCATTGGCCAAAGCCCCCAGCTGTTGCTGCTTCGTAAAACTAATCCTTCTGCACACATCATTTATTTTATTCTATATCATAATTTTAGACATCTATTTTCACAACTAGCTTGCTGGAAATGGGATTAACGAGGACTACTGGCTGCTACAGAAGTCTAGAAACCCCATGAACTCGTGATTGTTTATCATCTTGATGCTCTTCTCTATTCCAATCACCCCTGTAATTAAGTGTTTTTCAAGTTAAGGAGCTACTTTTCAGTGTCTAGCAAAACCTGAAAAATGTAACTAGAATTACGTACCCATTGTGATAGCACTGGCGAAAATTACACCAGAGAGGATGAACACGATGATTGATGCTCTCCTGAGAATTGTGACGAGTTTTCTTATGAAGAATTGTCCCCAGAAGCCAGCCAAGATCCATTCATCATGACACAGACATCAGGTATAAAGCTGCAACATCCATTAAGTTAAACATTCCATTGTTTTCTAAATGTGAGAATTCTGTAAACATTGTTAATACAACAGGTTCCTTTGTTCTTTTATCTCAGTAATCTTCGGTAAATGCCTCTACTATCTTGTTTTAAGTAAGACTGTGAATTACAAAAAACTTCGCAAGAAGAAGGAAAACTGCCGTGAGACAAATATTATATTATTTGAATGCCAGAAGGAGATGAGATGAAGCATATACCATAGGGAATAGGGAACCTCTTAAGGAGATAAAACTCCACCACGGATAAAGATGATGAAAACATCATCACAAATGTAGCTGTCGCACTGGCTACCTGTGAAACAAAACAAAAACATCATCATTCATTGATGTCCAATTTCAAATAAAAACAGTTATATCTTGCCAAAGGGGCCAGATTATTCATTTACTACACATGGAAATCGCGTAAAACATTCATCAGTTGCTGCCACAAACACACTATCAATGCAACTATTTTGTAGTGGATGAATTCATTTCCAGCAAATTATAGCAGCAAAAAGGCTTAAGCACAACAACTCAATTGATGATGAGAGTAAAGTGGAACAAGAATAAGCAATAAATACCTGAGGGATGACACCAATCTCAAGAAGGAGGGGCCCTAAAATGAATCCACCACCAGAACCCAACAACCCTCCAACAGTGCCCCCTAAGATGCCACACAGGGCACAGAATGCAAGATTTGTCCCTGTCCACTGAATGGCTGCTTCACATATTAAATCCTGGTTCCCTTCAAGTCTCCTCTTTTTGCTTTCTTTGTACAATTTGACACATTCATATCCGAACACTAAAAGGGCAACTGGGACCTGAAAATTGATATCCAAAACCAAAATGTGTGCTTAGCAAAACCAAAATGTGTGCTTAGCTCATATGCATAGGTTTCAGCATAATTTCATAGGCTTTAAATCAAGAGAACTTCTTGTACCTGTATGAAGTTGAGCACCCAGGTACAATGTACTACATGCCACTTGATCATTCTGCAAAATTATAGTTGCATTGCTGTCATAATTAAGTACCAAAAAAAAAAAAAAAAAAAAGACAAACAAACACAGTCTCATAAATCCCAATTGTAACAGAAGAAAACTGAGAGAGTCACTTGCCTTAACAATCTGAAGCAGTAGAAAACAGATCCATACTAGTAGCAGCACCAAAAATTTCTATTAAGGTTGAAACTCATAATTTGCTGAAAGGTAATAAAATGACATTTCATAAAAACCAAGTGAAGCTTAAGAGAAAAAGATAAAAGTACGAAATAGTACTAAAACATGATTTGCTCACCAATGCTGTTTTTTCTTCTTTAGGGACCAGAGGCTCATACTCTGTATCAATTAACACTGAGAGAAAAGTACAGAGAAAAAAAATGATAAGTTTCCCTTGGAGAAAAATGATCTCCTTTTGGTCTATACACTACACATTTTCAATTTTACCAAATTCAAATGTTTCTTGAAAAGTATCACTTACTCTCCCCGCGAGAATTAACTAGAGTCTTTTCTTGTTCTGCCATAGCTTTCTGCAATTACCCCAAAGTGCAACAGTTAAAAGAATGAAAAATCTGAATCAATTTCATAGTTGCCAGCACCCAAAGATGTGTGTGTTATGACAAAGACTTTGTTTTTCAATATTGATCTTAAAATCACTTCTGTTTATCATATTGTTGCAGCCAATATTTAAGTGGAGTTGACAACTAAGTGCAAGAATTATTTATTGGTGGAGCCAAAAATTAATAGCCAAAACAAACCTTCATGATGGTTTCTTCCTTCCACATCTCAATCCCCTTAAAGAAAGACCTCGACGAAGTACCTATTGCAAATTTTATAAGAGCATGATTAAGTAATCAACAATGATTGGTTAACTACAATAAGTATATAAATCAGATTGGTCACCTCAGTAGCCTAAATATGAACTTAAGGATAGGAACAAATGATGTCATTGAACTGTTGACTTTTGATTAACTAGTCGAAAACTTGAAAGAAAAAAAAAAAAAAATTGTCATGGCACATAAAAAGATGAATACCTATGAAAAGAATGATGATAAGTACAGTGATGAGCCAATATGGGAAGACAACACTTAGAGCCACACCAATGGTGATGCCAAGCATTAGCATGGGCTGGAATAGTAAGGCCAACTCATAGTCAATAATTGGCACTTCTCTGCATGGATGAGGCACTCTTAGATTATACCACACTGAAGATGCTGATGCCCCCATTATCATACCTGTGTTACACATGTTACACCTCAACTTAACCACAATCTTGATAAAATAATCAACCAACAAAAAGGGATTTTTTTTTTAGGTTTTTTTTTTTTTTTTAACAGTCAGAAATCCTATTATTGTTGCCAGTATAATTCTCCAGCCGAACCTCAACTCCTGCCGCAAGAGAACCAAAAAACGACACTATCAACATTAACATAATAACGACAATTGTCATGTGTTTTTTTTCTCACCATTTGAGCCAAAAAAAAAAAAAAAAAATGGAAACCACGGGTTTTGCTACGCAGATACAGACAAAGAAGATAAGGCGAGAGAGACGTACGGGCCAAATTCTTGATTCAGATCCAACTGGGTGTTGCAGAATATTGGAGTTTTCGGAAGAAGATGAAAGAAACGATGGTGGTGCAAGCGCAGCATTTGGAGGGCTGTTATTGATGAAAAGCACGGAAAGAACAGCCACCGAAAAACCCGTTAACAAGTACACAACCAACCCTCTCGTCGCCATAAGAATTGAAGTCTGACTACTTTCGAACAAACAAGATATTAACACACAGCGCCCACCGCGGCCAGGCGCTTTCTCTTCCGCCCGCCCTTTTGTCCGCTCTTCCTTGTATTACGTTATTTTCTCCTCCTTCCTTCCCTTATATATATATATATGAGGCTCCTTTTCATTTATATGTCACACAACCATTTATATCAACTCTTTCATTTTTTTTTATTTATAAAATTTAGTAACTTTATTAGTTATATATCAAATTTTTTAAAATTTAATATTTTATCATTTTTTATTTTTTAATTTATTTATAAAATATTTGATATAAATTTTGTTTTTATTAAATAATTTTTTATCAAAACCAAACTAAATATATAAGAATCATTAAGTATAAATTAATTTAATATTTAAGTAATAGATAAGATATATACAATAGATTCTTATGTGAATTTATACCTTTAGAACTTAATATTTATATAAGTTAAATGATATATGCTAATATTATTTATGTTCTAAAAATATATTCACAGCTTGACTTTTTTTATTATCAAATTTCATAACTCAATATTGTATAGAATTCTTTAATTTTTCTAAAAAAATTTAATTTCATATGTTTCAGTATTAAATATGTATAAACTTCATTCATGATCAAGAAATTTCATTAAAATTAAATAAATTAATATAAAATTTTCATTATAAAATTAATCTTTTTAAACCTAAATGTCAAATTGCAAAAAAAAAAATAGGACGAAGAGCGTCTAATCATAGACCTTAACATTCATACGAGTTTAATGATATATGCTAAAATAATAAGATGCGCTACACATTTAATTCATTAAATTCATAATACAGGTCATAAACCTGAGTTCATATTTGGGGCAATGCAAACAAGAATCTTTTGCTTTCTTTTTTGATCTCTATTGTTTTAAGATGGAGAAGATATAAATGTGGGCTGGCACATGTAATACAAACAGCCGGGGTGGGTGGCATTTAAATTAGGGAAATACTAACCCGATATACATTCTCATTTATAAAATTAAAACCTGAATTAAAATTTATAAAATAAATAAAAAAATTTATAATATTTAATTCTGATAACAAAATATATAAGTGAAACTGAAAAATAAACTACTCCCTAAATATTTTTAAACGCTTACCACAAATAATGATAATTTTAGAGTTTCGATGAATCACATAAATCTTTAGAGAATGTCTTCTGGTCTTTCAATAATTCAATCTATGACTTGTCAAAATTAAAAATAAAATAAAAAGAGAGAAGAAATAATCAAGGGGTCCGGATTTGTGTAATTTGTGATGCGTGCTTGCGTGGCCTTTGTGGTTGTGTTTTCGTATTTTATTAGGCTTAGATTGGGATTGAGATTTTAGAAAATAACATCTCATTACTTCACATATGGCTATGGTAACGTGAGATTTCGACATCTAGGGGTGTTTTAATTTGAAAAGGATACCTACTCACACCAGTTAAAAAAAGAAAAAAGGATTCACCCTCCTAATTATTGCCTAAATTGGATGTGTTCATGGATGTTAGCACACCTTAAATTATGATATTCGTTTAACCAAAAAAAGAAAAGAAAAGAAAAGAAAAGAGAGAGATGTTGTTCGGGAAAAAATGTTATTTGCAATCAAATAATTAAAATAACAAGTAGACTATTATGTTTATATTATAAATAATTTGTGCGCATAAATAAATAAATTTAATTTTATTAAATAAAAATTACGAATTCGATTCTTATTAATCATAATTCATCATTCTTGGACGATTCGATAAATCGCAAAAATATATTAATGGCTTATCTTGCTCTTGAATTGAAAAATAACTTACCATATTTTTAAACTTTTATTACTAAAATAAATCTATATTATACATCTACACGTTTCTTCAATTTGTTTGGGTGCATGCATTCATGCTTTATAATTGATGGTAGTGAACAGTTTGCCCTCGTGTCATGATTGAATTCGTACATCCTAACACCGTCACTTCCTTGTACAGTAGCTTTGTCTTCTTAACATAACACCAAGTGGATGTTTGGATTCTTGTACATCAATTGAATCTGAATCCACAAAATTGGATTCCCGGCCTATTTTTAATTCCATCCAGTATTTGCCTTGAAGGTTCCCCGAAGCATTTTTGTAACGTTGATGTAAAATCTCTAGGCCCCGGTTCGCTGAATTGCCCACTTCGGCTGACTCTTTCGATTGATTTGCTCAATTGATTCTTGACAAGTATAATTTGTCTTCTTCACTTGCAACTTTAAGTCCAAAATCACTAGACTAGATGTAATGAAAAGTCATAAATAGTTCTTCTCGGGACAATTATGTTGTGTATCGTGTCAAATGGAAGACAGAAATACTTGGACAGTCAAATACAACTCTTAATACTCGTGGAAAAAAAAGGTGTATTTTCAATATGCATATGGCATGATATAAATATTATTAATAATAATCAATTACGAAAAGTTAGCTAAAGAGGAGGATAATTGAACCTTCATCGACTAGTTTCCCTGTCCAATTTATTCGATTTTTTTTTTATAAAAAAAATCACCCTTCCTATTATTCTCTCTACCTGTCCTTTCTCTTTTTTCGGGAGCATTTATGACACTGAAATGCTTTACTTTTCAATTCTTTAGGATATAAAATCGAAAAATAACTTAAGCAAACGCTACATAATGGTCGTAGAAATATTTCATGGACTTATCCTTCCAAAATCTCAGTCTTGAAATTGCTTTTGCAATTGCACAAATAATATATATATATAGCTTAATTGTTATTCTTTTTCTTTTATGAGATTTAATGTCTTGATTTTGGATAAGTTTGATATTACTTCATAATCAAGTTAAAATGTTCATCATGGAAAATTGGAAGTAATTCATCATAAATATCTACCCTCCGCCACCAATGTGCACCATATTTTGTTTTGAAGTGACAACACAGCGTTTTGGATTAATATGGGAGAATAAATACATTACGGAATTTGCAATCTGGCTGAAGATTAGGCGCATGTAGTATTGCTGTCATGTTGGCAATTGGAATTCCAATTTTATCTACTTGCGCATTAGGCGTGAGAACTCTTCTGGCGTTTATTTATTAAATTTCTCGTTGCCAAGTTTGACTGATTCTGAAGGTAGATGAACAAGCCGTTTTTTTAATTTCGTGTGCTTGCGTGGTTTGGTAGTGGAAGATATGAATCACAACGTCATCTTTGTAGTATATAATACCAAAATTTCAAAGTGCATGCATATTATTCCTAATATGTTTAACACAAGGGTATTGCTGCAATTGTGTTGCCCAAAAAAAATAATAATAATATCAGAGAGAAAGAGAGAGCCATCATTGTTTTTATTCTTTTTAATTACCAAAAAAAAGCGTAAGTTTTTTAATTTATGAAATGATATCTATATTATTTATCTATATCTATTTTATACATAAAGCATGAGAGAGGAATTTTAGTATCCGTCATTTTTCAATTTAACAAATTTACTCTTACCATTCCTTTTATTATTTTTTCGTTAACTACCAATAACTCTTTTTTTCTTTTCTTTTTTAATAAGACTACATCTATATAAAGTGACAAACATAAATCATTGATGTGCCATTCGATCTGAAAAAGAATGAACGAAATTTGACCAAATGTCTCAAATCAAGGTAATCTTTGTTTGGCAATCAATAAGATTTTGACACATAAACTGACTTTAGAAAGTGATTTTAAAATGTGACTTGATAAAATATTTTTCTTTTAGAATGTATTTATACAAAATGGCTAATACAAAGGGACAAATAAAAGTCACTGATGTGCTATTAGATTCGAAAAAGAAGAAAAAAAATTTGATCAAAAATTTAAAATTAGAAAAAATTTTGATTTAATAAAATCTTACCACGTAAAATAATTTTGATAAATAATTATAAATTTATGATTTTATAAATAATTTTCATTTTAATAAATCAAGCAAAACTATCAATACAATGCCCTTGACAAGTTTTGGCCTTTTACTAATTTGCAGGCTCCAAGCCCAACGTACGATCAGTTATTATTATTTAAAAAATATTTAAATAAATTCGATATTGGTCTTCTTTTTAATTAAGATTAAATATTAAATTATATTTAAATTGATAATGTTGCTTGCATCAAATGATATTATTTATTTGATAAAATTTAATTGCTATATTATAAAATTTAGAAATTAAATCGTACACGAATTCTACCTAATACTTCTCTATATATTTTGGGGATTTTTTCAATGAGTTAATATCACAGGATCTGGAAACACATTTAGAACGACAAAAAGCAGAAGTAATGGAAAAGACAGCAGATTACAAGCAACTAAAATTAACAAAAGTCAACATTCCAATTGCAACATTAAGCCCTGTGCTTGTCCAAATCCCTAATACGCCCCAGTCTTACAACCCCGACGCCTTTCTCCTCCAATTTTCCGGGATCGTAGAAAGTATGCCCCGAAGAAGTCATTTGGTCAGCACTTTCTAAGTTGGACGCTGCCTCTCCAACTGGAGTTTTCTCGACGTCCATCACATGCATCTGTTTATCCTCGTCCCATATTCCCTCTCCGCTGAGCTTCAGCTCTTCCATTTTTTGTCTAGCTTCGTCCTCGGTCAACTGATACTTCTACAAACATAACATTCTTCTTCAGTCAGATACATGATCAACAAGAAATTACTAGCCTAGAAAGAAGAAATAGCTTGGGCATTGCACCACATATTTAAATTTCGGACCTAACATAAAATAAGGCAAATTTAAGGAAGCACAATTGAAAGATTTAACCTTTCAAGTTTCAACAAATTGCATAAAATGATTATGTCTCATCTCTAAAATAAATTTGTATAAAATGGCCCACCTCTTAATTTTTAAATACACACTTGTTAAAAATATAATAATAATAATAATAATAATAAGAAATTGAAGATTACAATATCTGACCTACCTTCTAATTTTTAGATAGACATTTAAATGTTAAAAAAAATAAAAATAAAAATAAAATCACTGATGTGTAATCTCACGTATAACTTGAAATTTTAAAAAGAAAAAAAAAAAGACGTTATCTACACTATTATATCTTAGGCAAAACAAAAAGCCCTAGTGATCCGTTAAAATCAAAAGCATAATTCATCTGTGATGTATTTAGTTATGTGTGTAAAAATTACAGTATGTAATGGTTATGATTATTAATACTCAAACAGAATCTTGCGATAGAGTTATAATAATATCACTTACAAAATTTCTATATGATAGAGGAAACTATTGACCATTTTTTAACATATATAAATATTCAAATACAAATATTATAATTAGCGTATAATTAATCAACCTTCTGAAATGCTTCTCTTGCCGTTTGAGCAGCTGTCTCAGCAGCTTCCCTAGCTTTCTGAGCCGCCGCTGCATCTTTGGTCTCCTTTGTTTTGCCGGCAGAATAATCCTCATGCTCTCCAGCTTTTTGGGATGCTGCATCCTTTGTCTGTCTCGCCTTCTCTGAAACTTCTTCCGAGGTTTCTCCAGTTTTCTCTTCCTTATTAGTTGCTTGCCTTGACGCCATACTTTATTTTATCTTCCGAGGCTGATGATTTGATGTCAGAAAAAGTCAAGAAATCAACGAAAATGCAAAACCCTTCAAAGATTCACTTATTAAATCAAGCTATACCTCATCTAATCTAATATAGCTGGAGGGATTGAATCGAAAGTTCGAAACATGAGATGCTAAAATAGTAAAGGGGCTCTTTGGGGATTGCCACGTGGATGCATGGCAAATGCGTTGGAGTGACACGTAGCTGAATGAGGGCAGGAGACGCGTTGCCATGCAATCACGCATGGCAAACTACTGCATGAGAATGGCACGTGACTCGCGATTGTTGAACGACGCAGAAGTTTCTGGTGTTGACTGTTGACGGAGGTCCCGGCCTTATCTATCACACGTGGCAACTTCTTTTAGAAAAATACTTAGGTAAATTGGATCTTTGATCTTATCTGTAAATTTATAGTCAGAATTAAATTTTAAAAAATCTTGTTTATATCAACTTATATCATATATTTTCTAAGATTTAATTCATATGACAGGGTATATAAATAAAACAAAAAATCAAACCTATTTAAGTCTTTACCTTCTTTTAATGTTGACTGTTCATATTGAAAGTCCAGTCCAAATGTAGATGTAGAATAGTAATTTAAATGATAAGAAGTAAATTTTTTATAAGTTCTAGGAGATCTACAGTAAAGAATTTTTAAAAAAAAAAGTCCAAATGTGCTCCTTACTTTTACAGTCTGTTATAATTTCTCTTAAAAATTATACGTACCAAAAGCTGTTATTTTATCGCCTTCAATTTTTTTACTTTAGTAAAAAAAGTCTCTCAAATTTTTTTTAACCAGAATAGTCCTTCAATTTTTATTTTTTAGCCAAAAAAGTTCTTTTATGGAAGAGCCACCATAAAAACCTTTTTCTTTTTTTTGATAAATTTCACATACACCCCTTAAAGTTTACTTAGTTTCTACATAACCCATATATAGTTTAAAATGGGAAAGATAACAGAGAAATTAATTTGAAGGGGTGAAAAAAAATTTCAAAACAATTTTTAAATAAATGAAACTTTATTTTTTACCAAAAAAATCTTAAAATTCTAATTCTTCCGTCTTCTCTTTTTTCCAATCGAAACTATCACCCATCCAACTCTAGAACCACCCCTTCAACCACCCAAAAGAAGCGCCTCCCCCCTACCCATGAGATACCAACTGCCACCCACTAACTCTACTATCATATCCCCTCAGTCAACCACTAGGTTTTTTTTTTAAAAAAAGTTGGCCATAAAGTTTTGTAAAATTTTAAATTAGGCCAATGTAAAAAATAACTAAACCACAAGGGGTATATGTAGAATTTATCAAAAAAGAAGAGATTTTTGTGGTGACTCCACCACAAAAGGACTATCTTGGCTAAAAATAAATGTTGAAAGACCATTCTGGCTACAAAAAAAGTTGAGAGACTATTTCGGTTAAAGTAAAAAAGTTGAAGGACTATTTCGGCAATTTTCCCTATTTTATCTGTTATACATAATCAGTCTCTTTCTTCCTCTGAATGTACCAGATTACATTCTTAGCTTTGCAAAATTGTCTAATGATTCATGAGCAATCCGGAATGTGAAAGAAAGAGATGGGATTGGTTGGTGGGTTTAACTGTGATGAAAGAGCATAGAATCTGCTTGCATTGGCCTTCAGTACATAATTTTCGAGTTTCCAAATTAATACTACATAGTTTTTCTATTTTCCCAATATTCAGACCTTTACAAATTTCCTATCCCTCCCACCATGATGTCAGAAATACTGCTCTTTCTTTATAAATCCATCTGATCATTCCTTACAAATTAAATCGTACGTGCAAAATACTAGAAAACAATTTCTTCAATATATCTGCCTCACAATTTACCTAGTCAAACATCTTCAACTCTAATGTTGAGTCTTCTAAGCCATATAGAATGGAGAATCATGTGAAATACATCATAACGCTTTGGAGGTGTAGTTATCTCAAAATGTCTCCTTACTTGTATTCCTCTCCTTTGCATCTTTGTATACTGCCATTGAGGAATACCCATCAAAATTTTCTTCAAATTAGGAATATCCTTCACCGTAATTATAACCGAAAACGCCTTCCAGTTTAGAACATCACTGAACGGAATTACGTACCCTTCCTTAATAAGGACCGGAACACATCCCATGTACAATGCCATCCACCATTCTCGGACTTGCTACTTCGTACCCGCTGGGACAAATGCAGTACCTGCTCTTTCTCATCATTTCATAATACGAAACGCCTTCCGGAAGATGTTGGTGTACCTGAACGTCTTCATCTTTATTTTCCCAGTAATCCATGAGAATTGGCCGGATAGGACCGTGATTTTTTCCTCCGGCATAGAATACTAATGTCGAACGTTTGGATGGCAATGGACCGCCTATCATTCCTTCGGTTGTGCCCAATGGAAGGTGGATTTCGGGGACGGAAACATCCTTGGAGGGGATAAACCTCTCCGATGTGTTTGCATTACATAATGCTCGTATGGAATTTTTGTATAGATAGGGGACTGCAAATGATAGTTCAGGCCCCTGCATGGCAACAATTTATCGGAAATATTAGAAACAGTACTTGCATATAAAGTCGAAAAATAAAAAACACCACTTACATGTTATTAGATAAGTACAAAATTCCATTAATTATATAAAATTAGAACTGATCAATAAAAGTTCAATTTTTTATATTATATATATTAATGATTTCTTACCCAATCATGGCACGCAAGCATGAAATGATCGGCTCCAAGGCTTCGATTCCAATAGGGATACTTGTGTGCAATAACATTGACATAGTCCGCGACGGTATTTTTCATGAGACCCCAATCATGGGATTCAGGAACATAAATGACTTGTGTTATTTTTGTTACACTGAATGGAAGGTAGTAAACACAAGCTTTGCTAGGATCACTGGTCCGAAAGGGACTAACTTCCATTGCTTGTATGAAATAACCCTCGATTGCATATGTATTCTTGCAAGGTCCATAATGAAAAACCGGAGGATCCCCTTCTTCGTAGATGAATACCTTAAATCTTTTTTCCATTTCCAAATAGCTCCTGTGGTTCAAGGGAAGTAGAGACGTGACATAACAAATTAATTTGTACAAAATTTCTCTCCAATTTTTAACGTTCTTTTCCAATTAATTCCTTCCATGACATTCCACTACTAATAAAAATTCCAAATTAATAAAAGCAATGAAATAGAGGAAATTTTTTTTTTCATTAATAATACCTGTGAAAGGCAGCGGCATTCCAATACATTGAACCTTTAGGGATAAAGTCCTCATCAGGTGCTTCTTGCCCAGTTTCCGCTTCTTTTATTGCTGCTCGAGCTTCACTGAGACTTGCTTCCAAGATTTCTAAGTTGCTATATCTTTTCTTTGATCTTGGGATCACGGTGACATTGAAGGACCCTTCGTTCTTCTTTATCTGTTGAAGTTTGACCGATTACCATAACAATTTATGTTAATCTATTAGTATTAACTACTTAATTCCATAATTCTATGGTATTCTTTAGAATCTCGCCAGCGATTGCAGTATTTGTTTATTTTACTATCCGTGGTGCATGACACACAAATTTCGTATAATCTATGATGAAAAGGGATATTATGGGAAAATGTTTCAGAAAATCATTTTACCATGTGATTTATGAACTAAAATATACTGACAAATTGCTGTCCACCAATTATGGAACAAAATTATTATGCAAAACTTACAGTTTGTTAATTGTGCATAACAACTGCAAAACCAAAAGGGGGAAAAAAAAAACACATGTACACACACTCTACCATCTCGAACAATGATATCCAAATTGAGGGCACACAAACTTAGAATTGCAAGGACTAATTAAGGATCTTTTAATCTGTTTCCTATCATCACTGCGCAAAATCATTGAAAAATATTCACAAGTTGTTCATAAGTGGTAGTCATGCATTTACATGCATATTGGTCGAAGTGAAGTAAAAGAATCAAAGGTCTTACATGATGATAAAAAAAAAAATTGGTCTTACATGATGATCACCATTTTTCCTTGAGTGGGTTGGGACAGAATTATTTGATATTATTTCTTTCATATCATCACCATCCATCCCTATTGGCTGAAAATATGGACCCCAGAAATCAGAAAGTGATCTTGAATTAGTTAAAACCATAATACCTAGAACGATAATTACTGCTATCATAAACCGTTCGCGAAACCGGGCACATGAAAAGAATGGCTCGATAAAAAGTTCTTGACAATTTCGCATACTTCTCTAGCCCCTTTTAATCCTTCTTAACCAGTCTTCCAAGAAAGTGATGAAGAATTCAAGAGAGATATAGTGTGGGAAGAGAAAATGATTTTTCTTTTTTCTTTTATTTTTCTTCTGGATTATTTCCCTCGGGTATGGGGAGGCAGAATGCTGAATATGGAAAATGGGAAAAGTGCAGATTTTCACTTCGTTTCGTTCCATTGTCCAATGGAGATTTTTCTTTTCCATGAAAATATGGAAACACTAAAATTTCAGAATCCAAGATCTAAAATTAACCGTTTTCCAAGGGATACCTTTCTTCTTAACTGCAAAATGAATATTCCTTATTAATATCCTCAAGATTTTTAGTAGTTACTTTCTCCTGTTTGCAGCAAATTATCTATTTATACCATATCTAAAGCATGAAGAAAGTTTGATGTGATATCATTTTTGGTATTTTCCATTTTACCCTTTGAATTATTTTTAAAACCACCCATACAATTTCTTCATACTATTTGTTAGTTAATTATTTTTTGAAAATCACACACATAGTGTGTGCCTTTTCCACTAGTGTAATTTTATTTATAGGGGTGATAAGAGAAGAACAATTTAGTTCATTATCTTTTGTGTACCAATCATATTTGATCCCTTATCTATGACAGTAGATTAATTTGGTCCCTCATACTAAAAAAAAACTAATCTAAGACATGTGTATGAAATTATAGACAAATTAACGGAGAAAACCACATGATAAATACTTGGGAGTTAAGTAATAGTAAATGTATTATTAATGGACTCCGATAGTTAGTCCACAATTTCTATCATAAATTTTAAATTGATTAATCTTTTAAAGGAAGAGAGATCAAATTGATCTTTGTGACAGATAAGGGATCAAATTGGTCGAAACTTTGAAGATAAATGATCAAATTAGTCTCTTTTCCTCATTTATAGTGTCCCTATTGGACGACAGTAAAAGATTTGCTAGGAATTAACTGAAAAATTAATTTAATTTTAAGTGTTGAATGATTGGTTTTTTTGTTAAACAAATAAAAGTGTTAGCAAACTAGGGATGCAAAGGGCAACAAGGTTGAAAGCAGTCGCCTCTTTACTTTCTTTCTAATAAATCCTTACTCTCGGGCACGATTAAAAATATCAATTGGAATTTATAAGCCGAACTTTGCAAAGCCCCAAAGTATTATCTTGTACTCCTATGGCTTGTGTATCTTTTGGCAAATATTAACCGTACGTATGTTATTATTTAAAAACACTTAACATGTAATTATAAGTATATGATTATTTGTTAACATAAACAATATTACATTCTTTATTATATGTTACAACATAAAATTTTTATTATTCAATTTAATCCGGAATAAAAAAATGAACTCATTTGGGTGATAAATATCATGATTTGTGATTACATATATAAAAAACAGTGTAAAATATTATATTGTATCATACTACCAGTATACCATTTGCATATGAAATTATGAGAATTTGCTTGTTTGTAAATATATAATACTATTAGATTGAACTACAAAATCAAGAATAGTGAATATGGGCTAAAATAAAAAGAGTATGGGCGGGCCCGAGAGCTGATTAAGAGTCAAGGATGGGTCTAATATTTGAAAGCTAGGCCTGGTTTGGATCCAATTTCTAGAATTTTAAATGGGCGGATCTATATTAATATTGCTTCATCAATGTTTTATTAATTTAAACATATGTTTTTCTATTATAAGAGAGCAGAGGATACGTGGAAGTACTCCCCGATTAACTGGGATGGACTTAAGAAGGATAGGAAAGATATCTGGAAATGGCTGGAAGGTGTTAGAGAAGTAGTGGAGAGAAGAAGTGAACCTGATCATGCATTCTTGACAGCCAATATACTCTGGCAGCTTTGGAAGAGCAGAAACAAAGTTCAACATCAAGAAGACATAATTCAATCAATCGAAGTTATGAGGCAAGCTGTGGAGGAATGGACAGAATGAATTTTCAAAGGCTAATAAGTACAGAGCAGATAGGAGCACTGTAAAAACACTTATTCTCAATGATGAGCAAATCCAACGACATTGGACATCCCCATTTCCTACATGTTGCAGCATTATTGTTGGTCATTCTAAGAAAAACACGAATTCGAGATATGGGGCAAGCATAGTAACAAGCAATGAAGAAGGCAAACTAATTTTTGCTTGGGCAGAAGGAAATTTGGACAGCAATGATTCATTGTCTATTGAAGCAGAAATGATAAGGAAAGTTATGGTGAAGGCTAGAGTGAATAATTGGAAGGCAATCCACATTCAATCTGCTAACAAATTGCTCATTGAAAAAATTAATAATGGAAGTATTAAAGACGTTAGGATTGTTACTTTGCTTGATGATATTCTGCACTTGAAGGAGTGTTTTGATTGGTGCTCTTTTTCTTTTGGTAACAGTAACAATATGTCTTTATCTACTAAGTTACCTAGGTTTGGTAGAAATTTGACAACTTTTCGTTGAGTGGAAAGATAACTTTCTCCTATGGCTCTCAGAGCATTCATAGTCAAATGTGTGAGCAGTGGCTCAATTCTTGTGCAACTTTTACTATATTTAATAAAATCTCTTATCGTTTGGAAAAATAAAAATGTTTTATTAATTTAAAAATTTTATAATACAAAAAAATAAAAAAAATAATAAAAAATCTAACTAGAGCGTAAAAAAAAAAGTTAATAGCACTAAACCCCCTTGAATTACACCATTAGTTGCACTTTGTCCCCTATAACATCCCTTTTTTTGTAAGATTATACAAAAATACCTTTGCGAAGTAATTGTTTTTCTTTTTCAACTATTCTTTTCCACATTTTTTTCCTTTTCTTTTCCTTCCTTTTTCTTCTTTTATTTTTTTCTTTTCCTCCCTTCTCGCTTGTCATTAGTTACTTCCTTCATTCTACTATAAATATTTGTACACCTAAAATAAAATTTTTATTATCTTAAACCAATATTTAATTCTTATTATATGAGGATATATATTTATTTTATTGATAAACTATTTTTTATCTTAATTAAATCATAAATTTTATAAAACATATATAAACAAGTTGGATTTATAATTAATCAACTATATTGAAAACAAATAAGAAAATTAATTAACTAGTAATATTTTTATTTGTTATTTTGTATATTGATAAATTATTAACCCTTATTTTTATTTTTATGTATTTATTTATACTCTTAAACTAATATTTGATTTATTGAGACTCAAATTTTTCATTGATTCAAATTCTAATTTTCTTATATGTATTTAAATAATTTAGTTAATAGTTTAAATAAACTTTGATGTAACTATTTAATATTCTATTATAAAAAATGTTATAACGAATTTGCAAAGATAAAATTATGAAACAAACTAGTTATAAAAAAAATAGTTAAATCAAATTCAACTAATTCTTTTTTTTTTGGAACTTATTTGTTTCTTAAATTTAATTGTTGTAAATTCATTACAATTTCCTTTATAATAGAATATCTATATTAGTTACATAAGTAATATTTAAAGATGTTAATTAAAATATTTAAATAATATAAAAAATTAGAGTTTCAATAATTCATAATTTTTAGTATCAATAAATTAAATATTAGTTTAGAAATTCAAATAAATAGATAAAAATAAAAATAATGGTTAATACTTTATTAATGTAAAAAAATAACAAATAAAAATATTACTAGTTGATTAATTTGCTTATTCATTTTTACTATAATTGACTAATTCTAAATCTAACTTGTTTATATATATTTTTACAATTTAATTTTAGATAAAAAATACTTTATTAATATAACAAATATATATGTTATAATAAGAATTGAAAAATAAACAAAGGCAACAAAATAAATAATTAGTTAAATTAAATTCAATAATTTATTTTTAAGTGTATACATATTTATAACAGAACATCTGAAATAGCTATTGGCATTTGAGAAGGGAGAAAATGAAAAATAAAAAAAGTAAAAGGAAGAAGGAGAGAGGGAAAAAAGGAATCGAGAAAGAATAATTGTAAAAGAAAAAACAAAACAATTATTTAGTAAGAATATTTTTGTTCAATCATAAAAAAAAATAAAGAATTAAATGTCTATAAAATGAGTTGACGGAATCTATTCTGTATGGAAGGTATGATTATTGTGTAAAGATAGGAAAGTGGGAAAACTACGGAAGTTGATGACGTTATCGGATCTGTTTTGAAATGCTTGAGGTGTGATTCAGTTTGTTTTGATTACCTACAGGAGAAGTGAAGTGAAGTGAAGTGGGAACTAAATTCTATTCTCAAACAACTGGAGGCTTGAGTTTTATTGAATAAATCTGGTGGAAAATACTTTACCCGCAAATTTGCACACACACACCACACGCACGGCCACAAGGCCTTTATATAAACAATCCATAAACTAATTCCTTAACCAAATAAACTATTAAATTTTCTAAATCAATTCTACCAAATTTCCTAATTCTATACTACTATTAATTAATTTCTAGAACTAATTCTAAATAAATATATATATATATATTAATAAATAGAATCCTAATTAAGTTTGGTTTAAAATATTCAACCGAATGAAATTAGGTTAGAAGTTCCAGAGGTGTGATTGAGTGAGTTTGCTTTGATTAACTACCGAAGAGAGTGAGAATACGAAACCACCAAACTTGTACATATGAATTTCTTCTTGACTTCTCCCCTCTCTCTCTCGTACTCCATCCATGCAATGCAATAATTTATTCAAGTACAAAACACGCACACTAACACTACTAACGGCATACTAGAAGAAGAATTCCATCAAAATGCACCGCCCTGTGAAATTTATGCTCGTCCTTGCAAATGTCTGCATACTCCTAACAACCGCAGTTGCTCCTCCACCAGGCGGGGGTGGAGGTGATGGCGGTGGAAGAGGAGGAGGAGGAGGAGACGACGAGGATAGCGGCACTGGCAATGGAAACAGTAATAATGGTGGCGGGGCAGCAGATACGCGTCCAGGACATATGTCTTTCCTTTCTATTTTACAGGAAAAGTTCTCCCACTTATATTTAACTCTCCAAATTTATTAGCATGTGGTGAAAGCTCATACGGTAAGGTTTTCAACTGACAAAAGTGGTTAAAACTATAATTTAGGAGTGAGACGTTACAATGTGATTATTTTAGGGGACCAAAATATATTAATTTTTTCGAATGTAAGACTTAAAAGTAATTAATCATAATGTCAGGGGCCATTTGTGGATTTTTTTTTTTTTTTTTATTCCAAAACTTGGGGCAGTGTTGTGAGAAAAAATGATGTTGGATTCGAAAAAAAAGGGGAAGACATGGGGTGAGTCACAAAATTATAAACAGTGGAACAGCATGTAATAAGGTTTATTGGGGTACGACCTAAACTGATATCAATTTTGCTCGTCTTTTAAAAAAAAAAAAAAATCTAAAATGATTATTCTGCCCGAAAAATATAATTTTTGTCACATTGTGTCTTTTTCTCGAAAAACGTAAAATTTAAAAAAATTGTCCAAATTTAGTAAAAAACACGTTATAAAATTTAGTATCTACATAAAAAAAATAGTATAAAATATAATATTATATCAGGTTACAAAATACAAAATTATGAAAATTTACTTACCAGTAAATAAATTAAATGAGATTGAAGTACAAAATCAAAAAAATAAATGAGTCTCGATTGGACTGAACTCAACCGAGAATTCAATTTAGTCTGACAGTGATCATTGTGTAAAGATGGGGAAGGTGGGATACCTACGGAAGTTGACGTTATCAATCTGTTTTGGATTCATTAAGTGTGATTAATTATTATGTCGAAGAGTTCAGTTTGCTTTCATCTATGAAGAGCCCTGTTTGTTTGGATTTATAAATGTACTTCAAGTGTGATTAAGATGTAGAGTTTTGTTTGTTTCTCGCAAGTAGTCTCAAAGATAAGGTTTCGCGGCTAGCAGTTTTTTTTTTTTTTTTAATAAATTTTTTAAGGTTTCAATACATAGTTAATCTGATTTTATGTCTACCGTTGCAGAAATTGTAGGGGAGACAGTGTGCATTATGATCATACATTTATCCCGGAGGCAAGTTTCACCCCTATTTTGAATTAATTAATATGCTAAGCATTCTACTTGTA
Organism: Cinchona pubescens; assembly: GCA_025175665.1. Taxonomy (NCBI): domain Eukaryota; kingdom Viridiplantae; phylum Streptophyta; class Magnoliopsida; order Gentianales; family Rubiaceae; genus Cinchona; species Cinchona pubescens. The sequence goes on along the minus strand of JANKKI010000254.1, from coordinate 1,115,387 downwards.
TGATTTTATTTATTTTACGCATTTTGAACTGTGGCATTTTACAATATATATATATTTTTTTTTTTGGGTAAATATGGCATTTTACAGTGTTCAGCAAAACCCGAATAAGCCTCAATATGGAGGAGGCTTAGTGGTCAACCAAAAATTTAAACGTGGAGTGAAAGGTTACCATTTGTCTCAAAAATCCAATCTTGACAAAGAAAAATTTTATGTAATTTGAGGTAAATATGATGAAATAGTAAATAATAATAATAATGATATGTACTAAGAAAATAATTTTAAGCCATTCCTTATTTAATTTGTCGCTTGGTTACAAGTAAGCAACGGCAGTGCAAATATTGCTGCTGTTGTCAAAACGTCTACGGGCTCCCATTATGCTGGCTGGTGCATGGGTCGATCGGGGTGTTGGTCCATGCTTAGCCAAGGAGGTTTAACTGTGAATATTTCACTGCAGCCATTTACTCGAGAGCAATGGATATCTCATCGGGTTCAAACTGTTGAAAAGGTAAACAAATATTGTTGAACAAAAAACTAATTTTTTGATTACCTAGAAATTTAGATAAACAAAAATAGAGTACAAACAATAAAGTATTTACAAGAGTACTATACATAAGATGAACCTTCCATCATTTTTTTTCCTTTCTTAAAATCGTAAATGAATTGTGAATAAAAACCCGTAATTATTCAATCATGGTGATCGAACCGGTAAAGTGTTAGACCTCACAAAAATTGGGATGATGAGGAAAATTTATTGTTAATTTTTTTAATTGTTCTTTTTGAGATGAAATTAAGAAGCATTATTTATCTTAAATTTATTTAAGTAATTAATTAAGGGTTCCTTTGGTTCACAGATAAATTATTTTCGGATAACTCATCTCCGGATAATAGTCCAAAGATGATAACAATACAATTTTGTATTTTTTTATAACATGAAAATAATAGATAGAGAAGAATTGTAGATATTGAAATATTCTCTTACTATTACCTACTATTCTTAATTACTTTAAAATTTTCACACATAAAATAGTCTTTAAATTATATAATGTCATGTTTAAAAAAAATAAACTAATAAAATTATTGAAATATATACATAAATTAGCAAGGAATGATAAAATTTGTAATAGTAGTGCTATGTTGAATTAATTTAAAAAAAAAAAAAACTAGTAGTTACATTCGTGAATTATAAAGAATATACCGTCTTGATATAATTAGATCTTTCCATTTAGTCAATAGTATTTACTGTACTTGAAAATATATGTTTTATAAAAAAAGAAACATTTAAATAAAAATAAGGCATTATAATTTGTAAAATAAAAAAAAATTATAAAATAAAAGAACAAGTGTGCATCATGTACTAAAATATGTATTTTTCACCTAAAATATAAAAAAAATGATATAATGATCTTTTTTTTTTGAAGTAAAAAAAATAACTATTACAAAAAATATTAATTTAATAGGTAGTTTAGGTATCTTATGTTTTATCCAGCCTGGTAATACCCCATATGGTTTAGGGAAGAGGGATTAAATTAGTTAAATAAGGTGATAATCCCATATTAAACATGGAATAATATGAGATTACTTATCCAATTTCAGGTCATTCCATGAACCAAACAGACCCTAAAAGAATTAACACTTTGAATAAAAATAGATCAATTAGCGACAGACAAGGAATAGAAAGGACATACGCCAAGGTTTTAATGGTGTATTTACTCCATAGCTCCCATTTAAACTTCACACATGCATTAGTATTAAATAGCAATATTTGATTACGATTATATGTAGCGGCTTGTGTTCAACCGATATTCGACTTTCTGACTTATTTGAATTATTTTTGTTTGATTTTTAACTTAAAAATTTTAAAATTAAAGCCAAATTATATAAAATCAAAATCAATTAAAGTCGAGTCATTTAAATTCAACTTATTCGACTGATAAGTGAAATAAGTAATTGAATAACTCGAACAAAAATCCTCTTTCATTCCATTTTTTAATCCTAAAATTTAGTACTACATCATCTCACAGAATCCATATTCTAATTCTAAATTTAGTACAAATTCAAAATATAATATAATATTATTCTACAAATTTAAAATATGACATACTAGAAATAGAAATTAATTCAAAAATTACAAGTTCATAATTATTACAAGCAAAATATATAACTAAATACATAACCAACTTACAAAAGTTAACAACCGCAACCTTTTTCAATAAGTATTAAAGTATATATAATTATTTAACTCTAGTTTCTATATGGACATTAGAACATGTATTATAGATTTATAGATATTTCAATAAATCTTAAAGTACATATAATTACTTAACTCTACTCTATATATGTATTAAAAGAAAATTAGTAATCTATTTAATTAATTATTGAAACAAAAATGTAATATCAATAAGTTGTATACTTATATTAATGTATAAATAAATAAATTGTACATAATGTGAATATCAGTATTACATTAATAACTGCGCAAATTATACAAATAAAAGATATATAAGTATTAATAATTAAGAATATTATAATTTATTAAGATATTTAATTATTAACATTTAATAATATTATGGTTAAAATATTATGTATACAAATTTATTAATACATTATTATAATATATGGTTAAAATATTTAAAAATCGTAATTGTTCGACTTATTTAACTGCCATTCGGTCGATAAAGTTTAACGATTTGTTTGACTAGTCAGTCAAACCAGTTAATTTGTACATTGATACTCGACCGGCAATTTAACTTGGAAGCTGAAATTAAAATCAAGCCGATAAGTTAATTACTTAATTGACGTTGAGTTAAAGTCGAATCGGTCAAGTCAATTGTTGTTTCCAATTTGAATAGATTCGATAGTTTAATTTTACTGACTTTTGAACACTCCTAATTATAAATAATACGTATATTTGGAGGATACGAGTGGAAACTGTATTTAAATCCTTTCGTGGGTATCTCTATTATCCAATTAAATTAATAGTTATTTTTTTTTGTTTTTGTTTTTTTTTTTTTTTGGTTTTGTGGTGTATTACCATTATTTGCAATTTGTAGGTTCGGAAAAGTAAGGTGAAAATCCGAATAACAAATAATAAAGGTGCGCCAATGATAAATGCATCGCTGACGTCAGTTCCCCTTGGCTAATAAAATTCTGACCATACCTGCCTGTCAACAAGGTTCATTAAAAGATTTAAATTGAATGTGTTCGAAAAAGAAATGACTTGGGAGTGGGACCAGCCATGGTATGCCTATCAAGATTAGGGAAATTTTTAGGTGGATCACTTGTAGATCTTATGATGTAGATTAAATATGACATCAGCTGATATAAGTAAAATTTTATAAGATTTAATCTTGATCGTAAGGTTTACAGGTAATATCTAAGATCGGGTCTATGGTAGTATTTTCCTCCAGATTATAATGTTCCGGATAAAATGATAGATTCTAGTAGAAATCATCAAATTAGCACATGTGGCCCGATTATGTAATTTGTGACAATATGGAAAGTATACCCTTATGGGTGTCCCCCAGAATTTCTTCCGATATATATGAAGTTGCTACCAAAAAAAGGCAGTATTCAGTAATGGAAAAATATAGAGGTTTAGTTTTTAATTGGGATTTGGTGAATGGAGATTTGCATGGCTCTTACTTAGAGAGGAAATCCTGGGACCAAATATATCCACAGTTTTCTTCGAGAGAGCCTATTCCATTGATAATGTTTGCTCTTCCGTGCTTGAATGATTACAATACGATCGAAGATCCAAACGATTCATCAGCTAGCTACACCAGTTTCTTATTTGGGAAGAATTCAGGAGATGAGGACAGAAGGTTACCATGGGCCTGTTGGAATTGGATTACAGTGTCATTTTAATCTATATCCAAACTAAGGACAGCACTGGATGCCCTGGCAACAGCAAATTTGCCCATTTGGATTACTGAATTGGACGTTGATAGTAGCTGACCACAGGTAAGAAGTTTCTTCATAACCTTCTTCTACTTCTTTTTATTGTTCTAATTTTTTGATGATAAGAAAGAATTCCATAAACAAACCTTGTTTTAAGAATTTGTTTTAGTAGGATAAAAAAAGAAAAAGAAAGTTACCCCACTAAAAAAAAAAAAAAAAAAAAAATTCATATTTTCGATCGAGCTCAACTTTACATGGAATGACATTCACTAAGACCTTTGATATGGCATTAATCCTTGTTTTTTTGCGTTCTTCGTGAAACATGTGATATAAATTAGTTTAGAGGGTTGCTCTCGGCCTTTAAGTTCTAACTTGTAGTTATCTCTTTTACATCACCCATTTTGCATTATTATTCCAATGATCTCTCTTTTCTAAAATAAACTCTCAGTCTTTCTGATCTTCAAATGACAATTCTAAACGCTGAGAGCTGTGCTCTCAAGAACAATTAAAGGTGGTAAAAGTGGCGTGACGAGAAAAATGATAGGAATGATCAAGAGATCATTCTAAACTAAAGTATGTGTGTCAAAACTATGAGCATCACACAATAGATCACTACACCCACAGTTATTTGTTATTGTGTATCTCATTATATATACTTGTCAAATTGTCGTTTTCTTTGCTCAAATTTTTGCTTATCCTAATTATATTTTGCAATGTACATTCCTTACAAGAAAATTGCATTTTTTTTTAATATATATATATTATTGGGATAGGCCGCGGAGTACTTGGAGCAGATCCTACGAGGCCACCTAGCCGTTGGCGGAATCAATTTGAAGAGTCTGCCACTTGGAGATGTTGTAGATAAACTTCTCAGTGAATGGAGTTTATGGGATTTTGAGGCAACTACAGATTCGGAAGGTTATTTTCAAAAGTCACCATCTCATGAAGATTATGAAGTGAAAATAAACCATCCTGCTCTGTCAAATTATTCAAAAACTCATAGGATCAAAGTGGTGTCATCATCCCATGAGACAATAAATGTTCAAGTGACAGCATGAGTAGTCTTTCTCTTTGAAAGATTTGAGTTCGTTAACTCCAAACATCACAAATAAAAATAATTGGCAAAAAAAATTAATGAATACATAATCGTATCCGTTGCTTAAACTTCGATTATATTTTGCTCTTTGACATATTAAATAAATAATACTTATTGCAAGATTATGAGGCCCTATTTATTTACTCATCCGTGTAAGAATTGCCAAAATCATTGTCTGTAATGATGGTCATAAAGCCTGCCTTATTGTAAGAAAATTCTACAATGTTCTCATTATATTTTAAAAATTCATATAATAGAATATTATATATTTTAAAATTTTATATTATATAAATTTTTAAAATTAATATAATGATTTGTTCAAGGAAACTATAGAATTTTGTTTGCTTGTATATTAATTTGTGCGTGTATAATAAAGTTCGTTTAAGCCACAATAACTCCATCTTCATCTTTATATTGAAGGTGGATGATGAAGCTCTGACTTTGTTGTCGTGTTTACGACTTATGAGAAGAAGATAGGCCTAAATATTTGTTCTTATTCCCTCCGTGAAAGGAAAGGGAACCAACTTTGACAAACAGGAAAGAGAAGTTTCATGAAAGAAAGCAAACCAATAAATAAGTTTTTAGTTTTTAATAATCCATCCCATATTTTTATTATTCACACATTGGGATTATTTTTAACTTTTAGTTTTTAGTTTTATTAGTTCTGTTAATTTTACTTAACTAGTTAATTTGAATTAATGAGAGAGAAAAAAACTAGAATCCAAAAAAATAATTAATTTGGGCCGATAAAAAAAGTTGCATGGACATGTCATAGATTTTTTAATTTAAAATTCTCTACATCAACTCACATCACATTTATTTATTGATGTTGACTGTTTTTGACCAAAGATCAAGAATTTCACCGTTTAACCAAAAAATAATAATAATTCTTTAAACAAATGCTGACTGATAACTGACTTATCGTTTAAGGTACCTGTAGTTGGGAAATGGGCCGGTCTGGCCCAAAGCTTACTGGTTAGAACAATTCACATGTGTGTCCGTGCAACGGCCCACATGTGAATTGTTCTACATGCAGTGAGGTAGGGCCGGGTCAGGAATGATAATAGTACCCGTTTCTGTTTGGCGTATTGTCAGGATCCGATTTCAACTGCCATCGAGCTTGCTGCATTCTTGCTTCAGGTCTCTCTAAGAAAAAGGAAGAAAATAGCACTCGGCCTAAATGTTGCGTGACACAAGAAATCTAATCCAAAACTAAATAGGCCAAAAGAAAATAACAACCAAAAAAACTTAAAAAGAAAAAATCTGATCAATTAAACTTGAAAATAATTAAAAACAAACAACTTGTCTATATCGGATCAATAGATCAACTTATATATGTTGTGTGACACGATTAAAGAGAATATACCAATAATGTGAGTGGCTAAGATGATAAGTAGAGTAATTAAAAAATTAAAAAATTAAAAAATCTAATTTTTGACTCTCATGAACGATTTGTAAAAATAAATGAAAGTCGATGAAATATGTACTCCTCTTAAACTTTTTTTAGTACCCAAAAAACAAAAAAAAAACAAGAAAAGAGAAAAACAATGAAGATGTTATAAACTTCTAAATCTGGACGATAATCAAACTTGAAAATAAATTAATTAAATGACCAATTAACCAAAATTAATTGGACATTTCCACTATTTAGTAGAGAATTTAATTGTCTTTATGCAATTGTAGCTTTGTGTCGTTATTCATATGGTTGACCTTAATTGTCGAGTTGTTCATGCCACAAAACCAATGGAAAATTCCGCATTGTTTCCGACAACAAAACTATGATTTTCTATCTCACTTTTTCTGTCAATTTCTATCACATTATCTATTAAAAAATTAAAATTCTTCCACTTCAACTCATATTTATATAAAATAAAAAATAAAGGTGCGCCAATGATAAATGCATCGCTGACTTTCCTACCAAGGGGAGGTCAGTTCGCCTTGGCTAATAAAATTCTGACCATACCTGCCTGTCAACAAGGTTCATTAAAAGATTTAAATTTAATGTGTTCGAAAAAGAAATGACTTGGGAGTGGAACCAGCTCATGGTATGCCTATCAAGATTAGGGAAGTTTTTAGGTGGATCTGGTTTACGGTCTCACTTGTAAATCTTATAATGTAGATTAAATATGACATCAGCTGATGTAAGTAAAATTTTATAAGATTTAATTTTGATCAGGGTTTACAGGTAATATCCAAGATCGGGTCTATGGTAGTATTTTCCTCATGATTAATTGGTGACAATATGGAAAGTATACCCTTATGGGTGTACCCCAAGAATTTCTCCCGATATATATGAAGTTGCTACCAAAAAAAGGCAGTATTCAGTAATGGAAAAATATAGAGGTTTAGTTTTTAATTGGGATTTGGTGAATGGAGATTTGCATGGCTCTTACTTAGAGAGGAAATCCTGGGACCAAATATATCCACAGTTTTCTTCGAGAGAGCCTATTCCATTGATAATGTTTGCTCTTCCGTGCTTGAATGATTACAATACGATCGAAGATCCAAACGATTCATCAGCTAGCTACACCAGTTTCTTATTTGGGAAGAATTCAGGAGATGAGGACAGAAGGTTACCATGGGCCTGTTGGAATTTGATTACAGTGTCATTTTAATCTATATCCCAACTAAGGACAGCACTGGATGCCCTGGCAACAGTAAATTTGCCCATTTGGATTACTGAATTGGACGTTGATAGTAGCTGACCACAGGTAAGAAGTTTCTTCCTCCTTCTTCTTCTTCTTTTTATTGTTCTAATTTTTTTATGATAAGAAAGAATTCCATAAACAAACCTTGTTTTAAAAATTTGTTTTAGTAGGACCTTTGATATGTATTTTGGGATCTTCTGTAACAATAATTATGTTATACTCACTTTTCATCTGATTAATACGTGTTTCTAAGTCTAAACTAAATTAAAGTCTTGAATATTATTGTCACAGAAGACCCACGCTTTTGATATGGCATTAATCCTGGTTTTTTTTGCGTTCTTTGTAAAACATGTGATATAAATTAGTTTAGATGATTGCTCTCGGCCTTTTAAGTTCTAACTTGTCTAGTTGTCTCTTTTACATCACCCATTTTGCATAATTATTCCAATGATCTCTCTTTTCTAAAATAAACTCTCAGTTTTTCTGATCTTCAAATGACGACTCTAAACGTTGAGAGCTATGCTCCCAATAACAATTAAAGGTGGTAAAAATGGCACACGAAAAAAAAATAATAATAACAGGAATGACCAAGAATTCGTCCTAAACTAAAATATGTGTGTCATAGGCAAATCACAGCGTAGATCACTACACCCACAGTTATTTGTTATTGGTTATCTCATTGTATATAGTTGTCAAACTGTCGTTTTCTTTGCTCAAGTTCTTGCTTATACTAATTGTATTTTGCAATGAGAATATCTGAAGTACATTCCTTACAAGAAAATTGCATTTTTTTTTCTTATATATATATATATATATATATATATATTGGGACAGGCCGCGGAGTACTTGGAGCAGATCTTACGAGCCCACCCAGCCGTTGGCGGAATCATGTTATGGGGGCTGCCTCCACCTTGCCGTAAAATTTGCTTAACTGACGGCAATTTGAACAGCCTGCCACTTGGAGATGTTGTAGATAAACTTCTCAGTGAATGGAATTTATGGGATTTTGCAGCAACTACAGATTCGGAAGGTTATTTTCAAAAGTCACCATTATGAAGTGAAAATCAACCATCCTGCTCTGTCAAATTATTCAAAAACTCATTGGATCAAAGTGGTGTCATCATCCCATGAGACAATAAATGTTCAAGTGACAGCATGAGTAGTCTTTCTCTTTGAAAGATTTGAGTTCGTTAACTCCAAAATAAAAATAATTGGCAAAAAAAATTAATGAATACATAATCGTATCCGTTGCTTAAACTTCGATTATATTTTGCTCTTGACATATTAAATAAATAATACTTATTGCAAGATTATGAGGCCCTATTTATTTACTCATCCGTGTAAGAATTGCCAAAATCATTTTCTGCAATGATGGTCATAAAGCCTGCCTAAGAAAATTCTACAATCGTTCTCATTAAAGGGAACCAACTTTGACAAACAGGAAAGAGAAGTTTCATGAAAGAAAGCAAACCAATAAATAAGTTTTTAGTTTTTAATAATCCATCCCATATTTTTATTATTCACACATTGGGATTATTTTTAACTTTTAGTTTTTAGTTTTATTAGTTCTGTTAATTTTACTTAACTAGTTAATTTGAATTAATGAGAGAGAAAAAAACTAGAATCCAAAAAAATAATTAATTTGGGCCGATAAAAAAAGTTGCATGGACATGTCATAGATTTTTTAATTCAAAATTCTCTGCATCAACTCATGTCACATTTATTTATTGATGTTGACTGTTTTTGACCAAAGATCAAGAATTTCACCATTTAACCAAAAAATAATAATAATTCTTTAAACAAATGCTGACTGATAACTGACTTATCCTTTAAGGTACCTGTAGTTGGGAAATGGGCCGGTCTGGCCCAAAGCTTACTGGGATAGTACAATTCACATGTCTGTCCGTGCAACGGCCCACAAATGCAGTGAGGTAGGGCCGGGTCAGGAATGATAATAGTACCCGTTTCTGTTTGGCGTATAGTCAGGATCCGATTTCAACTGCCATCGAGCTTGCTGCATTCTTGCTTCAGGTCGCTCTAATAAAAAGGAAGAAAATAGCACTCGGCCTAAATGTTGCGTGACACAAGAAATCTAATCCAAAACTAAATAGGCCAAAAGAAAATAACAACCAAAAAAACTTAAAAAGAAAAAATCTGATCAATTAAACTTGAAAATAATTAAAAACAAACAACTTGTCTATATCGGATCAATAGATCAACTTATATATGTTGTGTGACACGATTAAAGAGAATATACCACTAATGTGAGTGGTTAAGATGATAAGTAGAGTAATTAAAAAATTAAAAAATCTAATTTTTGACTCTCATGAACGATTTGTAAAAATAAATGAAAGTCGATGAAATATGTACTCCTCTTAAACTTTTTTTAGTACCCAAAAAACAAACAAAAAAACGAGAAAAGAGAAAAACAATGAAGATGTTAAAAAGGAGAAATCTGGACGATAATCAAACTTGAAAATAAATTAATTAAATGACCAATTAACCAAAATTAATTGGACATTTCCACTATTTAGTAGAGAATTTAATTGTCTTTATGCAATTGTAGCTTTGTGTCGTTATTCATATGGTTGACCTTAATTGTCGAGTTGTTCATGATACACATCTGGATGTCCGCATTGTTTCCGACAACAAAACTATGAATTTCTATCTCACTTTTTCTGTCAATTTCTATCACATTATCTATTAAAAAATTAAAATTCTTCCACTTCAACTCATATTTATATAAAATAAAAAATAAAGTAAAATTCCTCCACTTAAATTCATACCTATATTTAAAAGGTATCTTGACTATTCATTGACTATTCATTAAATAATGAGACAATGAATTAAATAAAAAGTGAGACAAACATCTTTAGTATCTCGGTTCCATCCCTTATATTTTTGCCTTTCCACCAGCAAATGATGTCATAGATAATGCCCTTTCCCGTAATTTGCTTGTTTTATCAGTTCACCAGAAGATCATCTTCGAGTATAAACTGGACTCTCTTAAGGGGAATAAATAAGTGGGTGGTTCTTAAATTAAAAGAATAAATAAAATTTATAATTAAGTAGAAGAATCCTCAATCAAATATTAAATATTAGTACTATTGAATCTCTCAATTATATTGGCATTTGGCAAAGCCAACAGGTCTTTCCATGAAAATGTCCTCTTCTATAGAAGGCGCATAGTCCTATTTCCGTAGTCACCAGAAAAATAAAAATATTTAAAAAAAAAAAAAAAAAAAAACCCTAAAAGGACAGTCTTTAGTTTAGTTAGGTTGTAGAATAGTTATGTGACTATATTTATTTAAGACTATAGAGGTTGTAGAATATTAAAGTGACTATATTTATTTAAGACTATAGAGGTTGTAGAATATTAATGTGACTATATATCTTAATGAGTGATAATAGCCTCGCAAACTTTAGAGCAATGTGAATATGACAGTTTTAGACATCTATTAAAATATTATTCTCTTGGCTTGTTGTGTGATAAAAATTATTGGATAAATATGTGAAATTACAGATTTTGATACTCCTATTTTTCATGTCTTAATACAAAAGTATTTTTATCTCTATCTACTACTAGTTATTTGCCGAAATTAGGACAAATTAATGTCTCAATACTACAGTATTTTTATTTCTATCTACGTTATTTGCCGAAATTAGGACACATCTAAGATTTTTCTCGACAAATTAATGTCTCAATACTACAGTATTTTTATTTCTATCTACGTTATTTGCCGAAATTAGGACACATCTAAGAATTTTTTTTTTTTTTTTTTTTTTCCTTAAGTGATATATGGGGTTTGGTTGAATATGAAATATCCTAAGAAATCACAATCATGCAATAGTTGAAATTTGTGTAAATGACAAGTATCATATGACATAATAACACACTCGATACTACTTAATTTTCGAAGTAAGTTTCTTCCTATACATAACAAAAAATGAAGACGTAGCTACATTATTTCACTAGGAAACTATAGAAAATCCCATTCGTTCCTTACCCAACTAGAATAGAGACCTAATGGATAATTACGGGAAATATTAATTTGTTGTTGAATAGATGATTATAACAAATGTTTAAAGTCACAATAAACACTATTACAAAATTAGTGGCCTGATAAACACAATGAAGAATTAGGATTAACACATTATCTATTGGGTTCTTCAAGGAAGGAACGGAATCACCTCAGCATTTGTCTAATACAAGTTGCAAGAATGAGTATCATGGGGAGTCACCATATAATCTTTGTTTTTACTATTTTGTTTGCGGTTTATCTAAGTTGTCAATCTATGGAGGTTTCGTATGATGGAAGAGCCCTCAAAATCGATGGAGAAAGGAGAATTATTAACTCTGGATCCATTCACTATCCTCGTAGTACACCTGAGGTACAAGAAAATTAATCTTTGTCTATGTTGCTTTTCATTTTTTTTTAATTGTACATATATATTTCGATTTTCTTTTTTCCCTTCTACAAGTTCTCTGTGTTTCTTTTAATTCTTTTATCATACATATCTCAATTTTCCTTGCTAAGCCTGGATGGTTGGAAAACGAACATGTATCACTACAAGACCAAATTTCGTCTGGTAATGCATGAAATCAAACATGTATTGTTAAAACAAAGAACAAGACACACTTTTGTTATACTTAATGTTAATTACAGTGCTATATAATCCTTAATTAAATTATATGTATATATTGTTATGAAGATGTGGCCATCCCTTATCAAAAGTGCAAAGGAAGGAGGTCTAGATGCAGTCGAAACATATGTCTTTTGGAATGCACATGAGCCCCATCGACGTCAGGTGAACATTTCAATTGTTCCATTGGTTTGATTTTGTTTTTACACATATATCGAATAATGCACTGCATGCTAATGCGATAAATTGGTCATCGTGCACCATTGTTTAGTACGATTTTAGTGGCAATCTAGACCTTGTATAAAATATATAACAGAAAGTTCATCAAAACTATTCAAGATGAAGGGCTTTATGCTATTCTAAGGATTGGTCCCTACGTATGCGCGGAATGGAATTTTGGGTAACTATTTCCATGTTTGATTTTACTTTCTTTTTTTTTTTTTATTTGGTTAGGGTCCTTGAAGATATTTATATTATGTAGTCATTAAATCTAATCTACATTTGAATTTTGTTTGTAAGTGGCTTTCCTGTTTGGTTGCACAATTTAGCCCCAGCCATGACTTTCAGGACAACAAATCAAGTATTTTTGGTAATTAACCAACTTTGTTGTGACTCTTTTTCAATTTTTTCCATACATTTATAATTTCAATCTCGTTAACTGTCCTCTTTAATTTCCCTATACATCTAGGATGAAGTGAAAACCTTCACGACTCTAATAGTTGATATGATGAAAAAGGAAAAACTCTTTGCTTCTCAAGGAGGTCCAATAATCCTTGCTCAGGTTTGGTTATAATCAAACATCTTCAAATAATTAATTTCTTTTCATTGCACCTACAACACCTTAATTATGTTTTTTTTTAATTACTTGTATTATGGTCAGATTGAAAATGAGTTTGGAGATGTTGCTGATAAATTCGGAAATGATGCAAAACCCTATCTTAATTGGAATGTTAAGTTTGCTGAATCTCTTAATACTGGTGTTCCTTGGGTTATGTGTCAACAAGCTGATGCTCCCGAACCCATTGTAATGTTACTAAATGTCAATATGGTTTTAAATAATATTTTCTTTAATTACTTTTATTTTGAGTAAGCATTGTAACTAAACTTACTTTTTTTCTTTAGATTCATACATGTAATGGTTATTACTGTGATGGGTTCAACCAATCAAGTAAAACAATTCCAAAGATTTGGACAGAAAATTGGACTGGATGGTAATTAAATTTAGATTTAAATCTTTTACTATAATCGAATTTCTATCTTTATTTACTGAATTTAATGTTAAGTCTCCGTGCTTTATCTCCTAAGGTTTAAGGACTGGGGTAGTCCACTGATCCTCATAGAACTGCCGAAGATGTAGCATTTGCGGTTGCTCGCTTTTTTCAATTTGAAGGCACAGTGCAGAATTACTATATGGTTGGTATCTAAATTTATCTTATTAATTCACGAAAAATAACCAATATTTTCACTCATTTTTTTCTTTATAATTATGTTGTCTTCAATTCGCATAAAAGAATTACTAATAATTTTGTGACTTCTTCTCACCCATTTTCTTTTTCTTTTTTTCCATAGTATCATGGTGGTACCAATTTTGGTCGTACTTCCGGCGGTCCATATATCACCACAACTTATGATTATGATGCACCACTTAATGAATATGGTAAAAAACATAAAAAAGATTAGTAGAATTATTGAATTGAATTTTTCATTTGCTTTAGTTTTTCATATTTTTATTGTATAAACTTATTAGGTTTATGAATCAACCAAAGTGGGGACATCTAAAACAGTTGCATCTCTTACTCAAATCAATGGAGAAGATATTGACCTATGGTGACATAAAAAAAGTGACCATCAATATGAGGAGTATGGAAAATGGTCAGATACACATCTAAGTAAAATTACAATTTTCACTCCATTTTTTTTTTTCCTTTTTTCAAAAATTATTTTTAAGCTTCCAAAGTAATATATAACAATGCTTTTATATTTTAGGCAACTGTCTATAATTATAATGGGTCAAGGGTTTGCTTTTTTGGAAATGCGGATAAAGATCGAGATTTGAGAATTACTTTTGAAGGAAGGAATTATACTGTTCCTGCATGGTCTGTTAGCATTCTTCCTGATTGTGAAACTGTGGTTTACAACACTGCTCATGTAAGTTAGTACTAATAATTTGTTACTAATTCTTAGAGAAAAATAAAATCACTAATTGTTGATATATTAAAAAGATTTTCTCACTTTCTTTGTGGCTTTTCATTTATAGGTTCATACTCAAACAAATGTGTTTGATAAGATAGATAGTGTAACTGGATTGGAGTGGCAATGGAGAGTTGAGCCTGTTCAACACATTTCTCAAAAGAATTAACATATAAAACCTCCTGAAGGTGTCACTTTTGCAGCAGAATTACTTGATCAGAAAACAGTGACAAATGACACCTCTGATTATCTTTGGTATATGACCACGTATGTAATCCAAAACCATCTCTATATAAAAGCCGATCAATCTAGTATTGAATTAATTAATACTACTAAATAATTATATTACTAATTAATTTTCTTTTTTCTTACATTTATAGTATTAACTTGGATGAAAACGATCCAATTTGGGGTAAAGAGGTCACCTTGAAATTTCATACAACTGGGCAATCATTCATGCATTTTTCAATGGTAAACATATAGGTAAGTTTAATATCTATATTCCTTGACAATTACATTTATATTTTCTTTTTGGTGCTGTCAGTATACATGTATACATATCTCACAAGTACTAATATCAGGATCTAAATATGCGCAAAATGGACATTTTGAATTTGATTTCGTGGGAACCGGAAAGGTTAAACACGGGACAAATACAATAACATTGCTTAGTGTGCCACTATTGGTCTACAGGTATTTAAGTAATGATGCACAATTAGCTTTTATTTTATTTTATTTTATTTTATTTTCTTTAATATGCATCTTAATAGATTTTTTAATTATTTTTTGTTAATTATGAACAGAATTATGGTGCACATTTCGACCGTATAAGTAATGGAATCCAAAGTCCAGTTAAATTAGTTGCACCAAATAATGAAGAGAAGGACTTGTCTAAAAATAAGTGGGGTTATAAAGTTGGATTGAATGGCATTGAAAAAAGGCAACTTTTCTTGGATACAAAACCCCGTAATTGGCGCGGTCCAGAACATCTTCCGATTAATAGAATGTTTATTTGGTACAAGGTGCGCTTCTATTAATTTATTATTATAAAAATGCTTCTATCATCGTCTCTTTTTATCAATAATATGAAACAACAGTTAAAATGAAATGGGTAAATTAAAATATATTTTTCGTTTACGCAGACAACCTTCGACACTCCCTCTGGAGAAGAACCCGTCTCAAACGTACTAAATTTGGTGGATATGGGTAAAGGAACTGCATGGGTGAATGGAAATAACATCGGTCGATATTGGACAAGCTATTTTTCTGACAAAAATGGTTGTGATAGTAAATGTGATTATCGCGGATCATATTACAGTAGCAAGTGCCAGACAAATTGTGGAACTCCTTCTCAAAAATTGTACCATGTACCGCGATCCTTCTTGAACAAAGATGGAAAGAACAATCTGGTTTTATTCGAAGAATTTGGAGGCAACCCAAAAAATGTTAGAGTGCAAACAGTTAGCCTTGTAAAAATATGTGCATTTGCTGAAGAAGGAAATACTAAGTTGGATTTGTCTTGCCAAGGGAAAACTATGACTCACATCAACTTCGCAAGCTTTGGTAATTCAACCGGAGTTTGTGGAGCATTTAGCAAAGGCAGTTGCGAGTCTTCTAATAGTGTTTCAACTATACAAGATGTAATGTTTTTCCAAATTACTACCTTAATAATTTTTACATTTGTTTTTTTGTATAGTACTGCTATAATTAATTTATGTTTTTTTAACCTATGTCAGGCATGCATTGGAAAAAAGAGTTGTTCCATCGATTTATCCTCAAAAACTTTCAAGGCTGTTCCAGGTTGCGGGTCAGAAAAAAGGCGACTTGCTGTTGAAATTTTATGCAGTTGATGATGCTGGGAGAATAGTCAAAGGAGTTTTTAATTAGCTGAGTCTAGTCTTTGCATAAGATATTTGTGTCTATCATCTAGCATATAGAATCATAGATTAGATGCTTTTGTTTGTTAGCATTTATGTTTTAAAAAGTACCATTGTTTCCTAGTTAATTAGCTTATAATTCATGTTGCGATGAGGATTTTTTGAAATTATCGTGCATTCCTTTTGTTTTCACGCATTAAGTTACATAAACCAGTCTATATTAAGCTTTTAGACAAATATACAAAATGTAATTTGAGGCCCTTGCAACACATTCATAAAAAGCTTTGAACTTCATCCCCATTCTAATTCTCTGACAGTCTGGCAGACTCTTAACAAGTGTAAATTAAGCTTCAAAGAATAGACTTTTTAAAGGATGAAAAAGAAAAGAAAAATAATCCAATAGTACTATATATAAATGTAATCAAAAGTTATAATTAAACTAATCAAACATGTCATAATGCAGCACTCTTCATGTCATAATTATGACATTTTAAACTTTACATAGTTATATCTAGATTTCTCAGGCGACTTCACAGACATCTATTATATATGGTGGTGAAATGGCCGAATTTTTCCCACAATTAAGTGGCTAATCGTATTTGCTACTTACTTATAAACAAAGTCCTAGAATCATGACATTTTACATAATTATTTCCAGATCTCTAGACAACCTATAAGTTTCCAAGGTGGTGGTTCGGTCCAATTATATCACTAATATAACCACCTAAGTAGGAAACCACTTGCATGATTGAGTCAAAATCTTTTATCTCACTTTTTATAATATATTTTATTATATTATTTAATGAATTGTCAAAATTAATTGGTTAATATAGTTATAATTTTTAATAAAAGAATCTTAATAGGAATAATTTATTTGATAATGAAATAGAAAGTGAGATAAGAAATGAAATAGAAGATTTTAACGCATTTTGAGTCATTTTTATTATTCTAACTCTGAGCCTTTCAAGCTAAAAAGTACGTACAACGGTAATATTTTTTTAAATATCAATTAAACCATCTTAGATATGATATTCTCAATTTGGCCCCCTAATTTATAGAACTGTCAACTGAGCCATCAAATAGGACCCCCATTTCGGAGTTTGTATCATTGGTGGCCTTTCTCATTAATTGTCAGCATGATCTTACAAGTCACGAGGACAAAACTGTAAGAGGCCAACGGCTAAACACTCAATTTAAATATATATATATATATATATATATGAGATATACTTAAATTGAAATATATATATATGAGATGGACTTGATTGACCCATTTACATGTTTTGTAAAAACAAAAAGTTGGCTTACTCAAAGATACAGAGAAGTTTAATATTAATTAAAAATAACTATTAGACATGGTTAGCAATCGTTTATGAATTAATAAAAATTCTCCAATTTTTTCAGAGAGATATTTCCTGGAAAATTGAGAGGTCATCTATTTTAGAAAAATCTGTCCAAAATGAAAGGATTCTTATTGACTCAAGATCAACTATTAAGTTTGTCTAGTTGCACTTAGGTAAAATACAAAAGATATACTATGTGTCTGCGAGTCATGATCCTGTCTTTTTCTGGTCATTGACGACTCGATGTTTGCCTTGAATTGTGGTCATATGCTTTTATAAGCTGCAGACTGCAGAATGCATTTACTTCAGCTTAAAAATACGAGAGGTGATTTTTGGTTGCTGTATTATTTATCACCGCCTTAAGAAAACGATGTCCGGAACCGGAAATCTATGCGGCGTTTTTAGTCTGACCGGCAAGACATTATTGCCAATAGAAAATGAATTCAGGGCCTAAATTGTTGATGTCCCAAATAGTTGATTTTATCAGATGTGTATAAAAACTGTATGAAACAACATTCTCAACCCAAGACAACGTCACAGTACCAAGCAACCTCGCTCTTTTCTTTTTTTAAATCACTATACTTTGTTTTGTTTTCAAGTTTTGATACTTTTTCTGCATGGAATTGGAGGAGCACATGAACTTGACGAACAAAACAAGTCGTATCACGTATAATTTCATCTTTTTCAGAGAGCCCATGCAGATAACCCCTCATTTTTGTTAAAGCATATTAGCCTTTAACTAAATGCTTTGTCACATCCTCAAAACAAACTCCTAAAATAGACAAAATACCATCCTAGTCCTAATACTTGCAATTTTGGCCTAATAAGGACGACATGCAACATTACCTAAAGGAGGTGCTATACACATCCTTCTGTATCTGGAAATGTGCAACTTTATCGAAACCCGCTCTTCCCAGCACTTATTTTGCTTTGAACTCTACGTACAAAACCTCTCCATAAATACTCCCTACCTGCTATATTTATTCACTCAACATCACATTTCCTTCTTCTACCTGGGAATTTAACTAACCTTTGAGCAAAGTTTAATAACAGAAATGGGGTTTTCAAGATATCTCTTTGTTGTCCATCTTCTTGTTGCTACGACTTTTTCTGTGGCTTATGGAGATCCTCTTGTTCCAGCATTGTGCATTTTTGGAGACTCTGTAGTTGATGTGGGAAACAATAACAATCTAGGAACACTTATCAAGGCTAACTTCCCTCCTTACGGAAGAAACTTTATCAACCACAAGCCTACAGGGAGGTTTTGTGATGGAAAGCTGGCCACAGACTACACTGGTAATCAATCAGTACAGTTCTAGCTCCAACCAAAGTGCTAGCCTGCTTGCATGTGTTTTCTATCCCATATATTCTAACGTGCGTCTTTTTTCGTCTTGTACAGCTGAATACATGGGGTTCACTTCATACCCACCTGCTTACCTTAGCCAAGAAGCCAGTGGAAACAACATCCTCACTGGCGTGAATTTTGCATCGGCTGCTTCTGTGGCTGTTATTACGACGGGACAGCACAACTTTATGTAAACCTCAACAAATCTCTTTCTTCTGTCGTTCTCTGTTTCATATGAATCTGTTTATAACCGCATTACCAGAGTAACTGACTTTTGAATATTGTTCGGCTTTGCAGCGTGCAATTCCCTTGACACAGCAACTGAAATACTACAAGGATTGGCAGAGCAAAGTTGTGAACATGGTAGGGAAGGCCAAAGCAAATACTATATTTTCAGGAGGAGTTCATCTCTTGAGTGCGGGGAGCAGTGATTTCATTCAGAACTACTACATCAATCCAATACTCAACAGAGCCTTTACGCCTGATCAATTCTCAGACATTCTCATGAGATCTTACTCTACCTTTGTACAGGTCTTCCTTGCACCTTTTGTGTTCAGTTATATCCCATCGGTGTAACAAACCGCAGTGCAGGGCATTAAAGATGCATAAAGCTTGTCTCTAACAAAAAAACATGAAAGTGCAGAAGATTTCTTGTGATGGTTTAGCACATTAGTAAGTTGACAAGTAGTAAGATATGTGGCAACGAAGACTCCTGTGGGAGCAAGATTTGAGATGTATAAACTTCACACTTAGTTAACATTAAATGTACAATAAGGTCTTGAAATCAAATTAAACAACAAAAACCTAGTGTCATTAGGAATTTAAGTATCTACACAGAGAGAAATGGAACACAAAAAATGGAGGAAACAAATTTCATGTACAATCAAGCAGCACATAACTGTAATGACACAAATTCCAATTTCACCACCTATTCAAGCTGGAACTGTAACAACAATTTAGCTTTCTTAAAACAAGTGCAGTTTTTTAACACAAGTGAAATTGCTATATGACAGAACCTGTATGATCTTGGTGTAAGGAAGATAGGAGTCACAACTTTACCACCAACCGGATGTTTGCCAGCAGCTATAACACTAATTGGTTCAGGAAGCAACCTGTGTGTTGCAAGACTCAATCAAAATGCGATCTCCTTCAACAACAAGCTGAATGGTTTGCACCTCACAGGATTTGAAGAGCAAGCTTCCTGGCCTCAAACTTGTAGTCTTTGACATTTACAATCCTCTGCTGGACCTAATTACAAGACCTACCGACAATGGTAATGTGCAAAACCTTCACCTGACGTACAAAGGAAGCATCCTGCATTCAAAATTAGCATTTAGTATAGAAATGAGGTTAATAAAATATCACCCTCTCCTCTGCTTCAGTATGTGTATGCATGTTAAAAAGGCAATTAGCTACTTGTAAAAATCTCGTAGTCATGTCAAATGCATTTTCTTTTAATGTTCCTTTATCAAGAGAGGGAGAGGGAAGATTGTCTTGGAAGAGAAAAGCTCAGATTGAACTGACAACTTAGTGAAACATGCAGGATTCTTCGAATCAAGAAGGGCTTGTTGTGGGACCGGTACAATAGAAACATCCTTCCTTTGCAATGCCAGGTCAATAGGGACATGCTCAAATGCTTCACAATACGTGTTTTTTGATGGTTTCCATCCCACACAGGCAAAGCTAATGAAAAATTGGCAGAGAGTCTACTAGAACAGGGGTTTGATCTCATCTCTTAATGCCTAATACAGTTGCAAAACCAAATGATATCCCACTCCAGCCGACCATTAAAAGTTACTTCTATTGATGATGCTAAGAGTTATAAAGGGCTTGCAGTGACTTCAGTGTTTTAGAGTTTAAGTTATGATAGTATAAGCGAGAAAGCTCCTTGTCTATGGAAACAGGATGAAATTAAGCTATGTCTCTTCAAAGAACATGTTTGTTAGGATTGTTCTTGGATCCCTATAATAATACAAAAATTGCAACATAACTGGTTTTGTGCCACCCCAGCATTGCATAACAAAATTTTCCAGCCAGAGAGGAACTGAACACCATATTATTAAAGGAACTTTTATTTCAATGCAACAGTGACATGCAGAGACCAACCATTCCAAAATCTTGCACAAAGGGAAAATCTTACTATTGACTGGTACCAAGGTATATTGGTACGGAGGGAATATTAAATCTTACTATTGACTGGTACCAAGGAATACTGGTACGGACACATTTTTTATGTAATAGTATGGCTCTTGAAAAAAGATATTGTTCATAACAAGAAAAGAAAAACTAATTACCTTGCTTAACGATTACCAGAAACCTCTAAGAAAGTTCAAATCCAGCATTAGAATTGATAGCATACAGAAGTTTCTCTCTCAAAGTGCCCAGACGTTTGTATGTTGGAAGCTATATGCATTCAACAGAAACCCAAGACAAGGAAAGGAATAGATCAATTTATAAGTAGATGGTGATATAAATGAGTAGTGGGACTAAATTAGCTTCCATTCTGTCATACGAAATTCTGTGGATGAAGTAGGGGTCATATCCATGGAAATTGTGAATTTGAGACAGTACCTTGAGAGTATTATAGCAAGTAGAAGCTGATGGAAGCCGATCAACATCCTGTCCTCCAAAAGTTGCCCAAAGAGGCACATCACACACAACCTGCTTATCACCAGTTAATCAGCTTAATCAATTTCAAGTTATGATATCAAACATATTCATTCGTTGTTTATCAACACTATCACCAATTCATCTATAGTCAAAGTTCCTTCTATGAGTACGACATCGTCCATCTCAGTTAAACCTCAATCTAGATCAAGCACACAAATGGTGATTGCAGTAGTAGTTCATCAGAGAAGGGCTAGAGTGTGGCTACCACATTCACTTAAAAGTGCTATTTATCTGTGCATCAAAATGACTTTTGAAAGGAAATTTCCCTAGTTCCCTATTGATTTGTGGTGTTCAAATCAGATGAGTGAAAAATGGCATATAGAGATTTTTCGTGGTCCTTTACCAATGAAGAGAAGGAAAACATTCACCTTGTGAATGGTGAAAGCTGGCTGCAAGTGTTTGAATCCTAGTAGAGGACCTCGAGAACAACTTGTCACAAATTTAAGAAGCATACAACGTTCTTTTGGCTCTAATCCTGCAACTACCTGGAAGACAACAAAAAAGGACTAAATGGCTGACTTAATTTATGGATCAAACCAAATGATTCCTGAAAACAGATCCTGCATAAAATGTATGTGATCAGAGAACGAGAAATAAACTTCTCAATTTATTCATACATGTTAAGGTAATTCCAATATGTATGTGTATACACAAATATGTCCACAAAAATGTAAGTATAGAACAGCCTAGGAAAAAACGAAAGAAAAGCAACGTTTCTGGATAAATCCGTCCCCCAACAGATTGTGGACAGCAGAATTACTTTTTTTTCCTTTGAAAAAATATCTAAGTTCCAATAGTATTACATAACACAAAAAGAATCCTAACAACAAATATAAACTGTCATATAATTATGGTACTTTGAGATAATGCCAAACAGCTGCATATGGATACCATGAATGCATACATTCCCTCATGGCAGCCATAACCACATAAAATAAATAGGTATCCAAATGTATTTCAGCAAAAATACCTCCCAGAAAAGTTTCACTGTCTTGCTCCCTTCAGTATAGCCACCAGTATATTGATGCTCGTGTTTTTCCTCAAATCATCAATATCAACATCATGGTTTCCACCAGAAAGCAACTGCATGTGGTATCTAGCATTCAGCATTTAATAGATAAAAAATTCAAAAGTTGTGTATAACAGAGAAGTCATAAATCATCATTTTAATTCGAGCAACTTTTCTGGCAAGAAGCTTTTATCACCACAGAGAATGAATAAAACAAGAGACGGCAAATAAAAATGAAGAGTAGGAGAAATACAGATGGTGTATTAGAAGAATACTGAGATTCTTCAATAACTTGATTCAACTGTAAGAAGAAAGAGATGAAAATCAGTAGGGAAAGGTATTGCTATCAGCAGGACCAACTCTTTCCTCACCTGGCCATGGTGAAGTCTAAGTCAATGCATCCTCTGTGATGAACTACTATAACAAGTCAGGGATGTGTTATACACAAACTTCAACTCCACAACATCAAAGAAAATAACAAACCAGATATGGATAACTGCAAGATTACCTGATTGAATTCACTAGCTTGCATTGAACAATCTCAACCAAGATGGGGAAATAAGATCAGTCAACCCTCGGTAGAATGCATTTGAGAAAGGAAGTATCTGCAGTACAGTCGTCAAAAAAATAGGTAAATTACTGGGACAGCAGGCACCTGAGAATTCAATGTAAAGTCATGGCAGACCTGCCGATTAAGTTTATAGTCTGCAATTGCATGAATGTATTGCAACTTGTTTTCATTGGTCACACAGATATCCTTGCCACCGGGTTTCAGCTCAACAACATGCCTTTTCCCAAGCGATTCTTCAGTAGCAGTGAAATCTAGTGAGAGTTCCTTGACGTCACCATCGTAATGCTGAACATGTGATTTAGTCCAATACCAGTATTTTTAATCAGAAAACGTCCAATTATCCATGAAGTGAACAATTAAAATGCTCAAATGGAAAAAGGATAAAATGAAATATAATGAAGCATAAGGAGCTAGCAGAAGTCAAACACAGTAACTATTAAAATATCGCTGTCTTGGAGTTGACATTTGTCAGTATTTTAACATGTACAAAGTTGAGTAGTGCAACAATCTGACAAAAGTTTCGATCACAAACATTCCTGAGATGATTTAGGAAACAACACTGGGGCAAACATAAGTCATCTCTCAACTAATTATTTGATGTGTAAATCTGGCATACCATTCAAGCATCTTTACAGCTATTTTAATTTGACTGTAAACTTCCAATTTGCACTTGTCATGGAATCACAAATTGACGCATCTACTATTGTTCTTTTTTCCTTAAGTAAATGGAAGAATCAGGTTGAAGGAAAGATCCATAGACCTTAATATCATATACCTCACAGGATACACATTCACAAAAATCTAAAAGCAGCTTTACATTAGTTATAAACCATCTCACGCTACCTTCCTTCCCTATTATGATCTGGATCTGCCAAATTAATGCTAAGAGTGGTTCGGGTATAATTTTATTTTAGAGGGTCCGTACAAAAGACAATCTTGAAAGGATGTTTCGACAGTACCTGTACGTAAAATGGGCTGGTCATGGTTACTAGGACAGTGTTTCTCAAAGAAAAGAAATGGGATTGCCACAGATATACTTTAAGAATAGACTAATTGTTTAACTCAAATGGGACAGGCAATATATCAATACAGCAAGCGTAAACACATGTTCACCTTCCCCACACAACCAGATAAGGTCCAAGGAAGAGCTGAAGGGCAGGAAGAACTGATTAACTCAACTATATTTACTGGCCTTGAGAATTTTCTATTATTCATCACAAGAATTTACCTTAACATACATAAGATTTCTGTAGAGCTCAGGATCAAGAGTTGACAGTTCATCCAGAAAGCTATAGCGACCTAACAGCTTTTGTACAAAAACATGTGAGAAGGAGTAATCAAGTAATATTCCCTCATAAAGTGCTTTTCCGACTACTCTTCCAAGAAACTCAATCATTTGGATGCCATTCTCTAGAAATCTTGCAGCTGTATTAGGAATCAGGAGTCTATCTGAGGTTGAGCTCTTCACATCGAGAGAATAACCCATACCTTAAGAATATGAAGAATCACAGTTACAAGTAGCCATTTCTAAAGAGCACAAACTAATATTGTACAAGAGAACAAAGAACCATTCCAAACTTACTCAGGTGAGAACGCTGCTTTTGTTATATCAGTCAAGAACTCCTTGGATAATCCACCATAGTCTAGGCCAGCCTCAGGAAGACCGGATTCACTAACAAAGGAAACATGAATACTAGATTTTAACCTTGACCCAAGGGCATTTAACTGTTTAAAACCGTCCTCAACAATGTGTCCACGTCGGATTACTATCTCAACTGATCCTGGACCAGGTCCAATAACCTCACCAGCCATTCTACGAGATGCTTTATCCATGTTAACCAATTCTCTGAACATCTCGACTCTAGAAGGGGGAAATCATGTTTTAGACCATCATATGGCAAAAAAAAAGACACTGTATACAAACATACAAACTTAGGATTTGTTTGTGGTGTAGTATTTACCTTTCTTCAAAATGGAAAAACATGTGGAGTGATACTAATGACAGAAACCATACTTGAAGAGGCTGAAGCTTCATCCAATCTTAAAGTTGCAGAGAGAACTTCATGAGTCCTGGCAGCCACAGCAATTGGCGGACGATTTCCCTCTCCAGGTGCAAGCCATAAAGCTGGAGGGCAAAACTGGTGCCTGCAATCCCTTTCGTATAGTAAATGCAGGCATCGAACTGCAGAATCCATCAGAGGTTTATTCTGTGGGCCAACACTGAGGGATACAGCATTATAGACAAGTGTATTAAGCCCTGATGTGATTTTCTGCTGCTGCTCCAAAGTGAAGGGTACCTGGTTTATTTTGAAATTTGACATAGTTTAAAGAAAAGTCAACAAACAGCATGCAGGGAAGAATAGTCAAGACAAAGAAAATTTAATCAAACCTGTTTCTCATAAAACTCTATGTCATCAAGAACTAAAAGCAGGTGCGAATATGTGGCACAAAATAGATGGAGAAGACAATACATGTCTGAGTCTTTTGATAAGCCTACAGGACCACGTCTTAGAGCCTCTACATCCCACACAGCAGAATACTGATCTCCCATTCTGTCAAAGCTTGATTTTCCGCTAGAATTCGCATTACTTGATTCTGTTGGTGAGTTTCCAGCAAATTTGTGCAATACATTGACCCATTTGTTGCCTCCGTCTTTAGCATACCATCTTTGCTTTCTCTGAGAGACATCATCCTTGCCCTTGGAAATATTATTTCCCGAAAAATTGTCCTTGGCTATATAACTCTTTCCAGGAAAAAGAGATCTTTCCAATGCTTCCCACAATTTTGAAAGAAATCCAGGAGTAAAAGATAACATGTTGAGAACTGGCAACGATCCAAGCACAGGATTTAATGCGGAAAATATTCTAATCATGCATGAATAATAGTAAGCAATATCAAGTAATTCACAACCCCTAAAAGATTCTGAACTGTTATGTGCATCAGTCAAGGGAAAAGAAATGTCTTTCTCCAAGTTCAGAAGACTCCCATAAGGTGGGACTGTTGACAAACAGGTTTAAGAAAGTCCATGTATGACATCATGAAGGAATCACAAGTTGCCGGCATATCTACATCAACCTCAATTTCTTGGTTCTCCAATCTTATCCATCCATATTTCTCAACACAAGCCAACAAGTTTTCTGCCAGGATGACAACTACACGGACATAGGACACTAAATCTAACCCAGGGGAAAATGTTCCAGAACATACAGCACCATCATCACTGCCTGTTGAAAGAAATATAATGTTAGCAAGAGCCCAAGCAACTTGTGGCATCTTCTTGGACTGCAACTTAATTTCCAGCTGATCAATCTCCGATATGTCTTTCAGAATTCTATCTTTTGAGATCTGCCATCACCTGCGACAGTTTAATTAGCCTTATCGTAAACTAACATAGACGTTTCCAAAGAAATGAGTTCTAAGAATGAAAGCTGGAAGCTTAAGCATGTTACAATAAGATTATTCCAAAGAAATTTAAGATTAATCTTGCATTAACCTTGAATTTATCCTATCTTTCAAGAACAAGACAGCTACTCAACAAATTAAATTTTAGATCCTACAACCCATTTATGATTTATATAAATAAATAAATAAAAGAATACATGTTTTGCAGCTCAAGACTAAGTAGCATGAATAACTGACTGATGATTTTGGAACTTTTCAGCCCAATGAATCAATGTTGAAAACCAGTATCTATTAGTGCTTATTGACTGGGATATCAAGCAATGAATAACAGTCTGAAAGATAAAACTGCCACAAAGGTATTTTGAAGGAAAAGGATGGGATCTTTATAATTCAAAATAGTAATTCAAATTTGCTAGTAAACCTCCACAAAAGACAGTGCAAACCTATCTAGGTATCAAGATTGTCCATTCGGAAACTAATAGAGGGGGAAAAAAAAAATCAGAGCAGGTTTTAAAGCACCTGATGGGAATTTGTTCATGAAAAGAAGTAGCATATTTTTAGCTCCGGCTGGACTTACCAGCAGTGTCCTCAGACAGGATGAGTAAAACCAACTTATGTTTTAGAGCAGGTAGAAGCACCGAAGGCAGACGATGAGGAAACCAAGGTATAGTAAGCAGTGAAGTGAAGTAACCTTCAGCTGCATATTGAACTTCCCGCACACCACCACCACCATTTACATTAAAATCTGTAATATGAAATGGCCGTAAAGCCAAAGTTAATGCACTGGCAGTAATCAAGAATCTATCATCTGTTGGGGCGGAAGGAGTCCTTTGAGTAGAAATAGGAGATTCCAATTTCGAAACATATCTCCTAATACTATTGTAAGTCCCACTCTCTTTACTCCCAATAAACCAGATTAAGTTCTTCACTGCTGTATCTGCATCTTGAATATCCTGATCCATTATGCTTTTCCAACCTTTCTGATCATTCAAAACAACTGCTAAACGCATTGCTAATGATAGAAGGACAATATCTGGAACTGCTCGACCATAGTAATCAAACTCCACTAAAATATGTAGACATAGTAAGATAAGCTTCTTTGAATATTCTGATAAATCCATATTTTCCTCTCTTCCATGGTACCAATAACCATAGAGCAAAAGTTTTCATTTGGATCTACATGTCAAGGAAAACAAAGTATTAAATTCAAAAGCTGGAAGTCCTATACAGATCTAAATGCGTAGATCAACTTGCCGAGAATCGTCTATAATATAAGATGTGTGGAGAAACTAAGCAAATATGATCTATACATTTCCGTCCCTTCAATTGGAAAAGAATATGAGACTGGATCTGATGGTTCACATTTAACAGATTTAAAAAGAGAAAAAAAAAAAAAAAAAAAAAGTATAGCACATTTGATAATTTGCCCTTATTTGGGATTTGGGAAAATCGCCAAAATAGTCCCTCAACTTTTGCACTTTAGCCAGAATAGTCCCTCAACTTTCTTTTTAGCCAGAATAGTCCTTCAACTTTTTTTTTAGCCAGAATAGTCCTTTAACTTTTATTTTTTAGCCAAAAAAGTCCTTTTATAGTGTAGTCACCATAATTTTTTTTTTTTTTTTTTTAAAAAAGTAAATTTCACATGAAAGGACTATTTTGGCTAAAAAATAAAAGTTGGAGGACCATTTTGGCTACAAAAAAAGTTGAGGGACTATTCTGGCTAAAGTGCAAAAGTTGAGGGACTATTTCAGCGATTTTCCCTTTGGGATTTTTCTAGTAATTCTCTAAGTTTCCACTTTCAAATAAATTAATGCCTGGAACTCAAAATTTTATATCTTAATGCAGCAAGGGACTTTACTTTGGATTGCCTGTTTTGAATTTGTACAGTCCCGGGTCTTGTTTACAGTTTAAGATCCAACCCAGCCTATATATATATATATTTCTTCACATTATAGAGCTCAACATAGGCACAACTAAATAAAAATAGCAGTGATAACTTCAACTAGCTTGGTTACTATGTCTGGGAAACTTTATTTGACTTGCAAAAGTCCTATAGTTCTACCAAATAAATGGTAATGTTCTTCCAAATGCTTAGCATTTAAGTAAGGGAAAAGTTAATGATCATTTTCTGACCACAAGTGTTCAATGAAAGATCTTCAAAAGAACCTTTAAACATGATAACATATCTGGAGTAAGTGGAGTAAAGACCCACACAATCCATCTAATAGCTTTGTGAACATCAAAGGCCTTCACAAAGGCAAACTTATAAAAGTCAAATATTCTGTTATCAAGAAAGATGACTGACTTTCCAATTAAAATCATGCCAAAAGTACAGGTATCCTCCTTGGTGCGGTGGGAAGAACAAAATTTGCAACTTCCCTGTTCACACTCACAGTATTGATGTTCCCCATGCTTATTCTATTTTAGTGTCAAAAACCTACAGTAGACAGAAGAATGATAGAATTCCTTTGTATTTATTAATCTTCCTGGTTCGGTGAAAGAAGCTATTAGACTAATAAAGCAACAAGGCAAAGAAGAAGAAGAAGAAGCACATTCAGAGTTAGGCACAAAAAGCTCAAGGTTAGGCACAAAGAATCTGGTTTGACTGTATAACTTCATATATAAACTTAATAACTATGATTAAGGAGACAAATGGCATACCAGTTGAGCTTATGCTTTCCAAAACAACCCTGAAGCAAAGCTTCATGCAATCAACATCTCTGGCTTGAATTTTTTGATTTCGGATTGACAAACATGAAATAAAGAAGATAAAGGGCCTCAGAACAATGCAGGAAATCTGCATTTTGTCCCAAGGACCAGCATGTTGATTCATCTCTGATAGCCACTGCTGCTGAAGCTGCAAAGATACTGCTTTTACTGCACTATGACGACGCCAAACTCTCTGCACAGATTTAACTAGTTTCAGTTATTGTTCCACAGAAGTACTCTACTCCATAATTCTTGATAAAATTACTCGATCTGCCTAACCATGCAGCATTTCCACATTTAATATCTTGTTGACATATTTTGAAGGTTCATAGTTCAGCAGACAAACTGAAGTATGTCAACTTATGGAAAAGCATGAAGCCCTAAACAAATGCCAAAATCAGCAGAGAGGTGAAAAGTCCAAGAATAAGCATAAAAAACTATATTAGACCCTTTTATTGCATCTATTAACAGCTTACTGCATACTCATATAATACACCTCATTATAATAACACATGTTCCTATGCATGTAATTAGAATATCGCAGAGATAGACTCAATCCAAATGAGGTTAAGTTTCTTACCAGTAAAAACTCGAAGCTCTGGCGGTCTGGCCTCTTGCTGCTAAATCAGTTCACCTTTTTAGGGTTTTTTTTTCACTAATTATTCAAATATCTTTATCACATGCAATTTAAAACGGTATTGAAGTACAAATGAGAACCTCAAGTACACATTATATGCTAAAATTATGTATACTGATTTTCAAGCTAAAACTTCAAACTTTGACATGATGATTAGCAAATTCTTTATATTTTCCAGCTCAGCTCTGATATTAACAACGCTGGACAATAATTATGCGCTTATCAAAATTATAGACTATGGAAAAATAGAACTCAAAATAACGGGGGAAAAATCTCGAATTACGAAATTAAAGAAAAAAAAAATGTTTAGAACCTGAATAAATAGCGCAGCCGCGGTTGCTCTGCGGGTATAATTACGAAGTTCTCTCTCTTGAGAAACCCTAGCCAGAAGAGCATCTCTTGATATCTCCTTCGCACTCGCTCCCCGCAACGACACCTGATCATCATTTTGTACAAATTTATTTCAAAATTGGATTTTATATATACGTAGGCTGTATATATAGAGAGAGAATTAGGAACCTGAAGCTTTCGAGGCTCGTCCATAGCTGCCGCCGACGATAATTAGACCCAGGCTGAAGATTTTTGTTGCAAAAAAACGATCGGATTAGGGGGTGGAAGCCTTGAAGAGAGAGTGAAAGGTATGGGGGATTTACTAATTTAATAAAGAGTTATTTACACGTCAACGGCTCAACTATATTTCCATCTCCAACCGACAGAAAAAAAAAAGGGTTAATAACACTTTGCCCCCCTAAACTATGGGGGTAATTATACTTTGCTCTTTTAAAATATACACTTTACCCCGTTCACATAATTTATATTCTTTAAAATTTTAAAATATCAAGAAAATTTAGTTAGATGACTAAAATACCCTTAGTATCATATTTTAATTTTTCATGTATTTAATTAATTTTTGATTGTTATAAAAGAGTTAAGAAAAATATTTTAACTTTTTTTCATTTTTGTCCTTTATGGTATCACCATAAAAAAATTTTTATATATAAATTTACATAAAGGACTATCTTGATTGTTATAGTTTAAATTTTGACTAAAATAAAAAAGTTGAAGGACTATTTCAGCGAAAAATAAAATATAATAACACATTAATATCTTAGATTTTAAGAAATGAAAATGTGAGAAATTATTAAATTACATCATAGATGATATCGTAATTTGCACAGATTAAACCAAATATTAAAATTGCAAAATGCTAAAAGACATTGAAAAAATGACAAAGTTTTATAGAAATTATATTTTTCATACAATACATATACAGAAAAATTTTTATATAAAACAAGCCCATTTGAAATTTGTTCGACCACTACAGTTACAACATTTAAATTCGAAATAATATAAAATAAAATCTAAAAATTTTAAAAATTTGACCAAGAAATATATTGATATAGATTACATTGAAATATTATGTAGTTTATTTTTGTTTATTTTTAAATAATTATCATATTACTATCAAAATTTAAACACATAAAAATCAAAATATAGTACCAAATGTATTTTAGTCAATTATTTATATCATCTTAATAATTTTAATATTAGTAATAAATAAATAGTGTCAATGGGTAAAGTGTATATATTTATAATTTAGGAGTAAAGTGTAATTATTCATATAGTTAAGGGGGCAAAGTGTTATTAACCAATAATAATAATAATAATAATAATTGTGAATGAGATTATAGCATGGGCGAAGTTTGCGGGGCTTTAAGGTTGGGCCATTGCCTCCCCTCAACTTTAGAAAAATTACATAATAGCATAGAAAATTTAAGAATTTTTATAGTTTTCTTTCAATTGTACCCTTTAAAATTGGTTTTTTTTTTTTTAAGCATTGACCCCTCAAAAATTACAATATGTTTAATTTTCCCTTATCACAAAATAATTATAAATATTTCATGTACAAAAAAATACTAATTACTCATGAAATATTTGTTAATAATACATAATTACTATAATCAATATTTATTATAACTTACTTTACCATAAATTTAATTTAGTTCTAAAACATCGAATTTATTCGTTTATATTTTTATTGAAGTATTAACACAATTTTTATCCTTACTCAAAGTCAAAACTTTTTTGCCCCCACTGAGGGTCCTAACTTCGCCCCTGGATTATAGCCCACAATCTACCATTATGGATGTTCTGTCGTAGTGAAATCATATTGTTTGAATTAAGGCTAACAGATATGATTTCTGTGCAAACACATCAAGTTTTTAATAAAAATTTCATATATAGATAATTTATTATATTTTTTTAGTAAAATCTCATGAACAAAAGTGAAATTTATATTTAATATTAACGCATGAAAAGTTAATTTGTAATAATATTAGCTGAAACAGAGTTAGTATATGGTACTGTTAGTTTATCTTTCTTTTCATTTTCATCACTTGTTGAGTGGCGTATGAAGTTGAAAGCTTTCCATGATTGTGTTAGAGAGGTCACAATTTCATTGTCTTATTGACTAGAAGATTAATTTACACTTGTTTACGAAACTTAATTTGTTGAATGCACGAAAATAAAAGGGACTGCACGATTATTCTAAAACGCCTAATCGTGACATGAATTTTCCCGAATTTTAAGCTAAGTAGGCAAAAAATAGTACTTTAAAAACAGAAATGCTATAGTTTTTATTGAGAAGAAAGGCCAAAAAATAAAGTATCCAATGAATATACCATGAAATTTGGTGGATGTAAATTATTAACTAAAGTCAACTAAGAATAGTTGACCTTAAGCCCTAAGACATTTAAAACAAAACAAAACTACAATGCTAATGAGAAATATTGACGACTTATGGAAATGCTAGATTGAGCTAATTAAAAACTTTCGCCTTATCAATTGCATAAAATTTCAATAGCAAGTCGCCTTTTTTCTGACCCGCAATTTAGAGCAGCCTTGAAGGTTTTTGTGGATAAATCAATAGAACAGCTCTCTTTACCAATGCAGGCCTGCCATAATGAGAAAAATATAAATTAATTATAGTAGTATCTGAAAAATAAATGTACAAATTAATAAGATGGTTTTATTTAAACAGTTATTGTTTAAAACATTATTGAGAATATTATTTGAAATAAATTAATGTAGCAATATAATAGTTTTATATATATATATATATATATATATATATTTATGAGATAAAAATTGAGAGAAAAATATGTTTGAGTAATGATTATGTGTAAAAAATTATTGAAGAATAATAAAATAAAAATAAGTCCAAATGGAGCCAATTAATTAGAAAAATAATACATACGTCTTGTATAGCTGAAACACTGTTGGGAGAATCGAAATTGCCTTTGTTAAATGCTCCACAAACTCCAGTTGGATTGCCAAAACTTGCAAAGTTGATATGAGTCATAGTTTTTCCTTGACAAGACAAATCCAACGTAGTATTTCCTTCTTCAGCAAAGGCACAGATTTTAACAAGACTAACTGTTTGTACTCTAACATTTTCTGGGTTGCCTCCGAATTCTTCAAATAAAACTAGATTATTCTTTCCATCTTTGTTCAAGAATGATCGCGGTATGTGGTACCATTTTTGAGAAGGAGTTCCACAATTTGTCTGGCACTTGCTACTATAATATGATCCGTGATAATCACATTTACTATCACAACCATTTTTGTCAGAAAAATAGCTTGTCCAATATCGACCGATGTTATTTCCATTCACCCATGCAGTTCCTTTACCCATATCCTCCAAATTCAATACAACAGGTTCATGTGCAGAGGGAGTGTCGAAGGATGTCTGCATAACAAAACAAATAAATAAGAAATATGATTTTATTATTTAAAAATCAAAAGTAAAAATAATTTATGTACAATAATTGAATAACGGTGTATTCATACAGTTACTAATAAATAAACATAAATATTATTTTATTATTTAAAAATCAAAATAAAAACTAATTTATGTACAGTAATTGAATAACGGTGTATTCATACAGATACTAATCTGTTGCTAAATTCGCAAAAGAATAACATTATTCAAGTTGTATTATCGAAATCATTTTCAATTCCTTGAATTAATAGAAGCGCACCTTGTACCAAATGAACATTCTATTAACAGGAAGATTTTCTGGACCGCGCCATTTTCGGTGTTCAGTGTCCAGGAAAAGTTGTCTTTCTTCAATGCCATTTAATCCAACCTTATAACCCCACTTATTTTTGGACAGGTCCATCTCTTCATTATTTGGTGCAACCAATTTAATTGGACCCAAAATTCCATTACTTATATGGTCGTAATGTGCACCATAGTTCTGATTATAAGATAATCAACACAAAATAATAATTATTTGACCAAAAAAAAAACATAACAAAATAATAATTAGGAGATCTATTAACAAATATATATAAAGAAAATAAAATGATACTAATTGCACATTACTAATTACCTGTAGACCGACAGTAGCACTAAGTAATGTTATTGTATTTGTCCCGTGTTTAACCTTTCCAATTGCCTCAAAATCAAATTCAAAATGTCCATTTTGGGCATATTTTGATCCTAATGATTAAATATTAAATGTGAGATTAATATTATACAAAAAAGAAAATTTAAATTTAATTGTAAAGAAACATACATATTAAACTTACCTATATGTTTACGATTGAAAAATGCATGAATAATGTGCCCAGTAGTATGAAGTTTCAAAGTGACCTCTCTACCCCAAATAGGATCACTTTCATCCAAGTCCACCCTATAAATGTATAAGTAGGACAAAATAAAAAATAAAAAAAAATTAGTAGTATAACTGTTTACTAGTAATATCAACTCAGGGGAAATTTTACAATTCCTTGGAACTATTATATTAAGTTTAAAAATTTGTACAATATAAACTTTTAAAACACATAATATTAGCTCTACTATATAAGTATTAAAGTACAAGGAAATAATTCTTTAAAAAGGACTTTAAAATTTTCTTAAATTCAATACTAGATTTAAATTCCGTATAGAGATGGTTTTGGATTACATACGTGGTCATGTACCAAAGGTAATCAGAAGTGTCATTTGTTACTGTCTTCTGATCAAGTAGTTCTGTTGCAAAAGTGACACCTTTAGGAGGTTTTGTATGATGTTTCTGTGAAATGTGCTGGATAGGTTCAACTCTCCATTGCCATTCCAAACTCGTTACACTATTTACCTTATCTAGCACATTTGTTTGAGTATGAACCTAAAAGTAAAAAATTTAAAAAAAAAAAACACCAAGAAATTAAGGTTAGAAAGCCATTTTTACCAACAATTAATGATTTTATTTGTCTATAAGAATTAGTAGCAAATTATTATTAACTTACATGAGCAGTGTTGTAAACCACAGTTTTACAATCAGGAAGAACGCTAACAGACCACGCAGGAACAGTATAATTCCTCCCTTCAAAAGTAATTCTCAAATCTCGATCTTTATCCGCATTTCCAAAAAAGCAAACCCTTGACCCATTATAATTATAGACAGTTGCCTAAAATACAAAAGCATTGTTGTATATTACTTTGGAAGGTTAAAAATAATTTTTGGAAAAAGGAAAAAAAAAATAACAAAATTGGAGTGAAAATTGTAATACTACTTACAGACATCTGCCATTTTCCATACTCCTCATATTGATGGTCACTTTTGTCACCATAGGTCAATATCTTCTCCATTGATTTGAGTAAGAGATGCAACTGTTTTAGATGTCCCCATTTTGGTTGATTCACCAAACCTAGTAAGTTTATACAATAAAAATTTGAAAAATTAAAGCAAATGAAAAATTCAATTCAATAATTCTACTAATCTTTTTTTATGTTTTTTACCATATTCATTAAGTGGTGCATCATAATCATAAGTTGTGGTGATATATGGACCACCAGAAGTACGACCAAAATTGGTACCACCGTGATACTATGAAATTATGAGAAAAAAAGAAAATGGGTGAGAAGAAGTGACAAAATTATTAGTAATTTTTTTATACAAATTGAAGACAATATAATTATAAAGAAAAAAATGAGAGAAAATATTGGTTATTTTTCGTGAATTAATAAAATAAATTGAGATACCAACCATATAGTAATTCTGCAATGTGCCTTCAAATTGAAAAAAGCGAGCAACCGCAAATGCTACATCTTCTGCAGTTCTATGAGGATCTGGACTACCCCAGTCCTTAAACCTTGGAGATAAAGCACCCAGACTTAACATGAAATTCAATAAATAAAGATAGCAACTCAATTATATGAGAAGATTTAAATCTAAACTTACCATCCAGTCCAATTTTCAGTCCAAATCTTTGGAATTGTTTTACTTGATTGATTG
This sequence comes from Cinchona pubescens, assembly GCA_025175665.1. Lineage (NCBI taxonomy): Eukaryota > Viridiplantae > Streptophyta > Magnoliopsida > Gentianales > Rubiaceae > Cinchona > Cinchona pubescens. The sequence continues at coordinate 1,079,068 of JANKKI010000254.1, read as the reverse complement.
AACCCATCACAATAATAACCATTACATGTATGAATCTAAAGGAACAAAATAAATTTAGTTATAATGGTTACTAAAAATAAAAGTAATTAAAGAAAATATTATTTAATTCACTCTTAAATTATATTGACATTTAGTAACATTACAATGGGTTCTGGAGCATCAGCTTGTTGACACATAATCCAAGGAACACCGATGTTAAGAGATTCAGCAAACTTAACATTCCAATTAAGATAGGGTTTTGCATCATTTCCGAATTTATCAGCAACATCTCCAAACTCATTTTCAATCTGACCATAATACAAGTAATTAAAAAAAAACAGAATTAAGGTGTTGTAGGTGCAATGAAAAGAAATTAATTATTTGAAGATGTTTGATTATAACCAAACCTGAGCAAGGATTATTGGGCCTCCTTGAGAAGCAAAGAGCTTTTCCTTTTTTATCATATCGACAATTAGAGTCGTGAAAATTTTCACTTCATCCTAAATGGATAGGAAAATTAAAGAGAACGTTAACGAACTCGAAGTTATAAATGGATGAAAAAAATTGAAAAAGGGTCATAAAATGGTTGGGTTAATTACCAAGAATACTTGATTTGTTGTCCTGAAAGTCATGTCTGGTGCTAAATTGTGCAACCAAACCGGAAAGCCACTTACAAACAAAATTCAAATACATATTAGATTTAATGCCTACGTAATATAATATCCCCAATGACCCTAACTTAGAGTAAGTTTTGATTATTTACTCCATAATATAGAATGAGTATAACAACTGTTAAGATGACTGAAATAATGGGGTTCTATTCTTTTTCAATCATTCAACGGTTTGCAATATTCATTCTGTAATGTAGAGTAAATAATAAAGAAATTTTTCCTAACCCAATTAAAAAAAAAAAGTAAAACCAAAACACAAAAATAATTACCCAAAATTCCATTCAGCGCATACGTAGGGACCAATCCTTAAAATAGCATAAAGACCTTCATCTTGAATGGTTTTGATGAATTTTACAAGGTCTAAATTGCCATTAAAATCATACTGAAAATAATGCATGATGACAAGTTATCCGTTTTGCAATGAATTATTCCACACGTATTGTCAAAATAAAATTAAACATGTTAAAAGTATATATATGTTAAAAGTTGAAAATACTATGATACAATAATTCACCTGACGACGATGGGGTTCATGTGCATTCCAAAAGACATAGGTTTCGATTGCATCTAGACCTCCATCCTTTGCATTTTTTATGAGGGATGGCCACATCTGCATAACATATATGGAAATTAGGTATTATAAAAGTAAGTCTTGTTTTTCGATTAAGAGTTTGATTTTCAAAAAATTTTATAGTTTGTCGGACAATTTACTGTTGTATTTTGAGATTTGAGATTTATATTATACAGATATTTAAATTACAATGATATAGTACTCTAACGGAATCGTGAAATTTATATTAATTTTCATTAATTATTAATTATATGAAAATAGGTCTTGATGTGAAAATACATGTTGAATTTCTAAACTGTCCTGACTTTGTTGCGGGAAAATGGAAGTTAAAATTTGTTAGTCTAATAAAAAAATAATTAGAAGGAAAGGAAAATAGAAGTTAAAATTGTTAGTATGATAATAGAAGGGAGGAACACAGAGACATTGTACCAAGGAAAGGAAAGTCGAAATATTTAATAAAAAAAATGAAAGAAACTTAGACAAAAATTTGTTTGTACCTCGGTTGTACTACGAGGATAGTGAATGGATCCAGAGTTAATAATTTTTCTTTCTCCATCAATTTTGAGGGCTCTTCCATCATACGAAACCTCAGTAGATTGACAGTTCAGGTAAGAAGCAAACCAAATAATACAAAACACAAAGAACATATGGTGACACTCCATTATCACACCTATTAGACAAAAAAAAAAAAAAGGAAAAACCAAATGCAAATGCTTATGGCGATAGCTTTCCTCAACCCCTCTATTTATTTAGTCGAGATTAACAAATAGATAATGTGATTAATTGTGTTTATCATGAATAATTTTGAATTAGTATTTATCATAATTTCAAATCTTGATTATAATTATCTATTCAAAAATAAACTCATTTTGTTTCCGCTCTATTATTTCCGGCAACCAGTTTATTTTCCAGCACTCTAAAATTTTAATGAGTTGGATAATTTGAAGAAGAATTTATATTTTGGATAATTAATTAATATCATTCATCACTTTCCCTCCCACATTTATGAGTTCTCTCTCTTGAAAAGCTTGAACTAGCTACCCTCATCTCTTGATTCATTTTTTCACAAATTCATTTCAAATTTGAATTTTATATAAATATATATATGGAGAGAGATAGGAACCTGCGATAACTGTTGACGATCGATGATTAAACCAAGTTAATAGCATTGTTAGTATATAATACCGTATGCTTTAAAACTTATACAATATAAATATTTAAATTACATAACGTTTTACTATATAAATATCTAAAGTATACTAACGAGATCATACAATTCTTTAAAAATATAATAATTTCTAAAATAGCTCTCACGGGTTAGTAATGGCTAGTTTATTTCTTTAAAAAAAAGAAGAAAAGGCCAGAATATAACATCAATTAGTGAAAAATAAGCCAAAAGTGGAGGAAGGGAAAACATTCCATCAGATTTACACTTTGACCTTTCTAAAACAAAAGAAGAAGTGAACAGGTGAAGTATTTTGCACTACAAATATCGCACATCTTTCAAGGTGGAAATCCATCAATGCCAAATTAGTAATATTCAAAGGAAAAGGAATAAGATTCCAAAGAAAGTATTAAGGAACTAAGGAAGACGAAACGCAGCACTTGCTAGTTGCTGCCTGTTCCATTCCACATAGAGTGGTCAAAAAGCAACAAAACCACTATTGAGGGACAAAATTAATGGGTGTACAACTAGTATAAAATTTAACTTTTATATATATATATATTTTTAATTTTTAGGGGATAAAATATAAATTTTATATAGGTACAAATAAAATTTATAAAATTTTCAAGAGTAAACAATATAAATTCAAAATTCTTGATGACGAGCGTCCTTAATTTTCTAAACTAAATTTGTATTATTCATCCTGCAATGTAGATAAATATTATGATCATTGACATAACTACTTTTTAATTGCATTATTTATCAATTTATGATTTCCACTCTATAATAACAAAATGCGTGCAAAGATAGCTTAAAGCAAACCCAAAGGCAAAGAATCTCTAAAGAAACAAAATGTGTTATACTATTAACCAATCAATTAAAACTTGTAACTCAGATTGCCATTATTTGCTCTGAGTTTCCACATTTGACTATTTCAACAAACTCAAAGACAATAATCTACTAATTACTACAGAATATATGGAAACTACAAGCACAAAGGTGGATGTTGTCAAGCCAATTCTCCTCAAAGCTGGAATTTCCCTTGCCATGACTGTGGCTGGTTTCATTTTTGCTAGGATCACCACAAGAAAATGTTCAAATCTTGAACTTTCATCAGCAGAAAACCAAAGGGGTGAAGGCTGTTTACATGAATTTGAGTCTCTTGATTCATCATCTTCATCCTGTGTGGAGGATGACCATTCAGATACCTCCCAACAGAAGACAGAAGAAGAATTGCAACATCAACATATAAAGGATATTAGAAGAAGAAATTTTGGCCTTAAGAAGTGGAGTAGAAGATCTTCATGCTAGAGAATTAGAGCTACAGAAACAGTATCTTCATTATCATGACATGAAAGAACAAGAAATAGAACTTATGGAGCTTCAGAACAAATTGTTATTGGAGATAGCTAGAGTTGAGTTCTTGGAGAGGGAAATCTCTTCAGTGGAAGCAGAGAGGCAGAGGTTTGAAAATATGGCAGTTGAATATCTAAAACTTTTGGAGCTGCTTGAGATTTCAAGATCAAGAAATAGATTGCTTCAAAGGAGGGTTAAGAAGCGCTTGAGGAAAGCCAAAAAATATTGTATGCAGAATGAAGCTGAAATTTCAAGAAATCATCAAGAGTTAGATGGAAAAGCTGATATCGTCAGAAAATTGGCCAATGAAATCGAGGAACTAAAAACAGCTCTGACACAACTTCAGTTGGAGAAAAATGAACTTTTGAGCCAGTTAGAGTTGGCAAATGCAGCAGCTTCATCAGAAGGTTGACATTCTTCAACTTGCCACTACTTATCATTCATAAAGTAGTAGTTTTTTCAACCAGAAAACAAAAAAAAACAAAAAAAAACAAAAAAAAACAAAAAAGGAAAGAAAAAAGTTAGTTTTCTCTCAGTATTTCCAAGAAATGCATTCCCTTTTCCCAAAAGATTCTTTACAAGACAAACCATTTATTGCAGATTGATACAGAAGAGGCAACCAAAGGGGATTATGGCCAAGTTGTAAGTAAACTGGAACAACTTGAGAAGCAGCAGGCAATGGAAGCTAAAGAATTGATATACTTGAGATGGTGCAATGCATGTTTAAGGCATGAGCTAATGAGGAAGAATCAAGAACAAGAAGAATTGGGGCAACAGAAGAACCAAATGGAGTTGAACTTGGGAGAAATTTTAGATTTTGGATCGGACAATGAACTCGAAAACTCCACCTTTGAACATGGAGATTCTTGCTTACACTTACCTACAACTGGTCATGCTCGTGCTCATTTGAAAGGGCAGATCAAAGTTCATTGAAAAGTTCAAAAGAGGGGTGGAAGGGAGTGAGAAAACAAAACAGAGAAAAGGGGAGAAAGAGAAGTCTAGGAGGCATTCTGTGCTTGATGGTTCAAATGATCTGCATAATCCTGCAAGGAAGTCATATTCAAGTGCCCGATCATATATTCCCAATATCACATACTCCTTATTCTCAAGAACCAGAAAGTTTCAAGATCCTTGTCATTTGTAGGATGCAAAACTAAAAAGTTCCATTCATCTGTAAAATGAACAGCTATAATTCCACGTATTAAAGTTTAAAAAAAATGTTACAACTTTCTGCAACCTTACATGCTGAATTTGACACCCCCTGGTAAATGACAACATATCTATGTCTATATTGAGTAAAATTCACATTGAACTCAATTGCTATTACAAATTTACAATACAATTCCAACAGCCATCAAGAAACAAACACAGCCTTAAGGGAATCAAGTCGTGAATTCTGTGAATCTTTTTCTTCAAACACTAGAAGATGCAAAAAGAGTATGCATGCATGTATTTTAAAATCCTAATTGTGAATTAAGAAAAAGAAACTCACACACACAATATAAGAAAAAGCTGATGGAATCCTCATACCTCCAAAACATAAATCTTTCATTAGTATAAAATAATTGAGAGGTGAACTAGAAATACCTGCCTGTGGACAATTATACATAAACAAACCTAGATAAGGTTAAACTCAGAATATCTATTTCTGCAAAATCCCGTAAGAGAATCAAAGTGGCTGAATTAAAATAGTAACTTTGAATTGAGGAAAATCATACCTGCTTGTAAAAGGGTGATTTACTTTCAGGCTTTATTAAACTGGAATTATTGGCTCAGAATATTATATAAAAACAGTTTAATGTTTATTAGATTTATTTAAACTAAATCTTTATACTAATACCATTACACGAATCATCAATTTAATTTTTATTTAAATTTATTAGATACTCTTTATACTATAATTTACATATTTTATAACGTGCAGACTGTGAGTACCAATTTAATTTGGATTTGGATTTCGGAGTAGTAATTGAATACTCCTCGGCCAAATTGTGGCTTCTCCTACTCAATCACCTTATTTCAACTTAGCACGTTAACTGCCACCAAAACTGAAGTGTTCTCTCCTCTTAAATTTTAAACCAATCCTCTCAGACCTCCCCTTTTAACCCCTCTCTGTCTCTCTTCCCCTGCCATCACAGGTTCTCAAATTTTCTCTGAAAACATGCAAACAAGAAATATGGGAAATAAATTATCTTTGAAACTTGAAAGATTCAATCTTGATGCCACAGGAAAGAAGAAATATGAGACCCTTCAAGAGGAATGTCTTATTAAATTCTTTTCAGTGCTCATTATCATCTCCATCAGATGATACTGAGGAAAATACATCCGTACAGCATGAGAAAGGAGATGCCTTGATGGTTTTTCTTCTCGCATTCGGTTAGACTTTTCTACTACTCAATTTGTGTGTGTGTGTGTTTTTTTTAAATTAGAGGAAAAAGTTAAAAATTACATCTTTATCTGTTCTTGAAAATAGTCCAATAATTAATTCACAGTATTTCTTCTAGTTTTTAATTGTTCTGATGGTTCTTGAAGTGCGGAATTATGCAACAAGGTTCAGTTTTTTTAATTTCTTATCATATTATATAGTTTAAGAAACGGCCATTTGAGGAGTGGTATATGTATTTGAGAGAGCAGAAATTAAGTACTAAAAAGTTTATACAGGGGAAATACGTGCAGAATATTTTCTACATCATTGGGTATAGATGCATGTTACATGTAAAAAATGACATTTGAAATTTAAATAACGCACACGTCTTATGCATTTACACCCAATGACGTAGAAAATGTTCTGCACCGACCCTGTATGAAAGATTAATGAAGACCCATTTTTTGGACCCACATCTTGTTGTGTGGAATAAAACTTATGGAATCAATAACATTAGCTCATGTAAGTAATATTCTATAATATTTAATCTTGAGTACAAGGTCTACTATAGGTGGGTCTCAATACCTGGTCTATGTATTTCCAAATATGAGAATCTATCTACACAATTCTTGGCATTTATGATGTTAGTGGATGAGAATCCGCAATCTAATCGATTGGACAATTTGGTAACATGTAACACCATGTCTAATAGAATAAAGTTCAAGAAGTATTTTCAGGCATGTGAATCTTGGTATAGATTAGAAGAATGATGGGTTTATGCATTTTAATTTGATTAACGAAGATATACTGTGAACCTTGATATACAGTTGCTCTTGGTCGTTTTTGTTTGTGATAGTTAATACTTGCTTTGAGACAATAAACAGGGTACATACTTATGACAGTGTAGTGGTAAAACGAAAAGGATGTTAAATTTTGGAATTAGCTTAGTCTACAGAGTAATGAAGCACTCGGTGTCAAAATGCAGAAAGTCACCTTTAGAATTGAAGTTACTTATTGTTCTCTCTTTGACTGTTTATTTGAGTATGTTTCATAAGTTTTTTTTTTTTTTATGCTAAATTTTTCTTTTTCCAACTAGAAAAGGTTCACGGATAAAATGAAATGTATCTTTTTTGTTTATAATTAGAGAATATCATACCTCCAGGGAAAAGACTGATTCTTAGTCAGACCGATGTTATCATGTTTGGACCACCAATTATAAGAGAAGCTGATTGGGACCATATCTGTTGAACCAAAAAGCTGCTATGAAGTATTGTAGTCCCTTGGTAGTGATAGTGCTATTTTTCTTATCCCTCTTGGAAAAGACAATATGAGAAATTCCGCATCCTTTAAAGAAGAAATTCCATAAAGTGAAACTTGAAAAAGATAGCGTATTAATAATTCATTTAGATATATACTTCAAAGGAAGTTATGTTTTCGTATCTGATATGGAAGAAAGTTATAACACCTATCTCCAGAGATATCTGGGATTGACTGGAAAGCAAATAACAAACAACTGAATATTTTATTAAAGAAGGTTGATGTTTGACTTCATCTAGTTTCGAATAGGCTGAGAAAAAATTACTGATTAAAAACGTTTTAGAAATTTGGTTTCATCTGGGTTTCTATTGCTTTACCACCGACTCTCCTATGCCATTGATGGCATCAACTCCACTCCCTATTGTTGCCGCGATCTGTAATTTTAGGCATCCTTGCATCCGGAGGCATTCCTGTCTACAACTGCCCCTAATGCAACCAGTATTTTCAGCCTGCATGGGAAAAATATAATTGTGTTAGATGAACTGCAGCTGGATGTTAAACTAATGTTGATCTAACAAAGCCCATTTGGGTAGGTGATATGTTCTAGAGCATTCTATGTCACGCCCCAAAACCGGAGACATAACACGCCGTGCCCTCACCTTCCCACGAGGACACAAGGCTCAAAATCTCTAATATCCAATCACTTGTCTTAAAAGAAAATTACGAACACCTGCAAAAATATTATATAATGGGTGAGCATACACATTGCTTAATAAGAAGTTCGAATTCTCTTCCACTGGAACGAGTATGTTATATAATATATATACTTTGAAAACTTGTTTCAAACACATCGTAACATGCATACATATATATAAGCAAATATATTTTAAGACGATAAGGTATTAGTACATATACAGATAAGTGGCATTATCAATAATTCCAATAATTACAATTCAATACTAAATATCCATGACAAAAGTATAAACACAATACAATAATCAATATGAGGCTCATGGGCTCTATAGTTTTATTGCCAAGTTGGATATCCAGTCCTAACTACTATAACCCACTAGGAAAAGGGCCATAACAAAGTCCAGTTACTATAACCCGTTGGAAAAAGAGCCATACAAAGACTCATATGGAGTATTGGAAACTAGCTCCCACCAATTCCACCAAAAATAGCCAAGAGCCAAACAATTCGATAGTCAAAATATCAAGCATGTATCACTCAAGTAATTTATCATGTCAAATTGCCACTTATAATAGTTTTATATAATCAAATAAGAAAAGTAAACCATACTTGATCCGATTTAATACGTAAATATAATTTTCAAACATCCAGAGCTTTACAAATAATTTTTGAAAATATGAAAGAGAATTAGAACCCTTTACCGATCAAATCCAAATGCCATCACTAATCAAAGACATCCCGATTCTAACGACGGATTCAAACCTAAAAATATACACCAAAATTTCAATTATATTCCAAAATACTCCAAAATACATCCTAAAATAACCTAATAAATGAAACAGTTCTGAACCCGGAAAAGAGGGCAGTCCAAGCCACACGCTGAAAGCCAATTTCGTTCATCAATTCTATTCTCCAAAGTTAACATGCATCATCATTAAATAATCATATTTTGTCTTCTCCGGCTAATTCATTGAAACATATACTCCAAGGCCTTATAACATCAACAAGTCAATATTATGTTAACGAAATCCGCGACTGATAGCTTAATTCATCAATTCAATAATAGTAAGACATGATTAATTACTAAATCCTCACTATTAAACCTAAATTGATCCAATTACAACACTAACATAATATTCTTGTGAATAATTAGAATAATCCCAAATACAACTTATACTCCAACTTACATTATTCTAATTACCATTAAATAATTATTATACAAGAGAATGAATATATTTACCTTCAATAAGTTGACAATGATCCTTTATGATCGTCTATTTGTCTTTACTCTTAACTTCCTCCTCAACCCTAATTGTTTAAGTAAAATAGCTGTCAGTTTTAATATAACCCTAAGTAAAGGCTCATGGGCTTATACGATTATTTGGACTTAATTATTGCTATGGACCAAAAAGTACGGGTTTCACATTCTAGGTCTTTCAGTTACTTTCTTACTTCTATGATTGCTGTCTCGATTCTCTTCAAAAATTAATTTTATTAGCAATATTGTTATTTTCTTGTGCAGATCTCCTGTTAAAGTCATTTAAGGATGATTGGATTATGTTCCATTGATGTCTCAAGGATAAGATATTGCAAAGCTATGCAGGAGTTTGGACAGATAATGTGTTTTCATCTTATCATTGACTAGATGCTGCCAATTTGATTTTTTTTTCTATCCACTGTGAAAATCATTTTCTCAAACTGTTCCATGCTGTTGTAACTTGTAAGGAGCATATACATCCTTAAAATCTCTTATGAGATCTATATTTCCAGAATATGTGGAAGTATCAGTTCTATGTGTTATTTATTTTTATTGTTGAAGAAAAAAATTTGATCTGAAACCATGCAGGGGATTAGAGGAGTCAAATTGGAGTTGATACTGAAACCACCATTCATCATTACTTGGAGATATGTTAACATGACATTAAGTTGGATTGCTTTACTGTTGGCAACATCCCCTAACTCTGAGTTTTTTCACCCTCAAAGTCATTCTTCTTTCGCAGTTCCCCTCCAAAACATGCACAGCTCCCTACATGGTAATCAGTTATATTAAATTATTTCCATTATGCAAGAGTGTATGGTCACATAAATGAGCAGTTTCTTGCACTCAAGTCTCATTACTGATATTTTTATTTTCCCGTATTAGAATTCTTTGTAGCTATCATTTGCATTTATGATAAAGGATGATTCGATATATTGTATGTGTTTGCATTTTAAGCGTATTTATTATGTCTATGCTCCACCCATAAGTTCATAAATTCTATTAGCACAGGTCTTATTCAACTGTCATTACAACAATCAATTCGTTCATCTTTCTGTTAGAAACCATTTGTTAGTAGTATAGTCATTTGTATGAAAGCATTTTTTAATATTAACTTCAAATCTTGGGGCAACATAATGCAAGAATCCAGTTACCCTTAATGCCAAAGTTCTGATAAAATTTGCCATAGATTCCTGGCCCCATGGTTTCAGTTTCACTTCACCCACTTTATTCCTTTTGCTTGATCTTTATTTACCCCATCTCCCATCCCATTTGTGTGATTGTATTTTCAACTTCTTCCCATTCTCTTACAAAATAACCATGACTATATCGCACTTAAATCTAACTAGCTTATGTGTCTGGCTGTTATTTCTTCAATTCTTCCATTACTCTTCCCCACAAAAAGATGAAATACCTGCCCAAGCTGTGGCTCCCTAGAAGTTCCATATCCATTAAGCACCAATCCCAGTTGTGGTGATTCAGATTATCATGTACGATGTGACTCGTACTCTCAGAAGCTCTATTTTGAGGCCCTCAACGGGAGCTCTTACATTATCCTCAGAGTTATGCCTTCCTTGCAACGCATGGTGGTGCAACCATCCCCATGGCTGCCTGGCACATGCATCACTCAGGACATGCCGAGGAGTGAGGGACTTTGGTTGAACCAGACACTACCCTTTAACATAACTTCTTCTAATACCATCTTTCTTCTTAATTGTTCACCTCGTCTCATGGTCTCTCCTCTCAATTGCACTCCGTCAAGTCTTTGCCACAGGTACCTGGAGAGCTCTGGACATATTGATAAAGAACGTGTACCAAAGTGTGCAAGTGGTCTTAATCCATGTTGCACTTTTCTTGCTGGTGGCATGCCATCGGCATACAAGATAAGGCTGCATAGTTCAGGCTGCCAAGCAGCTTTCAGAAGCATCCTTCACTTGGATGCTGAAAAACCTGCAAGTCAATGGGAGGAGGGACTTGAAATTCAGTGGGCTTCTCCACCTGAACCCCCCTGCAGATCCCAAGCTGACTGTGCTGGGCCTTCATCATGTATACCTGGCGGTAAGTCTGGCGGTTTTCACTGTGTTTGCAACAAAGGCTATTATTGGGACCATAGCTCAGGAACTTGCTTGATGAAGAACAAGAAGGCCTCAAACTCTAGCCTCACTCTAAAAGTTTCTCTTGGGGTGGCTGCATTTTTTGTTTGTGCTGTGGTACTAGCTGCAATTACTTTGAGAACTTCAATCAGATTCTCTGGCCGCATAAAGCTTGCTAAAGCAAGAGAAGAGATGTTGAAACGTGAAAATGGTGGAAAATCTGCAAGGATGTTTGGTATCAAAGAGGTGAAGAAAGCTACAGATGGATTCTCAAGAAAAAGGATTCTGGGAAAAGGTGGTTTTGGAGAAGTTTATAAGGGGGAGCTATCTCAAGATGGAACTGTTGTGGCAATAAAATCAGCAAAAGTGGGCAACATAAAAAGCACCCAACAGGTACTCAACGAAGTATGCATACTTTCTCAGGTCAATCACAAGAACCTAGTTAGACTTGTAGGATGTTGTATTGAAGCTGAATACCCGCTGATGATTTATGAGTACATTTCCAATGGAACACTCCATGACCATCTGCATGGGAAGTACTTGACCTTCCTAGACTGGAAAACGAGACTAAGAATCGCTTTACAAACAGCAGAAGCATTGGCCTATCTGCACTCAGCTGCTTATACTCCAATCTATCATAGAGACGTCAAGTCAACAAACATACTCGTGGATGATGATTTCAATGCAAAAGTGTCGGACTTTGGAATCTCTAGATTAGCTTGCCCTGGGTTGAGTCATGTATCCACTTGTGCCCAAGGGACACTAGGGTACCTAGACCCTCAGTATTACCGCAACTACCAGCTAACTGAAAAAAGTGATGTTTACAGCTTAGGTGGGGTTGTGCTTCTAGAACTTCTGACTTCCCAGAAGGCAATTGACTTTTCACGACATGATGATGATGTAAATTTGGCCACTTATGTGAGTCAGAAAGCTAACAATGGTTTGATCATGGAAGTTGTGGACAAACAGTTGCTAGGAGAGAAACCTTCTGTTAAAATGATGTCTAGCCTTAAAGTCTTCTCGGAGCTTGCTCTTGCCTGTTTAAGGGAGAAAAAAGGGGAGAGGCCAAGCATGACAGATGTTGTTCAAGAACTTAAATGCATTATTGAAATGGTAAATCAGGAAGATTCTTGTAATGAGATAAGTGTTGTTACTGTGTGAATTCAATTTGATGTCTTTATAAAGTTATGCAACCACTTATGAATATCCTGATAACTGTGAGCATGAAGAGAAAAAGGAATGATCTTGAAGGCCCTCGACTTTTCATGATTCACAGAAGCTATAAAGGGATTCCGGATATGGATGCTAGTGGGGTAAAAAGATATGAAAATAAAAACTAGATTGGGATCAGATGCTTACTTTGAGTAGAAAGTATGAAAGATTCAATAGGTTCAGTTGGCATTGCATTTTGCATACATGGTAAAAAAGGATATCAGCTTTAGGTTATGGGTAAAGCATTTTGCATAAAGTTTCAATGTACTTGGCATATTACTATTGGTCCTGCTAATGTGAAGTTAATTTAAGCCTGTTTTCAATCATTACAAATCTTTCAAGTTTTATTATTATTCTTCCTTGTGGCCTGTGGGGCTAGGTTGTGAATTTGCCGTGATTCAGAGTGATGTCATGATGAGCATTATAAAGAAATATGGTGCTTTACTTTTGTTTTTCAGCTTGCTTTGGACAATGTATTTGACAAGGTTACGCTATTTCAGCAGCAATTTTGTTGATCTTTTCTCTTTTAAGATCGTGTTGTTCTTTGTGAGGGGTTCTTTTTTTCTTAATTCATCCAGCTGATATATTTTCTAGGTTGCAGTGGGTTGATAGGTTTAATGAATCGAATAACACTCCTACTACTTAATTTAACTTGAGATATAAGAAAATTATATGTACAAGATGCGAATTAGAGCATATGAGAATGTGCTTCGTATCGAAGCAACATCCAAAGGGATTTTCTTTTTCTCCCACTTTTGCATGCATCTGATCCATTTCCCTTTTTGCTTCATCAACATACACGAGCTTTTAAGGAAGCCTCTCTCTCTAAAGATTAACTCTAAACCAAGTGTTGCTTACAAATTTTACATTCAAACGATTATTATACATAGCAAAACAAACTTATGAAATTAAAATACACTTAACCACTATGTAGCAGGAGTCTTTTTAATTTTTTGGGGTTTAATTTATGCAGTAGGAAATGTAGTAGTCAAAAGCAAAGCTTGCTGATGTGTATATTTTCATGTAATGCTTACATAATTGCATGTTGCTTGTTATTTTTTTCTTTAATAATGAGGAAATTGCGTATTGCTTCTTAAGTACGGGTAATCATTGCTTACCAAATTAATGGGCTATATCCTTAACAAATAATATGATGTCGCACGAGGTGCAACAGAGAGAGGGAGGAAAAATAGACAGAAAGATATGTATAAATATGACTCGCAAACTTGTATTATTAATATAATTTTTTTTCATTATTAATAAAATTTAGACACTGTACTTGGTTAATAGTCTAATATTGTCCATTTGTCTTAATATCATCTCAGGCTCGTATAGAATACTATACTCCTCGAGATAGTGTAATAGAGGCAGTCGATGGTTCTATTTCGTCATTGGAGGCACCCGAACAGCCTGTGTTTCCCGCGCAGACATGTAGGTTGTCGAGGAAACTATAGTGGTACATCTGCTTGATGTCGAGTAAATATCAAAGCAACCGTGACTTGAAAGTTGCACTCAACAGGCACAATAAGGACAATATATCGTGCAATACGATTTGTACCTAAATAATTCTGAATTCTGACAATCAAAATGAATCAGCCCCAGCCAACTCTGCAGCACCCCTGCAGAAAACGTAGTCTATACAGACCATAGACCTCTTTACCACAGACATTCATGCAGAGAAAACTTGAGGAAAGAAATTCAATCTCCCCAGTGAGCATTTAACATGGCCAGTGAAGATAGTTCGCCAACCATCATGAACTTCTAGGCATACCAAAATTGCACAACACAAATAAGCCAAAAAAGAAAAAAACTAAAAGAAACACCATTTAAGGTCTTAACTACTCTACATTACCACTAAAAGCTAAATATAAATGTTTGTAACAAGTCATCAGTTAAGCTCCTTGTATAAACAAGGAAACTTATTGGGACCACCTATCCCTTTTTTTCTTTTCTTTTTTTTAAATGGGGAATAGAACTACCTATTGTTTAAAAGACTAAAATGAAAAAGGTTCCAAACTGAAACAAATCAGAGTTTTGACAATGGTAACTATCAAAATCTTGCTCGCTCAGAGCTCCAGCCTTCACAAGCTCTCTATATTCTGGAAATACTACCCTAGATACAGTTATCTTCCTCAATTAACAGTGCAACCCCAGCAGAGAGGTAATTTGGATGAAGTGCTTCTTGGCTGCTAGATACTTTGGCCTTTGAGAGCTTTAGCACTTCAACAGCTTCGTCCACCTTGGCTGCCAGCGATTCTGGTGACTCCAGCAGAAGCAGTAGCTCAGAGTTGTCCATCTCCAAAAGCATTCCCGTTACCTTCGCAGCAAGATCAGGCTGCCCGAACCATAAAGTAGATGTTTAAAATGATGAGCATTGAGAAGTCAAAACTACTTCATTCTATGTCAATAATTCATGCACGTACCCAAAAAAAAAAGAAAAAAAAAAGACCATGAGTTGGAAATGTGAGAAAATTCAAAACAATGAACTTTCACCTTGAGCTGGCTGACAAGCGGAAAAAGGCGCTCCCCTAGTATTTGTTTCCTGCTCTCAGGAGAAGCAGCAGCAAGCATGCTACTTAACATTTGTGAACCCTCTGGCCCAGAGACAATGGGCACAGGTACAGCTGCACTTGCAGCAGCAACGGATACTGCTGCAGATGCTTTATTCATCTCACGTCCACGCCCATTTGGGGTGTACTTAGCACGCTGAAGAACATGTAAAAAATGATGATATTTTCTCGACAAGTACGAGCAAATTTCTTTTGTGTAAACAAGGAAAGAACACCATAAATATGTAAAACTGGGAATAGAAAAATAATTAATGGTGAAAATTACCACAAAGCCAGGGATAGTTCTGTGTGATTCTTTTTTGTGTGTTTTTTTTAGGTAATTATTTTTTGTGTTATTTATATTCAATGGAAAATTAATGGTCATGTATGATAGCACCATGATGAAATGCATCTGAAATATTTGTATACTTGCCAGTGCCATGATTTGCGTGAATTTATTTTTAGAAGAAGTGCTCATATCAAATTATCTATACATTAAAAACGCAAACTTGGTCATGAATCTCATAAGATAGACATAACTTGCCCATTCAAACATAAAAGCATGTGTGTGCATGCACATGCACAGCATACCAGAAAAGAGCCTCTAAGAAACGTCCTTTTTGATATAATGAATATCTACTCACAAGCTCCTAATTATTGATCTGTGATTTTACTCCTTCAAGAAAAAGCAAGAAATCATAGAAATAAAGCATATTAAGTGAAACCATAAAAGAGTAGAGCCAGGAATTCAAGTGTCTAGAGAAGTAAACTCTACAGTATTCAATTTAAGTAATAGACACCATATAGATACATGGTCACGGGCACATATGCACGTAAATACATTTGCAGTATTCAATATAAGCATCAGAAACACATATACATACATATGTGTGTGCACACACAAGTAAATGCATATACATAATGTGAGTGTTATTTAGATACTAGTAACTATTGATGACAACGCAACAAAAGAAGACGAAATAATTAGACAAGGAACTGATAATGGACCTGATGATTGCCTGATCCTTTTGACGAAGAAAAAGATTGACCAGACAGTTGCATGTGTGGCACATATGAAACAGCCTGACCACCACCTTGTGGATGCGTATGCCTCTACACCCATCCTTCCCCTGTTCTGTCTATGGTGTCTTGGAATATTAGGAATCTGGAATAAATAAATAAATATTCCACTAATTAAAATAGACATCACTATATGTACACGTGTTAGTAAAATTCATTTCACTTCTGGCAGTAAATTCACTTCACTGAATAAACCATAGTGGCACCTAACCTCAGCCAATGGGAAACCAATAAATACAATAAAAGTTTGTTTCTTATAAAAAAAATGAGTAGCAGAGGCTATGGAGTTATAAGAGAACTAACCAAGGGAACTGGAGATGGTTGGAAAGCAGGTCTGCTTGGGTTTGTGAAGCCATTAGGCCCCCATCCTGGCCTCATTCCTAAGGGCTGATACATTAAACCACGTCCAGGTACTGGTGGAATAACAGGTGTAGTGTAGTAAAGCGGTGGATATCCACCAGGGATTACAGCTGAAGGCCCAGCTAGTCCTGTCATATTCCCATAGTGAAGCTGTAAATGAGCCTGCCTCTCATCTTTATATGGCCTTTGCGCAATTGCAACATACAACGGCTTCCTATGAAACATGAATCCTGTAAAATGTTCATGGAAAATGTAATTGGTCGTATCACACAAAAAATCACTTTGTATCAAAAGACTCCCATATAAGAATTTTCGCTAACTTCGCAGTTCCATATATCATAGGAAGGGAACACACAAGGGCACTAAGTTCAAAGCAGTTCTTATACTTTGGAAATGCAATCACATTCTCTAGCAAATGAAAATGTGAACATCTTACAACTAAAAAAAGTTTCCCATGTGATTTGGAGAAAAGGTCATTTGTTGGACGCTACCAACCTACTTACTGAAGAGCTCAGTGAAACAGATATAGAACCTAAGAATGGCATTTGCCTTTTATGCATAAGGTGTTCTTTTTAAACATGCAATAATGCTGCAACCAATGTTGTAATGAATGAAGTATCAAATGATGAACAGCTAGAACTATCTCAGGATTCATAGGATAATTTTGACACACAGAATAAACTGAAGATGGTTCAGTTCTACACCCCCAACCTTCATGAACACAAATCCACCACCAACATTGAAGAAACTGTTTGTCCTCCCTACCAGACTCTACATAATTTTGATACGCAATAAACTGAGGTTAAGTTCTACACCCCGGCCTTCATGAACACAAATCCACCACCAACTTTGAATAAATTGTTTGTCCTCCCTTCCGGAATCTATTTTAGATGTAAAATTTTTTTAATACTACATTATGAGACTGCTAGTGGAGGAACCAACATCTGATGAAAGAATTTCACCAAAGATGCACAAACAGATATCCTATGATGATCGGGCTGACATCTTAATGATGACAATGTGATCAACCTTGCCAATTCAATAATGCAACAGCTTTACATATTTAAGACTATGGATCTGCATTAACATGATTGTGTGATCAAGAAAAGACGATAAAATTTAGACAGTTGCTTCTTGGGGAGCACATTTAAAAGAAATTAACTCTCCCAAGTTGAAATGCCTTTTAACACCTTGAGTAAATTTCAGCAAAATATGGGAAAGAACAATAAATTCGTATACTCACCATGTAAAGTAATAACAGCATTGTAGGCCTCTTCAGGAGTGGAGAAGCAAACAAATCCAAAGCCCTTACTGATTCCTTTATCATCCCTCATAAGTTTTGCAGAAATAATTGTACCACATGGACTGAAGTGTTCACGCAGCTCTTCATCAGTTACCGCATCATCGATATTCTTGACATACACATTTGAACCCTACAATAAAAAATGAAACCAAATATGATTAGGTAATAACAAAAGATGAGGTAATACTAAAAGCCATCAAGAAACTAAACTAGCATTTGGGGGACCTGATACTTCAACATTCTTTCTTTCCTCCTCTCTTCAAACTGACGGCGCAGGAATTCTTCACGCTCTGCTTTCTTCTGTGCCCTAGAAACATATAGTACCTTCGATCCTACTCAATGCATCCCAAATGTTCAGAAATTAGTTTCAAATGGAACAGTTAATACATTCAGAAAAATAGATTTTTTTATTTTTTACATTCGGAAATATAATCACCAGCAAATAGTGACCTACCAAGTTGTGACCCATTCATGGCTTCCATTGCTCGCCTAGCATCATCTGGACTCTCAAAGTTCACAAATCCAAAACCTCTTGATGCTCCATTCTCATCCTGTGAGATGAGCAAGCTAACAACTTTCCCAAATTCAGAGAATTTTTCATTCAGGTGATCTTCTGTGATTTCAAGGGCCAAATTCTTCATGTACAGATTTGTATATTTAGCATCAGGATTGGTTAAAACTCGATCACTCCTTTTCACAAACTTAGCAACAAATCTACACCATAAAGTAAAACTGTCAGACACATTTACAAGAAAAAAATAAAGGTAAATGCGAAACCACATGGGTGTGTGGACATTTAATGTGTTACTACTAATTTCCATATGCCATAATATTGGAGGAAACATATTTCAGCCATTGCGAAATAAATGACAAGAAAAAAGCTCGTACATTTCTTTGTCTCTTCAACTAGGGAGCCATTGAGCTTCTCAATAGCAGAATTCGCAGAGTCCTCAGACTCAAATTGAACAAAGCCATATCCTTTGCTCTTCCTGTCCTCAGACATAGCAACTTTACAGGACAATATGCTCCCAAATGGATTAAACGTCTCTTGAAGCTTTGCACTGTCAATAGAGTCACCCAAATTCTGCAGCAAAGAACAGAAGATTTAAGGCTCTTAGAAGCCAAAACAGAAATCACAAGCGGTAAGTAAATAATCTAAAAGATTCGATGAATGTACCTTCACAAAAACATTTCCAATTCCACTCCTTCTCGCCTCTGGATCACGATGTGACCACATAACCCTTACTGCTTGACCATTCAATGTAGAATGATTCTTTGCTCCAATTGCACGAATAGCTGCTCATATTTCAGAAATGAGCAAAAATGGAAGCCATGATTACACATAAATAAGTAAACAACTCCCGTGGAAAAATCACAATAAATAAGAGAAATGATAACAATGAACAGGTTCAAACAACAAATATGTGGAATGATTTTTTCTCCTACCAAATAAAAAAGGAAATGATTTCATCCCTCTATCTCTTGAAAAGCACGACCTCATATCGACAAATCTATCCCAAGGAAATCCTACTACATTAAATAATGCACGCAACCATATTGACCTATAATTGCGCAGTTAAATAACATCTGAAAGAAATCCCAACAGGAAAAACGATCTATCGAGCAGGCAACAACTACAAATTGTGTGAAGTGGTTTTACCCTCAACAAACTATGATATACAAATCTATCCCTATGAAATCTTGTGACATTAAATCCCACATGTAATTTTTCAAAATTTATCACCCCCATAGCGCAATCATGTTGACGTATAAGGGTGCGCGATAAAGTAATTCAAAAAAGAAAACATCATCATAATATTTCTTTCACTCCTTCTGTACTAAATTCCAACAAATCATAACAGCGAAAAACAATCTGATCACAATTCATGAACAATCAGCACATAAATCAGTTACTTCTAATGTGGCAAAAAAAAATACTGTTTAGTACTTTTAAAATTCATGTAAAAATGTAGATCAATCACAGATGATTTGTGGAATTAGCACGTATATCTCCGCACAGACAATCAAAGAGATGCATGTCATCAAACTTTACATAAATCACAAAAGTTACTAATCAATCATCAAGGTTTAACTCCAAAAAAAAATCTAATCGGATTTCAACAATTCCACAAAATTCAAGCATAACTTCAACAAATTCCATCAAAAGAAACAAAATGAATTTAAAATCATCACAACAAAGAGATCACAGAATGACATACATGCATGCATGTACAAATGTATACATACGATCGCAGATACACGTATACAGAGGGCAAGATAAGTATATATATATATACCGTCTTGGGGAGAGATGAAGTTGACGTAGCCGTAACAGAGGGAGCGGCCGGTGGAGGAGTCGCGACAGACGCGAACAGAAGTGATAGACTTGAATTCGGCAAAGGCATCGAAGAGCTGGCCGTCCGTGACATCATGGTGGAGATCGCCGACGTAGAGCGACGCTGGCGTAGGCGTAATCGTCATCGGAGCGACAGCCATTTTCTCCTTAATTAAAATTTTTTTCCCTTTATTAATTTTTTTTTTAATAGAAATTAGAAGGAAACGACGACGTCACACCAAACAACACTAGCAGTATAACTACGGAATTATACGTTACAGGATGAAATCAGGAAACTGAGGAAGAGAGAGAAATGGAGTGATGGTTGTCGTTTTTGGAATGGATTGGAGTTTTTTTGGTGAGCGAAAGTGGGGAGAATTAGGAGGACTGTTTTTTTTTTTATAGGGGGTGAATTTTTTGTTGTTTTCCTTGGAAACAATGCGTTGTTAATGTGAAGCGGGGTCCGTCATAATGAGGGAGGTGCAAATTTGGGAAATTCTGTGGGGAGGAATGGGGGATGGAAAAGTGACGGGAGAATTGGAGACGATGGCGAGCCGCGAGTGGGCTGGGGTGTTGGGTTCCACTTATAATTCCTACAGATGGCTACTGGCCTACTGCTTATTGAGGTGTGGTTTTGGTGAAGTGAGTGAGTGAGAGAGAGTGCGGATTTTGCTTCTGCATGGACGCGGGAGTTTTGTGGCGTGTTTCGCTATGATGATGTGGAGACCCGAGAGAGAAATACAGGATCTGCATGTGTACTAGGCGCGTCGTTTTGACTTTCGAATAAGCCAACAATACATTATTAATCGGGTGATGATGGGTTTGGGTTTGGGTTTGGATATTGGTTAGGGTTGAAAAAGACCCGTTTTCCCACCCAAAAGATAGCATAATGTTGGTGTAATGAATTCTCCCAGTTTAGTAGTATCGGTTGGGAGATCCAAAATACAACATAGAGGTGAAGAAAACAGAATTTCATAGCAGAATAATAATTTGCATTTTTCCAAAAAGATTAGTAGAATATTATTAAGTTATTACTACTATATTATTTATCGTGCATGCATGATGGAATCAATTATAGAATGTTATATTGCCAAAAGTAACAGTGTTTTATTTTTAGTTAAGATATTGATTAAATAGTTGAAATTGTATTGATAACAATTATAATTTTTAAATGTAAGGGTAAAACTTTTTTTTTTTTTTTTTTGGAAGATGCAAGGGTAAAACCTTTTTTTTGTTTTTTTTAAATGTAAGGATTAAACAAAGGCAGATTTTAGAAGTTAAAACATGGTAAATATATATACTTTTTAGGGCAATATCTATATCTCAGATGGAACTTAAAACAAGTAAACTAATGTATATTAAGTAATTCATTAATTTAACTCAATTTATCAATTAGTATAATTAACTGTACGATTGTTTATCGTGTATATATTATTAACTCCAATAAATTTATTAAATAAAGAGAATATTTATCAAGATATTATTGATAACAAACATTTATCGTACTCGTATTATAGTATTTAATAATTCCCTATAATTGGAAAAAATTATGTAATCATACGGATGGTATAACTAAAAACGATCATTTATCATGTTCGACAACATGATAAAATAATTCAACATAATATCTTTTGTAATATTATTATATTTATAAATAACAAATGTTTGTCATCTAGACAACAAATCATTTTGCTTTACTCGCTAATTTTAATTTTGCATTTGCATGGTAAAAGATATTACAAATTAATGATTTCAAAATACAAAGTAATAGAAAAGACTAATGGAACTAGTCTAGTGATTACTATATTGGACCAATATTTCAATAATTCGAGTAATATCCAAAAATGTGTAAAGATTTGGATCAGGTTTTGGGATCCGGATTATTTGTTACTACCATACCCGTAATTCAACAAGTTTGACTTTTGAGTGATGTGATGTACACACAAAAATGCTGCGCGTGTTTAAGGTACGTAAAACAAAGAAAAGCCAGCGGAGAAGCAGAGTAAGAGAGAAACGGGTAAGTGAAAAGTGTAGTGGGACCTAAACCCCCCCTAAAAGACTGCTTCAAAGCCCGAAAGGTGGTGCTTACTGCATCACACTAAACACAAGGATCAAGGCTTACTTCCTAACCAGACCTTAACCACAAGCCCCGCCCTGTTCAACGGACCTTAAACTTAAACCACCACAATTTATTACTTAAATCTTTAAACATTTTCCAAAATTTTACCATCTCGTTACAAATTATTTTATTATATTTTAATTGAACAAATTATTCGATTATAAAAATTTATACAATATAATTATATACTTTTAAGGTACTTTAAAATTTCTTTATCATATAACATGATATGATTTAAAAACTTCAGTTACATTTTAAAAATTTATACAGTATAAATATGTATTTTTATTATAATTTAAAATTTTCTTCAATACAACGTCATATAATTTAAAATTTTATACAAATATTTAAAGTCAGCAAGATAATTTGATCAACACAATATTTTCTTTCCATAAGAAAACAACATGTTTAGGTGGATTTTGGTTTTGAAGTGGAGGTAATAATTTTTTTCATTTAAATTCTATGCAACCGCCTCATAAAAGCAATTTTGTAGCCATTGATCTGTAGTAATAATGCTTTGAGTATGGCAGATGAGTTCTGTTGAAGAATAATGGATCCCAATTAATTATCTCTTTGAATTTCGTTTCAAGCATTAAATTGAGTAAATCTTTGAGTGCAAATCCACCGATTTGTTGCCTTATTTGATCCGATTACAAGGAAAGTTATCATTACCACCCATGGGACCAGAAATGGTTTGGTAACTGATGAGTCATCAATTATGATCCTAAAATCTTTTTTAACCAAAAAAAAAAATAATACTAACTAGGAAAATAAAATCTTATTATGTCTAAAGGAAGTTTAAAAAATTTAATTCAAAATCAATATTTGAACTAAAAGTCCAGCTTTATATATTGGGCGAATGATCAATATTAAAGAATACATTCACATTATTAAGGGCTTGATTCGCTAAGGGATAGAATGAGTTAGAAAGGGGTGAGTTATAAAAAAAATGGAATTTTATAATCCCTTCTAGGGAATCATTCCCGTAACTTTAAAAATTTGTACGATATAAGTTATGGGTTTTAAAACATATAGCGTTGTACTGTATAAACCCTTAAAGTACAAAAGAATTATTCCCTAAAAGGGACTATAGAATTTTTCAAAAATATATACATACATCCATATTAGGTGTACAAGTATTTTACATGATGAATACTTCCTCTTGTGAAAGTTAAATGAAATAATCCATAAATAAATGCATTACTTGTAAGTAAGACATTTTAACAATTGCTCAAACTTAGAAAAATATGGTCAGTTTTTTAAGCAAGAAAAAGAAAATTCTCTAATGTTGATATAACCCAAAAACGTTTAAGTAACATGCATTTGCTGATTCTTGTTGTGCTAGTAGACAATTCAAGTTGTTTGTTTTTACTATATTTTGGTAAAATAAGACATGAACAAATTTATGCGTGGTAGAGTTATTGTCTAGACTTAATTAGTAAAGCCATTTAGAAAGTAAAGTAAATTGAAAGCAAATGATAACGGTTAGCAATCTTGTGAAAATATACAAATTCTGAATACAAAATACAGTTTTGAGAGGAGTCAATGAATTAATATTAACCTTCAAAAAATAGTTTTATATCCTTGTAGACTAAAAATCATATTGAATAATAAGAGCATTCAGAATAAAGTTAAAAATTATATGGCTAATTTTCGTTATTTTTTAAATAATATTTTGAAATCATTACTCATGCATATTTTTTAATATTTGTTTATCTCACATATATCACATTTTAAAATAAATATAATATTATTCTAAATAATAATCATAATAATATTACTACTTTAATAATCACACATGTGAGTAAGAGACAGTATATTTTGTAATTTCCCACACTCTCCTAAATAACTTCTCTCAATTCACTTCAAAATTGCACATTATTCCTTAATTTAATTTGTATTTTTATTTTTATTCTTTTTTTTTTTAAATAATATAATTTGCTCCTACATAAATGTGTCAATAGGACTATTTTTAAATACTAATCTTCAAAAGCTACGATGCTTTTGGAAATTTTTATTTTGGTTACTGAATATGATTATTGGATTGTTTTTTTAACAATTTTTTACCAATTTTTAATTTATTATTTATACTTTTATGAAATATTTATTTGGTCAGCAAAAAAAATTTTGGTCAACTTTTTTTTTTTCAAAAATACTATTCATTATTTACACAATTCAATTTTTTCTTTCACTATTCATTACTTACACAATTCAAAAAAAAAATTCACTATTCATTACTATTCAATCAATTATTTTACTATTCGTCTATACATGTATTATACTATTCACATATATTAACATTAAATTCTTTTATACTATACATGTATTATACTCTATTTTTCTGCCCATACTTATGTTCAAGAGTTCAAAATATAGGCGAAAAAATAGAGTTTAAAATGATATATAAAATTCGGACTTTCAAACCTATATTGGAAAATTCGAATTATGGACAGAAAAGTGTAAATTTTAAATTGTGCTTTTATTTTGTATTAAATAAATACATATTTAGCATACACATATGAATATATTTCGTTTTCAAACGATTAACATGTAGAACTAGCTTTACATGTAGTTTTTAATACTTGATTTGATAATATAAAAAAAAAAGTGAATGATATTATATATTTTGATATTAATAATTTTATTCAAATTTTGTCTACATATTTTGTTTTTTAGTGCATAAAATACTAAATAAATTTTAAATTATATATTTTTATTTTACATTAAATAAATATGTGTTGGCATACATGAATGAATATATCTTATTTTTTAAAATTCAGTTATCAAACGACGATAAGGCAACTACGTTTATATGTGATTTTTAGTATTGGATTTGATGGTGTGAAAAAAAAAAGTGAACGAAATTATATATTTTGATATTAGTAATTTCGTTCAACTTTCGCATACTTTTTTTTGTCTTTTAATGCAAAAAACACTGCCCGTTTGGATTTTTTTTTTTCTTCAAATTTTTACTACTTTGTACTTTACTATTTATACTTTTATGAAATAACTGTTTGGTTAACAACAATTTTTTTGGTCATTTTTTTTTACTGTTTTTCAAAAATAATATTTCATTATTTACTAACACAATTCAAATTTTCTTTCACTATTAAATCAATTATTTTACTATTACTCTATATGCGTATTATATTATTCACATATATTAGTATTAAATTTTTTTATACTATCCATTACTATTCATTAGTCTGAATTTTTTTCGAGTAGAGAAAAAATGGAAATGTAAGTTTGAAAGTTCGAAGTATAAGCGGAAAAATAGAGTTTAAAATAGGTTCGCAAGTCCGAAGTATATGCGGGAAAAGAGAGTTTAAAATAGTATACAATGTTCGGGAGTCCAAATTATGGGCGAAAAAATTGAGTTTAAAATGATATATAAGGTTTGGATTTTCAAGCCTGTATTGAAGAATCTGAACTATGGACAAATAAGTGTAAATTTTAAATTATATTTTATTTTGTATTAAATAAATACATCTTTAGCATACGCACACGGATACATTTCATTTTTCAAGATTTAGATTTCAAGTGACAAACATGTAACTACCTTTGTTTATTGATTTTTAATACATTGATTTGATGATATAAAAAAGAAAGTGAATGGGATTATGTATTTTGATATTAATAATTTTATAATAATTTTGTGTACGTATTTTGTCTTTTATTGCATAATATACTAAGTATTTTTTAAATTGTATTTTTTTATTTTATATTAAATAAATACATGTTAGCATACATGTATGAGTATATCTTATTTTTTAAGATTTGAATTTCAAACGACGAGAAGTCAACTATGTTTGTGTGTGATTTTTAATATTTGATTTGATGGTATGAAAAAGAAAGTAAACGGAATTATATATTTTGATATTAGTAATTTCGTTCGACTTTAGCTTACATTTTTTTGTTTTTTAGTGTAAAAAATACTATTCAAACACTTATTTATAAAAAAAAAAATTATTTGCACTATTTACGATTGAAACACTTACTCAAATTATTCACATTATTTTACTATTTGTAACATCACTCAAATAATTCCTGAATACTGTACCAAAATAATACTCAAAATAATGCAATCCATATCCAATTTCTACACTTATTTACAAAAATATTATTTGAACTATTTACAATTCAAACACTTATTTACAAAAATATTATTTGAACTATTCACAATTCAAACACTTATTTACAAAAATATTATTTGAACTATTCACAATTCAAACACTTATTTACAAAAATATTATTTGAACTATTCACAATTCAAACGTTTATTCAAATTATTTATGACATCACTCAAATAAATTTTTGAATAATACACAAAAATAATATTCTAAATAATAGAATCCATACGGGGCAGTGTGTGGCTTGATGAATGTTGAGAGTATATACAAAATTAAAGGTCGTGACAACTGATCATATATACACTGCATTTTTAGGTAGATTCGATTTTTTACCATATTCATAGATTATGGATTAAATTTTAGAAAATTTATGACATCAGTTGATGTAAATAAGACTTTTTAAAATTTAATTATAACCACAAAATTTACAATTAGGATAAAAAATCGAATTTACCTAAATATTTTCGGTAGAACTGTATAGCGGTGATCACGAATTCACGATTCACGATTCACATTCACAACTACAATTGCTATCCAATATTCAACACTATTAAATTAAATCACGAATACTGTAGAAGCTGGGGGACTAACGTTTAAAAAGTTAAAAAAAAATATTTATATAGATCAGGTATTTGACTTTATTATTTTTTAATTATTTAACTATTTAAAATATTTATTTTATATTATTAAGTGAATAATAAAATTGTTTGAATAATTGATATCTATTTATATTATATATAAAATATAAGTATGAATTATGGTATTTGTCGTCTTTTAAATTATGAAATGTATCCCTATAGTTACTTATAACTTTATTGTCTCCCCCACAACATATATTATTTTTTAAATTTTTTAAATAATTTTTTTATAATTTAAACTATCTTCCTGTATCTATTCAATTGTACACATATAAGATGTGCCTTTTTCAGTGACTATTTATTATTTTTCAAATAATATTTTAAGAATAATTATTGTCCAAAAGACCCAATATATATATATATATATATATATATATATATAAATATATGTGTGTGTGTTTGAAACTGTTAGAAAATTTTAATTCACATATTAAAGGCGTGTTTTATGTTCATCAATGTTTTTTAGCTTCCGCTCTTATTTAGGGAGGCCATAAACAAATTTGCATAAATTTAACTTATTTATCACGAATCGAACTTATATATCTTGAATATTTTATACTTATATTTTAAGTTTTAAATTTATTGAGTTCTATTTAAAACGAGTCAAAGATTAACAAACACTACATGTTATTTATACTTGAAATGACTTGATTAAGTGACAAATCGAGTTTGAATAATATATTATTGAGATGGGTTCGATTTAAATATCAAGTAAATCGATTTGCTTTTTAGTTCACTCTTATTTTTAGTTAGAAAAGTATATGTATAGTTATAACTAATAGCATGAAGAGTTGCTTAAGCTGTTATAAATTAGATAAATTTTATAGTTCTGTCAAGTAATATAAGTATGAACAGTATATCTGTATAAAGTAACAAAATAATAAAATCACTAACTGTCACTAGATTTAGAAAAAATAAAGAATAAAATTCAATCGAATTTTAAAATTAAGGATTGGTGATTCAATAAAATATTGCCACATAGAGTAACTTTAGAAAGTGGTATTAAATTTATAGTCTTGTAAATAATTTTCCTTATACTATTATGTTTTAAAACTTGTACTATAAAACATTTAAAGATTGTTGTATTATACAATCATTTAAAACACAATGATATAGTACATAAAATTTTTCTATAAATTAACTATGCAAATATTTTTTTTTGGTTTACACTAAATAATAATATAAAATCAAATACTCATACTAAATAGTGTCTTAAAATGAATTTTAATGAATTTACACTAAATAGTGTCGTAAAATGAATTTAGATGTATTTCATAATTGCAAGTAATTAATTAATTAAATTATTATTATAAGATAAATAAAACCCCATATTCTCCATGAAACAATTTCATTGGATTTTTTCTCTTTTGAAGATTTAGAATAATTTTAAGTACAAGGTGCAAAGTACTTATAAAAAAAAATAAAAAATAAACAAGGTGCAAAGTAAAATTATTAGTAATAAAATCCAACTATCAAAATGAAAAACAATAAAAAAAAAAAAGGGAAGAAAACACAGAATAAATTGCATATAAGCCGGCCCAACTCTTAACACGAGAAGTTGGCACCTTTTTAATTATTTTTGGATTTGGCGACTTTTTAGTTGTCTACTCCAACTTTGTGTATACAACTTACAAACTTCGCCTGCTCAGATTAGATCTGTTTCTCTCTCTAAAAAGTCTTAAAAAATCGCCATGGCTATGGCGATTAGAGCTAGGGTTTTGCTTCTCTTCGCTGTCTTTTTCTCATTCTCTTACCTCACTAGGGCAAGACCAAGTCTGTCTTATGGATAAGTAGATGTGTCTTATGAGACACTACTGGCTCTATTTTTTCCATAAATTTTATCATTTTTTTTCAGAAATTCTGTTTATAATTGGTTACAGGCATCAGCAGTACATAGGAAAAGTGAAGCACGCAGTTTTCCACACTCAAAAGGCGGGGCGGAAGCGCGTGGTAGTCTCCACCGAGGAGAACGTCATCGCTTCACTTGATCTTCGCCATGGCGAGATTTGTGAGTATTTTTACTTCCAATTTGTTGATTCTTTAGTATGAATTTGATTAGAAGGGTATATATTGATTTTCTATTTGTTTTATTTTTTTCTGGTTGCAGTTTGGAGGCATGTTTTGGGGGCTAATGATACAATCGATGAAATTGATATTGCTATCGGAAAATGTAATCGTGATGTTTTTCTTTATTTTCTTTGTTTATTATGAATTTATAAATGCATTTCAATTATTTAATCTCATAAAAAGAAGAAATTTTTCAACAATACAGCGAATCTTCATATTTACTTAACGTGTTATCTGCGGTAGTTACTTGGATACTTGATTCAGCTGTAGTACTTTTGTTTATATAATTAGTTGGAGTTATTCCTCTTGTGCTTTTCATTAAGTATCTTTTGAGGAGTCTGTGTTCCCTGTAATAGCCAATAGTCTGGATGTTAGTCTCTGTAACTGCAAAGTTTTGCTTCTTGTATGTGATCATTGACCAAATAAATCCACAAAAGTAGAGAATAGAAAATTAGGTTTTTGTTAGTTTAATTATTTGCATTATCTTGGCATGGTGCGAGAAACAGATGACTAAAATTTGAGGGAAAAAAATCGACATCATTTGTAAACTGTATGCATTTCCTCTAATCAAAGCATCTTAAGTAAGGAGGTAAAATTTTTGTTACTCCTTATTCTATCAGTTTTTAGGATCAAGTTGCCCTGTAGTACTGTCTCGTAAAATATTACTTGATTATTGTCTATGAAATTCTTGGTCTTTGATTTCATTACAAACAGGTTTTAATGTGTAAATGACCATCTACTTCTTTTCAGATGTTATTACCCTGTCATCTGGGGGAAATATTTTAAGAGCTTGGAACGACTGCCTGATGGGCAGATGGTATGGGAATCAATTCTACCGGGCTCAACAGCCTCGAGGTCTATATTATCCATTCCAGTGAGTGAATAACTTAATCTGTATAATTTTTCATCTTAGCCTCATCATCTAACTTCTAACCATATATAAAGCACAACGGCAAAATATTTTGGTGTAATGTCAAAATTAATAGACTACCTTAATTGCCCTCATGTCTGCAATAACCTTTTATTTCCTTATGGGCACAATAGTAATCTTCACACATTTTCTCCACAAAATTACAAAGGTGGTGTAATAACTACTCATTATCATAAATAACCTCTCATAATTTCCCATCTTCTATTTATTTTATATTTTATATTTTTATTTTTATTTATTTTCTTAAATTCCATTTGCACTAGTCACAATCTAAGTTTCATGTACTCTCCTATAGATGTTTCTAGATTCTTTTTTCTTTGTAATGTTGGATTTTTTATGTTTCTGTGGATTTTGAACGATTTGAAATGCTATTAATTTCTGCTGATTTTTTATTTCTCCTGTGCTTGGAAATCTGTTTCTTTTAGTTATAGAACAAGGTCAAGTCCCCAGTTATTGACTTAGAGTGAAGCTGGTTTTGCAATTCTAGGATTTCCACATAGCTTTAAACAGTTTCAAAGTCGTCAGTCGTGTGTAATAAATAAGAAAAGAGAGCAATATCCTTGCTGGCATTTAAGACTGCAGCAGTGGGTTGGTTCTTGAACCATTGTCATTTGTTTCCAACTCTTTGATTGATACCTATACAATCATTGTTGAGAATAATGTTTCCAACTCTGCTGTTTTACAGACAAATTTAAGAGTTGGCAAGGATGATCTGATCTTTGTTTACGGTAGTGGGAATCTTTATGCTTTTTCAAGCATTGATGGTGAACTGCTCTGGAAGAAAGATTTAGCATCTGAAGGGTTCGACTTATTCACTAAATGAACATGCCAATCTTTTCCTTATTTTGTTTCTCTTTTCCAACTTAGTGATTTTTCACATATTTGATTGCAGCATTGATGTTCAGCAGTTGATTCATCCTCATGGAAGCAATACTGTTTATGCTTTAGGCTTCATTGGTTCTTTGCATTTTGGTACTTTTGAAATCAATGTGAAGAATGGAGAATTGCTGAAGCATGATAAGGTTGCATTCTCTGGTGGCTTCTGTGGGGATATCTCATTCCTCAAAAGTGACATTGCTGTTGCACTTGATTCCACTAGATCTGTTTTGGTAACAATACAGTTCAAGGATGGAGAAATTAGCTTCCAGCAAGCACATATTTCAGATATCGTTCCGGATTCTTCAGGAGTTGCTGCAATTTTACCTTCTAAGCTTACTGAAATGGTTGCTGTAAAAGTAAAAAAGTCGATCATATTCATTAAACTTACAAATGAAGGCAAGTTTGTGGTTATGGAGAAAGTTGATCATACTGCAATTGTCAGTGCTTCTCTTTCAATTTCTGAAAGCGAACAATCTGTTGCCCTAATTCAGCGACGAGATTTGGACAGTAAGATTCAACTTACTGTGAAGCTTGTTAGTGACTGGAGTAGTAATTTGATAAAGGAAACTATTGAGATGGACTGTCAAAGGGGCCTTGCACATAAGATTTTCCTGAACAACTATATTCGAACAGACAGGTCTTCAGGATTTAGAGCCTTGATCGTAATGGAAGACCATTCCCTTATCTTAGTACAACAGGGAAAAATTGTCTGGAGTAGGGAAGATGGACTGGCTTCAATTACTGATGTCACCACATCAGAACTACCAGTAGAAAAGGATGGTGTGTCTGTTGCAAAAGTGGAGCACAGCCTTTTTGAATGGCTTAAGGTAGGGAGGTTGCAGAAGCAATTTAAAGCTGTTGTAAATGCATTTTACAAGGTTTCAATATATTATACTTTCAAAAATACTAGCATTTACAATATAATGATAAGATCCCAGGAAAGAAAAATAAAATGAAATGAAAAAGAAAGTGAGGGACAGATTTACATATCTTTTTCATTATACCTTCTTTTCCTCCTGAATTATGATTTTGGATACTTTTGTTGGCAAATCAATGTAAAGATAACATTGCAAATCTGCATTTGAAATGGGTGTCTCTTTTGCTTAAAGTTGTTCTGGCATACTGATCTCCCATGTCATGCTATTGACTGAATTATGTAGATGCTTGGGACTAGATAACATAAATGTCTTGGTTTAGTAATTTAGTGCCTTCTCCCCCTTCAACTAGCTATTGACCCTTTAAAAAAATCCTTTTTGGCTTCCGAATGCATAGAGCTGAGCTTTTAAAGGCATGAAAAATTTGAGGCTCTCTGTCGTATTCTTGCATCTGACTATCTTGGTCTTGTGTGACTGGCTAACTCTTATGTGTACCTCTATAATAATTATTTTCTTGTCTTGTTTCAAGGGCCATGTTCTGAAGCTTAAAGGAACCCTTATGCTTGCAACCCCTGATGATGTTGCAGCCATACAAAGACTGAGACTACAAAGTTCTGAGAAGAACAAGATGACTCGAGATGTATACATACATAATGGGTTTCGAAAACTGATCATAGTTTTGACTCGGGCAGGGAAACTTTTTGCATTGCACACAGGAGACGGGCGAATTGTGTGGTCTGTCTTGTTGAATTCTCTGCGCAAGTCAGAAACATGTGAAGCTCCTAATGTGCTTAAATTACAGCAGTGGCAGGTCCCTCATCATCATGCAATGGATGAGAATCCATCAATTTTTGTGCTTGGCAGATGTGGACCTAGTATTGATGCCCCTGGTGTGTACTCCATTGTTGATGCATACACAGGAAAGGAGCTTAATTCCTTGGGACCTTTTCATTCCATTTCTCAGGTTATTCCGCTGCCATATACTGATACTAAAGAACAGCGTTTGCATCTACTGATAGATGCGGATTGGCGTGCCCACTTATACCCCAGAAGTTCTGAGGCTCTTGCCATCTTTCAACGTGAGCTTGGAAACACTTATTGGTATTCAGTGGAAGCTGATAATGGTATTTTAAGGGGGCACGCAGCGAAGGAAAATTGCGTTCTTCAGGTACCGGATGAATATTGTTTTGACACAAGGGATCTATGGTCAATTGTCTTCCCTTCAGAATCAGAAAAGATCATTGGAACTGCTACCAGGAAGTTGAATGAGGTACCTTCTTTTCGTTTCTTTGATTCTTGTATTTTAGAAAGCTTTGATCATTATCTAAAGAATTTTTTTCATTGAGCTGTCAGAGTATACAAGTACATTTCACTGAAAGACAATAATACTTTTTCTGATCAACAATGTTTGATCTACTTATTCTGGGATGACCTTTTTGTTATTAGCCCAAAAAATATGCATACACATTGTAATTTGGTAAATTGTACATTGACTGTGATTTATTTTGTGCTGTTACTTTTGGATGCACTTTGTCTTGGTGTATTAAGTATTTCTTGAAGTCAAGAATGCTGTGGATATTGCATGACCAATTTTCAATCAAGGGTTCATTTTCTTGCAAAATGTCTTGCTCTTGCATATTGATTGTTTTTTTCTGCTCCTTCAGTCCTGTGATTTGAGCACATAATTCTTGTCCTTTTAATGCTTATTTAGACTGTGCTTCTGTGGTATATATCATAATGTCCCTATTCATCCACAAATTATTATTTACAGGTTGTTCATACTCAAGCAAAATTACTAGCAGATCAGGATGTGATGTATAAATATATATCTAAAAATCTGCTCTTTGTTGTGACTGTTGCTCCAAAAGCTGCTGGAGATATTGGTTCTGTCACTCCTGATGAATCATGGCTAGTTGTTTATCTTGTTGATACCATAACTGGTCGTATACTGCACCGCATGACTCATTATGGTTCACAGGGTCCTGTCCATGTGGTAGGTCTGCTTATCTTAGTAGTCAACCATCTCTCGTGTTTCATGGATAACTTACATCCTTACTGAAAATCTTCCTGTGTTGAAGGTCTTTAGCGAGAATTGGGTTGTCTACCACTACTTTAACCTTAGAGCTCACAGATATGAGATGTCTGTCATTGAAACTTTTATGATCAGTCTCGAGCGGTATATTCTTTAACTAGGTCTGTTGTTTTTCCCATTTATTTTTAACTCGTCTTTTTCTAAGATTATAATGACTTGCAGGACAACAAAGATGTTTTGAAGTTGATTCTTGGAAAACACAATCTTACTTCACCTATTTCTTCTTACTCTCGTCCTGAAGCCGTAACGAAACAGCAATCTTATTTTTTCACCCATTCTGTCAAAACAATAGCTACGACATCCACAGCCAAAGGCATAACTTCCAAACAGCTTCTTATTGGCACTGTTGATGATCAGGTTAGCTGTTTGCAATTCGCTTAAATGCTTGCTTCTCACCTCATTTCCCCACTGCTTCCCTTTTTCGTGTTTCATTCATTTTGTATGTTTCGTTGTTGAACTGAGTAGTCATTGTCATTTAAAGGAACATTTTAAACGATTCGTTCATTGTGAATGTTTCAACCTTACTTGTTGCAGTTGTATGTCAAATACTGTTAATAGGTTTTGACAGCTCTTGATAAGCGTTTCTTGGATCCTCGGCGAACACTTAATCCCACCCAAGCTGAGAAAGAGGAAGGAATTATACCACTTACGGATTCATTACCAGTCATTCCACAGGTATAGACCCTCTTTAGGATTGCTTCTAATTGCACTAATTTCTTGTTGTCTAGATAACACTTGTTGCTTTTCACCTCCACCAAAATGAAATTCAATATGTGTTGTCAGTATGACTGTTAAGATATCATTTTCAAAGTGCAACTGTGTAGCTAGATAAAAACTTCAAGGTGCAAAGTTCAGCTTATGCTTTTGTTTTGTCTAATGGTGTGTTGAGAGGGGTGATTTGGCACAGAATAAATTCAATAACAATCATACATCCTGCCTTTTTTTTTTTTTTTTTTTTAAAAATAAAGTCGTTGCATTATTGCAAATGTTGGAATAGATGTTTTCTCACATTCTGAATAGAAATTATTGAATGACACGACTTGTATAAACAAAGGAACTGTTATTTGTAAGAAGTCTTGCATGCTGGACCTAGTTTGCTACCTGAGAATTTTGAGTTTCATACTTAACCTTTCAGTTACATAGTCTCTGATGGTCTTCATTCTAACTGAGGTTTGTTCCATGCAGTCTTACATCACGCATGCCCTTAAAGTGGAGGGCCTTAGAGGAATAGTGACTGTACCTGCAAAGTTAGAGTCAACCACTCTGGTCTTTGCTCATGGGGTGGATCTGTTTTTTATCAGGCTTGCACCTTCAAAGACCTATGACTCTCTTACTGAAGACTTCAGTTACGCTTTGCTACTCCTTACAATTGTTGCACTTGTGGTGGCTATATTCGTAACATGGATTCTGTCGGAGAGGAAAGAGTTGCAGGAGAAGTGGAGATGAAAGCTGTAATATAGTTTTCATTCTCGTCCACCCTGGTTTTTTTTTTTTATTTAAAAAAAAAAAAAAGATTTTCTTTGGATATTTCTTCTTTCCTTTCTTTTGAAGTCCTTAGGTTAGGATCTAACTTGATCTGTATATTTAGTAGATGATTTTGTAGCATGCCTTGCTCTTGTGTGTTTATGGTCGTGCAAATGAACATCAGTTCCTCTTTGTTGTACATTTGTGATAGCAAGAGAAATGATAAACGTGACACTATGCTGTCGTGGCCGCATTGAGAATACGTCTTTAATCTCGAAATGGAAGAACATAATGACCTCAGAATTACATATGATTCTAGACTGAAGAAAATATATTGCTGTCGTACGTCTATTATCAGCTGTTCCTTTCTTCTGTAATGTTAAACTCCATTCTTGCGGATCTCTAAACTTGAGAATAACAAGGTATTCTGATTATCATATCAATATAAAAGCTATGGCCAAGAGTCATTTGAGACTGTTAAGGTTATGGAAGAACGAATAGATGTTCATTTTCAATGTCTCCGAAAGACTGAAACTAATAGTACTACTTTTTTCAAACGCCTTCAGAAAGTCCGCCGCAAATCACACATTGCAAACAGTAACATAACTTGGAATGAAATAATGTATTAGCAATATAGGAACAGCAACATAGTGCCATGGATCCGTGGTTCATAAATTTTCACATCACTTCACACACTCCAAGAGAGTGATGTAGAAGTTTATGAATCAAGGGGTCCATAACATTATACATAAACTCAGTCCACACAAGAATTTTCCGTAATATAGCACCCGAGCCAACCAAGTTAAGAAAGAAGTTATTACAAACATGAATGTGCATTACAAGAACCCTAGGTCCCAAAATTTCAGCTTATTTGTGCAATCTCACATTTATGGATCAAGAAGAATGATGCGATCCGTCTGTTTCCCGTGAAAGCAGTAAAACTATGATGACAATTTACATGTTGCACCTCTCGAGATCGATAAACCTTCCAAATGAAGGAGCCTTTTGTCAGAGTCGGGAAACTAGAGGCCTATCCTACCGGTGAACAACAAGAATCAAATCTAAACTAGGGAGTAACAACTACTCTTACGAATTGGAATATTATCACAAACGCCTGCCAATTTCTATAAATATAAACCATAATACTGGAAAAGCCCATCTTCAAACAAGAAATCGTGAAGCTGAAAAGTATATTACAAAAATAGGGAACCAACCAATGCTAATATTTGCAGAAGAAGGGCATTGGTGTCCATGGGGAGAAGACTGTTGAGCACACTGCTTGACGAACTACTTGCGCTAAGCTGTCCAGCATTGACAAATTCATCCTTACCAGAAGTAATGGAGACATTCACAGATAATGAACCTAAATAAATGACATCCAGCATGATAGAGCATCCACATCAAAAGGGAACGCAAGGTTCATACCAATAAAAATTAGAATTTTGGATAAAATGACGGCACTTACAATCATAGTCTGCCCACCCAATCCTTTGATGAGCTAAATCATAATTGAGATCTTATCCTTTAGAACAAGATCTGCGAGAAACAAGACACAACTACTTTTCTTAGGCTGATAACCAAAAAAAAAAAAAAAATAACACTTGCAAAGCACTGAAAACTCCAAAATTAAATATATGGAAAATTTTTTACTATACTGTGTGGCCAAGACGTTGATGACCATGCAAGATGAAAAAGGTAGCAAGAAATTTTGCTTTTCAAAACAAGTATGGTTACTTTCTGTTACCTTCAATGAGAAAATTGTGACAGTCACACCAAATATCAGTATCTCCTGGCCCCCCAAGAGAGTAACAAACCAAAAATGGCAGTGAAGTACTAAGCACAATTGAGAGTGAAGATTTGAAATTTTGGATACTTCTCCATCAATAGTTACATCACTACTAAAGAACACATTTTTAACTGGTTGTCGAGCCACTGTACTAGCTAGCAAACAATAAAATCTTAATGGGAAAAGAATGTACAGATAAATGCATCAGAATTATCCAAGCAAGAAAGATAAGAAAAGCACATCACTGCATAACACATACATAAATTATAATAGACAGGTACCAACTTCAAACAGGACCTAGCCAGAGAAATCTAATCTAATGAAGGGGATTGCTTCAGAGATTATTCTGTTATTAACCAAGTAAGAAAATGAAGAGGTCCTGTAGATTAAGCATAAATAAACTCTGATTTGGATAACTATTTAACCATGCTGAGTAGTTGACAAGTGAAGTCAAAGCTGCTGAACATGGATTGTTTTAAGACATTATGCTTTAATGACAAAATACATGCAAAAGCCATCATAATCAGAAATAGCAATCTCAGAAAATGTGTGCATCTGTCTTAATCAGCAAATCTAGTCACATTTTTATCCATACATCTGAAATGGTGTCATATCAGACAGAGTGCCTAGTATATTCTCTTTTGGAAACTTTTTTTTTTCCCCTCTAAAAAAGTCTAAATCCAAAACCGACAACATGCAGATCTACCAATTGTTGATAATCTAGATTTAAGGTCATTCTGATGCACAAATGTAAGAATAGATAAATTAAATCAAAATGCAGAAAATACAATAGCCGAGTGCAGATGTAAAAAGCAAGTGGCACAAACTTGGTGCATGAATCAGTATCAAGCAATTTATCCATGCAGCAAAAACCCTTAAACAAAGTAGACAATAATTAACCCCCAATGAAAGATCATTTAAGAAAAACTAACCTCCTAAAATAGACACGCCTTGTTCTACCCTTGAGAAACCAATGCACCACATCGCTGCACCATCCTGCAAAAATGAGTTGCCACACTCACATCAGTACGGAAAATTTAGCCAAATCAAGCAGTACGCACAGCATGATTCAAACCACAAATTAGAAAACATGAAACAGCAATATTTGCCGTTAGAAAGTTTTAGGGTATAAGAAGGCTTAGTGAACATAAAACGCCACACTCACCTCAAACCCCAAATGGACAAGGTAGTCCACTGGTCTTAAAATCATGGAGGCACCGCCAGCAAAGTTCAAAGAAACTGGAGGAAATATCTCGCTAATGCTGTTTAGGAGACCAAGAGAGATCTATTAGCACCCAAATAAATCATGTGCAATATTGCAAAAAAACTTGAGAGCCTCCGAGATAAACAATTTTAGAATCATGCATGGGAATTACCTAGTGAACGGTGTCTAAATAACACTGGCTTCCTCTTGAAAGGACTGGTTTAGCAGATGCCGATACTGCAACTGTTATCTGCAGAGCAAGATAACATACTGATTTCAGCTAAAGAATGTTAAGAAACTCTATGGAGGTCCTTTGCAAAGATCAAATTTGAGTGCATGTTGATCCACTTATAAGTGTACTACAATTTCATGTATAGCAAATGGAGTTCTGACAATAACACTTTGTCCATAGATTATATAACAAATTTTCCATGACACTTCATGAAGTGACAAATTCATCAGGACGTAAAATAAGGGGAGAGAATTGTAAGTACTCTTAAGCAATACTATAACTTATGGCACAGCCAATTTAACTAAACACATTTCATCTAAACTGCTTATGTTGACACATAATGTGAGCTTAAAGATGCAAATAACAGAAATGGCAGGAACAATGATAGTCAAAATATCCATGATCTTCACTATGAAACTGAGTTCCTAAATTCATAGACACTTGAAATTCAAGCAGCCTACAAAGTCCTCAGAACTTGAAAGGGCAGCCTTTCAGTGAGTAAATTCCTTCCACAACAATGAAACATTTCTAATAGCGCAGAAGACAAAAAAAAATAAAAATAGACGGCTCCTTTTTTTCTCAGGTCTAGAAACCAGAGCTTAAACATCTACCATCACTTCCAAATTTTTGTTTGAAGGAGAAATTTTTGACCCCAAAACTTCCAAAAGACTTGGAAAAAGAAGGCAAATCACTTACAGCACTGACAAAAGGATCATAAGCTTCCCCCACTAGGTATGCCAAAGTGGTTCCAGAATCAACAATAGTTCCTCGGTTGCCTGATGTTGCAAAGGCAGCTGAGTCAATAGGCAACAATTGGCCATTTACAGAAATACTCTGCAGATACAAATTATAGTGGGCCCTGAAACATTGCAAATGAAAGATGTTTTACATGAGGAAAACATAGTACTTATGGTTTGGGACTTTAAGCTAGGGACAAAAGGTTTCAATACAATTTAGCAAAGAGACAAAGAAAGAAGCCAACTAGAGAAGAGTCTTGCAAGGACAATTACATGAATTTTTCACCAAGATCCATATATACAATACAGTATGAAGCCAATAAACATACATGCGGTGCTGAATGAAAGAGGCATGGTCATTAAGAATAGAATATTATGCTTTCAACCACCCTATACCAAACAGAAGAAAAGGTCGAGTTTTCTCCTGTTCACCAAACAAATTGAAAAGTGATATGCTGCATATAAGAATCATTCAATTTTTCTGTATTCAAAGCAGAAACCCTAAGGAGCCAACTTATAATTATCAGATAGACAATACACCTGCATTATCCCATGATATGCCAACCTACTCTTCAACACATGGCTCAAGAATGACTTTACAGGGATAACAAGCAGCCCCAGCAGCTGTGACAATCGAATCCTATCCTGTAAAGAACTAATAGTTGAATAGAAAATATAAAGAAACAGATTGATTGGTAACTTTGCCTAGTTACAACAAGAATTTCAAGTTTAAAACCTCAGTTTTACTAGGTGCTTTGGTTGTATAAAGCTCTAGATTTTGCACATATATCTACATACTTTAGTGAGCAAAGAGTTAGATGTGCATCATACATTCAATCATAGCCAAAGGGGGAAAAAAAGAGAAAAAGAAGAAGAAACATCTAACACTATAGTCACCTAAGCTGAATAAGGTGTAGAGGAGATTTTTATCTAACTCAAAATGAAACTTGAATACCACTGCATGGGAGATAATATGCTATAAATGCAGTGCAAAACTTATACAGTTGCTATGGAGCGATCGTTACTATCGTTAACTACAAGAACAAGAAAAACAGAAAATGATGTCTACATATAGTAAAAAGTACATACTGTGATGGAACAAGGGGAGTGTATACGATGCTTGGATCCAAAATCTCACCAAGAACAAGTATCCCGCCACCATTCCCTTCTCCTTTCAAGCAATGGGAAAATACTTTAGGAGTAATGCCACGCGATGATAATTGTGCTATTACTGAAAGCCTCCTGTTGACCAAACCCAAAAATTCCATCGATTGCTCTATCAGATTTAGTTAAGTCTCCAGACAGAGTAGTACTGCACCTGTTAAACATGCAATAGAACATAAGCACAAAGCCATCCACCAATCCAAGCTAAAGATTGACACGGTCAAAAGCTATCTGAAGTGAACAGTGGAGGAAAAAGAGAAAAAGTAAAGACCCAAAGAAGCACATGGCTGAATATTACAAATTATTGCAAAATTAATGAGATTCACATTTAGATTTTATATTAGCAAAGTATTGCAAAATCTTAATTAGATTTTTCTTTGGGGATATTCAACCTCTAAATTACTCGTGAATGAAAACTGTGATGACATCATAATCATCAGCTTCCACTAAAAACCATGATCATATATTACTTTTGCAGTAGTCACAAGAAGACAAGAGTGACTTTCTCAGACCCGGCTCTTCAACTTAACCTTGACAAGGTTTTGAATTTCACAAGTATGGCAATCCAATAAAATTTAATAGCTTACCCAAAAACAATAGGAGCTGAAGAGTTAGCAATCAATGAGGCTCCCAGAATTGTGTCAAAGTAGAGCAAATCAGAGACATAATATCCAGCAGTGCCACTTCCATCACCATACTGGAAGGAATAACCACACTGATTGCCTTGGGGGAAGCATTCAGCAGAAGCAATTTTAACTATGGAAGCACATATTGTATCTGAACAAGAAATCAAAGAAGCGGTTGACGAGCCAGCAGCACTAAAAAAATTAAGCTCAACCTGCAAAATGAAACATTTTCAATAAGCATTGCAACTCAAGTAACTTTTGATATAGAACTCAAGCAACTAAAAATGCCCATAACAAGATTAAGAGTAAAATCTTACCCCAAGTCCACTTGATTGAGGACAATCATTGCAGGAATCACATGAAACCCATAAAATATCACTGCCTGTATCAATCTGCACGTTAAATTCCTTCGGTGGAGATCCCAATTTCACTCTAGTGAAATAAAGGCTGCAAGCAAAACAAGACATCAGAAAAGGATGAGAGAATATATAATGCTCGGATAGTGCATCTACATTCTATTGGAATCTTATAATCAACCTACTCTTCTTCCTTTACCACATACCCTGGTATTGGATGTAGTGATGCAGTGGGTAAAGCAGTGGAATTAATAAATTTGATAAACCAGAAGAAAGAAAAATAAAAACTTAGACTAGCAGAATACAAAGTTAATCAACCTCACCACAATGACAATGTACATTGAAGAACCAAAAAACATTCTGGATACAAAAACATAACTATGTGCCTACGATATCCCCAAATTTCTAGCATCTAATAGCACATCAACTATGTGCACGTGTACAAAATGCACTTAGTATTCCACTGTACGATGGTGGTATATTCCAAAGCAGAACATTTCTGAAGCTAATCCGTTGATACAATATAAGTAAAGATCCAAAATTTCCTCAATTATCTCAAACATAGACACCAAAGACACAAAAACCACAATTTATAATCTATTTAGGAAAAGGAAAAGAAAAAAGAAAAAAGCATCTCGGAATCCATTTAACCTTCAACATCAGAAATAAAAGCATTTTGTCCAGGATTTACACACTGGCCGACGTCTCATTTAACTTCAAAGAAAAACAAAAATTAAGAAGAAAAATATCTTCACGAGTTTCCTTATAAAGCTTGATAAGAGTTACCCAACGAGGTAGGGATCGGAGGTGCCGACGACCGGAAAATCAACTATGCCGCCAGCGAAACTCTGCAAGATGCGAGCGTGCCTCGTTCTGTCTCTAGCTTTGAGCTCCTCCAGCTCCACTTCCTCGTTTTATTCAACGGAAAAGTCCTCTCCAAAGTGAGTACACTAGCTGGAAATCCTCCTCCTCCGCCTCCACCAGCTCCGCCACCATTAACTGCCATAATCATGGCGGACGCCACCGCGACCAAAATCATTAACTCCGCACCAGCCATCGCCGGCACTCCTAAACCCCTCAAAATTTACCAACTTATTTACGGATGAATATTACCAATATATTTGTATTATTTTTTTAGAGAAAAAAAACAAAAAGGTTTAATACAAGGATTATAAAGGTGATAATAAGAAGAGGAGATTAGGGAGCAGCATGCTTTTTGTTCATCATTTTTTGTGCGTGGTTTTTATTTAGAGTGAAATAGAGAGAGAAAGTAGTTAGAGTGAGAAAATGAATGAGTGAGCAACGTCAAGTTGCTCACTCAAAATTTTCTCGTTAAGCACGTACGTGTTGAACAAAGTTGATTCATTGAGAAGGCTATCTTAATCCCAAAAGCTTCCTACATTTTGATGGAAAAGATTATTACAGTTTCGATATTTTAAATTTTATTTATATTATTTAATATAATAAATTTTATAATATTTAATTTATATTATAAAATTTATAAATAGAAATAAAAGTCAAGTCTATTTAAATATTTTTTCATTTTGATTACTTACTTGAGAAGTAGTATAATACTGTAGTTAACAATCAAATAATAAAAAAATAAAAAAATTTGTAATTTGTTTAAAGAAAGTAAAACGTCAAAACGGTGTGGTTAATTCCAAGTATTGGAAAAGACTATTCAGGATATTATTTGAAAATTAATGTAATAATTTTTTTGATTTGGTGTAAAAATAAAAAAAAGTATTTGAAAAATGTGGTACGAAAATAATTACAAAATATTATTATTTTCTAAATAATGAAGAAAGCTTCTATCCAAAAAGAGACTATATTGCATGTTCATTTATTTTTATGAATTTGTACAAAAACTCAATAATATGATAAATTAATGAGATTGTTGATTTTATTTTTTTTATAAATCTAGTCTAATTTTTCTGAAACATTGAAAAGTCATAAATATTGATTAATTTTAAGTGGTCTTTGCTAAGTTAACTTCAATGTATTAACTAATGGGAATAATAGATATTAGTAGTAAGGTAGCCGTAAGTTGACTGTTGTCTGTGGTCCTCTTTTATATTTTTATGCTGATTTAAGGGGAGGACTCAAAGGTCAAGATCATTTGTGCGTAATTTATACGCTTTGCTTATTTATATTACCGTTGGATGGGGAGACGGAGAGAGTGCAATTTGATTGAAAACGGAATAGTCAAAATCTTGACAAATTCAACATGCAATTTATACCATTTGTAAGGTTTACTTTAGGGTAAATTACTACCAACCCCCTTCTGATTTTGGTTAATATTTACGTTATTTCTTTATAGTTTTCAAACTTACAATTGACTATTTCTGTTTTTTTTAAATGGATGGAAAATTAAAAAAATTAACATTTTTGTGCAAAATGTTCAAAATATCCCTAAACCTAATACCTCTACACTGTCCAAAATCTTAAATCCTTCGGTTTGAAAGAGAAGGAGGGTGTTTTATAACTATCTTTGATTAAAAGATTTAAATAACTAAAATAACCTTTAAAATAAACAATTTTAACCTCTAATAATCACTTAATAGAATATTTAATCGTTTCACTTTATCCCAAACTATAAAAGGTCATAAAAGTGTTCGTCTTAATTTATGCTTTACTTTATAGTTACTATAGACGAAGTGCACTGATGGTGATCTTAGCTGTAGATTGTTTGTAATCTTTAGATTCAAGTTAAATGAGGATAATGTTTTAGTTAGGCTATTACGTACAATGGATTATGATTAAGTATAGACTTCGATTGATAGAGATAAGTTTTCTCCACAATATCTAGTACACAAGTTGTGTCTTAGAAGTTAATAGAATTCTATTCCACTTTGTATAATCCAGATTTGATGAAGAAAGAAATGCAAATATATATAGAAAAAGGTAATTTTGTGATTATTTGTACCTAAGATTTTAATTTGTAGTTTACAAGTTTTATATTATTTAAAATCGAACAAAAAATAAGAACATACAAATTCTAAATAATATGTTATCAATAAAATTTTCTAACTGATTTTTTATCCCACAAACATTTCATACCAAAAATTGTTATATGAATGCTCATTTAAATATTTTCTTAAATAATAAATAATAAATTTTCAAAGAATAATAAAATATCATGGCTGTATAAGTGTAAGTAACTATGGTTACTCAACAAGTTAAAAAAGGTCCAAGGTCAAGTTTACGAGCAGCAATAAGGTGGAGATGTCTTACCGTGTTGCAGTCGGGCTATTTGTTTATTGTATTTTTTTTGGGGGAATAATTATTAACAATTTAACATGCTTGAC
Source organism: Cinchona pubescens (assembly GCA_025175665.1). NCBI lineage: Eukaryota > Viridiplantae > Streptophyta > Magnoliopsida > Gentianales > Rubiaceae > Cinchona > Cinchona pubescens. The sequence continues at coordinate 1,034,215 of JANKKI010000254.1, read as the reverse complement.
TGCTTGTTTTGTTTTTCCTCAAAAAAAAAAAAAATAAATAAATAAAAGGATTGTTTTGTTTCTTGTGTTGATTTTTATTTTTATTTTAATTTTCAAATATTCATTAATTCTTCTGCTAAATAATAAATTTTTATGATTTTTTGGCAGCAAGAGCTAGTTAACACATTTATGGGAGAAGACTAATATTCTGACCCACAACACCGGCCCAACAACGACGTCTTCTTTGATGTAATTTCACCAACTTTTCCTCCTCTGACACTGCTAGTACTTTTTACAAACGAAGAAGGTGCCAGGAAAGAGAGGGGGTGGTGTTGCGGGGAATGGGAAGAAAAGTCCTTAGAAAAGAACAAAAAATAAACAGGAAAAAGGAGGACGAGCAATCAAAATCTATTCAAACTTGAAACAACTTGGCGCTTCTCTGTCTAGTGACTAGTGAATTTAATTTATGATGTCAAGGTATGCATTGATTATTTTAATTGTTTTTTTACATTAAATAATTATTATAGTTATATATTTGTCTTGATTAATAAAATTTATCTTATATAAGTTAGTTAGAATATTTTTTTATGTTTATATAAAGACTCTTAATGTACCGTTTATATTAAGACTTAATATATATATATATATATATATTTATTTAAATAATAATTTATACACATTTCTAGAAATAAAAAAAAATTTGGTGGAATTCTAAGAATTTTCTTATACCTGAAAGCAAATTTGTCACTGAAGGTTCTGGGCTCATGGTCCTTCTTCAAATTAATCAACGAGTCAGACAAGTATATGTGAGAGGAAAATATTTACATAGATTCGATATTTAGTTCCATCTGTAAATTTTACGGTCAAAATTAAATTTTATAAAATCTTTCTTACATCAGTTGATATCATAGATTTCATAACATTTAATCTATATAACATAATATAGATTTCAATTCATGTTCAACTCACGTAAAGAATTCCAGTCCACGTTCAATATTCATGCCTTCGAGCTCTCCTAGTTTTCAATCGTGTTTTTCAACCTTCAATTTGTCTTGTTTTCACCTTCAAGTTTTCTTGGTTTTTTACTTTCGAATTCTCTCGATTTCGACATTTGCGTTCTCTTAATTTTCAACCTTGTTCTTGTCACTTTTGGTTCATCCAAAGTCTTATTCATTCTATTCTAACTAGTTTATTATTGGTTCAATTTTTTGACTCTTCTCTTGGGTCTTTCTGACGCAAATTCTCTCGGATCATCTTTTAATTCTTTTGGTTTACTTGGTTATCGATTCATCTTATATCTAGTTCAATTATCTTGTATTCACTTATGATCAATATTTTTAAACTCGGGTTGAACCGGGCACGTTTGACTGTATTGAGACCGCAAACTAAAGAGCCTCCAGTCTGTCTCAGATGTATGGCCATTGGCCAAGAAAAAAAAACGGATTATACCGGTGAACCGGGTATAAACCCGGTTCAACTGGTACAATCCGGGTTTCAATTTTGGCCTTAAAAAAAAAAATTCCAAAATCTCAGCAGCAGTAGCGTGACTTTAGTCCATTCTATCAACAGCAAAACAATAAACCTTCTCCTTCTCAAAGTCTCAAACCCTCAAAAGCTCAAGCTCAAATCAAGCCACCACTCTCAATCTCCTCCATTATCCTCCACAACTACAGGAGAAAAAATAAGATATGCCATTTTTCTCCATCCTATCCAGATCTGTGCTCTCTCTTCTTGGCTGCATATTTTAGCTCACCATACTAGTAAGTTTATATTTTTCTATTTTGATATTTTTTTATTTTTTCATGCATGTTTTTACTTTTTTAATTTGGAACTATTATTATCTCTTTTTTTCTCTAGTTTACCATTTTAGTTTTTTTTTTTCTCGATTTTTCTCCTTTTTTCTCTCTCTAGTTTACATTCTAGTTTTCCTATTTTTTTTCCTTTGTATTTGCTGTAAAGAACCTTAGGATTTGAAAAGTATGATATTAAATGGATCTATAGGTTTTTTATTTGATATTTATATGAATTAAATTTAAAAAAAATAAAGATTTTGAAATATGTCAAGATTTGATATTTATATGAAAAATTAAGAACCTTAAAAAGTTGAAAAGTACATTTTAAATTGAAAAGTATGATATTAAATGGATCTATAGGAATTTGATTTGACATTTATATGAATTTAAAAAAAAAAAAGAGATTTTGAATGTGTCAAGATTTGATATTTATATGAAAAATTAAGAACCTTAGAAAGTTGAAAAGTATGATATTAAATGGATCTATAGGATTTTTAACAAATCTATATAGATGTTTTAAAATAAAATAAAATAAGTGACACGTTTGACCTGGTCGGGTCAACCGGTTCGATCGGTTGACCCGCGACCCGGACACGGCACTGGGTCAATGCCCGGTCTGGGTTTTAAAACATTACTTATGATCCTAGTTCTTTTTATCTACTCTATTCCGATTTTCTATTTTTAAGTTTTGCATCAAATAACTGTCAATTTAGATTTCAAACAACCATATTGAGTTTAAGAAAGATGTCAAGATATGTAAATATATGATTGATATGTGATTATCTTAATTAGTCTCCTAGATTAGGTAATTATATAGGTGTACATTTGTTTTGGTTAGCAAAATTTACCTAGTATAAGTTAGCTACAATACTATTTTGTATGCCTATATAAAAACTCTCTATCCACATTTGGTATTGAGCTTTGATTTATATATATTAGACATACTTTATTGTTTTTAGGACTGTCAATTGGATTTTATGAGTTGAGTTTTACAAAGTCTGAGTTCGATTCACAAATTTATTTAAGTTTCAGACCTTAATGCTCACAAATGTCAAGCTAATTCTCTATTTGTATTTCGAATTTTAATTGGGCAGTCCAAACTCACATTTTCCAATAAAATTTTTTATAGTTTATTGATTAAAATTTTATTTGTTTGTACTCGGTCAACACAATATAGAATAATATGTACAACTTATCCTAATAAACATGAACTATAAACTATATATCATTGAGCCATAACCGTCTAATTAAATTGACTAATGAGGTTGGGTTATTATTTTTATCTATCCGAGTTTAGTTAAATTAATAAAATACTAGAATCATTAACCATTATCCACGTAAAATTAAATAGTATTATTTAATTTTGGATATATATATATAGTAATAATTATTTGGGTTGGGTTTAATCGGGCCAAATCTAGTAAATTTCAAATTCGACTCACAATTTAATTGAACATAATATTTAGACTCAATCTTAACCCAACTCACTTTAATGTGAGATTTGATCCTCTATTTATTGAGTTAGCCAGGCCGAACTCGCACAGACTCGACCCCATTGACAGTCCTATTTATTTCTAACACATGATTTGGTTTGGAGTATATACCTTCCAGTGTAGAATTACCTTTATGTTTGATGAGTATTTACTACAATTTGGAGGTTGTGTACTAAATTTTGTGAAATGAAATCAGTTTACATTTTGACCAAAAAAAAAATAAATAGTAGTGAGTTTCAGTCACGTTGCCACTATACTTGTTGTCTGTTTGTTTTGACAAGAATGAGCACTTGTAATTTGAAAAAGGAAATTTATCATACATCCAAAATTAATTTTAAACTGCATTTTATTGTTTCCCTTTGTAGGTTATTTATAAACTAGATTAGCACATTTAATGTGTATGCACAGTTAAAAGAAAAGAAACAAAATTAAATACAAATTCGTAAGAGGGTTATGAAAAATTATGGAATTGAATTGGAGATGTAAGAAATTATGCACATGAATTAGTTTTTTTTTTTTTAAATTACACCAAAAGTATTCTTTCATTATATAAAATAGTGATTATTATTTTCTTTATTTTATGATCTTTTTTTTTTTTTTTTGGGATCAACATGATCATTTAACAATCTAGGTTCAAGTATACAACATATTATCATATCTTCCTTCTTGCCCTTCATATTTTTTTTTTTTTTTTAAAAAAAAAAACCACCCCTCCTCTTACTCTTCTAGTGACTCGAACCCATCTATGATCAACAAGTCATCGGCGAAACGTCTTACCACCTAAATTGGACTTCATCATCGCCTTTTAGAAAAAAAAAATAGCTAATCATTTGTATTAATTTTTAATTAATCAAATGTTGTAGATGTTTCTCATAAATAATTAACAACTAGCGGAAAAACATACTATGTGTGTGATTTTTAAAAAATAATAATACGTAAAATAGAGAAATAAATTTTTTGAAGGAAATACAGATAAATAAGTTAATATGATAGTTATAAGTGGGTGGCGGAAAGGAAGAAAAGGGTTAGGGTTGTTAGAGTAGGGAGTGGCAGAAAGGAAGCAGCTATGGAGGAGAATGGGGTAGTGATTATGAGTGAGAATTTTGGAGTGGTGGGTGTATTGAAAAGATTTTAGGTAATGTTGTTTATTGCTTAGAGTTTGTGTTAATTTTATCCTTAAAAAATGTGACATGTGATGCGCATGTGACTATAGTATGCTAAAATATACTCATAATTGTGTTAAGAAGCCAAAATAGTATATTTTAAATTTATAAGGGATAAAAATGTATCATTTTGAATGTGAATAACTAAAAAAATATAAATATGAAATGCAAGTGACTATTAAGGTCGTTTTTCAATATGATAATCAGATAAGAAAAAAAGGCGTAAACTAGGGGTGAGAATCGATTAATAAAATCAGTCAAAATTTTGAAAACAATGCTTTTTCAAGTTTTAACCAATTTCAAATTCAAATTGGTAGAAATGTGATTAATCGATTCTAATTGAGTAATCAATTTTGAATTAGATTAACCAAACTTAAAATTTCTAAACTAATTAATATATATTTTTATTTAGCCAAAATTTCAACTTAAAGAAATCATTATAATCCAAGAGACATGAAGATGTAATAATTGAATGTCAATTATAAAGAGTTGTACTTAAAAAATAATGTCGATTAAATTTTATCAGCTTCTTCAAATTATCTCGGTCAAGAACTATAAAAAATGCTAAATTCTACTTCCAACTATCTCTTACAGAAATTTCGTGTTAAAATTTTGCTTGAATCAAGTTTAATTTTTGTGAAAATTTAATTTGTTAAACAAAAATAAACAACAAAAATATTAGAATATTATAAGGGTAAAATGGTCAACAAATTTTGGCATAACTGAAGGACTTAATTTTTCAAAAAGATAATGTTAGAGATTGAAACATTTGTGATACTAAAATTTAAGGGGATAAAATATAATAGCTTAAAATAAAATAAAAAGATCTTCACCTACTCTGCAAATTTAAAGTTCCCCTCCCATTTTTTAGATGAGGTTTTGCCCTCTTTTGACTTGTCTTCACAATTTTATGATTAGCTTACCCTTGCGGACTTGCTTATACTTTTAAGAGTGTATTTATACAAAATGATAAAAGTTACTGATGTGTTACTAGATCAAAAAAATGAACGAAATCCGTCCGAAAATCTAAAATCACGAGGTCATGATTTAATATGATATTGTTAAATGAATTAATTTTGACAAGTGACAGAAATATGAAGAAAACTTATATATGATTTTTGTACTTTATAATGATACAAGATGAGCCTTTATATAGGCTTAATATTTACAAGAAAAATGAAACTATTAAAATTAAGGTCCCATGATTACCTAAGATTAAAGCCATAATTACCTAAGATTAAGGGCCTATAATTAAGAATCTAATTATACAATATATACACTTAACATATCTTAACATCCCCCTTCAAAATCAAGGCGGTTGAGTAGAGACCAACTTGACTTTGGAGACCAAATCAAGAAAGCGTCTAGGAGGATGTGTTTTGGTGAAAATATCAGCGATTTGATAAGAAGATCGGGTAGAGAGAAGTTTTACAGTTCTTTACAAAATATGATAACGAACAAAGTGGCAATCAGTTTCAATGTATTTGGTACGTTCATGAAAAATATCATTATGGGCAATCTAAATAGCACTTTGATTATAACATAAAGAGTAGTGAGGGGAATCATGAGAAATACCCATATCAGACAATAACCAATGAAGCCAGATAAGAGATTCTTGGGTGGCATCAGCAATAGCACGATACTTAACTTCCGAACTAGATCGAGAAACAACAATCTACATTTTACTGCGCCAAGATATGAGAAAATTACCTAAAAACAAGTAGAACAATGTAGTAGAACGCCTATCAGTAGGATCTCCTACTCAATCAATATCAGAATATACACGTAACTCAAGAGAGGATTGAGAAGAAAACAGAAAGCCATGATACAAGGTGCCTTGCACGTATCAAAAAATACTAAAAATAGCTGTAAAATGAGAACTCCAATAACTAGTCATAAACTAACTAACAATATGAACAGTATAGGCAATATCAAGACAAGTAGCTGTATAGATATACCAAACTACCAACCAACTAACGATAAAGAGTGGGATCAAGGAGAGTGAACCATCATCAGGAGTAAAACGAACATTCATCTCAATAGGGATGGATGCAATATTGTTATGAGTTAAGCCAGCATGTACAATAAGATTTGATACATACTTGTCTTGTGTAAGAAATACAAGAATACCCATCAGATAATAAAGATACCTCAAAACTTAGGAAATAGTTGAGCAAACCCAATGATTCAGGTACTGCTTGAGTTCAAAATGCCATTAAGATCATCTCCAGTAACAATCATATCATCGACATAGAAAAGTAGAAGAATGATACTATGGTCGGACTGGCGAACAAAAAGAGTAGAGTCATATGAACTACTTTTGAAGCCAAACTGTTCAACTTATGACTGAATTTAGAAAATCAAGATCTTAGAGTTTGTTTTAAACCATAAAAAGCCTTGCAAATTTTACAAACTTTACCATATTTGGTGAAATATCCAGGTGGTGACTATATATAAACTTCTTCGGAAAGATTTCCATTAAGAAAAGCATTCTTAATATCCACTTGAAATAGCTCTTAACGCCGTACAACAGCAGTGGCAAGTAAACTTTTAATATAAGGTGAGACGAGCCACAGGTGCAAAAAATTTTCTTCATAGTCAATCCTATATTTTTGTGTAAAACCTTTAGTGACAAGACGAACTTTGTAATTCTAGATCCACAGTGCCATTAGAGCAGGTTTTGATTTTGTAAACCCACTTACACCCAATAAGTGATTTATTTGGATGAAGGTTTACTAAATCCCATGTATTATTTTTCTCAAGAGTTTGCAACTCATCAGACATAGTTTGCTGCCAAACAAGATTAAAATGAGCTTTTCTATATGATGTGGGCTCATGTAAAGAAAGAACAGTAGAAAAATAATGAAAATCACAAGACAAATAGATGGTTCTCTTACCCTAGTGGAACGACGAGGAGACAGAGGTAGTGGTGTGATAGAGGATTCAAGAGAAGTAGAAGTGCTAGAACCATTAGCTGGATAGTGATCCTCAGGTAGAGTAGAGGGCGCAGGATCTAAATTAGGAAAACCTGGTATACGAAGAGTTTCTGGAAAAGGGCATGGGAATGAGTAAACAGAAACGGTGAGGAAGTTAGAGAGAGATTAAACTTGGACATAGAGGAAAACAACTTATGTTCTCATAAGATAATATGACAAGAGACCAGAAAGTCGAAGTTGTTTAGATTGAGAATCCCAACAACAATAGCCCTTATGTTCAATATCGTATCTTATAAAACAATACAACCAAACTCAAGATTCTAACTTTGCATGTTCATGGGGTTGTAAAAGTACAAAGCAAGTTACAAACGAAAACTTTCAAATTCTTATAATCTGTAGGAGAGCAATAAAGGCGTTCATAAGGGAATTGATTATCAATGATTGGAGAGAGAATCCAATTAATAGTGTAGACAGCAGTAAGAGCAGCTTCACTCAAAAAACGTTCAGGACAAAATGAAGAGAGTAAAAGAGTACGAGTCGTGTCAAGAATATGTCTATATTTACGTTCAGCAGGACCATTTTATTGGGAAGTATCAAGACAAGAACAACGAAAAATGGTGCCTTGTTGGCGAAAAAAATTAAGAAGAGTGGTTTCTTGGTATTCCATGGCATTATCAGTTCAAAAAATTTTGATGGGACAAGAAAACTGAATTTTGACCATATTAGTAAAATCTTGACAATTCAATGCGCTAAATCAGACTTGTTTTTCATGGGAAAAATTAAAGTATATCGAGTAAAATCATCAACAAATATAAAAAAATATCTAGAATCACCTATAATAGGTATTAGAGAAGGATCCCAAACATCAGATTATATCAAATCAAATGGTGCATTTGAAACAGAATCACTAATAGAAAATGGTAAGGCATGATTTTTAGCAAGTTATAAGAGACGCAATCAACTGAGTCATTTTGCACATATCCTAATTAACTACTAGAAACTAGCATTTTAACACCATTTAAAGAAGCATGACCTAGATGGGAGTGCCAAAGACTTAAAGAGAGAATAGAGGATGTAAATGTTACAGATTGCACCTGAGTGGATAATGGAAGCTTGAGATTATCTAATTTAAAAATACGACCCACTTTAAGACCTGTTCTAAGGAACTGTCCAGTTTAATGGTCCTTTAGACGACAACCAGTAATAGAGAAAAATACATCAATCCCAAGTTCAACAAGTTGACCATGAAGACCAAGATTTAAGGTCAATTTGGGGACATGATAGGTATTCGGTAGAGAGGGAATGTGTAGATATATTGCTGGTGTGATTAACATGCATGATAGATCCATTAGCAGTTTGAATGGATGGTGTATGTGAGTGTTGTTTTGAAGAGAAAATAGTAGAATCTAGTCTCATGTGATTGGAACAAGCAGAATCTAGATACTAACCAAGATTAGGAAGAATAGAATTTACACTATTGTAAGAAGGAATAAGTTTAGAGAGTACCTATTTGATAATCAATTCAAGATTATCAAGTGTTACAGGAATTAAAGAAGATAATTCAGAACTGTGGGTTATTGAAGCACTATAAGAAGCCATTAGATCAAGATTAAGAGACAAAACCGAAGCACTAACGTAAAAAAATGTGGAAAATAGAGCTTTTTACGATTAGATTTTTTGGAAATCGAGGGCACGGTTGGATTCAAAAGACCAAAATTAAGTAAGAACCGGATTAAACTGAAACAAAATCGGCGTAAATACAACCTAAACCAGATGAAAAAGAGTGAACCGAATCAAACCAAATTGGGTGGATCAGGCAATAGACCAGATGCTGACTAGGACATAGTGGATGACGTGGATGACGTGTCATCCACATACGATGACATGAAACTATAAATGATGTGGCGATACGTGTCATCCACTGCGTTATGATGACATGGAAGAAACTATCAAATTAGCTGATGTGGCAGATGACGTGTCAGTCAACGTGGTTGATGATGTGGCAGTGAATGTGGACGTGGACGCCACTAGGCACTGTGTGGCAAATGATGTGGTTGGAGATTAATTACCAAAAAAGAAAGCATGTTTTGAACACACGACTTTTAAATAGAACTGAAGACGCATTTGTAAAACCAACTTTTAATCTTCTTCAACCTTGAGGCAGAGCCACAGTCAGGAACGAGTTACGAGCGAGTCCAAGACGCGTGAATGAGTTTCCAACAATGGGACAGCGACCAGAATGACTAGAAGGGACTTGTGAATAATTTGGTGGAGTTGTTCGGGAGGTAAAAAAAAAAAAACTTAAGATCAATTTTTTTTTTTTTGTGGAAAATCCAGGGAAAAATGGTGGGATTAAGAAACTAGATATTAGAGAAATATAATTGGAGATAATCGGCAAAAAGAAGATGATTTCTGTACTTTATAATGATATAAGATGAGCTTTTATATAGGCTTAATATTTACAAGGAGAAGGAAACTATTAAAATTAAGGACCCATGATTACCTAAAATTAAGGACCTATAATTAAAGATCTAATTATATAATATATATACTAAACATATCTTAATAACAAGTGACTTTATATTTATAACTTTGTAAATGATTTTCCTATTTTTAATTGCAATCTCGTCGAATACTTAATACAAGTGCAAGATTTGACAAATCAAAAGTATATACTTTTCTTTGTATTTTTTGATGGACAATATGAGAAATTATACATTACTATATATGCCTTTTGAACTTTGAAATGTTAAAAAAATAAAATAATGACGGATCACACTCTTATATTATGATAATATTAAAAATAATTAAAATTAACGTGGTATTACTTTCTCAAGATAATAAAATTATATATAAAAATGTCAATTCAAGGTAAAATATTTATATGCATTTCTTATCTAACATTTTGGGTGGTGTTCTCGGCTCATTTAGATTAATTATTAAAAATCGATTTATACAATATAAGTTACTAGCATATTGCACAATATTTAATAACCTATATCTCAATATCTTCTTTTTTTTTTTCCTTGAATGCTAATTCCTGAACTGACTATTTAATAATTTAACTTGTGAAATTAATAAATATTAGGTATTGTACTAAACTAATAAAAGTAATATTTCAAATAATTGATTTTATCCGCACGGCTGGGATCAGGGAAAAGGAAACTATCACCTTTATTTTATACTGGTATTTCTTGTTTTATTTTATTGAAAGAAAAGAGTATTTTTTCAGTATTTTGTTTTAATGGGCTGGATTCAGCACAGAACCGCCTTACTTGACGTTTGGAGTAGGAAACTACCAGGCCCAGCCCAGTTATAATTTCAGCGTACAAAGTCCGCCGACTCTTCTATATATAGTCCCTCCCAGAATTCCCTCGGGATCGCATTTCTCCTAAAACGAAAATTCTACCATCACTCATATTAATTTAGTACTTCCTTCGAAGGAATCTCAACCCTCTCTTCAATGGCGGAAACGGTGCCGGATTCCAAAATCACTGGACGGTGGGCCGACGAAGCCGATGCTGATGCCGAAGCTGATGCCGCTGCCGGAACCCCCTCTTCTAGTGAGGTTGAAATCAACTCATTAACGATAGACGAGTCAAAGAAAGTCAACAGAGAAGAGCTTACAGATCCCGACGATTCCAGAATCGAAGCTGTATGTTCATCATCGCTCTTCTCCCTTCAATATTTACATACAACTATTGTGTCTATAGATCCGGTTCTAGTTATATTATTGTAGTTTTCTAGGGTTTTGGTTTTTAATATGTTTGAAATTGAAGTTCATGGTCACACAGTGCTTTCCGTTAGAATGCTTAATAATAATGGGCTCTTTGGGAAAAAGAAAATATGGAGTGCGGTCTGTAGAGCACATATAAGGCACGGTCGGGTTGCTCACGCAGTGGATCTCTCTATCTAAATATTTCTGTTTCTCTTCTTAATTTCTGATACAATTTCCGTGGTAATGGTTATGTTTTTTCAAATATTATATCTATTGCTTTGTAATTTGCTCAAGTACATTCACCGGAGATTGCATATATACTGAAGCTATATGCATTTAGAAGTTTTGGACTTTGGAATGAACTGAGGCTAAGTTAGAATATGATTTGATGATTTAGGTGACAGCAGGGGACACTTTATACAATTCAGCAAAGAGGTTTGAGGACTTAGATTTGTCTCCTGAACTCTTGAAGGGATTGTATGTTGAAATGAAATTTGAGAGGCCAAGTAAGATCCAAGCCATCAGCTTGCCCATGATCCTGACTCCACCGTTCAAGAATTTGATCGCTCAAGCTCATAAGCTGATGGCAATGGTTCAGGAAAGACCACATGCTTTGTTCTTGGCATGTTGAGCCGGATAGACCCCAAACAAACTGTTCCTCAGGCCCTCTGTATCTGCCCCACCCGCGAATTGGCCATTCAGGTTGAATTTGATTTTTTCTGTGAATAGTAGTCTTTTCAGATAATTTTTTTTGGAGTAGTTGGATTCCCGTTTCCTTGAAGCTTAAGTGCTTGCCCTTAGGGTGTTTATAATTGGTTTCGATTTAGCTGTTAATTGTGACAATGTGGAATTTGATAGTTAAAGAATGTCTATAAACCTGTTTGTTACCATGTCTATTTGCATAGAAAGATGTACATAAAAGTGACTATTGGTGGTGGATGTTAAAATTTTCAGAATATGGAAGTGCTGTTGAAGATGGGGAAGTTTACTGGGATAACATCAGAATTAGCGATCCCAGCAGATAGTGCTAGCTTTATACCACTTTCAAAGCGACCGCCTGTTACAGCACAAGTAGTAATTGGAACACCTGCCAAACGCACGATAAGTAAGTGGATCATTGGAAAGAAGCTCAGCATGAGCTACATGAAAATTCTTGTGTTTGATGAGGCAGACCACATGTTAGCAGAGGTAAATATTAAATAATATTTGTTTGCTGTTTTGTGCGTTCTCTTTTGAATTAGATCAATTATATGATGAATAATTATCATAGCGGTGTTATCTAAATTCTACGTACTCAATATGCTCCTAATCCTTTATTTTATTTTATTTTCCTTGGGGAGGGGGGGAACTTATTCTTGTTCATCTGTCACTTATAAATAGGAAATGTTTGTGTTGATTACAAGCATCAAGGGAAAAAGTTGCATGCTGTCTTTGGTTGTGCTACTTCTATGGAATATGATGGATGCTCATCAAGTCTTTATACTTGACTAAATCTTGCAGAGTGGGTTTAGGGATGATTCTGTGAAAATTATGAGAGCTATAGTTCATAGCAGGCCTGATTGCCAGGTCAGTATTCTTTTTTCATATATGTATGCTTCTTGTTTCAATTTAAGTAATTAGATTTGTAGTCTAGTGCTAATTAACAGTTCATCCCATGATAAAAATTTTCCTGTTCAAAAAGTAGATTATAATGACTAGGTTGGGTGGTTGTATTTTTGTTACAGGTTCTTCTGTTTTCTGCCACATTTGATGATGCAGTTAGGGCTTTTGTTGATAAGATAAATAAGGACATTTTTAAAAAAGATTATAATCAAATGTTTGTGAAAAAGGAAGAACTATCACTAGAGTCTGTGAAACAGTACAAGGTCCAGTGTCCTGATGAGCTTGCAAAGCTCATGGTCATTAAAGACAAAATTATGGAACTAGGAGAAAAAGTGGGGCAGACAATCATATTCGTTCGAACAAGAAATAGTGCCAGTGCATTGCACCAAAGTTTGGTTAGTTTTGGGTATGAAGTTACCAGTATTCAAGGTGCTTTAAAGCAAGAAGATCGTGACAAGATAATCAAGGAGTTTAAGGATGGGTTAACTCAAGTTCTTATACTCAACCGATGTTCTTGCTCGAGGCTTTGATCAATCTCAGGTGCTTATAAATTTGATTTTTTACTGTTGGACTCTATTTGCTGTCAGCTCTTTCCTTTTTATGTTTCATATCCTGATTACATGACATGTGTTTTGACAGGTCAATCTGGTTGTTAATTATGATCTTCCAGTCAGATACGGCGATTCATCGGAGCCGGACTATGAGGTGTACCTGCATCGAGTTGGTAGAGCAGGTCGTTTTGGGCGCAAAGGTAAATTTTATAAAACTTGCCTTTTGATTTTGGTGCTTCCTTTTTATGCTTGAAAACTTGCTTCTTAGTAGTTATGGTTGATGTTTAATTGTCTCTTTCCTTCGAAAACCATAAAATTGTTTTAGAAATGCTGACCAAGTGAAAGAGGTTGAGCGTCATCCTCCTTCACTATTTTCTGACCAATGAACTCCTTGCCTTAGTTCTTTTCCTTCTTTTTGGGTTCAGTTGATAGTAAATGTGATAGTAGTGGTGACTGGCTCTGATAGGGAAGGTCATAAAGGGATGTTCAACATAATTCTAGAAGGGCGTTGCCACAAAAAACCAAGTCGTGGCAAATCAAGTGAAAGTTTATTAGATAGACTAGTACTAATAAGACCGAACTCACGGATAACTAACTTTTGGAATTCCTTATGGCCTTTCATTATATTATTTGTTTAAACCATACTCTATGTTACATCTCGAGTCACTGTAGTGTCTAAGCAACTTAGGCAATAAGAAGTGTCCTGGAGTTTTCAGGTAGTTTTGACCTACTTATACATCTGCAGGTGCTGTGTTTAACCTACTTTGTGGTTATGGAGATAAACAGCTCATGGAAAAGATTGAAAAGTACTTCAACTGTGAAATAGTCGAGGTACTATTTTGTTCTCCTTCCATCTCCACAAGTTTGTGTCATTTTACATTCCATTTTCAAATTAGAGGACTATTGGCATAAAATCAGTAAGATACTATGCCATTGGTGTTATGGAAGTGTATAACTTGACATGAATAAAAGTTTTAGTGGATATGTTAAACAGCATGTTGTCAACTTGGTCTTGTATTTGTCTCAATGCAGGTGGGTTCGTGGAACAGTGATGAAGACTTCAGGAATGCACTTCAAAGAGCAGGGCTGGTTTGATAATATATAAACTTGAAATGACATTCCAATTTGCTTGGGTTTTTCATTTTTTTGGTCAAGTTTCTTGAAGCAGAGAGGGGAGAATGGTGGATTCTTCTTGTTGCTTGATTTTGTACTCTACATTTGAAACAGTACTATGTTGAAAAGAAAACAGAGAATGGATATATTTCCATTTTGTATGAAGGAACTGAAATGTAGTATTTGTGGTACAAAGATCAGATTGAGTTGTTTGTGTTGATTTAGGAGTCAAAGCCAGTAGGCTCTAGCTTCCCAGACGAGATACGTCAACCTTTTTTGTTTAGGTATTGTGAGACATCTCCTCTTTTAGTAGTTGTGAATTCCAGCTTGCAAGCGTTCCTTTTGTGCGACACCACTCGATGTGGAAATGAAGAAGGTGCAGCTGGTGGTATGCTGCATTTGAACTAAATGTGCCCTTTATTTTTGCCTCACTAAGAGCTCCAAAGATAAAGCTATTTTGATGAATTTCGATTCTCTGCTTGCACACCCCTGAAGATGGTTTTTCCTCTCCTTTTATGGGGTTTAGTTCTTATTTTGTTTATTAAAGATATTAAAGTTCAGTTTGTAAATTAATTTTTAGTAGTCTACCTCTATCAGCTGTAATTTTCACTTAGAATATTTGAGGAGGCTTAGTTCTCCTCTTCCGTTTGTAAAGAATTTTTAAGGGAAAAAAGCAATAGATTTGACTGAATGGATTAGCAAGATAAGTGCCAGATCAATATAGATCCTCTACTGTAGGATTACGTGTAGTAAGCATCACATTGAGTCAACAGATTCTTTTTTTAATCATCAGATTGATTTCTCTATTTTCTTGTCAACAAAATAGAGTCCCTTCGTATTGATAACAAAATATTTTATATTGGCGTTACGCGATGCGAAATCGTTAGTGTAGTATTTTTCTAGTTAATAAATTAATTTCATGACAGGGGACGGGCCCATGGGAGAAAACAAATCGGCGGTGATGCTTTGCACGTCACAACTCAAGTAGTGCTCTTCCACTTAAATCATACTGTAGCCTGTGATACCATTGTACTACTGACTTTCCCTAATTATAAATACGATTTGATGAACGCAACAGGTAAAACATTACACATCAAACACATCAAGAATAAGTTCGAGGCGTTAGATGATCATCTTCATTTTGAATTTGTATCTTTGAGGAAGAAATGGAGAAGAACATGGCAAAAATGGTTTTGCTGATAATTGCAGCTTCATTGTTAACAACTTCTATCATTGCCACTGATGCCTTGAAGGAAGAAATGAAGGAGGCCATACATGTTGGCGGCAAAGTCTTATGCCAAGATTGCACTCAAGGGTGGAATGAATGGGTCAATGGTGCCAATGCCCTTGAAAGGTACACAAATATTTTTGATCAAATTTAGTTTGTTTATTTTTCGAGTTAAACGAATTCGATTAATTTAAATATTTTTACATTATCGAATCAAATTCGGGTCGGATAAAAATTTAACATGACAAATCAATTCTGAATATCAATTTTAAGTTGAATATAATGTATTATAAATTTATTTAACATTTGATTATTGATGAATCGATTTCAAATATTCTTTTATAAATTAACTAAATTTAATTCAAGTATCGAATAACTTTTTACTCTTTTTAACTATTAAGTTGTGAAGTTGATGGTTTAAGTATATATGTGATGTTGGAAATAGGTTGCAAGGTATCAGTAACGTGCCTGGATGATAGGAGCAGAGCAGTGTACTACGGAAGTGATCTGACAGATGAGGCTGGAGACTTTGAAATGGTCATTAACCAGTATATATATGGGAAGAAGCTGAATCCCAAAAACTGCTTTCTCAGGCTCGTTTCCTCCCCAGACCCAGCGGTGCAACATTGCCACTGACTTTTCCGGCGGAAAGACTGGGGTGCAGCTCCTCCGACCGACCGTGGTGTATAGGGACATTATCAAATATGTTCTTGGACCATTCTATTATACCACCCCAATGTGTGATGAACCTGATACTACAACCGCCTCCGATGATGATGCTAAACAGAGCAACTACTAATTACTCTTTTTTTTTTTGGTTGAATTCATCTTATTTTGTTTTGTTGCTCGATAACTTAATTATAATTTTTTTATTTTGGGTGTATCTTTTTGTGGTCTTCTTTTGAGGAAACGTATTAATCCGGGTCCAAATATTTTACATTAGGCGGAAATCAATTGTATTCGTTCATCCTCCTTGGAAGTTGGAACTTGTTTTTTTATGTATTTATTTAAATGTTGAATATTTTGATTACTTTTTTTTTTTTTTCCTTCCACCGTTTCCCTTCCTATTGAACTTGTATCAACAATATTTTGTCAAGAAGGATTTACGAATATATGAAAATTTAGTCGATATTTCAAAGCATTTACAATATTTTGAGAATTTTTTTCTGCTATAAACCAGAATAAGGATTGGAAGCTCATAGATCCATCGTTTTAATGTAATAAAGAAAATTTCTTAGTACAGAAGACACTGATGAGTTATTTATACAAAAAGCTATTAGACATTCTTGTTGAGGTCACCAGAAATATGAATAGAACGCATCAAACTACGTTATGGGAGTTGATAGATCACAAGAAGAAGTGCCCAAAAATGTCTTCAGATGAAAGAAATTGAATAGACATGTGTTCACATTATTTCCAAACGAATGGTACAGCCAAATACATAAAAAAGTTACCAACTAAACTACACAGAAAAAGGTACAATGGAACCAAGCTCGGGTGTAGCAGCTGGAGAATACAAATCAATCCTGTTCCTTACAAATAGTGATTTCAAATGTTGCAACTGTAAATAAAGAAGTGATTATTATATATTCAACAATTCGGTAATATATTACAAGTTGGCTAGCCATTGAAAGACAGATGTCTTAGCAGCAAGATGCGTGAGCGCACGCCTATGATATGTTTGGCGCAATTTCTTGTATTTCTGAATGAAGGAACTAAGATCTATTTCCTGAGCAAGAAGCTGTCTGTGGAGGGCTTCAGATTCTTCCTCAGTTGTATTCATGGCCTCTGCAAACAACGAAGCCTTCCTTTAACTTTGGTCATGAAGCATGAACAACTGTTCTTTGGGTTGTTAATCACTTGTCACAAATCACTATCCTTCCAGCAAACTCAAATTTTTATCACAAAAAATATCATTCATAATTGATGTATTTTTAAACCAAAACATAAAGCCAAGTCGAGGTCCAAGTATATAATAATCCAGGGACACCATGGCACAAGCACCAAACACAAGTTGCCCACCCATAATATTCTTTTTAAAAATACTAGTGGATTCGTGTAGCTTTCAAAATTTCAACAACATTTCCACATGAAAAAAGAGAACAGAGCAGAAAGAATTCGATTCAGGGAACAAAGTTCAGCATGTGCTTGCAGAAGTACCTATTGAAGCTATTGTGAGGTAATACAGTCTAATTTTGTTTAAGAAGGTTTGTATATGGAGTTCGCAGCAATAATCATTAACAATTTTATTATTTTCCCAACATCCAAAAGCATAATCTGAAACAATTCATCATAAGTTCACCTAGTCATGCTCCGAAGATGACTGTCCAAAAAGTAGAAATTGCCTTGGTCAAGAAAATGATCAATAATAGCAGTCAAAAGCAAATTCATAATGTTAATTACCCTGAAGCTGACGCAGGAGGGATGCCGGAGAATAAAACATCATGGCTTCTTCCTTTTTCCTCTCTAGTTCATGCAACTTTTCTTGAGCAGCAGCTAATTCAGTTGTGCGAATAATTCTGCACTGCACCCCATGAAACAAATAATCAGATAACAAGATCTCCACAAGAGGTTCAGGTCATATATAATATCATACAACTAAAGAATCTTACCTGATTCCTAAGCTCCATTATGCGAGGTTCCTTCTTCCAAATTCTCCACTGCATTAAATGAAGAATGAGTCATCTTATATACAATTCAAGGTGCAGGAAAAAAAAAATTATCTTAAGACTGGAAATTAAATAAACCAATGACTCACTAGCAAGTTGCAGGGTTTCATTCCGAACATCATCCCTGACCTGGTTAATTAACAGGAGAAGAAGCAAGTATTAGAAGCAAATGCCAATATGAATCCACAAATAAGAATATCTCAAATACCATAACTCAGTCAACAAACAGGTAATCTTTTACAGGGTGCAGATCCTGTTCTACTATTTAATGAAGAAATCAAGATAAATAGTGGATAAATGTTAACTTAAACTAAGCAGGAAGAGATGGTAGTAACACATTACCAGTATTTGCAACTTACTTTATTTTGAGTTTTTACAGGTTCCAGAGAGAGAAAGAAATTATGATAAGCATCCTTGTCTAAGAGAAGCTTCCGCAGCTCATCAACACTACAAAAATATTGTGTGAGCCTTGAGATGCTTCCACACCTCATCAACACTACAAAATTTTTGTAATAGAGAAAGATGACATCCAGAAAGTAAAGTATTCTTTTAAAAAAAAAAAAAAAGAACAAAAAAAGCAATGATGTTTAGCATCCCAAAAACCAGTTTCTACAAAATGATAACATCAAACATATAACCAAAAATTTTAGGTGATGAGATACATTAGAGTTGTGTCGAACTCATCTATGAAGATAAAAATAAACAAAGTAGTTTCTACCGTGGGGAAATATACAACACACATATTAAAAACCTTCAAAATAACATTATGGTGTTCACCAAATATTTGTTCTTCCCCCCAGAAGCTGCCCCCCAACCAAACGGTGACTAATCTTCGTAAAAAAATTTCAATATATGACCAGTGTGATGAACAAAACATAGATTAAAGTATCAACCTTTTATCTTTTAATAAAGCAATAATACCAGCAGCCTCTGTTGGAGAAACATTAGATGAAGAATGTGGTCGATCTGAGAAATGGCCTCGGAATATTGAAGCTGCTAGAAGAATTGACACTAGGTGTTGCTGGCCGAGAAGAACTAGGTGAACTGACTACTGATGGTGGATACCACGAATCAGTTGAAATTTCCTGGGGCAGCGGCTGAGTTTGTTGCTCCTGAGAACCCCTGTAGCCAAATTTATTTCCAGTATCCCAGAATCAATTATATGATGTTATCAACGTAGAATAAAGGTTACAATTCAAAGTGAGGTGAGGAGATTCATTGAATTATTCATATGCAGTTCAAAGTATGTGGGATCAGTGGGAGCAAGATAAAATATACAGGCATAAACAGCAACTTATGGAGGACAAAGATTTGATCTGAAAGCAAAATTGACTAGATAAAAGTACAATGTTCGTAAAATGATTACAGAGTTTATGGAGAGAGAGTGAGAGTTTCACAGATTGGTGCTATATCTATAATCCTTTAAAAGAATAAATATGTAACCGATCTAAACCTTAAAAGACCAGAGGTTTCAGACATTCTTATGATGTTAGTAGATGTGCACTCAAACACAAACTCAAGCACAACTAACACAGTGCAAATGCTTAAATACAAACATTCTTTTTCTTTTTCTCGTTTTATATTTGGAAATATGTCACCTTAGGCTGGACAAAGGAATTCACTAGCACCAACCTTCTCAACACCGATAATCACTGATAGCGAAAATGAACAGAGCAGAATTTTAACCTAAGGTATTAAACTAACCAATGTACAGCAAAAAAATGAATTATATAGTCCTACCGTGAAAAATAATGTTTCAGACGGACAGTCAAATTTCACATAAACAGAGAAAATGTAATACAACTCCAAATTTCATAAGAACAACAAACATGAACAGGGGTAAATCCGCAAAAAAAAATGCTGAAATAAACAAAAGCTATATACTACTAACAGGTAGAACTTGAATCTGAAGCCAATAAATTGATAAATAAATTATTCAAACAAGAAGAATATCAAACCCTAACTAAAAATAATCTAAATAAACAAAGGAAAAAAAAAATTTAGATACATAAAAGAAAGTGAAATAGAAAAAGGTTACCAGAAGGATTTGAACATCTTTTCTCCGATCGATAGCCAAAAAAATTATGTCCTCCCTGGAGACGATGAAGATCTTATTTTATTTATTTATTTAATTATTTAATATCAGGAATTTATTAGTCTTTTTTGTTGGGATTGCGATGAAGAGAAGAAATTCCATCTGAAAGTCGTTGCGTGGGTAGCCCGGTTGATCTTTGAAATGGATCGGGTTGAGAAGCGGATAATCCAGAAAGAGTCCAGAAAACTACTTCTGTAAAGGAAGTGGAAAGCAACCTAGTCGGCCTATCAATTCAACTGTCCTTTTGGTTGACTAATTTGGGCTTTCCTTTGAGAAGCCCATATAAAAGAAAGTCCTGGGTTCAGATATTGTTGGTGGGCTGCCCTGGTTATGAAGGAAGAGGATAATCTATCCTTCTCTAAAACATTTATGATCGAAAAAAAGACTATCTTGGGTATTTCTGTATATAGTAAAGGGAAAATCACTGAAATAGTCCTTAAGCTTTTTTATTTTAGCCAAAATAGTCCCTCAACTTTTTTTATAGCCAAAATGGTCCTCTAACTTTTATTTTTTAGCCAAGATAGTCCTTTCATGTGAAATTTATTAAAAATAAAAAATAAAAAATTATGGTGACTACACCATAAAAGGACTTTTTTTGGCTAAAAAATAAAAGTTAAAGGACTATTCTGGCTAAAAAAAAAAGTTGAAGGACTATTCTGGTCAAAAAGAAAGTTGAGGGACTATTCTGGCTAAAGTACAAAAGTTGAGGGACTATTTTGGCGATTTTCCCTATAGTAAAAATTAAGAAAAACTTACAAATGTTTTTGGTCCTTTGACCGACGGTAGAGCTACAATTTTCCAATATAGTAAGCAGTCAAGTCCTTTAATTTTCTTTTCTAAAACCAGAAGAACTATTGATCCTAGCAAATAATTTTACCCAAAAGTATGTGTGATGCCTCGTCCGATATCTAAAAAATGAGAGGGGATATTGTATTATTTATAATATTTTGGGTTATGGGCTACTTCAACTTGGCTTAAGCATTTTTAACCTGTTGTTTATGCTCAAAAGTTGTTGAGCCAACCCAAGGTCTGGGGTGTTACAATTGGTATTAGAGTGAAAGTTGTGTGTTCCTTGCACGGGAGGCTGTGCTATGCAGTGTATGTGATGTGTTATTAGGTCCCAACTTGCACTTTCCAAGGACGCAAAGCCTAAAGGAGGAGTGAATGTGATGCCCCGTCCGATATTGGAAGTGGGAGCGGATATTATATTGTTTATAACACTTTGAGTTGTAGGTTATTTCAATTTGGTTTAAGCATTTTGATCCCATTGTTTATGTTCAAAAGTTGTTGGGTCAATTTAGAACTCTGAGGTAGATCTCATTATTTATGTTCAAAAGTTGTTGGGCCAATTCAAAACTCGAGGTATTGCAGTATGCAGGATGTTTTTATATAAAACTGCAATTATATATTTGACTAGCTAGTGAATGTATGAATTACTAAGTATATTTATTTTCTTTTTTTGAATAATAATTATCTTTACGTAGGAAGATATTTCTCTTAACATATTGGTATTGAGATATTTTGTCTTTTTTTAAGGCAGAAGAATTTCTCATAACCGTTTGACTATTATACCCAAAAAAAAAAATCACTATTCTTATTTTGAAAAAGGGGAAAAAAATAAATGGCTGAGCGTTTGGTCTACATCTTATTTCCCTGATCCAGGGTACAAATATGTTAACATTTTTTTATTTTTTTTTGTTGGAGCAAATAACAAAGAAAACTTTATTCATAGTAAAATTATTCATTTGAAAAGTAGCAGCAGCTATCTTTCATTCAGATTTCCACTCTACCAATCCCCATCTGGTATCTGTTAGCATGTAGACTTTCCAGGTTTTTTATTGTGCTGATGACTAGTGATCCTCAGTTTAATGGATTATGTAGACACCATTGTTTGGAGATTGAGTTATATTGCCCACCATCTGCAGTGAAACACAAGGCTGATCTACAGGAACCTGCATGTTATTTTAGCAAGAGGAGAAAACCGTGAGAATTTATTCCGTCTCTGTGATGTTTTTAGGCCCTTTTTCTTGAGGAAAACCAAAATTTGGAAGCAAAGTTAACATGTTTCTGTGTTCTTCATGGTGCCATGAATTGATACGCATGCAAAATGATTGTTGCAATAGTTAATCCCTTCCTACCCTTGATGTGAGAAATCTGTCTGAATCAGTGAACGGCTATAATAACAAAGGACTCCCTATTAATCTCCAAAAGTATACCATTCTTCATTGAAAAATAAAGGAGGCTATTCTACTGGACGAACAATTTGACTCGATGTGCTATCAATGATAACACTAGAGCAATCCTTTCCGGGAATTGGCAATTTTTAAGGTTTGACTAGGTTTGAGTTTCTATCTTGCTAAAAAAGTTTCATATCTAGTACTGTAGTACTAATTCACAAGCTATACTTACTTCAGAAGTGAACCAAAAGCAGAACTTATTACAGACATTCATGTTATCCGCATTTCACAAGCTTTTGAAAGTCTAACGGTCTTTTAGATCAGAACAAACATCACAATAATGGGATGAACATCATGATGAGAACTTACGAAGTGTCCAGCCCCCAGAATCCAATAAAAGAATAGGTTCTTGTATGACTTCACAAATCCCTTGGTGGTTCTGTCGGAATCCCCACAGAACAAAGGTGTTCGTCCTAAGCTCAAGAAACTTTGTAAACCATCCCACCTGGTTGACAGAAAATTAGTTTGATCAACCCATTCTAATTTCAACACACCATCATTGTGCACTAAACTGCATGTAAAATGTGAAAGAAGGAATTACTTGAGTTTGTTAACCCATGCTTCCACTCCCTTGGTTGCGCATATGAGATCAACCTATCACAATAATCCAACAAAACAATAATAGTAGTGTATGTCAACATATATGCAACGAACTTGGCAAGTATTGTCAGGTCTAATTAGCTCAAAAATATTGATGTTCATGACGTCATATTAACAGCACATACTCTGTTCTATTGTATTTTTTTTCTTCTCATTTCCATTGTACCAACAAAAACCAGCATTCGTACCTGGCCGTTGTATATGGTGACATTCACACCCCTAGCAAGGAGCTCATCGACCTGGAAGGCCATAAATAGTTAACCTTTCCATATTTATTGGATAAGCATCGAATCTAATGACATAAACTCTTATTACTTGAATTGACCTAGGAACCGAAAAATAACACGCAAGACCCTTTAGTAACCAGAAAGTTGCAGGATTCCTCCCAGGAATGGAAGTTGCCTTCTTTTTTTATATAGCTCTTTATCTATGTTTTCTTCATCTACTTTCTCCAATGTGCAAATGAAGCCAAACCATTTATATTGGATTTACCTCTTCAATTCTTGGTTTCATGAAATCATTGGTCATGGCATCAAGAACAAGTTCAGTTTGTCCTCCCCATCTGTGATTTAGATATAAAACGCATTATTGTGATTACAGCAGTAAAAAGATCGAAGTAACAGGTATGAAAATATCCTCTGATACAGTCAATGAACTTCTGTTATTCGACGCATATAGCTATAGTATGAAGTGAAGAACTTACGTTACATTTTCCGGGATTATCCTTAGCTTCTTTCTGATGGGGCCGTTCATTAAGCTAGGCAGATCATTCGATACCCCAGCACCATTGATTGATGAATACTTGCTGCTCAAATAGTTCAAGTATCTCCATGCCATTTGTCCTTTAAAGTCCTTCTCCTTCAAAACAACGGGATCATTTGCATAATCCAACAGGAAGTTGTAGAAATCCTGCATAACCAGCATTTACTTCAACCTTCTATTTGACCATTTTTTTTTTTTTTTTTTTCTCTAAATATCATAATATAAATGGATTCCGCCACTTACCTTAGTACGTGGAAGCTTCATTATCTAACCTGTTTGATTCGTTTAGACTGCTACTGTCAATCCGGGACATATCCTTTAGGAGGGGCCCCCACGAGAACTGCAATAGGCATTTACAAGATCAAAATCAGAAAGAAGCAGAAAAAAGCATGCATGTATGTAGTATGCATAGGGGGGAGAGAGATAATAGTTTCAAAAATAAAATTTAATTATGTCATCGAGGCAAACAACAGTATACCACAAAATCTTCAGGCGAAATCCAACTGTCTCCCAGTGCAACTCCTGTATTCCAATAACATAAATCAGTACAAGAATCTTTGTTTTGAAAGCAAATGCATAATAGTCAACAAATCTCCTCTTTGAAAGCAAATTCCCGGATTGTTAAATTAGTGCTGCAAGAAAATTCTCAGGTTAAAAAATTAGAATTTGTAGTCCCAATGCCCAAGGTTTTACAGAGTAGATGCCGAAGAGGTTGTTAGAGGCATTTTCTTTGTCAAATTTCAGCACTGAGGCTTTCCTTATTAATTCTAGGTTAACTATTCTCTGAGTTCAACACTTAAATGTAATGTTTCTGAAAAAGAAAAAAATGCATGAATAACAATGAGCTGGCATTTGCAGTCTTGCAGATAAAAGAGAAATTTTTGACCTCCAAGATGCAGCTTTAGGTCCCTTGCTTCAATTGCTTTAAGAACTGATATGCCAAGAGTTACTGCAAATTTGCCTCCATATGATTCTGCAAAGATGTACAGAGGGCTCTTTTGAAGGTTGTTATCAGCATTGAAAAGTTGCTTTAACAAAAAAGTTAAATCAGTTGCTGCTTCTTCATCAGTGGTAACAGCCAAGTTCTCATCCTCCACGTAACTATATCCTGTCCCAACTGGGCTATCCTAAAATTGCATGGAAATTTAACTACCATTTTAGAGTGAACAAATCTACTTTCTGTCAAAAGCCAGGAGAAAATATTTGGAAAGAAAACAAATGTTGCACTCCAGATTCTACCACAAATAGCAGATCAGCTTTTTGAAGCCAAGTTGAATTTCGGGGCTCTAAATTTACATCAAGCGGTCCAATTTCCAAGAAGTTCCCAAAACCAACTCCAGAGCCACCCTGAGTTCAATAGTAAAAGATTTTGAAGTTAGAGGAGCTCCAATTCCTAATACCATTATCCCTGATCAAGTTTTACTATCCTCCTTTTTTGTTTTCTGGGGTACAGCAAGCATTACTAACATTCACACTAGTTACTTACAGGACCACCTTGAAGCCATAGAATAACTGGCCATGGCTTGGCAGGATCATCAACTCTCTGAGGACTCTTGTACAGCCACCAAAACATGTGAGCCTCTGCATTACATAAGATTACGAAAGGAATAAGCATTTTGATGCTGAGACAAGAAAAACATAACGAAACTTGAAGATAAATGGACAACAACATAAAACATGAACAAAATATTATGAATGTCATGAACAACTTGGACGTACTGGGCCTGAACTTCAACGTATCCCCATTCCTCAGATATATTACCAATCCCTGAGGTAACATATGCATTTACTCGAAGCAATGGAATGAAAGCATTTAAATTTAGAAAAAGAAGAAAGAATACATCCTTCCCGATAGCCATATTAGTGTGTGTTCGCTGATAAAATAGCTCATACGAGTTACTATTATAGTATTATACAGCAATGAAAAGCATTGAAATGTTCATCATCCGTCCTTTCTACAGAGGAGACAGGAGTAAGAAAACAAATTCTACTCTAGTTCTATATCATCGGTTGTTGCTCAAAGAAGAAATGATTACTCTGGGAAGATCGACCATATTTTGTCATCAAGTTCATCTGTCATTACCTTTCTTATCTCATGCCAAAGGGGCAAGATAAGCAATTACAGACGAAAGTGTACCACATTCTCAACAATAACTGAACTGGATAGCTATTCCCTTAAAACTATAGAAACTATCTTTACCCAAGTAAACCACCACCTTACTAAAACCCTAGTCCACCTATTTTAGCTAATATTTTACTCTTTTAAGTCCAATTTTATTTACCTTACTTTAATTACAGGCTTCAATTTTGCCTGGTGCATGTTGTTTGAAGCATTACACTAATTACTATTAATATCTTATAAGGACAATCATCCCAAAGGATTTCCAAACTGAGTTGCATCTATTGCTGGAGAATTACACTGTCCTTCCAAACTGAGCTTGCATTATAGAAATTTGGAACAGCAACACCTCACGTAAATCTCTGAGATGGAAAGTAAATGTACAGTGATAATGGTTCAAAGATTCAGTCGATTCCCATATGAATTAGACCTTCTGGATACAGAAAAGCCATTCTGACATATATATGCATTTTAGAATATATATTATGATATAAAATTGGACTATAAAACTCATTTTTAATTGATTAATTCTTTAAAATTAATTTATAAACAATTATTTATGATTTTTACTTTATTTTTTTATCTCGTATTAATATCAAACATCACATGCATTAAAAAAGAGAAAAAAATATATATAAAACTTAGGTGAACTGTTTAATAGAAGTAGAAGGACCTTATTTTCTGCTCCATTTTAGACCTTATTTGGGTTGTGCTGAAGCTGAACTGCTTAAATTTATTCTAGGATTGAAAACTCAGACCCAGTACCAGGTTCATTCTATTCTACCCTGCTCCCAGTACCACTGTACCGAGCGAGTGAAACAAAAGAAAAATAAAAAAAGAGTGGGGTACTACTATTCATTGAATTATCCTGTTGAATGCACTAGTACTGACGAAAATTTGACCTGATCCACGGTGTGTGGGTGAATGGATTTCTTGATTTATATTCATTCATATCACTTTAAATAAATTTATTTTTAATGAATTAGAGTGATGTGAATGAATATAGACTAAGGGGTCCATTCCATCTACCGTAAACTGAATTTATGTAAGAAATTTTCCTAATAATTTAGTGGAAAAGGGCCGTGTTTGGGCTGGAAAAATTACAAAGCAACACAAGACCACACGAATAACTATAACCAACATATTGTTCCATTTGCATGATGGGCTTGAATTGGGTTACTCTCCATCAGATTGAATGATTCTCTTTAGAGTGGAAGTGGAAGTGGAAGTGGAAGTGGAAGGCAATTATTACTCTTCCATACTAAACGACTTTTTCTTTGGTAATTAATTTTGGCTCTTTAAAATAAGTTTCAGTCACCCTAAATAAGCTTAATTTCTTTAATGCAAAATTAAGTGATTGAAACTTATTATTGGAGTGTCAAAATCAATAAACTTTTTTAGCAAAAAGGGATTCGAAAACGAACAAATTTACGTGCTTTTGGATAGGACTGTTAATTGGGCTGGGTTGGGCCCGAGCTCGGCTCGCCCGGTTCGAAAAAATAAAGGGCTGAGCTTGTATTTAAGTGAGTTGGGTTGAATTTGGGCCTAAATATTAGGCTCGATTAAATTGTGAGTAGAGTTTGGGCTTTATTAGGCTCGACCCGATTAAAACCCGGCCCATATATATAAGTACTAATTTCATCCTACTTTACATAATACTACTTAATTTTTTGTGGATAATGGTTAATAATTCTAGTATTCTATTAACTTACCTAAACTCGGATAATTAAAATACTAACCTAACATCATTAGTCAAGCTCAATTATATAGTTAATAGTTGTTTATTGAGCTAAGTAGTACATACTATTCCATATTATGTTGACCGGGTGCGAAAAATAAAATTTTAACAAAAAACTATAAAAAATTTTATTGGATAACATGAGTTTGGGCCAGCTTGATTAAAGCCCAAAATTCAAATAATTTTGTGGGTCGGTATAAGCTTCACCTTTGTAAGATTGGCCCAACCCGATTAATACCGGAAATCTAAATAAATTTGTGAGTAGAGTTTGAGCTTTGTAAAATTCGGCTCACAAGACCCAATTGATAATCCTACTTTTGGAGGGAAAGTTGCTTGTTATGAAGCAAATTAAGATGATATTTTTGATGTAGAAAGTTTCAATCTGTAATTTTTTTTTCTTTTTTAATAGAATTAAGAAATTATTGGATATACAATTATGTTGAAAATTCTAATGTAGTAATAACGTCAATATAGTTTCTACGAAAAAAAAAACAACAACAAAACAAAACATAGCAATTCTTTCTAAATTGTATTCGAAACTTGTAGTTTAAAAAGAAGAAGAAGAAAGAATTCTAATCTAATGGAGTTACAAGAATTGCATTTCTATTTGATAATTAGGCAGTTAGATATTTGTAATCATTACTTTTATGGGCACAAAATTTTTCTGAAATCGAGTAAAGAAACCGAACTTCATACTAAAAACAAATAAATGACCTACATGCACCTACATTAGTAAACTCTTTTTTGCTTAAACTTCACTTAAAAAAAAAAAAAAGAAGGAAAAAGGATGCTGGTTCATTAATGCATTGCATGGAGAGGGAGAAGGTGATGACATTTGGCAATACAATACATGATACTCCATATCCATGTAATTAGGTAATCTAGCTACTTTAAAGAATCATATACAATTCCATTGTAGTATTTAGTATTTCCTAAGAAGAGGTTTGTACTTAATTAATGATAAATCATTAAACATAACATGGGAGGGTACGTACTTACAGCTAAAGATAGTGTATTATGATGCACCTTCCCGTGCATGCCAGCCTTGAACACTCTTATGTTTCCTAATTGCCGCATATATGTGAATATCATGGCACTTCTGCAGGACATGGAGCCAATTGCTAGTAAATCTAGACTACAACTTATCTTTTCAAAAGACAATTTATTTGGATGGCATAGTTACACAAGCAAAATGGACATTAATTAAGCTTCTTTTTTATTTTATTTTTTTCTTTTTGCTGTTGGAAGATTTTGGGATTTAATAATAAGCATCAATTTAATTATTTTTTAAAATAAAAAAGAAGATCTACAGTTGATCTCCATTAATTCAAACCCATGACCTATAGATTACAGGAGAAGCGTATTATCAAGTAAGTCGCACTTCATTGTCTAAATTGTACATTAAGGCAATTTAATAATCAATGAACGCAATTGACTAAATTCTGGGTTATATCATTAGGTTAATTACGTTGAAAATTGAAGAAAGTAAAGGTCATTAATTGACTCAATTTTGAATCATCTTTTACACAATCGTATAATTGTTAAAAGTGAGTGATTGTTCATTGAAATATTATGGCCCGAACTACTCATAAGGTTCCAAACTGCTTTATGAACAAAGGGCTGTTTAGTCTTTCCCTGCTCATTTTTCTTTTCGTTTTTAATCTTGTACCTGTCCATTCCTCAAATTAATTGTAAATTGGTTCGAGACCAAACGCATCAAGCAAGGCATTTCCAAATCTCAACCCATTAAGCTTAAAAAAAAAAGAGAAAAAAAAGATGTAATGTATGATTCCTCAGACATCTTTTTCTTGTTGAGATGTTTTTGAATAAAGCCACGGATTTATTTGACGTAAGGCATGGTTCCCCTGTGTTTCACGTCAATCATCCATACCAACTTTTCTTTTCCTTTTTCTCCTTTCCTTCTGTCCACGGAAAGCTCATGCCGTTTCCGATGGGTATTTGTAAATAAAACCCCAATTTTTTGGATTTTTTATTTTTAATTCTTTGCCTTTCTTGGGAGGTTAATAATGTCAGTTTTTCATCTTTTCGCTTTGCTACCTAAGCAACAAGTTTAAAAGCAGAGTTTCTTTACGAATATATTAATGTACATATCCCAATTGCCATGTGGCCATCTCATCACAAATTCTTGGGGATTTATTCGCTAATAAATAAATAGTTGTGTTTTTTTTTTTAAAATAAAGTTTAATACATAAAGGGTGGTATTCAATTAGTAATGTTTCGTTAGAATCATAGAGAGGAGACAAACTCTTGTTGGATGCAAATTTTGCAATAATATTCACGTTAGACAAAACATAAATTTTATAAAATTGGGAAGTCTTAAATTTTGAAAAAAGGACCTTTAAAAATGTCTCAAAAATTATAAGTGGTGAAAATGAATTTTTTTTCTTTTAGTATTAGAGGGACACGGATACATTCTAACTAGTTCCTTTTATAGATAAATTTTGGACGAATTAATTAAGCTATAGTTTTTTTTTTTTTTTTTTAATTTTGAATTATAACTTGGTTTAGATTATATACAAATACCTGATTAAATTAACACATTTTTCACAGAGTTCATTTTTCTTTTTATGGGTTAAATTATTTTTCATGTTGGGAGAGGCAAAACAAGTTCTTGGTGGATTTAAGTCGGATATAGATAAATTAAATGATGTGAGATGAGTGAATAACTCTACTCTTATATGCTTAACTATTCTTTAATTCAGTCAGTTACTTTACCAAAGAAGAAAAAAACTCCAAACAGTACTTTTCCAATATGGAGCATCTTCACTCTGGGAACTGATCGGAGCAGTGTGGTAATTGCGTGAAACGTCTCTTTCCACTCAGGAAATTGGTTCGTCCTTCTTTCATATATTTGCTATCTAATGACTAATTACTTTGAGTACACGTATCACTTTTCTTTTATTTACAATTTTTGTAAATAAGGCATCCATAAGTTGTGCATCAAATTTTTTTCATTTTTAAATTAGAAAAAGATTTGTCATAGAATTTTTTTTTTTTGGGGGAGAGGGGGGTGGTTAGAGGTTAGCAAGAACGGACCAAGAGTTGAACTTTGGGGGATAAAAATTATATATACATATTTTTAGAGAAATAGTTTTATAATTTTTACAAAATTTTACGAGGTAAAATCTAATTTTTTTTATAAGAGACAGCGTATTGAAATTTTTAAAAAATACTAAAAAAAATAATATATTTTCGAAACTCTTGAGAAATAAGACTATATAAGTACGTATATAGGGAACACTTTTTTATATTTGTTAAAATTTTTCAGGGAACCAAGTCTAATTTTTATAATAATATAATAATAATTTAAAAAATTTAAAAAAAAATATATATAATTTTAGATATTTGGGGGACGATCGCCCTCCCATCCCCTGTGATCCGCCCCTAGTGGTGAGGGGCTAGGGTAGTATATGAAAGTGTAATCAGGAAGTTCTATTGAGAAATTATTTCGTTAATTTTAATTATTTGTTCGGTACATATTTTTAAATCATATTGTATTATAATGTATAAATTTTTAAAATATAATGAGATGATTCTATAAAAAGATTGTAGGCATTTTCAGAGATAATCAAATCATAATTAATTAAGGCAACCGAATGAAAAAAGACATGGAACCTTTAACGAAATCCATATTCTTGACCGTATAGATAATCCAAAACAACATGAAACAATTGCTTGAATAAAGTTGAGGATGGTGAAATGGACACTCTAGTGCATAAATTCAATTTGTGGCCAGTTAGAAACTGATCAGACTTCCACAATGCTAAATAAACTTTTCAGAAGAAACTAATGTACTCTATTAATTAATATATACTTAATAATAGTTGTTAAGAAGTCTAAATCATCTAACTAAAGCCAATACAATACTTCACCTCTCTCTTGTGTGACTTGATTGCCATACCTTTTTTTTTAATTGAATAAATTTATTCGTTTTGAGAATCAGATTATGAATTGATTGTGACTTCCAGCCTAATCACCTATTGCTCTCTTTTTTTCTTTTTTTTTTGAAAAAAAGGAATCCAATACGAAACTAGTTAGTAAAATTTAGCACGTTTTTTATATTCCGTATGAGAAGAGGTTTATTTCTAGAAATGGATTGCTGGAAAATCAATTCTCTAATTACTTCTCGCGTTGGGGCACTCTCATTTCTATGATCAATTAACATATTTATGATGGCAAATATTTAGGTAAATTCGGTGTTTAACTCCACTTGTAAACCCTATGGTGTGAATTAAATTTTAGAGAATCTATGACATCAGTTGATGTAAGCAAGATTTTTTAAAATTTAATCCTGACCACACAGGGTTTATAGGTAGGGTCAAAGACGGGTCTACCTAAGTGTTTTCTATTTACGGTTATTATATAAGAAAATTTTATCATTTCTTTTAGAAAATTATTTTTTTATACTTTAAATATTTGTATGTATAATATCATGTACTTTAAAAAGTTATTTTATATACACTTTTGAAATAAAATAAAAAAATTTCAAAAAAGAATACAATTCCCCTATTATATGAGTAACTACATACGTTTGTGACAGGGACCTTGAGATTTTGTTTTTGGCCTGACAGAGATTTATCATGGACTGCATTAATTAAAAATCTCGTCAAAGTAAATGTGTATCTAAAAATTTATTTGTAACATTTGGCATGGAGATTCTTAAATATCTATATCAGACTAGAAAAAAAAAATAAATGCAAAAAAATAAGGAAATACTAGTCGATAAATATCTGCATTATCTTTATATATCTACAAAGAAAACGATTATAAATAAGGAAATGCCTTTCTTCCCATCACAATTGCATCACTGTAACCCACCCAAGGCTGCAATAACAAGCTTCACAATGCCGGCAGGACTTAGCCGATATTTGTTTTTTAGCGATTTATTATTATTTTTATTTCTTCATGTACAAAAGTATTCCACAAAGAAATTCTTTTAAACGCCTTAAATAAAAATAAAATTAAAAATCTATTCCAACGTGACATACGGCCTAAAATAGTAAATTTATGACAGGAAAGTTCTTCCTCTGCCGAACATTGGGAATGTCTAACTACTTAACTCGACTCGTTTACATCTTAAAAGAAAAAATAGTAAAAAAAAATATTTGTATAAATTCAATATATATATATATATTTTGTTGTGACTGCAAATAAAATGGTGGCTCTAAAAATGAAATTTTCTGTGTAATGGTATTACAAACAAGAAGCGTGTTTTGGACAAATAAGATAATTTTATCCGGTTCTCAATTTAGAATGTCATTAGCAACAAGAAACGTATGGGAGTGGACCCAACTTGACAACCAATTAAATCATTCCACGTATTTAAACTCAAAGAAAATGGCGTCGTTTCGCAGTAGCTGTTAAGCTTAAACGTAGCCTTGTGGCCGACCCATTGTGCCAACGTAGAGACGCAAAGAAGATCCAAAAGCAGCGTAAGCGCCAAACCCCCATTTATCACATCCAACGGCCAATGCATATCCTCAGCCACCACGCTCCATCTCAACCGTTGATTAATAGTTTTTATTTATTTCCCCTTTGTCCCCACCCAGTCTATTGGTGTTGTTTTCTTGTTGAATTCTAAAGTTGCTGATTGTTTAGGTTAGGCCTTCCTCTTTCCCCCCCCAGCCCCCTACCTCCCCCACCTCCACCCCACCACCAACTCCACTCTCTCTCTCTCTGCAATTCTTGTTGCGAGGATTCTCCATCATCATTACATGTGTATAAGAGACAGAAAAGATTCACATTGCTCCAACAACAACCAACCCCTTCACATTTCAAGAATCCTTCGCATTTCAAGAATTGAGATTTCACAATGGTAGTAATTAATGGCTTTTTGGCTAGTGGGATATCAGATATGTACTTATATATAGACCATAAATATGTAATGTATTTCTTACGTTATTTGTTATTTATTTTTTTGGGAATAAGCAGGATACAATGTCGGTCCCTCCATGGCTAGAAACACTGCTAAACACCACCTTCTTCAACGTCTGCCGCACCCACGGCGACGCCGCCAGAAGTGAGTGCAATATGTATTGCTTAGACTGCAATGGCGGTGACGCATTCTGCTTTATTTGCCGCTCCTCAAAACACAAAGACCATCAAGTTATTCAGGTTCGATAATCACCACATTGTTGTCAATCAAGATTTTGAGTTTGTTTGATCTCATGATCATTAATTTTTTTTTTTTTGGATTCTTGGTATAGATAAGGAGGTCATCGTATCATGATGTGGTGAGAGTGTCGGAGATTCAAAAGGTGTTGGATATAAGCGGAGTGCAGACATATGTGATAAATAGTGCGAGGGTTTTGTTTCTGAATGAGAGGCCTCAGCCGAAAACTGGGAAAGGAATTTCACACATTTGTGAAATCTGTGGGAGGAGCCTCTTGGACCCTTTTCGTTTCTGTTCATTGGGATGTAAGGTCAGTTACTTTTCTTGCTTACTTTTCTTGATGATGATCTATCACTTGCTTCACGTTGTTAATTTTAATTTTTGCATTTTAGTTAATTAGTAATAAAATCGGCATTTTTATTAATCCCTTTTCTTTCTTTTTTTTCTTTTCATACATACATCATGATAATCATGACCCACATTTCACAAACCATTTGCATCATTTTCATTGTAACCAAACAATAATCATCCTCATTATCTGTTGATCGTGGATCATCCACCATTCTTATGCCTTTTGGTGGTCACAGCTGATCACAACCAATCATTTATAATCAAGGGCTACAATTCAATCCTGACTATCAATCCTTTTCGTGTATATATTCGACCAACCAATGGCCATATGTAATTTTCAATTTTTTTTTTATTGAGGGGGACATTTGATATAAACAACGTTGTCATCATTGATTATTAGTTTACTAATTCTACAACTAATTAATTAGAGGTTTTTTTAATGTGAATAATGGTTAATTAAATTAAGTTAATTTTGATTATTCTTTTTTTGGTTTTTGAATAACTTAGCTTGTAGGAATAAAGAGTAGTGGAGATGCAAGCTTTACTTAATAAATAGATGCCCAGAATGAGGTTGAAGTAATGGGAAGAGGTGAAGGCATATCATCAAGAAGTGGAGGCTTATTATCTTCTAAGGAAGAAGGAGATCATCAATTGCGTGAAGGCACACAAAATGACATTTCCCCGGCCACACCTCCTCCACCTCCTTCAACTGCAAGGAGAAGAAAAGGCATTCCCCATAGAGCGCCACTCGGGCCATAAGTTTAATATAGACATTTTTTTTTATTATTTAATCATGAATTTGAATCATCTAAACATGATAAAAGAAGCCATTTATACTAAGGCTTAGAAACTACTTTATACAACTCATTATTAAGGCTTAGAAACCCCATTTTGGGGGGGTCATTGTCTCAAAACTATTGTAGTAGGTCACATTTTGTTTTTTGTTTTTTTAATTTGGGGTGAGGGATGAAAGAGATATGGAGGGATGCCCACATACAAAAAGGCTTTGTAAGTTCTCCTTTTTGGGTTTGAGGGGTCCCCAAACCGAACAAATTCTCTTGTGTGTGTGGGGGTGCAATAATGCAGGATTATATTGAAAACAGCAATGTGTACATGTAATTAAGAAATTAAAGCAAGTCTTTGTGGAGTCCGTTTTATAGTTTTCATGGACCCACCAATGCACATGGGACGTTTGCATAAAGCAACTCTATATACCTTTTACTCTATTAGTATAATACGAAATGCAATTGAGCAAAATCAACTTTCTATGGTTGCAACCTAGTTTGTCTAACTCAAATGAGTTAGCATGCTTCTATTTCTTATATTCTCTTCTTGTTTTTTCTTTTTTTTTTCTTTTTTAAAGATTTAAATTTCAGTTTTGACATGAAAATTATGTGGGTAGGGGAAATGTCTATAGTATAGATGCCTAGTATCGATGGTAGCGGTTAAGTAGGTACATTGCCCAGAGAGTGATGATGAGCGGGCTGGATATATATTCTGCCGCTCCATATTGTTACAATGGCTTTTTGTTGGAGTTGAAGTCCATTTTCTTCTGGGAAGCCAAACAATTGAAACCGAAAGTCCACTTGATCGGCATACGCTTTATTACCTTTTTGTGATGTAAACTTATGCCTACTACTTGATATAGAGACAAATATTGACCTTGTCATCTTACCTTGTTTTTCACAATTTAACTAGAACATATTTGTAGCTAGTACCTAAAAAAAAAATTAATAGTGACTCAGTTAGCATGCGCACTGAATTTGTCACACTTGGCCTTTTGATTCTATTCTATTCTAACATGCTGTAGATTCTCTGGAAAAAGAATCACAATTCCCGTTGACCTTTTGCCTTAATCTTGTTTAGGAACCGGAGGCCTTCATTTCATAATTAATTGGGCAACAATTTTAAATTGTTTGTGCATGGGTTCTATAATTAAATAATTATTAGTTTATGCAATACTCTAATAATTCAAGAGGTCTCTGTTTAAGCATTAGTGAGAAAGTTCTAAAATGAATTGCGTCCACGATACAATATCCTAGATTCTGGGGAAAAAAACAAAAAATTTTGCTCATTTTATAATACGGTGTGAATATTTTAAACTGTAGATGATTGAAAAGTAATGAGATCCGATCCCTACTTTTCAATAATTTGAATAACTATGAAATCTACCTCATATTATAAAGTAAGTAACAAAGACTTATTCTGGATTCAATCCATCCAAAAATGTAGCGAGGCAGATAAGGCGAGAGTTGTGAGACCTATTCCCTAATTTTGACATTACCATTTTCATATAAAGAAGAAAAAGAAAAGAAAAGAAAAAATGGAGCAGTTGAAACGTCAAAGTTGCTCCTTAGATGAATCCGGGGTATCCGGCAATCGTATTTATTGAATGGTGTAGAGCCGTTGAGGGGTTCCTCTTTTGGGTTTAGGTGGACACGAGAGAATTTGAGCAGTCATTCTCAATTGATTTAAATGTCAAATTCGCGGGATCAATCATGCTGTTGATATTTTGCAACTCCACATGATTTTTGGATTCCCTACTTCAAAGCTTCTAAAAATTGTTTCTATTTAGTTTAGGATTCTTTACATTTATCAGTTTCAGTCCTCAAGATGTCTTTTACAATTTTTTCTTTAAATTTTACTTTGATTTGGGCAATGTTCCTCAACTAATGGGAGACTTTCATTTAAAATGAATGTTTATTTTTTTTAAAAAAAATAAAAGAGCTGTCTTATTTAAAAAATAAGTCTTACATTTCAAATAACAAGCTCCCATTTGATTAAAGGGTAAATAATTACTCGTGACCAAATAAAAATTTCCTTTATCTAACAATAATAATAGTCATTCGTGTATATATTTGAAAAATTAACGACGCGCATACCACAATGTACATGGAATTTCGCATAAAAAGGTATGGGAATATACGAATTATCAAGAAGGGAAAATTGCCAAAATAGTCCCTCAACTTTTGCATTTTAGCCAGAATAGTCTCTCAATTTTTTTTTTTACCAGAATAGTCCTTCAACTTTTTTTTTAGCCAGAATAGTCCTTTAACTTTTATTTTTTAGCCAAAAAAGTCCTTTTATGGTGTAGTCACCATAAATTTGTTTTTTATTTTTATTTTTTATAAATTTCACATGAAATGACTATCTTAGCTAAAAAATAAAAGTTGCAGGACCATTCTGGCTACAAAAGAAGTTGAGGGACTATTTTGACTAAAGTAAAAAAGTTTAAGGACTATTTCAGCGATTTTCCCTATCAAGAATTGAGACAATTTCGTTTTATTGTGACCAGTGATCATCAATCATTTGGTATTTTTCAATTTATTGTCGTTTTCTGCATTTATGTTCAGTTAACCATTGATTGTTCCCGGCCCACTAGGCTACCACCAAACTTATTTGGTTAGAGGTCCGACTCAACCGTTCCATTGCCGTACTCCTCTTAAGAGGTCCACGGGCCATTTCTACCAAATATAATTTCGCAATAATACACATAGACGAACGTTACTGAAAGTTTTTCTTATAACCTTCCATTGCAACATATAAATTATTTGACCACGATAATAATGGCCTGCAGGAGAATTGATTAATATTTTACATTTATCTTGTGAAACGACTCTGAAAATACGTAGCGAAATATAAATTTCATGCCACTTTAAAAGAGTTGAAGCCAATTACTCAATTAAGAGTATCAAGAAATAATATTCAAATCAAAATTTTGTGAACAATTTGGAAGTAGTAAATTACCAAATTCTCTTGCACCACAAACTTGGGAAATTTTTTTCTAATCTAATTCTCACACAAATAATGAAATAAGCCAAGAACTTTTTAGAAGTAAGTCACAAGGCTTTCACGCACAAAATTGAAAATTTATGAAGGATTAGATGAACGGAATTTTGTGGGAGGACAAACAAACTTTATTTAATCACTTTTCAATATAATTTTCCTCAACTAAAATAACTAGGCACAATGCCTTTAAATACACATCAATCTAATTTAAATTGTTAAGGGATTTAACCAACATAATTTCTTAACAATAAATTAGGAAATAAATCCCTTACAAACTCAACTACTAAATATAATATAATTAAAACTTCCAAATCTTAATTAGGCTTATGTTTATATGCCAACATTGCCTCCTTTAAACCAAGCCTCCATGAAATTTAATCCGATGCCATCACAAGCTACAATCTCCATACAAATTTAGGTCACCGTATAGACCATGTATAACCTCAATTTATAGTTGATTTTCATCTTCATTTTCACACGTGGTAATGGACGGATCTTATACTTTACATATAACTTGGTGGTTGATTCTTCTCGATCAATGAATTGATCCATATTTACCTATTCACCATTAAGGACATCATAATTTTGTTTAACACAATAATCCTCAAAATAATCTCCAAAAATCATTATATCATACTTTTCTTTTTGATAATTTGAACCACCAATTTTTTCAATACCGCAATGTTCAATTAATTGGTTCATTCCTCCATGATTTTGATCAATAATTTTAAAATTACTCTTTTCTTCCAATAATTCATGGATTCCAAGAAAATCAAATCATCTACCACATTATTTTTCTGAACAATATTTTCAAAATTATTTATCATGAATCTACTTCAAATACTTTTCCTTCTTTTCCAACCAAATCACAAATTTCCGTCTCTGTCTCATCTAATTCAACAATTTTATCCTTTCCATAGACAAATTCCTCATCCTCAATCTACCCAAATAATAAATGCAAATCAAAATTTTTAATCTCATAAAAATTTCATAAATTATTTCTTCATCGACATACAATTCCTTTTTCAAATCACCTTGCCATTTCAACTGAAATTTAGATTTGCAATCACAATCATCATCCGTAAATTCTATTAAAATATAAAATAAATCCGACCAAAAAAATTCAGCTGATTGAGCATTAACAATAACCCTTTTATAAAATTTTCTGACTATTGATTTACGTATAATTTTGAAAAATAGTTTTGCTTTCCTCTTCATAATTTCTTTCGACAAAGGGTTGGATAATCTCAATTTTATGGCATCACCTAAATCACATCTTTTTAAATATTCTTCTATAATTTCGGCTCATTCAAGTCTTTCTTCACTACCCATAAGTGTGTGTGCAAAATTTCAAAAATTTCCCCATTAATAAATTCTCTACCCAGCTTGAAGATTCAAAAAAAAATATTTATGTACCTTGAGAAAATTTTATTTTCTTCATCTTTGAATTTCTTGGTCTACGTTGCTCCTCAATTGTAAATTTGACACGACCTTTTTCTCATGATCGTTGTCCAAACACCAACAATTTAACACGACAGGATCTCTCTTTTTAGATCACTGTCCCAATTAGGGTCAATTTCGTTACACCCTAATCGTCAAACGAGTACTCCAAGACCAGCTCTCTTGTGGTCCAATCTTCAAAATCCGAATACTCTAACATAATTTTCACGTCCAAGACCGCAGTCTAAGACACTTCTTTTTCACCAATTTTTGATAAACGCCCAGGATCAAACTCTTGAATCTAGAACTCTGATACCAATTTGATAGCATCAAAAAATCATGCAGCGGAATATAAATTTGATGCTAGTTTGAAGGAGTTGAAGCCAATTACTCAATTAAGAGAACTTTCAAGAAATAATATTTAAACCAAAATTTTGTGAACAATGTGGAAGTAGTAAATTGCCAAATTCTCTTGCACCACAAACTTGAGAAATT
The DNA here is from genome assembly GCA_025175665.1 of Cinchona pubescens. Lineage (NCBI taxonomy): Eukaryota > Viridiplantae > Streptophyta > Magnoliopsida > Gentianales > Rubiaceae > Cinchona > Cinchona pubescens. The sequence goes on along the minus strand of JANKKI010000254.1, from coordinate 994,211 downwards.
TTTTTCTAATCTAATTCGTACACAAATAATGAAATAAGCCAAGAACTTTTAGAAGTAAGCCATAAGACTTTCAGGCACAAAACTGAAAATATATGAAAGATTAGATGAACGCAATTTTGTGGGAGGATAAACAAACTTTATTTAATCACTTTTCAATATAATTTTCCTCAACTAAAATAACTAGACACAATGCCTTTAAATACACGTCAATCTAATTTAAATTGTTAATGGATTTAAGCAACACAATTTCTTAACACTAGATAAATTAGGAAATAAATCCCTTACAAACTCAACTACTAAATATAATATAATTAAAACTTCCAAATCTGAATTAGGATTGGTTTATATACCAACATCGTGTAGAAAATTTTAGTTTTTATGAAAATGATGACAAGAAAATATTTTGCTGGTTTTATGCGATTTAGGAAAATTCTACATCTCTTTTAGGGAATTATTTTCTTGTACTTTAAATACTTGTACAGTATAATATCATTTACTTTAAAGCTTATGTACTCTATAAACTTTTAAATCAAGGAAATGATTCCCTAAATGGGATATATGTATCAAAGAAATCTAGGTTGATTTTACTAACAGTGGCCTAGTTTAAATTCGAATCTCATTGTCAGTTCTTAAGTTTTTAATTAGTAAATCTTAAACCTATATTTTCCAAACTTTTTTCTTACCAAAAAATTCACATTACTCTAAACTTTTTGCACTCCTTTATCAGTTTATTGTCATGACAAAAGGGGCAAAAAAATATTGTCTTGACAATCTTCCCAAACTCGGGGAATTCCAACGTGGTTGGCCGGTGCTTCTCTATACAACCTCAATTCCTCGAAGATGCTATGCAATTTTCTTTTTTTTGTAAATACAAATGCTGACAATTTCATCGATGAAAAGGGCGTTGTATGTAGTAGATAATCTCAAATCTGGTGATTTCTTATTTGCATATTTCTGCAATGTGTAAAATACTACTTAGATAGGATATATAAATACTATTGGTTTTTAGACATCTGGTTTTCTTTATAGTATTTGATTGTTGAATTGTACTTTTTATCGAATGATTCCTAGTTTTATTCAATTCCTGAGGATACATACGCGTGAGAGAGCCCGATGGGGACTGCCTTGTCTGTTCAACCGGGACACGTACACCAAAATGGAGAAAGAATAATGAAGAAATTATTGATTATTATTTCAAATTAATATTTAATTAAAAAATAAAAAGAAGGAATTAAATTAATAAAAAGAATAATTCAAGTAATTAATTAGGAAGAATTTCAATATTCTTCCCCAAACGTAATCTGGAAAACGAACTCAATAATTTTGTCGAAACACGATCCAAATGACTCACTGATTTTGCCCCACCACTTGTATTACTCGCTACTACTATATCATCTTTAGAAGAAGACGATGATGAATCCTCCCTCTGTATAGAGGTCAATGATTACTGAAGATTGATCCAACGACAATGATCTCTTCAACCCTGTTATTACACGTGTCGTCGACGACGAAGGCCTTTCTGTGGGCCACACCAGCGTCCCACAATGCCGAATCAAGGCCAAAGATTGTCCTTCAACCCCAGACGATGAACAAGGATCATCATTCTGATTATCTCTTCTAAGCTCATCATAATCATTCTGAGGTGGAGTTATCAGATGTGGAGATGGAAAGGGATTATCAAGCACCGGTGGCGCCTCCGCGTCGGATAATATGGGGGACCTACAAATAGGACAGCTAGTATGCGCCACGAACCATTCGTCTATGCATTGAACGTGGAAAGCATGGTTGCAATTAGGCAACAAGCGGACCATTTCTCCGTGCTCCAATTCACCTAGGCAAACCACGCATTCGGCTTGATCCACGCAAAATAAGTTACGATCAGATTCGGTTGAGTACGCGATGATCGGGATGGTTTTGAGGAGTTTCTGGTCGACCCCACCGATTGATAATATTGGGGCTGATTGTGCCGCCGTAGCATCAATTGAGGTCCCGCTCGTACAGTACTTGACTATGATGAAACGGTATACTACTAGAGCGATGCAAGTTGATAATACTCCTGCCAAGGAGATCAGTAGGGGGATATAGAAGGACTTTTCAGGTATATTCAGGTTGTCCATAGATCATCGTCGACTTCAAAATTCTGGCTTTGATGTCTCGGGTTGTGACAACTATGAAAACTTGAGTGTATTCAGTCGCCTTGGGCTCCTTTTATATGTTTCTGTCGTCACAAGTGTTAAAATATATTAAAAATATAAATTTTACGTCGACTAATTAAAAAGATTTTAAACTAATTAATAAGTTTTTAAATTACTTCATTTATTATCAATTAATTTATAAATAAAAACCCATATTGTTCAACAATAGAATTCATAATTTTCATGATACACCTGTCATCCAATTCTAAGAATTAAAAATTTGTTTATTTGTTAGTTCTACCTGCAAGACATAACATGGTGAAAATTGAGACAAGTGGAGGCATGTGGAGAAGAAATAGGTGCGGCGATGTCTTCTGCTTCTGCCTCTCTAATCTATATTTTCTGCCGAAAGACGTACTATTATTATGCTAGTTGGTTAGTTGGAAGTTGAACTACTATGATGGGTCTTGCTTGGTTGTGCGCTTACTACTTAGTATTATGATAGTATTATCTGATGATAAACAAGAATTTTGACTTGGTTGGTTGGTGGAGTGGATGCTGCTGACGACTAATACCCATCTACTTGGAAATCCTCGTATGTTTATCTCGAGTTTTTGGCACAAGTATTATCTAATTTATTAAACTGTGCATCAGAGAAAGTAATAAAAAGTTACTGATGTGTTTTCTTTATTAAATCGTTAAACGTCTCTTAGTATATAATATTGTAGATAAAATTAAAATTTTTGCTTCATCAATTGTGGAGAAATGAAACAGTGAATATAAAATGTGGATGATTTGGCTATTTTAAAAACCATAATACAAGCTCGAATTATTGTTTAAAAAATCATAGAAGGATGAATATTCACTTTTATTTAAATTACATTTGGATGATCAATAAATTAATTGTTATAGCGTAAGTTGGTTAAGATGGTCTTCCTAAAAAAATTAAAAGATGAGGGCCAAGGTGATCTTATTATCAATAAATCTTATCGCTAAATAAACGAAATTGAAAAATGAAAAAGAAGAGAGATACAGCAAGCAAATGAACTAAATGTTGAGGATCGTATTCTTCCTTGTTGACCCACGATGTTTGCTTGGCTAGTTTTAGCCCAAATAATTACTTTGGTTTGGGCCTAAAAAGAGACATTTTTATGATTTCAGGCCCAACCTACTTAGGCCAATAAAATATTGGATTAATCTTATCCTACAATAACAATATAGGTTTTTTTTTTTTTTTTTTTAATATATGTGTGTAATGTTTTAAATTTTTTGCACGTAATGATATGCATCTACAACTAATAATATATAAAAAAATTTGGTATCCTGTAAAAGATTAATCTTAAAATATGAGAAATTATATATTTTATGTTGAAAATATTTATGGATATTCAAATTTAAACTACTTATTTATGGAGTTTTAGTTATTTGAATTAAGGATTGTATTAGTTGCTGATGGTAACGTAACTTTTATGTTTGAGGTGATTTTAGGGGGTGACGTATCATAATCGTGAAAATCAGATCGTGTCAAGAAAGATTTGATGCAGAAGAAAAGATATTTATTGGGAATATTTCAAGAAATAACCTTCAATTTGTAAATCTAATCAACCCAAATTAGATTCCATCAAATATCACACAAAAATTATACCAAAATGGTAAATGGTTCCTTCTAAAGATGGCAAAACAGAAACAGAGGGGAGCCCTTTCCGGTCATCTCGAGCTGTTGATGTTGCCTTTCGACAGCAACTGGTAATTGAATGAAGTGAAACTGTAACTAACTTTGCTAACCAAACCCAGGTTTGTTTGTTTGTTTAATGGTTTTATAACTATTTTGGCAGCCGAAAGTTAAGGGTTTGTTTAGCAGCCAAAACTTGTTTAATGGTTTTATAACTATTTTGGCAGCTGAAAGTTAGGAAAGATGACCAACCAAAAATACAAACACACAAAAAAATCATGATGACACGGAACCTCAAAAATTTTGAAAAAGTAACCGGTGACAAAAAATATGACAATTTCATGGTTGTAGTTTTTCACTGAACAATTTTATTTGATTGAATTCTCAAAGAAATGTGTTCCAGACATTAAAAATAAAAAAAAACCACATATGTGTACTAGTAAGTGATTGTTACATATTATCTACTAATAAGAAATCGAACACTAATTTTGTAGTCTCTATTTATAGTTTGATTCAATTACATTTACATGTTCGGTGCGTATATCAAATCATAGCAACGGATCTTTATAGCTGTGTGGCTGGACCACGGGTCCTGTGAGTTCACTCATTGGCTGGCGTAATGCAACCTAATTTAGATTAAAGAAAAATAGGTAAATTACATACTCATCTAATTTTTTAATAATTTGTAAACTCTTTTACCTGCTTATTTTTAATTTTATCCCTTAATTTATAGATGTTCATTTATTAAAATAAAAATTATCTCATTAAAATTATAAATAGTATGTAAATACTATCATTCTACTGCTAGTCTAAATTATATAAATTATTTACCATACAACACAATCGAGTTGACGAGGGTGACAATGATGATTTAAGAAATGTAACCATCATCCATCATCATTAACTCCCCTTGTGGTACTATTTCACGCTCCTAAACAAATTATTGTAAACTAATGGTTAGACTTTAAAGGTCTCTCATCACATTAAATTTTTTTTCCCCTTAACCAGAAAGTCAAAATTCTCAATAAATGTAATTTAAGTAGGAAAATATTTTAAAAAATAATTTATTAATTATAAATTTGAGTTATTAAAATAAGATTTTTTTTTTGAGTCAAAATTCTCTGCGGCTTGATCCCATAACAACGTCAGAGTCGCAAGCGCCAATCCAATTAAGTGACGTCACTGAATGCATGCCAATTGGTACAAAAAAAAAACCTTGAATTTTGTACTTAAAGCATCTTTCACGCCGACGAGTACGCTTGAATTTTCATAAAAACTCTGGCAATTCATTTTCTTTCCAGAGAAGTCACAGTAAATTATACTATAAATAGATGGTCATCTATTTACATATTAAATTTCCTACTTTTCATGTTTGTAGTCAAATCCAAGTATCCAACCACACCGATTAGTGTTCTAGTTTTGCTTGAAAGTCTCGTTTAAGTAAAGCAACAAATATATTACCCCAGTCCCACACTCCCACAGTTGCACTTAAAATGGTCGAATGAATAAATATCAAATCATATGATTTCATATATTAAGTTCGATTCTTGTTATTTTTATTTTTTTTGGTGATGAAAATTTTATAAAAATTACTGTAATTTACTAAAATATGCATCGATAATCTGTCTAGGTCTCGGAGAAAGAGGAGTAACGTATCTTTCTTCTAAATTTTTGTTTTAGCACATACAAAAAGAAAAAAAAATATATGTGAATCTCTCGAAATATATAACGGTTTTACTTAAACGGTTTTCAATGTTCTATATATCAATGTTTAAAAAGTTGAAATTCGAATTCGACTCGAAAAATTAATGAGTCGAGTATATTCGAAAATTCGGTTGAGTTTTATCGAGTTAAAAATAAAATATTCGAAACTATAAGTCATATGTATTTATTGTTTTATTTATTAAGAATACAAATATGCTAATAATTAGGTTAAGTATTTAAAATTTTAAGTTTTATATGTGATTCTTTTACATATTATTCATTATCAATTCAAAAAATTTAAGTTTTTAAAAAGTTTTATACAAATTTATCTATTTTTGAATGTCAAATAAACTCGACTCATATATATATTCATGATTACTAGGTGAATTTACCGAATTTAATATAAAATTCGATAAAACTTGTTATTCATTAAATTACTTATAATTTTACCGAATCGAGTCAACTCAACTCTGTACAATTCGATCTGAGTTTTTCCGAATTTTTAAACTATGCTATATATACGCTGCCGTGGGATAATTAAACTATCCACATTTCCCCCTTCAGTTATATCGTTTAATTAATTTAAAAAATAAAAAATAAAATCACATGGAATCGTATAGTAGGATACATCGCCGGGCCAGATATGTTAATTTAGCATCCTAGTTAGCATCAATTCACATTGTCCAAACATATTTTTACAATTTGTCCTAATATATCTATTAAAAAATACAGCAACATTTTTTTTCTTTTATCTGTTTTTGTCAAAGGATGAAGCAATAAAGAAACAAAGTACAGAAAATTTTTGATACTTACAAATTAAGCGTTTAAAATGAGAGGCTTGAAAAGACAAAAAAGAAGAATATAATAGTAGTACCTTATTTGCCAAGGATAAAAACAATTTTGTTGCTAAAGACAAAAACATTTTTGTTCCGGTTGTCTACCAAAGCTGGCATTAATTTACTTGTTTACTAATTGGACCCCTCGCCACAAAATTACTAATTTTTCCCCTAAATAAATACAAGACTTTAAGGAGTTGAAGACAAAAATCAAAACTAAACAAGAGCCTTCAAAAGTACTATGATTCCGTTTGAATTGTTATTATTTTTAAAATATTATTTTAAAAATATTATAATAATTGTTTTAATGTAATAGGTGTGAGATAAAAAAAAAAGATTAAATAAAATAATTATAAAATATTAATTGAAGAATCATTTTTACCTCCCACACTTATGTTTAGATTTATTTTTTTATTTTTTTTTTTGGAAGGGGGATCGGCGATTTTACAAATTTTTTTTGGTGCTAAAATTTGTCTCTTAAATTATATCAATAAAGAATTATCATATACTCTCTCTGTCTCAATATAATTATCACTTTAAACATTTATACAAAGTTTTAGGTAATTATAAATTTATATCAAATGTCCACAAATGCCCTTATTAAATTGAATTGATTTAGCATCATTAAATGATAAATATTTGCAATTAGAAAGTTTTAATGGTTGGAGGAAAGAGGAGAGAGAAGATAAAAAAGATAGATGATGAATTGATTATTGGGGTCAAATACTTTATTTGGGTGCAAGGTCGCGTATTTGAATTCCCACCTTGCATTCTTGATGATAGAGATTAGGTCTCTTCCCTTTGGCCTCATTTCCCTTAGTAATAAATATAGTTAGATCGAAGTAGATTAAATTATTTTCGTTAAAAAAATTGATTTTTGGGGTTTATTAATTATTAGAGTTGATACATATTTTGAATGTTTGAAAGGTTAAATTTGAAATTTCAACAACGTAAATTATTCATTTTAGATAATGTGATATTTTTATTAGGATATTTCAAAACACATCTTTTTATTAAAATATTTCAAAATAAAAAGTGTGATAATATAAATGAAATATAAAAAATAAATTTTAAAATTATAATTATTTTTATTTATTTAACGCATTTAGAAGTGTTATTTTAATATAAAACGGTTAAAATTATTAATGAAACTGAGTTATGTGGCTTGATCAAATTTAGTTGATGGGCCAGTTGGACCGTGGACTTGAATACACATGACACGTTATATTCTCAACCATACTTCTCTCTCTTTCTGCGTGTCTATGTGTATTGAACTAACCAGTAGATGGGCTGATGGAAGTAGAATTTTCCTATATGAAAAGCCAAGCAAGAAAATACACAGAAAATAATAATGTAAAAACCCCCCATAGACAAGTTGAGAACAATGACCAGCTAGCTACCAAGTAATACAAGTAACATCCTCTCTGTCTTTCCTTCTTCTCTTGTTTGTCTCTCTTTGCTTTGTTTCTGTCATTCAGATGTGTTTTTACTGTCCCTTCACATTCCATTTCCTAATTCTTTCAACTAGTTCTAATTACTGCATTTGCAACAAGGAGGCCAGCTGCCAAGAAAACTGAGGAAGAATGTTCAAGTTACAGAGACAAAACAACAAGTCATCCAAATCAGGAGAGAGGGTTGATTTCAAATTCTCCAATTTCCAAGCCCTTCAGGTATAATATTTAATATCCCACTTTTGTACCTGATTTCTATGACTTTCTGATAGATTTCCCTTGTTCTTCTACTGGGAATTGAGTAGTTACTTTTCTTTCCTTGGCTTGTATGAGTTGATGGTATTTGTGTGATCCCTTTATGCATTGTTTTCTGGAATTGAATGGCTTTTTTCTGGTGCAAGGGATTATGTTTTCTAGCTATATAAGGTTTGTTTTGCATTTTAACTGTACTAGGATTTCCTAAGATCATAAAGGAACTGTTGATCGTAGTACACACAGAAAGTTGCAATCTTGATAGAAAAAATGATTTGAGGACACTTATTGATCTTTCCAGTTTTGCTACTCATTATTATGCTAGTGGATCGGTATACTCCACAGTTCAAGAAGTTAGGTTCATTCGGGTAGTTGCAGAAGTATTCTCAACATTTAGTACAATTTATCAGCCGGAAGATCAGGGGATGAAACTAAAACCTTGGAACTCAATTAGATCTAGAGTAGTTGTAAATTCGGATTGGTGGCACGCAGATAAGTTTCTTAACTTAGTTTAAATCTGTTGGTTTTTTGTTCATCACTCCCCAAAATCAAAATTGCATTTTCTCCTGCATTTTAACTAACTTCTGGTGAAAAACCAATCAAAGTTTTTAAAAAAAAATAAATAAATAATAAAGAAATGGAAAAGAAGGTAACGCATCAATTTGATATGCTGAAAGTGTTTAAGGACTGACGTTGACGTGATCCTTATGCTTTCACCTAATTGTTGGTTTTGTAAAACCCAGTAATTTGTTAACCATCACTCCGTCACTTTGCTTGCTGGTTGTATTTCGGTTATTGGTAGCTCTTCTCTTAAGATTTGAATGTGTTAAATAGGTACCCAAGGGATGGGACAGGTTATTTCTGTCCATGAGCTCGGTAGAATCCGGTAAGACAGTGGCAAAGTTGGGCAAAGCGTTGGTGCGAAGTGGAAATTGCCAATGGTCAGAGACTCTTTTGGAGTCCGTATGGATATCAAAAGATCGATTCTTTAAAAGAGCCTGAAGAATGCCTCTTCAAGCTTGTTGTATCCATGGTAAAAGGCCAAATGCTTCCTGTTTCTTGAAAAATCTCTTTTTTATTGAATATGATTACAATAAAATTATGAGTTACTCCAATTAAGGCTACTGCTGTCCAGCATTTACTTTTTCTCATTGGCAAAGATGTGGTGTTCTGATGGAATTTACTTGTCATATTCATTTTGCTGTTTTACTCACAGGGTTCATCTAGGGCTGGCATCCTGGGAGAGGCAACCATCGATTTGTCATGCCATACGAGTTCAAGGGTGTCTTCTCCAGTTTTATTGCCATTGAAAAAGTGCAATTATGGGACAATATTACAGGTACCTTTATAATTATTTGTTCTGTCCTGTGTAAGCACTTCTATCTTCTTTACAAAAAAAAAATAGTTCAGTATATTCCTATAAGCACTTCCATGCATTTTTATTTTTACAGGTCAAAATTCACTGCCTAACTCCAAGACCTAATTGACTGGGTTTGTATTCTCTGGTGATGTTGAATGCTTTTCTCAAATCTTTTGGGGTTCAACTGATGTTTTCTACAAAATTATCCAGGCTCGGAAGTCCAAAATCTAATTTCCAAGGGAAAAATGAAGATGTGGATTATCATGAGGTTTCCAGTAACTCGAACACATCTGATAATTCACTTGTTTCCGGTAATAAAATTTCTCCAAGTCAAGATTTGGACGTTAGCTCTCATCAAGGAAACCACAACAGCAAGGTCTGCCTGAATCTTTTCCCATTATTGATTACAATTTCGAGACAGGGTTTTGCATGTGGACTGTGGACACTTCATTGGCCTTTTTGTTCTAACGACTTGTCTGATCTGTACAAGTAATTTTTCATTAATCAGTGACTGTGATTCTTGTTGACCTTACTGCAGGAACAACGATATTCAGTAGCTAGCTCACATCACATTTCAAACTATGCAGAGAGTTCGACAAAAAGGGGCCCTTTTAATTCAATGAATGATTTCTTAAACAGCAATGCTCACAGCACTCAACAGAGACAACTTGGAGCTAGCTCGAAGAGTCGTTCAACTCATGATAACTATCCTGCTGATGATTGTTCCTTTTCAAGCCAGTCATCATGTAATTCAGGCATAATGAATTCAAGAATGGATTTTCAGAGCAGTGGAAAAGAGTGTGGTGCAGCATCTCCAGGAAATGCTGGATCTAAAAATCTTCTGGAAGCTGCTGAAGGTACTATCGAGGAACTTCGGGTGGAAGCTAAAATGTGGGAGAGAAATGCCCGGAAATTGATGGCAGATTTGGACATGGTGAGAAATGAATTCTTAGATCAGTCAAAAAAGCAGGCTGACTTAGTAATGGAGCTTTCAGCAGCTTATGGAGAACACAGTAGCCTGAAGAAAGAAATTGAACAGTTGAAAGTAATGCTGGAGGAATCAACAGAGAAACGGAGAACTTTAGAGGATTCAACCTTTCAATCTGAAGGTCTAACTCAAGTTCAAAAGGAGGGTTGGAAAATGAGATAAAATATCAGCAACAATCTAATGCCAATCTATCCCTGCAACTAAAAAGAAGTCAAGAATCAAACATTGAGCTTGTCTCTATTCTTCAAGAGCTGGAACAGACCATAGAACAGCAGAAAATTGAGATAGAGAATCTCTCCTCACTACAACTGAAGTCTACAGATAGTGGGAGTTCGGCTGAACAACATTTGGAAGAGAATAAGAACTTACTTCTCCAGCTTCAACAACTTCAGGATGTGGAGAAAACATTGAAAATCAATGTTCAGCATCTTGAAAAGGCACTGGACGAGAAAAGTAATGAGCTGGAAAACGAGCGGAATATGAATAGCCAGTCCATTTTGGATGTTGAGAGAGAATATAAATATCAGTTGTGTGTCAAGGATGAAGAAATAGCCAAATTAGAAGCAAAAGTGACGAAGTCTGTCTCAGGAAGACTCTTGGAGGATATTGAACAAAATAATGGAAGTGATCTTGACCTGATTAAAGAGAAATTGAATCCTTGAGAGAGAAAGTGCATGAGCTAGAGAGGGATTGCAATGAGCTCACTGATGAGAACTTGGAGCTTTTATTGAAGATTAAGGACTCGAAGAATATACACATTGAGAAATGTGATTCTTTCAGTTCAGCATCTAGTGAGTTGCCAACTAAATCTGTTAGTGCACAGTCTGATGTGAGTGACACAGAATCCCAGATGTATGATCCAGAGGTCAAGATGAAAATGAACGAGGAGCAATGGGCTGAACTCTTTTGTAAATTACTGAAACAACTTGAAATGTCTTTTCACCAGCTAATGAAGCCATTGTCCCGTAGGAGTATTTCTTCTGATGCAAGCGAGGAGTGCAAATTTCTTCTTGATGACTTGATGAATTTGACCAAGAAGAGATTCACCCAACTTAAAGATATTGACTGAATCACTAGTCAAGTATTTCATTGAGTTGAACAAACTCTTGGAAGAAAGGATTGCTGAGTTTGAGCAGATCTTCAAATGTGACTGTGAAAATGAGATCCAAAAGAGAAATGATACTATTGCTGAAGCTCACAAGAATCTGGAAGATCATATTCTGAAGGTTCAACAACATGAGATTTCCAAGGCAGAACTAGAAGCTGATTGCCAAAATCTGCTGAAGGAATTGTCTCAAAAGACATCTGAGATAGATAAGCTACAGGCTGATCTGCTAAGAAAGGAAGAGCAAACCAGCTGTCACATCCAACGTCAAAGGGAATTCAAAAATCAAATTGTCGATCTTCAAACAAAAAAGGACCAGCTGGAAATGAACAACGAAACTGTTCGTAGGGGACATCATGTCACATCTAAATGCTTGGATGATCTACAAAAGGATCTAGCAGTGCTCAGCTGCAGTTTGGATTCCAATATTATTGCTAAGGAGATTCTTGAAACAAAATCAGCAGAGCTAGAAATGAAAAAACACGAATTAGAGAACGAACTCATGCTTTTGGAAGAGGAAAAGTCGGAGTTACAAGAAAGCATATCGGTTAGATGGATGTTCGAATGAGGCACTTGGCTGATGAGAGGGACTCCTGTCATTTGGAACTAAATAATTCAAAGTCCCTAGCAAGGAACCTGCAAGATCAGATCAGAAGTTTGGAGATTGAGATGGAGGTCCATAAATCTAATCTCAATCAAAAGATACAAGATTCACAAGATCAACTGTTGGGAGCTCAAAGAGATTGTGATAATCTCAACACAGAAAATCAGGACTTACAAGCATCAGTTCTCAGACTCACCGAAGAGCGCAAAATTCTGCAGAAATTGAATAAAGAACTGAAGAATAAGGAACTAGAATTGCAGGAACATTGTGAGCGGATGGCTGCGCGATTAGACAAAACAGAAAAATGCTTCTCTGAGTGCTCCAAAAAGGTTGAAGCTCTGGAAGATAATCTTGGTTCAATGCTGGAAGCTTTTTCCTTGGAAGAAAAAAGTCTGAATTCCGAGTTAAATGGCCTTCTTGAGGAATACAGAAAAGAAAAGGCAAAGCTAGCTAAGACAGGAAACCTTGTCAAATCAGATGCATTTGGAGATGTCGGCTGAAGTCGAGAACCTCCAGAAGGAGGTGGAAAGCCTGACAAAGCATATTTCTGCAGCTTATGAAGATAAGGAGAGAGCGGAGTCTGAAGCTTCTTATGAAATTTCCAGTCTGCGTGCTGATAAAGGAAAATTGGAATCTGCCCTTCAAGAAGTTCAGTCAAAATTAGACTTAAGTGTGGCTGAGCTTAATACTTTACGAGTAGAATCTGAGTTGAAGGTGCAAGACTTGAGGACTGACCTTGCTGCTTCTAAACAGAGCCATGTAATGCTGATGGCTGACCATGAAAAACTTTTGACACGATCGGCAAGTTACAGGACAATGGAAGAAAAGCTTAAGACAGCTGTGAACAACCTTGAATTAAATCTTACTGTTTCTGACTACGAAAACCAAAAACTCCGCGAAGAGAATGCCAGTAAGAAAATTCATTTTCAAGAAATTGCTGACCTTCAAGATCACAAGTCTCAGTTTTGAAGAGCAAGATGGAAGAGTGCAGGTTTGAAAAGGAAAAACTAGAAGTCTCATTGCAGACAATATCTGGAGATTACGAGGACCTGAAGGCTGAGAAAGTTTCATGTGTTGAAAAAGTTTTGAGCTTACAGGAAGCAATGACTGAATATGAGATGTGGAAGCAAAAGGCAATTTCCCTAGAAGAAAAGCTACTGCATATGGAGAGTGCTTTACTTGCAAAAGAGAAATTATGTGGAAAGAACGCTGATCTGGAAAATGAGCTGAACGAAATCAGAAAAGCAAACAAGCAGTATCAGCAGAAAATATCTTGTCTTGAAGAGGAGAAATCGGAATGCTTGCAGAAAGTTCAAGCTCTTGAAAAGGATCTGGAGGAGAACCATAACTGTGGCACAAAGGTAAGTAATTATCATTTCTTTCTTCATATAGCAAAACAAGAAAGGTTTCGCATGTGACATATTTGATGCGACTCAGCTCTCTAAAAGGAACCTAGAACCTTTGAGTTTAGGTCTTTTTTTCAGTTCATTTATCAAGTTAACACGTATTCTTTTTTGGTCTAAACTGTTCATTCAGAGCAATAACAAGTGCAGCATTCAGGAGGGAAGTCCTCGTCAAGTTGAAGTAGCTTATGAGCTTGCTGAGGCATTGCATGAGGATAACACTGACAAAATTCAGCTGCAAAGGTGTGTAAGCAAAGATCAGCAATTTAATACCCTTAATAAATGCTTGAACAATCTATAAAAGAAATAGATAGCTGACTCTAACCTATAGAAAACTAACTCTGCACAGCTAGCCAATAGATGTCATGCCTTCTCTTTTTCACGTCAATTGGGCAGGATACGGATTCATAGATGTCTGGTTACTCTTAATGCAGGATGAGTGGTTCATTTCATTTGATCTTTTTGATAGCATAGGTTCTTTTCTACACTAAAACTGTATAATAACACCAACTGATATTCTTGCTGATATGACATGCAGCTTTTCATCAGAGGAGCACTGCTTTGAGTGAGACAGCCTATTCGAAGAACTCAGTAAGAGATGATCAAACACTGATAAGAGAAAGGTATCAACGAACGAAGTCATCGCTAGAGAATGAGCTGAGAGACCTTCGCGAGCGCTATTTGCACATGAGCCTCAAATATGCCGAAGTGGAAGCTCAGAGAGAGGATCTTGTTATGAAGCTCAAGATGGCCAAAAGTGGAAAGAGGTGGTTATTGTGAATGCAGTTAGTAACCACCAGATTCCTTGTAACTTTCAGGTAGCTTTCTTTTGCCATATATTCTTCATTTTTTCAAGAAAGGAAAAGATTGAATACGTAGATGTTTAGAATAAATGATTGAAAAGGAGAGGGAAGAAATGAATAAGTGATCAAAGAGGGAAGAATTTTGTACATAACAGGTACTTATAGTTGAGCTATCAGACAATTTGTGGCTTATTCATTCAATATTCAGAGTTTGCTGACTTGCACAAAGAGTTGTTTGCTGATTCTTGTTCCCCAAAAAAAAAAAAAAAGTAAGTTATAAATAGCAGTATTTTCATTCTTGGATGTTAGCATAAAAAACACTTAGGGGAAGATAAATTTATTCAACACATATAAAAATATGTGGGAGAAGAGGAGAATAGAAAATAACAACTCTAAACATAATTATATTATGAAACTCAATTACTTAAATAACTAAATTACCAAAACTTAACAAAAACATATTTCTTAATTGATAAGGAGTTTGGTTTAATTATGTCATCACTGGAAGATAATCTTTTAATGCCAAGAGTATACGGTTCTTTTCGCTGCATTTTTTTTTTTTTTGAAATCAAATTATGACTCAGCTTTAATAGCATTATTGTATATTTCTTCACTAGGAAATTAGATTAGAAGATGCACTTTACTTTGGTAATCAATAAGATGAATAACCCATATTTTTCATCAAAACTGAAATACTATCCTCATTATAATGTTTTGCGAGTGAACAAAACAAAGAATGACTTGTAGGCAGTGAACGTACGATTTTAGCGTCGGCGAAATATGTATGAAAATTCGAGTTCGAGATCTCGTATGCATTTCGAGAAAATCTTTGTTTGGTTTAAAGGTGTAGTAATGTTGGAAGACAATATACGTCAACAAGCACTCAGCACATTCACTGGCTTGGCATCAAAGTAAGTTTTGGTTATTCATCTCAATAGAATATGTATAATAGCTATCGAGATGACTGAAAAGTAAAAGAGTCTTACTATTTTTTAATTATCCAACGGCTTGTAATATTCGCTCCATAATACAGAGTGAGTGACAAAAATTTTTTCATATAAATAATTCTTCTAAACATTTTGAAATGGTTGCTGTAAATTTAACTTCATTAGCGAGTTTGTGCCTTTTTCTGTAAATACAATTAACTCTGTTTAGCAGCCCTTAATCTTATTTAGTGGAACTCAAAAGTTTGAAAGAAAAGGCAGAAAAAAATTTGACAGCAATTGTTTGGAATCAAAAGACTCACTGGAAACTTAAAAAAGATCCTTTAAAAGCACAATTACGCAATGAAGAATATGTAGCATAGTGTATTATTTGGAAGAAAGAAAGAGCCATCCTGCGCTTGTGTCACACAAGAAAATGAAATCTCAGAAAGCATTTAGAATAATTTAGTAATTAATTAAGATTTAAGAACGACTTTATGTCTTTCTGAGTTATGTAAAAGATGATTGAATAGTAAATTTTTTTTCCCAAGAGTACTATTTGTGTAGAGTGTATATTACTGCTATTGTATTTCATGTATGAAATTATGCTATCACATTTACTACATAATTCTATAAATCTTTAAATAGAACTATTAATACTACATACATAAAAGAATCATTTCGGATAATAGAGAATTCTACAGTTCTTTTTAAAAAGTCATTTATTTGGTTTTAAAAATTTGTACAGTATAAAATTTTAAAGCACATAATATTATACTGTACAAACATTTAAAATACAATAAAATAATTCCTTAAAAAGCACCATAAATTTTTTCTTAGATAACTATAGTGATCTAGAGCAGAAAGGGAGAATTCAGATTGTAGTATTTGATTTTCTCTTTTCCGTTAAAACAAACTTATGGACTGTATTTGATTTATTTTTCTTGTTGAAATAGTTTCACAATCCAACTTGTATATATATTTCTTTCTTTCTTTCTTTTTTGTGGGTGGTGGTGGGGGGGCTGTATACTTAGCAACTAATTGCTGATTTCATCTTTTCTTTATGCCCCATTCTGAAAAATTCTTCCATGTGCAAGTGCAAGGTGATCTCATCCGTAGTATTCTATGGAATAAATATATATATATAACCTATTACAAAAGCTAACCTCCTATAAACAACTCCTTAACATGCAAAATAAAGAAAAAGTATACAAGTACAAAGATCTACAACAAAAATTGCAAACAAAAACGCAGTCGTACTTGGTACTATTATCATGTGTGATGTGGAGCAAATGGCATATACCTCGGAAGATCCCAAGTGAGATCTTCTATTTCAAACTTCTTTCTACTTTCTTTTTCCGAAAGTGTAGCCACGCATCCCTACTTGTTAAGTCACCTCACACTTCTCCTTTTTCGAAAATTCTATGATTTTTTACTTTAAATATTTATATAATATAATATTATATGTTTTGAATATTTATACAATATAAATTTTAAAATACAATAATATAATATTCTATCGAAACATATTATTCTCCTTTCTCACATTGTTCTCATCCTTATAAACCAACATCCCATCATTCCTCATCTAACCCTCTTCAACTTCTAGTATTGCCAACCTCACTAATGGCAAGAATTGCTCAGCCTCAGGTGGCAAGGTTGTTGGTTGAGCATACCGGCCCCTCCGGGATGGTTCCGGCGGCCGTGAGAAGCCCACTTGAGCTGCATATGTGTATGATCGTCATCTAATTGTTTTGTATGGTTAGAAATCGCCATGTATAAGGTGGTTTCTGGCTTTAATATTATATAGGGCAACTTCTATCCTTTGGCATTTATTTTCATTTCCCTCAGAACCTTGTCCATTGGCTCCCTAGAAATTAATAATCTCAAGGGCCGGGCAGAATATGCTTAAATCAATGTATTCTTCTGAATTTAAATACTTCTTCTCATGTTAGCAAAGCATAATATATATGCATGTATTGATATGTGTCATGCACTTGTTATATATGTGTGTATATATATATATATATATATATATAGAATATATATAATATAATGTTGTTTTGTATAAGATAGATGGATGCTACATTTTTTTTTTTTTTTTTTTTGCATTAAAACGTCTCATTGGCCTAATTATAGTACACAACGTAAATTAAATAGCAAGAATATGAAAGATGAATTACATAGATACTTGGCACAATAGGAAAGATAAATCTGGTATTCAAAACAATTTCAGCTAAAAAAAAATTGACTGAGCTTTCTTATTTATAGAAGAACTTGAGTTATATATTGATTGCACAAACCATTTTGCTTTTTGGCTAGAAAATTTGCTTGGAGTAGAAAAAATGCTACTCTCAATGAATTCCTAAATCTAACCACAATGGCAAAAATCTTTAGATCTGTCACCAACGAGCGGTACAAAACACTTCGAATATTCTTTCTTCTTTTTTTATTTATTATTATTATTATTTATTTTTTTAACATTAAGAAGTTCTTATCGTATTTGATATTGTGCATTGTGATCATGTAAATTAAAGTTTTTTTTTTTTTTTTGACAACTGCCAATTTTGTTTTTTTGGAAACAGAATCAAAATCACATGAATACTGATTCCAGTTGGCATTATTAAGTATAATAAAAGTGAAAATAAATATATCCAACTCAAATTTGAGCTTTCCGATTCAATCCATTCAACAAAACTATAATTTGAATCATGAAATGGAAGTTGGCACGTGTTAATATGGAAGCTCAATCTCAGCCCAAACAGCAAAAAGATCGAACTAAAAGCGGTGGAACCTTAATTAATTTTATAGTGTAATATAATTTATTGTTTTGGATATTATAAAAAAAAATTAACAAGTACTTGACACTACCATTTAAGAAATAATCACATGTTACGAAAGTCGCTTATAAACACATTTTGTATCAGAGAAAAAAAAATACAAAAAGTTTGAGATGTTTCCCATAATCAATATTGTTTTTAATATTATGAGTATTCCATTTTCATGTCTTAATTTAATTTGTACTTATTTTGGACAATTTTACAATCCAGTTATAAATAATCTCATTTTAATTTATGGGTTTGTCGGTAAAATTTTAAAGCATTACATATTAATATAATAAAAAAAATTTAAGTATGACGCAATAATTCTTGACCAATTTATCTGTTCATCTGTTATCTTTGTTTCTCAACTATTATCAGTCTTGTCGGTCTATTCGTAGAAGTTACATATGCAATGTAATTTTATATTGCATCACTCATTATGGTGTATGTTAATGTCGTATATAATCTCATTACTTATACATCTTCTTTGATAGCTGTGAAATTTACAGTGTCGATACATTAAGTTTATCTAAATGGGTAAGGATTCCTTTGTCTTTATTTAAGAATAAATAGAAGAACGTCTATTTACATTGAAAAAAGTAAATTTTTAAAAATCAAAATCGTTCATAATTTAAATCATATGGTATATAGATATCTTGTAAAAAATAAGAAAAATAATAATAATATTTTACCGTTTGATTCAGATACTTTATATTTTATCAAAAATTAAAAATTTTTACATTGTCCAATATGACATATAATTTACTAGTGAAATTTTTTTTTGAATAAATTAATTTTTGAATATGATGATATGTTGGATAAGAAAAAATCAATAATATTTTAAATTATTTTTTTGAAGTTTTTGTTATATAAATATAAATAAATAAACAATAAAAATAAAGAAAATTCAAATCTCAGCCAAATATTTTCCCTTCCCCATAATCAAATACTATAAACAAGTCATTATATAAATCAAATTCATGATATAGTGTTATGGAATCTTTGATCTATAAGTTCTATATCATCCCACTTGAGTGAAGTAGTGAGATAATATAAAATTTATGATGTAAAAATTTATAGATAAAGAAATTAATAATATTATATAATAAATCGAATTCATGTAAAAATTTTTAGCCAACTCTACTTAGATCCTTAAGCCAGCTCTATTTGCTTCGTTCGTTCGTTTGTTTTATTTAAAAAAAATAAAATTTATATGCAAGTTATTTGTTTGTTTTTTGGTTTTTTTTTTTTTTAAATTATGCGAGTGACGGGGCGGATGTATCTATCGTGTACTCGGTGAAAGAAAGAGGGATTGTCGTCCGTTACACTTTTCAAACGTCATAGTCTGACTTCACTAATTTTTTTTAAACTTAATTACTACAAATACCTTTGTAATTAGGATTCAATTGCACTTTGTCCCCCGATATTATTTTATCATCAATTTGCCCCAAGAATAACTGTCAAGTTTATTATAGGTTTTATATTTAAAAATATGACCTCTTTATTTAGTGCACAATACTAATTTTTTCTTTCTTTTTCTTTACCATTTACTTTTCTTTTCAATTTTATTAAAATGTCACAATTTTCTTTCCTCCAAATATTTAATGTACTCTGAATAATTTTCAAATCACTTTAACTCATGAAATTGTTCTTTTATAGTGGCATGTTTTTTTACTTTTATTTTTAGTATCAGTTCATCATATGTTTTGTTAAACGTGTAATAATTCAAACTTGCAAAATTTGTGTTAATAAATATGTTCATATAGGTTGTGTTTATATGGGTGTAGTGTGAATTTGAAATGAATAAATTTGTTTTAAGCGGATTTGAAATAATATAAAATTTACTTATTTAACTATTAAAATCATACTTTTTCTAGTTAGTGAATTTCAAATACACAGTTCATCAATTAACTTGTTTTGATGACCTATGACGCATTTGGATTTCATTAACTAACATTTTTTTTAAAGACTTAAAAAAGATAACAAATTAAGTTATATTTGTGAGTTATGTGTTCTTTTGGTTCTTTTCTTATGAGACATATACTTATTATTTAATGTGTATATAGTAAATTACTATCACAATTTAAATATATAGTGATGAATAAATTATTAAATGTAAACTTACAAATTAAATGTATACTAAAAGTAAAAGAATAGAGTAAAGCAAATAAGGTACTTTTGATGATAGAAATAAAGAGAAGAAACTATTGACACGTAACTAAAAATAAAGGATAATTAACAAAAAAGGAGGACAAATTATTGTCATGAGGTGATGGCAAACTACTAATTAAAAATGTTTAGGGAGCAAACTTCAAGTAAATCCCTCGTTACAATGGTTTTAGTGCAATACAAAATTTCATATTTAATCCTTCTCAGTGCTCACATCATTCACACCTCTTCACCTCTTCTTTTTTTCCATCTTTCGTCATCCTCGATATTAACTAAACTAAACACGATACTCATACTTCACTCCTCTCGCTAGTCACTACTACTTATACTCCTCACCACCCAACCCCACCCCCACACCCCCCAGACACCCTCACAATCACTCCCTGAATGCAAATCTTTCACGTATCTATCTCTCCACACACACTCACACACTGAAGCGGCGGATATATATAGAGAGAGAGAGTTGTGTTGTTGCAGTTCAATTAACTTGATCACAACAACAACAGCAGCAGCAGAAGAAGAAGAAAGGGAAGAAATCATGAAACGAGAATTGGCGTATGTAATGGAGGTTCAAAATCAGGCTACTAAATCTCTAGGTCGAACTCGGAGATCTACATCGCTTGCAGAAAAGGAACCGGAGCTGCATTCTAACGCTGCGGTTCCGGAAGATAACTCTGACCGCGCCGGTTTAAGTGTTTGCGAGCGAAGCAAGAAATTTAAAGCCGATTCCAGCGTTAATTCCGGTGGTTCGAGGTCTGGATTTGAAGGTGGTGATCAATCGGAGGGCGGCAAAGTTCTGGTAATTGAAGCGGAGGCGGAGACGAGGAAGAGCGAGATGGTCGAGGTTGAGGTTGAGGTTGAGGTTGAGGATAGGCAAGAGTCAGTTGCATTGGAATTAGAGAATGATGATCAGCCTCCAGCCGGTTGACGCGATCGGCATTGAAAGCTATTGCGGTGGATGAAGATGAAGGGATGACGAATGGGGAGTCGGAAGCTGCAGTGATTATGGACGACGATGAGACTGTGAGTTCCGTAGCTAAGAAGGAAACGAATATGTCAAAGAAGATTGAATGCACAGCGAGGCCTACCACAGTTGAGGAGCTATTAGCGACGGGTTTGCTTGAAGGACATCAAGTTTTCTATAATGGCAAGAAGGTATAGTGCTAAATGACTTTTTTTTTTTTTTTTTCCCCTAATTCCTTTTTGCGGAAAGTTGAGTATGAAAATGGAATTTATGGTTTACTTAAACAAGTCTTTGAAATGGGAATTTTCTTTCTTAGAGCAAATCTGTCTACCATACCGTGACATTGTTGGATATCCATAATGATTCTTTTTCTTGATAATTAAAGGATTTTATGTCAGGAGGTTGTTTTCAATATTCATGCAGGCCTGTCCTTTTATATATAAGTATTTAAATGGTTCTAAAGGTCTACTATCGTATGGTGCTTCATCCAGTGGAGAAACTACTGGAGAAGCCAGGTATATATATAATTTAGCCTTGGAATGTTTGCCTTTTGTGGGCTGGTGTTATGGATTGATTATACGAGATGAACCTGAAGAATGCAGAAAAATATTAATATCCGTAACATATAATGTGGTGAAATATCAGAAGTGCTTTTATCTGTGAAATAACCTTGAGGCATCTATGTGGGTGTGTTTGTGTAATTAAATTCTATTTCTATTTGTCAACCTGTATAAATATGAATTTAAATGAGGTAGGATTTATCCGAAGTTGCTGGTATCAGTAATGAGCTTATTGAAGCTTGCTAGCATACAAATGAGTGGATATGTTTTATGTTTGATAGGAATGTATTATGTTATACAATGTTTTTGTTTCCGTCATGGAACTAAAATGTTCTTGCAAATGTAGGGTTTACCTCTGCAAGGCACGATTAAGGATTGTGGAATTGCGTGTTCTTGTACTTTGTTAGCAACGGAGTCACAGTAAGTATTATGGGATTTATTTCATGTGTTTGATTACTAAATTGTGGTTTTGCTATGTTGAGCTTAGAAGGTCTAATGCTTTTTTTAACTGTCTCCTGCATTTGTAGGTAATTCCTCCTAGTGAATTTGAAACCCATGCTTGTAGATCATATAGACGTGCAGCATGGTATGTTTGTCTGGAAAACGGGAAGAGCCTCCTTGATGTGCTGAAAGAGTGTAGGAACTCTTCATTAAAGACACTGGAAGAAACAATTCAAAGTATTATAGGTCCACTGCCTGTAAAGGAATCCATAACTTGTCGGAGTTGCAAGAGTAAGCTCATTTAACTTAGTTTTGCTAGTTTGCGTCTTACTAAATTGTAAACTAAAAACAGCTTTTGCTTCTTTGATTTCCAGAGTCATTTCATGCAACTTCTACTGCAGAGATGGATCAGCTATGTGATTCCTGCACGACATCCATCAAATCAGTAGACAGCAGAATGCACAGTCCTGTATATGAGAGGATTAGGTATGCTTTCTCGGGTAATAAGTTTATGAGCCTGCTCTTCATCTTTTTATGTGACACAAGGGTATGAATGGTACTTAGCACAATTTGCAGTAGTTTTAGAATGCTGCTTACCATGTATGTTTCACTGCACAAATGGCTTGACTCAATAATAATTAAAAAAAAAAGAGAGAGAGAGAGAGAGAACAAAAGGAGAAAGATAAAGAAGAAAAAGAGTTACACTGCAGTTAATGCAGTCATACTTTAGCTTAAAAACTCTGAAAGTGCTTACCTAAATAATTTATTTTGCTGTAATGGAAATAAGACAATTACTGATACACTTGGGTTATAACAGGAAATCAGAGCCAGTCAGCAGCTTTTGAGTTTCTTATTTTTGTCTGCAAGGAACATCACTTAGTAACTTTGTAACAAATATGTGGTGATTTTAGGTTCTCAGAAATGTCTACAAAAGAGAAGCTGTCCCCCAAATCCTCAGTCTCTACATCATCAAGACAAACAAGAGCCACCGGAACACAGCCGAGAGGTGTGCTATTCTTTGGTGCTTCTATAATCTTTTCCCCGTATTTCTGGACTGACAAACAATCCTTCTCAATTTTAAAAACTGCTTGTGCTCTCCTGAAATGTATCCGTCTGGTCTCTTTTAATTGCCGACTAGATTACTTGCATTTGATATGCCTCTTACTTTCAGAATACTAACACCTATTCTTGTTGTATCATATCATTTTATTCAGAGATCAAAGGATGCATAAGCTACTTTTTGAGGAATGTGGATTGCCTGATGGAGCCGTAGTGACTTATTATTCCAGAGGACACGTGATCGAGATAAATTTTGTACTTGCTAAGTTTTGTTCAATGTCTCAAATATGTAACATTCTACGTTTTAATGGACAGGAATTACTTACAGGATATAAAAAAGGATTAGGGATTTTTTGTGCTTGCTGCAAGAAGGAGGTATTATGGTCTCTCCTGAACATATGGATCTCTCTTGTATCCTACTTGATTTGTTGTTCTTCCTTTCAACCATGAGCAGGTTAGTCTATCAACATTTGAAGCTCATGCTGGTTGGGCATCAAGGAAAAAGCCGTTAGTTCTTATCTGTTACTCTCTGTCCTCAAATGTTACACAATCACTTGCTTGGTATTTACTCTTTTGTTTGTTCAAATTTTTATTGTCATTTGCATTTTGTGTAGCTATGCATACGTTTACACATCTAATGGAGTATCTCTCCAAGAACTCGCAATAAAGTTGCTGCAAAGTCGCAACTGTAAAGCTAGTGACAATGATGATTTATGCACCATCTGTGCTGATGGTGGAATGCTTGTACTCTGTGATGGATGCCCACGGGCATTTCATAAAGGTAAATTGGGTTGAATGCATTATTTCTATTTTATTTGACCATTAACCAACAACGTTCCTGCACTCAAGAAATTACATATTCCATATAGATTTGTTTTTGAATTCTATAATCGTGCTTGGTCACTTGGGGAGCTGGCTGGATGGAAGATGGAAATGAAAGATGAAGCATGTAGAAATTGTTCTTGTGAAACTTTCATATACTCTGATGCATTGCTTGCAAATACTTTGGGATTTCTTCTTCTGATGAAAAAAAATAATAAAAAATGCAAGGTTTCTAAAATTGGGGGAAGGTATGTCTCATTCTTGCCATAGAGGTCTTGGGCAGTGGGTTTTTCCCTTGCAGGATAATTGGTGGAGATTTCATATTGAAAGTTACATAAATGTACCACTTCATATCTTTGTTGTAGTTAAATGAGCCATTTTTCTTCTAAATAACAATAGATGCCTTTTGATTTTTTCTTTTGGGATTGTTTACTGTAGGACAAATGTCGTGCCCTCCTGCTTCTCTTCAGAAAAAAAGCAAAATCACAACTTCTCAAACAGAATATTTGACTTTTAACAACTGGTTTTAAATTTTACTTTTCCATTTGAGCTCTCACTGTGTTTCAGATTGGTCTTGTGTTATGTACTTGTTCCCTTTACCATTGCAGCCTCATAACATGGGAAATTCCTATAAAAAAAAAAATCTTGTTTTCAAACTTCTTAGCATGGTTACATTATATTGTCATCGTGCATGTGCTTATTGAAATGCATATCCTATTGTATATCACTTAATGATGCATTTAAGCTTTGGGCAGTCCAATTCTAAACTTCAGTGTATTGTTCCTGTGCTTTTAAGAATTAATCTCAATTTGATTTTGCCTTCATTTGAATTCTCTATTCTCTTTCTATTTCCTTAAGTTGTATGTAATTTATGTCAATGTGCACTCTGACAGTTTTGAATCATGTTTTGATCATGCTTTTTGTGACCTTCTTGGCAACATTTCTTGACTGCTTGTAGAAGTGAGTTTCTTTCTTAGTCGATTTGATGTGGATATGCAGAATGTACATCCTTGTCAACCATTCCTTACGGTAAATGGTACTGCAAATACTGCCAGAGCGTGTTTCAGAAGGAGAGATATTTGGAGCACAATGTCAATGCTGTAGCAGCTGGAAGGGTTCCTGTCTAACTGGAATTGACCCCATAGAGCAGATTACAAATCGTTGCATTCGGTTTTTCAAAAACCCAGAAGAAGCTGAAGCTATTGCATGTGTGATATGCAGGTAGACTATCTATAAATATCTACACATCATTACTGGATCCTGTTCCCTAAATACTTGATTTCATATGCTATTGTCCCGCAGAAGCACTACAATCCTTTAGTCCGTGTAATTTTCTTTTAAATGGAAACTTTTGTGTGCAGAGGTTCTGATTTTAGCAAGTCTGGTTTTGGTCCTCGTACAGTCATACTATGTGATCAGGTATTCTGCTGATACTATCTAGTCTGAGATAATTGAGTGATTTTTATCTAGAATGTCAATTTTTGAACATCATTCATTTTAATTATAGTGTGAGAAGGAATATCATGTTGGCTGCTTGAAGATAGAGAAGATAGCAGATTTGAAGGTGTGATTTTGCACTTTGATTTGCTTATTTGCCTTTCTTTTAATTGGTTGAGTTCCTGTACAAGTATTCAGAATTTTCTTACAAGTTGTATAACAGAAATTGCCCAAAGGAAAATGGCTCTGCTCTGGGGAATGCAAGAGGATTTACTCTGCATTGAGCAACTTACTTAGGTCTGGACCAGAGAAACTGGCAGACTGTTGTTTGGATGTCATGAAGAGGAAGCTCATGCTAGGAGGTTCTGTTGTTGATGCTGAGATTGATGTGA
The DNA here is from genome assembly GCA_025175665.1 of Cinchona pubescens. Classification (NCBI taxonomy): domain Eukaryota; kingdom Viridiplantae; phylum Streptophyta; class Magnoliopsida; order Gentianales; family Rubiaceae; genus Cinchona; species Cinchona pubescens. The sequence continues at coordinate 968,309 of JANKKI010000254.1, read as the reverse complement.
GTTGGAGGCTTCTCAGTGGAAAATTGAAAGCTCGAGAAGCACAGATATTACTATCCAAAGCTGTTGCAGTTTTTCATGTAAGGATATGCAAACATTATTTGATGATTGATATCTTCTGTGTATATGGATGAGCTTTTATGGGACACGTGTGTAGGTGGAGATAAAAAGATCACATAAGATTATTGTGTTTAGGGTGGTTTAAGTAGCAAGTGTAAGTATAGTGCTTGGTAAGATATTATTGTCAATGGAGTGTGTGATAGTTTCTATATCATCTAACATTGCAAGTGCAGGGAAGGGAAGTGTTATTAACTTTTATTTTGGCATTGTGTTAAGGCAATATTTTTGTTTTTAATTCAACAGATTAACTAGAATATATTTAGATATCAATTTTCTGACCATTGCAAGGGTGGAACAAGGTAGGGAAGTAGAATATGTTGATTGTCTGGTATTTTTGTATTGTGTTTTAATATGCATTTACGCATGCTCACTAAATGATGGGGGGGATGGGTAGTAAAGTAGGTCTAGAAGGAGAACTATGTTGGTGGAAAAATTGTTACATGAATTTTAGCTCTGTGATATTTCAAGAGTCTGGATATGTCACTGCTGCATTTTGTTTTTCCATGGCAATTTATGAAAATGCTTGCCAAGGAAGGGTTGTTATATGCTTCTTATAATTAAGTATTCGGGATATTTGTTTCCTCTTGTGTGAGTTTGTAGTGCTTTACTGCTTATGTAAAAGAAAGCTTGTATCAACAGAAGTGTTGACTGACTAATGTTCCAGGATTGCTTTGACCCTATTGTCGAATATTCAATAACTGGGTGTGACTTCATTCCATCAATGGTTTATGGGTGAGCATGAATCTTGTTATCCTTAATTAGGCATCACTAATTTCTGTACTCATGTGTGCTCACTCCCTTGCAGAGAGAACATACAGGGCCATGATTTTAGTGGAATGTACTGTGCAATATTGATTGTAAAGTAAGTCATCTCTCACTTTTTTTGCTTTTCTCATAGAACTTTACTTGTATCCTTCTACCATTAACAAGTTCTTGTTGATCATGTAGCTCTGAAGTTGTATCAGCTGGGATATTCAGGATTTTTGGACAGGACATAGCAGAACTCCCTCTAGCTGCAACTAGAAATGGAGATCAAGGCAAGGTGAGGTCATTATGTTTTGTCTATAAATATGACAAGTACCATTGTTACAAAGAACTTAAGGACCGAAACACTAGAACAAATTTTGAGGAAGAATTTCTTGATATGCGAAGGATTTGAAGATTTATTTGCACTTAGGGACTTGAATACTTACTGATAATTAATCAACACCTGATATTTGAACACTTGAGGATTCATCAGCAGTTGAAGGGTTGAAATACTTGAGGATTTCTGGACACTTATGAGCCATAAGATGGATTTCCTTGCAACTAGGGTACAATTCAAACGAGTGGAGTTGAGCACCGATAACTTTGAGCTTGAGCTCAACTGAAGATACTTGAGTTTGATCTCATCAGTACTTTTAGCTCAACTTGATTTAGTTGTCAAAATTAGTGATCAATCTTGACTTGGATCCATTCTCCTAGAAGTGATATTTTATCTCTATACAAACCAAGCATATAGCTAACATTCACTCACAACTACACACACACACATTAAGATTCTTTGTTTGGTCAAAGGGCATTAGGTTTTCATGTTTTTTGGATAGAGGTAATTGACAACTCAAATGACTAGAAGCAAATTTCCTGGCCTCCTTGGGGAAATAGAGTTGTTCTTCTGTTTCTTTTTCACTTGCTTCTTTAAGAAGTGCTGACTTTGCTCATTATTATAATTGTATCCTCATTGAGATGGATGATGAGGTGTAAGCCAGACAAAGTTGAATGTGTTTATGCCGTATGTTGTGCTTCTAAAATTATGACTAGGTTAGGACTTAGAAACCTATTCTATTGATTCAAGCTGCTCTGATTTTGTTAATGATCCTTTCGTTTCTATGTGAAATACATTGATGTTTTTGTAAATGCTGAAATATATTTACAGGGATACTTTCAAGTTCTGTTTTCCTGTATCGAGAAATTGTTGGTGTCTCTGAACATCCGAAGTTTTGTGCTCCCAGTCTGCTGAAGAAGCAGAATCAATGTGGACCGGGAAGTTTGGATTCATAAAGATTCCACGTGATCAGGTTGGTCTGTGTTAACACGACACTCATGACTCATCTTTGGTGGTTATTTGTGTGTCTTGATAGTGATTCTGTTTGCAGGTTGTGAACTACAAAAGGACTTGTTCTCAAATGATGACCTTCGAAGGGACATCGTTGATGGAAAACTGGTAAATGGTTCCCAAGTTGCCAGATCATGCATAAAAATGATACCGTTTCTGATGCTCCAGTGCAGTGATTCATCAAAAATGGATGACTTTCAGCATACTGAATGTGTTTGATTGTAAAAAGATGGTCATAATCAATTGAATTTTAGGCAAGAACCAGCTGCTGGCAGATTTTATCTTTATTTGTAGTGGGTTTTTTCGTGCTTGTAGATAATAATTAAACCATAGAGCAGGAATAGAAAGAAAATTAGTTCTCCTCCATGCACATGCGTTCTCTGTTTATTATTTATTTTGTTGTCTGTGCTGAAGGGATTGGTGAAATTATGATGCTATAACTAAGATCATCTTTGTATATAAGCTTGACATCTAAGATTGGGATCTTATTATCGTCAAGGAGACCGTTTATACTCTTCATCTTGTGGCTGTGTGCAATACAGGCGGCCATTATTACTGTGGTGCAGGGGTCTTGATCTAGTTATAATGGACATGAGAAATTTATTCGTACTGGATCTGCAACTATATTTTTCATGTCTTCCCTTTGCTCTGAGAACCCAACTTCCATTCTAGTTATCCTGGCATGAAAAAGAATACAGTTTCAAGTACTTGCTATAGATTTTTTCCCCTTTTAAGATAGTACTTGCCAGGATATCTATTCACTGGTGGTAATCCGTCCTAAAGAAAGCTCGAAAAAGGGAAAACAGGCTTCTCTTTTTTAGTGAATTCAGAATTTCTATTTCGATCTAAAATGCATTGATGGGCGTCCTGATGATTTATCAAGAAATGGATGAGCATGGAAATGTTTTTTGGATAAATGGGGAAAAATGTTTCAGTGGTTAAGCCATTAACAAATCTTTTCTATATATTTTTTTAATAAAAATCGGTTGAAGTTGTTACTTAAATGGACATAAACTCTTCAAAACGGTATTTTTTTTTTTTACACATTAAATATATATAAGTACAGAATTTAACAAAGGTGCACTTAAATAGTTGGAGATTTAGAAAAATATAAAGCTGCTTGAAATCTGTAAGAAGGTTTAATTTGCTTCGAGTTTAGGGAGAAGCTCATTATTAGTTACAAACAGAGAAATAATCCTACAAGAAAAAAGGAAAATAGGAGTGGTACTGTTTCTATGTACGTTCGTTTACCAAAACGAAAAGACCGTCATGTTAAGGAAAATCTTGTTGTCAATGGTGAGAATTGAGATTTCAAGTTCATTAATTAATGGGATAATTCTTTCCAAACTAGATGATAAAATAATAAAATATCTCCATCATCTTGATGATTGATTGCAATGATCTACCAAATCCACCGGCCACCCTCATATGTTTCACTGGGTCAATGAGAGTAGCATTATCGCTATTTTCGTTATGAACAAATTAAGGTGATAATTGTGTACCCTCTCTCACACACGCATAAAATGGCTTGTTGTGTGTACAAGCGTCAACCAATCTCCATTATGGATCTCTCGTACATAGATGGACAAGAATGGCTCACCGAATTATGTTTTTTCTGGCAACAGATGCTTTCTCTTCTCGGGTGCATTCTTGTCCGATTGCCACTTTTGTAGTTGTAATTATGGAAGAGTCAATGTTCCTCGTAATTACTTTCAGCAAATTTTTCATACTGGGAGATTGGGTATTATCAGCAATAGATAGCACAACGGTATGATTCTATATATAACTACTATAAAATTTTTCAAAATTTAAATAAGGGGCTAATTGGAGAAAACATTTAAAGTGATAAGTGGATTAAACAAATTCAATAACCATTTTTACATACGATCATGTAAATTTTATTCACATAAATTTTTTTTTAATTTATGGCTAAAAAAAATCACACGATGCACAACTCATTAGGTCAAAATTAGCAATGTTAACTCAAAGATCAACTATATATCCCTGCATTATCATTAAAAAAAAAACACTATCCTTGCATTAATACTATTTAGCAATTATCATATATAGAATATCTGAAATCAACAAGGGTGTCTTATTTAATTAACCCACAAAAAAAACAAAAAAAAGCTTTTAAACTAATCTAAAACAAACCTTTTACTTGCCAACTCTTCCTTGCCAAAATGTGATGAGCTAATTTACCCTTCATCTTGAGAGGATTGTTCCATAATGTCTTGGATTAGAAGTGAAATATTGAAATTAGTAGACCCTCCATCTTCCATTGCATTCTTTGCTTTCAGCCCAAGCTCTCTGGCTCTAATTCTTCTTTTGTTGCCTTCTTCTCCATCATCCATTAGCCTTTCTATAGCATTTGCAACTTGTTCATTAGAGACTAATAAACCAACTTTCTCTTCTTCACCCCATCTCACAGGAAGCTCTACACCTATTCGAACACCGATCCTCAGAATTTCTACAATCATTTTCTCATTGAAAAACTGTTCAGCAAACATAGGCCAAGTTATCATTGGAACACCCGAGCACACCCCTTCTATAGTAGAGTTCCAGCCACAATGTGTCAAGAATCCTTTGACTGCTGGATGGGACAGAATAAGAACCTGAGGGGCCCATCCTTTGATAAGTAGGCCCCTCCCCTTGATCCTCTCCTTTCATCGTACCTTTCATCCCTTAACCATTGCTCTAACTCACAGAATCTTTCACCTGTCTTTATTACCCAAATAAATGGTTGATTAGATGCTTCCAATCCCAATCCGAGTTGTATTAATTGGGATGGAATTAGCCTACACTGGCTGCCAAGACAAGCATAAAGAACCGAATTCGGTTTTCTTGAATTCAGCCATTTCAAACATTGATCTTCATCAATTGAGGATTTGTCACCTCTCTCAAATTTGTCCAAATTATGCTTGTTACATAGAGAAACAGGTCCAATGCACCAAACTTTTTTGTTTATAGCCTTTCTGTACTCCTCCGCGCAACCATTTTCCAATTCGACGAAACTATTCACCACCACCCCAAAGGAATTCATTTCAGCCTCACGCATCCTGTCCCGGACATCGTCGAGGTCAGGCAATGCAACAAACGCTCCCGGTAGCTGAGCTTTCGTGATTTCAACCCGCATAGGCAATCCAGGGATGATAAAATGTTCGGTATCGGGATTACTTAACCGAAAGATGAGGACTGTAGAGTTTGACATTATGGGCGCTAAGGAGGGAAAAGCAGCCCATTCCGTGGAAAACAATTCTAGGAATCTTGAATTTTCGGGCAGTTTCGGCCGTCCAGGACAAACACTTGTCCGAAATTATGCAGCTTGGAGGGTATTTATGTTCTTGTAAATATTGTTCTAGTGGATGTTGTAATTTATGGAGTGCGCTGTAGAATTTCCTTAGAAGATCTCTTGAAGGGACGCTGTCGAGATTCTCGCACCCGATTGGCAGTCCTACTTGTTGACAGGGAAATGGGATTTCCAAGATTTCAATAGATAGACCTGATTCACGAGCCCGATGAACAGCTCGAGTTGATCTCGAGGCATTGTTTGGAGTAATAACCAAGCTTACTCTAACACCACGTTCTGCAAATAACTTGGCCATATCTATCATTGGAATCATGTGGCCTTGAGCTAGTAAAGGGACTAACACAAAGTGTAGGTTTTGCATATTTGCAAACCCGCTATCAAGGAAATTGGTCATTTAGCATGCAGTTGGCTTAGTTAATTATCTTACTTGGAAAGAAAATATGTGATGGATTGAATGTATAGATCAGCATGAATAGTATGCTACGGGCGGGGTTGGGAATTTGGAATTGGCTCTCTTTCTAGTTATAAAAATGTTACTTATAAGGTGCAATTAATAGAAGTCTACAAATGCGCTGATGTTTTGTGAAGTCTAATACGGTAAGCTTGACTACTTGTACATATCAGCTAAATGTGACAAAATATGTATAATACACTTTTTTTTGTACTTTTGTTTTTAAGTCGATCAGACCTTTTAATTTAAATTCACCCGCATTATTAACTTAATAAAATAATTTCTCAAACAAAAAATGAAAAAACTTTAAAATAAACTTTTCGAAAGTGATGTGGAAGGATTTGGACAAAAAAATTAGTATAGATAGAGTTAGTTAATCATATATATATGTATATTCTTATATACTTATAGGATATAACTTAACTGCGAGGGGTGGTGATTCAATAAGATTTTGCTATATGAATTGATTTTGGTCTGTGATTCTGAATTTTGTGACTTTTTAAATCATTTTCATATCTATTTATGATATATACACTAATACACATTCATATATTATGACTTGTAACAAGTATACACACAAAGATATGTGAATGTAAATTTGTACATATAATTTGTTTGAAATTTATATATATAATATTATGAATTATATATTTGTACACACATTATACAAGGATGATAATGCAGATATTGGAATAATTAAAAAAATAAAATAATTGATAAAGACATGTATAAATATAATATAAGAAAATTAAAACTATTTTATAAAAAATAAAAATTAGAAAAAAAAAGATATTTTGAATTTAAGGAATGATATGAAATTTGTGAAATGATGAACTAAATTTTGACATGAGAATATGAAATAGAAGAAAATTTATGTTTGACTTATTTGACTTGTTCGACATACTGGTCTAACAAGTCGAATTTAAATAATTTTTGACTTTAATTAACTTTAGGTTATATAACTTAATTTTATTTTTAAAATTTTCAATATAAAAGTCAAATATATTGAAAAATCAAATACTAGTTGAAGGAACACCCTACCCTCGAATCCTTCACTCAATAAGGGAAGTTTGAATGATTAATAATACACACACTAATAGATCACTACATAATTTTTTAAGCATTTTGGAATAGTGAATTAGATCCGAAGTTATTGGTGCTACCATTAGTATTAGCACAAACCTTATAGTGGTTTCGTTTGGATGGCAAATAATGTTTATTATTTGTCAAATATTATTTAGTCAGTATCCTAACTTGTTCGGTCAGTAAATATTATTTCATAAATAATATTTCACACTATTTATGTTTTGTATTATTCATTATTCACATAATTCATTATTTGCATTAATTATATCTTATTAATTTTGACAAATAATTAGATAGATCTGATTTTTAACCTTACATGTATACTCCGTGGTGTGAATTAAACCTCATAAAATTATGTATGATGTCAACTGATGTAAGTAAAATTCAATAATATTAAATCTTGATCACAAAATTTACAGATGAGGTTAAAAACCGAGTCTACCTAAATATTTTTCATTAATTATTTATATTTTAAAAAATATTCATTTAATAATTACGTAAATTATTCTCAATAACGTGTCTTCATCAAATGCAATATGGTAAGATTAAGCGAAGAATCTTCACAATTGCCGCTTTTCTATTTGCAAGAGACAGCTCATTAAATCTTTTTGCTAATAACTGGAGTGGAGCATCCAATTAGACGGGTCGAATTCAAGTCAGATCTTATAGAATATTCAAATCGGGATCTATTTAATATTATCCAAATCGAATTTGAATCTGGATAACTTTCAGATCTACAAAAGGAGATTCATATATGGATTCGTCGAATCTTGTCGGATTCAAATCCGGATTCGGCCGGTTTTGATTTTATTTTATAAGTTTGAAAATTTATGTATAAAAACTTCAAATTTTTGTAAATTTTCTTTTTTTTTTTGGGAAATTGTAAATTAATTCATATTAATATTTATGTATTTATTTTATATTAGAATATTAACTATATTGAAAATAATAAATAAATATACACGCACTCATATATAATTTTATGCATATTAATATTTTAATTGGATTTGGTTTATAATCATATTGGAACAACTAGATCCATATACGATCTGTTTATTATAATAAACGAATCTATATTGGATTTGGGAATTCGAATTTACATAATGATCAAGACCCACATAAACGAATTCAAAACAAGTCGAATCTAGATCTATACCCGATCCTTTTATGGGCCTACTTCTAAATGGGTTAATCAAATAATAAGTATTCATTATTTCCATTCGAAATATTATTTCGCATTCAAACAATTATTTTATTATTTCAAACGTCAACATTATTTCTAAAAATTACTAAATTCAAAAGCTAAATATTATTGATCAAATAACACCATATTATTTACAATCCAAACGGACCCAGCATTTCTACACTGCTAGTCTAGGTAAAATTGAGTTTATAGTATTAGCTATTATTGAAACGTACAAAGAAGTAAGTATTACGTTTGGACAAAGACTACGTCAAAGAAAAGCGTGAGCCACACCTCTATCCTAATAACAACCTTTAGAATATTACTCAACCAAATCCGGATTTGGCATTGGTTTCAATGGATTAGATCTTGCAATTAAGATACCAATTAAGAGATCATAATTATGAAAAAGACTTTATTATTTATTCTGTAATACGAGAGTAAGTGAATAATAAAAATTCTTATTTTATAATTACTTATTTTAATAATAATAATACTTATCTGCATTACGAAGTGGGTATCGCAAACATAGTCCATAATTGTAGTGGCATGTGTCCCATATTTGAGTTTTGACAGTGTAATGGATTAATAATTATCTCAGTTAGTGGATTACAAACTTGGCTTAAATATCTTGGTCAATGGTGTAAGACAAGATGTTGTTGAACCAGTCTTCCACCCTCCAAGTGTCTGTCCGGCTTGATTCAATCTCCATTTGCGGCGGTCGACAAACGGATCAAGTCAATGAAGATTGAGAGTGCGAACAAGGTAACTCCCTACACAGCACCTCCCCCTTGCCCTACGCACAAGCCAGAAGGTTCAATCAATGTTCTTTCACAAATTATACGAACATTTTTGTAGTTTCTAGGTATTTTCTTTTAGTTAGTTTTTTATTTTGCCTAAATCTCCTGTTACATCTAATGGAAAAGTTTGACAATGGTTTGAAACTTTCAGCATTACTTTTCAAGCAATGTATAATCCTTAGTATATATATGATATGAGTGCATGCATACAAAGTAACAAATAAAAATTATTAATATGGAATTAAATCTAAAAAAAAAGAAAGAAATTCAACTCATAATTTAAAATTAATAGGACCGTGATTTGATAGGATTAAAATCTTTCTTGTGAAACCATTATATGAAAAGTTTCAAACGTAAAATTCACGATTTAAAATGGTTAAAAATGACAATAAAATCTTTGTATACATATAGGAAAATTTTATAGTAATACAGGAAATATTTATATTCTGTTTTGAGAATTTGTGTCATATATTATCTTTAAAATATATAATATTATATTGTACTACAATATTCAAAGAACAACAATATAATAATTATGGAAAGAATTTTCCATACTCAGCTATAAATCATACCCCACAAACAGAAGAGGAGAGGACTCGCTGTTAATCATCCCAACCCTTGTCATCTTGTCGGTTGCCATTCTCATTTTTGGAAAAAAAAAAAAAAGAAAAGTAGGAAAGAAATTGTCTCCCTAGAAAAATTGTTGACTAACAACAACATTACATATATTGTAATTTTTAAAATCAGAGTCATTACTTATAACTTATAGAGTATTTATTTTAAAAAAATAAAGGATAAATATGATAAAGAGTTTGTAATTTATTGAAAGATTGTCGTATATAATTTTCTTAATTTCTTAAATTGTTCCATTAAGCACCGAAAATTGAATTGACTAATTCAAAATCCTCATTTTGCTATTGTCGTCGATTTTGGTTAAGCTAACATTCTTTTCAACTTTCCTTTTTCAAATTGAGATGCAAGATTTGACATTAAAAACGATATACTATATACAATATGATATAAGATCTTAAACTATATAACGGAAATGATTCTCAACAGAAAGCTAAATTCGAAATCTCACTTGGTGTTAACATACTCCTTGAAAAAAATGGAAAATTACCTTAACTTTTGAACGTATATGTTCGGCAAAATTTTAGAACTTTTATCTAACTATGTGTTAATTAAATTATGAAAACTTCTGCTTTCAAAGTTTATGTCACCACTCAACTAAAACAGCATAATTTTACTTTTTCAAACAAAATATCTGAGTGTTTAATCGATGAAGTTGAACGGATTTTGAATTTGGACTAAAATAATCTAATGTTTCATAAGATGGCCCTCTAATTTGAAATTGCAATCTGAATTATAGAACTAAAGAAACAAATTAACAACTGAAAAGTTGGGACACTTCATCTAGTCGTTTTGGCAGGTAGGTGAGAGCAGAATTGGAAGACCGCGATACGCCTACAACTTGAGCGTCAAATTTTCTGATCCTGACTTTGACTTTGACTTAGTCTTGTAAATTCCTATTATAATACACATTTTTTATGAGAAATTTTACGGTTTACTTTTAGTAATCATTTCTTTGATTTTAAAAATTTATATATCTAAGTATTTGACCGATGCGCAGGCATATACTTGAGTAGATTTTGAAAATTGGGAGCTGAATTAATTTCTTTTTTCAGTTTACTTAAAAAATCAATCAGAAGGATAATATCGTTCAAGTATTGTTCACTATTTCTCTCTCAAAATTAGATTGGTTATTCTGTCTTTTCTTCCTCCACTAATTATTTATCACTGCATTTATATAAAATGATATATTAAAATCATTTATGCGTCATTAAATTCGAAAAAAAAAAGAAAAGAAATCCAAACAACAATCTAAAATCAAGGGATCGTGATTTAATAAAATATTACTGTCCTGTAAATTGACATTAAAAAGTGACTTTGAAATGTGACTTTATATAATATTTTCCATTATCTATCTATGTTATATATAAAGCATGAGTAAGAGTTTGATGTGATGTCACTATTTGTTTTGCCTAATTTGCCCTTATTTTCATAATTAATTTCAATTTATACCATTAATTACCCACTAACTCTCATACAACCTCTTATTTTCTCTCTTATTTTCATTATTTATATTTCTTTTTTCTATTTTGTATAAAATTTTATAAATTTCACATCCATAGGTGCGTCTTTCTCACTAATTTTCATAATTTTTGATCACTCTCTTCCAAGTTCCAACAAAGTTTTAGTTATAAAAAATTTTACTATGTTTTTAATATTCCATTTCGTTATAATACAATTATGCATTGTAGGCTCGTACTTTATAATTTTGTAAACAAAAACATAAACTTACAAAGCTAAATAGTGTATTGTATAAACTCTAATGCAATTACAAAATTACCCTATTATATAATATATATATATATATATATATATATATATATATAACACATTTATACAAAGTGATAAAATCACTCATGTGTCATTAGATTCGTGAAAAAAATAATAAAATTCGACTGAATTTTTAAAATTAGGATATTGGTGATTCAATATGATTTAGATTAGTTATAGAAATTTAGTTTGACAAACGATTTTAAATTTTTGTTCCTGTAAATAATTTTCTAATACTCCTATTTAATATCAGTGTGCATATACAAATAGATATCTACTTAAATAAAGGTAGATGGATAAACATAAATATGAGATTTTAGAGAGCATAATCTCAACGTTCCAATCCTTCCAATTCAAAAACTTGCAAATTACAATTTAGCAAACACAGCATAGAAAACTACCCATTTATGGGAAGAAAACATGGTGACGAAAATAAAACCTTCAAAGACTCGCGTTTTCCATTAGAGGTAGTGCTCAAAATAATCAGTTAAATAGGACAACTATGATTTTGGAAACTGGAAAATCTATAGGCACTCCACCTGCTGTGCAAAATGTCACAATCTACATGCACACATCAGATTTGTTTTGTCCATGCAAAATTTTGTACGGATCAAAATTTATATCCACTCATACACATAAATTATAAGTCTCTCGTGAAATCTACGCCAAGCCAATAATTTATGTGTTTCGATGTACATTGATGTTGTTTCATAGAAAAGTTTATCAAAGAAAATTGCTACATGCGAGCTTGCTTGTCTTCTCCTGCTGTCGCGTAACATCCTCTTTTACGTTGCAAAATTTCCATGCAAGTTCAAAGGTGCATGGATTTATGCACGACACGATAAGTTCGTTCAAGTTAATTAGGACCATGTTTTTGTTTGTAGTCGGCTGCATGAGTCGGCTTTATTAATTTTTCTCGTTTTTAATAAGTTGGAATTTAGTAATTTGGTTTAGTGACCCCGGAAAACGCGTAGAAAATATAATGAAATAGGACAAGTTATAGTGATGTGTGATTGTCGTGTAGTCATGATGGTCTAATTAGATCCACTGAATTTATTACGGCATTAAGCACGTAATTATATCCAACACAATATATATGGCAACTGTATTATGTCTCTGGAATTTAGTTATTATATTATTAGATTTTACATAAGAAATGTCTATAGGTAAGATATATATATATATATGGATATATATATATATATATATATATATATATTAGTGGATTATTATACATAAAAAAGTAAGGTAGCCAATTTATTATGCTTACTCAAAATTATTTCCTCTCATTGAGCTGCTGCATTACATCTGCAATCAACAATGTGATGTTTATGTAAGAAGAACTCCTTCTTCTATTGCATTGGCTGCCATGTATAAAATATAAAAAAAAATTTACAATCTTGTAAAGAGAATCATTTCGTTGTATTGTAGAGTTTGTATAATATAAATTTTTAAAATACAAGACATTCTATTGTATAATTTTTTAAAATATAAGAAAATGGTTGCTAAAGATGCCAAAGAATTTTCCTAAATCTTCATATGGTATACATAAAAGAAAAGGGTAAGGTAGCCAACCTTTTGTACCTAATTTTCGTTTATTACCCTAAATTTTCGCATTTTGGTTGATGAGAAGGGAATAGTCGGCTATATTGATGACTAGTAATTATAGATCTGTAACCAGTATTAGGGGAATTTTACAACTTTTCTTAGGGAACTATTCTTTTGGGTTTAAAAGTTCGTACAGTATAAGTTTTTAAAGCACATTATGTTATATTGTATAAGTATTTAAAGTACAAGAGAATAATTTCCTAAACGAGAGTATAGAATTTTCTCCAGTATTAATTCCTACACGCATAATTGTTTTAGAATTAAGAATTATTTATCCATGAATAACAAAATTTTCATTAGTTTTTAATTCCATTCAAGAATAATTACTACCTCTCTCTCTCATCTCCCTTCATATTGTCTTCAATTATCTCTCACTAAACTAAGTAGCACATCTGGGATTTGGAGTGTGAACTGCAGAATTTAGTTGTCCAACCCAACGAGTCCAGTCCACAATAATCGTTCCAAAACTTTGCTAAAATTACAATAATGCCCCATAAGCAGGAATTGTGGATCGTTAATTTTTAATCTGTTCAGTTTTGGGCTTTAAGTCATTTCTCTAATACAAGATGAAAATCATCCACAAAAAAAAAAAAAAAAAAAAATGCACTCAAGACTTAGTCCACTCCAGGCCCAGGTGGGGCCCGTACTCATGGTCGCATCTGACTCGGGTCGGTCCATATTCATCAGTAGCTGTCGTTTTGTTGTTTGTTGGAAAATTAAAATGCAAGAACCACGTGGAAATATTTTTTGCAGTTTTTATACTTCTAGAAGACTACAAATGGATATGTGTATAAGTGGGCCAATGGAGAATGGACTTTATTCCTCTTCAATTATGGGTCAAGTAGTCATGTTATTGCACTTTAGGTTGGGTCATTGGATTTTTTTTTTTTTTGGGTAAATGGGTGAATTTTGCAAATGGACTTTATTCACTATCATATTTCGAAAACAGAGTGGATCAACATATTAATCAAACAGGCTCTCTTTGGGAAAAAGTTTAATATCGAAAAGTACTGCGACTTCTTTTATTTTTTTTTCATCTCATTAATTGGATTCGCTCTACATTATATGAATTGATACAAAGTAATGTACACTTGCTCCACCTGAGAAGTCCCAAGCCGGAAGAAAAAAGCATTAGCATACGGCCGTTAGTGTTAGATTGTAACTTTGAAAATTATATTCCGAAGTTATATATGCTAAAAACAAAAGTAGTGATGATATAAATATTTAATAGTATAACATAAACTATAAATCATGTTTACTTAAGATTTTAACAATATTACTAATGCTATGATATATTTGTTCCACGTCAATAATGAGAAGAAATATTATATTATTTGTAATATCTTAAATCAAAGATATTAATAACATGATTTAAACATTTTGACTTGATTAGTGGTGTTACATATCTAGTAAGAGATTTTCACTTTCTTCACTTCCATAATGTGGTTGTTACATATGCAGTAAAAAAAATTCACTTTCTTCACTTCCATAATGTCACCTTCCTGTGTATTATACTCGTGGTTACCAAATTTTCGCAACAAGATTAGTTCTGGTAGTAGCCCTTCGGTTACCCAAATTTTCGCAACAGTGGAGTCGTAGCCCTTTGGTTGGCCAAATTTTCGAACTGGTAGTTGGGCCGGCATCAATAATTGGACCATATTGTGCTATTCAGTCCCTAATAGCCATAATTTCAGTGTCATGAAGGAAGAAAGCAGAACTACAGAAATCTCCACTCTCTAAATAACTGCTGGTGCAACAATGAAGCCAGTGACGAATTGATGACAAAACTAATTAATCCTAACAAAAAAAGAAGAAGAAGAAGCCATTTACTACTAAGCAAAAAGGCGTTATTATCATAGGAAACATATACTAAGTTTAGGGACAGTTATACAAGGCAGAAAAAATATATTTTCTAGTGTGACAGAAACATGATTATGATCGTTGATAAGTTGAGAACCTATAATATATAATAATGGAATTAGTTTAGATGTGATGCATCTTAATATTAGTGTAGATTAGTAGGTATCAGTTGGAACCGGTGGTATGAGTGGACCGTACATATTGAATAGAATAACAAACCAGGGCAATAAGAGAATGTAAAATAAGGACATAGGGTTGCATTAATTCCTTATGTTCGCCGTGCAGTGTATGCAGGCATGAACATGATTGGAAAGAAATTGTGATGAAACCCACCTATAAAGGAATCATTGGACCTGTGATGGAACTCACCTAATCACAGTTTCCATTACTATACCTAACTAAAATCTGATAATTCTGCTATCCTTTTGTGACTATGCTCTTTCAGTTCAGTCTAGCTTCATTTCCTTTCATTGGCTTTTGCTGCATGAATCTGAAATACATCTTGAATCAACAATCAGACATTCCTGTAAGAAGAACCCCCCTTCTTGTACTTCATTGATAGCAATCTCGCTCGGCTTTCTTGCTTTTTTTCTTCTTTCTTCGAGATGTCCCCCTTTCTTCTCCTTCATCCATCAAATCATTAATAGCTGCTTCAATTTGCTCTTTTTTAAACAATGTCTTCTGATCTTCCTCCCCAAACTTCATGTTTGTCTCAACTCCTCCAATCTTCACACCAATCCGAAGAACGTCTACGATAACTTTTCGTTGTAAAATTGGTCTGCAAACATAGGCCTGCACAGCAATGGGACTCCAGCGCACACACCTTCCAGTGTGGAATTCCATCCACAATGAGTCAAGAATCCTCCTACTGATGGATGTGACAATATCTAAACCTGAGGAGCCCATCCTCAATGAACAATCCCTTTTGCTCTCTCCTCAAAATTCTCATCTTTCAACCATTTCTCCACTTCTTGTTAATAATTTAGCTCTCTCATGATCCAAATGAACGGATAGCCAGAGGCTTCCAATCCCAGACCAATTTCTTTGAGTTGAGTGGGGGAAAGATGACAAAGGCTGCCAAAACAGGCATAAATAACAGAGCTGGGCTTCATTGAGCTAATAATCAAGCCATTTCAGACTAGAATGCTCATCAGATTCAGTTGAGCTTTTGTTGAATAAAGAAACAGGGCCGATGCCCCAAAAGTTTTTATTAACTTTCTTGCGTACTTCCACGTACCATTGATCCATCTCCTCAAAACTATTAACCAAAGTGCCTCTGGCTAAATCTTGAACATCTCTCCTGTAATCATCTGAATCAATCCTCGCTAGCATATTAGACAACTGCAATTTTCTGAACTCGATCTTGTGCGGCAAACCCTCCAACAAAAATGTGTCTGAATCCAAAGAAAGAATCTTTCTAAGCTTGCCTATTATTTCAACGCAGAGGACGGTGAAGGAAGATAGTACTATTTCGAAGACATATCTTGGGATTCCTAAGTTTGGGCAAGATTTTGAGTCCATAAAAGAGCATTTATCCAAAAAAGTTCTTGCTAAGTTTAGAGAAGGGAGTGCATCCATGTTTTCGCATCCTTCTGGCAATCCAACCTGTTGGCCAGGAAATGTGATAAGAGTAAGGGGATCAACTGAATCTTGAGGTTTTTCCTTGTTGCAAATTCTTCTACAGCCTTGGACCTGAAAGCATTTTTGGGGTGGTAATGATCGAGACTATGGGGCCTTGCCGTGCTAGTAATTTTGCGAAATCTGTCAAGGGAATGATATGGCTTTGGGACATCATCAAAGGAATTAGGAGGAAATGAAGACGCTCATTTTGGGAAGCCATTTGCATAGTATTGAGATGTGAATGGTAATAGGCTATTGTCACAGTCTTACTCTTTTTAGTATTCCTAACCCGTGCGGTACTTAGGTTTTCACCCTAAGTCAGCATTTCTCACACTCACAACAATAGAAGAGAGAGAAACTTAGAGAATGAACACTCTGTATATTGAATTACTCAACTTCTGAGGTATGTTACAAACAGGGGTAGATGTTTTTATACTTGCAAGAGAAAATTCTAGAACCTACCATGTTAATTACAAAGGCTACATGATTCTAGAGAATTCTATACAAAGAATATTCCTTCTGTGAGCTTGAGAATATTCTGGAGAATCTAAGGTCACTTAAGGAAACTCTAAAGAATTCTAGAATGTTCATTTATGTTGGGGTCCTCATCGTCCCCATGGTAGGGCTTCAACAAGCTCACATGGAACACCGGATGAAGTTTTAGTTTCGGGGTGAGTTCTATCTTGTACGCCACCTTCCCTACCCGTCTTAGTACTTTGAACGGGCCCTCGTACCTTCGCAGTAGTCCCTTATGCACCTTCCGATAACTAAGTATGGAGTGCATCTTGACTAATACAAGGTCTCCTTCCTCGAACTCAAGGAACCGTCTCTTCTCATCAGCCCATTTCTTCATCTTCTTAGCAGCCTTTTGTAGGGATGCCCTCGCCAAATCCGCCTCCTCTTGCCATGTCTTGGCAAGTTCGTATGCTGCAGGGTTACCACCTTTTTGTCCCGCCACGACGGTGCTAGGAGTGAGTGGTTGTTGTCCCATCACTATTTCAAAAGGACTCTTCCATGTAGACTCGTTCACCTGCACAGTTAAACGAGAATTGGGCAACATCAAGCAATTTTACCCAATTTTGTTGGGTTGAACTCACATAATGCCTCAAGTATAGCTCCAGTAGAACATTCGCCCGTTCTGTTTGCCCATCTGTTTGAGGATGTGAGCTAGTTGACATGTTGAGCTCCGAACCCAGCAGCTCGAACAACTCTGTCCAAAACTTACCAGTGAATCGAGGATTCCGATCGCTCACAATTGTTCGTGGCACTCCCCAATACTCTACGATATGCTTCATGAATAGCCGAGCTGCTTCCTCAGCTGGACAGTCCTTGGAAACGGCTATGAAAGTTCCATACTTTGAGAACCTGTCGACTACCACCATGATGGTTTGGCACAGAGATTTTGGCAGGCCAACTATATGAACTCCATTGAGACGCTTTCCCATGGTCTCTCTGGAACGGGCAAAGGATCCAGTAAACCCGCCGTTTTAGACTGCTCGATCTTGTCTTATTGGCATACTAAGCAAGTTCGAACATAAGTCTCTACCTGCCTGTCATCTCTCATCGGAGGCCAATAGTATCCTTCCTGCATCAGTGCCAAGGTATGGTGCATCCCTGGATGTCCAGCCCACCTCGAGTCGTGGCACTTTTTCATTAATTCCCGCCTTAAGTTCCCATAATGCGGCACGTAGAGGCGTCGCCCTTTCGTGTAGAGCAACTCCTCCTCAACCCAAAACCTTCGAGTTTTCCCTTCCTTGGCGTATTCGAGAAGGCTCCTAGCAGCTGCATCGTGCTTTAATCCCTCTTTGATCCTGTCGAGCAACAGACTCTCAAGTTAGCTAATGGCAGCAAGCATCGTCTTTCAGCTCAAGGCGTCAGCAGCAGAGTTGACCCTTCCAGGCTTGTACTCCAGTACATAGTCGAACTCAGCCAAAAAGTCTTGCCATCTCGCCTGCTTGGAAGTAGCAGGTGGCGACGTTATCTGATACGGGTTGATGCCCAGGGTATGTAGAACTTGATCACAAAATGCTAAAGATCCCAACTTTATGATCGAAAAAACTGCCCAGGGTATATGTAGAATTTGATCACAAAATGCTAAAGATCCCAACTTTATGATCGAAAAAAAAGGACGGCCTAGGGTTTATATGCACAAGCGAAAGGTAGTTGTTAATAGACCTCCTTGATTAGCTACAAGGCAATCTTTTAACTATGAGCAAGGAATTGATCCAAAGCCTAATTGCGAAAATCAATACACAGTGTTGGTTAGTTGGGGCTCAAGTTGCTCAATCTTGAAGCCCCAACTAGATTCCTAGTCTAGACAAGACTAAAGAAAAATCTAAAATTCTAATTCACTCGTATGAGAGGAAAAAGAAAAACTGAAATCTTATTGCCAAAATTCATTCCTTCAATTGTGTACAAGACCCCTATATTTATAGTTGATGGTGGAGGATTCTAGGACTAAATTATTCAATGTGGGATAGCTAGTTTTAATAGTTGGGCTGGATCCTAGACCCCTTAGCCTTTAAACCCAATTCTTGTACACTTAACTAATGGCCGAAATACATGGCCCAAAAACACAAATGGTAATTACGTCTTGAAACCAGCCTAATTAAACACACTAACACTTAAAACAATTGGGCTCAAAATAAAAGACTAGAACAACTAAATAAAAGAATATTCCATGGCCGAAAAAATGAGGCTAAATTTCGGCCCTTTAGTTTCTCATCCTAGGCTTGATCTTCAATGACTTGGACGTCCATTACTAAGAACATCTTAGACTCTTTAGTGGACTTCATCTCCAAAAGGTTTGTGAGCTCTTCTTGATCTTCAACAACTTCAACTAAGCCCAACATAGCTTTTTGAGGTTCTTAGCTCTTGATCTCGTAATTGGACCTTGTGGAACTTGAAGTGTGGATTCCGTGAGCCTATATCGAGCCTTTGTGGACAATTGATCACCATCAAGTCCTTGGGATGTATCATCTCCCTCCCCCTTAGCAGGATTCGTCAACAAATCGTCACCTATATCATGGTACAAAGATAGATTAATGAAAGGTGACGTTAAAAGTTGCAGAAACTTGATAGCCACCAGGTAAGTCCAGCTTGTATGCGTTCGCGTTAATGCGAGAAAAGTATAAGAACGGTCCAAATACACTTGAACATAGCTCCAGATTTGCATGAGGGAAAGGCCTAGACCAATCTCTTATACACAATCTTCAGGTTAAAAGACGAAAGTATTGCGATGGAATTTCGCACCTCTGCTATCTTAGCATTTGCTTCCTCAATGTGCTTGCGGGCCTTCTCGTGCAACTTCTTGACCATTTCAGCCTTCTTTTGTCCATCTACATTAATGAAGAAAGCTGGTAGTCACGTATTCCAAAGGGTAGTGGGATTAGTGTACATTTAGAATTGTGTATGGTTCTGTCTCTTATAACCATCTTTGTCTTCATCCATAAGGTTATAAGTTCGCAACAATTGGCAAAGAACCTTCCCAAGTTTTCAAATTTAGGGAGATTCACAACATCAGACTTCATGTGGGGCCAATGAAAATGCTCTTGAAGTGTGTACAGTGTCTTTTCGATGCCAAAATGTCCCATCAACCCTCCCCCATGTAATTCCCTAACAAGAACTTCACGTAAAGAACAGGAAGGAATACACAGCTTACGAGTCTCATAAAAAAAGTAACCTTCGTGAAGATAGAACTTTCCAAATTTCCCATTTAGACATGCAGTATAAGTATCAGAAAAATCATGATCAGAAACATACAAAGATTTAATATGCTCAAATCCAAAGAAATTAGCATGCAATGTAGTGATCAAGGTGTACCTACGGGGCAAAGCATCCGCTACAATGTTATCCTTCCCACTCTTATATTGAACCATATAAGGAAATGACTCAATGAACTCACTCCACCTAACATGTCTACGACTCAATTTGTTTTGGCCCTTTAAGTGCTTTAGGGACTCATGATTAGAGTGAATAATGAATTCTCTAGAGTATAAATAATGACTCTAATTTTCCAAAGCACGTACTAAGGCATAAAGTTCTTTGTCATAGGTGGAATAATTTAAAGAAGCACCACTTAATTTCTCAGAAAAATATGCAATAGGTTGCTTCTTTTGTAACAATACAGCTCCTATACCTATGCCAGATGCGTCACATTCAATCTAGTGCAAAAGGAGTATCAAAATTTGGCAAAAGTAAAAGAGGGGTAGAGGTTAACTTAATTTTGAGCGTAACGAACGCCTTTTGTTGAGCTTCTCCCCATCTAAAGCCGACGTTCTTCTTGATAACCTCAGTTAGCGGGGCTGCTATGGTGCTAAAGTCCTTCACGAACCTCCGGTAGAAACTCGCAAGCCCATGGAAGCTACGCACTTCAGAAACACTCTTGGGGATCGGCCAGTCCTTGATAGCAGCAACCTTGGACTCGTCCACTTGGATACCTCTAGAGGAAACAACAAACCCAAGAAACACAACACTTTCCAAACAAAAGTGGCATTTCTTAAAGTTAGCATACAACTTTTCTTGTCTTAAAACAAGCAAAACAGCACGAACATGTTCAATATGCTCATTAAAGCTTTTTGTAAATCAAAATATCATCAAAATAGACAACGACAAATTTACCAATGAAAGCTCTAAGAACATGATTCATAAGCCTCATGAATGTGCTCGGTGCACTGAGTTAGTGAGACCAAACGGCATGACTAACCACTCATACAAACCATGTTTGGTTTTGAAAGCAGTTTTTCATTCATCACCTTCTCTCATCCTAATCGCCAAGATCCACTTTTAAATCTATCTTAGTGTAAATGCTGGATCCATGTAACTCATCAAGCATGTCATCAAGACGGGGAATAGGATGGCGATACTTTACCGTGATTTTATTGACGGCGCGGCTATCCATGCACATCCTCCATGAACCATCAGGTTTAGGTACTAGTATTGTAGACACAGCACACGGGCTCATACTTTCTCTTACACGGCCTTGACTAACTAGTTCTTTGACTTGCTTATGAATCTCCTTAGTCTCCTCAGGACTAGTTCTATAAGCAGGACGATTGGGGATCACGGCTCTAGGCGCTAAGTCGATTTGATGCTCTATGCCTCGAAGAGGAGGCAAACCAGAGGGTATGTCTTGGAAAGACATCACTAAACTCCTGCAAGAGAGCTTTAAACCTAGAGCGGCAGAGAATCATCTAGGTCAGTGGTAGAGAAATAAACATCCTTATACACAAGCAAGACCATAGACAAATTACACTTCTGTACTTCTTTAAGTTGCAGGGTTAATTTTCCATCTTCTTTCACTTTAGACTTAGTAAACTCCCTTTCATTAATCTTCTTTGACCTAAGTTCGGCCAAAGCCTTGTTATGCTCATCAACATTCTTTTTAATTTGATTTTGCTCTTGAAGGACTTGTTGGGAAGGTAGAGGATGCAACACAATGGTTTTACCATCCTCTTCAAATCTAAGACAATTAGTATGACCATCATGCAGTGTTTTCCTATCAAATTGCCAAGGGCGTCCAAAAAGTAAATGACTTGCATTCATAGGGACTATATCACACAACACTTTGTCATTATATTTGCCTAGGTTAATTGAGACATGCACTTGCTTAGTTACTTTTAGTTCACCATTGTCATTTAACCATTGCAGTCTATAAGGTCTAGGGTGTTTAAACGTTGGCAGTGAAAATTTAGCTTATCTACCATGTATTGTGAAGCTATGTTCACGCAACTCCCATTATCAACAATTAAACCACAAGTCTTACCTTGGACATGGCATTTGGTGTAGAATATGTTCTCACGTTGTACCTTAGTAGGGTCGTCAGTGGCTTGAGCCTGCAAGTTTCTTAGTACGACCAGTACTTGTCCATCCATGCCAGTCTCATGGTATTCATTGTCTTCATCACTCAAATCAGGTCCTTCTAATGGTGGCATCTCATCTTCACTTTCACTCTTCCAATTGCCATTAGTGTGAGTGTATAAGACTTTCTTATTCGGGCATTGGGATGAAATGTGTCCTCTTCCACCACATCTGAAACACTGAATGTCCCTTGAGCGGTTAGGGGCCGAGGTATTACCTTGGCTGGTTTGGGCCTTTGGCTTTGCAGGAATGGGGTTCTCCTTGAGTTTCTCCATTCTCTTGCTCTGTTTAGGGTTAGTTCGAGGAAATCTCCAATTTGAACTGGAAGGTAGAGCTAGACTTGGATTTACCTCGGAGAGCCTTTTCTACCTTGTTTGCCCTTTGTAACAGCTCTTTATAGTCCAAGTACTCGTGAAGATCAACCACGTCAACATTCTCTTTGTTGAGGCCGTTGATGAATCTCTCCATGGTGGTCTCTTCATCTTCATACAAGTGAGCTTTGCTCATTGCCATCTCCATCTCTCGAGCATACTCCTCCACAGTCAGATTCCCTTGTCGGAGAGATTGGAGCTTCCTTAGCTGTTCCCTGTGATAATGAGCAGGTACAAACCTCTTTCGAAGAAGGGGTTTGAGGTTAGTCCAACGAGTTATAGGGTAATCACCTATTCTACGTCGTTCTTTTATTTTAGATACCCACCAAGTCATAGCATAGTCAGATGTGATAACAGACATTCTTGATGAAGAGAAGATACACATTCTAGATGTTATAAGAGATGAGAGAAGTGATTGTGGAATGTGGGCATGTTTGGTTTGAGAGAGCCAATTTGTGTGTCCCCTCCCCCTGGGTGGTGAATCCTTTCCCTTGGTTCTCGTCGAAGGTTATGCCTTGGAACTTGCTCTCTTCTTTGGATTTGTCGTGGACCACGCCTCCTATCAAAAGACAAATTGGTTAATTCATCATAATCTAAATCATAATCAGACTCTCTTTTGTCTTCTTGAGTATTGGTTTGGCGTGTGGTCTCTCGATTTGGAGTAGTTGAAGTAGATGCTTGTGGTTTGCCTCGAAGTTGTTGAATTTCAAGACTCATAGTGGCAAACTTCTCATCAAAGTCCTCCATCTTATTTAAGATCCTTGCCATTACACTTTGCATAGCAGTTTCTTGCATCTCCTTGTTCCTTTGTTGCACGTCCTTTTCCTGTGCCATAGTCACAAAACAAAGACTAAAGAGAAAGGGTAAAAAAAAAAAGGTTAGTGATAATCAATAAGAGAGGGTTTCACTCTTTGGGGAGTAATGCTACTCAAGTCCTCACTTTGGGTTTTATCACTCTTAATGATCTCACCTTACTCTTTGAAAATCTCACTTCACTCAAAGATTCTCTTATGAAGCCTTGTAAAAACTATGAAAATAGCCAAAGGGTTCCAAAAGTTGATCCTCAAA
This sequence comes from Cinchona pubescens, assembly GCA_025175665.1. Taxonomy (NCBI): domain Eukaryota; kingdom Viridiplantae; phylum Streptophyta; class Magnoliopsida; order Gentianales; family Rubiaceae; genus Cinchona; species Cinchona pubescens. Next base: position 944,481 of record JANKKI010000254.1, on the reverse strand, counting down.
GCAACCAATTGTATTGATTGGAAATAATGTCCAAAAGGATCTCGGATCAATATAGTTTGAAAATTTAGGCTTAACCTTTCGGATATGAGTCAAGGCAAAAATCCGAAAGCAAAAGGACACAAAGAAAAGCACAAAAAGAACAATAAGATCACAAAATTTAGTACAAAGAGTTTACTAAATTAGAGAAGATAATTTCAAAAGAAAGAAAAGAATCTAATTTTTTTTTTTGGCAGCAACAACAAAGAGAAATATGAAAATAACAAAGAAGCAACACTAGATCTGATTTTTTTGTTTTTTTTTTGTTTTGTTTTTTTTCAATGACCAGACTGTGAACGATGGCGGTGAACGAGAATGAACAGTCGGTGCACCAGTATGATGAACAGTATATGAACAGTGTGATGAACTTACAATTTGAGTTTGACCAAAATTCTAGCCAAAGCTCTGATACCACGATGATACGGGTTGATGCCCAGGGTATGTAGAACTTGATCACAAAATGCTAAAAATCCCAACTTTATGATCGAAAAAAAAGGACGGCCTAGGGTTTATATGCACAAGCGAAAGGTAGTTGTTAATAGATCTCCTTGATTAGCCACAAGGCAATCTTTTAACTATGAGCAAGGAATTGATCCAAAGCCTAATTGACAGAAAATCAATACCTGACCCTGGTTATAACCTCAAGTGCTCAATCTTGAAGCCCCAACTAGATTCCTAGTCTAGACAAGACTAAAGAAAAATCTAAAATTCTAATTCACTCGTATGAGAGGAAAAAGAAAAACTGAAATCTTATTGCCAAAATTCATTCCTTCAATTGTGTACAAGACCCCTATATTTATAGTTGATGGTGGAGGATTCTAGGACTTAATTATTCAATGTGGGATAGCTAGTTTTAATAGTTGGGCTGGATCCTACAAGAAGGAAGACTCAATTCTTCGTTGGTAAATAAGTCCACTTCAATTCATGGCCCAAAAGTGTACAAGAATTGGGTTTAAAGGCTAAGGGGCTGTAGTATCCAGCTAACACTTAAAACAATTGGGCTCAAAATAAAAGACTAGAACAACTAAATAAAAGAATATTCCATGGCCGAAAAAATGAGGCTAAATTTCGGCCCTTTAGTTTCTCATCCTAGGCTTGATCTTCAATGATTTGGACGTCCATTACTAAGAACATCTTAGACTCTTTAGTGGACTTCATCTCCAAAAGGTTTGTGAACTCTTCTTGATCTTCAACAACTTTAACTAAGCCCAACATAGCTTTATTGAGGTTCTTAGCTCTTGATCTCGTAATTGGACCTTGTGAAACTTGAAGTGTGGATTTCGTGAGCCTATATCGAGCCTTTGTGGACAATTGATCACCATCAAGTCCTTGGGATGTATCACATTATCCGTCTGCACTGTAAAATGGGACCCCAATAGGTAATGCCTCCATGTTCTTAGGCAATGGACAACCGCTGTCATATCTTTTTCTTGCACTGTATATCTCCTTTCCCCCTCGCTAAGCTTTCTCGACTCGTAGGCCACTGGATGTCCATCTTGCATCAATACCCCACCAATGGCAAAGTCCGATGCGTCTATTTCCACCTCGAAAGCCTTTGACAAGTCTGGCAAGGCAAGTACCGGTTCTTGGGTCATGGCTTCTTTTAGTTTTTCAAAAGCTCCTTGGCACTCCTCATCCCATTCCCATGCCTTTCCTTTCTTTAGCAATTCCTTGAGAGGCGTGGTGATATTGGAGTAACCTCGCACGAACTTTCGGTAGTAGTTCGTCAATCCAAAGAATGATCGTAGTTCCGTCACCTTGGTAGGGGATTTCCACTCCACAATAGCTTAGATTTTTGAGACATCTATCCGAATCTGGCCTCCCCCCACAGTGTGTCCAAGGAACGGCACCTCTCTTGCTGTGCGAACGCGCATTTCTCTTTTTTCATGAAGAGTTGGTTCTCCTTAAGCACCCTAAATACCTCCCTCAAGTGTTGGATATGCTCTTCCAAAGTGCGACTATAGATCACAATATCGTCAAGGTATACTACCACAAATTTATTGAGAAACTCTCGAAGTACCTTGTTCATCAACGTGCAGAAGGTTGTTGGGGCATTGGTCAAGCCGAAAGGCATGACGAGGAACTCATAGGCGCCGTATCGCGTCACACATGCTGTTTTGTGTTCGTCGCCTTCTGTAATGCGTACCTGCCAGTACCCCGACCTTAGGTCCAACTTGGAAAACTATCGTGCACCTCCAAGCTGGTCGAACAAGTCGGCAATCAATGGTATGTGGTACTTGTTCTTCACTGTCAATTTGTTCAAGGCCCTGTAGTCTACGCACATCCTCAGGGACCCGTCGTGTTTCTTCTGGAACAGCACCGGGGCACCAAACGGAGACTTAGAGGGCCTGATGTACCCAGCATCCAGCAAATCCTTCAACTTCTTTCTCAACTCTGCGAGCTCCGGAAGGGCCATGCGATAGGGGACCATCGCAGGTGGCTTGGTGCCTGGGATCAACTCGATCTCGTGGTCTACTTCTCTCTTGGGAGGCAATTTCTTCGGTAGTTCTGCAGGCATCACACTCTTGAACTCCTCCAGTACTGCCGCAACCACCTCAGGCACCTCCCTTTGGTTATCTCCCTCATCTACCTTTAGGGTCGCAAGGAAGGTTGGCTCTCCTCGCTTCAACCCGCTGCATAGTTGGATGGCAAATAGGGTCTTGTGATCTCTTCCATACTCCCTCTTTAGAGGTACCACGCATTGGTATTGAGAATCCAAAATACATATGCAGTTGGCGAAAGGAAGCAGCATGGGACTAATACGATCAAGGAAGTCAAGTCCTATTACAACATCATAATCATCAAGGGGAATTACCTCAAGTGAAGTCTTGCCCTTCCATTGCCCAATAGCTACATCTACGTTGCTTGCCATGGTACCCATGGACAGGGACCTCCTTGGTGTTGACGGTCTTCAAGGTGCCCATGCCTTTCCCCACTTGAAGGTTGAATTTCTTGGCGGCCTCGATCGAGATGAAGAAGTTGGTAGCTCCAGTGTCCACTAGAGTGCTTAGCTTGTGGCCCGCTATCTCCACATCGGCGAACATCAAGCCCATCTTGTTTTACGACTTCTTCACCTTGATAGTATTTAGGATCCGCAGTGAACCCAATTGCTTTTCCTCTGCTTTCTCCTCTTCCATGGCCATGGCTGCTAATTTTGCTTTCACAGGACATTCTAGCGCCATGTGTGGACCGTCGCAGAAAAAGCACTTCAATGGTCGCTTGCCCTTGTCCTTTGCCGTGAACGACTTCCCCTCATTCTTGGAAGAAGACTTCTCCCTTACACCCCCACCAAATTCTTTGTTTCTTTCCTTTGCAATCTCCTTACCCTTTGGTTTGGAGAAATTAGGCTTTTCCCGTGGCTTGAACGCCAAGAGGGGCTCAGCTACCATCTCGACATTGCTTTGGATAGATTATCCACATTCCTTATTTCCAACTCCAACCGTGCCCATGGCTTAAGTCCATCCATAAATTGGAAGAAGGTATCCTCCTCGCTCATACTTTGAATTTGCAGCATCAATTGGGAGAACTCTTTCACGTACTCTCTCACTTCACCCTTCACTCCAGTCGGCGAAGTTTTGCACGAGTGTCCCTCTCTGCATATTGAGGGTAGAAATAGCTTCGAAACTCGTCCACAAATTGGTCCCAAGAAGTAATGGTAGTGCCGCTACGATTGTCACTCCCACCATAATAAAGCGTAATTGGTCAAGTATGATGAGGCAAGATTTACCTTATGAGACATCGATCCGAATTCCTGCATTCCGGAAATATTGCTCCATGGATCACAGGAAGTTGTCCACTACCTTGGCCTCCCTATGTCCATTGAACTCCTTGGGCTTTGGAGCGTCTGATCGGGGTGTAGGCTGTAGCATCACCGTCCCGCCGGCAACCGCTCCTCTCAAGGAGTTGCAATCAATTCTGCCTTAAGTGTCTCAAACTCCTTTCGCATAGTAGCAACTTGGTCTCGCTCCGTACGTATGGCCGCAATCTCCTATTTGATGGACACCAATTCTACCTCCAGACTTTCGGACCTCTGGGCCAAATCATCTACCGCCGCATTCAAGGCACCCTGCATTTCTCCCCTAAGGTCTTCCTCCCTAGAGTCGACCCCGTCAATGCGTACGACTGCATCCTTGACAGCATCGCGGGTTTCTGCCATGGCCAACTCGAGTTTCTCCACTCGAGCAACGGCGGCTGCCAGCACATCTCTTGATGGTTCTCGCCCCCTCCTGTCCTTCTTGGTCTGAGGGATCTCCTCATGGGTCACGTCGGATGAAGTTCTAGCCATAGTGTCTTCTTGCCAAGCACTTGCTACAAAACTCGCTCTGATACCACTTGTCATGGGCTTACTCTTTTTAGTGCTCCCAACCCGTGTGGCACTTAGGTTTTCACCCTAAGTCAGCCTTTCTCACACTCACAACAACTAGAAGAGAGAGAAACTTAGAGAATGAACACTCTGTATATTGAATTGCTCAACTTCTGAGGTATGTTACAAATGAGGGGGTTGGCCCCTTTTTATACTTGCAAGAGAAAATTCTAGAACCTACCACATTAATTACAAATTTACATGACTCTAGAGAATTCTATACAAAAAATATTCCTTCTAGAATATTCTGGAGAATCTAAGGTCACTTAAGGAAACTTTAAAGAATTCTAGAATGTTCATTTATCTTCTGGAAAAGAATCTGGACCTTCATTATGGGCCAAACCTCTTTGTCTAAATGGGCGAATCGTGTCACTATGGTTTCTTGAAGAAACGAGTTTGATGTTAAAGTCCCTCCGGGGTTAATTTAATTGTCAATTCTTGTTTTTTTTTTTAAAAATTTAATCTAGGATAAATTATAAGAAATTCCTCGTGGTTTGAATAATATTTACTTTACCTCTTTATATTTTGTAAACAATAAATTTATAATTCACTCTTTTGTGCTTTGGATTTTTTTTGATCTGTAAAATTGATGAAAAATTAAAAAAAATAATAGATTTGAATTAAAAGTCTAAAATAACCCTAAATCTATTACCTCTCTACCGCCCTAAAAACTTCGAGCCAGAAGTAAGGGGTTGTATTTTATATTAAAATACATAATTAACCTTAATAAAAGATTTTAAATGACTAAAATAACTTTTCAAATCAAATTTTTTTAGTCTGCTAACAATCATTTAATAGAATATTTAACGATTTTACTTTAATCTAAATCACAAGGGGTGAATTGTTTGCAAAACATAGGAAGCAACATGAACATTAGCAAAACCAAAAGAGATTTCTTGTAATTTATTCATTAATATATTGTATTCACAAAAAATAAAAATAAACAGAATACAGTCAGAATTGGACTAATATATGACATTTTTAAAGATTGGTCGGCAAAATGGGATTATATATTTTTTAAATTTCTGGTAGTATAATATTCACATTTTAACATGTAAATTCTGACGAAATAAATTTGCCATTTGCAAAGGACACGAACTTAATTTTTTTTTAAATTTTCCCTTCCTCTAATTGATTTTCAAATTAATTAATTAGTTCATTATTGAGAACTTATCATTCTTATTAAGGGTGAAATTCTTTCCTAATTGCCAATTACATTACCTTTAAATTAATTGATTTTCTAATTAACTAACTAATTAATTCACCTATTCCCAACCAACCATTTTTTAATGAGGGATAAATTGTTACCTAATTCCTTATTTAGTTAATTGTTAATTTTCAATCAGGGGAATATTGGTAAGTCCCCAAATTGATTTAATTGTTCAATCAATTAATGAGCTTACCATTTTGAAGGGTCTTGGATGGAAGGAAATGAAGAGAAGAGAAGAGGAAGGAAGAGAAACTAGGAAATTTTTCTTTGTTTGAGAGTTTTAAGTGGTAAGAAAAAAAAAAATGGAGATAAATGAGAGGATAGGAGGTTGAAAAACTCTGTTAAATGAAAGGAAAATTAATCGAGTTAATTAAAACTCTTAAATTATCTCCACATTTTTCTACTAGAATAAGAGTAAGTCTCGACTACTCATGCTGGGTGAGTATGACAACCGTTAAAATCATTAAAAAATAAGTAAATTTCATTACTTTTCAATCATCCAATACAAAAAAAAATTTCCTAGAATAAATACAAACAAATTTAACTTTTAAAAAATTTTCCTTCCTTTCTCCTCCATTACTCCCATACAAATTAAAGGAGAGTTATTATTATCACATCTCTAACCATCACTTTCTTACCACGGGGGGTTTCCTATGATAGAGATACACAATAACTACCATAAAATCTTCTTTTTTTTTTTTGGAAGTACCTAACATAAAATCTTCACGGTACCTTTTATGAAATTTTCTCTCATAACACTAATCACTGCTTTCCTGTGGTACTTAGAGCAAGTACCCCAATTAATAGTTAAAAGGAAAAGGCCAATTGCCAACAGCAGATAATGTACTTTTGCCTTGTTACACAAGATCAACAGAGCATGCAATTGAATAATGCATGAGAATAATTCGCAGTTTGTAACTATATTTTCAACTTGCACCAAAACATCATCAGCAACTGATTCTTGACATTTAAAAAAAAAAAAATACTAAGGTAAATTATTGAAGTCTATGACAAAATATGTTCTTGATGCTATCGCTTATCAGGATGTGGAGACGCATTATTACATGCAATTACATGTGTATTCTATGAATCATATATTATCTGTACTGCTGTTCTGCTGATTTTCTAACTGGATTTTTTCCTTGATATCTTTGATTAGCTGTGAAATGTTGAGGTCAGAGGACTCCCCTTTATCTACTGCCTTCCTTGCCATCTTTCCTAGTTCCTTAGCTCGCTTTCTTCTCCTGTCCTTCCTCCCCTTCATCCATCAGCCTTTCAATTGCCATTCTAGTGTCATTTCTAGTCACCTGCACTCCCACATTTTCTTCATTTCCTATATGTATGGGAGACTCAATGCCAGCCCTCACTCCAGTTTTCAGTACATATAAAACTAGCTTCTCATTAATATGAGAAATTGTTCAGCAAACACTGGCCATGTGATCATGGGTACACCTGAGCATATCCCTTCTATAGTTGAGTTCCACCCACAGTGAGTTAAGAATCCTCCTATGGAAGGGTGGGAGAGAATTAGAACTTGTGGCGCCCAACCGCAGATTAAAAGGCCTCTCTCTTGGGTCCTTTCTTCAAATTTCTCTTCAACTAGCCATTTTTTAAAGTCATTGGATGCATCCCTGATAACCCATATGAAGGGTTGATTGCATGATTCTTAGCCTAATCCGAGTTCAATCCATTGTGAAGTTTCCAGGCGCGCTATGCTTCCCAAACAGGCATAGATGACCGAGTTTGGCTCCCACAAATCGAGCCATTTCAGGCACTGGTGTTCATTAATAGTGGCCTTGTTGTTTCCTCTTTCAGCTAAATCTAAGTTTTCTTTGTTGCACAAAGAAACAGGGCCAATGCACCAAACTTTTTTATCTTTTGCCATTCTATAATGTCTGAAATAGTACGTCTCCAAACTCCTCAAAGCTATTGACAACAACTCCAAATGCTTCCTTTTCAGCCTCTACCATTTGTTTGTGAATGTATAGCCACTCAGATATGGGTGGTTTGACAAACCCTCCAACCTGAGCTTTTGTCAGTTCAATTCTGTCAGGTAGATCAGGCACCATAAAGTACTCTGAATCAGAAGTTACATTATCAAAATCTTCAGAAGTTTCCAATTTGTGGATACAAAGGAGGGAGAAGCAGCAAAAACCATGGAAAACAAGTCTAGGAACACGAAATTTTTGAGCAACTTGACTTGTCCATGGATGACACATATCAGAAAGTATGCAGCTTGGGGATGGTTTCAGCTCTTTATGCCATTGTTCAACCGATGGCTGTAGCATTCTAGTAGCATCAAAGAACTTAACTACTAAATCCAAGGAAGGGAGCATATCAACACACTCACATCCATCTGGTAGCCCTTCTTCTGCAGCCGGAAAATCAAGTTGGATGACTTGGATTTGCAGTCCCCAGTTTCCACGACTTCTCGTGCAACTATTGATTTGAATCTCTTGGCATTTATAGGTGTGGTGAAAATGGTTATTATAACTCCTCGCTGCGCCAACAATCTGGCAATGTCTACCATTGGAAGCAAGTGGCCTTGGGCCATGAATGGAATCAAGACAAAATGAGGTGGTGGCTGCACTGTCAAGGCCATAGCAAGTTAGCAACAAGATTGATAGTTCAAACTCAAGAAACCGAGGAAATCAACTGGTCTAACTCAAGGCCTTACTTGATTGGTTTTTATTTAGACAGTTCAGCCAAAATTTCTGGACATGAATTCATCGGGTGGCATCACTTGCTGACAGCTGATGTAAGTGCTTGCATACCAATGTCCACTGGATGATTCCGTGGCTTGTTGAATGAACTAGCTGGATTTTTGTGGACAGTTAGTTTTCCACTGTCCTTGTACTGATAAAAGAAATGTGCATGTTTCACTAAAAACAAATTGTGAAGCAAATTTGTGGGATATCAAATCTTCCCCTAAGAATTTGCAACTTGGCTTTGTTCCTAGCCATGGGATGGAGAGACAGCGTGGGATGTTATAATTTATGTTAGATAAATTTCTTTCTTTAGAATTGGCAGTCAAATTCTGTACTTTACACATGGAAGGTTCTTTCTATTACATCCGATTCATGGACATAATAGTCTGGTAGAGAATGAAGTATTCGACTAGATTCTCTACTCTCATTTTTGTTAGACATCAGCTTCATAAACTAACCAATGAATTCTTCAAGTTCTTCCAAGAAAAATATCTGGGATCAGCATAACAGAAGGTGACAGAGTTAGCGAAACATCTAGTCGTGCCAGCAAAAGCAGATGGATAGGCAGGCAGTATCCACAGATATTCCCATGAATTGTTTGGCCAGAATTAAGATATCCGCTTGTTGCACTGTATGTATGGTGTACATTATACCGTCATTTTATTTTATCTGATGGTCCAGTGTACAGTTGATTTTGTCTTCCTAGGCTCTATGTCTATAAAATACAATCGTTTTCCTTTAAGATTTTCCTATGATTTTAGTTCAGAAAGTAGATGGAAAAAACACAAATAGAGGAAGATCAATGAAAGCAAAGAAGTGATGGCAGTGCTATATTTTTTTCTGGTAAGAAAAAGTTTAGGACGAGTTAGAGAGGTCACTGGATCATATTTCACCTACCTACAAACAGTTCTATATTTATAATTCTCAATATAATGGCATAGACTCATACTGGGTTCTACATAATTGATCAATAGAAACAGCAGCACCAAGTGTTTCAACTGTGACGCCAAAGAAAGTTGCAGAAAATTAGACATAAATTTCCCATACGAGCTGACTTAAGCCAGAAAAGCTTCTAAAAATGGAGTTTGCATTTCCCAATAGAATCTTTTATGGCATCAGATAACTTATGAATCACTAATATAAATGGAGTTTGCACACATTCAATATTCTTTTTCTTTTTCAAATTCTTCAATGCATAGCTTCAAGGCGTCCCTCGCAAATAAAGGATAATCAATTTGTGATATTGAGTGGTAAAAATTATGGACAAGACAAAATTGAATATTTGCTTATTTGACCAAATATCACTTGCAATACACATCCAAACGGACCTCATATGTTTGAAATGTATTATTGTTGTCAAAACATCTTTAGACGCCAACTTCATTCATTGACATATGATACGGCCAAATAGGTTCTTTCAATGAATAAATACATCCTTAATATAGACTTCTATGTGTCTGTATTATCCATATATATAAACATTGGTGGATTATTATATATAAAAAAAAAATAATATCATTTTTTACTTAATATTTTCCATTTGAACATTGAATTTCACTTCTGAGTCTTCAAATATCTAAAAGCAGCACTCACAAAGTTAATCTGCTGACACACAAATTGGAACATTAGCATCAGAAAAAATTGGCAGCAAACATCAATGACACAGTACTCACATACCATGGCAAATACGTACAAAATACAACTTCGCTATATTCATTTCAAAATACAAACTGTTCAAAAGTGATATACGACTCTTGGTTATTGCAGTATTACAAGCTTCTTAACACATGAAATGCAAATTGCTCCAATATGTGCTATACAAAAACATGAGCTCAAACCTGATGCTCTACAGCAGCTGTACATATTAAAGTGAAGTGGAACTTCCAGATCCATCTTAAAATTGCACCTACTTTGACGGAAGCATGACAAACCAAAGTATCAATTACAATATTCTATTCCACGACGTACATCATTACCTCCTTGTGTCTTCTGATTCATGGCTCTGCTGAATTAAGTCCACTCAAACAAGCCGAATAGCTTTTAAGTCCACTCAAACAAGCCGAATAGCTTTAAAGTCCACTCATTCAAGCCGAACAGCTTTCCACGAGGATGAGTTTGTCGATTTTAGTAACAAACTCAAGGCTGAAGAGCAAGTCGCTCTAACAATTGAATCCGCCGACCGACTCATCTTGCCTACCAACATTCCGAACACCTAAGAGAAGACAACTTCAGAAACTTTTAGCATGCATGAACTGACAAAAGATTCAGCAGGTCTGATATGATCAAGTATTCGTTAGAACAAAGAGGTGACCTGGTTAAAATAAAGAGGTGATACACGTTGATCATCTGAGAGAGCAAGCATACTGCTACATAGATAAACAGCATTCGCCTGGATTACTGGCCAAGGAGCTTCAAATGCCTGGATATCCAAAACTTGATGAGCTTAAATTGCATGTTTAGTAGTACTTATTCATGGTTCACTACTTAACAGGGTGCATTTCTGAAACTCTATTGCCAGTAATTCATAATTCGCATCATAAATTTAAAACTGGTGATTTTCATAAGTCAAGTGCACACGTCTTGCCTGATATACTTAGCACACGAGAAAATAAAAAGTTACAGTACAACGACTTTCAGTACGCTTCGATAAGCCGCCTCTAAAAGATTTTAGAAGGTCAGCACACAAGATGGTCACAAACACTGAATTATCTTATGGGACAAATCTCACTTTCTAGGTGGATGATGCACCATCCTGCATTGAACTCCTGATATTCTAGACCCTTATTTGAGGAAATGACAACAACTAATATAGTACTGAATCCCACTTATTGTCACTGGATGCCTTTTTCCTCACTTCACTCTCCGAGGAAAAATATCCCATATATTCCCCTACATGAATGGCATATTTTCAATCTAGTAGTTCAATTCATAAGCCAAAGTCACAATTCCCTTCGAATTTCACCCATTGGGAAATAATACTAGCGTAAGGTTGAATAAGGCAACATTTATCCCAACGGTTCTACTCGCAGACAGATATCTTCACATATTGAACTACAATTTACAGCCTCAAAATTGAGTGTGTATTTGCAAGGTAGGCGGTACAAATCAGACAATGATAAAATCTTGTCTGATCATATAGATGTGATTGTAGTCATGACTAATACTTGCATCTGCTCTGCTACTGATGATCCACTAGTTTTTTGTTTTCAGCTATGATAAAATACAACTGAATCAGTCCAAAAAACATGTTTTCTAGTGACGTGCTTCTGATTCCTGTTATTTCATAGTCAAGCAACCCTCAATTTGCATGTGCATAACATAAAGAGTAGCAAAAAGTAATTCATGTGATTACTGAGGTTTGAAGATCTATGGCTTTATGCAGAAGTTACATATTGAGCTGTATCTGAGCCAAGTTTCAAGCCAAGCTCATGGGTTCAAATATAATCGGTCAAAAATTCTGTTGGAGCTTGGCTGGTGAAAGAAATTAGGGGTACAAGCTTGAGTTCAGCTCAACTTGAGAAAAGTAACAGCTCAAGTTTCAAGTTCATTAATCATTTCAAGTGTTTATGAAGATTTGAATTGAAATTTTAATGAAAATATCATAACATTTGACACTTCAGGCTGTAATTTCCACAAAGATAAAATTTAATTTATGAAAATTTAGTTCACCACAAACACAATATGAGATGTGAAGTGTGAACAAGCTAATGACGTAGAAATCAATTAGCAAATGACCATGAAGCTTCACTCATGTTGTAGGAGAATTTCTCTCTATAGAAGTGCACATAAAGACACTTTGAGCAAACCCCCCCCAAATCAATAAGCATTTCATGCCAAGAGACACACAGACCTGTATTATTGATGCCATGTAAGTATCTATACGCGAGTCCATATGTTGATTAAATTGTTTGGCAAGATCTCTGAGAAAGTCTTCATAGTCACTTCTGCAAACACAAAACAGAACCTAATACCATCTGATATCCAGCATCAATATTCAATGGTGAAAGTAACACAACTATTCTTTATGTATTTAAACGTGCCTGTGATCAGAGCCAAACCGATGTGTATTGGCAAGGGCAACCACCCCCTCAATTTCCATTAAAGGAGAGATAGATTTGAATGTATTCTGGAAAAACAGAAATAAGATCAATGACTTATACAAGGAAAGCAAACAAACCATACTGAGTTGATGACATCTACCCGACAGGCCTGTCTGACACCAAGATCATCATCATGAATATGCAGAACCAAACGGGGGAAGACAGCATGTATCTGAGAAGATATATCTAATTATGAAATATCTAATAAGATGTAAATAAAGCTCTTCAGTACATTGAAAGGTTAAGTGTGAAATTGCCAAAAATCATACCATAAAGTGATAAACATGCAATTAAATACTTACGCTGACACTTCCGTGAATCTTATTGTTTCAGTTATAACAAACAACAAGATATAGGATTAAAACATAATAAACACGACTGATGTCAAAAAAAACTTTGATTCCTGAAAATTATATATTACATAGGAAATTTTTTTGAGTAGTGCGCGAGAAGCAACCTGTTCAAGAAATGCCTCATGATGTGGTCCGATAGCATAGCCGCCTAGGGCTCCAAAAGCAACAAAAGCATTTCCTCGAATGTTTGCATTCATGCATATCTGTGACCAACAGAAAGCAAATCAACAATTAAGTTCCACCTTTCAGTCTTCTTACCATTTTTTCCTAATCATGACCAAATTCTCAGTTATCAAGTTTAAAAAGTGAATGAATGACACGAGAATGCTAAGCATTTTGTTTGATCTAATGCAATTTTCTACTGTTCACCTTATCTTGATTTACTGTTTAAGGGTCAAATATAAAGTCTACTAATCCTGCGTAGAAAATCAAGGTCATTTATTCACAGATCCTCAAATGGCAGATATTATGCTTACTTATCTGGTATATCTAGCCCATAGAGACTGAACTTCATCTTCACTCAAATATAGTTGGAATTCACATCCAAATGGTCATCCAAGCATCGAGTCCAAATTACTAATTTCACAGCTTAATCTCGTCAAATTCAAAATTAACAGAACATAGTAGTGGTCAAAGGCTTACAGCTGGTTAGCTTTCTTACATAAAGAGAGAATCATTATCTGACATTTATTCCAAAATGGCCCATCTAATTGATTATCATCAATGTCAGATATGGGCTACAAGTTGGTAGATCTGCTCACAACTGGGAGGGGTATAAATGGTTTCATGATACAATCAGGCAAATCACACCCATTATTCAAGTTTGATGCATTTGTTGTCTTTCTATTTCAATCATTGCTTTTATTTATTTTCTTTCCTTTTCTACTCGCACTATACTATTCTTCCCCTTTTCTTTTCTTTTTCTTACTTCAGCTCCTCCTTTCTTTCTTCATTCCTTTTATTTATTTTCTTTCCTTTTTTTACTCACACTATTCTATTCCCCTTTTCTTTACTTTTTCTTAGTTTAGCTCTTTCTTTCTTTATTCCTTTATTTATTTTCTTTCCTTTTCTACCCGCACTATTCTCTATTCCCCTTTTCTTTTCTTTTCTTTTCTTTTCTTACCTTAGCTCCTTTCTTTCTTCTTCCCTGGCATGACACTAGCTGCTGCTAAATACTTACCATCAACATCTACTGTAGCATCACTAGTGATGGTACGACAACTTGGTTTCTGGTTGAGCCATATAGTAAGAAACCCTTTTCCTTGATTAAAAACTGACTAACACAGAAGTCATAAAAAATATAACAACAGCCGAGCCAAAACAGAACTTCATCAGTTTAAATCAACATGTACTCTTGTACCAGGGACTCATCAATGGATCACTGAACCCTAAGGCCTGAAAATGGAGCAAGATCTCACAACATGCCTGATCAAAAGGTAACCTAACTCTGCATAGAGCTTCAGGATCATTAAAAGAGTATTTGGGCAAATATTATGAGTTTGGACCAATTTAAAGAATGTGGTGGTGATGCAGAAAAGTAGAGTTGTTATCCAATATTCGGATGGTTTAAGTGTTGATCTTTGTAATTTTGACCAAAATAATGGAATATCCCAAAAAAGAAAGAGATGGACCAGAAGGAAAACCAGCCAAGTGTATCTCCATGTTCACCAGCAACATTTTTAAGAATCTGGTGGTCTATTAAACTGAAAAGATGGGCTGCAAAGACAGAAAGGTCATTCTTTTGATTGACAATCACAACCAACTAATTAAGTGGCCAACCAAACATTTCAGCATCGCAGACAATTTTAGATAAGAAACTGGATTTGGGTTAAATATGTCCACCTAGACTATGACAACCTTTTCAACGTTTAAATCTTGAAATTATAGTTTAAAACCTAAGGGATCTCAGTAATCTTGATTTCCCCCTCAACATGATCTAAGCAGATCAACAAGTTCGGATTTCTTTCTGCTAGTGCACAAATGAAGCTGACAGTCAACACAAGACTGTACCACATGCTAAACAATACGAAATCGTACTCTCATCATTAAAGAATTGGTTTATTTTCATGATTAAATTGCTTTTGAAAAAGTATGAATCCAGAAATTATGCAGGAAATCCTATTGTCAGTCATTACAAGTTGAGTATATACTCTAGAAACAAAAAATATTCCAAAACTGACAACTTACTTGAAGATTACGGAGTCGAACTGAAAGGTTGAGAAGAATGGGCTCCACGGCATCATTGGAAGATGACTCAAGCACCTAGTAAGGGCAATATTGATCAAGTAAATCTGTGAAGAGGCAAATGCAGTTAAAGAGAGGCTAAGAAGGCCGAGGTGATCACCATTAGCAAGCACGACACTGCAGTTAAAGATTGGACAGATTCCTCTGGGTCATCTAGTAAAGCTAATATTACCCCGAGAATCTGAGTGGTGTACTGAAGAACATGGATAGATGGCATCTGCAAGGCCAAGGGGCACAAAGTAGATATAATTTTTTTAAAATCAAGTCAACATATCACAAATGCAACCTCGCTAAACAACAAGCTGGAGAATAAACAAAATTAATCAGGCGGGCTCTATTTGGTTTCGGCTGTTTCTTTTAATTTAATCAGAATTTGAATATGTTAAGTTGTTAAAGCTATTTTCTGCATGGTTCATAAGTAAACAATAAATGATTATACTCTAACATAGACTTTTACACAATTGGCACAGATATAAAGCATTAATAAAAAATCAATTAAATCTCCTAGTGAACAACCAGGGAAAAAATCACGCAAGAATGGTATATATTGTAACATACGTACAAAATTTATTACTCATTGCACAATGAAATAAATCTTTTCTCAATAACAAGACTTTGGAGGCAACAAATGCAAGGCCTACTTTCTTCAAAATTTAAAGGAAGAAAATTATCACCTGAACAAGCCCCCTTAAACAGAGGCGCCTAACAGTCGAAGAATCATCTGATACATGCCGACACAATGCTTCAACCATTTGCTCCAATAATGAACCAAAGCCATCACTGCAGAAATCAGGAATTCCAAGCTGAAAATACTTAAAAGACCAAAGTAGGAACTAGAATTAAGAGCTACCAAGAGGTATGAAAATCAGATTTCATACAGGGCCACAAGTGGGGGTACAACACAGATATAAAATTAGGAAGCATACAAACAAAAGACCTAAATCTAATGACTTCAAAAAACATGGTAACTTGATGTATTTCACTTATTCTTCACCATTATCAACTCTCTGAATGATACATCATGTATTAGCAATGTACGGATATCTTGCCTTTATCTTAACAAAAAGAGTCATAAACAAAACTAACAAGTACACATATATGAGTTTAATACGAATGCTCCCCCACACACACATACAAAACACCAGGTTACCTATATCGAACAAACTCTGACAATGCTGCAGCAGCTGCTTCCCTTTGAAATCTTTGGAATCTTTCTAGTGATTTGCTCACAATAAGACATATTGCAGGAATCTGAGAAAGATATACAAGGGGAACAACAGGATCTCAGTAACAACAAATGCTAAACCAGCAATTCAGAATTTAGGAAAATATATTCGGAGCACATAAAAAACTTAAAACTGTATTACGGTACACCATGAATAGATGCAAGCTCAAGTTAAATACTTGGAGTTTTCTTTTTAAATAACTTAACAAAGATATATCAGATCCAACATATATTCAATAATTCCTAAATGCTCTATTTTGAATCATTAAGAGGAAAAGAATTCTGTCACTATTTTGACTGCTCTTTAATGATTTTATATACAATTTTTGCATGCAGATAAGCAAACACAAACACAGAGAGAGAGAGAGAGAAAGAGAGAGAAGCAGAGCAACTTCAGCGGATTATTCAACCCCATTTGGTCTCTTAATAATTTTAATTTACAGTTTTTTCACGGAAATAAGCACACAACAACACACACACACACACACAGACGCACAGAGAGAGAGAGAGAGAGAAGCCGAGCAACTTCAGTGGATCATTTAACCTCTTTTGGTCTTTTTATGGAAATGCACCCAGCAAGATCTCCAACAACACTGAGCCACTTCTCATTTTCATTCTGTTCCCCATCCCTTGTAAGAATCTGCATATAGGATTTGCCACAAAAAGAATGAATTGCAATGCTGCCAAAAACTACATGTTCATAGAAGAATGAATTACAATGCTGCCAAAAACTACTGTACCTTTCCCATTTCCAGATCACCGACACATTCACAGAATGCATGAAATGCTATCAGCATTGCACTAGAATTTAATCAAAAGAAAGACAATATCAACTTAAAACCACACCTTAAAACTATAAAAGTGAAACAAAAGGAAGAAAAATGTTCATGTGTGGAACTCAGATTATGCATATGCATACCGCAGCATGGTTCCAGTTGACCAGAACTAGCTAATCCATGGCAACTTCCAAAATGGAGCACAAGAGTCGCAAGAACAGAAGCATAATTTTGCTCAACAGCCTTCCTTCCAATTTTACCACCACCTCTGCATTTACATGAACCAAAAGAGGTGAAAAAGGTGTAAGATAACATATAAATATTGAAAAATGTAATGAAGATAGACCTGAAGAAAGCAGTCAGAGCAATAACAGCAGCCTGCAAAACATCCTCCACTGCATTTGAATCAACAGATTGGCTGGGACTTTCTCCTTTTCCCAAATCACCTTTGAGAAGAGGGGTCTGATTCACAATACCAATCACATGCTCCAGAAAAGAATATGACAGCACAGCGTGCTGTGAAAATGCCTATTGGTCCACAATGATGAATAACAACATAGATCACAAACACAATAAGAAAAGTCTGCTAAAAGAACAGAAAAAGAAACGATAAGACGAGTAATATCATGTAAACATAAGCTTATCCATGACTCACAGGGGTGTAGATGTTAGACATACTGCAGCAAGATAATATTGCATCTAGTAATTCATAAAACAGACATTAACCAATTGCATTTGAAGCTTAAGTTGCTTCTACTCTCTCTCTCTCTCATCTATAAATTCGTATAAATCTGTCAACATCTCATTTCTTTACAAGTATATACATGTATGCATCTCATACATACATACACATACATGTGTCTGAATGTGTGTGCATAAACTCAGATAAAAGACAACCAATATGAGCACCAAAAAAACCTAACTCAAAGAACAAACTACCATCAGTGATGGATGACGTACATAAAATGCATCCTGTACTGGCCAGCCACCACGCAGTCTGGATATATCTTTGGTGGTTATATCCCTTCCTGCAGTTGCTAATACTTCATTGAACACAATGCCTGAGCTGGTGTTCTCAGCTAGAGATGAGATCTTTAGAAAGTTAATGGGAAAAATAGAACAGCAATAGATTATCTTCCAAGCTACTGCTGCAAAGATATGATAAAAGTTTAACATGCTATTGGGAATAAGCTGGGGATACCCAGACAACCAAGATTCTGGAAGATGCAATGTGTCCCCTTAAAAAAAGCAAAATGTTTTACGTATTTCCTTATTGAAAATAGACTTTGTTCCCCCAAATTCACGAAAACTATAAAGTTGCCTCTTGATATATACATCACTACAAGTCTTCACCCTCATTCAGATACCACACTAGCTCATGACAATCTACATGGCCTAATGAGTCCAAGATAAAAAGCAGGTTGGTATAATTTTGCTTCTACTTCCTCTCATCATGGTGTTCAACTAAAACTCTACAAATGTCTCATTTCACACGGTATTCAGCTCATGACAACTAATCACTCTCAACTAGAACAACTTGGGTTGGCATTTGACATAAAGATAACCTTCCATATAAAAGATTAGAGCTCACTATGTGAACATGTAACTAATGAACTCTTTAATCCCCAAACCAGTGCGAGATGCCAAATTATAGGCATGAGTAATATCTTATGAAAAAAAAAAGAAGGTAAGAAACCACTAGCCCCATCCTAGTAGTGAAGGAATGATTTTATGTAGTTCTTCTCAGTTACAATTTTTTGTCTTCCAGTAAAACTCAAGAATCTCCAAGCCTACCCTACTGTATCAAGTTGTTAACAAGATATCACTTAAGTGGCAATCAAAACAACAGGAAAAAATGATGTTCAGGTACGCGTAAATCACCAAATTTACTAACTCAAACTATCCACCAAAAATCAGTATAAAAAGGATACGGCAGCAAGAATTTCCTGGCGCAGATACTTCTCAGACACATGCACTGTAGCTGAGAGCAAAGATTGTGTTGTCCTGTTCACAAATGGATATGCTTCTAAGTCAAAAGCAAAAGTGATTTAAAGATGTTGGCAAAAAAATATGGTTGACAATCATCCATAGAATTTATAACTAATTTATGTTTGAAGAACCTTGAGATGTCAGTATCATTCAACTCATTCCCCCTCTTAGTAATAAACTCATGTGTTAACCACAGCTTGAATTCCACTCTCTGCAGACTGCTTAACCTTGTCACAAATGGCTGTTGAGCAACCATGCATGGCAGCCGCAAGCTGTAAAATTTTGTTAGATTGCCCAAGAATAGTATTCTTCATTTTTTCTTAACAAGAATCCACAAGAATTACAACATGCTTGTATCTGCCTCTATACCTCATCTTTAGTCAATAAGATGCTAATAGAGCAAACGACCCTGTTGAAAACCTCTGATGGATCAATAGAAGCATCCTGAAGGTGTAACAGTACATTTGAGAAGAAAATTAAAAGAAAAAACTTTGTAAAAGAAAAAAAAAAGGAATCAGAAAAACAATTTTAGCTGTACTTTGATAAAACAAATCACAAAATGAACAGAGTGTATGTCAAATGGACTTACACTTCTTAGGATAGCTATAACATCCTCCAGTGATGTCAAAGCACTATAGGACAATTCTATATCCATCCCCAAACTGGAATTTACGGGCCTTGGCAGAGAGAGAGATGTAGTATACTAAAAAACAGATCAAGGATCTGGAGATAGAAAAAGTAACAAGACAAGAACTTAGGAGAAAAGAAAAAGAGATGATAGGAACGTGGACAGGAGGAAGAGAAGGAACTGATGCAACAAATATGGCATACTCGTACATACACACTACTCTCTAAATTCCCTTGAGCAAAATGCAGCAAAAGAAAGTAAGTAGATCAGAAACATGTAAATGAAAGGAATTGGAAATATCAAGCCATCTGAAGCCATATAATACTTTGAGACGCTATTAACCTGTGCAGAAAGTTTTCTAACTTCAGGATTTGTATCTGCACAGCGAGGGAGATACACCATGATCCTCTCCCCCAAACACAACGCATCACGACTTGGCAGTACAAAAGCGGCTGGTAGTAGAAGAGCACAAGACCAATAACATTAGAACATAAAAGATACTTGATCACGCACACACAGAAAGAGAGAGAAACAGGAAGATTCTTACATGGTAAATTGGAATAATTGCGTTGTATGAGCATGGTCAATTTTCTTGACATGTGTACAACTTCCTTGGCAGCCTAATGCACAATATCCACTGATACACAATGTCCGGAACTTTAGAAGCATCTCATGAACAGCACTACATCCTCTTTCCCTCTGATATTCCACAGCTGAGGAGACATAGGGATCAAGCTGTCTCAACATATGCAATAGCTGCTCTGCTCGACTTCTTCCATCCTCTGCACTAAATATGACAGAAGTGCTCATCTAATTAGTTAAGAGATTACAGAAGTCATTTGTTTCCATTTTCAGTGAAAGAAACAAGCTGATAAATGTTTGACTTTCTAAAATGTAGAACATAGAAGAGTACGAAATTAAATGATCCCAAGAAAATCAAATTTGGTGCTATATGTAGTATAATTCAGAAAATTGCTATAATTACCATGAAGTAAGTGAAAAGCCAGAACCATAAGTGAAAAGCCAGAACCAGATACATGGCAAAAACAAACACAATAAGAGTGTTGAGTTATTGTTTTTATGGTATTCAGATAGTGCAAGACCTCATCCCACATCAAAAGAGGGAGGGGAAATTGTGTTGAATATAAACATTTATGGCTACTAAACACTTGGCTAAAATATAGCTAGCCCAGGCCAAGGTGGTACTATTGGTATCAAGCAAACCTTGTTTGGTCTTTGCATGGGTTGAGACTTGGGCTTTGGTACTGGGCCGCAGCTACATAGATATTGGACTCATCTTTGCATCTTAGGGAGGGATGAATGTAAGACCTCGGCCAACATCGAAGTGAGAGGGGAATGAATATAATACCACAGGTCATGGCTACTAATAACTAGGCTCAAGCATTTTTGATCTAGTGGTTTAGGGCCAAAAGTAATTGGGCTGGCCCTGGGCCCGGGGTGTAACAGATACCAATGACAGCAGATATATCATCTACAAAAGAAAGCATGGGAATGTTATGTTATAAACTTCATGGCACTTTACTCTATGCTATACAGTAACTTGTAAGTGAATGCTTCATGAATCAAACTTGAAGCATGACTCGCATGCTTCGTGAATCAAAGATATAATACATTATTATGTCCCCTAATACATCAAGAAAGAAAATACGAAATTTGTAAAATTAACCAATGTTAAAAGGTTGAATGAAATTTTATGCACGTGTTTAGGTGGAAAAAGTTCAATTGGCATAAACCCTGGTAAAGTTATTACCACAGATAACTGGGGTCAATTAATATTCACTCCTTCAGATCTCTCATTTGAACTTTGCAAGCTACTCTTGAACAATCACCAGATACATAAATTGAAACGCTCGCATATAATGATGCATCTTATTAATAACAACATGCTTCAAGAGCTTTGATTTCTAAAATGGCAATGAAAGAAACCAAAATATATAAGAAAATGAATTGTAAAAAGATTCTGAAGCAAAAAATACCCGGTAACAAGAATTGCACACAGGAGTGTTATAAGATTGTCTGTAAGGGGTTTAATAACATCAGATGGATCATTTGGTAAACCAAAAAATCCTAGGGTGGCCTGTCAAAGTAGATGAAATGGAAAAGATCAGAAAACATCAACTAGAACAATTTTTAATGGAAGGTGAATTACAGAAAGTGTACCTTCAAAACAAGATTTCTTGTTTCAGTTGTCAATTTTGGCTCCACTGAAACCAATGTAGTACAAGCACTTAAAGCAAGAGACTGCATAAAAGAATCAGAATTAGGGCATAGACTGAATCGAAAAACAGGCAAACCTAGGCAGTAAATAAGCCAATAAACAAATTAAGAATAGAAGAAAAAACAAATTGCATGGAGACAAATTATGCACAGATTCATTATAAAGAAACCTGAGTACATAAAAGCTCATGAGTAGAGTCAGATAAATCATCTTCACTATCTCGGCCCATCAGAGTTAATATATAGTCAAGTAACTGGTCTCTACGTTTCAGAGGAAATGATGTACCACTTTCAGAAGCATTGTACACAGCCTGACCTGCACTAGCAATATTTCAGACTCTGAACAAGATTGAACACCAATATAAGTACACAATTTATAGTTTCTAAAACATCAGGCTATCCTAGAAGGGAAGCATGATTATCCAAATAGTGAAATATCAGCAATCACATACAATCTACAAACCAAACAAAAGGAGGACCAAAAAACATTTCCCTGTGCATGAGTTTAATGATTCCTTAAGTAACCCATAAAAAGAGAAGAATCTGAAATTTTGTGAAAGTAAAGATTGAACAACCTCGTCAAGAACATAAAAAGAACAGTGTAATGATTCCACTTTGAGAAAAGGTAAAACTACAAGATAAACAAAAGCATACTTCATAGGATTACGAACCCAGTAAATTAATAGCAGTAATAACAGCCTGCTTCGCTGTCGGATGTCGCACATGGAGAAGATGTGAAAGCATATTAGTCCCCTGTAAACAACAAAAAAAATCTTCTGTAAAAGTCCATGTGGAAATGCAAGATGAAACAAACACAAACGAGAAGTAAATGATTTAAAACAAGTCAGACACCAAATTAGATTTGAAAGCAAAAAAATTTGAATGGCACATCAAAAAGGAGAGTTTCTCAAGTAACATATGAAACAATTTTATATATTCTTCAGCAGCCATTACATAACAAAGGTCAGCCACACTATAGAAACTACAAAGGCCTAAAAGCCTACAGTTTTGTGCCAAAATTCAATCATCTGGAAACAACAACAATCTTGAAACAGAAGTACCACCACTACTTGCCCACCACTACTTGCCCATCATACTCTGTCAGAGAGTAACAATACTTCAGTAAGAAGTCACAAAAGCAAAAGCATATAAAAATTGCACATTGCAGAAAGAAAATTCAACTGTTATCACATGCAAGCATTGCCAGAGACAACAAAAAGATATGAATATACACCAAATCACAGATTTTATCATAAACCATTTTGTTTGAAATAAACATAAATATACGGTCCAATCCCTCTAAGGGAGCTGATAGGGGTAGAATAGGACAGAGAATAATCGGCCAATATTTGTTATCGCAATCTAACAATTTTCAGTCACAACCAAGTTGGAATGAATAGGATCATTCCCACTGTTTATTTCTCCATTATATTCATCTTCCAGTAAATCAATTTGTGCAAGACTGAGTATTGGAAAGGCAAAGTTACGATAACGTAAATGATTGAGTTCAATATAAAATTCTCAATAAATTTTCAAAGGCAAACTTTGGTTCCTCAAAAGGAAGTTTCAGAAGAATTCTCAAATTTTCTTAAGGGATATAAACAAATATGAATTTTAAGGAAGCCTAGTTCATCCATGCACTGACACTTCAAATATAAGGATAAAGGGGTTTGTAACGACAGCAACCAAACTAGACAAAGAATGGAAATTTGTACTATCAGTTATAAAGATGCAAATGTGAATGCAATATTTTTTTGCTTCAACAAAGAGACATACCATGAAAAAGCAAGGATGTGATGCAAATTCATACAATACCAGCACATCAAGCAGAATTCTCTTTAGTGACTGGAATAAAGTGGTACAGGTCCTCTCCAACACAAACAAATGAACAATTCAGTTGGAGGTAGTTATGATTCAACAAGCATCCTAGAATGATTACAAGAAATAACATTCTTCAGAATTAACAGCAGCAGATGTAGTTATAAGAATCTGGATTCATATAAAACTCCAGTTGAATTATCTCCGTCATATGTAAATGTTCTTCAAGACGAGAGTTCAACATTTCCGTTAACAGAACAAATTAATTGAAGTTTCTCACATTTCAACTATGTCGATGTTTTTTGGTATAAACCAAGGACAGCTTTTCAGAATCAAAGAAGCAGTGCATATGTAACATATAAATGCTAAAGCAAATTAAGTCATAAACTCAGAATATCAGGTAGCTGACCACAAGTGCATCAATTCTGGCTTCAATAATGGTTGTTGGTGCATATTTTGCAGCATATCCATACATTAGTGCCAAAGCAGCATGGATGTCATCTGACTCTTCCATTTTTGTTCTGTCAGAGAAAAATGACAGGATCCTGCAACAGTCCTACCCAACATTGTTTAGAATACTTTGATCAATAATGGCCTAAACATATGTAGACACCTATTTATGAGATGAAACCAGTTATAAGCGCATATTAGCAAGATGAGATACCAGCAGTTTTATCTTAGATAAGAAGCAGTTTCTGAATATGATATTAAAATGTTCACGCTTAAATTCTCTTCAGATCTGTAAACTTTAATGCAGGCCCCCATGATAATATCTTTTTCAATCGAAACATCATCTCTCTTGTTTTCCTCTGTTCTGATTGGACTTCTGTTTTCCTTCTTTTCTTACAAATTGATACAATTAGTTATTTCAATCCACTAGATACGAAACGAGGTACCCTAGGACATGCTGACATAACAGAAACTTTGACCAGGATATGCTTATATAACAAAAACTTTGACATTTTAAGGAACATGGTTCAGGTATTACATCAAAATCACAGTGTATCACAATTCAAATTTCACATCTAAATAACAGTTACGGGTAGTGAGTGGTCATGATATTATATCTAAAGGACAGCAGAGGAAGTTCTGAATTATAAGTAGAGGGATCATTACTGTCAAAAGGCCAACTATGAATTCAAGTACAGCATCTAGGAAGTACCTTTGAAAGAAACTTTGGCCAACATTATCAAGAATGTCTTTGAGTTTTTCCAGGACTGTATCCAAGTGTGACGCTGCAACCTATGAAACAGTATTGCAATAAATCTTAAGAATCACCAAGATCGGCAAAGAAAAACTAATCTCCATTAAATTATTTGTCATCCACAACCTATTCAGGCCCAACTAAGTTAGAAGAGCTGATTTTTTAGTTATGCAAGTAATTACCAATCCCATGGCCTTTGCCAAGCCAAGTCTGTTCTTTGGGAAAGAAATATTAGCTTGCTTGTACATCAAATCGATTTTAGCACAAACATATGTTCTGTCATGAACTTTTTGCAGCAATATGCCAAGACACCTGCACCACAAAATACAATCAAGTCTTGGAGCCTTCTACGAATATATATTTGGTTATATGCTATTTTACAGTATGTAACTGCAATTTAAACACTGATTCTTCATCAATTCTATAAATTCTCATTCTGTGTGTACTACAAAAAGTTATACTGCACATCAAGGGCTGCTAGGAAAAAGTTGACGTTTATAAAAATCAACAAGTGAAGAAGGAAGAAAAAGAAAGGCACTAGAATTTCAAATGGTAAAATCAGTGAGTTCGTAGGGGAATATATAAGTAGCCAAGAAATAGGAGAAGCTCACAAAAATGAGCATATGAACAACACAATATCAGGTTTACAGAATAAATGAGCAAACTACAACAATCCTTATGAAATGAATAATCTTCCATTTCTTTATCATTTCCTAGCATTTGATAAGTATAATAACAGACAATCATACACAAGATTTCATAAATCCACCAGAAAGATTTGTCAGGCAAAGCTCAAAGAGCATATTACCTGTGAAGCAGAGCAGAATGTTCATCCTCAGCTGTATAAAGTTCATACTGGTTTGCAAAAGCATTTCCCAGAGAAATTACCCAATCAATACTCTTGGATCACATCCAATGATTCTGCGAGAAACTGTCAGCCAGAAGTAAAGAATTTAAGGGGCATATCTCAGAAGGGATCCCTGTAGTTCCATTCAATGATTGAATAAAGTATAGCAGGCTGAGGAAGACAATAAAAATCATGAAATTCATACAAGAAGTGAAGAAACCAGAAGTAAAGTATAGCAGGTCCTAGTCAAATATTGTTGGCTCCGTTAGTGTATGGCATGCACCCTTTTTTTTTTTTTGTTTGGGGGGGGTGTTATGTAACAGGCATCATGCTCCAACAGAAAAACATCAGCAAATCTTACATTGATAATCATGTCATCCCAAGTCTCTTGATACAATGGATCTTCCTTCAGATCATCTGTATCACTCACATATGCTTTCATTTTCGGAATCTAGAGCTTACCAAACAAGACAACCAGTTAGAACTTAAGAACAAATATTTCTGTTAGTATCAACAACTTATAACACAATAAATTTAGCAAAATCTGAAACAACTCCCAATCCTATTTGACAAATTATAGTGTCCTCCTTTAACCAATGCAGCTTTTGACAGATCAAAAGTTTATGGGCAGTATAGTCACAAATAGTTCCAATTCATGCTCCTCATGTAATTTTGAAATAGAAGTTTTTGTTCTGAAGCACCTATGTCAAAATTTCTGAGAATACATGTTACACAAAATCATATTGCTGGTGAACTTTTCTAATATCTTAGAATCATACTGGCACAACCAAAGTTTCAAAACCAAATGCCAACATCAGATCATTCAGGGTGATGACTTCGGTTGAGTAGTATTAGAGTATTCATCCAGAACCAGAGTTTTCTATACTTTCTTGATGAAAAAAGGTGTGCAGTGTGAATGCGTGCTAGGACGTGTGTGGGTGTGAATGCGTGCGAGAGAGGAGGAAATATAAGATAAAAGCTTACACATATACTTCATAGTATACCTCATCTTGCCAAAACAAGCTAACATTCTTTGGAAAGAGAGGAGCCAGATAATACAAGACCTACAAATACAAGGGAGAAAGGATCAGGAGAAAACCAAGGCAATGACATACTTTTACTTCAAACATCCCAACTCCCTACCTAAATAGAGTAGGAGAGAAGTACATGACATGCATCAAGTGATCCAATGACCAAAGGATGAAACAGGTTAATTCTCGGAAGCATTATAGCCATATATCTAATTGCCAGAAGCATTATAACCATATATCAATCACAAATATTGTAAAATTATCGGGATTTTTCTAGGACACCATTATAGTATATAGTCTTTAAGTACCAAAGCCGCAAAAAACTCACTGTCAGAATTTGAGTTGCCAACTGCTCCCTTGCTAAAGGATTATGTAGAAGCACCACTAGCCGGGCAAAAAGCTCCTAAATGTGCATATTTTGATATGTCACTTTCTTCAAATACACAGGAAAATATTACTTAATACCATGGACAGTATTTACCCAAGAAAATTACCCTTACCTCAGGATGTGGAATATCGGAGCGAGCTTTTTGACACTCGGAAAACATAGTATCAGTCTGAGAAGATCTATGTCTGCATAATTCTGAGATGCATCTACAAACCTGTTCATACAGCCAGCAACACTACATGTTCATAAAGCATGCACAGAACTTTAGCCATCAGCAACAAAATAAAGGATGCTACGCGCGAGAAAAGGTAATTTGAGAGTCGTCTTGAAGGAACAGATAGAGTTATCACTTCAAAAATACTTCCCTGCTTTATAATGAAAATCACATGAAGAACAAAACACATCATACCGTGGCAACTGCACCGGTATAGATTCGTGGTATAATCATCTTCAACAAAAATGGCCAAAGAACAAGCTGTAATTGTCACAAACAGATTTATAATTCGGTCACATTCAATCACCCGAAGAAAGAAAGAAGAAACAAGCTTCAAACAATGAATGATAAGAACAAAACAGACCAAAGGTGAAAACTAACTGTATATCGAGTCCAATCATATCAGCAACTTAATATACCTCCATCTCAGGAACAGTGATTGTACAGTGGTAACAGTAATCAGAAGAAGACCTTTTTCACAGATCGCCCGCAATTCCATTGGACTAAAAGCTCCAGCCTTCACCTGAGAATTCTGAGCATGTTAACTGAAAGAATATGCCAAATGACAAAATTTATGCAGTTACTTGCAAGCATGGGAAACAGCTAACATGCTGCCTTAAACAAACAAGCTTTAATGCAGTACTAATGAAAATTAGAATCAAAGACAGACAGATCATAAAATGTATTCACTACACTAAATTGATTTCTTTCTTCCAGAAGAATATTAGAGAATAATATTTGTATGCTAATTCAAACTACCTACAAAATAATAAGTACGACTACATAAGAAGCAAATAAAGAATTCTACGGCAGGATGAAAGAAATTTTTAAAGTAAGATAGCAAACCTCCAACTTCTTGTATGGAAAAGCATAATGAGATCCATTTCGTCTAACAACTTCCTTGGAATCTACAGCATCCTCAATTGCACAATTCCGTACCAGAAATTCTTCATAACAAATAGCTCTCCCGATGGACCAATCAAGTAACAATGAGAAGCCATAACAACAATTAACTACCACAAAGCAACACGGTCGAAATCAAAAAGAAGTCAGAAGCTGAATGTCACTTTCTCTCTGTATCCAAAGAAATATATGTTGTCAGGACAAAATACCCCACCTCTGCAATAGCCTTACGAACACCCCAACTATGTTCATCTAACAAGAGCTTCACAGCTTCAACCAGTGAAGGCCTTCTACTGTGCCAAGCTTCAGACAACCTTCAAAATATATTGAGAATAAGATTATTCGATGACAAAAGACAGTAAGAACAAGGTTACCAAATCAAGCGGAAAAAGAAACCTGGGCAAGAGATGCTTTAGGACACTAAGTGCACCAAAAGTCAAAGGTTCTTCTTTTAACCTGCATTTCTGGTAACAGCAACTAACCGATTTATGAAAAAATATACTAAATTTCATAACATTCATCAATCAGAAACATTTTCCAATAACCAGTTTTACCATTATCTTTCTCTTTGCAGAAGGAGGGAATCATTTCTTTACCAAAAAACATAGTAACTGAAGGCATATCAATTTCAAAATACTGAAGCTAACCAGGAATGATACCTACATTGAGAAGAAACACAAATAAATCCTCAGGATACACCGACCCAACTGCTAAAAAACAATGCTGAACTTCATTATAAGTCTGAAAAAAAAAAACACACACACAATGTATATGATAAATTAACGGAATAAAATACAAGCACACGTAAAAGAGGGAGCTTTTTATGCAGTAAAATAAGATAGAAAAAGACAAAAGAAGCTCTTTGCAGAACTTATTTATAGCCTGATTCTGATACTAAAACAGAAGTGGCAGAACAAAAGAATTAAAAGCTGCAAGATAAAATCAACTTCATCAATATTCTATGATGCTTTTGTTCTATACATAGTTTTAAATGATGATTTTTGAATCTAAAGTTTATAAAATGACTCCTCTCTCACACACGCACGCACAAATGTGAAGTATCATAGATTAGAAAAAAGAAAAAGGTATTCAGCATTGAAATTCTGAAGTTCCGCCTGGAATATGATATCAGAGGGGTAGGACAATATGAAACCAAAGTGCTGTTGACAGGGAAAGGAAGATTTAAATGAACAAGGATAAGAGGAAGTAGTAAAATTTTGCTGATTAAAGGTAAGTAGTTCTTGAATCTCTGTCACTTTTGCACAAAGAGCTATTTGCGAAAAGTGTCACTGGAAGCCTTGAAATTTGTTTTTACATTCTTTGTTGCGGCTTTAGTTAATTAATCTATGGTCAGCACAAACCCTGAAAAGAAGTTAATGGCACTCCACTACAAAGTAACAGTTAATATTTATCACAAAATATCACTTGCTCCTTATAATTATCATAATGAATGTATAGGCATATTAAAAAAGGATAAATAGTAAGCATCACCTTCAGTCCCACTGAAAAGTTTGAAAGCTCTTTGCTATCATTGCTGATGCAAACCACTGGAAGAAGCGTTGAGATAATATAACAGTGAGGTCCTGCAAATAGCAAATAAAGTAGCTATTAAGTACAAACATTATAGTTACATCGCCACTAGATCATCACACTGTTCAGTCATCACCATTGGGTCGCCATTAGTTATATAACATTATCACTCATTGCGGTTACATCAAATCGGGTAACTCATTTCGATGAGATCATCACGACATAAGAATTACAAATTATCATTCTTAGAACAATCTGAATGAGTAGGCAACATATTTGACCTTGACTGATTGAATTCCTTCATATTCAGGAAAGAATGATTTCTAATCTCTAAAGTGGATTGAGAAAAGATAACAGTGTCATATGAAGTATATGTTGACACACTTGGGATTTTGAACAATGTCATGATTTGGTCAAAAAATGTGGGAGAAAAAAGGAAATGATGCTGGTATCAACACTTTGAAAATAAAATTAAGTTTTAGCTCCAGCTGCAAAAATACTCTGCTTTTCGAGATACTGACGTTGTAAAATAATAGTGGTGACCTCATAGTATCAGAAAATTGAACTTAAATGTCTTACCATGAGTATGTAGATAAAAATAGAAACACAAGAAAGACATGATAGCCCAACTTCTATGTCAAAACAATTTATCGAAGGATCTGCTGAGCAGCAGCAGATTTACAATGACTAACCTCAAACTCGAGCAAAGGTGGACCACTTTCAGACAGCAATGACGCGTTCAAGAGATTGTGGAGAGTACAAGTTGCCACTAAGGCAACGTCTTGATCTTTTTTATACCTGAAATTTAAAGAGATGTGAATTTATCAAAAGGCGTTTGATGGGAAATAGAGAGACAACTAATAATCCAACTGAAAGAGTCTTATTTGTATCTTGACTTAAAAGTCAAAACGGCATGCAATGACATAATGCAGGTAGGTTCGCCAATACATAAGCACAGCATCTTAGGCTATTGCAATATGTATTTTAAGATCTCAGAATTCAAAAGGCATCTTACATGTCTAAAATAGTTGGAACCAGGTACAGGTATACCTCAGTAAAGCCATCTTCAACTGTGTTCGGGTTATAAGACCAACCATCTGACCTAATGCTTCGACAGTAGTGCTGCGGACCTGTGGAAACAACAGAGATGCATCATGAAACAGAAACTCATTTCTTTACAATTATACAGGAAATAAACCGGATTCCCACACCTGAAAGTACAGCATTTTCAAAGACCCCAAAAAAATAGATATAATATATATATATATAGAGAGAGAGAGAGAAAGGGAGAGATCACAATAACCGGACACGACACATTTTTTCGGGATGGTCTTTTGAATTAACTTCAACAAAACTGAAGCACCAATTAAGCACAAAACTGTAATTTCATCATAACATATTTCAAAAACCTAAGGAAAGACAGTTGCTTGTTATGGTATTACTACAGTAAGGTCCAACTGCAGGACTGTGAGATTTATCTAGCAGAAAGTAACATTAGTTCCTAAACATTCTAAATGTCATATAACTTGAAATAATTTCAGGAATTGAATGACCAGTAATTGCAAACCTTGAGATCTCGTGATGCTGCCCAAACTCTCAATAGCAGTTCAAAAGCAGAATTAAGGAAAGACCTGCCCTACAATACACATTTATATTACAGAAAACAACCACATAATAAACAAGATTAAAAAGAACCAAAAGCAAACAAACTGGTCTTACATGACATCAGTATCAAGAACCGAAAATAGAGGGTAGTCCACACTATACTGCCAGCAGGCCTGACACCAACACTTGAATGCTGGAAAGAAAACAGCATGTTCAGGGTTTCGACATCAAAATTGGAAGAAAAGTGGTAGAATACAGGGGTTTCAGTATAGAACATCCTCAGAATTTGTCTGACAAACCCCAGTAGTTGGGAAACAAAGAACTGGGAGTCTGAGCCACAGTTCTTAAATTAGTAAACACATACTGAATTTTATATCATGTTTATCATCAGAACCAAAATCTGTCTTTTTTTTTTTTTCCTATATTGCCAAAAGACAAGAAAGCACATTACAATGATCACATGCAACATTTCCTCGAGCGAGAACTGTATTGCCTTAGTAAATGTTAGAAGTTTCATGCAAGCGATTTTATGCATAAAATTTTCAATACAATCAGTAAGTTTTTTCAATTCCATTGAAGGGTTCCTTAGTTCACCTCTGTCCCAATGTATTTTATGACAACATAGATTTGAATTCTTTTTGAAATCTCGTTTTTTTCTTCTTAATTTCTCAAATATACAAGCTAAAACTTCTATGATTCCTAGCTCTCTCCTACATTAATAGCATATAAATAGCGTGCTCCTACATTATGGCCATGTACGCCAGAGGAGTAGGCTTCTTCTTGAGCTGAGCTCTCTTTGAGAGCGGATTACTAAAATACCAAAATCAAACAAAAACTAAGTATTTGCCTAAAGTACATTAAAATACATTTTATTAAGCATACAGCAGTACAAAATAACATCAAATTATGCAGATATTGAAAAAAAAAGGAAAAAATGGGACATAAAACAGCCAATGTATATGTATTTTGAAGAGTGATGCAAAAGAAGATTTCCATACCATTTGCAAAGATTGGCTTGTTAACGTCTCTCACATTCCCCAGAATGGGCAAAACCCTTGCAAGCACAGCTTTAAGTCTTGGAGTGAACTGTAAAGCTTCAAAAAAACATATGCATGCTACACATCAGAGCCTTCAGTTTTTATAGCCAAGCTCAAAGATAACAGAAAACCAATAGAAGAAAATATAACTGATCTTAAAGCACACACCATCAAATGAAGAAAAGTCTGCGAGTACTTGAATCATTGCTGGCATAGATGAACTGGACCCAGAAAGGTGAAGGAATACTTCTTCCATCATCTGAAAAATAAACACACTCGAATGAAGACAGACTGCAATAATATTCTTGAAAGTTCCTACCACAAAAGGGAAATGAAAAAGACAAAAAACACATGCAACATAAGATCAAGCATGTAGATTTCCAAATTACACACAATTACCTACTAAAAAAACTGGACTAAAAATCAAAAGCCTCCCATTACTGCAATCCGCCCTTAAAAATACATAACATTTACATGCTGACCTAAACAAGTAACAGGTTAACCCAGTATGAAGATATATAGGTGGATGATGGATAGAGAGAATGTTGCTCATATTCCAAATCATGTCTAAGAAAGGCACCAAGTAGTTTGTTATGTTTATTCAACCATAAATAAGAGAACGGTTATCATTGCAGTTGAAAGTTAATTACTGTTTAAGACGGCTACTTTTTAGCAAAATCTTTTGGAAGTTTTGCAATCTAACCTATCATCCAAATGATTATTTCAACCAACAAGGGAAATTCAACATTTCTTTTTCCTTGTTGCAACCCATTGTTTTTAAGTGATACAACCACCTATTCCCAACTACACACAAATCTCTTTTGCAATAATCGATTTATACATAAAATAAGAATATTAAATCCAGGTGATGCATGCGACTCAAATTGACATAACTTGTACAAAAAAGATAAGCGACAGTTGAGCAAGGAAGGGGAAAAACACACACATTTGGCAGGAGAAACTGCCAACCAATATTTCCATAATCAAAGAAAGGTTAATTAAATGCGACAAAAAGATGCTTAAAAACCAAATATGACATTGATAACTTAGTCAGGAAAGCCAAAACCCTAAATCAACAACATTCTGATCCAAAAAAGATTGACTAGCGGCGAAATAAATAATCCCACACTTAATTATTCAGTTATGAATAACAAAACCAAAATAAAAGAACTTACTAGGTCAGGTAGATGCAAACCTATAGCCACAAGTACACTAGTGGCAGCTCTTTGCCAATCAGCATTGAATTCCTTTAAGAAAAAAAAGAAAAAAAAAAAACAAACAAACAAACAAACAAGAAAAGTGTGTGTCACATTAAAGAAAGTGAACGAAAGGTGAAGTTATCTAATTCCAGATTAAGTTCAACCTTGGATGTGATCAATTCCGCTGTAGCAATCTTGGCGAGTTTTGTCATGTAAGCAGGATCAACATCGCGTACATTTAAATCAAAGCCCGAATGGCCACCGACATTACTTGAAATAAACCAGCAATATTCCCAAACCTCTGCAACAAAACCCACCAAAAAAATTCCAAGAATCAATCAATTAACACTTTTATATTCACAAAAATACCACTGATTTCAATCATTCGAATCAAGAAGACGCGGAAGAAATAGAAAGAGAAGAGTATTAAGTACCCTACGTCCGCCTCGAGATACAATGGAGCAACAATCAAGTACGAGAAGCGGGTTCCTAATTTACGCAAAATTCACATCAAAATTTAGAAATTCAAAGAAAAAACTCGTAAATTAGACAAAGAAAAGGAAAAAATACAGAGGAGCGATGTCTTGAAGTGCAGCCATGGAGGCTTCTCGAACCATGGGGGACTCATCTGCTAGCGAGGAGACTAGCACTTGAATTGCCTCTGCCGAAGAAAAATAAAACGAATTTAAGAATAATGAATTTGAAGAATTTGGAAATTGAATTGAGATTGGGAAGGGTACTACCGGGGGCAGGTATGGAGTTGCCGGAACTGGAAGAGGCCATCGGAAAGTGGAATGAATGAGACAGAGATCGCCGAATATATGTAGCAAGTGAGTAATTAGAGAAAAGGAAAGAAAGAGGGCAGGCGGAAAAAGGAAATAAAATTGGGAATTTGACAAATCAGTGACAGGTCTGTCCCTGTGTCTGACCTGGAGACTTGGACAGGTGGGAGTTATAACGGGATTATTTTGCCTGTGATAATGATTGTTTCATGCTCATCATTTTAATTTATTTTAGAGTTAACGGCGGAAAACTCCCGTGATAGATAAGGCGGTGCATTTCCCCTGTTTTTTTAACAAGTTTAATACAACTTAAAGTTTAATAAACAAGTTCTCTTTAAAAATTGACAGTTGCTAAAACTTTCCACCAATAAATCTTCTCCTCTTCTAAAGTATATAGTTTGGGAAAATACTTAGACTCGATTTTTTACCCTATCTGTAGATTCTGCAGTCAGAATTAAATTTTAAAGGATTTCTGCTTACATCAACTGATGTCATAGTTTCTCTAAATTTTAATCCACACCACAGGTTTTACAAGTGGAGTTAAAGATCGGATTTATTTAAATCTTTGATGTAATTTAGGGTAGCCTGTAAATGAAGAAAATTGTTTGTTCTTCATTTTTTTAATGGGAAGTGAGTGTTTTATGAGTATTGGATAATTGAAAAGTAGTGAAATTTTTTTATTTTTCAATCATCTCGACGACTGTCATACTTATTATGCCGCATTATGGAGTGAATAGTAAAAATTTACTTGTAAATAAATCCAAACTAGTCGATAGTTGAATCAAACTCGATTCATTAAAAGTTAATTCAAGTTTGATATAAAATCAAAATTAAACAAAAATTTAGTGTTTATTAATTTTTTTTTATATTCTACTCGAATTCGATTTGATAAGCTACAAATTTTAAATTACTTGAGTTCAATTTGACAAAAACTCGTTTGAATTTAACTCTAAAGATAAACAAGTCAAATTTGAATAAAATTTCCTGCAACTCGTTAAAATATTAGAGTATCCACTTCGTTTATACTCATTTACACTCTTAGTTCAAAGTAACTAAATTATTATTTTACATTAATATTTCCCAAATTCATAATCATCTCCCTCTATTAATATGGTACTAAGCATTAAAATGTTTATTGAAAATGAAAAATATCAAATGTTATTATTAGAATTGTAACTAGTTGATTCTAATAATTAAAAGAGATAAAAAAAAATAATGGGGAATTCTACAGTCTCTTTTAGCGAATCATTTCTTTAACTTTAAAAGTTTGTATAGTACAAATTTTTAAAGCACATAATATTGTATTGTACAAATATTTAAAGTACAAATAATGGTTCCCTAGAAGGGACTGTAGAATTTTCCAAAAATAGTAAGTGAGACGGCGGAAGAGGTAATTAAGATGGTATAATAAATTAATTTTTGTGTTAAGGATAAAGTTGAAAAAATTATTTAATAATTTGTTGATTTTTTAAAGTGACAGATAATTTAGAACAAAAAGTAAATTGTTTAAAGTGAAAAATAAAATTAAACAGAGGTAGAATTATTAATTTAAAATATTTTTTTTACAAAACTGAAAAGAAATTTCTTGTTTAGGAAAAAAAAAAAGATAAAAGTTATTTTTGAAACTAATTCTAGATCTACTTTTTTAAAAAATAATAATAAATAATAAAAAATAATCTTATGCATTTTCATAATGAATTGAAAACAAGGCCTGGTTGGCTCACATTTATTATATTAAAAAAAATAAAAAATAAAAGGCAATGCACCTAGATGACCAAAACACGCAGACATTATTGGAGAAGGATAGTGTATACTTAAACTCGCAAGAGGATTTGCTTTGTAAATTGATATTATGTGGCACTAGAAATTGTTTTGATTTTATTGGTTTTAATATAATTTTACTTTAAAAAATATGGTCATGTTTCCAAAATTAATAGGCCTATATTTCACATGACACTCTTATTTTAATATAATTTTCCTTTAAACCTTACTATGATTGGAACATCTTTAAGAGTCTCGATGGTCAATTCACCCTTCTGCTAATGGCGGCATTCATTCATTCATCGAGTTAAGTTATGGTTACTTATTTCGCAATAAGAGGTCAATATTATTATAGTTAAAATATGATTTTTATTATTTTGTAACATGGATGAGTAGTAAAAACTTTTTTTCCATCACATATTCTGTGCTAAAAAATAAATATGCATGTATAGCACAAGATTGCTAAACATATGGGCTATGGATTGCTCGATGGATTTCCATAAAGTTTGCTAAACATTTTCTCTTGCACAATTTTGAGAGCTTTTATTCCAAGTACCCAATTCCATGGACGGGGGAATTTTATTTTCTTCTTTTTATTGGTTTGTGGATTGGGATGGAGAGGGTTTGCCGGCTGGATACAAGGAGAATCTATAATGGAAATGATTAGATAGAGTTTGTTGGAGGAGATGATTTGAGGTGAAGAGTGATAGGAATTAGGCAACGGTTTAAAGTCCAAAGCAATTCTGTCCCTCCATATTATGGGTGTCCAAGTAAACCAATAGAGAAAGAAACAGACATCAAATTTTCTAATATTGCATCATAATATTACTAATTCTCGAGTCTCACCATGGCATCCCTTTCTCTAGCAGAATTATCTTTATTGTCGAGCGTTATTCTTTTGCTTTTTGCGAACAATGTAAGTGCCAACAACGGAATCACCTCCATATGGAAAGGACATCGATCACCAATTTTGCAACCTAAGTATCACAGGCCAAGGTTCAGCCCTGGTCCCTGGAAAAATGTTCATGCTACCTTCTATGGAGGGGCTGATGGTTCAGGAACAATGGGTACGTGTATATACCTTTCTGCTTCTCTATAACAATTAACCAATTATCAAATTAGTTCGTTGCACCATGCATGCACATGGTTCAATGTATCTATCGTGATCGCGGTTATAATCCTTCCACATTGTACTCGGAAGTATCTTGTATCATTATCAAATTATAAATTTAGTTAAAATAATAATAAACAAAAATGGATAAAAATCATAAATAATTGTTTATTGATTATATCTGATAGGATGAATAGTTCTAGATATGATTCGTACGAGTTAGAGTTACTCAGACTGATCGGCTGAATCTTTGAACATTTGCATGGAGCCAAATTTCTATATATTTCGGAATTAATTGGAATAAATTGTGTACAGGAGGAGCGTGTGGCTATGGGGATCTAAGACAACAAGGTTATGGATTGCAGACAGCAGCATTGAGCCAAACTTTATTCAACAACGGCCAAGGTTGTGGAGCTTGTTATGAAATAAAATGTGTTGATAACAAATGGTGCAAACCTGGACAGCCTTCCCTTTTCGTTACAGCAACCAATAACTGCCCGCCAAACTACGCTTTATCAAGTGATAATGGAGGATGGTGCAATCCACCCCGCGAGCATTTTGATTTGGCACAGCCGGCATTTCTTCAAATTGCTGAATACCAATCTGGGATTATCCCAGTTCAATATCGAAGGTACCGTCAACCTTGAGTGCTCTCTATACAATGTATTTTCCTTTTGGTTTGTAAGTTACCAAATACGTACGCGGTACTACGTGGTACGTAATACAGGTTCCGGTACTTAATACATTATTTTGTTAGAAATATATAATGTATATGCATACTTGCACGAATTGGTACGCAATTTACAAGGTTAACTAACATTGTAACGAGGGGATATTATTTTTTTCAGGGTTCCGTGTAATAAGAAGGGAGGAATACGATTCACAATTACAGGGAATCCATATTTTACTCAAGTGTTGGTATGGAATGTGGGAGGGGCTGGAGATGTGACTACTGTGCAGGTGAAAGGTGATAACAATGTGAAATGGACACAAATGCAACGAAATTGGGGTCAGAAATGGCAGACAAACACGATGTTAACTGGGGAGTCACTTTCCTTCAGAGTTGGAGCAAGTGATGGTAGAACCTCAACTTCCTGGCATATCGCCCCAAGAAATTGGCAGTTTGGTCAAACCTTTGAAGGCACAAAAACTTCATTTAGAATCATTTTATATAAAGAGGACATTTTATACGTGGAAATTAAGGTTTTAACTTTAGGATTCTTCTGATTGTCCTATATTTTAATTAGCTGTTCATTCTTGTGAGAATTTTTTAAATCTTACATAAATATAAATGTAGTCAATATGCATTGACAGGAAACGGCAATATTGTACATCATATCACGACATTTTCAGTATTCTGAACTTATAAATAAATGGATGTGCTTAATTAAATCTTTGATCATAGCTTTAGTTACGAACTCCATTGGCAATATGTGAAAGCAACAGGGTACGGTCATTTGGCTCAAGTACACTTCTCTAAACGACGACGGGAGAACCTCAACTTCATGGCAAGTCGCCCCTAAAAACCTGGCAGTTTAGACAAACCTTGGCAACTACCTCGCTAGACGAACGGCCCATGAATTTCTGCCTACATTTTCTGTGCTCCTATTTTTCTCTTGTCGTTGAATATATGCCATCCAGATGCTTCTGATAAGGTTAAGGCATTGGACGGTTACAAAATTTTTTATATGGATCAAGGAATATGAGTTCACCGTTTATCTTATAATTCATATTTATTCACATTCATCCATTTGTAAATTAAATAGTTTAATTTAATTTTTAAAAGAAATTGGAGGATGTAAATAAATATTAATCACAAGATATATGATAGAACCGTAGTTAAGAGCCCTAATATGTGGGGTTATCACCCCTTCATGAAACCCTTAACTCAAGGCTCAAGGATCGGTACCAAACCATCTGCTATTTCATTTCTTGAAATAGTGGTTCGGGTGCTATTTCGTGCATACAAAAAATTTAAGTTGCTTTTAAAAGTAAATAATAATTTATTATGAGTTGTTATAGTCTGGATCACTTTTGGTCTCTAATTGAGATTAGGGATATAAATGAATACAAACGAGTCCTTCTGGTCAATTATCAGCAAAAGGACGACTGATTACTTCTGGTCTAATTGAGATTAGATATAAATTAACACAATCGAGTAGAGTAATGTTAAAGCATATTTGATTATTTTAACAAAATTAAAATTTTATTTAAATTTGACTCAATTAAACTTGAATTAAAATCAAGCAATTTAAAATTATATATATAAATTTAACATTTTTAACTTATCGAGTCAACTCTCATCGAGTTAAATTCAATACGATAGAATACATTGAATTCATTTAAAGCCTGATTGAGATTGTGCTTCATTTAACTAGCCAAGCCATAAAAAGTTAAAAACTGGCATCCTACTTAAAATTTGTTTACTTTTGCTCTAAACCACCCTTTTCCGGACGAATGAACATGGAAGGAATAAAATAATCAAATCACTCGAGACTCGTATCACTAATTTACGACAGTCTCTCCCTGAACTACAAAAATTGACCCTGCCAGGGTTTATCTTCACCAAAAAACCAGAGTCAGTTAAGGTGGAGAATACAGCTTCTGATAAATATCAGCCTTAAATCAACATTTTCAGTGGACGCGTCTAAATTAACTTTGTAGACTTATGGCAACTAAACTGAATTCTTCCACATGCAATAGATCAATAAAGAATTAAGCAGAGACCATAGCATTGATACATAATAGAACTGTTGCAACCCTCATTTATTTTAAGCTGTTGCTAAAAAAAAAAAAATTTAAAAAAAAACCCATTAGCCCATGTTTGGCGGCGGAGGTGGACGAATCCCGGGGCCTCAAATCTGCTGCCCTTGAAAACCTTGTGGAGGCATCATAGGAGGTCTTCCAATTTGTGTACCAGGAGTGAAATTAGCGATCGTGCCACTGCCAACTGACAGTGGGGGTGGGTGGGATAGGTAAAGTTCCAACTGGAGGCATAAGCGGCCTAGGACCATTTGACATAGTAGGTGGAGGTTGGAAACGGAACCAGGTATAGAAGGTGGGCCTCTTGGCAGATTCCCTGTTGGAGCCCCCAAGGAAGTCCCCTGAGGTTGGGGTGGTGGTGGTGGTGGCAGTGGAGGAGCTTGAGGTGGGCACCAGGAGCTGCTGGAGCAGATTGAGGTTTGTTTGCTTCTGGCGGCTTCGACTTGAAATACAACTGCAACTGGACATTAATTCATAACCAGGTTAAAGGTCAGACATGATTTGCCTAAAGGAATTGCAAATCTATCAATAAATAGGATAAAATGAAAGAAGCAAGACCGGCATTTTTGTCCAACCAAAACAGATGGAATGTTATGCTTGGTGTCAAAGTTCCTTTACCAAGGATGTACATAAAATGGAATGACATATCAAACAGGCAAATATTCTGTGCATGATTCCAGCCATTACTGAGCTTGAAAGGGCCTAGGGTGCAGAATATTAGCCTGCAAGTACAGAGCATTTCCATGTATCAAAATAACGAACACTATGCTGCAAATAAGACCAGTGTTAATCGATTACACCCTGAGTAATAGACAGAGAAATGACTCTCTCTCTCTCTCTCTCTCTCAGATTACATGCTTCCATAGGTGACAGGATGTCAATTAAACACGTTTATGACACTTTTCTAGATGATACCGGGCTGTTTCTACACACTGGGGCACACACATATGCTAAGACCAGGTTCATGGAATCCAACACAAAAAAATTACCAAGATTTGGCTTCATAAAAAGTTTCACAAATGACCAAAGAGAAAAGGAAAAGAGCAGAGGCAATATTGCAAAGCTATAACAGAAGGCAGATTTTATTTCGTACTGTGAACATTTCAGAGTCTTGATCCCAGAGTGAGAAGAACTTCGGAGTTGATTTATCAATCTCTGTACTAGGAACCTGCAGTGTACGTCCAGTGTCAGAACTCACCATTTAAGAGATATAAATCATTTTACACATCATGACCCTCTGATTAAATTACCTTGAAAGCAATGATTTCGTAAGGTTTGGGTGGCAACTAAGAGAAACTGACATCCTTTGTAAAAAGGTTGGATTTTCTGCCATTCAGATCCAAAGATAGAAATCAAAATAGTTAGTGTCTTAAAATAACTTCACAAATTGAGATCGTAATGCAAATTGCCTATTTCATTCACCTTTTCAAAGATATAAAGTACCTGCTCAAAGGATGACATAAACCGATGCCTTGGCTTTGTGTTGTCTTCAATCTCAGGGTATTCAATCTGCGAAAGTAAATGAAGTATTAGAGAACTATAAATGCAAATTACATCCTAAGCCTAGGACCCCTAACAATTCTCCATTGACAGAGAACAATTAAGAAAAAGCTCGAGGCTGTGGTAGTACAACAAAACAAAGAGGAAAAAATCAGGGAAAAAAGAAAAAAA
Organism: Cinchona pubescens; assembly: GCA_025175665.1. Classification (NCBI taxonomy): domain Eukaryota; kingdom Viridiplantae; phylum Streptophyta; class Magnoliopsida; order Gentianales; family Rubiaceae; genus Cinchona; species Cinchona pubescens. Next base: position 902,747 of record JANKKI010000254.1, on the reverse strand, counting down.
AATTCAAGATGTTATTCTGAAATTTTGGTAGATCAACACATGACAAACACAGACTCAATTACTGATTCATATTATTAGCCTTATTTAACATATCCATGCTCTGTAGCCTGCACTAATATACAGTGGCACTCCACTTCATTTTTGTTCCTCAAGAACCAGAATGTCTCCCCACCCCACCCCCCCTTCCTTCCTCTGGAGCCCCATCCCCCATCCTACCAAAAGCCCCAAAATCTAGGCCATTAACCAACATCAGCAATGAATCCCTTGCACAGGACACCTTCTCTTCCTCTCTCTCTGCTTGACCACTACCACTGCACCTGCTAGAAGAGTTTTCACAACCCCTGTAAGAAATTATGTAGTTCAACTGCACAATGGGGCCACTGGAGATGAATTTGAAGATTATATGATTCTCAGCAAATCATTTGATTACCACAAGAATTATGACGCACAAATGACAAGCGGATTACAACTAAATAACTACATACACAGAATCAGGTGCCAAGCCATTTTGGTTCCAGATACACCATACCCTGATGGACAAGTCTCTGGCAGTAAGTGCCTTGTGTTTCTCTTATGCTTTCACAAGAAGGGATGCGGGTAGGACTGTCAATTGGGCCGGCTGGCTGGCCCGAAAAATAAAGGGCTGAGCCTGTGTTAAAGTGAGCTGGGCTGAGTTTGGGCCTAAATATTAGGCTCGATTAAATTGTGAGCCGAGTTTGGGCTTTATTAGGCTCGGCCCGATTAAAACCCTATATGTATGTGTGTGTGTATATATATATATAAAATACTAATTTCATCCTACATTAAATAGTACTATTTTAATTTTATGTGGATAATGATTAATAATTCTAGTATTCTATTAACTTACCTAAACTCGGATAATTAAAAATAATAACCTAACATCATTAGTCAATTTAGTTGAAATATTGTGGCTCAATGATATAGTTAATAGTTGTTTATTGACAAAAGTAGTACATATTATTCCATATTGTATTGACCGGATGCAAAAAACAAAATTTTAACAAAAAAACTATAAAAAATTTTATTGCACAATGTGAGTTTGGGCTAGCCCGGTTAAAGCCTGAAACCCGAATAATTTTGTGAGTTAAGTATGAGCTTATAAGAACACCTTTGTGAGCTTGGTCTGGCCCGATTAATGCCCGAAACCCAAATAAATTTGTGAGCCGAGCTTAGGCTTTGCAAAACCCGGCTCACAAGACCCAATTGACAGTCCTAGATGCGGGTAGGTGTTATCGCAAAACGGCTTAGATGGTTATGGAATGCAGTGGCAAGAAAGAAAGGTAGGAGAAAGCTGATTGCATTTACCTACGTTGGACATGTTGGCAGGTCATGAAATAAAGGACAAGGACATCCTGGAGAGCCACATGTAGAAACGGGAGTACCAATATATTCTCCCTACCTGTTAGAATTTGAGGATCTTATCATGTTAAGCCACTAGAAGGGATCTCCTGTGCTAAAACCAACTCTAAAATTCTGGATGGCATGATTGCAGCAAAGATCCATTACTGGTATGTTATCTGTTATTGTGTGTGACATGTTACAGATTAACCATTATGTGACACGTTACATTTTCCCATTATGAGTATTACTCAAGAGAAGATTTATAACACGTCTTAATGAGTGACAGTAATTGTCATAAGACAGAAGAGGAGTAGAACAACTAAGAGCTAGAATCAACATTATAGATGTGATGGCTGTTACAGGATCAAAAAAAAGGAGGGGGGGAGGAGAGCAAAAGAGAATTAAACCCATACCTGGAAGAGAAGATACCTTGTTTTGTCTCTGGATCACCTTGCTTCGTCACCCGATATCCAGGCCTCCAATTTTAACTAAAAACAAAATGCAGTGAGAAAGTGGAAGTCTATAAACTTGCTTTCTGAAGGGGGCAGGGAGAAGTGGGTAGAATAAGTAATAATTTACTGAAGCACTAGTACAAACACAAACAAACTAAAGATAAACCACAAACACTGTCGCCTGTCCTCTAAAACCATTTATTTTATAACAATATCCAAGACAATCACAAATTATGAGACGTATAACAAGTAAACTGACACCAACAGATTCTTGGGAATAACCACTTAATCTTTCATATGGCTACTTGTCTTTGCAACTCCCCTCAGAAAGATCAAACATTATCCTAAAGATTGCATTCTATTTTTTCAAATAAATACTTAAAAGATTATAACTTTATAAAAAAAAAAAAACCCACAAATTAATCCCCTCAGAACAAACCATTTCAAAACTGCCACAGGCTGTCCACAGACCATCTAACAATTTCTGAACTACTACTTTACCGTCATAAATCTACATCTAATTAAACCCTTTCATTGATTTGAACAGACCATCTAACAATTTCTGAACTACTACTTTTCCGTCATAAATCTACATCTAATTAAAACTCTTTATTGATTTAAACAGACAACAAAATGCAATATCTGACCCTTTTTTAACCCAAAAAAGCAGAATTCTTGGAATTTACCGGATCTTTTAAGAGCAACTTTGCGCTTGTGAGGCTGAGTAGGGGAGTCCTTGGCTTCGCGGGCGGCCCTCCTAGCCAAATTAGTCTGGTAGCGTTTCCCTTGCGTATGAGCCAGATAGTTTCCCTCATTGTTGTGTTGCGTCACAACACAGCTTGCACTCATAGCTACAAAATAATTTTTTTTTAAAAAAAATTATCACGAGAATTGAATCAATAACCCTAAAAATATGTACTCAAAAAAAAATCCATAAAAGGGGAGAAGGAGAGACCTTCCAAGGTGGTTGCGCATAAAATAAGGATCTTTGGCGATGTCGCTAGTCTCTAGGGCAAGTCGGGGCAACCGTTCCCGGCGGTCAATTGCCTCATTCTGGGCGGAGGCGCTTCCAGGCTTCGAACCCCACTCCCTATCCATCACTCTCCCTCACTCTGTATTTCCTGCGATGTCGTTTTGCTGAACAGAACCGGCCCGATCGTCCGGGAAGCCGATGGTAATTCCGTTGAATCTTGTTTTCGGCAGTCCGGTAAATTAATTGATCGAATTGGGGAAAATTTTGAAGAAAACTGCACAATAACGGTAACGGGGTTTATGCAACCGCGGGTTTTGTTATTTATATAGAATTTGGATCTGGATATCGGGGTACAGTCGGGGCGGTTTCTTGAACCCTTCTTCTTCATATATCGTTATTTGGGCTGGTCCAGTTCAAGATTAGGAAAGGATCCCGGCTTTATAATTGTATCTTTTTCACAAAGGCCTGAAAGTAGGTGGGCTTGGGTAAGGTTAGTATAAGAAGACATATAAATCGTGGGTTCTAGGTAAGAATAGCCCGTGGGTCGCGGGCTTACACAAAAGAATAAACCTCCAAACCTTTGGATTATATTTCAAAAAAATTCTATTTCATAATCGAGTTATATTATTGTGTAATGAATGTTTGTATAGTATAATAATATATGATTTTGTGTTATGCACGGCTTAAAAAGTAGGACGAAATAGTTAAAATTTCCTTAAAGGTGCTACTAAACACATTCGTAACCATTGGTTTCTTTGGTTGGTTAAAAAGTGCCCAATACCTATAGATACAATACTGTAGATTTACTCCACGGTCTCCCGTTTAGTTGTGGAAATTGGAAGCCAAGTGAAACGAGCAGATGGTTGTGTTACGTCTGTCTAACTAATTGGAAACCAGATCCTGATGGCGACACTGGTCAATTTTTTGACCACTCTCCCACAAAGTTCCTTGGATTATACAGAAAGGGATGTATCACAATTCACAACCAAACTTTGTATAGAAACTCCGTCCCTGCCATATCTAAATTGCGACTTACGGAACACCTTAAATAATTGCGACATGGCCAAGTGAGTTTTAGCTCTGACTGACACTCACGTGTTCAAATTTCATTGGTAACTCAAAAATTAAGTGTTACATGAGTAATAGGCCGATCTAATTGCAGAGGTCCCAGATCCCACGGAATCCAGGCATTTCTTTGTGCTGTTCCATATTTTTTAATGTATAGATAATCTTTTGAAATCTGAAAATTAAACCATGTTCCTTTTTTAACCATTAGCCTTTTTTCTTTTTTTTTTTTTCTTTATCAAGAGAGCATAATACTATATGGGACACACTGACACACAATGGCTTTCTGTTTCAAATGTTTAATGATGAAGGGAATTCCCACAATTTTGAAAACGTTAATCGGTCTGTTTTTGGTGGGGTTATGTTTTGCATGCTGCACTAATTACATTAAGTATTATAAGCAACAACAGGAGGAGGAAAAGTATTACTAGTAATAAAGGGTAGTAAATATAAGACATTGTCTACCAAGAAAAAGTGGTATATTGCCCAAGTTTTTTTAATATCTTTTATTGTAAAGCAGGGGAAATGGATGTGTTTTTTTGGACTTGAGCCAAGTAACAATTTAAGAAAATTGTATAGTTACGTCAAGAATAATATACTGTTATATTTTAAATATAAATCAATTAAAAATGTATTTAATTTGTATTCAAAAATTGAAATTTAAAATAAGAATTATAAATTTTATTATCAGTGTGAGTTTATATAGATTTTCTTTACTTGTTTAGTTTGAGTAACAAATAGATTTCAATATATTGATAAATTTATAAATTTATAAATTTAAAATTTATAAGTACAAGTGAAAAATAAAAATAAAAATTTTATAACACCGTTCATTCTCATGAAATGAAATGATTCTCATAATGATTAATCAAACAATACTTATAAATATTATTAATGTCAATTTTCATTCTTTCTCTTCATATACAAAAACCAAACATCACCTAAAAAAGAATATATATTATTGTATTTTAAATGTAAATCAATCAAAAATATCTTTCTGACAGGATGTTTTTGCAAACAATCAGGGCTGACAAAATCAACACCTAACACAAGCTATCGAAGATTGGATTGAGCACCAATAAAATAAAGGGAACATTTATTTACCCAAAATATGTGATTATCGTTCTAGAAAATAGAAATGGTATACAGTATGATGGCTGGAATATGTTCACAAGGTTTTAACAAATTTCTTTTCCGCGTATTTTTCTTGAATAATTCCACAAGCCAATTCTTATTCATGAAAATTTCAAAATTAAAAAATCTGAATGAATGGCAGAAACCCCCACATGCTTTGCTGGAGTTTTATTTATAGCCATCTGTCCTTCAATGTCCATAGTAGTTTCTCCACCTGCTTATCATCACACAAAAAGGTCCATTCAAATTGAAAAAACACAGCACCTGTCCAGGTAATCCAAGTGCATCTATAAAGTAACTGTATAAATAATTATTAATATATTATTAAATATAGTATAAAAAAAAAAAAGATGTGGTCAAATTTTTTTTTATTTTTTTGGGTCAAAAGATTAAATAGAGAAAAAATTAAAAACCCCATTCCTTAATTTAGCAAAATCCTGAACAAAGCACAATTACGCCCAGAAATTAAGCTGATATCGAATGTTGGGTCCAATCCAAACCAATCTCCAGAACAAGCAAAGGCCCACTTGAGAAATTGACCCACCACCAAAGTCTATGGAGCCCAAGTCTCAACCATAACACTTATTATTACATTCACATCTTAGTCCCCTTCCTTAACCCTCAATTACAAGAATGCCACTCGTCCCGTCACTTTGCGTTCCCCGCTAAAACGGAATCGCATCTCAATTTCTCACTTTCTCTTTCTCCCTAACAAAATGTCTAAAAAGTTGGACAAAAAAAGAAAAGAAAAGAATAGCGTTGGCCTGACTCCTCAGCTAGCCGTTTTTACATTATATTTTCTTTTCTTTTCTTTTCTTTTCTCTTGTATATATTTACGTAGGCGTACAAATACCTGCTGTAAATGTTGGCGTCAGAAGATTTATAGAGAGAGAAAGTAAAGATTCGGAAGAGGAATGGCGTCATCAACCGGACATAGCAATAGTACTAGTAGTGCCTCCGGCGGCGGCAGCGGCGGCAGCAGCTACGATCTGTCATTTAAGATCTTGTTGATCGGAGATTCCGGAGTCGGCAAAAGTAGCCTTCTCGTCACTTTCATCTCTAATTCAATTGGAGATCTTTCCCCTACTATCGGTACCATTTTACTCTTTCCTAGTTTTCAAATATATAGAGAAATACACCATTCTGTTTGTATATTTGCTGCAATAGCGAATTTTTTTCTTTTATTATTTGAAAAAACTTTTTTTTGTAGATGCATATACTGCCGTGTACGTATTTGTGCAAGTATTGTGTGTGTTAGCGGTTCTGTACGATCAGTACGTATTTGATTATGTATTACTACTAAATTATTTAAAGATACACAGTTTTGATGCCAGATTCGAATTTTATTGCAACAACAAAAATGTGTGTCCTGTTATGCTCTATGAGTTTGATTAAACGAATTTGATATATTCTATTGTCCAAAGCAATTATATGAAGTTGCTTGCTTTGGTCTCGAACTTGCTTGGATTATTGGATCATGTAGCCGAGCAGTGACAATTATAGATTATAGACATTATTGTTTATCTCTATGTTGAAATGAATTCTGTAATTCAATAAAAACAATGTTAAGTATCAGTAACTGTACAGTTAGCACAAGTATGGCTGTTTAACTGGTTTGTAAGAGATAGTGGCTGACTTTGATCAGATTAACACTGAGATGTTTCTGATATAAATATATTGTTTTTGTCGCAATATTAGGTATACACCTCTTTCGTCGAGATATAATAATAAGTACTTTATTGGAGGTGGCAGCAGTCTCTCTTAAATGCAGCTTGCTGTATTTCATAATATCTTCTAATACAAAATCATTTGCCTTATTCCAGGTGTTGATTTTAAGGTCAAGTTATTGACAGTTGGTGGAAAGCGGTTGAAGCTTACAATCTGGGATACTGGTGAGCAGTGCTTTTAGTTTTTATCAACCATTTAGTACAAGAATCCAAATACTTCACCAGATTTGTCCTTTTTCTACTCTATTCAACGAACAATCCTGTGCTAATTAACTTTTCCCCTAAGATTTGTTATTACATGTGGACATATACTATTTATGAGTAGGTGTGTTTTTGCCATTGTAATAGATCATACAACTTCTTAGTTCTGAACATTAGAAATAGACAATTAATAGAATTTTACTGCTTCTGACTTAATTTTTAGGAGGTGTGCTCCCTCTTCTATTAGTGCTGCTAGTGGAGTTTTAGTGTTGGGATCCTTGACTCATGACCTGAATAAACAGAATAGCCTACTGCTACGCCAGTAATCTTGGAAACTAATGTATTATGACAATGACCAGTTTTTTTTTTTTCTCCTCACGTTCTATTGTCCTCTGTACCTAATGGGAATCATACCATATATTGCAGCTGGACAAGAGAGATTCAGGACTTTGACGAGCTCATACTACAGAGGTGCCCAAGGGATCATTCTTGGTATGTCATGGTCAGAATTATATCGCAAAGGGCTATTTCTTTTCTTCTACATTCTTGAAATATTTTTAGAATTTCTTTTGGTCGTCCAGCAAAATAAACTAGTTGAAATACACGAGTGATTATATGCCATCTGGTGTGTGAAACTGCATTATAATCTATATAGGAGTATAATTTCTTACAAAATTAGAATGAAAAAGAGGTTCTTATTTGATTTCCATATACTTTGACAAATATTTATTATTGAACTCTGTGCAGCAATATCATTTCCTTGTTGGAGAATATATTTGATCCACTTTCTTTTGCATTGTGTTCTTTCTTCGTGGTAAGGTAACCCGTACCTTCCTACGTGCCTTGATGGCAGAGAGCTGTCATCCAAGTTTAATTGAGTAATATCAATTTTTCATGATCAGTCAGTTGCTACTGGGCATGAAAATTCATGCGCTACGTACCTTTCATGATCATTCAGTTGCTTCTGGGCATGAAAATTCATGCGCTACGTACCTTTCTAGATGGTTATGGTATGGCTTGACTAGGATTAACATGTCTGTGTTCCAATTTTTTTTTCTTTTTTTCTTTTAAAAAAATAAAGTAAGGCTTGACTAGGATTAACATGTCTGTGTTCCAATTTTTTTTTCTTTTAAAAAAATAAAGTAAAAGACTTTCATTTTTGGGTTAGGACAAGCTATTATCTGATCGTTTTAACTTTCCTATGAAAAAGAACTGAGCATATATCCGATGAGAGAGAAATTCGGCTTTTCGTTCGATTCCCATAGACAGTACCACGTGATGATCACAGAATAGTACGGACTAAAAGCTTAGGAAGTAGAATGAGAGAAACTATGGACAATTGAGATGAATATAGTTTGTATTGAGATATATGTGTAACGAACACATTTGGTGGGGGGCGAGCCCCTATTTATTGGCATTGATCAGGGGGTCAAAGGTTAAATCCCACCAGCCTGCCTGTGAACCATGTGAACATGATAGTACCAGCACATTTGTTGAAACTGAAAATTTGCAGAAGTAGGTCTAGCATCTTTTTGGAAAAGTATGTAATGCAATTGCTGCTGAACCTTTTGGATACACATAACCCGTTTTTGTTGTTGCCATCAATATTTTGGAACTACAGTTGTACTCTTGATCTTAATTAACATACTTTTGTGCTGTGATTTTCAGTTTATGACGTGACAAGGAGGGAAACCTTTACTAATTTGTCTGATGTATGGGCAAAAGAAGTTGAACTTTATTCAACTAATCAGGATTGCGTTAAGATGCTTGTTGGCAACAAAGTTGACAAAGTAAGTTAAGAGTTAATATCTTGTTCTGTGCAAACTAGATCTTCACTTTTCTTTCATCTGGGGACAATAAAGGTAGCTGTTGTTTGGAATGTTAATCTGCATGGGAGTTAAACTTTCCAGCCAAGATAAGTGGGTCCACTGCCCACTGCCATCCGACATCCTATTAGCGCTATTTAATGAAAGGATTTTCTCTTCTTTTTTTTTTGGGCATGGGAGTGGTGGCTGGTTAACCCAATTTGAAGGACTTGATGATTTGCCCTATTGTTTAATTTTCACCTTCTGCCATATCCTTTGTCTAAATACTTCCAGTTACCAGTAAGAAGCATTGTGGCTCTACAAAAGGTGTTTCATCTTTTTGGGGTAGAAGGAGAGAAAGATATAGGCATCTTTTCAGCCATTTTATGCTTTTTATTGGTTCTTTGTTCAGAGCTTTGATCTTACATCAGCGGAAGCTTAAACCCTTACACTTACTCCAATTAGTGCAACAATTCAATTTTCCTCATATTAACCCTATAAGAAGCAGCCTGAACTTCTTGAGATTCAATTGTGTGGTTAAAACTGGAGTCACTTAAAAAAAACAAAAAACAACACAAAAAAACAAAAAAGATACAAATAAATAAGAAATCTGGAGTTGTGTCCAAAATAGGTTATTCAATTGACATATGAGGTTTTATTTCTCATTGTCTTAAAAAATGTCCATTGCAAAATGGGAAGGAAAGATGGATAACTTTTAGTTTGTCTCCTCTGAAGAGAATACCAGCAATTCTAGTTGATGAACCAGGATGTTTCTATCGAGGCAATACAGTGTAATTCTTATTCTTCTCTATTATCTTTTGTTATCAAATAGCGAATCTAGCTTAACAGAGTTCCATTTTCAGGAGTCTGAAAGAGTCGTAAGTAGTGAAGAAGGAATGACTCTTGCAAAAGAGCTTGGATCTTTATTTCTTGAATGCAGTGCCAAAACGCGAGAGAATGTGGAGCAATGCTTTAAAGAACTGGCTTTGAAGGTAAGATACTTCATCATTTTTGCTTTGTATGGGTACACCTTGATCATTAGTATTCAACGTCAATGCAGAATCTATAGATGATTGTTACCATGAAATGCATCATGATTGATTTAGAGTTATTACAAAATAGTAAGACGGATTGTTGTTAGTGGATCGTATACATAAATGTTTGTATGGAAGAAAATAAATATATAATGTGATTTCACAATATGGTACCTGAGATTAGAGTAGCACCTCTACTGTCACCTACCTTTAAATTGATTTTCTCCTTAACCCAGATAATGGAGGTGCCCAGTCTTTTGGAAGAAGGATCTTCTGTGGGGAAGAGAAATATTTTAAAACAGAAACAAGAACATCAGCCATCTAGCAGTGGTTGTTGCTCATAAAACACTGCAAAAGAGATGTTCGTTTTGAGAGGCATGTCAAATCGTTGCCCCCATATAGCACTACTTCTGGCACAAGTTGAACATTTCTTCAAAATGATGACGAGAATATGTATATGATAACCTTTTATTTATTCAGTGGTGCAGATGTTGTTGTTCTGGGACACTTATACACATGTTGACGCTAATAACATTTATTACCATGTGTAAATTTGCTAGCCAGATGTGTTTTTGGCTTGTGTATGTTGAGCCTCACTCAAGTTGTCGCTGAAACAAACTTGTATTTAATCTGATCCGCACTCAGACTTCTTACTTTGTGCTTAGACTCTGATTTGCTATCATGCTAGGCCAAGGATCTCTAGTAGTAAGTGAAAAGTATTTTACATGGTTTTCTGCATGTAATCTACGTCAACTTAAAACACATGAGAAGAATATTCTGATGTTTGCAAATTAGAAATCGTTATAAAGAGTAAGTCTTGGCTATTCACTCCACAATGCGGAGTGAATATGATAGCTGTTGAGACGAGTGAAAAACAGGTGAATCTCATAATTTTTTAATCATTCAACGGTTTGTAATACTCATTTTGTACTACAGAGTGAGTAGCAAAGAATTTTCATGCTATAAAACAGATGTCAACATCTTATAAGGCTGCAGCATACAAGTACCAGTATCAAGCTATTCAGTGTACCCTGCCTAATAAGGGAGGGACTGGTACTATAACTGTGATTCAACTAACAAATCAATACTCCGCAATCATTTAAACTTTCAGGATAGGTCTAGATATAATCTGATATCATTATTGACTTAAAAACAGTGACCAAAGCCAACAGCAAAATTTTAACTACTAAGCTACCCTAATGACTGACCACAGCACTTGCAGCCTCTTCCAAAATTCTCTTTGCTTCTGTGTCAGGATCGGCAAGTTCACTTGGAGTCTGTCAAAAAACAAGCATTAGTAACCTATATATATCTCAGGAAACACTTACCATATATCTGGGCAATCATAAGAAAATATAAAAGCTCTCAACAAACGCTAACCTTTCCATAGATATTTTCCCTAGTAGGAGATGCCCCAGATGCCAGTAACAACCCTATAGCATCCGCGTGCTCGCCTCGAGCAGCATGATGAAGAGGCTAGAGATGCACGGAAAGAGAAGGATTAGGAAAACAAAAATTAAGCTGTAGATTATGGAAATTACAGATAGAATTTCCTCAGTCTAAGATTTCTCAAGCTAACATAAAACCAGAAAATTTTAAACTCTGTAAGCCTAAAATAGCCTACTACAATCAGAGGACTGCTCACCGTATCACCCTCCACATCAACGGATTCCAGCATCCTCTTGACACATTCAGGACCATTAGCACTATTGATTATAAGCTGAACTATATCTGTATAACCTGTGGATGACCGTATACCAAAGCAAAATCAGTAAAGAACTAAAGATTACAATGCAAGTACCAAGAATTTCCTGTCCAACCTCCTGCACAGGCATCGTGAAGAGGAATAGCTCCATCTTCGTCCTTCACCTCCAAGCAAGCTCCCCTCTCCAACAATAGCTGTGGAATAATCCATTACTAAATAATTTATATCAAAAAACGAGCTTCAAATAAATAAACCCTGTTTGTAAACTAGTACTTTAATCAACAACTTAATCTCAATTAAACTGAACTCTTGTGCATTTTGCCAACTCAAGTTTGAGCTCCACAATACATGACTATTATTAATATACTGTATTCTTTACCAATAGTTCAACAAACAAATATTTCGACTTTATTGCGGATCATTCCAAGCTCTAAAATAATTATGAAATTTCTAATGCGGAGAGTGTAGAGAAGTAGAATCCAACCTGGACACAAGGCAGATGGCCATATAAACAGGTAAGATGAAGTGCGGTATCCCCATCCTCCATTGCTTCATCTATACTTCCATTCAAATTATCTGTAAATTGTAATGGTCAATTATATACATATTTTAAAAATAAAAAAAAAGGATAGAGAGAGAAAATCAATAGTAATTAGCCCCTCGTGCATCAGAATAAGAATCCAGAATAGAGTAAATTGGTACTAACCAAGGGCCAAGCGGAGGGAGTCGAGGTTGCCGCTCTCGGCAGCTGCGGCGAGGTCACGGAGATGAGGAGGGGTGTCGGAGTCAGAATCGTGTTGTAGTAAATCGATTTGTTCGTCAAAAAGCTTCACGCCTTCCTCTTCTTCATCATCGTCCATCGTGCCGTTCCGCCTTCCTGCGACCGCCATCTCTCTCTGCTTCACTGAAAACCCCAAAGTTTCTTGTTTGCAATTATAGTTTTGGGCCAAAAGCATATCTGTTTTCTGATTCTTTATTATGTATATTTTGGGCCTGGATTTTAAATCTTAAGAATGAGGCTGGGCCTACATAATGACCAGAGAAAAGTTCCTCAGCTGGGCCGATGAATAACTATTATTGTTTTTTATTTTTTTCCCAAAACGATAACTTGAGAAAAATGAAAAATACTACCATAAATCTGATTTTTGACCCTATCAGTAAACTCTGCGGTCAAAATTAAATCTTATAAAATTTTACTTACATCAATTTATGTGATAGATTTTATAATATTTAATCCACACAACAAGATTTATAAGTGAGATCAAAAATCATGTCTATCTAAATCTTTTCCAAGAAAAATTATTAGCCTAGAACGAACAATGACCACAATTTACGAGGTATTGGTATGTCGAGATCAAGTTTTATGTAGTGGAGTACATTAGTAAATTAAATTTCTCAAACGTCAGGTTTATGCCGATCAAAGTGTTCATCGACACAATATTGGGCCAAAAAATCACAGTAGCATATGTATCCAGACAATTAGGATGAAAAGTGAACTAAGTACTATTACATGCCAACATGTACATTAAACAATTGTGGGGATAGATTTATTGATTTACATTCATTCACGTCACTTTTAATTTATTAAAATAAATTTGTATAAGATAATGTAAATGAATATACATTAAAAGATTTATCTCACTTACCGTAAATCAGATGAATAAAAGAATTTAATGCGGTGCTTCAAACTGTTCGGAATATAGTGAAGATGCATAGTCAGAGACATAATTATAAAGGATAAAGACTTCACTAATACAGACATAGCATGAAATTTGCACCATAGGTTCTAATTCTTATACAGACACATTCCACAATTGGATTTGCTTCCGCACTGTTAGTGTCAATTAATAACGTCCAACATGTACTCATATGAAAAAGTCTTTATTATCTTGCATAGTAATGATATTTTCATATTTTTCAATTATATCTTAATAATTATAAAACGCATTTCATATTATAAAATAAATAAATTCAAATTCATACCTTTGTCAATGACACGAGGAAAGGGTAATTTTGCATAGATTCGATTTACACTAAGAGTTGAGACATGTTACTTAAGAGCATCGACAAAAGTAGTGCAGAGTACATACGGACATCCATAAAACAAGGGCAGTTATGTATCCCAGGTTGCTACTTGCGCCGTATCCTTTAATCTGTTTGTCATTTTAAAGAAACAGACACATAAAGGTGGAGCTTTCTTGTGAATCAAACAACACAACCTAATCCACCCCTTTTGGTTGTGGTGGAGCTCATGGTATTATTGGTGTGGCCAATCAACTAGCTAGTGTATGTCGTCAAGACCGATCAGCTTCCACTCCTCACCTTTCAATTTTCCCCTCCACCATAAGAGACAGGGGGTCCTTCTCCTCCTCCTAGGGGTCCCTCTCCCAGTTCACACGATGGCAAACTAGCTTTGCACCTAACACTTATTACTCAAGATTCATGAAGTAACAAAAAAATTACTAATAATTAAAAAAACCCAAGAATTCAAAGAATATAAGAATGTGGATGTATACATCACAAATGAAGATAATATCAATATTTGACAAATTAATTAATTTCCTAACAAAGAATAGCTGGGATATATTTAGGGATTCGTCAGTTAGTAATGGCAATCAACCAAGGGATGAGATGCCGAGTAGACAATAACTTGTTCCTTTGATGCAACAAATGGATATTTTGATTCCAGAAAGTGATCATCATCTTCAGGTTGATCTGGAGCTGGAAGATTAAGGTCTAAAGACAAAAGGGTTCTTGGCTTCTTAACAGCTTCTTCATGAGAACCCTCAATATTATTAGTGTTAGTTACCACGGGCAGCGGTCTGTGTCGCCTCATATGACCCCTCCAAAGCCTGACCAGAATTGAATTCAGCACCACACAACGAACATTCATGAACCCTAGCCTTGTTATTAGTATTATTCTGAGTACTGCATAGAAAATCTTTGCTCCTTATTGGAATTTGAAGAGATAACGTTGTATCATCGTCCTTGATTTGATGTCCCAACAACGAACTTCGATCATTTTTTTCTTCTAAGAGGGTTGGCTTGGGCTTCTTGTGACTAGCCCTGTGCCCACCAAGCGCTTGAAAAGAAGGGAAACAACGGTTACATGTCTTGCACTGATAGACATCATCATGATGAACCACCACCGACTTGGCTCGTAATTGTGATGATGTTGATTTTTGCGCTTGGCCTTGGGCTAAAAGAATCAAACAATTAGCCATGTCTTCTTCTTCCACCGACCTTTGTGTCAATTCACCGGAATTCGAAGGCGAGGCCAAGGTGTTTAGGCGATCAAAACCGCTCGAGTAAGGACTTCTTGTATCACCAAAAACACCATCACCACCTTACTGTTACTGCTACATGATGAGCTTGTTGTCATGGTTAATTGGAAAGGAGACATGGTTCTTTGTCGCTTGGTTCGCTTTCCTTTGGAACCCTTAACTTGATCTTCTTGATGAACTTCCATCGAAATTTAACAATTAGTTCACAATTAGAGAGAAAGGTAGAAAGGGTGTGAAGGAGGAAAGAATGTAACGGAATGGCCGTTATATAATAAAGGGGCAAGGGAGGAGTAAAAGTGTACAGTTGCAGTGAATGTATATTGGTGAATGGTTGTTTTTTTGGCTGTGTGAAAAAGCCGCCCCCGTGAATAGTAGTACTATTCAGTAACCGTGAATGCGCTCACTAATCTTTCTTTGTTTCTTGCACTTTGAAGAAAATCAATAATTTTTGAAGTTATAGATACAAAAAGATTTTTCTACTTATTCTATGATGAAGAATATGCTTTTTAAAATTTTAAATTATTAAATAATACTAAAACTCTAATATTTGTGAATTATTTCAACGATTAAAAATTCTGTTTTGTATATATTATGGAGTTGATACCACATACTTAATCTATTGGAATGGAACGTAAGAAGCATAAGAGGAGAAGGTGAGGAAACGAGTGAGATTCGGTTGGCTTTGAAGCAAACACCCCCATTACTTTTTCCCAACGATTCCTTGTGGAGGATTAGAGTGCAAGCCTGGCACCACACATTTTGCGGTTCAGCCCCCCCATACTTCCCTTTCTTTAATTTTTATTTGTATATTACCCAACGAGCTAGCTTACGACTAGGAGCCTTGTGTATAATTACATAACTTTTCGTCCACCAAACAATATTAATAATTCTTTTTCTTCATTCTTAGTTTATTCACAACTTCCTTGCAACTATTGTCTAAGTATATAGAAATTATTCTCTAGTCAAATTGCAAGCAATTAATAGAGGAGCCTGGCTGGACTGATTTTTCTTTGTCTCATACTTGGGAATGGAAGGGGAAGTACAAATTAAAACTAATTTCTTAACTTTTTGCACTTTGTCACATCCTAAAAAAAAAAGCTAAAAAAAAAAAAATCTATAATGATGAGGATAGAGATATAATATTGGTCTTGTTGTATTGCTGTGTTGAGTGCTAGGCTGTTAGTAGGCATGCACTTGATCAATTAATCCAGCAAATTACTTTCCATGTGCAGATTACTTGTTAAATGAGAATATGACCCAAAAATCACGCTCACGTAGGCTTTATCATTCTATTAGTATTTGATAGTAGTGCAATACTAAAATCTATTGCTAATAACATGGTTTTACACAATGATTATGCTTAATGAAGTCGGAAGAGTGACACGTTTTCTTAATAACTTATGGAGTACAAATTTTTTTTACAAAATAACCAAGAATTGAAGTCCAATGTTGTCAGTTATGACAATCTCGGGATCAACAATTAATCATCATCAATCTGATTATTTTGGTGTAAAAAAGTGGTAGGAGTATTATATACGTACTCCATAATGTGATCTTGGGGTGGATTTAATTAGTTTGTCTATTCCTATTTCATAACCTTTTCACCCACTTGAATGTAAAAAAGGTGATGATATAGAAATTAGGTGTTTAATTGGCCAAGGCCAATTAGTATGTAATTAATAAGTTCATTAAAGATAATTTTATAAATTACTTTTATTGTTATATCGATATTCATGTCGATCGAATAATCATAAGCTCTTACTAAATATGTTAGGCGCTAATTATTAGAGTCTAGTTAAACAAATCCGAAACGATCAGAGATTTAAAATTCTAACTGATACCTATAAATGATAACTTACCCCTTTATTGTAAATAAACAATTAATAATATACAAAACAAATTATTCTCCTTATCTCTCAACGTTTTCTCTCTCAACAAAATAAATTCATCAAAAGCACTAATAGAAATATGAGGTTTGGTTCATGTATACATGTATGATGTATCATAAACAACCAATTAAGTTCTTGTAATACTTAAATACTTTTGATCGATCTAATTGATTATGTCACTGTCCAGTATACATTGTCCACCATTAGTAGTATGCAAACTGAAAAGGAGAGAGGATAACGTTTAGATTAGATGGTAGACAAATCCCATTTTATTCTTTTCAAATTTCACACATATATTCAGGGAATTTTTTGCGTTACATAACCATTTCAAGATACAAAAATTAGGTAGAGTTTCTATTTTTATCTTTTATAACTTCCCAACCTACACTCGGTTCACCTTTCTTTTTCTTTATGCAATCCTAGTTACACTACTGTTTTCTGAATACCATATTTTATTTCGTTATATGACCAGTTTCTTTGAGGAAGTGGAAAGTACTATGTCACCGAATCTGATCGTCGATTGAAAAATGCTACGCTTCTGCTACTAAGTGAAGAAAATGGTTAGTTGACTTCTTCAGCCGTATGATATGGACAACTAATATATATGTATATTCCTTAAATATAATTCCATCCCCAACCCAATAAATAAATGAACGTGCAACTTAATGTATGCCACATTACTTAGTAGATTTTGTCCTTAACAACTTCAAATAATACCTAATAAAGAATATTAACAGTCTCGTAACAAAATTATTTTGATAAAAATTAAATATATATATATAATATAATACTTTAAAATATTGTACCGTACAATAACTCAAAGTACAAGAAACACTCCTTATAAGATAATTCGATTACAGTGTTTACTTAGTTAACAACATTCAGATTTCAGACAAGTCTTTCACTCATGATTTTGTCAAAATTACGACAAAGAAAAAGAAAAAATTTCATAACACAAAAATCAAGATGGTTGAGAAGTAATTAATTTATGTCCATAAAAATCAATAATTTATAAAAGAAAAAAGAGATGTATTCCAACGAATACAGGGCGGTGGCTGTACCAATTAAAACTTTCGTGAATATGTATATATGTCTTAGAAAATGAGTTGCATGTAGTGTTGGAAGTGATTAAGAATAAACTAGATTCTTGGCGTAAGGATACGAACTGGAAAGGCGGACTGCGAGAGCTAGGCACGTCACGTAAACACCCTTTAGATCTCTATATTATATTTGCCCAGAATATTTTTTGAGTGAATAACCTAAAGAAAAGCATTTTTCTTTTCCTCCCTTGAAATTCTTGATCTTGATGTCATCAATTGTAGGCTTCGGTTGATAAAGTTGTACACGTAATTGTCAGTCTACCTTCTAAATTTGGTTTATTTCTTCATCTTCTGGACTTTCTCGTATCGTAGAATCATGTAAAATATGAATGCATACTCAAAATAGTTGTAGATATCAATCAATTAAATATAATATTATACAGCTATATAGAAGAAAAATATTGTAAGGCATATATTAGGTATTTTGTATCGTACGTTACTACTAGTAATTTTTATTTTTTTTTGGTAATTAACAATCTATAAATTCCAGTTAGGGACTTCGGAGAGAGGACATAAACTTTTTTGAATGATTGAGCATAACATGATTTGTGGGCTGAACTACATTATTTGGGGTGCCAATCATTAGTCATTTGGTTTAATCCTCACTCGTCACCGCCAATCCCACCGCACATGAATAATCTAAGACCTGATCATTTTGCTTCTGGCAGGAATTCTTTTTCCTCCCTTTCAATTCACAAACTAAAAGTTAAAAGGGAAAGTTTTACGATCATATTCCTGTCATGTTTTAAAAGGTTTGTACGTTATAAAATTTTAAAAATTATTATAATGTATAAATATTTAAATCATAACAATTTAGTTGGGTAAAGTGACATTAGAATTTTTTCAAAATTGGATTAAGGGACTTTTTTTTTTTTTTTTTTGTCTACATTTATAATAACGAATAAAATTAAAATTAGTCACTTTACAATACAAAGTGACTAAAAAAAACTACTCATAAAATTGTGGACTTCAGGGAACAAGTTAACAAATTTTCGTAAATTGTTTGGGGAAAGAGATAATTGGAGCACCATATCCCAACGAAAACATGAGCAATTATTAAGATAGATAATGTTAATAAAAATCGTCCTTTTTCTATTTTTAATGAGTAAGCTTAGTGCTTCTCCACACCGATTAGCAAAACAACAATGGTCCTGAGCTATGAATCGCATGCATGGACAAGTCATCGACTGTGGGTAATCGATCTAGCCATCCACACACATAAAGGAATATCTTCTTTGTCTTTCTTACTTTTATGTTGCTTTGTTGAAGAGGAATTCGACTTGATGAAAAGCCAGAGGGCCTTTTCCCAAAAACAGAAAAAAGAAAAAAAAAATTTAGAAGGCTAAAAAGGCACTACAGAACCAAATTAAAAAAAAATGAACCTTTCATGATATAAATTGTTTTATGAAAATTCCAACCTTTATTTTGTTTGTTAAATCTCTTATTCTAAAAGATTCCCGTTTTGATCATTATTTACTTAATTTATCGAATTTTTGGTAGTGTTATTTATTTTATTTTTAAATTATGATAAAAATAAGTGAGAGATTAAATATATTTATGTCTTGTATTCAAATTAGACTAGATTGAATTCATCACGGGTTCAGTTATTTAACTATTAATGGTCCCAAAACCGAACGAAATTGTTGCTACTTGATGGAATACTATATTCCATATAGCCCATATGATTAGAGGATATACAGCACAAAAGATTAAAAGCAAAAATGATGAAAAATAGAAATTTTGAGATAGTGAAGTTTAGCTTTTAGGGGATACAAAAGTGGGAATGAAAGGCCTTCTATTACGTTGATAAAGTGGTGGGATAATAACAGTTAATTATAGTGGTGTGCGTTCTTCCAAGGACCGTTTTCATGGTCCTCTCGAAAGTTGTAATTAGCACAACTCCACGAATCCCCACCATTTTGGCTTTTTGGTGATCTTCCGAAACACCAAAACGAAATGAAATTGTTGGTATAAATCAGCGAGTGTAGTCGATAGTCAATATAATTGATGATATCCATGAATTAATATTAATATCCGTTATGTTTATATTAAATGTGATTAATATTAGTGGTGCTGATTAACTATTATTATCAAATCGGCAGAATACCAAAACGATTTAAATGTGTCAATATCAACAGCATCATTTAGGTGTCATCATCAAATGACGGTCCTAAATAATTATTCAAAATGCGGTAGAACTAGTGACAAGAAATATGGGATAGCCACCATAACAAGTGACATAACTAAAATATACATGGAAGCAAATTAGCCCACAAATAGAAATATGAATAATTGTGGATAGGTGGATAGAAAAGGCAGAAGAAATTCAAATTTGAATGTAATAGTTACCGATATCAAATTTTAAAGGTGAGGAATACTTATAAAAGCCAGAGGATATTCATTAAAACGGACAACAATAAAATAGTTTAGTCTTTCAAAACCTCTAATTTTAGATAATTTATTTCATTTTCAACAAGTTGTTGTGAATTCCAACAATCAAATTTACATTTGAGCGCACTTACTTTATATTCATCTTAACACTTTTACTTGCATAATGACACGCTCAATAACATCCAAATTGACTTATTTATTATTTTCGGCCTAACTGTGATATAAAAAAAAAAAGGAAAAGAAAAAATGCACGAACAAAAATAATTGGGGAATAACTGAAAAGTATTCCGTGACAGCCTCGATTAAAATGGTTGACCAAGTGGACGATGATGACCCACACCAACTTTTTTCATTAGTTAGCCATTTTAATGCATTTAATTTAATAGAATATGTGTTGTTTTATCGTAGTTCATGAATTAGGATTTATAATTGAACTATACAAGGATTAATTATTAAAGGTTGACATTAATCATTTAATTATTTTCTTGAATGTCTAAAATTTTGTTTTATCGAAAACTTGTAATATTTTCCTAGACCAAATTATTCTCGAATTTAAAATGATGATTAACAGATTTAAGTTTCATAAGCTTGGGCCTTCGCAAACAATATAACTTCAGGAACCACAAGTAATCGCAACGCGTACACACTCAAATCTCTAGCAGTAGCAACCTCAATTAAAGCCCACATTCTACCTCGCCGGCCATTGAATGGTGTACCTTAAATTGGGCTTCAAAAGTGGGCTGAGGCCCTATTACATCTCTATATGTAATGAGGTTTACTACATAGTTCTTATGATCAATTGTCGTTTTTGAGACTACAGAGTACAAATGTCAAGGTTAATGGTGGGGCCCATGGATAAAGAATTTTTCGAACTCTATACGGATAAGGAATTGATTCGGGCTGCAAAGAATCAGGCCCTTGATACTTAAAAGGGTAACTATATATTGGGCCAAAATATTGATTTAGTCTTAAATAACTCAATACTTAACGGGCCTTCATTGAACAGGTGTAAACTAGCAATTTTTTTCCGGCCTATATAGAATATCCTATATGGTAGATCAAGGAGGGAGCCTAACCCACACATCACAGGAGGATAAGTTATAAGCTGATTTATTTATCTACATGAGCAAGTATAAGTTATTCATTTCGTATTGTAAAACAGGTATGAAAATTGTTGGAACGACTAAATATAAAAGAATCTTACTAATTTTTAATTATCTGATGACGTCAAACAATCTCTCCACAATGTGAAATGAATAATAATTTTTTTTTTATATATTCTTCGCCTGAGTATCCACTTTTAGAATTTCAAATTCTTTAGCTTAATTTCAACTACTTATTATATACTCCTAGCTAATAATGATTGCCATCCAAATGATTGATTGAAAATTGAGAATCATGTAATTTTCTAGCTACACATATGGTCCCGGTTCTTGGTAAAACAGGTTAGTTAATTTTGGAACTCTATTTTTGAAATGTTAATTCAAAGTGACCAATGAAAAATGCCAGGCTGTTAGCAGACCTTGCTTTGGTGGGTTCATGTGACATTTGTCCTACTTTCCAAGTGCATGATCACATGCCATAATTGCCTGTTTGGTGGGGTGGATGAGTTTGATTTTGTACTTAGCGATTATGCGCCTCTTCAACATATTTAAATTTTGAACACGGGAAGCCATTTTCATGCACTACCCTTTCCCTTTCAGAGGATTAAAACAAAACTTGATAGATTTGTTGGGTGCTTGAAATTGAATTATAGTGTGGTTATTATTTGAAGATTTTCTCTGCAGGTACTGTACTAACTGGGCTAAAGAAAAGGATTTTTTTTTGGCCACCGAATAATTTTTGGGATCAGTCCATGGTCACTTGAAGGTTCCTGGTAAAACATTTGAAATTTTGCTGCCAAGAAAACATCTGAAATTTCAGATGACGGAAAGTCTCCAATTCTGTCTTCATCGTAAGAAAGAAATGCTACCCATTGTATAAAGATTATAACCAGATTGTATAAAACATTGTTTTTTTTCCTTTTTTTTTTTTTTTTTGTTGGGGGGGGGGGGGGTGGGGGTGCTTAATTTTCTTCTCCATATGTGTATAAATGTCAACTATTGGTCGTTTATTACTCTTAAATAAGCAACAGACTCTTTAGAATATAAATGAATTTAAATTATTTGATATGCGAATCAAATTCAAATTAATAAGAGTTTATTTATGTTGGATTCGTTAATAATTAATATAAATTTAAACAAAATGTAACATTCATTAATTTTTTGTATTCGTCTTGAAATAAATTAAAATTTTTAAATTTAAGGTCATATATAAAAACTCAATAAAATATCAAATAAACTTGACTTTTATAATGCCCAACTTGTTTATAATCATTCATACTTTAGTACGTTTCGTGGAGGTGTAATTGATTAATTCATTAGGCAAACAAACCATCCATGACGAGCGCAATTGTCCAATATAAATGCAAAGCAGCTGCATTAATTATTAGAAAGGTTGTGCATTTGTTTACTAAGGATATGCTGAGAATAATCCTAGTCATTTGCTCTATCAAAACTCAGAAGTGTGTTAATTAATTTGTTAATGCATTAATTATTCCATTGTTGATCTTCAACTATCATCTTATAGTAATTAAATTTATGCCAAGTCAAAGGAATACACTTAGTGCGGAACAGATGACGACGAGGATATATTTTATTTATTACACCACATTCTTAATATATTCATTAACAAAAATGATCACCAAACCATTACAATTATTCAAGTCGCTTGTTGTTGTATTTTTATTCATTGCATTATTTGTGCCCACACAAGTGTCATTCAAGATTCTCTCTAAACCCAAAACAACACGGGATAGCCATCATCATTATTTGTAAATTTAGTAAACAAAGCGTAAAAGCTTCACCACCTTCGACCTATAAGTTGTTAATAATTGGATAATGTTGTTTAGTTGAATAAGATTAAGCATTATATCGACCTAATCCCTTAATTTTAGCAATGATACTTAATTAGTTGGTGTTGAGAGATGAATTTACATATAATTATTGTAAAATTGATAATTTATTATAATATGCGGAATGAGTAATCAAAAATTTCATCTTTCGATAGACATAAAAGAAAAAAATAGACTACAATATACAATCTTCTTTACCGCATTTGATGATAAAAGGCCAACATATACTAACTTGAATAAAATGAAAATAATTAATTGACATAAAGTTATTCGATCTTCCCAGACACCAAGCATGAAAGACAAATTACGAAAAAAAAAGGAAATGCACATTGCATGTCTCTTTATCCCACCACTCACACGTGTCATGATGACATGCAATGTGGTCAATCAACTCACTTATCCATTCCATTGCTTCGCTGTATACACCATGCATGATAGATGTTTAAACAATTAACATAACAGAACCATTTTTCCAAAAAATAAAAAGTGGAATATTAATAGTTATATTTCGACAAAAAAAATATTATCCACTATTCTCTATATAATATTTTATAATAATTATTTTTAAATATTTTTCAATTACCTTTTATCTTACATATATCATAATATTAATACAGTGCTCGTTTTAAATAATATTTTGAACATTATGTTAAGTAATGACTATCATAGTTATAAAACCTTATTCGGTCTAGCCGTTCAACTGGTCAATCCGGTGAACTGGCCACTAGACCGGATTAGGTTATTATTTGGACCGGATAAGGAGGCACCTGTTTGAACCCGTGGAATCTGTCCGTTGAACCGGAAAGACCAAAAAGTTGCCAGTTTTTTAAGGAATTCATGGGTTCTAAGAATTGGAAGAAAAACTCATTTACTAAAACTCAAACTCTAAGATTGACTTCCAAATAAATGAGTATGAAACTTCAACCACTATACCATTTGCTACATATTTGATTGTTATCTTACTTTTATTTCTTTTATTCTTTTCAAATTTCATATTTCACTCTTAATTTTAATATGTTTGTTATAACTGCTTTAATATGTTTTGTTTTGTTTTTAAATAATTAGTTATTTAAATTCATCAAGAATAGGTTAAAATTTAATAAATATGTTTTATAAATATTTTTAACAGATATTTTATATATAATAATTTAAAATTATTATCTATTATTAATAAAATAATATATTAATAACCCGCGCGGTTAAATCAATCACTCACCGATTGAACCAATAACTCATTCATCCACATCTACTACCGAATTTCTTTTCAGATTGAGTTTAATAACTATAATGATTATTCATACAGAACAAATGGTATTTTGTAATTTGTACATCGAAGTCCAGCATTAGAATTTTATTTCAATTTTGTATGCATATTTTTACCGGAAACCGGATATTGTTGAAGGTAAGACATGGCATTGGCATGGAGCTCAACTATATAAGTACCTGTACTGATGAGTACTACACTAAACCCCTAAAAGCTCTCTAGCAGTTTTATTGTAATCCTTGTCATTCTTAGCCGTTGATTTAAACAATCCGACGATGCCGATCAGCCGGATCGCGATCGGAAGGCCCCAGGAGGTCACTCACCCAGACGCTCTCAAGGCAGCGTTGGCTGAGTTCATATCAACCCTAATATTTGTGTTTGCAGGTGAAGGTTCAGGGATGGCCTTTAGCAAGCTGACCAACAATGCTGCCAACACCCCGTCCGGCCTGATTGCCGCAGCAATAGCTCACGCTTTTGCTCTGTTTGTGGCAGTTTCAGTCAGCGCCAACATCTCCGGCGGCCATGTTAACCCTGCTGTCACCTTTGGTGCCTTTGTTGGCGGTAACATTACCCTTCTACGTGGTATTCTTTACTGGATTGCTCAGTTGCTTGGCGCTGTTGTTGCTTGCTTGCTTAGTCTGCCTTAAGCTCAGCACTGGTGGCTTGGTGAGTTTTCAACTTATTACTAGTCATTTTTAATATTTCATGCTTATAATTATATTGGTGTAATTTTATTTTGTGTAACGAACCCTTTTATCTTTTTTGCAGGAAACTGCTGCATTTTCATTATCTTCTGGAGTTGGCGTATGGAACGCATTTGTACTCGAGATTGTATTGACTTTTGGACTAGTGTACACCGTATACGCCACCGCAGTGGATCCAAAGAGGGGCACCTTGGGAACCATAGCCCCTATTGCAATTGGTTTCATAGTGGGAGCTAATATCTTGGTGGGTGGGGCCTTTGATGGTGCGTCAATGAACCCAGCAGTGTCTTTCGGCCCAGCCGTGGTCAGTTGGACTTGGGATAACCACTGGGTCTACTGGGCCGGTCCTCTTGTTGGTGGTGGACTTGCTGGACTCGTTTACGAGTTCTTCTTTATCACCCACACCCATGAGCAGTTGCCTACAACTGAGTACTAATTAGTTAGTGGAGCAACAAATTGTGGCAAAATTCTCACGGCTTTTTTTATGGTGCATGTACTTATTGTTGTGGTTCTAAGGAGGGTTTCTTCTGTTGCTGTTTAAATTTCCATTGCTTTCTTATCAACTTGTTTGGATCATCACCTTTTATGCTATGTGGTGTGATGTAAAGATCCAGGGTTAATTGTGGTATTTCATTGTGGTTGGGGTTGTATTTTTCCACTTTTCACTTTGTTGGATTCTAAAAATTCCTATTTCAGTTCCTTCGCATACTTTTCTTTTTACCCTTGGAGTTAATTAATAAAGTAGGTGTTAATGTCACGAGCAATTATCTCTACACCAATCTTCATTTGCAATTGCCATTGGTGATTTAGAAATTAGTTCTCCCATAAATTAATTTCGCTTTGTATGTAACTAAATAGTTTATTAAGAGCAACATTATAAATTAGTTTTAATACT
The DNA here is from genome assembly GCA_025175665.1 of Cinchona pubescens. Classification (NCBI taxonomy): domain Eukaryota; kingdom Viridiplantae; phylum Streptophyta; class Magnoliopsida; order Gentianales; family Rubiaceae; genus Cinchona; species Cinchona pubescens. Next base: position 876,809 of record JANKKI010000254.1, on the reverse strand, counting down.
AGATTATATCAGTTCGTTATTTATGCCGATTAGATGACCTACGAGGTCTAATTGAAACGAACATGCTGACTCAACCAAGTCTGACTAATCTACTAGCTAGATCAGTTAAGAGTTCGAAACCCTAACGGTTATATATAAATAGGATTCACTTTCGGATACTATTTAGGCAATTAATAACATTCAAGTTTAGATACAATATTCATCTCTCTACCTTCCTTTGTTTAGATTCATCAGCCATCCCAATAAAAGGACAAAAAGGCAGAAAATGTATGTTTGCATAAATTCTCCACGAACGCCAAAGAGTAAAATGTGGCACCAAATTTGAGCATGTTCGTAGATAAAAGAGACCAAAGAGTAAATATGTTAGAAGAAGCCAAAAACATCAGCGAAATATGTTTTACAAATGAATCATGTAGGAAAATAACAAGAAGATAAAGTTTCACCCTTATTTTCTATGATATCCGTGTAGCCACGCAATAACTGATTTTGAATTTGATGGAACTACTTGCTAAGTAAACATGAAACATTTGTTCCTGGTCATTATCTCCTTCAATTTTGTGGATTTTTTTATCATAAATCTATTCAAAGTAGGAAACCCACTGACTGTATGCATGTGAACATGCAGAGTTGAAACACAGACTACTGTGTGATATGATCAATAGCGTGGAGCTATGGATCCAGCTTTGGACCTAATGCATGTAATTCTAACTTAATATTTCACAATATTAAGTGTCATCTATTTAGTATGTAGATGATTTTGAATAAAGAAATTAATGTCACTTACTAAACAGGGTAAAAGTCAGTAGTTATCTAAAAGTTCTTTTTGTTTTCAAACGGTATAAATAAAAGTCATGGATCTTTTAAACCCTAAACCCTAACTGTCAAAATTCTTTTCGAATATAATTAAAAATTTTAGTTGAGAAATTTGAATTTTTGATTGAGTAGTAAAATAGAGGACGAGATAGGAAATGAGATAGATAATTCTTAACAGTAGATAATACGTAGAAAAGATTGAAAACAGAATTGGGCTTCTAGTAGGTAATGATATATTTCAATGGGCTCATCACTCTCTCTCTCTCTCGGTTAAGAAGCCGGCTGCTCTTTACCGGGATTTTATATTTAGTTAGATGAGAGGGCTGCCAAAGAGAAGCCGTAGGATGGCAATAGAGGCCCAGAAATTCACGGGAAGTTGCCAGCAATGTAAAAGACTTAAAAGAGGGATCGATTTATAGAATTCTGTTCATTTGGTACTAATATATTTTAACGGGTGAATTTTATGAGTTTCAAAATATCAATGGGCTCCTTAACAAGGAAACGACTCGGCCTTTTCTCAATTAAATGGGCCAAATAGCCGTGACCTTATCTCCATTCACTTGTCACCATAGCATGTTTGGTGAAAGTTTGGGAAATTGACGACTCAATAGAGGAACAATTTTGAAGCGGCAATAGTGTAGATGCGCTTCGATTAGAATCTTATGAGCTGCGTCATTGTTCTAAGCGCAAAGATAAATTCTAAGAAAGTTCCATCTCAATTCAAAGCTGATATTTTTGGTGCTTTATTCTTTGCTTGCTCCTTTTTATCTCTTACAGCTATTTGCTTTCCAACCGTGTAAAAGAATTTCTTTTTTCAACTTTTTTCTCCCAAAAAACACATACTTTTACTCGTTCAAATTCTATATAATTAGGATTAGTTTGATAATTTCGAACAATTCGGGAATGTGAACGCCTAAAAATGGCCCAGGGAAGTACTCCAAAACGAATTTTTGTGGGTCTAATCTAAGTCAAATGTTGTTTGGCAAAGTTGTATTTTCCAGTAGTGGATTTCTGTATTTCCCATCAGCCAAAAAAAGGCAGATATTACTTGATCGACATGCAGTCAAGTGGGTCCCAATCCTTGTCAGATCTGACGAAGCCTATCTATCCACTCCCCGGAATCCAACATGTACACTTCTTTTTCCAACATACCCCCTTAGCATCTTTGTGCAGAATTTTCAATTGGTATGGTAATATTTTTTTTGGAATTTAATTTAATTTTAAATAAGTTAATATTTTAAATTTAAAAAAAAACTTCTTACATATTTCAGTTAATTATTAAAAAATTTCTCATAATTTATTAAAATATATATATTTTTTGTTGGGAAATAGCATACATATAAAATGTGTAAAAATTACTAGTTACTGTTAATCTTGCCATTTTCCCATTTTAATTAAATACACACTAAATGGAGCCTCTCCTTAAGGAAAAACTTGAGTGGTATCTCTAAATTAATGAAATTCTAAAATTTTTAAATAATGATCCACAAATTTATTTTATTTTTAAACTTATAATTTTAAATAGTAAAATTTCATTAGTTTGAAAATACCATTTAACATGCCATTTAGTAAGACATTCTTAACGCCTTTTCAAACTTCCATAGTTCATAATTCTAGTGATTGAGAGATTAGTTTCATGAAACTTTGTATTAGCCGTGGCTTACCTAAACAATTTTTTTTTTTTTTTTAAATTATATAATCCTGTCTAAATAAATATTTTATTATAATATAAAATTTTAAATAATATAATTTTATATATTTTATAAATTTATATTATGCATAAATTTTTAAAATTAAGATAGAATTTCCATTTCAAAATGCATCATTCCTAGGAGCACTGAGGTACTTTCTACCAACATTCACATCTCCAGTATATATATACCTCCACAGGACTCCTCTCTTCATCAAACCAACATCTCCTCTCCTGTAGACTGTAATTTGTATACTACTGTTATACTGTGGTTTCTTTCCTTGTCCGTAAGTAACGTTGCTCCACAAGGCTACGACGCCGTTTCAGCTCTGGTGGGTTCTACTTCTATATCTCAAAATCATTATTATTGGCCTTGGCCAGCTACTCTCATTCTCTAGTTTAATTTGGAAGGGCCGCCGAACGCTGGCGTGTCGCCTCGTAAATAGTTGTCCTAGATTATAGAAATGGGAATTTCTGATTAGCTTAGATTAGATCCCCGTACAATAAATACTAGAACTACAATAATGCAAATTTAGGATGGCCCAGATTTACTGCAAGCAATAATAATTGCTTCTTTAAATCATTTATTTGCTTTGCATATTAATCCTGTGGAATTTTCAGGTCATAAATTATTGGGTCTTATCCAAATTAAGTGAGGGAAAAAAAAAATGGAGAGTGGTTTGAAGAATCAGAAGATGGGTTGTGATTCATCTCAGATTCAGACTGATGAGTGCCTAATGGAGATGGGTTCTGGAGATTACGGGTTATAATTCTCTTCTTTTCCTTCATTTTGTGATCCCAGTTCAAATTCTCTCTTTTTTTTTTTTTTTGTTTAATTATTTCAGCTGAATGACATCCTATATTTTTATTGTTCCGAATGATGTTCAGATGCTCCCATTACAGAAGGAGATGTAAGATCAAAGCACCTTGTTGTGATGAAATATTTGATTGTAGGCATTGCCACAACGAATCAAAGGTGTCGCTTTTTTCTTTTTTTTTTTCAGTTCATTTTCATTTAATTTGGTTTGATGTTTAGGTAAGACTTGGTAACATAATTTTATTGATTCTTGAACAGAATTCACTTGAAGTTGATCCATCTATAGAAGGCATGATATTCCTCGCCATGAAATAAAAAGGGTTGGTTAGCTTTATTTTATTGTTTGCTTTGTTTGCCACAAGCCCTTTTATTGTGTCATTTTGGTATCTTTACCTATTTTAATATCTTAAATAATTTTGTCGTGTAGAAAAGAAAGGGAAAGAAAGAAACTAAAGATTTACACTTTACTTTTCTCTAATTTTGGGAGAAAGAGGGTTTTATTTTACTTTTCTTTTTCTTTTGTTTACCTGCAAAATGTCAATTGTCATGTGGATAATTTATCATATGTATCACCAAATTAATACCTCATTGGATAAGGCTTTGTAACTTTCTTTGAAGTATTAGGCCTTTTAACTTTGTGTTTTTGCTTGTAATCTATTGTCTTATTTTGTTTTTCAAGATTTTGTTTCTATTGTGATATTAGTTTCTGTGAAGCCTGTTCCCCTCAATTCTGTAACTACTGCAATGCTCTAGTGGAATAATTTTCTTCATGTTGTTATTTCAGGTTCATCATTTGCTCATTGTGCAACACAGAACAAGATGTGAGTTTCATCCAGCAACTCTGAAAGTTGTATTGACTTGGAAAATTTATGTAGTTATCCTGTGCGGTAGACTAGGAAGATTTTGATGAAATCTAACAACAGACTGAGAGGACAATGTAGTGAAAAGTGAAAACCAAGAAAAAAGAAAATGTACAATGGGTTTAACTTTTGGTTGCTCTGTAGGTTCAACAAAAATGCATCAAATGCGGGGTCTGTATGGGAAACTACTATTGCTCAATATGCACATTCTTTGATGATGATGTAAGCTCCTTGATTATTGTTTTCAAAAGTTTAAGGATTATTTATTGTTATTTGCTTAAATGATTTGGTTTCCATCTCTAGGTCTCGAAGAATCAATACCACTGTGACAAATGTGGAATCTGCAGGTTTCAATCTTTTCCTTGGTCACGTTTTTCTTGTCATTCAAATCGTTATCTAGGTTTTCAATTATAATTTGCAGTTCTCTTTAGATGATTAAGTGATTTTGCATAGTTATTATGCAAATTGTTCGATGATATTAGATTTGTATGCCATTATTCACCTCTATTTGGTATCTTGATTGGATTGTTTGTATAAATGGGTGACTGTTATTGGAACATATTCTTTTCAATAAACTTTATCGGTTAGTTCACGAGTCTAGTATTTAAAAATTTCATGTTTGATACTGCACCATTATCTCTCTATTAAACTAGTCTTTTTAACCACAGGACTGGTGGCAAAGAGAACTTCTTTCATTGTAATGGATGTGGTGAGTGAGATCATGAAATTTGTTGTTCAAAAGAATAATATTATCAGATGGTTCTACCTGTGAATTAGACATTTTAAACTAAATTTCAAAATAAATTAGTCAAGATCTGGTTTGTGTTTTCAGGTTGTTGCTATTCGAATTTATTGAAGGATTCACATACTTGTATAGAACGAGCAATGCACCACAACTGCCCTGTTTGCTTTGAGGTAATCATGAAACTGACAAATCTTATTTGTGACAAAAGATGATTACCTTGCTTCTGATTTATTGTTTCCTCATGTAGTACCTTTTCGATACAACGAAAGACATTACAGTCTTGCTTTGTGGTCACACCATACATCTCGATTGTGTGAAAGAGATGGAACAGCATTTCCAGTAAGATTTTGCCCCCTGAAAATCTGTCCATGATAAGTTATTAATATTCCATTAAACATCTCTATCGCTATCCTTGTTCTTTTGGGTTCCTCAAGTCCAATATTTCATAAGCCCAGCTGAAAACATTCCTTGGTGCAAATTGAACTTGCAGGTACTCTTGCCCTGTTTGTTCAAAATCATATTGTGATATGTCTCATGTTTGGGAAAAGCTTGATCAGGAGGTATGCTGGTGTTGTGTTTATTGCTGTTTCTGTGACAATTTGATTATCTCAAAGACATTATTGACTTTTCAATGTATGATGGCCAGGTTGCTTCTACACCTATGCCTCAAATGTATCAAAATAAGATGGTAATCCTTTTAACTCATCTGTTTATTTATGCCTGCTACTAGTGCTCGAGTATTGTGTTGTGATCTTAATGTGCGGAAATATGTTCCTCTAATCGGTAGGTTTGGATCCTATGCAATGATTGCGGACAAACATCTGAGGTGAACTTCCACTTTGTAGCTCACAAGTGTCTGAAATGCAGCTCATACAATACAAGGCAGACAAGAGGTGGACCTGCTTCATGTTCATCAGGAATTTCAGAGATGGTTAGATGATAAATTTCATGATTAAAGGGTCTGCTTGAAATCATTCTTGGCGAGCATTGGCAAGCTGTATCATTCATGGGGACATTGATGATTTACTTTTCTTATTTCGCTGATCAATTCTTGCTCTTGAAGCAGCATATGAATGATCTTAAGCTGAATTGTATTCCTGGTCAATAGAGGGCCAATAATCTTTTTATCATTGTTATGAACTTGATGTGATTAAGATCAAAAATCTGTGACACATTAGCTGACACTTGCTAATATGAATTCTTGACACAAAGATGAAGAAATAAAGGGGAGAGATTTGTCACTGGTTGTTCTGGTGACATCATGATCCAAGTTCAACACTAATATGAATCCTGCTTTCTTTGCTCACATTCTCTCTCTTCTGTTTTATTTTTGGTTAACTGGGGTGAGAAAAACTGGACGGATCTTGCTTTTGTCAGTGTAAAAATGTGCTTGTTCTTGCAGAGGAAAAGAACAAGAGAAAAAAAATTCTTGAAGCATATAAATGAATGTCCATTGAAGCTTATAGTAACTTGCTTACCACAACCTTCCAGCTGGAGGCAGGAAGGAAAGGAAAAAAATACAAAGAATATTGGTACAGGATACATGGTTAAGAATCATCATCAGAAGAAAAATTCAAAGTAGCTATTCTTATGATGCTGGACCATAAAGATAGATTTCTCGATTGTTATGTTGTTGTAGTGGTCTTGCATTTCTTTCTGCATACTGTAAACATGATAAAAACAATGTCAAAAGCGAATCGAAAAAGAAAAGTTAAATGACATACGCCGTATTAATTGTTGACAACTTACATCGTGTACAGCTTCTCGGAGCAACTTCACTTGGTCCCTTGAAACAGTGCTCACCTGAAATTAGTCAAGATTATTTAGGTAAACTTTTCATCATATTAGATCATTAGAAACAAGAAAGATGTTAGTAAACTCTACTTTGAGAGCTGAAAGCTTTACCTTTCTATTGATGGTCCAAATAACGCCTTCAGTGCAAGGAGGAGCAGTGAGTGAACCCATGTATCTGTAGTACCTTTTGCTATGTATTTCAATTTCTCTCGGATCAACAATCTCCAAATTTCTCTGCTCGTCCTTCTTATCGATCATAGTTGATATATTGCTCATTAACTACATTAGAGTGTAGCAACATTGTGATTGAAGTCATCAATTATGATCATTCAAATGACAAACAACCATACAAACATTGATGAAAGACGCTACCAAAAGGCACATTTGGAGGGCATTTTACAGTGTTAGTGGTTACCTTGAAGAGAGAAATTCATCAGGTTTGCCAATCTTGTAGAGTATACCAATAACAGCAATCTTGTTTTTGAGATTTGGGTTGGTGTTGATATGAACCATATGTAATTCCAAGTCATACCTGTAAATAAAGAAATTATTGCAAGAATTTCTTTTATACAAATTAAGCCAACTGTCAAACAGCAAATGATATCAGGGAAATTTTAAAACGGATCGGATCCTATACTAAATTGATTAATCCTGTACTAACGAGTTCATGGCATATTATCATAACACCTGCTCGTGTATTATTACCTTCTGCCGTTAATAGTATGCTCTGAGGGAGAGTGCCAGTGGGCTTGTCTCAGAGGATACTCGGTGCCATTGATGAAAATGGATCCTGCATCACCACCCCACTGAAGCTGCAAAAACAATTTAAATTCTTGAATGATTAAAAATATCAAGAATTTGACATTTAAAGAAAAAGATCAGAAGAGTACTTACTGAGATATCGTGGCCTCTGTTTGTTACATTAAATAGTTGCATTGGTGGGCTTGTAGTTCCTCTTCTCGGGCTTTGAGCTGATCTGAACTCTCTCATTTGACATATCTATAGGAGATTGCAACCCACCATTACTACATGCTGCCCATTCTTTCTTTAGCTCTCCCCACCGTCTTGGACCCTTTTTGCTTCCTTCCGCATAATCAAATTCCCTCTCGTCCTCTGTACCAAAGTCCACCTCAGAAATCAAATGAAACAACAAATTATGCAAAATGCGCTTACAAAATCCAATTGTGTTTGTTGTTAGACAATATTACCAACTTCTTGAGCATTGGTTGATGTTGCATCAAACAGAAGAACAATTAATACTAGTGTAAGAATTCTTGAATCTAGAAAGAAATTAGTGGGATTTTGTTTTCTCATGTTTGTTGAGTGAAGTATATAGAAATTGTGGGGGCTGGAGAAATCAAATTCAGATGTGACACCCTTGATGAAAGACTGGAGAGTTATCACATACGATGGCTTTATAAAGGAGTTTAATCAGGGGAAGACAATTACTTGTATGATAGCTTATGGGGCTGGACAAGCGTGTCATGGGGGGTGGACAGTTTCCTGCTAGTTTCTTGGATTCAAATTTTGTTGGTAATGAGCGTCAAAATTCATAATAGATAAATATTTAGGTAGATCTAGTTTATGGTCTCACTTGTAAATTTTGTAATGTAGATTAAATGATATAAAATTTATAAAATCAGTTGATGTAAGTAAGATTTTATAAGATTTAATCTTGATCGCATCTTCTACAAGTGGGATCAAAAATTGGGTTTATGATAGTATTTTCCTTCGTAATATCAGCTTAAACTATGAAAAATATTTACTTATATCTAATTTTTTAATCCATTTGTAATTTTCATAGTATACATTTAATCTTATTATATAAATAACATAAGTTGATGTAATAAGATTTTATAAAATTTAATTTTGATAACAAGACCTACAAGTGAAGTATAAGATCGAATTTATTTAAATATTTTTTTTTATAAATTATTCCGTTAACCAAACCAAATTGACATTTTCTATCTTACACGTTATTCTATTTTCTGTCTCATTATCAAATAAATTATTAAAATTTGTGTGAGATGAAAAATTATATATCTAATCCTCAACAACCAAAACGAGTAACCCTTTTTCAGAATCGGGACCTACGGTCGCACCTGTTTTTGGACTCTTTTCACAGACGTGTAAACAACATAAAAGGAAGTGAAATAGTGAAATGTCACCAAAATAAAGAAAACCTACATACGATCATTGTGATATTTATCAAAATAAACATGAGAAGGGGAGAATCTTATTTTTTAAAATAAGAGAATTAGTTACAATTATTGACATATTTTGTACAGTTATAAAAAAAGTATTAGTACAATAAAATGTGTTATACTATATAATCATCAAAAGGTTACGTATTTAATGTTAGAGAAAATCAGTAGGACAATGAGGAAAAATCCTTACATTCTCGGATGGATAATATGCAAATGGACTGTGCCAATGCTGTCTCCACCTGACCACTATTAGTAACTACTCTTTTTCTTCTAAAATAATTGTTACGTTAGATAATTTATTTTATTTTAATTTATTTGTTACGTTAAAAAATAAAAAAGTATTGAATTATATTTTTTTAATTTTTATGCTTAGTATTACATTAAAGAAAGGATGATTATATAATTAGACTATTAATATAAAAAGATATTTTAATAATTTTGAATTATTTTTTTGTAAAATTGATACTTTTTTTTTTTAATTTGTACATATCATATCAACTAAGCGTGATAATTATTTTAAAATGAAGGAATTACTAATAATATTTAAAGGACCTCCTAAATACTCCAATCTATTGCTATCGATTTTAAACCACTTAATTTGGTAAAATGCCTAGCACTCCAATGGTCATTTGATTATCGATGGGCGGCGACTTGGGGAAGAATGCATTACAATATGAATTGCGTAATCGATGACCTACCCAATAATAGGGGTATTAATTGGACTTAGTAAGTCGGGCTTGACAAATCTCATAACTTGATTCACAAATTTATTTGAGTTTCAAGCATAAATTGGATCGGTTCAAATTCACAAATATAAAATTTATATTCGATTTATAAAATTATTTAGATTGTGAATTTATACGGGTTAGTTCAAACTCAAATTATCCATTAAAATTTTGTATAGTTTATTTGCTAAATATTTATTTTTTACATTCGTTTAACACAATATGAAATAGTATGTACTAATTATATTAATAAACAACTATTAACTATATCATTGAGTCACAACATTCAACTAAATTTACTAACAATGTTCAGTTATTATTTTTAGTTACCCGAATTTATTTAAATTGATAAAATACTAGAATCATTAACCATTTGTCACATAAAATTAAGTAGTATTATTTAATTTAGGATAAAATTAGTAATATATATATATGGGTTGAGTTTTAATTAGGTCGATCCTAATAAAGCCCAACATCGACTCACAATTTAATCGGATCTAATATTTTGATCTAAATTTAATCCAATTCCACTTTAATGTAAAGTTCAATCCTTTATTTGTCAGGTCGAGCGGGCGTAGCTCAACCGGTCCCATTGACAATCCTTACCCAATTACCCAATAATAAAGGCCCCGCACTTTTTTAAGTTTTCTGTATTTACTTTTCTACTTTATTTAGTTATGCGTTTCTTAATTTTTTATTTTTTATTTTTTGGAACACATTAACCTTTGATTGGAATTCCGAATCAACTCTTGTAAATTTTTAAAACAATTTTGGACAACTTCAACGGAAGTTTTCAACACCAAACCATGGCTCCATCATGCTGAAATTAATACTAGTCCTCTGAAATATACTAAAAAAATTTATAAATGAATCCTATCCAAAATATAGTAAACCTCTTTGTTCTTACTGATATGACTCATTGAAGGCATGGTGAAACTCATTAACAAGTAAGACGTCTAAGACACTATATCTTAAATCAGATCTAAACAAAAATAACCCAGCATATTGGGGTTTTGGGTTTATGAGACCTAGAATAACCTGCAAATAATGTGTACTTTATTTACCATAGATCACAAAGTCAAAGTATTTGCCACCATTATGAATTTAATGTTGGGTAAGTTGTGGATGTAAAAGTTTTACATCAACCCAAAAACATTTATTTCTTAATAATTTTCAGTATTTTGATGAGAATTTGAAGTTTTGTTAAATTATATTAATTATTTTTTATTTCTCACTTCTAAAATTATGAAGTATTTTGAAACAAAAGAACTAAAGTAACAATTAGATTGAATATTCTCAAGTAATATTGGTGAATATAAAGAAATATAATGATGGGATTTTCATCTTTACCTTTATTAGCACGATGATATCTATAGAAAACATCTGTCATTCACTCAGTTTTTCCCACGATTTCAGAGACGACTAAGGTTTAAGAATTGATATGACCAGCTGGTTACGCGTAACCGGAAACGACATGACATGAATCATGGCCCCGTTTGGATTTTTATTTTTTTATTTTTATTTTTTTACCATTTTTTACTTTACTATTTATATTTTTATGAAATATTTATTTAATCACCAAAAAAAAAATTTAGTCAAAAATTTTTTTTTTTCAAAAATACTATTCATTATTTACATAATTCAAAATTTTCTTTCACTATTCATTACTATTCAATCAATTATTTTACTATTCGTCTATACGCGTATGATACTATTAACATAATTTTTTTTATATACTATGCATTATTTGAACTTTTTTGTAAACAATTCTTTTTTATAAATGTAGATGTGTAACTTCAAACCCAAGTTCGGAAATCCGAAATATAGGTGAAACAATAAAGTTTAAAATAGTATATAAGGTTTGGACTTCCGAACATAAGTTCCGAAGTCCAAAATACAGGCGAAAAAATAGAGTTCGAAATAGTATATAAGATTCGAACTTTCGAACATAGGTTGAAGAATCCGAATTATGGGCAGAAAAGTGTAAATTTTAAACTATATTTTTATTTTGTATTAAATAAATACAAAAAAGTGTAAATTTTAAACTATATTTTTATTTTGTACTTTCTATTAAATAAATACATGTTTAGCATACGCATATGGACATATTTCGTCTTGGATTTCAAACGACGAATAAATAACTACTTTTGTATTTAGTTTTTAATATTTGATTCGATGGTATACAAAAAAAATAAACGGGATTATGTATTTTGATATTAATAATTTATTCAAATTTTGTCTACGTATTTTGTCTTTTAGAGCACAAAATACTACGTAATTTTTAAATTGTATTTTTTAATTTTATATTAAATAAATACATGTTAGCATACATGTATGAGTATATTTTGTTTTTTAATATTCGGATTTAAATAATCAGAAGGCAACTACGTTTGTATGTGATTTTTAGTACTTGATTTGATAATATGAAGAAAAAAAAAAGTTAATGGAATTATATATTTTAATATTAGTAATTTTGTTTGATTTTCGTGTACGTTTTTTGTCTTTTTGTTTAAAAAACACTAACCAAACACTTATTTACAAAAATTATTTATACTATTCACAATCCAAATGCTTATTCGAAATTATTCACATTCAAATTATTCATATTTTTTATTATTTGTCACATCACTTATAATTTTTAAATAATATATTAAAATAATACTCCAAATAATACAATCTATACAAGCTCATGTTATCTTACCAAAAGAGTACTAGATTTGCTAATGCTAGACAAATATAAATATCCAACAAATACAACTAAGTGCCAACCTTGTGCAAAATAATTGAGCTGTCTTTACGTGCTCCAGAGAACTTCCCCCGCCCCACCCAATCATCATTAGCGATGTTGATTACAAAAGATGTACAGTCTCGAAAGTTGAAAAAAATATTATATTATTTATAATATTTTAAATTATAGATTATTAATAATTTTATTTAAATATTTTAAATTAATTATTTCTAGTTAAAAAGTTATTGGATCAACTCAAATTCAAAGTATTAGATTTGATATCAGAACAAACCTTGTGTCTTTGCACATATTCGAATTCCTCCCTTTCATATCATTCGACGAATCAATATTTGAAAGAAATTTAGTAGAAACTAAGAAAAAGAAATAAAGTAAAAAAAAAAAAGATTTTAAAATTATATTTATTTAAAGAAACTCATAACAAGAAGTAAAGTTTAAAATAAAAAAAAAAGATAAAAGAAGCAAAGTTAAAAAAAAAAAAAAAAAGATTCTAAAATTATATTTAGATTATTGAGGAATAATGAAAAATTAGATCTCATAGAGTTCAATTCCTGTTCTCAACGAGGCTGAGCTCTGGTGGTCAGAGATATTGGACTATACTACATAGTATATGTGGGCCAGTGATGGTCATTACAGCTATGCTACGTAGTGTATGTGGATCAGTGGTGATCAGTGGCATTACCGTTGGTATCAGAACAAATCTTGTGTCTGATACCAAATCTTGTGTTTCTGCACAGGGTGTGACTGGGTGTTTTTAAACGGAATGAGACTGGACTAGTAGTGGTCGGTGGTATTGGGTGTTTCTGTGCGGAATGAGACTGGACTAGTGGTGGTCAATGGTCTTAGGTTATACTAGAAACGTAGTGTATGTGGAGTACAGCAGTGATGGTCAGTGGTATTGGGCTATGAGTTTGTTATAGTTGGTATCAGAACGAATCTTATGTCTGGTGAGATTGGGTTGCCAGTTGGTATCACAGGGAATCTTGCATTTCTGCACGGAGTAAGATTGGGCTAGTGGTGGTCAATGCTATTGGACTCTATTACACACGGTATATGACTGAGAATAACACATTAAATTATGAATTACTAATAATTTAATTTAATTTAATTAATTCTACTTAAAAAAATAATTATTGGGTCAACTCAAATCCAGAATGTTACAATGGTGAAGTCAAATAGTTCGGAGAATGCCTCTTTGCTAATTTGCACCATTTTATAAATGAATTTCTTACGAGAAAGAAATATGTACAAGGAAGTGAGACACCCGGTTAATACACCTAACTATCACACTCTTTTGTGCATTATTCAGAATTCTGAAACAATTTTAATAGTACAAAATCAAAATCTTGAGAACACAGATATTCTTCACAATCATAATTATCGCTAAAAAAAACCCAAAAAATAATAATTTGCAATGAAAAACATTTTTAAAGACACAAATTCACCATTACTTACAAAATCCAATCCATATAATAAATTATTTTAAATTATTAACTCTTAATTTTAAATATTTAATAAAATTTTATTCGTTCCATCGTAAATTTAGTGACACACTACTGAAATCTTTGACGTTTCAAGTCATAATCCTTAGACAGCAATGCTGTCTGTCGAGAATGGAAAATGTGTATAAATGGCATCCAATGTCATGGCGACAACAAGTCCGTTTCCCATTATATGGTTATGCCGACTTTTTGGAAACCCCGGAATCACATCAAATCTATACCTGTGAAAGAAGAAAGGAATAAAAATTGCACTTTCAGCATAATGCAAATGTTATGGACGGTTATGTGAGTATGAGGTGCCTACATCTTAATTAAGATATTTGTATTATACACATCTAGATTCTAATGTACCTTTCACTCTCCATTTAATTTTTTAAGTGACAATGTCCAAACCGTCGAGAAAAAAAATATACAGATAGATTTAATTAAGATATTTTGTGTATTGTAAAATTTGCTATGTAAATTAATTTTATCAAATATTATTTACATAAATCGGTGTTAATTTTTTTTTCTTGAGGATTAATTTATAAAATAAAATTAAAAATCGAATCTTGTAAGTATTTCTCAATTATTAATATCACGTTTCAACTAATTTCAACTGTTACAACGAGTATATCTAAAGACTCAAGTGGCCTTCCCTATCATGGAGATGGCGATGTGGCGGTCTATTATTTGAGGATCTGTTTCACCATTTCCATTTTCCAAATTCGAAAATAAATACAAAATGGGGCATTAGAACTACACATTCCACCAAACAAAATCATGCACCCACTGAACTGGAAAGTGCACATTTGTTCAGATTTTTCTTAAGTTCCTCCACCCACTTCAATTCCTTAAATTTGCATCACCTCCTCTTGCCCACTTCTCTTCTATATTGAAATTGAACACCAAAATTGAATTTCACAAATCCACTGTGTTCTGTGCCCATGAAGATCCTTCTAATCTCACTTCTTGTGATTACCCTGGTAGTAAACTCGACTTTTGCTGTCCATATGAGGAAACTGAAGATTGAAACAAAGCCCGGCAACAACGTGGCTGCCGACTCGGCGTCTGATGAGCAGCCTGATTTAAACAATCACCATACGATTCCAAGGGAGTCATGGAACGATGGCCAAAATCCATATGCTCCGGATACCAACACTCAGGGGGACACTAGTTCTAATGACGGCCATGCTTAGTGTCTCCCGAAATCCGTATCCTGGACATGTGTGTAAAGAAAATTGTATAATAGTAGTAGCTCTTCTAAGTTCTAAGCATGGTTGTGCATGGCTACATCAAAGATATGTAATTTGAGCTTAAGTTTTTAATATTTGATTGTTTTATTGTAGTGACAATAGAGATGTAAACGAGCAGAGTTTAACTCGACTTACTTATATGTATATTACTTGATTATAACTTGACAATTTTGAATCTTTTATACTTCGAATATGTTCAAGGTGAACCAAGTTTTTGACTATTTGTGACTCGTTCATTAGTCAGTCCTAGATGGGTAATGCATATACCGAGAAAGATAAATTGTCATACAAATACTGAACTGAATAAATTGATCCAAGCCTAAAATTGTTTTTGTATGAATGAGATGAATATAAGGATGGGCCGTACCGGATTCAAGTATGTTAGTGAGCTTGGCATTCGGCCCATACGTCACAACACGGATGTATGGGGCCTCCAATTAATAGTAATCCATCAAAGTCTTTAGTCTTTCAGCCCACAAGAAACTTTTATAAGCGAACAAAATTCTCAGTATAAAAAAAAAAAACAATCCGCAACAAGCTTACCATAACCCATGCAAAGGAAAGTAAGGATACAAGCCTCTCTGATATATAAAAAAAACTTAGAATTAACGTTAATTTCTTTGCTGTTAATGGAGTATCAAGTGGACTAAACATGGCAGCCATTTATATACAATCATGAACTTCTAAAAGCCTGAGGCCCACCAGATAGTAAAAAGTCAAGTTAAGTGGGCCTAGTGAGTAGTAAGAGTCAATAAATGAGTTCAGGTGGACCGCATCATGTTGGATCCAACTTAAAAGTATCCTTCGCACAGTTTCTTTGAATCATTGGCCGAAGAATTTTCTGATTATGAGCATTATCCAAAGTCCAAAAACATCTAATCTTTAATTGCTCAAGAATCGAGAATTTGTTGAAAAAACGCCATTTCCTACAGTATACATCTTATAATTATATAGTAGAACTACGATTAGTTCCATTAGTTGTTGTAAAAAAAAAAATGTAAATTACGTTCATGCATGCAAGAAACGCCACAGAGATAAAGATGCATAATTTCAAAGGTACCCCACAATTATTATTTAGATAAGAGCTAAGATTTGAAAAAGGAGCAAAGGAAAATTACTGAACTCTGTTTAAATTGCTAACGAGGTTTGTTGACAGCATGATACGTCCGTAGAACGGTATATATGTCTTTTTGGCTTCGTCTTTGTTCTCTTTTAGGTCACTTGAGCACTATTTCAAGTCTTTTACGGCATGAATTTTGTGGGGGAACATAAAAATGTCATAGTACATCACTCGAGATCCTTTCAAGCAAGAATTACAGAAATTTTTAAGTAGAACGAATTTACAGTAAGTGACTAAATATTATAAATTTTTTAAGTCAAATTAATATCTTCACGAACATGTTTATTTTTATAGTTTGAAGTAATGTAAATAAATTTAGATTAAAAAATTTATGATACTTTATATAAACTTGATTTATTTAAGAATTTTACAAAAAAAAATCACATTATAAGGGATCATTATTAACCTTCGGGTACCATACAGAAAAAATGCATTTCAGTGTGTTGTGGACCTTGCGGTGGACAGAAAGATGTATATTTATTTATTGGTGTGTTGGTATGAAGGGATGAGAGCATTTGTGAGCGGTCCCAAAGACCACCTAGAGCAACTGTTTGAAGTAATTACTGACTCAGAAATGTCTCGGTCCAATTTTAAGCCAAAAAAGGGTTCTTGTCCACATTTGACAAAAGCTCTGATACCAACAAGTCTTGTATCTGTCATTTTTCCATGTTATTACTATAATTTACTAACTACTTACAACCATGTAAATAAAAAATTGACATAATTACCGGAAGATTCAATGGGTTTTGGCGCAAAGTGGTTCCCAAATGAAAATTAGTAGTTGTCATAATTAAAGAAAATCAGTTAGCTGGGGACAAGCATGGCCAACAGAGGGCAGAAGGGTAGCAAAAATTAAGGTAACTTTTAGCCATGCAACTGAGTTAATTACGGACATGGTGGTAAGGGGGGAAATTCGGCTTTGTATCTTCTGTTATACTTTTTAGTATTACACTCATAGTACACCATGTGATGGGGTGACATATATATCTTTAAAATAACAAAATAATAAATGAGGGATGTAACATGAGTGTAACATCAAAAAGTGTAACCAGGAGATCCAATGCCGAAAAATTCTTACTAGATTCGATTTATGGTATAGTGTCATAAATTTTTTGGTCTATAAACTTTCGGTTAAAGATCTTCTCTCACATTTTGTATCACTCCCTGTTACACCACCAAATGAACAATTAAGACTACTTTACCAAAATTACTCCCAGAATCTTGACTATTCATTTAGTGGTGCGATAAGAAATAACACAATATGTGGAATAAAAAATCTTGTGTCTAAACTCTTATACATCAGTCCACATTATCCTCATTCCACTCTAATACACAATGATGTGTAAGCTTGTGTGTTAAAATCCATGGTATCGATTCATACAAAAATTTTACGTCATAATGGTATAGAAAAGCTCAATAGAAAAATATAAAAAAGTTAAGAAAATTTACAGTTCTTTGAAGAAATCGTTTCTTTATATTTTGTATAATATAATATTATATATTTTAAAATTTTATACTGTATAAATTTTTAAAATTAAAATAATAATTCTTTAAAAAGAGCGTAGAATTCTCCTAAAAAAGTTAACGAGGCCATGAACGACAATGGCTTGAAAAAGAACAATTAAAGGTCCAACGACTGAAATGCAAATGGGGCGCTCCATTTCTTCCGGAATCCCCATAAAGAGAAAAAGAAGCTCGTCACTGATCCCTATTAGCTACTGGGATATCTTGCAAATAAACAAACCACTCTTGGTGACTTTTTTTCGACGTAGGTCCAGTAATTTGGACTGGTAATTCAGTTTATAATGTGGAGTTGTGGACCACTCCACTGCAGTTTTGTGGATTTTATTTTCCAAACCAGAACCCGGAACATTGAAACAGGTGTGTGAAAAATGGGAGCCGGCACATGGCTCGGTTCAGCGCAATAACCCATAAAGGAAGTCTAGTGTTAGTCTTGGAGCCCGCTTCAACCCAATTCTCTTCCGATTTAGAATTTTTCAAGGCTCCAATATACATACACTCTGAAGCACACTTTTGTTCTTTCTTTCTTTTTTACACAATTAGTGGTTAATTGACAAATTACTGCAGCAGAGATAACTAAAATTAAGACAAAACTATAATAGCATATAGTTCCCTTATTGGAGAATTTTACAGAATATTTTAGGAAATTATTTTCTTAATTTTAAAAACTTATATAATATAAAATTTTAAAACATATGGTGTTCTATTATATAAATATTTAAAATACAAAAAAATAATTCTTTAAAATGAATGGTAGAATTTCCCTTAATTATTATGGTTACTAAACAATAAGAAACGGAATGTTTATTAGTTTCCCAACCGTAATTGAACTGTTTAAAATTTAGCCGATTTTTTAATGTACCCCCCAATCCAGGTTGTCATTAATCAATCCCTTGGTAATTGGCTACATTCTTGGTTTTTTTCAAAAAAATTTCAATTCACAATAGTTTTAAGTAATCCTAAGTACTAGTTTAATCTTGTTCTTTTTTAGAAGTCCAGAATTATACATGATAACTGCTTCTTGGTAAAAACATCAACGCATGCCAGCTGCAGTTCTGAACTTCTTCTGTTCCAAGAAGACTGTGCAGGGAGCCATGCGAGAAGAATAAAATCGAATTTAATCAGAAACAAAAATCCCCAAAAAAAAAAAAAAAAACAAAGAAAGAAAAGAAAAGTAGGAGGATCTTTTTCTTTCTTTTTTTTTTTCCCCCTTCTCGTTACTAACTTACCTTTTACCTTTTGCAAACAGTGAGTATCACCCGAGATTCTTTTACTAAGATTATAAATCATGGCAAAAGGAAAATAATTAAGAGAGCCCTGCTCGCTCTAGTTCCGCGACTAGGTTGGAGAAATTAAGAACTGTTGAACCCACAACTGCAACAACTTCTCTAGTTCTCCATCCAAGCCATGTCTCTTTAACTTTCCTTTCTTTTTTTTTTTTTTCTCACAATCTTACATAATGAATGATGCTACTACATTGTAAACCTTAGACTTCTTCCTCTGCACGAAAGGAAGTGCATTGTCCTAAAATACTCTGGTGAAGATATGATGTTCCACAGAAGATACCCTGCATTGTCCTTATTTTACTTGTAAGCTCGTCCTCCCCCCTTGGTTCAGCATTCCACAACCTCACTCTTCCGGGGCAGCATCCCAACCCTCAGGCTGTTGTTGATGATATTCAAAGGTATTAATTTCATGCTTTTCTTTTGCTCTCTTTAGTCTTAACCCTCTGCTTTTTATGATGACTTCTTAGACAGAATGCATAACAAAGTTTGATTGAGATTTTCCCCGTTGTAAACTTCATAATTTCACTTAGATCTGGTTTAACTTCATATATATCCATAAACATTTTGGTTTTGGAGTGTGTGTAGTGCATTATATGTTTGTACCATACATTTCATTAATGTGAAATGTGTATTCTTGTTACTTTTACCTCTTTGCTGAACAACTGCATTCTGAAATTTACTTCTTTATAGAAACTTCAGTAAATTTTTTTTTTTTTTTTTGGCTTTTTTGGTAGGAAGTAAATTCTTTGCTTCTGCATGAAATCTAATTAATAAGCCAATAGCTTTGCCCCCCCCCTCTCTCTCTCTCTCTTGTGATCACAAAAGATGTGTCAATATCTGTGGCATTATTATTGGTTCCTTTTTCCCTGGTCCAGGACTTCCAACTTTTTCTCTTTTACTGTGGCATCCAATAACCTTTTCTCCATATACACCCATGGTTAAAAATTATGTAAAAGAAGTGGTAAAAAAATAGAAAATATAATATTCCCTCTTCTTAATGAAAGTGTGTTATATTTCTCATTTTTTCTTTATCTCAAAATATTTGTCATATTAAAATAGTCAAAACATAATGATTATTTTTATCCTTTTATCTTTTTATGGAGACAAATATTACATCACTCAAATTTTGAATTTTGAATGATAAAATTGAAAAGATTTAAACAATTATCACTATCAAATCACTACTATTAATAAGTTAGATTCTTGAAAAAAAAAGACAAAATTATGAAATAATAAAATGGGACAAAATACTATCTATTTGTGGTATTATGATAATCTATTTGCACTTTCTATACTACAGAAGTGTCTGATAGCTGTAATATCTTTTAAATACTCCTATCATGACAAAAGTAAATTCTTGCAAGTTTCTAATGAGTATCCAAAAAAATGAGACACTAGTTGATATTCAAAACGAGATAGAGGATTTTAAAATGGACTCAATCTAGTGGTATTACACTACCAATTTCAAGAAGACAAACTTGATGCGCTATCAATTAAGTTTTAAATATATAATGTGATAGTAAATTAGCCATTTTAAGCATATGATCAAATTTGGTGCAGAAAAATAAATGTATCAATTTCAAGAAGACAAATGTTGTCGTACGAGTACAACGAGCAGTCGTCTTGCATAACCGGCAACCCAATAGACGACTGTTGGCGCTGCGACAGTAACTGGCAGCTAAACCGGCAACGCCTAGCCGACTGCGGCATCGGCTTCGGGCAATATGCCCTGGGGGGAAAGGGTGGGCGTTACTACGTGGTAACCGACTCCTCTGACCACGACCCCGTTAACCCCGTCCCGGGCACTCTCCTCCGTTACGCCGTCATTCAAACGGAGCCCCTCTGGATTGTATTCGCAACCAACATGGTCATCCGTCTATCCGAAGAACTAATTTTCAACTCCTACAAAACCCTAGACGGCCGCGGGGCTCACGTTCACATAACCGGCGGCGGATGTATAACGTTACAATATATAACCAACGTTATAATCCACAACATTCACATACATCACTGTTACCAATCGGGGGAGACTAATATACGGTCGAGTCCAACGCACTACGGATGGCGAACGTTATCGGACGGTGATGGGATATCCATATTTGGAGCTAGGGATATTTGGATTGATCATTGCTCTTTATCAAATTGTAAGGACGGTTTGATCGATGCAGTGATGGGGTCCACTGGGCTAACCATATCGAATAACCATTTTGCGCACCACAATGAGGTTATGTTACTGGGGCATAGTGACGATTATTTGCCAGATTCGGGGATGCAGGTCACCATTGCTTTTAATCACTTTGGTCAAAAGCTAATTCCCAGAGAACAGTTAGAGGATGCCCAGGTGCAGGAGAGGGTATATACATGTGGTCAACAATGACTATACTCGGTGGGAGATGTATGCTATTGGAGGGAGTGGTAATCCCACTATTAATAGTCAAGGAAATCGCTATATTGCACCTACTGACAGAAATGCCAAGGAGGTATCATCTATTTCTACTAATCTCTTGCTTCAATGTTTGTTTCTTCATTGTCTAATGCTAGTTAATTAGACTCCATGCAACAAAACACTTAGTTTAGAACTGGTCATCTGATTTTCTATGTAACTACCTCTACTAATATCCCCTTGTACTTTAGCATAACGGATACTTGTAAGTTAATATGTACATGGCGTGCAATTTGAAATGGGATAGATATCGGTAAAAATGCCTCAAAAGTGAACTGAAATTTTGGATGACCTAAATACGTCACAGAATCTTTTATCTCACATTTTATTTTATTTTCTGTCACGTTAAGATTTTTGTGAGATAATTTCAATAAAATAATCTTGACATAACTTTATTTAATAGTACGTGTTAAAAAGTGAAATAAGATGTGAGACAAAAAATGTCTAAATACTTGGTGTCATCCATATTAATTTTGCACCATTTTGTGCATCAACTTGTTTCACTAGGCATCAACACAAGTATAAGGTAGAGAGATACAAATATAAGATTCCGAGTACAATTGAATAAACATACTACTAATAATGTTGGAGTAAAGATAAAGCTCGAGTTTAACCCAAAAAGAAAAAGGTGGATAGCTAGGTAGGTTTGTTTGTTTGCAAACCAACCAATGAGGAAGAGTGAGGAAAAGGTTTCTTTTGGGTCTTTAAATTTGCATTGGATGCCGAAATATGTTTGACCGGTGATATGGGGCAGGTGACAAAGCGCGTGGAGACATCACAGGGTACATGGAAAAATTGGAATTGGAGGAGCGATGGGGACATTATGGTAAACGGAGCCTACTTTGTAGCCTCCGGCGAGGGCGTAGAGGTCAAATACGAGAAGGCCTATAGCGCACATCTAGTGGAGCCCAAATCTGCTACATTTATTGACCAGCTCACCATGAACGCCGGTGTCTTCGGTTCCAGGTCTCTTTGGACTCTTTTCTTTTTTAACAATATGGCCCATTACATTATGGGCTTTTGTTGGGCTTCAACTGAATGTTTGTTGTTAAACAGGGGTAATAGGATGGGAAGGTGGACGGCCGGTAACGGTAGTGATTTGGGAGGCCCAGATTTCTTGGATGACTACGATGATTACTCGGCCTGCTTCAGATCCCTTCCTTTTCCCATACTATATTCCTTTATAATTCCCTTGTCAACGTTCTTGTTTCTACAATTGACATTTCCGCAAGGAATCTAACAAAAACAAGAAAAAAAAAACATTAAACTTCTTTTTTTCTCGATGCACTAATTTGAAATTTCAAGAACTCGTAATCCTTTTTTACCTCAAAAATTTTATCTTTTTTATTTTTAGCAGGAAGAAAAATAATTCATTGGAGAAAGTACATATCCTAAGGGATAAGAAAACTGTTTTAAGACGACATCTTTTGTTACGGAGTTCTGTCATCTTTTTAGAATAATGCATAAGTGGAAGCGAGTTATGGCTAATTAATTTTATTTTCACAACCAATTGAGAAATACTACGTATAACACAGCAACAGTGGATGAGTCATTATTGTTAAGAATGATATTATAGTTTATTAAGATGGTTTTTTTCATGGTAAAAGAAGTATGTTCCTAGAGAGTTTGTCTCCACCAAAAAGGGAAACTCTTATATTTTTAAATTTGGTCTTAAAATATGCATGATCTCATGTACTAGAAGCTTTTGATCATCGTTATATCCAATCAAAGATCATAATTTCCCCCATTTTTTTTTTTTTATTTTTTAAAGAAAAGCTCTTTCTATTACAATAATGCAAGTATTTTAATGGTCTCTGTTCCCATGTAAAGTACTCGTCAAGCTACTAATCCGTGGCCAAAATTTTTTGTTGCTTTTGCACTTTATATCCAATCCTTCCAATTAAGAACAAATAAGCAAACTATAGATGACTAATTATTAACAGGGTTTGAAGATGATGATGATGTAGTTGTGACTTGTGAGGTAGGGTTTTCAGATAAAAGTTGATGATGAATGAATTTTATAAGAATGAAAGCTAAAGAGTTTCATTCATTATCTTCTTACGACCATATCTTTGGCAAGTCGACTACTGTACAACTCCCTTAATTCTCAGTTCTTGATTTAATTAGTTGCCATAACACAAAAACCTTATCTCTGTTTTGTCACTTGTGTCTTGACCAACCCTTGTGACGACCTGTGAATATCATTGCAAGAAAAGCACTTGTATTTTTGGGGTGGAGGAGGAGGGGTGGCTTGAGGAATAAAAAAAATAATAAAAGGAGTTAACTGGAGTACATTTGTAAAGAGACAAGTGAGCAGTTCAGGGGCGTAGCTAGCAGGGGTAGGCAGAGCGATCGGACTCTTACATCTTGAAAAAATTATAAATACTATATAATAATTTTAAAATATATGTATTTCGAAATAGATGTACCTTTAAATTTTTTAAAAAAAGAAATTACACTATTATTCTCTTAGATCGAAACTCTTACTCCGCCACTGGAGCTGTTAACGTATGCTGCTGTACAATTTCATAGATGCTTAGGATACATAAATTTCATAGATGAATGAGACTTGCATTATCTGAAAGGAGCATACTACTAGTAAACATATGATACATGTACATTGGGTTTTGGGTTTAATAGTTTACAATCAAAACATTGAAGGAAGAAAAAAAATCTCTCTTTTTATCAGTAAAATTTATGGGTTAACTGCAAACAACTCTTGAACTGTCTTTAGATTGCAAATTGCCCCATGAACTCTTAGCTTCAGCACTTAATACCCTTGTAAATTTTGGCAAAGTACTCCAATCACGTGATCCAGCTCCTGAGGTAGAGTTTGATGTGCAAAAAGACACTACATGCCATTGTTTTTGTGAACAACCAAAACATTTGAGGTAGAGTACACAAAAACAAGCGCAAGTAATGTCTTTTTTGCACAGTCATTAGCAAAGAGCTTGGTTGGAGTATTTTGACAAAATTTACAAGTAAAAGGGTGTTAAGTTCTGATATTAAAAGTTTAGGGGGTAATTTGAAATATGGAGATATTTCAGGGGGATTCGTTGCAATTTACCCTAAATTTATTTTAAACGGTAAAAGAGTAATGGTCTCTGTTCTTTCATATATCTTGATCTTCCTCAAAACTTGAAACAGCAACCAAAGAATAATGTGTGTGAAGTAAATACCTTTGTTTAAGATTACTAACAGAAAAAACTACATGCAAAATATTTTGATTACTCTCGAGATTCGAGACCTTAATCTCGGTTGTATTTTCACATTGGCAATAATCTTCTGTTGCTGGATCTTTTAGGTTTACTAAATTGTTAGTGCCAACAACACACTTTGCACATTTCTTGTGTGCAACACTTGCTCTTTTTCTTTATTCTATTTTCTTCAATAAATTGGTGTTAGGCTTGGAGGGAATGAATCCACGGGGGGTTATCATGGAAATACATTATTTGAAACAAGAATCGTTACAACTTCCAAGTTCTAATAAGACAGAATATATATCATTGCAATTTTAGAATTTATTTACATGGTCTCGGAGCAGATTGCTTGAGATCAATTTAGTCAGTCCATGTCCCAGATGGAGAGTGAACAATCCCATGAACTAGTCTCATTATATCCACTAGATATGATCCATTCTGGACTACAATAACTATACTTGTCATCATCATAATTTTGCATTTCAGACCAGTTTGACGTCCAATCTGCAGGTAATCTGGTTTCAAAAGGTGAATATGTTAATCCAAAGCTGGATAGGGATAGCTCCTCAACTCCACCAGAAAATTCAGCACAAGTCCTCAGATTATTGTCCTTCTGGGATACGCATTCTCCGTTGCGATTAGAACACGACGTATTTTGCTCAGAATCTTCTGTCATAGGAACAATTACACTCTGTATGTTACTGGATTGTTCTGCAGTTAATATTATTACCAGTATGCATGTCCGGTCATTTCAAGGATGAAGTGTGACAAAATCATAAAGCATGGATAAATTAACACTAATTTACCTTGTTCAACAATTAATGCTTTCTTTCTCAGATGACACCTCCAATAATTTTTAATTTCATTATCAGTTCTTCCAGGCAAACTACGAGCAATTCTTGACCACCTGCAAAAAAGGGATAACTAATCAACTAAACTACTCATGGAAAAAGGTTATACAATATGATGGAGACGTGGTCCTGAATCAGCCACGTCACCTACCTACATGTAGCTGACGTGATTGATTCAGGACTAAGGTTCGTGGAATAGTACCATTGATCCGATCCATTTTAGAATTATACATGGGATAAGTACTATTAATCATCTTTGTGAAGGAATTAAGGAGACAGACAATTAAGAAGTGGAGTACCTGTTACCCCATTGTTTGTGAAGTTGAATAATGAGATGCTCCTCTTCTTCAGTAATATGGCCGTGTTTTAGATTGGGGCGGAGGTAATTCATCCATCTCAACCCTGCAGCTCTTTCCACTCCTCCTTAAGCCTGCATGCATGTAAATTGTACTTAAACCAACTCCTGTCAAACTTTATGCTTCAAGATTGATGAATATAATGGATACATACAGATCAGTTAATTACCTGATGCTTTTGCTAAAGCATCCCATCGTCGTTCCCCTAAAATAGATATAACAGCAATTAACCTTTCATCTTCCTCTTCATGCCATGGACCTTTGCGCAACTCCGATTCTTGCATGGCTATTTGATGATGCTCCATAGTTGTTGCAAGTGACCACAAGCTGATGAATCCTTCTTATACAAGGTACTAGGTGGCAAATTAGCAAGTGTAAGAATAGAAAAAGGAGGGAAATGACCCCTGGCCCCAAAAATCTTTCATGGCATTGTAGGTGGAAAACACCTATACTCTTGTCGAAGCTCCACCATTCGATTACACGTTGTAATGCTAATGTGGGTTCTCTCATTAGGTCATTCCTCCATGAGTTTTTAATTCTGTGATCCAGGTGGAGTTTTATCTTCCTTTTTGCATCACTATTTCTGGTCTACATTCTACAGAGTTTTGTCTGTCATTCACTTGTGTAACAAAAAAGAAATTTTTATGGCAGTTTGCTTACTCATTTTGTCTCTACACCATTATAATAAACGTTCAAATTGCTAATTTTATATGTGATCCTGAACTGATAAAGCAAAGAGGATAGGTTTTAGTTTGGAAGATAGCAGATGCCCAAAATTCTGAATCTTCTCTGTTATCTTAGGTTTCCCTTTAGTTTAAACCATAATCACAAGCGAACATATTGAACTCTTGCGTGTGCCTAGTAAGAAGGCAATGGCACCCCAACCAGGTCACCCCACCCCCAGCACCCAAAAAAAAACTCCATCTTAAAAGAGTCTTGTGTTGCAATGCCAGACTTTCTTGTGCTGCATTGGATTAAAGGCCCAATTATACAGGTTCCCATACTTATGTTCCGCAACTGTTCCTGCGTAAACGTCCTGCTTGTCATGCAGCTTCCATTTTAGAGTTGTTATTATCATTGTTGGATTTCGAGAAATTAGTATAGATGCCGTTAAGAAGCCTCCCTATCCGCGATCATAAAGGAATAAATATTCCAACACTCACATTTTGTTTTAAAACTAAAATAAGTTATTATTCTCAACAACTAAACGAACTGGTAGGGTCTTCCAAAAACAAGAGACTCAGATTCAGATACTAAAATATATGTAACCAGTCACGGGAACAAGCTAGGAAAAAAAAAAAAAAAAAAACCAATATATAATTTCCTCATAAAAATCCACGTCTAAGAGCTAGTTGAGCATGGGTGTGGACTGTGAGATGGAGCAGGACGAGAAAAAGGTGGAAAATCCATCGAACTACGTATGACTCTTCAGAGTACAAAATTCCAGTGTAAAATTAAATTTTAACAAGAAAATATGAAGCAGCCTACGAACTTTGTGTTTGATTGCTTGTCTGAGGCATGTCTTCTGTCACAGCTTAGACACAGCTAGCGGTCCAATATAAATGAAAGATTTGTTCATAAGATCAACTGCTGAATCCATGAACTGCAACCCAAAAGGCAAGAAGTTGAATATTTCAGGAAATGCAGCTAAGCCAAGAGCTTGACTTATAATCCTTAAAGAAATTCATCTCGCATAAATGAAACCAACAGATCACTAATAACTCGTAAGATTTTCAAACAAGATCCCATACATCTATACAACCATGGAAATACTACAAAACAAAAAAATTTAAAAGGAATAGTTGAAACAAGTGTGTGTGTGTATAATTATATAAAATTATAAATCCTGTGGAACGTTTAGGCAAGAGGAGCTTAATTTATAAGATCAAAGTAACAGGTAGCTTAAAAACATGCTCTTCCTCAGGAGCATGGAAAAAACAAATCAAAGCATTATTGTTTCACGGAGAAGCAAAGAATGATGGTGTTGGTGTTTTAACCTACACACCAATTTATTCAAAACCCTTAGATCCAACCAAAAACCGTATACTGAGTTAATTCTCAACCCCAACCGCCCCGCCCCCAAAAAAAAAAAAAGAGAGGGCTTTGCACTGGTACTCACATAGTGAACATCAAGTGCATGCCCTAATCTATCCTTTAAGGAAGGGGGAACTTCAACACTAGTAGTTGGCTAGTTGTTAATGGTCCAGAAGCGAACATAATACACTTAAATCACAATTTTGAGGCCCCATCATGCTCATCCTCTTATCCCCATCCCAAGAGAATAAAAATATAAGTTCCACTCCAAGCATCAATGATTAGAATTACATATGTAGAGAAACTAGAAAACAAAATACAAGTTCATAACATTGTAAAAGCATGCAAGATTAGATGACATCATATATTTGAAATTATTTATGCTTTAACAAAGTAGCCTAATCTAACACTAATGGACAGCATCAATATAAATACTACAATTTATTTTCCACTCATGAGCATCTTTAACTGCAATAAATTATGAAAATTGCAGAGAAAACTAATGCAAGTTCACTTTCCCACTTGACCTCAGACTTCACTCCCTTTATGAGCATTCCAGTTAAGAAAAATGTTTGAAAACAATAGAAGCAACAGAATGCAACGTCACCTTCCCAATTGACTTGAGCTCTCGTCCAACAGGCTCCATAAATTTGAGGTCAATATCAATAGGCCAGACCTGACACAAAGCAAAAGGCAGAGGAATCACAAGGCATCAGAAAACTTTACATACATAGGACAATGATCAGATAGTTTGATTACATAAGATGCAAGAAGTTTCTAGAAACTGTGATGAAAGATAAGTCAGTCCAGAAATCCTAAATCCATATTAACTTTAACATGAAATAGATTTCACAGACCATATATCTCTCAGAGCAGCATAATTCATAGATGGAAAATGAATATAGGAAGCAACTAATACAAAAGAAAACCAATAGTTTATTCAGCAGTCTGGAATATCTGGAACCAACCAAATCCAGGAGCAAAGCGATAAAAATTCCTTCCAACAAGTCAGGGTGCTCAAAGTTAAAATAAGAAGCATACTAATGACCCACCATGATTTACCTGCCTGATGCAAAATGCATATGAAAGAACAAGGGAACATCTACAAGTTTTATTAATTCAATATTCCTTTATGATGAATTTTCAGGTTTCCGCTGCAAATAATTTTTTTGTTATTCTTGAAGACTGGTGGTCAAATTTACTCCTATAGCTAGTTAATTTTAGATGTTTGATTGGAATGACTTAAAACTCTTGCCTCTTCTATGCGAAGGAGTCAATTTTAGAACACAAGGCTTATAAGTCATAAGCCCACTCTAAATCCGTTTCAGAAGTAGCTGTACTTGGGATCCAACTCCCTTTCCTAACAATCATCCAGTACGCTTTACTAACAGGCACTTCACAGTCTCTCCTCCAAATGCTTGCCAATCCATCAACACCTCACATTAACCAAAAGGAATTTTTAAGAAGTTTCCTATCAATGAGCTTAATCTTTCTAGAAAATCTAATCACTTAAACATAAGCATTTTAAAAGCCCAATATAAGTGACATGCATCAGGAATTAAAATCAAATGCAAAATTGCTGTGGTTCTGACTGAAAGTTTGATATAGCCACAAGATATCCCGGACTATTTGCATAAATTGTTCTGATTCCATTCAAAGTCTTGTTTTTTTAGGTTTCCGAGCATGGATATATGAATGACATTTGATAC
The DNA here is from genome assembly GCA_025175665.1 of Cinchona pubescens. NCBI lineage: Eukaryota > Viridiplantae > Streptophyta > Magnoliopsida > Gentianales > Rubiaceae > Cinchona > Cinchona pubescens. The sequence goes on along the minus strand of JANKKI010000254.1, from coordinate 847,155 downwards.
AAAATAAATAACATTCCCTAAGGAATAGCTAGAATGCTAGAAGAGTTGAAAGGTTGTAGTGAAAAACATTTAGTCTCTCTAAAAATCACAATCGAAGGCAAGGAACTTTTAACTAAACAATTCTGTACACGACTTATCAAAAGCCTCATCAGAAACAAGCTCCGTGCTAATAAACTACCAGCTGACATAACTAAATAAGAGCTTTTTTAACCTCTTTAGATGGTATACGAACAAGCTAAATTGGTTAAAGATATACTTGAGTGAACTTCAAGGGAAGAAAACAATAACAAGTACTGTACTAATCAAGCCAACTCAATCATCAAAATGCAAACAAAATCAACATGATTGTCTCTTATATCCAATAAAATAAAAAAAATGGTTGAATTGCTTATCTTTCAACTAAGAAACCGAGGGGAAGAAGAAAAAACCTTAAGGCCAAGCAATTTAATGGGTGCAGTCTGGCCAGGAACAATACAGTCTGGACCGGCAGCTTCCACTATGGCCTCCTGCCCCAACCCACTTCCAATTGGATTCTCATGCTGCAAACGCCCAACCAAAAAAAGCAGAACTTTGTTATACGCACAAGAAAAGAGAAAGAAAGATAGAACTAGAGTAGAGACATGGAGGAAATGAAGGAAAACCTTCATGACGGAGAGGGCATAATCGGAATAAGGAGACTGAGGGAGGCGAAGCAGAGAAGATTGGTGAATTTTGGGGATGGGCTTGGCTGCAGGGGATGATGCCCTCCACGGCACATCTTTTTGCAGCACTGCTCCTCCCTTTTTTGACATTATATATATGTTTATGTTACTAGTAATGGTATAATTATCGCAGTCGCCGGCGCCGGCGTTAAAGATGTAACTTATTGGGAAGAACGTAGTGGAGTCGTATTAATAGTGGTAGACTAGTAGAGAGTGGAGGGGGACGGAGAATAGGGAGATAAACTGATAAGAGTGCGGCCGAGTATTGTGAACCAAAGAAAAAATTGGCCAAAAAAACTGCAGACCAGAGAGAGGTCCAAGTTGTCATGTGAGGGGATATATTTTCTAAGCCATGTTTATTGTTTGTTTATCATCACCAGACCGACTTACATATTTTTTTTTTTTTTTTTTTTTGGGGATTTTTTTTTTTTTTTACCATAGTTGTTGCATCTAGAATAATTATAGATTTTTGGTTTTAACAAACGGGGATGGTGCATGGATAAATGTGGTTTAAACTGAATCAAATGCCATTCTCAAGTTATGTGGATTAATAAAATTTAAAAGAATTTTACAGTCATGTTGATTTAAAAACTTGTATTAAACAATTACTTTATATCTTAGTAACTCTATAAAAATCAATAATTACTTAATGACTACCATAAACTTGCCAATATGGGATAAACATCATATATTTGTCCCCCATCTTGCCAAATATATAATCATTTTGATGAAACTTCTTCCTCCGTCATGTTTTCAGCGGCAATGAACACGTACTCTATAGCCATACAAGAAACTGGGATTCATGCCAAATATAAAAATGTCGAAAGAATTTCGTGGATGGTTTAATTTAATATCTTTGTTTGGCCGCCTAATCACGAGCAGAGCCCATAAACAAAAATGTCAAGCTTGAATACTCGTCCAGCCAAAAGATGATTCTTGTCTCCCTTCTGCATAAATTCGGAAAAGGAAACAGCGGGGTACATGGTATATTGGTTTAGTTTCACGGAAGCTGTAACAATTGTGCTCAAGAAACAAAGAGAGAGTGATTGAAGCATTAACTAAATCTGCTTCATAGAGAATCACATTTGGTTAAACCTACAGCAGCCAAAACGCATTGTAAATCATGTAGCCATCTTAAATCTGTTCCTGAGTTTCAGCTTCTGCACAAGGACAAGAAGACTACATCATCAAACTACATTTTTAGGGATCAAGAACATTGTGAAACATGCACATAGTCAGGCAGACATAATTTTCATCATAAGCAATTAAGCATTCCTTCTAAATAAAAAATAAAACTACCATCCCAAAGTAAACAAGTAGCTACCTCTGCAGAAAAAAAAAAAAAAAAAAAAAGAAGTGTCCCTTATTAGAGGTACAATACAAGAGAACTAAAATTTCTCTCATATGGTAGAAATGTATAACAAATACAAGAGATGTTGCACAAACCATTCTTAATCTGGAGAACATGACCACAAATATTAATACATCTAAATTACATCGCCTGCTACATCACCCACTACCTTCAATGATCAGGCAAAATGAAAGTTTAGAGAAAAAAGAAAGAATACCATCAAAAAGAGAAGAGCATGTCTATGGATCATGCATACATCAAATTGGTGATCAATCCATACCACCTGGAGAGATCAAGCATTCCATGACAGAATCAATTCAGCTCCCTTGTGCTGCAGCAGTTGGATCCGCCAATCTTTGCCATGTCAATTCTCGCTGCTCCTCCAAGTCTCTGGATCTGGCTTCTTTCTCTGCATACTGCCTCTGGCACTCCTCAAACAACTCAGCATCCATCTCCAAAAACATTTTTCTAACATTTACAGTCAACCCATGAACTGCCTGATTCCAGTGAGACTGTATGTTCTTTTCCAATGCCTCAAATATAATTGGAAAAATCACGTTCCGGTTCTGTGCGATTAAGCTCACAATGTGCTCATTATTCCACAAAAAGAGAGCTCGTTCCGCAACCTAAATATAAAAATACCCTCAGATTCAACAAGCAAACATAAAATCACTTGATTGTATATTCTATACATGAGACTAATTTGAAATGGACTAATAATAAAATACCAAGATGGATAAAGATGTTCAGTTGCATCCTGTAATATTATACACCAACTAGTGGGAAGGCACACTCAATGTGTGCGCAAAATAAAAGAAAAAGTGTATCAGTAAAAAAAGGAGGAAGTTTAAGAAGTGGGACTTATTGGAAGTTATTGGAAGTTTAAATATTTGATGGGGGTAATAATAGAAAACTAAAAGATGACGGACACCAAAAGACCCCTCAGGCATTATACATGGCATAGATAACATTAGCTTGTAAACAGGACTAATTTTTTTGCAATTACAGAGCACAGGCAGCCACAAATAGCATCCAGTGGTCCCAAAAAAAAATAATCAAATTTCAACTAATTTAGGCAACAATGTGTTCTATCAAATATTGGAAACTAGAAATACGATGATATCTCCCAATAAATTGTAAGATCACGCGATCCTTCACATATTACATAACATAACTAGAGGGAATAAAAGAAAGAAAAAAAATACTAAAATAGGTAGTCCCAGTCATATTCCAGTACAGCAGAAGACGGATTCAGAGGAACTGCTGCTTTATTATTAACTTGATAAACAATCAGCTAGGAAACCATAACGGCTGTCCAAAGTCATATATGCTAGTCCAAATAAAGCACATTTGTGTCCTGGGTTCAACAAGATTACAAGACAGGATGAGATAGGTCGAACCACAATCTCACATTCATGTAACGGTAACCAGTAGAAACTAGTGCTAGTAATCGAATGCTCCAACCACAGAATCCTTGCATTAAACAGAACCATAAATATCAAGATGGATCCCTATCTACACCTATTTCCATAAGGCAGATACCAGCTATGCGAAACAATTAAGCGGTAAAGAACCTATGAATGCAACAGTATACCATTTTTGAAAAGAACCAAGTAACAAGACAGCACAGGCAAACAATCTAAGAACAAAGACCGAAATGCAAATTTAGGTTATCAATACAGATAGGGCAAGCAAGCAAGATCAGGAAAATTCAATTACATGTGCATCAAACATGAAGCAGCCACAAAAAGGCTGATGCAGGAACACATAAATGTTAGACCACAAAATAATGCCAAATCCAATTTTCTCCAGAGCACAAAGGAAATTAGTAGCAACAGGCAAAAATCTTATATCCGTAGCATTAGATTGGTCTTGAGATAACTAAATGGAATGGAAATATATCATCTACAACAGATGAGATAACAAAATGTATCTATTAAAGTTTCACTCAGTAGTTACTGATAAGGAGGTCAAGGTCATCGATGGTGTAGTGGGTAGACGACATGGTTGCAAGCATGTCATAATACTGTTAATGTCAAAAGAGGTGGAGTGCTGTTGGTGGTGCATGAGATTTAGTGATCACTGAGTCATTCAATGTGTTTGGCCAATGTTACCTTGGCAACAATCAACTATGCATTTCCACCCAATCAATGAAGGACATTAGTTAGAAGCTTTAAGCGCACGGTGCTGGAAAATGTTTGGTTGATTAAACTGGTTGATTACCCTGAGAAAAGCAATGAACTGCTAACAGGTTTACATGACTGATGCTTTCAAGTGATAGACCACTTTCTCGAAAAAATTCGTTGAGGTAGGATAAATAGCAAAAATTGGCACTGATCAAGTTCTTGCAGTGAATGAAAAATAACAGTCAGGAATTAAGGTGATAACAGAAGTTTGTCTACTTGGACTGAAAATTTAGTTCAAAAGGAAAACAAAAAGTGATTTTTTGACAATATCTACGGAATTTTGCATTTACTATTACATATCTAGGTTTGTATTATCATAGGCTTTTAAAACCTAAAACAAAGAATGACAACACAATGGAAATTTCCAACTCTAATGAACTTGTCCTTACAGATAATTAGAGTTCAGAAAGGCATGCAGGTTAATTAGCATTAGACATATTAATTCATCTATTTGAAATAGGTAATTCTTTTTGGTCGGTGACAGAATAGTGTATGAGTCATTTGTCAGAATGGAAATCTTATTGAGATCCTTGTCATTTTCCTAAATGATTATGGTTTCATGAAGTAATTCAAACAAGAATTAAGATAATATGACAATGTAAAATCTCAAAAATGTTAATGTGAAATCCACAGCTAGTAAAAGATGTTAATAACACTAAAGGGCCCAATATGATGCAGGATGTCATATATAAGTTTTGATGACTGGCAAATATCATTTGAGAGATAGACAATGCCATCACAAAGTGGTATAGAAAATTAGCCCAGTAAGATCACCTGAAACTCTGACCAGTTTACACTACTCACAAATTGTCTCAATCAACAACTTCGAATACTTGATGGCTATGGCAAATGAATTTAAAAGCCACGCATTACCCCCACATAGAGATAAACATAGGCGTTACTAGAAGGAAAAGGAAACCATATAGAAGAAACTTAATATGATATTTGGCACCGTCCAAACATCAATTTTTCGTACTATTTATGCTTTCCATTCTTGGGTTCAAAACTAAAGTCGGGATACCCATTTCAGCTTTCCCATTCGTGAAACACGTGCGAGTTTCAGTAGATTTCTAACTTTAATAGAGCAAAAGCATATTTAATGCATATAATTAACGCATTTCAAGTCCAAGTTAATATATCTTGGAGCAAAGTTGCGATCCCATATTAAAGGCTGCTATGACCAACAATAAAGAATTAAGAACCCCTTCGATGAGACCCCATAACTGAAATAACAGGTTGCTGGTTTCCTAAACGCATCACAACGGCTTTTCTTGTAGACTTTATGCGTAAAGGAATTGTTCCAATAGTTGACATGTCAGCATATTCTCTCGGACCTCTCCACTAAAGATACCTCAAATGTAAAACCCGAAAAAAATGCATGAAAAGATCAAATGACGAGAAGGGCTAAACAATTGACCAGAACCACATAACAAAATAGAGAACAACAAAAAGGCAACAGAATGAAAAATAACAAAAAGTCAGGCAGCTCAAACATTAAAGCCCAAGCAGTTGGTAAAAATGGAAAAATGATTTAGACATTTTAATTTAGCTGCTATCTGACAGTTAAAGTTTCTAATTTAGTAGCTATACGACAAAAGTTAATTATACCATTCACAGAAGTTATCGAAGTATCAGGAACATATAAGGACACAATGCATAAATACATTGTAAACAAAAATTGAAATCAATCATGAACTCATAAAAGTCAATACATAGATAATGTACTAAGAATCTAAGAGCCCGCGGAAACCTGAAAATGAGAACTGTTCAGGCAACGGGCAATCTGTCTGAAAAGAGGGACCATGCAACGTTGAAACTCCGCAGCTTGCGTTGCCTCCAGCACTTCTTCAAGTTCCCCTAGAAAGAGAACTTCCTTTTGGCAATTAGTGACAGGCCAGTATTTCAACAAACCCCTTATGACGGTATCCGCCAGCTTGTAATCCTTTTCTACAAATTGTACAATGCAGTATGACAACTGCTGATGATATAAACCAATTGGCTTTGGCTTGTGGAGTGGTATAAGTGCCCGTACAAGAAACAATTTATGTTCCTCCTTCATTGGCAATGCAAACCCGTTAATTATACTTCCCAGAATCTCCAACAGTTCCCCAATCCCATTGTGCCTCTCTGTCTCATATATAAACCGATAAAATATATTATTAATACCCTTCCTAATAAATGGCCTGTGCACCATGAACTTTGGCTCTTCCCATATATTCTATGAAGAATGGTTTTCAAATATTCCCTCTCTCTTGGATCCTCAGAATCAAACAAATCCAGTAACTTCAACACAAAGGAATGATCAATGTACCTCTTGGCAATCTTAGTATCCGTATCAGATGAAACCACGTATCTCAAGAGCAATTCATATGCTAGCTGCAAATGCGGCCATGAAGGATCAAGATAAGGCTCTTCCTCTTCAGCGTCAACATTTTCAGACCCTGTATTTTCATGTGAAGCAGGAGGCAGGCACCGGAATATATTCACTGATATCATCTTTATCATTTCCTCCTGATTACTCTCCGTGATTTTCCCTGACCCTGATTGTATATAATCCACGAGCTCCGCGAGAGTTTGCTTCTTGATTTCCTTCTCCCTAACCATCTTCAAGGTATCCGAAAAGTCAAATTGGAAGCAAGAAATCTGCACTTTCCTTAAGAACAAATTCTGACGCTCAGTCACTGGCACATCTCGAAATAACGGCAGGTTGTCTCAATGGTCCCCGAGGGCGGCAAAACAGCGGCGGCGATTGTTGACGTAGGCTGGCCCGAATTCGCCGGAGCTCCATACACGAGAGGCATGGTTAACCACCACATTGGATGTGGAAACGGAGCCAGAGCTCCGACCACCACCCGGCGATGCGTACCCATAATCGGCGCCGTCTGACTTGGACACCTTACGGTGCCCTCTTTTTATGATTTTGTTAAACATCTCTCCCTCCCAATCAAATCCAAAAGCCCTAACCCCAAATGTAATATATATATATTTTTTTACATATATAACCAAAATTACCAAAATTCAACTTATAATTAAGAGTAATTAGAAATCAAAACCCTAGAAATTTCAACATTTTTTTGTTTCTATGTGGCTAAGGAATTGAATTTTAATGCTTGGATCTACCGTAGGAAACGGAGGCAAGGGATTGCACCAATTTCTGCGGATGAATCGGAGCAACGGTCATGAATCGCCGGAGAGATGATCGGAGGAAAAAATAAATGTATTTTTCCGACGAACAAAGTCGAGAAAATGGATGTGTGAGAGGGAGATAGAGATAGAGATATTTACATATAAATTTATGTAAATATTTTTAGAGAGAGAAAGATGGCTAAGCCGTTAAGGGGTGAGAGAAAGAAAGAGAAATTGAAGAAAGTGGAGACAAATTAAAATGGGAAGGGTTGAGGGCATTAGCGAAAACGAGATTCTATTTTTTGCCATTTATGAGATTTATTTTACAAAAACGAGTTTTATTAATTTTGTTTAATTGGTTTGAGAGATGATTAAATCAAATAATTTGTTTATCTGAAATGTTTAATTAAATTAAATTAAATGATTAATTATAGTTACTATCCCCAACCACATTTTTCACATTTTTATTAATTATAATTTGTTTATATGAATGTTATAATTAAATTAAATTAAATGATTAATTATAGTTACTATCCCCAACCACATTTTTCACTTTAAGTAACATTTATTTTATTTTATTACCATCCATATTAGATTACTTACAAAAAGTACAAATGGCACATGTGTGCAAATTTTAGAAAATTAACAAAGAATAAAAATATAAAACAGAATTATGAGATGTTAGGGAAGTTAATGGTAATGTGTAGTTATTATACAACATTTGAAAAAAAAAGGTTGGTATAGAGACGAGGGAAAATTAAAAAAATCAATTAATTTGGATATTACACCAAAATGGCTTGCCTAAGTTGCCTTTATAATTCACTAGAGTTATGCGCACAATCTAAGTATGCATTCCTCTAAAAAAATGTGTATGTATATATATATATATATATATATATATATATAATGAATCAAAAGAAAATAAAACTAAAATATCCTTAGTATCATATTTTAATTTTTTATGTATTTAATTGATTTTCGATAGTTATAAAATAATTAGAAAAAAATAAAATATAATAACACATTGATATCTTGGACTTTAGGAAATGAAAATGTGAGAAACTATTGAATTATATTATATTCGATATTGCAATTTGCATAGATTAATAATACCAATTATTAAAAGTGCAAAATACTAAGTGACATTGAAAAAATCACAAAGTTTTATAAAATTAATATTTTCACACAATACCTTTGCAAAAATGAAAAAATTCATACAAAACAGCCCATTTGAAAATTATTCTACCATTACAGTTAAACATTCAAATTTGAAATAATTTAAAATGAAATTAAAAATTATAAAAATTTGACTAAAAAATATATTGATATAGATTACATTGAAATATTATATAGTTTGTTTTTGCTTATTTTTAAGTAATTATCACATCACTATTAAAATTTAAATACATAAAAATTAAAATATAGTACCAAGGATATTTTAGTCATTTAATTATATTATTTTATTTTAATAATTTTAATATTGATAATAGATGAATAATGTCAATAAGGGCAGAATTTATATTTTTATAATTTAGGGGACAAAGTGTAGTTACCCATATAATTCAAGGGGCAAAATTTTATTAACCCAAAACTACAAAAGTTAGATAGGTATTATTGTCTGCAAGGAGATGGAGAAAATAATAATAGAAGGGCGATTATTTGGATATAGACTCTTGGAGTGAGATACTGAAGTTTTTTGGAGTACTAGAGTGTAATGTAACAACGATGAACGTGGGTAGGAGTTAAAGGAAAATGTGAGTAATTTTTAAGTAATAATTACACTAAAAAATATTTACACCAAAAATACTTTAGTATTAATTATTACGGTAGTAATATATATTTATATTAGATTATACCATTCTTATTTGTGTATCGTTTAATAGGGATATTTTAAGGATGATTTAGAAGATTGAGAATTTGTTGTTTGTATTTTATGGACAAAGATTCCTCTATTTAGGATAAATGTAGGATTTTCTATGTAGATATTTTTTTTTTTTTTATCAAATGAAATATTAGGGTTTTTTTTTTTTTTTTTGGGTCATACTTATCACCTCACTATAGACTTAATTTTCCAACTAAAACTACATAGTTCTAATTCATTTTTCCATGTAGTACATAATAAATTTTAAGTTTAATTAGGAGAAAAATAATTAATTGCCTAAGTGTAATATTATATTATTCCAAATTTAACTACCTACTTTTATTATATATTTTTATTTGTGGGTAAAAGTTAATTAGTATATATGTTGAATGAAACTATAAGGTTATTAATAAAATAATTAGTACGTTTTGAGCAAGTAGAAAATGTATGATAAATGGCTCAATTTGGACAAACATTATTCTTAAAATATTATTTATAAAAGTACTGTAGTAATTTTTTAATATAATATATGTGAGATAAAAATACGATTAAAAAACTTGTCCGAAATAATTACAAAATATTCTTTAGACAAAAAAGAATATTTTTCACATTGATTCTATAGTTTTAGGGCTTGGATAATAGAAGATTTAAGTTTTCAGAATTTTCATTCAAGTTTTTTTTGAAAAAAAAAATTGATAAGATTGAAAATATCAAAATAGCAAAGTCAAAATCTAATACTAATTAGTAACTAATGAAAAAGGAAATAAACAATGGACAACATAAGAGGGTCGTGTGACTGACTGTGAGAGTGACCAAGCAATCTACAAACAAAGACCAGTTTGCAAAAGTCTACATTCACCGGGCATGACTTGACTGATGACTCATCGTCTTGATCGATATTCTCTAAAGTAAGAAAGGCTTGGCCAAGCGATGGGGGGACTAAATTCAAAGTCCAAACACGGTATTGACTGTTGAGGTGCGATTGCTTATGTATTGACAATTATTTTTATGTCCCATTAGCCATTAATTTTGGAGGGTATTTAGTATTTCTTTACTTTTTGTTAAGTGTTTTTTTATTAATTTTTTTATTTTAAGTTTTACTTTAGAAATTTAATGAAACATTAATTATTTTTATCAATTTTGTCATTATCTCTTCCAACTCTATTAATTATTTAATCTGTAATTAATATTAGAATTCTTTTAATTTATTCTTAGTCAAAAGGGTAATTTAAGTCATATAAGATCAACTTTGTCTAAAATTTAGGTTGTTTAATAGCAATTATAAAAATTTTAATTTTTGTATTAAATGTTAAAGTAATACTTAAAAGGGAATGGAGGGAGTATCCCACTAATTTATGGGAAATTTTATGATTTCGTTAGGGTATCATATTATTGTATTGTAAAATTTACAGTATACAAGTATTTAAAACATATAATGTTGTATTATATAAATATTTAAAGTATAATGATATCGTAGTAAGTCTCTCCATTTCAAAATAACTATCACTTTAAACAATTTATCTTTTATCATATTATCTGCTACTTTACAAAATCGAGAAAGTATTAAATAATATTTTTTCAGCTTTTAGCCTTAATGCAACATTAAGGAAGATAGAATTATGTAATTAGAATATTAATATAAAAGAGTAATTTGGTCAATTTGAACTATTTTTTTTGTAAAATTAATATAATTTAATTAATTTTCTTAATTTGTATGTACCAACTAAACGTGACAGTTATTTTGATTAAGAAAGATCACTATTTTGCTAAATGAGACACGAGCCGGTTTTCAATTTGTAGTCATATAAAATGAATTTTTTTTTTTTTTTGAAAGTGATAAAATAATTAAGGCATATTCTAGCAGCTAAAAAAAAATGTGAATAATATGTCAATCTATTATTGGGGAATTCTATAATTTCATTAAGGAAATCATTGCATTGGTTTTAAGAATTTATACAATATAAGTTTTTAAAGTACATAATATTATATTATATACAATTTTAAAATACAAAAAACTAATTCCTTAAAAGACTATAAAATTTCTCTCTATTATTAATGGTATTTAATTAATCCACTAAATATCATGCCCTTTCAGTCAGTTTCTCACCAACCCAATTTGTTTATTTTAGTGTTATAAACGGATTATCTCACTAATGACTTAATAATTTTATATAATATTACCGTATCGAATCAGAAATTGACAACCCTAATGAAGTGCGTATTTTCCACTAGTACTAAACTACTAATAATGTGTGAATCTATTATTATCTGTACTTAATTAACCCACTAAATATCATGCCCTCCTAAGAGCCAGTTTCTCACAAAAAACCCTGGCTGTCACCACTCACCACCTGCGTAGCGGAACAAAACTTCTCGTGGGCGGTCATTGCTTCCTTGTTACTGTCTGGTCTGGACCCCACCTGGCCACTCCGTCATCTCTCACCGTACCACACACTTTTCCTCTTGCTGATGCATTCCCATAACAAATAAGACTAGCACGCTTTTGGTAAGTGTAATTTGTTTGTTTTTTTTTTTTTTTACACAATTATTTTATTTGATGGAATCCTCATTATCCTCCATGTCCATTCGTCATTCAAGAAAATTGTCATTCGTCATTCAAGAAAATTGTATGAATAGTATACCAACTCGACTAGTAATTGATCATTTCCGTATGGGTTGAAATTGTGTACTGGTTAAAGAATTTGTGAACTGGTGAACTACTTACTTGTATTTTGCATATGGCTTGCGAGTTTTTGAATCTTTATCTGTTTGATATAATGTACTATCTATCTAATTGAATTTTCTTTTTTTGTCAGATTGTATTTGTGGTTCCTAATCTCTGGCAAAATTTCTAGTTTTGGTTTGTACTAATTAATGCAGCATCAACATCATGAAATCAGTGCACCACTGGCCAATTAAATGGTTGCGCAAAACTGCAAATGACTTACTTAACTCGCGAGAAGCTAACAAGGAACTGATCGTCCTTGAAGGTTCTATGGGCTACCTTCATTTAGTTACCATACTTTACTTGGGCTTGTGAGCTAACCACGAATTCTGGCTGTTTTCTACATGTACCAAATCACATGATAAGGATAGATACTACAGGTGAAAAGAAAAACCAAAACCAAATTTGGCTGAATTTCACAGTAGCAAAACCAGGAATGTAGGCCGTTAGTCAGCTGAATTTTATTTAGCAGGCTTAGAATACAGTTTTTAAACTTTCAAGTTTACAAATTATTATGTGGATCATTAATTCATCTTACTTATTCTTTTGTTTACATGCGCGTATGCAATTCGCTTTTTCTTGGAATCTAGTAGCACGGAAATTGAAATTTAGAGTAGTTCACACTGTACAGTTTAGTGGTTTGGTCTGTTGTAGGCTTCCCTTTTGTGCTTGCCTTCCTCAATCTCTTTTCATAGTTTCAGAATCTTAACACTCTTTTGTGATTAAAGTTCTGGTTTGCTCTTCTGTAGGCCCCCTTTAGTGCTTGTGTCTCCTTTAATCTCTCATGCATAGTTTCAGAATCTTCCCACTCTTTTGTGATCAAAGTTCTTGCTCTTAAACTCCAAATTTGGTTGCAGATTAAATTTTTGGGGTTTAAAAGACCAACTATTACTTGAAACAACCTTTCTGGTCAAATGGATTCTGGCCTGCAGAGGATTGCTTCTAAAATGCTTTTGCATCCTGTTTCTCTCAATCTCAACACCTCTTTAGTGCAGAAACAATAGACCAACTAACATAGTGGGAAAGAGATAATGGAAGATATTGACATTTTAATTGCAGAAATTTAAATTATTAAGTTTGTATAGACTGCAACTAGATGAAACGAAAGGTGAAATAAAGAAAAAGAATTGGTTTTGTTCATTAAGATTTTAGCTTAGTTTTGATGCAAGAGGGTGCCTCTTGATCCATGTCTATCAAATAGGAATGCAGTTGCCAGAACTCCTAATAGGCAATATATAGTTATATACTACCCCGGTATAATCTTGGAATGAGTTTGAGAATTTTATCCTCGAGCACAACCAATGCCATATAGCAAGAGATAATGTAAACGTCAGAATTAAGTTTCTGTTGAGCAACTTGTGATCTTAGCTATCCATTTGCTCCTTCACTGCCAGCCTGCCATAATTTGATAGTCCATATGATTGTTGAATAACATAATTAAATGTGTTAACAAGTAGTTAAGACACTTTGGGCCATAGGAAAACAGAGATTTGCATGTAGGGTTTAGTTGTGGTTTGTTTACCAGGGAGGGAAAGTAAAACGACTTCAACACTATTGGCCACTCGGTAGGTCAAGAAATTAGGAAAGAAGGTTAAGTTGGTCCTGGGTAGGATCACTAATTCACTATCATTCACACATTCTGTGCAAATTATTTTCCCACTTGTCGTCTATCATTGTTGTGGGTTCCTTCTTTTGAAGAGGAACCACTCAGTATGAGACAGGAATGCATATAAGTTCATCTACCTTAAATGTGTTTACACTTGGTATGAGACAGGAATGCATATAAGTTCATCTACCTTAAATGTGTTTAAGTATCAAATTTCTGTAGACTGAATGGATAATTACTATCACTTTTGGCTAATCTGTCTTTCTTAGCTAAGTCTCATCTCTTGGTGGTGAGATAATAATGCGAACTCTGCTAACATGATTCGAAGTAATTTTTCACTTCACATCAGGTTGGTCAAATTCAGGCACATTTTTTTGTTTTTCTTCCCTGATTAAAGACGGAAGATTACGGAACTAAAGGTTAAAACAAAAAAGGAGCAACCTTGAATAATCCAATCATAGAATTGACGAGGAAAGTGATTCTATATGACTGGCTCGTGGTCTTGATCTTGTTTATGAAGAGCCTTATCTTGTGTCACTTCTGATTTAGTGGATTAATCTTCTCTTTGTTTGACGAATGAAAGGGGAATATAACGTAATTTGTACATGGCCACAAGTTGGTTGTAAATCATGATGTGAATAGTATTTGTAGCTCGATGATTGATAAGAACACTTTTGGCTAATCTGTCTTCCTTGTTGACAACCACATTTATTTTTCTACACTTGTGCCATTCATTGACATCTATTATTTTGTCACTCCAAATAATTCTAGACAATGAAAGGAAGCTGATCAGCTTGTGTATACGCGCAAGCATACGCAGCATCTGGCATCACAAAACGCTAAAAGTTTCTGGTACTCGTCACTTTGTTTTACCCTCAGGAGAGGTGTTGGGGCATTGGCAAGTGGTAAGCTAGTTGGTCATTCTCTATTTAATCTTTTCCCATGACTTGGGGTTAAATTTTAAAGTGCTATGAGGCTATGAAACTATTGTTGGTATACATTTCATAAATTTGTGTACTTGTACAAAATATAGAATTGAAATAAGAAAATAAACAAAAAATGGTGCTTAGTCTGAAAAAGACCACCCTAGTTCGTGCCTTCGGGCAAATATTGCAACTGTAAGAATATAGTATCCCGTCTCTTATGACCCGTCTTTTTAACTTACAGTTGGTTGTGGTGCTGGGCTGGATCTAGTATTTCTTGCTGCTTTTATTTGAACTCAAATGCGTGGTTGCCATTGCCAATTTGTTTTTCTTTCCGTCTATTTATGTTAAAGTTGGAGGTGGGGGTGTTGTTTTTGGACAATCATTAATTGAGAATATTATTTGCAAAAGATACGAAAAACTTTTTTGAATATGATGTATATGAGATAAAAGATAGTTTCAGTAATATTACAAAAAAAACAGCTCTGGGCTTTTTCTTTTTTAAAAAAAAAAAAAAAAAAGAATTTTAAATTGTTCATTTATTTTGGATTTTGTGTACCAAAACGTTTTATCGTCATAGGCCGATATTCGAGCTCCTTTTTTCGTTCTTTGCTGATCACAAGATTTTTTCGATAAAGGATTAGGCAAATATGCTTATCAAAGAAAATGACAGTGATGCACTAAATTATGTATTCATACGGCATGCTGCCATGATAATGTGAACTTAGCCTTTCTATCCCCAAAAAAAACAAAAGAAAACGTGAGCTTTGCCGACTAGTTTTAGAAGATATTCTAAGGCCAAACTAGAACTATTTGCCTTTATTTTCTTTTGCACAATGGAAAGGGCTAAAGGTGGGAGGTGGTGGAGGGATGGGACATGGAGCAATGGCTTTTAGCCTCCTTTATTGTAAAAACAATTTTATACTGTTAGATGGTTCCTCCAGTCTGAACTTTGAACTCGAAAAGGGCAACAGTTCATAGCCATCAAACAAATCTCACAAAAAAAGAAAAAGAAAAAGAAAAACAAAGACAGCCAAACAAATAAAAAGTAAAAAAGATTGAGGTGGACCAATGCCCTCCAGAAAAGAACACAAAAGATAAGAGGAGAAAATTCAACGTGCATTAAATTTCGGAGTGTGACAGGTATAGCGAAAAGCCGAAAGACATAGTAAAGAAAAATATTTAGATATATCCGGTTTTTGGCTCGATCTGTAGATTTTATCGTCACGATTAAATCTTAAACAATTTTGTTTATATCAGTTGATGTCATAGATTTTCTAAAATTTAATTCACACCACAGGGTCTACAAGTGGGGTCAAAGACCGTCTCTACCTAAGTCTTTGCTAAAGTTAAAAGAAAAATACTTAGATAGACCGATTTTTGGTTCCACTTGTAAAATCTGTGGTCATGATTAAATCTTAAAAAATCTTGCTTACATCAGGTGATGTCATAGATTTTCTAAAATTTAATTCACATCACAGAGTGTACAAGTGAAATCAAAGATCGGATCTACCTAAATATTTGTCACAGTTAAAATAGGTATCTAAACCTCAGAGCTTTGCAAAGTGAGTGATTTTTCCCCCCTAAATTGGAGGGGTATCATATTGGCAGTTCTGGGAAGGAATATCATCAAATAATAACGCATTTTCTTCTCTTGCACGATTAAACACCAAATCAAGATTCTTGAATTTACATTAGATTTTAAAACCCAAAAAGGGTAAAAAAGATTAGCTTCACTGGATTGGCAAATGGCTATCCTATTATCGATAAGTGTTGCTTTCTGAATTTTTTACAAGTATTTAACAAAGAAGTGAACTTTTAGGGAAACTATCCAACTAGTTTACCATGGCTATTAACTTGAGTTCCTGCCAACATACATACAGTAATTTTGCTTGGATAAGCTAGTCACTATAACTAGTGATATTGCGTAAACAATTATAGAAAATACTTCTAACAATTTATTTTACAAGGGATGCTACTTTTATCCTTTGGAAAGATGGGGTGGTGGTGGAGTTTTTACCGTGGTAATCTCAGGATCTACCACTTGGGCTTGCTCTCTGAACTTCTTGTAAATGTCACTTCTGTAAAACTTTCTGGTTCTGAACACCAAAAAGAATGAAATAGCACACGCAAACATGGCTTGCTGCAGTGATTATTAGGAAAGCAAGTTTGTAACACTGAACTCCATTGCAGGTCAGATCTTCCCCTGCTTGCCTATTGCGTCCTTTGGCAGCCATTTGCTTCAAAGCTTCCTTGTCGTAAAAATGACCGGCAATTCTAACATTCAGTATATAAGCACCAACCGGACTTGCTCCGCCACCAAGATTATATAACGTGGAGTAGTACTTTAGGCCGAATAATTCTGATATGATGGCGAATATTAACGGCCATTGTGCTCCAAAGCAGAAACCTATAATCACGGAGGCTAAGTACAGAGAATTTGGGGTCCCGAAAGCAATGAGGAGATGGCCAGCACAAGAGAGAAGAAGCACCAGGGATAGCATTAGGGGACGTGGGAATTTGTACTTTGCCAAGAGAATTTCGGAGGCAAAGCCGGAGGTTACACGTCCGAGATAATTCCATATGCTCACTAGGGATATAAATGTAGAGATGCTTTTGACTGGATAGCCTAAGGACCTGCCAATCTGACCCAAATTATCAATTGCTGTCAATGTCCCGCCTACCCCGAATGTTGTGGCAGTGAATAGGATGATCATGTCTATGCTAAAAATTGCCTGCAGGATAGTGTAGTCTTCCCCTCTCTCTGGTGGCTTGAACGCGTTGCTCCAGCATGAAACCTCTTTTTCTTGATTACTTGGAGCAATGGAATCAGCTTGGTGGGGAGGTGTCTCCGGTTGTGGTGCCTGAGGTGCTAATTCAAGTTCAACCACTGTCGGACCTGGATTTTCAGTTGCCACCTTCACTCGAGGAGGATCGTATAAGACCTGTTGTTTCTTGATCCTCCAAAGATTAAGCTCTTCTTTGAAAACAACCAAAAGGGGTGCGAAAAGTAAAAGAAGTACGACTGCAGCACTTCCAGCGTACTCAATCGCAGTAAAGGCAAGTCTGTTCTGGATGATGATTATGATCATAAGAAATCCCGCGAGACCTAGTGAGAGGTAGAGGAGATTGTAGAATATCGAATTGAGTTCGTTTTCTTGTCGAATGACTTTCATGATGCGAACTGTCCGGAGAAAAATGAACGAAACAGCTGCAGGAAGCCAGCCAATGAGCAAAATAAGAGCCTTAGACTTGCGTCCATAGAAAGCATGGTAGAGTTGTGTGATTATTGCACCACTAAGGCCAACAAAGCCCTTCAAGAGGCCTAGGACCACGCCTCGACTCTCCGGGAAATTCTTGACACATGTTACCAACGCCCCTGTATTGGCAAATGTTTGGGAATTAGCACCTACACAAATATAGAAACACATCTGCCACAGGGGGGGTTTGGCAATATGTCCTGTTACAGCAAGCCATATCATGAAGTAACCACCGAAGTTCATGAAGGAACCAATGAGGAGAACCACCCAAGGAGGTGTGATTTCATTGATAAGCCCTGATATGATTCCAATATTGGCACCCAAGTCCTTGAAGAAACTTAGGTAATTCAAAGTTGTTTGATCATAACCTAGTGATGACTTAATATCTGATTGCCAGAGTAGAGACCAAACATGTAGGTAGCACCAGCCATGGCCATGATTAAGTTGCAGGCAAAAACCATGAACCATCGGCCCGTGAATAATTGGAGGCCGAAGCTCCCAACTGCCCTCCAGCCCCCATCTCCCCTAAGCTCAGCCACCACCATTATTTTTCTTACTGAAACAGCTCGTAGCTAGCAATACTAAAAGACTCGTTTGGTGTTAATAAATATTCTTGAGGAATGATTGATGAGGCCTGTTGTACAATGTGCACCATATATCTTGTGACCTTGTCCTACGATAAATAATAAGGAATGATTGAGGAGGGTTTTTTTTTTTTTTTTTAAACAAAAAATTTAGGAGAAATTAGGTTATCACTCTTTTTATAGAGTTAGAATAAATTATAAATATATGTTTCAATAAATTATAGATAAATACATAAGTCTAAGTGTATAAGAATTTAGTGTCTTAAGTCTGCATAAATTTTTTTCGTCTCGTCAACACAAATGTGCCATATATGTCATGTGATACACATCTACAGACTCCTTAAGAGTGACGAAGACTAATAGAGAAATAGGTCCAAACAGAGTATTGCATCTACGAGAGGGTTTCACCTTAACTAGACAACTGACCGACCTTACTTTAAGAAGTGGAGGGTGGGTGCTTTCTACATCGAATATGACATATTAGCTCATTTACGTTTGCTATTAATTGATGGGTTTTTTATTTAAAATTTTCTGCCTAGATAGTTGGAGAAAATTGATCTTGTGTGTTGCTTTTCAGTTGTTTTCACTTTCAGTCAACACCGGGAAGCAGTGATACCTGTGGTCGAGAGCAGAGGAGAGAAGTCACACGACACTTGTGCTAATTTTACAATACTAGTATGGGAGCACATGCATCGCACATATTAATTGTTTGATTTTTGTTGTTATAAATTAAAAATAAAGTATGTTTGGAAATTTTAAAATTTTGATTTTTTTAGTTCACTTAATTTTTTGCTTATATGATTTTTGTTTTAATGTTTATGTTAAAGAATTTTTTTATAATAGACTTGTATGAGTTTAGAAAAATATTTACTTATAGGTAGTTTTTATGCATTTTTTTTAGATATAATTTTGTTGAAAATATAAGGGATTTGTTTAGTTTAATAGTTTAAATAATTTTATAAGAGTTAAATAATTGTATATTATAAATAACACATGTGTCTGGTAATTTTTAAAATAAAAATCCATTTTCTCGATTAAGAATTATTAAAACATTCTACAATGAACTTATTGGTTTACTCTATTTAATTTCAAAAATAGGAAAGTTTAAAATATCATCAAACTGGAGCATAATGTATGACAGTAAATATATTAAAGTTTTTTATTATATCTATTATGTAAGTTTAGTAATAAAAAAGGATAGTGTAGTTTTGAAAAATATTGACAATTTATAGATTTTATTGGAACTGTTTATTATCTTCCATTGTTCAACTTTTATCCTAACAACTTTGAATTTATCAAGTGCATTAGGGTATTTAATTATTTTTGAATCCCTATATCTCTCGTGGAACCAACCTAACTTATGAAGGAAACATTCTTGTGCAAATACTAAATAGTAATTTCTTATTTAAGAAACAAAATCTCTCTTAAATATATAGTTCGTCCAACTATGGAAATTTTATCATAAAAATAGAAAAAAAAGTGAAAAATAGTCTACTACCATTTAGCAATTTGCGGCACAAAATTAAGTGACTAATTCGTTATGTTAAAATTATTAATTTGTATATTAGTAAATTAAATGGTAAATATTCAATATTATAACTTTTGTTTGATAGAATAAGATCAACAATATATAGAAACAATGGGTATCAACTTGTATAATAATAATTCAAAAGTAACAATAAACATTTAGTATTTAGGTTTTATTAGTAAAAGTACACTTTGATTAAAATCTAGTTAGTAACTAATTTGATATCCTATTTTTTAGTATGTCATTTATATAATTACTAATATTTAACATTAGATATTTATAGGTCCAAAGACAATAATAAGAATTATTTGTAGGAGGACAATAATTATCTTTTACATTTATCTATGTATAAAGAATTTTAGCTAATATAATTTTGGAACTAATTTTTGATTATAGGAAAAGCATAACTTAGATTAAATATGAGTTAATTATTCAATGCATGAAAAGAGAAATAAAAACGAATTAAAAATTGCAAGATAAGGATTGTATTCTTTTAAGAAAAATAAAATAAGTGTAGATTACATTTTTCACCCCATTTCATACTCATCTAATAAGTTTAATAATAATTGAAAAGATAGGTTCGATATTGTATTTGTTTTGAAATACACTACACAGAAATCAAATTTTTTTCATATTTTGGACAACTAATTTCTTTCATCATTACAAAATCTAAACAATAGCATAGAGACAAAATAAATGGCATTAGTAGAAGGAAGGAGAAAATGTTGACAATATCTATGAAAGATAATGTCTTTATTGATTTAACTTTAGATTGCCTTGAGACTTTTAACCAATGTTATGCCTCTGTTGTTCATTTGTTCTTTTCCTCTTTTTGTGTCAAAAATAGAATACAAGTATTTTATAATTATTTTCTCAAAAGATTCCAAAAGTTTTATATATGATAAGTAGTACTTTTTTTTCTTTAAAGATAATTCCTACTATTATTTAACTTAATTTTTAATCCTAAAAAAGTTACACTTGCATACTTGTATAATTTCTAAAATTCATCCTTAAAAATAGATATCAAATATAACTCTCTGTTTTGTACAAAAAATTTACAATAAAGTAATCATTAATATTGAAAATATATTTTAAAATTGTGTGCAAATAAAAGGTTAATCGTATTTTTTTGTAGCAGAATACAGTTTGGATGGAAAATTAGAACAGATTTTCAGTTTAGAGGGTCGAATTAATTTTTCAGTTTTGGGGCCACATTGGGATATTTGTTTTAATTTTGAAAACCAAATTGAGACTCTTTGAGTTTGGAGACTATATTGAAATATTTTTTTCAATTTGAAGATTCAAATCAAGACCACTTTAATTAATTTGAATGCCATATTAAGATTTTCATACTTTGAATCTCTGACCAGAATGATATTTAACTCTTTGGAATTAAAATAATCTTGTTTTTCTTGTTTTCCTTTATTTATCAAATAAATTTTTCTTTTTCTTTTAATATTCGTTAATAAAAAATTAGTTTCTTTAATTACATATAAATGTTGTCTAGTCTATTAATGTACCCATAACCTATATATGTTCATAATAATCATATGCATAATTCTATTTGACAAGAAATTTATTTCATTAAGTTTTTTTTTTATCATTTTATTTAATATTTGTTTTTAATTTCTAATCTATCTTAAAATTCTACTCTATGAGAAAATTAACTTAATCAAATTTGATTTTAAATGAAATTTCAAACAGTTAGTTTGATTTTATGTGTAACTTTTTAGGATTTTTGGTCCTTTAAATGTCCAAGAATATAGGTGAAATATGTAACTGGATTTTCAAAGTAAATTTTGTATTTTATTATTACTTTGATTTCTAAAACCCATCCCAAAGAAATATTTTCCACTCTTTTTTTAATCCAATTTTAAAATTCATTCATAATATTCTATTACACAAGGAAAATTATTTCAATCAAATTTATTTCCTAGTATGAAGTTTTAAAAGTAGATTTTATTTATTCTTTTATTTTTTAAGGAATATTTACATAAATAATCTAAAAAATTATAAAAAGGGCATTCAAGTTAGGAATATAACAAAGTTATTAAATTTTATAGTGAATGTCACTTGGGAAAGAAAATCTAAAACTAAATCAAACTTTTTCATTTGTTATAGTATATATTGAATTAATTTTTTAATAACTTTATTAAATATTCATCTTTTATTTCTAAATCTATCCTAAATTCTATTCTATGTGAAAATTTGTTTCAATCAAATTTAATTCTAAATATAAGTCTAAAAAATTTAGTTTTATTTCTTGTGTACCTTTTAAGATTTTTTTCTCGTTAAGGGTCTAAAAATACATAAAATATGTAAAGAATTTTATTTTTGATTATTCATTAATTTCTAAAATCCTTCACAAAAAAATTATTTTCTACTTTTATTTAATTTCTAAAACTCATTCCTATTATTTTATTACATAAGAAAATTTACTTTAATCAAATTTATTTCCTAATACAAAGCCTTAATAGTAGGTTTTATTTCTCTTTTACTCTTTGAGGAATATTTATATAAATGACCTAAATAATTATAAAAAGGCATTTAAGTTAGGAGGCATAACAAAGTAATTAAATTTTATAGTAAGGGTAATTTCAGAAAGAAAATCTAAATCACTCAAAATTTACTTTAATCAAATTTATTTCCTAATACGAAGCCTTAATAGTAGGTTTTATTTCTTTTTTACTCTTTGGGGAATATTTACATAAATGACCTAAATAATTATAAAAAGACATTTAAGTTAGGAGACATAACAAATTAATTAAATTTTATACTAAGGGCAATTTCAGAAAGAAAATCTAAATCACTGAATCATATTGGTTCTTTTAATATAGTATAGATAGATATAGATATAGATAAATTGTACAAAGTTCTCTACTAGCTGGCCCGTTGCAATAAGCCAATAACTTTCAGCTTATTTTTCGTATCGTTGTTATCTAATTATGTAAAGTTTATAGAGTATAAGAAAGGGTGTAGATGAATCGAGCTATTTGTGAGAGTTTGTCCAAAAGTTCCGACTTGAGGTTGAGTTGAGTTTGTTCAAACTTGAATCATTTGACGAACCGATTTCAAACATATGTATATACTACTCGAGTGTTCGTCGAACTTTTTGAGCACTTATATAATCTTTTTAAATTTTTTATTATATGTAAAATTATTAAATTTTCCACACTTTTTAAAAAAATTGGTGCTATTTTACCTTTACAAAAATTGAACTACTTGAGTTCGAATTTGAATTTGAGATCGTTTTACTTATTTTTTAGTAAGTTCGAATTGAGGCCAAGTTCCATTAAATTTTTTGAGCTCTATATTTTTAAAACTTATTTGAATTCGAGTTCAATCCTCACAAAAAATTTCGAACTCAAATTTGAGTAAGATTTTATTCGCTAACTCACCCCTAATATAATTGGTCCCATAATCCTTTGATGGTCAGGTTTTTTGGTGTGTTGTAGCTTATATATCCTTAGAATTAATGCGAGGAACCTGTCTTCAAGATTTTTATATGTTTTTCTTTTTTTTATGATTGGAAAATTTCAATTAGCTCCAAGTGCAGACCCTATAATTCAAGATGCAACAGCCGTCGCAATACCACAAAGATTCTAATGCTGGAAAAACCGACATGCAAAAAGTTTTTGGTCCAACACAAAAAAATGAATTAGAGAATTAAACATTTGCAAAGAAAGGTTCGAAAAAACTCGTATTCCAAACAAAGCAAAACTAGCTCAAAAATCTTGCACCCTATACTTGCAGCTTCATGTTTGGTCTAGTAATGCTGCCGCTAGAGGCATCAGTATTGCCAATTGCATCAGCCACATCCATCCTCGTCTTGTCGGCCTCTGGATTATCTCTGAAATTTTCTGTAAATGTCTCCTTTATAAAATTCTTTTGTTCTAAACAACATAACAAGAATTAGCGAAATTACACAACTAACAAAGTTGCTGCGGTTATTATAATAAAAGAT
This sequence comes from Cinchona pubescens, assembly GCA_025175665.1. Lineage (NCBI taxonomy): Eukaryota > Viridiplantae > Streptophyta > Magnoliopsida > Gentianales > Rubiaceae > Cinchona > Cinchona pubescens. Next base: position 823,340 of record JANKKI010000254.1, on the reverse strand, counting down.
AGTTTGTAACACCCTACACCAGAGCATGTCAAGTCCTGGCCGGCTTGTCTGGTGAGCCCCTTACCTGCCATTTGCTTCATTGCCTCTCTATCGTAGAGATGACCAGCGACTTTCACATTGAGAACATAGGCGCCAATTGGGCTTCCCACAGCACCAAATTGGAACAATGTAGAGTAGTATTTAAGGCCAAAGATTTCAGATATTATTGCAAAGAGTAATGTCCATTGTGATCCCACACAAAATCCAATAATCACAGAAGCAATGTAGAGAGAATTTGGAACCCCAAAAGCAATGAGCATGTGGCCAACACAGGCTAGTAGGAGTACAAATGTGAGCATTAAGGATCGAGGGAATTTGTACTTTGTTAAAAAGAATTCTGAGGAGAACCCGGATGCTACTCGTCCGAGATAATTCCATATGCTCACCAATGACACAAAAGTAGGTGATGCTATTTGTTGGATAGCCTAATGATTTGCCAATTTGGCCTAAATTATCAATTGCTGTTACTGTGCCCCCAATGCCACATGATGTCGAAACAAGAAGAATTAACAAATCTATGCTGAAAAGGGCTTGCAGTATTGTGTAGTCTTCCCCTATTTCTGGTGGGTGGAAGGCATTTTGCAGGCAAGCAATTGTTTTCTTCACTGAATGTGTCGTAACCGCCTCAGCCTGCATTGCTGTTGTCTCCTTTGTTTCTGGCAGGGCTTCTACTTTCACATGAGAATTGTCATGAATACTATTTTGCAACGACAGTTTCATGCTCTTCCAAGAACTGAATTCTTCTTTTGCAACAACAGCAAGTGGAGAAAAGACTAGAATAAGCACAGCTACAGCACATGCAATATACTCTTTCCTGCTAAAGGTAAGCCTGTTTTGAATAATGATTATAACCAAAAGGAAACCAGCAAGGCCAAGAGAAATATACAACACAGAATAGAAAACGTCTGAGCTCATTCTTGATCTGCTTGACGACCTTCATAAGTCGAATTATGGGAAGAAATACAACCGAAACAGCAGCCGGAAGCCATGCTACAAGTAATATGATTGACTTAGTATCATTTCCATTCAGAGCATGATAAAACTGCGTCATGATCGCGCCGCTTAAGCCAACAAAACCTTTCAAGAGGCCTAAAACAATGCCACGACTCTCAGGGAAGTTCTTGACAGTTGTGATAAGAGAGCCCGTATGAGCAAATGCCTGTGAATCCGCACCAATAAATATATACAAGCACATTTGCCAGACATGGGGTTTTGCAGATCGACCTGTGACAGCTAACCATATCATGAAGTAACCGAAGAAGTTCATGACAGCTCCAACTGCAAGAACTACCCAAGGAGGACAAACTTCATTGATTAGGCCTGATATGATTCCCAGGTTGCTTCCTAAATCCTTGAAAAAGCTGACCATGTTAAGAGTTGTTTGATCGTAGCCTAATGTGGATTCTGATGTAATTGGAGTAGACACCGAATAGGTATCCGGCGCCGTTGACAGACATTATTAGGAGGGAAGCGAACAGAGTGAACCATCTGCTTCTTAGCAGATGCAAACCAAAACTCCTCATGATTCTTGCTGATTATTCTTAGACTTTTAAACTGAGCTAATCAGTGTACTATAATGATCTCATCTGGCAAAGCTTAAAAGCAGTGCGAAATTGAGAAAAAAAATAATAATAAAGTTTTAATTGTTCTTTTTTATTTCTGGCTAACGTCAAGATTTTTATATGCTTTTTATGATTGGATGATTTCAATTGGATCAAAGTGCGGGACTCTTCATGAATCAACCGTCACAATACTACATAGATTCTTATGCTGGAAAACAGCCAAGCATACAGAAGCATATTAATATTAAGTGTTATTCTTTTGATTAAGAGGCTTTCTTTACTAATGTAGAACAAGAAAATATGAAGAGTTTGGTGTTATTACACAAGTTGATCAATAAATGATTGGTGTATTTTGTTTGGATTGTCATCACGAGCCCAACTAACTTGGGGAATTATAATTTACTAACTCGAAATGATAATACAGAATATTGTTGAAGGAAAACCTTTTTTGTAATTAAAAGGCAAATATAAATTGCAACGCGTATAAAATCTATATTCATTAAAGCTTTAACAATTCTAATGAAAAAATAAAGATCCAAGTTGTATTAATGAATTCTTTCCAACAACAAATAAAATAAAAATTCTATTAATAAAAAATTTGAAGACAATAGCAGAAAAAGCACAAACACTCTTTCAAAGGCCCACTGAATCGTTGGCCCAAAACGTTTATAACTGACTTGTAGGAGCCCATCCAAAAGAGATGGAGCCCTCCAAAAATTGGCGTATGCCACTATTTGCAGCGCGCACACGGTATTCTTTAGTAAAAGGCGAAAGAATAGTTCGCTTTGTGCTCACTGCGTGGCTGCGTGGTTTGGCCCATTTTTCTCGCGGCCCTTTATATATACCGGACAGTGGCTTCGAGACTTGAGTTGGTCGATGTGGGACTTTTCAGTGCTCTTCTTTTGTTCTTAGAAATGAGAAATTTATTTCAAGCTCTTTTCTCATTCATTCCAAAGGCGGGCCAATTCCAAATTACTTGATCTGATTTTGTTCTCAACATGGATTTGTTCTGACAGCTGATCCTCAATCATCAATGATTCTAAATCAATTAGAAAACCCTGATGAAATCAATTACTACAACAATTAAAAACTCTTATACGAAATAAAACACGTACTATTAATTATATCTAAATCACGATTAATTTAATTATTTAAAAGTCTTGAACTTATGATTACAGTACTCTAAAATAGTTAAGCTTGTTGATTAATCTTAATATTCATCGTAGCAAGTTTTTGTCATGTGGAGCACACACTTGAATTGCATTTAATTTACAAGAATGATTTTACTCTAATTTGATAATTAGGAGACCTTAAAAACTGCCATATGCCACACCTGGTGCCATCAAGGGCCACTTCTTGGTAGAAGTACGAAAGAATAGTTAGCAAATAAGACTTGATCCATCTAATGACGAAACTAATCTAATATTTCAGAGAGGTTTTTTTTTTTTTTAATTAACATTGTTTTACTATATTCATTAATTAATGATGTGCATCTCTTGCAAGGTTCTAAAAGTACCCAACTGAATCTTGTATGTTTATCAATTCATATACGTAGTTTCTCATGTTTACACTTCACAGTCTTGCTATTTAGTATTACATCTGGGTTGAGTATTTTCAGAGAGATATTATTAGGTTGGCCTTTTTTTTTTCATTTTTTGGGTGACGTTTGGTTTATGGGTTTGAAGGAAAGGAATGAGATTCAAAATTAATAATATTCATAAATGTTGTTTGGTTAATCACTATCAGAATTGTTATATGATAATGAAAGTGTTAGAAAATACATATTTTCATTATCCACTTATTATTTGAATTTTAAATTAATTAATTTGTTAACATAATAAAACTTATTCCCTATTTAACCTAAGAACAAATAAAGAAGAACGAAATCATATGAATAATAAAATTAATTATTTATATAATTCTCAAATACAAACCAAAAATCTCCTTACTCCTTAATATTAAATCAAGGCGGTTATATGCAGTAAATGCAAGGTTATCTTGCATCATGAGCTTCACATAATTGCATCCATATATCCATTAAACTTTTGTTTTTCACAATTTTTTATCATCACAGTCGAGTAAGATAATGGAGCGAGATTCAAACCACGTTTGTTCGGAAATGATTTTAACCATAACAAACTCATTCATTAATTAAATCAAACAAATAAAATAAATTCATATCGATAGTAAAATTTATAATTATCATTTTAATTTATATTATTGAATGCGAACCAAACACTTCCTCAATTATCAAGAAACGAATTTTTAGTTGTCAAATCTCATTGACGAAGGAACTTGACGAAATTGGAAAGTAATTTGTACAACAAAAAACAAACCTTACTGGTTCTCTGTTCCTAGATTCTAATTTAAGTAATGTCCTAAGAGGTGAATGGAAGAATCAAATTGTTGGCATTTTGCTTCTGCTCCCTTGCGGCAGATTAAGCAAATTTGCTGGTGTTTGTTTTGGCCAGAATCTTATCGTTTAAAATTTTAAACAAAACAACATAATGTATTATTGTATGCATGTCGATCAACGCAGCAAAAACTTGACTTTCAACCTCCCATGCAATTTATTTCACATCGTTTTTGGACGTATATATTTTGTAGTACTTGATTATCGAAGAATTAATCTTTTCTTGGTGACACATCGTCATCAATCACAAAATCACCAAATTAACAGCCAAAAAACAACGTAATTAGAAATACCCAAACGAGGATATATATCCCACATAATTCAACGTACAAGAAAGTGACTTTAAGAATGGAGAGCTCAAGCTAGCTTGGAAATTGGACCTGTTTCACGTCTTAATAAAATGTTGTTCCAATTGTGCATTCAGCTCGGTCCCACTAATTAAGCCAACTTAATTAAGCCGGCATTAATTTGATTTCATGCTTGTCCTATTCTCTGTTTAATTCTCTTGCTCCCTTCTTTAATCACAATTAAATTAGTAAACCTGTCGAGAGTGTTAATAAATAGGAGACTAATTATTTATCCTACTTGCAAGTAGCAAACTGCAAGCAACATTAATCAATTTCCAGCTATGCACGATCCCAAGAAGTTAGAAGAAGGATTTGGTGATTTAGCTAATAAACAACAACTTGTTAAGGAACAAGATCATACAAGAAACTTTGATGGAGATGAGAAAGAAGATTCCAGAATTGGGACAAACCAGCCAATGGAACAGAATCAAGACGAGCAAAGTCGTCAGCAGCAAACTATGGCTGTAACATCGAAGCCAAAAAACAAGAGAATTGCAACCTTAGATGCTTTCAGAGGCCTCACTGTTGTGGTACCTACCTAGCTACTTTTCTTCTGTTAAATTCAGAACTACGTACTATATTACTATGTACCATAATAGTTATCGAATACGTTCCAGTATGTCACTTGTAAAAATTATATGTATATATACATTCAGTATGCAATATGGTGTACCAATATGCCTAAATTAATACACGATATAGAGGGTTAACCTATGAAACTGATAACTATGTTCTTTACTAATTGTTTCCTCGTAATAAGTTGAAAGTAGTATATTTAAAATTGATATGTACATGGCACGCAGTTGATGATACTAGTAGATGATGCTGGATTTGCATATCCACGAATTGATCATTCTCCCTGGAACGGATGCACCTTGGCCGACTTTGTTATGCCCTTTTTTCTCTTCATTGTTGGTGTTGCCATCGCTCTCGCTCTCAAGGTGAATATTTAATACTTCTTCTTCATTCGGGTTCATGATGTCGATCTCCTTGAGCAATTCTCTGCATAGTAGTAATTATTTGAAACACATAAAAAAAAATTGCAGAGAATACCAAAGGTCGATGCTGCTGTTAGAAAGATAATCTTGAGAACGCTAAAGCTATTCTTTTGGGGACTTCTTGTCCTTCAAGGTTCGTACTCCAAATGTTTAAATTCATCTCCTGCTATTCTTGAATTTTCGGAGAACATCACATATCCAAAATTACAGGAGGTTACTCCCATGCGCCCAGTAATTTGTCTTACGGAGTTGATATGAAATTTGTACGATGGTGTGGTATCTTACAGGTGATTATCTCCCTCTGTTTCAAAGTTAGAGTAATTTATTTGGACTCTGTCAATTTATATCTGAATTTTCCCCCGACTCTACATATATATGTATTTGCAAGCAGAGAATAGCTTTGGTATACATGATTGTTGCTCTAATTGAGACCTTCACCACCAAGCTAAGACCAACCACCATTAGCCCTGGTTTTTTCTCCATTTTTCCAGCATACAAATGGCAATGGTAAGTCAAGAAAATTACTTATGATTAACTTCAGTAAACTCAAAGAAACCGGCTGTCTAAATTTACCCTTTTTCAGGCTTGGAGGATTCATTTCGTTTCTGATTTACATGGTGACAATAGATTCACCTTATATGTTCCTGATTGGAGCTTCGTTGAGCATCATTCTCATGGTTCTAAAAGATACACTGTACGAATTGATCACATTACTTCTGAGCAATTTATTACTGCTATGGATAATTGAAAACTGATAGTAAAGATTAAATTTTTGTAAGGTAAAATGTGGGATGAGAGGACATTTTGGACCGGCTTGCAATGCAGTTGGTTATGTTGATAGACAAGTGTGGGGCGTCAATCATCTCTATTCACAACCAGTTTGGTCACGCCTAAAGGTAATTTAATTAGCAAAATTCCATATTATTTAACATGTGATATTTTGTGGTAATTTTTCAGGATTGTTATTTATCTCATTTTGTTTATTACCAAAATGTAGGCTTGCACATATAGTTCCCCAGCTACAGGACCTCTCCGTGAAGATGCACCGACTTGGTGTCGCGCTCCATTTGAGCCTGAAGGCTTGTTGAGGTTTGTCTGCCTAAGCTAAACTCAACTGTCTCAGAGTACAGATAAGATTTTTTCCGGTGAAATTAATAGCTTATATTTTGTTATTTTCTTCTAGTTCAATTTCTGCAATCCTTTCGGGCACAATTGGAATTCATTATGGGCACATCTTGATCCATTTTAAGGTTACTGTTATCTCTTTTAATCCCTGTTTGCTCAAGCTACATGTAGATTATTGGTAACCAAAAATTAGCACATTCTTGATTTTCCTGCATACAGACACAGAGAGGCTCAAGCACTGGGTGTCAATGGGACTCGGTTTGATCATCCTTGCCATTATTCTTCATTTTACGGATGGTAAGCATCATTAATTTACTTTGGCAGAAGTTAATCAATCCAAAAGAGTATACTTATATATCGTGCTGTTTGTAGCTATTCCGATTAATAAGCAGCTATACAGCTTCAGTTATGTATGTTTTACAGCTGGTGCAGCTGGAATTGTGTTCTCTGGATTCTACATATTGGTAAAGCTGTTTTACTATATTTACGTTCTAATCAAGAAAGTCCAATATTAAAATGTCTCACTTTTTTCTTTCCTATCTCTCTTTGGTTGAATAAACAGATTGATATTTGGGGATTGAGGAAGCCTTTCTTGTTCCTAGAGTGGATAGGAATGAATGCGATGCTGGTGTTTGTGATGGCGGCACAAGGCATCTTTGCTGCCTTCATAAATGGATGGTACTACGAAGATCCTGATAACAATCTTGTAAGTATCAATTTTCTTTTTAAGCAATGCTAAGGAATATAATCAAGAAAGACATTGTGAATGGATGGCTCCTAATCGATTGGATTTGGAACTGCTGATATTTTCAGGTGAATTGGATTCTACAGCATGTGTTCATTGATGTTTGGAAATCAGAAAGAGTAGGGACCCTTCTGTATGTGATTTTCGCTGAAATTGTCTTCTGGGCTGTGGTTTCTGGTATCCTACACAAATTGCGAATATATTGGAAGCTGTAGGAATCAAAACCTTGAGATGTATATGTTGAGTTACCCACCTGATGTTTCTGTTGATCTTTTTGTTCTTTTTTTGAACATGTAAACAGTAAACTTTAGTACTCAATTTCCTTCTGCCTTACATCTCAGATTAGCTGTCCGTTAAATACAATCTCATTTAGAGGTTGATGCAATTCCTTTTTCACAAATCAACTAAGTTTTACCAGGATTCCTTTTATATATAATATAAAATTAGATATCATACAAAATAATTCATGTTATGAAGAAGAAAAAAAATATGTACAAAAAAAAGGATGGGAAGGTTTACAACCACCTAAAGAAGGGTAAAATAGAAATAATATAAAATGGCATAACACCAAATAAGAGCAGTAACTTTATATATGGTATAGAATATATACATTCAAAGGATAGTTCCAGTAACAAGCACACAAATCTATCTATTTCAAGTGTTAAAACCTGTTAATTTCAATTAGGGATGGAATGTGGGTCAAAAACTCACTCGAGCTCGAAACTCTTGACGAGTCGATATTGAACACAGGAATATTATGCTCGAATGCTCGTCGAACTTTTCTGAGCACCATATAATTTTTTTTATTATATATAAAATTACTAAAATGTCTATACTTTTTTAAAAAATTACATATTTTACTTAAGAAGAAGACGAACTACTCAAGTTTGAATTCGTTTTACTTATTTCAAGCGAGCTCAAATCGAGCTCGAACTATCTCAAATTTTTTGAGCTTGAACTCAAATTTTGAAGTTCGTTCGAACTCGAACTCGAGTTCGAATATTGTAAAAAATTTCAAATTCAAGTAAGATACTATTCGTACTCGATTCGTTTACACCCTATGTGCAACCATGCTCAGGAGGGAAATACACAGAAAGGGGTCAAAGCAGAGACTGCCTACAATTTTGAGATTATTGATTTCTCTTAATCCTATAAAGAAAAAGAACAGACTTTTTTATTAACTGCACTTTGAAACATAAAACATTAGAAAGCCTTTACTACCCATTTATCTCCTGGCTATCTACTTTCCCTCGTATTTACACTATAAGGTCAGTCTTTCAGAAACTATAAAGAAATCTAGGTACTTAAATTCTTACAACATGTAATATATACATATATTTGTAGATAGTGCTAATAACAGAAATTGACTAGCATATAGAAGGTGGAGCAGCCTGTTTGCAACTTTACATCATTCCCAACCCATCAACATCTTCCAAACAGCTTCCTTAATCTTCTCTCTTGGGACAGACAAGCCATCCCTTTCATCAAGTAAAACTCTGTAAACTTCCCATTCTTGATCTCCAATCATGTACCTCCCAATTTCAGCCTGAAACAGCAGCTCAATCAATTTGCTGGTGAAAAACCAAAAAGCAAAGAAAAGAGGAAAAGTATGGTAAGGGAAATCGGGAGTACTGAAAAGATGCCCGTGTTGAGCATTTTGAGAGCAAGGGTGATGTCATAGAAAACAAGGGGACGTCCCTTTCCAGATAACTCCACGTGGTTTGCAACCAGCAATTCTGTCTCAGGGCCTCGGTTGACTAATGCTACTCTCAGTGGACGACATAATTCCAGCGATCCAAAGGCGAGAACGTAGAGAACTCTGCTTGCTTGGGTCTACTATTTTCTTACCATCTGCTTGCATGATGAAAAGGTCGAGCTCACATTCTGTTTTTCTCTTCGTTGAGAACCGGCCATATGATATCTAGTTGCAACATTGATGTAAACTAAAAATTTAGTGGAAATAATACTATGTTCTAGAGGGTTGGACATCTGGAAAAAAAAAATCTCAAATAAATCAAATCCAACAGGAAAGTAAATGATTAAGGTGAACAGAATTGACAATGTTACAAGTCATTACCTGGATATTATAATCTTTTAATGTTCTCATTATATCATAAAGGAGGCCTTTGTGATCTTGGCAAACTATCTGCACCAGTGTGTGGGCAGGACTCAATAAGTTATCCATTGTTATGGATACACTGTCTGGGGCAAGATATCCACTTTTCTGTTCATCAAGCATCTCTACATTAAACATGCCATCTGTAATTTCATGAGGAAGAAATGAGGGCTCTTGATTGAACATGCTGTAGCTTCAAGGCCAGCCATTTCTATGTCACAATTAAGCATGGCATCACCAATAACTTCTTTTAAATGGTCATAGGTGTCCTGCTGTCTCTTCTTTGTACTTAAAAGTTCCCTGATAAGAAAAGTAAGTAGCTCCAGCGAGTTTAAAAACACTAGGAAACCAGGGTGCAAAGCAGAAATTTTACCTCATAATTGCTCACATCGACATAGGGAAAGAAGAGGTTAATCTAGAATATGTTTTGACCTTGTTTTACTTCTTTTGCTTTTTGATAAGATTGTACAAAGATATATGTGCATTTTCGGAGCTTTCTGGTGCGGGTAACTCTGAAAGGATGCTAATCCGCTAGAATAGCCCCAGTAAAGACAAAGGCGGAAAGAAGATTAATTCAGTCAAGACCGGGTAATATTGAATGCCGTAGTCAAGTTGTGTTACAAGACCTTCATTACACCAAATGTTGCTTTTTGCTCAACAAAACACATACTTACCCTCAATTCTCCGTGAAAAAAGGTAATAAATAGGACATAGTTCGTTGGACTTGGTAAGTTCTCATATGTCTAAGCATCTAAATTTCCTTTTTGATGTGTATAACGTTTGTTTCAAAATCTTGAATGAGGCCTACTCCAATAACTGACATAACTCTCCTCAGGCTTCATCTCTCCCATTAACTGTCATACTAATGTTTGTCAGGCTTCATCTCTTCTATAAGTCGAATCCACCGTGCCAAATAAATCAATAAAAGTAGAGGGATGAGCATAAATAATTTACTAAGGAATAATCAAGCCAACCTAGCCAATAATAATGTATTAGCAAACTCTAGAGAAGTGAACATTTGAGTAATGATCAAGAAGAAGAAACGGAAAAGCAGAATAAAAATCTCAATGGTGTCGCAATATAATAATCTAGCGTTATTACTGTTTGAGAAGATAACACCAGGTTTTTGATAGAAATAATGCTCAAACGAAAAAGGATAGAAATCAAGTATGTAAAACCTTGTATCGGTGATGTATATGAAGAACAAGTCCACTACTTTCCCATCCGGAGTGGTGGATATCTTCACCTTCTTGATTATAAGCTCCAGTTCACAAAGGACCGCCGTTACATCTACCAAAAGATATTCTCCATAACTCAAAAACTATGGGTACAAATATTGGAAAATTTATTAAACCCCAAAATGATGGAAACAGGGCCAAAAATGGATGCAACGAAACAGCCAACAAAAAAAAGTTTCAGCTCCTCAGTGCCCATAAATTTGACAATAGAATTGAAGAAAGCTGTGAATTTAAAAACTATAATCAAAGTTTACCATGCAAAAGGCCTTTTCTATCATGGCACAACAGCGTCAAAAGGAAAACATCAGGAGGCTTAGGCGGCTGCAACTCAGCCCTGTAAAACGAAATCCCAGAAGCTGAAGAACAAGAAGGACAGGCATCCACCATTCTCTTCTTCAAAAGACTCCACCTTGTAGTTGGTTTACCAACAACCCAAAACACCAGGTAACACCATTTCCCGAGTCCGTAGATACATCTACATCACCCCCAAGTTCAAAACACACAAATTAGAAAAAAAAAAAAAAATCCCACAAAAATCACAGCTTTGTTGCACTCTGGACTGAAAACAAAAACAAAAATGACAACCATTTGCAGATTCCAATCAATTAACCGACAAATTAAAACCCCTTTACAAAAAAAAAAAAAAAAAAATCCAAATTCAATTGCAGTTTTCAAGATTCAAGAAAACAATATTTTATTTCAAGAATTAGAAAAACAAAGAGAAAAAAAAAAAACCACTAATGCACTTTAAATAGTGAGGTGGATTTACTAGTAAATGCAAGAAATCAAGAGGGTGTATTATTCATACCAACTCGGACAATAAATAGACCAAAGAAAAGAATGATGCGGCAAAGATCACAGCCTAAGCCAGTCTTGTCTGGGCAATTGACAGTGATGACAGTTGGCTCTCCTCCTTTCTCTGACTGCCTTACAATCACTAGGTCATCATACAGTATCCCCATCTCTTCTCCTTGAGAGCCTTCCTCTTCAATCTTGAACCCTTTTTTCAATAAATGCAAAAAAAAAAAAAAAAAATGGGGTCCTTTTTATGGAGTAGCACAGTAGAAAGCAAGCAAGTACTTCTTTGTTTGGTATATAAGCCTAGAAGTAGTACTATTGCTTCTTGGTTATATGTAGGGTGGTAGTTTGCTTATGGTTTGTACACAGAAAGAAGGGGTTGTGAAGAGGGGAGAAGTAGTTTTCAAAGACCAAGCATGTGGGCTGTGGGGCTTAAAGAAATGGGAAGGTCCAAGGAGATGCAGAAGTGGTGAAAACTGAAACTGCAAGGTTCCAACTCAAGGATTAGCCTCCTTTAAGTAACTGGAAAGAAATTTTTTTAAAAATATATTTTATAAAAAAAATATTTAAAAAATTATATCCGTACATAATATAATTTATTATATATACTTGTTATAAATAAAATTTAAAAATGAATAAATTAATTTTTTAATTTAATAAAACATTCCAATTTTTATTTTGATTTTGATTCATTTTATGCCGTTCAAATATTTCGTATAAATTGAATGATAAAATATTTATAAATAAATTTAATTTTAAAATATATTGATCTATTCATTGAAATAAAATTATAGATATAATTTGATAATTTTTATGAATTTTAGTTATTTAAATATAATAAATTATTAGAGAGAATTGGAGAGAAGTATATTGGATAGGAGCCTAACCCTCCACTCACTACTTCACTATTACATAAGGAGAAACTTTATTAGGGACAATTCTATTAAGTGACATGTTAAGTAATATTTTTAAATTAATGAAATTTTATTATTTAAAATAATAAAATTAAAAATAAAATAAATTAATAAATTATTATTTAAAATATTAAAATTTCATCGATTTAAAAATATAACTTGGACATAAGACTTTTGTATAATAAAGTTTTTCCCACACAAGACTAGAGGTGGTTGTTTCTTATGTTGTTGAGGCTTGTTTGGAAATTGGCTTATTCTTCATAAGGCTAGGGCTTGGTTTTCTATTGGTGGTTTGTGCTGGGGTAGATTGGTGTTCTTCCTCTTGCTTTCCTATGTCTACGTCTATGTCTCTGTGAATTGCAGTCTACTCCAAAATTAATTTTGTCGGTATTTTAAAATTGGTAAATGTTATTTTCACAGGTAGAATTTCAGTATTACAACAAAAGAGCTGTGAAATGAATAGTTTTTGTTGGGACAATAATAATATTTGAAATTATTTCTGCCTTTTGTTTCTAGGAAAATATTTACATATCCGATTTTTGACTCTATTTGTAGACTTTTCTATCAAGATTAAATCTTATAAAAATTTTCTTACATCAACTGATGTCATAAATTTCATAAAACTTAATTTACACCACAAAATTTAAAAATAAAATTATTAATAAGATCTACTTAAATATTACCCATGATCCTATAGATCAGTTTAATGTCAATCACCTCTCTCATCTGCGTATGACTGATTTATTCACAAATTAATCAAACTGCAATTTATCATGATTACGGAGAACATGGAACGCCAGACACACATATATTGCATCTCGAGAAATCGGGGTAACATGTTTTAGTACGTCTGACTTCTCTCCACCACCTAGTCTTTTCCCGTGATTGGTCTACGGCTTTTTCCCAGCCGCCATCACGTGTCTCATTGTCTGGACGGTCCGTCTCACGTGTTCGTCTTGATCAGAGCCTTCAAGAAAAACCTTTTACTTTTCTAAATAAAACTTTGGAAAATAATTATATACTATAAATTTTCTGAATATAATTAAATTTTATAAAATCTTCTTTGTAGTATTATTTATTTAATAAAGTTTAATTCATGAATTATAAATGAAGGTAAAGACTAAATTTATATAGATTGAAAAGTGATGAGATCTCGTGTTTTTCAATTATTTTATTTATAGTTACTAGAAATATGGTTTGGATACGAGAAGGTTTATGGTGCTTATTGAGTAATTAGAAGTATTCTAATAGTTGTTCAATCAATAATGGTGGGGAGTCATTTTTGTACATTGTAGCCCACTTTATTACAAATTGAGAGGCTATTGTTTGTCCAGATGAGAGCCTTTCGTTAATTTTTGAGCAACTAATAGGATGCCAAATAGTTACTCAATGACCACAATAAATTTTGTCTTATAGATACGGGCATACGATTCATTACTTCTTAAAATATTAGATATATAGGGATATATTTAGTCGGTACGTTGTGATATGCTTCATTAATTTAGAATCGTGGTATAACTACATATCTATGGTCATATTCACATGGATATGTGATGTGATTATGAATTAAACGTCTTTCAAACAATAAAAAAATGTAAATGCTTATTATTTTCATAAAAAGCATGTATATTAGGTAGAGTTTTTTTTTTAATAGAGAAAAATGGCTAAAATTATAGGGACAAAGTAGTAGTTGATAGTTTTTTTTTTTTAAGTAGTAGTTGGTAATTAGACAATATTAAATTTCTAGTAAATTTTAAATTTTAGTAATTAGAGAAAAGAAAATGTTCAATTGCTCAAGCATCAGTATCTTCTTTAACAATAATAAAAAAATAAATCTAATACTAATTAGTTATAATTAGATAAAGTTGAAGAGTATTTTCTAAAGAAAAAAAAAAGAAGAAGAAACAAAACATTTTTATCACAATAAGGATTCATTACTTTTTACGTTTCAAGATTTGAATCGTTGTATTTCAAAATATAAATAAATCGTAGTTAGATACATATAAATCAGAGCGCAATTCATAAGAATGAGAAAGATTTTCGATAATTATAATTTCAACGTCTATCGTATTCATTCATTTTAGAAGAAAAAATAAGTTACATATCTTTTTTCTCTTAATTATCTTCGTCCCAATTATAATACTACCTCCCCCGTAAAAAAGAAAAAAAGAAAAAAAGAAAAAGGGAAAAGGTACAGTCATGTTGAATAATGGGGGTGCTCTGTGCAGATACCAATAATTTGATAGTAGTTTATTCCACAAAAGTTTGGATGGGGTGGGATCTAGCGTTGGGATAAAGTTAGTAATTGTAAAGGATAGGAATATTCAACTTTGGGTTTGGGCATGTACGAATGCATGTCTGAGTCAGGCAGGCAGGAAAGCTAGTGTTAGATTAATTAAGTGGCGCACTCGACAGCTAGCCCTTCATCTTTGTCTGTTTTTTTTATCTGTTTTCAAACTTTGTGGAAGTGCCTAAAATTGAATAGTAGTAATCGAAAAACTTTAAAAATCACAATTTGATATTAAAGAAATCGCCAATGACCATGGATTCTAGTCACTGACATCAAAATTTTTTTAAATAAATCAAATTTATAATATGTGTTATAAATTTGTTAATCTAAATAATATAGATAAATATAAATCAAAAGATTTATAATATTTATTATGAACTCAGTTTACCTAAAATTTTTTTCATATGCATCTACCAACTTAGATATCTATATGGTGGTCCTTGAATTTTGTAGTGTCTTCTCTAGGGGTGTTCAAATCTGACATAACTCAAAAATTTGATCCAACCCAAATGAATGTTGGAATTAAATGGGTTGAATTTTTAAGTTTCGGGTTACTCGATTTTTATAGGGATAAAATCCAATTCAATCCGAATACCCGATTAATAAAATTCTGTAATTTTTTAAATATGCTATTAATATTTAAACTTCTTTCATGTATTTGTTCTTTTTTAAGTTTAGGGTTTCAGGTTAACCTGAAAACCCGTCAGACTAATATTTGGATTGGATTGGACTGCATTACTATATTAGTTGAGTTAGGTTGAATTTTAATTTTTTCACCCGAAAATCCTAAAAACCCGACTCATAGACACCACTAGTCTTCTCTGCTCTAATATGCCTTATTAAATCTTTACAACATTATTATTTCTATCGGCTTGAATGAATATTCAATGAATCAATAACGTTGCAACTTGCAGTGCAGATTTATTCAGATTTTGGAGAACGAGTTATTAATGTTGTATGTTTCGTTGACTCCTTTCAACTAATGTTTACCCAAGTCTTCGCCTGAGGAATTCCAATATGTATTTTATTTCTAGCATTTTTTGGGCAGGATTTTTTTTCTCCTTTTTAAGAGCATTTATTTTGTAGCTGCTTTTATGTTTATGAATGACAGAGAAATAAACAATTAGCAGGAAAGTGAAATTTTTATATGGACCTAGATGGCAATTGCATCAACGGTATAATGTGTGGTTGCACTATTAAATAATTGTAAATCATAATTAGAATTTTTATTAAATATCTAAGCTGTGTGGATGAAGTATTTCAAATTGTTTCCTAACGCATGAATAGCCTTTGACATCTTTAAGCATATGAAGATCAATTAGGTTGATTATAATGCAAGGATATAGCTAAACTTATGAGGGTTCTTTTTTAATGTACTTCTAAGTACTTGTAAAATTTTCATTATGGGAGCAATTTTACTTTCATACAAATAAGATGTGACAATTCATATACTCGAGATTGATTACACAACGCCAATAGGGGAGAGACAGTAAATAGGTGGTTGGATTACTAAAAGATTTAAAGTTCACGTATGGATTTACTGTTCTTTTAAATTATTATTATTATTATTTTATTTTTTTAAGTGTTACTTAAGACAAAATCTTTGTTTAATTTTAAATGTCACTTGAGAAACCCAATTAAATATTATTTTTTACTACCAATTTTGCTCATAAATCTTTCTAACTCAATTAATTACTGAAGATGAAGGGGCGTGAGATTAGGGTGAGAGAGAGAGAAATGTGGGATTTGGGGAAGAAAAAATAGTAAGTAATAAAACTAATATTAAGATTTTTTAATTTGTTATTAATTAAAAAGGCAATTCAATTATGTAGGATCAAGTTTGTATAAAATTTAGACTATTTAATAATACTAGTAATTTTAATCTATATGTCAAAACTTTACACAACACTTGAAAAAAAAAAAAACGAACGAAAGTACGCAGTAAACTTAAAAAAATGAAGCTGCCTGTCCGTTTAAATGTAGCAAGGGGGAACTAGAGTTTTGGTGACACAATACCTGTAGCATGATAAACTGATGATGGTCAGTGATCAATATATTAATTATGTCCCACTCCATGAATGTGCGATAGATAAGCAAAGCAAGCTTGCCAACAACGATGTTTGTCACGAGCGACTTGTGCAAAACAGACCAAAAGATCGAGACAAGGCCCCCAATAGTTGTGCACAAGTTGTTTTCTCCCCTGCTACCCTTACATTTTTTAGTATTATATTTATAATAAAATTATTTTTATCTCTTATTTAATATTTTTTATATTAAAAATAAATATATAACACCATCGCTAATTTAATATAATAGACAACCCAAAATGTAGTAGACAACTCAGAGCCTCTTTTCACCACCACCGCTAATTTATTAAAGCAGTGTGATGCAACACCATGACGCCATGGTTTTGCATCATTTACCTCAGCAAACATCCAACGGATTATAGTCGGAGGAGTCACAGATCTTGTGGACGAAAAAATGAGCGAACCGCTTTCACATGTGATCCCGCACTGGATATTCGATTATAAAAAGGTAGTACTAATTAATTGTAACTAAATAGAGATGTCATCCATGAGCTCAGACCTTACATTTTTTTTTTTTTCATTTGGTCAGTCACATGCGAATACAATTGTTGGGCCCCCTCTTTATGCTTTTTTCTTTATTCTTAAAAAGAAATTAGAGTACTTACTATTGTAAACTTGTAACTCCAAAGGATTTGTTTTACAAATAAATAAACAAATTAAATTTTATTTTTATTAGGTAGGATAGGCTATATAAATGTTATTATGTTATTCCGCTCTATTATAAATTATATCTTTCTTACAAGTTATTCATTAAATATTTTTCAAAATTTTTCTATATTTCTTACGTTGATTATTCTTTTTAAAATCTATTCGTCTAACATACACATCTATTGATCGTATTAGTACAATAAGAAAAAAAAAAAACACTTTTTTTTCCTTATTATATTTGCTCGTTGTATCTTTTGAGTGATGCCCACCAAAATCCTCTTTTTTATGTTAGGTAAAAGGTTCGAATAGGTAGGCAAAACCATACTCCAATTCTGCAGTATTTAGTATCTTTAACCAAAAAATACTATTCTATTATAAACCAAAGAGGATAATGACGGCATTTGCATTATCTATATAATAATATAATAATGTAATAACACTGGATATGATATCTGTTATTGTTGACATTTTCAATATTACTCTTATCAGTAATTTTTTTAATCAACTTATTAATATAAACCATCATTAAATATCACAATTTTCAATAATAACTTTATTTTTTTTTAATTAACACACACGTTAAATTTGTCTTTTCCCGCTAGTATTCAAGAAAGCTAACCCACGTTTAGTACGTGGAAGTATATATCCCAACACCAAAACATTTATATATATAAATATATATATATTGATTGCGAAATGAAAACTACATAATCAAACACCAACTTGATCACCCATAAAACCACTATTGCTTGAAAAATCTTTTTAGAAGGGGGGGCTGATTTTAGGATGTAATCAACATATATGAAGATCGAGCGGTGGAAACGGGCTCGTTGCCTCTTGTTGTAAATGCATGATATTTTCGACAAATGTTATTGTCAGAATGTTAATATCATAGTCAATAATAATAATAATAAAATGGACAAAATATTCTTTCCCTTTGACGAAGGGAGATTAGGAGGACGAAGATAATTTGATAATTTCATTTTTTTTTTTCTATCATGCCGCACAAGCAATTTTACCGTGGCAACAACATTTGTCCATATTTTGACGAGCTCCAACGTGAAAATGCATTGGACGCTGTTGATATATGAGTCGGCTAATACGACAGGATTTTGAATTTACTATTATATTATATTATTTATTTAATATTATATTTGTATTACACGATTTAATTATCAAAATGACATGTTTCCTTTATTTAAAAAAATAAATAAATATGAGACATATATTATCATGTCAAGTAGTTTAACACTATAAAAATAAATCAAAAGACGCATAACCGTAGGAAATAAATGTAAAATAATTGTCAGATATGATGTACACGTTGCCGGTGAGGTGAAGAGGATTTTAGAGACAAGATTAAACAACTTCTGAAACCGTAGGTGTTCATCATATTGCTTCGTTGCAAATGATGACAAACACATATGGTTGTTTAAGATATATATATATTTTAAATGTCCGAATTGAAACTGAACATCTAGCCATCAACAGGCTAAATTTCTTAATAAGGAAATCAATTACATCACCTAGATGACGTGATGATTCATTCAGTACTCATGCGCCTAGGAATCTCCCTAATTCTACAGACTAAACTTAGTGCAGCACTTTCATGTTAGCTGGGCGTCCAGATTTATTATTGCACCAGAGATGAAGCGAAATAGGAACTAAGAAAATGTTTCAAATAAAAAAATAAACCACATCATGGAGTAGTTGAAGTGTTGAACTTGAGCATGAAAGCATACTGCAGAAAGGATAACAGATCCTTGTTTTTCTCGCCCAAAATATATTTTCTTGCATAGACACTATGTGGAATTTTACAATTAAAAACACCTTTTTGGCAAACATTTCAACCAAGGACGCAATAAAGAATTACGCATGCATGCACCGATACACACATATATATAGCTCAACCACCTCATAGTTTTTTCTTCTATTTAAATATTTTTGAACAACCACCTCATAGTTTTTTCTTCTATTTAAATATTTTTGAACAACCACCTCATAGTTTTTTCTTCTATTTAAATATTTTTGAACGAATATATAGGATGAACATCTGGAATAATGGATACCTAACTAATATCATAGAAATACGGGAAATTCCACTCAAACGCATCTTAAGCCTGAGAATATGTGATGTATGAGATGCTCCCTCGAGTTAGTTTTACCTACTCATTTTTTAATATAAAATGAGAATGATAACCGTAGAGTTGATTAAAAAAAAAAAAAAAAAATTCATTACTTTCCAACCATATTTTTTAATGGTACAATTCTCTTGGTTTTGAGAACTTTTACGGTACAAATTTTTAAAACACACAATATTATACTCTACAAGGCCTGAAATAAGTTCCTTAAAATTTATCCTTTTTAATTAGCAAAGAATTTTTCTGCTCCCAGACATATTCTTTTTCTTCCTGTCTTCTTGGGTTCGCGGTTGAATTAATGCACCCTTCTCTGCTGATTTAATGGGTAACGGTCCTTTATAATTACAATTGAGAAATTGAAAAGTTTGAGTGCCAAGGCCCATATTTTTAAGCGAAAAATGTCTATTTTGTTTATATCAAGTCCAGTCCATACACGATTTAAGTTTCTGCTAATAACCGAGCCATTTTTTTTTTCTCCCTTCAATCACGACCAGGCCCACCAGAGCTAGATTGTATTGTTATTAAACCCATTATATATTTTTCCTAGCATAAAAAGTAGTAGTGAAGACAAAAAATCCGACCTGCCGGATTCGAACCAGCGACCTAAGGATATCAGCCGGGTGTAACCCACTACAGTCCTCCGCTCTACCAACTGAGCTAAGGTCGGTTGTTGATCTGTGTTTGACAGATATTAAATTATTTCAGTTTTAAAACCAAGTAAGTAATGGTACTTAATAAATACACTTGAGACGAAATAAGTGGATACGGGTTATAAATTTCGAGGAATTCATTTATGATGGATAACGTCGGGATTGCTATATTTCCATGCTATTTTATTAAAAAAATATTAATAAATAAGTTACATTGCCTTGCATTAATTAATAATACTGTTTGAGATGGATATGATAACATGATACGAAATTATTTAATTAAATTTTTATTTTTGGACCTTTTATATTACAGGATTTTTTTTTTTTTCGGATTACGTGGTTCCTCCTACGGGATGATAATTCACACCATACAAATGTTGATACAAATGTTGACAACACCTACAAATTTTTTCCATGAGCACTACTTTGATTAGTTTAATAGTGCAAATTCTTTGTTCTTCATTCCAATCTCCATTGTTTCCCAACAAACACATTTTCCTTTGTCAAACTTGATAATTGAAAGCTAATTGAGTGATCTCATTTTCAATATTGTCTTTTGATTTTTTTTTTTTTAACAAAATGGTAAAAAAGTTAATGGGGATCATCCATTCAATTTCAAATATTGTTTGTCATTTTATTGAGAATGGATGATCCCACAACCAAACAAATAACAAAAACAGCAATAATATTGATTGTCTCTAGTCTGCTTTTTCTCTTTCATATTTATCATATATCTTTCGCAAGAATCGCAACCAACAATGCAATTCAAATCTTACAAGGACCTAAAACAGGAAAAGGTATGGAAATGAAGCAGATATCGACTTGTGCTAAACCACATATTTCGAAACGTTCAATCTTTCTTCATTAGTCTTCCCTACATTGAAAGCATAGTTAATCACAAAATAAGTCCCACAAACAAACGACCCCATCTGTTTCATCATCCATGGCCTGAAAGGAGAAGAGGATGGAGGTATAAAGGCTTTTTTTTAATTATTGAGGTTTGAAATGCATGAACATAAAAGCATCTCGAATAATTAGTGGTATGTTATATTCAATTGTCACGTTGATTGCTAAAAGGAAACATTTATTGGGTTAGCATGTCTTCTTATGTGAGGGTCATTATATTCATTTATTGTGCTGATCATTATTGGATTGTATATTGTCACTATTCTGTTTGAGAAAATATGTTTATCTACCCCTTTAATTACTATCAATGCCATATAGGGCCCTAAATGATCACGGTTTGGATTGTACTATCTTTGCAACTAAGATTTCAGAATAAAAAGTTCAAGATCTATTCGGTCACTAAAATATTGATATTAACATAAAATTCGGAAGAGGTTTCTGAAATTATTTTCAAACAATTTTGATTCTTATATGTAGAAAGAATGATGCTTAAATCAGAATGATTTTTCTGTAGCTGTATTAATGTACATTAATTTGCTAGTAGTATTAACTAGTTTAAAACGATGAAATTGTGATCTTTGTGAAATTCTTTTTTGTTAATAAAACATATGCTTCCTAGTCGGGCAATGTCATTGCCACAGAAAATTTTTGCTAAAATGTCTATATTACCCTCACTAAGCTAATAATTTATCATACAAAAAACTTTAATTTTTGGGCCCACAAAAAACATTTGTCTCCCTTAATTTTTATCTGTGATATCTTTCCCCTCATCTCATCAAAACTTTGTGAGCCACAAAACTAGGGTGTTCATTTTAACTTGTCGATCCGAAAAATTCACTGATCCAATTCTATTCAAATCGGAAAAAGAAGGTACTCGAACCGTATTCTGAAAACAGGTCGGGTCACTCAGGTTGATGGTCGGGTAGCCGGTCACATTTTTGTGACCCGTCGAGTACCCGATCCGGTCAATTTTAGGGGTAATTTTATAAATTTGATTAATAATGTTTCATTATAAATTAATATTTATTAGGGTTATTGGTAGCCTCTCACATTTTCTTTTTCAGTTCCTTGTCTTCCCTTCATCTTCCTCCTTAATCATCTATTCCCTTCCTCTGCCTCGCATCGTTATTCCTCACACTCTGATCTATTGAGATGTATTTTGTAATTTAATTGTTGTTGCTATTGATTTGTTGCTACTTGTCAGTTCTGATGTTGCTATTGAGATGTAATTTTGAGATGTATTTTATAACTTAGACTTAATTGTGAAATTAACTTGTCTAACTATCATTATTTAAATTTTTTTGTTTTGTTACTAGTGAAGGTCGGGTATCCGGTCAACTAGACGCTCTTTTGCGGGTACCCGATAGGCCGGTTATCCATTTTGTATGGATCAGATAGAGAGTCGAAATTTCTTGACCCAATTAATGAAGATCGGGTACTTTTTTTATCTCATGGATCAGGTACCCGATAGGCCGGTTATCCATTTTGTATGGATCAGATAGAGAGTCAAATTTCTTGACCCAATTAATGAGGATCGGGTAATTTTTTTTATCTCATAGATCAGGATCT
This sequence comes from Cinchona pubescens, assembly GCA_025175665.1. Classification (NCBI taxonomy): domain Eukaryota; kingdom Viridiplantae; phylum Streptophyta; class Magnoliopsida; order Gentianales; family Rubiaceae; genus Cinchona; species Cinchona pubescens. The sequence continues at coordinate 800,754 of JANKKI010000254.1, read as the reverse complement.
ATGAACACCGTTACTCAAAATCTTTTTTGCCGAATTCTGTGTTAACCATTGACTAGGTAATATGAAGACGACCGGCAAAGGAAAATTTGTGATCACCTAGTTCAACTACAAAACATGAAAAATCAATATTTGTTTAAAACTATCATTACTGGAACAAAGCAATACAACACCAGGTTGATATTCAAAAAGCAATAATTACCAAAATTGTAATATATATCCCATGAAAATTATAAAAAACTCTACAAAGCACATATACAAACGACGGTGAAATTAAAAGTTTGATCTAATGGATGATGACGATGAGAAATGTTTAGAGGGATTTGAAATTGGGGAAGAGGAAAAATATTTAAATGCTTAGAGAAAAAAAAAATCGCTAAAACTGGAAAAGATGAAAATGGATGACATTGATTTTTGCCTTTGAAGTTTTATCCGGCTTCTGATGAAGGCATCTCTTGAGGTTTGGGAGAAGATTCCAAGGGGAAAGCAAAGATTAGAGGGGGAGACAAGGTTTTTGTGGGGTCCTTGAATAAAATTAGTAGGTATAAATTATTGGCTTGTGAGGGTAATGTTGGTATTTTGACAAAGTTAGCTGTGGCAATAAGATTATTGATGCAATATCATTGCCCTTCCTAGTCAAATCCAAAATTTGCAGAAGTTGGGCAGGGATAGCTACGACACAGGCCAGTGAGTATTGACCAGAAACCAACCCTCTATGTTTTGCAATAGAATCGGAAATTTTTTTATATAAATTAAAGTATAATTTGTAATTTATATTTAATAATTTATAAATAAAATATTTAAATTTTTAATTTTTAATTTAAAAAAAATTAAAACAATAAATAAATATAAATCACAACTTCATATATGATAATTCATACAAGAATTGTTCATAAAATCATTCTGCTTTACTGAGAAATAATAAGTGACAACCACCTGATCACGTGGTCTCATTATTAATTCATACTTGTCACAAGCATCAATCTTTTATAGTGCCTAATTTATTACTAATGTACAATACGTTATGAAATGAAGAAAACTCCACAAATATTCATTTTCGTTCTGCATTTTTTTAGCAGGACTCAACACGAGACACCCCAAGAAAAATGTTGCCTGGAGAACAAAGATCCATTCAAATTGATATGCTTAAGGACGGAATTTATCTTCTGTCTCTTATACACATAAAGAATTTGTATAAGTTTCACTCCAATTGATTAATTTTAACGCCAGCATTCTGGTGTTAGAGAATGGTCCCTTTTGTAGTCTCTGCAATAGTCATACACCAAGTAGTGACTTTGTACCCACTGCATAGCCCTGTATTGCTGACTGCTAAGGCCACCGGAACGAAACGGTGAGGCAGACACCGGCCGGCACCAAGCCGGTGCATAGGCTGAACAACCACTTGCTTTAAAGTTGGTGAATTTTCCGACGAATGGTTGGTACCGGTAATCAGCTTTGTATTTTCCATCCTCAGTTGCCCAAGAAGATGCATCCCATATTGATCCGTATATCCACATTGGCCTTAGGGGAAATGTTGCAGCACTTTTTCTAGGGTATCTCCTTATTGGCACATCATCCACAAAGAATCTGTACAAAATTAATCAATTTTTATGGAACAGGCTATTATAAATCACTGATTGTTCAGTGTCATGCGACCAAGATCGAGGAAAAATAAAAATCATGTCTTATTGACCATTCACTTTTTCAAACCAGAAGTTTGGTCTACATTTTCTTTCACCAACTATTTCGATTCTTTATGCTGCCAAAGGTCCAAAACCATAGAGAATATGTGGAACCTTATTTTGGCAAAACAAATTCATTTACCTTGTGTTTACCAATTAGCATCTTTCTTTTCCAATAAGGTAAACAATTGAGAGGTTTGGTTGTTATACTACAAATTTCCTGTAAAACAATCCCAAATGATTGCACCAACCACACTACAAGAACCGGTACTTCCATGCATAGTAGTCTCTTCATTATTTTAAAAAATAATTTAATCATATATAGACTTTAAATGAGGATTGACTTCATATTAGTGTAAGTAAACACCAATCCTCACACACAAAAAATCCCAATAGAAATTAATGACTAGAAGTGGTGGCAAGTGGCAATCAGAATGGCTTGGGCTCTTAATCAGGGTAAGTATGTGTTATTTATTCTACAATATAGAGTGAGTCTTACGGTATGACTAAAGAAGTAAATATGTTTCATTACTTTTTAATTATTTAAGAGTTTAAAATACTCACTTCTTTCCTATTAAGAATTGAGTGACAAAGACTTTTCACTTAGACAGTGGACCAATGGAATTTAGACCAGCTGTTTTATATTATTGGTCTAATGACATTTAAAAAAGATATTTTTGTAAGATTTGGGTGTTTAAGGATCGAACAAACAAGTTGATATTTAATTGGTTGTTACTAGCGTTCTTACATGATATCCTTAGGACTCCAAAGGATGGCATAGCGATGAAAATTTTGTGTGGGATCGAACCACAAATGGAATTTCATCTCTCTTCCAATAATCCTGCCATCTCCACTCCCTCGGATGTAAATATTTGTTTGCAAAGTGTACGGCTTCCCAAACGTAGTTCCTAAGAACTCGATATCCACCTCATCATGGAACCCCGGATGAACTTCATTGTTCGATAACTGCCATTAATTACATGCAAATTAAACAAATATTAATGTATATGCGTCACTTTCTTCATAATTAAGTAGAGTCATTAGTTAATTAAAAAACAGGGTCCCCTTAATTAATTACATAAAAAGCAGTTATGACTCCTGCAGTATAACCAGGTTGGAGCTTGATGGAAGCACCAAAATAGCCCGATCGAAAGGGTTTTACCGACTTAAATCCACTACCTGAAATTCAACAAGAATTTAAATTTCTTTAAAACAAAAAAGGAAACCCATCAAAAGTAGTACTACATCGAATCATTAAATAGGTATAAATAAAGCTAAAATTAATTAACCTGAAACGTTGTCAAGCCAAATAGTAGTGCCGCTATTGTCAACACTTTGATGATTGGGACCCCAGAGGTTTCTATATCCTTGATAAAAGCTCATGGACCTAAACTTCCAACTTGGGTAGTAGCCAGGGGAAGGTGGCCAAGAACCGGCCGCATTTGTAAATTGTAAAACGATGTTGAGAATGAGAAGAAATGGGAGAAAAGGGAAAGCAGCAGCCATGAAAATAATGAATGGAGGAAATCGAGGGATTGAGTGGTAGTAGTAACGAGTGACTATGTAGAAAAATAGAGTGATTTATATCGCGTATAAATGCAGGTCGGGAGACAATAGAGACTTGAAAGCAATGTGTGTATGCAAGCTTAAGAGTACGTATGGCGGTACAGTCCATATATAAAAACAAAATAAAATAGAAAGTCTACTAGGGCCATTGGTCACATCCTCAACATTTTTTTTTTTTTTTTAAATATAAAATTTAGGAGGAGGGTATGTTATCTGTCTTTCTTTAAGGTCAGGACACACACCGATATATATTTCAGTGACTATAGTAATTTTACAAATAGTCTATTGTTAAATAATATGAGTTTCCGAACTTATTAACTATTCCAAAATTTTTAGATTAATCGATTTGGGATACTTATATTTTGATACCTCTTTACACACATGACTTGAGTTAGTTAAGAACTCGTTACGTGGGTCGGATATAAATTGAAACTCATTATGTGAGCTGGACGTGAGAGAATATATTAAAAAGGGGTTAGACAAAACCCAAAGTATATATAAATGTGAGAAAAATTGAGATTAACTCTGATACTATGTTAAAAAATATATAAATTTTTATCTCAAAACCAACTAGATTTTTATGATTCACATTACAATCTCCAATATGTTTAACATTCTGGCTAAAAGATTTATGGATTGTCCCGCATGCAAGGCAAACACTGGATAAATGGTGCAGTATTTGTAAATAACTAACAATAGGAGTCATTTGCCATTAATTCACTTCGTTTAAACTAAACGAAAATTCTAGAATATTTGAGTAGTAAATGTTCTAGTTATTTGCCATTAATTCACCCTACATGCAAATATGTAGTACCAAGATTTGATGGCGAAGCCATGCTTGTCTTTTCCAGTTTTGTTCACTTATATATTAGGGCAGTAAGTTTCAAGTAAACTGTAGAATTGATAGCATGAACACAAGAACATGGTTAGAAGGTACAAATGTTATCCCTCACAACCACTTTTGCAATCCTCCATAAGCTCTTATGGAAGTAACTGTTTTTCGCTTTGGTTGCAAGATTGGAAAGCTTTGAAAAGAAGACGAGATCTAAGAGAAGATGAATGGGGGCATCCATTAAGTGTGGCTCCCTATGCATTCATGTGTATGTTATGTGTAGTTCATACTCGTGACTCTACAGGATTTAGGTGTGTTACTCAAGTCCTCTTACCTTTTATCTCCAATGAAAGCAACATTGTATTCCTAAGGGAAATTCTAGCATCTTTGAGGAAATTATTCCATTGCCTCTAATTAGAAGTGTTCATAAATCGATTATTCAATTCATATATTTATGAAAATATTCAAATTAGTTGAACCGATTGAAGTAAAAATTGAATTGTTTTTAGTCTTTATTAATAGTCAATTGCCTACTAAAATTGGTTCGGAATCACGAGTATCCGTACATGCAATGTTATACTTATTTTCTACATTAATTTTTCAATAAAAGAAAAAATTTCAACTGCTAATTACATAAATATCCTTGTACATGGATAGGTGTTAATAGAGTGCAGAAATTAATGAAAATTACATAAAAGTTTCTTGATATTAGTCTCATTTTGTAAAATTTCAAAGATTACCCTACATATGAACTGGTTCAAATACTTGTCACTTTTAGAAAAATGTGAACTGTAATCTGAATCGATAAAAATAACTAATTCGATTACCTTTCATATACGGTTCGAAATGAGCCAATTTTATCGATTACTAGATTAATCGAATTTTTTTGAACACCTATAACTGTAAAGTTTTATAGAGTATAAATTTTTAAAACACATAATATTATACTATTCAAATATTTAAAATACATGGTATGATACCTAAAGGAACTATAAAAATTTTCATTGTTATTTGTTTGTATTTTTTGTATTTTTAAAGGATCCATTGAGGATTGAGTAGATGAACCTTTAAAGCTACGAATTTCAGCTTTTCCCATGTGGCTGTAATTTTTCAGTCTATACCTTCTTTAATCAAGTGAAAGGACGAATTGTGGGTCAGGTTCTGATTTACTGTTTATCAATTAACCCCGCGAGTAATTAAGATTTCCGACCCGGTGAATTTTCTTTAATACGGTAGACCCCTCATGGTCATGGACATAACACTCCCAATAATTCCCCAAATATGATATTGATAGGGTAGTATGTATTTTATCTTTCCATAAATATGACTATTATTCAACTAGCTTGACATTGATAATGTGATGTATATTTGTGTTCTGAAGGAGCAATTTTGGAATAAATATGTTTTGAAAAAAAATTACTTTCAAATAATCTTACAACAACTTAAACCTTTTGATTATGTGATTTTTTTTTTAAATGAACCCTTGACTGAAATTTTAGTTATCAAAAATTAATGTATGACAGTATAATCCGTTATTTTGAAGGTTCAATTTTGTTCAAGAAACAAAATACGATAACAAAACTAATAGTTCTAAAGTTGATTGTAAAACAAGAGCATCTTTTAAAATAAAAAATCTTTGTTACTCATTTATGATGATGCGGTGGTAAGTATCAAATCGCATTCAACTCTAATGATATCGTGAGACAAAGGTATCTATCTCTCTTCAAATTTGTTCCTCCAATTGGTGTTAGTATTTGAATTCACTCCAACTACTTGTCATCTTGCATGTTCTTTTTGTATCCTTTCTAGTCAACTCATTCAGTATAAAGATTAGTAGTACAGTCAACTTGAATTGAAATATGTGAATGCATGTTTGTATGAATTCCAAATATAGAAGGACTTTCTGCATGTAGTGCTTTGTCTATTTTGTTTGAAAAGTTATTATTCAAAATATTAGTAGAATAATTATTGTAGTAAGTTTTGAGATTTAATGTATATAAAGTAAAAAATTAATTAGAAAACATATTAAGATAGAATTGCAAAATATTATTCGTACATTAATGAATAAGGACTCTGTCGAATCAACCATTACTCAACCTAATTAGACCTTGTAAACCATTAATTAAACCTTGTAATCTTCTCCTATTCTCCTGCGGCCACTGAAGAAGTCGATGGATTATATAGGTAAACCAAAAAATTACCTCAAGGCAGAAAATTGATTACTCTTTGTGCAATATGTACTCCTGTCTGAAAGTGAATAAAAATACTGGATACTTGTGTACTATTAATGGGGGAATTGATGATTTTTTATTTTTATTTTTATTTTTATTTTTATTTTTTTGTGGTAAGATCGGGGCAATATATACATGATCAAACATTGAAACCTACTTACGGAAAGAGCAATAAATTTAGATTAGATATCCTGGCCCGGACCCTGATATTAAAATCTCTACATTTTGCATTTTTTTATTGTCCTGCGGTGGCCACATCGGATTTCATTCTTCAAACCTGTTATTTGAATAATTAATAGGTTGATTATTGTAAAACATTAAAATTTTTCATTTAGGAGGAAACTATAATTTCAAAGTTATCCAGACTTATTTTCCTCTAAACGAAAAAGATTACATTTCGTATTGACTAATGTTATTAATCGATTTGATCCATGCAATACGACAAATTCGTATAGTATATCAAAATTTATAGACCTGGTAACCACAAAATTGGATATTCTGATCACCCTCCATCTAATTAGCATAAGTTATAGTGACATGCCAATGCTAATTATGAATTTGTTTAGCATTTCTTTAATGCAGACGCCCTATAAAAGTATGGATTAGACGAGGAATCATATTCTGTCGGCATCACAAATTTCGTAATCCGCTATTCATTTTTCAATCTTATTCGATGATACTATTTCGCTTTGAAAGATTGAAAAAGAAACATGGGCCCATCTACCGACAAATCAAGAAACCAGAATACTGCAATAATGGCACCTCCATTTCATTTTTTTTTTTTAAATTTCTTGGGATTCTTCAATATTCATTCTTGTGATATAAAAGGCCACGAGAGCAAATTTCCCGCGATACAGCCCAGTTCATTTTAAATGAACCAGGTTAAATTAGGGGTGGCTGGCCAACCGAAGTCCATTGGATCTAAGATAAAAATTGGGTTGTATCGTTTTAGTTTCGTTCGCCCAAATCATGGTTGAGTCAATTTTAAATTTTCAGAAACATTTTGATGAGAAAGTGGACCACTTCGATCTTGTTTGATGGAAAATGCTTCTGTTCAATCATCATATGAGGCTTTGAAGTTTTACGATTTGGGGCCGAAAAAAGAAATAACTGGGCTAAAATTTTCGAATAATACAAATGTAGCCCAACAAATGATGGGCTCACAATTAATCCAAGTTTTCAAACACAAAAAGTGATACTACAAGTACATATTCCACCGTAGATGTCATGAGTGGTTTGTGTTCCTTCTTGAGAGCAATGGCTAGGCCCAGGGTACGTTTGAAAAAAGCCCGTTAATACTGGGCTAAATGGATCAACAATCTGTCCAGCACTAGGGGATAGCATCAGAAACCCGACCCACGGCCAGCTATAAAGGAAAAAACTTTACAAAGTTTCATCAAAATGACATTGCAAAATCAATCCAGGTGATAAAATATTATTAAATTATGATTAATAATTTTAGAGACAGTTATTTTTGTTCAAATTTCCTTCTTCTTATTACAAGTATAGTGACATATTGACTTTGAATTAATTATTTTGTATAGATTCACTAAGTTATAAACATTTGGGGTCGGAATCGGATCATTTTTAGTAGGGTTAATTATATTTACCTCTCTTGAGATTTGACCATATTATCAAACAAACCTGTAGTTTGACAAAATTACAAATTCCCTTTATCACTAACTTTCGTTAAAACTTTTAAAAGATTAAATTACCCTTATCATGTATTGCTTAATTAGTCTCTTAATTTTTTCTTAAAATTAAAAATAGTCCTCAGATTCTTTTATATTATCAATTTAGTACATAACTTATTCCTCCACCACAAACCACTATCTCCCCTACCTCTATTCCACTTCTCCAGTTCCAATCCATAAAACAAATCAGTAAAAAGATTCATAGAGGCAGAAAAAATTCAAAAAAAAAAAAATCATGAAATTTGATTTGTATATGTAAAATTATAAAATGACGTCTATTTCATGTAAAATTTGAGAAAATAAGAAAAAATAATTAAGAATAAAGAAGAGTATTTAGGAATAAAGAAATTATTATTTTTTACTGATGTCAGCATTTTCTTAACGGTATTTAACGGCAGGGTAGTACTTGTTAAACGTTTGGCCATTCAAGGGGTTGATTATAATTTTGTCAAATTATAAGGTCTGTTTAGTAATATGGTCAAACCTCAGGGGAGGTAAATGTAATTAACCCTTTTTAGTAAGTATTCTCACAATTATTGCGTATAAAAAACATATTGTGCTAACAGTAGTATTTAAACCCGAAAGAGCACACCTTTCTTTCATTTTCTTGGAAAGAAACAGACTTCTGTATCTATCTTCCAACTTCTGTTCTTTGAGCCCTTCGAAAATCAGGTGTTCAATCTTTCCAAGATACGATTTTTATTGAAATTGCATTGAAACCAGTTTGGTTCTTGAATATTTTCCATTCCTGTCTATATATAAAAATAATCGATTTTATTTTTATTTTTATTATAGAACTGAGGTTCTTGTTTCCTAGACATAAGGCTAAAACCATCTGCTTTCTTGAATTCTTGGACGACCCTTTTGTTTGTTTTCGATTACTATTCGAGTTATTGATTTTTCCAAGGGAGTTGTTAGCAAATCCGTACGCTTTTCTTGACTTTTTAATGTGGTTTTCTTGAATTTAGGAAGATTAGTAAATGGGTTCTGATTGAATATATGTTTTATAGAAGGGTTCTTTAATACTACATACAAGAATAAAGAGAGAGACAGAGATGGAGATCGATAAAGCAATCAGAGAAAGTGATGATCGAAGATTGAAGACTAAGTTCAACAACGCCATCAATGTCATCCAAAGAGCTTTTGCCCTCTATTCGTAAGCTCCATTCTCTGTTCTTGGAGTTTGACTTTTTAAGAAGACTTCACCATCCTCCTTCATTGTTTGGATTACACATAATTCATATTTCGTTAGATGAAAAGCACGCGCCTTCTCTTTACAATTATTTTTCTTGAATCTTTCATTTTTTGTTTAGTATTTGTCTGAGCAATCTTTAAGCTATCATTAACTTCCTGGATAACTATTTGGTGCATTTTATGGAAAATTATTAACGAGATTTTGTGTGCATTGATGGGATCATGAGATGATTAATACTGTGTCTTATAAATTTAATAGCAATCTAGTCTTTCGACATGTGGTCATTCTTAGGATTTTTGGCATTTGAACCGTTGGGCAAGCGTCTGATTTTTAATCCATGAGCCATGCTATCCTAGCAGTTCTGTGTTAGAACATGTGATTTCAAGGCTGTATTTTTTGTCGTCTGACTTCTTTACAGTAATTGGAGTTGAAAATTTTTCCTTGCATCCAGCCTGTGTTCTTTCTGTTATTAGAGGCGACACTCGTGGATATCATTCTCTTTTACATCTTTATAGCAAAAATATTTGAAAATTTTTTCCTGAACAGTGTTGAAGAAGTTGCTTTCAGCTTCAACGGAGGGAAAGATTCGACTGTGAGTCTTCTGTTGGTTATTATCCTTCCTGTTTGAGTTCTCAATGTTGTTTACATTTAGGCATCTAATGGATTTGCTTTATGTTCTCAGGTTTTGTTGCACCTTCTTAGGGCAGGATATTATTTGCATAAAGCTGGAAAATTTGATAGTTGTAGGGATCTTGTGGACTGTGAATTTGCATTCCCGGTTCGAACTATATATTTTGAAAGCGCATCTGCATTCCCTGAGATCAACTCATTCACTTTTGAAACTGCAGAAAGGTGTGGGATAAAACTATTTCTTTTTCTTTTCTCATTTTCCCTTTCTGGTTGCATGCTTCCTTCTCTTTTATTTTTTGGAGGTGCATATTATCAATTAAATGCAATCAGATATAGAAAATCCTTCGCTTGCATTTTTGCCATTGATCATATTACTGTTGCAATTGAAGTTTGATTTGACTGGTCTTTTTGTATGCAGTTATAGCTTGCAAATCGATATTATTCGCCTCGATTTCAAGGCTGGTTTGGAGGCTCTCCTAAAGCTCGCAAAACCAATTAGGGCTATTTTTCTTGGTGTCAGATTTGGTGATCCTACAGCGGTATCCAATGCCTTTTCAATTTTTCTCTGACATCTTATATTTTATAAAAACTTGTAACTATTGTTGTTCAAGGTCGACCTCTGGATGCTTAGATATCTGTCCCTACGGTTTTCTTTTCAGGTAGGCCAAGAACAATTCTCTCCAAGTTCACCTGGGTGGCCGCCTTTCATGAGAGTGAATCCAATCTTGGATTGGTCATACAGGTCTGTTAAGCATGCTAAATTTTGCACTTTCTTATGTGACAAACTGCTAAATTCCTTCAGGCAAATGAAGAAGTGCTGTTGAGATGTTAATGCTGTCTGAGGGTTGAATTTCTTTTACCCTTTTTGGATAATTGTCAATATAATGTCAAATAAAAGAATTTACCACATGAATTGCAAAGCTAAATTTTTTGATGCATGTCACATAGAATGGAAGATTTGTAACTAGGTGTAATAGAATCATATTTTGACTTAATCACCAAGTATAATAGCTGTTATGTCAACAGCTGGATGTGATCAAAATGGAACAGTTCTTTCTTGTGCATATCTTGTGTAGGTCTACATTTTCCGTCTACATGGAAACAGAACAGTCTTTTTTCTCCCCCCTCCCCCTTCTTGTGCCTCTTTAGAGTAACTTGATTTGTTGATTTCTGCACTCTATGGTTGAGATCCAATTTAAGAAAATACTCTCATTGTTTATTTTGCTTTTATTGCAATATTACAGGTGAAGTTCCACTTGTCTATTAAGTGACTACCATGAAATTGCAAATGAATGTTTCAGACTGCATGGAAAGAATAATATCTTTGAATGTAAAGATTTATTATCTAATTCTAATATGGTTAATGCAAAAAAACACCCTGTATGCTTATGATTTTGCAGAAACTCCTTCGCTAGTTAATCTGTTATGCATTTATTCAGCTGTCTATAAGGTTTATTAGTTTTTACTGCTATTGATTACCTACTTCTTGCTATTCCCTTACTACTTTCACCACATCTTGTTGATATTTGGATATTTGGCAATAATTGATGGGAAGGAATAACTGCTGATTTCTCTCTCTATCTGACGAGCACAAGAAGTTGTGGTAATAAGTGCATTTGATATTTTTTAATGGCGGTTACCGAAACTTATTTTAAGTTCATTAATTAACTCTGAAATTTCTGTAGCTGTAAAGATGCTCAAGTTTATTTTTGTCCCTTCGCATCTTATTTCAGATGTAAAACAAGTTAACTTGTTTTGATATGGCAGAGATGTATGGGCATTCCTTTTGACTTGCAAGGTCCGCTACTGCAGCCTTTATGATCAAGGGTAATTGTTTCTCTGTATGGGTTGAGAATATCTTGGATGTGTTTGCTAAACATAATGGCCTTAATTTGTTTCTCCACTATATATAGATGGTTGTTTTCTGCGTCTTCATTCATATTTTATGTCACTTCTTGTTTTTTGATATTCAGAAATTTTCACATACATATAATTTTTATGTAGCAACTGCAGCTATACTTCAATTGGGAGCATTCACGACACCATTCCAAATGGTTCGTTATGCATTAGAGACTCCAGCAATTCTGAAGGAAAATTCAGGCCTGCTTATCTTCTTGCTGACGGAAGAATGGAAAGAGCAGGGAGGGTAAAGAAGTTCTCTTCTCCAGTTTGTGGGCAATTGCGCTCTGTTATCAATGGTTTGAAAGATGGAGATATGAACCAGCTTAGAACGCTTACAGCCTCGATCATTGCTGTGGGCGATGAGATTCTGTAAGTTTGTCGTAGTGACTCATTTTTTTGAAAATGATACTATGACTTGCATTATTACTAATTACTATTGCTGCCTATTACGTCACTTCTCTGGTTCTTGTTTCTGTATCCTGTATTTTTTTTTTTTGGGTGTATTTGTAGTTTGTAATCCTTCATAAAAGTGTTTTGGTTTCTTCACCTGTGATTTTTGCTTTTAGCTGTTTCACTTGACCACTTCATACCCATATGCTTATTCATGCCAAACCCTTCAATTTTGTTTATCTTGCTGTTTCTCATAAATTGCCCAATTTCTTGTTTATTGGAGTATTTGGTTATTATATTCATAACCTGGTTTGCTAGGACTTATGGAAGAAAGGAGGTTGCTAGTACTTGTTATTTTACATAGAATTGAAATGGCCGCATGCAGTTTGGCTTTTCCACTGGCCAATTTTAGGAAATTGTTTCCTATGACTTATTCTGTGGAGCAAATGTTGCTTGCAATAGGACCTTGAACCATCAAGGTTCTGTTCTGGGGACTATAGCAGCCTTGCCTAGTGTTTCTTTGAATTAATAAAGCTTCTTTTGATTTTATGGATGTTTACTTCACATGAGTTGATTTGTACTTAAAACTGATTGTCATAATATTGTATTTCAGTCTCACCACTAAACTTACTGTTTTTTTAGTCTCATCACCAAACATATAATTAATCTAATATCTTTCTGTTAATTCCATAGCTCAGATTTGGCACTGTTGAGGTACAATTTAGGATCTTCTTTACGCAGAAAGCTGCATTCTATAGGTTGGATGGTATCACACCTTGCTGTAACTCGGAATGATGTAAGTTATGATAGAGTTGACTTCTGATACCATGCTAAATGAGTGTTGAAAATTTATGGTGCTGAATGATGCAAGGATTTATCTTATTTTTCTTCTATTTCAATGTGTGGAAACATGGAGTGGGATATTTAGCTTTCAAGCATGATGTATTAAATCCAGTTGGATTTGTCTATCTGATGTTGCATTGTTTTCATTGTCGTCAATTATTGTCATTGCATTTTGTTTGCTGCTAACTTTAGCAAAATAAGCAAAATTTACCTGCTATTTCCCTTTGCATGTATTTTAAAAAGTTTAAATTTTCATCCACAGGATTACTGTTTTTGTTTGCATTCCTTATCATTTTCTTTTTAAATCCAGATAGATTCTGTAGCTGATGAAGTCGAGAAACGGAGATCTACGAACGACATGGTAAATCATTGCAATATCTTTGTTTAGATTCTGTGTTTGTTCCTAGGGAGAGAGAGAGTGGAGAGGGAGGAGGGTGGAGGGATGGTAGCATCTAGTTTTTTGGTACTAAATGAATTCCATGAAGCATATGAGCAAAGCTACACATCATCTGACAGGGGAGGAAAGTGAGATTTAATGATATATATTTGCATTAATTTACAGATTGAGAGGCTATATTAATCATATGGGATGATGACTCCTTAATCTACCTCTAGTTTCTCATACGCACATGCTGTTGCTGCTTGGTTATTTCAGGTGTTCATATATGGCGGTATAGGTCCACTTCATTCAGATGTCACTGTAGCAGGAGTTGCGAAAGCATTTGGTGTCCGTACTGTGAGTTCATCTCTTTTTCTAAGATTGTAGCACTTACAGTTATGTTCCTTGGCATACTCAATTTTACTGGAAGCTTCTCTCATAGTATTGGGTTGCTTCCCCTTCTCCAATTTTAATTAATTCAGGATCATGCTTTTATGTATTGATTTGCTTGTATAGTTAAGATGGCCAACTTGAACAAAGTTCAGAATTCTGGAAGATGTCAATTCCACTTTGTCCTGCCATTATGTCAAACATTCGGATATTCTGTTATGACTAATTTAAGTTAGAGATAGGGAACTTCTTGATCTTTGCAGTTATGGCACTAAAGCATTTGTCCTTAACTGTTGCTTTTCTGCTTCACTTTTTGATACCTCATCATATTTTATTTGTTCACTTGTTCAAAATAGGCTCCAGATGAAGAGTTTGAAGAATATTTGCGGCATCTCATTGGTGAAAAGTGCACTGGGGACAGAAATGAGGTAATGTCATTTCTAAAAATTGATTGGTCCAGATATTTATTTCTTAACATCAACTCTTTTCCTTCAGAGTATAAAGAACTCAATCCACATTTGTGCTTGCTTAACATGATGAGCGTTTTGTATTCTTATAAATTCTTTATGCCCTGAAATTACATGGAAAATAAAGTTACATATAGACATTCATATTAAAGAGAATAAAACAATTATAGATCCTGAATCTCTGCTCATGTTTGACTAAAAGGACAAGGGAGATAAATATGGTAAATCATATGTACGTATACAGGTGGTTGTGTATACACACACAAGCACACGCATGCTGGCATACATGTGTAAATATAGAGTATGTGCCTGTGTGTATATATATATACACGCTCACACAGGTATAGTATAGATGTATATATATAGTTCCTAATATGTGAACATGTTAACCCCATGTGGATGCTGAAGCTTTATATACATATGCATGTGTGCCAACTGTCTTTGCCTACTAGTATCGTCTGCGCCAGGGAGCTAGTTAAGGTTCCGATCTAGACAGAAAAGAGTGGGGATATTGAGGATAGGCTACACTTGGACTTAATTGAGTTTGAATAGTCTTATTGTAAGTGAATTCTTTCCTAGGTTTCGAGATTTGCTTTTTAATCTGACTTTGTTTTGCATTTCAGATGGCTCAGTTGCCTGAGGGTATCAAAACAGAATTACTGCATCATGAACGGCTGCCTGTGCCTTTGGTATGTTGTATACTGTTGAAAATGCAATATTTGTTTCTTTAAATTCTATATCAGCTAGAAGATGTCTTTTTATGCACGGTTTCTTATATGTTTTGTATTGTGTCTCGGGTGTAATTTTTTGGAAAGTGAAGAATTTTAGGAGAAGATGAAAAACTTTATTCCTTCTCTTTCTTGTATGTTTACAAACAATGTACAAGGCAGTATTTAAACACAAAAATTGCAGCCTAACTAGGAAAGTATAAGTAAGGAAATATACAAGTTGTCCTAATTCATATCCCTGAAAATCAGCCTTATTCCTATCCCTGAAAATCAGCTTAATTCGTATCCCTGAAAATCAGCTTAATTCATATCCCTAAAAATCAGCTTTATTCATATCCCTGAAAATCCGGGCCTGATCAATTTGATTAGTCAACCCTCCCTCTCAAGTTGGTGCATAAATATCAAATATGCCCAACTTGCAGACTTCATAAGGTATGGAAGGTCCTGGTGTTAAGCCCTTTAGTAAACACATCAGCTAGCTGTTCTTTAGAAGTCACATGAAATATGCTCCAGGAACCATCTGTTAGTTTTTCCTTAATAAAATGTGGATCAATCTCAATGTGCTTTGTCCGGTCATGTTGAATTGGATTATGAGCAATACTGATGGCAGCTTTACTGTCATAGAATAAGGATAAATTACCCTTTCCCAATAACTTCAGTTCTTTTAATAATTCTCGCAGCCATAGTAGCTCACAAACTCCCTGCGCCATATTTTGCTTCAGCACTTGATCGGGCAACTACACTTTGTTTTTTGCTTCTCCAAGTGACTAAGTTTCCTCCCACAAGCGTGCAATAACCGGTGGTTGATCTCCTGTCATCTGGAGAACCAGCCCAATCTACATCTGTAAAGGCTTCTATTTGAAGGTGACCATTCTTAGAAAAGAATACCTTTCCCTGGTGTAGACTTCAAATATCACAAAATGTGAAAAATTGACAGCCTGCAAATGAGGTTCACGAAGATCATGCGTATATTGGCTTACCAAGTTAACTGCATATGCAATGTCTGGCTTAGTGTGTGAGAGATAGATCAATCTCCCTACTAATCTCTGATATCTTTCCAAGTCAACTGATGTACCATTTCCTGCTTGCAACTTATGATTGCTTTCGATAGGAGATTCTGTAGCCTTGCAACCTAACATACCGGTTTCCTCCAAGAGATCCAAGATATATTTTCTTTGAGAAATAAAGATTCCTTTTTCTGATCTTGCAACTTTAGTTCCCAAAAAATATTGCAATTTTCCCATATCTTTGATTTCAAACTCCTGAGCAAGGAGCCTTTTCAATTGAGCCATCTCTTTTTTGTCATCTCCAGTCACCACAATAGCATCAACATAGACTATGAGTAGTGTGATCTTACCTTTACAGTGTTTGATAAATGAGGTATGATCAGCATTACTCTGTTGGTATCCAAAGGAAAGCATGGCTTTACTGAATATATGTCAAACCAGGCCCTAGGAGACTGCTTCAACCCGTATAAGGCCTTTTTTAACCTACACACCTTCCCTTTAGTCTTCTCATCATCAAAACCCGGAGGAATCTCCGTGTATACCTCCTCTTCCCAATCTCCATGCAAGAAGGCATTTTTAACATCAAACTGCTGTAGGTCCCAATCAAGGTTGGCTGCACAGGAAAACAGGATTTTGATTGTGTTCATCTTAGCAGCAGGAGCAAATGTCTCTTGATAGTTCACTCCATAGGTTTGAGTGAACCCTTTAGCCACTAATCTAGCTTTGTATCTTTCAATCGAACCATCAGCTTTTTGTTTCACAGTGAACACCCACTTGCAACCTACCAATTCCTTTCCCAGTGGAGGAGTGACAAGATCCCAAGTCTCATTTTTAGCCAGAGCTTTCATCTCTTCAACTATTGCTTCTTTCCACTTGGAATCTCTAGGGGCTTCTCTCCAATCCTGTGGAATAGACATAGAGGAAACAGACAAGACAAGAGAAGAGCAAAGGCTCTATAGGAGAGAGACAAGGAGTCATAAGAAACAAAGTTAGATATAGGGTGTTTGGTACAAGACGTGACACCTTTCCTTTGAGCAATAGGTTTATCCAAATTATCAGTTGAATCAAGAGTTAAGGACAACTCACCAGATGAGGAAGATTCTTGACAAAGAGTAGACTGCACAATGGCTTTTTCTGCCTTTTCTTTCCTTGAATATTTTTTTAAATCCGGTCAATCCAATCGTCCAATATTCTCCCCCTGAATAGAACTCTTCCCCTGGGTAGGACTCTCTCCCTGAATAGGACTCTCAAGAGTTACAGTAGGTATCACCTCTTCTTTCTTATTACTCTAATAAGGCTCAGTTCTCTAAAGGCAACATCCATACTAACAAAGTATTTCCTGAAAGGAGGATGGTAACACTTGTAACCCTTTTGAGTCGGAGAATACCCCACAAACACACATTTAAGGGCCATAGGTATCCAACTTTCCAACATTCCTAGTATGGACAAAATATGGCACACCCAAACACTTTTGGAGGAATGGTGTAGGAATTTTTACCTTGCAATACCTCTAAAGGAATTTTAAAGTTGAGGGCTTTGAGAGGCATTCTGTTAATGAGATAAGCCGCGGCAAGAAGTGCATCTCCCCAATAAGGTTTTGGGAGATTCATGGTAAACATAAGGGATCGAGCACTTCCAACAGATGCCTATTTTTTCTCTCAGCAACACCATTTTGTGCGCTAGTGTAAGGACAACTAGTTTGATGTATAATTCCATTGAACTCAAGATACGTACGAAATCCACCATCCATGTATTTTGTTCCGTTATCTGTTATTTTAACCTTAGCATCAAATTGAGTATTTATCATTTTATGAAAGGATTGAAAGCAAGAAAACACATCTCTCTTTTATTTCATCAAATAAACCTAAGTTAATCTGGTACAACAATCAATAAAAGTGACAAACCATCGATTAACAGATAACGAAGAATTCTGAGTAAGCCCCCACACATCAGAATGGAAAGAGCAATAGTCGTGAAAGGAATCGTACTCTTATTATTACTCAAAGGATAGGAGTTTTTAGTATGCTTAGCATACTCACAGGTATCACAACACAGAGAATCAAACTGAGTTTTTTTAAACAAATTTGGATATAATTTTTCTAAAACAAAAAAGGACGGATGTCCCAACCGTCTATGCCACTGAATTATTTCTTGGTTGGCATTATTGTTTTCACTAAAAAAAGCTTGACCCGTACTAGAAACAAGGTTATGACTTCCTTTCAAAATGTATAAGTCATCTTGCAGTCTACCAATGCCAATCCCCTTCCCTGTTTGAAGGTTCTGAAAGACACGATGATTGGGATACCAAGGGGGAAAAATTCAGCTTTACAGTTAAGAACTTTGGTAATGGAACTAATAGATAAAAGATTAACAGGAAAACGAGGAACATGAAGTACTGAGGATAGCTTAATATTGGGAGTACAATCAATAGAACCTGTTCCAGATATAGAGGTAAATGAGCCATCTGCTATTCGAACAGGTCCAGGAACATTGTCTTTATTTAGGCATGGAGAGTAGGTAAGAAAACTTTTAGAAGAGCCTATCATGTGTTTATTTGCTCCAGAATCTATAATCCAAGAATTATTGTCAAGATGGGCAGCATTACCTGATTCCACAAAGTTGGAAGTTGCGACTGTAGTGGAGGAAGAGTTCAGTTGAGACAAAAGACGCTTGAGATTTTGTATTTCGTCATTAGAAAGGATTCCAGTGGAAATTGTCTCCTTGGATGATGGCTCCATTGCCTCTGACAAATTTGCTTGGGCCCTTGTTGAGTTTACCTGTTTTCCTCCACGACCTCTAGTAGGCCGACCATGTAATTTCCAGCAAGTCTCCTTGGTGTGTCGTGGCTTTCCACAATAGTCACAGTGCAGATGGTCTTTATCAGAAGTAGGATTGGTGGCCTTTATTTGCTCATGCAACAAATTAGCAGTCAACCCAGCTTTTTCAACTGGTGCTATGTAAAGCATGGCATTTCGCCTACTCTCTCTTCTCTTAGTTGTACATAAGAGTATGATTGTTTCAAGGAAGGAAAAGGATCTTTACCAAGAACTTGAACCCTTATCTGGTCATATTCATTGTTTAAACCAGCAAGAAAATCATAGATCCGCTCCTTTTCTACCAGTTTACTGCATCCCCAGCACTGTCTGCTTGGAAGTCTAGATAATAATCAAGCTCTTGCCACAGGCCACATAGTTCAGAAAAGTATTTGGAAATGGTCATCTCACCTTACTTTGTGCCATGCACTTTGTTCCGAAGTTCATAAATCTGGGCATCATTACCCATTTGTGAGTAGGTTAGAGATGCTGCATTCCATATATTTGCTGCAGTATCAAGCAATAAATATGCTCTAGCAATTTGTGGTTGCATGGAGTTGATGAGCCATGACATAACTAGAGAATTCTCTGATTCCCACTGATTATAAGTGGGATTAGTGTTATCTGGTTTCCGTTTATCTCCGGTAACATAACCCTGCAATCCTCTAGCTTTGATGAATAACATTTGAGACAAGATCTTGACCATGCAAGATAATTAGTTCCATCAAGCTTTACGGGGCTGATTTGCAGTGAAGGGTTATCAGAAAGAGGAGTAACTATCTTTTTCTCGTCTAACATCTTGGACAATGGCAAATGGAACCAACAACCGAAGTGCCAAAAAATTCAGCAACCGGAACTGCCCAAAGTGTCAGCACCTATTGAACTGATCACCAGTGAAGAGGCCTTTTGAAAGTGATGGTGAGGTTGAAGGGCTCTTGGATCTTTTCAGGCCTAGGATTTCTCTAAAAATCAGAGTATAGGTTCTGATACCATGAAGAATTTTAGGAGAAGATGAAAAACTTTATTCCTTCTCTTTCTGGTATGTTTGCAAACAATGTACAAGGCAGTATTTATACACAGAAAATTGCTGTCTAACTAGGAAAGTATAAGTAAGGAAATATACAATTTGTCCTAATTCATATCCCTGAAAATTAACCTTATTCCTATCCCTGGAAATCAGTTTGATTCATCATTTATCCCTAAAAATCAGTTTTATTCATATCCCTGAAAATCAGGGCCTAATCAATTTGATTAGTCAACAGAAAGTCATGTCTTAATACAATGGATGAATTCCAGTATATGCCTTACAAACTGCTGCATTTGTGGACTTAGCAATCTGAAGTCCAATTTGTGCCAATTGCCTCCTAAAATTGTATTTATGAATAACAAATCATTCAAATTTGGCCAAAAATGGTGCTGCTGAGTGGCTGGATTATGTTGGGAAAAAGCTTGGACTTGACCTGTTACCGGCACATCCATTAATCTGATGTAATTTTTTATTTTTTATTTTTAATGCTTAAAACAATTTGGTTAGGCAGAATTAAGTGTTAATATACCAACTGGGTGAAGATTGCCACAAAAGTTGTATTCAGGGCGCCCAGTGTTGTATACATAAGTGTATTTTAAAGAGCATTTCTCTCCTCAAGTATAGTCTGTATCTCTGTTTCCACTAAAGCATGTTTAAAGTCTAATACTTAGAGTCATCTCCACGTTTCTTGATGCAGCAGAGCTTTGAAGAAGTGGACTAAAGCTTCATATACTCTAATATACAGTTCATTGTGAATAATAAATGGCTTATTATTCACAAGCCTATTCCTATAATACACTATTACTGTGGTAAGACATAAAATCAGAATGAAAAGAACCATATTAGGTGTATTCTGCTTCATGCTGTCTGTTCTATGTTATGAATTGTCAATATGGTCTCTTAAGACGGATACCTACTCAGGCCTATTGTCTATGCTCTCCTTCTCCCTTCTTTTTCTGTCTTGTGTACTTTTTTGTTATTTTCTTTTGTTAAATTTTGATAGTACTGCTGATCCATAGCTTTCACATTTTTTTCTGTTCAACTCTTTAGTATTATGTGCTAATAACTGCTTTATGCTCGCATTTTAACTTTTGTTTGCAGATCAAGTGTCACAATGTAATAATCCTATCTGCAACAAATGTTGTTGAGCTGGACCTCCTGTGGGACTGTCTGATTGAAATATCAAGTTCTAATGGCCTTCTTGTGCGGATGGAACCATTTGAATTAAAAAGATTGTCGACAAATCTTTCAGATGTAAGTGTTCATGACTTCATTAATGTCTTTGCAATAATCGTTAATTTTTGGACTTGGAATAAATGATAATCTATCTGAGAGTTTATATCTTTGTATATTGTTTGGGTAGTATAAACAAAAATAATTGAACAAAGTGCTTGTCTATCATGGGATGCAGGTGGAAGCTGCTCAACCTTTGTCAAAACTTTGTCTGGAATTTCCAGATCTTTATGTTGGTAAGAGTCGAGAGTTTTTGAATTAAGCTTTTATCTGGTACAGGCAGTTTTTAACAATAAATGTTCTATCCTTTACTTGGCTAATAAAGGGGTTCATCGTGCAACGAGAAATGGGCAACTCATAATTAGTTTTCAAGGAAAGGTAAATTATCTCCTTGTGTTAAATGTGTGGTTGATTGGCATTGCTGAAAAAGTTAAAATAAACTTCTGGGACACATTGCTGCCAGGATCAAGCAAGAATAGCAGCAGCTGCTGCTGCTTTGTGCAAGAAGTTCCATTCAGGAGCATTCTCTGAGATTGATTGACTGTTGGGACAGACATATTCTTCCGTGGTGCTATCATGCTAGGATACATGAAGGAGCTCTTTGATATCTGCTGTGGGCAGTGATTTTTTTTAATCAAGTGGCTGAAAGTCACACATCAAAGCATTTTGCAAGATATAAAGGAAGTGCCATTGAAAAAGAAAGAGACTGGGAAGGGGTTGAGGTGAAAAAGCTACTGGCATCAAATAGATAACATATTGTGATAGTGGAAAAATAGGTGTTCTCAGATAGGCTAAGTTATAGCTGCAATAGCATCAGAGGAAAGTTATAGCTGATTTATCATGACAGGCTGAGTTATAGCTGCAATAGCTTCATAGCAAAATATGCTAACCTGCAAATATCTGCATCGGAATAGATATGTTTCTCTTTGTGGGATCACTCTAATATTTGCATAAATCCTTTACATTCATAAGCAACTCCTTAGACAAGGACCAATATTATTTTTGCCTTGTTGCCAATTTTTACATGTTTGGCCAATCATGTAGCTATGCCAAGAATGATGGTTTTGTTAGTTGATACTTGAACAGTTGAACTGGTTATCATGGGATTCATTTATATGGGGTAAGGATTATCTTGTAAACACAAAATAATCAAATTCCAGGTTTGATCTTCTGCGGTCTCTGGATTTTTGTGTGTGATCCATCTTTGGATCTCATTCCAGCATGAGAAGTATAATTCCCAGCCTAAGAGAATTGGTGCATAGCACCTCTCAACCAATTTAACGTGACAAATTTTTTGCAGTGTACTAGCCCTTAAAGCGAAACAGAATGATTGAAATGATTATAAATTTTTTTTTGTAAATTTTAATTTTATACATAAATAAGTGAACTTATTCGAGTTCTACTCTAACAAAGCTTGAGCATTAATATAAATATAAAGTTAAGCGAAAAAATCAAATGTTCACTTTTAAAGCATAAACATGTAAAACAGTCCATGGAATAATAACGTAGCAATCTTTGAGATTAGATATACTATTTGAAAAGTAAAAAAGTATCTAGAAATAATGTTAAAGTATTACTGCAAATAGTATTGCAACTATTCTTGGGGTGGGGCGGGTCCAGAACGCCAAAAAAAACAAAAAAAATGGAAAACGAAAGCAAAAAAGAAGAGATGACAAAATTACCGAGCAGCAGTCGACTTGGCAATCTCACGACAGCCTCCGGTGACGAAGATCTTAAGGAAATCTTTCATAATATCAGAACTTCTAAAGCCCCTGTAAGTGAGTGTGTGTGTGTGTGTGTATATATATATATATATATATATATATCCATGTATACTTTACAACAAAATATCCATGTATGCTTTGAGCTAATTTTCTGGTGTTATTATGTATATATTTGCAGGCAGTAATCAATTATGGTGCATCTTGGTATGTTTTCGATTGTTTTGACTTGCATTTTTTAGTATATATTTCTTACATCTTCTGTTTATGCCAACGCCAGGTGTTTGATATAATGACTGAGTGGGAAAGCTAATTTTTATGGATCATATATGTATGAATACACACGTATGCTAGCCAAGTGGTATCTGGATATATAGAGCTTGCTGGTGTCTGGAGGTGAGTTCCAATGGTGTAATTGGGTGAGGAGTGTGCAATTTTGTTTTGGGATTCGTAGAAAGGAAGTGTTTTCCGGTGGAATTCTGCCATAGGAAATATAGATTTCCTTTTTCTGAATTGTTTCTCGAATAAGTAAATTAACACCCCAGATGGTGACACCGTTTTCTGGTAGACCTGTTCTGTGGGAGATGGTTTGGGTGGTGTAGAGTTGTGGATTCGTCTGGCAGTTTATCAATGAAAAAGTAACATTTGGATCTCTTAGGTATTGAATTAAGATGAATAATCTGATAGGCAGCTACACACTTCATCTATGCTGTTCAGGTCAGCTTTGGACTGCCATTATTGTAGGTGTCCTGATTCTTTTGATTCTCAATCTGGAGACATGGTGAAAGAGAATCTATCATACAAAAAATGTGAATGCCCCGTAGCGCAGTAAATAATTTGAGCTTTTCTGGAAGCTAAATAAAGCTCAGCTGCACCTTGTTTATTTGGATAAACAAAGTCGGGTTAGCAAGTGGCATTAGAATTATGACCATAAGCAATTTAGGAGATGATGACCATTGATGGTTAAACAGTTTACTTCAAATCTCATAGAATGGAGTGCAAAAGTTGGCTACTGCTTTCTGTCTCGTTTGAAAAGGAAAGAACTGTTAGATACAAAATTGAAATCATATTTTATCATGTCTTGCTAGTAATGTTACTCAGAGCATTTTGGTATTTTTAGTAATGATCAGTCCATATTCAATGCTAATTGTGTAAGACTTGAAGGTATATGACATTTTGACCCTCGCATTCTGCATTTTACATATGCAGGTGAAGATATAGAATAAAAAGAAGATAGACTAGTTGCCTTTCTACAATAGATCAGTTATTAAAACTAATTGATTTTTCATTTTCAGGTGTCATGTTTGCAGCCAGATCCATCCTGCATTTTGCCAGTTGAGTAACAGGTTTCCAAAACTTTCCTTTGTTTATGCTGATATCGATGAATGTCCAGAGACAACTCAGCATATTCGGTATACACCAACTTTTCATTTTTACAGAGATGGTGAAAGGGTTGATGAAATGTTTGGTGCAGGTGAAGAGCGGCTGCATGACCGCTTGTGGCTGCACTCTTGAAAATTAACGCATTGTCCGCAATTATATAATACAACAGGGGGGACAAATCACGTTGATCTTAAATATAATGACTCAATATCTGGGTCCTGTTATGCCATGACTGGTGTGTTGGTGTGTTGTATTTTGAGTTTGTACAGAACTAGCAATTAGTTGTGCTTTGTTATCAGATTTCTCTGTTCTGTTTCAATACAGTTTTCAAGCTTTCACGGCTACCAGCAGTCATGTAGCTTGCAAAGAATTGGGTCCTGTTTAAGAAATTATTGAAGAAAATCTCATCTCTTTGTGCACCCTCATTTATTTTCGATAGTTGATCGATTTCCCAATATTTACAGGTTGCACGTTCCAATGAGCCAAAAAAATTTTGAGGATCTCTACTCAGTTTTTTTATGACTGGTTTGTCAAGTTATGATTGAAGCACTGGAAATACCAACTCTCTCCTTTTGCATCAGATTCTGATTTTTTTCAGTTGTCTTGCCGGTAAAGTTCATTATTTTCCCAGCCAACAACAATTGATGAAATTGAACGACTTTCCCAGAATGCATGAACCAAAAGGCTAGAAAGTTATAAACTCAGTTGCTATTTCCAATACTCAGAGACATAATTTCAGTAGTAATTTAAGATATAAGTTCATGCGGGTGTGTAATTAATCAGAATCGGACAACGTCATGAACGGATAAATAGTGGTGCTAACAAGCAATCAACTGGAAATAATAATCGAACAGATAAAGAAAAAGTACGAGAAATTAGAAAGACACAAAATGCCCGGAGCTCCTTCAATCCTCTAATAAACTAAAGTCTAAGATGTAGAGTTCCCCCCTTCTCCCTTCTCTTGCCTCTTAATGGAGCCCTGGAAATGAATTCGAGATGAGTGTATGCCAGACAGCTTTATTTATTTGCTTGCAGCCAGAATCATTGCTACGGAGAGTAGCTTGCAGAGACTCAAGCTTTGGGCTTAAGAATCTTGACAGTCTCCCAACTGAAATCAGCGTCATCACGGCCAAAATGACCATAAGCAGCAGTCTTTTGGTACCTGTAGTTGCCGCCTCTCTTCAAGTCAAGGTTTATAGCGATCATACCAGGCCTAAAATCGAAGTTTTCCTTGATGAGAGCCAGAATATTTTTGTCTGGAATCTTCCCAGTCTTGTATGTGTCAACAAACACCGAAAGTGGTTCTGCAACACCAATGGCATAAGAAACCTGCACAATACAGCGGCGAGCAAGTCCTGAAGCAACCACACTCTTAGCAGCTTGTAACCTGACGATGTAAGCACCACTCCTGTCCACCTTAGTGGGGTCCTTGCCAGAAAAGGCACCTCCACCATGGGCACCCCATCCACCATAGGTGTCGATAATAATTTTACGCCCAGTGAGTCCTGCATCACCATGAGGACCACCAATGACAAAGCGACCTGATGGGTTGAGGTGGAAAATGGTTTTTTCATCAAGGTACTGAGCTGGAATCACAGGCTTGATAACATGCTCCTTCAAATCCTCGGCAATCTGATCGTTTGTAACAGTCTCATCATGTTGAGTTGAGATGAGAACGGTATGAACCCTAATAGGGACCATGGCACCACCGTCATTTTTGTACTCAACAGTAACTTGGGTCTTACCATCTGGTCTCAGCCATGGGCATGTCTTGTTCTTTCTAACTTCGGTAAGCTTTGCACCAAGCTTGGTAGCAAGGACATGAGTTAGAGGCATCAGCTCAGGAGTTTCATCAGTGGCATAACCAAACATGTGTCCCTGATCACACCAGCTCCTATTTCCTCAGGTTTCTTTGTTAAATGACCGTGAACTCCCTGAGCAATGTCAGGGCTCTGTTGTTCAATGTTGACAAGAACCTTGCAGTTGTCGGCATCAAGGCCAACATCAGGTGATGTAAACCCAATGCCCCTGCAAGTATCACGGACAATCTTCTCATAATTTACTGTAGCCTTGGTTGTGATCTCACCGAAGACCATGACCATGTTAGTTTTTGTGCAGGTTTCACAGGCAACTTTGCTCTCTGGGTCTTGTTCCAGGCAAGCATCAAGAATGGCATCTGAGACTTGGTCGCAGAGCTTGTCGGGGTGGCCTTCATTGACAGACTCTGAAGTGAAGAGGAAGGTATCCATGTCTAACCTGATAGATAACAAAGGACAAGACTGCCTTAATTATGCTTCACAGTACATTAGACAATTACAAGGGAAATTACATAGAAATTGTAAACTTAGTAAGACATGCTTGGCACATCATTACAACACAAGAAAAGTACATCGACTTCTTCACATGTACTCCATTTAGTGGCATTATAAGTGACTTGTATATACTCAAAACATGCATTAAAATGCCAGAATGTACAACTTCAAGGCATTGGCAGAAAAGGCTGAATCATAACTCAGCCCCATCCAAAGTAACAGAGTCAAGATTCAACTAGGTCCTAGAGGCAAGAGCTATGAGGTCTTAGTAAGTGGCACAATGCGATCTAAATGTTCTTCTCAGACCATGTACAATGGAAAACAAGGTGCTTCACATGCAAAAATCCTAAAAAGAATGCCAAATTCCTAGCAAATTGATTACATATATGGTATCACGAATAAATCAAAATCCTCCAACCATTTGTCCATAAATCCAGGTTTCTAGTATCAAATTTAATTGTGATCAGTAAAATCATGTTGAGCAATCTATTAATATAATATAGCTGTAACCCGACATTCTTATTATTGCATAATATTATTGCTGCACTATAAATCAGTATTTCCCAAAGATCTCTTCTTTCCTATTATATGCATAATTTCAGGGTGATCAGATGGCGCTAGAATCACATTGTTAAAAAAAAAAAATCAAGAATAACTGAAATACAATGCATTCTAACATAGATCCTCCAAATGGTTTACAAGATCTGCCGAAGATCTGTATAGTAAATGCTGCTAGTAAACATAATATGACAATGTCTAAGGTAGAATCAAGTCATCAAGAAAGCCAAGATCTGAGAAAAAACTGCTGCATTACAATCATTATTGCATATATGAACATTAAAAGACATGGGTCGGGATTCAAATCCGTCATAAATATCAGAAAAGACCATCAATTTCATTAGGAACCATGAATACATTAAAAAAAAAAACCATGAATCGAAATGCAAGAATTGTTAAAAGATCAAGATTTCATTTCATTAGAATGCTGCTACCCTGACCAGATCTAAACATAAAAAAGAAAAGGGTTTGGGAGAGAAATATCAAACCTGTAGATCTGCAAGCAGAAGGCAGCGAGAGGGAGAAGGAGCGATTCGGAGAAAAGAGAGAGAGGGATTTGTGGTCAAGAATTGAGGAATGGGGAGGGTCTATATAGAGGGAGAGAAGATCCAAGGACGTGCCTGCGGGGGACTCGCTCTATTTTTATTTATTTTTCCTCAATCAATCAATCCGAAAATGAATTGAGGGAAACGATTGAAGAAACCAATTAATTTTTTTTTTGCAACAACCTAAGCATGCCACTGGGTCCCCCCAATCAAACATCTCTCTCCCCCACCAACCAAAGAACCATACTTTAATGTCAAAACTCATAAACTGTACGGTCCAGATCTCCTCTCATTCAGTCTACCAAATCACAATCATCACCCACCAATTTACCATTTCTGACTCCTCTCATTCACCCACCAATTTACCATTTCTGACTCCTCTCATTCAGTCTACCAAATCACAATCATCACCCACCAGTTTACCATTTCTGACTTTTCCTACATGAGTTGTTCTTGCCTCCTTGGTCAAAATTATGAAAAATTTTAGGTAATATGATGTTAATAATCCTTGTATTTTATATTTATATTTTTTTAATTCCTTACATTTAAAATGATATATTTTAATTTTTTATAAATTTAAAATATAATATTTTGGTTCCTTCATCTAATTACGGGTATATTTTAATTTGAAATACTCATATGCGTATAAAATATGACATATTTAAATATAAAATTGACAATACATAATTTTAAATAATAAATTGTTCAAAAAATAAAAGGATTAGAACTGTTGGAATAGAGTTGGTAAAGGAAAAGCTACGAGGAGGGGAATAGAGATGGCAATGGTATGTGAGAATTTTGGGGTAGTGGTGATAGAGGTTTTAGGTAGTGTCGTTTACTATTTAAAATTTGAGTGTTGTCAATTTTTCAATGAAAAATATAAAATTAGATACACATGTAAGTATTTCAGGTCAAAATATGTTAATAATTGTATCGAAAGACCAAAATTGTATATTTTAAATTTGTAAGGGATTAAAATATATCATTTTAAATTTAAAGGTACTAAAAAAATATAAATGTGAAATATGAGGGACTAATAGAATTATTTTTCCAAAATTTTATGGTTGCTAAAAGGAATTATTTAATTATATTTTAAGAGTTTGTATAATATAACATTAGAAAATTTTACCGTTTCACAATAGAACTATTTTATTTTGTTTCAAAATCTTGTACAATATAATAATTTGTACTATAAAAAATATTTAAAAATAACTGTATAATTTCCTCATTAAAACAATAAAATTCCCCAACTATAACTATATGTATTTTAAAAACTTACGATGTACATATTTCAATATATAATGAAATTATTCTTTTTATATCATGTAGATTTTAAATTATGATAAGTCTAGACAATAAATGGATCTTGATCATTGATTTAAACCAATGAGAAATCTCAATTGTTGTTGTCACAATGAAAAAAATTAAAACCACAATTATTTTGTTAATATAAGTATACGTTTAGAAAAAATCAGAACATTTTGAACTTTGTATACTTTGCAAACGTTTTATGTCACAATTGAAATTACACAGTTATCATTCTTAAAATTTTGTTCAGATTGAGAGTTTATTTATTGTAAAACGTAAACATGTGGTGTAGAATTCTCATTTAAACAGCTCAAATCACTTTGCAAACACGTTATACCTATTTATGTGAATTGTACAAAAATTTGGATTTTGGGTTATAAGTAGTTGGGTAGTTTTTTTTTTTTTTTTGTTACAAAAAAAAAAAAAGTAGTAATTTTGTACATGTTATCACGTGAAAATTGAGTTGTCATAACTGTGGGCATGATTGGACCACGTGCTTCAATGACTGTACGGGGGTTGGTAATGGTCATTTCATCTTGACAATTCCGTTGCCACTTTTTTATCATGGTTGGTGACGGAAAATTCTTATATACGTTGGATAAATTTTTTAATTTATATTCATCAATATCACTCTAACTAATTTATTAAAAATAAAAATTAATTACATTTTATCCTTATGAACTTACACTCGCACTTTACCTATTGAATCCTAACAATATACACTTTGTTCCTGTAAAAAATTCCATCATAAATAATTTTAAAGATATGATGTGGATATTTATTTTGATATTATTACCCTTCAATCTTTTATACACAAATTACTTTCCCTTTATTTAATTTTTAATGTTTTCTTACAAATTTTTTTTTAATTTTGTAACAATAAGAGGATTTTTTGAATTATCATATTTTTTTTAATCAATTTATATTTTATTTTTCATTCCAAAACTAAATATAAAAATGGCGAACTTTTATAGTTACTTTTTTTTTTTCTTTATGGTATCTAAACATGTCTAATACAAATATCTTGATTAATTAAGAGACATATTCATAAAATGTATTTGTGTCATATGTCTGTACAAATTAAATAAAAATATACTTATTTAATTGAAAGATATTCTTTAGTTTAGTTCGTTCAAAATGAAAATGAATAGAAAATATGTGTAAAAAATTATAGATTTTATATTTAGTTTTACATTAAAAAAAATAATATATAAATTGATTAAAGAAATTTTACAATTTATGAAATTCTCTCATAATCTCGAAATAGAAAAATAAATAAAAGACATATGTACAATCATTAAAAATTAAATAAAAGGAAAATGACTTGGCACACAAACTCTTTGGAGTGCATTTTTATTAAAATAAATATTCACATTACTTTTTAAAATTATTTATATGATAAAATCCATCGACAAAATATATACAATTAAAATTTAAAAAGTAAAGTGTAACTAAAATATAAATTTAAAAAATAAAATATAATTAACTTTAAATAATAGACTTTTTCAAAATAACATTAGCTTGAAGCTAAGTTTTAAACCTTACCGTTCTTTTGGAATAATTTGCTGATTGTATCAAGGTGATCAAAAGGGGTTGATCGGAAATCGACGTGGACAACCATGGTGGTGGTGATGGTAGTAGAAGAAAAATATGGTACCGAACTGAATGAGTGATATTGATCGATAACAGAGAATTTTATAGTTCGAATTATTTTTTTAATTTTAAAATTTTATATAATATAAATATTTAAAATACATGATATTGTATTATATAACTATTTAAAATATAAAAAAATAATTATCTATCAGAGACTGTAAAATTTTTTATAAGTTATAACTACGATTGATCTTTTTTTACTAGAGTAAATGTAAAATTTACAACGTAGCAATCATCTGATCGTATCCAAAGAGGCAATACGTTCGAGTAAGTCTTAAATACTTTAAATTCATAACTTTTGATTGAAAATAATAGATTCAAAATATTTAATTTAAATTGTTAGTAATTAGAATTAATATGTTATAAATAATACAATATATCTTCTCACTTTTGATAGTACTGTGGAATGAAACATAACATTTCGTAGGTAAACCTGAAAGTCGTTGTCCATTTGGACATGTTGATCCAAAAAAATTTGTTAATTCAGCATATTTTGAACAATAAAAATATAGCATATGAACATGTTATTGTTATAGGAAGTAACATATCCAAGATTTATGACTCGACAAGTATTTGATTCGATCTATAAATCGAGTTAATTATGTAATTTATATGTTACGATTTACTTTAATGAATTTTTTTTTTTCTTTACCATCGCATTTATCGGGGAATTTAATTAGTGTGTAATTTTTTTACTAATAAAATTTGTAAAACTAAAAAATATCATAAATGGATCGATAATGTGCCAAGTCATCCAATCTATTAAAATTTGATGCCCAAATAATAGCGTACTATATGTATATATAGATTGGATACATAATTACTTTTTACTACATGTAGTAACCATTGGATTGGATTGGACAGGGGTTGGGTTGGGTTGGGTTGGGTTGGGTTGGTTACTACTGGACAGATCCAAATGGATCAAGTCCATGAACACACCTACCATTAGCAACCTTAATTTTTCATTATTTGTAATATTGATAAATTATTAGTAAAGATAAATTAATTGTCAAGTATCAACTAATATCTAAAAGAAAAAAAGAATACCAAAGTGATTTTTATCCCAAAAAAAAAAAAAAAAAAAATTTCCCATACTCGTTTCCATTTGTCGATTATCAAAGAGGACAAATCTCAAGTATGGGTTCCCTGCACCCTGCATGTGCGTGCAACGATTACATTTGGCGTTTACAGCGGAATCCGGTGATCAGATCATCCAAGACACCGCTCTTTCGATATTCTTATATTGATGAAATTTATGATATAGTGTGGTGACTTTTTAATTTAAAATTCTTTACGTCAATCTATATTATTCACTTAATAATATAAAGTATTTTAAATATAAAGTATTTTAAATAAGTGAAATCATAATATTATATTATAAATTTAATTCGAAAAAAAAAATCCTATTCAACGAAGGACACTTTATTATTTATTGGGTTCAGTCTGTGCATTAAATTCGATTCAGTATTGCTGCAGTGTCACTGCTATTTTGAGTCGGTAATTGGAATATTTATTAAATTCAATTTATTAATCTTATTTGCATACTTGTGTAAATTAAATTGTATAAGAGAAAGAATATTAATTAATATAAATAAAATAGAACAAGATTTTAATCATAATTACGATACATACAAGTAAAAACTAGGACATTTGTTATCTAAGTATTTTTTATCGGTGATTAATTAGATGATGTGGCTGATTTAATAACAAAGGAATTCCGAGAACCCAGTCCAAGAGTTTCCTAAAGGACAAAATTAAGGATTTGATAGGAGAACTTTAATATTAATGATACCCGACGAAACAAAAATTGTTCCAGGTAAGAAAAAAGAAAAATAGAGAGAGAAATTTTTTTTGGAAAGAGAAAGTGATGTATTTTTATTATTTATAGTGAAATCGGTTTGCTGTTACTTGTGTTGCTTGCTTACAAATGAGGGGTAAGTCCCTTATTTATAGATATTTTAGGTGGTGGGACTCATAATAATGAAATTCATGAGATCATACATATCTGACCTACCAACCTACCAATCTGTTTGTGCCAAACAACATGTATCGAGTTACTTTGAGCGAGCCGAGTAACTTAGTAATTAGTCCGTAATTAGTCCGATTTATTTAACCAATTTTGAATGGAATTAATCGGTGAAAATAACCACATATCTTTATATATAGAGATCGACATATAATGCCACGTATCTCTTGTCTGAATTTCATTTTTTTTGATATTGACAATACCCAAGCATGTTGAGTTAGGACTTAGTAGAGAAAATTAGAATTCGATTGGCACATTATTCTTACAAAGTAAACACCTTAACCAACAATTGATTAGGCCAGCCTATGACTAGCATTTATTTGACTCAGATGAAACCAAAATTTCTCAACAAATATTTCATCTCAAGAACCGACCAAGAATACATTTCCAGCTCAGAAGTAGTTAATTAAAGTCGTCGTAAAAGACAGTATCATAGTATATGTTAAACAAGATAAGAATGAATTTGAGTCTCTGTTGTAAGTCATTTAGGGCACTAATAACTCGTGCCCAGCTGAAGTCCAAGGGCAGCATGGACAAGAAACAATGTCATAATTCCGCTGCCCAGGATTCCATGAACATTCCTTAATCCAGGATTTCCCTGTAGGAAAATAACAAGTCAATGATCGATAATTGAAAAATCAAATTAGAAAACAAAAATCATCAAGGGTTTTGCAAATTAATAAGATACCTCAAATAGTGCTGGTAATATACTCTGTAGGGTCAAAAGAGCAAGCCCGATAATACCTGTCACAGCATGAGGACTGCAAGAAAAACATGTATATATCTCAATTACTATATGTTGCGATGGTTTAGAAAGTTGTTACCCAGAAGAAGGTTATACAATCAAAATCCAAGAATATGTACCTTTCGAAGATAGGTTTATCTGAAGTGAGCAGAGATGTTATTCCTACGACCGGTGGCTCCAAGAGCAAAGAAGAAAAACATCCCTCCAACAAGTTTTGGATGCAAGTCTTTGGCTTTGGCCTTCTCCTCCTGATAAAAAATTTGCTGTTATCTTAGATTTGTGGACTGATTAAGTTTGAAGAAAGAATCGGTGCTTAACCTCAAGCACTTCATGTTAAAAACGTAGTGTTCGGAAAAATTTGAATTGGACTCAATCCACAGTAAGTACTATAGGGTAGGTCTCTTTTGTCTAATTCTTGAATCAAGTTGTCCACAGTATAGTTGT
Organism: Cinchona pubescens; assembly: GCA_025175665.1. Taxonomy (NCBI): domain Eukaryota; kingdom Viridiplantae; phylum Streptophyta; class Magnoliopsida; order Gentianales; family Rubiaceae; genus Cinchona; species Cinchona pubescens. The sequence continues at coordinate 767,050 of JANKKI010000254.1, read as the reverse complement.
ACAAATCCACCTAAGAATGGTCGAGCAATTTCTAGTTCTTACCACATCATCAGACACTCGGATTCGGAAGCCTAGGTAAGATCCATAACCGCCCATGGCAAAAAGCACAACAGCCTACAAAATACAGGAATACTTTCTTTATCAGTTTATAGTTTAGTACTCTCTAGATGATGAAATTTGCTGAGAAGAGTAAATTGTAGTACCATGTTACCAGGGTGACCCCAGTATACGCACAAGCCAGTCCGGAAGATTCCAAGACTTAACGAGCTCAACAAAAGGCCCAAATAGGGATCTCACAGTTGCAGCTAAATAATTTCAGATGATCAAGTCACTAATGAATCTATAGGGTAAGATAAAGTATCACCACCTTAGATTTCAGAACACGCATAGTCCATGTGGTGCAACAAATGTTAAATGATGAAGACCATAAAAGAAGACCTTTCTCTAAGGCAACAAGGTGAATTAAATTGCCAATAAAGAGAAAAACATCTAACTTTTTCACAAGTTCTAGTAGGCATTGATGAAATGCAATGCTAACTATTGTAACAGGGCAAGATATCAGACCCTATTGTTTAACATAATTTAATCATATCAGAGCCATACAATCCTGAACCCAGAAAGAACTCAATACTATTCTACTCTTCCAGATTAGAGAAAGGAAAAAAAAAAAATTCCAAAACACCATAGAAAAGCCAAAATACTAGGGAAAAACCAAGAAAGTGTAATAATAATATATAAGTACAGCATATATACCTCCAGGAAGAGCAGCAACAATTAACAAAGGCAAAGGAGTGAAAGAGTACAAGAGAGTCTCATTATTATGAGTACTGCTCTCCTCTTTTTCACGTTCCAGTAAGTCTTCTTGATCAGCTGCATCATCAATAGGCTCAGAAATGTTCTTGTGGACGGCAAAATGGGGGGAAAAGAGAACCCTTTTACTAGAGATTGTTGCAACCAATGAATATCTCTTTGATTCAGAAGGAACTGGTAGGCAGGAACTGGAATTTAAAGGGAAACGGGAAAATGAATTAGAAGGCAGATATGAACAAGTGGAAGATTGTGCAGAAAAAGCAACAGAGGAAGCATTCACAAGGGCCATGGTCTATGTATGCGGAAGCAAAAACACTGGTTCCGACCTCTGAAATTGTAAGATATGTCCCGTTCTTTGAATCCTAAATGTGTGAAGTTTGGTAGTGTGGGATGTGGGAATTTTATGGTCTCGTTCTCGATCAGCAAATCTAAAGTGCACAGTGCAGATAGAGTGGCAGAAGTGGGAAAGGCAATAAAAGCGACACGACTGCATTATAAGTAACATATGTACGTGGTTTCATCTCACAACTAGACATCTCCAGCATGGGTGCAAGTCATCTTTCAACAACATTCTACACTACCATTTGGCTCTTTTTGACCTAATCATCATGGTCCAATTCCTATTTTTTCTATATTGTTGCGGTTATTTAGCAACCAAAATTATCTAGATGCCTGACAATTTATAACTTGTTAAAATATTTCACACTTTCCCACTAATACTAGTGGTTAGTGTACACTTTTGTGTGTGTGCGCTTTATATAAAATTAATAAAAAAAGACACACCCTATGGGTGTGAATTAAAAAAATTACACAAAATTTGTTTTTTTTTTTAATTTATAAAAAGGTAATGGAAATGTTAACAAAAAAAGTATTCAAAAAATAAAAAAATAATATATAGAATCAAAAGTAGAAAGAAAGTTATAAATAATTATCCATATAACTGGTTATAAGAATAAAAAATATTCAAATAATAACAAATACCAAATCCCTTTTTATTCTTTTATATATAATATAAATATTTTTACAGTTTGATATTTGTCAACTTTATTTGGATGTCAGGACTTATGTACAGGGCAATCATAGGCTCCATATATACTCGATTGCATAAACAATTTATGTGGAATACACGTGTGGTTTCATAGTGGTCTCTGTGCCACTTAGAAAATCACATCAAATCAAACGATTCTTTATAAGATTTATGGTGGTGAGTAGTATTTTAATAATTATTTAATAATTAATAAAAATGAATTATTTGTATAGAATAATCCATTTTATTACAAATTAATGAATTATATTTTGTTCAAATAAGAGATTTTTATTAATTTTTAAGTAATTAGTAAAATATGAAATAATTGCTTAATGACGATAATGGATTGGATAGTTGAAATTGAGGATATTCAATTCACCATGAATGCCCTTTGGAGGAAGAGGCAAATGGGGCAAGGGCACCATGCTAATTCGTGAAGACTAACATGAAGTGAAGCCCACTTTAGACAAAGAAGAATCGAATAGAGGGTTATTTATCACCTTTTCCACCTTTGGGCACTGGCGGCGCGTCGTAAAACTATTGTGTTCAGGGTTGGGCCACAACAAATTGGTCATTCAAGGGGGCTTTTTGGACTTTGAAACCAGATGTTTTAAACTTTGGATCATCCGCCAAACTTGTAGTTTCAGCCCAAAATTGAAGACGATTGACTCCAACTATTATTATTTTAAAATATTATTTGTTTGGGTACCGTAAAATTTTTTTTGATAGAATATATATAAGATAAAAAGATGATAAAAAATAATGTATAAAATAATTATAAAATATTATTTAAAAATTAATGAATAATTTCTTATCTTGTATATCAATGCAAAAATTATCTATTAAAATTATAGAAGCACGACAATAATTGCTTCCAAGACGAACAATTTCTGCACATTGCAAGTCAACCAGAACTAGGTCAAATGTCTGTGCTACTACTAGTTTTCTACACGATTCCATCCAAATAAGTTAGCTTAAAATTCTACAATTGAAAATCAACTTTAGCTATTTATATTTAAAAAAAAAAAAAACTTTTGGTACTTAAATAAAAATTTTGTTAGATTATCCTTCCGCAGACAAATAATTAAAAAAAGAAAAGAAAAGGTCGAGTTAGGAATACTCAAGAAATGTAGGAAATCAAATTGAGAAAACAATTCTTTTTCTTTTTGTATTTTAAACTTTTGAGTAATAGTAGTCAAGTCAATGTGGCGATCTCAATCTACTTGGCTAGTAATACAAATTTAGCCACTCTGGAAGTTACGTATGTGCACACGCATCCAACTGCGGTCCATGTTTCTGCGAAAGAGGAGATTAATATATTGGTACATGGAAGAATATGCCCAAATAATTGGTCCTAATTGAGTTTTGCAAAATCATGAAAATATTATTACATTACTAAACACGCATGGACAAGGATTAAAACTAAAGTACCCTTATAAAGAGTTAATTTATCAAAAATTTTAGTATTTTTTTTTTCCCCCAAAAACAAATCAACTATCACTTCTAATCAGTTATCAACGAGTTCGGTGAACACATAATCATTGAATCATTAAATTGAAAAGATGAGAAATCCTAAGATTAATATATATAAGCTAAATGTAATTAGGTAAGGCAACATCGATTATAAGCTACCTTAATTGTCCATGATATAGCTAGTATTCAATGATCAAAGCCATGGACATCTTAATCATTACCAACGACTACTACTGGTGGTTAGGGGAATTCAACTACCCTATATATATATATATATATATATATATATAGATGTTGTCTTTCTAAACGTTAATATTCAAATAATTCCCTAGGTTTTGTGTAAGATATAAGGAAAGTGTTTGAAATGGCAATGAATGTATATAATGCACCAATTTAGGACCATACATGTAATGAACTTAACAAAAACATATATTTATCGATGTGTCTATACAAAAGATTGAATTATTAATATTTAAGACAGAGAATCAGAAATTGATGATTCAATATAATTTTATTCTGTGAATTGATTTTGATAAATAATATTAAATTTATGATTTTATAAATTATTTTTTCATATTTATGGTATGGTCATTCGTTTTTTGTTAAATTCACATACGATCTATATTGTATTTCGAGAAATTCTTAAATATATCTAATTTATGATAGATGACATAAATTTTTTGGTTCAAATTTTACTACATCACCAAATAATGTAGTTGAATTTGAATTAAAAAATTCATACCACTTGCTATATCTTGTGTTCATCTAAAAAATTTTCCCTTGTTCGCCATCTAATAATTTTGTAAAATAATATACTAATATTAGGAGTAGGACCACGGTCGGCTTTGGGCTTCACCTAAAAGTCCTTTTTTTTCTTTTTAGGCCTAAAAGTCATTTACGCAGGCAATTAATTATGGAGATCTTTTGCGTGTAGACATTAAATTTCTCGTCCAATAGTGTTATTTTAATAAAGGATTCGAAAGAGATGGTGGCCACCGAGTTTGGACTTGTAACGCTCCAAATTTGAACCGGTTCAATAACTGTTAAAAGAGAAATACTAGGTTTGAAATATTCAAAACATCATCATTAGTAATTTAAAATCAAAATATTATAAATAATATAATATATTTTGTCACTTTTGATATAGAAATGGGATGAGACATCATATTTATTCTTTTTTTAGATTTTGTGTTCTCACAAAGTTCAAATTTAGGTTTCAATAATATTAATAACATGTCACATACATCATATGATGCGGCTCAATATCATTGGTCCAGTCCCATCCCATGTAAAAATCACACAAGATTCGTTTTGATATCAACTGTAATACTCCAAGCATAGAACAATGAATTCAAAATATTTAAATCAAGTTTCTAGTAACCCATGACCCAATATGCTAAAATAATACAATATTTCTTCTCTACTTCTGATTTGAAATGTGACGTCACTTTTAATCTTCCTTTAAATTTTAAATCCTCACAAAGCCTAAATCGAGATCCAATAACGTCTTTAATATCATATCACATACACTGATCATATATGCAATACGACTGACTCAATTTAACTCTATGCAAATCACACAAAATTTGATTTGATACCAAATATAATATCTCGAATCTAAAATGACCTAATAATTTTTGTGTAGAAATAATAAATTTAAAATATTTAAACCAACCTATTAATTACGCATGATCTAAAATTTTATAACAATATATTATCCCTCTACTATGTGGGACATGCCATCACCGGACAAGACTACTACGTGTAAACTATTTCCTTACACTCCCAAATTTTTGCCCTTTCTCATGCAAATTAATCTTCCAGGAAAAAAAAACAAAAAAAAAAAATTATGGTCTAGCTCATAAGCTGTTAGAGGGTTAGTCGAAATTCAGAAGAGTTACCACTAGTCTACTGGTATTATTTTTTTCGTTTTCTTTTTTCTTCTCTTTTTAATTTGATTTAAAAAAAAAAAAAAAAAGCAAAGGGAAACTAAAAAGGAGAAGATTTCCCAACATGCATGTGACTTTAAATTAATTGGATTAATTAAAATATTTATAGTTAATTCATGACAGCTACATGCTAACACACCATATATCTAATTTAACTCGCCAGTTGGATTAATCCTAGCCGTCAAAATAGTAGACATCTCCAAAATTGAAAAACTATGGTGATTCAACTATATAAATGGCTAGGTAATGACTTGGCCATTATGTAGCCAAGTAAAAGTACAATAACTTTTGATTAATCATTTTGAGGAACAATTTTCGTGAATTGGGTGACATAATTATTTAAGAAAGCAGACTTTGGATTCTTTGGGAAGAAGAGGGCAGGCTGTAATACAAGGCTTATATTATATATGTCGGAGATTGGATACATTTGTTTATGATAGAAATTTTGTCTAAATTAGCTAATCACTGAAGAGAGATGAATAAATGGTGATTGAATTTGAGGGAGTCTGTCCTTTGACTTGTGTATCTCCACGATTAATATATACTTTCTGTCTGAATAAGGTCTTCTAAAGCAAACAAATTAATCCATCTCACAAGCATATTTCAAAAGGACTAGCTACTATATCTTGAAAGAAGCCTGGATAGAGAAAACACATAGACTCACACCACAAAAAAAACACATAGGAGAACACCTAGAGAGAGAGAGAGATGGGAAGAGCTCCTTGCTGTGACAAGGCAAATGTGAAGAGAGGACCTTGGTCCCCTGAAGAAGATGCAAAGCTAAAGGAGTACATAGACAAGTTTGGCACTGGAGGGAATTGGATTGCTCTTCCACAGAAAGCTGGTATATAATATAAGCCTATATATTATGTGAAATAAGTATTTCCTCCCTAATATTCGACTTGTTTTTGTATGTTTGTACTAATGACAAGAGTGTTATGCTGGCATATTCATCATCACTTTATCAGGGCTCAGAAGATGTGGAAAAAGTTGCAGATTGAGATGGCTTAACTATCTTAGGCCTAATATTAAACATGGAGACTTCACAGACAATGAAGATAGGATCATTTGCAGCTCTCTTTGCAAGCATTGGTAGCAGGTACAATATAAACTTTTTTTTTTTTTTGAAAATTTTATGGAACTCCCTTTATCCTTCCTTGTGTGTGTTCATTAACTGATTCCATATATAATGCAAAAAACAAAAATGGTGCAGATGGTCAATAATAGCAGCTCAATTACCAGGCAGGACAGATAATGACATCAAGAACTATTGGAACACCAAGCTCAAAAAGAAACTAATTATGGGAATGGCCCCTTCATCTCAGAAAAACTCTCTTCAGTCCAGTCCCTTCCCATCAATTTCAGTTCTTGAACCTTCATCCATAACATCGTCACCATCATTATCTTCAACAACATCATCCAATTTCTACACCAGTAGTACCCCATCAATCAGATCCCTCTCTGCCCCCTATGAAACTTTCTCATCCATCCCATCAAGTCTTCTGATCAGCACCACTTGTTCTTCCAATCTTCAAGAAGGCGGCTACATAGGTTCCGTGCAAACTTATCATCAAGACAGGAGGAATTTCTTGAGGTTCGGAAGTGAAGCTCCTAGCTGTAGTTCTTCCGATGGCAGCTCCACCAATCAAAACTATCTGTACAATGGGGTTGATGAAAATCAGAACATCATATTTAATAATGATCATGCAAATATTAGATGTGCTGATTATGATCAGAAGCCATATGGTGATCAAAATCCATTAGATTATAGTCTTGAGGAGATTAAGCAGCTGATTAGTACTAATCTCTGCAACAACAACAGCTTTGTTTGATGAAAAGAAGACAGATGAGAAAGTGGCGTACTACAACAACTGATCATGCTGACTGTTGTAGGAACAATCATAAGATTTTGGAGGGAAAGGATGGTGTTCCGTTCATAATTATTAAACTCCATTCGTGTGGAATAGGGCTTTGTGTATTTTTATGAAAGCTTACGTACACTTTTTTTTCTTTCCTTGGTATTTGATAGTACACATTTAGTGATGAGAGTCCCTATGTGCATTTGGTTTTTTTTTTTTCTTCTCGAAAATGAATGGATCGATGTGTTATTGCTGTGTTTACTCTTTAGCTGAATTGAAACAACGTTATTATTTCATGAAAACTAGAAAAGTTATCATCCCTAAGCTTATATCTTACCTATTCACTTGAAGTATAATAGTTGTTGATATAAATAAAATTATTTTTTAATCATTTAATAATTTAAAATATTCGTTAAGTAAACAAAGAACTTTTCCCTGCTTGAATCAAAGTTCAAAAAAGGTGTACTTCGATGCTGAATAATATAACATGCATGATGAATTCGTTGAGTGTAAATGTGTAATTAATTATTGGTCTATTTCTATATTTTTTATTGGAATATGGTCAAGCACAAGGCAAGAATTAAGGGATTTTTCTGGGATCTAGAGTTTTTAATTTTATGTAAAAAGCCCTTGTTATATTTTGACCCATCACTCGTTGTATGATTAACAAGCCTAAGATCAATCCAGAATTATTGACATCTCTGGTCGATGTAGATCTTTCTTTTATCAAGAAGTGAGCAGTTTCTCTAGGATAAAAAAAGTTTAACTTCTTGTCGCTGATTAAGATTTGTATTTTGTGATTGAGCATATTAAGATGGAAAATATTTAGTAGACTTGATCTTAGACTCTTTTATAAATTTTGTGATTAGAATTAAATTTAAAATTTAATTTAATTAAATAATCTTATTTATATTTATATAATTTAATTTATACTATAAAATTAGTATTCTAGAGATCAATATTTGCAAAACCTATTTACAATTGATAAAATTGCTGATTTTTTAAGAATCAAATTTTAAAACTTGAAATACATGTTATCGATGTGAGCCAGCCAGGTTTCCATCATCGATTACTCTGTGATTAGGACTTGTGGTGGGGTTTAAGCATTTAAGTTGCAAACATGATATTACGAGCGTTTCAATATATTTGACATATTTTACATTTTTTGGTCAATGAGTGAAAGGGAAAACTATTTTATTAGTCATTTACGTTATTTATTTATATTTATTTAGTCTCTCACTTTTAAAATGATGATTTTTAGCATTCCTTACATTATCTATTTGTATTTATTTAGTCCATCACTTATAAAATGATGATTTTTAGTCCCTCACAAATGTAAATTATGGAATTTCGGTACCTAAACTAAATTTCGAGCACTTTTATGGTAATAATTAATCGTGTGTTGTTTACATGACATATTTTTTGAGTAAAATTTAGGAACTCGTTTTTCCTTTCCAACACAAAACTCGAGCTTCGGATTGGATTATAAATTTTGGAAAAAAAAATACCACAAGTCAGATATTGAAATAATCTTAAATACAAACGAATTGCTAATCAATCACTTACTTCATATTTTTCGTACTCATAAAACATTCTACTCAAATGAATTTATAAATTTGTCCCCGAAAAATATATCATGTGAACAATACATGACAAATTTAGGCAAAAAATACTCGAAATTTGATTAGGGGTCAAACTTCAACGTTTTATATATGTGAGGGACATGACAAATTTAGGCCAAAATGCTTGGGATTTGATTCAAGGACCAAAATCTTCAACATTTTACATTTGTCAGTGACTAAAAATCATCATTTTAAAAGTGAGGGACTAAATAAATACAAATGCGTAATGCGATGGACTTATACAGTGGTTTTGTCTAAGTAAAATTTCCAAGGATAAATCTTTTGTAAATTTTTTATTATTTTTTTATAAATTTAAATTTTATTTAATAATATTTTATATAAATGCATTTTGTTGGAAAAATTTTATAAAAAATCAAATAAATTTGTCTGAATTTTTATTACAAAATTGACTTGATTGATAAAAAAATCAAATTGTAATAAAATAAGTGAAACGAAAGGAATATATGAATTTCTCATCTCGCTAACAAAGAACTCCAAATCTATACTATCTGCATACATGATGCCTTTGTAGCACAAAAGTTACATCATGATGCTTTGGTTGGATAAAAGAATTCTTAAATTGATCGAATTTATAGTACGTGTTATATATTTTTTGTCTAAAATTATTCGAATAACCCGAAAAACTAAATTTTATGACATGAACGCAGATGATTTTAGACCAAAGGGGCATGGACCATATTTATCAAAGAATTTCCTGGTTGGATCCATGGCTTGATATCATTGTTTGGACAAAATGAATAATTTTTTTCCTTAATTAGGAGATTAAATAAAAGCACTCTTGCAAAATCAATGCATTGACCTGTTCACCATTTTTGTTTGCTTCTAAATATGACACAAGTAAATTATTGGGACTGCCAGCTATAAAAAAATAAGATCGGCCCTGGGGAAAGTGGCTCTCTAGGAATGTCTTTTCTGGTGGAGTGCAAAAGGTCAAAAGGTGTTGCACCTAATTAACCAAATAAGAAGATCAGTTACCTTTTCTGTGTGTTTTTTGTTTCGTGATTATGCTTTTTGCTTTGTTTTATATACTCAAAGACGGGAAAAAATGATGGCAAGAAATACACTTTCGATGTCTGTTTAACAGCGGACAGCAAGATTTGAAAATGGGTGGGTGGGTCTGATCTTGATGTTAAAGGGGAAAATATCCTCGATCAGGATATTGATCAAGATAGAGCACTTGTGATTAAGCGGGAAGTAATTGGAATACTAATCTTTATGTCTTTATCTTAGTTCTACACTTCTACTGCTTGTATTTGACAAAACCTTTTATCAATGACTGTTTAAATTAATATACTAATCAATTCACCAACAGTATGATAGACTTGGTCAAATCCAAAACTGCGAAATTATACGTCCCTCCCCTTGCCAAATTTCTACAATTAGGCACATCTAATTAATGCATCCAACCAACCAAAGTCTTAATCTACTCTGTCATAGACCTGCCTAATTGCAGTCTTACTTCTTTCAACTTTCAACTTTCAACTTATGTCATTGTGCATGCAAATACATTTGTATGGATGGTTATGCATGTATTGCGATTTCATAATATTAATACGTTATACATAAATCATCTTTTTTAATTAAGCCAATCAATTTATCGGATACCCAAAATGTTGACATGGCAAAACATCAGCAAAGGTTTGCCATCAATAGTTATGTAAATAGGTTTTGCAACTATTACGTCCGTCTAAAGACTATTTTGGAAGGTATTTAACAGGCTGAAAATGTGCAACAGTAAGGGTCTATTTTGGTTGGGTTGAAAATATTTTTTATAAATTTTCTTAGTATCGAACATCATAAAATATTTTTCTAGTATAAAATATTTTCTAAATTTCCCTCTCTAGCTAAAAAAAAAAAAAATACAAAATTTTTTAACGCAATTTAATTTTTAGATAATTCAAAAATAACATCAAATTTCAAATACTTGCTTTTATAATTCATTTACTAAATTTATTTTTGTTTTCAATTATTGTTCATTCATTTCTCTCTACATTGTAAGTGCCATAATAATATAACTATTATTATACCTATTTTACTACTACATTGAAGGATTATTCTGGCTAAAAAAAAAGATTGAGGGACTATTTTGACTAAAGTAAAAAAGTTAAGGGACTATTTTGGCGATTTTCCCTTTTTAAAAAAATAACTCTTAAACTCTTATATGCTAGTCAACAAATAGATTTATGACGGTCCCGTCGTGCCCGGACCCTGTCGCACCATGACTGTCGCACCATGAGGCGCTGTCGGCGAGTCAGGTTGTTTGGGAATGCAACCCCAATAGGGACTTAATTTTTAAAAAAAATTAATTTTTAATTAACCACAATTGCTTGTAAACTATTCATTACAATTGTTATAAGTTTTTTAACTCGTATTAATAAAATTAAGGATGAAAAACTTTAAAAAATTATATTTTAAAATATTTACATTTTGTCAATCAAACACCAAAAAATTGTATAAAAAGTAGACTTTTTCATGTATTTTCCTCTGAAAAATATTGTGCATCCAATCAAACAGACCCTAATTGTAAATACAAAGTGTCTACACAAATAAAAAATAATGTCAAGAGGAGCGCGCCAACAATGTAAATTAAGTGCATTTCCTTTTGAGGAGATCAGACGCAAATACAATGATATTGAGGTGAATCATATTGACACCAGATGTGCACAAAATACATCTCACCTTGTCCTGTACATTGGGGCACAACAGTTCTATGTACATTCACAAAGAATGGTCAGAGGAGCCACTTGTTCGTCTACTCAAAGTCCCATTGCCAATATACCTTCTCTACAATCCCTCCACCACTGCGAACCGCAAGATGAAGTGTTTCTGAAGCCGGGGGAACACCCCAAAGGAGTGGTACAGCTACAGTCATGGTTAGCTTTTCATGCAAACCACCTCTAATTGCTTTCTCTGCAGCAACAACCTGGATGTTGATTTGCAATTAACACCAATTGAATTCTATATTTTGCAATGATATCTACTGAAAACACCAATAGATGAACTTTTCCTATCTTCATGCAAAAACCATAATTACAATAGAGAGACATCTCCCAGAAGGAAAAAAAAAAGAATGCATATATCTGGGTTAATACCAAGTTTTCGTAAAGATGAAATAATCATGCCAACAGCTCACTTTTTTTCTATATAATTCCGACTATAAGTTCCTTTGCTCTCTTTACAACCACAAACAAATAAAGAAGTGAAACACAAAACCCACTTAAAACTATTTAGATGCTCATCATTATCTGAACAGACAAAAGAAAAAACAGATCCGATAAAGCATACAGCCAAGTAAATAGAGAGAAAGAGAAAGAGAGAGCAGAAAGCTCCATAAATTGCTTTCCAAAACACGCATTAGGACTATGCTTGCCGCACTTTCTCTTATAAAAGCAGATAAATCTCAAGTCATTGCTTCACTTAAGAGTGCTGAACATGACTTGATTTATATCAAATAGGATTCTACCAAAAAGCCCAAGAATGATGACTAGACTTTAAACTATTTGTTAGATAGCAATTTTTATTTTCAACCTTCAGATTGGACAACATATTCTAAAATTCTCCAAGTTCTCAACCTTCAGATTGGACAACATATTCTAAAATCCAAGTTAAAAGGTCATACTTCTGCAATAGTATCTGTAGCAACTTTAGTACGTTGTCAATGCATTGAATGGGTTACTTCCTTTGGTGAAACAACATGTTAAAAACAAGGGCAAAAATAAAGACTTCCTCGTGTCTAGTGTACACTCACTTCATCCATCCATATCCATCTCTATCTCTATACAAAAGAACAACATGCTAAAATACCAAAAGAAGTGCCAAATTATCCTGTACTCACCTCTATCTGAAAGAAATATCATAAGAATTTGCTAAATCTACAGTGATTAACAGAAGAACAACAGAACAACATGTTAAAATACCAAGGAAAATATTTAGGTAGACCCGGTCTTTGGCCCCACTGTAGACCCTGTGGTCATGATTAAACCTTAAAGAATCTTGCTTACATCAGCTGATATCATAGATTCTCTAAGGTTTAATCCACACCACAGGGTCTACAAGTGGGGCCAAAGACCGGGTCTACCTAACTCTTTGCCAAATACCAAAAGAACTGCCAAATTATCCTGTACTCACCTCTATCTGAAAGAAATATCACAAGAATGTGCTAAATCTACAGTGATTAACAGAACCATATTCAAAATTCTCTCATGATAATATACCAAGCCAAATACTCATAAATTCTAATGCACAAGGTGTGGAGTTTTATCCTCAAACAGAATCTTATCTGACTTCGGTAGATAACATCACATAAACTCAAGTATTGAACAATACAAAGAATACATACTGAGAACAAAAAAGATTGCAGGCACCAGGAAAGAATTATGGTGAAAAGGAAAGTACCTCTCCACCATGCTCCAACACAGTGTCTTCAACAACATCACTCAGCATTTCAATTGAACGACAAAAGCCAAAAATACAAAGCCTTCTACCGGTGTCAAGTCCCTAGTATTAACCAAATTTGAAATCCATAAGATTAGATAATAAAAGTAGCAAGAGTTTACAAGTAAAACGTCAGAAGTACAGCATACATTTGTGGCTGCAATATCAAATAGTGCACCCAAGCACAGGCCTTGATTTGGATCCATATAATCACTTTCTTGAAACCGTTGAAGTCTCTGGGACATTTTTACTTTTCCATGTTTCTTTGCCTCTGCATAAACAGGAAGTGGATGGGACTGAGAAAGAGCAAGAGAATCTGTGAACTGATGTCAAACAAGGAAACCACATGTCCAAAATGTAATTTGTTTATTATTGGATTTTCCATGCTTAATTCCATTTCTAGCATCAAGAGCCGTCGCAATTAGTTGACCACCAATAGCAAAAGATCCTTAAATCACATAGGTGGTGGTGAAATAAAAACTTCGACCAAAAACAAACAGTGCTGCAATGAGCTAATAGCCACCAGAAGGCATCAACTTATAAAGAATTATGCAACTGAAACATTCAAAGAGCAGTAGAGAAAAGAGAAAGCATTAACATACTTCACTCGAAGAGATTCGCCGTGGCACCAGATTCCCCCCTATTTGAATGAGGCCATCAGCTGTGAACAGTGTGACTCTCTCTTCAGGAACCCATTGAATGGCTTCAAAAGTATAGCAAGAGATATAGCAAATGTTGATTAAGACATCAACAAAGAAAATCCACCTTCTACTAGCCAAATGACCCATAAAACAATCAGAAATAACAAATAGCAGAATGAACTTTCTAAATGTTTTGTATTAGGAACAACGTAATATTACATGATTTGCGACAGGAAAAAAATCAGTCATAAATTACAGAAAAGCAACTGATAACAGAAGCAAAGTTGGTGCAGCTATACGCGCTGTTGGACAAATAATTCTCACTCATTCTTTAAAAAGTAAATGAGGCAAAACAATTATCGACCTCCATATAGAGAACTGATTTTCAAGAAAACATGCATGCCTAGCTGCAATATCAATCATAAGCAAAATATCAGGTTGTAACATTGGTGTCTCACTTTCTCTGTTCCTAAAGATTCTGTTCTCCCGAGTTTCTTTTTTGTTGGCGTTCTGTAACTTAATGTTCTCTCATTTCCCATTCCTCGATTAACGACGAGGATCAGAGAGCTAATTCACATAGATGACACAACTAAATAACCTACATTGACAACCTAATCCATTTTATAACAAAAGTAATTAATATTGTATACACTGAGTGCAAGAATGTTTTTACACTAGCAGACTTAGAATCACGCCACGGGTGGAAGATGATGTCTGATTTGATGAATCCAAATACGCTGGTGTAAAGAATTTTCTACATTGTTAGTATATAGAAGATCAATCTTTAACTCAAGTGAAAGTTCACCAATCAAACTGTTTCTCACAAACTCGTATGCTAATAAAATTCCTCAAATCAAGAAACCAGCATTTATTCATAGGCAAAAATATCATATTATTTCAATTCATACAAAGACGAAGAACTTTATTCAAGAACAAAAACAACAATAACGAAATTCAAGAAAAATCAGGAACTATATATTTAATTTATCTTGACCGCAAGCCCTAGGAAGACCGGCAAAGTTTAACTAGCAGACAATTCAAGATCAAAGGAGGAACAAAAATAAGTTAAAGAAAAAATATAAAATAAAAATAAAAAGAATACATGAGTCTCCAGAATCGGAGGATTCCCAAGGATATCAGTGTCCGAAGGCGTCGTCGCCGAGGAAATAGTTCGAACCGGAGGCTTTTGCAACGAACCGGACCGATCGATGTGGTGATTTACGATTAAAAGTTGGGAATTTAGAGAGAGCAGAGAAAGAAGACGATGAGGCGCCGGCGCCGGCGGAAGAAGTTTCCTTGGGAACCGGAATTGAGGAGAGCGTGGAAAAGTAGATGGCAGAGGTCTCCGGCATTCTGATTCTGCAGACGAGACGAGAGGAGAGAAGAGAGAAATTGAAATTGAAATTGGATTCTGATGAAAAATTGGGAAAAGGAGAGGAATTTGACGCCACACACAAAGGAAGATGTGAGGTTGCCACCGTGGCTCTGTTACTTTGGGTGGAGCTGTTGAACCCGGTTTGAAACGGTTGGTCCTAAACTTGCTTGTTTTATTCTTATTTATTTATTTTCTTCTGTAATTTTTGATTTTCTTATTAACTCTTGTACAATGTTTAAAAATATAAAATTCAGATTTGATTTGAAAAATTATTTAATAAATATATTTAAAAACTTGGTCAATTTTAAGAAAAATCGTCAAAATAGTTTCTAAATTTTTTTTTTTAACTAAAATAATCTCTTAATCTTTTTTTTAATCAGGATAGTTGTTCAATTTTTATTTTTTAGTCAAGAATGTCCTTTTATGGTGGAATCACCACAAAAAAAAAATTTCTTTTTTTTTTTGATAAAATTTACTGGTTTACTTATTTTTTACATAATCCCCATATAGTTTAAAATGAGAAAAATAAGAAAAAAAATAATTTGAAGGGGTGAAAAAAAAAATCTTCAAAACAAATTTCAAAAAAATTAAAAAATGCAACATTTATTTTTTATAAAAAAAATTTTAAAATCCTAATCCTTCCATTTTTCCCTTTTCTTAGTCAAAGTTGTTACTCATCCAATTCCTAAACCACCCTTTCAACTACCCAAGCGCCTCCCTCTACTCACTAGACACTAACGGTCACCCACTAGCCTTATCACTAGATCCCCTTAGTCAATTACTAGTCTTCTTTTTTAAAAGTTAGTCATAAAATTTTGTAAAATTTTAAATTAACCCAATGTAGAAAACAACTAAACCACAAAGAGTTTATGTATAATTTATCAAAAAAGAAAGAAATTTTTGTGATGGCTCATCACAAAAGAACTATCTTGGCTAAAAATAAAAGTTTAAAGACTATCCTAACTGAAAAAAAGGTTGAGGGACTATTTCATTTAAAGTAAAAAAGTTAAGGGACTATTTCAGCAATTTTTTCTCAATTTTATTGAGTTAAAAATTACAAATTTAAAATTATAAGTGTTTATTATTTTACTATTCTAATAATTAGGTTATGTTTTTAAAACTTTAAAATTCTTATATGATCTTATCCATTATTCATTATCGATTCAAAAAGTTTAAATCATAAAAGTTTTGTTAACAATTTAATTATATTTTCAAGTTTAGATAAATAAAATACGAATAAAAATTCATGATTATTTTATGAATTTATTAAATTTAATTTAAAATTCAATAATTCATCTACTTATCTATAATTTTATCGAATTTAGTCAGGTATAATATGGCCGAGATTTTTTAAGTTTTTAAAGTATGCTCTTAATTAGTTCCGGGTCCATGTAAGGCGAATACGAATCCAATGTTTCAATTCATGCCTTTCTTTTGGGATATTTCTATGATCAGCGAAATTAATCGGTGTAAACTATGAAGATGTCTTGTTTATTGCATGAAATCTACAAGAAACCTTCCGACTCCTTTACTCATCAATGAGCCATCAAACCAGGTGAAGGACTCCAATCCAAAACTTATCATAGCTGTTAATGAACTGCATCACAAGATCAAACACTTCAACCTACCTTGTACTCTATGAAGTCCCAAGGATTTATCTGATGATGGGAGTTCACACCATTCACTGTGGTGTTACTCGGATTTGATTGATTCAGAATCCCCGGCACCGTTGTCGAATTTTCCCTTGTCATCAGTAGTACAAACTGATGTTGCAGCTCTACTGTATTCATCCGGGATCCCAACTAGTAAAATCAAGGGAGTTGTTTTGACCCATAGAAACTTCATTGATCAGGCAATGATGTTGACATGGGATCAAGAATGTTATGGTGATAGCAAGAATGTATATGTATGCTTTCTCCCTATGTTTGATGTATTTGGTTTGTCAGCGGCTGTATGTATACGCACAGCTGCAGAAAGGAAATATGGTAGTGGTGATGGATAGATATGAAATGGAGAAAGCACTGGAGGCAGTTGAGAAGTATAGAGTGACACATGTATGTTGTGCCACCAGTAGTGATAGCTCTGGGGAAGCAGAAAGAGGTGGTGAGGAAGTATGATTGTTCATCACTGCGAGAAATTGCATGTGGCACTGCACCTCTGGGTAAAGATTAATTGAGGAATGTGCGAAGAATTTCCCACAAGCTATGCTTATTCCGGTGATTACTTCTATTACATTCAAATGAGTAAGTTTTGGCTGCTTACTTTGACTGCTTACTCAATAATTTTCAGTCCATTTAATGAGCATGTTATGATTGGAGACTATGCAAGAAAAGAATATTTCCATTCATACATCTTTTTAGTTTGAATAGTTTTGTAGGCTAAACTCAACATCTGAAAAGAGATGGCGAGGAAGTAAGATTGTTCATCACTGCGAGAAATTGTATGTGGCGTTGCACTTCTGGGGAAAGATGTAATTGAAGAATGTGCCAAGAATTTCCCACAAGCTGTTACTATTCAGGTGATTACTTCTATTACATTCAAATGAGTAAGTTTTGGCTGCTTATTCTGTATTTTTTAGTTCATTTAATGGTTGTGGTTGGAGACTATGCAAGCAAATAATTTTTCCATTCAAACATCTTTTTAGCTTGAATAGTTTTGTAGGCTAAACTCAAGATTTTGAAAGGGACACTTGAGGTAAATGATAAAAGAGTTTAGATTTAGTAGATCAAAAATATAATATATAGAATTTATATTTAGTAAGAATATATGTAGGAATAGAATAAGGGTTAGCATAAAAAATCAAGATCTAATCATATGTATAAGTAAAAATTTTAAATATTTAGATTCAACTCTTCAGAGTAATGGTAGTATAAATCGATATGTCACACATTGAATACAAGAGGGTTACCCTAAATGGAGAATGATATCGGGAATATTATGCGATTGCAAAATTCCTTTACAATTTAAGTGTAAATTTTATAGAACGGCAATCAGGCTTACGATACTTTATGGGTTTGAATGTTGGATAAGTGACATTACACATATGAGCAAAAGATGAGAGTAACAGAAACACGAATGTTATGATGGATATGTAGATACACAAAATATACAATAAGCATATTCGTGGAGTAGCACCTATTGACGAGAAAATGAGAGCAACAAGCTTAAGGTGGTTAGGTCATGTGTTAAGGCGAAAGAGACATCTTTAATTGATATGGATATCTTTCGGTCTCAATTCCTGCTAGCGCATCCAGACACCTGGCGCCCCAAAAACCTATGGATTCCACTGCAAGATTCGTCCACGGAGGGTGAGTCAGGTCCTCTTATATGGCTGAATAGATAAATGTTTAAATTTTTGCGATTATTTTTTAAGAGAGGTCACTTAATATCAAAAGCTTAGTAAAAATTGCCATTTTATGAGCTTGAAAGGCCCGTTAAAGTCCCCGAAGAAAGGAGACTAAGGGAAAAAGAGATGTCATAGAAAGAAAGGTTTTTTCATGCAATGCATAACGGGCGGGCCTCCTATGAATTCGTTCAGTAGAAGTGCCTGTCAGGCGAGTAGATTTTAAAGAGAATAATCAACATAAGAGGAGTAAGGAGAGACCGAAAAAGATTTGGTGGATAACTTGTAATAAAGATATAGTCCATTTAGAAATTGAGGAGGATATGATCTATGATAAAATACAATGACGTAATCGGATTCGTGCACCCGATCCTAATTAGTGAGAATAAGGTTTGATTTGTTTGTTTGTTTAGTTTTGTAGGCTAATCTTAGATGTAGCTGACTAGTAGTTTTTACTGTTTTAAAGATTTGGAATTGGTCTTGAATTAAACAAAGGTCAATTTCTTGTCATAATTTTTCAAGCGTAAGTATTTAGGAAGTGGACCTCAATTGCACTGAAAGTGTAAAATACCTGGCAGGGCCGCAGGGCTATGGTATATTGGTACGACAGAAACATGTGGAATTATTTCAGTGGAGGATGTAAAGACAGGACATCCCCATTCAAGTTCAACAGGGGCTCTTGTTCCTGGTGTTGAATGCAAAATACTAGATGTGGATACTGTGAAACCTCTTCCACCTTTCCCAAAAAGGGGAAATTTTTGTTCGTGGAGAGAATATGATGCAAGGTAGAGTTTACATTGTAAGATGGTGCTCTTGTCCCTATCAAATTATATAAATAGAGTGTACCAACTTTGTTTTGTTGTCCAATTTGGTAAAAACCTCTGTTAAGAAACTAAGTCGAGGTTGTTAATAAACCAAGTCCTACATAAAGTGCTTGTAATCAAGTTAATAAAATCCTGCGTCACTCTACTCATTGCTGATCAGTTTTGAATAGGAGGAATGCCTGTGTTCTTTAACTACCCCGATGAAAACTTTATGTTCTATAGTTTTTGACCACGAAGAATACTGCTGGAACTTGGAAGTATAACCTTGATTCAATCCTGTGGTTTTAGATACTAATCTCAATTTGAATTTAGCAGTCATATTGCTGTGGTCCACAGACAGTTTAATCACTAATTCTATTAGCTTCTTGCTGACCCTATCTGTAGGCTATTTCAACAATCAAACAGCCACAGACCAGACCATAGACAAAGAAGGCTGGTTGCACACTGGAGGTCTTGGCTTTTTTTATGACAAAGGACAATTATATGTTGTGGACAGGATAAAAGAGCTTACCAAGTATAAAGGCTTTCAGGTGTTTTATCTAACTTGGTTCTGTGCACAGTAAAATGGATTTGTATCACACTAAATTTCCAATGCTCTCCCATCCTTGTGTTTCATGATTGATGTAGTGTTATTCTTACTGTTCCATTCTTCTTATCAGTTATTAATGCCATGCCATACCATTTCTGATAAAAAAATGTCCTTGTGCATTAACTGATCATTAGTGTGCATTTGGGGCTCTCTGTTCTTTCCTTGTACTAATACTTTCTGAAAACATCAAGTTAGTAGCAGTTTCAGCCTATTATTATAGGAAAATTATTTCAAACTCATTCGTTTGCAGTTATGATGCAGTAATACTATTTTTTCAGGTGGCACCAGCAGAGCTTGAAGAGCTTCTGCTTACTCATCCTGAAATATCAGATGCAGCAGTTGTTCAGTGAGTGTAAAAACTTGGTAATTTCTGAAAGATAATTGTACTCTCTTTGAAGTTTTATATATTGGCAAAGTCTCTTGTAGATTATCTGATGCTGAAGCTGGCAAAATCCCAGTAACATTTGTAGTTCGTGCATCTAATAGCTCGATAAGTGAAAGGTAAGTTCAAAATTTCATTGCACAACAGGTACGACTGTGGTTTAGAGCATTGATTGATCAATGCTCTTGTTTTAAACTAAGCTTGCAGTGTTTTTCACTAACTAATGAAGTACACATGCATATCTACATTAATCTGATGAGTTTCCCTGTCAATAGGTTGCACTAGACAAAAGACTACATGGAGTAATTTTCTCTCAAAGCATTCCAAAGTCAGCCTCAGGAAAGATTCTGAGAAGAGAGGTCAGACATAAAGTTCAGTCAAAATTGTAATATTTGACTGATGGTTATATGGGTTTTTTCATTATTGATTTCTGGTATCTTGTGGTTGAAATGTCACTTTCTTA
The DNA here is from genome assembly GCA_025175665.1 of Cinchona pubescens. Lineage (NCBI taxonomy): Eukaryota > Viridiplantae > Streptophyta > Magnoliopsida > Gentianales > Rubiaceae > Cinchona > Cinchona pubescens. The sequence continues at coordinate 746,238 of JANKKI010000254.1, read as the reverse complement.
TAATGTTAGTAAGTTCAAGAATGACAAAGTAGTAGAAATCTTCATGAATTTTCATATTTCTGAGGTGTCAAATGTTGTTCATGCTGGACACTACTTTTAATTGCCTATAAACAACTTAATCCAGCATTGTGTTTCTCATCATGGAATTGAATTTCCACAAGAACTCAACATTGAATAGCATTACTGGCTAAATCAAAGTGTTAAGCCATTTTTCTGATTTAAGCTTGATTAGTAAGAGGTTTGAAGTATCCTGTTTACTTAATTTACTAGATAATCTTATAAATTGTGTACCAATTCATGCAATACCATATACGAAACAGTATATGTACCCCGTACGAGAAAATATTGTGTCTTCTGCAAATGCTGTCTTTTTCCTTTTATTAATATTTTTACCCAAAAAAGTGCAGCAACAGAATAGTCCAAGTCATCCAACTTTTAACATAAGACTACATATAAGAGACAACATTATACACAGAACTGATGAAATGGAAGCCTGAAATTGTCGGACGGATAACAAAGACTGAAATGAATACTGGGCATGCAGTAACTAGTAAGATGAGTGTTTTTGAGTACTGAGTCAATGTCCCTCACTTTACTTAACTGACACAATGTGAGGAATGCTTCTTCTGCTTGTGATGTTCTGCAAGTTGGCCCCTCCCAACCACCATGCGCATTAGGCCGGTGATGACCAAATAAGTATCAATGGACACACACACTTTAATGAACCCTCATAGGCAAGTTCTATTTACAGTAGATGTGATACTCCTTTCTACAAAACAACCCTTTTTTTGCTTTCTTTTTTCACCTCTACTACACAACCCAAGAAACGCACGGAATCTCGAATGACAAGTAAAGAAAATTGATTCTAAGTCCATTAATTACTGGGTCCAGAAATTTTGAGCGGAAGATTTTGGCAAAAGATGGTACGCTATTTAGCAGCAGCTGCTATATTCAACACTTGAATAATACACTTGCACATGCAGATGCACCACTAGCCCCACACTTTTGCTAGTTATTCAGTGATCCATTGAAAATAACCCAAGTTTTCTACAAGTGGTACTCTTTTCTGTAGGCTGTAGCAGCTATAACTTATGACTAATGAGTTAAGACTACGAAGCCAGCCATATCGACTTTGAAAAGTACTTAGCAAAGCAGTGTTGAACCCTATATGTGTGGATATTGCAATGAGAATTATATGTCGTGAAATTTTATTTATTGAAATTGTTTAGGAAAATTTTACAATTCTGGTGGAGAATTATTTGCCCTTTTATATTTTAAATATTTATACAATATAATATCATATATTTTAAAAATTTATATCGTACAAATTTTTAAAGGAAAGAAAATAATTCTTTAAAAAGACTTATAAAATTCCCCTATAATTTATTTCATAAAATTTTTATAACAAAAGATTTACAATTGTGGTCAAATATCAACTCCATTTAAGTATTTTCCTTTGACTTTTACAACTATGGTCCCCTGATTATCTGATATTACATTTTAACTAACCCAACAGTAATAATAAGACAATGCATTCCTCTAAGTTCCACAGGTGTCATTTCCTAGTAAATTATTCGACAAAAATTACACAACCACTCTCCGAATTGAAAACCTTTTTTATTTCTCAGTCAATTCAAGTACCTCACATTTATTACCAAACTAAGAAACTTAGATCCAGAACACCAACCATTGCACTACATTATGCTAGTAGAAGTACTATTGCTCCATTTTTTAAAATAAAAAATAAAAAATAAAAAATAATAATAACTATAAATATACAAAATAACCACGCTCAAGAGTAAGGTGTGAGCTGAATTGTAACCAGTAATCTCCATTATGCAACGAAATTAAAAATAAACAGCAATCGTGTCTACAACAAAGACTTGACGTCCCAAAAAGTGACATACATACACACAGCTATGGTATGGCCCAAATTACACAAAAAGCAAAGACCTATATATTTCTATAGTCCTTAATAATCAATCCATCTGGACTATTTGTTTGCGATGCTTTGACAAAAAGGAAAAGGAAAAGTGACTTGTACCCAAACAACAACAATAGACGAAAAGGAAAAGTGGATATATCCACTACAATTTTGGAAAATAACATGTAATAATGAGAAAATGAAGGGAAGAAAAATGAAAGAGCAAAAGCTAATAGTAAAATGAAAGAAGTTAATGAAAAGGGCTAGCTCAAAAGAAAGAAAGATAATTTGAAGCATTTTTGTCTAAAGATAACGAAAAGGACAAAAAGGCCAGGGGCCAGCAAACCTAATTACTACTAATATATGAGCAATGAGAGGAGATGCTAAAGTGGTCATACGGAAAAATGAATAATGATAGCCATAGGAGAACATACTGTAACACCGGTGTGGGGTCGTTCAATAAATTTGGCACGAAAATAATATAGGTTAAACTGAATAATTAACTGTGTGTGCTTTCAAAGCCATCTTGTGAACGGAGGGGAGGGGAAATGATGATGGTTGAAAATTTTAAGTTACATATTTCAGTCCTGAAATTATTTCAACAAATTAAGTATATAGCACACTTCATCTTTTATAGAACGGCCATCAAAAGGATTGCAAAGTGAAATAGAATGATTAGATGGGTCCTTCATGAAATAAAAAATATAGCAAGAAAAAAGTAAGGTACACTTGGACTATAATTAGCAAATTAATTTAGGAAAAATTCTTTACTATTCACTACATAATACACAATAAGTATTACAGACCGTTGAATGATTAAAAAGTGAGAGATCTTACTAATTTTTTAATAATCATAACCGCGATCATATATTCATTTCACATTGCAAAATGAGTAAATAAAATTTATTCTTAATTAAAATGGGCATCGACATATATTAAGGAGGATATTTCAATCTCATTGTATGACTATTAGATTAAAAAAGTCGAAGCTTCTTAGGGAAGATGCCTAAAGCATTTTCTAATGTTCCAAATTGAAGGCTCCAACTAAGAAAAGCACGCCAGAAAATATGGTGGAAACCACCGAATTAAAGAACATGGTGTATAGTATCCCCATGCATTTCACTTGCATAAAATAGCGAAATTAATCTTAATTAGGTAAAGGTTTTGCTACCGTTAAGGATACCCACAGAATACTTTCTTTTTATTAGTGGAACTTTTCAATGATTCTTCTTAATTGGATTCCCACTATACCAGCCAACCAAAGAATCAACTAATATTTTTAACCTTCTAAATATATATTAGCATGAAAGATAACAAAAGCTCATAAGGGAAAAAAAAAAGATAAAAGATAAAAAATTTTAAGACAAGAATTGTACGCGCATTGCTCAAATTAATTTGAAAACCCTTTTTCCGTTATTTTTTTTTAAAATATATATCACAAATTAGTGGTGTTGCTGTGGGATTCTCAAATTACTACCAGAATTTTATCGTATCTTTTAGGGTATTATTATTATTATTATTTTTAAAAAGATTATATTGTACAAATTTTTAAAACACATAATATTATATCATATAAATCTTTAAAATTTAAAAAAATAATTCCTGAAGAGGATTGTAGAATTTTCTTAAAATTCTAGATGGACCATATTATGAAGCAATGTAAATGCATTTGGCAAGCGCACTCCTTGCCACACTTTTCTCCCCCATTATTCGGAGAAAAAAGGAAATACAAGGGGAAAAAAAAAAACAATTATTGGACTATAGCAATTGAGAAAAAAACAAGTTATTAAGATAAAACATATGTCATACATCGATGTGAATCAGCAAAGTATCTAAACAAATCCTTCTTAAAATGGGTGAAATAATTTGCTTATGATTGTTGTGAATGGACCAGTGGATATATATTTGTGGGGTTGAGTTGATTCAGTTAGACCTGAAGAAGATAATCAAGCATCTCATCTCCTCTCCTTAGGAAAGTGAAGGTGGGGATTCCCCAGAAACATTCAGCGAACAGGTCGTTTTTTACCTGAAAATGTTTCCTAATCTTTAATTAATTAATTTATTTATTTTTTTGTGATGGAAAATTGACAAGAAAATTATCTTTTTTCTTATACAGTCATTGTTGATGTGTCAAAGAGCAAAAGATTTGTTTGTGAATTTGACTTTTCTTTCTCCTCAATCATTTTCAAAGTTACACGGGTTTATTTGTTTTTTGATGCCTGGTATAATCTACTGCTTTCCATCAGCTGGCCTGTCAAAAATCTTTACGGGAAAATCTTCTTCCAATTTCATATCTCTTTGAAAGATATGCCACTTTCAGTTGTTCCTCTAAATGCTTTTGCAGTCCCTGCCTATTACGGGTTTATGATATGTTGCGTAGGCGACAAATTATGTTTGAGTAAACCAACAACTCTGCTAATATGTACTCTCTCCGTTTTTAAATAGTAATAGTTATTTTTGTGGGTATGTATGAATTAAAAAAATTATAAAATCATATTAATTTTGTAAAAAAAAAAAGTTTAAAATAATTAAATTATATTTTTATATTAATATTTTAATTATATAATATTTGCTTCATTAATATAGTACTGCGGGTAAAAGTTAAAAAAATATCCTTTAATACTTCATAAATGACAAATAACATGACACAAGATAATTTTTTTTAAAGTGATAATTATTTCAAAAATAAGAGAATACTAATTTGCAAATAAGACCATTTGCTAATCCCAAATACTTGATGGAGATGGAGGAGGAATAGGAGGGGGCACCTAGGGGTAGGGGAAGGCAAGCTTCCTGTATTAGGGACATCACTTGCGGTGATTTGTGCAGTGTTTATTGGTTGATGGTAATCAGCAGGCAAAAAGCACAATTTGTGTAGTATTTATTGGCTAATGCTAACCGGAAGGCTAGTAAAAGTTCTAACTAGTTTAGGGGCGAAGTAGTCAAAGACAAAAAGTTAAAAACCAATGACGTTAATTACTAGATTTGTTCCTGATATGCCCAGCAACACATAAATACATTTGCAAAACTGCTAAAATCAATTATACTCATACATAAGTTACAATTACATTTTTTAATGATACGTAGTACACTATACAATTGTAACCAATTGGCTCTGTTTGAAAAGAATAATTATTTATTATTTTTAAATAATATTTTGTAATAAATTTTTTAATATTTTTAATTATTTTTTATTTCACATATATCTCATTTAAAAAGTTATTATAATTTTTATTTTAAATAATATTTTGAATAATAATTGTTTAACAGATTTTTTTTGGCAATTGGTGAAAGGTATATAACTAAACATTTGAAAAAGCCAACTAATAAATTTATTCGTGTATATAAAATTGTAAAGGCCAAAAATCCCAATATATGGATTTGATGCTTGTAAATGTAAGTCATCGGATCACAACTACTTGCCATCTTATGCATTTATCCAAATCGAAGCAGAAAATCATTATAGCTTTGTAATCAAGAATTTTGCAAAAACCAGGATTACATTTCCTGATTAGCATATTTAACTACAAGCAAGACAATGGATCGACATAATGAGCATCACATGCATCACTTTTCATGAGTACTTTAGCGGGCATTTGAGTTTTCTTTTCTTTAATCTAATACCGAGTTTATATTAATAAAAAATATTTAGATAAATTCGATATTAGATATAAATTTAAATTTTATAATTAAAATTAAATTTTATTAACATTAATTAATATCATTTATTTTATAAATTTTAATCTACATTATAAAATTTATAAATAATATTATAAATCAAATTAACCTAAATATTTTACTATATCAATTCCTCCTACATTGGAAGCGAGCATGGACTATTGAAACTGTGGACAATCCTTTTAATAATACTCATGATGATCTCTCCAAGAGGGAGAGAGAGTGAGGGGCAGGCCCTTTATCAAAATTGACTTCATCAAGTCCTCTCTCCTTCTCTATGCTTGTTACTAGTAGCTATAGCCCCCACAAATTAAGCAGATTAGCTGCTATAATCTATGTTTAGTACTATAAATTAATGTCACTTCTTTACTGTCTGTTAATGTTAGACCACCGACTCCCCATTTTTGGTTTACACAAAAATCAACGAACTTATTGGACATTTTGGTGTTTATTCCTCACTAATAGCATATATATATATTTTAATCCCGTGGCATATGGTTGAATTCAATGCCCTATGCCTCAGTAAAAGAGCCCCCCCAAGTTCGTTAGCTTTTAAGTTAATCCTTAACATGATTAATAAGAAATACTCTTATAATTAACCATCAGATCTTGTACTTCTTTGTTGATTTCTTGTGTTGTGCCGTATGCAAGATCATTTCGCCTTCTGTTACTTGTTAGGCTACCGCATAGCTGATTAGTGCCTTCATAATTTTGTTTGCTATGTTGATCAGTAAGGGGCAATGAAAAAGCCCTGCAGAAGATAATTAGAATTGGCTAAGTTGGTGGAAGTTGAATATCTTAGAATATGTTGGTTTCGTATTTGGAAATCAGAATAAAAAATTTATTATTGTTGCAAGTTTATATTATTTTATCTTATTTGTTTAATTTAAATAAAAAATAAATTTTATTATATTGATAATTTAATTAATTTAAAACACGAATTACAAGTAAGAAATAAAAATAAATATTTCATCTAGATTTCGTTCCCATAATTTTATAATAATTACTTAAACATAATCTATAATTATCATTAACTTTTGTTACTATTCTCTCCCGTTATACTCGTAAACCAAACACCATCTAAAAAGTTTGGTTTCGATGTTCAATATCAGCAATCTCGCAGTTAATGTGCAACTCTACGTGGCCAATTGTTTGCTCCATTCTTTCTTGGAATGGGTAGCCTTCTACCTCTCCTTCGCCTGAACTTTTGTTTTACCCAAAAGAACTAACCAAAAATAAATTTAAAAAAATGCAGTTACTAATGTTTAACGAGTTCTACAGAAACCGAACGCGGGTAAGAAAAAACGGCAGAAGCTAAATGGTCCGTCCAACCATCCCAAGGTCAATGAACATGTGACTATGGCAATGAAGTGAGACATTCTTATACGAACTCCGTACTATTATAATGTAGACACGGTGCTTTTTAAACATTTTTGTAGGTGAAGGATCGTGCGTACAATTTCAAACTAGAAGAAATATATAAAAGCGAAAATAAGAAATTACGATAAATTTTATATTGATTAAGAGTAATTATTGAACATACTTAATAATTATTTCTCAATTAATAAAAATTTTTTATTTGGAGTCGAGGATTCATATTTTTGAAAAAAATAAGAGGGTTATCATATTTAAAAAAAATAAGTCATACATTTTAAATGACAAGCTCTTATTGTTGAAGAATAATTACCGGACATATCCAATAATTACTCCTGACCAAAATAAAAATTTTCGAAAACTTATCGTTTATAATTTTACGAACACTTTTTCAATATTTATCTCTTATTCTTAAATTTTAAATTAATCATATTTTTTAATTTTTAGACACACATCTATCTATTAAAATTAAAATTCTTCAATCCAACTTATAATTATTTATAACTTTTAAAATCAGATTCTCTGTGATTACTTCTTCTCATCCAAAAGATGTACTACAAGAAGTCTAGAAGTTAGAAATACCTTTGCTCTAGCTCTAGAAATTTTACCGTGCTTCCGTATTTTACCTGCACATGATGGTAAGAGAGATTAGCAAACTGGGCTGGTTTTGTACTTCACCATTACACTTGTACTAAAAATTACTGTAGGTAAATTAATGATATTTAGTGGGGTCCCCAATTCGTCGTAACGAGGACAGCATCATATGGACGGTGTTCTCCAATTTTTGTTTGGTGTTTATTCCTTGTTAAAAAAATTTGGTCTTATTTAAAGAATCAAGAATCATTTTTTTTCTCCCTTCTATTGGTTTTTTCTTCTTTCTATGACTAAAGCTAAGAGATTGGGAAAAAGTGACATAAATTACGGTCGCAGAATATTAATTATTTGCACTTTTTTGGTCCTATAATCTAAGAAAAATTCTAAATTAATTTTTTTTTTTGACATAGTAAACCTTGTACATATGATTATCCATCAGCAACATGATTGCTCTTGTACAATTATACCCATTTGTTTACCCATGAAGAAAAGGGGAAGAGGAATACCCCACTTTAATTTAGCCTTCATTATGCTGTAACAGGTTTTCTTTATCGAGACTCCAACCGGGGAAAACCTTTCCAGATGAAAAAGACACAGGACACCACCCATCTTGTGAAACTTCTCGCATAGTCATCGCTGATCGGTTTGTCAGAATTCCATTGTATTTTAACAATAAAATAGTGAGTAGTATTCCAATCAATTTGGAGTAAAATAGTTTCAGAAGTTGGGTAAATGCAGATCCCTAAATGGTTAAAACGGATTCATGGGTATGTTTATTCATTATTTTTATTAAATAATATTTCGTAGATTATTTTTAATACATTTTAACCAGATTTTATCTTGCAAATTTCATATTTTAAAATTTTATTATAATAACTATGAAGAATTTTAAAGTTTTGTTAAAAGAATTATTCTGTTGATTTTGAGAATTTATGTTGTATAAGATTTTAAAAAATATAATATTATATTATATAATTTTTTAAAATATAATTAGATAATTCTCTCAATATAATTATAACTTTTTTTAATAATTATTATAAATTATATCCCAAATAACATTCAAGACCTTCCATGTCAAAGAATTAGCAGGCCAGGTCAGATATCAGCTTACTTTACTGATGTTTAGTTTATAAAACAGCTGACTCACTGAATTATTCTTTTAGAAACTCGCCAAGGCTAAGATTAAAGTAATTACTGCTTTTGTACTATATATGCCTGAATTCTCAAAATAAGTAATCCACACCATCTAAATTTAATTACTTAACCTCATCCCCAAACAGTACTAGTACTAATCTGCACATTAATAAATTCAAATACGAACGTTTTTAAGCCAATAATGAATTTATGTCAGTTTTCCTCCCCTTTTAAAAAGAATCATTTTAGTGGGAATCTACAGATTTTGCTTTTATTTTTCGGACAAATTAATATATATTGTGCTTGAAAATGGCCAACTTTTTTTTTTTTTTGGAGTGTCAATATTGTTTCTGGTTCTTGTGAGTGGGGAGATTGTCATCAGACGAATTAGAGATCGAACATAAAAAAAAGGCTACGGACAAAATGTAGTGGAGATTTGATTAGATCTGAGCTGTTTTCCCCAGCAAAATTATTACTACTAGTACAATGTTCAATCGTCAATTAATTTGCTAATTGCTACTCAATGGTTTGTTGGAGACGGGTCAAGTAAGTTACTTAAAAAGATACTGACTTATAGAGACCAACCCACCAAAAAAACCAAACAAATTACTATAATCATTCAAGCTATGTACTCATTAACATATTACAAAAGTTAATGACTCTATCTGGATAACAATAATTAATCATTATTCTCTAAATGCACAATAAATGTACTATTTTCCAAAAAAAAAAAATTTAAGCCAACTTTTAATCTAACATATGTCCATTTAAAAAAAATTACTATGTACAATATTTGTTATAAATAATAACTGTATAATAATTATCTAAACAGAGTCATTATATTATTTTATTATTATCGGAGAGTCAAAGTCAGTCCAACAGTAAGTGGGAGGAACCAACTAAAATGGAGTTCAATTAAAATAATAATAATAATAAATAGAGTTAAAAGAAAAACTAAAAGAAATAGAGGACAAAGCACAGACACACAGGTATGGACAGTATTGGTTTGAATATGAACATTTAATTCCAGCGGACTATCGATAGTATTTAACTTGTACAAGAAGCCAAAACCTCTGAAGAATGTTGTAAAAAATAAAAAAAAATATAGTAAAAATATATTTCAGTGGCCGTGGTTAATGCAAGCAGACAGACTTCAGTATCTGTTTTGGTCAACAAACCCAATCTCAAGCTTTACACACAGTATTCTGTATTCTTTGTCGGGTGCCAAACTTCCTTCTCTCTCTGGCTCTGCTTGCCTCATCATCTCATCACCATTGTCAAACTGTCAATTGTGCGTTTTCTCCTTTTATCTTCATTAGTAAATATTTATTATGGATTTTACTAGTAAATACTCAATAATCCATAGAAAACTCCGATTTACAATAGATGTCTATCAAGGGTGTTTATCTTAATTCTCCTACTTATAAATTTGTCAAACCGATCTGATATCAGAAAAAAGTACTCAAATGGCATTTTGAAACTCGATCAGGTCATTCAAGTTTAGAATCGAGTACTGTGATTTACCGGATACATGATTTGATACATTTCAAGAGTAATCTTATAAATTTAGTTAATAAAATTTTATTATAAATTAATATTTACTAGAGTTGTTGACAATCTCTCATATCTTATTCTTCAATTCCTCTGTCTTTATCTCTTTTCCTTGTCTTCCCTTTCTCTTCCTCCTCAATCACCTCTTCCTCGCACTCACATTCGTTGGGATGAAGTATTTTGTAACTTAATTATTGTTGCTATTGTTCTGTTGCTATTTGGTAGTTTGTTGTCATTGGAATATATTTTGTGATTTAGATTTAATTGTTGTTGATTTAATTGCGAAATTAACTTTCCTATCAATCATTATTTAAATTTTTCACATTTTGTTGCTATTGAAAGTTAGGTACCCGATTAACTGACCCTCTTTTGCAAGTAAGGTACTCATTTAGTATGAATTGAGTAGATGGTAAAAATTTTCTTGACCCGTCAAATATTTTTTTAATTAATGAATCGAGTACCGAATCTATAAATAACCCCTAATGTCCACTAATTATGGTTTGTACTTAAAAAGTGAATCACTCAGTTTAAATTAGTGTTTTTCATTAATTTCTAAGTTCTAGTATTTAATGACTATTACAAACCTTTTGACTGTGCATGTGAATGAAATGCGATCTTTCTAATTGTAACCCGAATTGACATTTATTTAGGAGTAAAATAAATTAAAGTTTAGTATGATATATTCTCTAATCAATTACTTTCCCTGATTTAGAAACCTATCGATTAGGAGGGGAAAAAAAAATTTCTAATCGATTCTGTGATCAATTAGTCGTCCTAATTCAGAGAGTAAATTGACTATAAAAGATCAGTGAATGTTGGAAACTATACATTAATTTAAGCAATCAACTAAGCACCCTAATTCATGAATTGGTTAGAGGAAATAAAGAAAAGTTACGGGAGTGATATCAATTAGCCACCATAATTGAGAAAGTTGAATCGAAACTGATAAAAATAACGAAACTTCTTCCCATATAATTTACAACAAATGAACCCCAAACTTTACCTAAAAAACTTCCGTTTGGATGGTTTTTTTTTTAATATTATTTTTTAAATAATATTTACTATTGTTTAATAAACGTTTTTAATCACTTTTTATCTCATATATATATATATATATTTCAAAAATAATAAATATTCAAATAATATTTTCGCAGTTATTCAAAGAAGTTTCCGTATAAACCAATACGGATTGCAGTAATAAATCATTTAGGAGAATGTTGTAACTACTTTTGTTAAGTTATTATTCAAAAATTGATACCTTGCCACTTATATACAAAAAAAAAAAAGGAAAAAAAACCTATTACCGATATTTTTTCCCATTGACAAATTAAGAAATGGCCCAACGTATAAAGAAATGTAAAACCTCAAGAAAAAACTCACAAACAATTACAAAGTTGTTCCCTTCCGGCACGAAAGAGAATGATAGTAAAAGTAAAAGCACGACCGAAGTACACTTAAGTATTTAGTATACATTACGAAAATTGATATTTATAATATATTGATCATAAATTTAAATGGTATGGAAAAAGAGTTAAAAAATTAAATACATAAAGGCCCAGCAGGGAAAAAAAATACTGGTAATGAAACTGAAAATTTACCTGTTTTTCTTTTAATTCATTTTATTGAGGAAAAAACTACTAAGATTTCAAAGATGGAGAGAGAGATAAAAGAGAGTGGGAAACAAGTGGGTGCGATAGTACTAGTGAAGTGAAGTGAAGTGTAGTAGTAAAAATTGAAAGAGATGACAGAAGAAGAATCTGAGGAGATAAAGACGATTGAGCAGTGGACATGGTCTGAATTCCAAGGCCTTGAACTCCTTGTGTCAGCAGCAGCAGCTCCTTCTTCTGTTTCTTCAGACTTATTAGACTTAGAATCCTCCTCCTCCTTTAATAAATCCACCAACAACCCATCCTCCCATTTCCATACTAATTCTTGTACTCGTAAAAAACCAGCGACCTCAACACCAACAACATACGACTCCCAAGATTTTGTTCAGAGTGGAGCAGAAGAGCCCTCAAGAAGGAACAATAATAATAATATTTATAATAAGAATAAGAAAATGGATAGTTCTGATGGAAAGAAAGATGTTGTTGATGCAGAGAAGCCTGTTTCACCACCTCCCTCTTCCGGGTTTCGAGAACTGTTCAGATTTGCTGATGGATTGGACTATGTTTTGATGGGAATTGGGACACTGGGTGCCTTTGTGCCATCATGGCTGTTCATTGCCTTTGTTTCTTAGATTCTTTGCTGATCTTGTTAATTCTTTTGGCTCTAATGCTGACAATGTTGATAAGATGACTCAAGAAGTAGTAAAGGTAGTAAAATCATGCACTGCTATTTAATGCTGTTTTTGGTGATATGAAAAACGAATCATTCTTTTCTTTTGATGGTTGTTTTTGCAGTATGCATTGTACTTTCTTGTAGTTGGAGCTGCTATATGGGCATCTTCATGGGCTGGTAAAGAAACTTGTTCAATCATTTTTCTTTGTCTTCCATTTTTCTCGACTGAAATTAGGCTACTTTGGATGAATTGGTGGTTGCAGAGATATCATGTTGGATGTGGACCGGAGAGAGACAATCCACCAAAATGAGAATCAAGTATTTGGAGGCTGCTTTGAATCAAGATATACAATTCTTTGATACAGAAGTTCGAACATCTGATGTTGTTTATGCTATTAATACTGATGCAGTTATGGTCCAAGATGCCATAAAAGTGAGAAGGTAAAGTGAAACAAGTGAATTCATGGAATTATCATATGATTTTTTTGCAACTGATAAGAATGTTAGTATCATTTTTTTTTCCTCTTCTTTTGGACAGTTGGGAAATTTTATACATTACATGGCAACATTTGTTTCTGGTTTTGTGGTGGGCTTCACTGCAGTTTGGCAGTTAGCTCTGGTTACCCTGGCGGTTGTTCCTCTGATAGCTATAATTGGAGGCATCCACACCACCACATTAGCCAAACTCTCTGCCAAGAGCCAAGATTCTCTTTCACAAGCTGGAAACATTTCAGAACAGGTGAAAAGATTGAAACTTCATCCATAACTCCAAGTTGGTCTGAGTAAAATTCTGAGACTCTATGAATGTCTATGCTGATTCTTGTCAATTTGCAGACAATAGTTCAAATAAGGACAGTTTTAGCATATGTTGGGGAGTCAAGAGCATTGCAAGCACACTCTGCTGCTCTGAGAATTGCTCAGAGATTGGGTTACAAAAAGAGTGGATTTGCAAAGGGGATGGGCCTTGGAGCTACGTATTTTACTGTATTTTGTTGTTATGCTCTTCTGCTTTGGTATGGAGGTTACTTGGTTAGGCACCACTTTACCGACGGAGGACTTGCAATAGCCACAATGTTTGCGGTTATGATAGGTGGACTGTAAGTACTAATATTTCTTCGCGTATGTGCTGTAAAAGTTTAAGATTTAGTGGATTTTTTAGAGAAAGAAAAAACAAAGATGTAATATTTTTCTTTTATTGGCAGGGCTTTGGGACAATCTGCCCCAAGCATGGCTGCATTTGCAAAAGCCAGAGTTGCAGCTGCGAAGATTTTCCAAATAATCGACCACAAACCCAATGTTGATCGAAATCGTGATTCGGGTTTGGAGTTAGATTCTGTAACTGGCCAAGTAGAGCTCAAAAATGTAGATTTTTCCTATCCTTCAAGGCCTGATCTTCAAATACTTAATAATTTCTCCCTCACTGTTCCGGCCGGGAAGACCAGGATAGCATTGGTTGGAAGTAGCGGCTCCGGGAAAAGCACTGTGGTCTCCCTCATTGAAAGATTTTATGATCCCAGTTCGGGTAAATATTATTTCTAGAATGCATTAAATTTCATAAAATGGCCTAATGTTGCTCTGTTTATGTTATTCATTGACTTGTGTGATTGGAGAATTTATTGTTGATCTGGCAAAGTCCCAACTAAAGTAAATCTTGCATCATAGCTCATGTTGTCCTTGTGTCTCCATGAAGTTATCTTTGGGAAAGAATATCTCTGTTGATGAATAGTTTCTTGTGCAGGACAAGTTCTTCTAGATGGGCATGATATAAAGACTTTAAAATTGAGATGGCTGAGGCAGCAAATTGGGCTAGTAAGCCAAGAGCCTGCACTGTTTGCCACTACCATCAAAGAAAACATACTGTTGGGTAGGCCAGATGCTAGTCTGATTGAAATTGAAGAAGCTGCTAGAGTTGCGAATGCTCATTCATTCATAGTCAAGATTCCCTGATGGCTATGATACTCAGGTTAGCCAATCCTGTACTTTTTACTGTGATGATGTTACTGTTAGTGGATAACAAAATAGGGGTCTGCAGAATTCATTGATAATGTTGCATTAATGATTTTACTGAGGACTTGTTGAGTCATAATCAAAGATAATTTGATGTCCCCAAGCTTGTGATAAATAAGTTGACATACATTGTCTCCACAAATACCTTGTGGACCAGTGGTCACACGATGTGCCAAAATTTTGGCTGAGCCTTTCTCCACGGTTGAGAAATCCATTTCATGAAGCAATGGCTCCTCAATAGTAGTTGTGCAAGTGCCATGCCATCCTTTATTAAATGCAGCATTAGGTTGTGGGTAAAGATAACCTCGTTATCGACCATGTACTTTCCATGGCAAAGGGATCAAACTTAGATGGGGGACATGCCAGCTGCATGGGGTGTGATGCTTGTGTCTGCTGATTAAACATTCCGGAGGTGAATTTTGACCATAATTGATCCTTGCAAATCGAGGGCCATACTCAAATGATTTATTACGAGCTGCTTATATATAAGCCAGTGAGCCTTATTTATAAGCCTGACTTTCTTATTTGGTCAACAAATGAACCTAAGTTAAGTCAATGAATGTAGGTGTTTGGTCATTGAATTAAAAAAATGTAACATGGGTTTGGTCTGCATTGCATGTGCATGTATCTCCTTTATATATGGTGAGAAAGAAATTAGAGACATTCAAGGTTAACCATTGATTTGTACAACCAGTATCCCCACAAAAATGATATCTACCTGTTAAGGATCAATAAATAGGCTATACTGGGATTAGGATAGGACACACTGACATTTAGAACGTAGCTGAACAGAAAAACCAAATCATCACAGAGACAAACAATTGCTAAAACCAATAAAATAACTAGTTATGCACCCCCCCCCCCCTTTTTTTTTTTTTCCTTTTTCTTGAGATTGAATTAAAAGGCTAACATAATACATGAGTCTCTAGGTACTGTGGATTCCAAACGAAAGACCAAATGTACCACAGCATTACCACTGCCTAGTTGGATTTTTTATGATTATGAGCTAAACATTTGTTTCCATTTTAACGTATACAAAAAGGTTACATATATCTGATTTTAAACTTATAAAATCTAGTCAGGATTAATGGACGAATATTCATGTTTTAATATTTCAGAAGAACAATGAATACAATATATTTTCTGAGTTTTCTTAGAATTTTCTCATGGTTTGAAATCTCTTTTTACATAATTAAATATTCATAACTGTACTCGAGAAAATATTGGCATTGCATAAATTGGATAATCTGAAAGTTCTGTATGACTTTAAATGTCAGGTTGGGGAAAGGGGATTGCAACTGTCAGGTGGGCAGAAGCAGAGAATTGCCATAGCAAGAGCAATGCTTAAGAACCCTGCCATTTTACTTTTGGATGAAGCAACCAGCGCTCTGGATTCTGAATCAGAAAAGCTGGTGCAAGAGGCACTAGATAGATTCATGATTGGAAGGAATGCCAATCAACACTTGTAATTGCTCATCGTCTCTCCACCATCCGGAAGGCTGACCTTGTGGCTGTACTTCAACAAGGTGGTGTATTGGAAATCGGAACACATGATGAGCTCATTGCAAAGGGAGAAAATGGTGTCTATGCCAAGCTCATCAAAATGCAAGAAGCGGCTCATGAAGCAGCTCTTATCAATGCCAGAAAAAGTAGTGCCAGGTACTCTTGGCCTAGCTTAGCCTACATTGAATGTTTAAGCAAATTCATGACATTCATTTCGCTGTAAATCCAAAAATGTGGCAGCCTAAAATGAAATGGACAGAGAGAATTTATATATTGCTTCTACCATTGCAGGCCTTCTAAGAGAAACTCTGTGAGCTCACCGATTATTGCCCGAAACTCCTCTTATGGACGATCCCCATACTCACGCCGGCTATCAGACTTCTCTACTTCTGACTTTAGCCTCTCCCTTGATGCTGCATATACCAATTATCGTCTTGAAAAGCTACCATTTTTTTAAAGAACAAGCCAGTTCCTTCTGGCGTCTCGCAAAAATGAATTCACCTGAATGGCCTTATGCTCTAGTTGGTTCTATTGGCTCTGTGATTTGTGGGTCTCTTAGTGCATTCTTTGCATATGTCCTGAGTGCTGTTCTTAGTGTCTACTACAATCCAAATAATGACTTCATGATCAGAGAAATTGCAAAATACTGCTATCTTTTAATTGGTCTCTCATCGGCTGCACTTATATTCAACACCCTGCAGCATTTCTTCTGGGATGTTGTGGGAGAAAACTTAACGAAGCGGGTCAGGGAGAAAATGCTAGCAGCTGTCCTGAAAAATGAAATGGCATGGTTTGATCAAGAAGAGCATGAAAGTTCAAGAGTAGCAGCACGATTGGCTCTGGATGCCAACAATGTTAGGTCAGCCATTGGGGACAGGATTTCAGTAATTATGCAAAACTCAGCTCTTATGCTAGTTGCTTGTACTGCTGGATTCGTATTGCAATGGCGCCTGGCCCTAGTCCTCGTTGCTGTTTTCCCCGTTGTAGTCGCAGCAACAGTTTTGCAGGTTTGTGTCCGACAACTAAATTTGACAGAACACAATTAATAAGATATCACTAGGAAGCTTGTTTCACAATTATATGTTTTAGTGTGAGATTTAGATAATTTATCAGTTAGACAATCATTTCTAAAGGGTTTTGCCACTGTTTTTAATGTCAAGCAGCTTTACCATTTGGAACTGAACTTGTGCACTTGAATATCTTGCACTCACAGTTGGTGGTGGAATTTTGACAGAAAATGTTCATGAAAGGATTCTCTGGGGACCTAGAAGCTGCACATGCCAAAGGCACACAACTAGCTGGGGAAGCTGTGGCTAATTTAAGAACTGTAGCTGCCTTTAACTCAGAGTCAAAAATTTTGAGCCTATTTACCTCAAACCTCGAAACTCCACTGAAGCGCTGCTTCTGGAAAGGACAAATTGCTGGAAGTGGATATGGGATTGCCCAGTTTTCACTTGTATGCTTCCTATGCCCTTGGTCTTTGGTATGCCTCCTGGCTTGTCAAGCATGGCATCTCTGACTTCTCAAAGACAATCCGAGTTTTCATGGTGCTCATGGTCTCCGCTAATGGTGCAGCTGAAACTCTAACTTTAGCCCCCGACTTTATCAAAGGTGGTCGAGCAATGCGTTCCGTGTTTGATCTACTTGATCGAAAAACAGAAATCGAGCCTGATGATCCTGATGCTACCATAGTCCCCGACAGACTTCGTGGGGAAGTCGAATTCAAGCACGTGGATTTCTCTTATCCCTCTAGGCCAGATATATCAATTTTCCGTGAATTGAATCTCCGTGCCCGAGCTGGTAAAACTCTTGCTCTCGTAGGACCTAGCGGTTGTGGAAAGAGCTCCGTCATTGCACTTACAGAACGATTCTATGAGCCATCTTCCGGGCGTATCATGATTGATGGAAAAGACATTCGCAAGTACAATCTAAAGTCATTCAGACGCCACATGGGATTGTATATGTACCACAAGAACCGTGCCTCTTTGCCACCACCATTTATGAAAATATTGCCTATGGACACGAGTCAGCAACTGAGGCTGAGATAACTGAAGCAGCAACATTGGCAAATGCAGATAAGTTCATATCGTCATTGCCCGATGGCTATAAAACGTTTGTTGGAGAGAGGGGAGTTCAATTGTCTGGAGGACAAAAGCAAAGGATTGCCATTGCTCGAGCATTTTTAAGGAAAGCGGACATAATGCTGCTGGATGAAGCCACAAGCGCTCTCGATGCAGAATCAGAAAGGTGTGTACAAGAAGCCCTAGAGCGTATTTGCTCAGGAAAGACAACAATTGTGGTTGCACATAGACTATCTACAATTAGAAATGCTCATGTCATTGCTGTCATAGACGACGGGAAAGTAGCAGAACAAGGTTCTCATACCCATCTGCTGAAGAACTATCCTGATGGAATTTATGCACGTATGACTCAGCTACAAAGATTTTCACACGGGCAAGGCATTAACATTGCATCCGGCTCAACTTCTTCTACACGGCCTAAGGAAGACCAAGGCGGACAATGAGGCAATGGATTTTTACCCCTAGAAAGTCCATTAAAAATTGATAGAAAAAATGAGAAAGGAAAAGAAAATGCCACTAGAAACAAGAAAGGAATTATTTAGTATACTCTCACAGTGGTGATTTTTTTGGAATTGTCTAGCGTTTGTTTCTGTTTTGGTGTAGCATAGCATGTGTATCATCTAATTCTGGCATTATGTATAGTGAAATATTTTAATTTCTATCCATTGAGGTTCACTTACTTCTTGTCCTTTATTTTTTTCCCCCTTGAACGCTAAAACGAGGGGTCTTAAGTTTAAGTGTTAAACCATTGCAACAATGGTGGCTGATGAGATGATCTTCCCAATAATTTGTGGAAAAGAAAGGATGGTAGATTTTGCTTCTTGCCATATTGTCAAAACTACCTCTCAAGTAAAGTTATCGTCCGTTCAGTTAAAAGCACGAATAGAATCAGTAAGTGGAACACACACACACAGAGTATCTCATGTCTTGATACTGGATGAGAACCGAAAGTGTGTAAAGCATCACAGTCAACAGAATAGGAGTGCTAGTGCTCGAGCAAGCGTGAAAATAGTCTGTTTACGCCTTTACGGGTACAATAATGAGGGACAAGATGCAAACGACTTGATAGCAACATGTTGATTGAGCGTGTTAGAATTCCTTCACTTTCTCATGGACTGGCACAGCCGTCCGATTGTCCATAACGAGAGTTGTACATTCCCGGACCATTTGTGTTGGGTTTCCGACAAGATATAAGGTTGCATTTCACATAATTGACGGAAAGGTGACAAGTTTTAGGCTGTAGGATGGTTTTGCTCTCAATTTCTTGTCTCATGATACGTATGCAAGAGGGAAACATCATTGACAATGAGTTCACGTGGTGTTAGCACATGCGGCCTTCGTTCATCCAAATAATAGATATTAGGAACCCTCCCAAGTCCTAACCATGGAGCAAACTATTATCCGTACAGAAACAAGAAAAAGAGGATGCAGTTGGTGGCTTTTCGTGCTCCATGAAAAACAAGAAGTTCCTACTCATTTAGAAAATGATAGGAAACATATAATAATGCTAATGCTACTCCGTGATGGATCTTTTTTGTTTCTTTTTTCCTGCATGGATGATAAGAAGATATACAGTCTGGTGACTCGAGTGGCCACGACGATTAGATAAGGGTTCAGGAGGGCTCCAAAATGGAGGTTGGGCCCTGTTATGGACTGCTACTAGACGCACGCAAATAAACACACAAGCCCTACAGATTTTTGATGACTTTAACAGTGCTTGGGTTTTCAAAATGGGAAATTGAACGCCCAGGAGACAAAATAGACAGGTATTAACACCCGGCACAGAATATGCAAACGATCATCCACATGAAGACAAGATTTCATCTTCATTGCTCTGCTGAGATTCTAACACGATAAACCTCCTTTTACTAGTTTGTTAGAGGGGGAATAATCAGACATTTAGATTTTTGACAGAATTCATTTGCTTATCCAGTAAAAAGGCCATATGCTAAATAAGACTGCAAACAGCAAGAACAAGTTTTAAATCTGAACAAAATTACCAAAGGTCTTCCATGAATTTGTTACAAACACATTCGAGTGTAGTTGGTGAACTAACAGCACTATGGAACAGAATGTATAACAGAGATAAAAGGCCAACCAAGCACGCAGATATCAATTTACAACTAGTTCAAGTGACATAATGTAGATGCTGATAAGTTGGACAATCCAGCCATAAACCAATTTGAGGAGCAAAACTCTTGCTATACATTCAAATATTTTTTTTCTCCCAGTAGTAAAAGAGCAGCAAGCAGAGCAATTAACACCAATTGTGAGAAGAGCTTAAGTTGACATAAGCTTTGGGCCATTATCTGGCATGCCCATACCAGCAGCTAGGTCAGCATCGAGTTGTGTGTGGGGTGCAGGTCCCATCATCATCTTCAAACTACATGAACAGAATTCACAAACTTCTAGTATTCCAATTACCACGTTAAACATTCAGGTAAATAATGCATTTATACATTCAAATTAACTTGGGTATTATTTACAGCATGCAAAGCGAGAGGTCTATACAGAGGCTACAAGAACTTAAAGAAACCATGAAACCTACTCAAATCTGGACAGCTATTGCCAAAGGACCAAGTACATGAAAAGACACTGAATCAAGAAAGCAAAAGATGCAGAAGCACCGAAAGGAATAATATGATGGGGATGAACTCAGTAAGCATACTACGGTGTGAACTGTGAAGTTGAACACCTGATAATGACATTCAGTAATCATTCACTTATTCGCAAAACAATGCCATTTATACAAGGCATAAAGTCATTCAACTAAGAACAAGTCCAGGGTCCAGTCCAAGTGAATAAATGGTCAAAAACTTGCGAAACTGGACCAACCCTCCAAATATCTCCTTTTTCAAAAACTTACACTCTCTGAATCAAACATGACTAGCCTGCCGTATTTAAGGACACTATTGTTAATCTAACTTGAAAAGCCCTCTCGCTAATGAAGAAGTAGGTAAACCAATTGAAGTCCCTGCAGTACAAATTCAGTATGTTCCCTTGGCCAAGCAATAGCTACAAATCAATGTCTTATTGTCAATAGGCAAATGATCTCAGTCACTACCACAGACTGCTTTATATGGTTTCATTATCCAATGCACATTGCACTGACATTCTTTACCTCTCACCCCTGCAGTACTCATTAACTTTAATGTCCAAGTTTAAGTAAAATTTATTTGTGGGCCCCCCCACAAGATATTCAAAATTATGTTTTTCTCCCCTTAAAATTTTTGAAATTATTATTATACTATTATAAAAATTAGACTTTGCCCCCCCAAAAAATTTTAGATAATATAAAAAAGTGTTCCCTATGTATGCATCTCATATTCCCCAAGAATTTTAAAAACATATTATTTTTCTTGATATTTTTTTAGAATTTCAATAATTCCCTTTAAAAAAAGTAGACTTTATCCCATAAAATTTTGCAAAAATATATAAAACTGCTTCTCCAAGAATATTGTATATATAGTTTTTGCCCCCTCAAGGTTCAACTCCTGAATCCACCCCTGATTAGACTGGCTGTCAAAACAGTAGTTCGCAGACACTTTACAAGTTAAATACAGCCCACTTTGCTACTCAGAGGTTAACAAACAAAAACAGAGCCCTGCAGCTGACAAATGCCTTCCATTAGATCTCACAGGTTGACAGGTGAACTAAAGGGGGAGTGAACGGTTTCAAAGGTTGATACACAATATCTCAGGTGGGTGAAGTCAAAAAGATTGCATTCTGAGAATATCTTTAAGCTAAACTCAGACAACTTCTATAACCGGGAAGTGGGAACATCCCATTAGCAAGATTATAACATCTCCTATTTGTTATTCCAACAACTGTAGCATCAAATAATCAACATTAAAAAAACATATTTGCGAAATTGGTCTCAAATAATAAGAGAATGTAATTGATCTCAAATTAATCGGGGTAATTTCAATTTCAATCCTTCAATCTCAAATGAACATATTACCGCTTCTTGTGTCGCTTGGTCTTGAAATGCTCATCCCTAACCGCCACATTCGCGAAATATCGACTGAAAACAAATCAAACCCCGCAAATCAATTACATACTTCATTAACAAAATTATAGAGAAAATAATTTCGAAGGAAAAAAAAAATTACTCGCAGTGGAGGCAGTAAAACTGGCCCATGCCAGGAAGGTCTTCGTCGACGGGCAAGGGTTTGCCCTCGCCCTCTAATTTATGAAGCTCATCGTAAACGGCGTCGTCTCGTGAAAAAGGAAAACCCCCAGTCAAGGAAATAATTTTCTGATATTCACAGAACAATCAACAATAACAATAATAATAATAGTAAAACAGCTCAAATAAAAAAGAAAATCAGAAAAAAAGGATATCTTTGAGGAGGAATTTGGACCGGCGAGCTGTTTTGTGAGAGTACCGCCGCTTCTTCACGCTTCTATGTGGACATTTTCCTCCCATTTTTACGTAGGAAGAGACGGTTTTTCAATCTTACTCAGCTGGCCGAAACCCTAGAACTAAGTCGGCTCCGGTTATTATAACTGCCCAAAACACGACATCGTTTCATGTGGCGGCAACCTCTAACCACTTTTAGGACACTGGACCTATTTTTTTCTCCATCTATTCGACATGTCTAAAGGGAGAAAAGCCCACATGAAGAGCCCATCTTTTGCCAACTTCAATTAATGCCCATCACTAAGCCGAATTCAGGCCTCAAAGTTTACTACTAGGCCCACCACCTTTTTTTTTTATTAAAAAAAAAAATTCAATGTAACTTTACATCAAGTAAATGGGCCCGGGAAAAGAAAAAACATAATCTCATAATAATAACACAAATGAGTGACCTATGTACCCCTTTTTGCCGTTTGAATTTTTTTTTTTTTTTTTTTTTTTTGTCGACCTATGTACCCAGAGATCCCAAATTAAAATCTAAATTGGCTACGTATTTGTTAAAGATTGGGCCCACATTCATCATGTGGTTCGGTTAAAGGGTCCATCAATGCGTCAACCTCCGACCGACTGATGTATACCTCATTGGTGAGGGGCTAGATTCAACGACTCTACTGCAAATTTTGGTACAATAGGGACAAATTGCACCTTAATTAATAATACATCCTATACTATTCCACCGCGTTTAATTTTGGTTCACTAAGTTAATTTTTCAGACACTATCTAAATATAATTTTTTTTATAACATCAATCTGGATACGTGACACATTGTTTAAATTTTAAATGAATATTTGCACGTGTCGTCTATTTAAATTTGATTTGATGGTATAAATAAATCTTGCGTAGGAAAGATTCATACTTATTTTATTTGTTCCAAAAGGCCAAAAAACCTATACACACAATTTGATGAAAAAATACTTTACAAAACCATATTTCAAAGCCACTTTTCAAAATTAATTCACGTGTCAATATTTTATTAAATGCCCAACTTCTAATTTTATAACCTTGGTCAAATTTAAATCATTCTTTTCCAAATCTAATAACTGCCATATCAATGATTTTTATTTCTTATTTTCTATAGGTACACCCCAAGTTGAAATTACTAGAATTTAAACCGAGTCTCATAAATTCTGGACCGGCGCTTTAGGCCCTGGATGTCGGCCTCAGGTTGCACAGCACCTCAGGCGTCATGCTGGTCATGATTGTTGGGCCTTAACTATAGGCCCATGTTCGACAAACTGGGATGCGGCACAACTCTACGCATTTGCAGCATACTTTGCCCACATCTCTTCGTTACAGCATTCTGAAAGAGTAAAAGACATACAGAACAAGAGAGCTAATTACAAAATGCATTATGGTTCCCATATAAGCAAAAGTTGCCACTCAGGGCAGATTAGGCTGCTACCAGGAAAAAAGAATAACAATGGAAATACAATCAACTGACTTTCCCCAAGTATGCACATTCCTGAAGTTCATAGGCATCAATTTTTGACCTATCCAGAGCCCGCTTAAACTTAATTCAGACTACTTAATAGTAATTATGCTGCCAGTATCATTTTGAGTAGTTACAACTTAGAACTACGTGTCAAAATCATAAGATGAACCGGATACAAGTACCAAATCTCCTTTTGAACTTTCATAAAACAAGTGCAGAAAACAGAAAAAGGAAACAAAACCATCAATCAATTGAATGCAGATCAAACTCGAAATATCTAGGTAGTGCAACAGATATAGACATATAGTGGATGTAGCATGAACAGACAATTTCAGATAACCTAATTGCACGAAGATTCCCAATTACTGGAACATTCCAATTTGGTACAACAGAAAAGGCAAAAGAGTTTAATAGCTGCCTGACTTCTTTTGCAGCTAATCTTGAAGGTTGGCAAAATATTTAATTCTTAGCAGATTATCAATGATTAGACAATTATTGACAGAAAACCTATTTGATCTCTTAGGAAATTTCCTTCATTTCGTAAACTAAAAAAAGAAAATTATCAACAAATTCTAGACAAACGGCAAATCCAATATTAGAAAATTTCTCGAGCCATAAAGAAGGAGCATAAAAATTACTTATATGGTTAACATCTCTCACTAATTCTCACATGGCAAGTTCTTAGATCATCAAACATAGATAGATGAGATTTCTACTTTTAACAATGTCCCGAAGGGGCCCGGTCCATATATGATACATGGTTTATCAACATTTGAATTTCAGAGAATTGATGGAGACATTGAAAAATTCATAAACTTTTCATTATCAATATATGGACAGTCTACCTAATTTTTTGGTTCACATATAGGAGACAGTCAAGAACAAGTACCCAAATACCTGATATTGATAAAAATAAAATTTTTAGTTCTACAAATATCGTGCATCATACTTCCAAAAGAACATAAACAATATACACTAACATAAATAGCCAATCAGATTAAAATAGTCACACCAAATTAAACACAGTTATTACTTCTCTAAGGCTAAGAAGCATGGACGCGATTTATCTAAAGCAGCATTTGGCACGTCATATGCATGTATGTATGCAGTCATAAACATAAGTATACAGCTATGCCCACATGATGCATTTGTTTATGCATCTATGATTGAATATATATTCTATTGTTGCTAATATATTTGTAGAGACTTACACAATTTCAGTGGCATTTTTATAGTCATAATATGTTCTATGCATCCATTCTATAGCCACAACCACATTTTTCATTGTCAAGGCTAGTCCTCGACACAATTTAGTTTCTCCAATTAAATACTCATTCTTAGTCGAATTTTCACTACCACCTATGTACAAGCATGCATACATTTCTTATAATTTAATTGATGTTGCATGTCTTTCCATTATTTTTAATTTGATAATGAGCCGTATTCCCTTGTGTCAAGTGTTTCAACAAATTATTTTGTGCTTCAATTAAATGTGAGCAACTTGTAAGCATAGAGCACAGGATCGGCAACTATC
Source organism: Cinchona pubescens (assembly GCA_025175665.1). Lineage (NCBI taxonomy): Eukaryota > Viridiplantae > Streptophyta > Magnoliopsida > Gentianales > Rubiaceae > Cinchona > Cinchona pubescens. The sequence continues at coordinate 720,726 of JANKKI010000254.1, read as the reverse complement.
AAAAATAAATAAATAAATAAAATTTGAATTCCACGTATTTTGGACTTAAGTTTTGATCACCGACATGATAAAAAAATTGTAAACACGAACCATACGGCCCTAAGAGGGTCAGCAGAGTTTTGATGCTGGATAGATCTCCACGTCAGACACAAGCAATCTTTTGTAGTTTTTGGGCTTCACAGCCAAGTCTTCCAAAGCAATAAGAGTAATATGAAGTAAGACATGCTGCCAAGCCAACCGCTTAATTAGGTGTCAATCATAAATTATTAACCAGGGGTTAATCCACACAAAGTCGACAACTTTGATGAGGCTGAAAAGACTGGATTACAACATTGAGCTTGGCTACACGCAAACCCATATTATATGATTCCATAAAAGTCCATGTCATTTCCCAAGGCTATGATGTGTGCATAGGTTCATCTTTCTTCAATTAAGTAAACCAAGGGGTTGCCAACTATGATAAGTTGCAGAAATATTTTCAAGATTTCTATTATTTACTTCACCACTTATTCTTTACGTGTAACAATTGAAAAAGAATAGTAGTACATGCCAAACGAAAAAATAGCACACTGTCCTTATTAAGCTGAATTACTGTCTGCCTTCGCAACAAGTTATATTGGATTGACAATTTCCTAGAATAAAGAGAAGTTTAAGTAGTACCACCCCCTCTATTAGAGAAAAGAAGATGAGAGAATAAGATTCTCACTTTCCTATTCTTGTTGTCCCAATAAAATTTACATTTAGTATCCACTAAAAGGTTATAAGAAAAATTGCAAAATTTCATATAACAATCTGTAAACATGTAAATGCTAAATCTAAAAAGCTAGATTCACCAAAAGAGTTGGTAAAGGAAAATATGGTAACTTGAATAAAACTTGCAGAAAGTGAGAAGTAAAAAAGAAAATTAAATGACAAGAACTGTAGAAATCTTGTTCATCAATTTAAGAGGAGAAATATTAATACCTCAACATAATAATTTGACTTTAAATTCACCAACTGCATTGTCGGCAGGAAAAGCCAGAATTCCAGCTAGCAAGTTAATACGTTGCAGCACCTCTACCTGCATGTCCACCGAGTGTCTACCCCAGTGAAGAACTTTGTTTTTATGATTGTATATTGCTTTCTCATTGCGATAACATACTTCCACCGAATATGCAATCCAAGTCCTCATCTTCACCTTTGCTTTGCCTACTTCTATTTAAAGCAAAACATAGGATCAGTACGCACATTGCACATTTACAGGATGCACTATCTGCATCTGCTCATTGCACTTATATCCTAAAGGCTCACTCTGTTTGCCTCCAAAAAGCTCTGCTTTACCTTCAAATCAATCTTTCCATACATTCTCTTCCATAATTATAGCCTGAAAGATGAGGGATTCAGTTTTCGGTGAGCCTGAGATGAGACTGTATGATGACACTAGCAGAAATCTCAGCCAAGCATGGGATCGCATCCGAGTTCCTATAATTGTGCCAATCCTGCAGCTTGCATTATATATATGCATAGGAATGTCTGTTATGCTTTTCATTGAACGGGTTTATATGGCAATTGTGATTGCTTGTGTCAAGTGCTTGGGGAAGAAAAGATATACCAAGTATAATCTTGATGCCATGAAAGAAATAGACCTAGAGCAAAACAAAAACTATCCTATGGTGCTGGTCCAAATACCAATGTTCAACGAAAAAGAGGTACAATATGCTTTCCCTTTTATGTTTTGGGAAATAACTAATTATTTATACAATTTTAAGTATATATAAAACTGCTTCCAATTAGTATGCTTGAGTCCAAGTAATACCAGAAAGATCATTTAAATTCCTTTCACCTTGATCTTAACAAGGAAAGTTTTAGACAAGTTAGTAAATATGTGATTCATTCCTAAGTTGCAGATGGTCTTTCTTGAATCAACACTGGACTAAATCTTTCCCAGCTTGTGTACAAACACACCTACAAACAGATGTATGTACAGGCACACTCCAATTTAGTAAAATCAGGATTATTTTAGTGCATGTATAGATCACAGATATTATAGTTCCTAGTGCATGAAATTTTCTTAACTCAATTTGAAGCCATATGAACACTATTAAACCAAGCTATCTTCCTGATTGTGATCCAAATTTAACTACAAAATATAAACAGATAAAAAGTCTAAGATATGCTCAAGTAACCCTATGTAATCCCTCTTTCTTTGCCTTCTCTTCCTTGTTTCCCTCTTTTTCTCTGCATGTTGGGAGGTGGGGGTCCTGCGGAGTAGGTGGGGGAAGAGTTGATGGAGCTGCAAATAATTCATTACAAGCATCATAAACTAACATGAATATACAAGACGATAATATTTTATCACAGGAAACTTTTGCCTAATCATTTATTAACCTTCATCGTCATCAATGCACATTGATTATGAAAGTGATTGAGGTTTAGGGAAATATATGCATCTAAGAAACTATAACCGCTGCAGATTGGTTTAGTTGTATTTATAGTTTAAGTACATGAAATAAGTGTTAGTTCATAGGTATATGACAACTGTAAAATACAGTTAACAATATAATGCAAAATTACAGGACAACAATTAGGAAGATAGGCCCACTAAAGTCACCCAAATTAACTAATGCTTTCTAAAAATTTAATTAGATCTGAATCATCACCCTTATGTTCACAGACAATAAAAAATCTAAACGCACACACATGCAACATATCTCACTTGTTTTAATGCATAACTGTCCAAAAAACTTTATCCAGGCTAGCAGGTAGAGTAATATGATTGCCAGTGGGTGGATCTATACCAATCCTGTCTGTTTCTTTTGACAGGCATGTGTAAGCTTAGGTCAATCATTATCCACAACGATTTGCACCTAGTGAAATTTTGTACTAGAGAGCATGTTTAAGCAAGAGAGGATTTTGAAGCAACAAAAGCATGAACAGGCAGATAGTTAGACACATGCACACATGTACAGTCATGCAAAGAAACACCTTAGTTACATATACAATTCCAAAAAAGACAGAGAATTTGAAGATCATCTAGTAAAGACCAATTATGATTGCTATTCAAGAAAAGTACAGCAAGTATAGAAGAAAATAATTCACACACTTTCTTGTTCAGGTCTATAAGCTCTCCATTGGAGCTGCATGTGGGCTTATTCATGGCCATCAGATAGGCTAATTGTACAGGTTCTTGATGACTCTACCAATGAAGTCCTACGGGTATCTCTTTCAACTCAATATAATCTGAAACAATAATACTACTACAAGCTGTAAATTTTCAATGGTGAAATGAAAATGTATATGCAGACATTAGTGGAGTCAGAGTGTCAAAGGTGGATAAACAATGGGGTGAATGTTAAGTATGAAACAAGGAAGAACAGGAATGGTTACAAGGCTGGTGCACTCCGAGAAGGTCTAAAAAAGGAGTATGTTGAAGACTGTGAATTTGTCGTGATTTTTGATGCAGACTTCCAGCCTGAGGAGGATTTTCTTTGGAGGACTGTACCTTACCTTCTCGATAACCCAGAGTTGGCTCTGGTTCAAGCCAGATGGAAATTTGGTAAGTCCTGATTTATGTTCATATAAGAACTCCTCCATTGCCTAGTAAATTAGGCGAAACAAAAATCAATACGATGGAAAATGTAACTAGAGGGTGTCTAATGAAGAATGACTGGAGTTCAACAACATATAAAGAGCATTTTGGTCTCTGAATGTGTCACGACATTAACAGACTTGAATAAAATATATAGACCATATATTATATTGGATGCACAAAAAAGCTTGCCTCTGTGAGATGCCACTACAGTATCACTTTAATACATCTTTATCAAAAGCAAAAACACCCACTTTTTTTTTTCTTCTGAGGATGCATAAAAAGCTTTAATTGTAGTACTGATGACCCCAAATCGGTTAATGCTAAATTCAATATCTACAGTGAATGCAGATGAATGTTTCATGACACGGCTTCAGGAGATGTCACTAGACTACCACTTCAGCGTGGAGCAAGAAGTAGGCTCATCAACATATTCATTCTTTGGGTTTAATGGTAAACTTGAAAGAGATTTCTACTAGATGTAAACTGGTCCTTAAGAGCACCAAGCATGAAGCCACTTTGGGCCATTACATCTAACATTCTTCCCCTGCATTTTAGGAACTGCCGGGGTATGGCGGATTCAAGCAATAAATGATGCTGGGGGATGGAAAGATAGGACCACAGTGGAGGACATGGACCTAGCGGTTAGGGCTAGCCTTAAGGGTTGGAAATTTCTCTTTGTGGGAGACTTATTTGTGAGTCCTCGTACTAATGATTCATTATAATTCTTATAGTCATTTCTAAAAGTTACATCAGTCTAATAAACATTTATTTAGGTAAAAAATGAACTCCCAAGTACTTTCAAGGCTTACAGATTTCAGCAGCATCGATGGTCATGTGGCCCAGCCAACCTCTTCAGAAAAATGTTCAAAGAAATCATCCTTTGCGAGGTAATAGCACTTTATATTCACCTTTATAAAGATGATAGATTAATCGTATCCCATTCAAATAATCAGTTTCTGGAAGAAAATCACATAGGAACTCTCCTATCTAATGCAGCGTGTGTCCATCTGGAAGAAGTTCCATGTCATCTATGCCTTCTTTTTTGTGAGGAAGATAATAGCACATTGGGTTACATACGATTTTTTCTTCTACTGTGTCGTAATCCCAGCAACTATCTTAGTTCCTGAAGTCCGTCTTCCAAAGCCAATAGCAGTTTATCTACCAGCAATCATCACCCTTCTTAATGCAGCTAGCACTCCAAGGTACAGAGACCGAACGGGCTAATATAAAGTTCATTGCTTTTATTTCTTATTAATCTAAAAACTGAATGTATAGAGTTCCACTCTCACTTGTTTCACTACAGGTCCTGGCATTTACTTGTTGTCTGGATACTGTTTGAGAATGTCATGTCCCTCCATCGGTCCAAGGCAGCAATTATAGGACTTTTAGAAGCCAACCGAGTTAATGAATGGATTGTGACCGAAAAGCTTGGGAACGCAATGAAGCAAAGGAACAGTGCAAGAATAATTAAAAAACCAAGATCACGAATTGTAGAAAGGTAATGTGGCCAAAAGTAAAAATTTTCCATTTTAATACAATAAGTTATTTAGTCTGGTTGAGTGGCTAAAGGAACCATGAAATCTATACACTTTCGATCATCAACTCTTAACATCAAACAGAATCCTTGAACAGTACCTCACACAATTCATTTGACTAGCAGGGTTCACATTTTGGAGCTGCTAATGGGAATGTTTCTGATGCACTGTGCCATCTACAACATGCTCTTCGGAGATGATCATATCTTCATATACCTGTTACTGCAAGCAACTGCTTTCTTCACAATCGGGCTTGGTTATGTTGGAACATTTGTCCCTAATTAAAACCGCTAAACACACCTAAAATAAAGCCCCCAAAAGGCCAAGAAAGCTGCTGAAAACTAATATCTCGTGATATCATCTACTCTACTACTTAGTCGTCGTGTGCTATTATTATTATTTTCTTTTTAAGTGCTTGCTATGCTAGGAGTGTAATAAAGGGTATCCGGACTTCATGCCCCTTATTGTGTGAAATGTACATAGAGTCCACCATGTGCTTGAATAAATGTAATTTAGTGGTACTATGTTTAATAAAGACAGCTTTCTTTTACCAATTGCTAAAATTGCAGATTGAATAACTGTATATATATGTTTATAGATAAACATCGAAAAAACAATTGATTAAATTCTTAGTATTCCTCAATCAATCCCAGAATCTTAACATCCCAGATTCCCAAGATTTTCCACAAGATAAAACAGGATTACCCAAAAAAAAAAATTACGAAAATGAAATGGCAGACCCGCACAATATATTAGCAGAAATGCTGAAATAAATGTAAAAATTTTACCCTTTTGAAGATCAAAATCGGTGAAGCATCCACAGGATTTCTTACAACATCGAAAGAGTTCATCAAACCAAACCAATGACATGTCAGCTTCTTTATTCTAGAATTCTCCGCAACAAACAGGGCATGTACTATAATTCCAGTCGGCAGCTTTCCAATTTTTCTTTTTTTTTTTTTCTTTTTTTGGATTGATAATTCTGTATGATGAAAAGAAAAAATTCTTTTCAGTCAGAAGCATGATGAAACTGTTTAAATTCTTTGTTTGGTTTTTTTTTTTTTCCCCTTTGGATTTCTGTATATATACTCTGTTTTTATTTTCTATGAGAGAAAGAGAAAGTAGAGGAAAAGGGGAACTAAAATCGCTACGATTTCTTCATTTTAAGAGAACAGAAAACGTGTTCGTTGGCAAACAGTTTATTTTGTCGTTCTAAGGAAAGCCCAATAATGATTAATCTCGCGGTCCAAACATTCATGACAGTAGCCGACAATTTAAGTTATTCCAAATGGGCCTGCCCAATCCAATCCTTTCAGAAAGTTGATATCACGGAGATATGGGCCCAATATCATTTCCCCTGAGACCGTCGGAGCGGGCCGAGCGGCTTTTTTGTTAGATTTATTCACTGTTGTCCTAATGTAGGTTCTTTTTTTTGGCCAACAAAGATATTAACCTAGTGATAGTGTGAGATTCTGGAAATAAAAATTGTAGGAAAAAACAAAAAATTTATGGAAAAATCTAAGATTATGTTTGCATCGGTAGATTTGAGAAAAAATTTGAAATCTATTCATTTGTTGTTGAAGAACGATTTATAACGTTGAAATGGTTTAATTTCAAATCTACTCAAATTAAAAAGTGTGAAATGAATAATTTTAAATAACTTTTTTATATGAGTAAATTTGAAATTCAACCATTTTGACCTTACAAATCTCTCCAATAAATGGATGAATTTCAAATCCTTCCCAAAATCCATCAATCCAAATACAATATCATTGTGTGGATGGATTTGATTTGAAATCCTAAACTATAATAAATTATCTAAATAAGGTAATTGATTTAATTATGAATTTGAAATCCACTAATAAATAGGAGTATGATTTTAATGGTTAAATAAGTAAATTTGAAATTCACTAAATTTTATATCATTTCAAATCCATCCATTTTAAATTCATGTATTCAAATCCTTTTTTGAAATTAAATCCACCGATCTAAATACATTGTATAAGTGTTCAAATAATTTAAGTTGTTTCCGTTGAATTTTCATTGAATTATCATCAATGAAATAAGGGAAGGATTTAGGTAGAGGTCTGGTTGTTGGCCTCACTTGTAGATCTTGTGATGTGGATTAACTATTATGAAATTTATGACATAAATTGATGTAAGTAAAATTTTAAAAAATTTAATTTTGACCACAAAGTCTCGAATTTATGTAAATTTTTTCCATGAAATAAACGTAGATAACATATGGACCCTTTTATTCAAGTAGGAGTTGTAAATTAAAGGCATATACTTATTTGATTATTTGTGTGCTTCGAGTTAAAGCTTTCAAGACGAAATAATATACACTGAATTTTAGAAAAGTTGTCAATTCATTGTGCAGGCGTGGATTCATTGAAGCGGTCCAATTTCTTTGAATTGATTATGAGTTGAGAATTGGTACTGTGCATTCTTTTAATTCCATACAGAAAATGAAAGGGAGAAAAGACAGATTTTTTGGACACTCTTCTTTGAGTACAAAGTGGAAAGCACGAAAAAGCTGTATAGGATTGGGATGGTGTATAATCAATAAAATTTAGCTGCAAAATAATAATTTCTGTATAATAATAATAATAATTTTGATTTTTAGTAATTGACAAATTCAATTTTTGTTTAAATCAAGTTTTTGTACATATCACGCATTCTCAGATGTGAAGTATATAATTGACGTTCTGATTTTTCATGACACCATTAGAACTTCAGTGGTAGTCGTTTATCAAAGATTTACATACTTGTCAGGTTATGGAAATTATTGAAGTTGTTCTTTTTTCAAGGCTAAACTGCAATTTAACAATTTGTAAATTTATATAATAACCCCAATATGACTATTTGATAACAACTGAAAATAATACATAAAGAACAAATCTCGGCACATCAAGATTTAGACTTTAGATTCCAAAAGATAATCATTTTGAATCTTTTTTTTTTTCCCTAATCTTAAAAAATGTGAGGTTTTAAAATCTTTGACCTTTTAGAAGGAGCCATCAAAAGTTGAATTCTTGATCACTACTTTTCTGTCCTCAATCCCTTGTGTGATGGACGATTTATAAAAATTACAATAAATTCAATAAAATATGCGTCCGTAAACTGTTTTGTTTGAAGAGAAAAAGAAAGAAGATAATATACCAGCCATTAACAATTGGTTTGCATGTTTTTACGTCCAATAAAAACACGAAGAAACTTATCATCTATTCAAACAAAAATATGATAATTTGAGTACAGTTTGCTCCGAGTACAAATGATAAGGAGATAAATTTAATTATTATACCATATGAGACAAATAAGTTACCTCATTCAAATCATGAAAATAGCCACACACACAAAAAAAAAAAAAAAAAAAAGCCTTTAGGCTTTAAAGAATGAAGAATTTGAAATTATATTGATGTTAATTTTAAATGAAGTTAGCCATGTATAATATGAAAAAAATATAATTCTATGGGAAGAGGGCATATACTCCCATCTTTTCTAGTTTTAATTTCTCAATTTAGGATGAAAAAAATGTAGTGTTATAGTATGTGTGTCGTAAATCGTAATTGATCACCTAAAAAATTGTTACTGTAACCTGTTATAGAACTGTTACCGTCACCGCTGATCTCATTTGATGCCGAGGAAAGTTCTTTGGTATTGCTAATTCCAAACGGGGGGGGGTCCTCCTCTAATTTACCATTATGCTACGGCAACGGCGTTAATAATTTAACAATCTGCTCTATATAGTCTGTACTCTATGCTCCTACCTTCTTAGCCTTTTTCATTTGGTCTACCCAGTAAATCGAAATTTTATCAGACCGGTAATAATGATCAAACATCAAATCAAACTTGATTTCCAGCCCACCATAATGAAATCATGTCCCACAACCACTTTAATTCTTCTGGGTTTACCAACTTACCATATTCACATAATTTTCTTTGCTTTTTTTCCAAGTCATCTCTCACCAAAATTTTTTTGTGTTGCCTCACTCATTCGTCACTAATTGGTAATGGATTTTCCATAATTCTCACACACCATCTATAGGTTCTCACACACCATCTATAGGCGTTTCACGGGAAGGGACAAATTACCTAAATAATCCTTTAACTATTTTCATTAAAATTGAAAGTTTACATGCTTAAAATTTGGACGATTTAATCTCTCAAGCAAATATTTTTGTCAATTTGGTTCCTATCTAATTGTGCAATCCAAAACACAAATTTTTTTCCGGTTATAATACCGTCTAAAATCACATTAGTGACCACTCTTGTTCACCACCGGAAAAAAAAATTATGTTTAAGTGATACAGCCAAATAAGGAACAAATTAGTTATAAATATTCAATTGATGAATTGAATTAGTTAAAATTAAAATAGATATAACTATTTAACTTTAATAAAAAAAGTAATAAGATTATTTAAGTGAGTTACCCACACGAGAAGGTATTACTCTTTTAGGGGTGTTACGCAATGGGTGATTAAAATTGTGTAGTCCATTTGGAATCGAGTTCAAGTTAAACTCGTGTTCAAGTAAATATTGCCTTACACAATTAGTAGGTACTTGCTGTGCTAAAATTCAGTCCATTGCTGAGTGGTTTCAAGCTCATGGATGATCGGCAACCATGACTAGACGAAAATTGCTAATAAATATCCAACTTAGATAATTGTGATGCTGATTCTAATTGGTTGCGGTAGTAATTCACTGTGATTTTGATTAGGCGGCTCACCATATAAATGAACCAACTAGAAATTAATGTAATAATAATGCCAGCATTGAAGTTCTTGTGACATATTAACCTGAAAATTGAGAAGTCTAAGATGTACATCAAAAGATAGAATGCGTATCTTCAATCAATTTTGCATTTATTACTTAAAATCGTTAGGGATTATCTATCTCACATTTTGTATCACTTTTTTCACATTATTTAATAAATAGTCAATATTACTTTACTAAAATCATGCCATTAATCTTGACAATTCATTAAGTAATGTAATATAAGATGTGAGATAGAAAATCCTGTATCACTTAAAAGCCATATCAATATAAAAACATTAAAGAACAGCAATATAATCGTTTTTTTTATTTTTGGAAAATATGTTTACCAGTTGGTCGATTTGCAAGAGCGTGATATTTCAGTTGCCAAACCGAACCGAACCAAACACATATTCCGAATCAAAAGTGCATGTTTGAGAGTAGAATAATGAAACTAGAATTATCTAGGATCCACTTGTAGTAAATATTTACTTGGTGCACAACATACGTGAATTCATTGCAAAGGAAGACTAAAATACAGTTGTCACTGTCTTTTCTCGATTTTTTTCAAGTTTTCGATGATGGAGGATTAACCATATGACTCAAGTGTCATAAACCATTTTGGTGGATTAGATCATGGATGTTAAGACTTTAAGGCTACCAAAAACTGTATTGACGCCATACATTATCTTCTTGTTTTCAAGGGAGCATTAAAAATAATGAAACCAATATTCCGCCTAATCTTTTCCCTAATATCCCACGAAATCAATGACATTAAAATAACAAGTTCCCCTAATTTTAATTAACGCAAGTTGTTGAAATTTTCTTTATCCTAATTTATTATGATGAGAAAAGTACACTTCCAGATCGAGAGTCAACTCATACTTAAAACAAAAGAAAATAAGTTTACTAGACTACATGGAACCTCTAACTGATGGATTGTACCAATGTAAAAAGAGTCGAAAAACGTATATGAAATGATAGTAAAATATTATTTAGCGAATAATAAATATTTTCTTTTATCCAATCATAGCCGTTTGTGTCGTCTTCTCTCAATGCAACGAAGTTAATTAGTTTGTCTAATTTGCAAATAATTTTTATTTTGCTTTTGTAATTTTCTTTTATTATTGTGCGTATGTGTGAATATATTCTTAAATATATATAACTATGTTATTCATAATATATGTTACTAATATCTTTAATAGTTGGAGTCCCACCTCATATACAAAATGTTCATTGCACACGGTAGCTAGTTTGGCGTTCACGGGAGGATTGCGATATAAGTGAGGAGTAATGATATATTATATATGACCTCCAAACCCAGCCAGCAATTACTTATATCCATCTTTCCACAGCGTAAGACTCACCGTGTTAATGGTGAAAATTTAATGCAACAAGTTAATATACATATTATATCGTTCAGAAACCTCCATAATATAGAATTTTACATACATTAAGAAAATTATGTCCCAATTGAGATTTATCCATAGTCGTTTGTGGATGAAATTTATATATAATATGTTCTTTGTTTTCACGTGTTGGACGTTTATACAAGTACTAATTATAATAGGAGTAGTACAGTAATACTTAATATCATTGCACCTAGAAAGCAGGCAAGGGCAAGATAGTCAATTTATCTAGACCAGGGTTAGGCCTTAGTCAAATTAAACTGTTTTGTCAGGAATGCATAAACTGTCTCAAATAGAAAAAAGTCCAATCCGACGGCGTCATCGAATTCATCATACATACATCCATAACATTCATTTCACCCTCCGCATCCATACATAAATATATACATGCATCGCACTTATATAAGGAAAAACTCGGTTTTGGATTCGTGTTTAGACATTTGAGTAATAGAACGTTATGCAATCTTACTAACACGTTTGATCAATTCATAATGCAAATTTATAAATGGGGCGAAAAAATCGTATTTAATTAAGTAAAAATTAAATGTTATGTTTATGTCAGTTATTTTAAATGATTTTATTCATAATACGTAACCTATATTTATAAACAAAGTGAAAAATTGTATTTAACTAAGTAAAAATTAAATATTATGTAATTTTATTTATGTTATTTATTTTAAATTATTTTATTCACAATAAATAATCTATGAGTAGATGTCAGATATATTTAATTATTTCCATTTAGCAAATATATAAGCATTTTATTATTAGCCATCTCTCGCTGACGAACATATTTGACGTTAGTAAAATAAAACACTATAATATTAATTTGTAGATGACCTCATCAAACTAACACCATCCTCCATTCTTCTCTATATATCTCAACCATTTCCTCCAATTCCTCTCTTCAACCCATTCCATACAATTCCTACCTAAAGAAAGAATCATCAAAGAATACCATACAACGTTCACAAACCCAAGTATCAAAATCATCAAATGGGTGAGGTATAATTTCAAGGCAACTTATTTCTTCTATAATTTCATCTCATCATCTTAATATTCACGTAATTCTCAGTTAATCTGATGGATACATCGTGTTTGTGTGTTTCTGTTTCAGAAAGATGAAAAAAAGAATGAAGGAGAGAAGAAGAGTGAAGCCAAGAATGAAGGAGAGAAGAAGGCTGCCGCCGACGACTCAACCACCATTGTCTTGAAGTTAGACTTGCATTGTGAAGGCTGTGCCAAGAAAGTCAAACGTTCCCTTCGCCGTTTAGAAGGTATGAACTACACAAAATAATTTAGCCAAATTTTACAATTTAGTTGAGAAATCATTTTCTCCATTTTAAAAATTTATATAATATAAATTTTTAAAATATAAAAATAATTATTGTCTCTTATACACATCTAGATGTTTATAAGAGACATTACTTAATAATTGTCAAATTAAATGTTGATTTTCTTGCTTGATTGCTTGTCAGCGAGAATTTTTTTTCCTTTCTTACAATAATTGTAATATTTTGTCTTCACTAATATCGAAATTGATGTTTTCAACAATTAATTTCGTGTACTCCTACTGTACATATACGAGAAATGTCAAAAACATTGCAACTACAACTTCAACGAACCTGGTCTCTTGTTTGAGACTCAGTTTTCGTGGGCTCTTATTTTTCGGAGCTTCCAAGGAACCAACCTTTGAACCAATCCGCTTTTGACCTTTAATATTTCTAACAAATTAATTTACCGTTACCTTCCCTCAAAAAAAAAATAAAAGAAATTATGGTTAGCTTTTATGAATGTATATTTATCCAGTTGTCGTTTCATTTTATGAATTTTATTTCTGTCCTTTCCTTATTTTAGGAAATAAAAAAAATAAATCTATCACATGAATAGATATATGTTTTTTTTTTTTTTACTAATACGTCCGGATGCAAATGGCACAACGTAGCGTAGTCGTGAATTAATATTTATTTGTTTGGTCCTCTTTAGGTTTTCGTGGAAGAAGTCAAGGCAGACTGCGCCAGCAACAAATTGACAGTGAAAGGGAATGTGGACCCCGTTTTACTTCGGGAGAAAGTCGAACAAAAGACCAAAAAGAAGGTAGATCTCGTCTCCCCACTACCCAAAAAAGACGCTGGCGGAGGAGACAAGAAGACCGACGGTAAATCCGACAAGAAACCCGACGACAAAAAGAATGACGAGCCCAAGAAGCCAAAAGAGGTGAAAATTCTAGTAACATTACATATTTTTTTCCATGTTAATTAAATTAGCTCATTGACAATGACAACTTCTATTATTTTTTTTAAAAAAAAAAATAAAGATGAGCTAACTTTAACTTAGGGATAAATTTACTAGTAGTAAATACTACTAATATCTATCTTAATTTATTTATTTTTTGTTTGGTTTGTATAGCCTCAAATGAGTATAGTGGTGTTGAAGATTCCGCTGCACTGTGACGGATGTGCACATAAGATAAAGCGAATTATCAAGAAGGTAGATGGATAAGTCATATGATTTTTATTTTTTATTTTTAAAAAATAATTGTACAATATTCATTTAATTGAGTAGGTGTGACATGCAATCATCAACTATTAAATTTGATAACCACACTGCTAATGTCTCATGATGCCGATTTTTTTTTTACTACGATCAATTATTCCTATTTAATACACATATTCTTTCACATCAAGTTGCAAATTGTAATATTTTGATAATTTTTTTTTTTTTTTACAGGGGTTGAGAATGTAACAATAGATTCGGAAAAAGATTTGGTCACAGTAAAAGGTACAATGGACATGAAAGATGTTATACCTTACTTGAAAGAAAAATTGAAGAGGTCTGTGGATATTGTCCCACCAAAGAAAGATGACGGAGGTGGTGACAAGAAAGGAAAAGAAGGTGGTGGTGGTGGCGGTGGCGAGAAGAAAGAGAAAGAAAAGGAAAAAGAAACCGGTGGTGGTGATAGCGGCGACAAGAAAAAAGACGGTGAGTCGAAAAAAGACGGCGGTGGCGGCCGTGTACCTCCCTAGGAGATAAAGGGAAAAGTATTGAAGAGCCAAAGGTGGAGGTACACAAATTGGAATACCATGGATCTAGTAGTACACCATATACGTATTACGGTGTACCGGTGTACAATCAAGCTTATGCAAATCAAGATTATGGTATAAATATGCCGACAATGATGTACAATCAAGGATATGGAAACACAGGCTACGTTGTGGAGCACCGACCCTACGAGCCACCTCCACCACCTCCTGTGTACTTGCCTGCACACGATCATATGTTTAGCGACGAAAATCCAAATGGTTGCTCTGTCATGTGAAAATGACACCCCACCCACCAGTACTCTCATCTTATTGAGTTCATATTAATTGAAATTTGTAAATAAATATAGAAGGAATTAAACAAAAAAACGTATATATAATGAGGAGGATATATACTAAAATGCCAGTAATTAGATTATACTGCCTGTTCGATTAGATTGGGGGTGGTTTAATTAGTTTTTTAGTATTGTTAGATAGGTTCGTTTAACTTTTTTTTTTTGGTTTTGACTTGTACTATGTTGTTAATTAGCCGGTTATGTAATCAATTTTGCCGAATTTGTTTACATTATCCCATAATTATGAAATGGTAATACGATGTGTAAGCCTATTTTTCAAAGGAGTCTAGTTGGCATCATTTATCTGTTTTACTGATTACTGTAATTTAATATGAGATTATTATATCTTTTAGTTAGCACTTAATAGTGGTTACAATTTATTTGAACGGCTTGCGGTTGGGTTGGCATAAGTTTATTATTATTATTTTTTTTTCCTTTGGAAAGGGATCATAAATATTTTATTTCGGGCAAAATGAAAGCGAAACCTGGTCTTACAAGTCACAACCCAGGTGTGAATAATAGAAAGACTGGTGGGCTAACGAAGGCCCATATTCAACGGATGACCACAGCAAGAAACCAAACTTGGTAAAACATTTACGGAAATTCTACTGCCTCTTTTAGAAATTATTCTCTTTGTACTTTAAATGTTTATATTGTATAATATCGATCTATGTGCTTAAAAAATTTGTATTGTACACACTTTTAAAATCAAGGGAATAATTCCTTAAAAGAGACGATAGAATTCTCCAAAGATTTAAACTTAAGATATATAATCATGATAAAAACCTATTGAATGTTTCTTCCTTCTTCCCAAGCTACAATTACCAAAGAACGAAAGAAGAAGAAATCGAAATGACAAAACTTAAGAAATATAATAATGATAAAAACCTATTGAATGTTTCTTCCTTCTTCCCAAGCTACAATTACCAAAGAACGAAAGAAGAAGAAATCGAAATGACAAAAATAAAAAGGGATGACAGGGTGAGGGAAATAGAGGTGGGGAAGAAGAAGTAGTAAGAGGAGTGGGGTGGTAGACAATGGCGGATTTAGGAGTTGAACTTTGAGAAGACAAAAACTATATGTACATTTTTTATAAATTTAGGGGGTAAAGTTCAATTTTTTAAGAGTGTTATTTAAATTTTTAAAAAATATCAAGAAAATTATATATTTTTAAAACTATTAGTTGGAGAATAAGGCTATAGGAAACAATTTTTTATATTGTCTAAAACTTGTGGGTGGCAAAGTTTAATTTTTATAATAATACAATAATAATTAAAAGAATTTTCAGTGAGAAAAACATAATTTTGAACATTTTTTAGGGTGGTTGCCCCTTCCTGCACCCTATGATCCGCCCCTCATGGTAAATCTGAAATGAAGCAGGCTAGAGGAGAGAGAGAGGATGTTTATAAAAGAGGGGGAGCAAGTGGTGCGTAAAGAAAGGTAGCGAGGGAGGAAAAAATGAAGAGGAAGAAAGAGAGAGGTAGCAGGGTTGGGGAAGACAAAAGAAGGAGGCTAGATGAGAGGAATATTGGCGGGGTTGGTAGTGGCGGGAGAGGGATGATGGAATACATGGAAGGGAAGAGGTTGCGGATGGTATAGGGAGAGGAGGCTAGGATGGATGAGAGAGATGGAGAGGCAGTGCCTGGTGGTTGTAGAGATAGAGATAGGGCGGAGATGAAGATTTTTTTAATTGGGAACTTTAGAATTTTTTTAATTTTCTAACTTTTGTGTATTTTTCTTCAAAATTTAAGAATAACAAACGCATTTCTTAAAAATATTTTTTCTAAATTTTTTTTGCTTCCCATTTCAATTTTTTATTTTTTCATAACAATTTCATTAATTTTATTCTTTCTAATTATTTTAAATCTATCAAAACTTTTTCCCCCAAATTTTATTTTTCATTTTATTTGTTTTAGTATTTTTTTTCCCTTTTTTTAAATAGTAGAAAAAGGTGGTTCAAATATGAAAAATAAATAAGGCATGAGGGGCACAGTTGTCCAGGATAACAGTTTTATTATTGAAGTTAGTTTCCATCCACTGGACACTTAAAACTTAAGCTCGTGGTTTTTAAACTTTATGGGTGTTATTGTGAAAGTCGAGAATGTTGGAATACCAAATTAATTTTAATATCATGACAACCAACGTTATCATAACCTGAATCCTTCATGTTAGTCATCAAGAATATAAATTAAATACTAGATATGGAATTTACATAACTGAATTCATAAGAATTGATGTGATTCTTGAATATTCGGATGTGATTCTTGAATATTGTGGTTATTGATCTTCCAAATTACTATGTATGTATTTTAGATAACACGGTTCTCACTTTTCTAATGATGGAATGCCAGAAAAAATAACATACGTAGAATTTGGGAACTATAACCTATATATAGAGATATTTTTCTTATTCCTCAAGTTTTGCCCATCATAAATGAAGAGGAAACAAGATTTTAGGATATCTACACATAAAAGTCCATACTAATTAAATGACCTAGGCCCATTTATCTTAAACCATATTAGATCATTTTATATTGGGTTAATTAATTATGATAGCACATATTACATAATTAATATATACGTAAATGTCAAAAACTCAACATTCTCTCACTTGGACTACATATATATTATTGCATAAAATCTTATGAATTAAAAACCTTTTGCCATCAAGACCATAGTTATCCCAAACAATCTCATCCATTAATCATGTCATATATAGGATCAATACGATTTTCGCTACATTATTCGTAACTAAACTAATTCTTGGTCACGTACATCAACACAACCAAATGATATAGATCAAGTATGGATGTTTAGCACGAAAATTACATTCAATGTGATCTTAAACATGGCTATTTCTAACTAGTGCAACTTTATTCTTTATAGAGATCAAACTGAAAATGAAGTTAGAGTGAAACATAAACTGAACACTTTATTTCTAAAACAGAATTCTCTGTTTCTGCAGAAAATATTCATAAATATAAGATATATTTTAAAAGATAAAAGTCTATAAATTGAACACAAACTCTCACTAATCCTAAATATCCTCAAAAGACACCCATACGAACAGTGTGCTCATGAAAGATCTCGGGTAGTAATCCTTTAGTAAGCAGATTTACAATATTGGATTTCATGCCAATATACTCTATAGATATCTGACCACTCTGAACTCTTTCTTTAAAAACTAGGAACTTAATGTCTATGTGTTTAGATTTCGCTTGAACTCCTATTATTGTTAGAATATAAACCTACTGATTTATTATCACAAAATAATTTAAGTGGTCTTTCAATACCATCCACAATTCGCAGCCCTGTGACAAAATTTTGCAAATATATTCCATGACTGGATGTCTCATAACATACAATAAATTCAGCTGCCATGGTAGAAGAAGTTATGAGTGTACACTTTTCCAAGAGATAGCTCCACCTGCAAGCAAATAAATATAGCCTGAAATGGATTTATGACTGTTTTGGCATCCAACAAAATCAGAATCGAAATACCCAATGATCTCTACTTTATCCGATCTCCTATATGTGAGCATGTAATATTTTGTTCTCTGAAGATATTGTATGACCCTTTTGGCTGCAATCTAATGAACCATTCCGGGATTGATTAAATATTTGCCTAACATTCCAACAATATACGCTATATCTGGAGGCGTACAAACTTGAGCATACATCAGACTTCCTACTGCTGAAGCATAGAGGATCTTCTGCATTTCTTTTACTTTCAAAATCATTCTTCGGGCACTTAGTAAGGCAGAATTTGTCTCCCTTAGCAACAGAGTTATCTCCTGGATTGCTATCTTGCATGCAAAATCTCTTAAGTACCTTCTCGATATAACTCTTTTGTGATAATCCAAGAATATCTCGAGAGCGATCTCGATGTATTCTAATACAAAAGAGGCGTCCCCAAGATCTGTCATCTCAAATTTCTGTGATAAAAATCTCTTGATTTCATGCAATAAACCTATATCGTTACTGGCAAGCAGTATGTCATCAACATATAAAATCAAACAAATGTACTTATTCCCACTAAACTTGTGGTATATACAATCATCAATCAAATTCATCTCAAAATCAAACGAGATGATAATTTGATGAAATTTGTGATACCATTGACGAGAAGGTTGTTTGAGCCCATAGATGGATTTCTTTAATTTACAGACCATATTCTTTGCATTTTTGAAACAAAGTTTTTCGGTTGCTTTATATAAATGATCTCATCTAAGATGTTTGAATGTCACTATTGAGAAATGCAGTCTTTACATCCATCTGATGTAATTCAATATCAAAATGTGCCACTAAAGTCATTATTATCTTAAAAGAGTCTTTCGATGATACTGGAAAGAAAGTCTCTTTATAATCAATACATTCCTTTTGAGTAAAACCCTTTGTGACAAGATGTACCTTATATCACTCCACATTACCCTTCGAATCCCTTTTGATTTTAAATATCCATTTGCAACCAATAAGTTTTGCACATTCGGGTAGTGTGACGAGTTCCCAAATATCATTGTCTTTCATAGATTTAATTTTCTCATTCATAGCATCAATCCACTTGTGAGAATTAGCATTCTGCATGACTTGATGAAAGTTGATTGGATCATTTTCCACCAATCTAATGCCATCCTCATGTTCTTGGAGAAATATGATGTAATCATCTAGAACCGCATTTTTTCGTTCTCTAGTGGATCTCCTTAGTGACATTTGTTCTTGAATTTGTTGAGTTTGTTCGTGTTATTGTTCTTGATGGGAAAGATATTTAACATTGTCTTGTGGTACTGGTATTGCTGCTTGAACAATGTCAGAAATAGAAGGCTGATCATTATCAATAACAATCGTAGAAAGAGAAATAGATTCCTCTTTAAAGACAAAGTCTCTAACTTTATCTCTCTCCCAAACTTAATATCCTCAAATAATTGGGCATTTTTTGTCTCAAAAAATGATTTGGATGTTGGATCATAAATTTTGTACCCCCAAAACCGTTCAAAGTAACAACAAAATATGTGCTGACCATTTTCAAGTCCAATTTCTTTTCATTTGGCTTATAAGGGTTTGCCCCAATTGGACAACCCGAAATATGTAAATGATTTATATTAAGATTTTACCAGTCCATAGTTCATATGGGGGTTTTGGTCATTGTTTTAGTTGTATCTCTATTAAGAATATAAGCTGCAGTCTTTAATGCCTCTCCCCAAAGTAAATCCGGTAAAGTTGTATGACTAATCATACTTCTCACCATATCTTTTAGAAGTTCTGTTTCGTCTTTCAGCAACACCATTCATGTTAGGAGATCCTAACATAGTGTATTGTGGGACGATTCTACACTCTTCTAGGAATTTAGCAAAAGGTTCTGGACATTGTTCATCTGATCCGTCATATATGTCATAGTATTCACCACCATGGTCAAATTTGACAGCTTTAATTCTTTTACCAAATTGATTTTCAACTTCAGCTTTAAAAATCTTGAACATGTCCAATGATTGAAACTTCTCATAAATTAGATAAAGGTAGCCATAACGAGAAAAATCGTCTATAAATGTAATAAAGTATTGTTGACCATTCCAAAACGTCGTAAGGAATGGCCGGCAAATGTCCGTATGTATTACTTCTAAGACGTCCGAAAATCTATTGGCACCTAATCTCTTTATGTTTGTTTGTTTCTGCTTAATACACTCAACACACATTTGAATGTTTGACAAATTAAGGGGATCAAGAATTTTATCTGACACAACTCTTTCAATTCTTTGTTTAGATTCACTATATGACCAAAATGCTTATGCCATAGTGAAGCAGAATTTTCATTGATTAATTTACGTTTAGTGCCACGTAAACTTATATGCAAGGTTTCATTATATGAAACAATAGTTTCGAGTAAATAAAGGTTATTATGAAAAGACAAAAAAATCAGTACTAATAATATTTGAATTCAGAAAAAGACTAAACTGACTATTTCTAAATGAACAAAAGAAACCGAATTTGTCCAAAACAGAAATAGAAACCAAATGCTGTCTAAAAGACGGTATAACATATGTCTCTTTCAAATCCAAATAATAACCAATTTTTAATAAAAACGTAAAAGTCCCTATTGCTTCAACTTTGACTGGTTTGTCATCGCTCACCTAGATGAATCTTTCAGCATCATTCGGCTTTCGGTAATTCAAGCAATCCTACATAGACACATTTATGTGAGTAGTAGCCCCGGAGTTCATCCACAAAGTATGTATAGGTACTGAAGCTAAATTAACCTCAGAACAAACCAAAGTGTGTTAGAAGCGTACCTTTCTTTGCACGCCAAGCGTGATATTTGGTACAATTCTTCTTCATGTGTCCAGAATTCTTACAAAAGTAACAACCAAATTTCTCAATTTATTTCTTTTGTTGTTTCTTTTGAAGAGGACCACCCGCAACTTCTTTATCCTTTTTTCTTTTCCAATTTTTGTCCTTAAAAGTACTTACCAAGTGAGTACTTTCAATCTTTTCTCTTCTTACACATAATGAGAAATGAGCTCATATAGAGACTATTTATCCTTTTGGTTGTTATAACTAATCTTAAATTGACTGAATTGTGTAGGAAGAGAGATCAAAACCAAATGCACGAGCAAGTTCTCAGACAACTCTAACTTTAGTACCATAAGTTTTGAAGTAAGATAAGACATCTCTAGGATGTACTCCCTTATATTTTTTTTTTCTTTATATCTCATTGAAATCAAGTTTGATAGAATCGTACATATTTCAACCTTATCATTTTTCACAAAACGCTTTTCAATTTTCATAAGAAAAGAGTCTCTTTGACAGTTGCCTTTTCGGATACATTGCCCCTGAATGTTTCTGAAATTGCACGTTTCATGATCATAAGACTCATGCCATGTGAACTATCCCACTTCTCACAGTTCCTTTTTTCCTATATGAAACTATTATCTGTAAGAGGGGTAGGTTGTTCAATCCGTAGCGCAAAGTCTAGATACATGCAACCAAGAACGATCATTACGTTCTCTTTCCATTCCTTAAAGTTGGTTCCATTCAACATAGTGATGGAATTGATGTTGGCAGATATCATAGAAGCAGACGTTTTAATTAAAAATAGAACAAAACAACATATTCACACAAGTTTTGAATCTTAAATAATAAATTAAATTCAAATAATGGTACGGCCCATCACAAGATACCCAGCACAACATTAATATTTAGTTTTTGGACAGAATATTAACTTGTAAGTGATACTCTTGGTGTAGTAATCAAATATTGATAATAAATCTTGTCAAATAATAAGTCTATCTTTGAACTGACTTAAAATTATTTACATGGGATATCAAATAATTGTCACATATTTATAACCATAGATGTATATGTAATTCGCCCAAATATTAACATTTCTTTGGGCTGATAAATATCCGCATGAATTATAAATACACAATTATCTTAATATTCCAAAATAAATTGACCTACACAAAAGGGGCTATTATGATAGCATATTGTGTTAATCAATATATTTTTGAACATTAGACATTCTTAATTAATTAATCAAAATTTGAATTTAATTATTTTACCAAAGATTTATGAAAAATTAAAATTAAAAAAAAATTGACCATAATCGCTTATTGGTCATGAACTAAGTTCACGACCATTAATCCTTTTCATGACCTCGATTCCTTAAAGTCATGAACTTAGTTCATGACCAATCCTTAATTTTTTTTTTTAAAATTTAAATATTCCTTATTGATCATGAACAAATTTGTCCATGACCAAAAAAAAAAAAAACGCACACCTCTGATTATTAACTTCGTTCATGATCAAAAACTTTTTACGTGTTTTTTTTTTTCAATTCTAATACCAAACAAATTCAAACAAGAAAAAAAAATTAAAACCAAAATTTTAAATCCAACAATTTAATCCGAATAAATATAAAAATTATTGGACCCAAAACCTTAAATCTGTAATATAACCACAATTATTCTTAAATACAACAATTTAAATCACATAAAAATTTGTTGAATTCAAGAACTAAATCCATATAAAATTACATAATAAAAAAAAAAAAAGACTTCTCAATGATTCAACATGAAGATGCTCTGATACCACTTGTTGGAATACCAAATTAACTTTAATATCACGACAACCAACGTTATCATAATTCGGATCTTTCATGTTTAATCACCAAGAATATAAATTAAATATTAGATGCGGAAACATACCTGAATCCATAAGAATTGATGTGATTCTTGAATATCCGGATGTGATTCTTGAGCTTACGGATTTGATTCTTGAATATTGTGGTTATTGATCTTCCAAATTACTATGTATGTATTTTAGAGACATGATAGGGTTCTCACTTTTCTGATAATAGGATGTCAGGAAAAGTAACATACGTAGAATTTGAGGACCATAACCTATATATAGAGATATTTTTCTTATTCCCTAAATTTTGCCCATCATAAAAAAAGAGGAAATAAGATTTTAGGATATCTACACATAAAAGCCCATACTAATTAGATGATTTAGACCCATTTATCTTAAACCATATTAGATCATTTTATATTAAGCCAATTAATTATGATAGCACATATTACACAATTAATATATATATGTAAATATCCAAAATCCAACAGAGAAAACTATAGGGATAGTAAGTGGAATCTAAAAAGAAAAAAAAAAAGTAATTACTCAAAAATAATATACGATGATCGTATTAAAAAGCAAGTTCACTGTTTCCTCTTATGTAAGCACATACATTCAAATCAAGCAATAAGAAGACATAAAGTTAGTCTTTACCTAATTACGGGTAATGGGTTGTTATGCAACAGCAAAAAGAGAGTTGTAGTTGCTTTGCTTATCTTCTATATTGACTTTTGGATTCAGATGCCCGTTGAATATCGTGAACAATTACTTAAATTACATTTGATTTATTACAATTGTTAATGTTCATTTCTTAATTCATGTTTATGTTAGAAGATAGAGGCCAAGTTATCTTATCACTATCCAATTAACGTGACCATTGAAGGCCGCAGGTATATATTCATGGCAAAATTTATTGTTTTCTTTGAGTAATTATTTAGTATTTTTATAGTTGTTTAAAAATTAATAAAAAGTTTTTATTTAGATAAAATATAGTCTCTCAATTTATAATAAAGTAGACTAATCTATACAAATAATTTCCTTCCATTAATTATTAAACAACTACTAAAATATCATATACTGAATGACCACCATAAATCTTTTCGCATATTCACTCCGAACTCCAATCACAGGTCTCAATTAAACGTCTTGTTTGGACTTTTTGATGGATTTGTGCCCTTTCATCATATTAAAGGCTAATAATTAACCATAACTTTCTGTAGTTTGTTTAAAATAATTCTGAATTTTGACATATATATATATATATATATATTAAATTCAACTCTTCTCTTTATCCTATAATAATTCAAACTCTTAATCAATAAATTAAAAAAATATATATTATTACTTAAACTATATTTCGTTATCATATATCTTTATTAATATATTTATCCTAACGTGTGTTAGTTGATCTAGTAATATCGCAGCAATTAGATAATAAGATGCAAACATCAGATTAAAAAATTCCATTGAAAGACACAACTCTATATATATATATATATAGCTGGAAGACAAGTGGCTTTCTTGGATGCCAATGAGTTATTAAAACTTGTTTATGACATATATTATCCTAAAAAAGGTAAATACTTTGACAACAAAATGTAATTTAGATAGAAATTTTTTTTTATGATCTATTAGGTCATTAAGGATAAAGGTAGAGGAGGGGTGGATTTTATTTTATTTAAAAAAAAAAAAAAGGTAAATAGTTCTAAAAATTAATTAGTAGACATGTATAAGGGTCCCAATTAATAATCATCCGTTGAAGTTCTGTTGCCTGTTGCTTTGAGGATCATGCAAGTAACTTTTTAGACATGCACGCAAGTTACACGAATCTGGCTCGACGACCGCACACAACATTTACGACAATTCTCTCATCTGTGTCGGCTTCCCATATAGACCTCTTATTAATAGTCACGGAATTCGCATGCGCAGTCGCGCACCGTGTGTTTGATTTCTACTACAACTTAGTAGCACGAAGGAACAAAAGCATGATTTGTGCACAACGTGTGTTGCATGTGTATTCTTCCTCCCCGTTGAAATTTAGTTTAGATTTCGACATTTTAGATCTGTAGTGTCGAGCTCTTTTCACAGGAAAATCATGTAGATTGTATTTGGATGGGTGGATTTGAATTGAAGGAAGAATTTAAATGAACAAAGTTAAATTAGATGAATTTGAAATAACATGAAATTTGAGTCACTTATTTAACTATTAAAATGGGATTTCAAATCTACAATTAAATTGAAATAACTTGTTTGGATAACTTATTATATATTAAAATTTCAAATCAAATCCCTCCATCCAAACATAACGTTATAAAATTATAAATTTAAAATTACTTATTAAAATCATATTGAATCATTAAATTCTGATTTTAAATATTTGGTTAAATTTTATTTCTTCTTTACAGATTTAGTGATACATAGGAAAAAGCATTTTCAGCCCAAATAACTCATATTTGGAGTTCTAATGAAACAATACAACTAAATACTACCAAAATTACTTTTCATTCTTGTCATACTCCCAAAGCCATCCCAACTCTTAATTAAGTGTATTATGCTAATGGGGGTTGGGTATTAATTTGGCTATCTAAGGCCGACAAGGACGTGCCGAATGCAATTTGTGAACCAATTTCACAAGTAACCAAATTGCATTTGCATATCTTGAAACGTATACCAAACGCATAACAATTGCTTTCTTTCGAGTATTTTTGTCTATTGTTTTAGAGTCCTAGGACGACTGGTCGATCTGCTGTTGTTATATGATTTTCATAAAGACTAGTAATACGTAGTTCGATTAGTTCAAACATCAAACTTCATTTTAAATTTGAAATTAATCCACTTCCTGACAGAAAACATAATATTGGACTTGTCTTTAGTCTCAAGACTCTTTACCAGGTTTTCCGCCTATCGTGGGACTCATTCTCAAACTTGTCCATGTATATATGTCTTGGTGTTACTTCTTTACAACTCCTTTACAAGATGGTTTTTTTCAAATTTTCCGCAATGTTATTTGGCATTTTGTACACCTGAATTATATCTCTTGTTTTGTTTGTTTGGCAAACACAAGGTAATCATCAATTTATTTCATTTTGTATTAAAAATTTTTCCATCTAGGCCGGACCACAGTTAATAGTTAAAAGGCAAGGAACAAATAGATAAACAAAAAGTCAACGGCTAAAAAGCCATCAAAGAGGGCTTTCAAAAGCAATATTTAAACAATTGAATATATATAAGGGCATTTCTGTGTGCAGCGTCCTTCGAGATGAATATAGCAAACTTGCTTACACATTCAGCCACGAGAAAGGCACCCTATACACATATACAAGGTTGAAATTTGGTCGATTGTAACGCACGCCAAGCATGGATTTAGAAAATATTTTCAATTCGGGTAATTAGGAATAGTTACGTATGTATCTTAAATTCTTCGTTTGAAAGAGACTTCTATAAAATAGCCAATCATTCTGAGGATAAGAAAATTTTGTTACGTATTTGCATGCATCAGCAGTCACTTGCATGTTTTCTCCATAATAGCGATGTGATACGTGATAACGACCTCAATTTAATTTCCTCTGGCATTACAAGTATGTAGAGATGTGGATTTAGCTACTTTAATCGGTTGAAGATATTTTATTAGCTAACAAATTCTTTTCACTAGGTATTAGGTTAGAAAACGGACGAAGGAATTAGTTTCTATGTGATTACAGAAGTTTTCATTGACCACCGAGAATAACTGAAATGTTAAAATTTCGTTTTATTAATTCCGTATTATGGATTCGAATCATCACGTTAATAGGTAAAAATTTACTATGATACTCTTTAAAAAAAAAAATAGCAAAGGATGACCATGATATTGCATCCAATATTAACTAAATAAGTGATTAGTTTTGTTTAAAAAAATGAAAAATATATCATTACAAAAATACATAGTAAACAGTAAACACTTGTTCAAAGATCATCACAAAGAATTGAAACGGAAAAAAAAAAAAGACAATCCAAGAGAAAACGTACTGACTAATGCATGATTGTATTTATCTAGGCTCAATTTCAATAAATAACGGTTTTCTTGATTAAAAATTTACAGTTATGGAGAAACTTAACGTGCCCGGAAACTAATTTGTCTGATATATAACTGTTGCGGCTTGTTGATTTTCCGTGATGCTAAAAAGTTGACTCTATATGTGCTTGGAACTCTTTTTTTTTTTCGGCTGTAGAAAAAACAGAGATACTTTCATGAATGGAGGGAAGGTAGACGATATTTGTCAATAAATAAAAGTTCAAGAATATATACAAAAGTCATTTCTATTTTATTTTCAAGAATAAAAAGGGAAGTCTTTTCTGTTTCAGTTTAAAAATCTCAAAATAAAAAGTTAAAAGACAGGAAAATAAAATTTTAGTGCTTCTGATGACCTGTTTCTTTCTGAGAGTATTACTAGGCTGAAGAATGGTATTTGTGAAGTTTTCCATGGCAACTATGTTGGTCATTATTTAGCAAAATTTGTTATAACTTTAAATAAGGAAATTTGTTGGAAGTTAGATTTTACAATTTGACTACAAAATGAAATGTAGCTAATAGAGATGTTGGGCGGTGGCCTGTAAGTTGTATTTGAGTCTGGTTAATGAAATTATGGTGATTTTTGTGAAAAAAAAAATTAAAAATTAAAAATTTAGACATATTTCAAGGTCCAATCAACGCACAGATCGACATTAAGGAATGAAGAATTATTAACAACTCCATAAAGTTATGGGTTATCGCCACCGGTTTGGAGGCATAGATAATTTTATTAAACGCGTACACGGATCAGGATCAGATCACATCTGTCCCCAAAAAGTGCAAAAAGACAATTTCCTTTTATACAATATTGCCACAATATTTCCAATCAAAATCCAATCCAGTCATCAATCATTTTGATTCTTTTCGATTAGGTCCACTAAGAACATAAAAAAGGGCTGCAATTCTATGCGTTCTTAATCAATAATTAGCATGTGTAACAAATATTTCTGATTTGTTTTTTGTAAGTAGTAATATTTTATGATTTAAATATCTTTTTCTTTTCCATTTGGTGGTCAAATTACCATGCATCATGGTTGATTTTATTCTCAATCGTGTCAATCTAAATAAGAAATAATTGGATCTTGTTCTAGGAGCTTCCAATACTTGATTTAGGTTGGGGGAAACAGTCTTCTAATCAACAACATTTTGACTAATAGGATAATTAGAAAAGTACCAATCACCGTGATTTGACGAATAATATAATCAGAAAGTAACTTAAATAAGTCTCATAAGATAATTAGCATTTGCTGCAATAAGTGGACTGCGGTTTCTATTAATTTCGTGAATCAATTAAAAGCTCTTGAAATATTAAGAGGGTCGTTTCTCATTTGCATGTTTATTGAATTATAATGCCTTTTCTAGAAATTTTTCTTGTTTAAATTTTTTTAGTTTCAAACTCTTAAACTTAGTTTTCAAATAAAACAAGAAATTAAGTGGCCTTGGTGAATCTTCTATTCATTCAAAAGCAGATATGATTACAACAATTGAACACGATATCCTCCACTTATTCTTATCAAGAAGCAAAGGAATTAAAAAGGACCTGCCAATTAATAGGTGAACTAATCATATAAGAGATTAGAGGTAGAACTGATCCATCAATTGCTTTTTCTCCAAAAGCGATTTTTTTTAAAAAAAAAAAAGGAAAAAAAAGAAAAGCCACCTTTGTGGAAATAGACCATCCAACGCAGGTGGTTGTAGTCCAAAATGAAATGGTATAACAACAAAGAAAACAACGCAGGTGGTTGTAGTCCAAAAAATGATATGGTATAACAACAAAGAAAATAAAGTAGAAGGAAAGAAAAAGTTCTTGACACTTTTTATCAATCATTGATAAAAAGATTAAGGATTTTGTCACTTACATCATCCCATAGCTGATATACAAAATTATGTAGTAGCAATTTTCTATTTGTCTTATACATTACAAGGAATCTCCTTATGTTCTTACTAATATTTATGTTATTTTTTTATGATTTTTATACCTACAATCTAATCCTTGTGATTTAGGGATAGAGTAAAACTGATAAATATTCTGTTGAGTGACATTTAGTTAAAAGGTTAAAAAATTTTAATTTTAAAATTATTTTAATCATTTAAAGCTTACAACCCCTTCTGAGTTCTGATATAGAGATTTTTTAGATTGTAGAGAGGTACTAGACTAAGGAGTACTTTGAACATTTTGCACAAAACTGTTAGTTTTTTAATTTTTCATCCACCTATAAAAAAATAAAATAAAATAAAATGGAAGGTTAAATTATAAATTTAAATAAAACTGTAAAAATATAACGTGAATATTAATCAAATCACAAGAAACTCATCGTAATTTACCCTTTTCTATTTACCAATCCATATTATAACCTATTGGCAAAGAGCAGCTTGAATGTTTTGCAGAAATGATATGTTTCGGGTAATTTTACGGTCTTATCAAGAGACCAATATCCCACTTTAAAAGAATAATAATCCCAGACAGGTAGATTGATAATAGCGTAAGCTAGAATTTTAGGTATAACAGTAACAAGGTTGAAAGGTAGGTTAAATTTACATATACACAAATATCCTTGAATAGACAAAATAATTTTATCCTTTTATGCAATGGGTGTGAAGTGTAAAAATAAAAATGATGATTTAATTAGAAAATTTGATGTTACATATTAAATTTTAATTAAAAATTTTTATTATACACTTGGTAATAAAATGAATACTTTAAATATTTGAATAATTAAAATATAGTCGTACTAAAAATTGAGTAGCATAAACTTGCACGTATATTTAAAAGAAGTCTGAACAGCGATGGGAGAGAATAATTGAGGCATGCATCATGCCAATGAAGTCGTTATAGAAGTGTGATTCTTCATTAGTCAAAGACTCAAGGGTGGCGTATTCTCAAGTCTCTGGCAGCCGGCAAGCTTCGTGCATTGCTTTATTATTTTGTCTAGCTTTTGTCACTGAAAGCAAAACATTTCGAGTAAAATCCAACATGCAAACGATAACCTCGTTAATATTACTTTTGAATTTTGATGTTCAAAAGTTATTTTCACCAACGTAATTGTAATTGTAATTGTAATATATATTCAAACATTAAGTTTCGTGTAAAGTTAATTTGTTTTTAAATATCTACGAAACTAGCCCTCTAATTTAAAGTGGCTTTATCCACAAGAAAAACCATTAAAAATGAAAAATTTGAAAAGATTTGTTCAAAATTCACAACGAATTTCTGGAACTCGTCTTAAAGGTTGCCCAAAAGAAAGAATATAATAATTCCTCTCGCGTCCCTGCGTTTTCGGAGTCTACATATTATTTTATTCGTTTAGAAATCCTGTTGTTAGTGTTAAGCCCTCTAATTTTATACGTTTATAATTGTCGAAAAGAGACAAATATCATGCCGAATGACGCCATCATTCCACGTGTCACCACGTTTGATCCGATGGGGCTTCGACGGCGACTCGCTTCTTCGTTCTTCGTTCTTTGTTCATGGCTGACGGCTGGCTGGATAGGCTGTGTTTGGTCAGTCTCCAATATCCCAATCACATTGATGAATGAAAATTTACCAACCCAACAAACTAAAACCCTTTTCTTTTTCGCAAAGTAGATGTCCAAAAGGGCAAAACAAATGCGCCCCCTGATTTTCCAATGCCTTTCTATTCCTTCCCTAAAGCATCATAGTACGCATCACTAACAATATTAACACTAACTTAATCACATTCATAGTTTTGGCCAATGTATCGGGCATTCTAACTACTTCCATAAGCCATTAACAATTAGTTATACTGTAAGACATCACATGGTTTTTTGTTTTTTTTTTCTTTAAATTGTTATTATTGATTATTGTGAAATGCTTATATATATGCTGCACGAGATTCCATTCCCATTTTTTTTTATAGTATATAAAAATTACTTTTATACTAATTTCAACATGCATGGGTCGTGTGGTTTGGTACATAATTAAAGACGCACCACAAACAATGTTCGGTATGTGTCCCCTCCCCCACATAACACACTGATGACCTTAAGAATAATAATGGAACTCTTTTCATATACAGGTATCAACCAAATGTTATAGGTGTTTTCATATACAGGTATCAACCAAATGTTATAGCTGTTTACTGTGCAAGTAGGATTGGTTCCAGATCTGTATGCAACCCTGATTTCCAAAGCCAACCTTTTTTTTTTTTTTTTTGAAAAAACTTACATAAATTCGATTTTTAACTTCACATGTAGACCCTACGGTCAAGATTAAATCTTATAAAATCTTGCTTACATCAGCTTATGTCATAATTCTATAACATTTAATGTCCACACCATAAGGTCTATAAGTGGGGCAAAAAACCAGGTCTACCTAAGTCTTTCTCTTTTTTTTTTACTTGATCCCTTTTCAATTTGCTCTAAAATATACCTATAAAAAATTATGTATCCAATTGAAACGACAAGTGCACACAATATTTTGATCGCTACGAATGTTTTATCTCATAAATTATACCAGTTTATTATTCCATAAGCGTGTTCTAACTTATAAATATTATAAATACATTATCATGTTAGACTAATCTTATATATATCATCGATGTAGAAATATTTTTATATCTTCATATTTAGATGCATGTCATATATATATAATTAACTTTTGAAATTTAAATAATGCGCAAATGACATGCATTTAAATTCGATGGTGCAAAAAATTCTACACACCAACAATATATGAATGATATACTCTAAAACATATGAAGTGTAAAATATAAAATTGATACAGAATATGAGGTAAAAGATATTATCGCTATTTTGACCATAGTTTACAGAGTAGATTCTGATACGTATTCATCCTATTTACTCTTGGTTTTTAATTGTTGGGCTTGTTTCAACATTCAAGACAATGTGATGAATGCTGATAATCTTCTTGTTTAATTTCTTGCTTTTAATTACTCTACCTGCATCAGTCTTTGTATTACTCCATTCCATTTCTAGTACTTAATTCAGAATGCAACCACATTAGTGGAGTTTCTGTCTAGCTAGAAACACACACATAATATATATGATCAGGCCGATAAAAACTCTAGAAAGGTTCTTCGCGTCAGACAGAATATTGTGGTTGCACTGGTTATTTAAAAATTTCACATGAAAAATTAGGGTGCGAATGTAATACATCATCAGTTCATCATCACAAATTAATTATTGATTCATAATATAATTTTTGTTCCAAAGTTTGGCAATCACCACTCACTTCAAGTGGAAAGCTTGTATGTTCAAAACACGCAACGGAGATTTTATAGACATACGCCAGAATCATTATGTTTATATTTCGACTTATAATGATTTTTTAGTCTTATTTTTTCTTAAATTTTCTACAATTTCTCATTCCATCATCTTTTTTATTAATCGAAATGGATACCTCGTGTTCGCCAAAAAATAAATAATGTCAAAGTTCACTATTTTCTTCATTCGTAAAGTGAAATAAACAGACCATTGTTCAAGTGGTAGCTTGTTTCTAGTTTAAAATACAAATAACAAAAGAATTGAACAAAGATTGTATTTGGATAGAAAGATTTGGGTGAATTTTAATCTATAATAGGTTATGTAAACAAATTAATTGATTTAGTTATAAATTTGAAATTCACCAACAAACAGGAATGCGATTTTAATGATTAAATAAGTGAATTTGAAATTTACCCAAATTTCATGTCATTTAAAATTTACTTAATTTAAATCCATTCATTTCAAATATTTCTTTCAATTTAAATTCACCTATCCAAACAGAACCAAAGTTAATTTGTATACCATGTCAAGAAGTATAGGCATTTGAGATAAATGGATGGACACCTCTAAATTGTACATTAATGGTAAAATCAACCAACTTATTTGTTTGCTTTTCTAGTATTCCCTTTGTCACATTTTATATGTCATTTTTTCTACTTTAAGTTGTTCTAAATTATTTGTCACTCTTTAAAATGGTAAAATTTTAAAAGTTATTTTACCTATTTTACTTTTATGCAAGTTTCAAAGACATAATATTAAATTTATGTTTCAGTGTTAAGTGTTCTTATATGCCATTTCAAAATTTCAAATTTCAAATCAACTAATAAATTTTGGACTTAATTGAAAGACAATTATAAAAAAAAAAACTTTTTATTAGCGGGTCAAACACTAATTTTCTTTTAAATTGTATATAAATTTGATTATATCAAATAAAACGAAACAAATGAAATATCAATATAAGCACACACATTTAAGATATTCTGTCATGGGTATCATATATTAGAATTAAAAATAAATGAACTATGCAAAGAAAACTTGTATGGTATAGTGGTCCATAGTCCATCTGTTATAAAATCTTAATATGGTAGATGGAGATCAAGGTGGAGACGTATAAATGGATCGAAGCTAAGCCATTATATAGCCATGCAAAGCATTACTATCAAAGAAAGATATACAGCCTAATTTTAGGAGCATGTACAGTAATAAACTAACGGTTTTTAGTTTATGAGTATAAGAGAAATAAATGAGAATTAAGATTAATATCGATTATTATAAATGTTGTTTGGTTAATTAATATGAGTACTATTTTATGAAAATAAATGTGTTAAAAAATATTTACTTTTATTTTCACTTGTAACTTGAATTTCAAATTAATTAATTTATTAATATAATGTAACTAATTTATTGTTCAAACTAAACAAGTAAAATGAATGATATAAACCTATTCGATAATTAAATTCATAATTTTTATTTTAATTCTGATTTTTTAATACAAACCACAACATCTCATTAGTTGTTGATAATTTTTTCAAAAAACAAAAAGAAACAAACAAACAAGAGCTTAGTTGAAGATAATATAAATTAATTCTCGGGAATGGTTTCCGTCGGCATCATTATAAGGAATGTTAAAATAAAAATAAAAAAGTGTGGTGGCTCTTAATTAAGCAATTGACCTTGCCACTTCTCTGACTCAGCTATGACTAATTGACTATGACCCGCCCCAAGTTTTTGTTTGGCTTTTCCTATGCGAAGTAGAAATATATATATGTATGGTGGATCATGGGTGTATATGTAAAATGTTCATGCGTCATGTACATAAAAATGACATGCATGGCATGTATGTTATAAGTGCATGTGAATGTGATTTTGAGAGAGAATATGAAATCGGTTTGGGCTTTTTGGGGCTGAGGAATATGCTCTGGTGGAATAAAATTTGACTCGAATGAAAAGGTGATTGGCCCACCAGACATGAAGGGACGTAATGGTTCCCACTCCACGTCATTCTTACATGGCGCTTTGTCTCGGTTTGATTTAGCACGCCACGCTTTTTCCATTTTTCCTTCCTTCATTTTCTACTTTATAAAAAAATAGTAAAAAAAAATAAATAAAAAATAGGGATACAAATGAAAATAACACTTACAAGAAATTGAATTTTTTGTACGGTGGAAAATCATTATAAAATGGTAATAATGTATAATGTTGTGACTTGTAAATTCTAACAATTTTCCTGTGAATGCGAATTTATATATTTTCTTATAGGTAAATTTTTAAGTAGATTTGATTTTTTATTCTATTTGTAGATTCTATAATATAGATTAAATTTTAGAAAAATTATGACATCAGTTGATGTAAATAAGATTTTTTAAATTTTAATCCTGACTAGAATTCACATGTGATACAAAAAATCAAATCTACCTAAATATTTTCCCATTCTTATAACCATGAAATTTGTGCGTTTGTATGCAATTATGAAATGACAGAAAATGAAACATTGGTGAGTAAAATAGAGTTTGCTGATTTTAAGACTAAAAAATTTCTATGCCTCGCTGTTTAGTGATAGCTTCTTTTACAGAAGGACAATGATATTGGCACAACAAAATCTTATTTAATTGCCACAGCTCTTTTTTTAGTAGATGACAAAATTATCCTTCAAATTTTTAACAAACCTTCTCCCTCGCAGTCCCAGTCCCAACATCTACCAGCTCCACGACCTCCTTCCCTCCCCTCCTTTGTTTCTTGCCAATGAATCAATACATCTGTCTTTACTTGTAAATTATGGAGTACAATAATTATTCCCCAAATTTTTATGGTGAAACTAAAAAGTGAAAGAATAGAAGGGGATCAGAACGGCAATTTACAAACTTCAACAACAAAGTTGTTCATGATTTCCATGGCTTTTTGCTGGAGATCTTGATGTTTGGGTTGGAATTACTTCAGCACCTTGAGATGTAGATCTTGCACGTCTCATAACTCTTCTTCTCATCTCCAGGTGAACACCGGCTTCTTCTCGGCCGGAGCTTTCTCTGGTAGTCTTTTTCTCCTCTGAGGGTGTCTCCGGATGTGGTTAGAGGGTCAACAGAAAGATGGGAAAAGGGGAGATTGCCGGTTGTGGTGGGTTGGTACAGAAAATAAGTGGAATCATACAGGGTAATTTTGTCAATTAACTGAATATTTGTTGTGGCAATATCATTGTCCCGCACAAAATGTATGTAGTAATTAAAAGAAAAATATATTAAAAAAAAGAAAGAAAGTTATTAAAAATTATAATGAGTTATTAATTTTTTAATATATTAACTTATCGTGAAAAGTATAATAAAAAAAATATAAAATGATATTATACTAAATAAGAACTCTTATTTTATATATAATAAGATATAGAAAGATGTTGTAAGATTCGTTAATTTTTATGATAAAAAAGTGTTGAATAGTTTCTATATATTTAAAATTACAGATATGATTTACCTCTTTCAATCTTCTAACACATACCATATAACACACTAGTCTTTTTTCTTTCTTTCTTTCTTAGTGAAGATTTATATAAATTATTTTGGGTGGTTGTAGTGGGAACGATGCTTACATGCATTTCACACCCAAAACGTCATAATAGATTTCCAGTGTGGAAATGGTTGTTGAATCCGAAATAAGCATCTCCTCCTCCTCCTCGTACTAGGTAGGAGTAGCAAATTTTGTTGCATTAATGAAATGAGATTTTGTTCCCCTAACAAAAATCGTCTACAATATTAATACAATAAAATTAAATTATAACAAAAAAAAATGTTGAAAATTCTACCACGCCGCACATAAATCAAAATATTTAGTTGTGCTACGTATTCTTGCTTGTATCAGCACAACAGAATTAAAAGTTTCAAAGCCTTGAGAGACTGCAACTATCTAGAACTAGGAATGGACTGAAAATTTTTATTTAGTCAAATAAAAGACACCAAATTCTTTGATATTTCGAACCATCCATTGCTCAGTTACAAAAGTGTGTCAAATGAGAAGCGTGTTTAGAAAACCTCATACTTTTACAAAAGTGGAAACCCGAAGAAGTCGAGGCTTCAACAAGAATCACTAACCCACAAAAATTATTCGAAGTCCCAAACTTTGAACATTAATTCGAACCCTGGTTCTCATTTTCTAGTAGTACATTAATGTAATCCTAGAAAGTTAGGAAGTTGGATGGAACACGCAAAAACCACGAGCGTTGATTTCTTAATAATCAACACAGTATTTGATTGCTAGTACTTTTTTTTTATTGACTTTAATCAGACATGGATGTGGATAAGATCTGGCATAGTCAAATTCTAAAATCTCAACTGTTGAAGATTTGGGTGCATGTCTTAACTGTGTGCGGCACCAGAACTGTTCCAAGTAAGAGTCAACAAAGTTTTCTTGGTATTAACTCCTATCTTTGAAAATTTTTTACCACTTATTTAGTAGTAAATAATTAAAAAGTTATGAGATTTGTTAATTTTTTAACCGTGTCAACGAATTATCATATCTACTTAATTAATTAATTTATTTTTTTGGATTCTTATTTTGGACTTGTAATACATATGAAAGGAGAGATTACTTGGGTGGGTCATAATTGGGCTCTGTAGGATTTCTTAGGATATCAGCCTCTTGATTACGAAACCCATTAGACCGAATAACATACAACTAGAGGACTTTGAAAAATTGAAGCTTCTCAAGAACGGGCCTGTCTGGACTTTGGTTTAAGAATTGGTGAAGTAGGTCATATACTGGACAGGAGATTTAGACTCTAACTGGCTAAAGGCCGCGATTCAACTAATTGGACAATAAAGGGACCTCAAGTTTTGTAAATTATGCGAAGCGAAAACAACAAATGGTCCTGAACTTTTTTACTAAAACAACACAAATACTCCTTCTATTTCATTCTACTTGTTATTTTTGGTGGCTGCGTACAGATTACTTGATTTTTTACAAAATAGATAGTTTTAAATGATTAAATTACTCTTTTATATTAATATTTTTTATTTTTATAATCTCTCTTTATTAATATAATATTAATTGTAAAAATTAAAAAAAAAAAATCATTTAATACTTCCTTAATTTTCTAAAATCCAGAAAATAGCATAAAACAAAATAATAACATGAGCGAGACGTTGTGTCTATGATCATTATTAGTTGGATAACCCAAAAGAATAAAGAAAATAAAGCCAGCAAAAAAGGAATGGAATCCACATATCCATGGACCATCGAGGACTTTTTGGGCCGACCAAGATTCTAAAATCCCCTTATCTGATCTCAAAGAGTTTCAGATTCTGAAAGCAATTCTCCACCAAATTGGGCGCTACAGCTCACGGATAAATTTGTGAGGTCGCAGCAGACCAATTTATTATGGCCCGGAAAAAATGGTACAAGTAAATTACTACCAGCTCCCAGACGACTCCGACCCGCCTAGTTTAGTCATCTTCTACTACCTCGTACTCTTCCTCTTCATATTCATTCTCTTCCGACTCGCCATTTTGTTCCTATTCCTCATCATCCTTTTCATCCTCTGCTCCGACCTCCTAAACCTCCTCTCTCATTTCCTATGTCGTCCTCCTCCTTAACCACCACGAAAACCGTAAGCCCCACTAGTTTCTCCTGTCTTCTACAGTTTTTTGTTTTTTTTTTTTTGACGATTTTGTGTGTAGATGGGTTTTTATTTTATGTTACGACGCAGGATAGGGTTGTGATAAAGGGGAGAGTGCAGGGGGTTTTCTACAGGGATTGGACTGTGGAGAATGCTACGGATTTAGGGTTACAGGGTTGGGTTCGGAACCGGCGGAATGGCTCTGTGGAGGCCTTGTTTTCAGGGCCTCCGGAGAAGGTTCTGGAGATGGAGCAGCGATGTAGGAGGGGTCCACCTTCTGCAGTTGTCACTGGCTTCGAGACTTTTCCTTGCAATGATGATCCGCGGACAGGGTTTGAGCGAAGGCCAACTGTTTGATCAAATGTCCATTGCCTAGGAGTTTTGGAAGCAAAATAGTTGGACTGGGTATAGTTTGTTGCTGCTATGCAATAAATGGTAGTAAAAATTATGTATGTATGTGTATTTATGGATGAACTTATTAGAATATATATATAGCAATATATATATATATATATTATATAATATTGTTTATATATAAGAAACTATTCTGACTAAAATACTAGTTCAAATTTTAGATTGGTATAATTTGCCAATGTCTTTGGGTCTTTAAAATGGATTTAAAAAAATAGGGATTAAGATATCTGATGAAATCATTGCTGGGATTTTGATCTTATTCAAAGAGAAAGATATCAAATATGGAGTTTCTTTTGTATATTATATGGATGATTCGACCCGCAAGGATTGTTATTGAGAATTGTTTGATCATGTTTCTTTGAAGAATGAGTGAAATACAATCAACTTGAATTTGAGACTGCTATTCGAAATTTTAGTGAAATACTAAATTTCTTATTTTATCTCTTTTTCGTGAAGAAATACCAATTGAAGTAGAGATTTCTTCAAACAACAAGAGGCAATTACTTACATGTCAAATAGTAGTTTCCATGAGATGAGACGCGTTATTCCCTATTCAACAATTATGGGTTGTGTTGAATAAATTTTAAGCCTAACCAAACAAATGCAAAGTGATGTTCAATGTGGTTAGGCTAGTGAGAGCTATATTTACGTGTTGTCCTTTTAAAGATTGTATTGTATGTTGGTTGAATTCTTTGGCCATTTATTGTCGTTCGGTAATGTCTAATGTGGTTAGGCTATTGAGATTTATATCTCTGTGGTCCTCCCAAGGGTTGTGCTGGTATGCTGGTGGTGATTTTTTTCATTTTATTGTTGTCTGTGGGCTTTCCGTTTAAGGCCCTAAATGTCAACTAGTTTGTAGGACTGTCAATTGGGCCGGGCCGGCCCGAAAAATAATGGGCTGAGCCTACATTAAAGTAAGATGGGCTGAGTTTGGGCTTAAATATTACGCTTGATTAAATTGTGAGTCGAGTTTGGGTTTTATTAGGCTCACCCGATTAAAACCCTGCCCATATATATATATAAAATACTAATTTCATCCTACATTAAATAGTACTACTTAATTTTATGTGGATAATGGTTAATAATTCTAGTATTCTATTAACTTACCTAAACTCGGGTAATTAAAAATAATAATCTAGCATCATTAGTCAATTTAGTTAAAATATTGTGGTTCAATGATATAGTTAATAGTTGTTTATTGACATTAATAGTACATATTATTCCATATTGTGCTGATCGGGTGCAGAAAACAAATTTTAACAAAAAAACTATAAAAAATTTTATTGGATAATGTGAGTTTAGACTAGCTCGATTAAAGCCCGAAATTCGAAAAATTTTGTGAGTTGAGTATGAGTTTCACCTTTGTAAGTTTGGTCCGACCCAATTAATGCTAGAAATTCAAATAAATTTATAAATCGAGTTTGAACTTTGTAAAACCCGGTTCACAAGGCACAATTGACAGTCCTATAAGTTTGTCAAGATTGAGGAAAGTTTAAATACATGTCAGACGGTCGTATGTGCCTAGATAACTATCTGGCTTTAAAACAGATACTTATTACTTTCTTTTATTTGTTAAATAAACAGAGTAGAAGTTTGAAGAACTTTGGGATTTGTTGTGAGAAATAATTGACTGATGTTCTTTATGCTTGTGGTAATAGATAGATCCTTACAAAGTCTTTGAAGTCACTGGCTTGATCAGGTGGTATGGCATATGGCCATATGCTCTTGATGAGAAGCATCCCTCTGTGACTTACAAGTCACTTTTCGGACAATCTGAGCTTAGAACAATGTTTATCTTCAGTACTTGGGTTTTGGTAACACTGTGATCTCCTGCAAAAATTTTATGGTTTTGGGTGTTGGTAACTATTAGAGTGCTAAAGCTTGTTCATACATTCCCTATTATATGCACACAAGGAGTTGTATACATGTTGAGATTGGACTTTGGCTTTGTACCCTCTGCAGCTTAGACCTTTGATCATTGTAAGCACTTTAGATCATCTACAGATCCATAAACAGAAGACCTAAGATAATCGTTTCAGGGGTAATCATATTCCTTAGACATATGCTATGACACTAACAACTCGGAGCTTATACTTTTGTCCATGTGATGAGAGGTCTTGTTTTGCCTTCCCACTGTGACAACTTTATCAGGACTGCTCTTGTCAACATTGTAAAGACTGAAAATGATGCATCAATAGACATTGTACTGGATGACACATGCATTCTGCTAGCTCAAACTTTTCATGACCAAAACTCTGTTTCCTCCCTTTCCCATTATTTAAATTGCATCTCCTGTTAGGCATTGGAAGTATATCAAGGATGGGAGGTGGTTCAGTTATCCTTAAGCTTGTTAGAGAGATGCTAATCAAAGTTCTGACAATGCCAGGTAGAACGAGTCCTCCAACTGTTGACATTGACAGTGATGAGGACTGCACGTCCGAGCAAAATAATGTACCGGAGGATGTCAAGGAGGGGCACTTTGTGATCCATACAGTTGACAAAGATGGTAACATAAGGCGGTTCATCATAGCCTTGAGCTACTTAACTCATCCAGACCTTCTGAACTTATTAGGGCAAGCAGAGGAAGAATTTGGTTTTAAACAGGAAGGGGTTCTCGCTGTACCTTGTGGGCATAGTGACCTTGAGAGAATTCTTGGATGCATGTGATGGTAGTAAGACATTCCATTACCTTTAGCCGAGCTTTAGTAAAAAAAAAAAAAAAAAATTTATTTGTCCATTGGCTACATGTACGTATGCATGTTATTCCGTTCAGTTGTCATAATATTTATCCATAGACTGCTTTTTGTACGTGATACCTTTTAAAATGTGTGAAATGTGCTTAAAATAAATTGCTAGTTTCTTGACCATAAGATCTGCTTCTGTGCCTTCTAACTCTTGTTCTGTGTACTGGTGTTTCCATTTTTTGTTTTTCCCTGCATCTGTGCTGCCTTAGATTACTGAATTATTTTTGATCATTTTCGCTGACAGGTAGTGAAGTAACTAAGTTTTAAGCTGCGACTCAAATTGAACCATTGACATTTAGGTTGGTTTGACATGAGAGTTAGGTTTTTAATTGATTTGGAAGGGTTGATCTCGTCTTTACGACTTCACAATGTGAGTCGGGTCTAGGAAGGACATTGAGTTTTTGGCTTCAAAGAAACTCTAATATGTCCTTTGCTGATACAGGTGATATCAGAAACTTTTATTTACAAATGGGTGTGACATGAACTAACTAGAAGTACCTCGTCTCCTATCTCTATGCTTCCCATCATAATTGCGACAGGGATTAGGCAACAAAATGGGAGCTTGTTAACGGCCCTTGTGCTTTAGTTATAACTCTGTTACCTAAATAGTGTATGATTGCTTCGTCTTGCTTTTGATGTAGAAAGACGCGATTTCACCCACAAAATTCATGCAGGAATTGATGCCATCTCGGCACGCTTTAGTTGTTTGGATTCAGGTCTTCACAGTTGCATCTCAATTAACAATCTCAATTAACAATCTCGTCGCATTACATTTAAATGTATTCAAATCCACAAAAGTTTGAAAAGAATGACTTGCGTTTTTCACGCGAGTCTTTTAAGGATATAAAAGAGTGTATTTCGTTGATAATTAAGCATCCCTCCTTGGTCATTTTTGGAATTTTTGCATTCAAAGGAGAAAGAAACAATGCTTGAAAATGCCCCATTAGTTTCCAGTGGAACTTGAATGGCATAAAATCTTCTTGCAGTTCAACGCATGCCAAACAGTAACATTTGCAGAGGTCAATTCCCAATTCATGTAACGTGTCGGTGCTGATAGCTACTGTGTACCAAAGTGAAGCTACCTGATCTAACTTGAGGAATCATACAGAGTACTAATTATTTTTTTTGTTGTTGTTGGGGGGGATTTGAACCGAGTTCTTTTCACTTCTGAATTTCGCAATTAAATAGGAAAGTTTCGATTCCTTTAAACTCAATAAAACCATTTATGTTTTTGTGAGAAAGGAGACCCAAAAATGGCAACCTTCGTATGACTATTACTCTTATAATTTTTTAATATAATATATGTTAAATAAAAAGATAATTAAAAAATATGAATAAAATGATAGTATAATATATTCAAAAAATAATTTTAAAAAAAATCACCTTTCATCTTTTATGAGAGAAAATCGAATTTATAAACAAAAGTAAATCTTCAGCATTGATCTTAAATGAAGAATCAAATCTCAACCAACGTTACATGAAAATAAATAAATAAATAAATCATAATTACTTTATTCATCAAATTTAGATAATATTATTTATTGGATCAATTTTAAAATAAGAACCAGTATAGATTTTTTTTTTCAACATTTTGACGCCGACGTAACATCGGTAGTGCAAAAGTACCTTTTAGTATGCACGGTAGGTATCCGGAAAAGTTGACGAGATATCCAGTTCAATCACACGGGATTGTACTTGGTAGTGCAGTACCTCAAACGTACGAATATATAAGAGAGTGGAGCTGGGACTGGCAAATTAAATGCAGTTCAATCCATGACTTCAAATGAAGCTTGAATCTTTCTACAGTTGGCCCATTCAGTCTTTCATTTTATATCCAACCCAAAAGAATTCCAACCATATTTTTTTGGAAATGCAATGAAACTCTTGGTTAGAGACTCCGGCTTGCTCCCGTAATACGAAATTCTAGTCAATGTCATTGATGTTTTGTATTAAATGAGGGCTCTCATGCTTTTAGTAAAATATCCAATAGCTTTACTTTCATAGCATGCGTGGGTATGTGTAGATCTCGTAAATATCGAATAGTCTTACTTAGAACTAGGGCTCTCGTAAATATCGAATAGTCTTGCTTGGAACGAGGGCTACAAACGAACCAAGCTGCTCGCGAGCAGGTCGGTCAAAAACTCGACTTGAGCTCGAGTTGACCGAGCTCGAGATCTTGACGAACCGATCTCGAGCATATGTATAATATGCTCGAGTGCTCATCGAGCTTTTCGAATATTATATAATTTTTTTTTAAATTTTTTTATTATATGTAAAATTACTAAAATATCTATACTTTTTAAAAAAATTACATATTTTACCTACGAAAAAATCGAACTACTCGAGATCGAAATCGAGCTTGAATTCGAGCTTGTTTTACTTATTTTCGAACGAACTCGAATCGAGCTCAAACTATTTCAAAGTTTTCGAATTCGAGATCGAGCTCAAATTTTGAAGCTAGTTCGAGCTTTAACGAGCTCGAGTATCAGAAAAAATTTCGAGTTCGAATTCGAGTAGGGCACTATTCGCGCTCGATTCGGCTCGTTTACACCCCTACTTGGAACTCCGTATTTCGTCCCTGTAGCACATGCCTCCTCCAGAAATAGATGACTAGGTACTTAGTATGTATGCTTAATGCAAAACTCAGGAGTAAATGATACTAATATGTCTGCTTAACAGCACATGAATGATCAGCTCAGAATGGGTAAAATAGGAAAGCCCCTTCCAATCACATACTATTTGCTTAACCATCTACGCGTTCGATGTTTCATATTTAACCCAAAATAGACAATAGAAAAACATACCAGAGACCTATCATATGTATCAATTAATGAGATTTAACTTGCTCCCGTACATCATGGCCCCCAAGCTGAGCATCTTAGAAATGTCATTTGTTTCCAACCTCCTTTCACCCCTTACTAT
The DNA here is from genome assembly GCA_025175665.1 of Cinchona pubescens. Taxonomy (NCBI): domain Eukaryota; kingdom Viridiplantae; phylum Streptophyta; class Magnoliopsida; order Gentianales; family Rubiaceae; genus Cinchona; species Cinchona pubescens. The sequence goes on along the minus strand of JANKKI010000254.1, from coordinate 676,988 downwards.
AAATAAAATTCTATCCAACACTTCAAAATGCATACAAGAATTTAAGAAAAAGGACCACTCACTGCTAGTATCCGTAACCCTGAAAGAAATTGAAATTAGTAGACTGAAAATTCTCAAGCACAAGATGATCGAGAAAGAAAGGAAGAATGGCTTCGTAGTGCTTAAGCTTTTCATTAAAAAGCTGCAGGCCCATCTTCAACTTTCTCAATTTAGAAGGCGCCCGGACCCCCACTGCCTTGAATTTGGAGAAGAACTAAAGGAAATGGTACCTGAAGATGTGAAGGAAGGACATTTTGACGTTTCTGCTGTCAAGACTGAGACACCGCAAAGGTTTATTGTTGAGCTACAATTTCTAACAAATCCTGCATTTTTGAGGTTGCTTAAGCAAGCAGAAGAGGAATATGGGTTCAATCAGAAGGGTGTTCTTGCAGTCCCCTGTCCACCAGAGGAATTACACCAGATTCTTCAAGAAAATTAAGGTTGAAGAAGAGAAGTCAGGATTTGTGAAAATTGCTTAACTTAATCTTTCCAGTGTAGCATCCCTAACATTTTCTGTTTCTTTGGAAGATGTAACTTGATATTCATTTGTACATGACTATAATCGAGTCAAGGTTGCCTAAAAAATGAAAAAAAAAATCAAGTCAAAGTCGTTAAGTAACCAGTAAAGCCACTCATATGGCTGAAGGTTTTAGTCACTTAGTTCCAGGTATTGCTATAGTTATTTGGGGAGCAAAGCAAACTGATGATGCTGGAGAAGAAGAAAGCCCATTTGACAACTCCTTGCATGAACTATTAAGCTTATACTTGGCAAACTTCTATATTTATTGTTCAAATGACAACCCACCATCTGATACTCCATCACATTTATATCACCAAGACTAAATATTTCCTCCCAAATCATCCACCCGTAGACCCGTCTAGAATAATGACAACAGTAACTGATATAAGAAAATATTGCACAAGAAAAAAATCAAAAGGAGAAAAATATATAAACTCTTATGCTGTCTCAAACAAGGCTCAGAAGATCCTCATATACACAAGGAATATGTTCTTTAATTATTCAAGAGAATTTATAACACAGAGCAACAACTGTTTCAAGTAGATAGTCAAAATAAAAGGAACCAACATGCTCCAAGAAAGAGAATGCTATGGGAAGTAGACAGGCCAGTTGAAGTAGTAAGAGTCTCGTACTTCTTTGTCCTGCTGATTCCACTGCAAAAAGAATCAAAATATAAATGATAAGCATCAACCAGAAAAAGAACTACTACATCCAAAACATGCAGATGCATCCTAGAATGACAAGCTTCACCCCATCCACACCCAAGGAAAATCAAACCACCCGCACCCCAAAATCATAAACACTATAATAAATTAATGATGAAAGTTTTAAGGACTCAGTGAATTAAATGACTTCGAAGGTACAAATTACCTTGAATTTGTATGGCTGTCCCTTCTCAAGTGCTTTCTTCCAGTGATACTGCTCAAATAGCATTGCCTTGTCATGCCAACTATGCATATAAAATCAACAAGTAGAACACGAGTCAGAAGACGCACTTTACATAATAAGAGAAGAAGTCAAGGCAGCCAAAACTCTAAAGCCCAAAATCGGCGATCACATCCAACAAAACACTGAATGATGCTGGCAATTAAAATCAATTTAGTACTAAAATTCATCATAGGCCAAAGGAAAAATAGATGTTGTCCTCGCAACTGGACTGGCCCCTTCCTTCTTCACAAGATAAAAAAACACATGCTTCTTAACTGCTAACTTTGTCTTAAATATTAGTACTTGGTGTAAGTTCAGCTCACTTGTGCCATCTGAGTTGAAAAAAAGGGTATATGATCCGGAACTTTCTCTCCTCTTTTAGCTACCACATTCTCCAGCAGTATGTGTAAACATAATTCGGCTTAAAAAACTCACACAATTGGAGGAATCCCTTTTGGACCGCAAAGGAATTCATACTAGCAGCTGTGACATAAATATTGCTACCTTACAAACGGCACTGCATTGAGCTGTATCAACCAATACATGATACATTCAAATTGAACTCTCCAAATGAAGAATCACCCTTAATAACATATTCATAAACGCCTATATCAGAATCCAAACACTCAGTTCCATTATTCTCAACTTATAACTTACTGAAACACGTTTTCTCGACATTGTTTCATGTTATCTTCCTAAAAGGGCCTAGCTTGGTCTACTCCAGTAGGTAGACACAATTGGTGGATAATTGGATATGTATTCTAGCTCACAAATAACAGGCAACAGGCTAAGGAAATAATTAACCAAAACCAAAAAAAAAAAAAAAAAATTTCAACCACGTTTCATTATGTATGCATAAAATTGCTCAATTAAACATAATTAATATATAAGTAATCAAAATCATTACTGTTTGTTTGTTTACTAGAATGAATAAGTAAAATCAAGAAAGACTCCACCAGCTTACAACTAACAATAATAATATGGGCAAATAAATAATAACATAATAATAATAAAAGGGCTTCTGCCTGATACAAAAAAATAAATATATAAATAATAAAAGGGAAAAGAAAATACATTTAAAAAAAGAAGAAGAAAAGAGTTACTTGAATTGAATTAGCTAGAGTCCACATGTAGGGATTGGTCCAGGTGAGGGCGGAGAAGATTGCGGATCCGACCCATATGTTGACGAATCGATCAGGGTCCGAGTGTGGCACTCCCGGGTCGCCCCTGTACGCGTTTCCAAAGTACTTCTCCATTTTCAGTTGCCTCCTTAGCTGCCTCTCTCAACCCTTTTTCAGTACTGACGAGTGACGAGTGACGAGTGACGAGTTCTTCTTGTTGTGGGTGGGCTTATCCGAATCGAATTATTTTCTTTTTTGGGCTTCTGCGCTCACGCGGACCGAATGGAAGTAGGCCCATCAGGTATATTAAATTCCCTTTTTGACCTCACCATTTATGTTTATTACAATCGATACCACAAAAAAAAACTTTATGTTAGTATTGTTAACCAGGCCCTCCAGTTAAATGGAATCTCTCCAACCAAAATGTGTGTTTTAGGAAATTTATAAATTTAACTAAATGCCTTCAAAATCAAACTGTATCATACTACTATATAATAACTCACGTATAAATTCACATGGTTATGGCCCTTGGGTAACATATTACTTTAGAATAGTTTTTATTATAATAATTAAAATAGATATTTGTGGTTTTGAATTCAAACTAACGTAATACAATAAAAGTAGTGTGATATGTAACTAGGCATCTAATTATAAACTAATGCAATTTTATCTTAATGGGAAAACAAACAATTCATTAGGTCCCCAAGTGGTACATATAATATATGACAATACGCATTAGAAGGCATTACATTGCAAAATTTAATAATTTACTCCGTATACGCTTATTCATTCATATTATTCATCTTAATATATTTATCATTTATGTTTATTAAAGTATATTTAGTATTCGATCAGTTTGTAATGATTAATACATATTTTGTGATTTCTTAAAAAAGTTGTATTTCTTAATCAAATTTGATAGTTGCGAATCGTTCATTCAGTGTGCAAATACAAGCTCTAAATTGATGCATTGCAATTAAGCATAAACAACAAAGTTTGGAATTGTCCTTACCCATGGAAGTAACAAAATATTTCTTTATTACTTAATTTGGTTTCATTTGAAGATAATAGTAATTAATAAAATCAACATGGTAGTTTTAAATTTTTTTTTTTTTTTTTTTTTTTTAAACACCTAAATGGCCAACATAGTTGTTGGAAATATACCTAAGTAAATCATACTTAAAGAAGTGAGCCTCCCAACTGATATTATAGTGTAACAGGGTGGAAATTATTCATGTAATAGAGTAAATTCTAAATCTCAAAGGATTAAAATTCTAGCCATGGAGGTATTATTTAGGGGGTCAAAAAGAATATGCTGCAGAACTTGAGGGAGTTCTAGTGTCATATTAACAAAATAGAAATTTCCGTCGCCAGGCCAACCAACCGGGAATCTATAAATAAGACCTCTCCAGCCTTCAACATCCTCCCATTTTCGTATTGTTCGCCGTTCAGCAGACAGGTCAGGGTTTATCAATATTCATCCATAAACCCTAAATCAATTATACTGGCTCAAATTCCCCCCCCCCCCCTTAAACCCTAATCAATTCCTCAAATTTTCCCCCCTCTAAAGCTCCCGGAAAACCCTAGAATTCGTTTCTACAGCCTTGTTATGACGAATTATTCATCACAACAATTCTTCTCGACCCAAAAATTATGTCGCCCGATTGTCAATTTCAAGCGGTAAGTATTCTAATTCATCCAGTATTATAGATCCATTTTTTTTTTCACTTTAAGTGTGTGAAAATACGCACTCATTCTGTAACTGCTGATTTGATTTGAATACAATTACGAATTCTAGGGTTTTTAGCGGTGCATATTATTTTGTTTCGTTTAGAAAAAAAGAATTTTGAGCTGAATGGTGGTTTTATTGACCCATTAAACCCTACCGTAAATGATTCAAGAACTTTCTGAATATGAGCGATGGAGGCAAAGCGGAGAGTACGAGAGAGATAGAGAATTTAATTGAGAATAACGCTGCTGTTAGCCGAGCGGAGTCCAATGAGTTTGGCCGTACAATTTCGAAGAAAGGAATTGCAGTGGCGCAAATATGCGAAAGTGTGGGGTTTGAGAGCTTTGATGAGTCGGCTCTTGAATCCCTTTCGGATATTGCAGTTAGGTATCTTTGCGACCTAGGGAAAACTGCTAGTTCTTATTCTAATTCAGCGGGCAGGGCTGAGTGTAATGTGTTTGATATAATTATGGGGATGGAAGATTTAGGTTTGTTGAGCGGATTTTTGGGTGCCTCGGAGTCTTGTGATTGTGTGATAGATTCTGGTGCAGTGAGGGAAATCATGGGCTATGTTGAGTCTGCTGAGGAAATTCCATTTGCTCAGCCCATGCCGCAGTTTCCTGTTGTTAGAGCTAGAAAACTGATACCTAGTTTCTTACAAATGGGTGAGACACCAGGGTTCAAGCACGTTCCAGATTGGTTGCCTGCGTTTCCTGATCCCCACACATATGTACATACACCTGTGTGGAATGAGAGGGTGACGGATCCTCGTGCTGATAAAATAGAGTTAGCTAGGCAAAACGACGGAAGGCAGAGAGATCTTTGTTAAATTTGCAACAGCGGCTGGTGTGTAATGGTGATGTCATAGCTTCAACCTCGACAGAAACTCATGATAGCAGGCAGGAGGTGGGATTTAATGCAAGTGAAAACCCATTCCTCGCCAAGCCTTTTCAAGCTGGAGAGAAAGATGTGTCTCCTGTCGTTTTTCCTGCTAAACGAACAAATGAAGCCCGTGGAGAAAGTCATGTTTCTTTGTTGGAGACGTTTGCTCCAGCTATAGAGGCAATGAAGGATGGGCCTTCTGAATCAGGACATGAGGCGGATAAAACTCTGTCAGAAAAGAGACCTGCTGTGTGTATGAAGTTCAAAACTGGGAAAAAAGTTTTAGGCGATTCTTTTGATCTCAGACTTCGAAACAGGGCTTCTGGAAGGACACCATCTTGGTTTGGGCAAAATGATGAGAGAGATGACAAGAAGAGGAGAGCTGAGTTTTTACTTAGGCAGTCTATGGAGAACCAACAGGATGATAGGCTCACTCAGTTGTAAATTAGTTCATTGAATTCTTTGCTTGAGAACTACCATACTTCTTCCAGAAAAATAGCTGCGGATTAGATTAGTCCAGAGTCAGAGGCATACTTTAGTTGTGCTGTAATTCTTATGAGAGTCCATGTAGAGATCCGACCCATTTCAGGCATTTTTTTGGAGTATGTATGTTCTAGTTTCTTAAGGGTGTATTATTCCTAGGATCTAATTTATTCGTTAAAAATTGAAAATTTTCCATTATATTCGTGTAGCAACTTAATCTTATTTTACCATTTTATTCCGATGTTTGTTCAGGTATTTGCCACATCACCTAGTCTAATTTAGGAGAAATTTTATTATAGAAAGAACCTACCAAGTGTCATGTCAATTGATATTCTCAAATCAATGAGATTTCATTATTTAAAGTTGTGGGCCTAAAAATAAAATGAATTGGTGGACCACTACTTAAAAATGTTAAAATTTTATTAATTTGGAATACCAATACTTGGTTTTGACTTTCCTATAATAAAATAGGTTCATAATCACATCCATCGCCAATGAGCTCCAAACTGAATGGCAAGAGATGCCAAGTCTTGGACATTAACCTTACTTTCAACTTTCAATTAGCCATGACAAATCATGTTTCTCATCCTCTGAACAAGCTAACCACACTGCAGAAAGAAAGCTTGGAAGGAAGGTGGGCTAACCACACAGCAGAAAGAAAGCTTGGAAGGAAGGTGGACATGTTTTATTTCAAGCAAAGACTATATTAAGTGTTGACCGTTTTCTTTATCCCTAATATTAATGACAACAAAACCTAATATTGATGACAACAAAACTCGAGGCATAAACTTTCAGCCTTCTGATGCGTTTTCTAAATCGTTCGTTCAGTAATCAGTACTACAGTAAACAAGTCCGTTACCCAAAAGAATCAGCACATACCCAAAAACAGAAACAGTAGTAATAACAAACAAATCAAGGCCAAGTATCGCTGTCCATTACTAAGCCCAAATGGAACCCACTTGTAACTCCTCTGGAGTCACAAATGCTGCAAATATATAAAAGATATTACTTGTCAGGACATCTAAGGTACATCTCTTGACATCATCAGAAGTAGCCCTCTCTATGACTTCAATTTTGCATCGATTCCCAAAGGAATTGCTTTTCCACGATGATTAAAGATCATAAAATCAAGATTTGCAGGTAAAGCAACCACTCTGCATTAAGAGGATAAAGGTTTGACATTAGTAATCAGAACTAAAACCAACAAATGTCAGAACACGAAGCAAATAATGGTTCATAAAGCTATCAATTATTTAAACATAGATGCCACACCCAAGCATACACAGAAGGTGAGGGGGAGGAAAAGTAGACTGAAGGCCAATAACTAATAGCTTAAACTGCAGTCCGAAAGCAATTACACCATCATTTGGAGAGGGGAAATAAGAAAAGCAGGACATGAGTCGCATCTCTAATAGATAGTTTGTTCTAGAACCACACAGCTCATGTTTTTATTGAGAACATTCCTTCCTCCATTACTTTTTGTTTTATAACATAGGGAATGTTCTGTAATAGTTTCCATCTGATTTTAAGTTATTAAATCATTTAATACAGTATGTGAGAAAATTAAATCTCCCATCTTATATGGGTAGGGCAGCAAGCAATTACCGTCACAAATCTCAAACTTTTTCCCTTTAAACATTTCCACTTAAAGGCTGATTTTACCCATAAAAAATTACGGCATATAGCAAAATTTCTTCACACAATGATGATACAGGTGGAGGTTGCATAATAATTCTGGACATACATCAATACATCATCAATTTTAAGAATATTTTCAATGGTTTTGTCTGCAGAAAACTGAATCTTATGTTAGTTGATTTTGTATGTACAGTGAAACATAAGGTACTTTGAAATTAAAAGGAGAAAGAACATGTTTTTGACGAGACAAAAGAAGCCATAGAAAGAACATAAATAGGAGAAAGAAGAAAAGCTCTACAAAACCATCTCTTACTATAGTTGATTCTGTATGTCTAGTGAAACACAAGGTAATATGAAACTTGAAGGAAAGATAATTTGGTTTCTTACGAGACAAAAGATGCAAGAGAAAGAAAGCTGTATGTTAAGACTACATATCTTCAAACACCCTGCATCCGCGGATTAGATCCAAAATTACGCACTATAAATGATCATGTTAAAAAAACAAGTAAATACCCCCCCTCTTTCTTTCTCCCTCCCTCCCTCCCTCTTCTCAACTATGCAACTAAAAGGTGAATAGTACAGAAGATTGTTGTATTATCATATTGTAGTATCATTAAAACTCTAGTCACATGCTCGTATAATCAATACTATAATTATTTGAGATACTCATACAAATTGATCTCCTATCTGCTGTGGACTATATCTAACTAACAATTCAACACCACTCCATGTATAGTTATGCGCTCAAAACATCAGCACATCAGTGCAAAGCTACACCAAATTCGCCAAAACTCAATGTATATACTCTCCAAGAATACGAAATACTATTGCATTCTAAATACATTCACACACAGCAGAACACCCAAAATTCCTCTATTTAATGTTAAAAAAAATAAAAAACACCTGTTCTCATCAGAATGGAGAAGTATGGACTGGAACTTTCCGGGCACCGTCAGCACAGCCCACATGCATAGTACCAATCCTATTATCAACTCCAGCACCACCTGCATTTACAAAATACTATATCCACTCAAACCAAATTACCATCGCACCCCTTGAACATGAATTGCAAATTCTCAACTTTAGCTACAGATATTAATTATTATATGTAAATAAAAAAATAAAATAAAAAAAGCGAAGAAAGGGGAAGAAGAAATTTACGTTCATAGGAGGTCCTGAGAACTCCTCTTCGGTGATCTTCAACAACGCCCTGTCTGCAAAAATACAAAACAAAACTACTCAAATTGATTGTCCAAAAAAAAAAGTAATGATCTTTGGAATTTGACGAATACACTGGATGGTAGAGTAGGCCGCGTGGGAGAGAATCAGAGCTACCCAATTACACCAACGACAAAGCCCAGGCCCATGTTTTGAAGCTGAAGAACACAACAGATTTAGGTCTCCGGGAGTTGGATATTTCTATGGCGGCGGAATAACCTAAGGCGAGAGTTAGCCGGAAAACTAAGATGATTTTTATTTGTGTTTATTTGCTTATTTATGTCTGAATCCTTCAATTGTCGCATCTTAAACGGTGTCGTATTCGCGGTCTTTTGGTTAATTTCAATTGTCGCACTAAAAAGATTGGGTCATGTCATTTAGCCCATATAATCCAAATTTCTCAAATTTGATCCTAAACTTTTTAGCTTCTTTTACATGAAAAATATTTAGGTAGACTCGGTCTCTTCTGAAAACTTTGTGATTATGATTAAATTTAATAAAATCTTGTTATGTCATTTATTTCATGATATTTAATTCATTCACACGTGATGTATAAATGAGGCAAAATATCGAATCTGTGTTTTTCTTTTGTATTAGCACCTCTTAAAATTTGAAAAACATATGTTAGGAGATTGGATAGACCCGATTTTAAATACTATGCACAAAACCTTGTCGTTAGGATTACATCTTATGAAATCTTGTTTATATCAATCATGCCCTTAGTAGTATTTCATAAACTTTACAAGTTAAACTTATATACATCGTTAGTGTAGAAAATTTTTTATATTATTAGACGTTGATGCATGTACAAAAAATGACATTTAAAAATTTGAACAATAAACATGTATTATGCATCCACACTTAATAGTGTAGAAATTTTTTTACACCTACAGTCTATATAAGATTACTTCAAACTTTAATTTATAAGTGAGTATTTTTATACAAAAATTTGGTTCATTAGGCCAAATTTATCATTTAAGAGACAGTTTTTTTTAATTCATTCAGTAATGTGGTAGAAATCTTACAACAACTAAAAGATAGTTCAGCGTGCATTTCGCTAATCAAAGATAGTTAAGGGGCTGTTTTTTAATTAATCCTAAAAATAATAGATGATGCCGCTGCAAGTGCAAGAGGCAATACCGAAGAGGAAGAAGAAGAGATGACTGAAGCAACTCTTAATGTTTTTCAATGTTATTATTATTTTCGTCGCCATCCGATTGCTCCGAGCTCTTCCCCATTTCTATCGCGTAAATTAAATTTTCCGCAAGAATATCTTTCCACTTCTGTGCGTAAAAAATATTGCCGTATTGAAGTATTTTCAGATAGAGGTACCCTACGTTCTTCACTTCTTTGGGACTTTTTCTTTTTTTTTTTATTTAATTATTTTGCCTTCTGAGTAGTATTTTGTTGTAATTTTAGCAGTTAATAGCAAGCTGGTTGAGGATTCTCAGTTACATTCTTTCCATGATGATGAGGTATTTTGTTATGTATTCCTTATTCTACTTAATAAAATTCATTACAATAATGTTCAAGAATGAATATGAATTCATTGTAAAGTTCCTAAAAATGGTAGCTTTTTGGAAATAAGATGAAAAGAGATAGACCCTTTTGACTGTGTGAGTGGACGGAACATCAGTTGCGTTATGTATTTTGTTGATTTTGGTTCATTATTTATAGCTTTTAGTGTTTGACTGACTTTAATTCGTATTGCATTTTTAGGCTGAAGATTGTGAGGGAGATGAACTGAATGCAGTTCCTCATGTTCGGACTCTTAGAGAATTTCCCAAAGAAGAGCTCTTTGAAAAAGTTGTTATGGTCAGATTTGATTCCAAGGTTCTACTTCACCAACTTCAGGAGAACAAATTCCTAACTGATATTGCTAGTTCTACCATCAAGTACTTGTTTGACGCGGGTGCAAAATTAATTCTAGTCAGTAGTTGGGGTGCTGCTGTAAACGATACGAAGGTTCTTGCATCTCAATCAGTTACCGCCGGTATAGCTATTCTGATTTATAATCAAACAAAATAGAGAAAAATGTTCAGCACATTAAGAAACTACGTGCGTGTTGATAGTCTGTCTAATGTTGTCATTTCATCGTGATATTTGTCTGCTCATTCTTTTTCAGAGGTGCTTTCTTCAATTCTTGGAGAATGAGACTCAAAGTTGTGCCAGTGAAATTCATTACTAGACACATGCACTATGCTACACAGGACTCTCACATCCTTCTGCTTGAGAATCTTCTTCAATTTAAGGAGGAACCTGCCAACTGTAAAGGGTTTGCCAAGCTATTGTCATCTGGGGTTGATATATTTGTCAATGATACCTTTTCTAAATCTCATAGAGCTCTCGCGTCAACTGTTGGTGTTTCTTGCTTTTGCTATGCCTCTATTGCTGGATTCTACTTTGAGGCAGGCCTTTCTCAACTGAAGAAGATTACCAACACCAGCAAAAGACCCTACGTTGCCATTGTATCCATCTAGAACTCCTTTTGCTATAGAGTAAATTTCCCTAAATGTACTTACTATGTATAATTAGATCTTTCCTCACAATTATGTTGCTATTTTAGCTGTAATGATCTGACATTCAATGCAGATTGGAGGAGGAAGTCTTTTAGACAAAGCAGCTGCTTTGCATCATGTAGTGTCTATTTGTGATGGGTTTGGTGTTTGTTGGTAATATTGCTTTCCAAATAATGCATGCCATAGGATCACCTGTTCCCATGAAGCTAGTGGAACATGGTGCTATTGAGGAAGCGCTTACTCTAGTGGAATGTATGAAGTCAAAAAGCAGAGTAGTTGTCCTACCAAAAGATTTTCTGTGTGCAAATAATTTTGATATGGAGAAGCTGGAGATATTTTCTGCTGATGGTTTATTGGATGGTATTATTGCAACCTTTTAACTTTTATCATGCCTTTCTAAATTAGCATCAAAGAGTAACACTGTAATACAGTGTTTCCTTATTGCATAGGGATGATGTCTACCTTTATTCATTTTCATGAACCCCCCCTGTGAGAGTTATATATTGTGTAGTCATATTATTATCTGAAATGATGGAGTTTGTCTTATTCGTACTATACTTTATCAGTATTAAAGTTGGAATATTGTTTTTGACTCTATGTGAACGAAAAACAATAGTTGGAGGCTGAAGTCTTTCAGGGTTTATTAATAATATTTCAGCAGATATCAAATATCACTTTTTTAGGTCACATATGAAGTTTTAATGTATCTTTCCTTATCCTGAGATTTTTCTGTTTAGGTTGGCAACCCGTTGATCTTGGGCCAGAGTCACTGGAGGAAATTGCCTTATTGCTTTCAAAATGTCGGGTATGTTGTAATTTTGTTTTCATTTGAATGAGCTCTACTTATAAATCGCATTTGACTGCTGGCCTGCTTTGAGGAATTAATGATGGACCCTAGTTGAAATTGGAAAATTCTGAACTTAATTAAGTCAATGAATTGTTCTAAAGAAAAGTAGTATTGGAATTTCATCTGGAGTCTTTGTATAGTACTGTAGTGAGTCTGGTGTATGCTTTTCTTTTTATGCCAGAACCATCCTGCGAGTAGGAAATATTTTATCACATGGGGAATGGCATCCAAATCCTATCCATTGATCTTAACAGGGGTGTTTTTCTACAATTTTTTGTTGTATATGCCAGAAAATTTTGTGGATACACTGGTCAATTGAAATTTGGCTCGCTAAGTGCTAAAGCTGGTGGAGCATCAAAGTTGGGAGCAATGCTTGATAAGCTAAGGAGGCAAAACAACTTGGAAATAATTGTCGTCGGGAAAATGGCACGCAGAACAGTTCTGGGATCTGATACAACTTATGATGTGATTGAAAATGCTTCTATTGTGTGGGAGTTTCTCAAAGGCAGAAATCTTCCTGGCCTTATGGCCTTAGACAGAGTATGCTTTCTATCTAAACAGCATTACCTTTTTGTTGCCTTGCATCATTGCCCTTTCTTTTTCATCCATTCCTTTTGGCAGATGATAAATTATGTTAGGGAACTAAAGAGTGTGTATAAGCATACATAGTTGTTTATGGACAATGATGTCATATCTCAATTTCTGTCTATCATTGGTCATTCTTTCTCAGTTCACCCTTAAGTTATCACATTTCAGACCCAAAGTATGTGTAAAACCGGGCCTTTTCTTTCTCCATGGGATTCTTCAATTTAAATGCTAAGTAAATAAGCAAATTTTTTTCTGAAGGGTCATAATTATGGTTAGAATGAAGTTTTGTTTGTTCAGTAATGATTCAATAATATGTCTTGTTTTTTCTTGATCAGCTGATCCTGTCTCCATAGTTTCTTTTGTCTTTTCCTCCTTTTCTTGATAAACTTTTGTTCCCTTGATGTTAAGTATGAGATATGCTTCCTTTCTATAAGTGATGTCTCAATTTTACCACCTTATTTACAATATATATCACTTTATCAGACAGTGACGCCAAACTTGTGTTTGCACAATGTGCTCAAGGATGAGAAATCTTTACTCGTTCCATATATTTAATTCATGAGATGATGTGGATGACATTGGCAGATTTTGAAGAATTGCAGACTGAATAAGTTTTCCTGTCTGGAAGTTTATTTGGTTTTTAGTTCTCTGCAGGCATATCCATTTGAGATACAGTGGGAAGGAATCTATGGTGATCCAACTCAGCCTCTGGTTGTTGATGTTGGAAGTGGTATCTCTCTCTTCGCTAGCAGTAATTTTGCACGTGTTATTAAATGATGTAGTTTGGAGAAAAAATGCTTTGGATAGTCAAAGTTTTTTATCAGCTGTATTCTCATTCTTGATTTATGTGTATTAGGGTTAAACAAATTTAAAAACGGACCCAGGACAAGAAGCTTAAACAAATGAACTCTCTACCAGTAGAATGAGAATTTTTGTTTTTTTCTGACATTTAAAGTTATGAATGATAGGAAATGGATTGTTTCTATTCAGAATGGCAAAGGAGAGGAAAGATCTGAATTTCCTTGGGCTGGAGATTAATGGAAAGGTTTTGCTCGGTTTATGGAATTTTTTCCTTCCTGATTCCCAAAATTTTGAATTTATTTTTTGCTCTCTCTTGCCTTGTTTACAGCTGGTACATCGTTGTCTCGATTATATTTCCCAATCTGGCATAAAGAATGGGTATGTTCATTTTTTCTTTCAGAAACCACTATTAAGATAGGCATATGTACCCAAGCATTGCATTTCCTTATTAAGGTTCTGTAAGAATGCTGAAGTATAAGTTAATGTCTGCTTTGTCAACCCCCTGGAGCATTCCTCTTCCACCTGTTCTTATGGAGGTTTTGTATATTTGGGTGTTAGATGACATGTCCTCTTCTTCTTTACTTACCACATATCTGCTTCTCCTCTCCTCACTTTTTCACCCAACCTCTCGGTAGCCAAAGAAATAAGGATCAACATCGTTGCAAACATGACACAACGAGTAACATGTATAGTTAATCTAATTATATTCTGTTGTTCCGGTAAATTTTGGCAATATTATATAGCCTCACTTTTCAGAAATGTGTTTTACCCTATGGTACAATCCTTTATGGGTATCTTTGAAGGTATTGTATATCTATATCGAAAATCTTAATATTACATGTCTTATCCGCTTTTTTTCATCTTGTAGATACTTCATTAGAACGAATGCAACTTCAACATTTCGCACCATTGTCTCCAGTTACCCAGGGCAACTGGTTCTCGTTTCAATACAGGTATGTGTAGTAAAAGAGCTGTAGATGAAATGAATCGAGTATCAAGCTTTCATAGTTAGCTTGTTTAATGATTGAAAAAAGCCTGATAAAGAAAGTTTGGACAATAATCAAGTAAAAATGTTGTTTGATTTTGATAAATTAGAAGCAAGATTGTTTCCAACTCTGACTCAACTCAAATAATTGAAGAACCAAACCACGTAAAAATTTGTGGGACTCGAGTATTTTTCTTAAAAATAATCAACTAAAGGCTGCTGTTGATTTTCAAGGGCCAATCATTTAACCCATAACGTAGAACTTAACCTTCATCTTCATGTAAACTTTTTATGGCCCTGAAAAGAGTTGAATATCTCCTCCTAGGAATTTTTTTTGGCTTTCTATAGATCTGTCATTACCAATCATATGCTTATGCCAAATGCAATTTCCCCTTAATCAAGATTAGTGGTAAACAGTGTCCAAATCCAGATTTTAACAAACCGGAACACCGATGGAGGATGGTGCAGAGGTCATTGGTTGAAGCAATTGCTGATTTGCTTGCATTGGGTGGAAAGGTACTAAAACATCTGCTCCACTTTCTTGCCTTTTGTGTTTGTCTAAAATCTTGTTGGTAGTCCGCTGTTAAATTATCTAATTATCTGGCTTATTACTTCATTTCATGGTAGTTCAACCATGTTGAAATTTGCAACAACTGATCCGAAGGCTTATTACGCCTGCAATGCACATTAGAATGGCCACTTTCTTGATCTGAGATATGAAATAAATTCAGTTCAGCATCCTTTTAATAAAATGTCCTTAAATGATCTCTGTTGCAGCTTATGAGTTGACCTTAAATGATCTGTGGATGAGATCTAAGTTGCAACTTATGAGTTGACCTTTTGCACTTCAGCTGCTTTGCTGCTTTGCTGCTTCTTGGACAAAATGGTGTTACTCTTTGTTGTATGATTCTGTTTTATAGGTGGAATGTCGGGTCAATGATCAGTGCATTAACTTTTCAACTCAAAAGGAGAGTGGGTAGTGGGTCACCTAGGCTTGTCTGGTTCATTAACTATATGATCCTAATTTGTTCTTGACATTAGGTATTTCTTCAGTCAGACATAGAAGCAGTTGCGATAAGAATGAAAAGTGAATTTGTTAAATATGGCAGAGGCAAGCTTTTGGTTATGCATGAGTTACAGGATGCTCCATTTCACCAAGAATGGCTGAATGAAAATCCATTTGGGGTTCAATCGGACTGGGAACAACATGTTCTAGACCGCGGTGGCAAGATGTACAGATTACTCCTTTCTAAATTGGATAGCATTTCATGAAGTGATTGAAGTGGCTGAATGCATTTCCAACACGGTTTTCCAATTGGAGAAATTTATTTCTTCTTTCGTACAATGGCATTGTGTCTTCTGAGAGGTAATTATTTTCCTGTGTCAATTTTATTTTTCCCCATCCAAAAAAAGGTTTCAAAATGCTTGGACAATATTATACATGTAGTTGCAGCCATGGGGTAACTGTAGCTTTACTTGTGCTTGCAATTAAAAAAATTCCTCTTTACATCCCTCTCATCACAGATGAAAAGGATAAAAAACCATAGAAGAAGAGGAAAAGCATAGGTAAGCTATTTAGGCTTTATAAATTCCCCTCTCCTAACCTCCAAAAAGACTTTTAGTACCACATGCCTAGAGTTTTATGATATTCTTTTTGACATGCAAGTCTGCACTTAACATCATGAATAAGCTAAAAGCGAGTAACTAACAACCATACTCATTTAGCATTTACTGTTTCTCTTTTCCTTCTGCAGTTATTAATATCATCACCTTAAGCAGTAGCCAGCCTTAACAATAAGAACCATATATCATCTGTGGGTATAGTTATGTTATTTTCTCATATAAAAAGTTTAACATGAAAGTTTTTAGCAGCTCTACATCACAGCCTCCAGATCAAAACAAAAGATTAACAAACACCGAAGTCCATCAAGTACAAGTTTCAAGCACAAACCACCTCCAGTGACTCAGACAAAGACGCAAGTGCCAAGATCTATGGTTCACGGTGTTAGATGATATCAGCAACATCATTGGATCGACAAAGGACCAATGCTTCACGCCCGTAGACGAAAAAAAAAATTGTTTCTTCTGTCATGGGGAAAGGGTTTTATGCCTACAAAGAAGACTCTCCTCTCAGCAGGCACAAACAACATATACTAATCCATATTTCTTTTGTTTAACCTATTACTCTAGACAAAAATCCAATCAAATCAAACTCAGCAACATTATCATGTTGTTTCACCATTCATGAACATGGATGACCTAAGACTCGTGGATCCTAGTAATTTTGACAAATGTCAATGTATACAATGCTTATATTTGGCATATAATGAAGAATAATTATGGTTTACAGCTTTGATGAGAAATTCATCTCAACCTTAGCAATGATGCCCGAATGGTTTTGATTGTCTACAATTTTTTTTCCGCTGAATATCAATTTTCCTTCGTTAGTATTATACAAATTTCCCAATTATTATGAGTTTGACATATTGAAATCCAAGAACAGGACCTTATTTAACCAATTCTTCAATTCTTGCTCTATTAGCCTTTTAAATTTCAAATCCCTTGACTCGCTTCAAAACATTTATACCTACATTTCACCAAAGGACAACATAAAAAATGACTATTTCCTCTTTTCCAAAGTCGAGTTCCTCTGAGCATTCTCTGAAAATCACTTCATCTCTCTTGTTTGCAAAAATTTTGTCCAGTACTCCATTGTTACGTATTCATCAAAACAAAGGACTAATTCGAGAAAATGATTTCTCAAGGCACTAAAATGAGAGAGTAAAACCTTGATCCTTAAAAGGATTCACCCTTAATTATATTTTACCTAACGTTCTGCAGAAAAACAGTTAAAAAATGAAAAGGTACCTTTGTCTTTCGTTTGCGGGCAGCCATGACCTAATAGTTCTCACGGATCTCACAACAGATTCAACCATATCCATCTCAGATTCAACTGTCTCATTAGTCCAGATCCGGATACAACCTGTTGAAGGTAGAGTGAGAGTCAATGACATGATAGCATTACATTCAAGATTCAATTGAAAAACAAGTCTGCCAAAAAGGGTATCATAAAGGATATCATCTGACAGAGATACAATAACCAGTAGCTACTAATTGCTCCTTGTAAGATTAAACAGAAAGTTGATTCTGAAGCCTCTCTAGATCCTTATTAGATTGTTGCAATTTTAATTTTTGAAAGAAACTATAAAGCTAAAAGGCTTAATCTACAAAGTGCTGAAAACAGCCAACTATAGTTGTTAAAGAGGTCACAGGATTAAGAGATGAGGGAAGATGAAGCCTTTGGAAGATAGATGCCCATATTTCTCAAGAAAATGAAGCATGATGATAAAAGATACATGTGTGTGTCTACATGCAACAAAAAACTTGTTAGCTTTTTTACTAGTCTTACACTTGTTCCATGTAATATAATGCAAATACTTACCCTAAGTCCAAGCGAGCACAATCGACAGCAATTACTTTCATGTACCCGAAAATTTTCATTTTGGAATAAGGACATCTTTAAACACCTTAATATACATAAAACTCTTCCTATGCCAACAATTCATGTAAAATATCTATATACTAACTCAACAAACAAATTAGCCAGTATAAACAATAAGCGGTGATACCTTGTTTACCATCTCTCATTCTCCACCCAGAAGACAACTCCTGCTTTTCTTTTCATAGTCAACAATCTGAGATCCACACACCAAGACACTCATCCAAACTATAAAAGTCTCTGAAGGAGTAAAAAAATTTCACCTTCAAGTTCTAATGCAGTCAAATGACAATTATTCTAGTCACATAATATTATGTAAACTGATCCCTCACCTCAACAATTGATGGATAATCACATATCACAATAAATTCTTTCCTAGCACAATCATTTCTAGCAGGCAGACACTGCCACAGCTCTTCTGTTACCTGGCATGAATGAATCAAATAATCGCAATCCAGTATTTAGGCACACCAATAAAGTGTCTTGTGAAACATGAAACTTTCTTGCCGACATAAATTCTGAATCATTACTGGAAAAAGAAGGTTTGATTATTTAATAAATACATCACATAATTGAAACTGCCACCACAAATATATTGCTGTTGCAGCATCCGAAATTAAATAAGAATCAAGGGAGGAGAGGGCAGTTTTTGAATATGGCTTTTTTCAACACTGAGAGTATCCATTGGCAGCTAAATAGCATGACATCAGGAACTAAACCTACTGGAGGATGTAGTCATCTCCAAGTTTGCCCATGGAAAACATTATAGCATTCCACAGTTTGTTACACCACAGACGATATCCAACAACTCTTTGAATTTCAATATTGATCTTATCAGAATGAAAAAAACAGCAATATCACCAAATTGTCATAATTAAAAAAAAAAAAAAAAACTGTGGGAAAAATGGATAGAAGTTGCCACGAACCTGAGCTAAATGGGCATCTGCACCACATTTAGAAATGCTATTGGGAAAATCTTTCACCTGTCCCTCTTTTGCCGTCTTTATACAGTTCATTAGGATCCAAGTTGCCCTCCTCCTCCAGTCTCTTATGAAGACCTTCCGAAGTGATTCCATTGATTACTTCATGGGAACGAGTTGGACATCTTACGCCCATGTGTGTCACGAATCATTGGATGCAAATAAACCTGTAAAATATTAAAAAGTCATCTTCAATGTTGCTTCAACTGTGAAGGGAAAATCACGAACCCTGCTTTCTGGTTGTAGATGGAGTGCATAAATCACATCAGAGAAACCATGCAGATTATTTTTGACGTTACCTACAGAATGCAACTTCTTTGAAGCCTTACAAGACCAGGAAATTTCTTAAAATTTTTTA
Organism: Cinchona pubescens; assembly: GCA_025175665.1. NCBI lineage: Eukaryota > Viridiplantae > Streptophyta > Magnoliopsida > Gentianales > Rubiaceae > Cinchona > Cinchona pubescens. The sequence continues at coordinate 657,854 of JANKKI010000254.1, read as the reverse complement.
GAGTGGAAGTACCTTCCAAACTATTAATATGTTTCTTGGAGCAATTATCAGATTCTTTTTTTTGTTTATCAATGAGCATACACCAATCAATGCATGGGAATATCTAGTTTACTATATCCTATGTCTGTGAATGGTAAAGGAAACTCACCTACCTTTCTGAAAGGAACATCACCACCGGCAGCTTAATTTCCGTCATAACGTTGTGTCACCTAGAAAAAGAGGATGTCGTAACCAGTTTCAAGAACAGGAGTTGGATAAATGTCATTAGATCTTTAGTATCATCTGGCCATCCCAAAACAGAATGGAAACAGACCAGAAGAAAACCAGATGTCCAGCATATCAAGATCTTGGTACAGCTAGAATTGTTTTCCTGGAAAAAGTCGTCGAGCCTCCTCTTGAACCTCTTTTTCATACCGGCAACCAACCAGTGGCCACTATATGATTTGATTTCTTTCTGTTCATCATCATCAAGAGTCGCATACCATACAGGAATTTGGTGACCCCACCAAAGCTGCCTTGAGATGCACCAATCAAGAATATTCACGAGCCATCTGAACATGGAAAAACTTTTAACTGTTAGCATTTGAAGAACAAAGCTTAGTCATGTATTAAAAGAAATGATACAAGCATATGTAAAATTTGTAGAATTTTAGGGGCTTTGGGATGGGGGTGGAATAATCATTAATACATTCAAGTCATAACTAAATTACAGGTTGTATTTTTCACTTGTGAAGGTACCTGTTCCATTCTGTGGCGCACTGCTTGGAGAAGGTTTCCATTTTCTGTTTACCATCATTCATGACAGCATAAAGAGCTTACCTTGGCCGTGCCTTTGCAGTTGACATACCATTGAAGCTTTATAAGGGGTTACACAACATCATTGCTTCTAGAACAAATACCAAGGCACATCTCATTATCTTTAGATCCTCGATAGAGCCCCTAAATATGCAAAGACATTGATATTGTTAGAACAGCTTAACATACAAAGAAAACAAAAGCCTAATACGAAAGTTTGGCCAGAATCTCCAAAGTTAAAAAGGTTCCTGTCACCTGACAATGAGAGAGTTCTTCACCATGCACTAAGTGAGTTTGGCATGCTAACAAGGCACATGAAGTTCTCTATATTCCAAAATCCAGTGTGGGACTAAAGTGCGTGCTAAATATGGGGAAGTACCTTTTTCTTAAAAGCTTCATAAATAAAGGCCACATGAGCTTCAAAAGTGCGGCATACTTGCAAATTCCAGGCCTCCATTGTTATTTATCTTCCTGTCATCAGAAAAAATATTTATAAATTCAAGATTGTGACACTTCCCAACCTCAAAATCATTTGGATCATCGGCTGGAGTTATCTGCAACATCGAAACAGCAATATCAATATTGACACAATATAGGAGGGACAATTCCGTGGAGAGTACTGCATGTGCAAGAAAATATGCCCTTAACAGCACCAGTACCAAAGTTCATGTCAACAAAGATTGCATCACAAACAATAGGAAGCTTTCTTCCGTTAAATGGACGAAGGGCAGATTTTCCATGAAGGTTCTCATATCTTTTTTCATCAGGATGTAAGGCCATAGCCGCTTTCCCCAGCATGGTTTCCACTCTCATAGTGGCTACAACAATCTCACCCATATCCTCTTCAAGATGATAAACGAAAGAGGTGAGAACTCCGAAGTCCAAATTTCATTGGGTCTTTGTTGATACTAGTGACCTTTATTAGTGTTCTCTCCTTTATATCTAAATGATCTACCTACAAAAAACCAAGGGCAGGTTTAAGAATGTATTATGTTATTTTAGCCACATAAAATACAAGTGGATCTACCATGGCTTACCTCAGTATCAGATATTGCTGTCCGCAAAATGCAATCCCACTTCACAAGTTGGAGATCACTTGGTTGATCAAGAAAAGACAACTAAGTTTAAATTAGGTAGATAACGTCACTGTCATAGGAGACAATTCAATTGAGTAAAACTCATTAAATGCAGCCAACAAAAAAAGAAAGTGGATGAGATTGATTTCTTATCAGAGAAAGACATTGTGTAAACGTCAAGGTAAAATGCAAGGGAGAACAAACATATATCCATGACTCTTAGCACAAAGCAAGACTGTTGAGAACTTTTTTCAACTTAATTTTTGTTTTTCGCTTTTCAGGAAGGAAGTTAGTTCAGCTTATCCATGGAATGCACTTGATCTTGGATAATATGTAAGCAATACTCACCATGCAGCCCTTTCTCAAAATTGGAAAAACGGTAGAGGCAAGCTCTTTAATCATTCCTCAAGTAAAAGAAAATTATGAAGCCTTCAAACGGTCATGGCCAAATATATTTTCAACCACTTCTACCAATCCAAGGAATGACAGCTTTGCACTTCTTCCTGCTAGAATAGCCAAAAACCAATCAACAGAAGTATGGGTGAGTGTTGATTAACTAAGACACACTTGTCTTAGATAGTGATGTTGAAAAAAAAAAAATAGATGCAATAGAGCTATAGAACCTGGGAGGATTTCCGAAATCTCTGGATTGCTGTGGTGCACCTGGAACTACAAAAATAAGCTGAAACTAAAAACTTATTCCCTCTCCTTTAGGCACAAATTTGAAGTCTTCTACTGTTAACTTTAGTCAGGCAGGACTATTCTGTTCAATTGACCAATGAACAACAGATTAATCTTGTAGACAAAAATATTCCCGTAATTAGCCTACAGCTGATTTGTAGGCAAAAAAAGATGAAGTTGCCAGGAACATCAAGCACCGTTACTGCAATCTAAGGCCATGTCTTGGTACGTATGATTAAGCACAAGATCTACAGCTAACAAACAAACAGACATAACAAACCAAGCCTTAATCCCACTAAGTAGAGTCGGCTGCATAATCCTGCTACGCCATTGCGCTCAGTCATGGACCATATCCGCCTCAATTCCTAGATGGACTATATCTTTCTTATAAGTTACCCACCAAAGTCTTTTTCGATCTTCCCCTGTCCCTTTTATGCTGACTACTCTCTCTAAAATCTACTCACCTAACAGGCGCTTCTACTGGACGTTTTAACACATAACCTAACCACTTTAAGCATGCTTCTCTAATCTTCTCATCAATAGGTACTATTCCAATCTTCTCACGAATATGCTCATTACGTATCTTGTTCATCTTAGTGTACCCACACATCCATCTTAACATTCACATTTCTGCTACTCTTATCTTCTGCTCATGTGTGTATAAACAATTCACTGCTCAACATTCAGACCCATAAAGCATCGCTGGACTAATTGCCGTTCTATAAAATTTGCCTTTAAGTCGTAAAGGAATTTTGCGGTCGCATAATATTCCCGATGCCATTCTCTATTTAGTCCAACCCATTTGTATATGATGTGTAACATCTCGATCTATACCACCATCACTGTGAAGAACTGATCCTAAATACTTAAAATTGTCACTAATGGATATATCTTGATCTCCGATACTAACCCCTATTCTATTCCTGCAAGCACTCGTGCTAAACTTAAATTCCATTTATTCTGTTTTTGATCTATTAATTCTAAACCCTTTTGCCTCAAGTGTCTCTCTCCAAACCTCGAGTCTAGCATTAACCCTGTCTTTTGTTTCATCTACTAAAACAATGCCATTTGCAAGTACAAGATCTACAACTGGGAGAATAAATATCCTGGTTTGTGAAACTCTGCTACCATAACAAGCACGACGTATTATAACCGGTAAAACAACCAGAGAAAAATTGGATAACTTAGCGCTTTCACATAGAACTAAACATTTGCATAGACTTAAAAGTTAGTAATAAATCAGAATTTTCAATGGCTCCTATCAAGCATGATAGATTCATGAACCTTTTTTTTATTTTCTTTTTTGTCTCAACAACATATCCAGTCATTAGACGTTGGCATCGAAAAGTCTATGTTACTCAATGGAGAACATGAACAAAATACATAACTGAAAGATAAAGCGAGTTCAATAAATTGAGAATTTTGCGAACCAAAAGAAACAGAAAAGATCGGTTCACCTCCATGTTTAGTAGGGTTTTGAGCCAACTCCAAATTCATCATAATTTTCCTTACCAGCTCAACTTCAAAAATTTATAGTATACTTGATATTTGTGTCTCTGTGTCCAAAGCTCACATGATGACCATTATATCACCTGATTACATATCACTCGTACATTTTAAAATTCACTGGTCAGGGAAAACAATATAAAATGTACCAGAGGAAAAATTATTCAGTACATAAGATGGGCAAAGTCACCTGATTAACAGTATCCTTAGGTCTGACATTGGTATTCTCCAGGTCAGACATTACTTTATCTACCTGTAAGACATGAAAGAGGCATTTACGTCAAGGAATTGGCCACTTTCAAATGTTGACAAGGAAAGGTCTAAGTTTCAAACCCTGGCGTCAAACGCATCCATCAAATGAACTTGTCTATCCAATTCCTGCACAGATTGCAAAACAGCACAAATTAACACCCCATTACATGGAAAACCTAAAGATGAAAACCACAAAAAACAGAAAACCTCATTCGTATCATGGGCCATGGTTTTCAGATCATCCAAACCTTCTGCTTTGACTTCCAAAACTTGATCCTGTGTAAATGAAGATATTAACAAGTCATGAACAAAACCAAGAACATAGCAGATTAAAGAACGGGAAAAAGCTTACTCATGTAACATATTAAGTTCCAGAGAAGCACATGCCTGTCTCATTTTACACATTTTGTACTCTTGCCACCATGAATTGATTCGACTCGTCTGTTTGTTGAAAATATACACTTTCAAACTGCCCATTTGTAATGTCAGTGGGAATGCAGAAGTTAAAAAGAGAGATTCTTAAGCCTTGAGATGTAAGAGGTAAACAAAATATAAAAGAAGATCAAATTGACAGTCAAACCGGTCATCCAATCACCACCTAAATCAAAACTAATTTCTGTACGAGAAGCAGAAGCCCCTAACCTCCAGATTGTTTTGGTGCAGCAGCCACAGCATCTGGTATGGCTTCAATCCTATCAGGCAGTGCAAGTACTAGATCCATTACACACAGCAAGTTCTTCTCCTGATAGCCCTTTAACCTGCAGTCAGATTATCGTAAAAATATAACCCAAGCCAGGATAAAAGCGAAATCACTTCTGCATGTCAAATTCACAGGGAGACTGGTGTATCAAAACGAATCAAAAAGCTAATTTTGTTATATATATTAGTAACTTTCAAAGACCTAACCATAATTCCTTTCCTACCAGTTGGTTAGGTGTCAAAACTTAGAAAGCCCAAACTTGATAAAATTCAACTGATAAAAGGAAAAAAAGAAGGGAATCAATGACCTTCTTGACAGCCAACCTGTAGTTTAAGAACATCCTCAACAACCTTGTCTTGGTTTGACGAATCTCAGCGTTGATTGCTACTGCTCAAGCCCTACTCTTCTCGTTCAAAGCTGACTCCACTTTCTGAAAGATATAGTTACAAATCAAGTTGGTCAGAAATTTAATGAGAGTGATATATAAGCAAAATCATTAAAATTGGACCTGAAGAGCGGCATCCAAAATTTTTAGTGGCTCCTACCAAGCATGCCAGATTCATGAACATCTTTCTTTTTCTCTTTTTTATATCAACAAGATATCCAGTCATAAAACACCAACATCAAACGGTTCATATTACTGAATGGAAACCATGAATATAATACATAAGTGCAAAATAAAGCAAGTTCATAAAATCGAGAATTTTGTGAACCAAAACACATACACGCACACACCAAGAAAAAAAAAAAAAAAAAAGAACCCCACCTCATGTTTCATAGGGTTTTCGGCCAAATCTAATTCATCCTTGATATTTGATATTTTTGCTACCAGCTCAACTTCAAAGATGGGATGGGAAACTGAATGTTGTATACTGCAACTCAAGTCACCTGATTAACAGTATCCATTGACTCTGACATTGGCCACTTTCAAATGTTGACAAGATAAGGTCTAAGTTTCAAACCTTGGCATCAAATCTATCCATCAAAGGAACTTGTCTATCCAATTCGTGTGCAGATTGCAGAACAGCACAAATTAATACCCAATCACATCGATAAGGTACAGTTGAAAACCACAAAAAAAAAAAAAAGCAAACCTTGTTCATATCATGGGCCATGTTTTTCAGAGCATCCAAACCTTCCGATATGACTTCCAAACCTTGATCCTGCATAAATGAAGATATTAACAAGTCATGAACAGAATGAAGAACATAGCGATTCAAGAAAGGGAAAAAGCTTACTCATGACAACATATTAAGTTCCACAGAAGCACATGGCTGTCTCATTTTACACATTTCATACTCTTGCCTGAATTGATTCAACTCGCCAGTTTGTTGAAAATATTATTGTCAAACCGCAGATCTGTAATATCAATGGGAATGCAGAAGTTAAAAGAGATATTCTTAGGCCTTGAGCTGTAAGATGTAAACAAAATATAAAAGAAGATCAAATTGACAGTCAAACCGGTCATCCAATCACCACCTGCATCAAATTTGATTTTAGTACGAGAAGTAGAGGCCCCTCAAGTTCCAGATTGCTTTGGTGCAGTAGCCTCACCATCCAGTATGGCATGAATCAAATCAGGCAGTGCAAGTACCAGATCATTACAAGGAGCTACTTCTTCTCCTGATAGCCCTTTAACCTGCACTTAGAGATTATCGTGAAAATAGAACCCACACCAGAATGCAAGCGAAATCACTTCTGCAGGTCAAATTTACAGAGAGACAGTAAAGAAGCAAAAAATAATGAATCAAAAGAACAGGAACTAAGATCCCATTTCCTGATAAGCTTCAGAAAAGACATAGAAAGCATAAACTTGATTTTTTTTTTTTTTTTTTTTTAAATCAATGACCTCCTTAACAGCTAACCTCTGTAGTTTCGGAACCTCAATCAATTAATCAACCTCGCCTTGGTTCGACGAATCTCAGCATTGATCCCCATTGCTGAAGCTCTACTCTTCTTGTTCGAAGCTGTCTCCACTTTCTGAAAGATATAGTTACAATTCAAGTTGCCCAGGAAATTTATTTACAGTGAGATAGAATCAAATTATTAAAATCGAACCTGAAGAGTGGTGTCAACAATTTTCAATGGCTCCTATCAAGCATGACAGATTCGTGAACATCTTTCTTTGTTCTCTTTTTGTATCAACAAGATATACAGTCATAAAACACCAACATCAAATAGTTCATATTACTGAATGGAGACCATGAATATAGTACATAACTGCAGGAAGCAAGTTCAACGAAATCGAGAATTCTGCTGTGAACCAAAAACGAACAGGAAAAAAAAAAAAAAAAGCTTACCACCATGTTTTATAGGTTTTTGGCCAACTCCAATTCATATATTTTTGCTACCAGCTCAACTTCAAAGATTTATGGTAGACTTGATACCTGTGTCTCTATGTCCAACATGCACACTCACACGATGACCATCATATTCACCAATACTTTCACACATTCATCCATTATATGCCACTAATACATGCTAAAATTCCCTGTTCAAGAACAAAAAATATAAAAAAAGTACCAGTGGAAAAATTATTTATAGTAAAAAAACTCATAATTTAACGTCAGATCAGAAAATAACCTGATTTGCAAAAGAATGGAATACAGGACAATCAAGAAGCCGCAACCAACAATCTGAGGATCCTAAGCAGACCATCTCCTGAAAGGCTACACACAAACACCAATAATATACTCGAATTTAGGCAATAAAAGAAAAGGCACAAGACTTAGAAAATAAAATGAGCAATTTATTTTTTCATGAATGATATATTAAAAATTCAATATTCACATGATACAAGAAGTTTCTTATTTTTAGACATTGAATTGGAGACAGAGAGTAGATTCCTTCTGGATGTTGTAATCAGCCAGGCCAGGGTTCTCCCATCGGTCCGGAGGAATGCCTTCTTTGTCATGAATCTTGGCCTTGACGTTGTTCTCGACCTAGAGGGTTATGGTCTTGCCCATTAGGTTTTTTACGAAGGTCTGCAACTTTCAATTGATTTCACCTAAAATCAAGAGGCAGTAAAAGAGAAGGCACAATAACTGAAAAATAAAACGAGCAGTTTATTTTCTATTGAAAAAAGAATTTCAATATTCAAATAATACAAGAAGTTTACAAGGCTACAAGCATCTTGAGAAAGCACCGCGTCAGAGACGGAGAACATGGTGGAGAGCCGATTCACGGCATCCTCCGACTGCTTTCCGGCAAAGATTAATCTCTGCTGCTCCGGAGGAATAATATCTTGAATCTCGCCGGGTGCTGATCTTGCCTGTTCCAGGGTTTTGACGAACATCTGCTGATTGATTTTTGAAACGTCTACAATCTATTCTATCGGCGACTGGGGAAGAAAGAAGAAAGTGGAAGCGCCAAAAGGATCTATTCGGACGAAGCGCGAACAAAATATGGGGTATATATAGAGGTGTCAGCGGATTTAGTACGCGACCATATGACCGTTACTAATTTGATGCGCGAACTTACTTGGGTACATAACTGACAGGTCTGGTGGGCTGCCTAGAATCCAGCCCACGTTACAAAAAAGTTTTTTCTAGGGGACACTTCTTTTTTTTTTTGCTCACTTTTATTTTATAGTAATTTATTTATTTATTTATTTATTAAATATTTTATTTTATTAGTAATTAGTCACAAACCCCGTGTTACAAATCAGTTATATGTTTCTTGCATAACAAAGCATATCTTATTTAGAAATCAAATTATGTTTAGAGATATAAAAGGAGTAATAAGATATCAAATATTTAGAGACATAAAAAGAGTTAAGATCGTCGTAATTAATCAATTATTGATAATGAAACAAAAGAAAAAAATAAAAAACAATAAAAAATGGAAAGGTAGATGTTATTAGTAATAGACAGATCTAATTAATGTATTTTTCTAATAAATTAGTAATAGATGTTATTTTTCTGTCTAAATGTGTTATAATTTAAAAAAAAAAAAAATTTGTTGCAATGTTATATTCTTATGAGAAGTGATATCTTATCTTTAAGAAAGTGGTGCATTTTTTTTAATTAATGAAAAATAAAAGGAGAGATATAGAGATTATCAATCACATTTTGTGTAGGATCAATCATGATTCCTTCTATTTTCTTTTAAAAAATTCTTAAATTAGAGATAAATCATTCGCCCAATATTGTGGTGGGCTTACCGGTCTTACAAAGATAGGCGTTTTCAGACGGCATGCTCGGGCCTGTTTAGCCAATATCTGGAAATACGGCCCAAAATACTAGTTCTTTTCCTCGTGTTCGGTGGCCGTTTCAACTTCCACCGATTCTTGCAAAGACACATAAAACCCTGAAAGGTCAAAACCCTCGCCGGCCGGAATCTACCAATTCTCAGGCTAGCTAGATAAACTTTTGTCTGTTTGATGTCCTACATAATTTCGTCCCATTTCACATACATTTGCATCGTTTGACCTCGGTTGTTTGTTATTTTCTAGGTTTTTTTTTTTTTTTTTAAAGAGGAATCAAGAAAAGTAGGAGAAGATGGCGTTGGGATTGATATTAGGGTTAGGGAGATCAGCATTCCGGAGGAAGCGAACATCTTCACTGGACATTCTTACTTCCAAAAGGGGTCCTCGCGATTACTACAAGGGGAAGAATTGCAAACCCACTGGTTTCCACACTCGCAAAGGTTGCACCTTTTTCTTAATTTTCTCTATTTATTTATTTTTTGTTTGTTCCAATAAACATTGTACCAGTTATGAATGATAAAAAGGGCTAATGAGATTAAAAAAAAAAATGGGAACTTTATGAGTTGAGTTTTGAGTTAGGAAGAAATTTAGTATAAAAGGGATACTAAAGTTGATGGTTAAGTTGTGTTGCAGGTGGTTATGTTGTGGTGCAAGAAATGCTGCCTAATTATGTGGTTCCAGATTTGACGGATTTCAAGGTACTTTTTTAAATTGGAGGCATTTCATGTAACGAAAGTTAAAAGAAAAAAAAATTGCATCTAGGGTGATTATTTGATGACTGCAGTTCTTCTGTAGTTGGTGATGTGGTTCTGGGTATGGCAGAAAATTTGCAAACAAAAATGTTTTTCCTTGTTCCTTGAAAAGATGTTTAACATTATGTGGTGGTATATCTTGCTTGGAAAACATGTGGATTGAATTGTAAGGGACACTGGAAATGGGCGGAACTAATGGAATGGAATGATGAGGATTCTGGAAATATGGGCTCATAGATGTCGGGTATAAACCTATGTTCTGCATATTGCAGAAGCCCCTTTCTTGTTAGGAAAATGACTATGTATTCCTTGTTTGTGCTGGCAATGTCTTAAAGATGCAATTGACTTGTGAAGTGGACTATATATGTCTTCAAATTAGATGACCAATTTTCATTCCCTGCTCTACCCCCTTCCCCCTCCAACTCTATTTTGGTGTTGGAGGCTATGTCTTGTAATCTAGTCACAGTAGTGTTCTATTTACAAAATGTTTTGAAAACATTACATCGCAAAATTCTGACCATGTCAATCTGATCTTCCATGATTGGCTTTTATTCAGAACTTTTCTGTTGAATGGGATATCATTTGTCCATTTCTGGTGACAAGATTGCCAATTGATCACCTTTCAAACTCATTACCCGCAGAGTATGAACCCTTGAATAAATATCCTAGTAGACCTGTCAATTTCCTAGAATAATGTGTTCATTTGATTAATAGGATTGTTTGAACTGATACTTATCCAGCTTCTCTTGCGTCAAAGCATATACTATGCAACTTGGGCAACATGTTGATAAGACCAAACATTTGATTGTGTTTTTTAAAGTATTTTGTTGCATGAAGTGTCAGTGTTGTAACGTGATGCTGTTGGCTTCAAAAATAAGGATTCTAGCATATGGGTGATTGAAGAATGAATGTTGAATGAATATGAAAAACTCGAAGTTGGAACTCCTTGGTATTAATTTTGTATCTAAAGTTGACCCTAATATTCACCCCATTTTATTTTGTTCATGTGCAGCTAAAGCCGTATGTATCTCAGTGCCCAATACAAGCTAATGCTACTGAAGCGGCTGATTCATCTAAAAATCAAGCCTAGAGACTTAAAAAAAAATGTATGTTCCCCTTGATGAGTTTACTTATGAGTTCCACACTAGGAAACTCTATCATTCACGTGATTGTAGACTGCAAGACTTGCTACTTCTATTATGATGATATAACGATGTGTATCATTACATGAATTAACTATTTTGTCATCATGCATGTGAGTAAACATGATTAAGAGGATACTCACACCCATTTATTCCAGGTACGTGCGCTGGCCCTGGATGCTAAGAGGATACGTGCCACTTAATGCTCGTGAATTCCGTTAAAATGGGTGTAATTTTGTTTACCTTTGTCCATATCTTCTGTAATTGAATACTTTTGCATCTGGTTGGGCATGGGCCAGTTTTTGCCAGCCATGTTTCTAAACAAAGAAGCTTAGAATTATACACTTATGTGATATTATGAGTTGAAATTGTTAGTTTTGTCAATGTATTTGCCGACTGATATTGTGACTCTTTCTTTTGTTATCAAGGACCTGTGGAGTAAGGGTGGTTAAACTTTTTCATTTTGTTTAAGATAATTGTTTCATTCCCTAAGCTTGGAGAGGAGTTAAAGTATATGTTTAGCTTTTCTTTTCTGATTTGATCAAGATAAAATTCAATTCCAGAAAAAGCAGTAGAGAATATTTACAAAAGTAAGGGGGAGCAATCTGAAGATAGCAGAAAGGCTTCTTTTTTTTTTATTTGTTTTTTGGTTAAGAATTCTTCTATTTTTTCTTCTTTTATATTTCGCAGAAAACACAAGAGTTGATTTTATTAATTTTAGATTTGATCATTATCATCCATTCTGATATAGGCTGTTAAGATTTTGTTCACCGTATTTTTTGGTGAGCAGGTTATGGGTTGTCGTGCTTTCTTTAAAAGGTTAGCATTGTCAAAACTTACACAAGGTGGGTTGCCATCTTTCTGGCCTTATCAGAAACGAAAATTTTTATTTTACGTAAATTCAATTTACGGTAAGCGAGATGGATTTTTTGATCCATATTTATTTATGTTACTTTAAAAAAATATGAATAAATATAAATTAAGGAATCATTCTACCTATCATAAATCGAGTTCATATAAAATTTTTCCAAATCCTCGTAAACGTGGGGTATCAAATACCAGAGCATTTGCAAACGTTCATTCTTTTTGGGCTTTTCATTGTAATTTTTGGTAGGTTTGGACTTTCAAGTTTTAACCTAAATTGATTTGATTGTCGTTTGGGGAACATGGAACATTCTAGAATTGGTAATCAATTTTATCTGCATAGCTAGTCTACTAAGAAATCACAAACCAAACGTTTTGAAATGACAGGCGCTCAACATTTAAAAAAATAATTCACAAAATAAGTTTCTTCCCCTCACCTCCATCTAAAAAAAATTTTAATTAATTACTGTCCACTTTTCTTCCTGCTATTGAATCTGAATTACATGATCTATGGAAATTTCCAAATCACCTAGTATTTTGATTGACAATACTAAGCATTATAGAATAAAGTAATTGACATAGATCAAGAGTTTTCAAAACAAAAAAAAAAATATTAGAAGAGTTGATAAAGGTAATTAACTTGCTGGTTAAAAGGAAAATTTAATTATTACAGGAAGTTTCCGAACACAAAATCACCAGATTTTTATCAGTTTTTTTGCTAAAGATATTTGAGAACAACAATTAGAAAAAGGAATCTTTCTAAACTTTTTTTTTTTTTTTTTTCAAATAAGGACTAAATTACAAAAATAATAAACTAAGTACACTACAACAGTACTGGTGAGAGTAAAATAAAGAAAGAAAAATATATATAAAAAAACAAATAAAAAAGAACGAAATTTTATGTGTTTTATAAGAAATTATTTTTTTAATTTTAAAAATTTTTAAAATATAAATATTTAAAATATATAATATTATATTATATAATCATTTAAAGTATAAAGAATAATTTCTAAAAATGATCTTAAAATTTTTTTTAAAATAAAAAATAAAAAAAAAGAGAGAAAAAAAAAAAAAGAGTTGTGTAGTATTTTATTTATTTTCCAACAAGAAAACTGAGAGAACTCCTATTTAATAATCCCTCAATTACTCAGATCTCCCCACCAAAATTCCACCGAGCAAAATTATCTCTCTCTTATTTCAATTCAATCTAATCTATTAGGGTTAATAATTCATACAGCTCCAGCCCAGCCAGATGTGAGTATAAGCTGAATCCTCCGACTCGTAAGCAAACCCTTGTTTCTCATTCTCTTTGTTTTCAGATCTCTCCATCTATTTTATGAATGATTTTTTTTTTTTTATTGGGTTTGAATGTCGTTTGCAGGAAGGGGACAAAGAGGGATTTTAGTGGACGGCGATTTTAGAGAGGAAGAAGTCGCCCAATCGGCTTGTTGTCGATGAGGCTATCAACGATGACAATTCCGTCGTCGCTCTTCACCCTGAAACTATGGAAAAGCTTCAGCTGTTCCGCGGATACACCATCTTGATTAAGGTTTTTTTTTTTTTTTGCGTATCTTAATTCATTCTTGGAATTATCTGATCGTGTTTTTATGTGGGCTTCACTTGATTTTGCTTATGGTCCAAGAAGTTGAGGGGATAAATTATTCTTCCGGACGATCGATTAAATGGCAAATTTGGTTTGCTCGATGGGGGTTTCTTGGATCTGTGAAATTGTAATGCTTTTCATTAAAGATTGGATTTTTGGGACATATTAGTTGTTTCAATTGTAAAATTTATGATTGGCTAGGGACTGGAATTTTATTTTTCTTTTACTCAAGAATTTTAATTACTGCTGTGAGCTACACAAGCACGGTCCGATTTACTTAAAGATTTGTGCAGTTACTATAAGGCCAATACATCAACTTGATGTACAATCTACTGCTAGTTTATTTCGTGTATATTAATGCAGAAGATGGGAGTACGAAGAGTCTGTGAGTGTTTACTTGATTAACTTTCAACATTTAAAGTGACTTTATTTTCTGACAAATATACAGAGGACTAATTTTATATGACCTAGCAATAGTTGTGTGTATAGCTGTTTATCAGGTTATTAGTTATATGCTTATCTTGTTGTGTTGAGATTGGACATGACCCTGTTTACATATGCTACTTTCAGCTGAAGGATGTATCTATATATCTAAAGCTATTTATTTGTTAATGTATTAGTTTGTCGGTGCCTTCTTGTGGTTAAATTGTGCAGGCTGCTGATTTCTGACATCTTCAACAGTAAGGCGATGTGAAATATTCATTTTTCTCTACGTGTCTGAGTATTGTAGGTTTTGTAATTTTAAGGATTTCGTGGTCTAAATATGTTGTCGTTTTTGAGAACCTTTATTATGGGAAGGTCCTACCAAGTGGTATGTGAAATCCTTAGCCTGGCCTCAAACCAATGAGATTTCACTATTTAAAGTGATGGGCCTAAAAATAAAATGAATTGGTGGGCCACTATTTAAAATGTTAGAATGTCATTGGTTTGGGGATACCACTTGGCATGCCACTTGGTAGGACCTTCCCATTATAAAGTTTCTCGTGGTTTTCGAACTGACTGTAATGCAGCATGGTCTTCAATGCTGAATAGTTGAGATTAGTGAACAAATTACTCTTGACAATTGCCTATTTTGTGCTTATAATGCATAAACATTCTGCATTCATCTTTTATTTGGATTTTATGTTGGCAGGTTTTATGTTTTAAGACATGTTTCTGTATTTATCTTTGTTGTTGATTTTGTCTATATAGGGGAAGAAACGAAGAGATACAATTTGCATAGCCCTTGCGGATGACACTTGTGATGAACCGAAAATTAGGATGAATAAGGTTGTCAGATCAAACCTCAGGGTTAGGCTTGGAGATGTGGTTTCCGTGCATCAGTGTCCTGATGTACCTCAAGTATGGGAAACGTGTTCACATCCTTCCCATTGATGACACTGTTGAAGGGGTTACTGGAAACCTTTTTGATGCTTATTTGAAACGTATGTTTCTTATTTAACTTTGTCCTATAATCACTGCATTCCAAGTTTTGCTTTGAATCATCTTATTATTCTATTGAGACACTGATTGTTGTCTACATTGTTTCACTAGCATAACATCAAGATTGGTCCTAATGGATTTCATCCATATCTTCTTTGTGCAATGTTTTAAATTTTATATCTCTTGTGATGCTGTAAAACTCGATTATCAGATATTCATGTGGTTGGTGCAAGCAGAACGCTGCGTGCCAAATCTTGGAACTTAACTTTAATTAGTATCCAGACTACGATAGGGGGGCCGTATGTGGTACTGATCTTTTTTTTTCTTTTTTTTTTTAAAAATATTACAGCCTACTTTATGGAGGCATACCGTCCAATCAGGAAGGGCGACCTCTTTCTTGTAAGGGGAGGAATGAGAAGTGTAGAATTCAAAGTTATTGAAACTGACCCTCCCGAGTATTGTGTAGTTGCCCCTGATACTGAGATCTTTTGTGAGGGAGAGCCAGTGCGGAGGGAGGATGAAGACCGCCTGGATGAGGTTGGGTATGATGATGTTGGAGGAGTTCGTAAACAGATGGCTCAAATCCGTGAACTGGTGGAGTTGCCTTTGAGGCATCCACAGCTCTTTAAATCAATTGGTGTCAAGCCCCCGAAAGGAATTCTGCTTTACGGTCCTCCAGGATCTGGAAAGACTTTGATAGCCCGAGCTGTGGCTAATGAAACTGGTGCTTTCTTCTTCTGTATCAATGGACCTGAAATCATGTCAAAACTGGCAGGAGAAAGTGAAAGCAATCTGAGGAAAGCATTTGAGGAAGCCGAGAAGAATGCCCCATCTATTATCTTTATTGATGAGATTGATTCTATTGCTCCTAAGCGTGAGAAGACACATGGAGAAGTTGAGAGAAGAATTGTCTCGCAGCTCTTTGCTAAGACACTTATGGATGGACTGAAGTCCCGTGCCCATGTTATTGTTATTGGTGCTACTAACCGTCCCAACAGCATCGATCCTGCCTTGAGAAGGTTTGGGAGATTTGATAGGGAGATTGACATTGGTGTTCCAGATGAAGTTGGGCGGCTTGAGGTTCTTCGTATCCATACAAAGAACATGAAGCTTGCCGAAGATGTAAATTCAGATTCCCTAAAACATTTTGTTTTCAGTTCATAAAGTCTTTGCTTTTGCTTCATTGGTTTTTTTTTTTTTTCTCCCTTTCCTGTGGATTGTTGTTTAACCTCTGATCTATCTTTTGCAGGTGGATTTGGAAAGAATTTCCAAAGACACTCATGGTTATGTTGGTGCTGACTTAGCAGCTCTGTGTACTGAGGCTGCACTCCAGTGCATCAGGGAGAAAATGGACGTGATTGACCTAGAAGATGATTCTATTGATGCCGAGATACTCAATTCCATGGCTGTCACGAATGAGCACTTCCAGACTGACACTTGGCACGAGCAATCCCTCTGCTCTGCGGGAAACTGTAAGTTTGATGTTCCTTTGTTTGAATAAGATAGTTACACTGTTACTGGGCTCTAACATCTTCATCTTTGGATGAGCCAGGTGGTTGAAGTTCCAAATGTCAGCTGGGAAGACATTGGAGGCCTTGAGAATGTCAAGCGAGAGCTTCAAGAGGTAATCTTTGTTGCATTGCTAATGTTGACCAATTTTTGGCTATACTTCATATCTGTGCAAATGACATTGTTTACCACTTCTATGTAGACTGTTCAATACCCAGTGGAGCATCCTGAGAAGTTTGAGAAGTTTGGCATGTCCCCTTCGAAGGGAGTTCTCTTCTATGGTCCTCCAGGTTGCGGGAAAACTTTGCTGGCCAAGGCTATTGCCAGTGAGTGTCAAGCTAACTTTATCAGTGTCAAGGGTCCTGAATTGCTCACCATGTGGTTCGGAGAGAGTGAGGCCAATGTCAGAGAAATTTTTGACAAGGCCTATACTCGCCAATCGGCTCCTTGTGTCCTTTTCTTTGATGAATTAGATTCAATTGCTACTCAGGTATATTTTGCTGCCAATTTCTAAGCAGTTTCAATTCTGGTTTTGTTTTCTTTTAAACTTAATGCCACATAAAATATCTTGCAGAGAGGAAGTAGTGTAGGAGATGCTGGAGGTGCTGCTGATAGGGTTTTGAACCAACTTCTAACTGAAATGGATGGAATGAATGCAAAGAAAACTGTTTTCATTATTGGCGCCACCAACAGGCCTGATATAATTGATCCTGCACTTTTGAGGCCTGGCAGGCTTGATCAATTGATTTATATTCCTCTCCCAGATGAAGATTCTCGCCATCAGATTTTCAAGGCATGCCTCAGGAAATCTCCTGTTTCTAAAGATGTAGACTTGAGAGCCCTAGCCAAGTATACTCAAGGCTTTAGTGGAGCTGACGTTACAGAGATATGTCAACGTGCTTGCAAATATGCCATCAGAGAGAATATTGAGAAGAGGAAGTACGTTGCTTTACTTTGTCCCTAGTCCTGTATCTTCTCTTTCATTTTCTTTTACTACTAGTATTATTTTTGGTGGGGGTTAGAATCCTGCCTTCTTTTCTCAATTATAATGTTAATCCCAACCACCATTGTTTATGCAAAACTTGATATTCATCTTTGTACGTGCAGGATATTGAGAGGGAGAGGAGGAGAAGAGATAATCCTGAGGCTATGGAGGAGGATGTGGATGATGAAGTTGCCGAAATCAAGGCTGCTCACTTTGAGGAATCAATGAAGTTTGCTCGTAGGAGTGTCAGTGATGCAGACATACGTAAATATCAGGCCTTTGCTCAAACATTGCAGCAGTCCAGAGGATTTGGTACTGAATTCCGATTCTCTGAGACCAGTGCTGGTGGGGCTACAGGATCTGATCCTTTTGCTGCATCTGCTGGTGGAGCTGATGAGGATGACCTTTATAGTTAGGGTGTCTCTGATTATTTCTCAGTCCTGTTGAATTGTAGTGCTATCGTCTTTTCCCCTAAAATGGATTAAATTAAAAGAGCTTTATGGGATAATTGTTCAGCTGAGAACTTGGGTTGGTAGTTTAAGGCCATTGCTCTTGATCATTGCCTCATAACATGGGATATTTAGATGCCACAAAAAGTTTTTAAGTTAAACTTAACTGTGTACTTGGCTGTTTTGAATGCAGCCGCGCATAATGGATATTTCTGTGTATTATCTAATAAATTTTTCGATGCAAATTGGTTGTTTACTTTTTGGGTTGGAGGGAAAGAGGGGGGAGCCCAAGTTGCACCCATAAGATCAGCAGCTGCATATAAAAGGTCGAACGACACCTAGTGGATCAGGCAACACAGTGATTCTTTGCTCTTTTCATGGCAAAATGGCCCAAAAATGGTTCAATTCACATTCCCGATCACGGAACCCACACCAGGTCGGGCTTGTTAGCTGAGGCCTAGCTTTACGTAAACATCCCGTTTCCTGCATCCCAACCCACTTCAATTAGTCGACTGGCTNCCCAACCAACTTATTCAGGGGAGATGGAAAAAAAAAAGAATTTCTTTCTTTCTACTAGTTCTTTTTAAGTTTTTTCAAGAAATCATGAAGTCTTTATAATTGAACTCAATTATATCGATCCTGAAGTTACATCTTTCAATAATGGGACCTAAGTCAAGTACTTTGGAGTTACTTTCTGTCCAAAGCCGTCCTTCCAATTTAGAAATACCAACTATAAATAGCTGGACGCCTTGATCCAATTTATGATGAAAACCTGAAGACCCTTTTGTCAAAATATGCACATGGGCATTGATGAGTCATCGCAGGAAGTGCTGGGTCATCTTGTCTCAACCAACCAAACCACCCATCTAACAGAAACTATAGCTTCAGGTTAATTCTTGATTGATTTTCAGTACAGAATATGTCCATTTTTATTTTTTTTGAAAAAAAAAGTACTACTTGTAATTAAGGACAACTTTATAATCTAGTTAGCATATCATACTTGTTGTGCTTTAAAATTTATATTGTTGTTAGCATAAATATTCAATATATAATTTTTGAATTTTCTTATAATTTACACAAAGTAGATATAGAAGGAAAGGATCACGTAAAGCTAAATGTCCTCTATTACAACTTTCTATGTTACATCCCTTTTACACTCCTATTTTTTTAACACATTTACATATTATTATTTACAAAGAGTCTTACTCCACATTTGGCACGCAGGAATGGGTTGGAATGGAAAGATTTTTCTAACTTATTCTTTCCATTTCATGTTTAGTATAGGAAAATTTAAATTGGAAAGGTCATTCCACAAGGAAAGCTTATTCTCATTATATCTTGGAAAGTCATTCCTCAAAAAAAACTTGAGGACACCCTTTCCTAACTTCAATTTTATTTAATTTTTAGTTACATAGTTGTATTCTTATTGCTTTATAAATAAATAAGATATTATATAATTTAATTATTTGAATGCAAAATAAATTTAATGTGTATTTTTTTAATTTTTTATCATTAGGATAAATTGTTAAATTATACAATAAGTAATTATTTGAATGTATAATACAATTATTTATAATTTATTATCATTAAGATAAATTAGTTAGATTATACAATATAATGTTAAAAAGTTATAAAACTATATTAAATTTTTATTTGCATTCAAATAATTAAATTTTTTACATTCAAATAATTAAGTTGTACAATTTAATTATTCAAATGTAAAAATAAAAAAAATTAATATAATTTTGTAATTTTTTTAATTTTAACACAAAGTACTTAAAGATTTTCTTAATTATAGAAATAGTTTATAAATAAAAACAAAAAAATATATTTAAAATCTATTGTATTTTAACATCTAAAAAAATTATATTAAATATAAAATAAAACACATTTTATTTTAACTTAAACTATCAAACATTGAAATAATAATGAGCATTTCTGTCTATTCCGGATAGTAACTGATTCTTCAACCTTTCTATTTCAATTCATTTCTATGTACCAAACATGGGGTTAAAGTTTGTGCAACTTCTGTATAGACATATGTCAACGGAATTAAATAGTGTAAAACGCATGTAATAAAAAATTTATAAGAGAAGACCTTTAGCCATCATGTACTCACGTCACGCATGTAGACAAAGGACGCTGATTAATTTGAGGATCGATCTATTCTTCTATTATTCTCTAATGACGTTGCTAATCCTAGATAACGGTACTAAATTTGGGGGGGGATTAAGGTGTGGAATCTAAATGATGGACAAATTGACACGTCTCTTAGAATTAGGCAGGCTTGCATTGCATGTGAAATCAATAAAAGACGGACGGCGATGCTGAAGGCCTAAGGTGGTGGTCATGTGGCATTTTGGACTCTGGAAATCGAAGAGGGTCTTTGATTAGACGTAAACTTACCCACTTTACAGAAGACAACATCACATGAATGATTAAAAGATTAATGTGTCCTGTTTTCTTTCTTCACAATTGGAATAATACTTCGCCTTGTATGCATGCAATGCATTCTAAATCCAAATATAGAGAGCTACGCTTTTCCATGATGCCCGATAATTGCTTGGTTTGACCTTTCATATATATACTTTATCATCATCACTCACCCAACTTTGAGAAAAAGAAATAGATAAGGCCCGTCACTACACCCATTTCATTGAATGTTTATTATTTCGGAAATGTTTGGTTTATATTCGAAAATTGAAATCGAAATTAAAATGAAAATAATAATTATAATTAGAATGAAAATAGAAATTATAAATTTTATTATTGATATAGATTTATATAATTTCTCTTTACTTATTGAGTTTGAACAAGAAATAAATTTTATTATATTGATAAGTTAATCATTTTTTTCTCCAAAAAACCCATATCTTTTTTCTATCCTCTTGTGACTCGAACTCATGACTAATAGATCATAGAGAAAACGTCTTACCGTATAATTTAATCAATTTGAAAACCCATGTCACTAGTTAGTGGGAAATAAAAATAAATATTTTTTAATACTTTCATTCATATACAATAATTCACGTAATGATTAATTAAATAACATCTATAAATATCTAGTAGTTAACCTTAATTCTCATTCTTTTCCATTATACTCGTAACCAAACACATTCTTGATCTTATATATGATTGAACTCTTAAAATCTGGGTGAAAATAGGCTAGTAAGTGGAATTGTTCATGATCAAAACAATAATTGGTCTTAAATTTTTGTTAACGTGAAAACAGCAGGAAAACATTGTACAAAAACTTTCACATAGATAATGCATAATGTATACAGTCACCAATTGACAGTAACATGTGAGATCTACCTCAGATCATATAATGTATCGGTACAATAGTAGCGGAATGACAAACATATATCATATCCTGCCTTTCCATTTCAATCTTGTTAGGGGACAACTTGTGTCCTACTACAATACTATTCCTGCAGTCCCTCCTATATACTTCTCATCTTCAACTTGTTTAATTATTTTTCATCACATCAATCGTCTAGCTACCTAGGTTGATCTCAATCCCCTTTCTCTGAATTTAGATATTGTAGATATCTAAATTAGGTATTTTAACAAGAAACACAATAGTGTAAGTTTGTTGGCTCAGCAGCACTTGATGATGTACTAGCTTGAAGGGATATTGGATATTTTATTGTTTCTTCAAAACCTTGATAACAAATTTAATTCATGGCGTTGTGTATTTAAAAGTGACCAAATTTAGAGGAAGATGGAAACGTATTTTAATTTTACTACACTTGACGCATTCATTATCAATCGATGTCATACTTTAATTCTTATTTGAAATTAGGATATCTAACTTAATTCGTTCAAAATAAGTTTCTAATTAATACATTATAGTACATCTACTTAAAATTTGGGACTTCTTTGGTATGGACTGTGACTGTATTTTAAACCTTTTTCTCTAATTTCAATTACATAAAATATTTAGATAAATCTGATCGGTAAACTTTAAATCTTATTTAACTCTGTTAATATTATTTAATTTATAAAATTTAATTCACACCACTAAATATATAAATAAAATAAAATACAAATCTAAATATTTTCCATCTACTACTAGTGGTTATAAATTTTGGGGTGTCACTCCCACACATGCGGCCATCTGAATCTCACTTTAAAGTCTTCAACAGGAGAAATTGAAGTTTAATTGGAAAGGCTAGCAATAATATAGATGTCACGCACCAATTTCTGACCTTCAATAGACACGGGCATACATGTACACCTAGGAAAAAGTGAAAATTTTTACATTATCCCGATGTACGATAGGTGAGATGGATATCTTAATTATAGGTATCCATAATACCTTAAATAAATTTATTTTTAATGAGTTAGAGTGATGTGAATGAATATAAACTAAAGACTACATTTCACCTATCGAATCCATATAAAAATTTAAAAAAAAAAAAGCATCCATTTCAATGCCTTGTTAGAAATTCTTACCCGCATAAATGTCAGAATTGCACGTGTTTACGTTTCTTTTCTCATCAGTATTCAGTACTGCCACCCCAAATCTTCTGCCAGCGGAAATTAGAACATTGCTAAGCAGTTTCCTCCTTTTTCTTTTTATGATTCCACAACACTACTAGCTCTTTGCTGTGACTAAGAAAATTACCCCTTTGTACAAGTGAAAAATATATTGTTGTATTGCCCTATATAGTAGCATGGTGATGGATTTGGGCCAAACATTTTAAGCTACATTAATAATTAAATAACTTGTATGTATCAAATAACGTAAATGTAAAATATAATCTCTACAAGTATCGCTTATATTAGCATTAGAGTATGTGTTACTTATTCGGTTCGCATTCAAAATTAAATTATTGTACCTACCTTGATTCCAACTTAATTAGTAATCTTTTCTTGATGAATGATCTACAAGTTTCTCTTAGTCGATCAATTACTACAATTGAAACTCAGTGACTATTCTCAATAAAATCGGCACCCTTTTCATAGTAAGATTGTAGTACTAGCTCTTTTTTTTTTTTTTTTTTTTTAAAGTTTATTTTTTTCACCATACATAGCTTTTGGGGGGATATATATCTTGGAATCTGACAAGGTAAAAAATGAGAAAGGGGCTAGCCGTGCCATAAAAGTTTTACTAAGAGTAGTAAAAAAATGAGGAAAGTGCTTGCGGCAGTTGAACTTGAGGCATGTCCTGTAGGAAGAAAGTGAGGTAGTGGGTGGGTAAGTTTTGAGGGGCAGAATTATGAAAGCAAGTCAATTTCATAGGGCCCAAAAACGAGTACAAAAAAGTAAAGAGGGGCCGCACGAGTGGGAGCTCAGAAAAGGCCTTGCAGACGCAGAGTTGTAAAGGACTCAGTACCAACACCATTCCTATGCTCTTCTTCTTCCTAAGGATTCTCGCTGTCGGCTGACTTGCATTGTTTATCATCTTTACTCACCTTTCCACTACTCCGACGGCCCCAACTTCCCCTTTGCCAAATTTGATGTTATTGTCACTCCTATCACCCAAAAAAAATTTATATGGTCATTTTAAAAACGGTATAGAATGATGAAAATACTCTTTTAGGCTAAGAAGAGATGGAAGGGAACATGGGTATTTTTTGTATTTTCACAAAAGGATGCAAAAAAAAATATATATATGATAATAATATCATTTTGCACCGGGATGAGTTTGGGATACAGGGTCGATACATCCAGTCGTAAAATCCTCCAAAATTAAAAAATTAGTCTTTTAAAATATAGTACGATTAAAATCAGAATATGTAATACGGATATGATCCTCTCACAATAAAATTTACCTTCCCTTCTAATTATATATTGCACTTCATACTCTCTATTTCTTTTTAAATCTTTTTTCTTGAGGTTAAATTTGAATTTTGTACATCAATATAATATCTTCTCTGCCTGCTTCCAATTAACAAAAACATGTAAGTAGATGTTTTAGCTAGAAAGTAGAAAGAAGATGCAATTATTAATTGGTATCTTATTTTATGTTGTCATTATTGAACTTTAATTTTTTTTTTTTTTTTTTTTTGTGTGTGTCGGTAAGAATGTAATCAAGAAAAGAATAACTGACTCGGCAGCGGACTTTGTCTGATCATGAAGTACTAATCAAGTTGTATTTCACTAATTTGTTGGTCGTCCCCATAAAATTTGGTGTAGGAACTAGGAATAGGATTGGTCGGAATACTGTTATAAAATTTTGGTACATTTTGCTGATAACTACAAAATTAGTCTTATAGTGGTAATTAGTTAAAGAAAAATACTTAGGTAGATCCGGTCTTTGGCCCCACCTATAAATTCTGTGGTTATGATTAAATTTTTAAAAAAATTTCTTATATCAATTGATGTCATAGATTCTCTAAAATTTAATTCACACTACTGCATCTACAAGTATGGTCAAAAACTTGATCTACTTAAGTATTTGCCTTAGTTAAAAACCTAGTAAAAATCATACGGTAGAGCATATATGTTGGCTAAATTTATTTCACTTTTTTTTGGCTGGGTTGAAAATATTTTTTAGAAATTTTCTTGGCACCAAATACTATAAGATATTTTTGTGTAAACTATTTTTTAATTTTTTTCACTCTGACTATAAATAACTTACGAAATTTTTGAGTATAAATTATTTTATGGTAGATTCAAGAATGACATTAAATTTTAAACGCTTATTTTTATAATTTCATTTACTAAACTTATTTTTGTTTCCAATTGTTGCCCATTTGTCTTTCTCTTCATTGTCAGTACCACATTAATATAACTATCATTACACATATTTTATCACTACATTATATTATCATTTAACTTTAATCAAAATCAATCTTTTGTTGACTATAATTACTTATGAAGTATTTATTATAATCCTTGTAAGTCTTTTTAACTAATATTCATAAAATGAAAGACGAAAATGCAGAAAAAATAATATATTTCAAAATATTTTATTATGTCAATTAAATACCGAAAAATTATTTAAAAAATAGATTTTTTCATGATAAATATTTTTCTAAGAAAACATTTTGCATACGACCAAACGGACCCTAAGACAAATAATTTTTCTTGCATAACTCCAAAAACTTAATACATTTATCCGTTGCACTTTCCATTACGTGACTAGGGAGGGCATCGTTATTTTTTTTTTTCTTCTGTTATGGAAACAAAGAAACAGCAGGCCATGGTGGTGGGATTTTGAGTTACAAGATTACGTAAAAGAACCAGAATCAAGGATTTGTCCAATGATTAATTTGAAAACGACTCTTGAATTTTGTCTAATGTTTTGATTATGTTTTTAGGGACTAATAATTGTTTTGAACGGAAAATGGTGGACAGTTTGGTAGTTGGGGAACAAGTAGGTTAGTGCTTAAAAGCACCGGTGTTTATAGGTTGGGTTTTTGAATTTGAGTTTTCAGGTTTTTTTTTTAATAAAAAAATAAAATCTAATTTAACCTAACTAATATATCGACAAAGTAAAATTGGGAAAAATTATTCATCAAACATTTCATGAATTTCACTATATTGTTCCGAAGCTTGTGTTGAAGAGTTTTTAATGTTAAATTGTTTAGTACATCAACTGGTTTATGGTGAAACAGCGAAAGGAAATACTATTATTAAATAAAACATTTTTAGCTAACATTTTCATTAAGACTTCATACTAAAATCTATCCCCCTATTTTCTAATCTGTTGACTATCTTTTACTCCACTGGGCAGGGTATTGCAAAAGAAATCAAATTTTACAATAAAAGGTGAAAAAAAAATTATTAAATTTAGAATCAAGTTAGCAACCTGCAAGTCCAGAATCGCTTGACCCCACTAGTATTACTTTAGTTTCATTTTATCGATTGTTTTAGATAATTTGTTTTATCAAAAATTATTTGATGCATAGAAAATTAATAAAATATTTTAAATAATTTTTGTCCAAATTTATCCTTAACACAAAAAATAATATATTCTACCCCCTGAATTATCTCTCCCTCCTTTTTTTTCACTTATTATTTTTTTCTCTCTTTTTTTTTATTTATTATAGTCAACTAGTTATAATTTCAATACAAGGATAATTTAGCCAAGTAAAATTTATATTTGTCATTGAACAACTACTAGATATTTAATAGTTGTTTAATAATCGAAAAATTCTTATATGCACTCAATCCTCCGTAAGTGAGATGGATCTCTTGATCCATACTACATTCATACATATTACTATAAAGAAATTTATTTTTATGAGTGGGATGGATCCCTATAAGTGGAACCGAATCCATATAAGTGGGATGGATCTCTTTGTCCACATTCATACACATCACTTTAACTCATTAAAATAAATTTCTTCAGGGTGATGTGGATAAATGTGAGCTAAAGGATCCATCCCACCTATCGTGTATCGAATCCAAATAAAAAATTTTCCTCGATAACCAATATAAAACTCTCATTTGGATAAATATTGCCCCTCTATTTTTAAATAAGATGAGTTATTCAATTCAAATGAATTCTTCTCATTAGTTATTGAGCAACTATTAGAATGACATTAATTGCTCAACAATAACAATAAACTTTGTCAATTCAGTTAATTATAAAATTGAGACAATTTAACAAATTTCTTAATTCTTATACAACAACTCAAAATAAAAGATAAAATAAAATATATACCAAAAGAAGAATATCGTAACATCATTTACATGTCAACATCCAAAGAAAGGAAATTTTTTTGGATATTTGAAACTCGAAACAATAATATGGTAGTAATTATTTACTACAAAACATTAATTAACTTATTATTCTACTTTTTAGCTCCTAATTAATGTACGCAGAAGCCTTTGACGTTCCGCTCTTTTCCCAGAAGAAGAAGAAAAAAAAAAGAAGAGCCGAGAATCTGAACCTTGGACTTGGATAGCATAGCATGTCCTCAAGGCGTAAAAGGGACTTGAACAAATTCCAAGGATCAAACAGCAACCAAACCTTATACCAAGAATTAAATCAATTTCAACTAAAACAAAATAATTTTTTTTTTATTGTTTTTTTAAAGTTAAACAAATTTATAGTACCCAAAATCATCAAACTGTCAATGTTTAATAAGATGTTCTAGCTCGTAAACATTTTGATCATACTTTATACTAGTATATTACCGTAACCTTTGTTAGATTCATGTGATCATGATTCATATGCACTCAGATACGAATATCATTATGTACCTCGAAAATGAGAGGTTGTCTTTTTCTTGAGATTGATGTAAAAGAATGTACAAGAATGTACAAGAATCCGGATATTTTTAAGTAAATTAAATTTATAAAAAGTGTCATAAAATTCTTGATTCATATTTATTTATATTATTTTAATTTAATAAAATAAACTCTTTCAAGATAATGTGTGTGAATATAAATTAAGAAGTTCATGATACTTACAATAAATTCGATCCATCTAAAAATTTCCCACAAGAATCATGACCAAAAAACATGCAGAGTCTGAAAACACGAGGGGAATCCCAGATCTAGGCATTTTATATACTACTACCACATAAAATTTGCTAATTGATGGACATCATACATATCATGCAACTGTCAGCAACAACAATGAACTACAGATATAGCCCACTATGATATTCTAATCTTGTGACACATACGTGGTCTTCCGTTCAGTTGTCAAGCAAGTTCTTGATAACATACCCTTCCCTTTTTTTCATGTGTCGTTGCGCTCGTGCCAACAAACAAGCATCATTTTATTATGCAACGCCTGAGAATGTAGAACTTGGCACGCTGCCTGTTCGCCAGATGACTGCATTTCTCTTTGAGGGATTTGTTAGATTCTTGCACGTTCTGAAAACTGTTGGCCTCGCTCGATTCACTTCCTGCCATGAGTATGTATGTATCTTGTTCGCCTTTCTCCAGCTAGCTAGTTAATAGTAATTGTTGTCTCTCTGCAGGTTTGCTCTGCTTCTGCAAGAATCTTACTACTGCATTTATATTGGGACTTTGGAGACGGAAGGTACTATTATTATTCTGGATTTGGCACATCTAAGAGGAGTACGAACTGATAGCATTGAAATAGATGAGCTATCATTGGGGGTATATGTTACACTAAAGTATCATAAGGTATTGTATACCTACTTGGCTTGTAAAATTACACCGATACATCTTTATACAAATTCGTGTGATGATATTTTTGTCCTTTGGATAGTTTTGGGTATTATTAATTGTGGGTCTTGTGTGGACTATTCAAGATAATTCTATTTTGTGAATCTTATAATTCAGATACTATCCACGTGACATTATATCATAAATCATATTATGACTTTATGTTATAAACTTCATGGCTCAGGCACCATCTATAGTACCATCCATGACATAAGATCGTGACTTTATTCACAACACTATTTTGTGAATCTCATAATTTATATTATCTACACGACATTATATCGTAAACCCTATTACAACGTTACATTATATCGTAGATCCCATCACAACGTTATGCCATGAATCCTTTTAGTTCAGGCACCGTCCACAACATAAGATTGCAACCACATTTATGGTACTATGACATAGACTCTACCATGATACTGCATCATAAATCTCATAATTTAAACACTATTCATAACATAATGTTATTATTTTATCCACGATATTATATTGTGATCCCACTGCAACACTATGGAGTGAATGTCATGCTTTAGAATTTTGAGTCTTGTCACTATGGCATATGCAGAGAAGACAAATTTTAGATACAGTAATATTCTAGGAGGACATTGACTTTATTATTACCTTATTCATATCCACCGGAACCAAGCAAGCATGCAGCATCACGGCATGCTGCGAGTCATTGAAGACATCAAGACTTGTAACTAATGACTTGCTTGTACTTTTTCTTGCCCTTTTATTTTTGCCGAATGAAAAGCTACGTGTAAACTTGCCTATCACACGAGCCCATATCAAGGTAGAAATGGTTTGGTAGGCTTGACAAGTATTTTTCCGATTCTATCACTATTGCGGGTGTACTACTGCGTATTGCAATGGGCCCATTTATATCGCTTTCACTTGTACACATGCATGTTGCAAGTGAGCAGATATGGGCTTTTCTTGATAAAGGTATCGCAATTTATGGGATATATATATTCTGATACTGGGTCAATATCTGAATTCGACATCCAGCCAAAATTGTAAAGATTTGGGCCTGAATATATTTGGCCCATTCTTTTGACTAACATTTGTCTATAATTATGTTGCACCGGTGAAATTGTACAAGAATTTACAGGAATCGGTTATTTGGTCTCGGTCTTCTCAGTCTTCTCGATAGATCTCATTAACCCAAATTATGGGAACCTTTGTAGTATAATAATACTTTTGTTTTAGATATTTAAAAAAAAAAAAAAAAAAATTCGAAATATATTTTTCAATTACCTCTTAATGTTGCCTGCATTCTTATCGATAGTATTAATATTTATTCTTTATAAATGCAATTGTAGCGGAGACACTATTACTTTTGCACATTCTACATAGTTAGAGCAAAATTGTTAAAGTTTCAATTTCTCTTACATTGTGTTTGAATGGAAAGATTTGGGTGGATTTGATTTGAAATTCTAATATGTAATAAGTTATCTAAACAAAATAATTGATTTAGTTGAGGATTTGAATTTACTAACAAAATGAGAGTGTGATTTTAATGATTAAATGAGTGGATTTGAAATTTATCTAAATTTCATGTCATTTTAAATTCACCCAATTCAAATTCATGCATTTCAATGTGATGTTTCTTTCAAATCAAAATATGTTAAAAACCATAAACAAGCGAAATTGATTAAAATATATTAATTAAGCTTAATTAAATCTTCTTCCGGCATGCGTATTCATATTGTAACATTTTCATGAATTTTTAGGTTTTCCATTCTTACTATCCTGTGTATTAGATATTTCCGTGTTTCATCGTAAAGACGTAAATGTGCCAATTATTGTCCATAGTTCATCTAATAGATATATCCTTAATTATGGGATAATTTCACAAATCTCTTATGAGGTTTATACTAATATCACTTAATATTTTTAAATTTTTAAAAATCTCACAAACCTCCCTTAACTTTATATATGTTGTAACAATTTCTACCTAATTGATTAAAATATCATTTTAGGAGTGAGAGAATCAATTTTGATTCGATTTTTACCCCTAGTATGAAAAAAGAATTTGGTATAATATTGAAAAAAAAGAAAATAAAATTTGAGAGATTTAAATGAGATTGTCAAAAAATACCATTATGAAGATGCAATTTTTCGTGTTCTTCCTCAGTTAATATTATTAAAAAAAATATGTGTAATTTTTTTGAATTATGAGCTTTTGATTTTTCAAAATAAAAAATATCAATTACATTTTTTTTTATTATAGTATATAGTGTGTTTTTATATATTTTAAATTTTTATTTAACTGGAACTCAAACACATTAACTTGCACATATTTTCATAAATAAGTTGACAAAAAATTTAAATAAGAGAATTCATTTCAATATTTTTATCTTTACGAGTTTGTGATTTCCTAAATAAATTACAAACCACATTTTTTATTATACTACACAGTTTATTTCTAATCGTTCTATTTTTTTAATTGAAATTGACACACTGAGTATTTTATAACGTGCTGTTAAATTTTTTTTAAGGAAGTTGACAAAAAATTCTTTATCAAAAATTATATTTAATTTTTTTAGTTTATGAATTTGTGATTAACCATATAAAATATCAATTTTTATGAAACTATTGTGTGTTTAGACATATTAAAAGAAAGAATTCAAACAAATATAAACAAGCACATTAACTCACACATATTTTTGCAAATTAATTGACAAAAAAATTGCTAAAAGACTAAAGGGTGTCAAGTGAAATTATTTGAAACTTTAGGGAGGGTTTTTGAAACTATCTTTTTGTTATTTTACTAAAGAACAAAGGGTACAATTGTCATTTCATGTTGTCTTATCGGTTTACTAATTTTTTGAACCGTATCCGGTCCACACATTTCGGGTAGCGGTTCGGGACCTAATACCCGAACCGGTGTTACAAAAAAACTCCCCCCAAAAATCTAACAAATTAAAAGTTCATATCAAGTTAACTTTATGTATTTATAAAATAAAATAAAATTTCTTTTCCAATTATAGGCAATTTATTACAAGCAAATACAACTAACTACAATAAAATTATCAATTTTACAAAATTCCTTTTCCAAATTGAAATTATAATTTAGACAAATATTCTTTTTCTCTTAAATTATCAAATATCCTTTTAGACAAATATATATATATCTATATATATACCATATCAGCATATATATATATAACTCAATCATGCATATGAACATAAAAGGAAGAAAAAAAAACTTGCTATCAAAATAAATTATCAAATATCCATTTAAGCAAATTATCAAAAAATTATCAAATATCCCTTTAAGCAAATTTACAGCTACAAAAATATATCAATAATCTATGAACATATGAATAGAAAAATTTAGCCATATTTGGTAAAAATACATAATTGCCCTTGATTATGGATCGGTTCGGGTAATCAGCGGTTCACGAAAGAGTGAACCGGTACCCGAACCGGTTTGTATGTGGACCGGTTCACTATCCGAACCAGTTGTTTGATCCGGTTCGGGTACCCTTCTTTTACGATTCGGAATGGACCGGTTTCATCAGTTTTTCGGATCAGCGGGTTATTTTGAACACCCCTAGCCCCACTTATAAGAGAGGTGAGGTAAGTGAGATTTTTTTAAATTGAGGAGTGTTAAGTGATATTAGCCTAAATCTCAATAGAGGTTTTAGTTTTAAAATTATCCCTTAATTATATAAAAATTAAAATGATCTTCCACAAATTATATATGTTTTTAATAATAGCTTTATTACCGTCTGAAATTATTACTACATATGATCTTGTGCCTTCAAATTATTTAAACTAAAATCCATTTTTTAATTCAAGCAATACATATTCTGTCACATAATCACAAAATATTCGACAAAAAATCTTGTATCTTACATCCGATTCCCACTCTCACACTAGTGCCGGTGTTGAATGATCATGTGGTGTAGTTAGTGAAACTACACGCTGGCCTCTTTCGGACCGGCTATTCTCAGCGAATTTAAGGCTTCCATGGTGCAACCCTTTCGATTTCTCCTCTTCATTCCACTCGGAACAATAGTAAAACTCTTCATTACATTTCGCCGCGTCTTTAGTGGGAGGCAAGAACATGCTTCCCCATTGCGGAAAATGCACTAGAGTCGCAGGAAGCGTACACGCTATTATCATAATCCCCATTAAACTCACCCCAGTTGAAGTCGAATATCTCGAGTCAGTAAAAAACAATAACTGAGTTAATGCTGACCCGAAATTCCCACCAGCACCGGTTAGACCGGAAATAACTCCGAGTGATCGACGAGAAATGAAAGGGATAATTCCAAATGTAGCCCCGCATGCAGCTTGAGCGCCAATTGAGAAAAGAATCATCGAGGAAATTGATAAAGGAAGTGTGGCGGCTTGGCCTAAACAAATACAGAAAATTCCTCCCAATGTTTGGAGGATCCATAAATTCCAAAGTCGACCTCTCATGCCGAACCTTCTTGCGGCTATGTCGGACATGAGCCCGCCAAAGGGACGGGCCACTATGTTCGCCATGCCGAATGTAGCTGCTATTATGCCGGCTGTGTGAAGCTTCAAATTAAACCTGACAATGACGAGTAGTAAAAAAACAAGAAAATTGATATGGTTTTTAAGAAAATGGGAAATGACGATGATTTTGATTGATGAGAACATTAAACTTTGGAAGAGTATGCAATTGAACCTGTCAAAGAAGTATTCGGCAATGACATTATCTGTGATTAATTCTACACCCAATGACATTCCGTATAGGAGAAAAAATATCCATGTTCTGTAATTTGTCACAGCGTACCAAAAGACCTGGACGAATTGGACAGAATAATAAATTAATGGCAGTCAGAATCAAGTTAATTTCGAATTTTCTATCTCATTTTTTGTGTCAATTACTGTATCTACTATCTGGATGCTCGCTACATATACTCTGCCTTATAACTATTAATTATATTATACATATAAAAAATTGATATAAAAGATCATGACTAATTTTCAGATAACAAATACCTGAATCATTCTAACAAAAGATGTTATATTGAATCATACTAACTTTGCAGTAGTTTTTTGCGTCTAAATTACTAGCTAATTAATTAGTAGTATGTCTGTCATATGGTAACATGCATGCATGGGAATTTTGAGAAGGAATTAATTTACCGACCTTGGAAAACTTGTCTTTCGGAACATCTCCCTTTCTTTTGTAGAGTAATCAAATTGCCATCAGGCAAATCTTGTCCCATCCCCAAAACCAAGAGGCCCATGATCACATGCAACCATCCGGGGATGAAAAACGCAATCCGCCACGCAGTAAACGGTGTAGCACCGGCGCGGTGGATTACCTCAAAAAGCAATGGCATAATGAGTTGTGTTGCACCGCCTCCCATATTACCCCATCCAGCGGCAG
Organism: Cinchona pubescens; assembly: GCA_025175665.1. Taxonomy (NCBI): domain Eukaryota; kingdom Viridiplantae; phylum Streptophyta; class Magnoliopsida; order Gentianales; family Rubiaceae; genus Cinchona; species Cinchona pubescens. The sequence continues at coordinate 624,430 of JANKKI010000254.1, read as the reverse complement.
TCCCATTCACAAGCCCAATAATCTTGCTATTAAACATAATACTCATCCAATATTGGCAAGAAACAAACGTAGCAAGCGAAAATCCAATCATAAATCGAACCGCAACATAACCGCCCGCCGAAGAAACAAACGACATGCAAAATACCGTCGGTGCAGATAACATCATAAGGAATGCACAGCCATATCGGGGTCCTAATAGGTCACACATGTGCACCCATCACAAGCCTAGAGAAGATGCTGCCGGAAACGGAGGCTATGCCGGCGTTGCCAATGTCTTTTTTGGTTAGACAGGGGTTGAGGTTATCCCGAATGATCGGAATAAGGGGTGCGGCTGCGAATGTGGAAATGAAACATGTGAAAAACGAGGTCCAAGAAAGGTGGAAAGTTCTCATATGTGGGTTGGCGAAGGAGAAGATTTTGAAGACTATGGCTTTGTGCTCTGAATCAACAGGAAGGGAGAATTTTGCTGTTGTGTCTGTTTGCACTGAGGGGTCTGAAGCTACTGAAAAGACGAATGTTTGTTCTTTGCCTGTTACTCCGTGCAAAGAGCTTCCGGGGGAGCTGCCTTCTTTTTCTGCCATCGTCTGAAAAACTTTCTGATCTTCTTTTTGGTCTCACACAAGTTCGGAGATTTTAAATAACTGTATGGGTCTCCCGTAACATTTTTTGATGCAATACATGTTACATTATTTAGATAAGTGATACATGTTACCTTACAGATACGTGCCACTTATTTAAATGATGTCGCACCAAAAAAGTGTCACAAGAAATCGAAAGCCTTTTAAAGACCAGACCAGCTTAGTTGGTAGACTACATTATTTTGGTGTGACACTATTTAGATGAATGATATAGCAACATAATCAATAGATATATTCCAAAATTAATAAGGTAATTAGAGCTAAACTGTAGAGTTAATTTATGTCGTTTTATGCTGATATGGTAATACTTGGCACTAGAACAAAATTGAAAATTCCATGCATGAGATTATTATTTCAAATATTGAACTAATTAAGCCTTTGTGCTGAGAATAATGCAAATAACTAAATATGTATAATAAGTGCTGCTTGTTGATTTTATGTTCGATTTATTAGTATTTTTTTTCTTTTTTGCCTTTTTGAAAAATTTACATCATCAGTATGGTATGGTATAAACTTTTTGCAAGTTAAAAATATAAAGCTACAAAACTCGATAGTAATAAATGAGAATTGATTTAGATAGTAAGTATGATCACAGACCGATCTCAAATTCAACTTTTAAACGCTAAGCCGTTGGAGAAATATGACCTATACCTTCCTTGTAAATTTTTTTTCCCTAGGTCCGAAAAAAAGAAAAACAAAATCCAACAGTACTGGTAACATCTATGGACATTTATTTATTGAGTATTTACGTCTTTCCAAATAAATAAATAAAAACAGCTAAAGGCCTTTTGTTCTTGGCAATGTAGATTAATGATGACGCAAATCAATCCATATACAAACCACCTGAAGGCCTAATATTATTTATAAAAAAAATTAAATTAAATTCTTACGTGAATCTAGTTTGTGTCAATTATTATAGTATTATGAATCCCTTAATTCATATTAATTAGGTAATGTGAATCAATATAAACTAAGAGATCGTAACATTATGAATCATTTCATATCAAAATTTCTTGATCCCCTTTACCCTTTCACACGCTCAAAGAGGTATGTTTACATTCATGGAGTTGGATGATGGGGGTATCACCTCAATATTGTCTTCATTGTTTTGGTGGTTCATCAAACCTTAGAATCTTTGCCGAATATCCCGCACTCAACATTTCTTTCATTATAATGATCGAAGCATTAAGATAATCTTCTAAAATTATCTATAAAAATAGTGCTAATTCAGACAAATTATATAGCTTACGTAAAACAAATAGAAGTTGTTAAACAAGTAAATTACACGCGAACGTAGAAACAAAAGTAACTAACTTGTCAATATCCATAATGACATATATTCAATATAGCAACTCTCTCCTGGTCTCCTTTATTTATTTTTGTTGTTAATACGGTCATTTTCACAACCACATGGTAATTTGGTGATAATTCTAATGTTGAATTTATGTAATGAACCTGCTACTTAATGGACAAACACTTGACCGGCATTATCTTCTTCTTTTATTCTCTATCATTTTTTGTAATATAAAAATGGTTGAATGCTGTCGTCTGCGAGTATACGTTGTTTAGCTCCTTGAGCATTGTTTTGTAAAATATAGAAAGAAGAGGTCCAACATAAATTTGACAATTGGGAGTGTTGATGCGTGAAAAATTATAGTATTATAATAAAGTATTTTGGTCCAAATTCACATCTTAGTCACAAAAATATCCTTCCGTATGTTTGATAGTTCTGACTGATCGGTCACGTGTCCGCGAATTATTGAATGGTATTTTTTGACTTCATCACTTGTCTCCCACTCTCAAGTCGAGTATACATGTGTTGAGAGTAATGAAATAATCTCTGATTTGCGTCTTGAATGGAGCCGAAAGAATATTTCAGCCGGAATCAATAAGATTTTGGTCGGAACCAAATATTTGAAAATTTGAATTTCATTCTTAGCAGAGAAAGATTGATTCCTAACCCCTTTAGTATCTGCACATCTCCTCCATAAATTTAGTAGTGGTACTCATTTACTCATTTTTGAACTTTGATGATACTTGTATTTAATATCTCAAAATAATTATTTTTACTCAAAACTTCACCTTAACGCCAACACCCAACACTCCACCCTCAATCCAACACTCAAACCTTAATACTCCACTCTTACGCCAAAACCTAACACTCTACCTTTAACCCAACACTCAACTCTTAACACTCCACCCATTACGTAACACCCAATACTCCACCCTCAATCCAACACTCCACTCTTACCTCCTACATCCATCACTTAACACTCTACCTTAAACACTCCACCCTTATCCTTATACTTAACACTTAACATTCCACCTAAAACACTTCACCCTTAACTCCGTACACCCAAACTCCATCATTCCACTCTTACCCACTAAATCTAAGACCCAAACCCACATACAAGACTTTAAGATTATCTTGCATTTCTTCCAAAACCTGGACCAAGTAAGTACACTTGTCCTTATATTTTATTTTTCTCTTTCTTCTTTTTCACTTGGGCATTTCATCAAACATCTCATGTGCATCAAATTGAACAACCTTTTCCACAATTCTCTTAAATTCTAAAGTGAAAAATAGGAATTGATTTAGGGTTTTTCCGTAGATTTTGAGTAATATTTATCTTGACACGGGTTTATTTGACTTGGAAATGGATATTAACGAAATGAGAAAGAGAGATGAGAAAATAAAAAGGAAAAAAAAGAGAGAAAATAAAAAGATAAAATAGGACAAGGAAGAAGTGTTAAAATGATGGGTTTGAATATTGCTGGGTCAACGAAGGATCCAAATATTAGTATGACAAGAGTTAACATACAACCTACGGCTGTCCACCAAGATTTAATTAACAATTCGCTTCAAGGTAATTTGGGGTTGCGAAATTAAGTACTCCTTCCAGGATTGGTCCTGCTATAATTGATGAGGTTACTGTTGTTGTTGCTCCACTCCAATTTGCGAGTAACTCGCACCTTCAAGGTAAAGCAGCTGTTGCGCACCATCTCCCTTCAGTCGTTTCTCATTGTAATGAAGCTGTTGCAGTTCCAAAAAGTGTTGCTACTTAGAACTCACCTACAAGGATGTCGTCTGCAAGTTGAAGACCTCACCACTTGCAACTGCTTGGCAAAAAAGAAAGAATGCAGCAACTATTCGCGTGGAAGAAGAAATCATCACAGCTGCTGCTCGACCAAATATAGCTTTGATGGCAGTTCCTATTTCGACATTCACTCTCCTGAGGAAGTTGCTGCCATGAATTTGCAAAGAAAAAAATACATCAAACACCATCAAGGAACCCCAAAATGCAGTGGTTGAAATTGATGTAGTGGCCACCCCTCTAGATACTGAAATTGATGGTAACATGGATAGAAATTTGGCCTTTGTCCTTGCTCTCCCTTCCTACACTAAAACTATAGGAAAAACTAGAAAAACTCAATCATCTATGCGAACAACAATACTTGATAAAGAAACTATATTGTTATCTAGTCCCAATCTTGATAACAATCTTATAGATTTTAATGATGTTAGTAACCTTAATTGCGCCGGGGAGCATGGCATTGATGATTTGGACAAAACATCAAAGCTAGCAAAAAAGAGGGGGAATAGCATCCAACTTTTGAATAAGGTTCTTGTTGATAACTTAGTGACTCGTGGAGTCGCCAAAGATGGTAGTGATGTAGATAATGTACAAGGAAAAAATGATGATGAGTTGGGTAATACTTCAAACATGGTTGGTCCATGATTATCGGGAACACTCTCCGATTGAGGTTTTGATAAGTTAAATGAGATCCCGAGTAAAGTGGTTAGTCCGTTACACGAACCTTTGGACTTGAATTTTCTTCAAGATGACCTTGATATAAGACCAAAAACAAGCAAATTTCAGCGAAGTATGTTTGCAAGTAGACCCTTGATTGGTGGTGCTTCATTTTTCAAGGTGAAAGTGAACATATGTAGAACTACCGGTCCATCTACAATGTGCCATCGGGACACCTTCAAGTGCATCGAGTTAGAAAGCATCACCTTAAGCGGAAAAAATCTATCGAAGAGAAATTATCTCATCATGATCATGAATCCTCTAGTGAAGAAGTTGTAACCTCTCATTCACCAACTAAGAGAAAAAAGATCAAAATTTTTCCCAAGCATGGAGGAGAAAATAAAGTTACGGGTGATATTAATGACCCCGTGTATGTATACTCTTAATTGTCTCCTTCGATTGTTGATTATGAAATAGATGTAGGAGTAAAATCACATTCCTAATTTTTACAAGGTGAAGGTTCCTCCTCTCGACCATAGACCTTGCATAAACTCTTTCGAATATGTGTCCGTGTATTTGGCGCAACTAGAAGCGGAATTGAAATTTCCATTACCATTATTTTTTCACAAGGTGTTGGAGTATTACCAAATTAGGATTGGACAATTATACGCCAAATCCATGATCGAATCTGTCATTTTTAAAGCAGTTGTTGCGTCCTCTTTCTCCATGGATGTAGCAGCTACTGCATTTTCTTACTCTCTAAGTGCAGCAACTACTGGGTTTCCTTTCTCCATAAATGCGGCTACGAGATATTGGTTTTCAGTTTCAATTGCAGCCATAAGAGTTTTATCTTCAACAGCCACGAGAATTTTGTCTTCATCAGTTAAGGAGCTGGGATAATGGAGAGTGGAAGTAGGAACAGCCATCATAGCCGCATTTGGTCGAGCAACAGCTGTGACGATTTCTTCTTCCATGCAAATAACTGCTGCATCCTTTCACTTGGTGGTTGCTGAGTAGTCACAAGAGATGGGTCTCCAACTTGCAGACAGCATCCTCATAGGTGAGTTTTGGAGCAATAACATTTCTTGGAACTGTAGTGGTTTCATTACAGTGAGGAACGACTGAATGGAGATAGTGCGTAGTAGCTGCTTTATCTTGGAGGTGCGAATTACTCGCTATTTGAAGCAGAGCAGCAACAACATTAACCTCATCAATTACAGCAGGACCAATCATAGAAGAAAGAGTACCTAATTTTGTAGCCCCAAAAATCACCTCAAAGCAAATTGCTAATTAAATCTTGGTAGACAGCTGTAGGTTGTATGTTAATCCTTGCCATACTAACATTTGGATCCTTTGTTGACCTAACAATATTCAAACCTACCATTTTAACACTTCTTTCTTATCTTATTTTATCTTTTTTCTTTTTTTCCTTTTCATTTTCTTATCTCTCTTTGTCATTTCGTTAATATACATTTCCAAGCCAAATAAACCCGTGGCAAGATAAATATCTTCACTTAAAATCTTTGAAAAACCCTAGATCAATTCCTATTTTCTACTTTAAAATTCAAGAGAATGGTAGAAAAGGTTGTTCAATTTGATGCACATGAGATGTTTGATGAAATGCTCAAGTAAAAAAGAAGAGAGAAATATAAAATATAAGGGCAATTGTACTTACTTGGTCCAAGATTTGGAAGAAATGCAAGATAATCTTAAAGTCTTGTATGTGAATTTGGGTCTTAAGTTTAGTAGGTAAGAGTGGAATGATGGAGTTTGGGTGTAGGGAGTTAAGGGTAGAGTGTTTTAGGTGGAATGTTAAGTGTTAAGTGTAAGGATAAGGGTAAAGTGTTTAAGGTGGAGTTTTAAGTGATGAGTGTAGGGATAAGGGTAGAGTGTTGGGTATTGGCATAAGGGTTGAGTGCTGGGTTGAGGGTAAAGTGTTGGGTTTTGGCGTTTGAGTAGAGTATTAAAGTTTGAGTATTGGGTTGAGGGTAAAGTGTTGGATGTTGGCGTTAATGGTGAAGTTTTGAGTAAAAATAATTATTTTGAAATACTAAATACAAATAACACCAAAGCTCAAAAATGAGTAAATGAGTACCACTATTTAATTTATGAAGGAGCTGTGCAAGTATTAAAGAGGTTAGGGATCAATCTTTTTTTGCAAGAATAAAATGCATATTTTCAAATTTTTGGTTCCGACCAAAATCTTTTCGACTCCGATCAAGCCCTTATTGGCTCCGGCTAAAAAATTCTTTCAACTCCATTCAAGACGCAAGTTAGAAATTATTGTATTACTCTCAACCCGTGTAAACTCGGTTTCAAAGTGCTGGACAAGTGATGACGCCAAAAATACCATCCAATAGTTCGTGGACACGCAGTCGGTCAGTCAAAACTATCAAACATACAGAAGGAGTTTTTGGTGATTTTTATTTAAAAATAAGCCATGAAGATATCATAGGCCCAATAATTATTCCTAAACCCATGAATTATTCAAACCCATCTTGAAAGAGTATAAATAGTAAGTTCAGTGGAAGGTAAACAAAGAGAATCAATTTCATTTTCTTAACTCCACACTTTACCAATTCAAAGTCTCATTTTGCTCTTAATTTTTTCCTATCACAAATCTAACTTGAGCGTCAGAGCCTCCTCGGGGGACATAACCCTACCATTCTTGTTCTTATCGCAGGCTTCCTAGAACCTGGGTGCACGCGCGCCTTTTACCATAGCTTTGGAGGATCGAGACGACAAAGGATTTGAACCAAAATACTTTATTGTGGTGCTATAATTTTTCACGCATCAATATTTGGCGCCGTCTGTAAAATTCATGAGGCACCTCATGAATTACATAGCACCTCATAGTATTCTTTGAATGGCCTATGTTGTTTCTTTCCATAGATGGCGCCACCATTATATTGATGTTAGAATTTGTTGTGCACTCATGTGAGGTATTGTCCGCTTTGACAAGTCTCACGGTTTTACCCTTGAAAATGCGCCTCACAATGGGAGGGGTGGCCCCCTGTCTTATAAAATAGACTCATTTCTTAGCTATCAACTAATGTGGGATCTTTGCCCCCTCCACTTTGCATCATCACAAGCCCCCCAACTTTGGAAGAGTCTTATGTACATGTTGGTGTTAGAATTTATCGTGTGCTCATATGAGATATTATCCGCTGTGACAAGAGTCTCACGGTTTTGCCCTTAAAAAGGCATCTCAAATGGGAAGGGTGACCCCTACCTTATAAACTAAACTCTTTCTTAGTTATCAACTAATGTGCGATTTTTGGCCCATCCATCCATTTTACATCACCAGAGAGGAATATCAACATAGGCATGAGACCAAAGAATATGACTTATTTTCAAATAGTATTACCTAGAAAATATTTTTAAAATTACACTAAAAACCTGAAGATACGATTATAATTTTATAACAAGGGCAAGAAAGGAAAATACTAAAGTCTTACACTAACTTGCTATTGCTATATTTTTAAAAAAAAAACAAATAAATAAATAAAGAAGTGAAGCAGAAGTAATTTTTAAAACTAGAGTCTTGCCTCTAATTACATATTTGGAGGAAATTGTGAAATGGCTCCTAGAAAAGCAAAGCAGCAGCTAAATCGGTATTTTCTTTTCTTTTTTGAAAAAAAAAAAAACCGAAACAAAATAAGTGGAGAAGAGAAACATCAATACTGCCAGTTGCAAGTACATATTGTATTTACCTGCAGTCAACTCCAAGAGCTTACTCCTTTTTCTGCACTTTATAACACATTTCTCTGGAGAAGTGAACACCTCTGAATTCTAGAGAAGCAAATCCGAATATGCATTTAGCCCTCGAGTATTAAGACACTGTTTGAGCTTGTACAGTGCCCGAGTCTCTAGCTGTCGAACTCTCTCTTTAGACAATCCGAAAACAGCACCAATCTCAGATAGTGATTTCTGTTTGCCTTCTCCAATGCCAAATCTAAGCCTGATGGTTTTTCTCTCCATAGGATTGAGAACACAAAGGAGATTCCGCATATGGATCCTCATGAACTGCTTTTCCACACTCAAGTGGTCGTCGGGCCTCAATAGCCATGTCAGCAGTGACTTCCTGTGTCACAAGAACAACAAAAAACACCATAGGGGCCTAATTATAGAACTTCTCTTCTGACTGACCCCAGATGATCCAATAGAAATTTGAATAATTATACCCAGTAGGCTTATACCTAATAGCAAGCAGATATCTAATTATCAATAAAGTTGTATCAATTTTATACGATGTTTCAAGAATATGTCTTTTAAAAATCCATGATCAGATAGTGACTATTTTTTCCAGTCTTTCCTAAGGACATTTGAATGAACACTTTCCAGCTATATAATCTCTTGCTCAGACAAATTTAAATTACTTTAAACAGTTACCCGGGTGGCATTTTAATGTAGTTCAATGTGCAAACCAAAAAGAACAGAACGGTCACAGATGAAGCCAGTTAAATGGTCTTTTGAAATTATGTGGTCAAGTTTCAAGAGATGAAAATTAAACTACTGACAAAAGAGACACCTGAAAAGTTGTATCTTGGTCCTCTGACCACACAGACTGTTGCATAGATAGGGGCATTCTTGCAGCAAACAAAGATTTCTCCAACTTCTCAACTGTAATTCCAGCATGCAATTTCTTCTTTTGTAGGGTGATGAATACCTTGTTGAATGCAACATCTCTTTGCTTCTTTAACCTTTTGAAGAAGGCCATACACATTGTCCTGCAAGGGAAAGGTTGGGGTTAAGTATTGACAGATGAAATTGTACAGATGTTGTGATTTGTACCCCCAAAAAAGTCCAAAAGAGAATCTTAAATAAAAGAAAAATATCAAAATCTCATAATCTAATTTCCATGCAACCAAACTTTGTGGACACAAAAATAGCAATAATGCAGTGGCATACTGGCAGTCGAAATATGGCCTTCCTAATAGCTTGCCTTATCCACCAATAGGCATAAGTTGCAAATCGGCAACCAACTTGGGGTTTGAATTTCTCAATACTCTTCATGAGACCCATGCTACCTTCCTGCAACAGAAATCATACATGTTCAACAGCCGGGACACACCACTTCTTCTTGCTGCTACAAGGATTATGAATTCACTTTATTGCGATCCATCATTCACCGAACCTAAATATTGGTGATTCTATCAATTGTAATGCAAAGAAGGTTAGTAATGGATAGAAGTTACCAGTTTGGTTCACCTGCAATAGATCCTCAAGACTGAGTCCACGCCCTTGGTATTGCCTAGCAATGTGAACCACCATGCGGTAATTGGCATGAATTAGTTTCTCCCGGCTCCTATTACCAGAGTGAAGTTATCTCTGCAAAGCTTGACAACTGAGAGCAACAGCTTCTGCCCACTCAACCAAAGTAGGTTCATTGTCGAACTGACTCTGAGTCTACTCTTCACTTCCTCTAATTTCACCAAATCCTGAAACACAGAGCAATTAGCAACAGGATTCGAATTTGATTGCGAGACAAAGATTGGAATTGTGATGAGAATTGACTATAACCTGTATCTTCACAATCAATTCAGATTCTTCTTTTACAGATGAAGATTCTTGTTAAAAGTTTTGTTTCAGGACCCCACAAGAAAAGCTGTGAAGGATTATTTCAATCAAAAGCTTCCGTTGTTTTTCTCTGTAAACTTGGCCTTCCAGGAGGTTTGGAATCCTGAACCTCAATTTTTGGCTTTGGCACCCACCTTTTTCTGGATCACCTCTGCAGAAGACGTGTTGATCTCACTTTTGTTTCCTCTTCCAGTGGAATGTAAGTCAAACTGGAAAGGAGTAAGATGTCAATCTTTGACTGAAAATAGGTGTAAAAAGTGTTGGATATAATACGGTCAAAAATAAATTGACTTTTAATTGAGAGCGACTTCAATACTAGTTCCAAATAATTTGGAGTGTTCAGCTATTGAGGCTGCTTTTCTTGATGCTGAAAGTGCTCTTTTGGCAAGGGCAACCACATTTTGTGCTTCAAAATCTGTACAACTCTCGGTCTTACTTGGGATAGACTGCTTTGTCTCTAGGCACTGAAATCTGACATTATCACCATAAAACAATTATGAAAGAAGCTAGAGAAAAAAATTATAACTTATACCAGACTCCAGCACCAAAAAAGTATAGAAGTTCAGAGGATATACAAAAGTTTGAATCTTCAATATTACAAGTACCATTAACCAGGCGACTGAAGTAATTGTACTTTAGAGTTGCATTTGAACTGCTCAGGACCATCAGAGTCATTCTCTTCATTTGCAAATGATGCAGCATCCACAAGACTCCTATCTAATCTTCCCTACAACAAGAAAGAATGAAGCCCATACCAATTGTTTTAGCAGTTATAGAATTGTATAAATGAGACAAAATTATAACTTTTGGAGTAGAATTTAAATCTTCAATTGCTACCAAATAGGAGACAATATGGATTACCAACACAGATCTATTGTGATCCTTAAAATAGGTATTCCCAGAATGCTCATCTGCAAGATTCTCTCATCCTTCATTAAGTTAAAGGACAGCCGACTTTCATCACGTTGAATATGAGTTGAGGTAGTAACATATCGAGCTAACTACAGGAGCTACTTGTTCATGAAGCATCGAAACTGCAAAATTGGCTAGGATATGATTCTCCTAGGAAGACCATTGACATGTTCAGATGCAGATGCTCCTTGGACAGATTCAAGATTCCCTTATAGTGTATATACATAGCATATCACATACTATAAATTATAAACTAAAAGTAAATTGAGAACACTTCTGGATTTTCTCAAACCCCATCCAAACAATAAAACACTTAACAAATATGTGATTCAAGAAAGAGAATTCTGATGTTAAATTGAGACCTTCTTACTTCACAAAGAAATATATATATCCAAGAAAATAACCACTGCTAATTCTCATCCTCAAATTCTACCTCCAATATTCCAAATTGGCCTTCTTGGCAAACATAAAAGATACAAACTTTACAACTTAAAATGGATTAAACAACTACTCATCAAAGCAAACATGACAATGCATACCAGAAACGCTAGAAATAAACACATTATATGGGATAACAAACCAAGATTTCAAAGAAACCATTTTTAAAAAAATAAATAAAAAATCAAGAAACTGACCAGAAGAGGAAGAAGGGCAATTCTTGAAGTTCTTGAAGAAAATGCTGGAGGTGAAGGAAGTTTCTTGCTGCTTCCATTGATATAGTAGAGTAACATATACTACTGAAACCCGTCTTCTTTTTCAAATCAAGATGGCAATTGACTTAGATAAAGTCATGAAATAAAATCTTTAGAAGGAGAAGATAAAAGGATTTAGCAGTGTTAGGGGGTTTTTTGCCTCAAAATTGAGGGAACAAAATACATACTACCTTCATAAGTGTTATTTTAACCCCAAAAAAAAAACAAAAAATCTTTTATTTTAAATATCACTTTAAAAAAATATTAATTATTTTTTTTATTAATTTTATTCTTATTTTTTTCAAATTTTATTAATTATTCAATTTGTAATTAATGTTAAAAAATTTTCAATATATTATTAATTAAAAAAATAATTAATTATATAAAATTAACTTGACCTAAAATTTAATGCAATTATTTGATAACAACTTTAATACTTGTATAAAAAGTTAAAATGGTTCTTAAAAGACAGTGGAGTTAGTTTCATTCAAAATGATGAGGATATTTGTTGCAACACCTTTAACTGGATTGGCTTTATAAATAGTTTCTGATAAAAAGCCCAACAAATGGTGGGAGGCCCAAATTTTTTTGGGGAACTAAATGGGCGTGGACGTGTCTTTCCAAGCCTGTTAAAATTTCAATTGATTAAGCCTTGGACAGATCCCATACAAGTCCCACAACCTTTTTAGGCCCGAAAAACAATCGGTTGGACAGGTCCACGAGTTCGCCGGTAGACTTGTTGTCATAGATGTCATCTGACGCATTCCTTAACGCAATTTATAGGGTTCCTTCTCTGAAATTTGGTCGTATTACCAAACAAACTCTATAGTTTGACAAAATTACAAATTTTTCCCTTCTCACTTATTGCTGTTAACAAAAATTTTAAAAGACTAAATTATCCTTATTATATATTGCTTAATTAGTCTCTCAATTTTTTCTTAAAATCAAGAATAGTCCTCAGGTTTTTTTATATTATCAATTTAGTACACAACTCATTCCTTCATCACAAACCACCATCTCTCCCACCTCTATTCTACTTCATCAGTTCCAATCCATAATACATTTCAATAAAAAGATTCATAGAGACAGAAAAAACTCAAAAAAAAAAATCATAAAATTTGGTTTGGTTCTATAAAATCATAAAATGATGTCTATTCCTAAAATTTGAGAAAATAAGAAAAAATAATTAAGAATGAAGAAGGGTATTTTGGGAATAAAGAAATTATTATTTTTACTAATGTCAGCAGTTTCTTAACGGTAGTTAACAGTAGGATTGTACTTGTTAAACGTTTGGCTATTCAAGAGGATTGACTGTAATTTTGTCAAATCAAATGATCTGTTTAGTAATATGGTCAAACCTTAAAGGAGGTAAATATAATTAACCCAACTTATATGCACCCAATTGAACTAAAGTATATACAAATGTAATATTAGGTGCAATAGTTTACAATAATTATATAGCTAAATTAAGAATCTATGTGTCCATTTTAATGTTTTTCTTGAAGTGCAATGTGGCGCTCGTGAACTAAGAAATGGGTAGATATAGTAGTCCACAATTTTGGATGATTCTCACCGAGTGCTTCAATTGTTCTCTGAACTGTCTTGTACTAGTACATCATAACTTTCTATCATATGCAATTGGCATCATTATCCTCCACTGGACATTTATCACCTTCCTCGAGGAATGCAAAAAGGGACAATCATATTTCCTTAATCTGAACGATTGTGTGCCTTTACAAGATTTACAAATTTAGTGTGTTTGGTTGGTACACCATTTGTATCCCTCCTTCTAAGCTTATCTATACATGAAAGTTGTTCCAATAAACACATACTGATAACATCTGCGTTAATGGATGATGAAACGCTCACTGAGAAAAACCCTCATTGCTTTTGCCCATTGAAGAAATTGTCCTTATGTGTCAATTTCTTTTACTTTGGTTTCCAGTCTCACTCTTTAAAAGTTATCTTCTAGAATACTTGAACAAACATTTAAAAAATGAAATATTATTTGATATAATCAATGAAATAAAAGATTCGTAATCAAAGTAAATTTTAATTATTTATTTTAAAATGAGAGGTAGTATGACAGTTGTTAAAATTATTAAAAAATAATAAATTTTTTTATTTTTTAATTATTTAATAATTTTTAATATTCATTTCGAGAGTGAATAGGAAAAAAAAATAAAAATTTCCTTAATCAATGTAATGGCGTGAATGAGTTTATTGGGGGATGGACCGACTCATGGTCAAACTTGAGTAGACAATCTTTAAAGCCTCTAAGGGACATAATTGGAAGTACACGATAGATATGGTCTTCATTTATTATCCTAGGCCTGTAAAAGTAGAATAATCCCTCGCACAACTAACCGGAATTTGGAGGCTTTTATGTGCTCAAAAGTCAGCAAATGCCAACGCTGCAGTAGAGTTGCACTCAACATATAATGAACTGAAGACTGAGCGAGTGACAGATTGAGAAAAGATTCTTACATACATTTTATAATTTATATTATTTAACATCAAAAATTAATAAATATAAAATATACGATTTCCCTGAAAATTTTCTAGGAGTGAATGATATATGCCAAGAAGGACAATGCCCACCCAAAAAACAAGGTGGGCCCAAAATGGATAGACGGTATTCAAAGATAGAGATGTCAGCAGACTCAGCACATTACAAGTGTACAGTACAAAACCCCTTCGCAAAACTCTCGCATCAGACAACTTTTTACTTCCTTTGCTTACTCCCCTTCTTCTCTCCATGCTCATCCAGGGAGGGATTCCACCTTCTTTTCTTTTTCTGCTTCTGTTATAAAAGTGGGTCATCAGAATCATTTTTTCTCAACTTCATAGTACTATTTCACAGACACCAGTCCCCACTTTCTCTCTCTAACCATAAAAAGAATCTCTTTTTTTATTCAACATGGCATCAGAGATGATCCACCCTGGTTTCAACTCCTAATGCATTCCCAAAATAACACCCCAACCCCCACCCTTGTCATCCCCTCCTACGCCATACCCCCTCCTGTCCCCGCCACCGCCATCAATGCAAGCAGTAGCTCCACCGACGATCAGCCACCGACCCAGCCGAGAAGGCCCAGAACAACAAACAAGGACCGCCACACCAAGGTGAATGGCAGGGGCCGCCGTATCAGGATGCCGGCTGTCTGTGCCGCCCGGGTGTTCCAGCTGACTAAGGAACTCGGCCACCGCTCCGACGGTGAAACCATTGAGTGGCTCCTTCGTCATGCAGAGCCCTCCATCATCGCCGCCACCGGCACGGGCACCGTCCCCGAGACCGTCGTCACTACCTCGGGATCTCTCCCTTTATCCTACCCCAATCAGTCCACCTTTGCAACGGTTGCCATGATGCAACCGTCCACCGTGGTTGTCCCCGGCACCTTTTATGCCATACCCACCCCGGGTTTCCGGGTAGACTTGCACCAGCCGCCGCCAGTCGGCTACTCTGGGCACATGCCGTACACGGCATTGCTGCTGCAGCCGTCCCCTGGAGAGGAGCAAGCCGAGTCATCATCGGCGAAAAGCTGCGACGAACTTTGGGAGCAGGACCTGTAGAGAATATATAGATAATGCATATATTAATGTGTGTGATGGGTTGGGGGAATTAGGGTTCAAGATTGTGTCTTTTTGTTTGGTTGCATTTTCATAGAAATTAGTATATGGAATAGGTTTATAGTCTTCTTCATTCTTGTACCCATTTTGGGGAAATTAATGTAAAATCAAAAGATGAGGATGAGGAAGATGTACATTGTTGAAAAGTCCTCTTTAAATGAATAGAATTTTAAGATATTATCGAAAATTAGTTGTAGAATTTTATTTTTTTAAAATTTTTTTATGATCCTGATTATTTTGCTTGATTGCTGAAACCAAATAATCAGTAGTCCTCTCTCATTCACTCACTCACTCACTAGTCTCATTACTACTTTCTCCTCGGTTTCACCTTAATTAGTAAGGATTTGCTTTGCGGTGATTAAATAATTAATGAGTAATTAATAATAGAAAATGAACTGTGTTTATTAGTAATTGGTGCATAATAATTCAAATATTCTAAGTATTCCCAAAATCCTGAAAACTTGAACAGCATCTTTAACAATATCATGATGATACCACTTGATTTCCCAACGTTTATACTATCATTCAAGTATTACTACTATGACCCAAATTTATTCAAGTATCTTGGTGCTGCAGAGCAGTGCATATAGAGCTCCTCTAAATTGCAGAAAGAATGACCCGTACCCCCCCTTTAACTACGTATATGATAACGAATATATGTGTATTGAAGTAGTACTAGAACAAGAAAACTGAATCTCGCATCTATTACTATATAACTTAAGCCATAGTGCCCAAGTAACAAGTATGCGTATATTCTGTAATGCATCAAAGTTCAAACACTCGAGTACTTGTTTCCAAGCTTCCACCACTTATTCTTTTTCTTAAAATCAATTGTAAGCAAATCTGTACCCACCAAATGGTATGTTCGTGTATGTTCAAGCTCGAGTTATTGAAATAGAATCAATAAAAAGCTCCAGCACTTGCTTCTCAACTGTTTCAAAACCTCTTTATTACCCCCGCGCCCCCCCTTCCATTGACCTTTACTGCTTCATGCATGGTCACCAAAGTAGACACTAAGATCACAACTAATTACCTCCTTGGGGATAAATTGAGTTGTAGTGCACCTCGGCCCAAAAACTCAGGCAAATGACTGCATTGGATTAAAGGAAAAGTTCAATGAAATCATCACAGCATTATAATGAATAACATGTACATGAAAGAAGCATGTTGACATTGGCTCATTAAACCTTTAAATATGATTGAGCCAAGATCAAGCTAGTTATACTTCTGTGTTTGTGAGCTCAGGGAAGGCCAGTCAGTTTATGAACGTATGCAAGCTTGCTCAAAATATTGTCGCTTAAATAAATAACTTGTATTGCTACTTAATCAAAGAATATCCTGTCATTGAAAAATTTAGTTTAAAATCGAATTTTTTTTTGTCCATGAACATGTTTGTGATCGTAAAGTTTTGCTCATGTTCAGCTAGCTTAACAAATGAGCCTAGAATTTAATCTCTTGCAAAACCAATGAACATAAACGAGCCAACTGAACATGAAATTTTTAGCAAGCAACAAATATCATCTCTATCCCTAAAAACCATTTATACAAACCACGGATTTATTTAGGATAGCCTCAGCAAACCATGGAATAACAACATATTGAATGTGTGTGTGTGTTTATTTTGGTTAGACTCAAAAACCCTGGATTTATGGGGAATAATCCATCCTGCGTCACATCAATTAGTGAATTGCACTTTAAATGAGAATACAGATTTCTACCAAACCAGAGTCACCTAACATGAGAGATCTACATATAAACTAGTAGAACTGCTATTAAACCAGAACCAGAGTCATCCCATCACTACTACAATGACGAAATACGTGATGGACAAACTCTTCCAAACAATTCTCAAAGTATAATTGGTAAAAGCTGATAGTTAGGCTTTTACACAGTGCAGGGACTATGAAGGACAGGATATATGCAGCCTTAGCAATTAAAAAGAAACTGCTTTCATGTAAGCATGAGTCAAAATAAAGAACCAAAGTTACCTCTATTCGACTTTTGGATTTTTGGAAGAATCTCAATGTAACAAGTGTCCCTAAATGAAGTTATGACAAAAATCTTCATGCCATACTGTCAAAAGAAAAGGATGAGAATAGAGTAGCTCAAATAATGAAATACTTTCACAAGCAATTATTTCCTTGTCACATGGATGAGCTTTAACAGCATGCATCAACAAAACACAGTACCATCAGTAAGGTTTTCTCTAGAATCACATTAAGTTCTCATTCCAATTTCCCTCAGAAAGAAAACGACACTAAGAAATGAATAATATAGAAACATGGGGAAATTGCAGTGTGTTAAAAGACCAAGTCCCACTTCAGTTTTCCAAGTTTTGAAAAACAAGTTAGAGAAACCATAGAGTTCTGCGTGGACATATAAACCTGCATCCCACAGCTGCAATTCACGAAATGCACAAAAAAAAAAGAATGAGCACCCTTTTAAATGGTAACAAACTAGCTTCAACTTGTCCAAAAAAGGCATAAAATGTTAAAACCAATTTTGAGTGTTATATTTCTCAAACTTGCATCTTAAAAGATTAAAACCGAGGTTCAAATCAACAATCACAAATGAGAGCTGGAATGATCCAAATAAAGAGATAAGAAAATGATAAATTACCGAATCTGCAGCTGCCTGCAAAGTGACATGATCACCCCACTTACCATTCCTGGTTTAGTCAAAATCATAGCTAAAGGTAAGCTATTCCAACTTCAAAGTTCAAGAGATGATGAAAAGAAAAGAGAAGAAAATAAAATGCGGAAGAAGTGTATGACTTGAATAGTACTTGGACATTCTGTTCAAATATTCGCAATATTCCATTGGAACATATGCCTCATACATCTCTGGGTGACCTTGAAGCTGATACCAAATTGTCGCAAAAAAAAAGTATTAGATTTACAAGTACTGCTATAAGTAAACTTGCAAACAAAATATGAAATATTACTAAATTATGTAGAATCTAACATAATCACCTGATTAACAACTTGCTGCCGAACAAATTTATGGTGTTCTGGGGTACGGTACACCTGATCCGATAAAGCTCGGAACTGTAATAAAAAGAGAAAGTAAGATTAACGGGCATGACAAAGAGAAAAGAAGAATAAGATGTAGAATTTCACGAGCAGTAAACTTCTCATATGTAGTGTTTGGATCGATGGATTTGGGGAAGATTTGAAACCCACCCATGCATTGGAGGGATTTGTAAAGCCAAAATGGATGAATTTCAAATCCACCCAAATTAAAAAGTCATTAGAAATCCTTCATTTCACACTTTTTAATTTGGATGGATTTGAAATTCATCCATTTTAGCATTATAAATCGCTCCAAAAAATGGTTGTATTTCAAATCCTTTTCCAAATCTATCAAACCAAAAACACAACCATATGGAATTCTACTTTTTAGATCATGCATACAAGCAAACCCCAAGGAACCATCAACATGCAAGAAAAAGCAGCGGCAGATCTAGGATAAAGTTTGAGTGGGGGCACAAATAATATAATCTTTTGTAGTTTCATAAAGGCTAAATTGATAACTAAATATTTATGTAAGCAAATAATAGCAAGTTATGGGAAAATTCTATTGGCTATTAGAATATTATACCATTGTACTTTAAATGCTTGCACAGTACAACACCATGTGTTTTGAATATTTGTACAATACAAGCTTTAAAGTACAACTGGATGCTATCCTAATGAGAGTATAAAATTCTCCAAACATATGTCCATAATAAATAATAGAGTAAGAGCATATAATAAACTGTTAATAAATGACAATTCATTTCATTGAAGTACAAACTTTTTTGTATAAAAAATCCACAACTGGATTACGATGCCTATATTGATTTTCAACAAATTAGTGGTGTGAAAATCAAAATTTCATTTGCAAAACAAAGTACCTAAAACAAATATTTTCCTATGGTCAGTCGGGGCACACTTATAAAGCTCGAAATTGCAATAAAAAGAGAAAGTAAGATTAACGGATGACAAAGAGAAAAGAAGAATAAGATGTAGAATTTCATGAACAGTAAAATTCTCATATGGAATTCTACTTTTCAGATCATGCATACAAGTAAACCCCAAGGAACCATCAACATGCAAGAAAAAGGGGGGCGGATCTAGGATAAAGTTTGAGTGGGGCACAAATAATATAATCTTTTTTAGTATCATAAAGGGTAAATTGATAATAAAATATTCACGTAAGCAAATAATAGCAAGTTATGGGAAAATTCTAGGGAAAATTATCTCAATAGTCCTCCAACTATTTCATTAAAACCGGAATAGTCCTCCAAGTTAAAATTTAGCCTAATTAGTCCCTCAACTAAACAGTTGTATCCGATTTGAATTTTGACTGGTATTAACTAAGGGCAAAAGCGTCAATTTACCTAGCCACCTGCTACTTTAAGTATTAAATCATTACTCAAATAGTCCTCAAACTTTTTTATTAAAACCAAATTGGTCCCTCGACTAAAAATATAGCCAAACTAGTCCCTCAATTGAAAAAAACCCTAACCTTTAGCCTGTCTTCACCTCTTCTCCCCTCTTCTCCCCTCCCCTCCTTCTCCTTCTATCAGCCGCCATCCCTTCTACCCTCCCCTCAACCTCTACCAACAACCACCTCCTCCACCCATCCTATCACATCCACTCCCTCTCCTTTTCTATCTTCCGCCATCCTCTCGAACCTCCCTTCTTCATCTACCAATAGCCACCCTCTTCACCAACTCCAACCATTGCCAGCTCCTTTTCCTCTCCCTCCCACTCTACCAACAACTATTCGCTCCACCCATCTTAGCCAACACCACCAAACTTGGACTAGACTGATTGATTTACTTCAAGTTCATGGCTAATTTTGAGTCGTTTTAAGTACATGTATGAACCAATAATCCTCAAATAGAGATTACATAAGATGATTTCTGCATTGTGAAAAAAATTTCAAGTAAGAATTTTTCCAATTATTGGGAACTTAAAGAGGGATAAAAGGTCCAAGTGGTTTAAAAATTTTCGAGAGAAAAAACAAACCTACTGAGTTAAATTGTCCCAAACATCGAAAGAGATATGATCATCTGCCTCCTTACGTATGTTCTTTTCTAAATCATTTTGAACCCCCCCAATTAACTTGCTGATAGAGATAATCATCTGTACCCGAGCAAAGGATGTTGAAGCTTAAAAATTTATAATTTGGATCCTAACTGCCCTCTAAATCTGTACCAAGAAAATGATTATGCTTCTCACAACTAACTCCTGAATCCCTTGATTCTAAGCAATCTACAATGTAAGAATTTTTAATTGAGAAACTAATTAGGCTAAATTTTTAGTTAAGGGACCAACTTGGTTTTAATAAAAAAAGTTCGATGACAATTTGGGTGATAATTTAACACCTAAAGTATCATGTCTAGGTGAATTAACGGAATAAACTTTTGCCCTTAGTTAACACCAGTCAAAATTCTAAAAACTTATGTTTTGGGCGGCGGCGCCACTTAGGGACCAAATTGGATACAACTATTTAGTTGAGGAACTAATTAGGCTAAAATTTAAGTTGGTGGACTATTCCGGTTTTAGTGAAATAGTTGGAGGACTATTGAGGTAATTTTCCCAAAGATTCTATTGGCATGCAAATTAAAGTAACAACAAACAATCAAACCAAAAAACCTGACATGCATATGTCATCTGGATTATATAATAGCAGTCCAACTAAACTGTCAAGATTCCTTGTTTTCATACAAGGTGACAATATGTGCACCACGAGTAACTGATACGTGTCCAATGCTGTATGGTGCAAAAAATTTTATTCAGCTATCAAATCTACAAATTGACAAGACTGAAAGCAGAGGATAAGTTCCAGACTCAGGTTGTTGTCCATGCTCAAAAGAAATCATATTGTTTCTCGTATCACTCTTGAATTGTTAAAACATCTAATGTTAGGGACAAAAGGTTTCAAAAGAGGGTAGCATGAACAATCTAAACCGCACGCCTACTAGACAGCCTCTATGAAAGCAATGTGGATGATTATGTCTCCCATGGTCAACACATTAACATAAAAATTAGTATGCACAAAGTCTAAATTTCTCAACGAAATGAATTCGAGTTAAAAAGCTTAAAGGAAGCACTAGCAATAAAAATTTATTATCATCATAAAAGGGAAGGGATTCATACTAAACTTGAGATCTGGAGGAGGCACTTTAGTAAAAAGGTTTTAGACTTTAATAGATCAAAAACAGAATATATGGAATTTAAGTTTAATAAGAATGCACATAGGAATAGAATAGGGGTTAGAGTCAGAGAACAAGGGATACCCATAAGTGAAAACTTTAAGTATTTAGGTTCAATTTTTCAGAATGATGGTGATACAGATAAAAATGTTACACATAGGATACAAGCGGGTTAGATGAAATGGAGAATGGTATCGGAAATATTATGTGACTAGCACAAAGTTCCTTTAAGACTTAAAGGTAAATTTTATAGAACGGCCATTAGACTAGCGATGCTTTATGAGTTTGAATGTTGGGAAATAAATTACACACATGAACAATGAAATGCAAATGTTAAGATGGATGTGTGGTCATACTAGGATGGACAAGATACGCAATGAGCATATTCGAGATAAAATTGGAATAGCACCTATCGATAAGAAGATGAGAGAAACATGCTTAAGGTGGTTAGGTCATGTGCTAAGATACAGTAAAGGCACTTGTCTAGTGAGTAGATTTTAGAGAGAATAATCAACGTAAGAAGGGTAGGGGAAGACCAAAAAAGGCTTGGTGGATAATTTGTGAGAAAGATATAGTCCATCTAGGATTTTACGAGGATATAGTTCATGATAGAGAGCAATGACATAGCAGGATTCATGCAGCCGATCCCATTTAGTGGGAATAAGGCTTGTAAGGACAAAATAAGGTCCACTTCGGTAACCTTGTAAGGAGTTTAAATGCAGGAATCCATAACCTACTTTATTCATTAATATTACTCCCTCCATCCAATTTAAAATAGAATGCTTGTCATTTTGGGGTGTTGAAAAAATTGATTGGCCTGTATACCCACAAGGCCAAAAGATTAGACGAACCCAGCATATAATAGTTTTTTATTTTTCCAGTAGGACATACAGTAACAAAGTGGCCTACATGATTTCCATTTTTCACTTCACTTTAATATACTTTAAACTGAGTATGATCAGTAGAAGAACATACACATTTCAAACACACCAAAGAAACTCTTAAATGCTAGGATAATTAGTGCTCCCATCAAGATGAAAAATGAAACTGAAACTTACCAAAGACAACTAGCATTATATTCCTGAGCAATATAAGTATAATACATATTACAAAAGTCATGCTTCAGCCATGAAAACTGTAAGGAAAAAAAAATCAAGCCTCAGCCACAAAATCTGTAATGAAAAGAAACATCACTAACCTGACAGTTGCCATCTCCTTGAACTTGGTGCTCAACCAAATCATACAGCTGCAATCTTGAACCAGAACACCGCCCAACAACAAATCTTAATATGCATAATAAGATCTCGACCATAAAAGAAGTAACTATCAAATATTATCTACAAATAAATCTAATCATGAAAATATTAGCATGCAAAAAGAAAACTCGGATACTAGGGAAGCTAACAATATAATACATGAATACCAATGGTCAAAATGTTTCGATTCTTTCCTGAAAATTAGGGATATGCAAAAATTATATATATAAAGAAAGAGGAAGGCAATAGATAGATCAGAAAAATGAAAAATTAACATGGCATCTTGTTCATTTATCTTTACTTTGTCAAGTAAATAGTTTTCATCATAAACATGCAAAAGTTCAATGCCATCCAATTGTCCCTTTGTGAAAGAGATGCTAACTATTTTAGTTTTGGTATACGATGGCTAGCCTCCCTGCAAGGGGGACTAAGGGAGAATGACAGGTTAACAAATATGAAGACAAGAGTATGTTTGTTTTTTATTTCTGATCGGAAGAAAAGCACCTCCAGTCAATAGGATCCTGGAAACATTTCCTAAATGCACACTGCATAGCACATAATGCACCAACATAATTGGCTCCTCTTATCAAAATGTTAAAGCCTGAACTGGTCCCACAGGCGACAATTATTTGGTTTGGGCTGGGGTGTTAAAAGGTGGTAACTCGCTAGTATTTTCTACAAATGGGAAATAAATTTCCAATCTTCAAAACCAACAAGAGAAATGTGTAGGTACCTGTCTAGCAGCCTTTGATGATCAGAAGTTGCTTCGTCAACTGAAGGTATGTCTCCGTTTATTCTAGGAACGTGCTGCATGAAAACCAATGGCAAACTTAGGTGTATAGATATGCTACCCCTGAAGCCCCTCAGGAACTGACCCAAAATATCCATGTATAATATATATAGCTTTTGCTCTATCAAAAATAAATTATAAAACCAGGATGTGTTATGATGGTGCAAAAAGCTAAAATAAGAAACCATAAGATTTTGAACTTCATACAGCCAGTGAAGTTCAGAAAATACGAAAAATGCCAATGCAATGAATGCAAGTTATACTTACAGGAACAGGAATCATTTCATTTAACCTCTTGCCAACTTCTCCATCAAGGTCAGACTCATCTGTTATCTCCAAATTATAAGAATACATTTCCCCGTCATATGATCTATCTCCAGGAGTAGAATAGGAATTCAAAGTTTCTGCATCATCTGTATCTCCTGGGCCAAATCTATAGCCTGCAAACATTTGCAGTATATATCAGATATGAAATCAAACCGCATAGTACCAGTGTACCACAATAGAAACAAAAAGAGGGGGATGTAAAAGCAAGATACCAGGATAGTAGGACCTTGATGGACTGTGATAGTCTTGAGTGACAGTGGAGCCTTGAAAATATTCATCCCCTGCAGTTAATGATTCAGAAGCTTCTCCAACTGACAAATGCAAGAATTCTTCTTGCTGAGCATGTTCAATAGTCGCATCATTATCATAATCACTGCTACGTAGCCTTTCATAATTACTGTCGCTCATGTATTGTTCGTGAGATATATGGACATCATATTGATTGCTATTACCATAGTAATTGGAACTGAAAAAATGGTCCATGTCAAACATATTAAAACCCCATGGAGTAGAATCTGATTCTGGTCCAGACATAGTCTTTTCTTCCAAACTCAAGATATATCTTCTCTCCAAGGATGCTTGAGGGATCCCAAATAAGCTATCTTTACAAACAACTTCTAGCATCAAAACTTAATCAAACCTGAAATGGGTTTGTAAAAGAAATGAGATATTCATTCTAAATGTCATTGTACTGACTAAGTGAACAAAAATGACCAGGAAGATAACAGAAACATGCAAGCTTATATGCATGAGAACATTTATGGAATAAAATGTAAAGATACAAATAGCATAGGAAACCACTGGCCCTACTCCTGCAACACAAAGGATGAATATGACAAAGAACCATTGATAATCATTGTTCTATATATTGATATGAAAATTCTCAATATGGAGAGGATAAAGCTCAACGGTCACAACAGTTATAGTAGAGTGTTATTTGCCCTTCTAAGAGTTTACATTTAGGAATTGCCTCAGCTCTCCTTTTCTCATGTTGAAGGTATTAATCAGATTCAGCATATATGTTTCCGGGAGGGGGAAAAACAAAGCACATATGTAATTACTTTAAGAGAAAGTTGATAACTTACAGGCATGCAAAATTGCTTGGTTTGAAACCAAATATGTAGAAGTACGTCAGTTGACCAATTACTCTTTCGTCTTTTCTGTGTTTAAGCTAATTAATGCATCCTATAATTTTTTTTTCCGCTCTGATAACTCCATCTCCGTTTTCAGGCAGCTCAAAATGGAAATAAAAACACTTATTTTGTGACTGGACAAATAAAGAAATAACCACAATACTGAGCATAATCACGTAATTCAATGTAGTATGTTTATAACCTTAAATCACCAAATCTAAGACATGATACCCCTCAACAAGTTTCAATTTTCATGCTTAGCTCCTGTATGCTACTTCTGAAATTCAGATGCTAACTTGCTAAGTTGTTAACCATTACCAACAGATCTTGTTCCACAAAAAGCCATATATCCAACTAGTAAACATGATAATTACTGCATGAAAAGAGGAAGTTCTTGCAAAAGTTTGAAAATCAGTAAGAAACAAGCAATCAGAATCATATTAGACTTGATAGTCGACCCGTGTGAAGCTACTTGGAGCAATGTATTGACACAAAAATGTTCCATTCAAATGTCAAAATTAGTTATGACAGTTCACCTTCAAGTTTTCTTCTTCTTATATTTAAAACAGCTATTATAAAATAAAGAAAGACAAAGTCTCTAAGGTCTGATACAGTTTTACCAATTACTATTCTAAGCTGCTTATAAAAGGCTACCCTCATTGAAAAAATTGTGAGTGATTCATGTTGCCATGCATCCACCACAAATGAAACTTGGAGCAATCACCTTCCTTTCTTAAATCAACTCACCCCTCCATTATCTCAAAATCAACAAATAATACGGAAAAAAAATGGAATAAAATATACAACTTTTATACATAAACAACCACATATGGAAGTTAATATTTTGTAATAACTACCAACTAGAATTGACAAATAAATACAATAAACAAGCACATAATATTTGATCCGACCGATGAATAAATTAGTAGGAGTATATTATTGGTAGTTGAGAAGATTACATGGGTTTATAAACAGGAATATATTGGTGATGTATGCGTACAAGCTAAGCAGAGAAAGGTACAGTTTTGCATAAAGAAACAAGAAAACTAAAGCTTAAACATCAAATATCATATATCATATGCATTCCGTACATATACAAAAATATCATTACAATCAGTTAAAATTAATTCGAAAACTTGAAGATAAAGGGATACCAAATCCAATGATCATTCACACTCAATCCTAAAATTACATAATCAGATGAAACCCAATTTAACAAAAAAAGAATAAAAGGAATTTATCAGAAAAATAGACAGAATTCCTATCATAATTAAGGAAAAACAATTGTGACTTGTGAGTGATCTCACCCTCAGTTTCAGAGAGCTCCAATTTGAGGAAGGAAGGAAGGAAGGATTGAGGAGGAAAAAGGAGAGCTAAATTTGTTGAAATGGTTTGTATACAATTTTTGGGTGGCCAATTTGTTGAATTTGAAAAATTAATTTCTTGAAAAGTAAATGGCTTGTTATGACTGATGACGCATAGACGACGACGACAACAAAAAGAAGCCCGCTAAGGGGTCTTCCATGAAGAGAAGGGGTGGGGTGGGGTGGCGTGGGGTGGATTGGTGTGGGTGGTAATGGCTGTTGCTGTGGTCTTTGAGTGGAGCCAAACATGCCGTTGGTGTTTTGAAGCGGCCTTTTCTTGAATCCTTCTCTTGGAAAATGGCCAAAATAGTCCCTCAACTTTTTTTTAAGTCAGGATAGTCCTTCAACTTTTACTATCTCCGTTCCCTTTTAGGTATCACTTTACCCTTTAGCACAAATATTAAACTTGTTTGTCTCCATTAAATATCCTAAATTTTAGATAAAATTAATCGTATATGACTAAATTACTCATTTAATTTAATTAAATATCCTAAATTTTAGATAAAATTAATCGTATATGACTAAATTACTCATTTAACTAGTAATAAATTAAATGAGTCATAACATTAATTATAAGTTGACTAATTAATTGAATTCGAAATATATAAGGGTAATAATTAATGTAATTAATTGAATTCGAAAGATATAAGGGTAATAATTAATATTTTATTAGACTTCTAAAGTGATACTTAAAATGGAACAAAATTTTTTTGCTAAAGTGACACTTATAAGGAAACGGGGGTAGTATTTTTTATCTGAAATAGTCATTTTGTGGTAGAACTACTTCAAAAACTTTTTTTGTGTAAATTTCACATACACCCCTGTGATTTAGTTATTTTTTATATTTGGCTAATTTAAAATTTTACAAGACTTTAGGGTCAACTTTAAAAAAATTGAACTACTAGTTGAGTAAGAAAATCTGGCAGTCTAATAGGGCTGATGGATAGCAGGATAGAAGGAGCTGCTTGTATGGTTGTTGGTGGCAGTAGGTGGCTGAAGTGGTTCCAACTTCAACTAGAGAAAAGGGAATAGGTAATGGTTAAGATTTTCATTTTTTTTTTTTGCAAAAAATAATTGTTTCAGTTTTTTTAAATAAAAAAAATTTGTTATGAAGGTGTTTTTTTTTTCCTTCAAATTAATTTCTTTCTTTTCTCATTTTAAACTACACGGGAGTTATGTGAAAATAACTAAACTTCAGGGGATATATATAAAATTTATCAAAAAAAGGTTTTTAGAGTTATTCCATTACAAAGAGACTATCTCAAATAAAAAAATACAAGTTGAAGGATTGTCCCAGCTAAAAAACTATTTCGACTACAATAAAAAAAAATTGTCCCCATTCACTTTTTTATTTGGTGTCACTGTCAATGACAACGAATTATCAAGAATTCAAGTAAATAAAATAGTGTACGCGGTTACTTTCTTCCACTCTTTTCTTTTTTTATAGCATACTAGTAGCATTTTTTTAGTGGAATGAAAATGGTAAACTCCTTTATGTCGTGTGATTTTTTTTTTTCTTTTCTTATATACTTTTGAAATCATTATTAGGATGTAAATGAACTTAAATTATTGTAATCATAACTCCATTCGATAAAAATTTGTTTGATCTCAGTTCGTCAACAATCAAATCAAATTTAAATAAAATTTAGAATTCGTTAACATTTTTTGTTCGGTTCAATAAAGTAGAAATTTTACATTTATATGTAAAAATTTCAAATTCTTCAAACTTGATTAGGATTCGACTTAATAAAAATTCATTTGAATTCGATTCGAAAAATAAATAAGTCAAATTTAAACAAAAATTTGAACTCATTAAAATAATCAAACAAAATTGACTACTAAAATATCTCATTTATTTATGTTTATTTACAACCTACATAATTATTTATAAAGAAGATAAATTCAAAATCACTTATTGAATAAATCAATTTAGGTTTTTGATATTTAGTGTAAATGCATTCATTGTTTTATAGATTTAAAAATAAATCAATAATTTGTCATTATTTTAAATCGCAATGTCTCTTATAATATTTTCCTATCCAAGAAGGCTCAAAGTCCCAAACATTTTACCCCTCGCGTTTCCAGTTGGCTTCAGTCAGGGGCAAGACTTTCGACTAAAGGGGTGAGATTTAATTGGTTTTGATTTATAAAGATTAATTTATATTTTTTTTAAAAAAAATAAATGGGTGAAAAGTTAAATTTATAAAGATATAAATAAATATTTTAAAATTTGTATAAATAAAAATTAAAAATTCTAAAATCTTGAGGCGACTATCTCTGTCCGCTCGCGCCCCTGGCTGCAGTAGTCAATATTAGTTCATATTCATGTGAACTTTAATTACGTACTCATATTTGATGATAGTTGGAAAATTTTTATATGGATCTGATTTACGATAGATGAAATAGATTATTGGGTTCATATTTATCTATATCATTCTAAATAAATTTATTTTTAATATCCCAAAATTAGAGTAATGTGAATAAATATAAATCAAATATTCTATCTCATCTATGATCCATGTAAAAATTTTCTGATAATAGTATATCATATCTAGAGCTTGCCATTGCGTATAAAATAAGAATTTTCAGTATATTATATATAAGAGCTTACCATTGCGTATAAAACATGTAATTGACATTAAATTCTCAAATCAGTAAGAAAAAGCAAGCGGCCGACAAGTACGAACTTGGAATTTTGGACCACCATCAATCATGAAGATTGTGAAATTCTAATACAGGCAAAGTTATTAAGGCCATCCAATCCAATCCAAGGTGTAACAGAAAAATTTTATTACAGTAAAAACTTGGAATTTTGGACCAACATCATTTCTTGATTGCTTTGTTACATCTAATCTTGCAAAGGTCAAGATGAAGCAACTTGCACAAGTATAACTTTCTATGCATTATTTTTCTGCATTTTTTTCAAAGGTTTCATTTCAATTTTCACACACATAAATGTCTCGCAGAAACTTACTACACCATTAGAGCCATGATCTTGTTTCCAGCAATATAGAACCAGAACAAGTTTGACTTGACAGTAGTCATTTGTTTACACTACACAGATTGCATAGGTGAAGATGATATATGCTTCACGTTCGTTATCAAAAAAACAAAAAAAAAGGGTTCAGCGCATGAGATTTTGCATTAAAATCTCCAAAATTCCATTTCATTAACTTTCTATTGGAACATGGAAGTAAAATGTACAACAATTAACTCATTACAAGATGAAAATCACATATAACAACACTATAACAAGCCTTTAGTCATTTACAAAAAACAGAACAGTGTGATTAATCTATTCTACGCTACACATTTTTTTCACATTCAACACTTGTATAATACCTCCAGAGCTTGCAACAGTCAAAAATCTTTCGAGAACTCTCAAATGCAGGATCCCGATCTCTCTTCCCATCCCTAAAAGGTCCCAGCAGTAATACTAGCATTTCTGGCTCGAAGTTGGTTGCACTGTTAGTAGAATTGACAGCCCTTAGTTTCAAGTTTAAACACGCCGCATACCACAGAAACATCCTGTTACTATATTTATCCTACTAAGCTTGCTATACATACCCAAAGAAGACCCAACAAAACCTTTGATACTTTGGAACCATTGGAATTAGCAGGTTCTGACGTGCTTTGATGACCACATCCGAACAAGCCAACTACCATCTATAACTCTTGTGTCCATGATCCTCCTTTTACTATTTTTTCCAGCTTCCTGTGAAGTTTCTTTTTGCTCCACATTCTTCAAAGGTGGATGAGGACTGCCAATTCCTGCTGATTCCTCCACAACTCGATTTAACATTTGCAGCACTTCACTCATTTTTGGGCGTGTTTTTCCATGTCTTGACAAGCAGCGATTGGCCACCAGTGAGAGTTTGTGGGCTGACTTCAAAATTTGCTTCCTTTCAAGCCTTGGGTCTAATATCTGTTGAAACTTTTTTGCGTCTGATAAGTATGGTTTTACCCACTTAGTCTAAGAGCTTTTGTTCACTCCTAGGCCGATTGCGATCCAATGGGCGTCTTCCTGTGATCAGTTCATATAGAAAGACCCCATAGCTCCACACGTCACTCTTAGATGTTAGACGACCAGTTTGAATGTATTCTGGAGCTGCATATCCCATCGTTCCAACAACCTGATAAATACACAATCTTTTAAATAACTAAGTACGAATCCCTAACTTCAGAAAACACAGTTGCAATGAACCTTTTTTTTTTCCCAGTGTACAAGTTGAGCCTGTAGTTTAATATTCCAAGATAGGCAGAAACAATAGGAAACTATACTTCACCAGAACTGTGAGAAATTAGCTATAAATACAGGATGGAAAACCAACGAGGCAACGGAGTATAGCCACCACTGGCCAAAATATATAGGACTTGGCAGAAGCCCATTCACAAACAACTGACTGCCATGCATGGGTTTGTGGGTAATTACGTTTAAAAGTTAAAAAGTTAAGGTCCCCAAGTTGGATATATTGGTATAATGTCCAGAATTTTGCCTTATTTCAGATTCATCAGCTGCAGCTGACAGTAAACGCTTGATGTTGTCTTAGAAGAAGCAATCTGATGTTAAATAGCAAGCCCCATTCTCCATGAGCAATTTCAACGCATGGATTTGTAGATATTCAGGTATAGGCAGCTTAAGAAGAGTTAAATAGCTTGAATCGTCAATAGTTACACGTGTTCACTATGTCTATGGATTTGCTTTTTATTAAATTTGTCAGCTGCCAGCAGACACTAGATCATTTTGTGCTGTGCTAGTGGAGCTACTCCAAGATTAAAAAGCAAAGCCCCATTCTCCACCAGCAACTTCCACACATGGATTTGAGGGTAGTTTAGTCATAAGATGTAAAAGTTCAATGTGGATCTTCAACGGTTAAGACATTTCCGTTGGGATTTAACAATTTTGATTTATTTTAAATTCATCTGCTGCTACCTGACAGTAAAACACATTATGCATGCTGGCAGAGCTACTCTTATCAGATTAAATAGTAAAATAAGCAAATACACATCCTATACCATCATAAGTCAGCTTGCTTTTGTCTGCATGAGTGATAATTAAAGATGTCATGCAAAATGTTACGCTTTAATCGACAGATGAGCCAAAAAAATAATTGGCACACATAAAGATGCTATTTGGAGACCAAGGTTACAACAATCATGCAATATGCCACCATGTTATCTCTTAGCATATATAAGGGAGACGATAGCAAATGTATTATGTGGACATACCGCAGTCGATACGTGGGTTAATCCTTCTGAAGGACCCAATCTAGCCAAACCAAAATCTGACAATTTAGCATTCCATTCCTTGTCAAGGAGAATATTTGAAGCTTTGAAATCTCTGAAGATGATCTACAATATTTAAACAGGTTCATAAGACTAATAAAAAGTGCTCTTAAATTGCATTAAAAGCCACGATGTTAGCACATCCATGCAGATGCAAAATGTATGGCAACAAATGGTCCTAATCTTGCTCTTAATTAATGAATTAAAGATGCAACTATAAGCATATTTCTTTCAAGGGTCCTGGGGGTATGGGGATTGAGACCACAAGATTTCAAAGAAAAGCAAAAGCACCTGAAAATCCATTTCCTCGTGCAAGTATGCTAAGCCACGAGCAGCATCTTGGGCTATCTTTAGCCTCATAGCCCAGGAGAGTGGTGCTTCTGACTTAACTGACAAATGGTCATCCACACTACTGTTTGGCATAAATTCGTAAATAAGAAGCCGCTGGATTCCTCTCTCATCATCCTCTGCACAGTAGCCAATAAGTTTGACAAGATTTGGATGTTCAACAACCCCCAGAACATTGACCTCTGTCACCCATTCTTTGTGACCCTATTGTTTAAAAAAAAAAAAAAAATTAGGTCAATCCATAAACATAAGAAAGAAGGAATGAGTTAATTTCCAACTATGAACAGTAGATCCCTTGAAACAACTGAAGCAGCAACAAAAATCCTAATTCAAGACTGTAACTCCATAACTTATCTAGAAACAAAAAATCAACTCATGCAGACCAACAACCAAATATTCAAGACTATAAATCATAATCTATATGAGTATTGAAATGCCTAGTGCGTTATTAGAAAGCCTTTGGAGAATTCTCAGCAGCAATGCAGTTTTCAATATGATGATGAATATTCTAGTTTCATATAGTGTCTGTCCTTTTCTTTACCTAGTCCTTTTGTCACATCAAGCCTTGAATTCAGTTTTATAACACTTGTTACATGTTAATGTCTACCACAATGGAAGTTAACTTCTGTCAGGGGAACAAGTACTGACATAAATGAAGTACAATCTAGGTATCCAGAGCAACTAAAAAACAAAGGTACTCCTGGACAATGAAACACTGTGGTCAATATGCTAAGTAAGAAATACAACCAAAGGAAGAAGAAAGATGATTTGGGGAGCACCATAGATGCCAATTTGAGTTATATTCTTCTTTGAATTCTTAGTAACATTTAGCTGAAACTAAACCAAAATATCAAAGTGGAACTGATTGTCACTAACTCACTTTAAATTGTTGAAACTCAAGTTGCCAAATACTAGTTGCCTCAAGACATATGAGTTATGATCATCAGAAGACAAAAGTTGTACATGAACAAGTCATTAACTAGAAAAAAAGGTATTAACAAGAAGTCTTGCCTGCATTCCCCTTCTACCAAGTTGTTTTACAGCTACATCAACCCTTTTAAGCGGATCATCAGAACTCTTGATCACACCTTTATAAACACAGCCGAAACCACCCTCCCCAAGCTTTGTTGAGCGGCTGAAGTTTTTTGTTGCTGCTTTCAGCTCAGCAAAAGTAAACACTTTGAGATTGTTGGGCCTCTCAGACAAACTCGGAAATTGGTTCCTTCCCCTGGACTCTGTACTAGCATCTGATGCATTCTGAGAATTAAGTTCAGATCCCGATTGCCTCACTTCACGATCAGTAAATGCAGAGCAAGAGGATGAGACTACGTTTGACTTCGTGGTCTTAGGCTCGTCCTTCTTTTCAGTCCAATATAGAATTGGAAACACCCCATAACCTTTCAATAGACTGCACTACCTTAGTTGCAAATCCAATTGGGAAACTGCACATCAAGAGCATGCAACTAATGAAGACAGACATCAAGGACATCTGAATGGGGTAAACCTATCCCGTCCACTTAATTTAAACTTCCACGAAACCAACATCACTGAAGGTGATGCAGAAAAATGTACAACGAAAATGAACTACTAATACACGCTCCAGTTCCAAGATGGAAACTTTAACGAGATTAGTTGCTGAGAATCATATAGAATAACAACTTCCTCATTAACAAGCTTCTTTTCCCTAAACAAACCTAACAAAATTGCTCAAATCAATAAAGGGTTTAACAATAACAAAACCATCAAAGAAACCTACTAAAATAATATACTTCGGAACAACCCAAAATAATGATAAACTCCAATTAAATGAAGATAAAGAGAAGCCAATTCAAGATCTAAGAGTGATCTAGGATAATCACATACTTTTTCGTTCCAAATGGCAAAACTAAGCTGATTAACCAGGATTTTATAGAAAACGGCAAAGGTAAAGCTCCCAACAATAAGCAACCAAATATTTGATGACATGATCATATTTGATAATCGAGAAAGCATAATAAAATAAAATAAAAAATTGATCATTTCTGCAGAGATAAATATCTATTTCTTCATACCCCTATGAATTGTATGTGCAATATACAAGAAATTTTCAGTCTTGAACAAAACTCAAAATTCAACTTTTGGAGTTCACAAAAAAAAAATTTGAAAAAAAAAAATCACCTTTAGACTAATGAATCGGACAGCAGGATGGATAATCTTGTGAGCAAATATGGTGCAGAAAGAAAAAATTCTTCGTAAATTTTCAAGAACTGAAAAGGGTTTGGACAGAGAAGTCTGGGATGACTGAAGAGAAGTCTTCGCACGGCTGTCAAGTGTCACCCAAGTCTTCTTTCCAAACAAATAAAAAAAAATGGAAAATTTTCTGGTAGGTAGGATACACAAAAACTCGAAGACCAGTAAACGTATTCTCACAGAAATCCTGTGTAAGAGAGGTTTATGGGTTTGGGTCAGCTGTTTAACGGATTTTTTAATTCAAATTTTTAAACTTTTTAATTTAAAAAATAAAATTCAATCTAATTCAATTCAACTAATATAATAACGTAACTTATTTAATTCAAATTCATTTAAATTAAAATAAATTAAATTTTTAAATGAATCTAATAAACGAGTAAGAATGAGTCACCTGAAATAAATGAGTTTTATTAATACTAACTTACGAGAACTTTCCAAATTATCAATAAGTTTAACGACTTTCTAGAGTAGAAACTTGGAATGAGTTTTGTTAGTAGTGTACCATTAATTTAATTTAAGCTTGTCCCTTTGTATTTTGTTAGTAGTGTATAATTAATTTAATTTAATTTAATTTAATTTAAGCTTGTCCCTTCGTATTTTGTGTACTTCTAATTATTTGTATTTTGTATAATACTAATTATTAGCTGTGGTGTAAATTATCAGTAATCTCTAATTAGATAGTATGTTTTTTTTTTCCAAAAAGAAAAATTAATCATAATTTTCTGCAAGAAAGCTGATTTCTTTATATGCAGTAGTTTCTTGGTGAATACTTACAAACAAATGAGTTTTACAGTGCGTTTGGGAGTTGATAATTTCGATGGAAAAGAAAGGAAAAGAAGGGGAATTTAGATTTTCAGTCATTTGGGAATTATTTAAGGAAATAAAGAAAGAGAAAAAGGGGGATATGAGATGATAAAATTGGATGTTACAGTGGTCAAAAAGTTTCCTTCCAAATTGGACAGAAACGGACGGAAAGAAATTGTAAGCTTATTAAAATCTTTTATATTGCCCATATTATTCCTCAAACATAATAAAAAATATAAAAATAAAGGATATTTTAGTAAAATATTAATATTAATAAAAATTTTCTTCTAAAATTCTCAAACAACTTAAAAAAACTTTCTCTTAGGGTGAGTTCGTTTGGATTGAAAATATTTGTGATCAAAAAATATTTTTCAGAAATTTTTTTGGTGACAACACTGGAAAATATTTTGTCTCTTATACACATCTAGATGTGTATAAGAGACAGGTCCTCTGGTTGAAAATAACTTACAAAATTTTTGAGCTTAAGTTATTTTTCAG
Organism: Cinchona pubescens; assembly: GCA_025175665.1. Classification (NCBI taxonomy): domain Eukaryota; kingdom Viridiplantae; phylum Streptophyta; class Magnoliopsida; order Gentianales; family Rubiaceae; genus Cinchona; species Cinchona pubescens. Next base: position 588,986 of record JANKKI010000254.1, on the reverse strand, counting down.
ATAATTCAAAAGTGTCATTAAATCTCAAATACTTACTTTTATAATTTCATTTGCTAAACTTATTTTCGTTTTCAATTATTTTCCATTCGTTTTTCTCTTAATCATGGGTCCCATACTAATATAACTATCATTATGCATATTTTACTACTACATTGTACTATCATTTAATTTTAAACAAAATCAATTTTTATTAACCACAATTACTTGTAAGGTATTTATTACAATTGTTATAAGTTTTTTTAACTTGTTTTCATAAAATTAAAGATGAAACCGTTAAAAAATTTTATTTCAAAATATTTTCATTTTGTCAACCGAACATCGAAAATTTGTATGAAAATTAGACTTTTTCATGTAAAATGTTTTCCAAATAAAATATCTTCTGTGTCCCAGTAAAATATTTTCAATCCAAACGAACACACCCTTATTTTCTCTTTTTTCCTCCCAAACTCAACCTTAGTTGGGTAGGAAGGGATATAAGTGGAAATAAATGAGAAGATACGTTAATTAAAAAATTTCTTTCTACTTTTAGAGAGAAATAGAAAGAAAGTTTAATTAATGCATTATAAATTTCTTTTTAAATATCAACTTTACCCATATAATATTACATAACAAAAATAAATACTCAATAAATTCAAAATCATTTACTTTCTTTCTCAAACTCCCAAATAATATAAAGAGAAACTCATATTAATTCTCTTATTTTCTTTTTTCTCATAAATTATCACTTGTCTTTTGAAGTAAGCCTTGGAGAGAAAATACAAGAAAATAAGGGAAAGATTCTTTTGGAATTTTTAAGCGAAAGGCAAATAAAAAATAAGAGAATAAATTGGATGATAAAATAAAATTTTTCTCTTTAAAAGTGGAAAAAAATAAAAATAACTTATGCCTCATATAATTTTTTTTAAAAAATGTTAACATTACCCATTAAATGATCAAGAACAAATATTATGGTCACTCATGAATCCAAAATCATATCGTGTTATTTTTCTGTCATGAACTCCCAAAAAAAGGTTGAGAAAGTTATAAATAATTTATATTTTCTTCTTTTTCTATCATAACTTTGTTCCGTTGCTTTTTTTTTTTCTCTCCCTTGAACCCTCACTTTGCAAAAAGAAAGTTTGATTTTTTAACTTAAAAAGTACTTGAATAATACTGTCAATTATAATTGAATAAAAATTAGGAGAATTCTAGTGATGTTCCGTCTCACATCGGAAGTGGGAGGCAGTATTATATTATTTATAACACCTTATATTGTGAGTTACTTACAACTTGATTTAAACATTTTGAATATGTTGTTACCGCTCAAAATTTGTTGGAGGTGTTACATGTATAGTACAGGGGACTGTAAAAAATTTTCTAAAAGTTAATAGTATTAAACGAATATCTTTTATGCATACATCTGTCCAAATAACTCTTTTTTTTTCCCTATGTGTGGTCTATATATTTATATTTACTTCTCTAAATTGTGATAAATATTTTCAATTTTCCTTTTTGAATGCTAAATTATTCTTAAAAAATATAGAAACGGACTAAATACTTGAATTAATATTACACTTTATACATTAATATGTATTTTGTTACATACAATAGTAATATCTATCATTATGTTAAAAAATCATCATATATATTGATATTTACTTATCTAAATTGTTATAAATATTTTCAATTTTTCTTTTTGAATGCTAAATTATTCTAAAAAAATTAGAAACGGACTAAAAACTTGAATTAATATTACACTTTATACATTAATATGTTACGTACAATAATAATTTCTATCATTATGTTAAAAAATCATCCAATTATTCTTTAAAATTTGTACAATATAACTATTTAAAGCATGAAATACTTATGCGTGAGCATACACAAGTGCACATCAGAATGTTTGCTCAAATTATCCTTAATGGCATAGGATCAATAATTATAATAAATAAAAAATTATAATATTTAAATTTGTTCCCAAATTCAAACGAGATTTATAGATTCAAATTTAAATAATTTAAATTATTTATATATAAATTTAAAAATTTTAAATTACCAAATTAATTTCACTCGAATATAACAAACATTGTTTAACTTAATTACGTACGAATCAAACGTGAATCAAGTCTTATTGATCGGAGTTCGTTTCTGGCAATGATGTAGTTTAGTTTACTTTAAAATCCTGATTTTCTTTAATTGTGACATTTTTTGCACAAAAAATAAGCAGCAAGGACCACTGAACTTTAATAGTACCATACAACATACATGAAGTCGGCGCTTCGAAATGCCTTGTTCTCTGCAATCTCACTCTCTGCCTCCTCCTTAAACCCTAATCCCATTTATAATCCTCTTAATTTCCCTCTCATTCGCAACTCCGTTTCCAAAAACGGCAACGTTTCAAGGCTCACCTTCCGCTGCTACTCTTCTAATAACTCTATGCGACAACTCCTCCAATGGCGACCGGCGGCGAAGGTCCTTCCTCACCGACTTCCGAAAAACTGGAGAAACAGTTCGAGGACTTTCGAAACCAGCTAGAAGATTCCGGAACCTTGCGCGAACGAATTCGCACTGTCGCCATGGAGATTGAGTCCACCACCAGGCTCATGTACTCTTACCTCCTCCTCGTTCACCAGACTCGCCCCATCCCTGGTACTTTACTAAATTTCTTATTTTTAGCTCAATTTTTTTTTTTTTACTCCTTTGTTAATGAAGCGAAATTAGGGTTTTAAGTTTAAAATGTCTGCATTTTTTTTTTTCCACTTGAACACGAATTTGTTGTAAAAATCATGTTGAATTACCTCTAATTTAACGTGTGTCTTCAGAGGTTTTAGAGAAACCAAAGGATCAGATTAATGTGCTGAGAGAACTTTTTAGCCGGCTTGCTGAAATTATTCTGGAATGCCCCGGGCAGTACTACAGGTGAAATGGGAGATTAGGGTTTGTGAGTCTATTTCTTTCTTGTGCTCCTTAGTTGGGGTTTCATATATGCTCGTGATTGTAAATATGGGTTCGTTTTCTAACCAGGTATCACGGTGATTGGAGGAGTGAGATGCAAACTGTAGTCTCATTGCTAGCTTTTATGCATTGGCTGGAAACAGGGACTCTTCTTCTACATACAGAAGCTGAGGAAAAACTTGGATGTATGTTTTGACTTATGATCTAGTATTATGATTTCCATATCATAATTTCTATTTGATTCTCTGCACAGTTTTTCTAGATTATGTATTTATCTGTTCAAATTGAAATTGTAGGAGATGAGTTAGAGTTCCTATATGTTGTCCAATTCTTGTGTTTTTTCTTCTTTTTCTGCCACTGGGCAGAGCAAAAGCTTGCTGTAGTATATTTTAATTTTTTTCTGTTTAAAGAGTTAAGGATCTGTATTTGAAGACCTTTGGATGCTTTGTTGTTCCCTTGCTGTACGGCATGGTGGATAGTAGCAGTAATGTATTTCACATGCCCAGATCATTCCAAAAGGATTTGCTTGATGACTTGGAGCTTGAAAATGGCTTTATCCAAACTTCCTTTTATGCACAAAAATTTTCTTTATCTTTTTTGCTTTGCTTACTTTGTTATGTTTTACCAGTCAGTTTAGCTCGGGTGGGGAGATTCTTAAAATTACTTTATTTTGTTTGGATCTTTGATGCAGTAAATTCATCGGAGTTTGGGCTTGATGTTGAAGACTATCTTATTGGCAAGTGATATTAAGTTTCTGTAATTTTATTATAGGGTCTGCCATCCTGAATATTTCTTGTTGTTTGGACAGCCATGATTCTTGAAATATTATTTGTAAATGTACTTTAGCAACTTTTTTGATGAGATATATGTGAGATAAAAAGATGGTTGGAAAACGTGTGTGAAATGATTACAAAATATTATTGGGAAAAAAGTGAATACTGTTCTCAATCCAAAAAACAGCATGGTTTTCCTCATTAAACACTTAGTCTGCTTTTTCCTGCTAGGTAGAAGGCTTATTGTTACGTAATCACTAACTAGAATGCCAGAGCTCTGTTTGGTAGTGGGGATATTAACTTATTTTTCACCCATAGGAAAATTTCTCTACTTCCACTGTGAAGAAATTTTCATATATTCAATGTGGAAGGACTACCTTGGAAGTTTGTCGTCTTTCAGAGAAAAACATGCTTGAAATTGGCCTTCCCTACTCTTTTAGGAGAGCCCATTATTCTATCTAGTGTTAGGCTCTTTTGCCTTCAGTTGTCTACAGACCTAATGTCTCGATTTAGTTTTGCATCTTTTGCTCTCTTTGACATTAAGTTTTAGGTGTCCTGCTCATACTTCAAGGATTTACTGATCTGAAATCTTCTTGTTGTGCAGGAATTTGTTTTATGTCTAATGAATTGGTAAGTACAACCATGAAGATTCAAAAGCACGTTTGTGAAGCTCTTGTTCTGATTACCTGGAAGTTACCTTGATTTTCTTTGTTTTAACATCTAGGTCCTCCCCTGACTAGATTTGCTTGTAAAAAAATTACAATATAAGCCATGAAGGTTCTGATGGAAATAAATGAATCTGAAAGACGTAAAATTAGTTGTCTGGCTTTCATATACATCAAGAGAATATCTCCAAACTTTATTGAGGTCGCTCACCATTGCAAATTAGTATCTGAATTCTGAAATGAACAGATAAATTTAAGTGTAGATTTCATTTTGCTTCCTGAAGGAGCATTTATATGTAGTTTTCGAATGATTTATTAGAATGGATAATGTTTGAAGCTGTCTTCCTTTCTCTCTCTCACTCACATCCCCCACCCCACCACCAAAAAAAAATAAAAAGTACTTTTGTGTTGTTCCCATTTAATTGGAAATTAATTATTGCGATAGGCTGGTTTGCATAATTGTTCTCCTTTTGTAACATAGTACTTCATCTTTTCAACGGATTTGATTTACATTAGCTTTTTCGATTGAGTTAAATTTATGAGATAAATGACTTTTTGCGAGTTTAATATACAGTGGACGGATTCTCACTGTTATTAAATGATTATGTATTCATTTTGAACAACAATTATTGGCTTGTGCAGCCTAGGTATGTGGTGAACCAAGTGACGACTGGAGATTACGACTGCCCTTGCAAGGTTTTGAAGTTCTTAACAGATCTGCATGCATCTTTTCGCATGCTTAATCTCCGGAATGACTTTTTACGGAAAAAGTTTGATGGTAAGCTAATTACTCTATTATGATCTGAAATCCTCTGTGTTGGGACTGTTGTGAGTTGTGACTTGTGATTCGAGGCCATCTCCATGTTAAGACTCTTGTGACTTGTGATTCGAGGTCATCATATGTCCCTTTCCTTTTATTTCTTGTTCTTTTTAAAAATGTTTCTTTATGCTTTTCCTTCGATATTTGCCTCTCCACCTGAGAAAGCTACTTGTCAGCATTTTTCTGATTCCATTGCCCTTCTTTCTTAACTGCTCATCCTTGTTTGCTCGACAATGAGTTTGACATAGTTTTTGTCCCATATGAGCCAGATCAGACATTGGTGGAATGAAGTATGACCTTAGGAGAGTGGAGGAAGTATACTATGACGTGAAAATTCGAGGCCTGGCAACAAATGAGGGATCAAATGGAGATAAATGAGCCAAAGAAGAATCATAAGTTGCTTACCTTTTATTCCCTTCTTTTAATCTTGATATGTAAAGCTTCTATTTTGTTCTTTCAAAAGTTTAATTTGACTGGAAAATAGGTTTTACCTACAAAATTTTGTGCTACAACTTAACTTTAGCTTCGATAGCTTGAACATGTTTGTCACTTTGCTGCTGGTTAGTATATACTTCTTGCAAGGAAATGGTGCTGGTTCTATTTTATGGGGAGTAGGGAAGGATGGTGCTCGTGTAAAAAGTAAATTTGATGCTGCATAAATACTCCGCGTAAAAAGTAATTTATGGGAAAGTCTAAATTTATACCCATGGATTCTAAATTCACACTTTGCACAAGTGTCGATGTTGATGGTATAAATGATTAATGCATTTTGCAAGGAATAATTTTATCAGCTGAATACTGATGTGGATTTACCCCCTTTTTTGTTCATTCATTGATGTTGTTTATGTGACCACACGATTTTTTTTTTTTTTTTTTTTTTTTTGGAGGAATAACCCATTATCCAATAGCAACCATACTATATATCCAGCAAAATTTATCTATTTTCTCAATGTCGTGTGCGTTTCCTTAAAGTCCATTCTTTTATCTTTCTATATTACTTGAAGGGATAAAGATATATAATGTTCGAATTCAATTATGGAGTAATACTTGTATTCTAATAGTTTCAAAATAATTATTGCATTCTATTGGTGCGTACAAATTAAAATGATTAAAATATCTTTTTACACTAATATTTTTATTATATAATCTTCATTTTATTAATATGACATTAAAGATAAAAATTAAAAAAATTATCATTAAATATTTTCTTAATTTTTCAAACCTACAAATATCTTAAAATAAAATAAATTATTTAAAATGATAATTATTTTAATACAAAGAGAGTATCAAATATTATCAAAAAAAGGAAAAAAAAAAAGAATAGAAGTCAACCACGGTGCAGAGTTTGGGTGCTCTAACTAGTAAAATCTCAAGTTATTTTCACGCAATGAAAACAAACACAACACAAAAAAAAAATGAAGTTGAAAAACACACTAATACTAAGTAAATAATTTGTTTTCTTTATGTGATTCTAATACGACCTTCTTTTATATATAAAAAATTTAACCGTAAAAAGTACAAATATTCTACCCACTTGAAAAACTATAGTATAATAAAGAGACATTTTTGTTTACACCAGAAATCAAATTTGTTTGGCCAATTCTTAATAATCAAAGGGTGGTCGACTTTAATTCTTAATAATCAAAGGGTGGTCGACTTTAAGGTTGACTGGTTAAGACAAACAAAACAACTGACCTCTGCAAACATCAAAGATGCAAAAGAAAGGAGCACTTGGCAACACTCGAGTACACTCTCACCGTTCCACTACGCATCTTCATGCCACGCGTCGCCACAGCGGACTCCAAACACAAGATTAAACTATCAGATTCATTATCCTAATCCTAATCATCGTCATCATCATCTTCTTCTAAAAAGATCCTTTGGATTCCGTCTAATTCATCTTCTATTCCTTCAACTCTCTTCTCAATTTCACACTGATGCTGAAGCAGGTCAGCCTTTTTTCCCCTCAAATTCTTTTTTTTTTGGTTTTTGTTGCATATGTAAATATACTTTCTGCATTGGTAGATGTGCACCCAATTCTGAACTATTTTGCTTTCCAACTATTGTCAATCTTCTTCTTTCTATTGCTTTACATTTTTTATTTTTATTTTTTTTGGTTGGGAGGGGGGAAAGGGAAGGTTAAATGGGTTTTTACGGAAGCAAGTTAAATTCTGTGAAGTACCAAATTAGTCTGAATATGGTGGAAAAAATAATAAAGAATGTAAAGCTGCATTATAAGACGAGTCCCAAAGGAAAAATGAGAGAGTGATTTAGTTGAAAGAGACTGACAAACGGGTTAAAAGACATATGTGGTGCTGTTTTCTTTTTCAGTATTCTCAATCTTATATAGCTAAGAGATGCCAGCTATGAGTTAACCAACCTTAAGAGAAAATGCCTGTGATAAGAGTTCAGTTATGAGTTAACCAACCTTGAGGGAAAATGTTTGTGATAAAAATTCAAATACCAGTTCGAAACAATTCTGGATTCTGCTAAGAGAATTGTGAATTTAGTGTTCAAAAAGTTATGAACTTTTCAGTTACGTTTTCCAAAAAAAAAAAAAAAAAATCATTTTTTTAAGTTGATATTTTGAAGAACTGACATTTGAGAGTATCTTGACAAGCAAAAATCATTGGAAGAGAGAGAGTATATCGGGACTTGGGAGGTTATTTTATGATGTTAGAATAATGAAGAAAGTAAGAAACAACAGATCATCTACTTCTCCATTGTAATATGAGGTTCAGGTTCTGTGGTTTGTTCAGAAGGGGAAGTTTCTGTAGTTTCAGACTTTACCAATGTGCAATTTCAGGAATATCTGGAAGGAGAGAAGCCATAGAGTGTTTTGTTTGTTTGTTTTTTTAATGGGAGAGAGAGAAGGGACCGTTTCAAATTGCTAAATGGGGTTTTAAAAATACTTTTGTTTTCGTGGGTTCTGGGATATTATATCTGGCTCTTTTTATTCTTTGTTGATTCATTGACTGCTATGCTTCTTTGGAAAGTAGAGTAGCATGCATGGTAGTCCTATGTCAGCGTCATTAATTGATGGCCTCTTCCTTGTCAAAGAAAAAAAAGGTTTTTCTGAATTTGACTTTTTGTAGATGAACTTCATGGCATGAGTGTCTGCTATTTAAAAGAAAACAAGTTTTTCAATACTGTACTTGAGTGATTGATATATTCAGGTATATGATTGCACCTAGGGCCAATATACCGTCGTTGGTTAGAGACTGGTTTTGTGTATACATGGCTGAGAAATTCTTCCGTTGATCTACAATTTATTTGTCACTTGCATAGTCAGTCACAGTCACTAATTGTTCATCACTGTTGAAGAGCACCAATTATTATATTCTAGCACAGTCCAGTAACCAAGTGTAGTTCTTTATAGTTCCAATAAGGGATTTTTTTACCTTTGCCTTGAAATGAGATATATATGTGCTATGTAACTCCACAAAAGTATTACTTCATCTGCTAAATTTGGTAAGTAGTTCCTAAGCCAGTCTAGAAAAGAAATAGATATCTAATTCAATTTGTTATCACTTGATTTGTATTGGTCTTTTTTTTTGTGAGACTTTTCATTTATTACTTAATCTATCAGGTCATGGAGGATGAATCTGCTATTCCTGTATTAGAAGATGAGGCAATTCAATTTGAATGTCTTCTTGTTGAGCCCCAAGATGATCATGTTTCAGTGGATGCTTTCTTATGTTTTCATAGAAATAGCTCAGAGAAGAACATGGAAATGGAAAATTTTCCCTGCAGAAGCGGTATAGCCAAAAAACAGTAGCGGTGCTGGACTATTTTCTCTTCACCTCCATTTCCCTGTTGTATTAGGTTAAATACTTTTAATTGTAGACCATGAAACCGAGTACCGATATACATTTGATGGATAGAAGATCCCGTGTAGGAATTAACAAGATATTGATAATTATAGCCCTTTTTACAAGCCAGACACTAAAATTTCACTGCCTCCTTCATTATGTATGGGTCCTAGGTATCTTTTATCTCAGCAACCACACTGTAATTCATGTGCCACATGATAAGTTCCTGATTGTTTCCTATGGAAGTCTCTACATTGACCTAACCGGGCCCTCTCTTCTGTTAACTGGGATAATTCCAAGGATGGCTGAGTTGCTTGAACTAACTCTGTTATGAACCTCCCCATTAATACCTCTAGATTGAAATGGCGTGGCTCATCCAATCAGGATTAGACATTCCTTTTATGAGCATTCGGGAATACAATTTGTTTATCTATAACTTCAATTTCCCGTAGCAGCAGCAAGAAAAACTGTAGAGAGATCAATTTTGGTGATTACCCTGTCCTGAAACTCATGAACAAAGAAAATAGTGAATATTTAATACCTGGCCTACGGCCAATATGGCATATATCATTTACATGTTCTTTGAGCTAAGATTTATTTGAGTAGTCTGCAACATTCAATTTTGTCACGAAATCTAAATGTGAAAGGTTAATCATGTTAGTACATTCCTTAGTACATACAAATTTTGAACAGCTATTCGTGGCAATAAAACTATGTTAATGTCATAGTTGAAATATTAGCTACTCTTTGCAACCATTTTTACACCTTGTTCTTCAAATTATTCAGGTACATTTGGTAAGTAGTTCCGTAGAAGAAAGATTACAATCATGAATAAGCCGCTATTTTTCATCAAAATTAGAACATATTATCCAGTTTATATTGTTTTGCTCCATGTATTTAATATGTGGCTACACAGTTAGGGATGAATAATTCTTCTGTTGCATTTTACCCATTTGTGTAAAACTATATTTCTTCTAGTTGAAGTGCAACACCACATACCAAGTTCTGGTTTCAGCCATGCTCTTAAAATCTGACCCATTGCCATAGTTGGGTTCATTAATAAAGGGTTATTTGTTTTATGGTTGTATGAAGGACTATGAGTTCAATTATTAAAATAGTTTGTATATGGTATTCTAGATAACATTGGATGAGTTCTAATACTGATGCTTTGTTTGGTTGCTTTGCAAAGATGGCCTTAAGTTTGGCACTGATCAGGAAAAGGAACATCTACTGGGCCAAGAAGTATGCATTCTATCTCCATGTGTGACTGTTAAATGTTATTATCCTGTTCTGCAGACACTTGCGTTGCGTACTTCATATTGTGTTAACAAGAGAATGTTCATTGAACTGTAGTGAACTTTTGACATCTGCAGTTCTATTAAGTGACTCTTTCTTGAGATGCTATCTATCAAGTGTTCACTGGTAATGCAGATGCAATCTGTGTTGTATTGGTGCATTCTTAAGTTGTTACTTGCCATTTCCTCTGCATTTTCGTTAGGGTTGCCAGTTGAAATGATTTGTATTTATAAATTTAGTGAACTATACTGGAAATTTATGTGATGCTAAAGAAGATTAAGAAGGTAATGGCTCTTTAGTAGCTGTATTCCAGCTTCAAGGATTGTTCTTCTCAGTCTCCTGAGAGCAAAGATCAGTGTTGCTTATTTTCTCCGTGTAGTTTAGCAGCCTTTTATTCAACTGTTGGAGGACGTGTAGTTATGCTGGAAGATGGATTATGAACTCCTTTTCCTAGCGCTAAGCCAGGATATGCATAATGACTAGGACTTAGATGGGGTATAGCCAGGGTATGCATAATGGCTAGGAATTGGATGGGGTATTTTTGTATGCTAAAGCTACCAGATCTCCGTATTCTCCACCAAGAAGGGCTTCTAGGTTGGCTACTGGGATAACTGATGCCATAGTCTCCTCTCTTCATTCATTTTTGCCTCTTTCTGAGTCTCCCACGCACACATTAGACACAGAGTTTTCCTATATGTCTGCTCAACTAATATATTCTCTGGACTGAGTTTATACTTGGTTCTCTTAACGGCATTGCTTCAGGCCATTGCTCGACATGCAGCAACACCATGCATGCTTTCTTGATGTGAATGAAAAGGTAATTGATATTTGTTTTTCCAAACCTTGTTGCTAATGAAATGATATTTGAGCAGGTACTTGATTTGAACCCCAGCAAAATTGAGGCTGAGAACTTTCAAGAACCAACTGGTCCTTCTAGTACTTGTGAAGATTATCTTTTAGGTGAGCTTATCTTCTCTCATTACTTACTGTTCTTGTGTATACTGCTATTCATTTACTTTACCATAACTTGCCATATCATGCAGATGTTGAATTTGGAGATGGTGGTATAAAGTTGGATAATGATTCAACTGTAGCACTGCAGAATTTGGTATCAGGAAGTTATAATCAGGTGGATAGGGCTGGTGATAATGGGACTACTGAGAACTCAGATTCATCAGGTACTGCTGATCAGGTGTCCAACTGCCAGGGAGATCTTGACATGACTGACTCTGAATCACATAACATTTTTAGCTGCACTGCTGATGGTGAAATGTCACTTACTTTCACATTGAGCAGAGATGGTTCAGACACCCTACATTTTCTATACAAAATTTGGAGGAGGATGTTTCAAGCATGTTTTCTGAAAGGAATAACAAAACTATGAGTTTCACTCCTCGTCTTCCATCAGGGGGAATGCTCTGCCCTTCAACTGTGGAACACTCCTCAGCGGGCGCAGAGGCTAATGAGGAGTCTTTTCTTGGGGATGATGCATCACTATCAAAGAACCATACCCAAGCTGGCAGCTTTAGCACTTCATCTGAGAAGAGATTACGTAAGCCCCCACAGAGGTTCATTGATGAACTATCAGAACCTAAATCAACATCTTCTCGCAAAAGAAAAGAGGTTGCTGCTCCAACTTCAAAGATTAAATTACCCCATGTTAGTTATCATCAGCAATGTGATGTGAAATCTAGAGGAGATAGATGGTTTCCTGAGGAATCTACTGGAATAGCTATCCAAGTGCCATTTGGTCCTATAGTACAGAAAGAGAGTAGGACAACTCATGTCCCTGTGCTTGTAGCAAAGGTAAAAACAAAATCTCAAGACCTTTGGTTCTCTTTTGCTGAACTTGAAAATGTCAACGAATCATTTCAGCTAGGAGAGCTCTTTACTCCTAGTACATCTTTTACTATTTAATTAAATGTGTCCTTGACGAAATGCTTGTCAAAACCTTGAAATTAGTTTGTAAATCTTTGTTCAGGTGTTATTACAACCCAATATAGAAGCTTCAATGTCTGGGTCAGATGATGATGATGCTGCAGAGGTGAAATTGGGAGAAGATGGTGGCCGGCGGAAGCATCATATCTTGTGGACTGTATCGGAGGTTAGGAAGTTGATGGATGGTGTTTCTCAGTATGGAGTTGGAAGATGGAGCCGTATAAAGAAAGACTTCTTTTCATCATCTGCACATCGTACGCCTGTAGATCTTAAAGTAAGCTCACTAGTGTTTTTTTTTTATTTTTTTATAGAAAATCAAATCTCTGAAGCTCTGGGTTGTGAACTTCTTGCAGGACAAATGCGAGAAATCTTTTAAAAGCAAGCTGTGCTCAAGGAGAAAGCAAGAGAGGGGTTAGTTAAAGAATCCCCCTCCTTTTACTACTATTTTTCCTCATTCTTGACAATTCATTTTGTTTGTTCTTATCTTTCTCTTCACATTTTGCTTCTGTAACTCGTCTTGTAGTATTGATTATATGGTCTAGTATGTTGGCCAACTTTTTTTGGCAGTTCGTATAGGGTTTCACAACAGTTGCGTGCACATTCCCAAACTTCTGTAAATTTTATTACCTGTAGCGATTGAACTTGCTGTGAAACCCCCTTTCATCTGGATTTGTTTCTTTATGCAATTCTGAGAATGCCGTATCCATAACGTGGGTGCTGATGCAATAGTAGAAAATGGTCCATGCAGGATGATAGAAAGCGGAATCTGGCCTGGCGCCCTCTGCCGAAATCTATCTTACAACAAGTCAGCGAACTAGCCACCCTTTATCCATATCCAAGGGTTCTGCGATCCAAGCGGTAATGCACATTCTTCCCCAAGTTTCTTCTAACCAAACTATTGCTGCTAGAGTTGCAACAGAAGAATAGCCTGGAATTGGATTGGCTCTGGTCAGCAAATGGAACATATCTGGCCATTCATCTATACGTGTAGTTAATTGTGTGGCGACACAGCTAGAAAACAGATACTGGCTATAGCATGCTCACAATGGCCGATTTAGTCATTGTTACTGCAGCAGAATCTCTCAGAAAATTCGTTAGTTCTGGGACGATTAGCGTCATGGCCTTTCTTTCTTTCAATTTTTTTTTTTTTTTTTAGAGATTTTGGTGGATTGATTATATTCAGTGTCAGCCTGTAAATTGGATGGACGTGGTAGACCAAAAAAAAAAAAATGAAAAGTGAACAATTCTAGGTTTTAGTCATTCATTTTTCGGGAGCCACAGAAGTTGTCACATTTTTGCATAACTTTGTATGGTTGCTGGGTAAAAAATATATGTAGGCATGCATTTGGAAGTGTCCGAAGAGATGCCACTAATACCAAACAAGAGACACAAGCTTGCATACATTTTGAATACATGCCAAAATCAAAGACGGATGTAGCATATCTACACAAGCATATTACCTGCGGTGATTGCATGCATGCACCTCTCTTTTTGTCTACTTGAAGAGATTATTACTAGTATGGAGTACCATATTACAGGGTCAATTCTCATAATACTAGGAGAGGTCACTTATATAATGCATCATTCATTGATAAATATGTAGTATAGTACTACTAATCAAGATTTGGGTGTGTGTTAAGTTTAATTAACCACCTCCATTATCATTATTATCACCATTATTATCATTAGCATCACCATTGTTGGAACTGCTGCTTCCCCACTGATTGTAGTATTGTCTTGGTATACCGTGATGATTGTCGACGCTGCCATCAAGGCTTCCAAAATCCCCCTTCTCCTTCGCGTTGCTCACTGATATTGCCACTCCACTTTCTTTTTTATGAGATATTTCTCCCATCGTAGCTCTTCTTGGAGCTGCCAAGCAGCAGGAGCACACCATCAATCCCACCAACAGAATGCTAATCACCTTCATATTTCTTTCCAGAGCTGCTGCAGGCAAATATAGAGAAAAAACAAGTAGCTCTTTTCAGGCCTATACAATATGGAGGGAGGACCAATTAAGTTCAATACAAATATATATAGGGAGGAGACATCAGACAAACAACATTAAAAATCTACCGATTGCAATGCGGAATGAGTCTTACTGGTGTTAAAATGACTAAAAAATAAGAGAATTTTATTACTTTTTAATTATTTAACGGTTTAAAATATCTATTCTGCATGACAGAATGAATAATTTTGAAAACTTTTTCCAACTCTAATGGCCTTTCCTTCCACCAAAAGAGTGATATGATCTAGTTGGTTTCCCCTGAGAATTTTTATGTATTACTTTTTACACGATTGCTATGATTGTGGGCAGTTGACTCATTCCGCATTGCAATCATAAAATGAAAATCAGTGAGCAGCCAAAACAGGAAAGTTCCACTTGTAGATAGAAAGTGGAACTACTGCTCAAGAAGTAAACCAGAGACAGAGAGTAATTGGTTTCCTGTTTTAGTTACTTTAATTATATGAAAGCAAGAAATAATGATGCATTTTACATTATACGAATTATAATCATCCAAAATAGGATTTAGGTTTGTGGGTTTGAGTGGAAGATGTCGGAAGTCTTTTTTTTTTTGTGCCATAAAAACTTATTTAATTAAAACCATTTTTATGCGCTACACATATTTGCCAAAAGACTGTTCTTGGATCATGGATGAAAAGGTTAATAATGGAATGGAAATCATCAAGTGCTTGAAAGTTGAAACTCTTAAACTCTATCATTGTTTGGCCTTGTCTTCTGCAATGAAAAAGACTCCAACTAACCAGTGAATTTCATGCAACTTATAAGAGAGATTAATTATTCTATTGAAAGCGTGGTGTTCTGAGACACTTACTGGATTCACGCCTTTGTGAATCATGCCACATAGCGTGTTTGGTTCTGTTCAAGAAAAATAATTCTTTATTATTCACTCTTATTAGAGATTCTTTAAATGATTAAAAATTAAAAAAGCCTACTTGCAATCGAGGTGGAAGATCTAAGAAACTAAGTGTCGTAGTTAACACGTATCGATTTGGATAAAAACGAATGCAACAATGGATAAGTACAAGAAGCAAGCTTCTAATCATTGAGGAAGGTAGTTACTTCAAAAAAAAAAAAAAAATGTTACTTGAAATAAAGAAGAATTAGTAATTATACTTTATGATTATCACTTTAGAAATTATTAAAAGCAGTAACTGATTAGGTTGTTTTTCTCCAAGTATTGCTTACTCTTTTTACAATACGGAGTAGGTATGACTGTGATGACTGAAAAGTAAATAAATTTTACTATTTTTTAATCATCAAATATTTTGTAATATTCATTTCAAATTAAATTTTTTTTTTTTGCAACAGAGACTACTATAATACATTATAGAAGAATGTGCGGTTCCATACTTGACGAGGGATACGGCCCACAGGGAGCCCAGTTAAGTCCGTTTTATTAATTAGGGAAAAGCCCACTATACTCTGGGAGACTGGACTAGCATACATTGGGCCATAGCAGCCACTGAGCCTGTTCTGCTAGTACGACGCCGTTCCGTCAATCTGCTACCAGGACATTCGGATTTTGGACTTGGGCATCATGGTGGTAAATCTCATTATGCATACTTTAATTATAGAAAATTAAAACTCACCCCAAAAATATAACAAATATTTAGATTGACCTAACATTAAGTTTGGCCTTTACACTTTATGATGAATATTAAATTTTATGAATTTTTTGTTATATCAATAGATATTATTTATTTTATATAATTTATTTTACACCATAAAATTTACAAGTAAAGTCAAATATCAAATCTATTTAAATATTTTTCAGAAAATATATATAATTCACACACGCAAGGTGCTACTATTAATACTTTGAAAAATACTTAAGTAAAGTGGATTTTTAACTTCACTTATAAATATCGTAGTGTGAATTAAATTTCATAAATAATAAACAAAATCACTTATAAAATTTAATTTTAATCAAGTATTTAAGTGGAGTACAAGATTCAAATATTTTTGTTAGTTAATTTTTTTTTAACTAGTGCCCAGCTCTATAAGACTGAAAAATGCACGTGGAAGCAGAGTTGCTGAAGTCCAATCAAATCATTGCAAGACGATATTTAACAGGGTAAGTATGTAGTAATGGGCTATGGCCGGTGAGCAGAGGCGAACATTAGTGGTTTGAGGTGTCTCCAACATGCAAATCCTTCAGTCTTTAGTAGCAGTAGGCCCGCCTGGGATGTTAATTTTGTGGCCCAATCCTCATGTGCTCTACATCCCTCATTACTTTAAACCTCGGCCCTACTCTTATCGCATCACCAGTTTACCGGTGGGTGAATGTCTGTCTTATTTGTGGGTTGTGGGCCTTGCGGCCCTCCTGGGTTCAGACTTCAGACTGACGAAAATGCACCCCAATCCCAGTTTCCTCGGCTTGGACACGGCCTATTCTCCGGTCTGTTATCAGTTAGGTGCTTTCAAAAATATCAATGCTTGTAGGTAAGGATCTCAATTTATTACACTATCAAAACATAATATACTATATCCGTTTCATTAAAATTGTCGCTATTTAACTTTTGTAATCGACACTTGTTGATGTGTGAAAAATTAGAACCGAAATCTAAAATTAAAGTCCGAGTCTCTTGTAGTTCAAATCCTCCAATACTAAGGTAAATGCGTGCCTATACTCACCATACAACAACCTACGACAAGAACAAGAGCAGTTAGGTATGTCTCTTGGAGAGGCTCCGATACTCGAGTTAGATTTTGTGCAAAGAAAAAGTTGAGAGTAAATGAAAGTTTAAAATGAAAAATAAGAAATTGAGTGAATGAATGTTCAATGTGTGTTTCCAACTTATTATTTATACTCTTCCATAATGAGTTTGAATAGTTCATGGGTTTCGAAATAATTAATGGGTCCATGATGAACTTGAGTGTATTGAATTTCCTCATAACTTGATCATTTAGGCAAAAATTACTAAAATGACCTCCCAAATATTTGATTGTTTTGACTGATTGGTCACGTGTTCGTGAACCATTGGAGGGTATATTTAAGTATCATCAACACCTTAAGTTTTCATACCTTAATTTTATAGAGATTTCTTTAACTTTTTAAAAAAATTAAATCTATATGTGTTAACATTTGATATAAACTTTACTTTTGTTGAATAAATTTTATTAAAAATCGAATAAAATTATATAAATTATTGATTATAAAATTGTTTTGTTTGACTAAAAAAATCAAATTACGACAAAAAATTGGGACAAAGAAAATATTAATTTACAAGCTAGTGAGAGTGATTTGGGAAATTCTTAGATGAATATTTCTTTCACATCCAGTTGGTAATTTTTTTTTTTCAAAATTTTATTTAGATATGATCATACATCCATCTTTTACCTTGTTACTTTCACTCGGAATGGTGAGAAATAAGATTTTCAACTTGAAGGATGATATTGTTCTGAATCTCCAGAGAAGATTCCATCTCTCTGCCTTCATGTTTAAACGAATTGCCATGGTTCAAATCGAAATGTTATCGACAAAATAAATATGACAAATAGATAATTTGTAGATTAATTTTCATAATGAACTAATTAAAAATAAATTTTATATAAAATTTAATTTTAGAAACGGCATATCGTTATCGGATTCAAAGGATACGATTTGGACGAGTCGATTCAATATTAGCAGAGTCTTTGAACCATACAAATTACTGGCAAATTAGTGGTTAGAATTTAGGTGTACTAACTGTGATCGTGAACCAACAAAAGCATGGCGCCGATATATTTCGTCTTTAGGGGATGAATCCGTCAATCATCAATCATGCATGTTTCTGGCAATGTATCATTCATATGTCTGGGTATGAACTCAAAATTGAAGGATGATAGAAACAACACCTTCAGATGTGTATAAGACTCCTTTTTTTTTTTTTTTTTTTCTCTTTTTAATTGTGTACAGAATTGAACAGTTCTTTCTCCTCTTTTTTAATATAGAAAATTTGAAATAATATAGAATAATGCACCATAAATATAAACCACACACGCAGTACAGTTGCTCGAGATAAAGATATGCAGAAGCAAAATACCCCTTCAACTTTCATTCAAAGTTGTAAGACGTCTTTTTCAATGAATTTAATAAGTATTTTTGCACTTTTCACATATAATTAACTAACTAAAATATCATTTTTGGGGAAAATTAACCATTACACCTCAATACATTAGTTAAATGAAATGTCATTTTTTCTTTATTTATTTTCTCTCTCTTGTTTCTCATTTTATTTTTTCTAATCATTTTTTTTTCTATTGTTAAAAAATTATTACTTTTAATATTTTATTAACTATAACATCTAATTTTACATGCATCTTATGATTTAATTTTTAAAGTAAAATACATTATAATAAAACAATATATATTTTATTGTAATACAGAATTTGCAATGAATTGTTAATACTAATATTAACGAATAAAAAATGCATAAAAAAATATAGTCTAAAAAACTTAAAAAAATTATTCTAAATATACAAATAAAAATTGTGCATACAGAGTCCTTTAGTTAACATATTTTGGCCAAATTTATTATATCTTATATTAACCAGTTATAATATTTTATTATACTTTATTATCTTTACGTTAAAGATAAAAATAAATTTACATGAATTCTCATTCTATAATTTGTGTATGTTAAGAGTAATTTTTTAAAATTTTTTTGTACTCCGTACTTTATTTTTTATAGTTAGTTTGTTTGTAAAAGTATATCATTAATAAATACACAAACTATACATTGAAATAAAAATATGTTACTTGTAATATAAATATAAAGTATATTTATTTTATGAATTAAATTATCTAGACATATAGAAATTATAGAACTTGTAATTCATGTATAACTAAAATTAAAGTGGTAAAATCATTTAGTAGCATGGGGATTATATGGAACTTTGCTTAGCCATTATTTTTTTTTTTTTTAATTTGAGCATTTGCCTATTAAAATTAATGGTATGGGACATTTTACAATTTTTTTGAAAGTTAATATATAACATTTTGCTTTTACACCCAAAGGACATTTTTGTTCAAATAATTTAAATATTAGAAAAAAATTGTTATTTTTTGGGTAAAATTTAGTTAGAGGGTGCAACATGCCTATTAAATTTGTTAAAGAGAGTATCTTACAACTTGAATGAAAGTTGAAAGGGGCATTTTATTTTTAACCCTAAAAAAAATGAAGAAAAGTATACAGCCGGAAAGATGGAGAACTAAGTATTCTCCTACTCATTTCATAATATTGAGTTGAGTATTAATTGACAATTGTTAATATGAATAAAAAATAGATAAATTTTATTATTTTTTAATTATTTAGTAGTATATAATATTCACTTTGTAATATGAGAAAACAAAAAAATTTTGTTGTTGGAAAGTATTGATACACGTTTCAGTATCATACAGCAATATTACAATTTGCATTGATAATTCTATTTCATCTGGCCAACCTTTCTCTGGGTTTGTGTTTATCCAGCCAAGGAGAGTCCGATACCAGAATGTGATGACGAAGTCATTTCACCATTGAGTTTTAACTCGATTGGTACTAAAGTTCTTTGAGGCCGAAGGTCTCGTGTTCAAACGTTAATCAGAGCCGAAATTATCAATTTTGTCAAAAAAAAAAAAAAAAAAAAAAAGCTAAAAACATGCGAGATTTATTATCAATTTACCATCCTCATCAAAAAAACAAATACTTACTTTAGTAGTACTGCAGTAGTTGCTCGGCAGCATATGCAAATAAGACTGGTGTGGTGTGGTGTGGTGGTTGCCATTTATTTTTGTTGGTGTGGTACGGGGGCAGTGCGCATGTGCATTACTATAAACATAGAGAAATCAAAATGCCAAATATCATAGAAACAAGCCTATCTAGTATATTATTTATGTATTATTATTATTATATCCTGAAAAATAATGAAGACGAATAACTTATTATAAAAGGGGAAAATAATGAAGGAAGAAGTCCCGAAGCATGTCCTGCATTTATGTACTTTCCTAACTTAATCATATGATTGAGAAACGCACTGACTAGTGACTACTTCTTCTCCAGGTGCCAAACTTTAATCAATTGATCAGCAGCCCTTTTGTGGGATGATTATGTCATGGAAGGTTGCCGATAATTATCCTCGTGATTCACTTGATAAATTGGTTTGGGCAAATGAAATCCATATTAAAATCTATTCTTGCTTTTTCATCTTTGACATGAAACCAACTCCCTCATTTGACTTAAACTTGCAAACGTTGGTTGAAAAAAACCCACCATCTTATCCTCTATCTCCATTCTCCCCTCTTTGTAAATGTAGTGGGGTAATAGTTTTCAACATCTACAAGTAATGTGCTACAAAAAGAAGAGGTGGGCAACGCACTTCCCCCAACAAGCTTTATCCCATCCGTCATCTTTTACAAGTATTAGTCTACTACTAATATATCTTATCTTCCCCCACACAGGCATGGGGTCTTATTTTGATGGCTTCAACAATCAATAATATTATTATTATGACACTCCAATAATATTACCAGCATCATCTTCCTCCACCAATCCAGGGAGGGAAAGTGAATGCGTATTATGTGACAGTAACTATAAAATCATGCCATGCATGTTCGTACAATTCAAGTATATAGAAAAGTACAGCATGGCAACGCGCAGCCAACTAAAATACTGCAGTCACACCTAGCTTGCTTCTTAGCTATCTCTGTAGACACACATGTCAACCATTTAATAATCTTGGCTCTTTCCCTTTCTATATAAACCACCTTTTCCTCCTTTCCGTACTATCACAACCTTCCATTCGTCTCGTACAATTCTTTGATACATAACAGAAAGATGAAAGTCATCCAGGGGAAATTTCTCAAGGCATGCCTAAAAAAATGCAGAAAATTGGGTATTAGAGCAATACCTCCTGCTGCCTGTGACAGATGCTGGGAATGGTTTCTGTTGCAGTCTGTGCATGAAAGGAAGACCGTTCCTAAGGATGTTCCGAAGGGTCATTTGGTGGTCTATGTTGGGGATTCACATGGATGCCACAAAAGATTTGTGATCAAAATTACCTTACTCGAGCACCCACTGTTCAGAGCATTGCTGGATCATGCTCGGGAGGTGTATGATTTTGCTGCAGACACAAAGCTCTGTATCCCTTGTGATGAGAGCATCTTCCTCAGTGTTGTTCGCTGTGCTACATCTCCAGAAACTCAACGAATCTGCATCTGCGTTTGATGCTTCACAACTAGAGAGTTTTGGATCAAATTTTATCCAAGATCTTTTTAACTCGTATATTAGCATGATGATAACATATAACCTTTCCCCCTTGTATACTATTCCGAATCCCAATTATATTGTAAAATTTATTGCCTTGCCACAACAATTGAATTCTCTACCTCACCAAAATTGATATAGAAAAGTGCAATTCAGTCAAAAAAAAAAAAAATGCAATCCTTCTGGTAGAGCTACCTAACCTACTCAAAACTTCAAACCTTGGTAGAGCTACCATGTTTCTCAATCGAAAGGTCCAATCCTATAGTAGACTAATGCACCTTCTGGTTTAAATCTTTAATCAGCATTTTTCCAAATAGAGTAGTTCTATCAACACAGGCTTCACGAACAAGAGTGAACATAAGGGCAGTCTCTGTTCCCATAAACAATGTCAGCAATTGGTACAAACAAAAAACGAGCACAACAAAAAATTTAAGCTTGCATGATTCACAATTAAGAATTAAAATACATTTGAGTTCTGAATAATAGTGATGGAGAATAAATGAAGGATTTACAACAAGGCAAAGAAAATTGGAAGCAATCCACATATAGTGATCCCAGGTTAATCCATCTCCATGCTACGTCCGTTTGCAAGCAGAAATACAGCATAACAATTTACTTTGAAACCAATTACTTTGCATGAAGGGAACTAAAGAAACAACAAACAGGAGACGCAACACACAACTGTATAAAACATAATTGCGTGATTGCCCTCTATGCAGCCATGACATTAGAAGTCTACCAGTAACTAAGAGAATTCACTTAAGTGGACTCAGTCGCCCAAAAAGTGTAAGGAGAAATTTAACACTACGAGAAAAGGACTAGAAAAGGACTGCTTGAAAGATGAAAGATAGAGTATCTGCAAGACGTTAACGGTTTGTACAGAGACAAGAAAAGAGTTCCAGAACTAGTTGTATTTTTGCAGCTTCCTAGAAAAAAGAAAGTCTATTCTGAGTAAACAACATGAACCAAACCATCTAGTTTAAGCTGTAGGGCAATCTTGGGCATTAGTGTTGGATAGCTCCTGTTCAGCAATATGCAGTTTCTTCACATAAACCAAACCATAAATGTCTAATCTAATCATGGAAAGGATTGATAATGACCAAATTTATACAGAGAATAGCACAATAGCCCCTCTGTTCCATTAACATGTCACCCTCTCACTCTTTTTATCCATCGAAACTTTTATTGAACCAATATTTCTCAAACAACAGAAATCAGAAAGGTATTCTCCCAAGTACTTGGGACAGGATATACTTTGTCCTATTTCTCCATTCATCTCAATTAATGAGGGCAAATATATACCTATATGCATCCTTATTATACTCTGATAGAGAAAATGAAAGGTGAAAAACAATAAGTTACAAGGTATCAAAATTCGAAAAAGCAATGGTTTCAGAAAGCAACCTAACTCGTCTAAAATAATATTGCCTTGAGAAAGTCAATTTTATAAATAGCAGATAACATGTTATCGGTTCTGTTATACCAGTGACGGATAAAAGAACTAAAACCAAGCCAATTACACCAATTCAAAACAGCAAAAGATTATATCCATAGGCAAGTCACAATGACATTTACTTCTCTTTCCTCGGTCTTCATAAAAAGCACTAAGCAAACGACCAGGCTACACCACTCTTTCTTCTAACAAAGTTCAGCAACAAACACCTTAAACGCAAACCATAATCAAATGCCTTCATTGCTTGAAAGCAAAGAATGTAAATGCTAGTTTTCCAAATCTAGCACAATACAAACAATAACCCATAAAAAGCTATTTAACTGAAGATTAAATGACGAGAATATCAGTTTTCTCCAAGAAGCTAATGATGAATAAGCACATTTAAACAGTTTTCTTTAGTAGAAATACATACTGATCAAAACCATGATATCAACTTCATTTATTTCAAACTATTAGACAAAGCGTCAAGCACAAAAGATGAATGTTATGAACTTCTACGATGACAGGAAACTGCCAAGGAGCAAAGAATAGAGAAGTCTTTTGTATACAAGCTCAATATTGCCAACGACCAGGAAAACAGGCTCAAATGCAGAGGAAACTGTTGGTCATACACTTCCTACAATATAGGAATGACAAGTACCATTTAACAAGAGTCAGCACATTAACCTTCCAACAACCAACTACACTAAGCTTGACATGCTCTGGAACTAAAACTAGACTGCATCCAACATACATTCCATTTGCCACAAGATGGTGAATACAGAAGAGTGGAATCAATGGTTTACACAATAAAGTATTTGTTTTTAGATAGTTAAATAGTATGCCACAGCATAAGATTGTGTCTACTCTAAATATTCAGATTAGGGGACAAAAGAAGAAACAAATAGTCAACCCAATTCAGCCTTCAAATTAAAATAGCAATGCAGCAATTACATTCTTTTCGCAATTTCAGCTCTCTACAACACTAATGTTACAGGGAGAATACAAAGAGTACTCTTTCATCGACAGTCACTAGTAAAGCTCAAAAACTATCACGAGAGTAATGACTGATTGTGTACTCTCATCAATAAGAAGAAAAACTATACGACCTTCAAGCACACAAGTAGCCAAATTGCAATATCTTATACACATGAAGAGTTCTCGTGCAAATATACAAGTTATATATTTCCCCATGATACAGTACATACAAAAGCATAGCTGGTGACATCACCAATAAATGGCAGTGTTGATTGACATTTGCTGCAAACGATTGAACAGAAAAGGTGCCGCTTCCTGAAAAGCATTTTAACACACGATGCGCCAAAAACATTACTGCAATTTCAGCAGCAAGACCGAGCCAATAATAATACTGCTATCTTCTCTCAACAATCGAGGCATACAAGAGACTCATCTATCAAATTCCACCTAATATCATCTATTACCCTCGAGGAAGCCCTCCAACTCTCTCTGACCAAATTCCCTCCCAATTAAAGTAGCATCTTTATGTCTTGCAGCCAAGTAAAATAAAAGCCAAGCCGCCACGAAATGAACTTCCATGACCGATTGAAAAACCAAAGTATACACTTCTCCAATCATTCCACTCAACAACCATCTAGTAGGCCACCCACAAGCCATGAATTCCCAGCACTTGAGCTCCACAGCAGGGTACAACAGTGTTGCCAACAAGTGACACCCTTCTTTCACTACCTCCCTCCCGCTCTTCCTCGAGTCAACAATTGCAACCCACGTATCTATGGCAAAAATAAATGACACAAACAGTTCCACCAGGAACCAAGATGCCATAAACCCCAAGCTCTCCCTCTCGTGTCCTATAACCCATGGCACCGTATCCGAGAAGGGCATC
This sequence comes from Cinchona pubescens, assembly GCA_025175665.1. Taxonomy (NCBI): domain Eukaryota; kingdom Viridiplantae; phylum Streptophyta; class Magnoliopsida; order Gentianales; family Rubiaceae; genus Cinchona; species Cinchona pubescens. The sequence goes on along the minus strand of JANKKI010000254.1, from coordinate 564,200 downwards.
AACAACTTCATCCTCATAAAAATCTTGAAAAACTTGTACTGATCATCAATTTCCCCAAAAAAATAAATCCCCATTAGCTGAGCCAACGCATCCCTCACTGCCCACCTCATTAACACAAATCCAGAAAGCCTTCTTAACCCCAAATTCGACCCATCCCAAACAGCCCTGAATAAATTCTTGGATTTCCCTAACAAATCATTCAAAACCCGATAAAATACAATCCCATTAACCCAGGTGTATGTAACTAAGAATGCCAAAATCACATACCCATAAGCAGCTGATAAAATCCCAACAAAATACATCAATGACATGGTATCGCGACGGCCTAATTCAAGACCCTTTAGCAAGAACTGTAAATCAACAACAGCATTTGAATCCTCGGTCAAATCATTACTATCAGGTGGTAAAAAGGAGCTTTCTTGAGGGGTTTCTAATGGCTCCGGAGGGGGTTTAAATGCAACCACGCCGGAGCGAATGGTTTGAGGGAAAGAAACGCCGTTGTCGATAATGGTGGGGTCGGTAGAAAACCCCAGACTGGGATTGAAATTGGAGAGAATTATAAAAGTCCCATTGGGTTGAGATTTAGTGGTAGGGTTGAAGAGTGAGCGATCGTGATCCGCGTCTCCGGAGAAGAAGTCTTCGTCGAGGGTTCCGACACGGGAGAGGTGAAGAAAGGCCCGACGGCGGCGGCGGATGTGGAGATTCTGGCGATGGTGGTGGTAATGATGGTGACCGGATAGGTCGAGGCGGGAGATGAGGGACTTGAGAGAAGGGTCGCCGTCGACGAGGGAGATGAGGTAGTGGGCCCCGTTCTCGACATTGAAGCGGAAGGTGAAAACGAGGGAGGAGAGGAAGAGTAAGGTGAAGGGATGGGAAATGAAGAATCGGATGGTTTTCTTGAAGATTTGGGCGGCGGATTGATGGTTGATCGGTGAGAGGGGCAGACCTACCGGAGGTGGTTCTGGTAGGGGGTGGTGGTGGTCGTCGTTCATGGCGGAGATTAGTTTTCTGAGTACACTGGAGGAGATCGATTAACAGAGTGGCAGAGACTGAGTTTTCTGAGGTCTTTGAAAAGAGATAATTGTTCGTTTTGTGTACTACGTAAAAAAGCAGAGTACAAACAGTTTCCTTATTTGGGTAGTTTTTGAAAGAAAATATCTTAATTTTGGTTTTTATTTTAAGAGGTGTTTTGTTTATGGTAATTTTTATAAATATTGTTTGATTATTTATTATAAAAATTATTTTATAAGAATAAAATTGTTAAAAAATATTTATTTTTATTTTTTATTCATGACATGTGTTTTAAATTTATAGATTTATCAATATAATAAAACTCATTTTTTATCAAATCAAACAAGTAAAAATAAATAACAAAAGTCCATACTAAAAATAAAATTTAAGATTTTGATTCTTAAATACGAACCAAACACCTCTTAAATTTTATTTAAATACTCCTTCGGCTTTTTGATGAGTTAAAACTGATTGTTGCTTTTATGTGTGAATGGATTTTGAAAAATTAATTTATTTATACATTACACAAAAATTACTCTTTATCTTTTATATATATATTGTATCGAGGAAAAGTTAGAAAAATAGAACTACCATCTTTTTTCTAAGATTTGAGGCGGCTTCCCTTTCAATCTACAAAAGACAAAAACCAAAAGCCACTTTCATCTCATGACCATCCGGAAATAGAAATATTGGATTATTGAATTCCTTTTTTGGGTAATAGTTGGATTCATTTTAACATCCCCGCCAAGTGCCAAACATTTTTGGGAAATATTGACAATGTGAGGCAGGAGTGTTGATCCTGACCCGTCGATTTGAAAAATTCGCTGATTTGATTCGATCTGAATCGAAAAAATAGGGTATCCGAACTACATTCTGAAAGTGGGTTGGGTAGAGGGTCGGGTCACTCAGGTTAAGGGTCGGGTAACGGGTCTGACTTGATCAATTTCAGGGGTAATATTATAATTTGATTAATAGAATCATTAAAAGTTAATACTTATTAGAATTATTAGCAGCCTCACACATCTTCTTTTTCAGTTCCTTGTCTAAAACAAGATAGAAGTTTCCTTCTTCTTCCTCTTCAATCATCTCTTCCCTTCCTCTTCCTCGCATCATCATTCCTCATTCTCTCGTTTGTTGAGATGTATTTTGTGATTTAATTGTTGTTACTATTTACTTGTTGATACTTGTTAGTTTATTGCTATTGGGATGAAATATTGGGATGTATTTTATGACTTAGACTTAATTGTTGTTGACTTAATTGTGAAATTAACTTGTCTAACTATCATTATTTTTTTTTGTTTTGTTACCTAGCTAGAGAAGAGAAATGCACATTTTACCAAAGAAATACCTTCTCTTCATTTTGTTGCCAACTTTATTGACAAGCTTAATGCCAAGATAAGTCTATTACAAACAAGTTTATCTGTATAACTCTGTAGCAAAAGCACTGTGAGACATGTAATAAACCAACCATTCCAACTCCTCCTGCCAACAGTATTCCTCCTTGTACACTATACAAAGGACATGGATCTTTTGTCCAATTAAACAGCAGCTGTAAAAGGGCAAATATATGAAAACAACATGTGATCAATTGTCTCCTTACTTTGCCTACACAGAACACAAGTAGAGTTTTGAAACCATACATAAAGTGTCTTCTTCTACATACTATCCAAAGAATGAAAGCCAATCTTGGAATATGTCCTTTGAACTAAACACTAGTCCAAAAAAAAAAAAACCATCAACGAACCATTCATGTTTAGTGAAGAGCAAGCAGTCACACACAATTTTACCAATTGAATAAAATCATCAGAAAAATTTATCTGTTCGTAGCTCTAAATGAAAAAGGGTAAAAGATGCCAAACATCCCTGATCTATGGCCAATGATAACATTTGGTCCCTGATATTTCAATTGGTTCTATTACGTTCCTGGTCTTTGACACTAGGTTCCAGAAGACTCCCAAGACAAAAGCCGTCTGTTTTGTAGGTAACGGATATTAACACGTAGTTCGCACATGACAAAGGGTAGGGGCATTGGATGATAAAAGAAAAAACCCTAACCGTTGACTCTAAACAGACCTGACCAGTTTGGCTGAACCCTAAATTGACCCAAACTAGACGATTTAATAATCAAAGAAACCAACACTTGCCTCATTTTCAAGCAAATATGGAGATAGAAAAAAGAGAGATAGCAAGAAAAATGGTGAGAGAGGGAGAGACAGATCAGATCCATGAAACTTATTGCAGACTAGCAAAATTGACCACCTCTTGGACTAATGCAAATCCAGCTAGAAGATTCCTAGGATGTGTAAGATATGGTGAAACAAATGCATGCAAATTTTCATGTGCTATGATTTAGAAATTTGTGAGAGAGGAAGGAAAATGATACCTGGTCTAATCCGCTCCAAAAATAGGGTTGACGTTGAGTTAGAAGGTTGCAAGAAAAAGATAAAGACACTGATTTGGTAGCTTATATTTTCATAGTGTTTTATCCTCTATTTCATGAATGTGAAACCCTTCAATGGAAACTAAGGATGCAGCAAATGTGCCAATCTCTTGTACTGGGAAATTTATAATTTTGGTTCTAACTTTTGTTGCGGAGAATTTTACTATTAGTTCTAGCTTTTATTGTGTTAATGTATTAGTAAAACATGAAAGCATGGAATGCTTTGTTTTACAAAATTTGTAGTGGCCTTCATATTGTAATGGTGTACTTGGCAATTTGGCTAACTTCAATTTATTAAGAAAATTAATTTTAAGTTTCTTATTTAATGATGTTCGGTAACCAACGATGATCACCAAAATTAACAATGAAATTAACAAAGATCATTAGCAAATACATATAAGTCAACCTAATAAATGACATTTCAGCCAATAGTAGACGTCATTATAAACATAAAAGAGAAGTCTACACATCCTAGAAGTTTAAACCAACACAAAATAGAAGTCTACACAAGAGTAGAAGGTAATGTCAAGCCTACACTTCGGTAACAATATATTAGAAGTCTACAACAGTACATAATAGCAATAGTCATTAAAAGCCCAAAATAAGTTGAAGGTTTTGTCTAGCCAACTCTTTGGCAACACAAAAATAAAAGTCTCTGTTTCTAGCACAAAAACATCCCAACTTGCAACAGCTCAATCAGAGTCAGAATCTTCTTGGTGGATTAGAAGGTGTTTTAGTATTGTAGCTCCAAGTGCCAAGTAGCAATGCTAGTAGGATTTCATATACTTTATGGCTTTTTTGGTTCCTGGGGGTGGGTACCTACCTGCAAGGATTTAAGTTAGATTAATGTGTATTTAAAGGCATTGTGCCTGGTTATTTTAATTGAGGAAAATTATTATTCAAAGTTTATTATTAAAATTTTCTCCTCCCAAAGTTCTATCCAATTCCGTCCGTTCTTCCTTCCTTTGATGTGCTTTTGATATTGCCAAATCAATTGATCAGAACATCTGTGGTTTTGGTTGCCTTCTTGGTTATCATAGTTCAATAATTGTTATTAAATTCTTCTTGTTTTATTTTCTTGACTTTGTACCATTCAATCAATCGGTCTTCTAAGTTAACTAAGCTTCCGCATAGTTTATTTGTCCCTAAAGTTCACTTAAATTATTCTGTTATGATTTCTTGGCTAGAAAAATTTATTTTTGTCTCCTACAAGTGGTATCAGGTTTGTATTCCGCTGCATAATTTTTGAGTCTATCAAATTGGTATCAGAGCTCTAGGTTCAAGAGTTTGATCTTGGAGCGTTTGTCAAAAATTGGAGAAAAAGAAGAATTCTAGGCTGCGGTCTTGGACGACAAGATTGTGGTAGAGTACTCGATTTTTGAAAGTTAGACCACAAGAGAAGTCGGTCTTAGAGTACTCGTTTGATAATTAGGGTGCAACGAAATTGACTCTAATTGGGACAGTGATCTGAAAAGAGAGATCCTTTCGTGTTAAATTATTGTTGGTGTTGGACAACGATCACGAGAAAAAAAGTTTGTTTCAAATTTGTACCTGAGGAGTAAGGTAAGCCAAGAAATTCAAAGACGGAGAAAATAAAATTTTCTCAAGGTACGTAAATATTTTTTTTTTTGAATTGTCAAGATGGGTAGAGAATTTATTAATGGTCAAAGTTTTGAACATTTTGCACATGTTTATGGGTAGTGAAGAAAGATTTGAATGGGCAAACATCATGGAAGAATATTTGAAAAGATGTGGTTTAGATGATGCTATAGAATTGAGATTATCTAACCCTTTGTCAAAATAAATTATGAAGAGGAAGGCAAAATTGTTTTTTAAAATTATGCATAAATCAATGGTCAGAAAATTTTTCAAAAGGGTTATTGTTAATACTCAATCACCTGAATTTTTTTTGTTAGATTTATTTTATATTTTAATAGAATTGACGGATGATGATTGTGATTGCAAATATAAATTTGAGTTGGAATGGCAAGTTGATTTTGAAAAAGATATGTATGTCGATGATGACATAAATTGTGAAAATTTTTATGAGGTTGAAAATTTTGATTTGCACTCATTATTTGAGTTGATTGAGGATGAGGAATTTGTCCATGGAAAAGATAAAATTGCTGAATTGGATGAGGATGAGACGAAAATTTGTGATTTGGTTAGGAAAGAAGGAAATAGAATTTGAAAAAAACACCATTGATGTTTTTGAAAATATTATTCAGAAATATAATATGATGGATGAAATTAATTTCCTTGGAGTTGATGAATTAGTTGGAGAAAAGGGTGACCTTAAAATTGTTGTTCAAGATTATGGTGGAGTGGACCAATTGATTGAAGATTGTGGTATTGAAAAGTTTGGTGGTGCAAATTATGAAAAAGAAAAGTATGATTTCTTGTTTTTTTGGAAATAATTTGGAGGAATATTGTGTGAGACAAAATTATGATGTTCTCAACTGTGATTGGGTAAGTATGGATCAATTTTTTGATCGAAAAGAATCAACCACCAAGTTATATGTGAAATACAAGATCCGTCCACTTTCACATGTGAAAATGAAGATGAAGATGAAGACCAACTATAAGTTGGAGTTACCCATGCTCCATACAACAACCAAAATTTCAATGGAAATTGTGGCTCGTGATGGCGTCGGACCGAATTTCATGAAAGCTTGATTTAAGGGAGGCAATGTTGGCATATAAACCAAGCCTGAATAGGATTTGGAAGTTTTAATTATATTATATTTAGCAACTGATTTTGTAAGGGATTTATTCCCCAGTTTATTTGGTATTAGGAAATTCCATTACTTAAATCCCGTAAGGATTTAAGTTAGATTAATGTTTATTTAAAGGCATTGTGCTGGGTTATTTTAACTGAGGAAAATTATAATTCAAAGTTTATTATTAAAATTTTCTCCTCCCAAAGTTCTATCCAATTCCGTCCGTTCTTCCTTCCTTTGATGTGCTTTTGATATTGCCAATCAATTTATCAAAACATCAGTGGTTTTGGTTACTTTCTTGATTATCATAGTTCAATAATTATTATTAAATTTTTCTTGGTTTATTTCTTGACTTTGTACCATTCAATCAATCGGTCTTCTAAGTTAACTAAGCTTCCGCATAGTTTGTTTGTCCCTAAAGTTCACTTAAATTATTGTTATGATTTCTTGGTTAGAAAAATTTATTTTTGTAGATCTCTTACAAGTAGTATCAAGTTTGTGTTCCGCTGTCGTAATTTTTGAATCTATCACAGAATCTCAACGTGTAAACCATAGCTTACCACTGAATGTCAGGAAAGCTTGAGAGAATGTCGGTAAATTCAATGCTTTCAAGGTGGTAAGAATTGATCCTGTCCTTCACCCAACCTAATATTGTTCATCCTCTACCAGATCCCGAGTATCATCTGGACATATAATTCGTTATACATCAGATCATGATCCTGAAGTCCATGGTGCTATTGGCAGGATCCTGTTGCTTTTCTGCCAACAGAAAAATTGTTTAGTGAAGTTCAAATGCAAAAATGTGAATGTCCAAAAATTCTCCAAGAAAAATACAATTAACATCCATTTACTGACTGGTGCAACTATGTATTGATCTTCACACAACAGACAGGCCTGAAATGAGTTATAGATCACAAGTGTTAGTATGCTCAGCAAACATCTTCAAAAAGTGGGGAATAGGTTAAAAAAAAAAAAAAAGGAAGTTTTTGTGAATGTTACACTAAGACCATAATATTTTGATGGATCTGTAACACTCCTGTGAATTAAAGGAGAATATAAAGTGAATTTTGTGTGCTTCAATAGGCTTTAGTGCCTCACAAATTTATGCTTTTGTTTTTTGCAAAAAATTCTCAGTAATTTACACAAATCATATAGCGAAGTCTGTTCAATCATTGAAACTGATTAGGTGATCCTGAGGATTCCACATTTCCACTTCATCAAATTCCCGACTCCAATTTCTCAGAATAATAAGATATGGGAAAACAACAGTGAACACATAATGCAAAGATAAAACATGGAACCGAGAATCAACTGTAGTAAAAGCTAATAACAAAACTACCAAAACAAGATTTCCATTTTTACTCCATCATCAAAACTGGAAATCAGTAATTATGTGAGAAGATGAGAATAAGATGAAAAATATAAATTTCAAAAATACAATAAGATTTTTAATCTCTAGTCACTTAAAAAAATTCAAAAGGTCAAATATAAAACTACAAAGGGAAAAAAATATGCAGTATAACTTTTATTTTGAATATTTGTATGAGCTAACAATTGAAAGCGATAAACGAGAACCTTAATCAATTAGACGAGTTGGCAATGTAATTGACATAAATTCATCATTTGATTCACTAAATCGATGAATAAACGATATTAATATCATAATTAGAAAAAAAAAAAAAAAAAACAACAACAACAACAACAAGTGAATTTAACATGCATGCATTAATAATTAGCCAAGAGAATGATTAATAAGTAACAAACCTAGAAGAATATTGGAAGAAAAACAAAGAATCAGAGGCTTAGAGACCGAAAGAACTGGAAAGATGATGTTCACGAAATTCTGTCAAAATCAAGATGATCGGAAATGAAACACATTCTGATCCGACGAATTAAATTTGAACAGGTCCTCGTCGAAATCACTGTGTGAACGTCCGAATCAATTTTATTCAGACGCAAAAATAATAATCTATTATAAAAAATTTGATAATATGCTTACACTTGTATAATAATTACCAGGAGATGGAATTTTGTGATGATCCAACGTTTCCGTAGCAAATTGAAGGTGGAGGGTAAGTAAGATAGATCTAAAATATTGCCCTTTCACTTCACCCCACGCTACAAACTATTACATTTTTTTCAGTTCAGGTTTTTTTTTCATTTTTGTTTCAAAACCATAGAAATATATTCATTATAATCTGTCTAAATACTTAGGTAGATCTGGTTTTTTATCCCACTTATACATTTTGTGGTGTAGATTAAATGTTATAAAATTTATGACATAAGTTGATGTAAACAAGATTTTATAAGATTTAATCTTAATCGCAGAGTTTACATGTTAGGTTAAAAATCAGATTTATAGTAGTATTTTCTTTTATTATATCACCAAAAGATTACAATTGTGAGGATGACTATCCTACTCTTTTTTGCTTCATTAGCTACCCAAATAGGGAAAAACTTTTCCCATTTAAGATCTTGTACAATATTCTTCGTAAACTGTGCAGATCTTTCTACTTAATCTATTGCTATTTTTAGTACCTAAAGAAAAGGAACAATGCTGAAACAAAGAACTTAAATTCAATACATTTTCTAACAAATTTCCTATAATATGATGATTGGTCTCCTTTCTTTTTAGTATATCCCACCAACCTTTGATTTCAAACTCAACCTGGATATTCTGCCATCCTTGTTCCAAGGCATTTTATCATTGTGAGTCTTACTGCTTTTGTTGTCTCAACCTCTCCCAACAGCTTACAAGTTACAACCCTTTTTAGGGCCTGGATGGTTGAGATTCTTCCATTCCAGTCCCTTCCTACCACACCGATGCCTGACTTATTAGATGCTATGCATTTATTCACCCTTATGTTTTACCTTCGTCACACCAGGGTCAGGAGGTCTCCATCTCTGATTAACGATATCTACTCTTGTTTCGTCAGTGTTTCTTTTTGGGTAATCTGAGCTAATATCCTCACATTCTGCCCACGTAGAAGCTTTGTTGATGATCCACCTATTGTGGCGCTTCTGACTCTTGGCTTTGAAACAATAACAGGTTCCTTGCTTTCCACAATTGCCATAAAATGTTAGTTGTAAATGTTATGTGTTTCAGTCCCTCTTTTCTTTTCTTTGCTTCCATTAGTCTCTACCACCAATCCCAAAAATTTGTTCTCCTATTCTCTAAACCCTGGCATTGAACATGTGATATAAACCACACGTCTTCAACTTTTTTGCAGAAAAGAAGTGTTCCACTGTCTCGACCTTATTCTAACATAGGCAGCACATTGGGTTCCCCTGATTAGTTATTTTCTGCATTACCTCATTTACAGGGAGGATATTATTCAGACATCTCCATAAGAAATGATTTAGTTTATGTTTCAAGTTCATCCCCAGAGTTCTTTCCACAGCTTTTGCCTGCGCTTATCAGAACTAGTTTCACCTTTGTTCCTCTTCAGAATCGCTTTCTTGTCTCCAATTTCCTTTGCAACCTTGTATCCAGAATTGATTGAGTACTCCCATTAGGAGTTGACTTCTAGTAACACTCAGATTCTATCCATGCTCCCACTGAGGCAAATGGGTATTTGAGTAATCTGCTTAATGTCTTTCTCACAGAATAACTACTTGAGCAATTGTAAATTCCACATAAACCGTGAAATCAATTGATCCACTGTCTTCAGCTCGCAGTTGGGAGGTTGAACTATTGACACTTTTGCTATGGCAGTGAAAGGTAACCCATCTATCAGACCAGATTTTGACTGATTTTCTATCCCCTATCCTATATCTCATTCCTATTTCCAGCACCTCCTTTACAGACAGCACAGTTTTCCAAAACCAACTTGCATTTTTGAGAGGAAAAGCTTCCAACACAGATTTTTATTACTAAGAATCTTAAAAAAGAGGTTGGCAAGAGGAAACTCAAAGAGCTAGAGGAGGATATGATGGATGAGGACAAGAATGAAAATAAGGAAAAAAATAATAAAGGAAGGGCTGATAGTAAGGAAAAATTACAGACTGTTGAGGGACCAAGCCTGATTGGTTCTCCAATTTCTAATGAAGGTCCTGTTGGTGTGGAATTATAGAGGGGTAGGGAGTTCCTTGACAATTCCCCAACATAAGGAGACTATTAGGCTACATTCCCCTAATATAATAATTTTAAGTGAAACTAAAAACAAAAAAAAAAGTATATGGATTTGTTTAGGAAAAAAGTTGGGTTTGAGTTTTGTTTTGTGCAAGATGTTGTGGGTAGGTCTGGAGGTATGGCAGTTTTGTTGAATAGGGAAGCCAACATTATGGAGATAGTTCCCTCAACTTTCACTACGAAAATCAAGATATGAAATCCTAGAGATAATTCCTTTTGGTGGTGTGTAGGGATATATGCTAGTTCTATTCCCCAAGTAAGGAAAAAACAATAGGAAGTTTTGATTCTTAAGAGAGAATTGTGAGGGGAGAATTGGCTAATTTTGGGTGATTTTAATGACATTTGCTCTGATGCTAAAAAATAAGGCGTGAGAGGAAGAGAAGACTGGTCTTTTAAGGACTTTAATAAATGGATTTCTGAAAATGAATTGATGAACTCTTGGATTTGAGGGACAACCCTAGACTTGGTGCAATGACTGGAACAATAATGGTCTAGTGAGAGAAAGACTTGACAGAGCATTATGTACATTGGATTGGTAAATTCATTTCCCGAAAGCAAAACGCAAACATCTAACCAATGAAGCCTCTAACCATGCCATGATCTTAGTGGATTGCGAATCTAAGTGGAAGATGAAGAAAAGAAGATTTGTTTATGACAAAAGATGGATAGAATTCCAAGATGTGCACAATGTGATTAGAAATGCATGGGATAACAATGTGGCTGGATCTATAAAGTTTAAAGTGAACCAGAAATCATGGTAGTGAAGATTGCTTTGCTGAAATGGAATAGCTCCTTAAGCTTAATACTGATAAGAGAATTAAAGATATCAAGGGGAAGATTAGGCTGTTAGGAAATGGTGATCATGCTGAGCTGAAAGGGAAGAAAGCTGAACTCAAATTACAGCTTAGCTAAGCATACAGAGATGAGGAAGTGTTTTGGATTCAGAAATGCTAGAAATAAATGGCTCAAAGAGGGGAGACAAAAATACTTCTTTTTTTATGCCTCGGTCAAAGGAAGGAGGAAAAGGAATTCTATCAGTAGGTTGCACGATAATCAGGGAACATGGTGTGACAAAACCCAAGATGTTGAGAAGATTATCACCGACTACTATGAAGAGTTATTTAAATCTTCTTATCCTAATGAGTTTTAGGAAATCTTAGATGGAAACTGTCACGCCTCTAAAACAGGACAATGACACATCGTATTTCGAGATCACCCCAAGCATGCAAGGCACAATACAATAGTAATAACAAATCACAATATCTGTCATTAGACCTCAAGATCAGTCAAAACAAAACCACAAAGATATATTCAACAAGCACATCCATAACAATCCACGATAACCAAATCACACTCATATACAAGTACCAAGTCACAAAATGAAACAACAATCACAAATTCGATATACAAAACAATTCCAACAAGTCCTTAGGCAAATGGGTCTAAACATAAGTTGAACAAGCTTCACACTAAGATGCTAAACAGAAAAATTTTAACTCTAATACCTGTAATTCCCTTCCAAGTCAGCACTCGTCTCAGGACTTGCTAATGTCTTCTGTTGGTCCTCGACTGCAAACAAAAAGAGAAAAATAATAACGGAGTAAGTACATTGTACTTAGTAAATAACGTTTAAACCCAATTATAGATAACACATATACAATCAGTGCAAGAAATAATATACAAGACAATTTCAATAATTAAAATGCAAATGTCAATCAAGGAGTTCATGGTTCACAAAAGTTTTCTCAACACTAGATCTAGATCTATCTATTATCTACCCAAATAGACAAGGTATAACGGAGTGTCTATCACTTGTCTTCTCGATAAATTGGATATAATATTTACAAAGTAGAGTACTCAGTATGTCATTTTATTCACTCACTCATAACTAAATCCACTCAAGTGACCCATTGAACTATTCACAATAATCATTCATTAACATATAGTGTAATAATGAATAAATTGTTATAACATATTACATAACGAATACATAAATTATAGATGTACTTACCTTATAAACATTATTCAAAATAAATATATTTACCTTAATATCAATTATTCTATAGTTGCAAAACCAACCATCTATAGGGTATCGATAAAAAAGCGTAAATGTTACTTATCTCGAAAATCGATTTCGTAGACGTATCCTAATTTCGATGGTCTAAAACTCTAACCCTGAATCACATAAACCAAGAGAGTGTTATACCGTTAGGATAAAAATCGACGTAGGAGTTCACTTTTGGACATCACCCAAATTCTCAAATTAAGCAATAATCGAACACAAATAAGTAAGGGTTAACTAAAATTCGTAAAAATAAGATAAAAGTATAAAATTATGGTTCATAATTTCAAATATATCACCAAGTTAAGAATTGTTAAAGCCTTATTGAAATCTCACCAAAATAATAGTTAAAAAGTCATTTCAAATCACAAATCACGTTACAGTAGCTCATAAACATATTTGGTAATAAAATCAAACCATAAACAACAAAATTAAACAAATTAATTTCTTGAGAAACTTGAAATTTAACATGAAAACTATGCAAAACTTGAAATAAAATTTACTTGTGAAGTTGGATTAAAAGTCTAAGGGTTTCCTGGATCACCAATTTGATTTGAGAAGTAAAAATTCTTAAACTTAATATAAGATTTGTGATTTAAGGTAAGGAGTTTTGAAAAAAAGTTCAAGGGAGTTCGAGAAGCTTATTCGGAGATTGCAGATGGGATTTGAAACTTCTGGGTATATGAATTCGTTAAGAAGCCTTGATAAAATTTTTAAAATTTCACTTTAGTCTCTCAAGTTTTGTGAAACTTTACTTTTACTCGAAAATTTTAGAAAATGTTTAAAAAATGTAAAATAATTATTTAATATTTGAAAGTGATATTAATGAGAATTTAAAGGGATACAATGAAGTATGAAAATATATGAAAAATTAAAAAAAATCAGGTATTACAGAATCAATGGCAAGATTAGTGACCACATGAATTAGCACCTCACTAGACCTGTCACTCAGAAAGAAATGCAAGATGCTTTCTTTTCTATGAACCCTAACACTATCCTTGGTATTGATGGTATGACTCTACTATTTTTCGAAAATTTTGGCATATTATCAAAACTGACATTGTTAATGCAATTCAAAGCTTTTTCCACACTGGTTTGCTTCTTAAATCTGTTAATGAGACCATGGTTACCCTCATTCCTAGGACTGATGTTCTCTAAACATGACTCATTTTAGACCTATCAGTCTCTGTTCTGTTTTTTATAATGATATAGCTAAAATTCTTGCTAATAGGTTGAAATTAGTTCTTAATCTCTGTATAAGCAAGAATCAAGCAGCTTTTGTCCCTATTAGATTAATTTTTGATAATATTGTTATTGCTCATGAATTATGCATTATTTTAAAAATAAAAGACAGGATAAAAACTATTTTATGGTATCTGAACTAGATATGTCGAAGGCCTATGACAAGGTTGAGTATAATTAGTCTTTTTTGAGTGCTATTATGTCCAAATGGGTTTTGTCATAAATGGATAATGCAACGTCTTTCTACTGTTTCTTTCCCTTTTGATGTGCATGGAGAGAAAGTGGTTTACATCAAAACCAGGGAGAGGTACAAGACAGGATGACCCCTGTCACCATACCTATTTTTGTTATTTTTGTTGTGTGTTGAAGGATTTTCTAATTTATTAAAGAAGGCTGTTGAGAATAACAAACTAACTGGTATGAAAATCTATAGAGAAGGCCCTGCAGTGTCTTACTTTATTTTTGCAAATGTTGCTATGGTGTTTTGTAAAGCTAACATTATGGAGGCTAAGGAGATCAAGAGCATTTTGAAGAATTACGAACTAGCCACGGGACAAGCAATCAACGTAGAAAAATCCTCTGTCTTCTTCAGTAAAAACACAAATCATCAACTGATCGGGGAGGTATGCAGTATTTTGGGGCAAATTAATGTGGCCTATATCTAGTATTTGGGGTTATCCTATTGGTTACAAGGAGTAAGAAGGAGATTTTTAAATTCATCCATCAGAGTCTTGAGAGTAAACTGAAAAATTGGAAAAATAGATTCTTGAGTGCGGCTGAAAAGAGGTTATTCTTAAATCAATTGCAATGGCTCTCCCTGATTACTCAATGTCATGTTTCAAAATCTCAAAGAGCCTTTGCAAAGAAATCAGTAACTTGATGTCTCAATTTTGTTGGGGTTTAGGTGACAAAGAAAAGAAGATACCTTGGATGACCTGTAATAATGTAGCCAAAGAGAAAAAGAAAAGGCGTCTAGGTTTTAAGGATTTGTTCTGCTTTAATTCAGCCTTACTCGCCAAGCAGCTCTGGAGGATCATCAACGACCCTAACCTTTTGGTGTGCAAAGTTCCCTCACTTGTTGAGTTGTTGTAGTGTTTTTACCCTTTTGTCATTTCTACATTTTCTATGCGAACAATACTTTTGGAATCAAGTTTCTTTGCTTAACTAATTTGCCTGACATATGAAGGGTATTTCATTTACCAACGGACGAGATTAAATCATCAATTGATAAATAGTCGAGATTTATTTTTCTCCAATAGAAGAAAAGATTCTTTTCTTCATTGGAGATTGATGAAATTTAATACGAAAGGAAATAAGCGTCGTCTTCGATTGTATATTTTCCTTTATTTCCAGTTATGTTTTAGATTTTCTAAAACAAAATAACTCACATTCTTTGTATGAGCAATAAATGTGTCCAATAAAAGTTACTCTCTTCGTTCTTTCGTTCCCTTTTAAGTGTCGTTTAATATTTTGACACAGAAATTAAGATAGCTATTAAATAATCTAAATTTTGGGTAAAATTAATTATGTATGACTAAATTACCTATTTGACTAATAATAAAATAAAATAGTATAAACATTAGTTATCTTCATCACACTATTTTCTCTCTCCCAATCTCAAATCCCTTCATCTTCTGTAATTAATAAAGTTGGAAAGAAATAAGGATAAAATTAATAAAAAAATTTAATATTTTCTTTAACTTTTTAAAGTGATACTTAAAATAAAATAAAATTTAGCCTAGTTGGGAGACCAAAATATTTACCCACTAAATTTTTTTACTACCAATATCGTGATACCAACACTTTGAAGTTATGTGTACTCTTTGATCATCCTCTTTTTGGCATGGTCTTTATAAGGAATTCTTCTTAAATGGAGTGAAATATTATTTGATTTTTCTTCTGAAGTGACTTTACTTTTTTCATAAGAAATGGAACTTCTGTCTTCTGTTACCAAACTTTTTATATACACCTGACATATAAAGATTTTAATGGAGATTGTTAGTTTGTTGCAAGAAATTTTTATTTAGATTAAGTTGTATTATAAACTCTACAAAGTCGAAAAGACAATTCTAGAAAATAAAGTTAAACTACTACTGTTTTGTTTAAGATACTTCTATTATTACTGCAAAATATCATTATAGATTATGGATGATTGATTATTGATTCACTTAGATTGATTATTGATTCACTTAGACTTTTGGATGTCAATTTTTTTGGCCAGTTTTAGGAAAATAACTATTATTTTCTGGCTAAATATTTAACTAACGTGCAATTTTTTTTCCAACAAAAAAAATGACCATTTAAATGAAGCACATATACATTTTCATGATGGGTAATTATATATTTTTTAACAATATATGCAATTTTTTTTTTGATAATAAAGTTCAATTTTGGTGGTAAGATGGTTTCTTATAACTTATTAGTCATGAGTTCGAGTCACTAAAGAATATGGGGATGAGTGGGTTTTTTTTTTTTAAATACCTATGCAATGTTGGGTTTATATATATATATATATATATTAAAATTATGAGAGGGTATATATATATATTAAAATTATGAGAGGGTGGGGTGAACTATTATTTTTGAGTTTATATGGTAGTAACCCAAAACTTACCATCGCTATCAACCAATACCATATAACAGCATTAAAAATAAAATAGTTAAGTAAACTTCATCCTTTTAAACTTTAGTATTAAAATCTAGAGATTGTTTATTTTTTACACTTAGCCTATTATGCTGTGTTAACTTAGCATTTTTGACAATTCTACTTCCACTAGTATGCATCACTTCACCAACTACCACTAGCTAAAAAAAAAACATTTATTTTTGTACTAATTTGCCCCAATTATTTTAAGAATAAAAAAATTTTAATTTCCTTAATTCATTAGAATATTCCTCAATTTGGGCAAAATTTCAAACTAAAAAAGTCATTTTAGTCAAGAATTGTAACCGGACGGTCACAATTTACGGTTTGAAGAACTTTAATATCGAAAAGGACAACGTTTGACATTAAAAATATTCTCTCCGTTTTATTTTATATGTTAATTCTTCTATTCTGATTTGTCTTAAATTATTTATTACTTTTTAAAATGATAAATTTTTAAAGATTATTTTATCTATTTTACCCTTCATACAAGTTCTAAAAATATAATATTAAATTTCAACATTAATTACTCTTGCATTTCAAAATTTAAAACTCTAAAATTAACTATTCTATTTCCGTTCCCTTTTAAATATCACTTTAGCAAAAAAAAATTTATTTCATTAATTATTTTTTTTACTAATATTGCCTTTATCTCTTTCTAACAGGTATTAATTACTCAATTTATAATTAATGTTGTGATTTTTTTAATTTGTTACTAGTCAAAAGGTAATTTAGTCATATAGAATCAACTTTACCTAAAATTTAGACTATTTAATAATAATATTAATCTTTGTATTAGAAGCTAAAGTAACATTTAAAAAAATAACAAATTTCATATCTTAATTCAAGTACAATTATAGAAAAATCAACTTTCTAGTGTATTAAACACTAACTTTAACTATATCAAATAAAATAAAATAAAATAAAACGGTGAGTATTAATAAAGCAAAAATTAAAGGGAGTGGAACGTAATTAACACAAAAGAGAATCACTAGATATGCACGAGTTCCCAGAGTCAAGAATTCAAGATCTAAGAATCAAAATCTGATAGGCTCCTCTCCTGCGTGAGTGGGAAATACTTGCGTATGGCGAATACTAGGTAGTTACGGATTTTGGTCTGAATTGTAAATTTTATAGTATTAATTAAATTTTAAAAAATTTATAATATTAATTAAAATAAATAAAATAATTTAAAATTTAATTTTAATAGCAAAAAAATTAAATTTATCTAAATATTTTCTATTACGTTTACCCAATTCATGACAGTTAAGTCTATCTTAGTATTTTTCCCTACCCTCTATCACTGTCCTCACCTGCATTTACCCACCCCGGGCCCCCCAACTCGCCTACCTATGCGAGTATTTATGCACACACTAATTTACCGACGCATTCTCGCCTCCCAGACAACATTCCTCGGTCTCTTTTACCTATTTTCTCTAAGAGCCGAATCACAAGGTGCAAGAATATTTGCAGGAGAAAATGGCAGTCGAGGAAGGCATACTTTTAGGAATGGGGAATCCCCTCTTGGACATATCTTCCGTCGTTGATCAAGATTTCTTGGACAAGTAAGTTTATTTAAGTCCTTTCACCATTCTTTTAATTCGTTATCATATATAGCAGATCTTATGTATGTCTGATCCGTCGTTTTTTGTCTGCCATGTGTTTGTTAAATGTTCTGTTCTGTTCGGTTCCCTGCCAGGCAATTTATGTGATAGATCTAAGGACCCAGAATAGTGGTAGTTTGTTTACGTAAGATGTCTTAATGGGTACGCGTATATTTCGTTGTTTGAACTCGTTTTGTTTAGATCTTTGCTGATTAGCATAGTTCAACTTCTGATCCAATCATCTTAGTGTAGGGAGAGTGCATTGCCTAATTCTAAGTGGGGTTTTTTTTTTTTGCTTGAAACTTCGGTCGCTTTAGGCAAACATGATAATGTAGAATTTGGGATCGAATTTCTGAATTATGGTAAATATTGTTGGATTATGTAATAGCCTGCTTTATTTTTGGCGTAACAGATATGAAATAAAGTTGAATAATGCCATTCTTGCCGAGGAGAAGCATATACATGTAAGTTTTGTGGAATTTGTTTATAAATTTTATCATTAAGCTTCAGATGATAGTTGTTGAAAAGGCAGGGATGTCTTGTTTTCGCCTTAAGTTCTTATTGAGATCTCAATAAACACCCTGATTCACCGTCTCAGGTACAAAGAGATGTCATCCAAGTTTAGCGTAGAGTACATTGCTGGAGGTAATTTTTTATTCTGCAGATATTTAATTCTCACAAGTTCATTGAAGTTTCTCTTCCATACAACACTGAGCATTCTATTCATTGAAATTGCTCTTCAGTAATAATAGTGAGCATTATCTGTTCCCAACTGATGTGATGTATGTAAAAGGTGCCACTCAAAATTCAATCATTATCAGGTATTGTTTATATTCCAATTTTTGGTTTTTGACTATTGGGGGTTACATATAGCTATGACAGTAGAATCACCTGTAGTTTGACTTTTGCAGTGGATGCTTCAAAGTCCTGGTGCTACCAGTTACATGGGTTGCATTGGAAAGGACAAGTTTGGGGAGGATAATGAAGAAGAATTCAGTTCAAGCTGGTGTAAATGTAATCTCGCATATCCGCCTTATCAACTCTTGTCATTCACAGCATATCTGGCACATCTGTCATTGATATTCTTTAAGTTGCAAGTTTTTTGTTTATATTCTCTTCTTAAAACTAGTTGTCCGCATCTTATGTCTGTTGTTTTATTTTTATTCAGATTTTTAATTGATAGAACACTAGAGTAGCATCAAAGTATAACCACCCTAACAAATTTGTGTTTAGGTTCATTACTACGAGGATGAAACCACTCCAACTGGTACTTGTGCTGTTTGTGTAGTCGGTGGCGAAAGGTCAGGTTTGCTAAATGTGGTGTAGATGTTCTTTTGCTGCCTTGTGCACTCAATTTTTAATGTTTTCCTAAGGTTTCTACTCTAATAAAAGCCATTATTCATACTTTATCTTAAAATATTTCTTATGTCTTCTTTGGACTAAAACACTAATGACTACTGACTCACCTTTCTGCAGACTACTATGACATTGGCTTATCTGATCAACATAAATTTTATGTTAGAAACAAATAGAGGATATCTCAATATACTTCATCTTCTTTATAATATTTTTCCTTATACACCTTCTGTATGCCTCTCCATGTCATTCTTGTTGTGTATAAGAGACAGCATCTCTTTCTTTGTTTTTTGGAACTTAAATGTAATTATCATAGTAGGTTGAAGAGAATAAGGAATAAAAAACTATGCATGCAGGTCGCTTGTTGCCAATTTGTCAGCTGCAAATTGCTACAAATCTGAACACTTGAAGAGACCCGAAAATTGGGCTCTGGGTAAGCTTATTTTATAAATAATTGTTACAAGTTTTAACATCTTCTGTTCTAATTTGGTCATATTTGGATAGTTGAAAAGGCCAAGTACTACTATATTGCTGGATTTTTTCTCACCGTTTCTCCCGAATCTATCCTTCTTGTTGCTGAGCATGCTGCTGCAAAGAACAAGGTAAGACTTTCGACCTCATGCGCTGATCACTTCATTTGTGTTGTACAGCAGCTCTTGTGTAAACAGATCCAATATTTCATGCATCTGCAGGTTTTCATGATGAACCTTTCTGCTCCATTTATCTGCGAATTTTTCAAGGATGTACAAGAAAAAGTTTTTCCGTAAGCATTTGTCCTGGCAATGTCTAAGGTCCATTTGGAAGCAGATTAGCTAACTAGGGCTCTGTTTCTTGAGTTCAGGTATATGGATTTCGTTTTTGGAAATGAAACAGAAGCAAGAACCTTCTCAAAAGTCCATGGCTGGGAGGTAGTGACCACATGGTAGTTGATTTTCTGATGTTTAATTGCATGGTGTGACTAACTACTGGAATGTTGTTCATGAACAGACTGAGAATGTTGAAGAAATAGCTGTGAAAATTTCTCAATGGCCCAAGGCATCAGGAACCCATAAGAGAATAACTGTTATTACTCAGGGTGCTGATCCAGTTGTTGTGGCTGAGGATGGGAAGGTCAAGTTGTTCCCTCTGTGATAAAGCTGCCAAAGGAGAAACTTGTTGATACCAATGGGGCAGGTGTGTTTGTATGTTTGTTTTGTTTTTTCTCTTATAACCTCAACTTCCAAATATCATTATAGCTTAATGCATGTCTTATGTCTATATCATCTCCAACTTTAAAAGGGAAAAAGACCGGAAAAGTAAAAAATTAAAAGCAAAAGTTGTTTAAGGAACTATTGCATCTGCATGATTAAGGGTTCCATATGAAGAATAACTTTAGCATGTCTAACTATTACCTTTCTTCAGCATTTTGAGTTTTTATGTTGCAATGTGGCTTTTGCTTTTGATTCGAGTGTAACTTTAGCTTTTCTTCTGAATTTTCGTAGGTGATGCTTTTGTTGGAGGATTTTTGTCACAATTAGTTAGAGAGAAACCCATTGAAGATTGTGTTAGAGCAGGTTGTTATGCCGCAAATGTTGTCATTCAGAGGTCTGGCTGCACCTATCCCGAGAAGCCTGATTTTAATTAAGGCATACATGAACAATTTTTCAATTCCCACTTGTTTCTCTTTCCACATCAATTCTTATGGTTGAGGAACTCACTGCTGGCCTGGTGTTTGTATTTGGTCCATGCTTATTATTGTTGCACTATTTTGTCGGTTTTCCCCTATTTAGTAAAGGGAATTCTTATTGCCCTTTTTACTACTATAAATATTTTTCTTCTTGTTGACTGGAGATTTTCCTCCAGCACTAAGTACCTGGAGTGAAGTCTATTAGTTGTGCTCGTCTGCATTGGTGCTAAGAGCATTACTATAGTATGTTAACCCATTGTTCTCTTCTTCTCCAGTTTATTTTTGTTAGTATGATGATGGTCAGCCTCCAGATAAATATGTTTTGCAAATCGGTGTGTTGTGGATGGGGGAAATAAACGAGATTAATTGAGAATATCGTGGATGGATTGCTTTACTGACTAAACTTCATTTGTCATTGATTTCCCCCCTTGAACTTTTTTCGAGATTCAAGTTGTGCACCCAAGATGGTTACGGTTTGTTTGATTCTTGTTGGTTCTCAAGTGCTTGGAATGAATTATTGGCCTATTAAATGAGTTCTAAGGCTCTAACAATGTTCATTCACACATTAAAAAGGTGCAAATGTAATGATAGGGTTCCATGTTTGGTTATTCTCACGGAAATTCCAGCTCTTTGGGGTCTTTTTCGTGCAATATTAGTAGTTTATATGTATATGTATCCATCTATCTATACTATTATAGATATATGCAGAGTTGTTTCTCCCAAATTTTGTCTCTCTCCTCATAGTCTGTTTTTGTAAAGACTAAAATACCCGCCTTTAATGAAATATAATTACAATTTTCAATAAAAAACATATATAAATGTTTTTTTTTTTTTTTTTTTTTGTAAAATGTCTAAAATATCTACCCTTAATAAAATATAATTTTCAATGCCTAATAGGAAAATACATTTTGAGTGTTTCTCTACTTTTTTTGTAATACTTAAAATATCCACTCTTAATGAAATATAATTCCAATTCCGAATAGGAAAACATAATAAAATTACTCATTATTTATTCTACCTACTTTTTAGGGTACAACCATCTATTTTGACATAAATACATAATAAGATGAATGATTTTTATTTGTATAAAAATATTTATTATAATTAAAATTTCAAAAAGTAAAAGAAATGAATCATATAATTTTTAGTTTCCAATAAGAAAACATAATTAATTAAATTGCGTGATGATTAAAATACCTGCCCTTTATGAAATATAATTATAATTCCCAATAGAAAACATATATAAATGTTTCTCTATTTTTTTTTTGTAATATTTAAAATGCCCGCCCTTAATGAAATATAATTTTCAATATTTAATAAGAAAACACATTTTAAATGTTTCTCTACATTTTTTTTGTAATGTCTAAAATACCTACCCTAAAATGAAATATATACAACCACCTATTTTGTATAAATACAAAATAAGATTGAAGATTTTTATTTATTTAAAAATATTTATTATAATTAAAATTTCAAAAAATAAAAAAATGAATCATATTGGAATTTTCAATTCCCAATAAGAAAACATAATTAGTTAAATTAAATGATAACTAAAATACCCGCCCTTAATAAAATATAATTACAATTCCCAATAGAAAATATATATTAATGTTTATCTCCTTTTTTTGTAATATCTAAAATACCCGCCGTTAATCAAATATAATTTCCAATACCTGATAGGAAAACATATTTTAAGTGTTTCTCTACTTTTTTTATAATGCCTAAAATACCTATCTTAATGAAATATAATTTCCAATTTCGAATAAGAAAACATAATTAAATTACTCATTATTTAGTTTACCTATTTTTTAGGATACAATCACCTATTTTGGCATAAATACATAATAAGATGAAAGATTTTTATTTGTATAAAAATATTTATTATAATTAAAATTTCAAAAAATAAAAAATGAATCTAATTAAAATATAAAGACTAAATTAATCAAAAAAAAATTATGTCTTATGTATAAGAAATTAAATAGATTAAACTAATATATTTTCCATATTATCTTCGAATAGGTATAATATAGTATACTGATTTCATTATAAAAAATTTAAATAATATTTTGTTCTTTTATCTTACTTTAAAATAAATCGAATACTCATGAAAACATCATTTATCTTATTCTAAAATGTATGAAATTTTAATAAAATAAATTATTTCTTCCTTAACTTATTATGAAATTTTGGCATAAATACATAATAAGAATGTATATAATTCTAAGAGTAGAAAAATCATTTATATTTAAATAAAGAATCAAATAAAAATATTATATTTTGTAACTGTTATGTAAGTTCAAATTGTTTCTATTTTTTAGTCGCAATAAAAATATTCTTTTATAACTATTATAAATATTCCAAATTCAGTACAATTATTTTCTTTTCTCTAATTTTTCATTCAAGTATGCCCAATTTAGAAAATTTAATTAGGATCATTTCTCCTACGTACTTTATATATAAGGTTAGTTACACTTCACACCTTTTTTAGTGTCATTGATAGGTTAATACTTAATAATACATGCATTATCTATTGACCAATAAAGTCTTTCTATTATATCAACTAAACATGTTGACCATTTTACCCATGTTATATTCTAATATTTTTTCTTTAAGTTTGTTTGATAAATAAACTTTTCATAAAAAGAATATTTAATTCATGTTGACTTTGATGAAAAGATACATTGAAGTTGAATTTGGCATTTTTGCTAGCCTTTTTAGTTGGGATTAATTGAAAAAAATGACAAATCTAACCGATATTATTTTTTAACACAACTTTTCTTAATTGATAATCAACTATAATGGTTTCACGACTCTTGATTATAGTGACTTATTTAAGTTAAAATTTTGGTTAACAAGAGAGATATATCCATGAGTATAGAATTTTTGAGTCTGTTATAACTTAAAAATCACAAAATTAATAATCATACAAATAAATAATTAAAATTTATATAAAGTGAAAAATTATGGAATATATATAACATTGTTTCCTTATTTTTTTAAGTCTATATTACGATTAATTTAGATTTACAATTTTTTCTATCCTACATGAAGAAAAAAAAATTAATCAAGCAATGAAAGTAAAACTCAGGAACAAAACAAAAAAACTTATAATCTCTAATTGAGATAAAAGTATTTATTAATTTTATATCTCTTTAATAGTATTTCTATTGCTAAATCTTTATCTTTGATAACATCATTTTATAGAATATTAGTTTAAATGAACTATTGATGAAGTGGAAAATATGTTCAATCCATGATACAATGCATATACCAAAAATATTCTGAAATAATGATTGTAACAATATTCTAAATAGTTACAGGTATACAATGAATTTAAATGTCAAATTTGAAAATTATAATACCGGTTGTTACAGTATATGCTACAACAACAAAGAAATATTGGTTTGGACTAACTATTGATAAGGTAAAAAAACGTTAAACCAATTGTATAATTCACGCTCAAAATAGTTTAGAATAATTATTACAAGACCTATAAAAATGCTACATATAAATTGTATGAATGACAGTACAAAAAAATATTAAAAATGAGTAAGTACTCTAAAAGACAACATATATTATTCAAATATAATCATACTATTAAATATTCTAAAATAATTACAAGCAAGATTGATTTTACATGTTGATTTTGAAAATTATAATGTAATTCATCACTATTTATCAAAATAATAAAGACATAGATTAAATATCTTGATATATAACAAAAATAATTAATTGAAAAAGTACAACAAATAAAAAAATAAATCCATACACTTTTATTAGCCTTCATTTTGTTTAAAAATTTAATTTCATACTAAAATGTTAAATCATAATATAATTTTGAAGTTAACCGTATTCGATACCATTCAGGATGAATGGAAGAGTTCAGAATATCAATATTATCATAAGGTTAAGAAACATGAAAAATACCAATATATTCTATATGTGGATACATAATTAATTTATACAATATGTTAAAAAATTAATTAGAATAGAAATTATAGAAAAAACAGGTTATTTTGGATGTCTTTAGAATTAAATATTTTTCTTTTCGAGTTGCGTACATTTAGAGTAATATAGAGGATTTTTCATTAATTTTATGTAAATATTAAAGTAAGATAAAAGAATAAATTTTTATTTTTATTTTTTAATTATGATCTTAATAGACTACGTGATACCTATCTATATTATACATAACATATTAGTTTCATTTGTTGCTTTTTTTATACAGGAAACATAATTTTTGTTTCATATTTTTGTTCTTTATATTTAGGTTTATTTTTTCTTATTTTTTGAAATTTTATTTAATTATTTTTGTAATTATTATTATATATTATTTAATCTCCTGTAAATATTTTCATTAATAAAAGAATTTTGACATGCTTCATTTATTAAATAATGTTTGATATTCGATGGTGATTTTATCCCTTACAAATGATAAAGAATATATAGATATATTTCAAAAAAAATCAATATTATGAAAAAAGTCTACTTCATCTATATAATATTTGATATTTGATACTTGATAGTGATAGTATTATTATTATTATTATTATGTTATTTTGTAATGACAAAGAATATGTGCATATATTTAAAAAGTTCAATACTATTGAAAATATCTTAATATTTAATTGTTTAAGTAATTTGTGGTGATGCTATATGAAAATTATAATCTAGGCACGTAGAAGAGAATATTAAAAAAATGCAATTATAGAATACGTTATTCTCATAAAAGACAGCCTTTTGTATTAATTTTCAAGTCTCTTAAATTTACATATAATTTTGTAACAAATAACAAACAATATTGAAAAAGAAAAAAGAAAAGATAGGTGAAAATAATTACAATGAAAAAAAGCAAAGATATTAAAAATATATTTAAAATATATAAATCTTGTATAAAAAGTTCAATGTGTAAAATTTTCATACTTAGTTATCATTCACTGATTACTCATTTATTTTTTAGAAAATAAAATTTTCAATAAATTAGAAGTGTTATATGTGCAGAGCATGTGATTTTTTCATAACGTGTAATTTCAATTATATTTAGAAAAGAGTACAAATTTTCAATATAATAAATTATAAGTGTTATTCGTACAAAACACGTACTCTTTTCTAGTATCATAATAATTGTCAGCAAAATTATGTCACGAGTTTTTGGCTTTGACACTTGAATGTCTATAGGAGTACATAAGACTATTCTTTTTTCATTCATGCTAATCAACTGACTAAATGAGTTAATCTTGATTAAGGATACCTTCCTTTTACCCAAAAAGGAAAAAAAAAAATTAAAAAAAGGAATTATGAATGCCATTGTTTGCACAAAGGCATACACGCACGTACACACTCACTCACTCACTCACTCACTCACTCTTCACATTAGGAATGCTCATAGATCGAGTACCCAAATTCATGAGATAAAAAAGTACCGCGCAATAAGATCAAATTAAAACTACGAAATTGAAGTAAAAACTCAATAGCGTAGTCGGAACAAAAGTTGATGAAGCTTGAGTCTTGACAAGAAGGATAAAACCCTCGTCTAGTGATTTTCCTAATCTAATGTCTAATCTAACTAATGACTGAAATACATACATTCAACTTCTCATACAATGGGACAGTTGTAGGGGATACATTAGGGTTTAGTTCCCTTAGATGATAAAAGTACGCTAAAACATGAAAAGGAATCCAATTTGGTGAAGAAAACTTCAAAAACAAGTAATTTCCTTAATCATCTGCACATTTTGTGCACCTCGCGAATGTGTGTGAAACAAGGCTCCAAAAATTTGCTCACTGAAATTTGCACACATGTGCACAATTTCATTCGCGCATGTGTGCAAATTTTAGTATGCATGTACCATCTTTCACCTTGAATTGACCTTGATTCTAATAGAATTTAGAAAATTTCAAAATATAAAAGTTGTAACTCGCTCTTAACTTTTCAAAGTATCTTGAATCATCTCAATCAAAACTCAAACAAGAAAGTTATACTCAAAAACCTGAATAGTGTCCAAATTCGCTCCTTGCCGGTACATGTTTTTCATCCTTGTAATTTTTCTTCAACGTTTTCATTCAAGACCTACACAAACTAAAAATAAAATAATTAAACTTATAATCCACTCAATTATTGCTCGCATCATATGAAAAACCTGATAAATGATACATCAAATATACAATATTTATGAATTTATCACTCTTGCTCAACCTACTAAAATAGCTACCAACTCCAAAAAACCAAAAAATAATGGAATAAGAAACAAAAACAAAATATATGTTCCTAGACAGGATGACATACATGCTTCTATTAAGGAGGTGCACAATCTTGAAGCTCCACTTGTAACCACTAAAGAGACACAAGTACACGTAGTAGAAAATCAAGTTGTGTTATGTTTTTAAACATTGACTCCTTAACATATGTAAATTAATTCCAATTTCTAACTTATCCTCTTTATATGAGGATACAGATGACCTTAGAGCAAAATAGAGGAATTGAACCTAAAACTGGTACATCAAAGAATAGCCGTCCACCTCATGTGTTTTGAAAGGGGATCATGTATGTAAATGAAAAGAATTGGATATGGCCCATGATTCCACCTATCAAGCCTTCTCAAGCTTCTAGCTTATTACCCGTAAGGCATTTATCCCCTGTTACTCATACTATGATTCCACCATCTCGTAGTGAACCTGTATTGTCAACCCATCGTCCTCTAACTCAAGATGTAAGTGTTCTAGATTCTGCTATTGATATTTCCTAATACCAAGTAAACTAGGGAATAAATCCCTTACAAACTCAGTTACTAAATATAATATAATTAAAACTTCCAAATTCTATTCAGGCTTGGTTTATATGCCAACATTCTGTCATAGAAAATTCTTTCCTCTGCAAATTTTCTAATTATCTAAATTAAGCTATGCTTTAATTGTAAATTTTGCATTTCAAGTTTTGATTGAAGGTAACTTAGAGACCTGTTTTGTGCTAGTGATGACATAAGAAATATGACGTTGCACATTTTTCATAATTTCATCTTGGTTTTATTCGAATAGGAAATCATGGACAAACTCATTAAGGAATGTGTAGTATCAAAATCTGGTGCAGATGGTTATGTTTCAATATTAACAAACAAAAGGTTGAACTTTTGCATTTGCTAAATGGCTTTTTAACTTGTAGACATCTTAAGGATGTGTTCGTTTGGATTGAAAATATTTTCTTGAGGAAAACATGAAAAATTCCATTTTTCATACAATTTTTCGATGTTCGGTTGACAAGATGAAAATATTTTGAAATAAAATTTTTTAACGGTTTTATCTTTAATTTTATGAATACAAGTTAATAAAACTTATAACAATAGTAATAATACCTTACATGTAATTTTGATTAATAAAAGATTGATTTTGTTCAAAATTAAATGATAATACAATAAAGTAGTAAAATATGCATAATGATAGTTATGTTAGTGTGTGACCCATAATTGAGAGAAAAACGAATGAAAAAAGAATTGAAAACGAAAATAAGTTTAGCAAATGAAAATTTAAAAGTAAGTATTTGAGATTTAATGTCACTCTTGAATTATTCGAAAAATAACTTACGCTCAAAAATTTCGTAAGTTATTTTCAGCATTAGAGGAAAGAATACCAAAAAAATTTCTAAAAATATTTTCCTAAAAATATTTTTAATCCAAACGAATACACCCTAATTCTTTTTTCTTTTCCCATGGAAAAAAATTAATTGTAGAAATTTGACTATGAGTTTGATGTACAGTATGGGTGAAGATTATATGTACATGAAGGTGAGTTATTTTGAATCTTGAAAGGATCCTGGTTAGGATGTCAAGTTTGTTTTAATTTATAGGTTACTATTTTCTTGCCTCGACAATAATCTCATTATACTTTTCTAGTTTCCTGTATAGCTTATTAAATTATCATCTCTCTGTTTCAGGCTTTGCTACCATATGTAATGGTTACAGTGAAAAATAGCATCCTGAAACTGGGTTTTTTTTTTTTTACTATATTATTACGTAATAAGATTAATATTTTTATTACTCTCATATTCTATAGTTTTATTATATTTATTAGTTTAATATGATGCAGATCACAGCTATAGATCACTGTTGCATGCTCATCAATATAAGATTCGTTCTCTTTTATTATTCAACTGTTGGGATGCTTACATTGCAACAAACTCTTATTTGTATAGTGTTGTTTTTATCTGTAAAATTATTTTGACTTGCAACTTAGATAAATGAAAGAATAAAGGAAATGGAATATTATTTGATTTTATTTCCTTTTTTCTTTATAGAACGTGATTTTATATCAAATAATTTTTTTATTTAAAACTTTACTATTGTTGATTAAATGGACAGTGGAGTTCAAAAAATGGGTTCCCACTAATAATTGATTTTTTTTTTTTGCCTTCTTAATTCAAGTGAAAAATCGCTTAAAATTTAATAAAATAAATTAACATTTGGTATAGGGGTTTTAATCTTTTAATCAATTTTAATTTTACTTTGAACATGCCTAATTTTTTTTTAATTTAACTCAATTTCTGCAATTTAGTGTGAATTTGATTAACCAAATTCACTAACGTTTATCGTACCTATAGGATAGTGATTTATTATATAAGTTTTCGTATTAATAACAATTACCATGTTTTTTATAAGTAATAATTTACCAACTAACAATATAATTAATGGGGAATTTTATAGCCATTCTCTTAGTTTTAAAAGCTTGTACAGTACAAGCACATGGTGTTGTACTGTACAAGCATTTAAAGTACAAGAAAATGGTTCCCTAAAATGGATTATAGAATTTTTCATAATTATAATACGAGACTATGATATCTTGTAACTTACGTTATAAGTATTGTTAATGTACGTATGAGTAAGATTATATTTTTGTATTATATAAGCAACAACTTAATAAATAATAACACAAGTATATAACTAAAAATTCACCATACAAATTTTTCTCCCAACATTCACAATACAATCGCTTGAGGAGCAAAGAATTTTTTGTCTACTTGTTCTTTGATTTTCCAAAAAATTATGGAAGTCCTCTTTAGGACAAATAAAAGATTTCAGCAAATTATTATAATTAAATTTCACCTTTCTTGACTTACGTTATAATTTAAATTCATCATTTTTTATAAGTCAAAATAATATTAATTTTTCTTATATTTACCTAAATTAAGTGTTGGAGAACTTAGTGAATTTATTATATGGTTTGAATGCAGAGGTATATAAAAAAAATTAATGTATGCATATATTGTGATATAAATAGTACAATTTCAAAATGTAAAAGTTTAATGAAATATTGCCTCTAATCTACACAATAATAATAATATTATTATTATTTTTTTTTTAAAAACACCCTTCCCTATCTCTTAGACTTAGTTTGGGAGTTTTGGAGAGAGAGAAAATAGGATAAAACTTAAGTTATGAGAAAAGATAGGAGAAGAGAAAATATTTGATTACCTCTCCTGGTTGTTTTTTGGGAATAGGGAAGAAATTGAATGATTTTAGGATATGATATAATTTTGAAAAATTTTACAATTCTTTTTAGAAATAATTTTCTTGACTTTAAATACTTGTACAATACAATATCATATGCTTTAAAAGGTTATGCTGTACAAACTCTTAAAGTCAAAAAAATAATTAAATTGCATTTTTCTAAAAGGTACTATAAAATTCTCCTATAATTTTATTGTTTGATTTATTGAAGATAGTTTTGGTATCTTAAAAAGTTTTTCTAACTTAAATTTACACTATTTCTTCATTTCTCGCCAAGTTTGGAGAGAAACTTTTGGGACCAATTTGTCACTTGAGATAATTCCATTTCTCTTCTTTTCTTTTCTACTTAAATTTTCAGATAAAAAGAGGTGAGTTGTTTTCTCTTATTTTCTTTTCATTTTTCAATTCCTGAACTAAGTTTTAATCACTCAAATCATAACCAATAGATCATAAGGGAAAGCCTACTTTATTATTAAAAAGAGAAAGGGCTTTTTCATTTTTAGCTGGTGGGTAAGATGTGCACTTCCGTTTTCCCTTTACTATTAGGTGGTCCCGTGGTTCCTATGCCGCCGAGTTTTTCGGTCCTTTTCTTACCACTTAAATTGCATTCAAAACTGTAATTGAACCTCTACAAATTAGACAAGGGTACGTTCAAGTTTGACTCGTTATTTAATAAAGAGGATTGCTGTATTCAATTTGACCTTGAGTCAATCTCAAATAGCGATGATTGACTTGAATGTTTAGTAATTTATTTGAAAAAAAAAAATTGGTTTGACTCACAACTTTCGAACTGAGGTCAAGCACATCTATAGTTTGTTTGTTTGTGATTTCACCTTAATTTGCTATTTTTTTGGTCTAAAATTTTGTTTTACGCGATGGTTGAAATATGTGATTTGTATACATCGATTGTTTAGGAAGTGATTTGTTGTGTTGCAAAATACAAGAAAAGTTTGTGAATTCACCTTAATTTGCTATTTTTTGGTATAAAATTTTGTTTTACGATAATCTAAAATTCAATTACGATGGTTGAAATATGTGATTTGTATATCTATTACGATTGTTTAGGGAAGTGATTTGCAACTTGTGATTCAAAATATGCAAAATACAAGAAAAGTTTGTGAATTCACCTTAATTTGCTATTTTTTTGGTCTAAAATTTTTGCTTTACGATAATCTAAAATTCAATTACGATGGTTGAAATATGGCTGTGATTTGTATATCTATTACGATTGTTTAGGGAAGTGATTTGCAACTTGTGATTCAAAATATGCAAAATACAAGAAAAGCTTGTGATTTCACCTTAATTTGCTATTTTTTTGGTCTAAAATTTTGCTTTACAATAATCTAAAATTCAATTACGATTGTTGAAATATGTGATTTGTATATCTATTACGAAGTTTAGGGAAGTGATTTGCAACTTGTGATTCAAAATATGCAAAATACAAGAAAAGTTTGTGATTTCACCTTAATTTGCTATTTTTTTGGTCAAAAATTTTGTTTTACGATAATTTAAAATTCAATTACGATGGTTGAAATATGTGATTTGTATATTTTAGGGAAGTGATTTGCAACTTGCGATTCAAAAAATGCAAAATACAAGAAAAGTTTGTGATTTCACCTTAATTTGCTATTTTTTTGGTCAAAAATTTTGTTTTACAATAATCTAAAATTCAATTACGATGGTTGAAATATGTGATTTGTATATCTATTATTAAGATTGTGTTAGGGAAGTGATTTGCAACTTGTGATTCAAAATATGCAAAATACAAGAAAAGAGAGATTCAATAAATGAAATAATTAATAAGTAGGAAAGATAGAAAATACCCTATGCAATTAAATTGTCTACTTATAATCCTTTATTTTATATTCATGACCTTATCAAATCGGACAGTATGATGATTATGTTTGGCTGATTAGAAAAGTTGAGTTTCAAGAATTATACAAATTTGAATTAATAACTCAAAGAACAAATTTGATTGAGATTGTATCGAACCAAATTCAAACTAAACACTAAAGTATTTGAATTTATTTACAACTGTATCCGCACTTCATTATCCTACATAGAAAACGATTATGCCTATATTTAGGAAAAAATTTACATAAACTCTGTTTTTGATCTTACCTGTAGACACTGTAGTCAAAATTAAATCTTATAAAATCTTACTTACATCAACTTCATAATATTTAATCCACACCACAAAATTTACAAGTGGAGTCAAAAACCAGATCTACCTAAATCTTTTCCATATCTTTATTATGTTTAATGTACTCATGTTTTTTTATCCAAAAAAAAATGTAGTTGAGTTGATACATTGCTTATATATTAAATTATCTCCGTTTCATTTATTTTATCAATGTTTGACTTTATTTGTTAGTAATGTTCAGACTTTTCAAAGTTCAATAAATATAAATATTATATATATAATAGATTAACTTTTTAATAATTTTAAATTTTGCATGTGCTAGTATATAATGTAAATTTCACTTATATTGAATTTTTTTTTATTAAAAATCAAATATATCTATATAAATTTTTGTTACAAAAGAAATTTATTTAACCAAAAAAAAAAAAATGAAGGTATAACAAAATAATTAGGATGAAAAAAAGTAATTCAGGAGTAACAACAAAGTATTATACGATTTGATTTTTGATTTCACTTGTAAATTTTATTTTATGGATTAAATTTTAGATAATCCATGACATCAGTTGATATACGTAAAATTTTTTAAGTTAAGAGGCGGAATTTAATCCTGATCACAGGGTCTACAGGTACAGTAAAAAACTGGATCTATTTAAGTATTTTACATAAGTAGAAAGGGAAATACTTAGGTAAACCTGATCTTTGGTCTCACTTATAGATTTTGTGGTGTAGATTAAATGTTATAAAATCTATGATATAAATTGATGTAAACAAGATTTTATAAAATTTAATTTTAACCGCAGGGTCTATAGGTGTAACCAAAAATCTAGTTTATGTAAGTTTTTTCCAAGTAGAAATCCACTTAATCCTCTTTCCAAGAACAGTGCGTAGGAGTGAGCTGTTAAAAAAAGCACAACGTGGCATGAAGGGGCAGCATCCCAAGACCACTATCGTCCCCGGCACGCGGTCCGGTAAAAGTCGCTTTCCGGAAAAACAATTAGGTATGGTCGGTGTACCTAGACTATAGCTCCAAATACTTGTACTATATTAGGAAGTACTACCATTTAATGCACGTAATGAAATATTTGTTCACGGAGCCCGGGAGTGTAGAAAAAGTCTCTTACAGCCTCATTACATTAAAGGTGAGCCTACCTAACTTATTTTACCGAGTAACAGAGCGGTGGACTCACAGGCAGTAACGACAAAACCTACAATTTTCGCAACCTTCTTACTATTAGTAGTAGTACAAGAGAAGAGAGCACAAATATCTCCCGTGAACAGAAGACCGATCATATATAATTCTCAAGCCAAAAAAAAAAAAAAAAAAAATTCTCAAGCGAAAAATTGTGAAAATGCTGTAGATTTAGAGCCCAGCAAGCATGACTAGTACTTGTATGTTTTCTTCGGAGGTTTGTTTGTTTGTTTGTTGGTTGTAAAAAACCTCCCAGTTCCTTAGCTACATTCTTAAGATGAATGAGAAGATGAACAACTTTAAAAGCCCTGGTTCTGGTTAATTTGCCCAGATTAAAGAGTGAAAAAATGATGTTGGCGGTTGTGTTCAGTTTGAATGTATGCATGTATATTGTTCACCTGTCTTGGGACCAAAGAAATTTAGAAAAGTAGAAAATTTTTCTTTTTCTGGGAACTACATAGTTTATGTTTTTTTTTTTTTTTTTTTTGGGGGGGCGCAAGAAATTAACCCATGCATGCTGTTCTTACAACGGGTTTGAAATTGTCTACAAGACATGAGTGTTTTTCTGCTTGTTTCTTGATTTGATTTATTTTCGAGAAATTACATGTGCAGGTGCTCCCTCCCCCCTCTCTCTTCTGTGTGTCTGCGTCTGTGTTTTTTGGTTTTTTTTGGTTGGGGGTGGTTGGTGGGTGGGATGGAGTTTTGGTTTATAATTTCATTTTTTTTTTTTTTGTTGGGGGTAGGTGGAGGTAGGATTTTTTTTTTTAACACTATTATGCATATATATATGGAGTAATTTCAGGTTGAGGGCCTTTTTTTTTTTTGGGGTGGGTGACATTACTGGTGTCGACACAAACCCCCTCTCCATCCCCTACCTTTGTTTTGGTAGAACATGACATTACTCCTGGGGTCTTATAACATCTAGTTTAAGTTTGTTCGAATTTTTGAGGAATTAATGATCTCTTGGATTTGCGACCTTGAGTTGTCAATGTAATCATAACCCCTCTCATTACCGTGTTTGAATGTGTTATTGATTTGTTCAACTTAGTTGAGCAGATAATATGGAGGTACTGAAAAAATCTCTCTCCTTATCGCAGAACAAAAGAGAATCGGTTGCCAACCAACTGACATTGCAAATTCTTCTATGAACATTCAAAGGCAAAGCAGAGGGGCTTCCTTGAGTATTCCTGTGTTTAATCAATCAGGTCCCAGTTCAATTGTAGAAGGTATTAAAGGGCGAAACATGATAATTAAGAAGAATGGGATGCATTCCAAATTTGGTACAAGAGAGTCTAGGAATAATGATAATCAGGGTTCGAAGACTCCAAATCAAATTAAAAGGAAGGCATTAGATGGCCGCAGATTTAAGGAGTTATTTAAAATGCGAGCAAAAAATGAAAATGCTTCCTCTGGTGAGGTTTCTTGATTTACAATTTTAGATATGTATTTGACTATTATGTCTCCTACAACTAAAACCATAAAAATTGTTGTATTCAACAGAGCACGTGCTTGGAGAAAAGAATAAGTTGTTTCAAGGAGATGGAAATTGTGCTGAAGCTAATACATTGAAAAAAGTTGGTGAAACAATTGTTGAGAAACCCGGTTCATCTGATGAAAGGACATGGTATTCTTTTCTTTTTGTGTTTCTTATTCTGCCATCATTTTGGTACCTTTCTGTTACACTTCTTGCTTCGTATTGAGTTTCGATCAAGCAAGATAAAATGGAAACAAAACAAATTGAACATTGAAAGTGACAGATTGGAAAAGTTGACTATTAAAACATTCTAGGACTTGTATATGTTGTTACTTCACTTCTTTCACTTTTATTTACAATATAAATTGTATCATTAAATAACCCAAATCCCCGGTGTTCTCAATTCACTTTTCCTACTATGCCATCAAACATGTGTTTCTTTTTGCAGGAGTTCATGCTTAGTTTTGTGGAAAAGGGGTTGCTGTTTTAAATGTTCAAATGCTTTTTGGTACTCGGGTGATAATTTTTGGATGAACTCTTTGGGTTCCCTTATCTGGTCTTATCATGATTGCATTTTAAAGTTATATCAATGTTTCATGTAAACTATCTTCCACTTGTCCTTCTGTTTTCATGGCCCATGGATTCTGTTAAGCTTATCTGTAGTTTCGATCTCTAGTCCTTGCAGGATGGTTTCTCACCAAACACAAGAGACTTGCTCAGGTGATGTCATGCAAAACCATGATATATCTGGTGTCACTCTCGTTGCTGTAAGTTATTTATTTATTTATTTTTATTTGGGTCAACATTTCAATTTTTTTTTTTTTTTTAAATTTATGATATATACATACTTATCTACAGATGCAAAGGGTGATTTCTATTATCTTCCATTTCTTTTTTGGTTAATTCCTAATGTGAAATATATGCTGATATGCATTAATGAATCATAGACAAAAAATTGAACTGAAAAAACAAGTTATAGGTCACATTTGTCATTATTTGCTTGTTGGGCAATCAACTCTTGTCTAGGATTCGGGAAGTGTGGTATAATTTACTTTTAGAATCTTTGTTTGAGGTAAAAAATGTTAACCTCTTCCTAACTGGTTCCTGCTTAGTTGCGTCTTGTGGAAGCAATCTTCCAGCTGGATAGTGGACTCTTCAGAAGTAATTCTGTCAATCTGTTTCTAAATGTATTATCACTAAATATTCCCAATCTTTTAATTCTTTTATTTCTCGATAGTGATGTTGGTGTGCAAGCAGTAAGCAGTTTTGCAAATTTGCACTCACCTTCTCTCCTCTTCTTTTCACTTCTCTTGCTCACTTAATTTTATCTGTCTTGAATTTATGCTTTGACTCTCAGTGATCCAGTTTTTCTGAAACAAATGAGATGCATACGCTTTTCCTTCAAAAGTTTCACATGGAAAATATTGAAGCTTTTTTATATGGCCTTGTAGGCAAGAACAAAAATTTAGTGATTAGTGTAATTAGTATGTTTTTTCATGCTGCATGTAGAATGAGGACATTAGGGCAGAGCTAGAGATGGAGCCTACAAGGAAACAGGATCATACTCATTTCTCTGACTCCCAGAAAGATATGGAGTTCAAAAGCGAGCACAAGAGATGTATAAACTGTGGCCAAGGTGGAAAGCTCTTGTGAGTGTTTCAAATGTCGTTTATTGTGTTTCACATTCTAATTTGTTGGTCCACTGTTATCTGTTCAATTTCAACATTATTGTGGAAAACTTGAATTTCGTATGTCCTTGAAATTTTCCATTTGCTTGTTATGGATTAATTTGAAGAACAATCTTCTGAGTTGACTTTGCAGTAAATAAATCTTTCCCCTTACCTTATAAAATCATGCAAAGGTGGATTTATATGATTGTGTTCTGTGGAACTTTATTTGTATTATCGGTATTTGGGTACTTTTGCCGGGATCCCTCAATCATAATTGAAGTTATTACCCCTTTTCTCATGCAATTTGCAAGTTGCTTTAAAGCACAACCTTTTCCCAATTCACTGTTTGAGTTATACCAGTTGGATATTTTTTTCTGAGTGGTTTAGGTTTACTTATTTAACGTGGCTTGATCATAATAACTTCTGTCAAGTTGATTCTAGAAGTTCCATGTTTTCTAGGTTCCTATTTAGGCTTAAAAAGTGGCCATTCATGAGCTCTGCTAAATCTTCCTCTTTTTCTTGTATGATATTGAAGGATAACAATCTGGATAGGCTTTGTCTTTATACCTGATACGCTACCATGTCCAAAATCTAAAATGCCTACATGTCAAGATTGTAGAGAATTGCCAATCTTATTTATTATGAGATGGCTCACTGATCAAAACAAAGACCCAAACCTTTTAACTCAGGTGGTTATGGCTTCTTTTGATTGATGTACAATCCAATGGTTCTGCTGCAAATCATTTTAACCATGGCAAGGATAATTTTGTTTAAGGTGGCCAATTCATTTGTAGCAATCGATGCGAGGAGCTCTTACTTTTAATTGGTGTAATCGAACTTGTATGTTTCAATAAAATCAAGGGACTATGAATGGCTTTTGGAAATTTGGAGTGATGAACTGTAAAAAGAACTTCAGATTCAAAACCTTAGAAACTTCCATTTTCTATTTTCTTTTGAAGTTTTCTTTAGACTTTGTATGACAAATCCACACATATGTGCACACACACATGCATTAATTTAGCTTTGAAAATTATAGTAGGTTTGATCACACAATATTCATCTAAGCTTTCCTGCCAGGCGTAGTATATTTGATTTATTCTTCAACATTAAGAATACCATGTATATTTGCATGAGGTAATAAGGGGTTGGACTGTTTTCCTCATATTGCCTTTTGTTATAGATTCGTCTTGTATATTTTAGGTTTCAGTTGAATATTGGGGATGGCTGGAATGTCAACACTGTTTGGCTTCCCAAGGTGCCATGAAATGAAGTATTCAATTTCTCATGATAAAATATGTCCACAGTTTTTTTGGTTGTTAAAGCTTCGTGATTTATGATTTTCAATTCACCTCTTAGATCCAATCTGGGAGAAGTATTTGCCACCATTAAATAACTGTTACTGCTTGTTAGAGGAAAGTATGTTGTCAAAGACATTCAACCATCATATTTTTTCTTAACACAGTTAAAATCTTTATGAAATGGAAAACTGGAAGCTTGTAATATGATTCTGCTGTCAGTATCATTTTTTATATTTTTTTGGTTATAGTAATTCAAATTGATTGGATTTTAGATGTTCTGGATTATGATTTAGAAAACACAATCTGTACTTTTTTGATTCAATATCTTCAGGTGTTGTGTTGGACAAGGGTGCGGCAGGAGCTTCCATTTTTCTTGTGTTAATCCCCCATTTACCTATTTCCCACCTGGAGATTGGCACTGTATTTGGTGTGTCAAAAAGAAGATGGAATTGGGCGTTTATACTGTGTCTGAGGGAATAGAGTGTGTTTTAAATTCTGAGCAGGTATCAGCCGATGGAGGTACATGATTTTGCCAAAACTTCTTCCACTTGACTCATATATATCTTTTCTTGGGTTGTTGTGTATACTGTACTATTTTAGATCCTCTCAGTATTCCAGTGGAGTGACTTCTTAACATGATGATAGCAATGCAGAAGCAGCAGTACTTGGTCAAGTATAAAGGTCTTGCTCATGTTCATAACTGTTGGATTCCAGAGAAAAGATTACTTGTGGAGGCTCCAATACTTTTCGAAAGATACAAGAAAAAAACCCGTGTGAGTAGATTTTTGTTGCCACATATGCCCAGCTGATTTCTGAATATTAAATTTGTTGGTGATTTTTTTAATCTTCATCTTCCTCAGAAAGTAAGTTGGAAAAGGCAATGGAGTGAGCCACAACGTCTTTTGGCAAAGAGGTTATTAGTTTTTCCCAAGCAATGCAGCAGCAATTTTCAGGAGCATGATCACTGCCATCACGAGTGGCTTGTGAAATGGACAGGGCTCGGATACAATCAGGTTACATGGGAGTTAGAAAATGCTCCATTTCTTAGGAATCCTGATAGAGGGATGAAACTCGTAAATGATTTTGGAAACCGCCATGAAAGAATGAAAGGAGATAAGGTATTTCCAATTATTCGTAAGAGCAAAACTTGGTTTTTCACAGGAAAAATTCTGATGTTTTGAATAGCATTTTTTATATCTGATTGGGAATTACTTTTCACATGTAAATGCTATAAATACTTTTTTCTTTACTTGTCGACCATCAATCTTGAAATTCTTTATGATTATTTCTCTAGTATAGATAAAAACAATTAAATTTGCTAAAATGTGATTATTGAGATTGCATTGAAGGTCTGAAAAGTGAACTTGCAATCTATATAAATATGTATATATTTTGGTGCTAAAACTTACAATATCTATGTTAAGCTTATGCTGTCAATTTGTTGCTCTTGGTCCTAAATTTATCCTGTCAATGGTTTTGTTCAAAACAGATTCTGACGTGGCACTCTCATTTACTGATATGAACATGCTGAGAAACTTTGGGTTCGGGTGTTTAACTTCTCCATAGTTTAGTCCTCAGATTTATTGGTAGCTATCACTCTATTCTGAGCCATGATTAAACATACTTTAGTGAAACAAGGATATTCAATTTCTTTTGTGGCAGAGGGCTACCGTCTGTTGTCTGTCTGGAGCTGCCTTAGCCGCCAGATAGATGCAACGGAAGACATACTCTAATATTAGTTCTCCACTGATTTAGAAGCTACTAAATGTAATTTCTTTGCTGAACAAACTAGGTCCTCTCCATCTGATGCCTGGAAAAGAATAGCCAACAGAAAACAAGTCGAAAAAAATTAATTGATAGGCAAATAATTCAAAAAAGGGTTGGTACCAAGTTGAAAAAAATTAATTGAAAGGCAAATAATTCAAAAAAAGGGTTGATAATGGTGTATATCATACTTTTGGTGCCTGCATATAAATCTTTCTCGAATGAAGTTCATCAGAAGCTTGACATGTTCAGATGCATAATTTGATGGTGCAGAGAAGGAAAACAGAACTTTCAGAACTTCCAATCCTTCTGGTGATCCAGATCATCTAATTTATGTCAACAAGCTACGCAAGGGCTGGCACAAAGATCACAATGTTCTTGTTATAGATTCCCAGGTGAATACTTTTATGTAATGTTATATTGCTTTTTATCCCAATGCACATGCTTGCTTCATGGGTCACTTTGTTTTTTGATTATCTAATTTCCCTTCAATCAGGAAATTAGAAAAGGAAACAGAGAGAGATAGGAAAAGAAAAGTAGAGTTAGAGTTTGGTAAGACTTGCAGCATTATAATAGGAGCCAAGTTAGTGAAGCACTCCATTTACTCTTACCTCTTTGAAACTGTTTGGGCAGCTTGTGATATTGAAGACAACATTCCTACAGCTTGCCTTATTTATTGAGCTTTTATTTGTAGACATCACCAATAAAGCAAAATGAGCTAAGCTACTCTCCTCATGATTGGCCAAAACTATCATTCGTTTGAAATTGGCTCTATTATGAGCAAGCTAAGCTCAGTCACGTTTTCAAGACAATTATGAGAAATCAAGTTTGAAAGATAATGTTTGGGTTACCCAGTGTGACCACACACTAAGGATGGAAATGTCTTAAAAGGTGAAAATGGAATTAACCTGAATTTATGTTTTGGCATTCTTTGACTGGTTCCATATCTTGCCTGCTAAAGTCAATCACAGACTTAAATATACCATGTTTCAGGCATTAGCCACTTTTATCTCTAATTTGGTGTGGGTTCTCTAGTCTTTTCTACTCAAGCTTTCTAGTCTTAGAATTTCGCTCACTTCCTCCATTGAATATTGAGATGCCCTGATCTTCATTCATGTCAAATCTTGGCATGGATCTTAATGGTGCAATGTTCAAATCTACAGGAACGAGTTGTGAGGGTGGTCCTGTTTCTTTTCTCTTTGCTTAAAGAAACCAGTGGTCCATTTCTGATTATTACTACTTCGGCTTCTCTTTCGATGTGGGAAGCTGAATTTCAGCGTTGGGCAGCAAATGTCAATGTTGTTCTCTACACCACTGTTTAGGGGA
Source organism: Cinchona pubescens (assembly GCA_025175665.1). Classification (NCBI taxonomy): domain Eukaryota; kingdom Viridiplantae; phylum Streptophyta; class Magnoliopsida; order Gentianales; family Rubiaceae; genus Cinchona; species Cinchona pubescens. Next base: position 522,962 of record JANKKI010000254.1, on the reverse strand, counting down.
GTGGAGATATTCGGGTCATCATCAGAACTTTAGAATTCTATAATGAAGGTGGAAACATCATGTTTCAGGTTCTCCTATCACCATCAATTGCTGTTGTTGAGGTACATTTTAGTTTTTGTCCCCTTCCCTATAGCATTAGATGAATGATAGGTGGATAATTACCGAGGCATATTAATTTCTTTACAGTCAAATGATATCTTCTCTATTGGTTATTCTGCTTAAAATGATCATCACATGTCAAAATGAAGCTCTAGATTGGAATATTGGAAGTTTTCTATTGAAAATGGGGTTCTATATAATAGTTTTTCAACGCTAGATTCACTCGAGGATTGTAATCATTTTTGTTCTTTATGACATTTCAGGATTTAGAAGATTTAAAACCTATAGAGTGGGAAGTAATAGTAGTAGATGAGTGTCAACGTCCAACAATATCAGTGCATTTGGAGCAAATCAAAATGCTAGCTGCTAATATGCGACTGCTTCTTGTTAGTAGTGCTGACCTCATATAAAGGTATCAAGAATTGAGAATCCATTTATCAGTTTTTGATCCTAACCCGCCTCTAAGTTAATATGCATGCCTTCAAAATTGTCAGGATTGGAGTTTCAATTACCTCAATATTCTCTCTCTTCTTGATCCAAAATATGCTGGGGCTGACAACGTTCTTTTCGAGGCTGATACTTCCAAACTTAAGAAAAAATTGGTAGATTTTATTGCATATGAGTGCAAAAATGAGCCAGTCAAGTTAATGGAGTTTTGGGTTCCTGTCATGCTTACTGATGTGCAAACTGAACAATACTGTGCTTCCTTGTTTTCAAATTCAATGGTTCTTTGCTCATACTTGAAGAGTGGAGCAACAGGCTCCATCCACGACATACTTAAGACAACCAGAAAGGTTTGCCATCTATTTAGAATGTGGCAATTATATTAGTGGCGGCTCAAAAAATTTCCTTTGTCCTGCTTCATGCTTGATTCTTGTTCTTTTCTCGACATCCATTTACTATGAACCTTGCTATAAATAACATCTTTATGTCATGCACTTCACAATCTTTTCAGTGTTGTGATCACCCTTATCTGGTGGATCGGTCTTTGAGAAACTTGGTCCTACAAGGTAAACCTGCATCCGACCATTTTGACATCGAAATTCAGATGAGTGGCAAACTACAACTTCTAAATAAGATACTTCCAGAAATTAAAAGACGAGGACTGAGAGTGCTCATTCTTTTTCAGGTGGTAAATACAATTCCTGATATTTGTTTTTGGCTACATTTTCTTATTTTCATATCCTTTCACCATCCTAAAGTCATTTGAAATATTTTTCCAGTCCAAGTATAATATGCATACTTTGTGGTGCGTGTTATAGTATGTGTGATATATTTTTATTACCCTTCCAAATTAGAAAGCATGAAAATCATAGATAAGATTAGACCCCACTTATTTTGTTACTAGCAGTTGGAGCTTGCAATAATCTCAGGAGAAAGAACAGGGGATGCTGGTTTTCCTGCAATTCTATTGTGTAGTCTTGATCTTTGATGCGAAATTATTCTTCTTGTTTTATTGGATAACAATATTTAGATGCTATTTTTTGATTACTCACTTTGCATGACAGGCAATTGAAAGTTCTGAAAAGATTTCCATTGGAGATATTCTTGATGACTTCATCCATCAAAAATTTGGTACAGATTCTTATGTACGCATTGATGGTGAAATTGCACGTGCAAAGAAGCGGGCTGCCTTTGACATGTTCAACAATAAGGACAATGGGAATTTTGTGTGTTTAATTGAAACTCGAGCTTGTCTTCCTAGCACTAAACTTTCATCTGTAGATACAGTCATCATATTTAACAGTGATTGGGATCCGGTGAATGACCTAAAAGCCCTGCAGAAGATCACTATAGATTCCCGGTTCGAGCAGTTGAAGATATTTCGCATTTATTCATCTTATAGTGTGGAAGAGAATGTTTTAATGCTTGCCAAGGAAGGTTTGACCCTTGACAACTATATTCAGAACATAATTGTCTCAGCAGAGTGTATGTCATAAGCTACTAACCTGGGGTGCCTCCTGTCTATTCAGAAAGCTTGATGGCTCCCATGAACTTAATGCATCTTCTTCGAACCCAATCAACTCTTTTGAGCACACTCTTTTGGAAGATGTATTTCAGGAGTTGTCAGCATTACTGCCCTGCAGTAGTGTTGAACATGGTTCTACTTGCTGTTTTAGCAGAAAAAACAATTCTAACAATGTTTTCAGTGTAGAACAGAGCATAGGGAACTACTATGGGAAAAATCTTTCTTTAATTGGTGAATTGAAAACCCGGTCAATGCACAATCTCCCTGGAACTAGACAATTGACTGAAGATGGACCGCCCCATATTTTCTGGACAAATCTTTTTAAAGGGAGGAAGCCTAGGTGGAAATATATGTCTAGTTCATTGCAGGGAAAAAGAAAAGTTAAACTCATTCCTAGTTTGTCTGAGGATGCTGAATACGAAGGAAAGGCTTCAAAGAAAGGCAGGACAGAGGCGCAACAGCATTCTTAACCCAATACCATACCACAAGCTTATGATGGAAAGAAGACGAGGCAACAAAAAAAAAATTGCTGGTATTTCTAATTCTTCTTGCTTCTATGTCACTATTGAATTGAGTCAAAAACTTTTCCACATGTTGAAACAGTGGTTCCAGATAGCCATATTTCCATAATCTTGTATCATTAAAATCTTTGCTTACTGCAGGGAATTCTCCAAATTCAGCGCTTAAAAAATTCAGAAATGCACATAACTTGGCCAGAAATGTCATAGTTAAACGCGCTAAAAAAGCTGCAGTGATTTCAAGAGATCATGGTATGAAAGTTCACTGGTACAGTGAGGCAGCTACTCTTAATGCTGTAGGGAGGCCAGTTAATGGTGCTCTGCCTGAAGTAAAATCTGACCATTTACCAGTTCAAAGTAGTTCACTGCAAAATGAGGTATTCAAACTTCCGTTGAAGGATTTGTTTCCTCTACAACTTATAGTAACCACATGCTCGATTATGTTGTAATATACTAATTACCATCTTACCAAATGCCAGCCTCAAATTAAGATAAGGTTATTACCAAGTGATGGATAAGTTCGTCTTTCACAAGATATTCAAGGTCTAGCCTTCTGTTATGTACAATATAGGCCAAATTGTTTTTCTTAATCTTCGTATTCAGGGAACATAATTTTCACTAATTCTATTCTAAGTGCCATTTTCCTAGCATGCTTCATTGGCTGCTTTATATTAACGACAGGTTATTTCAATCCCTCTAACCTCTGGCTTTGCTTTCCCTTCAGGAGGTAGGTAAATGTTTGCCGAATATGTCTTAAAAGGGTGGTCAGACATTTCTGTCTTATTAGTTCATTGGAAGTCCTCTGAATACAGAAGACTTGTAAATCTAATTTCTGTTGTTCCATTTACTTTTGACAATGATCTCCTGCAATGAAGTTAATAATACTAAATATCAGGTCCATGTGTTTCACAATCTCAGCTTCTCACTTTTTGTAAGAAATTGTTACAGACTATGCCTCTATCTACCAATTCAGTCTCTACTGGACATGAAGAAGCTGATTTTTCAGAATCCACAGAAGGTAATGATCATGTAGTGAGTGTGCCTTGTTATGAGGTCCAAGCCACCACAGGAACCCCCAGTGAAGGTTCAACTCAGCCACTCAGCCCTGCTGTTCAGCCGTCGGTAAGAAATTTCCCACTACAACCAGCTATGACTCCTCCAGTTAACAGAACTGAACCAGATGCTGCAAATCTTGAACATGCGAATATTGATCCTGATTACTTGAGCAATCATTCTACCGAAGCATTATCAGGAACATTTGAGATTCCTCAGTCGGCATGCTTAGCTTCACTTCAACGGGAGATGGAAAGAATACAAGAGGCCCAAGAGCATGCTATAAAATTTCATGAAGATTTGGTTTGTTTCTCTTTCTCTTTCCTCTTACTCTTGTAGATATGCACTCCTAACATTTTATCTGACAAACTTTTCGACAACTATTTTGTAGAAACTGCATACTTCAACTCAAATCTGAGTGTGAAAAAGAGTTGGAGGAGATACGTAAGAAGTATGATTTGTTGCTTCACAATTCTGAACTAGTGATGGCACAAAAGAAAACATATCTTGACAGTTGTTACCAAATGGTGCATAAGCAGAAACTGTTAGCTGATTCTATCTTATTGAAGCAAGATGGTGTCCCTGCAGCTGAACCACAAGAAAAACAAGAAGGTATGCATGTCTTGAATGGATAAATGGTTGGTATAGGCTGGGCAATCATCCTCTCTGCACGTGTACTCAGAATATAATTTTAACCAATTGTGTCGTATATATTCTTGCTGTTGACAAAAATTTCATCACAGTTGAACTGAACAGATGAGAATCTATCCTAGCAAAATTTTCGGTATCTATAGTGTTCTAGGGAAATGCATTCTGTCTAATTCAGAATATTTAGTTTCTCTTTAAAGGTATTTGGCCAATCATTGCGATGAGCTTTGGTAATCTGCACCAAGTTTGATGGTAAAACGGGGTTTTCTACTTTTCACCAATATTAGCAGTTTCTGATGCTGTACTGTGTCTCTGGCAGTGACTCTAGCAACCTTCTTGAGCGACATCTATCAATCTTGCTTTATACAACCTAGTGAGAGGACTATTTCAGGACCTTACCCACCTGGTAACGCATCACCACTTGTGGCTAGCAACTTATCAGCTGTTCCACAAGCCACTGCCATGAATCCTTCAAATGCTGAACAAGATTTATCAAGGCCTCAGACTTCCGTTAGATCATCCACAACTTCGGTGGAGGCAGTGAACTATTCTTCAGCTGGACAGCAAACTACTGCTCCTTCTATCCTGAGAGCTGAAATATCTTCATCCAACATGCCGAAGCTCAGGCCATCTGAAACTTCTGCAGTGCTGGTGATGGCCCATTCTTCAGCAGGGACAAGGGCCACTTCAGCATATGGCCAATCTTCAACAAGCCTGGAAATGACTGGTTGTTCTAAGAGTCCAGTCTAGACCAGAGCATACATCAAGCTGTTCTTTCGACCAGTCATCTGAGGCCGCCCTCAATCCCAAACATCCGTTTGTCTGGAAACCTTCATGCTGGGCGTGAAGTAAGAGCACCTGCTCCACATCTACGACACACTATACCCTCTCCAGTAATTTTACATTCAACATCCAGGCCTTGTTGAATGCAACATCAGTACACTGTCACCACTCACCTGTCATATCCAGGTGACTCGGTCCACCCCAGAATTGTCGTAATGATCATCTGAATCACCTGAGGATTATAGACTAAGTGCATACTGGAGGGTTGTATGGTATATGAAAAATCCCTGTCGAACATTAGCTCAGGCCTGGAGGCATCTCATATGATCGCCATTGTTTTTGCTTTTCTAGGTGGATGGTTAGTGATGCCTCAATCTTAGGTAAAAGTTTGTAATGGATTTGAAGGCAATTAGTTATATTTCTCGGCTTTGGTTGCTTAGTTTTGGGATATTCTAGTCTATGTAAATACTAGTTAATAGGAGCTTTCTTCATCAGATGGAGTTCTGTTACATAGAAAATCTTCTTCATTACCTTTTTCTGGAACTAATCCATCTCGTTTCTAATTCCTCAAGACCTTATATTCATTTGTTGGTATGGACGGATGTCCTTGACTATTTAGTTCAATACTCTCTATGTCAATCACTTCATCCGAAACTTCACTCTAATAGAGAATTTTTTACCAAGGGCACTATGTTGTGGACTTAGTTAATGTAAGAATTTGATGAGCCCTGTAGTTAAGGGGCATTCATGGATCTTTAAAATTTTTTTCTTATTTTTTAATGCAAGAAAATTAAAATAAAATGGATTCGATGTTCTTATTCTGTTTCACCTTAATTGCAATTTGAACAAGTAAAAGTTTGATCTGTTAATTAACTAATTTATTTTGGTTATTAAATTCATTATTCAAGAAAATGTTGAATGACTAAAAATATTGAGTTGATTATAAAAAAAACTAAAAGTTAAAATTAATAAATTAAAAATTCGATTATTTGATTATGTGTTTTTCAACCATCAAATTTAAATTATATAACTAATCTCTTTATTTAATTTATTCGAACATCAAAACATTAAATTAATTTAATTCAGTTGGTATATTCAATTAAACCAAATTATAAACACCTTTAAGGGCTGCAGTCTTCCCGCCCACAGACAACTTGTCGCTTAAGCACTTGGACAAACCAGAAGCAAATTTAAATTGGCAGTACATGAGAAGGCTATAGACAAAGAACATGTAAACTCACCTATCGAAAATAGTAGTATGAAGCAATTTATGGGAAGGCTATAGCAACATGTAAACAAACCTGTAAACTCACCTGTTGAAAATGCTAGTATCAAGCTACTAATGATATAACTTCCACCAAGTCGGTTACCTCCGGCCAGGCCAGTTTGTGGTTTTAAATGTAATGCACAGAAGGTTAAGAACAGCAAATTTAATGGCACTCGTATACCATGCCTGGATGCTTCAGTTAAAACTTGACACAATTCTATCAATCATTATCTTGTGCAGGGATGAGGGATACTATAATTACCATGAAAGCAAAAAAAAAGAATAGAAAGAAAAGCAAGTTGTATATTGAAAGAAATCATGAAAGCACCACGTCAAGAAGCGTTTATTTCACAGGTAAATAATAGCCAGCCATTGCTCCTGTTTCCTCTGATACAGAATGTTAAACAATTCTTGCCACCTATTATCAAGTTTTGCAAGGAGCAAAAGAATCCATATCACAAATGGAGCCTCATTTTATTTCTCCATTCAACTGAACCTCTCTGGTTGGGAGTACGCATAATTGGACATCTTCAATGTGGTCTGATTCTTCAAAAACTATTAGCCATCCATTAATCCATTTTTGACAAAAATCATCACAACGAACAATAATTTGTTGGATCCAGTGCCAAAACCATATACAAAAATGAGGGAGCACAGTTCAGAGATGGTCACAAATTGCTTTGGTAAAATCAGTTGTTGATGAGCTACCACCAAGGTCAGCTGTTCGGTACTTCCCTTCTCATGCAATGGTATTCAGGATAGCATCCTGGATACGCTCAGCTTTATCATGAAGCTTCAGATGTCGGATCATGGCAACAGCACTTAAAAGCAAAGCAGTTGGATTCGCCAAATTCTACATGGAATAAACCAAGAAAACATGACTACTAAGCAATCAGCTGAGGTACAATGAATGACGTTAAGCTAATTAGATCGATCAGAAACAAACCAATACCTCATTCGATATTCACGGAAATATAAAATTAGGGACTGATTAGAAAGTCCTCTAGAATATCCCATGTGCATGCCTAAATTAAAGAATTCACTTTCATATACACATTTTGAGAATGATTCGTAATGGCAATCTAAATCAATTAAAGACAACAACAATAAAAAGGCAACCCAAAAGTACCAGATAACATCAATTATCCATTGCACCAGATCTTCCATTTCAATCCCCACCCCCCTGCCCCCTCAGGGTGTATATTTCTAATGCGGTAATGAAATCTCCTTTAGGAAGAAACATCCAATCAAATCTACCTTATATTTCTAATGCAGTAGTAACTCTTTTGGGATTTCCTAGCTTTTGTTACATATCATGTCCAACTGGAAGCTGGACAGACTACAATCTTATCATGCCTCCAAAAAGAGGCCTTAATTTCTTGCTAAAGAAGGCATTTTCTATTATTAAGTATGAATATCCCACATTGACATTGGTTAGCCAAATGATTCTGAACTAATTAATAAGGTTTATTGGCCACTCCACTCGTTGCCAATTCGCATCAAAGCGAACCTTAGGTTTTTTCTCCTCCACTGGTTCTCTCTGGCCCTTTCAACGGGCTCTATCTAGCCCCAAACTCTCAACCAACCAAAGTCATGGGTTCTCAACCAACCTAACTCACATGTGAGGTTAAGTATAAATAATCCACACTGGTTAGCCAAAAGATCCTAAACTAATTAATAAGGTTCATAGGCCATCCATCATCCTCATTGCTAACTGGTTTTGAGATGGAACCTATGTTCTTTAACATGATATCAGTGCTAGCCTCAGATTTCTATCATTTACACGTGTCTTGGGTTCTCACTTCTCACTAGCATCAGGTTCTCAATCAACCCGTGAACTCTAGCCCCTTCCAACGAGCTCTCTCTAGCCTCGGGCACTTAACCAACCCAAATCACGGGTTCTCTATCTAGCCCTTCCAACGGGTTCTCTCTAGCCCTGGGATCTCAACCAACCCAAGTTACATGTTCTCAACTAACCGAAGTCACATGTGAGAGGGGTGCTTAAGTATAATTATCTACCATTGGTTAGTCAAAAGATCTTGAACTGATCAATAAGGTTCATGGGCCACTCCATTCACTGCCGATTGGTTTTTGAGATGGAAGCTCATGTTCTTTAACATTTATGTTGTGAATATTAAGTGTTAAAATACACTGTGTTGTAAACATAACTGTGCAAGTAAATAAACTCTATGGACTTACAAATAAGATTAACTAAGTTGTGCATCTTTGAAATGCTTAAAAATTGCTATAATGCTGACAGATCATTCAGAAAACCAGAATATGAGTACAGCAATATTAAAAGTAGTATTACATGACGACATTATCACACTGTATAGCCATGACCTCTGAGTTTTCATCCCAGTAAACCTTAATACCTTTCAAACTTTAATAATATAAGAGGGAGAAAAATAACGAACTGACCCCAGTAAGGAGACAAGCAAGGGGTTATCTTCAGGGACAGAACTATATCTTTGGTTAAAAGTTGAGAATAAACAAATTCAGCCCAGAAAGAAAGCATGGTTGGATCTTAACTTGTTGAACTTTCTCGTGTATTTGATCAACTGACTCACAAACATGCAGAAATGCAAGCACTTTTTTCATGATGGTTTTGCGGTAATACTACAAGTTCCCAGTATAAGAAGTACTCTTCATTTATTAACATGGAAATAATAAACTAAACTTTCAGAGAACCTGGAACTAAGCCCCATGCCTATAGGACATAAGGTGGTCCTACTGCCTGATCAATCTCACATTACAGTAAGGATCAGCCCTCTATCTAAATTACAACACAAAAGATCCTTCTATTATCATATCCATCAGAAGACTTAAAAAGGAAAGATATACATCAGCATTTGACAAGACTAGAAAGAAGAGCAAACCAAATATAGAAACAAGCAGCAATACCAAATTCAATTGTAAACGTGAAAGTAGAAAGAATATCAAGAAAACTTAAATAAAAACCTTTCCAGCAATATCTGGTGCTGAACCATGTACAGCCTCGGCAAGAGCAATGCCTCCCTCACCAATATTACAGCTGCATGAGAAATCAAATCAAATGGTATAATTGTGTAAACTTCTTGTCAAAGGTGCTCAGAGAAAAATAAAAATAATATGAAAAGCTTGGTGCTCTATTTATGATTCAACAGAACAATAGATGTACCTTGGTGTTAGGCCCAAGCCCCCAATCAAACCAGCGCAAAGATCACTAATAATATCTGCCCATAAAGATTAGGCATCACCAAGACATCAAAAAGTGCTGGATTCTTTACAAGCTGCATAATAAATAAATAGTTAGTTACTCTATATATTTTCAACTTTCTTATTCTGAAGAAGACCATAATGATTGTCTTTCTTTCTCGGAACTGCTGCAGCATGTTAATAATACACGAATCATTCAACTTCTTCATACAATCAGCTGATTGCACAAGGAGACAAATATATTGACACGGAAAAATTGTTCATACCATCATACAGCAATTATCAATAACAACTTCCTCATATGTTATCTCAGGATACTTCTCTGCAACCTCACGACAACACTGGACGGCAAAAGAAAAAAAAAAACAGCAGAAGAGTGCATTAGTAAATGAACTATTACAACAGTTGACGAAATAAAATAGCTTAAGGACCTTAAGGAAGAGGCCATCAGTTTTCTGCATGATATTGGCTTTATGAATTGCAGATACTCTCTCCCTTCCATGGGCCTTGGCATAATGGAAAGCTCATACTCAGCTACCCGCAAACTTGCTTGACGGGTTATAATTTTGAGACTTTCAACAACACCCCTCACCACCTAACACGCATCAGAGGCAAAGAATTTGCTCACATAAACAGTGACAAACATGATATATATGTATATTAAATATGAATAAACAACAAGAGTGTGGTCGCCAAACAAACTTACTTGATGCTCCAGACCACTGTACTCTCCTTCAGTGTTCTCACGGATGGTTATCAGGTCCACATCATCGTATCGAGTCTTGTAGCCAGGTAAACTGTAACAAGGTCTAACATTGGCATACAAATTGAGCTCTTTCCTCAAGGTAAGGTTGAGGGAACGATGACCTTTTCCAATGGGGGTGGCCATTGGCCCTTTTAAACCAACCTTATTGAGACGCACAGACTCGAGACTTTCCCATGTCAGAAAACTCTGAGTTCTAGGGTCTATCTCCTTCCCTACATAATGTTCTTCCCATTCAATTGGTACATCAGCAGTTCTAAATGACCTACATAAATCACAAGAAATAATATCATTGTCAATTAATTCCAAATTAAATTGAATAGTATGATAAATTGATAGCTTATCCAAGAAAAGTTTATTATCCAAAAAATACTTAAATAAATAAAATAAAATAAAAAATAGAAAACCCTAATATACTAATATTCGATTAGCAAATGAACAAATACACGTGATGATATATATAAAGGGAGAAGCAGAGAAACGCAGCAGCAAGTGAGAAAAGAAGATGACCGTTTTGACGGACTCGGCGATTTCAGGACCGATGCCGTCGCCGGGAAAGAGGGTGGCGCGAATAATATTGGAGTCAGAGGCAGATGGAGAAGAGAAATTCCGGTCGAAAACACTAAAACAGTTGGATTTAGGAATGATGTCGGTGGTGCGGCTGCTGCTTCGAAGGAGCCGTCGGACGATCTGCGAGGCCATATTTCATACGCTAATTTCAGGCGCTTCTCTCCTCTCTCCTCTCTCCGCCGACCGAAGATAAATTCATTCTCTGTTAACATTTAACTACTCAATTAAAAATAGTAATAATTTACGTCTTTTCTTTTTTGGAAGTTGACTAAATGGGGGGCCAACTGCTTAATCAGGACCAACCAGAGGCTGCCAAGTAATTTGATTGAAGGAAATTTTGGTAATTTCAAGAATAATGTCTGCTCTTGTGCATGGCAGAGGGAACGGATCGGTACCAGGGAAAGTTCTAGTATAGTCCATGCAATTTTACATTCGCCAATGTCTTTTGAAAAATTAACAAAATGATAAATATATAATAATATAAATAACAAGATATACAATTTTATCGTATAATTTGATTCATATAAAAATTTATCTGATATAAGAGTTGAATCATTTTAAATTATAGACTATTTAAGAAAATTATTTTTACACGAGGAATTCTATACCACTAATCAAAATTAATCAATATAATAAAACATAATAAATCGTCGATTCTTATGCAGTTAAATTTTGCTAAATGACAATAATTTTGTTATTTTCTTACTTTCAACATTACTGTCAGAATAATTATTGCTTTGGATTGTTGTGGATGCATAAAAAATTGAATCAAGATCGTCTTCATTGCCCATAACATTGCAACAAATCAATCTACTTTTCAAAAGGAAAACAAGGAGAATATTGAATTTTCTTTAGATATCAAGAAACATAACAAGGGATGTTACAAATACATATATAATATCCTCAAATTTACCACACAAAAAAATTACATTGAAGCAATCAAGGAGGCAATGAAATTGACAAAGGATAACAAACTACTAAATTAACAAATTGGGAGAGGTGCGCCATTCCAGTCCTGGAGACATTCCAATAAAGGATCAATGATTTGGCCCTTGTTCATTGCTGTGAAGACCTTGTCAAACACCTCACCAGGTGACTCAACTTTTTCTCCAGTCAACATTGCTGTTCCAAGCTCTGCTCTTACAAATTTGTACAATGGATATGATCTGCACTCCTTTATCCGATTAGGAATGGCTGGATTTCCATTCCTCAACAGCAGCTCTAGCACTCTCCACTTCTTTTGGCAAGATGGCCTTGAGTTCGTCCTCAAATGCTGCAATCTTTTGGAAGATTGAGGTGTTCAGATTTTTCTCGTCATCACCATTCTTCAGTGCATGATCCACGAGAACTTGCCTTAATTTCTGCATCAATGGATAGGTAGCACTGCAAGGATCATCTACATAGGCGAAAGTGTCTTCGCGGTCCACCACTCTAAGCAAATCTTTCTCACAGAATCTTGAAGGATGAAGTTCTCCAGTTACACCCATTGTGAGAGTACGCTTGGCTACTTGGCTGACTGTGTTCTTCACAGCATTTTTCAAGTTCTCTTCCAAATACCTTAAATCAATTGCTTGGCAAAGTGCCACCAAGTATGTGGATGACATGAGTTTCAAGATATCAACAGCTTCTGCTGTTTTTCTTGAAGAGATTAATCCCAAGGAGTTCACGTCTTGGTTGTGTTGCTCGGCACTTTGGACATGGTTAGTCACTACTTATCTATGGATTGGCCAAATACTGGAGTTCAGAACAGTATGCAGCCATAGCAATTTCTGCTCCCTTGAAACCATAGTCCAAACTCGGATTCCTTCCCCCGGATAAATTCGATGGCAACCCATTATTGTAGTAATCATTAACAAGCTCCGAGAGTTGAGCAAACATCAATTTTCCAATAGACGCAATGGCCAATCGAGCATTGTCCATTGATACTCCAATTGGGGTACCCTGGAAGTTCCCTCCATGTAAGGCCTTGTTCCTGGAGACATCAATCAAAGGGTTATCATTCACCGAATTGATTTCCCTCTCAATCATCTTAGTGGCTGTGCGAATTACTTCGATTTGTGGACCGAGCCATTGAGGAGATGTTCTGAGAGCATAGCGATCTTGTTTCGGCTTCTGCAGGGGATCCATCTCATGTAACTTTTGAGCAGCCTTAACATAAGAGCTTCCATCAAGAATGTGTTCCATAATTGCTGCAGCATCAATTTGTCCAGGATGGTGTTTCAAGCTTATGCGTCAAATGGTCAGTGAATTCAGGCTTACCATTCATCACTTCAGCAAAAATTGCCGACAAAATTTCGGATAACACAACAAGAACGTTAGCCTCGAAAAGAACCATAGAGGCCAAGCCAGAACCAACAGCTGTGCCATTAACAAGAGCAAGCCCTTCTTTAGGCTGCAGGTCGAAAAATCCCCCGGTGACACCGGCTAGGCGGAATGCTTGTTCAGCATTGAGAGTTTCTCCATTGGGTCCAACGGCCTTGGAATTGGGCCGACCTGTTAGCAATCCAGCAATGTAGGCCAAGGGGACAAGATCACCAGAGGCGGTGATCGTACCACGAAGAGGCAAGCACGGAGTGATGTTGTGGTTAAGGAAAGTGGCGATGGCTTCCAAGATTTCAAATCTGATCCCGGAATAACCTTGAAGAAGGGTGTTGATTCTCACAAGCATTGCTGCCCTTGTTGCTGAGTGTGGCAGCGTGTGACAAGTTTCAGTGCCATTTCCAATTCAAATTCCAGCATTCAGAAATCTGTCGAAAAAAATAAATTCCGTATGTTAAAATCATTTACTAGGTGAAAAGTATAGCTGGAAATTTATTTATTGGCAAGATGGGAAAAGTAAAAGGTAGAAATTTATTGTTGATTTTATCATTTTTGCTTTTTGGTTTAGTCAAAAGTTTTACGATAAGAATATTTCGATATGCAAAATATCAAATTTTAATATTGACAATTCCTTGCATTTACATACATATGCATGCATTAATCATGTCCATTAGAGAAGCAAAGTAAATTAGCTACCTATTCAACAATAGTAGGTGGCTATGACTTTTGTTGTTAAACTTAACTTACCTCGTACCACAAGAGACAACAAATAGTACTACTCATAATATTTTTTTAGCTTAATTTTTTTTACTGATTAACAAGTCCAAAATCAAGAAAATTCTTTATTATTCACTATATAATGTAAAGTAAGTATTTTAAGTCGTCAAAAAATTAAAAAATAATAATTTTTTTTTATAGTTTTCAATCATTTCAACATAATGATTATGGCTTATAAATTTCCTTCTAGGAGTAAAAGACAAAGAAACTACAGAACCAATTAACCATATGTACATTTCACTTTCCTATCAAATGTCTAAAGGCTCCACTTAGACCACTACCATCACGAAATTTCATTAGCATGACTTGTGAGTGCTTTTCCTTGACGTGACAATTACCAAAAATTAGAGAATAATACTTTAAAAATAAACAAATAAATACACTCAAAAAAAAAATTAAAGGGCCAAGAAAAGCTTTTCCTTTTGCTAACCTAACTTTTGTCTTTTCTTTGAAAACCTATACTGGGTGTTTGTTATTCTCCTTTTGATCTTGTTACTGTATTAACGTTGATCGTGCATGTTTAAAAACTTCAAATTAACGAAGACCATCGGATTAAACCTTGGGTTATATTTAATTATTACGAAAAAGTAACTAACTTAATTATTCAAGTAATAAATAGAAAATTTATATCCACATAAATACAGATATGTAACATTAATGGTTCTATTTGGCCAATTAATATTATTTTGAGTGTTATTAAAATAATTATTATAATAATTTTTGAAATATGATATATGTACGTGAAAAAAATAATTAAAATATGTTAATAAATGATTACGAAATTTTATTTTATAGAATAATGAATAAGTAAATCAGTAAAAAAAAAAAAAAAAAAAAGATCCATTCTCTTACTTGAAGGTAGTGATGGAAAGGATAAAAGTTGGTATAATAAATTACCTAATAAGTTCCTTCTGAAGAGCACCACCTTGTTTGGTCCTCCTATGTGAAGTGGCACCAAAACCCGTAGTGACACCATAACTATCAGTTCCTTTATTCATACTCTCCATCACCCATTCACTGCTGGCTTTCACCCCAGCCTTTGCATCCTCCGACAGCTCCACTTTCACCACTCCATCATCTCTCGCAGCGATCGCGGCCACCTGCGCAATGGTCAATGTTTCACCGCCAATCTTCACCACGGGCTTCCTGAATTCACTCACGTGCTACCATGCGCTTCACTTCCTCCAAATGACTTCCCTTCAATGACTCGGCTGCCATTCCCCAGTTCAAAGGGTCTTTATTCAAGCATAAATCGGACCCTTTTAGGCTTTCGTGACCATGTTCCATTTTGTTAGGAAATAAATAATGTGCTAGCTAAGTAACAACTACTTGATTATATGTACTTAACAACGCACGAGAGACAAATTAAAGAAATAAGAGTACAAGCCAATTAGCTAGAAAAGTAGGAACAACCGATTAATATGAGGATGGGTGAGGTGTTCCTAGGGATGTGGTGACAGAAGGCATTGGTATATATAGGTGTAAAATGGCTTGGTAGGTAGGTAGGTGTGGAGCTTAAGGGAGAGAGAGAATGGGTGTGGGGGATGGTGCAGTCAGCTAAGGAGGGTTGGTTGAAAAATAACTAGGACCGTTGATTGGGTTTGGACGGTTGATATAGGCATACGAGGGACCAGCATGAAAGATGGATTTTTTTTTTTTTTTTTTTTTTTACTTAATTGTCAGACTCAAAACTCGTGAGGAAAGGTTGAAGTTGGCAGGTTTTTTAACACAACAAATGGTGCTCTATCACATGGAGTATACATTTGTTGTATTTAGATAGACGTGAGCATGACATGGAACATGGTTTCATTTCTTTTTTACTTGTTGAAGACTCGTGAAGAGAGGGTGTGAACCTTGTAATTGTTGGGTAATTTTTTACATGAATTAAAATTCATGTGTATCTAAATATAATAAATGTGTGTTGTATAACATGAACTATATATTTGTTCTGTTGATACACGTGAGAAGGACATGGAACATGATTTTATTTTTTTACTTGTCAAAGATTCGTGACGAGAGATTGTGAATCTTATGGTCGATTCTATTTTTTTATATGAACTAAAGTCTATGTATATTTAGACACAATAAGTGTCTGTTACATCACAGAGAGCACACATTTGTTGTGTTTAGATACATGTAAGAATGGCATGGAACATAATTTCTGTTTTTTACTTGTCAAATACTCGTGAGAAGAAATTGTGCTGTCTGGATCTTATGATTAGTGGATATTTTCTTATATAAACTAAGGTTCATGTGTACCTAAACACAACAAATGTATGTTACATCACATGTTGTGTCTAGATTCACTTGGGAATGGCATGAAACCTGGTTTTTTTTTTTTTTAATTGTCAAAGATTAGAGAGGTGAGTTTGTAATTGATGAAATTTCTTTATACGAACTAAAGTACATGCGTACCTAAACACAATAAATATATAATCTATTTATTGTGTCTAGATATACAAGAACTTTGATACATGAAAGATTGCACACCTTGATAGCTTACTGAGAACAAGCAAATTATTTGTTACTAAAAAATTTAAGAAAAATCTTACATTTTAAATTATCCTGATGTGATTGTAAAAATTATACTATATAATATTATATATTCTATAAATTTGTGATTATTTATACAAAATTTTAAAATTAACAAAATTATTCTTTTACGAGATTGTGTAACTGCGCAGAAATTTAGTTTAATTTTTATGCATCTACAGGTTAGGGGAGTTTTTGAGTATGAGATGAGCAACTAGTAATTAAGAGTGGGATGCAGGGACTCCGCGTAAATGCAATTGAACTACACTCCTGAATAAAATAAAAATAAAAACAAAAACCTAAGCACCGCACGTCATATGACTTTGTTAAGCAAATTAGATTTTGGGCAGTGCAAACGTTTTCTATTTTGTTACCATCATCATCACCAGAAATTAATATGAAGTAGGAAAGATGATAAAATGTAGTTTAAATAATAAGATTTTTTTTTTTTAAAGAGAGGTGAGTTTTTATTTTTTATTTAAAAAAAGAAAAAAGAAATTGCAGTACAAAATTTATTTAAAGTAAGGGGACTGATGTTTTATTTTTGTTATTTTATTTTTTGGGCAAAGTTGTACATAAATGAAATATTCTTTGTTTTCTTATCACATGAACCGTATTACTGTTATTGGACTTCAATTTTCATCTAGAATGGTTGTTAGGTGATATTTTCAAGCATTTTAAAATTTTCAAGAAAGAGGATGTACCATTAGTTGGTGAGAATTAGGCAATTAGCTCCAGCTCTGGCCAGTTCAATTCCGTGGTCAAATTTGACGATCACTTAGATACTCATTCAGCAATTTGGAACTTGTTAATCAAGAGTCCTATGATTTCTGGCATTCCGATCTAAGACCCCACTCGCTATCCAAATTACGGTTTTATTGGTAGTTGGTGTGATTTACTTGCAATCACGTATATGATATGGGAGAATTTTACAGTCTCGTTGAGGGAATTATTCTCTTAATTTTAAAAATTTGTACCGTATAAGTTTTTAAAATATATAATGTTGTACTGTATAATTCCTTCCTTAAATCACAAAAAATAATTTCTTAAAGGAAATTGTAAAATTTTTCATATAATTATATGATAGTATTATCTATGTGAATTATACTGATTTCACTTAGACGTGAACCAGGTGCATCATGTATTTCCTTTGTTCTTTCCCAGTTAAATATTATAAAAATCCATTTAAATTAGAATAACAACACAAGGGTTTAAAACAACAGTGCATCAATTTATTACTAGATTCAAAAAAAATAAATGAAATTTGATTGAATATCTAAATTAGAAAATTAATGGTTTAATATGATCTTGTTATGTGAATTAATTTTTTTTTTTAAAATAGTTATAAATTTATAACTTTATAAATCATTTTTTCTAAAAATATTGGATAATTAATATGGTGGGACTTTCGTGTATGTTTCAAACTGTAAGTTTATAACCAGATCCTTGTTAACTAATGCTCTTTCGACTCTTCCTTCTGAATATTTTATGCCAAAATAATTCAAGAAATACATTGATATAGATTACATTGAAATATTATATATTTTATTTTTACTTATTTTTAAGTAATTATCACATCACTATCAAAATTTAAATATATAAAAATCAAAATATAGTACAAAGGATATTTTAGTCATTTAACTATATTATCTTAATAATTTTAATATTGGTAATAGATGAATATACAGTTATTTGGGGGCATAACTGTATATTTTTATAGTTTAGGGGAGCAAAGTGTAATTACCCATATAGTGCAGGGAGGCAAAGTGTTATTGTTCCCATTTTTTTTATATATATATTTTTAATAGGGTAATTTTGCACTTTAAAAGTGGGAAATCACATAATTTTTTTTTTTTTGGAAAAAAATTTGAATTTTGCACTTTGAAAATGCGAAATCAAAAAAATTTGGAATCAAAGTTGATTACGTACTTTTAAAGTGCGACAGTTAGAATTCCAAAATAACCCAAAAAACACAACACATTTGTGCTGTAAATTTTAAAAACTGTCATATTCTAATAAATTGGCTCTAGCCTTATCAAACTCCAAACCCACACACCCAAAAAAAAAAAACCCTTATCAAACGTCAAATCGATCAATGGCAATCACAGGAAAAAAATAATAATAATAACAAGGAAATTGTTACAACAAATTATGAATGTCCGCATGACACCTTTGAAAAACAAAATTTAGCTTTTCAAAATATACAATTATATATAAAATAAAATATATTTCTATTTTTCGAATTAGCTTTTACAGAAGTTCCACATCTTTCATGCAAGACTCCGGTTTTCAAACCAAAGTTTGACCCGTGGTTGACTGCAAGTCGAATCTAATATCCCTTTTATCTTATGGAAAAAAAAAAGAAAAAAAAAATCTAATATCTTATGTTAATAGATAGCATCTGTTCCTCCAATTCTGTATATTTATTTAAGTTCTAGTGTTAGAAAATGTAGTCAAATCTTGTTTATTTTGGCCAATAAATGAATTGCATTAAAATACTCCACTAAATAATCATATATACTCCTATCGGATGCACGAATAATTTTTTTTTAATATGCTTATCAATTCACTTTTTATCATACATATACTAATATTCTTTAAATGATGTAGTACAGTAATATTTTCTTTATTAAAAAAAAAAATCTTATATACAAAATACAATCCTGTTGATGGGGTCGTAGATTTTTGTTTTTTTTTTGCTTTTCCCCTTCAAGTCCATTACTTGGCATAATTAAAGTTGCATATAAAAAAAATAGAAAGAGAGTTGGTGAATCTTGTTGATGATTTCACTTTATTATGGGGGTTCACATTTCGAGCTTTGGTCAATTCTGCGGAAAAAAAGCAGCCTTCAATTTCTCATCTACCTTACTAAGAAAGAAATACAATGATAAAGCTTGCCAAATACCAATCCTACCCTTCACCACAAAATAATCTCCATTTCTCTGCAGTGGTGTTGGTGGTTATCCAAACATTATCTCTGCATATCTTGTACTACTACCTAATTAATCTCCATCATTTAAACTCCATTTTCTTTTGGATTTTCAATTTTAAATTATTATTATATCTTGAAAATAATCATCCCTATTTTATCAAATATCTGAAAGCTAACTTAGTAATCATAACATATAGTGGTAGATATTTTCCTAATGATGGCAGGGGACTGGACTCGGTCAAGAAACTTACAGCATAAACTAGCCATCACCAACTTAGTTGATTTTTACAAATTCCACTTTAGAAAGTTGCGTAGTAAATCGATTCCAGTGGAAACATCTACGTAATGAATTCGTCAATGCAATTCAAATAGTAAAATAATTTTTTTATAATTTATTAGTCATGATTCGAGACTATAAATATTAAAATATAAAAAAAAAAAAAAAAAAAAGGAAGGTCGTCAACTAACTCCGTTGAAAAAAAAGGGAAATATTTTAGTTAGGCAGACGAATAAGATGCATGGCCCGGGCTTTTGTCTTGTATCTATGAGTTGCTGTACTGATTTGTCTTACGGCATTTAACCAAAAATTTGGTGCTATTATAGTACGTAATCAGATGAATTATGTGCGTTATTCGAGCAATCAGCAAAGTTGTCTTTGAAGGTGTAATAAAGAATTAATTTCTTTTCCAATTTTCATAGTCTTACTGCTTGCTTTATTAGTCTTAATCTCACCTAACTTTTTGCTGCTTCTTAGGATTTCTACTCAGAGACAAGTTGTTTATTTATTTATTTATTTATCTTTTAGATGACTGGTTCTATAATAATTTTTGTCTTTCTTGTTGAGCGAGCCATTGATAAGAATTATTATAAAATTCATAAAAATCATTATGAACCGTTAAAACATGTTTCAATAAGAAGGATAA
This sequence comes from Cinchona pubescens, assembly GCA_025175665.1. Classification (NCBI taxonomy): domain Eukaryota; kingdom Viridiplantae; phylum Streptophyta; class Magnoliopsida; order Gentianales; family Rubiaceae; genus Cinchona; species Cinchona pubescens. The sequence continues at coordinate 502,611 of JANKKI010000254.1, read as the reverse complement.
CTTAAGATACGCAAATAAATAAATAAAAAATAAAAGCGTTTACATTCCATTACTGAGCCACCGAATTTCCTCTCAACTTCAAAGAAAAAGGTGATGGACTTGATGGTCAAGCTGTCGAGTATTTGGATATAGAATTGAAATATAGTGACTTTTCTGAAGAAATATTTTTCAGTTCGTTGGCAATAGTGCAATATCCAAAATAGTTAATTTGGTCCAAACTAGAATTAATTAAACCTAGACTAGCACCGAGTCTCGATCGTATAATGGATCTGTGTAATTAGTTAAGAAAATACTTACATATACACAATTTTTTATGTTATTCGTAAAATTTTGCGGTTAAAATTAATTTTTTTTAAAATCTTTCTTACATCAACTGATGTCATAAATTCTATAACATTTAATACTATACTATAAGATTTACAACTGAGATAAAAAATTAGATCTATCTAAATATTTCCCATTAGTTAAACCTAACACCGAGTCTCATATAATAAATCAATTGCACGAATACTCTTTCAGTGCATGCGCTTTAAGTTTTTGACCCCTGATGATTAGTTGCTAAATTTTGCCCGTCTTTCCAATATGATTAGGTGAGAGCATGTGTACAACTAAAATAAATGAATTCGATTCGGTTGTTAGGATTAAACATAATTAGCTGAATGAAATGAACCAAAATATAGGGGAATTCTACGGTCTCTCTTAGAGAACCATTTCTTTAATTTTAAAAACTTATACAGTATAAGTTTTTAAAGCAAATGCTGTTGTATTGTACAAGTATTTAAAAAAGAAGGAAATAGTTCCTAAAAAACTTATAGAATTTTCCCAAAATATATACTATACTCAGGGATGGATCATTTTTTTCGGAGGGAGTTGGAAGGAGGGGAGGTACCCCAAAATATTCAAAATAATATTTTTCTCTCCTTAAAATTCATTAAACTATTATAAATATTATTTGGCAATTTTTCTAAAAAATTTAGAGAATATAAAAAATTATTCCTTATGTATTTATAATCTTATTTCCCAAAAATTTAGAAAATATATTATTTTTCTTTATATTTTTTAAAATTTTCAATAAAAATCTTTAAAAAAAAAAACTAGAATTTACATCCTAAAATTTTGAAAAAATCATAAAACTATCTCCGAAAGAGTATATATATATAGTTTTCACCCTCTCAAAATTCAACTCTTAAATCTGCCCTGACTATACTAGTAACTTTATAAGTAAACTAAAGCTTAGGATACTAAAATTGCATAAATGGATAGTTAAGTTGACCCCTTGTGCAATTGATTCGTGTAAGATGGATAGGATGTGATCTAAAACATCATGTTTAAATATAAATTCACTTTTAATTTTGTATTTTATACACATCTAAATGTGTATAAGAGACAGGGTAGGGCTATATATGTGATATATATATATATATATATATATATATCATATAGTAAAGAATTCAAGGAAATGATAGGTTATACCTCTAGAGTGTTAAGAGACGACTATGAAAAAGAAAATTCTCCAATTATAGATGTCAGGTCAGGTGGGCTTAATTTCGAAGAAGCTCAGGTTTTGGTGCAAACAAAGTAGTAGTAGTTAACAACAACTTAAAGTAGAAGCTGATGATTTTTAAATTTAAAAGCCTAATAGTGTGAATGTTTGACTAGGAACCCTCCATATTCCATAAGCATTAAACACGTAGGCCCACGAATTTAGCTCTGTATGAACAATAAAACAGAATTCCTTTTTTCTTTTTTTTTGCAATAAAACGGAAATTTATTTCATTCACTATAGTCTGAGAGCCAAAGAAGTCATGGATTAATTCCATTTGGGTTGGGGTTGGGGTTGGGCTGGGGATTAGTACTTTAATAGTGTGTCCTTCGTGGGCTAAGCCCATTCATTCATTTGTTTACATTTTCACATGGTTATGCCCTGATGTCCTTCAATTATATTTCAATGAACTTTTGGAGGCCCTAAGAGACGCACAAGGCCGTTCCAACTACTCCAATCCAAGGATCCTGCACTATAATTCTATATAGAAAATATTTAGATAGACCGATCTAGTTTTAAACATTTTTCATTTATAAATTTTGTAATCAAAATTAAATTTTATAAAAATTTTACTTACGTATGTTATTCATTTCATAAACTGGATATATCCTAGTATATTGTAGTCTTGCTCATAATGTTGTTTATGATGTGAGGAACAATAATGTCCTTTCTAACTTCAACATATTAACCCCAATAACCACTTGTGTGCAAGTGTACTACTAATTTTGGCGCACTTATAAAAAGAGCAATTTCTCAAAATGCAGTCTTTTACTTAGGCCACACATGAAACATAGTTCTTTGCGTTACTCAGTCTACAAAGTATTACAACAAATTAGTGTTTATTGTACTGCACAAGGAGCAATGGCTGAACCAGGACCAGGCTAGTGACTGGTGAGGTTTCTTAGCTGTCATTGAATTTGATAACCTAAATGCTTATAGGAAGTAGTAATAGACACAACCAACAAACATAGCAAAAGAACATCCTTTTCTTCTTCTTGTTTTTTAGGGGGTTCACGTCATAAATGGCTCCTTTGGTACCGGACAGGACACTAATAGTAATAATAATATTGTGTGGATGTGCAGAAGCCAGGGCCAGCAAAGCACGAGGCATATATGAATACTGTCTCAGTCAAGTGGTGGCTGGTGTCGCCGAGGAATATAGCATAAATTAGTGACGGATCCATTTCCATTTGGGCATGGAATAATCCACTCGCACTCAATTCATATTCGCTAATACACTACCATATTTAATATTCAGTGGCATGATAGCGAGGATGGCCTGTCAAAATAACAACACAACGCCGTCCAAGTTATAACCCATCTTCGAAAATTATTGTAGATTGATCAAATGATTTCCGGCGTTGGTGTTTCTTAGATAACTCACTCTGCAATATGACAATGAAAAATGGAAAAAATTTCGTTACTTTTCAATCATACAACGACTTTGAATACCAACTCCATGTTCCGTAGGAAAGATTTTTTTTTTCTAAGTTGGTAGATTTTTAGCTTTTAGACAACGCCATTATGATAAACGACTATAGAGCAGAACCTTCTGGTTTTCCTGAACATTCCTCAATGCTTGGAGAACTGCATTTTGAAGCTCTTTTTTAAGTTAACTGAGATTTCATTCAAAGCATACAGAAAACATGCTGTAGAGTTGTTATTGAGTAGTACACTATTATTGTACTAACAAGAAAACATGGTGAAACAGACAAGAGAAAGAAAAAAAATAAAAACCTTATATGTCCAGTAATTACTGTCCTAGATATATAGTACAGTGTAATAGAGTTATTTTTCAGGAGGGGGAAGAGGGGTTTGAGCTCCAGGTGGGGGTGCATACACCCATAATACTGTGGAATTCGGGCAGCAGATTCTTGTCTTCCCCTAGCCCTACCAAGTAGGTAACAGGCAATGGATGGAATGGCTGCTATCAAGAATAGCAGAATCACAGGTAAAGAAATCACTATCACATAACCCATCTTCAAGTTCACCCCAGATTATCAAATTGTCCTGTCCTGCTGCTTGCATATAAATTATAGGAAAATTCTCACAAAGGCTGATTTTGTCTCGCCAAGGGAATAAACTAATTACTGTCTACTACCATTTATAGTAATTAATTAAGAAATATGAGCAGGCGACCAAACTGTTCGAGGAGAAGTAACTTAAACTTTTGCAAATTACAAGGATCAATTAAGTTCATATGAGAAGAAATAGTGAATTTCAATCCCATTAAAAAAACAAAATAGTGTATGTCAATCGTGCATTGTTTTGGATGGCTAATTAAAAACACATAAATATTTTTTCTCGTCTTTAATCAAGATTCAATTGACTTTTGGTTTCTTGTACTCTCTTAAATTTCTGAAGCGGAATTAACTGCCAACTCCGAAATTACAATTCCCTCGTAAAATCAAATTCAAGAAAACAGTTAAAACTTCATATTCATTTCAATTAAAAAACACACCTTCTGGCTTCTGGCTTCTGACTTTGTCTTTCTCTTTCTCTTTCTGCCACCGAATGGAGAAACCTTGGACTGGCCCTTTTGTTTTTTAAATTATAAAAAAAAAAAAAAAAAAAAATCGCAAGTCTGCAAACAAAAGAAAGAATTATTAAAAGAAATGAATCGGTGGGAGAAAACGGCGAGGGACTGAGGCTGCCTATCTGAGGTGTCATATTCATATACCCCAACCTAGAAACTTCGGAGTCGAAAATCCCCAAAACGACAACGTAATTGCCGGGTGTAAGTGTAACAATTCACGTTGGTTGTGGCGGTGGTTAATAGTTTTCAATTTGTGATGGTCTGATCGCCAGATCGTGACGCCATGAAATTGGTGGTACGTAATAAAAATGTGTCACTTGAGTCGGTGGGAGAACGGAGATAAAATTTATTTATTTATTATTATTTTTTCAAAGTTCACAATGTGTGAGTTCCACAATTATAGGCTGCATATAAGATTTAGTACATTTTTTATTGGGTAGTAATTCACATATATAGAATGTATTCAAGATTAACCTTTATTTTGCTTTAAGTTATTTAATAAGATTTTTTTATGACAATAAAGTGCATCTTAAACCGTAATATAGTGTTTCTAATATCATAAGTTTGAATAGGGGTGTTCAAACTCAACTTAATCTAACCCGAAAATCCAACTCAACTCAAATGGGTTGGGTTATTGGATTTCATGTTATTTGGGTTGAATTATCCGAATTTGGTTGGGTTGGGTTTTATTTTTTAAAATCCAACCCAACCCGATAATTTGAATACCCAAAAAATTTTAATTATATATTTTTTTTAATTTTTAATTTTTGTCCTAATTAGTTCATTTAATTTATATTTTTTTCCTTTTCATTTTTGAAATAACATCTAATTTATTATATTGTATATTTTTCTTGGTAATTCATGACCTAATCATTTTATTTTTACATAAACAAATATTTTTTATGGATAATACTTGTAATTTTAGATTTTTTAATTTTTTTTATTAATATGAATTTTTAAACCAAGTAACCCGAAAATCTGTCCGATTAATACTTAGATTGGGTTTAGTTGAGTTGCTATATTAGTTGGATTGGATTGGATTTTATTTTTGGACCCAAAAACCCGAAAATCCACCAACCCACCCATAAACACCCCTAAGTTTGAATCACTCAATGATAAGGAGAGATGAGAGTTTCTTTTTTTTTTTTTTTTTTTAAAAGAAAATGATTTTTTTGATAGTTTTGAAGTTGTTAACCTATGAATAATATTAAGGGAAAGCATTCATATTAGTCCCTAACATTTTATATTTGTATTTTTTTAGTCCATCATATTTAAAATGACGTATTTTAGTTCCTCAAAAATTTAAAATGTACCATTTTGGTCCATCGATACAATTATCAGCATATTTTGGTTTGAAATATTCACTTATGTTTCAAATGTTATATTTTTTATGAACAAAATTAATAACACACTTATTTTTAATTTAAATTTGTAAATAACACTACCTAAAATCTCCATCATCACTACCCCAAAATTCTCGCTTACCATCACCGCCCCTATTCCCTTCTGTCGTGGCTTATCCTCCACCAACTCTACTCCAACAGTTCCAATATTCTTCTTTTTGGGATAATTTATTATTTAAGGTTATGTATTGTCAATTTTGTACTTGAATATATTACATTTTATATACATGTGAGTAATTCAAGCCAAAATATACTCGTAATTGTGTCGAGGAACCAAAATGGTACGTTTTGAATTTATGAGGGATTAAAATGCATAATTTTGAATGTGAGAGTGTATAAAAAAGTATAAATGTGAAATGTGATGGACTATTAAGGTCATTTTTCCTATTATTAATGATATAAAGTACACATATTCTTTTAGTTAAAGTGGATAAAAATATTAAATCTACGTCCATCTATATATATATATATATATATATATATCACGCTTCATTCGAGAGAGAAATTTTACAATTCCTTTTAGAAAATCATTCCGTTGACTTTGCTAAATACTTGTACAATACAAATTTTTAAAACATATAATAATAATATTGTATTGTATAAATATTTAAAGTATAAAAAAATAATTTATTAAAAATGATCGCAGACCATTCGATATTTATCATACCAACTCCAACTCATATCTTCAGAGTTAAGAGGGACAAAAATTGGCCCCATTATTAAATAAACTATTTTAAGAGGGAATTAGTTCAAAAGTCCAATCAGGGCCCGCTTTTCCCTAGCCTTATCCCTCTTCTTGCAAGGGAAGGTGGATTTGCTACATATTAAGTTACTCATCATGATGAGAGCCCAATCCAGGATAACCACTCCGCCCAGCAAATTTCCCTCCGGTCCGGCATTTACCAACTTTCCCAAACTCGTTTTAGTATGCAACAGTTTCTAATGATGGAAAAACTTTATGGTCAGGGATTTTTCTATCCGCCGATTTATGCAATGCTGGAATTAGGCCGGTTATTAATGTGAGTATCTCTGCTTCCAGAGTCGGGCAAACTCAAATTATAAAAAAATTTTACAAAGTACAATGCTAAATAATATCCCAAATCAATGAGATGTTAATATTTTAAATAGTAGCCCATTAATTCATTTTATTTTTTGACCCATCTCTTTAAATAATAAAATCTCATTGACTTAAAGATTAAAGATATCACTTAACATACCATTTGGTAAAACCTTCCCATAATAAAATTCCTACATGAATGTTGCTTACTGCAATTCAGAAGAATCAGTATATAGAACATTCTACCAAGTAAAGCTGTGGTCAGACCACTGCTCCATTTGTTAAGGGAATGCTGGGTTCAAGATATTTACAATTTTTTTCAACTATCACAAACACAAAATGACTCATCTTCTGCTCCAAAGAAACAAAAAGTCAGTGAACTATCAGCAAGTTCAAACTACAATTCTACTAGCAAGACAGATCAACTTCACTAAATTATCATTTCCTTTGCTTCAAGATCGCAAGTCGAACTGCATTTGCAATATAATCATCTCCCCAGACCTTTTTCTCAGCCTTTCTTTCATTGCAGAAATACACATTTAATACCCTTTATCCTATGTATACATGACTTACAATAAAACCGAAGCACCATCAAAGATGTAATGCACATATGGAAAGGGAGGGGGAGGACTGCAAGAAAGAGTTCACAGGAACCGAGGACCTCTCATATGGAGGAGCAGCTGTTTTCCAAAATTAAGCAATCCAGTTGCCATGAACTAAAAACAAGGGCTATAAGCCATAATGCAGGGGTGATGTAACCTTGCGTGACCCAGATCCACCCTCCTGGGATCCAATTGGCTTGTTCGATAAGCGCCGTTTATATCGTTTGAGAACAGATGCCAAGTTTTCTTTTCCTTTAGGGAAAGCAACATCACCAGCTGCAGTCCCTGTTCGTCCTTTCCGGCAAGAGATGGCCATTTCAACATCTTTTATTAAGTCTAAGAGTGTTGCTGCAGTAGTAGATTTCCCCCTGCCCTGTTTTGCTTGTGGGGGCAAGCTTCCTCTCATTTGAAATTGGTGGACTCAATTTCTGCTGCCATCCAGCTGGTAGTTGAAGGCAAAAGCAGGGAATCATTGGAGAACGAGGCCTGAAAAATGCCAGATCAATAATACCCTGCAGCAAAAACACAATAGAAGATGCATCACAATCGTAATTTGATAGCTAAAAATATACGAAAAAGAATTTCTAGGAAAAATGAAGGTCATCACATAAATATATTCGAAGGAATGATTTTCCAGACAGAGAATGGGCAGAGAGATGATCATTTGAAACTGAGATGAAACACAATCATAAACCCTGTGGACATGCACCACAAACTTTTACATATCTCTTATCTGCTACAATCATTTTTCCATATGCCGTAAATTTGGTTAAGACCAAGAAACTATTCAACTCATCTGTAAAGTAAACTTCAAAACATAATTATCCAAATGAGCAAAGAAAAATACTCAAAACTTTCTTTTGTTTTCTTTATATCCCTTTTTACCTGGAGGCGGTTCAGTACGTAGATAAGTATATTTCCCCCAAAGCTCTGGCCTGCTTTCCATAAGTGAAAGTTCAAGTATCCTATGAATGCACCATACGCCAAAACTTATGATGAGATCTACTTTATAAACACAATCCTCTCCGCAATGAGGGACTGATGTCACCAAGAACTTGGTACAATCAGTATCATCACTTTTGCCAGCAGATCCAGGCCTCCTGTCAGAATAAAATTGAGTTTCACCAGCATTATTTGGCCAATTCATCTGCACAGTCTCAGCTTCATAAAGGAATTTTTCCCTTGCAGCTACACGATCAATCAGATCCTCATCAGCCCCGTCATTCTGTCTAAACAACCAATCAGACCCTTCCAGCTTCAGAAGTTTCACAATACCATATCTAAAAGACTGAAGCAGCCTTGCTTCCAAATCAATTGCTGAGGCAGTTTCGTGAGTATATGAACTTTTCACCCGTTCACTTTCAGCATGAGTTTTATCAGCCACTCCAAACTGTTCATAAGGCTGTCTATATTGTACATCAGACCAGATAGACCCAGTGCTTGAACTTGAGCTGAATTGCAAAGAAAAAGCATCTCTACATACTTTAGAGGGAGAATGTCCATGAAATCCAGGAGGAGCTTCTGTCCTAGCTGAAGCACTAAAGGAGGGTCTATCATAGGTTGAGCCGCCAACTGACTGCCCATATACCACTGAATTATCCCACTTCCCACTCTTATCCGTCAAAGCAGACTCTTGATAGGGTATTCGAAGACCAGATATGTCTGGCAAGCTGTAAAATTTCTTCACATTGATCGAACTATTCGGACTTTCAGCAGGTTTCGGAGAGGAAATATCATAGATTGATCTCTCTGATTGTAATGAATTATTCCTAGGCACTGAAATGTTGTGAAAACCAGGTGGTTTCAAGGTACTCATCCCATTTTGCGGTCTTTTCCCTAAAGGACGAGCAAATGCATCACCAAAAGGCGATGAAATTGAGGATGTGGATTTTGGGGCTGGTGACTCAATTTGACCATTCAAAATGGATAACCAGAACCTCTTTCCTTAGCTATCCGACTGAGATAAGAAGCAAGGTCATACCCATGCACGGTAGCCGGCTGTTGGTCATAGCCATCTGAGGATGCAGGAATGCGCATGCTAGAATATCGCCTCTCACCAGAGTCAAGGGTACTGCTGCTGGAGTTTCGCACGTATGCATCTAATAGTTGCACATGAGATGACCACAAAGGAGATGAACCCCTCTGAACCCCAAAGGAAGAATCAGTCAAGCTTTGCCCCATCTGCTGCCTTGGAGAGAGATATAAACTCGAATTGGTCAAAGATTCGGATACCTGTCCAGTTAAAGATGGAAAATATCCAGTGAAATCTGTCCTATTGCTGTCCGACCTGACAGTTGTTGATGAAGTCTTAGCGTCTATTTTGAGTTCTAACCCCAGTAACAGATCCACTTTCTTAGCCTTTGCTTCTTGAGTGGCTTGTCCATGGAAATCAAACACTTGTCCCCAGAACTCATCAAGAGCAGCAGCATCGAATTGACGCCTGGCAGCACGGCCCAGTCCTGCTAATCTTGAGAGACTTCCCGTGCCACTCCCTACATCATCGCTTTTTCCACTAAGACTTCTAAAAGACCCTGGACCCTCAGATGTCAAAAAAGACTGGTTGGTTTCAAGAACATCTTTGGCTGGCTCTTCAGGCTCCCAAGATTCCCCATCATCCTTAACACTTTCTACTCCACCCTCTATTCTTAGTGTTTTGTCCACCAAGTCTTTCGATTCAGTTTTCAAGGCCTCGACATTCTGTGACTCACCATCAGAAACTTCACCATGTATAGATGCATCCAAGTTCATCTCAACCTGAGTTGAAGATGACTCTTGATGGCAAGCGGGACTTGAAAATGTAATTTCAGATTTGCTCTCCGCTGTCAAAGGAAGGATATTCTCAGAATCAAAAAGCGTGTCTGGCAAATTGAGATTAGGACCTGAAGTAGATAAATCTGGATAACTTTCTAAGGATTTCTCAAAAGGCACCGGTCAGACAAGGAGTGATTCTTGCTTGTCTGTGGGTTTGTCTATCTGATATTTAGGTATATGGACATCATTCTGCTCTCCCTCTGTGCAGGACCCTTGAAGAGGGTGTATATCCCACTCCAATACCTGAGCATCTATTCTGGAGGTGGCAGATCTTAATGGAGTGGCTGCTAACCAAAGCATCAAAAAGAAGCAGACAGAAGCAGCAACAAGAAGAATAACATAAGCAATAGGCACGCTGCTCCCAATATTCCACCTCAAATTACTCACCCAATCACTATTACCGAATACTAGCTCAATGAAAAAAATAATCTTAAGCACGAGCATGCCAATGAAGGTGATCAGAGCGAAAAACTCCTCCAGTTGAGAAATTTTGTGGATACCCATTAGTGGCCTGGAGGAGGCAACTCGGAAGAGAGGGATTACAGAAGATGGAAGCATAAGAGAGACCACAACCTGTGTGAATATCAGCAATTGGTATATACCTTCAGCTCCAGAATTCCACACACAATAAAGGAGAGCTGGAATGATTGCAATAATTCTGATTGTGGCATGATGAAGCCAACCAGGAATGTCCATTTTAAAAAATTCATGCACAACTACTTGTCCAGAAAGATTCCAGGTCAATACTGTGACTTGATTGCAAAGGAACATTAGCAGGATTAAAGAAAATGGTGCCATTGAACTCCTAAATACCTGCATTAAAAATGTCCAGATTATAGAAGTATTCCTAACAGTCGTAATATGCAGACTGTGTGTTAACAACTAATTAATGGTGACAAGCTGAGTAAAAGTAAACCTGATCCAACAAGGACAGTGCATCCTGAAATGTAAGCAAAACAAGGCCAGTACTGTAGAACAGATTGGCAGCAGAGCTCATGAGGACATAATTGACCAAGAAAATGCCACTAAAAATGCTCAGAGTGGCAAAAAAATGGTCATGACACAAGGCTTCCTTGGGAACGTTTGTTAGCCCCTTATCCAGCTGCAAGGATGGTAAAATATAACAATGAGCAGAGGTTTTCAAAAGTTTCCATAAATGAAAAGAGCCAGTGAATGATGTGTGCGCATCACATCACATTGTGCTACATGTATGCATGTGCATGCGTACAATGCATGCACAGAGAGAGAGAGGGAGAGAGACCTGTACAACTGAAGAATGCAGGTAAAAGTTGTGAGGCATAATGTTTGCTCCAAGAAGACTCATCAAAGCAAATACACTTTCCCCACTTAACCTTGTCACTGTCCCGCCAAACGAGAGTGCACCTGACGGTTGACTTATAAATACCCCCAAGATATAAGACAGTAATATAAACATTGAGATGCATATCGATAGAAATTTTGCATTGCTGCTCTCCTGAAAATAATATCAATAAAATGAAATATCAATACTCGCAATGAAATCGAGATCATAAGAATGATGTATTGTTAGATGATGCAAACAGTAAGACTTACAAGGTGCGTAGCAAGCAGTGGAAATAGTACAGCACTAAGAGCAGTCAGAAAAACACCCGTGAACAGATTTCAACATCTGTCAATTCCAAACAGAACGTTAAGCCCATGTGCAGTTCCCAAAACCTGACATAAAAGGAAAAACAGTTATAAATGGAGAAATTCAAACTCCAGATCCAAATTAATTCTTCAAAAACTTGAAAATTACCATCATGAGGTCCAATGCAATCATTGAAGCCTCAGTTTGAACTCCTAAAAGCATGCAGGTAATTTTGTCATATTCCTCGCTGCAAATCTTGAACATCAAGAAGAAGCATCGTCAACCAGTCAATCAAAATGTAGGAAGAATTAAATACAATATAATGGAGAGAAGTCTGGTAACATAAAACTTTTGCAAAAAAACTTGAGAAGGGAAAGAAATGAGAAAGCCATGGGAGGAAAACAGAGAGAGGGTGAATATGTGTACTACACTTTTCTTGGCTGGTCTATTGGGCTAAATTAGATGTCATTTGCCGGGATTGCATGTGGTTTTGGATCATAAACACTCTGGTTGTTACCTTGAATGGACAAGAAGAATTAATTAATAAATCTCCCAAAACCAAGTGATGCCGAAATAGCCTCCTCAATTTTTGATCTCTCAAACAAATTCCGATGAGAAAAAAATGCACAATGATAGAATACAGGAACACAAAAGGAAATTTTCATGTTAATATTCATAAACTTGGAATTAGAATGCAAAAGGATCAATAGTTACCTGGGCGAGATCTCTACCAGTAACTACAGCTATACGAGCTGACAGGTATTGACAAAGAATGGCAGCAAAATTGAAAATAAGAACTGGCAAGACCAAATCAAACCCAAAGCGGGCTCCTCCCTCAATAGCTGCAGCCCACTTTCCTGGATCAACATAGCTTATTGCAATGAAAAGCACTGGTACAACAGCTGAAAGAACCCGTTGACGAATGCTAAGTGGACGGTTGTCAGTTGAAGTCTCAAATTCCATGTTATTGTTTCCTCCAAACAGTTCACAATTTAGCACTAGAGTCTGATCGTTAAATGCACATCCACAACACTGGAAAAAAACCAGAGAAATGCAAAAGTAATCCCAGTGATGCCAATCAACTTGTAGCAGTGATGCAGAATAGCAAACTTGCATGATCAACCATTACTAGTTTATCTCAAAAAACATAGAAAATCTAAATCCTTCATCATCTTTGCAGAGCATAAAGAACAATTGCAGCCATCAACCTCAAAGGATCTCACAGAAAAGCATAACACTTGCCGAAACCAATGTTAACTATGCAATAATTAGTCACATTACAACTGTTGAACAAAATGGACTTTGCAGCTTGTAGACAGTTGAACTACCTTCATTCCCACATTAAATTGATTTCAAAACTCTTCAGTTCTTCGAAAAATGTGTCTTCCTGAATCGAGACCATTCTATCCTCCAACTTCACCACACTAGTTAGATCCCCATAAAACAAATACCATGGATTGTGATCTGAATCTTCTATACACCCTGCAACAAGCTCTTCTTGCCAGAATGCTAAATTGAACCTGACAAAGTATAACAAATCAAGTCGTAACTACTAATCCATCAGTAATGCAGATAATCTACCATAATTGCGTGTCAAAAAAAGGGCAAAATTCTTGAAACCCTAATCCGGCATTTACGTCAAAGCATTACTACACACCAAAGCTGAAATCACAAATAAATGTGAAATTAAACCATCTCAAGAACCCAATAACTCCAATTGTTTATATGCATAAATAGCCAGACGCCCTAATCCCAGAAAAATAATAATAATAATAATACAAATACATGACAAAGAGCCACCAAAGTCAACCATACAGAAAGAGAAGTCCTTTCCTTAAAATTCACAAAAATTAACAAAAAACTTTCAACTATACGGCTACAATTTCAATATATCTTTTCAAAAAATAAATAAACGAACACTAAATTGCTTTATTGTATACAAAAGCTATGCACAAATAAACACAAACTAACATCTAAATACCCCCAAAAAAAAAAAATATTGGACTTAAGCAAGTCTAGTAATCAGTGCAATGATTTCAAATCCTGCGTGAAAACATAAGAACAGCATTTAATAAAAAAAGCAACTAAATCTAATACAGCTAGTCACTATAAGATTCCGAGATTCAAGGTATAAATAAATAAAACAGAAAACCTAATAAAAGCACAGAAATAGCAAGCAGATCTTTAAAACCATAATCCAAATCCTCAAAATAAGAAAATATTTGCAGAATCAAAACCCTAACCCTCGAGATACAACATTGAATTACCAAAAAAGAAGAAGGAAAAAAAAAAAAGGAAGATAAATAAATTAGCGAAAAAATTAATACTCAACTGCGACGGATCTGGAAACCCAGAGAGTACACAAAAATATATAAAACATTTCATTCACGTATGTAGAAGCTTATATATACGGAAATACATATCAAACGGAAGGCAGAAATGGATTTGACAAGTGGCCAATACGGAGTATTTTGACTTTTTTTTAAATTTTTTATTTTTGAGGGTTTTGTAGTACAAAATCTTTTCTTTTTTACCTCTTCCTTCTCCTCCCCCAGACTTGCTCCTTTCTTTCTCTGTCTGTCTAACCCTTTACTCTCTCTCTTTACTCTTTCTCTCTCCTCTGCTCCTCAGTTTCAGAGTAAAGATCAGAGGTTTTTACGAAGCCACGCGTTGATTCATTTTTACTACAGCCTCTCTTCCTTTACACATATTTATATAGTAGGATTAATTGCATTTTACATCCCTAAACTATCACAATTTTACACTTTGCATCCCCAATGTATTGATTTTTATAATTAACCACTTCCGAATCCTCATTTTCTGCACATTGTTCCAATAAACACTATTAATAATTCATGTCTCCTTGTTATTTTATCCAATTTCCTAAAATATCTTTAGTAAGGGGTGTGTTTAATAAAATTAAAATTTAAAAATCTAAATTCTAAACTGTTGAAATTTTAATTTGCTAAATTTATTAAATTGTATCTGTTTAATAATAAGTTGAATTTGATCACTTCATTAAAATAATTTATCTCGTATATATTATAATTCGATAATAATATTATATTTTTATTTTTATAGGAAGTTGAGACAATTTTTTAAATATTATTTTTTAATACAAATAAATAATTAATTAACATAGAGTATATGTGTGAGAGATACTATGTGTAAGTGTGTGGATATGTGAGAGAGAGGGAATATAATGTGTACAACTGTACAAGTGTGTATTTATGTGGGATAAGAAATATATTGTGTGAAAGTGTATGTTTATATGTTAGAGAAAATAACCATAATGGGTGCAAGTATGTGTTTATGCGTAACACATAAGAAATATTGTGTGTGCAAGTGTGTTTTTATGTGCGAAAGAGAATAAATATAGTGTGTACAAATATCTATTTATGTGTGAAAGAGAAAGAATATAGTTTTGTGCAAGTGTGTGTTTATGTGTGAGAAAATAATGAATATAGTGTGTACAAGTATGTGTCATATATAAAAGAGAATGAATATAGTATATGCAAGTGTGTGTTATGCGTGAGATAAAACGAATATAGCATGTTCAAGTGTGTGTTTATGTGTGAGATAAAACGAATATAGAACGTGTTCAAGTGTGTATGTGTATTTATGTGTGTGATAGAAGGAATATAGTATGTTCAAATATGTGTTTGTCTGTGAGAACAAATGAATATAATATGTGCAAGTATGTGTTTATGTGTGGGAGAAAATAAATATAATGTGTACAAATGTATGTTATGAGTATATTTATACATGTAAAAAAAAAAAGTGTGTGAATGTAAAAATAAAGAAAAATTGAGTGAGTGTTACTATACTAGTAAATAATTTAACAAATTAAATGATAAATTTTCCATTTAAAATTTTGAATAGAAATTAAGTACTACTTAATGTATTTAGAGGTAGGAGAATTCGTTATCAAACACACACAATACAAAAAGCACTTGTTGAATGAAGTTTAAACACTAATGAGATTATCAAACACCCTCTAACACATAAAGTTAGTCACACAATTATATGTACATAAAAGTTATGATGTTTCAGGTAAAAAATATAATAAATCATACATACATAAATTGTATGTAGGCTTATATTTATGCACACCTCTCTTATCTCTAACCTCTGTTGCCCTTCCCAGTCTCTTTTAGATGGGAAAAAGAAAGGAGAAGGAATAACATAATAAGGAAGGGAGAGAGGACAGGTTGGCATTAATTTTTGAGTAATTATAGGATTAAATGCGTACTTAAAAGGCGCAATGAGAAATTGTGTAAAACAAGTAATAAAGATATACGGGTCATTAATGATGTTCACCATGTGATGTGAGAAAAAAAAAAGTTAGAGATGGGCAAATCTAGAAATTGATACTTTTAGGTAAAAAGTGCAAAATTGTTATAGTATAAGTGTACAAAGTGCAATTAATTTAACTATTAATGTGTGTATTGATGTTGAGTGAGTTTGTGCGTATCCATCCATGTTAATTAGCGTGTGTGTGGGGAGAGAGAGTAATAATGGAGGATTAAATGTTTATATTTATGTACTATAGTATGATATTTTTTTGGACAAATATTTAGGTAGGTTCGATTTTTTATTTTATTTATAAATTTTTGTGGTGTAAATTAAATTTTAAAAAATTTATGACATCAATTAATGTAAATAGAATTTTTTAAAATTTAATTTTGATTATAAAATTTATCGATGAGATAAAAAATCAAATATATTTAAATATTTTCCATTCCATTCCTTGAAGCTATCTTGGAAAGAGTACGTAAGAGAGAAAGTAAATTGAGAAAAATAATTATATGTTCTTTATTTTCTCAAACTTTTTTGGAGAACAAGAAATACTTGCTACTAAAAAGTTTTCACTTTTTTTTTCTTTTTTTTTTTCCCTTTTTTACTCTATGAGTGAAAAGGGTGCACTTTATCGTGAACAGAAAGCCACAATAAAGTGTAAAACATTACTGGACGCCATCTCTCCATATCCATACACATTGATTGCTACATTAAAATATTTTTATAAAAGCCTGGTTTTCCTTCCCCAAAAAAATCATTTTTTTTTTGTTTGTAAATGATAAATCTGTTTGGCAAAGACTTTTTTTAAACAATATTTTGTAATATTTACAGGCTAAATATATATTTCTAGTAATTTTTTTTATTTCATATATACATAAAAAATGGTTATGTTACTTATTTCAAATAAAATCTCCTACAATAATCGTCCAAACTGAGTCATTTTATGTTTAAGTGCGAAAATTAAATTTTACAATTAATAAAAAGTTATTTATTCTTATTTTGTTGGGGATGTGATTTTTCATTGCGGAATTTATATAGTTTGTTTTTTATGTGGATTTATCAATGTTGTACCACCAAACTAGTCTTTAATGAGTTTCTTTTTGCGTAAAACTTTACTGCTTTAGTTACTTTTCATTTTGTTGGTATTCTTCCATTTTCAGTTTTTTTCCTTTTAATCGTTTTGGGTGGTTTTGATAAATAATAGTACTACTCCAAAGTCCAAAATTATTGATGCCAGGTGGCTCATGAATTCTGGATAAAATCTGTGACCCCACTTTCCAAAAAAGATTTACTACCTGATTATTACCACAAGCCAACTCAGTGTCTATCGGATAAACTGGTGTCGTTTGCAATATCCCCTTTTTCCTAAGTCAACTAGCATAGGAAATCAAACCGATACTTTGCCTGCCAAATTTGTAGTATTTTTTTTTCCCGGGAAACTTCAGTTTCATATAAAGTAAAAAACATTGAAGAAAATTAATTTATTTTTGTTTTAACCTATTTATTAAAGTACTACAAGACCAAATCAACTTGATTTATCTTTAATAAACTGATAATCTCATATTTGACACATATTTCATGACAAAATATCTTTAATTTATACTATCTCCGTTTTAATATATTTATCACATTTGATTTTTCTATTAGCGAATCAAGTTTTAAGGCTCAATTTTTTGTAGATTATTTTATTTTTTATAAATATTAAGTTTCATGTCATATCACTTTATATAAATTTTCATAAATAAATCTATATAAATTCTTGATTACAAAATTAATTTGGTTGACTAGGAAAGTCAAATTGTGACAAAATAAGTGAGACGCATGGAATATTTCACAATTGACATATTTGACGAACTGTATCCCAAATGATAAAATTACGTTTTCCTATGACCTAAACTAGGAGTTCAAATCATTAAAGAGTATATGAAAATATATTACAAATCCTCTTTGTGTGTATATATATATATCCTTAAATTGAAAGAAAGTAAAAGAAAATAAATGGATTATTACTTGGAAAGAGATAACCGAAAGGAAGTAATGTCTATCCATTGTGTCTCAATAGACATAGAGGGGAAAATATTAGAGCAGTCAATGTAAAGAAAGAACCACCAATATTTCTACACACTGAAAAGGGAACTTTTTGAACACCATTAAAATTTCGTTAGGCTGATTTTATTTTCTTACCGTTATGCTAACTTCTTAGCTAGAAATAAACTTGAGCATTAAAAATTAATTATATCCCTCTCTTTCCTTTAATTTCCGTTAATTAATGAGAAATATCTAATTTATTGTAGTCCCGTCGCTTCTTTTATTGCGAAATTCCTATTAACTTATGTGTTGAACTTCTACATTTGTGTCTTTGTTTTATAACTATTGCATAATAATATAAACCTAGTTTTATTATGTAAAGCTAAACTAAAACATTTGATTTACAAACGAAGAGGGTACTGTTAATTTCCTACGAGCATATAAACAAATGCCTTTTAAATTTTCTTTATTTTTACTTAACCTTTATTAACATGACAACGAAGTGTAGTCCAAATATTTAGATTACAGTTATCCTATTATGAGTTCGAATCATCAAGAAATAAATAGAGATACATTATAGAACTTCTTTTTTTTAAAAAAAAAAAAAAAACCTTTATTAACATATCCCCAACTAACTTTATAAACATCATTTGGTGTTTTTTTTTGTTTTTTTTCCACTTCAATAACCTTTTGTTTCCACTCACTCTTGTCTCCAATTTTCTCTCACTTCGGCATCCTTAATTAGTTTTTCCATTCCAAACATGTAAACGTTAAAAGCAAACATCTTTTAGCTCTTTCTATATTTTGCCAATCATCTAATTCTCTTTCTCTTAACTCTAATCTATTTTATTTATTTTTACGACACATTGTTGTAATTTTATTTTGGCCGCAATCAAACATAAGTTATAGTACTGTCTGTTCAATTGAGAATACAATCTGAGAGTCACAGAGACAATATGGCTTGCTGAGTCGGGGAAGCTAGACAAGCATTTGGATTCCGACCAGATTGTTTGGTAGCCTAAATTATAGTAAAAAAAATTTCAACTATGTATTCTACCAAAACAATAAAAAGCATCACTTCAAATGAATTACTCCACACATTTAGACCTACAAAACATGTGATTTTTCATCATTAAAATTTTTATTTTTAAATATTATACATGTAACACTCCGGGTCCAAAATGATCCAATCACTTTTAAATGAAAATAATAGGTTCAAAATATTTAATCCAAATTATTAATAGTCCAAAACTCAAGATATTATAAATAATACAATATGGATAAGATGTCATAATCATCTATTCTTTAGGTTTTGTGTCCTCACAAAATCTAAAATTGAACACATCTACTCGCTCAATATCATGTCACATATATTGAGTAGCACAACTCAAAACCGTTGGCCTAGTTTCATTCTGTGCAGAGATCACACGAAATTTGTTATGATACCATGTCATATACATCGTGTAACGCGATCCAATATCACTGGCTCAGTCTCAAAGCCCAAAGTCGAAATCAAACATCATGTCACATACACCGCGTAGTGCCGCACAATATTGATGGCCCAGTCTCACCCGGTGCAGAGGTCACACGAGATTGGCTCTGATACTAACGGTAGCATTTTGAATTTGGATTAGCCCAATAAATCTTGAACGAAAATAATAGAATTAAAATGTTTAAATCAAGTTATTAATAATTTAAAAATCAAAATATTATAAATAATACGATATCCCGACCACAATTAATATGGGACTGGATATTATAATTCATGCCAACCAAAATTAAAGTAACTCTATGCTACTAAAAAAAATTTTCATTAACATTCAATCATCAAATAATTTAGAATGCGGAATAAGTAACTGCGCTACTTTTTTTTCCCCTGAAAGTGATTATGCTACCCGATAGTTATTATAAACAATAATCATTACAGTGGAATTTTTTTTTCCCCTATACGGATATGCTAAACGAAACTGATCAGCAGGACCCAGTTTTCGTATACAACAAATTGGAATTGGACCACAATGAAAGAGACGACTAAAGAGATGTGAATGGTTCCTAAGTATAAAAATAATAATACAGTGCATTGTATATAACAAGATAAGGTTGTATACGTAGCTAGCAGGCCAGGCTACCGAGATCAAGGCTTAAGGATGGCAAAGAGTTTGGAGAACAATAATGAAATCAATGCGTAATAAATTCAAATATCTTGCAATAATTTTTCACTGGTCAACGTACGGGATTATAATTAAATTTAATTGTGTGCTCAAACATTTGTTATTTGACAAAAACATTTTAACGGAAACAGCAAGGATTTGGGAAGTTTGGATGGCCATCAACATCAAGCTTCATTTAATTTGTGCTAGTTACGGTATCCAATTAAATGGTGGTTTTGATTATTCTTCGTTCCAAATTAATTGTCCGTCTTACTTTAAACCTATTATTGATCACATATACATGTATGTCGAGAAATGGAAAATTTGTTTCCCATACATAAGGAAGGATGATTAGCTTAAACAAATTATTTGCCAAACATTATTAGCTGTTGGAGTTGAGAATTGAGAGTTGCTCTTCAAAGTGAGTGATTATCATTCCGATAATCTTTATTTTTGGATATTGGAACAAGTAATGTAATTGTTCGATACCATAGAAAGTAATAAAATTTTATACTTATTGTAATAATATTTAACGGTTCTAATTAATTACTCTGTAATATAGAATAACTAATCAATACTATCGACAACTGTATAAAATTCCTAAATAAGTAACTATCTTTTTTATTCTCTAAGATCTTTTTTCTCTCTGCGGTATACATTTAAATATGGCCTCGTCAAAAAAGAAAGAAACTACGCTAACTACATGTAAAATGTAAATAGCTAACACTGCCATTGAGTTTCGCATTGACCCTCGTCACTATTTTAGCGTGGTCCCTCAGTTATATATATCCCTTGCTTCTTCTCATTAGAGTTTGGATAAAAATATTGAATATATAAAAAGAAATGCATTACTTATGGGGTACAGATTTGCAAAAAAAATCATAGTTGACTTTCAGTATTTGAAATCTAAATTATTTTTGTAAACATCTTGATTGACTTGATTTGGTTGGAAATTTAGCTATCAAAAAAGATTCGTGATGATATTTGACACATAACTTGCTTGACGGGTTTGGTCTGAAGCTTCAATATATTTTTTTTTTTTAACTTCTAAAGCTTCAATATTATCTTGTTTGTTATGGGACCTTTATTTATTTATTTATTTCAAAAAAATCAATTTTAGTCCTAATTATTAGTCCGTGACAAAGCTCTTCCTTAGCAAGTGGAATCATTTAATTAATGACTACCGTATAGTTGGCGAAACAGCGGCTCTTTCCTCAGGTGTTTTTAAATATACTCTGCATCCAACTAAACCTCCGGCCTACGACTCTAGCTAGGGAGTAGCTCGGTTGGTAATTTTATCTTATGAATCATTTTCTATTTTTGGAATTTATGTCCAATACAAAATATATATTTTTTTGTTATTCATTTAGTAATAGGAAATGAATAAGTTAAATTATTTAAGATGTTTTAAAAAATAAAATGACTTTCTATACTTAAGTTGTATGTAATCATAATTGTTACTAGTGTAAATAACACAAATTTATTCGCGTGAACTTCGGGATTGGACAGAGGATCATAAGGTACGTGTCAAATATCAATGGATGACTACGAATTAGCATTTTGGAAGTCCAGAAATTAACAAGACCATGACCCCTTTTTCATTTGACATGTTTCAGGTATTGTGTGCACATGGTTGAATCAGAAGCTGGTTATTCAATGCATCAAAACAACATTATTTGGCTCAAAGTATAGTACTACTTTAATGGCTGTAAATTACAAGGGCCAAAGCAAAATCAACATAAGTCGATGTTCACATTCGTTGAACTTTGAGTTGGCAAAACTCAAATATTATGGTTAGTGGTTTTATTTGGGAACAGCAATCGATAAAATCGCAGCATAGGGACGAGTAAACAGTGCGCGTAAGTCCATCTCTTTGGGCAGTTTTAAGATTACCGTTGGCACAGACAAATTCCCATATGGCCAACACGGATTATAGCTCCCCCCAAGCTCCCAAGAATCTTGTTTGTTTTACTTTTGTTTACTAGATAGAGATTTTTGGGGTTTCGTAGTAAACTATTTTTTATCCAAGTCTTTTGGTTAGATTTCGAACTGATTCATTGTACCTAGTTATCTGTCTAAGACACCCGATATATTCTATCATCGCACGGTACTTAAGCCTACATGTTAGCAAATGTCCTTCTCACTTACCTTCCTTTTTTGTTTGAACGTTCTTGGGGTACTATCATCGTAGTAATTGTGAAATCCAATGGACCAATTCAAAAAAAATTTGGGCCAAAGAATTGCAAGGTTGGAAAGATGGTACTGAATTATTGGGTTGGGCTCAAATTATAGACTTTTTGTTGCATATGCTTGGTTGAAAGTTATCATAATTAGGTAAAAGTGGTTCAATTAACAAAAGTTCGAATATCTCGATTAAAAAAAACTCGAGATTGGGTTTGAATGTCACCACCAATAGCTACTGAAAATGTGTCGGTAGCAATACCCTAAATTTGAAATGAGGGATAATCTACCATTTTCCTAAAATTTGTCCTATAAAAAGAAAGAACTTGACGAAGATCTTTGTATCAAGTTCAAAGGCCATAACAATATCTTCACTATATATTGGTTGAAACCATGATCTCAAAAGTATGATCTCAGCCCAATAAGTTGGCCCAAGAGATAAAAGGAGAAAAAAAGACAAGAAAAGTGAAATCAGCCCAAAGAATAGTATTACTACTATTTTTTTAGGTCTAGGAAAGAACCAAGTCCACACACATATCTCTTCATTCTCCATTCAAATATCTTCTCAAGAAGATCTAGAAGCAGAGCAGCTACAAAGAAAAACCTTATCTAGTTATCTTCTTCTTCTCTCTCAAAACCAGTGAAAAACTATTCATTCATTAATGGCTTACTCTGCTTCTTCGCTTCATTTCCTTTCTTTCACTCCACCAAAAACCACCACCCTTTCTTTATCAAAACCCAATCTCAATTCCCTTTCTCTTACCTTTTTTTCTCCAGCTTTTAAACTCTGCTTGTCGTCGTCGTCCGTTACTTGTTTGTCCCCTCGAGGAGAGCTCTCCTTTTCTTGTTCCCGCTTCGCCCGAAAGGTAGCCGTTTCCGACCAAATTGAAGAAGAAGAAGAGATTGCGAGCGACGACCAAGGTTCCGGCTTTGAGGACGACGAGCCCAGTTTCTCCCCTAACCTCAAACTCTTCGTGGGCAACTTGCCTTTCAATGTCGACAGCGCTGCTCTCGCTGGCTTGTTTGAACGTGCTGGAAATGTTGAGATGGTTGAGGTATATTTCCTTCAATATATTTTCTCACCCTTTTAGCTATTCTTATCGTTTCTTGGTTTTTTCAAGAAAATGATTGGCCCTTTTTTTAATTTTTCTTTACTGTACTAAGGGATTCAGGGGAGAATGGTTATTTAGATTATTACTGCTTGCTTTGGTGTAAAGATTGAATTTTTAGACCTCATTTGTGTAAATGAGTTAAATTCGATTTTATTATTTCATGTATTTTCTTATTCATGTGATTGAAGTAAATGTGATAGTTATGGATATGGATTTCAGTTGGGAAGATGGGCATATTTTCCATATGGTGGTATTTATGTGTGTGTGTGGTAATTGAGTGTGAATATATGATAATGTTTTTTGATCTTACTAACTTGACAAGCTTGTATTTTAGGTTATATACGACAAACTTACGGGAAGAAGTAGAGGGTTTGGTTTTGTGACCATGTCCACGACTGAGGAAGTTGCAGCTGCTGCACAGCAATTCAATGGATATGTAATTTCTCACTCTTTAGATATTTATGCATGTTATACCGTGGATTTATTTTAGCTTTGGCTTCTATTGTGATTTTGTTGCTTCTAAACTTGAGCTTATTATAAGACCAATTCTTATAGTAGGCTGAAGCTCTTCATTGATTTTGTTGTTATTTGAGTCTTTCAAACATTTTAATTGCACATTCTAGTTTGTGACTTGTAGAGTCAGAACTTTGATAGTATTCACTTCACACTTTGTATGTTGGTCTTTTAGATTATTTGCAGCTATTGAGCACTGCCATTTTCTGCAGGAACTTGAAGGGAGGGAATTGAGGGTGAATAGTGGGCCACCCCCTTCTAGGAGGGAGGGGGCTTCTTTTAGAGGAGCCAGAGGAGGGGCAAGTATTGATGACACCAACAGACTCTATGTGGGAAACCTTGCGTGGGGTGTTGATAATTTGGCTCTCGAAACTTTGTTCAGTGAGCATGGAAAGGTCATGGAAGCCAGGGTGGTTTACGACAGGGATAGTGGTAGATCAAGGGGTTTTGGGTTCGTAACTTACAGTATTTCAGCTAATGAGGTCAACAATGCGATTGAGTTGTTGAATGGTGTTGTAAGTAATTTTTAATGTGAACTTCAGCATGGTGCATGGAGTGCATTTCAGTTCCTTTTTACGTGATACTTGTGTTTATGTTTCTATCTGCATCAAAAAATAATTCAGATTCAGATCACTTACTGGTTTTGTTTGTCACCTCTGGCCTCACGTTTTTTGCAAGAAAATTGTTGGTATCTTTTTTACCATTCTAAACGATCACAACCTTAAAGGTAATCTTACTGGAGCTGTGAAGTTGTCTGTCCTAATTTGAGTTCTAACTGAATTTGCTCTACATAGATCAATCAAACTGGAGGATTAAAGATGACCGAATAAATCGATAATGTTAAGCCTCTGTTTTTTGGCCATAGTTATGTATCTAAGAGCACAATAAACAACTAATATGCTTTGATAAGATTCTATAGATGTTTTCTTTGGAAATGATTTCCATATGCTGTTATCTGGTGTTCTGTCTGTCTTAGATCCATTGAGTTCATTGTCCTTGTTTCAAATACTGGGTTGAGATGTGCTTCCAACAGGCATGACCATGTTACTGCATTTGATTTTGTTTCATTTAATTATGTTTTGACTGCACCATCTTATTTCAAATTGTGGACTCAGGACCTCAATGGTCTCTTTTATCCGAGTAAGCCCCGCTGAAGCTCGGCCTAGGCGTGACTTTTAATTGTCTACGCATCTCGTGTTAAAGGTGAACGTTTAATAATTTTGTGTTTATTACCCTACCCCCCCTCCCTCTCTAGATGTTAAGACCAAAAGCTTGCTTGCACATTTGCCATTATGTACTGTAAGGTTAACCAGTGTTATGTTTTCATTGTTAATCTTATTGCTATGCTTATATTTATCATCAAGTTGACTTAATACACCCTGTGATTTCTGTAACAGTTTGTCCGAGTTGCTGTGGCACTTCTGGAGGCAGTGAATCACACAAGAATTTTGAAAAACCTAGTGTTACACAAAAGTTGCAATCTTTACGTCAAAATGTCTGCATCCAGAGACTGAAAGCCCACACTTCTTGTTGAGATTTTAAGATGTTTTAAGAAAGAATATGTTTGATAGGCTGTGTATTCTTTTTGATACAGAAAAACATGGAATTGCAGGATCATTTGCATTCTACTGATTGTGGTGTGCACCATATTCTAGTCCTAACTTGGTCTCGGCAAGATCTCTGATCCTTTTAAATTCCTCTATATTTTGTTCATCTTGATTTTCCAGAAAATCATAAAAACTATCTTCAATTCCAAGTTATAAAAACACATAGCTATACTATCTTCTTGTAGTTGCTGAAGTTATATACTTGGGTTTGGGGGGCCATGGCCCAACAATCCGTTAGATCCGCGCCCTGGACAGGAAGCTCGTTAAGGGAGATAACCGTGGGCCGGGGCCTGTATTTTTGTATAGGTTAGGCCCAAACACTACTGTTTGAGTGCAACGTTGTCCCTACCCTAAAGAAACGACTCATGGGCCTAATTTGAACCTACTTGTTAATCGGCCCAGTTTGGACTAGAGAATTCAATTCCATGTCTGCGCTGACATTTTTTGAGACGTTTTTGGGATTAAAATAGAGAAATATTTAGGTAGATCTGATTTTTTACCTTACTTGTAGACTCTATAATGTAGATTAAATATTATGGAATTTATGACATAAGCTGATGTAAACAAAATTTTATAAGATTTAATCTTGACCGCAGAGTCTACAGATAGGATAAAAAATCCGGTCTATAGTAGTATTTTCTATTAAAATATTGCAAAGAACTTCCTAAAGCTGGAAACAATCCAGAAAAACCATCATCAAGAAATCAAGATTCCATTAGATTTGATGCAATATACGCACTGACATTTAAAAAAAAAAAAAAAACTACCTTCTAATGAATCGAATTAATAATCAATAAATTATATAAAAAGCGTTTTACCGTATGACTTGAACTTCATTGTCAATGGAGATAACAGTGATGGAAAATACGGTTAAGGATTTTCTGTCTTACATCTATTTGTCGATCTATGTCATTTTCTGTCACACCACCAAATGAACAGTCTAGATTACTCCACTAAATTTATTCCACAAAATCTTGATTGTTCATTTGGTGATGTGAGAGAGGGTGGCACAAAATGTGAGATAGAAGATCCTGTGCCTGAAAATACGCACTAACATGTTTACAAGGAAAGGTTGCATTTTTCAGGGATCCAAAAACTGATAGGCAAATATTAAAAATTGCACTAATGTAATACTAAATGTTTTTAAAAGATTAAAGTTCCATTAGTTCCAACTTGATTAAATGTTAGGGAAAATTACCATATTAGTCCCTCATGTTATGTATCTGTATTTATTTAATTCATCACTTTTAAAATGATTCCCACATAAATATAAAACATTAGATTTTTGTCCCTGAATCAAATTTCGGACATTTTTTTGCTTAAATTTGTCATGTGTTATTCACGTAACATATTTTTCGAGAGTAAATTTAGAACTTCATCCATGAATAGAATATTTTACAAGTGTGAAGGATATTTTGAAATAAATCATTGATGTGGTATTTTTTTTTTTTCAAATTTTATGATTCAATCTGATGCTTGAACTTTTTATTGGGAAAGAAAAACGAGTTTCTAAATTTGTACTCGAAAAATATGTTATGTAAATACTACATGACTAATTCAAATTAAAAAGTGTTCGAGTTTTGGTCCAGAACTGAAATGTGATATTGTACATTTGTGAAATACTACAAATTATCATTTTAAAAGTAAAAGATTAAATAAATATAAATAGATAATGTGAGTGACTAATAAAATGATTTTTCGTAAATGTTAATTCAAAGAATTCAAACAATTTCCGGAGGGTGACTCATTAGGCAATGATTGTTCCCGGAAGGCTTGACGTCGTGCCGTAGTGGCCGCATGTACCAATTACCAAACCACAAGCTTGGAGAATTAACATAATGGTGCTTGTTTTGTTTAACGAGTTGTAGACTTTTTTGCAAGTGGCTTTAAATTAATCAAGTTAAAAGAATAACCGGTAGCCTTCGCAAACAATCATTCTATTAGAATTTTAATTATCATTACCTTTGACTTAAAGCGACAGAAAGAAGTATTATTGTACTGATTAGCATCATAAGCAAAACATATGTAACTTGTTGCAATGGAGTAGTGGGGACTGCATAGCCAATTATGCTCCTTCATGTTGGAATAATTATGGTTACTTTCTTGTTCTAGAGAATAAATGGATCAGGTTATGGTTTATCAAGTTCACTTGTTTTGACTTATTTGTCACATTTTGCCTGGATAAGAAGAGTACCATCCAAAAACTGTAGATACACTAGTACTACTTTAAATTCATGCATGCTACAACAAATCAAGTCCTCAATATAACATTTAGGTCCAGATACATGCATAACTTTTTCTCCATTGACTTAATACCACTAGTATTTTAATTACTTCAAGCCAAATTTTTTCTCTCTATTTTTTTTTTTTGGTAATAATTACTACTTTCCGGCAAAAGTTGATTAAGTCAAAAACATGCTATCGATACATATTTATAATAACTTATTATAATGGTATTTCAAAATCGTCAATCAAATAAAAAATTAAATCAGGAAAAATCGAATCTTATATCATTTGATAATTCGATAGCTTTGTTTACGGGTTGAGTCAATCCCAGTATGCTCCAAATCCCTTACTTGACTGACTATAGCCGACACTAATTCATATGAGCAATCTTTGTCTTCTACGGTTGGGTGGAATTAATAAAAAAGTTTTCCAAACGTAACAAAGAAGGAAAGATGGCAAATGGTAATTTTTTCTCCCTTTATCTCCAGTCAAGAAGAAAGCGTGTTTACTTTGTTTGTATAACTCTCTCACTCAACACACCACATATTTCTTGGCTTTGGATAACTTGAATCACGCATCATTTGTCCTTGCAGGCAAAAACTAATTAAGAACATGTTCTGTTCCATTGTTGTTTTTGTTTTAGCTTGTCTTTTATAAATTCAAAACGATTGGTTGTTTTCAGAAAATAACCATTCAAACCAGGTAGAGTTATGTAATTGAAGTCAACACAGAAAGATATGGTTAACTTAGCACCAAGATTTTCAGGATATAGACATATATACAGCGACTAGGCTTTAGGATGATATAGTCCTGAATAGCTTTTACCAACCTATTTCATTGTCTTGATTTTGAGCCAGACAAGACTTAATTAGATATTCACCATCTTTAATACGTATTATTTAATTGTCTAAATTAAATAATATTAATTCAAGACTTTAGGGACGTGAGAAGAAAATTGTAGCAAAGCTAGAAATATTTTGAGCTATACACATTAATGATAGTTAAAAATATATATGAATTTTATAATTATTTACTAATTTTTAATATTTATCTCGTATTACAAAAGGAGTAAACAAAAAAATTTCATATAACTTGTACCAAGCTGCATGTTGTGGAAAGGTGAGTCGGGTAGACAGAGCGATGAGCGGAAGACATAAAAATAAAACAGCATAGAAAAAGGGCGACAAGATCAGAAAAGGGAAAAACAATAATGGATGAGCCCCAAAACCTAGTCAGAAACCGCCATATTTCATTTCATTTCATTTCAGGTCCCTCCACTCTTCTTCTCCTTGTTTATTTGATTTTATTACAACAAGTATTAATAGTATGACAATTGGTTGGGGCATGGGACCTTCGTTTCTTGTCATATTCTATACCCTTTCGGTGGTGAAATGTTCTCACTTCACTCTTATTCAGCCCAATAGGCCCACTTTGACTATTTACTGACTGAGAAATACTCAACTCTGCTTCCAATTTTTTTTTTTTGGGGGGGGGGGGGAGATATTATCAAGTTAATCAAAGGAGAGATATTATCAAGTTAATCAAAGGAAAAAAAAAAAGAAAAAAGAGAACTTCTACTTTTACAAAAAATGGAAAAAAAAAAAAAAAGAGTCTAATTATGTCTTTAAATGTAAAATCTAATCAACTTTGTGAGCAGACTGCAAATGATCTAAAATATTAGCACTAGCTTTATTCATCATTTTTTCGTACCAAGATGTAACATGTGAGACAGAAATGACGATATTAGCAAAATAAAAAATTATAAATTTATAATCATTTATCAAAATTACTTTATATGATAAGATTTTATCAAATCACGACTTTCTTGATTTTATATTTTTGGTGGGATTTCTTTCTTTTTTTTTCCGCATCTAGTGACTTTTTTTTATATAGATATACTCTACCATAATACCATTGCCTTGCAAATTTCAAGTACTCCCTTAAATCAATATTAGCTACTACTATTAGGTGAAGATGTTTTCGGGTGAAGGGGGGAATCCGAGGTCGGGGATAATTAGTAACGATTTCCTCAACAATCAACAAAAGAAGAACCGAAGTTATTCGAATGATTAAACTTTTTAATTAATATAAAAACATCAATTAATTGTTCCATTAACTTACTGATTCCTATGCCGGGCGAGCAAAAAGAACGAAGCCGTCTACATTCCTAATGCTTAAACCGCATGCATGCCGTTAAACGAACATATTAAATTTCATATTTGAATCCTAATTTATTCTCAATATTGCCCTTAATCCAGGCCACAATGCTCTTCGAACTTGCAGTTTCAATTCCTATTACCATAAACGTTTCGAATATTTTAACATTAATTTTCACAAGATTTCTTCGCAGTCAAATTCCGACGGGTTTCTTCCCAATACCGACTCTCTGGCAAAAGTACGTCGACTCATTTAGCTCACTAGGAGTTCAGTAGTTCTTTGCTAAATGCTCCTCACATAATCATTCAATATTAGTGTCAAAAATATGAAATTATTAAATTCTGATATATAAATATTTGATTGATTAAATTATGCGGCACAAGATTTTTTATCTTACATTTTGTGCCATTGTCTGTCACAATACCAAATGAACAGTCAAGATTTTGTGGAGTAATTTTAGTGGAATAATCTTGACTGTTCATTTGATGGTGTGACATTAAGTGACACAGAATGTGAGAGAAAAGATCTTTAGCTGTATGTAAATATTTAATTGATATAATTTCTCTAAGTGTTCCCCGAAATTAGCTAAGGGATTACTTTATTAGTCTAATTATTTTGATTGACAAAACTTAACATGTATAGATGATTTAAAATATTTTCTTATAAACCTGACTTATCATGTATAGATAATTTAAAAAATTCTCTTGTAAACCTATATAAAGTCTCTATATGTACCAATTGTATTGAAACCTGATTTATACATGATATACCTATTCTCTTTCGTTCTTAACATGGTATCGAAACCCCCACTTGTAAATATATTTGAACTTCCGTCTATTTGAGTGCTTGTAAATATATTTTGCTCAAATTCTTAGTTTTCAACATTCATGTTCTCCTGATTTCAACTTTTGGATCTCTTGATTTTCAATTTTCAGTTCTCCTGATTTCAACTTTCGGGTCTCTTGGTTTCAACTTTTAAGTTTTCTTCTCGGTTTTAAACTTTCGAGTTCTCTCTTGATTTTCAACCTTTAGATTCTCTTAATTTTGAACATTCGATTTCTCCTCAATTTTCAACCTTCTGGTTTTCTTGATTTTGAAACCTTTGGATTCTTTCGATTTTCAACTTTCGGATTTCTTGATCTCAATTTTCAAGTTTTTGATCAATTTTAGTTTCGTTTTGATTTTGGTTTTTAGTTTTTTTTGTTTCTATTTGATTTCGATTTTCTATTATCACGTTTTGGTTCAAACTCAATTTGTTTTTTCATAACCATATTGAGTTTGAGAGGAGTGTCAAAAATATGGAATTATTAAATTATGGTATGTAAATATTTGATTGATTAAATTATGATATGTAAATATTTGGTTGATGTAATTTTTCTAATTGTTCTCCTAAATTAGCTAATTATTTTATTAGTCTAATTATCTTGATTAACAAGACTTACCATGTATAGATTGTAAAACTATATAAAGGCGTTACGTACTAATTATATTGAAACGTAATTTATACATATTTTATATATTTCTCTTGTTTCTAACAGTTAGAAAATGTATCAAAAAGTAAGAGGTCGACCGACATTTAATATTAGTCATTCCGTATTGATAAAGTGATTAACAAAAAAAATTTCCCACTTTTGCAACCACCCTTTGTGACATTATTATTCCTCCAAAACGCGTTTCCAACCACTCTACAAAAGAAATTATTAAACTGGACAGGGGGGGGGGGGGGAAATAATAGTGTTGCATAGTATATTATCTCGTGAAATGGACAAATAATAGTAGTAATGGTTTTGGTGTTTTAACGGTATTAACCGTCAGATTTCCTGATTAAGAAATTACAGATAGTACATTACATTACATGTTCGAATTAGGTTGGTGGGGTCATAGAATCTGATGGAGTTTTTCTACTAGTGGTACTACTTTAATTTGTCTTGTCAAATCGTTGATTAGGATTGGTTAATTAGTTAGTTTAACTGTCAAAACATTGCTTTACTGTAGTACTAGTAGTATTAAAATCCATAAATTCTTGAGTTCACATTGCAGTTTAGTCTTATTAGTCAAATTGGATAATTGCACCTGATCTAAGCACTTACGAGTGTAGAACAGGAAACTTAATTATCTGTTTGTTTCACCACATTTACCTTTTAGAAAGCTAGCTAGGTGGAAGCCTGGAGCGAACTCTGTGGGATAATGATCGAAATTTTGTGGTTTCAGTATCTGAACATGGCTGATGCATTTGTGGCATCAACGCTGCCATGATAATATTTAACAGAAACCATAAGATGCCTACATCTGTTGGAACATGAATTCCATACAATTAAAGGTGTAATTGGCAAATGATGGATGTCTGGATTTTTGACCAAAATCAATCATGCCTTCTTTATTTTTTATTTTTGATAAAAAATGTAGGAGGATTGTAAGTTACGTCTCTTTATCCAAAACAAGTCTACTAGTATATATTTGCATGATTTTTCATGTTATTAAAAAATCGCCTATTTAGTATGGCATTAAATGTAACGAGTATGAGTCTTATGATATTTGAAATTTGATCGTTCTGCTTATCGGTTGACTAAATTTAATTATGCCTGGTCGTGTCATTTTTGCAGGATATTCCGATTCCATGGTGCTAAATTGGATCCCCTGGAAAAAGGAATTAATGCCATAAGTCAAGCCATAACAACCATGCTCGATGGTTGGAGAGGCCCTTTTTGTTTTTTGGGACATGATCCATCGGAAAAAGAGTTCAGGTCAAAAAGCGCAGCAGCATTTCTTCTCATTCAGTTCTCTCAAATCTCACCCCCACCACTGCCTTCAATCCCTCCAAATTAGGCTTTACTAACTAACATGTTAACTAATCAAATAAGCCTTTAATTTGAAATCAAATTACGTGCTCTGCAATCTGCATCACTACCAGCAAGCAACCATGATTCAACACTTACCAGACTATTAATTATATTGCGGCCCAAAAAATTAAAATTTTGCTCTCTTCACTACTAACATTGAGAAATATCGATCGACTTTAATGTTTAAAAAAAAAAAAAAAAAAAAAAACTACTCTTCCACTTACCTCTTAGTTATGATTTTATTTCATGATCAAGAAATCACAGAAAAAACGTTTTACTGTCTGGACTGCATCTCGTTTTTTTATCCAGCATTAATACATTTATACACGTAAGACCATTTGAATTGGTGGTCTTAGTTAATTAACAGTTTGAAAATTGGGAAGACCAATGAAGGGAAAGAAAAAAAGAAAAAAAAAATGACGAGAAAGCGCATAAAAGTACAGAACAAGAATATGGAAAATTGAATCAGAAAACTGAGAATGTATATGATGTGATTGGGGGATATTGGTGAGGCTAAAATTCAGAAACCAACAACCTAAGTTTTGCCATGTCTCGTGTGAGGGGCGCAAAACGTGACTGCCTTTCCATTCCAAATCTTTCTTCAAATTGCTTTACGATTGAATCACATACTACAAAAGTTTTCTAGTAAAAGATTATATGCATAAACAGATTAATATATTTAGAGCTAAAATCCGTTCGAAAACAAAAAGAGGATCTACAATATCTAACATTTGAACACGTATAATAATGGTTTGTATTAAACTTGGTGCAGATGAAAAATTTTTATAATTAAAATGATTAAATGGTGTCGATAGCATAATTAAAATATATATATATAAAAAAAACATAGCCCATAAATTACAAACAAGAAGTTCCAAGTTCCAAATTCTCCCACCCTGAATTACTCCCCTGAATGGTACAAGAGTACAATTTCGTCTCCCAATTTCTTTGTTCCCCCAACAAAATTATAGCTTTATTTGAATGGGGGTATGAAGCAGGCTTTATATTGTTGGGACTTTTTCAGACCGATGGAAAGAGCTACGGAAGCAAAGATAAGAGACATTGTCATATATGGTGATTTACGTCTTTCATTTATTTGGCCGCAGTAGTGCATGCAGCTACAAATAGGAAATTTAGTAAAAGTTGAGAAATTAATGTACAACCATCCACCTAGCTAAAGGAATTCTTTATGCAAAAATTTTATTTGTAATTAATAATTAAATGTCACCTAACATACACCCAAAAGCTTGTTATGCATGTCCTGCTATGAAAAATGAATCGCTGATGTTTAAAGGTGTTTGAGCCTCACTCAATTAAATCCGATTCAATCCTATTGAATTTAAGTTTAAATGGGTTAGTTATAATGTTTCGAGTTATTTGATTGACTAACTCATTGAATTGAATTACAGTACTCAACTCAATACGACAATTCAAGATAATTTGATTCTAATTTTTCATTTTCATTCTTAGTTAACCTAAACCTAAACATTTAATCCAACTTAATTTGGATTGTTTGGAATTTAATTTCAATCTAAATAACTATAAAATTTGAGTAACATGCCAATTAATACTTGGGCAAGATTTTCTTCGACTTTCTATATTAATTGAGCTGGAATAAGTATAAATCCCTAATACGAAAACTCGTAACCTAAAAACTCAACTCATAAACACTCCTACATATACATACACACGAAACTAAATGAACCATAAATCTTTTTGCTTTTTCAAACAATGATTGTCATTTACATATGAAATTTTGTTTTCTAAATATCAATAATTTTAACAATTTTTAGAATTCAAAACAAGTATTGTATTTCCATAAGATAGCTCGAGTTTCATGTAAATTGTATTTTTTTTTTAAATATATAACTGTATGCAGGAATATTAAAATTTTAATTTCATTTCGACTTCAATAGTAACGTCAAAGAACCAAACAAAGCCTTTGCTTATGGTTTCTTAATCATTTGTTAGGTTTAGCTCGACAAATTGTAACTAGCAAACTTCTTGGCGTATTGGAAGGAGACAAATCCCTCTATCTGCACATATATTATCATCCCGATAAATGCAGAAACGAAAAGGTTTGATACTTTGCCTTCGATACAAATTTCTTAAAATTATGTTTCGATTTGTTTGTCTAAATCAAGAATTGTTCAAATATTTAAAGTGACTTTTTCCTAAACAAGATACTAAGATTCGACACCACTACTAATACGATATTACGAAAATTTTTAAAATATTTTCGTTATGTTTGATTACAAACCTACTACAATACAAGAGAAGGCCTTCTTTTTTTTTAAAAAAAAAAAACTCTCCTCTCCCCTCTATTCTCTGATGTCCTTAAATTCATAACTAATTAATCAAATAAAAAATATATTACTACTTAAATTACATTTCGTTGTTCACGAGAAGGCCGTTATAAATTATAACATAATAGATTTAGTTATGTTTTTTTTTGGTTTCATAACGGGATCCTAATATATTAAAAACTCACCGATCGATTTAGAAAAAAATTACGGTCTTGAAATTATTTAGTTGTGTTTTTAGTCATTTTATTATTTATTTTAACGGTCAACATGCTTCTGATTTTGAAAAAATCAGAAAATTATGGGACTTAAATGTCCAAAAAATGCATTAATTAGGAAGTGATGAACAAATTATATTTCAAGGACTGGTCGGATATTTGTAGGACGAAGAGGATGACAGATCCAGCACTGATGATATTTATACTCCAGATCAAGATTCAGAAATTGTTGCAATAAATTCTTCACAAGTTTCATATATATGTACAGCTGCGGTTCTTGGAACCAAAATGGCGATCCGTGTTTCATTCAATGTTGCGAAATCTTAGTACACTGAAAATGTAGAACATCAGTCAGCATCATATTTAGTAGCTAAAGCCAATCTTGTTATTTGGCTGTGGTACGTACGGCATGTAATGGCTCAGCTGTACGTATATGGGGACAAATTTGTACAAGCCGTAGCTTTGACATTCTTGGGGATTTTGATATGTATATCTAGATATTAAAATTGTGTTTGCATCGATATATTTGATTTCTATATGAATTTAAAATGTATAAATTTGTATGGAATGAATTTGAAATGACGTAAAATTTGAATAAATTTTAAATCTCACTTTTTATTTATTGGTGAATGAATTTTAAATTTTTAATTAAATTCATTCACTTGTTTGAATAAATTTATAATGGATTTGATTTGAAATTCAAATCTCCCCATCCAAATGCAGCGAAAGAGAATTTTAATTTATATACTCCAAAATTTAATTTTTGATACACAGAGAAGTTGGGAGCAAAATCCTAACCTTGCTCTTGTAATGGATTTTGGTCAATATAAGAGACTAAAAAAACAAAAAAGGAACAAAACGTATATGCTGTTGGTCACTAACACACAAAAACATGCGATAAATGCGCATGCAAGCATGCACAAGATACACAAATATTGTATTAGTATTTAGTACATGCTCGACTCCCCCCACTAAAAATAGTAATTGTAAGTTTATTATCTCAAAAAGTAGTAATTACTGAATGGGGCTGTAATGTAATGTAAGCAGATGAGAATGGCAGAAGAGAGACAGAAAGGCAAAGCCAACTTGGGGATTGAAGATGTCTATAATTAATTACTAGTAAGACAGACATTGATTTTTCATAAAATAAAGATAAGGAGTGGGGTTTCAGTAACTGATCAGTTCCTGCAATCCTGGCAACATTAAAATACTACCAGTATTAAACTATATATTCACCTAAAAAAAAAAACAATTTCAGGGTGTGACAATGCCATTACTACTAATTAAGAAATCAAGAAATGTGGTTCAACATTTTTTTTATCCCAGCTTCTGTCACTCTATGCTTGTATTTTTTTTTTTTGCTTTCGTAATAAAAAGTTTAGAAGAAGAGTAAGCCATCAAGCATATAAATATGTATTTTAGCTCAATTTACAGTATTTTTATAGATCTCACACCAACAAAAATAAACTTATAATCTTTCTTATGATTTGACTGTCCTATTTATCGTTTAAACTAACTCTATTGTCCATCTCTCGCTCTTTGTGTGAGAGTTTACGGGGGTTTCTCTGTTTTCTTTAATTTGTTTTTTGGGGAGGGTGTGGGTATTGGTGCAATTACTATTGGGGGGGAGGCTGCATGGAGTTGGGGACAGCATGCTAAGCGAAGTGATATGGGGGTGTAGAATGGGGACGTGAAATAAAAATGAAATGTTTCCTGCGAATACAACAACTGTGTCTACCAAGTGAAGGGTGGATGTGGGTACAAGGAGAGAATGGCCATTACCCACATGTTTATTCAATCATCAATGCACACGTTGCTCTATATATTGTATTGCCATTTGCCACCACCCATCTCATCTCATCTCAACTCCTCAATTAATTTTCCTCCTTAATTATACATATCATATGCCCATACAATGATGTTAACATCTTTCTGAATTACAATACCGCGCATGGACATGTTAAAAAACTACAACAAAGTTACTCATCTGTCCATTTAACCCTTTTTTTTTCCAGTTAGAAAGGCATTAAGCTTTTCAAAGTCAGAAATTAAAAGGCATATGGATCAAGGATCAAGGATCAAGATTACATAAAATATAGCTTTACTGCTAGGTAGTTTATAGGACGTTATATAGAGGCGAAATTAGCATCCTGACGTTAAAGGATAACGATTTTTATATGTTTTTAAACAATCGTGTTTAAATTAAACTAAATATTTATATAATAAATAATTTTACATATAATTATAGAAATTTGATGTGTAGTTATTTTTAATTTTTTTACAAAATTAAAAAAATAGTACAATAGAGGATTTTAGAAATAAGGAAGCTACATAGCGTTCAAATTTTTATATAAAACATGTACTTGATACTTTGATAGTGGATTTTAAAATGAAACTTATATGTTCGTTTTATGTATTAAACTTTAAATTTTTTTTTAAAATTTTTATATTTTTAAGTGACACTTATTCTTAATTTTGAATATGTCATCATTTTTTATTGCATGATTTAAGGATTTGAAAATTTTAAGGGGGCAATATAAAGAGAAGGAAAAAGTTAACAAATTTTAGGGGTGCAATTATAGGAAAAAAATAAAATTTTTAAAATTTTTCCTTACCTATTTGTAATTTTTCAAAAGTTGAAGGGGGCAATTGCCAACCCCCACGTTAGACAATGATCATATGTGTTAAAAAGTCAAAGTGTTTCACATTATTTAGTCAAAAAATTTTAAATCATTTTATTTAATGTTAATTGATTTTGAAATAAAATACCATTCACCAATATTCGGTGGAGAAATTTTTTGGTAGACTACTGCTTTTTTTAAGTTTTCCTGGTTTTGCCCTCTTGATGCTCCCAAAAAATAATTATGGATCGAAAAAACAATTTTTCGGTACATATAATGAGCAAAATTGAACTTGCGAATAAAAAAAAAAACAAACCTTGAAGGCATAACATAATTAAAATCTTGTTCGGCACCTGACAATAGCAAGGAGTTCTACCGATGAGTTCGCGTCACTGTTCAAACCGTGCCAGTTTTTCTTAATAGGGTTGGAACCAATTCGTACGTTTGTATTTACATTTCATAAAAATTCTACTGTATTTTTTAAAGAATTATTTTTTTTATATTTTAAAAATTTATATAGTATAATATTATGTATTTTAAAATTTTTACTATACAAATTCTTAAAACTAAAAAAATAGTTCCATCAGCGGACTATAGAATTCTCCTACATTTCATTGTCATTTTGTCTTTGAATGCTTTTTTTTTATTAATTGACACTTTACCCCTAAGTCCTAACCTAAATAATTTATTATAAATTTCAGTAAATTATTCCGTAAAACCCTATGATACTAGAATATAAAGATTTCTCCCCTTTTTGTTTTTCTTTTTCTTAATTTTGACAACAGCGATAAGGAGATCTCTCCTGGTACAAAGTGGATTAGTTTTGCAATAGAATCATGTTTTTAGATATTATCATAATAGCTTGAAGAAGCAAAACGTTGCCTTAGAAGTGAGAGGTGTATTTCCTATTGCAAAACATTATTTTCGTAATATTCCTAATTTTGATGACATAATTAACTTGTGCTTTCCCTTTTCCATTATATTGATTTATTTTTTCTTGTTTGGTAGCTTTAACAAACTTTTACAGGAGAATGGTAAGCCAACTCTGGCCGCCAAAGATTTTTTTATCTTACCGCTATTTCACATTTTATTATATTATTTAATAAACTGTCAAAATTCTTTTTAAATATGATTATGAGATTTAGTAGGACGAATTTTAATTGTTCATTAGATAATAGGATAAAAATTGAGATAGAGAGTGATATAAAAAATCTTTTGCCAACTCTGAATGTCAAAAAAAAAAAACTATTATGTAATAATAAGTAAGAGACACACGTCATAAAGACTTGTGGAATTTGCCTAATTAAACATATGTGCTAATACGATAAGATAGAGATGAATAATGAGTCTGCCCATTTCAAAATTCAACTATCCCACAAATGGATATTTTCAAAGCTTAAATTCAAGCAAAAGAGATTATAATGACCAAAGTACCTAAAAATAGAGAAAGAAAATAACCATTACCACAAAAAAAAAAAAAAAACAATTTATTGTGGTCCATGTAATTAATTAAGTAAAAAAAATCATGCAATTAATTTTTTACTAACTATTTATTATTAAAGATCAAGTTTTATTCATAATGTGGTCCACACGTGCTAATGTCACACACACAAACACAAGCATGCTAATACTCTCACGTGCGAAGAACTTCTATTTAAACAACCCATGGCCTTCAACTCTCTCAATTCTATAGTTTTAATGTGCGAGTGTGTGTTAGTCCTCCTTCTGCTAAGCTACTAAGCCAGTAGAGGAGTGTTGGGGAGAAAAAAACATCAATTTATTGAAGAGGATTCTTTATCTTGAGGGCTGTTTTCTTTTCTGATACATAGCCAACAAAATATAAATAGACAGAGACAAATACTACTAATAGTTTAAATTGTTCTAAGGGAGAAAGAAAAGAGGAACAAGAAGAGGAAGGAGAAGAGGGAAAAGAAAAGAAAAGAAAATGGAGAGAGAATGTGAAACTAAAGAATCAAAATTCAGGAGGATTTGTGTGTTTTGTGGGAGTAGCCAAGGCAAGAAGACTAGCTATCAAGATGCTGCTATTGAGCTTGGCAGAGAATTGGTATGAGTATTAAAGTATTTCTTTTTCCTCTCAAAACAAAAATGGCTTCTTTTTTTCTTTGATAATTTTCCATTAGGTGTATTTCTTCTACTTTTTTGGTAGCGTTTTTATATGATTTGAGATGCGTTTTTTCCCTCTGAAATCAATCTGCTCAAGTTGCTCCATGGGCTTTTTTCCATTCTGGAATTTGAGGTTTGGTGCTTCATCATGACTTGAGACCGCTTTGAATTCATGCAAATGCAGAGTTTTTCTGGGGGGAGGTTTTTTCTTTCAGTGCTGCTTTGCATGTTGTACACTTGTACTCTTTAACTTAAGATGGCTCTCTGCCTCATTCTCTCTCTCTCACGTACAGATTCACACAGTGCACTCTTGGTTTTAATTACTTTCCTTTCAACAATGGTAAAGATAAGATTTTTAGTTGTATGATCTGCATCTTCAGTAGTTGTCCATATGTGTAGTTGCTTTCATGCACAGGATTTTCCTCCGTCTCTCTTTCAATCCCTGCTTCTTGTTATTCTATTTCACACCTCTTTCTCTAACTAGTTCTTGATAGTATTTGATAAAGAGCCCATGAAACAAATGTACTAATTTGAAACATATATTTACCCTTTTCATCTTTTACTTAAAAAAAAAAAAAAAAAAAAAAATGGTACCTTTAGAGGTTCTTTTTGTATGAAGTGTTTTGCTTTTTGATTTGAAGAAAATCTCAATTAATCATGTCAAACAGTTGAACCAATTTCCTAGCCTGGCCTAAAACTTTGAAAGCAAAGCCTCCATTTTTCTTTGGAAACAAGAACTGCCCATGCAGAGTATATTGAAACGTTTTGGGGTTTATTGGTTTTTGAAGGTGTCCAAGAACATTGATTTGGTATATGGAGGGGGCAGTATAGGCCTGATG
This sequence comes from Cinchona pubescens, assembly GCA_025175665.1. Classification (NCBI taxonomy): domain Eukaryota; kingdom Viridiplantae; phylum Streptophyta; class Magnoliopsida; order Gentianales; family Rubiaceae; genus Cinchona; species Cinchona pubescens. Next base: position 461,832 of record JANKKI010000254.1, on the reverse strand, counting down.
GGCTTGGTTTCACAAGCTGTTCATAATGGTGGTCGGCATGTTCTTGGGTAAGCTTCCTTCTATTCCATTCTTTTTGAGTATTTTTGTCCTCAAAACTTTCAAAACAGAGGACTAACAAACATAATCAGTGAGGAGTTTTCTATTATCTAAAACTTTACTTGTTCATTAAGACTAATTCTTGTCATGTTATTGTCTCTCTGTAGAGTCATTCCCAAGACGCTCATGCCTCGAGAGGTATGTCTTCCATGTCTTAAAAAAGTCTAAAGCCTTTTTTTTACCTTTTCTTACTATTGATGAAAGAAAGTCCCACCTTGCTGCATGCTACTGTCTTTCCTACCAGCTTTGTTCAACTTCAATGGTTTGAATCAGAATTTTTTGAGCGATATTTTAACTTTTCGTATTTGCCTTTACTTGTTTATTTTGTCTGCCAATCATGATAGTCTGTACTCTATTCTCTTTCCTTTTTGACTGACTTTAAAATGTTAATTACTGTGTGTACTTGAGTCATATTAATATTAATTTTAATCTGTGGATTTTTTGGTGTTTTTCTGGAGGCTTTGTTTCTCCCTGGTCCTCAAAAGCCTTATCCAATTGAGCGCAACTAGTTGTATGTGTTTTAAGGGTTCGAACTTCAAAGTGTTTTTATCTGTTTTTGCCTTTTACTGTGATTGAAGTTCTTGATTTTATGTAATGCATAAATGTTAAATTATCCATCCATCCAGTGGTGCATGACTACTGGCTCTGGAGACTTCGAAAGGGTTTTGGGATTAAGTCCACCATTCCTGCAAGCCTCATCATTGCTTCACTGCACAAATGCACAGCATTCTGAACAAACTTTAATCATCTCTCTTTCCACATTTCAGTTTTCAGTATTTATAATAATTTTCTTCCTGAGAATGGTTACCCTTTTTCCAGTTAACTGGTGAACCAGTAGGGGAAGTGAAAGCAGTGGCAGACATGCACCAAAGGAAAGCGGAGATGGCTAGGAATTCAGATGCTTTTATTGCCTTACCAGGTTGGTATAAGCCTCTGCCCAAGTCCTCACCTAAAATCTCTGGGAAGTTTATCAAAATATTGGGCATTCAGGTGCTTTTATTATTCTAATTTCGGCACCCCCAGATTTTCCATATCTTTCATGTTATGATTCTCACTGAAGACTGAATCACTCCTTGCCTCATCTCGATATTCAATTCAAGAAGATGTAATAAGTTAGTAATAATTATATTAAAAGAAATCAGACTTAGGTTTTTGTCTTGGTTGTCTCATGTGATAGCTTCATCAGGTTTGGGGGAGATTATTTAATTTGCTTCTTTTTGAGTGTTTTTCTGTGGCTTCCCTGAACTATTGAATATTAAGATTTGTCAAAATAGTGAAATAGTACATAGCAAAACAGAGTTGTTTATTAAGCTATCTGTTGAGTTCCTCATCAGGAAATATATTTCATGTTTAGATTGAAATAAAGAAAGATTTCCATTTTGGAGCTGTTTCTGTGATAACTAAATAAGGCTGTTGGAATGGTAGGAGAGCCACTGCACAGAGCCTAAAGGATCACAAACTCACTGCTTTCTGAAGTTTCTCACAAAACCCAAGACACATGATTAGAGAGCAACCCTTCAAACCCTAGTTGTTGACCTATCAACATCTTGCACTGAAAATTAGAGCTTTTAATTGTGAAAAAAAAAAAAAAAAGCCTCCTTTATGTGTTCAAATGAATCAAATCTTGGAATCTAGTACCTCTTCCTCCGCCAATCCATACAAAGTCATCTCACATTCAATGGGTCCCACTTTGCGGGCCCGTTTTTGTGAAACAAAGACTCAGCAGACTTTTAATGTGGTCATACCCTCTAGTGCCACACCTCATGGGTCTTCCTTACCAAGTTATGATCTTTAAGAGAAGGAAGTAACTAACTGTAACTGCTTGCTCTTGTACCAGCTACAGCTCTCCTCTGCTTCATAATCGCTAGAAAGGTCTTATGTTAGTTTCCTGGGGACCTCAGATTCAGACCCCAAAACTCAACAATGCATTTTGCTGCGTAGTAGTCAACTTCCAGACAATAAATTAGCAAGTGATAATTTGTTTACTTTTTTTGCGTGCTAAATAATTTATAAATTGATCATTGGTACAGCAAATTGAACATACAGGCAACTCAATGTTACACAGTGGTATTGGTATCCCTGTCCTATCTTTGCTAAGGGTGAACTTGAGTTCAAAATTCTTCCAAGTTATTGCCCTAAGTCATCCTCTAATGCTATAATCATTGTTCTTTAGGAATTTTTCTATCATTATCACCTTTTTTGTTTCCAAATCATTAAAACTTCAAAAAGTATTGATTTTCAGAAAGCAGTCTTACATGTTCTTTCATTATTTAGTACTACAAGATGATCACATGATCTGAAATCTTCATTCATCCAATTGGCCTTGCAATATCCATCATTAGAAATTGCCATTACTCGTATCATTTTGATGACTGCAGGTGGTTATGGAACTCTTGAGGAGCTGCTTGAAGTGATAACCTGGGCTCAGCTTGGTATTCATGATAAACCGGTACTTCTTGGGATGCAAGTCTTAGATTTTGATCGAGATACTGTTCTTGTCTCAAGGACCATGAGAACTAAAATGCTAGTAAATATTTTGCAGGTGGGATTGCTGAATGTTGATGATTATTACAATTCACTATTGTCCTTCATTGACAAAGCAGTGGAGGAAGGATTCATCAGTCCAAGTGCTCGCCACATCATTGTTTCTGCACCAACAGCTAAGGAGCTCGTCAAGAAATTGGAGGTACATGTTTTTAAGAGCTAAAAAGTGAAAAAAAATTTATTTGACCATTTTTCTTCTAATTTTTCATGCTGAAAAAATGGCTTCTTCTTTTTAATTTTTTCCTGCTAGCGTTATGAGTGAAATTCAGAACCGATCAATCTACATAATGAAAACCTGAAAAGTCCACATTTAATTTCAGAACAGGTTTTGTTTTAAGATGCTTATGTGTGTGATCAAATTATTTGTCAGTTAATTATTCTGTTGTGAATGTAAAAACTAAGACATTGAAATTGTAAAAGGAACTTATTCAAACTATGACAATATTCTTTGTATTTATACACATGGGCGTTGGATGTATATTTAGATGCTGAATTTCGCTAACATCTCAATTGCCTGTTTCTTTTTGAAGAAAAAATATATCTATTTCTCAAGACAATAGTTTGATAAATGTTTTATTTATATCAATTTCTTGTCCTTGTAGGAGTATGTTCCACGCCATGAAAGAGTTGCTTCAAAGTTGAGCTGGGAGATGGAGCAGCTTGGCTATTCTCCAAAATATGATATCTCAAGGTGAAAAATGAATGTGCTGCGTAGAAAAAAAAAAAAAAAAAGAAGCTATTAGATGATTGAAATATGGCAGCTAAAGAATCTGACCCCAGATATTTAGGATTCTTTTGTTGTGAGGGGAATTGTTTTGTAAATTGAGATGAACATGACCTCAATGTTTGACACCCTGCTATTCCCTTCAGTTAGTTTTTTTTTGGAAAGTTGTAACTATTAGATAAAAATCTATGGTATTATCCTATTGAATCCTGTCTAATTTCTTTTTTTTTTCCTCAATACAAGTAAGTTTATAGTAATCCTACACCGATATTATTGGATTTGGAAAAAAAAAAAAAAAGAGCAAATCTTGAACTTACTATTGGATTAAACCTTTTTCACAGTGATGTCGTCGTAGAACTTAGATTCAATTCACATAATTTTTCGTTTATTAGAATTATTCAAGTAAATATTCCTATCATATATTCAATTCACTTAATTTTCCGTTTATTATGACTATTCAAGTAAATACTTTAAAATAGTACAAATACGTCCTACTTCTACTAGCTAGAATGTCTGCGCAGTGCAAGAGTAATCATGTACTATAGCAGAGGTGTCGATCATGGTAATAACAGCAAGAGGTAGTTGAGGATAAATTAAAAATAAGGAAAATGATTACTCTCGTCCTTTTATCGGGCAAACATTCACCTCGCGGCCGAATAATGATCTTCACCTAAAAAGGACAAAGAAAAACGTTCCATCAAACACGCCAATCTTCTTTCTCTCACACCTCTCTTTTATTTTCAATCTTTAGTTTTCTTTATTGTTATTGCAGTTTGTAAGAAAAAGCAAAGAAATTACTCGTATTAATGTGGAAAATAGTAAAGTTACAGACAGAGTATGATTAAGTTAAAACTAATCTTGTGATTCTTAAAATTATTATGGTATCTGCAATATTATTACAACTATTCAATAAAATTCCAAACATTTAGGACCTTACAAAAACAAAGAAAACATAAGACACAAAACAAGAGAAGTTGTTGTCTACAAGAAATGGGCCAGCTGCATGTATCCATAAAGACTGAGTACAAGAAAGGGGGACCAATTATGTTAGGAACATGTTGGAACCAAATTTTGAGGAGGGCCTGACCAGTTTGCTATTTAGGTTTATATAAGTTGGTGCCCACATACGAAGTTGATCCAATTCAGGACAGGCAACTTAAGGGGACCATCCATTTACAGCTGAACCTGCATGCTATAGCTTATTTTACTACTCCTGTTATTTATAAAATTACGGAGTGAGTATTGTAAGTCGTTAGATGATTGAAAAGTTGTGAGATTCTCTTATTTTTTATTCATTTTAACGACTGTCACATCCACTCCGCAAGTCAAGAACTACTCCCATTATTTGGCAAGATAAAGCTTAGAAGAGATTGAGTCCCTGCCCTTCCCCCTTCCTTTTTTTTAATCAGCAACCATCTATATTCTACTTCTATCTAAGACAGAAAGGGAGAGGTCCAACGAGGTTAAGGAGACGAAAAAACTAACCTTTAATCTAACAATGCAAGGTTGGTGACTGAAACTATCACACCCCATGTCTGAATTAGTTTAATAATTTTTGAGTGGAAAAAATAGATTCAAAATATTTAAATCAAATTATTAGTAGACCAGAATCGTAGCGTTATTTATAATACAAATCTTTTTTCTTCAAAAGGATGTGGAATAGTGGGTCTTCACATCACCCCTCCTTAATATCGGACCAAACTCTGTTGTGTCAAATTTTAAAGGTGTCTCGTATTGATTCTTAAAGATAGTTCCCGCTCTTAGGTCAAGATAGCACTTAATTCCGCACAACACTCTTGTACAATCACAGCACAATATCACTGTATAGAGACCAAATGATGTTTGTTTTGATATCAACTGTAATATTTTAAGTCTGAACTGATCCAATAATTTTTAAACAAAAATAACAAATTCATATTTATGCAATACAAATCTATTCTCCCGTGAGAAGAGATTGACCTCTGCTGCTTCTTCCTCGGGGTATCCCAGTTTTATCAACAAAAAAAAAAAAAGGACATGTCCTAACCCTCAGGACTTGGACGCGGCAAATGGGTAAATAACACGTGTCATAAGAGGTGCCGTGGATGAAACAGCAATGGGTATGCAAGCATGTGCTGTGTGATAAATTTGAAGACAAAATGATAGCTATTAATGGCCAAGGCTCGCTTTGAAGATGGGTCCCAGTTTCACATCACCACAAAACTATTATATGCAAATGCAGATATTTGTGGCACAATATTGTACTGGGTGTGGTACGTGTTGTGTGCCAGTTGATGGCTAATTAGTTTGTGAAAGGCATTTTGGGGACTTGGTGGTTGGAGAGTCCATTCGATAATCTTTTTGTCCAGATTTAAATTAGAAAACTGTGTGGAGTATATAACACAAATTTTGTCTTATTATTTGAATATTTAACATAAGTAATAAGAAAATTTTTTGTATGAATCAAATTCATAACATAGTGTCATAAACTTTTGATTCATACTACTTCATATTATTCATTTAAACGATATGAGTGATGTAAAGTAATATAAACTAAAGGATCCACGAGACACTATATAGACCTGATCTATGTAAAAATCTCCCTAAGTAATAACACAAGTCAAAATATAGGTATCAAATATCAATAAGCGTTTGCGGGTAAAGAATGAATTATAAATGGTCTTTATTTTTAGGGTTAATAACACTTTGTCCCCCTGAACTAGGTAAGTAATTACATTTTACCTCCTAAACTAAAAAAATTATACTTTACCCCCAATCACATGATTCATCGTTTAGAAATAATTTATAATATCAAGTTAAATGACTAAAATACATTAGTATTATATTTTGATTTTTCATGTATTTAATTTTAATGTTCAATGCATATAAAAGAATTAAGAAAAAAATAAAATATAATAATAGACTAATATTATAATAAAAATTATTATTATAATAAAATATAATAACAAAATAATTAGCGAGTGAAAATGTGATAAAATGTTGAATTATATTATATTTGACATTGAAATTTGCACAGCTTAATCCAAATATAAAAATTGTAAAATGTTAAGAGACTAAAAAAAATCACAAATTTTATAAAAAAAATAAAATATTATCTTTACACAATATCTGATAAAGAAGAATTATCAACATAAAATTAGCCCATTTATGAATTGTTCTACCATAATAATTAAACATTTAAATTCAAAATAATATAAAATGAAATAACAAAATTTAAAAATTTGATCATGATATATATTGATATGGATTATATTAAAATATTATATAATTTATTTTTCATTATTTTTAAATAATTATCACATCATTATCAAAGTTTAAATACAAAAATCAAAATATAGTGCTCAGGGTATTGAAGTCATTTAACATTATATTATAATTTTTTTAAAGGATAAATCATGTGATTTGAGGATAAAGTGTAATTTTTTTAGTTCTGGAGGACAAAATGTTATTACCTACCTAGTTCAGAGGGGTAAAGTGTTATTAACCCTTATTTTTACCCTGTTTAAGATTGCTGCTGGGATGAAGTCCTCACTGTCTATCGGAAATATGAATTGCATGGTCATATCGTGAGGAAGAAAGCACTCAAACTAACTAATAACTTCTGCCCCTAAGTAATAATTATTTTATATGTTTTAAAATAACTGTCATTTTTAATTAGTGCATATAAATTAAGAAAATTATTAAATTACATCAATTTTAAAAAAAATATAATAAATACAAAATGACTAAATTATCCTTTATCATCTTTTCATTAATATGGCACTAAAGGTAAAAGTTGAAAAAATATCATTTAATACTTCCTTAATTTTTTAAATTGACAGATAAAATGATACAAGATAAATTGTCTAAAGTGACAATTATTTAGAATTTGAGGGAGTATTATACAACATTAATTACATTTACCTTCCCTGAGGTTTGGCCATATTACCAAACAAATCCTGTAATTTGACAAAATTACAGATTTCCTCTTATCACTAACTGTCGTTAACGAAACTTTTAAAAGAATAAATTACCCTTATCGTGTATTGCTTAATTAGTCCCTCAATTTTTTTCCTAAAATCAAGAATAGATCCTCAAATTTTTTTACATTATCAATTTAGTACACAACTCATTCCTCCATCACAAATCAGCATCTTCCCTACCTCTATTCCACTTCATCGATTCCAATCCATAATACAAATTAGCAAAAAGATTCAAAGAGATAGAAAAAATTCAAAAAAAAAAAAAAGAATTCATGAAATTTGGTTTAGATCTGTAAAATTATAAAATGACGTATATTTCTAAAATTTGAGAAAATAAGAAAAATAATTAAGAATGAAGAAGGGTATTTTGGGAATAAAGAAAAAAAATTGGTTACTGTTAACATTTTCTTAGCGGTAGTTAATAGTAGGGTGGTACTTGTTAAACGTTTAGCTATTCAAGAGGGTTGACTGTAATTTTGTCAAACTACAGGGTCTGTTTAATAATATGGTCAAACCTCAAAGGAGGTAAATGTAATTAACCCAACCTTTTATGACATTTCCAACATCTTCAGAAGATATACACGTACTAACAACTAATTTGCGGATTCGTTCCTACTCAGAAGCAACTCTAGAGTTAATTCTTGGGGGAAAAAAAAATACATACAAGCTTCTTATACTAATTTTTTTCTGGCAATTTTCTTATGTTGCAGAAATAAATAATGGACAATTCAACAAAGGAGTAATTAGTCTCTTTTTTCCTACAGAAAGTAAAAACCTCACAGGCCTGGGCATGTTAGAGTTATGTAGAATTGTCAATGGGGCAGGGTTAACCCGAATTTAGTCCGACAAATAATGGGTTGAAATTAGGACTAAATGTAAGACATATTATATTGTGAGTCGAAATTGAATTTTATTAAGTTCGACCTGATTAAAACCCGGTTTATATATATATAATTTTATCATAAATTAAATAATATTATTTAATTTTACATGAATAATGGTTAATAATTCTAGTATTCTATTAATTTAACTGAATTCGGGTAACTAAAAATAATAACCCAACATTATTAGTCAATTTAGTTGAAATGTTGTATTTCAATAATATAAATAATAGTTAGTTATTTATTGGACACAAGTAGTACATACTATTTCATATTGTATTTACCTCATCTCGAGGAGTTCGGCTGGTTTCCGTAAAGGATTCTTTACCCCGAAGTCTCCAGTTCGAACCTTAGGAGTTACGACCTTAGGAGTTACGTCCTGGCACCTCTGGGGCTTGGGGGCTACTAGGGTAGGGGATTAGTTGGTCCAAGACCAGATACCCCTACTGAAAAAAACAAAAAAACAAAAAAAACAAAAAGTGTAAAAAAACAAAATTTTAACAAAAAAATTATAAAATTTTTTATTGAATAATGTGAATTTGGCCCAATCTGATTGAAATTCGAAATTTAAATAATTTTGTGAGTCAAGTATGAGATTCACATTTGTAAAATTGGGTTGACCTGATTAAAATTTAAAATTCAAATAAATTTATATGTCAAATTTGGATTGTGTAAAAAGTCAAATTACAAAGCCCAATTGATACTACTAGAATTAGGGGACCTAGCAAGACATGTCTAAACCTCAACGACGAATGCAATAGTTTAAAGGACAATCAGTGTTTTTGGGCAAGATTATATTAAAATATTTTTGAAATGATTGTTTTATATTTTTTTGTAAAATATTACTAACAGAGTAACGTTTAAATTTAATTAAATTTCAAAAACAATAAAGAAAATAATATAATTTCAACTATCATATAGAGTACATTACTATATAAATGTACGTTCAAAAAATTTTATTATAGGAAGATCTTATAAAGTGGTAGATGAAGTGATATCTCTAGATTAATGAGATTCTACCATTTATTTTTAATAGTGATCCACTAATTCATTTTATTTTAAACCCACCACTTTAAATAGTAAAATCTCATTAAATTGAAGATACCACTTGACATATCACTTGATAAAACTTTCCTATAATAAAACTTCTCCTGTACATTCAAAGGATAGTTAAATACTTATATGCAGTTAAAAATTTTTAGGGATGTAAAATAATTATAAAAAAAAAATTATAAAATTTCGAGAGAACAAAATACAACAATTTTCAAACTTTTGGAAAGCGATTTCCACCTCCCAAGTCCTCCCGGTCCCATGACTCTAAACCAAAGATGAAGCGGTTGTGAATAGATTGAGGTAACAGATCGAGGATGGTATGTTGGTCTCAAATTCAAGAGACATACTATACATTACATGGAATGATTATCTAAAAGAAATTAAGAAACAAATGGCCGCATTCTCCCCCTGCAGTCCTTCTGCTGATTCTTCACTTCGGAGAGACTTCTCTTTCTCAGGACGACGAGACGACTGAGAGGCCACCATCCCCTTAATTATGACAAATAGGATAATGGAAATTGTGACAGCCTCTACTTCCCACTAGATCTCTCAATCTTGTTCCATATGTTCTACATTTCATTCATTTGTTCTTCTTTATTGTAATGCTGACCAGTTGCATTTGTTTGTTGGCAAGTACATTCACTCGGAAAGATTGGACAGAATTTGCATGAATTATGTTTAAACAACAAAAGATTAATCACTCCAATGACTAATTTTTAATGATTAGTTGTTGGGTTGGTGATATGCTATAAGCCTCTAAACTTTTATTTCTATTTCTTTTTTTAGGTAGGAAAATGTTTAGCAGAAAGGTTTTCTATAATGTCACGTCAGATTACCTAGCAGCAATTTATAATAATTTTTAGTCATCATCAACCAACAAGAACCTTTCACATTGCATCTTTCACATTGCATCATCGTCGTAGTTTTCACCAACCTCACTCCAAATTAAAGAATTCACCACAAAGAAAATTAAAATTAGAGATGTAGTAGCGTCATAAACGTTGTGATTTTGAAAATTAAATATATTAGTATAATTTTAATTGAAGAGATTTTTATTTAACGGATGAATATCTAAAAATTAAAATATTGAGTCAATATAAAATTTAGAAATGAAAGATATGCAGGTGAGTTTGGGCTCAATGCTATTCTACTTTAAGGGTTCAAAAAGTTTGGGCTCAATGCTATTCTACTTTAAGGCTGCAAAAAGCATGTGGAAGCAAATTTCGAAGGGCCTCTAGAAAACATCTATAATGTTTGTATCCCGAAAGTGAGGAAAATATAAACTTTCTGCAGCCCAAAGGCCCCAATTTTTGCTATGGATCTAGAGAATTCGCATGTAGCCTAAAAATCTAGAGGTGAAAGTCCAATTTTCGTGTTGGATTGGACATACCCCATTGGCATGAACCCTTTTTTTGGGTTAATTATATTTACCTCCTATAAAGTTTGTCTAAATTACCAAATACACCTTAAAATTTGACAAAATTATATATACCTCCTTCAAAGTTAAATCTGTTAAAATCTATAAACAGAACTATTTAAAAGACTAATTACCCATACATCCACATTAGCTTTACCAAAATATCTTTACAACCCCTAGAACACTTGCCTTATCTTCTACTTATCTCACAGTTAGTAAAAATCAAGCAAATTACATACTATAATAGATTTCTTTACTTCACAATCGAAGCCCAAGAAATGATTGGATCCACAGTTGCTTCGTGATCTAGAACTATAAGTCCATCATGGCCACTTTATCCCATGTCAACGGTTCCTGCTCAAATCAGACATAAGGAGGGACTTCCCTCAGTAGATAATTAGGAAATCTTTGAGAACCATGCATTTTAATTACTAGTATTTGGTATTTGCTTGTCTTAATCTGTTACTTTTCTTTATTAATTTATGAGTTAGCTTTCATATAATTATTTCTAGTGTAATTTATTGGTGGTAGTGGCGTGAATTAAAGTATATAAGGCTAAGAGAGAAGGGTGAAGGGATGATGGTGCAGGGAAGAAGGAGAGCCAATGCGGGGTTATAGGATTGGAAGGAGAAGGATTAGGAGGAGATGAAGGAGGAAAAGAGAGAAGGGGAGAATGATGGGTAATAGAGGGGCTGTGGTGTTACAAGGAGAATGAGGAGAGGGAAAGGCAAAGGGGGCCAGGTTGTGGTCTTGCAAGGTGGAGAAGAACATGAACGGGGCGGGGCTTTGGTGTTGGGAGGAGAAGGGGAAAGAAAAAGAGGAAGAGATGAAAAGGATAAGGACTATAAGAGTGTTTAGGGTTTCTTTAAGGGTATTTTAGTAAATTGAATATAAATTTTAACTAGCAACATTAACCGATAAAAAGTCAACATTAGTTGACTCACAAGTCACAATAATGGATGTTTGTTACAGATTTAATTAAAGTAAGGGGGTATCCGTAATTTTATTAAATTTCAAAATTTATTTGATAATCCGACAAACCTCAACAATTGTAAATGTAATTAACCCCTTTCTTTATAATAAATTATTCTTTTTCAATTGTACTCTTTTTACTGTTACCCTTTGTCCTTGTAAAGTTGGTGTTAGCAGTAGCACCGACCGACTCTAGCTCCGACTGCGAATGTCCATAAATTAGGGTTTCCAAACTACCTGCCTGCAGGCCGCCGGTGAGCTGTATTTCAGGTTAGGAGTAGCGAAAGTGGGAGTATGATGAGCAGGCCGGCGGTGCACCCGGTGGATGCATCTTCCATGACAAATGATGCAGCTGCAGCAGCAGCCTCTGCAGCGGTGGTGCCGAGAGTGAGGATGAAAGACGTTCAAGGCATGGCTGGTACACCTGGTGGCCTCTTTCTACGCCTCTGTCAGTTCGCCTTCGCCGTCATTTCTCTCTGCGTTATGGCCACTACCTCCGATTTCCCCTCCGTCACCGCCTTCAGGTTTTTTTTTTTCTTTCCTTTTTTTTAAAATTTTTTTTTTATCTTCCTTCCATTTATGCTTTCATATGCATCATCCATTGAATCTCTGGTTTATAATTTTCAGTGAATTGTATTTAGAAATTGACTTTATTTATTTATTTATTTTGTGGAGGTGCAAAGGGTAGTTATGCTCCAGTAATTGATAATCTTAGTTGATGGTTGTCTTCTGGATTATGTGTGATAGATATGGATTGTGTATTTGGAGTATTGGCTGGAAACCCGTTGCTACTTTGGTGTCCCCAAACAAAAGATCTAACTAAAACTTCAATACTCTTTTGTGAAATAGCTACCTTGTTGCTGCTGTTAGCTTAAGACAAAGTTTGTGGAGCCTGTTGCTGGCAATTGCCGATGTCTATGCACTTCTAGTGAGAAGAAGTTTTAGGAACGCCGGACTTGTGGGTTTATTCACCATTGGTGATGGGGTAAGGACTAACATTTTCAGTACTCTATACATCGGGTCGTGGTTGCTTTCATGACATGGATATTGGATTTTGTTGGATCATTCAACAACTTAATACGTTAAAGTTTTGGTTTTATTGTCTACACTAATGATATGATACTGAATTGTAACTTATATTGCACCATTTATGTAATTGATGGTCGTTTTACATTTTCGTGTCTACTGTATGAAGTTCTTGCCATTGTAAGTTCCAAGGAAAGGGAAGTATATGCAGCCTTACCCTAACAAGCAGATTTATTTTGGCTTTCCATATGCAAAGCAACCTCTATATAGTGTCAATGCTCAACCGGCTGCTTGAAAATGTCTTTTGATGTCAATATTTGTGTTCTGAATACTCTGTTTTTGTTGCCTGAACAGTTTCAGTATGTAATAAGATTTCTCGTGAATATTTTTGGAAGCAAAGCCATATGGCAAACCTAATCATTGCAGTTATATTGTGACTAGTTTTTTCATTTATGTTGAGTTTGAATGTCAACACATTCCCCTTTTCAGACTCCTGCACTAAGCTGAAATAACCAAAATACTTGGTCATAATTCATAAGGGGATTTGTTTTTTTTTTTTTTGGATCTCTCTATGAATTTTGTTTTTCTAATTTCTGAATTTTACTTTATCTATGAGCTGCTCAATTTCTGTCTTCCAGATCATATATGCATTTGTACCTTACTTGGATTCCAATATTTCTCATGTATAGCTTAGCGCCCATTTCTGCCTTGTTACTGACAGCACCTTGACAGTATCATTTATTTCTTGGGCAGATTACTTCCACTCTTACATTTGCTGCTGCCTGTGCATCTGCTGGTATCACAGTCCTTATTGGCAACGATCTTGATAAGTGCAGTGTGAATCATTGCAAGAGATTCATGTCTGAGGCTACAGCAATGGCTTTTCTGAGCTGGTTTGCAGTGTCTCCATCCTTTTTCTTGAACTTTTGGTCATTAGCTTCCCAGTAGAATCTGGTTGTGGAATGAGTTCCATGAAAGATACATAAGCCAACTAGTCTGCCTTGCTTTTGACAAGGTTCTGTTTGGTACTTCGACAAGGGAGATTTGGATTACCACTCTTTCGTACCCGTAAATTTTGTGATAATTATGGTAATATTTATTGTATAACTATCTTTAAGTTTATAGCCTTGAAAATGAAAATTTGAGCAATTTTTTTTGGCTCTTATTAAGCTTTTCCAGTTATACAGAGCTGAGATGGATTCTCATGTTAAGAAGTTATATATATTTATGGCAAATATTTAGGTAGATCCGGTCTTGAGTCTCACTTGTAAACCCTGTCGTGGATTAAACCTTAGAGAATCTATGACATCAGTTGATGTAAGTAAGATATTTTAAAGTTTAATCCTGACCATAAGGTGTACATGTGAAATTAATTTAAATCAGATCTACTTAAGTATTTTCTTATATTTATTAGTAGTTTATTATGGAGTTTGATTACATCATGTTGTGAGAATTTTGACGTAAGCACTGTCTAACCCAGCTTAACAAGTCACAAGGACATTAGTAACTGCAACAATTTTTTTGCTTTTTTTTTAGATTGTCCCATAATACATAAACCAAAACCGACACTTGGAGCATGAATTTGAGTAAGCAAGTTCAGTTAGCTAAACGGAAATCTTACGTCTTTTTATTTAGGAAATTTATTTTTGTGGTCTGACTATATTTATTTAATTATTTTTCTGAATTACATTTACTAATTGTATTTAGACACGAAAATTGCATTTTATATTTTGAACTAGAAAACAAGAAATACTCAAAAAATACAAGAATAAGATAGGACACATGGTCCATGCTTATAGTCGTGGTCCTAACATAACGGTTTATTTTTTTTTTTCCATGATTGTAATTTTCAAATCTCAACCGGCGGCCAAATTAAAGATGTGCATGCCGACGACCACGACGACGTACCACTACCATTTGCCCATTACTTGTATGTATATATATATGTAGGCACTTTGTGAAGTGAATTTCAGATGGCAAAACCATGCATGCCCCGCCCAGCTTACTGATTCATCAGTTCCACCCTCCGATTTCAACACACTTCTATTATGACGTAGTGCATATGTTTATACCCCCAATATTTGTCGAAGTAATTCTTGTGCAATACATATCACACACACTGACACAGATACGGAATGGACAAGCACTTTCACACGTCGGAGGAAGAATGCGTCAACGACAGAAGGCAATATCGATGTCTTAGGAAATACGATATAATTGTAAACCAGGTGCATTAATTTTATCATCATCCATCATCTAATCTCTTTGTGAATATTTATACTACTACATAATCAAGGAGATGATAATTGAGGAAGACTTTGCATCCTATTTCCTTTAGTTATTTACCCTTTTCTTTTTTTCTTTTTTTTTTGGGGGGACTAGATGTGTAGTTTTGATGAGTTGATGGACATGGTGGACGCTGTAAAACAATCCCGGACGCGTCAAAGAGTATCTGTAAGTTTTCTAATTCTTCCTTCTTCTGCAAATAATACCTCTCTTCCAATGTATTGATATTTTAGGTAGTTTGAACTTTGAATCATTAGTGTGTATGACATCCAAGTTACAACTTATATGAGATGTTTTCACAACTGAGTGCGGTCTACCTCTGAAACTTTTTACTACATAAAAATGTTAGAATTCGCAGAGAAAGAAATCTACTTCCGGTGCTGCCGGAGCAATACATTCAGCTCCAACAACCGGCGAGGCGGTTTCCACTACAGTTGAGGGTGGTGAAGCAAAAAGTTCATCAGTTTCTTCAGCCAGCCAAGAAGATAAAACAGTAGCATTGGAGCAAATCATAACAAAACACCTTACTGATTTGGAATGCTATCAGCTTTTGGAGTTGGATTCGCAGAACCCTGATCATTGAAAATTTTGCCTCCTGACTTTATGTTACAGTAATGCTCTTTATGTTGTGGTATATTCACCCGGCCCAAAAAAAATAAAAAATAAATTCCCTCAATAATGAGTTATGTCCTTGAAGTCTGAATTCTCATTTCATTTTTTGTGCAATACCACTAAACCGCACTAAAACTAAATAGACGACAAAATATCAATGAGAGAATAACAGAAAAAGAGGGGATTTTAATCACATAATGTGAATCAGATAAAGAGTTAAGAATATTTCCTTGTCGCACAACAACATACAGCTCTCAAAGAACTCAACTTCACAATGAGCAATCAGATGAGAACTCCCATAATACCATCTCTGGGAAAACTAAAAAGTTACCCTCACTCTGAAAGTAGAAAAAAGTTGCCATCCCAGAGAACAGCAGGACAATTCAGTAAATGCCTACTCGTTGTGAATCAATCTCAGACTGGTGACAATGGTTCTTTTCGGATTTACCAGTTTCTCCAAACTTAGAAAAGGCATAAACTCCATCAAAAACTTGAATAATAGAAATCTCTATTCAGAAAACATCCTCCAAACACCTAAATCTGCTTCATGCTGCAGTTAAACTTCTCTGCTTCAAGCTCTTGTTTCAAGATTTCTATCCGTTCGAGCAGGTCCATATTTTCCTTGTAGTTATTAAAAAATAATAAGAAGAACAAATTAGGAATTTTATTTCAGGAGCAACAGCTAACTATATGCTAGATCACTTAGATTTTTAGTTTTCATCCCCTTTGTGAGAATTTATATGAACAACGAGATAAGAAACATTGGAGACAAAGTAAACCAAGAAAACAAGCCTCAAGTAATCACCTTCTCCAACATTTCCAACTTCTTGTTGACACCAGCAGCATGCGTGGTTCGGTGAGACTCCTTAATCTACGATAGAAACTTTGATTAACTACTGAGGTAAAAGAGCGGGGAAAAAAAAACCTAGTTAGTCTATAGTACTTATTGCAGAAACAAAGAAGAAATTAAAAGATTCTCTGCATATAAATAAGTCACTGAGGCTTGGACGATGTTACATTGACTAACAACTGAAGGAATGAAAGCAACTAGGTCACATTGCCAAACTGCAATATCGTACTAGAATCATCTATGAATTCTTATGGTGAGCTCCAAACAAGTTCTTTTCAATGATTCTTCATCAACTTTTAAACCTCCAGGGTGTAGCAAGTAGTGAATAATTCACACTCAATTACGCAATCATGTCAAGAAACCAGCTGATAGCATAATAATTGAAAGACCAAAAACATTGAAAAAACTGAACATTTTGTAATGATCTGACCATTCCTCAGCATGAGGGAACCATCAGAAAAGATTAGATGTTAAGAATTATAATTCTCAATTGATGGAAGATTAGAAGTTAAAAATTATCTCTCTCTAGCTTGGTGTAGTTACTTCATCCTTTTTCTTAACTATGAACATTACAATAACTTATTCAGATATTTTCTCCTTTTAGGCCAACTAAAAGAGTAAGCCTAGTAGCGAAGTAATGCTTTAATATCATAATCAAAGTTGATGATAGAATATATACAAATCCCCCGAGACTTGGACACATCTGTTTAATCATCTGCTTTTTTCCTTCTTTATCTACTTAACCATTTTCACATCACTTACACTTCATGTTTTACACGATTTAAATATTTGATTTTCCTTTTAAGATTGTGCTTATGAACTGCCCTGGTAATAAACTTGGTCAGTTAAGGAGGAATAAAAAAGTCCATTTCAATCCTTTCACTACTGGTATTTGTTGCATGAAATACCTTTCAGATCATGTTACAAAGCAAATTTTCTGCCTTCCTAAAAGCACCATATGAAACACAACCATAGATTATATAGTCACCAACCAGTCTGAACAAGAAAAAATGAAGATAGGTCCACAATGTCCCTTACTTTATAGTTCATACGAACATATTGGTTACTAAAGCAAGCTAACAGAACTGAAAGTAACAATCAGATTGAATTAATTCGTTTTGTTATACTTGGATTTAATAAAACATAATGCCCTTCAATCAACATAGAAATCGTATCAGATTTATGGTTGAAAGTAAGAAAAAAAACAGCTTGAAGAAAATGAGATTACTTTCTCATCATGGATTATGTAATTTAAATACAAATAGAAATAACAATACATAGTTACAAGATAAAGTGAGATTACCTCATCTAGTTCCTTGATGCACATTTTAGTCTTTTCTACCTCCTCGTCAAATCTCTGCCTCCACTCTGCAGATTCATCCATGGCTTCTCTGTGGGCTAGATCAAACTGTTGCCTACAAGTGGTCAGTCAACAGATAAATTTACATATTACAGAAAAAAAAGAAGATACCTTCTCAATAACAATTGTATTGAAATGTTAACATGTTATACTCGGATGGGATTCAATACAATAAGACAGAAACAATGTGAATCACATTTCGACAACTCACAGAAACAACTTCAAACAGCATATTAATTCCTCTGATAGAGTAAAGTTTCCACATGGTAAGATATCATGCTTAGGCTCTTAAAAAAAAAATTTTTGTTCTTGTATCACTTCATTTAGGCATCAGCCACAGTACCATTCATCCCAGTAAACAAATTGTAAATCCCAGTTCGCGTAGGCTTTTTTTTTTTTCAATCTTGTATCTTCTACACTAATTTGAAAGTAAAACACGAAAACCAAGGAATCTTATTGATTTCTAATTTACTAGCAAAACCAAGTAATGGTAAAATTATCTAGCCGAATTCGATTCCGGAAAAAAACAGTTCCCCAAGTGCATAAATCCTTTTCTTTTTAACTAGTACAGTATTTCTCAAGAATCCAAGCAAATTCTATATATTTCTAGTCTATTTTCTACCAAAATAAAAAAGGGAAAGACGAATTTGACAAAAGGGGAAGAAAGAAAGAAAGAAACGTGGGATAGGGAGAGGACCTGAGCAACTGGGATTCCTGGGAAGAAATACGATAATCGATAGTCCAAATCCAGATGTAGGCAGCGATAGCCATTAGCATAACCAGCAAGAATAGTATGAAAAATCGGCGTGTCTTTCTCCCCATTATCCTTCTCTTTCTCTTTCTATACAGAGATTCATTTGGGCTAATGGATTTAATAGGAATAAATCCCTCTTTTTCTTTTTCTTTTTTTCAATCAAACTTGGAATTTGATTTTGGGCGTTTTCTCTCTCTAAATCAAAATCTGCTACTGCTAATGGAGTTGTTGTCTTGTAGATTAGTAGTAGTAGTAGGGTGGTGGACAGAGCCATCGTGGAGTATTAGCCCAACGCCACCAACGCCACCAACGCCGCCTCCCACCATCTAAGACACTTCATTCCTTTTTTTTTATTAAAATTCCTTTTTTTTTCCTTTTCTTATTTATCTTTCCGGTGTGAAAATAAATATACAAACATAAACAAGTCGTCCATTTTAGTATTTAAATTTGTGTAATTATCTTACATTATATTTGGATAGGTAGATTTGGATTGAATGAAGTTTTTGAAATGAATGGATTTGAATTGAATAAATTTTAAATAACGTGAATTTTAAATCATCTCATTTAACTATTAAATTCTCGTTTGTTGGTGAATATTAAATCAACAACTAAATTAATTTATTTATTTTAAGATTTCAAATCAAATCTACCCAAATTCTCTCATCCAAACACAATATTAATGAGTTGAAATCGTATTCATATTTAACTTATTTATCTTTCGAACCAATTTCAAACAAATTTTTTATCAATTAAATTGAGTTTATTGAGTCGAACTAAAATCAAGCAGAAAAATTAATAAATGTTAAATTTGATTCAAAAACAACTTTATTATTAATAAACCAACTTTAAATAAATTCTTGCTAAATCAAATTCGATTTAAATATCAACTAAATTGAATTCCTTTCTAATCTAGAAAAGTAAAGGAAGCACAAATGAGGCGTGGTTAATCCGTCTCCGAATGTAACGCCTTTGTATATGAAAGTCAATGTCCAATTTTTTAGTATTTTTTTTCGCCACCAGCAACATCATGTCAATTGGATCTCATTTGGCCAAAGCCATCCCTCTAAAATACATAATTGGACATAAGATTCAATCTATTATTTCTTTGTTTTCTGAATACTCATGAAATCATGTATTTTTAGTAAATCCACATATTTGTAACTTAAGATTGTCATAAATATATATATATATATATATATATATATATATATATAGTTATTAAATTTATCATGATTAAATTGTGACATACCTTCTAGATATAAAATTAAATGATTCACTGAATGGTATTATAAATCAATTTCAATATATTTAGTACTTTAAATACGTATCCTCATACAGACAAATTAGTTGCCCAACTTGAAATCATACTTGGATGCTGAGTTCTATTTGTTCACTATTGGATTGATAACAAAATGAGAACTTCATTTAATTGTCAATCTAATAATTAATGCGGAATTTGTAATAAAGTATATTTCCAACACTTCAATGTGCTACAAAAGATATTCATTGACATTATATTATTAGCCTCCTATGTTTTTAAAACTAAATTTGATAAAAAAGTTTTTGAATTAAGATAAATTAATAACAATATTCAAAGTCATTGTGATTTCTCCCTTGGGGTGGCGTGGCCGTGGCTGTGACCGGTTGGTGGGTGTGGGAGCGGAAGGTCGTTTGTTTTGACAAACGTCTGTGATCAGAAAACATCACTTTGATTGGATCAATTAATGTTTAATTAAGTCATTACGTGAGACTATAAGCGATTTTTATAATGTAATTGAAAGACAAGTAGAATATAAACACTACCGTCAAAGGATTAAGGATATCGGGCGGCATACATCCGAGTTAATTAACACGCAAACGTATTAACTTTTGATTATTAGACCAAATTGGCCAATGGCTAGCTTATCAAACGTCTTTATTACAACCTTATTTATTATTTTATGTGAGATCAAGTGGTGTCTCGTCACGTGTGTTGTCTAAATTATAGTAATTCATAGTAGTAATTTATTACGTCTTCACAAGTCCTTGCAATTTGGCTTAAACAACTTAAGAGGCCGCAAAATTTGATCGTGGCCAATTATCCAACCAACTTTCAGACAGGTAGACATAAGTCTCTCTAATATACTTACTTGAACATCATACTACTCTCGAATCTATGGGTGGTTATCGATTTCTTATACATTATTAAAATTCACAAAAAGAAAAAATTTCTGTTAAAAATACTGTAGCGTGTAAGTTATAATTTTATTATACGTTTTGAATTTGTACGCGATAAACACAAAATTTAACTGGTACTTTAGTCTATATGTCATTAATTTAATTTGTACAAGGCTAATACAAAACTTAATTACTAGTAATTTAATTATATACCGTGAATTTAATTAGTGCATAGTAAATACAAAACTTTAGTTAATGAGTGTGTTTAAATGTATAAAATAAATGTTCGTGATAAGAACTCAAAAAATCTTGTCCATAATCTTGAACTGTTGATCGGAAGATTCATGGACATTTTATAGGCTAGGCTGATTCACGAACATTACAAAGTAAATGATTTTGGGTTAAACATAATCAACACTCTTTGATAGGTGATTTTCATTTCCCATGCTGAAAAATAATAGGACAATTCCAGATATCTCAGTCATAAGCGTCAATTTATTTACGTCATTCATAAACATGTAGCACACAGAAAAGCTTCTATTTCACTATTACAGTGCAAATGAACAAGATAAAAAAGAAAGGCTTAAGAAGATGTATTTGCTAATGATGTTAGGCTCGAACGCCAAGTCTGAGTCCAGCCATCCCATCGTATAAAAAGGTTCTAACTTTAATTTTTATTTATTTTATTTCTTTTTTTAGACCACGATTTGTAAAATGATAAGTATCAAGGTCGATAAAATTTACACAAATAATGTATCCTGATCTTAGAGAAAGAGAATAATCTATTCTTCTCTTGAATTTTTATTTTTTTTTAACAAAAGAAATGGGAGAGGCATTTTTGTCGGATAACTATAAGAGCATGAATTTTACTTCAAGGTTGGTTTTAGAATTGGAGTCATTTAAGATAAGCTGTTGCTTTCTTAACCAACGCTGAAAAAGACTGAAACAACCCATAAAGTCCTATAAACCTGCCTTCGATTTTACCGCTATCTACAACCCCTACTGATTGTGAGCAATATTGACTTCAATGCCTTACCCAAATTCCAGAAAAACTAGTACTGTACTATACAATAAATTTGATACCAAGAATGCTACAACTAAGAAAAGTAGCCTCGCCGAATTTAATCGACTTAGATTTGTTCAGAATTCCAATTCTAAATGTGCAAATGCATGCATGGACAATTTTCTCGATCATAAAGCCACCATATATAGGCTTCAAAAGAATTACATTTAAAAAAAAAAAAAACTAAAAAAACATCAAATTATCACAAGGAAAACCATTATATAGAAACATTAATTTAGTGCTGAGATTTGGTGCAATCTCAGAGTTAGAAATTTACATGCCTCCGTGTTCCTCTGGATTGACTTAGCAGCAAAATTAAAAAAATAAAAAACACCCAAAATTAGAGGATCTAAGGTCATACCAAGTTATGAAAAATTCAAAGGCCTCGTTAAAAGAATTATTTTATTATTTTTAAAATAAAATATAATAATTCTTGTACGAGACATTAGAATTTTCCTTAAAATACTAACAACAAAGACATTAGTTGATGATGAAAAACCAAAAGTAGATGGTCCGTCAAACAAAATATCGGACGATCTATTCTCTCTCACTTCATAAATATCTGCTAATTAATCTTCAAAACCAGTCTGTTTCCAAACTGCGTTTCTCACCGTATTCAAGTCTCTTCCTTTAAGTTTCCTCCCAATACCTTCGTGCACTGAAAACGACGAACCCCTAGTCTTAGCCAAATATTCATGAGGCGGTAATCTACCGTACTCCTCGCCGTCGTCGTCGTCGTCGCCGCCGTCGTTTTCTTCAAAGTCGTCCTCACTCTCTCTCCTATGAATTTTATACTCGTCCCCGAGGATTCTGGACCAATCCGGTATGTTGACCGGCAATGAAGTTGCAGCACCGCCAATTGTCCTCTCGTTGACTCGATTATTACTGCCGCTGCCGCTGCTCTTCCTTATTGGCTTTTTTAGAGGTCGTTTTCCAGCCTGATCCGACTGGACGGCATCATTGGAATTCCAGACGTCGGATTCCTCGAACTCATATTCAGCTTTAGGATTAACTCTCTCTCCACCTCCTCCGAAAAAATTACTAAATAAGCTTTTCCTAGCAGAAGCCATAAATTCGAAAGACGAGGTTTGGAGAAATGGTGGTTGAACTGTTGGAAGGCAAATGTGTTAAATGTTAAAAGTTAGGTGTCTTCTTGTAATAATATTATGGTAGGTTGAGGATTGGTTTATATATAGTGTAGTGTAACGGATAAGCTCTATTTCGATTTAATACATAATTCCACTACTAAAATTAAAGTTACTAATTAGTACTATATGGATAATTTTACGATTTAATTAAAAGAATTATTGTGTTGTTAAAATTTATAAAAGATTTCACATTATTTTTATAGAATGGTAATATTTGTGAAAAAAAAAAAATGATATAATATTATGTATTTTTTTTATAATTTGATTCAAATTTATGAATAGTAAATTATAAGATTACTCGTCTAAATTATATTTCTTCATATAATATCGTGTTAATTAAGAATTTGTATTGAAAAATTTTAAAATTAAAAAAATATGATTCTGTTATACACGGTAGAAGTTTGACAAAATTGTAACGTAGTACGATGCTATATTTAAAACCAAGTAGCCATTCGTTGTTGAATGTTGACGGCCTCGTGAGATATCCCGTGAGATGAGGCAGCCATATGATTTTTCATTAACTCGTGATTGTTTTTAATATACATCTCCAATTTGCTTTTTAATGTTTGTTGCATGGGATAAATGAGAATGTACCACAAAGAAGACACGTGTGGGGTTGCTAAGGACAATATTTTAGCTTAGACCAACTCAAAAAGAAAAAATATTTAAAAAAAAAAACTTTGCCCTTGTAATTGCTCGATCATCTGTGAATGGCACATTAGTGTATGGTGTTCTAACAAATTAATTATACTTTAATCCAGCTCAGATTTATTATGAAACTAAACTCGATCCATTACTAAGATTATATATGGAAAGGGTGTATGTGTAGACTATAATCGACCAATAATATGCTACACTACAGGTCATATATAAAATGAGATTAACATTGGATGAATTGACACATCAGTTTACTGTCACTAATTTCACATTTTCCTTTTTAATGAGAAGAAAATTCTTGTCACTCTCATTGATGTCTCGATTGTATCAATTCGCCCATAGATTTTATTTTGTTAACTTAAAGAAATTGTCTAGGCTAAAGACAATGACTTTTTTTTTGTTGCAGTTTTTAGTGGCATAATTGGAGTTTGGAAAAGGTACCTACCTACAAGCACGGTAACATTTTGCGCAAGTACTGCACAAACAAGTTTTTTTTTTAATTTAAATATATATATATATATATATATATATATATATTTTTACAATGCAATGAAACATTTGCATCTTTTTTTCTTTAGAAGAAACCTTTGTAACAGGCAAACATTTCATTTCACTGTTTAACGACATGATGTTTAACTTAAAACACATGAAAATTGCTAGCTTTAATAAAATGGTCATACGGTCCAAGTCCCACACCCTATGGGCCCCAATCGAATCAAAATTTTTGAATATTTGTCTTTCTTGCTCATTTATCCAGATTAATACCTTCAAATTTTACAGAATTTCTTACCCAACCCCCCAAAAAAGAAAAATTAATTTATAGAACTACAACAAAATTGGTCGCATACAAAACATATCACAATAATCTATAATCCATTTTCATTTATTGGTGGATGCATGATATTCTATGCCAATGGTTTTGCACATATGATTACTTATCTTGTATAAGTAATTAATCCAATGCTCCTGGGACAAAATATTTCAGGGGAGGTTGTAGTATTTACTCTGAATTCAAGGATTCATGAGAAAAAAAGGAAATTTACTATAACTACTTTTAAGAGGTGTTTGGTTTATGAGTATGAAGGAAATGAATGAGAATCAAAATTAATGATAGTTATAGATGTTTGTTTGATTAATCAGCATGAGAATCATTCTATGAAAATGAAAGTGTTAGAAAATATTCACTTTTATTTTTCACTTGTGACATGAGTTTCAAATTTATGAACTCATCAATATAATGAAATTCATTCCTTATTCAAACCAAACAAGTAAAAGAGAATGATACAAATTCCTACCTATAATCAAAATTATCATTCTTATTCAAATTCCGATTGTCAAATATGAACCAAACACATCCTTAAATTACTTTAAACCAATTTCTATAACTATTAAATCAATCTTATATAAACTTACTAAACTTTCGAATGTATTAGTATATGGAATATTTTATGGATAATATATAAAGAATAATACAATATCATATATTTTAAAATTTTATATTATATAAATTTTTTAAAAATAATTTTTTTAACTGACTTTAAAATTTTCGAAATTTGAAAATCCTTGGATCAATATTAGCCTGTGTCAGAAAACAAGTACGCTGGTAGATATTGTCAAAATCAAAATTTTCTTGTCACGACACGTCATCGTCATGTACGAAAAGAAAGTTTTTCATTCTGGATACGGGCTTACCCGATCCATTTTATGCAAAGGATGTTGAATGGCCACAAGTTGTTCACGACTCTTTTAAATATGGTATGCCACATGGACAAATCTAATGGGTGGCATTTAAAGGGCGCCGAGACTTAGGGTACGGACGATTTGAACTCTTTTGTCTCGACGCTGAAAAACTTGTGGACTTGAAGTCTTGAACCATTATTCTCACTAGCAATTTTGGTACCTTTTATGTACGTGTCATTTTAAAAAAATTAAAAATTTGAGGAAAATTTTATATTCTTTTTTAAAGAATTATTTTTTTTTTATATTTTAAAAATTTATATAATATAATTTTAAAAATTTATATAATATAATATTATCTCTTATACACATTTAGATGTGTATATAGACAAAAGTTACTATTATAAATTTCTCAATAAATTATAGAATTCTCCAAAATTTAACTTTAATTAAATAATTCAGTATACTGTTAAATTATAAAGATTTTTTAAATAAATTTAAGAGATAATGTTTTGAAAGTAATTGAAGAATTAAATAGTTTTAAACCACTTTTTTTTCTTTTATTTTTTTAGTTATTTGATGGTAATTAATTTTTTTTTCTTTTTTCTTTAGTTATTTGATGGTAATTAATTTTTTTTCCTTGACGGTGATTATTTTTTAAAATTTAAAATTAACTAATTAGTAACCCAAAGACAGAAACCACTATACCAAATGGAGCTATTCCTTTACATATAGTAAGATGTCTTAAATTGTGAAATGCGAAATTAATCCAGCAAACAAAGGGGGGAAAAAAAAAAGTGAAATTAATCTTCACCTTATCTAAAATTGCAAAACTTGTTTTGCATCCCTTGGTACGAATCATCAAGCCGATTTAATTTATATTTTGTTATAATTTAAAAATTTATACAATACGATATTATATATTTCAAAATTTATAACCTACAAATCTAAAAAAACTCTACAAAATAGTTCTTTTAACGGAATTTTATAATTTTTTTACGATGATTTGTTATAAAATAGAAATGAGAGCTCGGATGCGAGATCTAAAATGATACGCTGCAAGTCTCGAAAATGCTTTTGGGACAATATCTCAGATTCCATGGCTAGTGTTTGTGAATCGATTACACTTTCGTACCAACAATTAAACTAATTAAACAGTGTATCAAATAATGGCGTTATTGACAATTGTTTATTAATCTGTTTTTTGCATCACTGAAAGATTAAGAATCTGCGGGCGACCCATCTTATTTGTTGAGGTCCAAGACGTTTTTTTCTTGTGGTTTAAACCAAAAAAAAAGTACCAATAATTAGAGGCAAATATTTAAGTAGATCCAATTTTTGATCCCACTTGTAAATCCTGTGGTGTGGATTAAACCTTAGAGAATTTATGACATCAACTAATGTAAGTAAGATTTTTTAAAATTTAATTCTGACCACATAGACTACAGGTGAAATTAAAGATCGGTTCTACTTAAATATTTTTTATAATTAGAAAAAACATCTTGTCTATTATGGAGTCTTGTCAACGAGAATACTGAATGATGTCACACAATTAGTTGGTAGTATTAGAAGTTTTTCTGTGGTTAATTACATACTAATAATAATTTAAAAATGTGACTTGTATTGGACAAATTTCAGCAACATTCTCATTAACATCACTCAATAATGATGTGAATATGCGATGGATACAACGTAGTTTTTTCTGCCTTAGTATTCCTTAGGGATTTGAGTTGTCGACTTTGAGGTTTTGTACCAAACAAAAACAGAAGTTTCTATTACGTGCGGTTACGTAATTAAGTGTATAAATGTAGAAGTAATTCATTAAGCTACCAATAATTGAGGTCTTAAACTATCTAACAAGTCGATTTTAAGACCGAATGCGACCATTAACTCCAGGAAATTTTGCTAGTTATTTGTTGTTTATGCTTGCAAAAAGAATGTCAAAAGCATAGTTATTAAACTCGGTGTATGTGGTGGATCGACGAATTATTTGTTCAATTGTTAATGGTCGATGAGTTATTAGTTCAATCACTAAATCGCTCAAATATATTTTTTTTGTTAATATATAACACCTATAAAGTATTAAATAGAAGATATATGATGAAAACATTGATAAAACATATTTTATTAAAAAAATGTAAATACAAATGAATTTGAAATAATTTACATGCTATTAATAAATATTTACATAACCTTTTCAAATAGTTAAAAAAAAGTTAATGCATGGAGTGGTATTTGAAGAATAAATAATTAAAAAAGAAGCATATAATAAACAATATCTTACGTGATAAGGCCCTTTCTCTTTATTCAGAGGTATTTGGTTCAAAAATTAATAATTAAAATTTTATTTTTTTCACAAATAAACAAAGTCCATTGAGTTTCTTTAAATCCAACCGGATTCTCGAATTTATCAGTTAAATCGACGAATTCCTTCCTTATTTAATCATTAGAGTAACCCAGTCTAATTTCAAAGTCGATTTATCAAATTCACCAATTTAATGATCAAATTGGATTGACCAAATTTAATAACCATGGTAGGAAAGGAAGTAACTGGTGGAGTTAAATTTGTTATTCTAGATGTAGGGTAAATGGGTGAACTTAAATAGCCTTTGATTAATCAATTCTTTAGCTAGCAGAGGTAAGTTTGTTTTATGTAATCATATATGTAGGACTCGCTATTTTTTGTCTTGCTGCTAACATCGATCATGTGATATTCTGTCTCATTTAGTGGTATAAATGAATTGAATCGAATATGAATAGTATTCTATTCGAATTCGAGTTTAAAATTTATATTGAAGCTTGAGTTTGAGTTTTATAAATTGAGCTCGAATTTGAATTTGAAAATTTTGATGAACCTTGAACTCATTTGAAAATAAATAAAATGAGTTATAACTCGAATAGTTTGATTTTTTGCAAGTAAAAGATATAATTTTTTTAAAAAATATAGACATTATAGTAATTTTATATCACGCCCCCAAAACGAAACAATGCCACGCCGCATTTCGAGATCACCCCAAGCGTGTAAGATGGTATGTGACACAGTACAAGAGCAATAAACAATCTATAATATCTGTCATTCAAATTCTTCCAAGACAAAATCACAAAGAGGTACATACCACCAATATAATCACAATCATTTACAACACAACTAAATCACACCTATATACAAATATCGAACCACAAACGGTATGACAACCAAACATTTGATATACAAGACAATTATAACGAGTGCTTAGGCACACAGGACCAGACATAAGAACAAATCTCACTTTAAAATGGTAAACGGGAAAACTCTAATTTTAGTTACTAGGATCCACACTGCAAACCCCTCCCAAGTCATAATTCGACTCAAAATCTATTAACTTCTCCTACTGATTCTTGACTGCAAATAAAAGGGAAAAACAATAACGGAATAAAAACATATAGTGTTTAGTAAATAACATTTAAGGCCAATTATAGATAACACATACACAATTAGTGCATGAAATAATATACGAGATATTTTCAATAATTAAAATATAAATGTCAATCAATAAATTTACATATGATTCACAAAAGTCTCAACACTGGATCCAACTCTACTTATTATCCGCCCGACTAAACAAGGCATAATAGAGTATCTATAACGTGTCTTTTAAATAGATTGAGTATAACATTTACAAAACAGACAATTCAATATATCATTTAATTCACTCATTCATAGTCAAATCCACTCAAGTAACCTATTGATCTATTTACAACAATCATTCATTAACACATAGTACAATAATGAAAAAATAACACATTACATAATGAACACATAAAATATAAACGTACTTACTTTATAAATATTATTCAAAATAAATATACTTATTTTAATATCAATTATTTTAGTGTTGCAAAACCAACCATATATAAGGTCTTACATCAAAATCGATTTCGTAAACGTTTTCTAATTTTTAGGAGTGTTCATGGACCAGGTACCTGGTCCATGAGTCTTTGGAGTGATCTGAACCGGTCTTATTGGTTCACTACTTTTTTGAACCGTAAAAAAAAATCCCGCAAAAGTAGAGTCTCTTATTCCAAAAATTAAAAGTTCATATCAAGTCAACTTTATGTACTTATAAAATAAAATAAAATTCATTTTCCAATTATAGGCAATTTATTACAAGCAAATACAACTAACTAAAATAAAATTACCAATTTTATAAAATTCCTTTTCTATACTGAAATTATAATTTAGACAAATATTCTTTTTCCCTTAAATTATCAAATATCTCTTTAGACAAAAATAAAATAAAATAACAATAATATATATATATATATATAGTAAATATAATTCAACCATGCATATATAAGCATTTAAAAAAAAAAAAAAACTTACTATCAAAACAAATTATCAAATATTCCTTTAAGCAAATTATTAAAAAAAAAAATTGAAAAATTCTATAATAAATTTTTTTAAAAAATTACATACGTGCTCGAAAAATTCTACAAACACTCGAATATAATATACATATGTTCGAAATTAACTCGTCAAAATATTTAAATTTAAGTAAACTTGACTCAAATTGACAACTCGAATAAAGCTCAAATTGAGTTTTTAACCGAACAGTCAAACTACTCGTAAGCAATTCGATTCAGTCACACCCCTGATCTCACTCATTTTACTAATCTTTTACTAATATCTTGTCACGAGATGTTCGCTCATGGCATAATAAATATATACAAGTTTGAGTGCGTGTTCTGAGCATCCGCGCACTAGAAAATACCAATATCCGGTTACACCCTCAAAGTAGAAAAATTTTATTATAGAAAAATCCTATCAAGTGTCATGTCAAATGATATTTATAAACTAATAAAATTTTAATATTTTTAAGTAGTGGTCACTAATTTATTTTATTTTTAAATTCACAACTTTAAATAATAAAATTTTATTAGTTTAAAGATATATTTAATATGACATTTAATACGATCTTCTCATAATAAAGTTTCTCGTCAAAGTATACATGACTATAATAAATATTTGTAAATTAGACCATAGACAAGTATCCACATAGTGGAAATAATGGAGGAGGAGTGTGATAGTGGAAAAAAAAGATTACGATACTCACAAGATTAAAACGAGCATGTAGCCCACCATTTATTATTATTATTATTATTATTTTGTATATCGTGATTTTACTTAACAAATTACTGTTGCAAATGGATACTTTGGGTTGAGCATTCTTGATATTGAAAATAGCCCTGCTGGCCCAGTAGTCCAATTTGAGATCCTAACTTAAACTGAATAATTTCACTTTGTTGGACATCTTAATCCATATTACAAAATGGGGCAGAAAAATAAGGTCAAAGACAATTCAACTAGCCCAAGAAAAGGCCCAGGAGATATACCCATTACCAAAACCCTAGCTTACTATATCTCTATTAATCTAAATCCGCACACCATTTTCATCTTTCTTGAGTAGGCGTCCCTTCCCCCAAAACCCTACCTGTTCTGCTCCCCACTAAGCAGCAGCTACAACTTTCGCCGTCTGATCCAAAATGCCGCCGAAGTTCGACCCGAGCCAGGTGGTGGAAGTGTTCGTCCGGGTTACTGGCGTATAAGCGAAGTCGGAGCTGCAAGTTCACTCGCTCCCAAAATCGGTCCACTAGGTCTCTCCCCAAAGAAAATCGGAGAAGACATCGCTAAAGAAACCGCCAAGGACTGGAAGGGCCTCCGAGTCACCGTCAAACTCACCGTTCAGAACCGTCAGGCTAAGGTGTCCGTGGTCCCTTCCGCCGCTGCTCTGGTCATCAAAGCCCTGAAAGAACCCGAGCGCGACCGCAAGAAGACCAAGAATATCAAGCACAGCGGCAACATCTCCCTCGATGACGTCATCGAGATTGCTAAGGTCATGAGGCCTCGGTCCATGGCCTTGGACTTGACCGGCACCGTTAAGGAGATTCTTGGCACGTGTGTTTCCGTTGGTTGCACCGTCGACGGGAAGGACCCTAAGGATCTGCAGCAAGAGATTGCCGACGGCGATGTCGAAATCCCTGAGGATTAAGAATATTAGTAGTAATTGAGTTTACTCTATCTTTCTTTTCTTTTTCTTTTTGTTTTTATCTTTTTTGAGTTTTGTGGCTGCTTTTTTATCTTTCTTTCTTTTTTTTTTTTTTTTTGGGATAATATGAAACTCCAAAAATACGGAGACGTTGTTAATTTTTCATAATTAAGTTTTGGAGCTTTCTGGAATGATTATCATTTGTGGATAATGATTTTTACGTGTTACGGTTTTTGTTGGCCGCCAAATATAGTATTTTCTAGTTTGATGTATTGAATATTGAGATTGAATGATTTTTATGTGGTAGGGGTTGCTAATGATGGGGACAGTTGATGATTAAGTACTGAGACAGTAGAATAATACTGTAGGAAATGAGCTTAAGTTCGATATTATTGCGAACATTATCTTGTTTTTATTTGGAAGTTGCTTTGTTAATGCGACTTTCAGCATATAATGTGATCTGAATTGGATTTCCTTCGGTTGTGTATGGTTTTAGCTGCTTTTCTTTCGTGGGTGGAGAATTACATTGGAGTTTTGCTTGGATAATTATTTGTTGTTTGGGCTCACTATTGTTTTTATATCAACATGTTGTATGTGTTAAGTGTGGCCTACTGGTCCATAGTGTCAATTCATTATTGATATTGAACTGGTTAAGCATCACCTTCACCTATAGTAATATGCTAACTTAAGTGATATTGATAGTTTTAGATATGCAGGGCTGGTACAATTACAAAGAAAATGTTAGCTGCTTTGTCGGGTGTAAATCTATATGCTTTAGAAGCATATTTCAAGTAAGCTGTAGAAGTCCCATCTTCAATGGTGCATGTGTCATGTTATGTTGGATTAGTAGTAGCCTTAATCAATATAGAATGTGATTTTGAGTTATCTGGTGTCACTTGTGTAGTTTGATCCTCTCTTGCTTAGCAAGAGATTATGTCTATTTTGGATATCTACATTTCCTGAATATGCTTTGATTGTTTGTGTTCAGCTTTTGGGATTAATTTCTTCCTTGTATGGATGCATTCTTCTGTTTTGAACATTCTGAGCAATTAGTTGGGTTCTAGATTTTTGTATGTATCCGGTCATGATTCATGATATCTTTGGTTAAGTAGGTGCATCATTCAAAAGTGCTCATAGCTTAATCCATATAGTTTGAGTTTATAGCTTCCCTCAATGAAATACCTAATTTTAGCTTTGCTGCTTTGTAGTTTCTGCTAAAATGGAGAAAGTAGACGAAACATAGTCTTAATGAATAGCTTCTGGAATAATTCGGAATCATATGATACTTAAAGTTGTTTAGTTCTGGAACCAGATGATTGGTCTTGTCATGGCTGCTCTGTGTGTAAGAGAGGCCCTATTTAATTCCGTTTATTGTATTT
Organism: Cinchona pubescens; assembly: GCA_025175665.1. Lineage (NCBI taxonomy): Eukaryota > Viridiplantae > Streptophyta > Magnoliopsida > Gentianales > Rubiaceae > Cinchona > Cinchona pubescens. Next base: position 429,188 of record JANKKI010000254.1, on the reverse strand, counting down.
GGATTAAGTTGCTGGATTACGAGCCTGAACTGAAAACGGGCTTAAAAGACTCTATTTGTTGTCTAAATGACGGTCAAAATAGATGGGCCAGTCTGAACTATTCTTTCTAGAATTTCCACACAAGTGTTGGTTTAAATAAGAAGCCCGATTAAATTTTTTCAAGCTTGGGTCGAGGTATGACGGAACTTGGGCCGCCCAAATTTAACTGTGACAAATGCTACTAAATAACAAGATGCTTGTGTTGATATTTTATATATTCATGCTTTTATTTGTACGGTTGGTACTTTCATTTAAGTGGGAATTTTGTTGAGATACACTTTAAATTGTTGAGAAAAATAGACTTCATTCCGAAACAGAGAACAAACTCGTACTAGCTTGAATATGCGAGCTCGATCCTTATTTATTAATACTGAATTTATGTGCTTAGCAAATTGCATTTCAAAAGCCTAATTCATACGCACACATCTTGAGACCATATTAGGAGAGCACATCTAAACCTATGTATCGCTTTAATTTTATCGATTTTATTATTATTGAATGTTATACATTTTTAATTTTATTGAATGTTTTAATTTTATCGGTTTTAATTTTATCGGATGTACCCGAAGGGACAGGAGAGGAAGGTAAGTGAATGGCTTTTTCTTGATGAGTTGATCGAATGATAATTAAGTGGTTGCCTTTTCTTTTTCTTTCTATATCATCAGTCATATGTATAAAATGAGAGTTCTCATTTAGTATGACATCATTGTTATAAATTTTATAAAGGTGGATGTCCATTCATTTTCCTAAACTCATCGGTTAATGTAAAGACTTATTGATTCCAGTGAAAACTTATTGATTTCCGTGAAAACTTATTGGTTTCCGTGATTCATGTATCATATTTATGAATCCCCTAAACTTGTAACCCTATAAATAGGGGGTTTTGATACGTCATTTGTAAGCCTTGTATAAGTCTTTTGTGAGACTTATAAAAAATTTATAATATAGGACATTGAAGAATTTCCTACTATTGCTTTATTTACTTCTCTCATTTACACTTATAGATTTCCTACTTTAGTTAGTTTTGTAGTCAAGGTTAATAATCTTGACTTAATTTTATAATACGTTATCAGCACGAGACTCTGACCAACTGAGATGTAATTTTAAATCAACACAACAAAGGTATGTAGAACTTCCAATACTATGAAAATATATGGAATTTTAATTATCATAGAGCCAAGGTACGATTTAAAATTTTTAGATACTCTCTATTACCATATTTTGTTTTGTACTTTCAGTTGTATCAACATAATATTATTAGAAATTATTTTGATTAGTTTTAATCATGTCAAATTATACCAAATTTGAATATATGGTCATTGGTATAATAAACAATCCATATTGGATTTTGGATGTTGATGTCCATTCGAATTTCATATATCCTGAAGACATAATCAGAAAAGACAAAATAATATGTCCAAGCATGATTGAACAAAATCTTTGATTTTCGTTATTATATCCCTGAAAGATTCAAAATTTTCCTATTTAAAAGATCCAACGATTTATGATAAAAGTTATACAGATCATTTATGAATATATATTAGAGAAAATGTTCTCTATTTTTCTTGCCTCAAATATGCTCTTGAATAAGCAATACTGGCAAAGAGTTTTAGAAAATATTCTAACTTTTAAATCTTCTTATGACTGAATAAAATAATGAGTTATTACTCAAATGAATCCTTCGTTCAATTAATTTCCTCCGTTCCCCGAAGTGAATGTGACAAAAGTTTAAATAGTACTTGTGGACATAGTGATAATCGAAACCAACATATTCATGATGGTTATCAGTAAATACTATTCTAATTATAATACTACAACACACCACCAGAAGTGGTAGATTAGTAAAAATATAAAAGAGAAGATGTCAGTCATACATTAAAAATTATATGAAAAATAAACGTTATCGTTATGCTGCGAAAGACCATTGGTCACGTACCTGTCGTACGTTAAATAATCTTCTGGAATTTTCTCAAGAATCATTGGAAGATAAAGAGAAAATCATAGAAATAACTTTTCTCTATACTGATTTTGACCACAGTTGTTGTGCTATTGATTTATTCCCTGAAGGAAGTATTGACCATTTGGTTGACGATAAAAATAATTAAAAAAGAAAATAACGTGATATTTTATATATTTTCATTAGAAGTTTAGAATTATACATGTCTTGTTATTTTACATAATTTATTATCTAACATAATTATATTGTTTTACTGTTATATTTATTTTGTTTAAATAGAAATATATGGATATATATTTAAATTTATCTGAGGTATGAGAATATGTATATGACAATGTAACAATACATATAATACTCAAAAGTAAAAAATATTTTTCCACCTGAAGTTGGGAGAAATAATTGTTAATACTATAAGTGTTATTGTAGAATTCATTGAAAGCTCCGGTAGAGCAAATATATGTCTCCCTGAAGGAACAAAATTAGTTACAAAAATGCACTTTCTCTACTAAATTTTGAAGAAATTTATTAAAGATATTCGCTGAAAATGATATCATTTTGAGACTATGAATGAGAAAATTATTGACTATTTATGCAACATTAGAAAAGAAATGTGCTCTGAAAAAGTTGCATATTTTTCTTTTGATTTGTACTATACAATTGAAGAACATGTTATAGTAAACCTGAAGTTTACTGATTCAAATACTTTTATTGTTTGGTAATGACCGGTTAGACCATCCCGAGTCATTTATGTGATGCGTAAAAATTATTAAAAATTCACATAAACATATATTGAAGAACCAGAAGATTTTTCAATTCAATGAATTTTCTTGTGTTGCTTGTTCTCAAAGAAATTAATTATTAGATCATCACCAGTTAAAATTGGGATTGAATCCCTTCTATTGTTGGAATGAAATAAGGGTGAGATATATGGACCCATTCACTCTTCATGTGTACCATTTAGGTATTTTATAATTTTGATAGATGCATCTACCATATGGTCACATGTGTGCTTATTGTCGATTCGCAACTTGGAGTTTGCGTGATTACAATTTTAAATAATTCGATTAAGAGTACAATTTCTAAATTATGAAATCAAGAAAATTTGTGTTGATAATACTAGCGAATTTATATTTCAAATATTTGATGATATTTGTATGAACGTCCTGAAGCACGTGTTCATACACAAAATGGTCTAATAAAATTATTTATATAATGCCTCCACAATAGTTAGACTATTACTTACGAGAACATGTTATGTTGCTTGCAGCATTTATACGCATCAGGCAAACAAATATTTTAAATTCTTCCCATTATAATTGGCTTTTGGTCGGGAGCCAAAATTTTCTATCTATGGAATTTTAATTATGCGATATATGATATTCCATCGCAATGCACAAAGATGGGTTGTAAAAGAAAGTTGAGAACATATGATATAAGTTGCCCTTTATGATTAAATATTTTGAAATATTACAGGGCACTTATATATGACATAATTTGTCGATTGGAATAAAATATTTCCCAACATCAGGGGGAGAAGATAAGCAATTGGATAGAAAATTTGAATGAAATGAATTATTATATTTTGATTTTCGTACAAAGTATGTGAACTTGAAGTTCACAAAATAATTCATTTACAAAATATTATGAATCAACTGCCAGATTCATTAGTGACCTAAAATGAGAAAAATCTCATATACCAACTGAAATGGTCCAATTGGTTTCCCAGCAAGACAGCCATCAATATAAAATGATAGTCTAGTCACGCATAAATTGTGGTTGACTAATCGATTCCAAATGATAAAAATTCTTGTCAGAGGAAATGAGCAAATATTAGATATGGTCATAAAATGGAGGCGGGTGCTCCTGAAGAGACCCTAGATATAACTAATCATAAAACTCCAGAAGTGTATCAGGTACCTGATGAAAAAGAGATGTCGATAAATTATGTCACTACTGAAAAGGATGGAATCGAAAAGAGGTTATTGTCGACAATATATTATTGTTTATAATATCAGCTGATATTTTGAATAAAAAACGAGGATCTTGAACGTAAATTTGTTAAAGAATATCGACATAGAAATGATTGAAATATGCAATATATGAAAATTCATGTTCAAAATGTGAAGACTTTGGACCTGTAGTCCAAATTCCTAAAGGACATAGCCGGTTGGGTACAAATATATTTGTGCGAAAATAAATTGATAAGAATGAAATTGTGTATATAAAGTATACCTTGTTGAGCGAAAGTTTTCGCAAAAAGACAAATCGTTATCGATGATAAAGAGATTTATTCTCTTGTGGCGGATGTAATCACCCTTTTATCTAATTTGTGTGGCAGTTCATAAAAATTGAAATGCGTATAATGAATATTGAGCATATTTTGTATGGCTCATTTTGATATCGATATCTCTATGAAAATCCTTGAAGGATTTAACATGCCTGAAGCATGTAAAGTTTTCCGGGAACATTGTTCAATGAGATTGCAAAATCCTTGTATGGATTAGTTCAAAGCAATCTAGGCGAATATGATATAATCGCCTTAATAAGTATTTCTTGAATAAGTGTTATAAAATGATCTAATTTGTTTATATGTTTTCACAAATGGCACAAAATTAGAATTTGTGATAACTACTATATATGTTAATGATATAATTATTATTTGGACTCCTAAAAAAGTTCATTAGAACTCTTGAAGAGCTTTCGTTAGAACTCCTGAAAAATTTCGTTAGAACTCCTGAAGAGATTCAAATAGAATAATTTTATCTTGACTGGGAAAGATCTATAGTTCGAGCACTTATCGAACGAAAATTTTTTCATCACTGAACTTATACCAAAATGTATTAGAATGATTTTATTTGGATAAAATACATCCATTGAATATCCCAATGATTGTGAGATTGATTGATGTCAAGAATAATAATTTCTCATCATTGTGAGAATGACGAAGAACTTATTGGTCATGAAGTACCATATCTTTCAGTGCTAACATGTACTGTAAATTCGTTAGAACGATTTAGTTCTTTTTCGATATGAAACTATTAGAATGACATCAAGCATATGTTTGGATATTCATTTGATCCAACACAAAGTTCGGTTTCAAATGAGTTATGAAGAAATTGATATCATGGTGATCAAAATTCTAGTCACTATTTCTTGCAATCATTGTTGAGATAATTGCAATATATGAAGTAAGCAGTGAATACATTTGGTTACAGTTACTGACCTAACATATCCAGAAGATATATGTTAGAAGTGAGACTTCTAATGACATTATAGTAAAGACGTTGCTGAAAATGTTGCTTAGCTAAAGGGAGGCTATATTTCTTCGCAATTTTTCTTCTCTCATAATTTTTAGAAGAATGATGAAATTGACATCCAACGAAATTCACTCATGCGATGATCGAGCGGATTTATCCAAAGGTGATACCAGTAACAACGTTTGAGAAGTCTGTTTGTAAAATTGTGATGCATTATCTCAAAGATATCAAGTGATACTTTTATGAGGGGAGGATAAGTATACACTGTACTCTTTTTTCCTTGGCCGTGGTTTTGTCCCAATGAATTTTCCTGGCAAGATTTTTAACGAGGCAGCATGCAAAAGTGTATTATAAACATGAAATACGCACTGTACTCTTTTTTCCTCTACCATTATTTTTTACCCACTGGGTTTTTTCTGATAAAGGTTTTTAACGAGACAGTAATTATTCGCGTATTCTTTGACGCATGGACATCCAAAGGGGAGTGTTAAAAATTATATAAAGGTGGATGTCCATTCATCTTCCTAAACGTCATCGGTTAATGTAAAGACTTATTGATTCCCGTGAAGATTTATTGATTCCCGTGAAAGTTTATTATTCCCGTGATTCATGTATCATATTTATGAATCTCCTAAACTTGTAACCCTATAAATAGGGAGTTTTGATACGTCATTTGTAAGTCTTTTGTAAATCTTGTATAAGTCTTTTGTGAGACTTATAAAAAGTTTATAATATAGGGCATTGAAGAATTTTCTACTATTTCTTTGTTTACTTCTCTCATTTACACTTATAAATTTCATAGTTTAGTTAGTTTTGTAGTCAAAATTAATAATCTTGACTTAATTTATAACAATCATTATATATTATTTCTATTTTATCTTTGATAGTTTTAAAATTTTTAATCATAAATTTGTCCAAAACTTCTTCCTATTTTTTTTAATTAACTATTTTTTAAAATCACACACCCGTAATGTGTCTTTTATACTGGTTAATTAATGACTTGGCAGCCACAAATGTATTCCAGCGTGCCACAGAGACAGTGGCTAGTGAGTTCAAAGTGAAAACTGCCACTTTCCCACAATTTGCCTTTGAATAATCAATCACAACACTTTTGGATGAATATTACTAGTAATATTAACAATCTTGCTGGTTGCCTCCTAGCCAATTACTTCTCCCCACACATCTTATACAACCCACTAATTTTATCTTCTTTATTGTTGCCGACCAAAGTTATAACAATAAGTAGTATATGCGGCTAGTTTTATACTAGTATTATCTTTTTATTATTATTTTGGATAAAACAAAAGGATAATTTCATAGATTAATCTGAGGATAAAGAAAACTAGAGTCCAACAAATATTTTTCTAAGCCCGGTGGAGGTATTTAATTAGTTGGACAACGTAAGCTGATGAGCAACAGTTTTTTTCTCTTTTTTAAGTTAAGAAAAATTCACATAAACAATATTATTATTTTCTTTCTCATATTCAATGTGCAATTTAACTAGCCTCCTTAAGAAGCTAATAATATTGCTCAGTTTGGTATTCAGAATTTCATTAAACAATTTGATCTTTCTCTTTTACACACAAAAAAAAAAAAAAAAAAAAAGAAGAAGTTTGAATTTCACGGGCGAGTGGAGAATGAGCAACCGACCAATTAATGTTGTCCACAACATTCAATCGTGTTCTTTATTCCAAATACTCATTTTACGGTGGACATCTGGCGCTATAATAACCACCAACTCTCCACATTTTTTTTTTTTGGTTGTTCGACATATTTTAATCATTGCTTAAGTGTTCACCAAACTTGAGTTTCAGTTAAATTTCAATGATTGATGAGAGAGCAATGATATTGCCACAGTAATAATCTTACTGCCACAGCAAAATTTTCTTAAGTGACATAACTACCCCTTTTCTCTCCCCCCTCTATCGTTTCGTACACCTTAATTCTTCCTTGTATTATCAATCCAAAGAATTTTTACAAGCCAACAATTTTTTTTAAAATTTTTTTTTCTAACCGCGAAAGTACATCTTGAAATTAAACCTAAAGAATAAAAATCAGAATTAATGAAAAGAACAGATTAGTTGATGGTGATTTTGAGAATTCCGGAAAAGAAAGTTAAAAATATAATACGGTGAAAATCGAGAGTTAAACGGATTGAAAATTTAGAGTTGAATACGAATTTAGAACATAGAGTGTATATTATTATTGTCCATATTTTTCAAGGTCTTTTTTCCGCCATTTATTTAAGATGGGTTAAAATTGGCCAGAAAAATTTCCATTTGTAGTTTCCATTCTTTTGCCTTTGTAATAGATTCAGAATGTCTTGAGCTGAATAATGGTTAAATGAGGATAATTTTATAGGCTTTAAATTTTGATAAGTAGTTCTTTCCCCAAAGTAGCAATTTGACCAGCAATTTTGGTGGCATAAAGTCCATTTGCTCATGGTAGTCGCCATCCCACTGCGATGAAGAGGGCGGACGGTGGTGCTGGCCGGGAGACAGAGAACATAAGGTGCAGTGGGTTCTCCTCAAGACCAAACTAGGTTAAAATTATTAAAAGGGTAGTTGAGTCAATTCACTTGAAGATGTGCTATGGCAAGATCATTGATTGGCCTTGATGAGAAAAGTGGAAATAGGGGCTATGGCGGCTGGGATGATGTGGCAAGACGTGAGTGGTTGGTAGAATCAAATAATGTGGGCCGTAAAGGTTGAAATGGGACGGTGGGGGTGCTTGAAAATGCATGGCTCGTGGTGATGAAGTGATGATGGTCGGTTCGTAGTGATGTGTCGCCACTGTCCTCTGATTTGATATGTCCATTTTGGACTTCGGCCACTTTTTAGAGTGTCCCGAAGCTAATTTTACCAAAATGTTGCTTAACCATTAACCTCGTTTCGAAAGGGAAGGAGAAAAAGAAGCCTAAATCGTAATGCTTAATTAGTAGTGTCAAGATACATTTCGTTACATGATTTAATTAGATATTCAAAACTAACGAGAATAAAATTAAAAATAACTCACTAGTAGCATCTCAATGTCTAATTTCTGAACTCTTATTAGTCTATAGCTCATGATTAGTGTCTAAAATTTCAGCATCATCCGCATGGAAGAAAACCATTTGAAGATAACTACTTGAACATTAGCCCCTTGAAACTCTAGAACTAGGGTACTAGAACAGACGAGATGAAGAGACCAGCCTTTCGGATCAAGTGTAAGGTAGGCATTTTGGAGCAAAATTTTATCTCTCAGAACTGTAAAATTATTAAAAAATAATAAAATATTTTATTTTTTAATTATTTTAACTGTACTAATCTTTTTACATTTTAAAGTATTTAATATAAACTTACTCCGATTTTGATGTGAGAGGTTGGGTCCACTGGTCACATAGTAAAGTGGGGCGGCAAAGATTGAGTTTAATTAAATGCTCAATCAATAATCCAACTACTACTTCACTATAAATACTCCTCGTATCTCCTCTTCTCTACTCATCACAATCACAACTAGTGCTGTATTCTCCTTATCACTACAAATCTATCTATCAGTCTTATAAAGAGTACTAGTGCAAATTAATGGCTAAAGATATTAAGTGAGGTTGGAGGCCCTCACGAGTATGGTGCCAAGGACTACCAAGACCCTCCTCCAGCACCACTTATTGACCCTGAGGAACTCATCCAATGGTCATTCTATAGAGCCCTCATTGCTGAATTCATTGCCACCCTCTTGTTCCTCTACATCACTGTTTTAACTGTGATTGGTTACAAGAGCCAAATTGACTCCACCGCCCCAGGAGCTGAATGTGGTGGTGTTGGGATTCTTGGAATTGCTTGGGCCTTCGGGGGAATGATTTTTGTCCTTGTTTATTGCACTGCTGGTATTTCTGGTGCGGTACCATCGTCAATCTTTTATGTTTGTTACGCTTAATATCTTTAGTTTAATATGTACTTATTTTATTTCTATGAATAATTTTTTTAAACAGAAAAAAATTGCCTGAAACCTTTTCTTTTTTTTTTTCAATCCAATAGTAAATTTTCTGTTATTCAATATGAAAATCGGATGCGCTTAATTGCCTCATATAATGCAGTGTTGAATTAAATTTGATCATATGTACGAATGGCTAATTTAAATTGCAGGAGGGCATATTAATCCGGCAGTGACATTTGGGCTATTCTTGGCTCGAAAGGTGTCCTTGGTCCGAGCAATCATGTACACAGTAGCCCAGTGCTTAGGGGCCATCTGCGGCTGTGGGCTGGTGAAGGCTTTCCAAAGGGCTTACTATGTTAAACATGGTGGTGGTGCCAACGGGCTCAGTGAAGGCTATAGCACCGGCACCGGATTGGCTGCTGAAATTATTGGCACATTTGTACTTGTTTACACTGTTTTCTCTGCCACTGATCCCAAAAGAAGTGCACGAGACTCTCACGTTCCTGTAAGTTTAATTCTTCTCCCGCGCAGATTACTACTAGTAATTAATTACTCTGTAATTTGAGTTTTAAACAATTATTGACCATGCAATTAATTGATTAATTATGATAGGTGCTGGCACCACTCCCAATTGGATTTGCGGTATTTATGGTTCACTTGGCTACAATCCCAGTTAGAAGACTGGCACTGGTATTAACCCGGCACGCAGCTTTGGTGCTGCTGTCATATATGGCAAAGCATGGCACGATCATGTATGTATCTGTTATACGGCTGGGTTTAATTCTGTAATCATTCTTTAATACGTTTCTGAATCACTTTTTTATCTAATATACATCTCATTTAAAAAGTAGTTGCAATATTATTACAAGAATAATAACAGTCTAGAACGGAGGTATTATGTTTCTGCAGCATGATTATTAATTTTTTTTTTTTTTTTTTTTGTGTAGTGGATCTTCTGGGTGGGACCCTTCATCGGTGCTGCCATTGCTGCTTTCTATCATCAATTCGTTTTAAGGGCCGGAGCTGTCAAAGCTCTAGGCTCGTTCAAGAGCACACCTTATTAAGCATATGCAAGACTAGCATGTAGTGGAGGAAAATGAAGGAATCCGTCCATTTACTAAGAAGTTGTAAATAATGAGTCGCATGTGTTAGCACTGGTGGTTGGCACTAGTTTTTGGAGTGCCCCAAATGCTTGTTTGTCATTGTACTCTGGCTTTCATTTTTTTTTTTCCCTCCCTTTTCCTTTCGGGTCTTTGTGGTTAATCATCATGGTGTCGTCAAAATAATAAATCATCAGCAAGGTGAACTTAAGTGGTTTATCATCATGGTGTACTCTGTTCCTTTTGGTCTTTTCCTGTAGTTATTTCGATTGCGTTTTGAATGAAGAATATTTTCACGCATTCTCTAATTATATTTGGTGTTAACAAAAATATAAAATTCGAATTAGACTTAAAAAGATATTAAATTAATTATATGTAAGAGTGAGACATATTAATAAAATCGATCAAATTCAGATAAAAAAATTCTAAAATTATTTAAAGGCAAAATGTCTTTTTTTTCGGTTAGAAAAGGAGGCTAACAGCCTATGATAACTTGACATATCTCTTACACGTGCCACCCATCATATCAGCAGATAGGACGGATTTCACTATATCGGGAGGATCCGGAAGCAAAGTAACTCCCAAGCTTAGGCTTCGCTAGACTCATCTTGGCAAGGACATTGGCATAAGAGTTTCCTTTTCGCCAATAGTGACTGAGTCGACATTCCCAATCACGACTTAATAACTCACGGATACGATTTATTAAGTTATAATGTTTGTGGTTCTCTGTAGCTTTTTGGATTATTTGAACCCCAAGTAGGGAGTCAGATTCAATTTCAAGATGCTTGAGACCCAAATCCCATGAAATTTCTAGGTCCTTCCAGATGGCCCATAGATATGCCGCTAAGCTGGTTGATTTACCAATATTCACTGCAAATCCAAAAATCCAATGCCCTTGATCATTTCGGAGAAGGCCTCCCCCACCTGCCGAACCTGGACAGCCTATTGCAGACCGTCAACATTTAACTTTACCCAACCTTGCCTAAGAAATTCCCTTCCGAGTAGCATTTCTTCTTTGTTGTGTATCGGCACTCGAGTGATAGCATTTTGTGTTTCGACAACTTGCTTTTTTATTTGTCGGACATGGTTAGCTAATGCCATGTACTTATTGGTTTGAGTGGATAGCTTTGTTTCTTCACGTCCATATGTGGTTGACTGCAGTACGGAATGTTAGGTCCCAGTTCAGTTGCTCCGCTCTTCCTAAATCATTTGATAAGGCCCAATGAATCCAATCCTGCAAAGTAAGAGAGCAAACATTAGTCCATGACTTTTGTTTGACTAGTAATTTCCATACCTGGTGTGCCCAAGGGCAATCTCTGATTGCGTGAATTGTTGTTTTCAGATGTATGTTGACAAATGGGACAAGCATCCTCTTGGACCAATTTCATCCTTAGTTTAAGGTTAGAGGTCATTAATTTGTCATGTCTAACAAGCCAGATAAGATAATTAGCTCTGTTAGGACTCTTTCCCTTCCATATATACTTCCATGTAGATGATATAGGAACGGGATCCTCATTTTCCATCTGCCTACCGTAAGCTGATTTAACTGAAAACTTACCCGAATTTGAGAATTTCCAACCCAATTTGTCTTCATTTTGGCTATCTTCAATAATGACAGCATAAAACTTCTCAAGAGCAACTGGTAGTGTTGCGGTAATAATCCCTCCATGACTTGCCAATTCCAATCGCTATGCTTCCAGTAGTAGTTAACTCTTCGATTTAAATGCACTGATGGAATATTATCAACAATTTTACATAAAAGGTCATCAATAATCCAACTGTCTGTCCAAAACCCCACTTGAGTTCCGATGCCCAAACACCACTTCACACCCGACATGAGAAATTCAGACAAATTATTAATGCTTCTCCATATGTGTGATTGTCTACTTCTTGAAATTGGTGGATTTTGACAGTATTTGGCATGCAAAACTCTATTCCAAGGGGAATTATCCATAGAAAGCAGGTTCCAACCAACCTTCAAAAGTGCAGCTTTATTAAGATTTTTAAAATCTCTAATCCCTAATCCCCCTTTCTCTTTTGGTTGGCAAACTTTGTTCCATGCAACATTATGCACACGACGTCTTTCATCCGTCTCACCCCAGAGGAAATTTCTGTTGCATTTTTCTCCCTATTTTATTCAGAACAGCACTAGGGATTCTGGTTGATTGCATGGTATAATAAGGCAGTGAAGACGTCACAGACTGAACTAACGTTGTTCTGGCTGCTAGAGATAAAGATTCGGCCTTCCAGTTTGACAATCTAGTACGAACTTTCTCAACCAAGTAATTGTAGGTATCCTTATTTACTCAGCGATGAAGAACAAGAACCCCTAAATATTTTGCCAGATCTTTATTTAAAGGAATATCCATGATGGTGCTTATACTACGAGCCTTGCTAGGATCAACTTTTGCTGAGACGAACAGCCTGGACTTCTGTGTGTTTACTTTATGTCCTGAGATAATACAAAACCTACCCACAACAGATTTCATGACTTTCGCTTGTTTTAATGAGGCTCTCCCAAACAGAATTACGTCGTCAGCAAAAAAAAGATGTGAGAGCTCGGTTCCTCGACGTGTAAGACTAATTGGAGTCCACAAGCGATTATTCACTTCTTGTTGAATGAGTAACCCTAATCTTTCCATGCCAAAATGACAAAAAGATAAGGCGAGAGTGGATCACCTTGTCTTAAACCTCTTTTAGGTTTGAAACTTTTAGATTTCGCACCATTAAAAAGGACTTGCATACTGCAGGAGGTCACACAATCCATAATCAATATGATCCAATTCTGGGGAAAGCCCATATATATAAGAGTGTCACGTAGAAAATCCCATCTAATCCTGTCATAGGCCTTTTCCAGATCTAATTTAACAATCATACCTCCTTTTGCGGCCTTTTCTCAAACGAAGAGAATGGATAACCTCTTGCAAGATAATAATGTTATCAGTAGTTTGTCTACTAGGTATAAAACTACACTAGAGAGGGGATATGAGATTCCCCATCAGAGGATGAATACGCTGCACAATTACCTTAGTTATAACTTTGAAAATGACATTACAAAGGGATATAGGGTGAAACTGAGAAATATCAATCTTGGGTATAAGTGAAATTAGAGTGCCATTGACATCCTTGGGTAATTCGCCCCTAATGAAAGCTTGGTACTTTACCATATCGCGAATGGAGTGAGAAGTAATATGCCAAAACTTTTGGTAGAAGAATGGTTGTATTCCATCAGGACCAGGAGCCTTGTAAGGTTTCATATTAAATACTGCTCTTTTTATCTCCATAAGAGTGATCGGACGTTCCATTGAATTAATATCATCTGGGGATAGACAGCTGACTGGCATAATTATGTTTGAAATAAGAGAGTTCTCCAATGTCTCTGCTGCATAAAGATTTTTAAAGTACTCAACTGCCAAATTCTAAAGAATTAAAGGGTTCTCCGTCCATGAACCATCCGGTAGTTTTAGAACACAAATTCTCCGTTTACGTCTCTTAACAATGGTAGTTGTATGAAAGTACCTGGTATTCCGATCACCATGTTGGATCCAATTCACTCGAGCTTTTTGGAACCATAGAAGTTCCTCTTGATAAAAAATCTGGTTATACTCATCAATAAGCTCCTCCTCAAGTTTTTCATGGTAAGTAGAGTGATTTGAGCTTAACGCTTTTCTGCAGTCCCTCAATTATTGCCAAGACTCTTCTCTTCCGCATAAAAATATTTCCAAAAACTTGCTTATTCCAGATTTTACAGGCTGATGTGAAAAGATCAATAGTCTCAGCAATGTTAGGAGATTTTAACCAATTTGAATAAACGAATTCTTTGAAATCAGGATGAGTAAGCCAAGTTACTGCCATTCTAAAAGGCCTCAAATTGGTCAAGGGTTGAGGGACCCCCAATAAGTTAATCAGTAATGGGTGGTGATTTGAATGGGTTCTAGGAAGAACTCTAACATAGGCTTCCTCAAAAGGGTGTCTCCAAAGTGAAGTACAATAAGTGCGATCCAGTCTCTCTCTTATGCTTGCTTTACCAAACCTTTTGTTCGTCCATGTGAGCGTAGGTCCCTTGCAATTCAGATCTAAAAGATTGCAATAATCAATACAGTCAAAAGTTTGTTAACCCTATACTGTTGGAGTTTACTCCCTCCACGTTTCTCTGATGGCTTCAAAACTTCATCTATGTTGAAATCCCCAAAAATAAACCAAGGCACATTCGCAATATCCTTTACCTTTTTTAGATAATTCCACAATTGTTCTCTAGCTGCAAAGATAGGACTCGCATAGAGGGTAGTGAAGAGCCAACTTCTGCCAGATGAGCTCTTAACAATACTGGTTATGGATTTGAAGTTTGAATCAATAATTTCCACTTGCACATCAGTTTTCCAGAACATCCATATCCCCCCTGCAAAACCAATGGTGTCAACAATGTGAAAGTGAGAAAACCCCAGAGTATCAGATAATTTCTTTGCCATATAACCCTTAGTTTTAGTTTCTGTAAGAGCAAGAATATGAGGGTTGTGAAGCTGACAAATATCATTGATAGTCTTCTTAAAATGAGGCTTGTTGACGCCTCTACAATTCCAAATGACTAGTTTCATTGATAACTGCAGTGATTTATCGAAACCTGGGATCCATCCCCAATACCCATGATAACATCTTTAATTAAAACAAAATTATCGGGAGCAAGTGGTTCATTGTCTCTAGACACACCTGCACCTTCCATCATATTCACGTCTTCAGAACCACTCTTTTCCTTCAGAAGAGTGTTAGCGGGCCGGTCCTGAGGTATAACTGGATCGAGAGTTTTATTAGTTTTGTGTGAAGTTGAGGGAAGAAAGAGGTCTACTTTACCAGTCAGGGGAACTTCAGAAGGGATATCTTGTTGAGCTAGGCCCAACTCCATAGTATCTTTAATTGGATCTATTTGAGTTTTCTCAATAAAGCTTTGTGGGCCTTGCATGATTTTCGATGTAATTCCATCTTAATTCTCTTTGTTTCTCTTGGCCCAAGTAGTATTTTTCCCTTGATAGGCCTTCCTTTGCTGAGGTTGGACTCTTGGAGCCATGAACTTTGTTCCCATAGAAGGCGCGGGAATAGCCTGAATCTTTTGTCTAAGCTTCTCAAAATCAGCTTCAGATGTTCCAAGATTCCAACCCAAATCTAGAAGGCAATCAAGAGACAAAACGTAGTTAAGCTTGAAAAGAAAATTGATCACTCTTATACACATCTAGATGTGTATAAGAGACAGATCGCTCCAGTCATTTCGTGTCCCCTTTGTCAAGGATGTTGTAGCCTTATTTATATCCAAATTAGATATATTTTTGGAGATATTTTCCCTTTTCCCTCGGCTAATCTTGTACCATTTTTGGGGCCTGAACCTTTTTGATTGATTATGATACCGATTTGATAATCCATTCCATTCCTGGCTCTTTGCATATTACGCTTGGCAAAGGAAGATGCCATCATCCAAGGGCCAAATGATGCCTTTTCAAGTTGTTCCGAATTTAGAACATTAGGATTTTTAGCCGTTGACAAACTTTCCTTATCCAAAAATAAACCATCCGTGGTCGCATCCGCATTTTCGGCTTGCTCTACTCCGATATTAGGCTTCGGACGACATCCTCCCGCCGATGCGATACTCTTAACAGCCAAAGCAAATAAGGTGGAGACCTTCATATTCAACTGGCTGAAATTTGTCCCCAATCCATAAGAAAGGAACCAGAGGTTTATTCAGATCAACTTCAATGCATATTCTAGCATATTTCCTTCTAATTACACTAGCAGTTTGTTTATCCACTCGGATAGCTCTCCCTAATTTATTTCCACATTTAAGTAACATAGATTCTGGAAAATACTCAATGGGAAGGTCTGGGAATCTAACCCAGGCAAGTGTTGTAGAAATTATATCCTCGGTCGGGAGAAAATATGGTTTCCATTCTGGACCGTCAAATAATTACCCAATATCATCCATGGCCTTTCATTAAGAACAAAATCGTAATCCTCTTTAGACCGAAAACGAATAAGAAAAAAATTTGAACTCAGATCTGTGAGGTCAAATGGGAATGACAGTGCCCATAGTTCATTCAATTTACTAGAGAGAAATTTGAAACTCACTGTTTTACTGAGCACTTTCAAAATTAACGCCTTCCGCCATGGCTTCCGTAGCTCCAATTTTTCCTCGAAAGAAATGTCAACTTTTGGCCATTTAGAGTGCGCTTTTTCAGGACTCAGTGTTGGGTGGTGAGTATGTTTCTGCCATTACGTGTGGTATGTTCAATTCCTCAAGCATATCCCCTTCCTCTCCCATATAGATAGGAGGTAGGCTTTTTTTTGCGGTGACCACATCTTTAAAGCAGTGTTTTAAAAGCCGGACCGGACAGGCCGGTCCAACTACCTATCCGATCTGTCCAAAAAACCGTACAGAACCGGTAAAAAACCAGAAACCGGTAAAAATCGGAAACCAGTTAAAAATCGATTTTTTAAATTTCAGAATAAAAAATAATTTAAATAAAGAAAAAAATTAAAAAATCGTGAAAATAAACTCTAAAATAGCAAAACATTGAACACACCAAAGACTAAACTATTAAGTTATTATTTTTTTCATCTTTTTTATACTTATTTTTGTATAAATTTCACTTTTCTTATTAGAAATTTGATTAGTAATTTTGGGTATTAGGACTATAATTATCCAAAAATAGTGTTTCACTAATATTTTAGATTTTATATAAATATATTTTAGGTCATTTTAAATATTATATTACACTTTGTTATAAAAAAAAAAAAAAAAACCTTAATCAGTGAACCGACCGGTTCAACCGATCCGACCGATTGAACCGCGAACCGGACAGGCCACCGGTTCAATGGCCGGTCCGGTTTTCAAAACATTACTTTAAAGGACAAACCTTGTGTATGCACCCCATGTTCCCTGTTGAGCAGAAGAAGGAAATTGGAAAGCATCACCCATCGCAATCTCAGAATCATGAGTAGCACTTGGAGCCCCATCAATGGAATCATTTCCTGCTTTTCGTTTATATTTTTTGGTGCTGAATTGGACAGAATTCCCGAGAGCACCATTATTTCCCGAGAACTATTTTTAAAGTCACAAAGTGAAATAACTAGACATTACTTGGGTTGGATTTTTAAAGTATTCTCCACGGTAATTCATAAACAAGACAAAAGCCGAAATAGTATTTTGTAACTTTAGAAACACTCGAAGAAGCAGCCCAACCAAAAAGCCCAAATAGTATATTGTAAAACCACACACCTGGCAGTATATGCAGTACAAGAATCACACACGCCCCGCATGCACTACTGAATACCGATTCTTGCATTAATTATAATTTAGCAACATTCATCATCGACAATCAACCAGCAGCCGAACAGGTTCTGTTTTATAACATTCGAAGAACCCATCAGGATTTGCTCATTCGCTTCCTGTTTTGTGATGGTTGTTTGCTTAATTAGGAATTACTTTTTACTTTTTCTTTTTGTTTGGTTAAATTTATTCTAGTATAGTAATTATCATGGTTTGTTGGCCCGTTACTTTTCCTTACGCGTATGGACAAGTAATTTATTGTCTCGTTGATGATTTTAAAAAAAAAAAAAAAAAAAAAAGGCTAGTTTTGAGTACTTTATTAAGCCCCTTCTAATTGATTCTTGGCGAGAGGATTTTCAGATTGAAAAATTCTATTCTCATTACGTAGCATATGCCGAATCCATGCTTTTCTTTGCGAAGAGGTTTTTGGTTCCCTTTTCAAGCCCGTGAAATTACAGGGCTGTGGTGTTTCCGGATGACTAATGAACTGATGTCCCCCCCTCTTCTTTTTGACAATTTACATGGATAGGAGAGGATTTTGTAGGTTCTTGGCATATTAGTTTAAAGTTTGCGGATTAGTCCAGCAATTTTATGCTAGTAGCCATATAAATTACTGTGAATTTTTGGAGTACTGATATTCAAGATTATGAATTTTTGAGGGAGCCCTTCTCGTAAAGAGAACATTTTAGGTGATGAGACTTTGAATTGTTTGGTTTGCTGCCATTTCCCTTCTTTTTCCTCTTCACCTACGACTATGAATCACACACTTTTTGGTTGTTCAATTCAAGATGACCCTGAATTACATGATTATGCAGTTTTGATATCTGCTTTGCTAGTACTTTTGCTCTTAAGCAACTTGCTTTTAAATATTTTGCCTCATTGCCTTTGTTGTCATCTCATCTCCTATGCAACATTTACAGCATACCATGGATGCAGCCAACAAGCGTCAAATTGTAGTTCGATATGTGCTTCTAGCTACAGAACATGAAGCTCAGCAAATTGTAAATGCTGCTAAAGCTGGTAAGTCCTCGGTCATTTTGTGCTCATGCCTTAAGTGTCATCCGGTTATGTAAAATATAAAAGTCATGTTTTTGATGCCATTGTCTATCCCTTTATGAACGACAAGTGTAGGCTTGCAATCCATAATTGATCTGCTTCTGACTTTATGTGCACATTGAACGGGGATAGATTGATTCTTTTATCCATCCACCAAATAGACAATGGATAGCTTCTAAACTGTGGCTTCTGCAATCTCCTTTTGATGACCATTTGTTACATGCTTAAGCATGCGTAACCTTGCTTCAAACCATCTTCTTCATAAGTTATAATGGTACCATTGACATCCTGTTATATCATGTTTGAGCTGAAAATGTTGTATAACTCGTAAATGTTGCCTCATGCCTAGTATGTAAATATAAACTCCTCGCGACTATACTGATAATGATCTCATGGAGGTGCTTTATAAAAAATAGTCAAGCATTTCTTTTAGCTAAAGACCCCAAAAAAATAAAATGCCAGCTTATGGCATTTCTGAACAGGATCTTGAGCAACAAAAGCTAACATATATTTATCTTGTAAAATGGCTTGATACATTAGTGCAGTTCCTTCTTGCAATGGTGATGATGTCAATATTATGATCAAATTATTTTGTTCTTTGGATCCATGACAACTCTTGTTTCCTGTTTTCCAGAAAGATTAGGTAAAATTCAACAAGCCAAGGAAGAGGCTGAAAATGCGATAGCTGGGCATCGTGCTGAAATGGAGGTTGAGTTCCAAAAGAGAGTGGCAGAGGTAATTATTGTACTGAATCCTATCCCTTTAGCATCATGTGGTTGTGGTAGACTCTAGCTGGCAAAAGCTTTTATTTTGTATTTGTGCTTTGAAATTTGAATGCTAGACGTGCATTAACTGACAAATATGAGATCTTAGTTACTAGTTTATTATGTCTCATAAACTATGTTTTGAGTATTCAGTACTGCAGGTGTAGAGATACATTGTTGAACCACAACAATCACCTATCATTCAAAACTACATATTCCAGGACACAACCAAAATTTGTAATAATTTTAACCTTTATTTCCAGCGAGAAATTCTTAATTGCTTTCGTATAGAAAATTTCAAATTTAGTGAGGTGCTGAGAGTGCTTTGTGCATATATTAGTCTGTCAGAAGAATACTCACGCCTTAGTTTGAGATTTGAGTACTCAACCCTAGTAGTACTTCGGTGCTATTTTAGGAGAATCCATGTGGCAGTTTTGCCGATGTCAACTGCCAAGTTAATGTTTGAAAATAAATGCATTAGGCTTGACACTAAACGGCTTTGAGCTGCAATAACTTATGCCATATATTATCGTACTCTTCTCCAGGCACTGACTTGATCGTCCGATGTTTGTATTTTTAGGATACTGATGATCTGGGAGCCAACATGAAACGCCTTGAACAAGAAACAGAAAAAAGGATCAATCACCTGCAATTGGAGCTGGCTGACAGAGTACGCCGTGACATTGCCTGCATGCTATTTAAGAATGTCACAACCGTGAGAGTTTAAGCTGCTATATGGATCTTGAGTCCATATGTAGACTTACAAACCAAAATTGTTTTCAATTATGGGTGAATTCTACTTATGATCTGTGCACAGAGACCCTGCAGCTTTTGACTTTATCTCCCCGTTCTAGCTCCTTTAAGAAAAAAGAGAAGTGGCTGAGGAAAAAATAATTTTGTATTAAGCTTATTTCCCCATTTCTTGTGGGCTGGATCATTTCTAATTAACCTATGTTTTTTACTTGTGAAATGCATAAATTTTGAAATTCCTTATCCCATTGATCCATTGAAGAGATTCAAGAAATTATTGTGTGTTGTGATTTGCTTGGTGTTGATGTTATCATTACCAACATTTAACCCTGATGACCCTGGAGATTTCTATGATTAAACAAGTTTTCTGAAGAACTTCTTACAGAAGCTGACAAGCATGCAAATATTGCATTGTCAAGTTATATTTGCAGGTAAGTTTTGGGCCTGCATGATTCGCAGTGAATGAATATGAAACCTTCTTATTCATAATTGTCTACATAATTTGACCCACAAAGAATGTGCAGACAAATAGCATGAATGATGAGTTATATTAGGGATACAACGTTATATCAAGGACTATACAACTATAGTCTATATTCTTGTTTTTCTTTTCCATTCTGTAACATGAATGGTTGAAATTATTTAAATAATTATATAACCAAAATACAGTTAAATAGGTACTATATTTTTTGGGTTTAAGAGAGATGTTAATAAGGATGTCAATGTAACTTTTCGATAATAATATTGACAATATATTGTATTGTTGAATTACTTCAAAGAAAGAAAAATATGGTGTTGGTGGACATTTACGCAATCCAATTTGGACATCACCAATGTCCAAACAAGCATGCAAGGTATGTTTATATACATCTATGATACTATAAGAAGGATTCGATCAAAATAAATTTAAAATAAAATTTCACAAAATTTAAGTATATTTAAATTTCATTTGTTTCTATCTAAATTATTTAACTTATTTGAATAATATTACTTTTGGATAAATTTTAAAATTTTAACTAAATTATTTAACTTATTTAAAAACAGTATAGTATAATAGATTTGAATCTAAATTATATAACTTGTTCGAGTGACATACAATTTAAAAAATTTGAATTTCAAATACAAAATCACCCAAGTCCTTGTATCCATCCAAACACAGTCTAATTTTCCTGTTCCACTTTTACTAACTAGTAACTATTAGGAAAAATTTCTGAAACTGTACTCCTTTTGAAAATTGTTCTTTTTTTAAACCGATTGAAAAATTGATTTCTGGGAGAGGGGAGCTCGCATTCTCAATCATTATTTAAAATATATATATATTTACCCAGACCTCGCATACGAGTGAATGCTCTTATACACAAATTAAAAAAAAAAATTGACCTCACATTCACCGAATGCTAGGTCAATGTTGGATTTGATCTGCGCAATGCTCCTCGTCATGTTGTTATCTGTTTTTCGAAATCAGTTACATACTTTGCAACCCAATGGGGTACATCCGTCGATTACATTTCTTTTGCACTTTGTCGTCCTCGTATTTTGTTTATTTACTAACTTTTTGTCGACTTCTTTGGTATTAGTTTATATGGCAGCCATTCTCTGATGAGCTACTTGATATGCTTCCCTATTACTGTACTGCTAGTCGTGACATATGTCGTGCAGTTACTTATTTGATATGTTTGGAGATCGTGGAATGTTACCTCCCTCATCGGGTTATGCGACAGTTCGGTTTGCACCAACCCATACCAGATCAGAGATTGATTAGTAATCAAGGTGCACTTCATTTGATAGACCGCCGTGGTCGGGCGAACAATGATTGGGAGTTGACCCGCCGACAATATATAGATATTTGGGGCGCAAGAACGAATACAGTTGAGGTTGGTCTCCCATATGTTGATACTACACATGCATCGGGTGATTACGTGCAATGGTACCGATCGAGGATGGTGATATAATACATATCCAATCCTAGTTAACACCCTACTTTTCTAGAAGGGTACCACGGCGATGGTGCACGTGCAGATTACCTAGTAAGTAATTATTCATTTTTTCTTATTGTTTTTCTTTTTCAAATGACTTTAGTAAAACTAATTTTAACTTTTACGGTAGATAGATTCCATGGCTAGATTGTACTACATGTCGTTAGACAGCCTGATTGAGGACGATACTCCGGATAGTAGTACATGGGCACAGATCAGACATTTCGCTTCTCAATCACTACATGCAGTAGGCGAATCTACTCGTCTTTATCTTCTGCCTCTGCCAGTCCCTATTTACGTTCGACATCCATACCAAGCACATGATCCACGTAGAGTAGAGCGGGCTCCGCGGCGAGGCGGACAACGCGGAGGTGGTCGTCGACGTCGTCGAGTTCCATCTCCTCGACCCCATGTAGATGCTGGATCCCCTCATGTTAATATATCATTCGAGGGTGACACTTCACATATACTTTCGCCAATGCGCCAGACTCTGGTGGGACCATTATCTTTCGGACAGTCGTCCACTGGGCCTGATCCAGAGCATACTGGTCCAACCGTTTCAGATGAAGAACATGAACACGAATAAAACATAGCTTCGCAGGCGAAAATTGCTCACCATACTCAACAGCAAGACACTCCTTTATTTTATATCCGTCGATAAAAAAGGGTGCCTAAACCTAGACAGTGTGGCACGGGCGGGAGATTTGGAGATCATGGACATTGACATTTGTTATTACTTCTCGCAATTATGTGTGATTGATGTCCGTTATTTGTATATCATTGTTCGCCCTAGTTGGGTACTTTTTTATTGTTATTAGGTTTGTATTTATATTTTTTAGCCCTTGTCGGGCTTTTATGGATGTTTGTTGCCCTTGTTGGCAGGGAGAATGTTCGTAAAATAGGGGAATTTATGTCAAAATTTTATCAAAAAATATGATAAATTAATAAATTTGCAGGTTTACACATTTCATTCGTATACTATTTCATTAATGTTATATTCGAGTTTATGATTTAAAAATAATGGTTTAGTATTCCTAAATATCGTATTACTTCGTTAATGTTATAGTTTATAATTTACGATTTAGTATTTAAGTGATTTTATCTTACAGTCAAATCTTTCTTTAATTAACAAAAATATCAAACATTTTTCTATTTTTGTAATAATGCAAAATTTCTCTTAGCAGAATACAAAGTCAAATTTGCAAAATTTAAAAAAAAAAAAAAAAAAAAATTTATGCTAGGTCTGGGAAAAAATATATATATATATATTTTAAATAATGATTGAGCTCGCATTCAGTTAATTCCAGAAATCATTTTTTTAATCGGTATAAAAAAAAAAATTAAAAAATGAGTAAAATTTTAGAAATTTCTCTAACTAGTAGTAGTATTTTCCTCTCCTTTCCATTTCCCACTGTACGCATACATTTGATAGACCCAGCCATCAATTTTTCCTTTGCCAATCGGCCCTCAATTCACCGAAATTCATCAATTGAAAAAGTGGTACTTTTTTTTTTTTTGACCCCAAAACATCTGGATTTCTGTAATTCTCCAAATCCGGTTACTTCTCGATTTCAAAATTTTCTTTAAATTGTGCGAATTATAAGTCAAGATTTTACCTCTTTTTGTGGTGTGTGATTTTTATTTGAAAAATAATATGGGTAACATCCAGAAGGCGGTCACCATCCGGAACGATGTTAATCTCAAGAAGGAGACTTCGCGAATTGAGCCCGATGAGGCCAACCCTGGGAAGTTTCTGGTTGCTTTCACATTTGATGCCGCGGTTGCTGGGAGGTATAGATTTATTCAAAAAGTTTCTTTTTTAATTGTGTTTTCTTATGATCTTATATTTTAGTTCTTATGTTAGTAGTTGAATTGTATGCTTGAGCTTTATTTGCATTTAGTTTCTTAACTTCAATTTGTATAGTATTATTTTACATTGATTCTTGAAATTAACGAGCTTTATGACACAAAATGGGCTGTCAGTCCATTTAATGATTTACGGGTAAAACATTTTGTAAAATTCTGTATATGTTCTCATGCTTTGAAATTTATCCAATATGGATGCATTGAAATAAAGGCTTTTGCAATTTGAGGTTACTTGGATAGAGCTGGTGACATTCTATAAGGAATGACTTGGTTGCCCTAAAACTCTTTTACTTGCTCAGTGGTTCTTGAGTCCTCCTCCACCCTTGGATATAGTCCAATCCTGAATATGTTTCTGATGTATCCGCTATATTATTGCATTTTTTCTGGGGCGTATATGAATTTTCTTACATGGTTATGTGACTTGGCCTTCTTCCGGTTCCAGGTAAAGTATTTTGTAAAAGTTTTTATTTAAGGTGGCATCCCTTTTGTTTCATCATTTTTTTAAATGCCAGATGGTAAAGAATTTTGTGCCTTTATCCTTGACATAGTTAGAGATAGAATCTCATCCACATGCTTATTCTAGTTTGAAGGGTGTAGAAAAAGATTCTCACAGAGAATATATTATGCACTAACTAGATATCGATCATGTTGAAATTGTTTCCGGAAAGTGATTGCATATGCTTTTATGAGGTGCCTTGTAATTGCTACCTTTCGATTTCAGATCCGCATAGACATTATGGTATTCATTTGAAATTAGCTTCAACTTTACAAAACACTACAGAAGTTATATGGTGATATCTCATCTCATCTTAGTATCTAATAACATGGCATTATCAAGAGGATGTGTTTTTAGGAACACTCATGCATGAAAGGTCGTAATTTTTTTTTTCATGAAAAAGATTTCAGATATATGTTTTTACTTCTCAACTTGAGCTATAATGATTACTGCAAAAAGTTACTTTCAGCAAAAGGTGGTTTGCTGCTGTTTACAGAATAACAAGGGAAATGCATGTGTGTTTGTGTGTGTGAGAACGAAGTTATTTTTATTCACTTTTTTATTTTTATCAATTTCTTCCTAACAAAAAGTCTTATTAGTTATTAAATATAGTATATTAATACATTCTGACTTGGTTTTAATTGATTCTTTTTTCCCTTTTATTTCCATGCTGCTAAGTTATTCTTTACTGTTTTTTTACTAGGATGCTAGATGTTTTGCTTTGAAATTTTGTTCTCCGTTGAAATCTGCTTTTTCATGCTATATGCAGCATCACCATCATTTTCTTTGCAAGTGAAGGTGAAGGCTGTTGTCTTACTCCAATGAAAGAAAGTTTACTTCCTCCAGTAACAGTGCACTTCCAACAAGGCTTAGCACAGAAGTTTAAGCAACCCTCTGGAACTGGTATAGACCTCTCACTGTTTGAGGAAGTAGATTTGTCAAAAGAGGGTGGGATGAATGTTTATCCCCTAGCTATTAAGGCGGAGGCATCAACAGATAATCAGAATGCATCAACAGAAGGGAATACAGAGCCTGGGTCCACAAATTCTCAGATAACGCAGGCAGTGCTTGAGAAGGAGAAAGGTGAATATCAGGTTAGGGTGGTGAAGCAAATTTTATGGGTCAATGGCATGAGGTATGAATTACAGGCAATATACGGGATAGGAAATTCAGTTGATTACCAAATTATAGTAATGACTTCGATGGGAATGATCCAGGAAAAGAATGTGTAATATGCCTTTCAGAACCCCGAAACACTACCATCCTTCCATGTCGACACATGGTACTGTTTGTGGCCACATATCTTCTCTATTCTCAATTCTTGAAATTTTGAGTTTTTGATATAAGCTTTCATTTGGAACTTTTATAATTCACCAAAATGAGTGGCCCGATATTTGATTGATGTCTGCCCTTTTTTTTAATGTGATTTCTATCAATATGTTGCCATATTGCGCCAATAATGGGGTTGAATTTCTGAATGCAGTGTATGTGCAGTGGGTGCGCCAAAGTTTTGAGGTTCCAAACAAATAGGTGCCCAATTTGCAGACAGCCAGTTGAACGGCTTATGGAGATTAAGGTTGGCAATGGGGGTGAGGAATGAAGAAAAGATGAGTACAGCTTTGTCCATCATGTGAAGTTTTTTTAGTTCTTTTTCTGTTTTTCTTCTTTGCTTGTGCCTACTTTTCCTATTATAAATCAGACAGGAAGGGCAAGTATACTGCAATCTGAGCTCATTGCACAGGGAAGCTCCAAGTCATGGCTTCCGTATTGGCAAGGTGCTTATTGTTACTTCCTGCAACACATTATCACTTGACAGATGTGTATTATGTAGTGTGTTTTCTGGCTTCAGCATGACGTGAATTTTTTTTTTCTCTTTTTATTTATTTATTTATTTATTTTTGGTAATAAATTGAATTTTTATCACGTATGCAGTACTTGTTAATGCCTCGGGGTTTTCTTTTTGTCCACTTGAGGAAGCTTTTCATCGGAGTCTTTTGTTGATGGTCATAACACCGAAATGGTTTACTTTAGCTTAGGTTGAGAAGCTAGACGCTGCATGTTTTCATATTGGGTAACAGCTTTTGGGCCCAAGGTAATGGAATTTGTTGTAAAGTTAAAGAGTACAGATTTGGGTTCAGATGCACCAGGATTGGGTTAAGATGGCATATAGAGACTATTGGTCTTCAGCCTGGAAAAAACAAGGCCAGATGGTTGATTGAGCCAAGCTTTGTGTTAAGATGGCATTGGATTAGTGAAATACTTTATTGTTGTCTCTTTTCTTTGACATTGGGCTAACGGTTAAGCATCTTGTGCTGTAACTCTGATGGTTCGTTGGTGCAGATTTTGACAAAATTAGATTACGTGACCATAGTGGTGAATACATGTTTATAGTGGTGAATACATGTTTGGGAAAAATTCTTTGAAATTTGCGCATGCATAGTGAGTTTTACAGACTGTTGAATAATTAGAAAGTAAGAATTTCACTATTTTTAGTCATGTCAACAGTTATTATAATCACTTTACATTATAGAGTGAATAGTCAATGCTTAATCCATGTTTGGGGTTTGGATTCAATTTACCTCCATTTGAGAGTTGTTCCAAATTAGGAATTTTACGAGTGACAAACATCAGTAAGAGGTCTGAGACAATATTGTCCTAGTAGAAGTTATTATTGGTTATCATTATGTGGAATGAATTATTGTCCTAGTCACAACTTCACCCATCATCTTCTTGTCAAATCTGAATGCTTGGTTGATGATATGATGTGACAGATTTGGCTTTCATTTTCGCATTATCATTTGTCATACGAAAGTGACTTGCAAACTCAAGATCGCCTTCCCGGAAGCCAATATAAGTCAGAACCCAACAGCAATTCTCATGATTGTCAACCAAAAAACTGCAAGAGAAAGCATTTTTCATCTCTTCAAAGACGTAAAATGATTGCAGAAAAATCGAAGTGGGACGCCATTATTTCCAGAGTGCATTAAAATAATCATTATAGGGTTGGCAAATCAATTAGCACTTTCCAAGCAACTTCTGCGAGTTTTCTTACACTTTTCTGATAATCTAATCAAATGAAATACTATAAAAAAAATTACAGAATTTATTGTATTGTAATATACGAAGTAAGAAGTTCTATTCTAATACTTTTGGAAGTTGAGCAATGTCAACTGCACCCTGATGACGGGACTATAATCAGTATCAGGAGGATAAAATAGAATTAATGACGACTAATTTCTTGCATTAATTCATTCCAATAGTATTATCAGTTAGTAATTGGAAAATTTGGAATTATACCAAAAATATTAAGGATTTGGGGGGTTATATATATAGACTACTTATACCTAATTTCATCAAGTCTTTTTATTTTATTGTTTTTGCTTTTTGAAGAAAAACGTATCTAGTTGAATGAGTGTAAATTGACCCAATTAGTACCTCATGGCTCATGCTACTCCATCTTTGTGGATATTGTGGACAAATTGACCACCCATAACCTCTTTATGGACTGATTTTTTTTGCAATAAAGAAATATTAACACTCTTTCGGAAAAGAAGGCAGCTCTAACTTCACCTCTTCTTTTTTGTAAGAGCCAACTTTTAAGTCATCAACACTAACAAATAGAAAATAAAAAATAAAAAATAAAAAATAAATGAATGAAGGCTTATCTATCTCACATATACTTCCCATTTCGTATCACAAAAAGTCAAAAAACTCATTTTTGATGTCTTGTGCTGGCAATTAAGCCCTAGATAATAGCATTAACAACTAATCCTCTATGACATGAAATATTAATTTAAAGGAAAAAAGACAAACTCGATTCCTTATATTTAAACTATCGATCAATTTGGTCCCATTTATCACACAAATAATTTAGTCCCTCACCCCATTCTTTTCCTATTATGTTCCTCCAGTAACAAAAAATAAAAAAATGCGTGGAAGTCAATTGATAAGAAGCTGCCAGTGGGTCAGGGAAAAAAAAAATGTAGAAGTCAATTGATAAGAAATTGATAAGAAGCTGCCAAGAGAAGAGAGGGAGAGGAGGCGGGGACAAAAATAAAATAAAAAATAACAAAACATACGAGTCCAAAAATTGGGACGGAAATAGAATAAGAAATAATGGGCAAGGATAAGTAAGGGGCAAATTTGGTAAGATGGACCAAATAAGGGCAAAACAAAAATTTCTTCAAGCAGGCGGAGATCATTGCTTTTTATATAGGTACTGGTGTGTATATAATAATCTCGAATTTTAATAGAAGCATTTTTTTTTTTTTAAGGATTTATACGGTATAAAATTTTAAAATATATAGTGTTGTATTGTATAATCTCTTAAAATACAAGAAAATGATTCCTAAAAAAAATTGTAAAATTTTTTATACTTAAATATCTTGTTGTTCAATAAATTAGGCCAGTTGAAAAGTAGTGCTGGTACCTTTTATGGACCGTTTTTTTAGGCTAAAAATAGTTTCATTAATTTTTTTTGGAGCCAAATAGTGAAAAATATTTTCCGGCACAAAATGTTTTTCAATTTTCTTCTTTTTAATTGAAAATAACTTATAAAATTTTTGAACGTAAATTATTTTTGAATAGTTTAAGAATAATATTAAATATCAAATATTTACTTTTATAACTTCATTTACTAAATTTTATTTTATTTTTAATTGTTATCTATTCATTTTTTTTTCTTTATTGTGGTCTCACAATAATAATATTTATTTTATACCATATTATATTATAATTTAATTTTAAAAAATTAATTTTTTGTGAACGATAATCACTTGTAAAGTATCATTATAATTGTAACAAGTCTATTTAACTCAAACTCATAAAATTAATGATGAAAAACCTTAAAAACTTATATTTCAAAAAAATATATATTTTTGTTAACAATCAAAGTCGAAGAAATTACTACATAAAAAATGAACATTTTCATGTAAAAATTTTATTTTTCATCCAACCAAATGGTCCCTAATTTCTTCAATTTACTCGAGAGTACTAAACAATCTGAATTCGTACAACAAAGAAATCAAGACAAAAACAGAACATAGGATAGGATGAATCATCATTCATCAATGGGCCGTATGTTTTGAGTAGTTCGTTTGTTTGTTTGGGAGTGCCCGACTGGTGTAGTGTCTTTTATACCTTAACAATAAATATTTGCTGCGCCCCAAAAATCCGTGTTCAGAACAAGCCATCATTATCATTCCCTCTCCTTCAGCTGGTAGTAATCTTTAGAGTAGTACAGTACTACTTTTTCGTTCCTTGTTTCTTCTGATGTTGGATTTGCATTCTTTCATGAATTTCAGTTAGATTCCCTTTTTGTTTATCGTATTCTCCAAAGCCAATTCTGGGCCTCTTCTACTTTTTTTTTTTTTTTTTTTTTTTTAATTTTTTATGTGCATTTATGGAAACCTCTAGAGAAAATTCTTTGGCTAAAAACCATGATCAGGAACAGGGCTCCACATCCTCCTCCTTCCTCCTTGCTGCCACCGTCTCCGCCGCCTTTGATTCACCTCCGTCACCTCCTCCTCAACCTCTCCATAAGGTACTACTTTTCCACTGTTTTCCTTTTCTTTTATTTTCTGTGTACTGGTGAATGTATCAACATAATTACATTTTATTCTCGATACCAAATTAGCGACTGACTACGTTTGTCTGACGTTATTTGATTCTTTGATGGGTTCTTCCCAGTCCCCTCGTAGAATTTCACTTAACTCCTCTCTTCCCACCCCCCCTGTTATCTTGAAAAATACCTTCAAGAAATAAGCTTTGTATGGCAACTTCCAATTCAAGTTCTTGAATAGACTGTGCCTGTGTTTGCCTCGTTGACATCATTTAAATTGTTATTTAAAAAGTTTATCTCTCTTCCCCCTCCCCCTCTCCGTTAATCAGATAAATTGGACTATGAATGTTTTCCCATTTTGATTTTTTTTTTTTTGGGTTTTGGTTTTGTAGGTTAGGAAATCAAGTGAAATAGTTGAGGAATCATCAACCAGTCAGCACCAAAGGAATCAATATGTAACCGTGGACATAGCCAACAGAACAGCTGAGGGTTGTACAGAGGATTTTGTGAGGATAAATGTGCCGCCTTCACCAACTCCTAAAAAGGTGAATTTTTCGCCATTACCGAGTCCTGCTCATCTCAAGTTTAATGAATCCCCACTACCCTCATCAAACAGGGGTAAGGCATCAATGAAAAGCCTCCTTCCTAAACTAAGCTTTAAGTTCCGCAATACAAACTCGGAGATCGAAAAGGCAGCCATGCTCGTAGCTTTAGGATCTCCATTTGGGCCACAAGAGAAGAGGTCGATTACAAGGACATTTTCTCTTACAAAGCTATTCAATCCCAAGATGAAGAGAACATCATCTCTACCAGTAACTCCAATTGCTCATTCCAATCCAGAGTCCACACATGGAGGGACAGGAAATTCAGTTGTAAGTCTGTGTTGCTTGAGTGCTAGTTTAACTATGGATTTTTTTGATACATGGAATTAATGGTTTTATTATCAAGCACAAAAAATTGAAGTGAGATCATTGTGCCGGTCACGATTTCATCTTGACCATTCCTAAATTCTTCCCTAGTTGGATAGCTTCTATTTCACCCTACTCTTTATATCTAAATTCCAAACATGAGCTTAACTCTTCAATTGCAACATTTAGACTATCTGGTGCATATTTTGCTGCTGTAGAATTGGTTTTATTATGTGATCTTTACCCGACTTCTAAGACACTTTCAACACTGAGACCTAATGTTTATTCCTTTTTTATGACATTGGCAGAACATAAATAATTACATAAGATAGATTCTCACATTAATTTCAGTTTGCTCCTGGTGTATTGTCCAGTTCTTCAAGCATCCACATTAGTAACAATGAATTGCTTATATATGCCATTATCAGTTTTATCTTGTCTGCTGCTAGTTGGCTTCTTGATCAAATAACCTGGAGATGATTTCTCTTTAACTAGACTCTTACAGATCATTTTCTCTGCAGAAAGGTAGGACATTTTCCCCCATGCACCGCTCACTCTCTGTACCTGTGCTAAATAAAGATAGAAGTGTAAGACAGACTGATTTCTTAGGCGGTGTAATTCGTGTCATTCCTACTACTCCGCGAGTTACAAATCATGACAGACCAACACCAGATGCAACTGCAACTATTGATATAGGTATATTATTTACTAATCATGCGACTGAAAGTTTTTTTTTTTTTTTGCTGAATATATATGTAAGGTTCCTTGTTTACTCTTTCAAATGTACTGAAAGTTTCTTATCTGTGGACTTCACCTCTACATGCAATAAGAAGAGTGGTGTCTGAGAGACTAAGATACCTGATGTAGAGGCCACAAATTCACCTTTAAACTGATGTCTCTTAACGCCAATACTTTTAAAATAGGAAGAAAATGGGTTTAGTACTGTGTGGTAGTCATTGTACGTATTTGAGGAACAAATCAGAGCTTAGACCGTGTCCAAATGGGATTGGAGCAATTGTGGAACTCATTTTCACAGATACACTATCCAAGAATTTACCGCAAAGAGTTCAAGAGGATTTCCAAGTTATGACAATAACATTCTCAGAGTAAACTGTGTAGAGAATGCTCTTAACGTCTAAAAAGAAAGGTCTACTGATGACTGCAGTTGCAAAATCTACTGCATCTTTAACCCCTTTTTTCTCACTTGTGATAACCAACCTCCACCTTAATTTAGCCTTTTGGTTCAGATGGAGGTGAAAATAATGGTGAAGATATCCCTCAAGAAGAAGCAGTATGCAGAATCTGCCTGGTCGAACTAGGAGAGAAGGTTCAGAAACCCTAAAGCTGGAATGCAACTGTAAGGGTGAACTTGCCCTGGCCCACCATGAGTGTGCTGTGAAATGGTTTAGCATAAAGGGCAACAAAACTTGTGATGTCTGCAAACAAGAGGTTCAGAACTTACCTGTAACACTCTTGCGAATTCAAGATGGTCAGGCCCGAGGAAGTGGAGTTCGGATTATTGAAGTTCCCCGATACAGGTAAGTCAGTAAAATTTGTTTTCTGGACACCAGGGAAAAGATACAACAGCTAGAAAATCTATATGGATATGCCTGAGTATGTGTATGTGCCTGTACATGTTGTCAATACATGTGTTTATGCTTTTGTGTTTTATCACTGTTATTGCAATTCTGATTATGTGGGTCATTTTTGGTACCTTATGTTTTCCTAATAAATTTATATGAAATTGTTTAAAAGACATTTAAACCTTAATCTTGTGGATTACTTGTTGACGGTGGTATAATCTTCTGCAGAGTATGGCAGGACGTCAACCAGTTCTTGTAATTGTCAGTATGCTTGCCTACTTTTGTTTTCTTGAGCAACTTTTGGTAATTTGCTCAACTTTTAATTTCTTGCTTTCTGTTCCATTAATGGTCCTAATAGTGTTCTCTCTTATCTGTGTACAGGTTACAAAACTGGGGTCTGGGGCAATTGCCATATCTCTACCCTTTTCCTGCATATTGGGTCTTCTTGCATCCATGACATCAACTACAATGGGTATGTGCCTATGTTGAAACAGTCTTTTGCAAGAGGTTGGCAAGTTTGATGAACTAATTTCTTTGCCTTGTTCTCTGGTGCTCAGTAAGGAGGAAATATGCTTGGATTTATGCAACTATTCAATTTTCTTTGGTGGTTCTCTTTGCACATGTTTTCTACTCCGTGGTAAGGCATTCTTCATGTAAAACTTCAAGCTGAAAACTTGACAGTAAGAAGATTGCTGTAAAGAGAAAAACCAATTTATTTTCTTTGGAGTTGATTAATCATCTAACAGATTTGATTTGACTTTTCTGATCATAAATTTCAAGTATAATCTAATACCGTACTTTTGCTTGTTGCTGCTGGATAATAGCTTCATGTGCAAGCAGTTTTATCTGTCCTACTTGCCACATTTGCTGGATTTGGTGGTGCAATGAGTGGGGCTTCTATTATTTTTGAATTCTCGAAATGGAGGAGAAGATTGCATGCTTTGTCAACCCAGGGAAGCACTTCTCGGGAGGTGCCTCAACCAAATCAGATATCAGATGGTGCTCGTGCACAACAGATTGATGCTCAAGAAAATGAAAGTGCTGGTACGGTAGGTATTGATCGTGGCAGTTAGCAGACAGTAAACTTATTTCATATGCCCAACAGCGGTATGCCATTGTAGATTGTACAGAAATAGCATTTACTTGAATTATTAGTCTTATTCAGCTTGTGTTGTACATCCTGTTGTTGCCAACAAAAGACAGTCTAGGAAACTATCCGTGAAGAGAACAAGGCTAAAGCATGTGACAGACATGTTAAGCATGTCTTCGCTCTATTTTGTTTTACTGCCCTCTTCGCTTTTCGGGAAGGTATACTTGTGAACTAGTCGGCAGCTGCATTACCTTGGTGTTGTGGTATAGGATGGGTTGCCACTACATGCTTTTTACTAGATGATTAATTAATTTATTAAGATTGTTTTTCGCGATCGTGCACGGCGGTACAGCCTAATGCTAGTGTGAGCTCTTCCTGCAATTCAAATGCATCTGGTGGACGATAAAGTAAATGAAACCCATTAGTCCATTACCTACTGCCAGAGGTACTTCCTTAACCCAGTAAGATTAGGGTTATAATTTTTCTGAACTCCGCTTGCAACCTGCAAGTGAATACCAATCTTGTAAATACAAGTTTTCAAGAATTTATTTCGAGAGTCTGGACCAGTACTTACCATCTTCTACCTATGCTAATGTATGTAGCTGGGTGCAAAGATCAAAGCCCCTTCCTAATCATCTTTGCTGCATTTTGAACAGCGTTTCAATTTCTTTCAAGACGAACTGTAATGAATTAATAGCATTCACAAAGAATGCAAGTCATAATGACATGCAGAACTCTATTGAGTTGAGTAATTTTCATAAATAAATGTTAACCAACTCTTCAGGCAAAATTGGCTATGGATAGACAAACAATTAGGAACTACGATATTCTTGCTGGTCGTTCGATGGACAGCCCTTTCATACTTACAATTTGGCCAGGCACCCTTTCCCAATTTTGCAGTGCCCTCATGGCATTTCAAACCCTGGTGGCTATACAAAGAACCTCGTCAGTTAATCTTTCTGCAAACTGAGTCAAAGTCGTATGCTTTTTCAGTTCTAGAAAAAACATATGACAAGCACTGAATGGCCAAAACCAGCATGTACAATGCAGCTCAACTAAAATCACATTGTTTTGCCCCTCTTCTAGTGACAGACTGATAGTATATCATTGTTTGTAAATGGAATTCACAGCCTTTCCTGAAATCAAGGGTTTCTCCTTCAAACTGCTGCTTACAGAACAATGATTCAGAGTTGCTCAATTGACTTTCATTAACACCGGGTCTCATCCAGATCTTTATGTGCCCCTCTCTGCAAACAGTGAGGACAGATTCGTGTGTGAATATCAAACCAGAAAGAGGATCAGTATGGACGCGATGAGCAACCAGTGGAGATATCTTTGGAACATCTCTCATGCTTGGAGCAGGTTGCAATGTACCAACAGGGCAAGTGCTGTCCCAGTGGGATGACTGACTTCCTGTGCTATAAGTAGGGGATCCACCAGGAGGCCGGCGCATCGGCACTACAATTTCATCCATCTCCAGATCCCACAAGAGCAATTGTGTGTCCTGGACAACATCAATTATACAGTAAGATGCGGCTTTATTAAAAGATGTAATTCTCAAGGCAACATTAATTGTTTCCCTATTGGCATGTATATTACCCATGATATTAATGTATGAACAAAAAGTATAATACTTAATGGCATTTCCAATGTAAAGAGTTATAGTGATTAAAGTATGTATGTATACATTGCCTCGGTCCTCGAAGTTTCCACCCACAGAACCAAAAACCAGCGTTGAGTATTTGATGACTTCCATTACTATTACTGATGTCAAGTAAATACTCTCCCAGCTAGTCAATGGGAAAAAAGCACATTTATTTATTTTTTATCAACAACAGAGTTTCCCGGCAGTTTAATCTCTGTTTCATTTGATTATGAGAGTTTTGGGGAAGTACAAAAGAACCAAATGTTCGCCAACATAATTAGCTTTATGCATTTACTACCTTGAGAAACAGTTGCTAGGGAAACAACAATTCCTTGCCAGGTTTTAAATGCACCTTAAACTTTTGATAACCAATAGAAACTAAATAGAAGATAACATTGGGCTCAATGATATTTTCAATTGCAAACAAATCTGCTAGGATCATTGATCTTTCACACCAATTGAGAAAATGCAGCTGTTAAGAGGGAGATTAGTAAGTTTGATTTTCAGATAAAAAGGTTAGCCTTCCAAATTTGCTCAAGGCTCACCCATAACATGAGACGAGCCTCAACACAGAGGATACCACTGAATAATGTGACCACACAATGCATACAGGAAAGGAAGACATATAAAAACCAAGCAGCAATAACACATTACCAATAAATTTTTAGGTGAAGATGGATCATGACAAACCAAGAAAAAGGAAATGGCCAACAGTAACACGTCATAAACTTAATTAGTACCTGACCAACAGAACCGAAACGATACACAACATTTTCTCCTGTGCCATCTGCATTTGGTGCCAACCAATATGAATCAAATGACACCCCACTGACCTGACGACATTAAAAGATGCTTGATGCAGTCAAGATCATGGCAAAACAAAAGTAAAAGAATAATGGGCTAAACCTGGTAGAACTCACCCATGAGTTGTGTCCCTCACCCCATGCTACAACTCTCCGATCATCCATACTCCAAACTTGAACCAGGTCATCCTCACCTCCAGTCAAGATGTATTTTCCATCCATGCTGTTGTTTCATTTAATGTCAGATAACTTCTTTCTCTTGTAGAAATTTTTTTTTTTTCTTTTTTCTTTTTTTCCTTGTAGAAAGGTAATGAACAAATAGATTAAGGAATCAAATGCAAGATAAACCTTATAATCAGTCAGGAGTCGGGAAGATGACAGCAGGTGATAAACAGATAGATGTGTATAAGAGACAGGAGCAGATTATATTGATTGCTTATCTTGTCTGTCAGAGAGAGAGGGGAGGGGGAGGTGGGAAAAGCTATTAGCACAACATAATAGAGCACCATAATAGCTTTTCCCACCACATATTAGTTGTTCGTTTCTGTAGTCAAACACTCGTAAATAGCCTACAATCATAAGTCCGTCAGTTTTTGTGTGTAAACATAACATATCCAAAATTTGGAGATATTTTAATCCAATATAGAAGATACTAAGTGGAAACATACCATCCCTTCCTACAGTTGCAATATAAGCTCCATCAGCCGAAAAAGAGATGCCATTAATTGAACCTTGACAAATATGCATCATCTAGCAACAGGATTCTGAGTAGGTAAAATAAAACTCTTAAAGAAAGCTCTGTATGCTTGATCAAAACTGAACAAGATAAAGAGGGGAAAGATAAAAATCTCACATTGACAATATGCAATACTTCTCTTCACAAGAAAGGATATATGATAGTGAAAATAAAGAGAAGGAAATAAATAAACAAACAAACAAACCAAGCTTTAATCCCACTAAATAGGGTCGGCTGTATGAATCCTGCTACGCTATTGTGCTCCATCATGAACCATATCTTCCTCAATTCCTAGATGAACTATATCTTTCTTACAAGTTACCCACCAAGTCTTTTTCGGCCTTTCCCTACCCATCTTATGTTGATTACTCTCTCTAAAATCTACTCGCCTGACAGGCGCTTCTACTAGTCGTCTTAACACATGACCTAACCACCTTAAGCGTGTTTCTCTCATCTTCTCATCGATAGATGCTACTCCAATCTTCTCACAAATATGCTCATTGCGTATCTTGGTCCATTCTAGTGTACCAACACATCCATCTTAACATTCGCATTTCTGCTACTCTTATCTTTTGCTCATGTGTGTAATTCACTGCCCAACACTCAAACCCATAAAGCATCGCTGGCCTAATTGCCGTTCTATAAAATTTACCCTTAAGTCAAAGGGATTTTGTGGTCACATAATATTCCCGATGCCATTCTCCATTTAGTCCAACCCGCTTGTATCCAATGTATAAATAGATGAGCCAAAAAAAAAAAAACAATAGAAACCCTAACTATATAGAGTAAAACAGGAAACAAATCGCAATTCTCAAAGGCTGGACTCTGTGTGATAAACTATCAACTCAGTAATATCACTAAACCTTGGAAAACCAATTGTCAAAACACATGCAATCTGTTAACAGCTTTCACTTCAAAATAAGCCGTCTCCAAACACTTTTGATTTTACGATCTCTACTCCTTGCTTAAAATTTGTGGTAAAGTTTCCTCTCAGCTAAGAAAGCACAGAAATATCATCGACCAACTGTCAATAGATTAACAGTTGGAAAGCATGGTAAAATACTTAAAAATCTATTAACCATTTCTTATCAAAATAATCCCTACTCCTAACTTTGATGAACTTCTAGAATACCTAGTTACATTCCCAATTTCAATACAAATAAATATCGTAAAAAGACAGGTACCGAGCACACCTGTTTATAAGTAACACAATTTTGGGATAGACAAAACTTTTCAGGAATTTTATGAGTGACTATCAGGACGAACACTATACAAGCATTCTAGCAAATCATAACACATAGCCTGGAATAAAAAAGCAGCACTTGCATGCATCCTTCTAAAGATAGACAGTAATTAATTTTGAAATGAGAATACATATACACAAGGTACTGTAGTTCTTGACTAAGCCCAAATAAACTAGTGTGCAAAAAGCAGTCTACGATTATTGACTGCTTCTTAAATTACCAAGACATTCTGCTAAACAGGAACTAGGAAGCATACAATCCATTTAAGTGGAGAATATTATAATTCATTGTAAGAATATGAACCATATAGCAAAAAGCATAATATAAATTCTCATCAAACAAAAATAGATATAGTTGTGGCCTAATTATTTAATCTACTACCACATTTGGCTAGACAAGTTATAGGAAGCATACTATCTATTTAAGTAGAGCATACCGTAACAAAAGGTACCATATGTAAAGTAATAAAAAAATGCATATTTATTTAACCAAATGAATACCT
Source organism: Cinchona pubescens (assembly GCA_025175665.1). Lineage (NCBI taxonomy): Eukaryota > Viridiplantae > Streptophyta > Magnoliopsida > Gentianales > Rubiaceae > Cinchona > Cinchona pubescens. The sequence goes on along the minus strand of JANKKI010000254.1, from coordinate 390,629 downwards.
TGCTGTAACGTGCATGCGCTACAGAAAACTGGGTTTGATCCTTGATAATAGGGAATGAAGGATCTCCAGAACCATCTTTGCTCTGAAAGCAATAAAAAAAACATATATGTCAGTATCCACAACTGTGGAATGTGGATATCAATTGGCAGAAACAAAGAAACTTAGACATCAATAGTCTTCAAAGACTTGCCTTTTCATATACAAACAAATTTCCATCTGCATGAGCAACAACAAATGTGCCATCACCATTAGGGACCCAAGCAATACTTGCACAACGACTGCTAATTATGACAAAGCAGATTGCTCAACTCAGAATTATTAATAAACATACAATACAGAGCAGGGCAATGTTCTCAAAACACCTTATGCAACTTCAACAATTCACTTGATAAAGATACTGTTAAGGGCAAAAACATGTAATACATGCTATAATTGGACACAATCATATGTGCACTACCAAACAACCCAACACATCTCAAAACCAAGTCAAATTGAAGGTAGGGGAGAAAAAAAAACTCAAGACTAACTGGTTGATGAAGTCTAGACCTAATTAATCAGCAATGCCAACAACTTGAATTCTCAAGATACTTGACACTAAAGTTCCGTTGCTGTTTCAGCATCTTAGGTAACTGATTAGAGCACATTCATGTTTTCAAATACTAGTAAAGGTTCCAAAGCAAACAGAAGGTCTCCATTCAATCAATAATGAGACCAGGCATTCCAACAATAATTGCTGCAGAGCTCAGTAACCTATCAAGAACTAAGATAAGCAATCAATGATCTGCTCCACTATTTGGACAGACAGTAAAATCTTCCACTATTATTAGAAATAATGATCTGCTCCACTCAAATAAAACTACATCCAAATAATCCATGCCACATTGAATACTCTTATCAGATTTTTCTTTACTAGTTTCCACTTCCTTTATCATTATTATTATCAATAATTCATTTGGCGGGTAGATGTCGAGAGGATGGTAGCCAAGAGACTGTACGAATAGTACAAACACTTCATGTTCACAAAAGATAAGAAGCCCCCAAAAATGGTTTTCAGAGAAAGTAAATGTGAAACATGGCCTAGGAGAAATTTTCAAAAACTAGTGGGTTTAGGTCAAAGAAAATAAGTTTTGGAAAGGCAACAAGAAGATCCTGATAGAAGAAATACCTATGGATCTTACAACTTTGTCAGAAGAACGCTGTTACATTTTTTCCTCTTATCTATTTTGTATTTGTGCGAGGGAGTGTGAGAGGGACAAGAATGTTCTTCTTGCAATTTGACAATTTAAAGAGAATTTTCTAGATCACAGAAACATGGCATTGGGACAATGAAGCAAGTGAATATCAGCTCCACTTAGGACATAATCATCCATGGAAAACAAGATGATGATTCAGAAAAACAGCATAAAAGAATAAGAAACACACAAGAAAATGCAGATTAAGGTCTGATCTTACGTATTGTTGACAGAACCATCTTTATTATAATGCTGCGCAGCAACAAGCTTCTTCCCAACGTCATGTAATTGTTGTCGAAGTGAGACTGAGTAGACTATAAAAGAAATTTAAAGGGAAAAATATAGTTTTAAATGGAATCTAAGAGATATAAATTGGTGAGACTCCATGTCAAATAAAAAAAAATAACTCACCATCTCCAGAATGCAATCCAATAAGTAAATCATGCCCATCCTTTGCATCCGGATGAAATGCATGACAAACAGGATTTGAATTACTGAAATGAATAGACTTTATAGGATCCTACAACAAGCATAAACCTCTCAGAACTGAATCCAATGCAAAATTTATCATTAATTGCATGAATTAGCAAAAATGAAGAAAATTTCAGAGTACCTTGTCTTGAGAATTTAAGTCACTTATAAAGATGGCATCTCCAACATTGAATACCAAATATGTCCCTTTGCCATCAAAATTTGAATTAGACATCACAATGTTCGAACTTGAAGCACCCAACGATCCGATTCTATTACTACTACTACTACCACTCACTGTCTTACTCCCTCCATTTCCTCCGACAAAACTAATTGTCCTACCGCCATTTCCTCCACCCAAGAGCCGTGCTGCTGCTGACCTAACACCACTGCTTACTCCTAGACTCGATGATGATTGTGATGGTGCCTGCATTGGCTTATCCTTGAGATGAGCTAGGGTTACCTGAACATAAAAATCAATTCTTTCATGTGTATTCTTGGGTAGGAAAAATTGTCCCCAACATAACCTAGCTTATTGTCCTTCTCTCTCTCTCTCTCTCTTTTTCCCATACAAAAGTGAAACTTAAACAAGAATTTATTTCTATATATGACTTTGGCAAATAGCATCAACAACCAGACTTGAGTTTCAATAGCATCACCTTTCGAAATTGCAACCACACGGGTTTCAATATATGACAAAGTCAAAATCAGACAGATAGATAGATATTAACAAAATAGGCACCAATTATGAAACTCAAAGCACCCACATCATCGAAACTAAGCAAGCAATTATTACTAATTTTAACACCGGAAGTAATCAAGATTCCAATGCTACAAATTATCCGACACCGTTCGCCGATATGAATTTACCAAAATTACTATGAGAGTTTACAGTTCTTTTTTGTGTATTTGGGTTCGTATAAGATAGAAAAACAAACAGAAAAAGAAAAAAAGAAAAAAATAAAAAAGAAACCCTAAAAGAAAGAACCTGAGTGACGGTCTTGCCATGGGCATAATGAAGAAGACCAGCAGGATGAGTCTTCTCGTACTGAAGCTTATACCTCCCTTCTGGGGTCTTGAAATACGTCTTCAATCCCGGCGATTGAGCGCTGTTCTTCCCCGCCGCCGATGACGACGACGGCGACATCATATTGTTACTCCCGGCTGTATTGATCATGTTTTTATCACTCCAGAAGATTAAAAAAATAAACCCAAATGAGTATTATTTAGAAAAATAAATATAGTGCACTAACAAATATCAATCAAATTAATTTTTTTTTTTTTTAAAAGGCCTTTTCTCCTCTTAACTACAATGGACAATGGGATCGATCGTAGTTGGAATTTCAATTGGGTCGTAAGAATTATTAGTAAATGTATCTATTTTTTTTGTACACAAATTCTGGGGGTGTTTTATAAAGTGTTCTTTGTAAGGAGTTTAATTAGTAGGAGAAGTACTAGTAAATATGAGATGGGACCAGCAGAGACACCAAGGTAAACGGGGTAGATATTTCCACCGTTAAGTATATCCTCTTTCTCACTTTCTCACTCTATATTTTATTCTCATAATTAAAAATTTTAATTATTCGAGGCGATCCAAAAATTAAATTTTGATGCAACAAAAAATTATATATACATATTATTGAAAAGATAATTTTATAATTTTTACAAAATAAAATTTAATTTTTTTTTAAATAGAGTTATTGAAATTTTTAAAAGTTATCAAGAAAAATAATAGTATTATTTGGACAGCTATTATTCTAGAAATTTTTTTTGTAAAAGTACCCTAGTAATTTTTTGATATCATATATGTAAGATAAAAAATGTGGTTGAAAAATATGTGTGAAATGATTACAAATTATTATTTGGAGAAAATTGAAAATTAGTACCAATATATTTTCAAAACTCTTAGGGAACAAAATTATATAAATACATACATAAGAAATATTTTTTTATATTTTTTAAAATTTTTGAAGAGAAAAAATTTAATTATTATAATAGTATAATAATAAATTAAAAAAATTTAACAGAAAAAAAAAATAATTTTAAATATGGTAGAAGGAGTCACCTATGATCCGTCTCTAATACTATTTAAAATAATATCAATAATTCGTTTAATAATAAAATAAAAAATGAGATAGGGTAAAATCACGTAACTATGTTCTAAGTATTTTTTTGAGGTTTGTTTGTTTGGGCTGGGGACTTTTGGAGAGTAACGGGTTTGGAGAACAGGAGCATAAATTTAGTTTTGGGCTTCATCGGTATATTTCGCGATCAAAATTAAATTTTATAAAATTTTATTCATATCAGTTAATATCACAAATTTCATAACATTTTATTTACATCACAAAATTTACAAATGAAATCATAAACGAAGTCTACCTAAATCTTTCCTAAAAAAATTTAGTAATACTAGCTGTTTCGAGTCATTGACTTTGGGGTTAAGGGTTTTACTAATAAAAAATGGGACGACGTTTGGGCCATATATTACTAATAATACAAGTGTTGAATTTGTCTATGTGAATTTGGCTGTCCGGATAGCGTTGAGGCGCTTTTAATTTCCATGGATTTGTTATAGGATAAAAAATTAATTTAATCTTTTAGAAGTATTGATTAATTTGATTTTTTATTTATAAAAAAATTAATTTAAATTTTTTTTTTTAAAAAAATTAACTAATTTAAGAATTATAACAGAGATTACGGATAAACTAAAAAGTAGTTAACAACACATTTTCTAGAGATTAATTTGATATATTGTAATAGAAATTATGGATAATCATCTGATTATAACATGATTTGATATATTAATTTGTCTATGAATTTAATTCTCAAAAAATAAAAAATTAAATTAATCTTTTTCTCAAATGTTATAAAATGAAAAGGGGGCGTTGACTGTCTATAAGTATTATTTTAGACAATAAATAAGACTCAACAAAAATCAGAAATTTGATTTTAATTTATAAATACCACTATTAACACAAATAATCACCATTTTATAATAGGTGAAGGATTTGTAATTATTACAATAACTCACACAAAAATGTGTTGCTTGGATGTTTTGGCCTGTACCCTGTTATTAATTTATGTGGGCTACGTATGGGAACATCTAATTGGGCATCTAGCCAGTATTGTCACTTCAAGCTGATGCGCTTGTGAAGGGATATTCAGGTGGCCCAAAACAATTCTTGCTTCTTCGTATTGGGCTTAAATCATCCACATATCGAATAAAGTCAAAATAAAAGCTTTATACGCTGCAATCCTATATGTGGCCTTAAATGGAAAAAAAGCCCAAAGGGCCCAAATAATATTGAAGCCTACCGTTTAACGCTATTAATAGTAGCAGACTACTAATGCAAGCTAATTACATGTTTCGAAATCTGCTTAACTTAATCATTAATGTTTTGATTGATTTAACGTTAATGGACGTCGTTTTCAGAACAAAAGTTTGTTCCCTGCATACACATCGAAAAGAACAAGAAAGTGATGTTTAGTTGTTGCTATAAAAGGAAGGTACAGATTACAAAACAGCAAGGATTAATCAGAAGGATTAGGCGGCCTAACTTTGAGGTGTTATGATAATTCTCTTGCTTTTCATCTGGATAATCTCACCCTCCGAAAGCAAATTACATTTTAAGCCCATTTCACAAGTTTTCTTAAACAAATTTTCCTCTAAATTTCTTAATATAAAGGAGTTTTTTTTTTCCTAACCTCAAAATGTTGTACACATCTGCTTTATAAGAAATTCTCCTTTCAAAACGATTAATGATTTTTTATTTTTTTTTTCAAACCAAAACAAAATGTAAATTAATTCTCGAATCTTGATTGCTTTTTATTTGAAAACTCTTTAGAGAATTGTAATCCTCGAAGTTGCTGTGTTGATGTTTGTTGCTCGTGATTAATTGGACAAAGACGTGATATGCGCAAATCCTTTTTATTATCTGCACTAGCAAAGTAGCAATCAAGGAAAGATACCAAACAACTTAAAAGAAAAAAATTAAAAAAAATTCTAGTCTGTATAATGTATATTCACCCACTCGTATTGTTCTTTTAGTTACCTGAAACTATTTGCTACTCCTAAGCTCCAGTCATTAGTCTGACAATGGAATTCATGAGAGTTACTCACTGTAAGTAACCTGCATTTTGATATTTATTCAATTATTTCCGAGCATAAATTTTCATTCTAGCATTTCTCTTCTCTAAATTTTAAAAATCACCATCTCTAGATATTAACATGATAATATATAAAATTTGTGGGTAGAATAGAAGTACACGTACAATTATAGTTTATTGAGATTAATGTTAAATTGTGACTTATAAAATTACCGTATCTGTTATGCTACAACTGTTTCCCTGTTAATGCTTAGAAACTTAAGTATTTGATAGTGCAAAAGATGAAGAATTGAAGTCCTACACTTCATTCTCGAGTCAGAAATAAGAACTCCTCAACTTCACTGGACTCCTAAGACGTATATCTAACAAGGGGACGGCCATAGAAAAAACACATATATCCAGTAGCTGCTGCTGCTGCTAGCCCAACTGGTTTTCCTCCCATGTTAAGCAAACTGGCAAAACAGAGGCTGCTTTAACATCATCAAATCTTTCTGCCACCTTGGATTGCATCCTTCCACCTAAATAATTATTTTGCAATAAGAAATTAATCCACCTTTTGCTACTATATAAACCCAATCATCTCTTCTTAATTCCACGTCCAAACCTCAAAGTGCCATCTTCAATTACTACTCTAAACTCCAAACCTCCCAATTAAAAAAAAAATAAAAAAAAAAGATGGAACAGGTTATAATCATGCCAACATTCGCTTCTCTAATGCTCTTCTGCATGCATTTCACCTACGTTTTCGCACAGTCCCCACTTCCAGCTCCAGTTTCCGCACCACCAGCTCCACCCACCATCCCCGTTTCTGCTCAGTCCCCACTCCCACTACCACTTCCACCACCTCAGCCTGCTGTCGCACCACCAGCTCCAACCACCACTATTTTTACTCAGCCCCCAGCTCTGGCTCCCGCACCAACAGGTCCAACCAACGTAACCGCAATCCTCGAAAAAGCCCATGGATTCACTACATTGATTCGCCTTCTAAAAACCACCCAATCCGCCGAACGAATCAACACAGAACTCAACACCACCAATCAAGGCCTCACCATACTTGCACCGATTGCTGATGCTGCATTTGCAAGCCTCAAATCAGGCACCCTAAATTCCTATACAAGTGAGCAACAAACCGAATTGATACAATCCCATGTTTTACCTTCTTATTTAACCATCTCACAATTCCAAACTGCGAGCAATCCCATGAGCACACAAGCTGGAGGAACTAACTACGGTCTGTTTCCGTTAAATGTGACCACAACAGGAACCAGTGTGAACTTAACCACAGGTTTTGCTCACGCATCAATTCTTAACACGGTTTATACTGATAACCAGCTTGCTATTTATGGGATAGATCATGTACTTCTACCTCAGAGGTTTTTTGTTGCACCGCCTCCGTCTCCACCTCCGGCACCAGCTCCAGCTCCTTCAAAACATGTAAAGAAAGCTCAGCCACCACCCGCAGTATCCGCTTATGCTTCCAATGCAGTTAGTCTAATGCATGAAATATCGTTTCGAGCGTTTGCAGTTGTGGGCCTTCTGGCAGCATATTGGTTATTCTGATGATTCAGGGGAGGAAGAACTGATGATGATCATGATGATGGATCGAGTCCTGTGTTTTTTTTTTTATATATATATATATTTTTAACAGTCATGATGGAGTCTTGTCCTGTGTGCTAATGTTCTTGTTCCTCGCTTTTATGGTTTCCCCTTGCCAAATGCCAAGTTATTCTTTTATAATATGAATGCGAAATTGTTGTTTCAAAGCCTCTGTGAAGTATATTGATGAGATATTGACTCCGTTTGCCCTTTTTTTATAATTATTTTTTTAAATAATATTTAAAAACAAAGAAAAAATTTATTATAGAAAAAATTACATAAAATTAAAATAGTGTAACATATGTCATTAGTATCATTAAACTAATAATAGATTTGTACTATCACACAAATTAGGTGGGTCTAGCAACTAATTGATCTGCAGATACCAATAATTATATACCATATGGTTATTTGGCTGCAGTGAAAAACGTGGGCAGAGAAAATACGCTTTAAGCAATGAACATCGAAGTACTAGGAGAATTAGCTATTTTGAAAGTGAAAAATACTTAAATAAATTCGTTCTTTGTATTTACTTGAAGATTCTGCGATTTTAATTAAACATTATAATTTATGACATCAATTAATGAAAAAAAAAAATAATTGAATTACAACCCAATACTATGTCTGTTAGTACTTTCTCCGGAAACTACTTTTTATTGCAAAGAATCAATCACACCAATCAACCAACCAATCGGCTGTTTGAAGAATAATTCTTTGTTAATCACTCCATTTATTAGCACAGTCGTCTGGTTATCCACAAAAAAGAGTGACTAGTAAAAAAAATTTCCTCATGCAATGAACATGCTTTTAATTCATAGAATGGATAATCTATTTCCTCAATCAATTGTTGCAGGTACAAATTCACAGAATTATCCCGGGAGCAAAACTGTTACAAGAGATTGGGTTTCATGTTCACCTGCTACATATTTCCCGTTCAGTCAATTCAAATGTGTTTTCTAAAGAATATATAATCTGCTTTCCGTAATTCAGGTCTCTAACTGCAAATAGCAAATAAAAAGCTATAACTAAGGTTAGAAATGGAAACCACCAAATCCACCACCAGGAAATCCTCCTTCGAAGTGGAAGCTAAACTGTTGTCCTCCACCACCAAATGGATTAAATCCTCCACCACCCATTCCAGAACCCATGTCATCAATGTCTTCACCTCTGTCATATCTGGTACGCTTCTCCTCATCTCCTAAAATCTGAAATGGAACAACAAAAACAAAAGCATCAGACTTGGAAAGCCATGAATGGATACCTTCAGACACAAAAGTCACCATCTCTAAGTTTTCATCCCTCAAGGAAAGATGCCAAATTTTGACAAGGACAATGAGAGGAAATCAGAAGGACAAATGATTGTTAGAAAACTAAACACCTTTCTTGGTGAAAACAATACACATTGTTTTTTTTTTTTGGCTGGGTGAAACAGAATTGCAACTCCTAAATGTTTCTTAGGCTGGCTCTGATCAACTTCTTTAATTAAACCAAGATATGTTCAAAGCCTTTTCATTTTATAGCTGAAAGTTTATTTTCTATTTAGTGCTGCGAACTGATTTTTATATAATGTTTTTTTTCTTTTTTTTTGGTTTCCAAAAACTAATTATTAGGTTGATGATCTTCATTTTAACTGATAAATGAGAAACATATTGCTGATCAGAAGTTGGAACATTTCCTGACAGAAAAATACGGAATTTAGGAGCATACTTAACTGCATACAATTAAAAATATTCCTAAATAGGATGCTGGTGAAACTGGCACTCGAAATATTTGAAGTCATTGGAGACTCATGTGCTGTGACATTAAATAATTGATCATGAAATTAACCGAATGTGAAAACACAATAACTGACGAACATGAAAAAACATGCTCTGAAACAGACCTCATATGCAGCTGCTATTTCTCGGAATTTGGCCTCTGCCTCTTCTCTGTTGTCAACATTCTTATCCGGGTGCCATTGCAAAGCAAGTTTCTTGTAAGCCTTTTTTATTTCTGACATAGAGATGCAGTTTTGGAAAGTCCCAAAATCTTGTACCAATCCTTCCGTTGGCTCAACTTTAAGGATTTTTCAGCCCTCATCAACACTTCACGGATATTCATATCCTGAGCAAGTAATGACTTGTTAACTTCAGGAATACCTATATCTTCAGATTATAGCATTCAAAAATTAAAGCATTTGCAGAAAGTGCAAGCTTACATATATTCAGATTGTTAACAGTAAAGTAAAGTCATGAAAAACTTCTCATCTGTACATTTTACTCTGCAGGATATTTTTGACAAAAATTATTCCAGGATGCATACAATTCGTACGAGGCCAAGCTCTGCTGTCTTTATTAGTAAGTGTAAACCAAAACACGTAAAAGGATGGATCATATCCATTTCAGTAATATTCAGCCAACTATCAAACCCCTGTCCGCTCTGGTGAAAATTAATACAACACCAAAAGAGTTTGAAACATGCAAGACAAAAGAGCAACCACATAGCATTTATCATAATTCAACAAAAAATCTTGTGAGTTCCTTCTAGAGAATTATGTGCAAGACAAACCTGAGGCGATTTCTCAGCTGCTGATTTCAGATCTGCCACAGCTCCCTCCCATTCTTCTATTAAAAGTTTAGCTTCACCTCTCTGGGAGTGAAGAAAAAAAACAAAAAGAGGTCCCAGGTTATGGAACATGATATCCACCAAGCAAGTTAACCTAAAGAATTCTATCAAGTCCAGACACAAATCTTACTTATTGAAAGCATCAAAATCCACATTGTAAGCATTAGGAAGAAAAAAATTTTTTTGAGAAAAATGTAAAACCTGAACCAAAGCCTCAACAAGTTCCCCATCAATTTCAAGGGCGTCAGAACAGCTGGTTACAGCATCCTTTCCCCTACCAAGCTTAACCAAGACCTTGCATAAACCCAGATGAAGATGGACATTATGTGCAGAATGATTTGGGTCCATTGCCAGGGCTGCTCTATATTCTTCCACAGCAACACGAAGCTTTCCCTTGCCTGCATTGTCCTCTGCCTGCAGTATAAACCATATCAAGCTCAAGCTAGGATCAAAGAACCTCTTAGATGTAGATATAAGTACACGTAAAGAAGGTATCGAATGAAATGCTTTACTTACACTTTTAGTCTTCTTCAGTAAATTCTTCAATCCAAAATATGCTTTCTTCAGTTCACCATGCTCAGGGTCTAAACGGAGACCCATCTGGTAATGCCTGACAAAGCAAAGGTAAAATTCCAGCTAAGTGGAAGTCCATGACTTGCATTGACAAATAACATAAGAATAGATTTAGTCTTTCCCTCCCACTTCCCCAGCTAGTCAGGCTGGAGAAGGAAGGAAAGCAGATCTATGACATTTCCGAGCAAACCTTGTAGCAACATCATGATCAGCTAAATAATAATAGGCACGCCCACGTAATAGCAGTGCTTCTAGGTTGCCATCATCCTCTTTGAGGAGAAATCCTGTCTCTGATATTGCACCTGAATAATCTTTGGTTGCTATTAATAGCCTCACTTTAAGTATTTTTGACCTGCAACAAGCGACATTGTGCATTAGCCAAATAATAAAGTGCTAATCATCAGACCAAATAATAACACCAAAATTACGTGCACATGAGGGAGCCATCAAGATAGCTTTATATACCTTTGAGCATGCTGGGGAGAAAACCAGTACCACCTTATCAATGTATTCCAAAGCTTTTGTAAAGTCACCAGAATCAAAGAGATTTAGAGCTGAATGTAAAGCACTCTGAGCCTGCGACAACTGAGAAAGCTCCTTGTCTGCTACTGAATCTCCTGGTTTCAGCTCCAGAAACTTTTTGTAGCTTTTCTCTGAATCCTCATATCTACATCAGCCAAAAATTGCCTGAATCATATAATTTTCCAATCAGATAATGGAGAGAGAGAGAGAGAGAGAGAGAGAGAGAGAGAGAGGTGTTCAGTCCAACTGTACAAAATTACTACCCAAATAATTTTTCTTCGCCATCAGGAATCTACCTCTTCGATGATACATGATTGTGAGATGGATCAAGCATGTGTATAAAATATTCCAAAGATGAAGTATTGCAGCATAGCAAACAATGACATAAACATCATTCCAAAAACAATTGAGATAAAAGGGCACAGCAATTGCAATCCAATATAATGACTACAAACAGTAGCAAAACATATAGAAGACCTAGTCATGAGCTTGGAAAAGCATGTAGAGGACACCAATTTCATTACGTAAGAAGAGACTTGAGAAACATACAGACGTTATATTCTGGAGATGACATCATAACCAACCCACTTAAAGGTTTAAATTCAAAAGGATTCCAATTTGAAGGTAGTCAGTTCCTTGCAACATGAAGGGGTCTTCTAGAGGGAAGGAGGAAGGTAGTCCTTTAAATTCTTACTACTGACAGTTGGAACACCAAGAACCAGGGTCCATACAGTGGATAAAGTAAACGTTCATGTGAATATTCAGAACTTTTTTACTTCGAATAATTTATTCTGACAAATGTAAATGACACCTACCAGTATTTATTACACAGACAATGGTGGAATCTAAATACTCCAATTTATTCGCATAAGAAGAACATCAAATAAATTAGTAGGATCTTTGCTTGAAAAAGAAATATTACTTCGCTATATTTCTCTGAGCTCCTAGGCAACGGATCCGAACATCAAATAAATTAGTAGGATGCTGATTTAGTTTTATTCAAAATGCACTAAAAAGGCAGCAAAAAAAACCTGCATAACTGCCGAAGAATGGATGCTTGATGCCAATATGCTTCTGACAAAGCTGGATCTGCATCTATAGCAGCTTTGAGGTCATCAAGGGCCTCCGTATATTTCTTGACTTTTACACTTTCTGAAACTCTTTGAAACAACGTGGCAGCATCGCCAGGTTTGCCACCTGGAAATTAAAGCTAAAAAGTTCAAAGAAGGAACAAATGATTGAATACTGCATGACACTCGTATCTAACCTTGTTATGAATATATGCGAACAAAAGTCTACATTCAGCAACAAAGCCAGCAAAATCCAAACGTTGTACCAAGTATGAATAACTTTCTCAGATAAACAGCTGACTCTCTGAAGGAATGAATATCTAACTCATAAGAACGGCTTATAAACAGTATGCACATCGCACTTTTATCGATCTCAATCTCACTGCAAATCAAATCTTGTGTTACTCTTTATAAAAGTATTACAATCTAATGCAGAAATCATGGGGCTAGACTCCGGCTAGTTCCTCCCAACCTTCCACCCCAGGACACTCAAATAAACTGATCATCTTTAGGACAAAGCAACAAGAAAAAGCCGAGCTTGCAATCAAAAGCAAATAAATTTTTATTGTTCTGCAGCGACAGGGATAACCGACTTAAAATTGCATGTAATTTCCAAGCTCATGCTATGATTTTCTTCTCTGGTACTATATATGTCATTAGAGCAATGCAAATGATTTTCTAAACATACAAATTTTAGACAAAAAAATAGGGCAAATTCAATGATCTAATCAAATATTATTATTATTATTATTATTATCGTGGTTCGAGAGAAAAATAATAATGGATTATCTACTCGGACACTACAGTGGAAGTGTGTAAATAGAAGAACCAAAAAACAAATATTCAAAAATAATTATTGCTACATTACTCGGAAACAAAACCAAGACACCTTTCCAAGAGGGTTTTTCTTTGACAGATCAAATTAATCAACATTTAGATTTTCAAGACTTCATTTATACCGAATACCAACAAGAAATTGCCAGAAACTTTTTATAATAAAAAGTAATCAATTTTACCTAAGGCCGCAACAAGAGGCTGAAGGAGGAGCAGTTGGCAAAGCAATACGAAATTCAACAGGAATAACGTCATCAAGAAGCCTCTGCAAGCAATTAAATCCAAACCCAATTGCCTCATCGTTTTATTGAGATGAAAAAATAAATAAAATGGATAAATTATTAAGGCCTCTCGGATGGCTCTTGGCTATCTATATCAAGAATGCATGTAATATTCGGGGAAATTAGGAGTGGGAAGGTTGTCGCCGGACGGAGGCTTTTCCGTTGTGCAAGAATTTTGCAAAAAAAAAAAAAAAAAAAAGGCGTCGATGGAGTTGGCTTTCTTGAATCTTTCTTTCTTTCTGGTTATTTGTCAAGTGGCTAAAGAAGAAGGGTTTGCGACTTCGTACGTTACTCCACGTTACACCAACCTATTATTGCGCTCCACGTGTACTATAAAAGTCACAGAAGTGGCTGTTACATTACGCAACGCCACGCGGATTTTTTGTTTTTTGAATTCGGATGCAACTATGCCACATTTGGATTGTGGCAACTTATTATAAAATAATTAACTTAGTAAAGTTTTAAATAAAATATTTAGTAAGTATTTAATTTTTGTTATTTAAATATAAATTTACAAAAATATTTTTAAATATTTGATAATGTATAATTTTAAAATTTTAAAATATTTCATTTTTATTCCATTATAAATTTATGATAAAATAGCTAAAATTTATCTTTAAAAAGTAAAGTTAATTCAAAAGTATGAATTTTTAACTTTTGCTTAAAGTACTTTTGAGAGACAAGAATATCTACTCTTAAATTTAAGGATAATATTCAACAAACATTCAAAAAGTATTTTTACAATTTAAAAGCACTGCAACACCAAACGGGGCCTATATTACCTTTCAACCTTAGTTATTAAATCCAGTCCGAGAAAGACTCCGATAAGAGAAGTGCATCAACGGATTATTGATCCAATCAGTAAATTACTGGTTCAATCGGTTATATATATATATATATATATATATATAAGACTTGAAATTATATATGTCTAGTATTTAATAATTCATAGTATTGTATAGATGAACTTTAGAATAATTATTTTTTAGGTGGTAAACTTTAGAATAATTAATTTACTAACAAAATACATTAAAATAGTTAATTTAAATTTTTTATAAATAATTTCCATAAAAATATAATAATATCCAAACAAATGATATGAAATTATGTTCTTATTATTTATTAGATGGAACTTTGCAATCATAATATATTATATACAATTCATCAAGTTTGTTAGATATTTTATAGTTATATTATATTTTTAAAATTTTAATTACACAGTGTTATGGGAGATACTTTGTAATGTGAAAAAAATATTATATATGTATACTAGTAATCTTTTTTGAATGGGTAGATAAAGAAAGCAATTAAGTAATAGAATATGAAAGTTTGTATAAGTTTTAAAAAAAATATAACTTCCAGCATTGGGGTGCAGTGGCAAGCAGCAGTAGAGTTGGTTGCTTCCTCAGCTACAGTCAACGTGCAAATAACCCGGATAAACCGGGTTGAACTGCCCAAATTCCCAGTCATGACGATTCAACCAGTGGGTCGTTGACTTTTCAACGATCACCTTTCTTGTCCGATTGAACTTGCAACCCGGCCTGGTTAGATAGTCAGTTCACCGGGTTAGGTCGGATTTAATAACTATGCTTTCAACTATTCTAGTGTATTAAATGCAGTTCATTCAACCGGTGGGTCGTTGACTTTTCAACGGTCACCTTCTTTATCCGATTGAACTTGCAACCCGGCCAGGTTAGATGACCATAGGTTCACTGGGTTGACCGATTGAACAGTCAGATTATGCTTTCAACTATTTCAGTATATAAAATTTGGGAGGTGAGAAAACTAAATTAGAATTACCAAGATAACTGTTGAGTTATTGTGAACTAAAAAATGGCATGCAAATGAATTTAAGAAAAATAATAATAAAAAAATTATAAAAAAAACGTAGTCTTTTTAAATGGTAATGAGAAATTGTGGGAATAAACACACAGGAGTGGCTAAATTTTGTTATACAAAGAAGTTTATCGGACATCTTGGTAGTTTATATTTTAAAATTTCGGCGATAGAGTGAAAGGGTACCTAAATTGTGCTCAATTTTCTTTATTTGTATATAATTGGATTTTAGTTAATTTTTAATCTTAGTTACGTATGAGCTAAACAAGTACTAACATTATATATATATATATATATATATATATGTGTGTGTGTGTGTGTGTGTGTTTGGAAGAAGCACAAGATTTAGATGATAGATTGGAATAATTTACTAATATACATTTTTAATTGATTTTACTTTTTTGTCAATAGGACTCAATACAAAATTAAGGGAAAATTACCAAAATAGTCCCTCAACTTTTTCACTTTAACTAAAATAGTCCTTCAATCTTTTTTTTAGTCAGAATAGTTCTTCAATTTTTATTTTTTAGCCAAGAGAGTCCTTTATGACACCATAAAAACCTTTTTATTTATTTTTTTGATAAATTTCACATAAAAGGACTATCTGGGCTAAAAAATAAAAGTTAAAGGACCATTTTGGCTACAAAAAAAGCTGATGGACTATTTCAACTAAAGTAAAAAAGTTGAAGGACTATTTCAGCGATTTTCTCTAAAATTATAAATAGAAAATGTTCGAGATATATATATATTATTTTTAAAATTTTTATTAATCAAATTCGATTGAGCTCGTTGACACTTGATTAAGTTTGAACTCTAACTCGATATTCGAAGCACAATCGAACTTGAGTTCGAGTAGTGTAACACCTACTTGACCCGAACTCGAATAATAGGACCCGTTTACACCTTAGGCAAGTTATTTTTTCTTCTCAAGGTCATGTCTATAGTTAAAAACTGTATCAATATGAGTCAAAAACTCAAAAATACTATTTAAAGTTTAAACTATATTTATTAAGTTTAGAGAAATTATTACATAGATTAAATTTATTGTATAATGTGATAGATCTCTTTGTTCACATAAGATCATATCATCCCATAAAATTTTTGAGATGATATAACCTTATATTGATTAAGTTGTCTATAGCATTATATCATAACGGATACACGCAAGAATTTTCTTTTGCCAAGAATGAAAAGTTTTTGGGCAAGAGTGATCCGGCCCAAGGTCCACATTATATCACAACACTGTGATACGTACATCTTGGGCCTGGGGACAATCAAAACCCTGTTCGTTTATGCATATTGTTCAATATTAAACCGCATGGTGTGATTTTGTTTTGGGGAGAGGTTGATCCATAGGAAAATACTTATGTGGATTTGATTTTTATTTTTATAAAGTGTCTGTAAATTTTGTAATCAAAATTAAACTTTAAAGAATTTTACTTGATGTTATAGATTTTTTAAAGTTTAATCCACATTATAAGATCTATAAATATAGCAAAAAATCAGATCTACTTAAATATTTATCTATCCATATAAATCTAGAAACATTTAATGAAGGACGTGGGCATTTACAGTGACAGTCTCACTTTTATTGGGCTGTACAGCAAATGTCATTCCGCCAGTGTCCTTCCATAAATGGAGTTGTTATTTCAAGTTGACAATTCCTTTTAATACCTTGTGGTGAATTTAATTTCTCAATTTCATTCCCGGAATAGAAAGGTTTCAGCACAGTTAAAAAATAGGGAATTCAGCAATTGAGGAATATCCCTTTGTATATAACCTTCTAAAATGCATTTATTATATTATACAAACGTTTTAAGCATAACGTGTAAATTTTTCCTAAAAAAGTAATACGGAAAATAATTTATCTCTTCCCTCTTTGGAAACATACCAAATATATCAATGATCAAGCCTACCAAATAGGGTGTAAATGGGAAATTTTTACATGAATCAAATTTATGGCATAATGTCATGGATTTCTTTATTATTCATATTTCGGCACATCATCAAATATCAACTTATGAAGTGATATGGAGAATATAGATCAAGGGGTCTATGGCACCATATTATGAATCCGATCCATATAATAATTTTCTATGTAAATGAACATAAATAAGTCGAATACTCTAGTGTTCAAACTTGTTTAATTATTTTATCGAGCTTGATATTTTTTTAATCTTACCTCGTTTATCCTTAAATCAAATTCAAACGAATTTTTATCAAACCGAACTTGAATCGACATCAACTAACTTATAATTTTTACATGTAAATTTAAATTTTTTTACTTTATTAAGCTGAACAAAAAAAATTAATGAATTCTGAATTTTGGTCAAACTTGACTTAATTATTGATGAACCAAATTCGAACAAATTCTTATCAAATCGAATTTAATTTGAATATCAAAAAATTTGATACTTCATTTACAATCCCATCACGGAACAAAATTTCGGAAAACATTTATTAAGTCCAATGTCGGGACCTAACTTCCAACTCTAAGGCCCAGATAGTACAAATGCTCAACAAATTTGGGCCAATCATCACATCTTCTATTTCGCAGACACATTTAATGGAAACCAAACACACCGGAACAAAAGGGAATTCAGAATTGATTGGGAATCACATGAAGCAAAAAGAAAGTTCTAAGAACATAAATCTGAGAAAATTCAAGAATTCGTAATTTTAATGAATATTTATAAACTAAGGATTTGAAAAATGCGTGAAGTGTTTGTTTGGCTAATTGTGTATAAATAGATAAACGTTGGTTTTCCCTAGAAAAAAAAAAAGAAAAGACAAACTTTTTTTTTTTTGACAACCATATGATCATTCGAAAAAACAATCTCTTGAAGCTAGACCATCTTTTCACAAATTTAATACCGGCGATAAAATAATATAAAAAACCCTAGAAAAGCAAAATTAAACAAATTAATTTCGTTTTAGTAGTAATAAAAGCGCACTAGATTAAAGTACAAAATAATGAACGAAATGATGCACAGTGCTACAAGTAATAAATTTTGATATGATGGTAATAGAGAAATTTTCTAATCAAGTGGCAAATTGTAAGGTGCTTAGGATAACTTCGCTGAGAAAAAAACAATTCAAGTGGGTATTTCTAATTTTACAGTACAAATTGACAAGGATATATTGGATATTCTAAAGGTCAATTGAGTTTTTGTATGTTTTCTTAGCTTTTAATATAATTATGACTTTGACCTCTCATTCCCAATTGCAAAGATCAACATGAATTGTAAAAGATTTCCAACAATTAGCCCAAAAGAAAAAGTAGAATTTGTTAAAGCCTGAAGAAATGTTTTAGGTGTCTTTATCATACTCTCGACTAAATATTCAGATATTACTATATTAGACACACACACAAGCAGAAAATTAATTAATTTTTTTTTTCAGGCAGACTAACAACACATATTTGGGTGAATTATTGTGTGATTTTTATCAATCACTCATGTACCACCTATCAATAAGTGACTAAAAATAAGATATTGCATATTATCTGATAATCTTATTTATCGTACGTATGAGCCAACTCCATTGGCATTTTATCATTACTACTTACTACCAGTCTATATAAATGAGGGAAAAAAAGAGGTTCGAATAATCACAATAAAGTTATCGTCACTTTCAACCAAGGCTCCGAAATAGTCTTTATTTTTGCGCATTTCAAAAGCACCAGCTGTTTTAAGGCAAATATCCTTCTCTCATCCTAGTCACTGTCTCATACTTGATTGTTAATTACTATACTAAAGTAATAATCTGGCAAGGTGAAGTTACACTTTTTAACTTTCACATTAACCAATTTAAAAAAAAAAAAAAAAAAAAACTTTCATAATTACCCGCCTACGCATGTACATGCATTCAATTAATAGGAATGAGCTTCCCAGACTCCCTGGTTCTACAAATACTTTATTCGTTTCAAAATTACTATCACGTTAAATACATTTGTTTGTTTTAAATTATCTGTCATGTTAAGAATTTATATAATTAGAATTTTAATATAAAAGGGTATCTTGGCTATTTTAAATTATTTTTTTATAAAATTAATGTAATTTAATGACTTTCTTAATATATGCGTATTAACTAAACGTGACAATTATTTTGAAGTGGGGAAGTAATAAATAAACAAACAATAAGAGAAAAGTGGGTTTGGAAAGTCAAAAACTGTGCCGCCGCGGAGAGGTACATTTCTTCGAGAAAACCGACCCTCTACCGAAAAGGTTGCAATCTCCATGTTCCACACAGATCACCGTGAAAAGGCAACTTTTGCTGCCTAGAATTTCTTACTTTTACTTTTTAGTACATCATATCAAATGGAAAAAAAAGGTAAATTGTGCTAAACACAATCAAAGACATGAATATACGACCACGCAGTTTCCCAAGTATTATTATTTTCTTTTTTCTTTGGGTTAAAATTTATGGATGTAACTTTTTTTCTGTTTTCTTAATATTGTCCATAAAAATTGTTTATTCCCCCCAAAAAAATAAAATTTTTATTGGCTTACCTAACATTCTGCCATAGCTAAGTTCCAAAGCATCCGTGGCATCTCTTCTTTTTTTTTTTTTATAATTTATACGCCTTTCCATGCAAAGGTTAAAAAAGAAATCCCACTTTTTTGTTTTGACCCGAATTAGAAGTCAAGGTCCATTAATATTTAATTGCTTATCTTATAATTCAAGAATAAAATGTGGACAAGGGATGAAATACAAACAATATGGTTTACTAACTGCTCCACAAAGATATAACTGAACACATGCATGTGAACATTAGTTATAGCAAAAGATATGATTCATAGCAAAATTCTTAACAAAGTACTAGAAATCTAGAACGGTTACTCATTTTAGACGGGTATAAATCTACTCTTTACCCTGAGATTGGATAAATTAAAGGCTAAAAATACTTATAAAGCATGAATTTCGACTTCCAACTCAAAAGCTACTTGTTATATAATCTTCTTATTTGGAATTGGTTTTACATGGATTACTCGTAAGTGTTTACTAATGTCGACATACAGCACATATTATTATGATTTTTCTAATAACACCTGACGAAAGTAAACGATAAATCATTCTGAAGCATATCAAAAAGTAAAGGAGTTGCACAAAAGTAAATGGTTCAAGCATATTGGCAACAAAATGTTCTATTATTTATTAATTATGAGTATAAGACATTAGAAGGTAGGAATAGATGTGAGTTTTAATTTTTTTTTTTAAAAAAGTATTGAGCCCAAAAAAAAAAAAAGAAAAAGAAATCGGTTTTCAATCGAAAAAAATAATAATAGTACTACTGACTGATAAATGTACTTGAGTGGTAATATAAGATTTTAAAAAGAAGCAACGTTGACGAGATAGCTGGATTACTTTGACGTGTTGTCAAAGAATCTCGCAGTTTTCCGTGCCGTTTAGATCCAAAAACCAAAATGAGGAGGAGAGTCGCCATAGAGATAAGACACCAGAAAGTCACAGACTCTATGAAACAAAAAAGAAAACAATGGACCACAGAGGCCCCAGGAGGCAAAGCCAGGCACATAGGAACAAGAAGTAACCAACATGCATTAGTCCCAGTTGCCGCTTGCTCAATTTGCAAATGCTCATATCTCACAGTCCCGATATCCATTTATCTGTCGCATGATTTTCTGTCTAACTTTCTATATTTATATTCTGTTTAATAATTTATATGTTTGATACGGATATTCTGAAATTAATGGAGCAATTAGAGAGAGGATCCTTGGTGCATTTACGTTCCCCCACCATCTTGAACCCTTTGTCGCATTGCCATGGTCTACAAGCTTAACTTCTTCTTGTGATACACTACTATATCAAATGAATGTGAGATTTAGGTTGTAACAGCTAGCAAGCAGGCCACCCATGATAAGTTTGCATTGTAGCCACTATCTTACATTATTGTGAGGTACAATGATTTTGACAAAAAAGAGAAAAACAAGAGAGATAATAAAAGAAGCAGAATGTTATCTTATTTGCTAGTGATTACCACTGAAATGGCCCAAACCCATGGCTGAATTCATTGAAGCAAACTTAGCAAGCTCATGTGGCAAGAATGGACGGCCACCATCTCCTCCCATGCCAAGAAAATCTCTCGTTAGGCTACTGTGTTCGACGACTCCATTAAACCCCGGGTGAAAATTCGAAGTACCAGATTGCCTATCATTTGCTGTACTTGTTTGCATAATAGACTGATCCAAATTGTTTGTCAACATGGAACTTGTCGAAGAACTTAAATTCGACGCGCCGAGCATTCCATCTGCAGCAGCAGCTGACAAGGAAGTGGCTGTCCCGGTAACATTTTCCAGTTGTTTTCCGAAAACCTGGAGAAGCTCATTTCTGTTTTGAGGTAATCCACTGCCGTTGAAATTAGCCGGCGTATTGGAAGAAGACGAAGAAGAGTTTATGACTCCAAAGCTATTCCCAAAGAATGTTGTTGGGTTGCTTTTAGTTGATCCCATCTGAGCCGCCTTCTGTAGAAGTGCAGTAGCGGACATTGGCGCTGCCGAAGATTTCGATTGTGTGTTTTGATTACTCGAGTATAAAGAAGTAAGGGTTTCAGCCCCAACCCTTTTGTTGTTGGCTTCCTCCTCTTTCGAGCCTTGTTGTGGCAATAATCCTGATAAGGAGAGATTTGCTGCGGCAGATGATGATGGCGAGGGTTGTAGCATTCCGTAATTCCCCGCCGAAGACGAGGAGCCAAAGAGATTAGCCATTTGCATGATATCACCTGAGGGCAAGTAAAGATTTGAATTGGCTGACATATCGACAGCAGTATTTAGCTGATGAGGATTATTGGCCTGCTGATCCAACCACAATGATAATCCGGGCTTCAGCTGATGATGATTTCTAGAGCCAAAATCCACTCCAATTTGAGAAAAATTACCCTGATGATTATTTAATAGTGTAGCCCCGTTTAAATGCTCAGTTTTAAAACTCAAATTAGTATTTCCACCCACAGAAGTTATTCTTGGACCACTTTCTTCTGCTAATGCATCACAGAAAGCTCTGTGCGTTATGAAACTGTCCTTCCTGTATAGTTAATTAAGTATTAAAAAAAAAATAATCCTGATCATTTGTTTGTTGGCAATAAATTCAAGGCAAATACAAGCTTCTTTCTTAATATCTTGCAAGTGCATACAAGTAATTAATTAGAGAGCATTCATTTCACAGACAAATATTCTCAAACAATTAATGAATTTTCGAAATAAATACCTGGAAAAGAGTGTGCCACAGTCGCATTTATACTCTCTAGTCCCACAAGTCTTAGAATGAGCTTTCCAGTCGGATTGAACTGCATACTTCTTCGAACATTTCTCGCACTTCCACTTCTTCTCCCCATGTTTTCTGCTAAAATGCTTCTTTATTCCCGTCAGATCACCGAGTGCTCTAGACGGGTCATGGTGGACGCAGCTCTTTTCCGGGCAAACGTACACCTTCCTCTTCACTTGCTCTTTGTTATTCCTTTGTTTCAGCTTCTTAACACGGAAGATTGTGACCTCTCCGATGAAGCTGCAAATTCTGGTCTCTCTGAAAGCCCTTGTTGCAAATTTCACAGATAAATCTGTTCGTAGCCATCAGAGTCTTGGGGGAAAGAGCAATAACTTCAGAATCTGGATCTGAATAAACAATTCAAATTATAATTAATTAACTAAAAGATAATGTAACCCTTTTCTTTAATTAGGCCAAAATTAATGTTTTTTTTTTCTTTACCTGGGGTGCCTGGTTGATTTCTCTTCTTCTTGGGAGCTGAGTATAAGATTTGGGAATATTATTATTAGGGTTTGCTGCATCTGCTGGTTCTTGATGAACAAAACCTTTAACTGAAGAAGAAGGAACTGTAAACATATTTTCAGACATGACTAGCATACGAGGTTGAGGTTTTTTGAGGTTAAAGTTCTTGTTTGGATACTAACCCAAAAAAAAAAAAAAAAAAAAAACCTTAGGTTTTCGAAAGCTAAAAAACTGAGCTAGGAAACAAAAATACACACACTTCAGTTACTACTAGCTAGCTACTTAGGATACAGTCTTAGTTTCTCCAAATACAAACAGATAAAAAAGCTTTGGTGGTATTATTATTCAAATCTTAGAAGCTTATATATCAGATTGTGCCAAAAGAAAGAAGAAAGAAACCAATAACACCCAACAAAATAATCTATGAACTCGATTCGTAAAATACCAAAACTAAAAACAATAATCTAAAACTTGGGACGACTCTTGTTTGCAGAGATCTGGAGTGGAGCGAAGACCTTTGTTTGATTTCAGAAGAAAACACCAAAATCCTTTGAAAGCTAAGCAGAATACTCTATTTTCTTTCTCTTTTTTTTCTAACTGCCCTCCTCTCTCTCTAATCTCTATCTTGCAAGCTTCCTCTACTACGTCGTCCTCTCACCTTTTATCTATCTTACCCACAATTTCAAAGTCGGTCAGCCAAAGAATTTTGCTGCTGGGCCCCTCACCCGCTGTGTCCCCTATTAAAATAATTTGTTATAATTTTACTGGCATGAATTGGCTGTATGCTGCTTGTTTTGTAACTTATAAGCAGAATGTGCAGCGCTCTGTGTTTATCAAAGATCCATACGAAAATTAAAGACTGGTTACTTCATAAATAAAAAGTTAAAAAAAAAAAAATTTAAACTAAACGCTGATGTTTAAGAATCTTGTAGGTGGCGTTTGGATGGGGTGGATTTAAATTACAAGAAGAATTTGAAATGAATGGATTTGTATTGGATAGATTTAAAATGATATGAAATTCGGGTGAATTTGAATATACTTGTTTAATTATTAAAATTGCACATACTTGTTAGTAGATTTCAAATTCCCAACTAAATCAGTTAACTTATATGAATAATATATAATACCAAATTCCTCCGTCCAAACACAACATTAGTTAATTTGAAGCAATATTCAATAATTTTAGTACAATATTCACTAAGGTTTTAGATTCTTTGTTCCATATTTAGTCAACGTTACACTATATGATATGGTCATTTAATATATATTTATTTTACTTCATAATGATAATATACATGTTACTCCATTATATGGTACAACACTAAAATGTTTGACAGAAGAGTAAGACTAATAAAATTAAAAAATATTTAGGTCAGATATGATTTTTGACTCTACTTGTAAATCTTTATGGTCAGAATTTAATTTTATAAAATATTACTTACATCAGTTGATGACATTAATTCACATCACAGAATTTACAATTAGTGTCAAATATCAGATTTATCTTAGTATTGGCCAATAAAATTTGCATTGGCCTTTTCCGAGTTCATCCTTCCGAAAGGAAAACACTACTTATCTTACTTTTAACAAAAGAGAGTACGTAGCTAGTTGGTATTTCCTTAAATATCATTCTAAGATATTGGATTAATAGTTTCATGTGTACTGCATTAATTATGTAACCCAATTTTGTTGGTGTTTTTGGGGGTATGATGTCCTTTTTGAGAGTTCATACAGCGTAGATAGTCGATGTAAAAAGTTCATTTTTATCTACCTGCTTTAATGAAAAATGTTGATCATATCTTTCCATTAATTAATTTGGTGTATTCAATTGTTCTCCACTTAAGTGCTATTTTTATAGTACTTGGAAGGTGTTTGGTTCACATTCGAGAATTCCTTCATCTCAATCCAATGAATAAAATTCCTATAACTAATGATGCATACTACATTATTTACTGGAGCTGCAACTTACTCGAATTAATCTATATATATTTTATAAATTTGGTTATTTTAATTATTTTAAGTGACACACAAAATGTCTTTTTACGCCTAGGTAATTTAGGTCAAGCTCGTCTTTTTTTTTAAAAAAAAAAAAAAAAAAAAGTCAAGCCCTAGTGTAGCTATTACGACTATTTACGAGTAGCTATTTATTTTTCACTTTTCTCTTTCTTTTCGCCAATAATTGACAAAAAAAAAAAAAAAAAAAAGTTTACCTACCATTAGCCTTAATTACGGGTAGTTTTTCTTTGTTTTCTTTCAAAAGAATGAAGATTTGTTTGTTGTTTAAGAAATCACAGGCAGAGTGCAAACAAGAGACAGACTCTATCCCGTTTTCCAATTGCAATCTTCCTCATCCGAGATAAGTAAACCTTGTGGACCCGAGGAGCGTAAAACTAAGAGTGAAGAGAGAGGTCCAAGAATGGGCTTAACATCTAGGCAATTAACCATTATTATCTAAAATATTATTTAAAATAATACTAAAGAAATTTTTAAAAAATATAATTTATACGAGATAAAAGGTGATTAAAAAATTTGTATGATAAATTATTACAAATATAATTCAAATAACATTATAAATTTTACAATTCGGTTAGTCATAAATCTTTGTTACTAACTTTATAGTCTATAATACAAGATAAATATTTTAAATTATCAAATGATTAAAAAATAATAATTTTTTATTTTTTAATTATATTTAATAGAATTTGAAAAAATTAAAAGAAAAAAAGAAGTAGTTAAAGGATCCAAGAGGGTAAGTGAAAAAAAGTTGATTGCCTTTTACAGCCCTTAGGATCGGGAATAAAATGATTACAGCATAATTAAAGGTTTTTTGGTGTTGGGACCCCATTTGAGGTATACAGAGACAGGTGGGGTAGAGAGTAGACTACTCATCAGTATTCCAATTCTGTACTATACTATTCACCTCAGCAGAAGCTGCTTCCACGGAGAAAAATTAAATAAAAGTGTATGCATCTTTTCATCGAGACTCAAGAATTAATCACATAATTTAAATAAAAAAAAATTAATTTAAATTGCGTAAATAAATAAATATGATAAAATTATACATTTTAGTTTATATAATAATCGCTAATGATTTTTTATCTTATATTTTGTATATATTATCAAAATTAATCTATTAAAATCATATCATTTAATTTTAATAATTTATTAAGTAATATAACAAAAAATAATACAAATATCCACAAGAATTTTCTTTCACCAGAAAAAAAAAAAAAAGAAAAGAAAAGAAGAATTGCATTTCCCGAGGGTCTTAATTCGGTGGACGGGAGAAGTCGTCCCGTGACCGCAAATGTGATTCCCTTTTACTGGGTGTGGTTCTCTATAATTTTAACAGTGCTACCATTTGCCAAGGTGGGAAGGTACAACATCTGCTGCTCTATAGTACTACTCACTTAGCAGTTTCCAGTCGTAAGTGCAAAATGCTCGTGCACGCATGGCACTGTTGTGTTCATGACGTCCAACTACGGTCACTTAAGATTCTTCAATGGATTCTGTGCAATTTCACTCCATATTTTTAATACGCAAAAAAATCTTGCATACGTGAATTCGATTTGTGATTTTATTACTATAATTAAATCGTGTAATTTAAATAATACTCTCTCTATTTTAGTTTTACAGCGTTCTATGTAGAAATTTTTTTATAATGTATGTATCCCTCATTATTATTGGGATACGAAAAAAAAGAAAAAAATTTAATTTACTTGTACATATAAGAGTAGAATTGAAATATGAAATGATCAATGAAAATAGTAAATGTGATAATATAAATAGAACAAAAAGAGTATATATTAATAAGCTGAAGCAATAATCCTATAAATTTCTCTCATAGAGGCTATATAGTTTTAAAGGAGCAAAATGTTGCTTTTATGAAAAATTCTTATTCGGACTCGTTTGTATAATACGTAACTTGAATTTTTTGACCCTTTGTAATGTGTCTCATTCAAGTTAGTACCTTGGATTGCGTCGGCTTAAGAATTTTCTGCATTCTACGACTTCTTGCTTAGCTTTTCAAGCACGTGTTTGCTCCAAACAATTGGTTTAAAGTGAAGGTTACATAACACACTATTTTCTTTAACAAAATTATTTGTAAGACACCTTAGTTAATCATTTTTTTTGTCAAGCATACATCTTTGTCCAAAAAAGTGCGATACGCTGTTATTATTTTCATTATTGATTTTATCTCTTTCGCTAATGTACTGTTAAGCAAATTACTTAAATGCCTTTTATTGCCTTTAATTAGTTTAGTTTCCAATTTAGAAACTGATATACGCTGACATATACGGTGAAAACGTAGTATAGATTGATTATGCATTCTCTTTAGGTTATAATTATATCCTGTCTCTTTATTACCTTGACATTCTTGAATTAGATTTGTAGCATGTAACTACTTGTAGCATACAAACTTCTAAATGAAAAAAACGTTGTAAGTGACACTTTCGGATTCTTTTTATCGCAAAACAAAAGTGTGCAACATGCTTTTCATTTAAAAATGAACTGAAAAATTTTCTTCAATTTTTTCCTTACACCAAAAGAACAGAAATTTGCTTTTGTTTTTTTTTTAAAGTTGTCTTATAGAAATATGCATGTCAAGGCAATATCGCACAGCATGATGACTGGTGAAGTTAATAGTTTTTCGGCCCTCTTATTGCTCTTTCAATTTGTTTGCATCTCTTTGTCCACTTGGCCCTTTTTTTTTTTTTTTTTTTTAAGGGCGAGGCACACTTCGATTTTTAATTTAAACTTAGAAGAAAAAGATTAATTTGATTCCTTATATTTAAGGTATTGACCAATTTAATCCTTTATCTATCACAAAAAAAATTAACCAATCTAAGCCTTGTGACTGAAATAGTGTAAATAAACTAACGAAACCTTTAACAACATATTTATTATAAATTAATGATCACATGATTATTACTTGGTTGTTCTGTTAGTTTATTCAAAATTTCAGCCACAGGCTTTGATTGGTTAATTTTTTTTAAAGATAAGGAACTAAATTAGTATGATGTGATAAATAAGAGATCAAATTAATTAATACTTTAAAGATAATGGACTAAATTAATATTTTTTTTTTCCTTAAACTTAGTGTAAAACTAGGACTAAAACGAAGTGCTACAGAAGAAAGTTGCAAGTGTCCTTTTCGAGCTGACTTTGAGTGGTCCCCCTTCTCTTAATCCACTATTAATCAAATAAAGATAGCATATAATTGTGCAATAAAGTATATCCCTACAGAATATATTATTTAACTGCTTTTGGCTCCATGCACTCGGATCTTACTACAGCTTGAATTATTCCTCTTGTTCTCATACCCCCACGCTCTTGTTCGCAACCCACTCCCTCCCCCCTCCCATCTCTATAGTGACCAACAACTTATACACATCCCCCCCCCTCCTCCGTGGAATCCGACAAGGTTTGTATATGTATTTAGTTTTGTAAGTTTATACATTATAAATTTACAAGTTTATAAAGTTAAAAACATAATATCGAATTACCTTATACATTACCTTTAAACGAAAATTTTATAGTCACACTAAGATATTATAACGTTATGTTTTGAATATTGATAGAATATAATGTAATATTACGTGTTTTAAATATTTATACATTACAAGATTTAAAATATAATGATATGATATTTTAACAAAATCATAAAATTCCTTACTTTTTTTATATATTTATTAGCATTTTTTTTACATGATTTATATATAGTTAGATTTTGTGTGTTTTGCATCAAACACATGCAAACCTAGGGAACATGAACATAAAATTTTTGGTACTGATATATTTAGTCTACACCCCAATTCCTAGTTGCCAGAGGAGATAAGATGTCCGACCACATACGACATCACTAGCGCCCATCCAACGTTGCATAGATTCCTCCTTTCTCTCCCCAACGTACGTAGATTACTATTCTTTCTTTATTCCCTAGATATGGTTTTGTTGGCTAACAACTTCATTTATTATCGGTATTATATTTCATCACAGGAATTATTAGTTGGCAAGTCCTTCTCCTTAAAACGCGTTCTAATGTTAGATTTTCAAAGGACCTATCTACTATTTACTAATTTACTATTCCTATTAAATTAATTGGACTACTTGACCTTTCAATTAGTGTGTCCTTACCATTGTTTCTTTATTCGGTTTGCATTCGTCACGTACTCACATACCCAACAATGTCGGTATATATGATCACTTAAAATATATATTTACGTATCATCAAATTTACAAAAAAAAAGATAAAATCAGAAATTAATAATTTTTATTAAATTTTCCTGCTTAAATTGGTCTTTATAAGTGATCTCGTATTGTAAATAATTTTCCTTATCTATTACTACTATTTTAATCAATCAAACAAACACAATTTTTACCAAAAAGTACAAGAAAAGCTCATAGGATAATTAACTCGTTAAGACACGTGCTACAGACAGGATTTCAGTCCCCATATATAGAGTAAAGAAGAATTCAGAATTAATAACAGAATTAGGAACTGTATATACTATGTCCTAAATTTGGATATTTCCTTGTTTTATTTCTCTCCCAGGCTGCCACACATTCTTGTTGTTAATGAATACTTCGATTATAATGTATGACCAACTGATAAAAAAAGTGCACAACATGCACGTTCGCGTACACCAAACAATTCCATGTTTTTGGTAATAACCACACATGGGACTGTCTAGGTACTCAAGGGATCCAATGCTGATGCCTGAAATAATACACAATCTGACTTCGAAAACGTATAAAAATAAATAAGATAACTAATCATTTTTTCACTACCCGAAAAAAAGAAAGAAAAAGAAAGACATATAACATCATTTATTTAATTCATTTTCGGTTTTCCAGGTGTTATTTACTAGAAATAGAAATATTCCTTCATTGTTAAGGTGCAATAGAGTTATCTTAATTGTCTTGCAAGACGTGAAAAAATTGATTACTAAATAATAACTATTGTCTTGTCAAACTATATATGCATTAAAACATCATTGGCTATTAAGTGTGAGTGTTTGCCCTGGGAAGTCCCATTATAACTTTTAAGAGCTCAAGTATTTGCTATTTTTATGAACCAACTAATGATTTAGGTGCTCTCAATGGTGTGCTTATGAGGAGAGAGGAATGGTTAAACAAAAAATAGTGCATAAGGTTATAGGTGTTTTTGGAAAACCAATAAAATAATATTGTACCAAAACCTTCTTTTACCTTTATATATAGCAACAAGATCCCTGAGAAAGTTCATATTAGTTACAAATTGTATATTTCTTGCAACACTGGTCATCTTCTTGTCAAAAAATTTTCAAGAGAGAAATTATCTCCTTGGTCTTGAAAAGATAACTACAAGTTGTAGTTTCTAATTAAGCACCATTCTTGAAGCCAATAGAGAGATGTTCTCCTCCCACAACATGACCAAACTCAAAAGGTCTTGTGTCAAGAATGAATTTAGTAGGCAGGAAAAAATATAGTTATTTATATTCAATTATAACTATGTAGGTAGATGTTGTAATATTTGTTCTACCTTCTTCATTCTAAAAAAACTATATAATTTGTGATTTTGAACAGCGTCGACTCTATTCTCTTGACCTATTTGGCATGGAGCTGTCGGCACTCAAATGCTGAATTTAGGTCCACAAATTAATCCTATTATGGCTTCAAGGGATGAATATTTAATTTAGTCATAGATATGCAATTTTACAAGTTACATTTTATAAGATATAATAATAATAATTTCGTCACGGTAACGTGCACATTACACAATGGATGTTCAAATATATTCCGAGTGTATCATAGGTAAAGTACAGATCTTCCAGTAAATCCAACCCCCCATATTTTTATTACTATTTTTTTTTTTGGTGTAGGAATCCCAGCCCCTTATTACTATTATCCAATACAGTATATCCTTGCAGCCTCAGTCACTTAGAGATTTAGTATTATTTGCTATACGAATTCAGAATATTCAAAGATTTGTTCAGCTGGCTCTTCTTTTGAATCTGTTCTGTATTGCTCGCATACCGAACCTTTCACTGGCCCAGTCAAAGACGGACTGCAAGACCATCTCAGATACAACTGTGTATTCAAATGGATGTATCGATAGGAAGGCCCAATTACTTAGGCAATCAATTGGCGACCCTTTTTTTTTTTTTTTTTCAATGAAGCCTCTAATTCGAGAGATTATCCCATGTTTGAGTGCGGTTGCTAATGCTACCACATCCAGGCATAAATAAAGCCACCCCAGTGTCTAGACTGGATGAAACTATAGGGAATACTATCTTTGATTTACAGTATACATTTTGAAAAAATTTACGCAAATCTTTTTAGTCTAAACTTTGTCATAGTTACCAAATAATAAATTTCTTGGAAATTTAGATAAATCAACATCCTTGCCGTCAACTTTTCAGAATAGTTTCACAATTTCCAAAAACCATAGAAGCAATGTGCAAAACTCGTATCCAGCAACCACAAGATCTCTGTTTCTTAGAATCATCTGTAGAGTTGTATGCACTCTCACCCACAGACATGAACAGTTCCTACTCCTATCGATCACAGGATTCTAACTCAATAGACATAATTTCAATCTGCCACTGTAATGACGCCTAACCAGACAAAATCCAGTTAAGAAAATAACAGTCCACGAGACTCGAGCTCGAGTGGGTAGCAGATTATAGTCGTTTCACTGGGACATCATCTTTAATTGTGAACGAAGTTCATCAAGTAATTTCAGCTCAACTCATGCTTGTCATAATACAAAAATATCAATAACATACGAGACAGGAAATAACATCACAGTTCAGATTAAAAAAAAAAAAAGGGTCTGGGAATGTAATATACATTAATACACCTAACCACTATTCCAAATACATCTATCCAACAGCCAACAGACCAAATGAAAGAAAAGACACAATAGCACAAAATCCAGATCCAACTCTACAATAAAGCACAAAGCAATGCCTCTGATGCAAGAGAATAGCAAAAGACATCATACAAATATGTCCAATACCTTTCGAGTTTCGACCACTTTACTTCTTTAGTACACTGCAAATAAGCAAATCGTCAATCAGTATCAAAATTCCAAAGGCTATAACTGATTAAGAATTAAATGCAAAACAGGAAAAGTATGAATATAAAATCAAACGCAAAGTATTATTACAGCCACAAAAACTATATTCTTATCCTGCTATCTGTAAGAACTAGTAAAATTATACTCCTAGTTACGTTCCATGACAAACTGTTTTCAGAAATTTCTGATGAGATAAAGGAAGGAGATCTGTCCACCGAGTTCAAAGTGCCATTTGAAAGGAGAACTTACTTGTATAAGTAGGCTGCAATTCCCAAAATAACGCACAACAAAATGATATCAATACAGAAATTTCGACTGGACCTCAGCTGAAACACAACCAAAAGTTATTTATTATTAACAAGAAATGAATGTGCTGCACAACAGAGCAATATAAGATGGAAACTGAGTGTTGCATACTGCAGCTCAAATCACCTGATTAACAGTATCCTTAAGTCTGACATTGGTATTCTTCAGGTCAGATGTTGCTTTATCTACCTGCAAGAAATGAAAAGTGGCAGTTAGGTCAAGGAATTGGTCACTTTCAAATATTGACAGGGAAAGGTCTAAGTTTCGAACCTTGGTGTCGATCTCTTCCATCAAAGGAACTTGTCTATCCAATTCCTGCGCAGATTGCAGAACACGACAAATTAACACCCAAGCAAAAGGAAAAGCAACAGCTGAAAACCACAAAGGCAGCAAACCTCATTCATGTCATGGGCCATGTTTTTCAATGTATCCAAACCTTCTGCTATGACTTCCAAACCTTGATCCTACGTGAACGAAGATATTAACTAGTCATGAACAGAACCAAGAAAAGCTTCCTCGTGTAATATAATAAGTTCCAGAGAGGAGCACATGCCTGTCTCATTTTACGCATTTCATACTCTTGCCTGAACTGATTTGACTCGTCAGTTTGTTGAAAATATTCATTGTCAAACCGCCCATCTGTAGTTCAGTGGGAATGCAGAAGTTAAAAGAGATATTCTTAGGCCTTGAGACGTAAGAGGTAAAGAAAATAGTGAAAAAAGAAGATCAAATTAACTATCTAGCTGATCATCCAATCACCACCTGAATCAAATTTAATTTCTGTTCGAGAAGCAGAAGCCCCCCAACCTCCAGATTGCTTTGGAGCAGCAGCCGCACCATCAGGTATGGCTTGAATCCTATCAGGCAGTGCCAGTACCAGATCATTACGAGCAGCAAGTTCTTCTCCTGAGAGCCCTTTAACCTGCAACTAGAGATTATTATGAAAATAGAACCCAAACCAGAACGGAAGTGAAATCATTTTCTGCCTAAGCCGGATCAAATTTACATGGAGACAGTAAAGATGCAGAAAATAATGCAAAAGAACATTAGGACTAAGATCCTATTTCCTGATAAATCTAAAATATTAAATTGATATGTTTCAGAAACCATCAATATGAATATATGGCATATCAAATGAATCAAAAAGCAAATAATTGTATTTCACTGGAAATTTCCCTTTTTATATGCTGGTACTAATAATTAACTGTCAAAACCCTAACCTTAATTTAAAAGCCCAAAATTGAAAAAATTGAACTGATAAAAAAAAAAAAAAAAGACAACAGTGAGTGACCTTCTTAACAGCCAATCTCTGCAGTTTGGGAACCTCCTCCAGCAATCTCGCCTTGGTTCGACGAATCTCAGCATTGATCGCTACCGCTGAAGCCCTACTCTTCTCGTTCGAAGCTGTCTCCGCTTTCTGAAATATATAATTACAATTCAAGCAGTTGGGGAAATTTATTTAGGGTAAGATATAAGCAAAATAATTGAAATCGGACCTGGAGAGCGGCTTCGATGTCAGATTCGACGGCGGCGTAGAGTCGAGCGAAGGCATAGCGTCGCCGGAGACATTGGAGTCCTTCTGCTTGTCGACGTCGTACTTGTCGTATTTCTTACAGATCGTATCGACGCGAGTGAGAATGTCAATCACACTCATTTTCCTAACAAATTTAGGTTTTGGAGTTCAGATTTTGAAAAAGAAAGCCGGGCAGGAGGAGATTAAATATTCTGGTTGACTAGTGAGGGAGAAAGAGGGCCGACCCACTCACGATACCATTTTGGAGAAATAATTTTGACTAGAAATTCAAATTCCACAAGATAGATTTTGGGAAAATATTTAGATATATTTGATTTTAAATTTATTAATTAGTATTAAATATTATAATATTTTATTTGTATAAATTGATATTATTTATTTCTTAAAATTTAAAGATCTATAAATGAAATTCTAAGTTAGATTTATCGAAGTGAGGGCCGACCCACCCATTCTCAATGATAGTTATTAGATAAATCTAGTTAATATGTATCAATAAATTACTGAGTTAATCGGTAAATTATGCTAAATATATTTTTTATTAATATTTAAAAAATTCAAAATAGTAGCAAGAAGACCTATGATGAAAAAAATTTGATAAATAATGTTATATCAAATTTTTAATTATTATAAATGAATTTTAAAATAATTAATTTCTTTAAAATATATAATGAAAAAGATTGAAATATTTAAATTTAAGTTTTTATACAAATATAGTTTTAAAACTAAGTACAATAAGATAAATTATAATGTATATCTAACACAAAATATATATATATATTTTTTTACTATTGCTATCATAGTATTTTGTAATGATTATATAACATTGGTAAATATTAATGGGTACATTTTATCTTAAAAAATATAATAATAGTAAATAATTAAAAAAATAAAATAGCTTAAAAAATTTTGTATTTTACAAAAATAGAGGAAAATGTAAAGAATTTATAGGATGGAATTTGAACATCATCTTCGATGTATTTCACATGTGTAAAAATGACATTTAAAATTTAAACAACACAATTTTTTACATTTATAAACAGTGTATAAAAAATTAATATAATTAGGGTGGTCGTTTATAGAATTGGCAGAACCTTAACGTCTACGGGATGAGAGATCGAACCTTTGCAACGCTATATATAAATAAATTTTTTTCTGAAAAATTGGATAGATTCTTGGTTAGTTAATATATATATTTTTTTTTATGGATCATCAATTATTCGCCTGAACTACGGAGTCATTGTCTTTTGAAGAAGAAGACTCGTGCCTATTCGGTCAGATATGCAAGTCAACCTAAACTAATGACCAATTTATCTGATTAATGGATTCGACCTTCAGATACTTTTTGGGGTTTTAAGGGTTTTGCTTTTGGCACTACAGGTGATTTCTCCTTAATAAATTCAAATTTTCAAACGATTTTGGAGAAAAATTGACTTCGGGAGAGATTTTTTATTTGTACAACTAAAAAATTGCTGCCTTTTATTTTTGAAATATAAATATAAAAAAGGCAAAAATGTCTTTCATAGTTTTGCTCAAGATGAGAAAACATATCAAAGTAAAAAAAGGGAAAATTATTCTATTGGTTCTTCACATTACCCATTTGTATTTATTTAATTCCTCAATTTTAAAATGATGATTTTTAGTCCCTTACATTACCTATTTGTATTTATTTAGTCCCTCACTTTTAAAATGATGATTTTTAATCCCTTACATTACCCATTTGTATTTATTTAGTCCCTCACTTTTAAAATGATGATTTTTAGTCCCTCACAAATGTAAAATGTCGAATTTCGGTACCTAGACTAAATCCCGAGTACTTTTTGGTCTGAATTAATCGTGTGTTGTTCACATAACATATTTTTTGAGTAAAATTTAGGAACTCATTTCTCTTTTCTCCTTTTCAACACAAACTCGAGCATCAGATTGGATTATTAATTTTGGAAAAAAAATTCCACATGTCAAATATTGAAATAATTTTAAATACAAACAAGTTGCTAATCAATCACTTACTTCACATCCTTTGCACTCATAAAACATTCTACTTAAATGAATTTATGCATAAAATTTGTTCATGAAAAATATGTCATGTGAACAATACATGACAAATTTAGGCAAAAAATACTTGAGATTTGATTCAGGGACCAAAATTCAACCTTTTATATATGTGAGGGACATGACAAATTTAGGCCAAAATGCTTGGAATTTGATTCAAGGACCAAAATTCAACATTTTACATTTGTCAGGGACTAAAAATAATCATTTTAAAGTGAAGGACAAAATAAATACAAATGTGAAATGTAAGGGACTAAAAATTATCATTTTAAAAATGATGGACTAAATAAATACAAATACATAATATGAGGGACTAATATAGTGATTTTTCCTAAAAAAAATGGCTTTTATAGTTTAATTATCACTAAATTAAAACCGCTAACATGTGTTCAGGATAAACCAAATAAGGTGAATGGTTATATAGTTCAAGTTATTGAGTTTTAATAACTAAAAGGGAAATATTTAGATATGTCTGATTCGTAACTCTGTTTGTAAATATTATGGTGTTGATTAAATGTTATTAAATTTATGACATTAGTTAATGTAAAAAAAATTCTATAAGATTTAATATTGACCACAAATTTTACAAACAGAATACAAGAAAATTTAATATTAACCACAAAATTTACAAATAGAATCCAAAACCGAATGTATGTTAATATTTTCCCAACCAAAATACCCCAATAATCGAATTTTTAGTTTTATTAATTTTAATTTTTAATGTTTTAGTTATCAATTTCATATTTTCGTTCATTTTTAATATTATTTTTCTTTGTTACTCTATAGTTTATAGATTTAGTTTTATTATGTTTAGATTTTTGTTTATTAATTGTATTGATTTTGTGTTTAATTTTATACTTAATTTTTTCATTAACAAGTAAACTTTAATTAATCGGATAAATTGACAAAAAAAAGTTTAGTTAACTAACCTTCCCAAAAAAAAGTTTAGTTCAACAACAAATGAATCAATGCCTCACCAAAGTCTTATTTGTAAATGTAATTATTTTCGGAACTAAAGCACAATTAATTATAGATAAATTTTTGTAATTTTTTTTAAGCAAAAAGGGAACCTACCTTCATCTTGACTAATTTCCTTGTTTTAGTACTCCAAAATCCAGAAAATTACACAACTAGTTTTTGTATTAAGTTACATTTATGATTGGAAAATAAATCGCCGAGTCCCAGTATCATCCATTTTCCTCCACTTTACAGACTGGACTCGAGTTATTAATAGATAAAAAATATTTAAGTAAACTTGATTTTTTATTTTACTTGTAAATTTTATAATATAAATTGAATGTTGTAGAATTCATGACAAGTAAAATTTTATAAAATTTAATTCTGACCACAAGGTCTGCCAATGAAATTCAAAACCAAGCCTATGGTAGTCTTTTCCCTCAATAGATAACCATTTTCTGATACCCACATGAATGTTGGCCATACTGGCTGGAGTTGAAAGCAATATATTCACCTACCTGTTCAAAAAACAAGGAAACTACACGATGAAACCTTAGTAAAACGAAGGGAATCAAATTTTAAACTGCAATTTGATGTGATAAATCCTTGTCAAGGTCATTAAGAAGTAATTTATGCCTAGAACTCTGGGAAATGAAATACCAAATCTGCCATTCAGATCCAAACTTCTAGTTATAAGTCTGGCTACCACACGCTCCTTCTTGCAATCATGAAGAAGGTCCAGTTTGTGCCACAAATACACTTGTTGTACATCACCACAGTAATAACATTCTGAGTAAAAGTGGAAATAGTCTCTCATTTGGTCAAATCGCCTATCTCGAGTCTCCTCTGTGGTGATAAAAAAGAAATATCCATTAATCAAATAATAGGTTTACAAGAAGAAATCATGGATATTGGGATTCAACAAATCTCAATCATAGAGTGTTGATTCAATCAAAACCACAGACCACCATAAATAGCATAAACCCACAGCAACAATGGAAAGTTCACTGTATGTTCTAGTTAAACCTAAACTTACTATAATTTCATGTTATATTGTGATTCCATTTAATATCCAATACAATAAGGGACTCATTTAGACAAAAAAAATAAAGGTTTAATAGGATGAGTTTCTCACCGGACAGATTGCACATCAGAGATAGTCTGACAAAAATTTAGTCCACTTGATCAGCCCACTTCAAAATCAAATGTGCCCCGATCATCTTGTGCGTACTCCATTTCTATAAACACCAGCAAACCCAACAAAATGACAATGTGTGTGTGAGTGTGTTTGTGTGTGTGTGTGTGTGTGTGAGAGAGAGAGAGAGTGAGAGAGAGAGAGAGAGAGAGATTTTAATTTTGTCAACAAAATAGAAGATAATCAGAATCTTTCTATTTCTTGAATGATCAGTGGAATGCAAAACATCCCAACTTCCGCAAAGGTACAGAAAATCACAAGCACTCAATTCAATGATATACATAGTGGATTTTTAATACGTGCCAAAAAGTTCATTAAAATGACGGGCAATCTAGTAGCACTATCATTTCTATAATTGTCTACCCAAAGAAAAAATTCCTCCGAGAATGGAGGAAGTAACCTCTCTGTTACTTCTGAATCAACCTTATCATGAGTAACCACTGACCTAAAGGTAACATCAACAACCTCAGAACCCTCAATCTAGGAAGCTGTAAAGTGTTTCAAAACCACAAAACTAAGACTAATGAAAATGCAAACTTAAGTCTAAAATTGCAGATCAACATAATTCAGGGCAAGTTAAACAAGTCACATTTCAATTTTGATATATCTCCATCTTCACCATAGGAACTAACGTGGCTGCACCATCAGAGATACCCCAAATAGCAAAGTTCTGATACGTTTTACATAGAAAAATATTTCCAAAGAAAACTAACTAGAATATGGGGAAGAAGCTGAATTTTACTGAAATAACACCCAAAGGCCAGAGGCCATGCAAATGCAAGACAATGCCCTGCGGTGGAGTAATACATATTCAGTCAAATTGTAAAAATAATACTAGCATTCTAAAACTGCAACTCATAGCGAGCATTACATATAAATCTGCTAATGTGAAGGTGAAGAAATTAAGAACAGATGCAGTAGAGCTACAGAACCTGGGAGGATTTCCAAAATGTCTTGGTTGCTGTCGTGCATTTGGAACTACAAATATAAGCTGAATAAGGCAAAGTCCAACGGGAAACGAGACTCGATACATAAATCCATCAGCTTTTTCTTTTTGAATTCCCCATCCCGTGTGACTGATTTTACACAGTTGCATTCTGAATAAGGCAAAATACAATTTTATAACAGATTTTAAAGTGGAAGCTAGTAGAAATCATGTAATCAGAATACAAATTTTTGTCAGGCAGAACTATCCTGTTCAACTGAACAAAGAACAAAAGATCAATCTGGTAGACAAAAAATCTTGCTGCACTAACCCAACAGTTAATTTCAGGTGAGTAAATCTGAACCTGACAAGAATATGAAGCACTGTTACTGCAAAATCCAAGGCCATTTATTGCTATGTATGATTGAGCACAAGATCTACAACTGGGAGAATATCCTGGTTCTAAAATTCAGGTACCGCAACAAGCAATACGGATTGGAGCAGGAAAAACAACCAAAAAAGGGGATTACTTGCAGCTTTAGATCTAAACATTAGCAGACATAAAATTTAGTAATAATTCACAAACTTCGGTGCCTCCTATCAAGCACGACAGACTCATGAACTTCTTTATTTGGTCTCAACAAGATATCCAGTCATAAAACATCAACATCAAATGGTTTATGTTACTGAACAGAGACCATGAAGAAAGTACATAGGCGCAGGATAAAGCAAGTTCAATAAAATTGAGAATTTTGTGAAGCAAAGCAAACAGAAAATCTTAGCTCACCTCCATGTTTTATAGGGTTTTTGGCCAACTTCAAAGATTTTTAGTAGACTTGATATCTCTGTGTCCAAAACTCACGCGATGAATATCATATTATAACCTCGAGCACTCACTATCCCTTCATCCCAGCTCACCAATACTTTCATGCATTCCTCTGTTACATGTCACTAATGCATTCTAAAAATCCCTGTTCGAGGACATCAAATAATATAACAAGTACCAGAAGAAAAATTATTCATTATCATAAGACTCATAACTTAACACCAGTCCAGAAAATACCTGATTTGTAAAATAATAGAATACAGGACAACAAAGAAGCCACAACAATCAGAGGATTCTAATCAGACTATACCCTTAAAAAGGTCACAGACACAAACATCAACAACATACTTGTCAGGCAATCAAAAGAAAAAGGCACAGATTTGAAAAAGAATAAGAGACATTGATATGATACAAGAAGTTTCTAGCAATTTTTAGATCTCAAAATAAAACAAAACAAAAAGAAACACCAGTAAAAGGATACAAGAAATCTTGAGAATGCTCCGCCTCGGAGACGGAGAACAAGTAGATTCCTTCTGGATGCTGTAATCAGCCAGGGTTCTCCCATCCTCCAACTGCTTTCCGGCCAAGAGAGATCCATGCCCATATATTAATAACCTCAAAACTCCAAGTGTAATTGAGACTTGATACCTAATTCCATCAGATTGTTTAGTTCCCCTCTCCCCCTCCCCCCCCTCGAATTCCCCATTGTGTGACAGATTTTACACATAGTTGCATTCTGAAAAGGCAAAATCCTATTGTACAAAAGATTCTACAATGGAGTGAAATCTAGCTTGCAGAAAGCATGTGATAAGAGCATACATGACTATTGTCGGGCAGAAGTATCCTGTTCAACTGAAAAAAGAACAAAAGATCAATCTAGCAGACAAAAATAGACTGCAATAACCCAACAGTTAATTTCAAGTGAGTAAATCTGAACCCAACAGCAATACTCACCATTCAGCCCTTTTTTCAAATTGAAAACACAATAAAGACAAAATCTCGTTAATCATTCCTCAAGTAAAGCAAATTATGAAGCCTTCAAAGTATCATGGCCAAGTATATTTTCAATCACTTCTACCAAATCAGGGAATGAAGTTTAGCACTTCTTACGACCAGAATAGGAAAAAACCAAATCACAAAAGTATGGGTGACTGTTGATTAAATGAGAAGACCACACACTTGTCTTGCATAGCGATGACATGATACATTTCATTGAATACCCACAAGAGGAGTTAAAAACACCCAGAAATTGAACACCACCACCACAAGAAAGCAAGGGCAAAAAGCAAGATTCAAGTGCACTCTGCTTACCTATATATGAGACCTTCTTTATACAGCCTTACAAAAGCTTCAACCACAGATCTTGACCTTCGCTGTGGATCTGTGACCTTCGCTCGTCCATAGTAAAGCACTGTTTTAAGAAATCGAATTTTTAGTGGCAAGAAGAGACACATAAGTAATGTCATGATTCACCAGTACAACAATACTCATAATATCTTAACTAAGCAAAGGACAAACATATCATTTATATCTTACCTCACGCGACCAATCAAGAGAGATGCACCTAGATGATTAGTTGTTTCAATATGGTGCCTCCGTACTCATTTTTCCACTTCGAGACCTATTTAAAAAACAATAAAGAACTCCTATGGTTAGATGTTTTTCACAAGTTAAATTGTCGATATCTGCATTAGTATAATTTTTCTTTAATTTGAGAAACATCACTGGAACATTGAACTGTGATTGCTCTTTAGCAGCCACCATCTGATTCACCGGCAAAAACAATGTGAAATCAAAAGCTTCAAATCAATTAGAGATGCTGAAACACAGTAATTAAACAGAAACTCACTTCATCCACAAACTCCTGTTTTGAGTGAAGTCATGTCTTGTCTTATTCCTTTCTCACTTGAGCTTCTTCTCCACCACCATCTAGGAGCCAAGATACAGAAACAATGTCTTACATCTCATGCAGAATAATATTTCAAGTGGCACAACCTACAAATCATGCAGCATAAACAAGATGTCATTACATATTAACAGCACTAAATCAAAGTTCCTTGGACTATCAACATTAACAAAACCCTGAAATCTATACAATCAGATAAGCTGCACTCATTTCATGGTACAACAGGATGATCTGCAGTTAGCCCAAGACTGATTACATGAAGTACACCCAATCTACATTATGAGCAGTTGTAGATTGGAATAGGGAATTCTAAGTTTACTGAAGCCATTGATATTGTTAGAACAGCTTTACATACAAAGGAAATGAACACCCTAATACGCAAGTTTGGCCAGAATCTCCAAAGTTAAAAAAGTCCATGTCACTTGACAATGAGAGAGTTCTTCACCATGCACTAAGTGAGTTTGGCATGCTAAGGCAAATGAAGTTGTCTATATTCCAAAATCCAGTGTTGGACTAAAATAAGTGCTAAATACGATTTTCACACAAGCCAGATTACAATGTTAGAAATTTCAGAACATGGATCAAGAATCACGATATGGGGAAATACCTTTTTCTTCAAAGCTCATGGCCACATGAGCTTCAAAGCATGAGCTTCGAAGCACGAGCTTCGAAGCACGGCATAACTACTATCCATTGCTATTTATCTTCTAGTCATGAATCAAAATATTGATAAATTCTAGATTGTGACACTTCCTAAACTCAAAATCATTTGGATCATGGACTGGAGTTACCGGCAACATGATGGACGGAGCAATATCAACATTGACTCAACAGTGGAAAGTTCACTATATGTTATAGTTGAACCTACGCTTAATATAACTTCATCTTATTCCTTTTAATATTCAATACAAGAACTCCTGCATAGAACATAAAGGTTTAACAAGATGAGTTTCTCAGCAGACAAATAGCACATCAGAGAGAAAGTGTGACAAACATTTAGTCAACTTGATCAAGCACTTCAATGGCTCACTTCATGTCTATAGATACCAGCAAAACCAACAAAATGAAAATGTGTCTGTCTGTGTGTGTGAGAAAGAAAGAGGGGGAGAGAGATTCTAATTTTGTTGATAAAATTGAAGATAATCAGAATCTTTCTATCAAGTCTTGAATGGTCAGTAGAGTGCAAAACGTCCATGGGTAAAGGTACAGAAAATCACAACTACTCATTCAGTGATATACATAGTCGAATTTTAGTACGTGCAAATAAGTTCATTTGGAAATATCTCAATCTTCACCATAGGAACTACTAACATACCAGCACCCCCAGAGGTCCCGCAAATAGCAAAGTCCTGATTCCTTTTAGATAGAAAAATATTTCCAAAGGAAATTAAGAACCAAAAGAAAACTAACCAGAATATGAAAACTCAAGTGTTAAATTTCAGATCAAAATAATTCAAGCAAGATAAACAAGTCACATTTCAATTTGGAAATATGTCCATCTTCACCATAGGAACTAATGTACCAGCACCCCCAGAGGTACCGCAAATAGCAAAGTCCTGATACCTTTTAGATAGAAAAATATTTCCAAAGAAAATTAAGAACCAAAAGAAAACTAACCTGCAGAATATGGGGAAGAAGCTGAATTTTACCGAAATAACACCCAGAAGTCAGAGGTCATGCGAATATAAGACAGTACCCTGCAGTGGAGTAATATTTAATCAAATTGGAAATAGAGCACGAGGCAATACCATCAGAAAGCCAGAACTGAAATACACTAACCCAACATGTTTCAAAAGTTGACTTGTACAACTTGTCCACATTTCATGCATTGGCCTAAAGAGTTCAAAGCTGCAACAAAACATGCAGTGAAGTATTATACAGAAATATCAAAATTGCTGAAGAAATTGAATCTAAAATTAAAAAATTTGGTTTTCCAAAATCACCAGCACAAACAAAAATAACAATAGAACAAGATCCTGACTATATTATTCTTCAAGAAATGCTGTGACTTGTAGCGCTACAAATCAAAGAGCAAGGTAAGATGAATCAACCAACCTGGACTAAACTGTCATCTTGAATCAAGAGGGAGGGAGGAAGAAGAAGAATACAACAAAATGGAGAAGCACGTTCATGATTTAAGAACCTCAAAATTAGAAACAGCTTGTAACTATCAAGCACACATAGG
Source organism: Cinchona pubescens (assembly GCA_025175665.1). NCBI lineage: Eukaryota > Viridiplantae > Streptophyta > Magnoliopsida > Gentianales > Rubiaceae > Cinchona > Cinchona pubescens. The sequence continues at coordinate 346,813 of JANKKI010000254.1, read as the reverse complement.
CCCAAAGGAATATTATCGACCACACAAATTATAGAAGGGAACCAACTATCAAGATAAAGAACCATCAAATGTTACTTGTTCACTTAGAATTTAACTGAGTAGGCAACCAATTCATAAAGCCAGCTCATCTAGTGCTCCAATCAATTCAACATGGTCAAAGTAAAACACAGGTTAAGCTATAAGCATGCAACACTGAGAAATAGAATATCATGATTCTTCTGTAAAAACTATGTCAAAGGTACATTCCAGGATACTTCTATAAGTAATAAGCATTTAGATACAAGTGCCATATATAACTTGTTACTAAATCAATGAATAAATTATTCAACTAGGGACTTGCTTCAGGACTGGATAAATATTACAAATGGAGAATAAAAAAGAGTAGAGAATAGAACTTAAAAAGCATTACTACAACTAAATGTAGTTGGCTATATGAATCATGTTTCAGTATTCCACTAGACCAAATACAGTTCCAAGAAGTTAAAAACTATGCAGTACATCTGTGATAAATATGAAAAGAATGTGAATAGACAAATAGCAAGCTTAATAGGGAGTGCAAAGAATATAATGTGCGAGACATAACTACAGGAGAAGTATAACTCACTTGTGGAGAACTTGAGATACTGTAAAAACTATGTGTATTGTCAAAGGTACATTCCAGGATACTTCTATAAGTAATAAGCATTTAGATACAAGTGCCATATATAACTTGTTACTAAATCAATGAATAAATTATTCAACTAGGGACTTGCTTCAGGACTGGATAAATATTACAAATGGAGAATAAAAAAGAGTAGAGAATAGAACTTAAAAAGCATTACTACAACTAAATGTAGTTGGCTATATGAATCATGTTTCAGTATTCCACTAGACCAAATACAGTTCCAAGAAGTTAAAAACTATGCAGTACATCTGTGATAAATATGAAAAGAATGTGAATAGACAAATAGCAAGCTTAATAGGGAGTGCAAAGAATATAATGTGCGAGACATAACTACAGGAGAAGTATAACTCACTTGTGGAGAACTTGAGATAAATGAAACGAACTACACTTTTTAAGTTGTTTCAGAGACATGTGCCTTCTTAGATTCCTTGGAATGTGGCTGTAGAGCACAAGATCATGGAGCAGCAAATATTCTGCTTTTTTTGCTTCTTAGACAAAATTATCAAGCAGGATCCAATTGTCAATTTTTATGCTTCTGGATTCTTGCATGTCGTTGTCAGCTGAATCACCATGTTGGAAAAGGAGATGATCAACTGCTGAACAGCTATTAGAGATCTGCTTCAAGAAACAAAGATACTGAAAAAAAAAAAAAAGAGTTTGGGGCTACTGACTAATCTCTCACTGTATAGTTGGTTGAAGCAATATGAACAGTTGAATACTAACTTATGAAGAAAGAATGACCTCACCACTATCTCTGAGGAAATTTTCATGAACACTATTAGACAGTTCAAAATATGCTGGATCATTTGCTTCTGCATTTATGTATTCTTAAATTAAATTATTTAAAATAAAATAAAAATAAAAACTAATTTGAAACAGAACCCAAATTAAAAAAATAAAAAAAAAATTTGCCTTCCTTCATTATATGAGACGAGAAGGAAATCTTTCCTCCATGTGGGACAAGATAAGTCATAGAAACATCTTTCCAACCTGATTTAAAAACAGAGATTAATTAGAACACTCATTAACCAAATCATAAATAATTATAACCATCACCCTATCAGCCTGATTTCTCCATGTAGAATTATCATCTCAACAATGCAAAAATCACAATATAAATCGACAATCGAAGATATTCAGGTTGTGTATGCACATGTGTGGAAGGAAATAACCTTTTAAGGATGACAAATTCAGGGAAGGGGAGACATGCATCTGCAGAAGTGATATCCTTTTCATCATAAGTCTCTTCTTGCTTTTCTGTTGCTGTAGTTCCTTCCTCTTCTGATTAATTTTGAACAACTTTTTGTTTCTTCTTGATCCAGTTCTGTTTACAATTATAAGCAAACAAAAATTATTTTTACTAATTTAATATATGAAGCTCTCTCATACAATTGGGCAACCACTCAAAACAAAAAACAGAAAACAGAAGAAAAGAAACCCTCTCACTAAGACATCAAGATAAGTAACAACAAACATAAATCTCCATGCTCTGTTCTCTGAGACATTCTATGTTGGTAAATTGTAGACGATGATATCCCCAAAAAGACAACTCCCTTTTATCCTTTACAAAGAGGAGAATAATAACAGTAAGAAATATAAATATCAAAAGCTGCATGTCCTAGTGACCAGACAGATAGAAGTCCCTTAACTGCAATGAAGCTATATGCCATAATGAAACTTCTAAACCCAAAGCTGGATATGAAGCTTACCTCCAATAGATTATAACCAAACCATGGGACCGGAGTTCTTGAAGTGAGTTTATCCCCATAAAGTGTAATCTTCCAGCAGTCAGCTTGAAGCACAAAAACAGAAAGCTCCTTGGGCACAACTGCAATTTATTCAAGTAATACAATTAAAAGATTAACTAAAAATGAACTGGAGAGAGAGAGAGAGACTTAAAGAGAGAGAGAGAGAAACAGAGAGAGAGAGAGACTTAAAGAGAGAGAGAGAGACACTTAAAGAGAGAGAGAGAGAGAGAGAGAAACAGAGAGAGAGAGAGAGAGAGAGACAGAGACAGAGACAGAGAGAAGGGATGATATTCTGGGTGCGAAATGCTTCAATGATAGACTCCAATAGTCAAAATATGTTAGAGCTGAGCCTCAATAAATCACTCAAATCACAAAGAGGCAAATGAGAAAGCAATCGCTTAATTTCTTTCCTTTTCTTGTCCCTGTTTTGAGCCCTTAGGAAGAAAATATGTGTCCGTCTTAGAACAGGCAAGTTGCAAGCTCACAACGGCACGAGGTACTCATAGCATGCTTAAACAGTTTAGTAAGATACTCGTATTTCACGGTACTAAATCAAGATAATACCCTTGCACATAAATTTTCTTCAACCTTTTACCACATTTAGATTCAAGCATTCTGATAACTTCTGAGAGTATTGGCCACTCATATCAAGGTAATTCTTGATCCATCTATTAAACTTGAAAAAGATTCCTCATTATTTTTGGAACAACAGAGCTATTCATATTCATATGAGATTTCATCGGCAGTATTCATATTTTGCATGTGCAAACCTCAGCCAATAAATTTCCTGAAAATAATATCTTCTCAAGTGACATATTAAATATGCAAATAAAATAAAATAAATAAATAAAAAATAAACACAGTGCATTACCACAAAATTTATTATCCTAATTATTCTAAATGTTCAGCAGTTTCACGAATCATGATACCACAAACCCCATGGAAGGTGCTTATTTTGCATTTAACAACTGTAAAATATTCAATAATTGACACGTAACATATAGAGGATATGCAAAAGATTCAATTAAATATTTTAATAAAATTTGCTTCCTCCTCCATTATATATCAAGCATAGTATAAACCCGAGTAGAATAGCATATATTACTTGTGACAAGCATGTATCACAACTCCGTACTAACATACTAGTGCGAGCATGTTTATCGAGAATCTATTTAAACACAAGAAGAGCCTAATAAAATATTCAAATGCAATTCAAAGATGGAGATTTATATGATTTTCCAGATATTCCATGTCAAGGTATACATTAGATAATTCCTTTGCCACATGCATAGACACTACTTAATACCTAAGGCTATCAACAAGAACCTCTATGACATTGTCACTACTCTCAGACATTAGGAAGCTTTTTAGAATACAATGTACTTCACTGAAATTACCCTCTGCTTTCAAAGATATTTAAGCAAGTTGATTACTCTACCCCAGGAACATACCAGAAGATAAATTGAAGAAGTGTTAGGGAATTGAAGGTGCATATGCTTTGCATCATTTTACTGCATTGCCTCCGAAAATTTTACAAGATAGTAATTTATTTAGAACAGGAGCAGTAAGAGAGGGGTGTATAACCTAGAATGGCATAACCATGAAAGTCTGCATCAAGGAGACACTGGGACAATTAATTTTTCCTGCAGTATTTATTGTCAGAGAGTAAGAGGGGGAAAAAGTTATGATTAATAAAAAGATAGACACATACATACACACATATATATATATATCAAGTGAGAAGATCACTTTTGACAAGATAGATAGTAGCAAATGAGGCAATACAATCAGAAAGTCAGAAACGAAACATACTAGCCCAACATGTTTCAGAAGTTGACTTATATAGCTTGTCCACATTTCATGCATTGGCTTAAAAAGTTCAAAGCTGCAACAAAAACATGCAGTGAAGTATTAGCATAAACAGTTTATACAGAAAAATCAAAATTGTTGAGGAAATTGAATCTGAACATTAAAAAACTTGGTTTTGCTATAATCATGGTATTCCAAAATCACCAGCACAAATAAAAATAACAACAATAATGATGATAATAGAACAAAAGGTTGACTTTTTCAAGATGCTGATTATATTGCCCTTCATAAAATGCTGTGACTTATAACACTAAAAATCAAAAAGCAAGGTAACATGAATCAACCAACCTGGACTAAACAGTCATCTTAAATCAACTGGGGCCAGGGGGAGAAGAAGGAAAAGACAACAAAATGGACAAGCATGTTCATGATTTAAAGACCTCGAAACTAGATACAGCTTGTTGCACTATCAAGCACACATAGGCCCAAAAGAATATCATCAATCACACAAGTTCAACTAGGGAACCAACAATCAAGATAAAGAAACACAACAAAATGGACAAGCATGTTCATGATTTAAAGACCTCAAAACTAGATACAACTTGTCACTATCAAGCACACATAGGCCTAAAGGAATATTATCAATCACACGAGTTCAACTAGGGAACCAACAATCAAGATAAAGAAACAAATACCATCAAATATTAACTTGTTCACTCAGAATTTAACTTAGTAGGCAACCAATTCAAGCAGCCAGTCCTGTACAGTCAACATGGTCAAAGTAAAATGCAGGTTAAGCTATAAGCATGCAACAGTGAGAAATATCATGATTCTTTTGTAAAAATTTGTCAAAGATACATTCCAGGATACTTATAGTAAAAGTAATAAGCATTTAGATACAAGTGCCAAAGATAACTTATAGTAAAAGTAATAAGCATTTAGATACAAGTGCCATAGATAACTTTTATAGTAAAAGTAATAAGCATTTAGATACAAGTGCCATAGATAACTATTACTAAATCAATGATAAAATATTCAACAAGGGACTAGCTTCAGAACTAGATAAATATTACAAACTGCGAATAAAAAAGAGAAGGGATAGAACTTAATCAGCATTAGTACAACTAATTGCAGTTGGCTATATGAATTGTGTTTCAGTATTCCACTAGACCAAATACAGTTCCAAGAAGTTAAAAATCAACTAAGTGACTATGCAGTACATCTTTGATAAAATGAAAAACCAATGTGAATAGACAAAATTAGCAAGCTTGTGGAGACATAGTTACAGGAGAAGTATAACTCACTTGTGGAGCACTTAAGGCAAATGAAATGAACCACACTTTCTGTGTTGTTTCAGAGACATGTGCTCTTTGGATCTCTTGGAATGTGAGTGTAGAGCACGAGATCTTGCAGCAGCAGATATTCTGCCTTTTCAGACAAAATTATCAAGGATCCAATTGTCAATTTACAATTAATTATGATATTGGATCCTTGCATGTACTTATCAGTTGAATCACCATGTCGGAAAAGGACATGCAAGAGATTATCAACTACTGAATGGTTATTAGAGATCTGCTTCAAGAAACCAAGAAGTTGAAAAAAAAAAAAAAGAGTACGGGTTACCAATTAATCTCTCACAGTAAATTGTTGGTTTGAACAGTTGAATACTAACTTATGAAGAAAGAATATTACCTCACCACTATCTCTGAGCAAATTTTCATGCACGCTTAGAGACAATTCAAAGTATGCTGGATCACTAGCTTCTGCATTATTATTATTATTTTTTAAAATAAAATAAATAAAACCTTATTTCTGCATACAGAAGAGAATAGGTAAGATGTTTTACCAATAAACAGAACCCAGAATAAATAAATAAATAATACCTTATATGAGACGAGAAGGAAATCTTTCCTACATGAGGGAGTCGTACAAACATCATTCCAACCTGATTAAACAGATATTAATTAGAACACTCATTAACACATCATGTGTAAATTATCAACTCAACAATGCAAAATTACAATATAAATCGACAATCGAAGATATTAAGGTTGTGTGTGAGTGTGTGTGGAAGTAAATAACCTTTCTTGGATGAACAAATCACGGAAGGTGGGACCGGTGCATCCACAGAAGTGATTTTATCCTTTCCATAATGCATCTTCAGAAGTATTGTCTGCTTTTCTGTTGCTGTAGGCGATGCATCTATAGAAGTTACTTGATATTTATAGTATACATGATATTCACACGATACAGGAAGTTACTTATGTTTTGATCTTAAAAGAAAACCGTAAAAAGAAAACAGTACCATGCCACAAGCATATTGAGAAATCAATACTACCTCGGAGACGAAGAGTAGATTCCTTTTGGATGTTGTAATTAGCCAGGCCAGGGTTATCCCATCCTCCAACTGCTTTCAGGCAGAAATTAATTGCTGCTGTTCCCATCTTGGGGAATGCCTTCTTTGCCATGAATGAATACTGGCCTTGACGCCATTATTCTCGACCAACCCGTTAGGGTTTCTACGAAGATCTGCAACTTCCAATTGATTGAAAAATTTAGAGGCTGTAAAAAATAAAGCACGAGATTTGAAAAATAAAAGGAGCAGTTTATTTTCTACTGAAAAAAAATTTCAATATTCACATGATACAAGAAGTTTCTTACTTTTAGTTATTAGAAGGGGGGGAAACAGAGCAAGGCTACAAACGTCTTGAGAAAGCATCGCGTCGAAGATGGCGAACCAGGCGGACAGCCGACTGCTTTCCGGCGAAGATTGATCGCTGCTGATCAGGAGGAATGACCTCTTCATCTTGAATCTCGATCGGAGGGTTAGGGCTTTCACGACGATATGCATATTTTTTGATAGATTTTCAAAACGCTTCAAATCTAATCTAAAAATCTAGAGGCGAGTGCGAAGAAACACTTGAAGAAAGCGCCAAAAACGATTCGGAGGAAAGAGCGGGTTTGGGGTGTTATATAGAGGATTTGGCGGAGTTCGTGTGGCGGCAAGATATAACGGTCACTAAGCTCTGTCGGGCCGGGCTTAGGTATAATATGACAGGGTCCTCTGTAGGCATTTGTGGGCTAACCCACTCACATCTTGGTATGTAAAAGTTGGAATCCAGCCCACGTTACCTTGTTTTTTGTTTTTTGTAACTAGTTTTACTTTTTGCCAAATACTTAGATAGATCTAATATTGATTTCTATCTATAAATCTTCTGATCAGAAATAAATTTTAAAAAATTTTATTTACATCACTTAATGTCATTTATTTCATAAAATTTAATATATCATTTGATGTAATTTATTTTGTAATATTTAATCCACACTACCAAATTTATAACTGGGTTAAAACCCAACTCTATCTAAATACTTCCTTAGGAATTTGCTGATCATTACTTTATATAACTGGTGAGCAATTTTGGTGTAATTATTATTTTTAGTGTAATTATTATTTTATATAAATCATGAGCATTTTTGGTCTAATTATGAGTTTTGGTGTATGTTATTTTAAAAAAATTACCCGTTAACTCCTAGTATTAATTTATTCCATGAGAAGCCAAAAATATATATATATATCCATATATATATATATATATATATATATATATATAGATATATATATTTTGGGGGCAGGGATTTTGCCACCATTTTGTGTACCAAAGAATAATTACTTAAATTTTTTCAATCATTTTTATTTTTTATAACTTATTTATTTGTTAATTTTTTTTATTAATAATGCATATTACAATAAATAAATGTGTGTTTTATTTATAAAATAAATTATATTAGACACATTAAAAAATTCGGTAGTGTAGTTAATCAATTATGATAACTAGGATTATAGACACACTTTAGGTGTGTGCACTATGATAAAATTAAATTGACTTAAAAAATAAAAGTTCTAGAAATTATTTTTATTTAGACAATAAGTAATAATTTAAAATGAAAGAAAATGATAAAATGTAGTTATTACTACTTCATATAATGCTTCATCATTTTTAGTGTAATTTTTCGATTATTATTATTTTTGGTGTAATTTATTCATTCACTCCTATTTTTAAATTTATAACTTCCCACTCCCTCTATCAAATAACTTTCACTAACCCACCATAAAATTGCACACAAATCTCTAATTTAATTATATTTTGTGTTTGTCCATTTTTATAAACTTTTGGTGCAATTATACTATACAAATAGACTAGTTTATATAAAGCAAGAGGTATGGTATAATTTAGGTGTAATTTTTTTCCCCTAATAAAATCAAATAACTACCTTTTTTTCATTTTCTTTCCTTCCAAATCACTACTCATTGTCTAAATAAAAATAATTTCTAAAACTTTTATTTTTTGAGCATACTCCTAGAGTGTGCCTGTCCCTAATATGATTTTGTTAGGGAAAAAGAACAAAAATTACTCTAAAGTATTTATGAATTGTAATGGGAAGAACATTACTACTTTATATGATAGAAAAGTAAATTTGGAGTAATTATATTTTTTATGTAAATTTCTACAAAATCGTTTAACCAACTGTCCTAACTTCCCATAACTTCTCTTGACACCTATTTTTATTTGTATTTTATTTTTTTTGTTTTTTCAATCAATTTTAAATATAATACTGTGCACCCATAGAGTATGCAAATAGGACTAGTGATAATAGAAGGCAGTCTTTTAAAAAAAAAAAAATTACACAAATTATACCAAAAATCTCATGTATCATATAAAGTAGTTTATTGGAGAAAAAACCAAAATTACACCAAAGTATTTATGATTTGTAAAGAAAATAATATTACTATTATATAATAGAAGAATAATTTTGGTATAATTATCTCATTGATGTAATTTTCTACAAAATGGTTTAACTAACTCTTTAACTTCACATAACTTCTCATGACCACATGAAGTGTGCAAATAAGGCTAGTAATAATAGAAAGTAGTCATTTAAAAAAAAAAATTACACTTAAATTACACAAAAAATCTCATGTATTATATAAAGTAATAATAGTAATACATCAGAACAAGCTAAATAAAAAATTGAAAAAAGATGGAAATGGGACCCTATCTGATTAACACCTAAATTAAGGGCTCCAAGTCCAAGGAAACTCGAGATGCGCGACTTAAAAAGGGGATTGCAACGAAGCCCATTGATCAAAATTTACTCAAGATGGTTAAAAATGGTCTCTCAATCAAGATATCAATCAATGCAACTTGAGAATACAACTCGTTTCTCTTCTTTTTTGTTTTTTCTTATTTTTCTTTGACCCAGGAATGAAAATTATCTTCGTATTTTACAATTCTGTGCCTAATCAACAGCAGGTTCATGTCTCCATTTCACATTTTCTGCCTAATCAAGAGCACATTCATGTCTCCATTTCACGTTCCAAATGTTGGAATGCTTCCTCAAAGGACAAAATTTCCTTCATGAGTGATGAAAGCTTTGCAACATTCTCTTCATGGATATGGGCGGGTACTTTCTCCTTGTACCCTGAAGCATCCATCATTTTCTCTAAGCCATCACTTTGCCTGCCAAAATACTCACAATACGTGATTATACCACATTCAAAATGAACATTGAGCTACGTGTCAGACTTATCCCAAAATTCATTCCCATAACCAGTTAGAATATCACTAATATATGACAATTAGGTTCTTAAAACTTATTTTACAGCACAACTATGGAAATCATTTCCAATTATAGACTAGTTTAAACCAATATAAACTATCATGCAACTGATAGGGAGAACATTTATCAACCAATAGACGACAGACCAAAATTTGACAGGAACAAGCGAGGGAAATTGACATGCAAGTAACAGAACCCCATAGGTATTTGAAAATGAGCAGTACAAAGTTTAATGAAAGAACTACAAATCTTTGCAGCACTCAGTTCCACATGTGAAGCTTCATATCATGACATTAATCTATTAAGTTGATGAAATCAATATATGTCCCAGTGTACAGAACGACTTTGTTTCATAACTGATCAAACAACAGAGAGAAGGAAGATTTAGGTGGTATTTCTCATTGAAGTAATATGATAAAATCAATATATCGTCCCAGTGTACAGAACGACTTTGTTTCGTAACTGATCAAACAACAGAGAGGAGAAAGAAGATTTAGGTGGTATTTCTCATTGAAGCAATTATCTCCTATACCTGCTCTGGCAATTATCTTTAACAAAACCAGTTTCATTCAGAATTATACCACATATAATTCTTTCTTCAAGGATATCAAATAACTATGATTAAAGCAGCTTCAAGGTTAGACACAGAATACTAAGCAATCAAACCAACCGACATAAAAATAGCTATAAGAGCGCCAGATTACTGGACAAGCATATCTTATGATTATTGATAATCTAAGATGAGAAATCTCACTTATGATTATTGATAATCTAAGATGAGAAATCTCACTTACTTTTGAAGCTCCTCCATCTTTTTCTTCAGCTTTTCACGTTCAGCTTCAGCGTTGATAGATCCTCGAAGCTTCAGATAGACGGAGACTGCTTCATTCACAACTGATACTGCACATCCAGCCGGTGCAGCATCATTCTTACGCTTAAAACCTGTACATTTTAGACTTTTAACTTTTAAGGTCAGAGGGAAAAATAAGTATGATACGCCTAACAAAAGATAAAAGACAGGAAAAGAAGAGGAAAAGCAACAAGCTTGTTGCAGATTAATAAGCAAGCCATTTAGGCTTCACAACTTCCCCTCCCCTAACCTCCCAAAAGACTTGCCCTACCAACAAACCCTACTTCCCTCTCGCAAGACCCAGAAGTTAGTTTTTTGGATACACAGAGTAGCATGCCTAGAGTTTTAGGACGTTCTTGTTGACATACAAGCCTGCACTTGGTAACACGAATAAGCTAAAGTGAGTAATTAACAACCATTCCATTTAGCATATACTGTTTCTACTTTTGGTTCTGTAGTGATTAACATCATCGCCTCAAGCAGCTAATTAGCCTTAATAACAAGAACCATCTATCATCTGTGGGTATAGTTATGTTGTTTTATCTTCTGAAAGTTATTTAATTTTAACATGCAGAAAGAGACAGAAAAAGTGGACACGTTTTCACGAATCCGTCGCTGGATAGTTATATTGCTTACTTGTCATGAAAAATTAAGTTTTAGCAAAGCAAACCTTTACAACTTCCAGATCATAACAAAAGAATACCAAACACCAAAGTCATTGGATGACAAGGATTAACAAACATCAAGTACGAATTTCAAGCAAAAACCTCCAGTGATGACAAAGACGCAAGAGTCGATATCTCTGGTTCATGGCATTGGATGGTATCAGCAACATCATTGGATCGACAAAGGACAAATGCTGCACGCCTGTTAGACCCAAAAAAAAAAAAAAAAAAAAAAAAATGTTCTGTCATCACAAAAAGGGTTCTATACCTACAAAGAATATCCTCCTCTCAGCAGGAAATCCAAATGTGCCTCATTGCACAAGTAACACATAATAATTCATATTTATTTTGCTTAACTTGTTACTATCGAGAAAAATCAAAACAAACAAACTCACAACATTATCAAGTTGTTTCACGATTAATGAATATACAGATGGCCTCAGAAACTTATGGATCCTAGTAATTGAGACAAAAGCAAATGTATACAATGCTTATCTTAGGCACGTAATGAAGAATAATTCTCGTTTACAGTTGTGTGTAATTCATCTCAAACTTAGTCATGATGCCTAAATAACCTGGTTTGATTGCCTAAAATGTTCCTGTTTGCTGAATATCAATTTTCTTCATTATTATACAAAATTCATAGTTATGTTAGACAGTATCAAACTCCAAGAGACCTGATTTAACCAATCCTTCATTTAATTCTTGCCCTATTGACCTCTTACATTTCAACTCTCCTGAATCACTTCAAAACATTTGTACCTACATTTCACTAAGTGAGAGCACAAAGCAGACAAACTCTAAAAAAACCTCTCAATCCTTCCCACGAAGTTTACAGTGAGCAAGAGATTTCTACATTGTGGAATACTATATTTAAAAAATGACTATTCCCTTTTTTCTCCAAAAGTCAAGTTCATCTGAGCATTCTCAGAACTCGAAATCACTTCACTCTTGCTTGCTTAGTAACAGATAAGTAAATGGATATCTGTACCTGTTCAGAACCAATTCATTAAGGTAAAGTTAGGTAACTGTTCACAAGTTTGGGGTAAGAGTGGAAAGCTTCGAAATGATGATTAATAGCATAAAGCAGCTACCCAGTTCCCATATTCATTAAACAAAAAGGAAGCTGCTATCAATTTGGGCTACAAAGGAAGATAGCCAGAGATCAGTGGAGCAGGATCTAGCAGAACCAAACAAATTGTCTCTCAACAAGGCATGGGAACAAGGATGGGAAAAGATCAGGGTCTTCACTAATAATCTTAGCATCATGAATCAACTGATTAAGAATCAGAACCATGGTACTTTATCAATCCTCCTGGAGGATATTTTGTTTTTAAATTGTTTGATCTCCAATTGCTCTTTTTGGGTTAGTTCCATTGAGAATGATTGATTAAGCAATAGAATAGCTACTTTTGCTAGCAAACTCAAACAGGAAGTTATTCTGGAAAGATTTCTTTCCTATTTGGATTGCAAGGGCAGCCAGAAATTGACTCAGGATATTTATCCTATACTTTGTAATTGTATTTCTCAATTTTAATACAATTCCTATCATTTCAAGAAAAAAAAAATTAAACAGAAAGGACCAATTCGAGAAAATGTTTTTTCAAGGCACTAAAATGAATCGGGAAAAACTTGGAACCCCAAAAAGATTCGCCCTTAATTATAATTTACCTAATATTCTCCAGAAAAACAGTTAAAAACTAAAAGAAGAGTACCTTTCATGTCTTTCATTTGCAGGCAACGATGACCTAATAGATCTCAGAGATCTCACAACAGATTCAACCATATCCATCTCAGATTCGACTGTCTCATTATTCCAGATCTGGAGAAGGCAGAGTGAGAGTCAATGGCATGATTGCAATACATTTAAGATTCAATTGGAAAACAAAAGTCTGCCAAAGGTATAGCATAAAGGAAATCATCTGACAGAGATACAGTAACCATCTAGCTACTAATTGCTCCTTGTAAGATTAAAAAGCAAAAAAGTTTACTCTGAAGTCTCTTTAGATCCTTATTAGATGGTTGCAATTTTAATTTTTGAAAGAAACTACAAAGCTAAAATCTTAATCTAAAAAGAGCTATAAAACAGCTAACTATAGTAGCTGAAGAGGATACAGGATTGACAGATCAAGGAAGATAGCCTCTCAAAGATCAATTTCATATTTCTCAAGAAACTAAAGCAGGATGATAAAAGATACATCTGTATGTATGTGCGCACACACAATACTTGCATGTTCTTTTACAAGTCTTACACTTGTTCCATGCAATATAATGCAAGTACTGACTCTACGTCAAGCGAGCACAACCAACAGCAATTACTTTCATGTACCCAAAATTTCATTTTGTAATTCTCTCATCTTCGAAATAAGGACATATTTAAACATCTTATAAATCTCTTCCTAAACCAACAAGTCAACAACTCATGTACACTATCTGAATACTACTTTAACAGACAAATTAGCCAGTATAAACAATAAGTGGATGATACATTATTTTACCGTCTCTCATTCTCTACCCAAAAGATAACTCATGCTTTTCTTTTCTTAATTAACAATCCAATATTCACTCTACGACACTCGTCCAAACTATACAACTCTGTGAAGGCGTAAAATGTTTGACCTTTATAAGTTCTAGATGCAGTCAAATGACAATTATTCTAGTCACATAATATTATATAAACTGATTCCACACCTCAACAGTTGATGGATAATCACATATCATAATAGATTCTTTCCTTGCACAATCGTTTCTAGCAGGCAGACGCTGCCACAGCTCTTCTGTGACATATGGCATGAATGGATGAAGTAATCTCAATCCAGTATCTAAGCACACCCATAAAGTGTCTTGTGCAAATTTTCTTGCTGACATAAATTCTGAATCGTTACTGGAAAAATATGGTTTGATTACTTCAATAAATACATCACATAAATGAAACTGCCACCACGAAAGATGAAATAAATTGTTGTTGCAGCATCCGAAAATTCATATGAATCAAGGGAGAGGACAGTTTTAGATATGGTTTTGTTCAACACCGAGAGAATCCATTGGCAGCTAAATGGCATGACATCAGGAACTACATCTACTGGAGGGATGTAGTCATCTCCAAGTTTGCCCATGGCAAACCTTATAGCATTCCACAGTTTGTTACACCATTGACGATATCCAACGACTCTTTGAATATCAAGATTGATCTTATCAGACTGAAAGAAACAGCAATATCACCAAATTGTCACAAAAAAAAAAGAGAAAGGAAGAAAGAAAGTTGTGGCCAAAATGGATTTAACAAATGCCACGAACCTGAGCTGTGTAAGACACAAGGGCAAAACGAAGAGCATCTGCTCCACATTCAGAAATGCCATTGGGAAAATCTTTCATCTGTCCCTCTTTTGCCGTCTTTAGTTCATTAGGATCCAAGTTACCCTCCTCTAGTCTCTTATGAAGACCTTCCAAAGTTATTATTGGTCCATTAATTACTTCAAGGGGATCAATAACATTTCCCAACGACTTGGACATCTTACGCCCGTGTGCATCACGAATCATTGGATGCAAATAAACCTGTAAATATTAAAAAGGCATCTTCAATGTTGCTTCAAACTGTGAAGGAAAAATCACAAACCCTGCTTTCTGGTTGCAGATGTCGTGTATAAATAACATCAGAGAAACCATGCAGATTAATTCTATGTTCGTGAATGATAAAGGACACTCACCTTTCTGAAAGGCACATCACCACCCAGCTTAATTCCCATCATAACCATGCGTGCCACCCAGAAAAAGAGAATGTCATGACCAGTTTCAAGAACAGAAGTTGAATAAAATGTCCTTAGATCTTTAGTATCATCTGGATGTCCCAAAACAGTTAATGGAAACAGACCAGAAGAAAACCAGGTGTCCAGCACATCAGGATCTTGTGACAATTGGAATTGCTTTCCTGGAAAAAGTCGTCGAGCCTCCTCTTGAGCCTCTTTCATTTTCATTCCGAGCAACCACCCAGTGGCTATTATATGATCCAATTTGTCTCTGCTCATCATCATCAAGAGTCGCATACCATGCAGGAATTTGGTGACCCCACCAAAGTTGCCTTGAGATGCACCAATCAAGAATATTCTCGAGCCATCTGAACATGGAAAACCAAAAGCGTTATTATTTCAAGAATAATGCTTAGTCATGCATTCAAAAAAGTGATACAAGCAAACGTGAAAATTGTGGTTGAATTTCAGGCGCTTTGGGATGGGGTGGAAGAATCAAGTCATACATATAAGGATGTCAAACTTGTTTCCTTGTACATCATATCATATATAACTATATTACAGTGTTTTTTTTTTTTTCACTTTTGAAGGTACCTCTTCCATTCTGCAGCATACTGCTTGGGTATGATTTCCATTTTCCTTCTATCATCATCCATGACAGCATCAAGAGCTTCCTTAGCCATGCTTTTGCAGTTGACATACCACTGGGGCTTTATAAGGGGCTCCACTACATCATTGCTTCTAGAACAAACACCAAGGCGCATCTCGTTATCTTTGGAACCCCGATAGAGCCCCTAAATATGCAAAGAGATTGATATTGTTAGAACAGCTATACATACAAAGAAAACAAAAACCCTAACACAAAAGCTTGGCCAGAATCTTCAAAGTTAAAAAAGTTCTTGTCTTTTGACAATGACAATGAGAGAGTTCTTCACCATGCACGAAGTGAGTTCGTCATGCGAATAAGGCACATGAAGTTCTCCATATTACAAAATCCAGTCTCGACCTAAAATAACTGCTCATGGTTTTTACACAAGCCAGATTACAAATTTTGGAAATTTCAGAACACTGATCAAGAATCAAGATAGTGGAAAGTACCTTATTCTTCAAAGCTTCGGTCAAGGCCACACGAGCTTCAAAGCGCGGCATACCTGCAAATTCCAGGCCTCCGTTGCTATTTATCTTCCCATCATCAGTAAAAATATTGATGAATTCAAGATTGTGACCTTTCGCTTTCCAACCTCAAAATCGTTTGGATCATGGGCTGGAGTTATCTGTAACATGATGGAGCAATATCAATATTGACTCAATACATGAGGGACAATCCACAGAGTATACTGCATAAAATATGCACCTTAACAGCACCAGTACCAAAGTTCATGTCAACAAGAATTGCATCACAAACAATAGGAAGCTTTCTTCCGTTAAATGGATGAAGGGCAAACTTCCTATGAAGGTTCTTGTATCTTTTGTCATCAGGATGTATGGCAATTGCCGTATCCCCTAGCATGGTCTCCACTCTCGTAGTGGCTACAACAATTTCACCCAGATCCCCTTCAAGAGGATAAGCAAAAGAGGTAAGAACTCCAAATTCCACTGGGTCTTTGTAATTAGGGACCTTTAGTAGTGTTCTCTCCTTTATATCTATATGATCTACCTACAAGAAACCAAGGCCAGGTGTAAGAATGTATTGTGTGCTTTTAGCCATTTAACACAAACAAGTGGAGCTACTAGCATATGTTACCTCAATATCAGATATTGCTGTCCTCAAAATGCAGTCCCAGTTCACAAGTCGGAGATCCCTTGGTTGATCAAGAAAAAACAACATGCATTCAAATTAGATATATATAACAACTTATGCAGTCATACAAGACAATTCAATTGACTAAAACTCTTTAAATGCAGCCAACCAAAAAAGTGAATGAGATTGATTTTCTTACTAGACAAGCAAATAACTAGAGTCAACCGGTAGTGTTATTGAGTAATGAAATAGTACATAACATTAGGAACTTTAAGATCATAAATGATCCTTTTAAATTACAGGCATAATAAATTAAGCGAAAGAAATTGTGTAAAGCAAAGGCAAATCCATACAATTTTCAAGTGCAGTCTGCTAACCTATATATGAGACCTTCTTTATACAGCCTTACAAAAGCTTCAATCACAGCTCTTGATCGTTGCTCGTCCATTGTAAAGCACTGTTCCAACAAATGGAGTTTTTAGTGGCAAGAAGTGACAGATGGTAAATTAATGTCATGATTCACCTGTACAACAGAACTCACAGTATCTTGACAAAAGTACGAACATATCATTTATATCTTACCTCACGGGACCAATCAAGCGATGAACCTAGACGCCTTAGCTGTTTCAATATTGTGCCCCCGTACTCATTTTTCCACTTCCAGACCTATATAATGTTGTTTACAAGTTAAAGTATAATATATATTTTTTTCAATTTTAAGAAACATTGCTTTGATATTGAACTGGTGCTTGCTGTTTAGCAGCAACCATCCGAGGTACCAGCAAAAATAATGTGAAATCAAAAATTCGAATCAGTTACAGATGCTGAAACACGGTAGTTAAACAGAAACTCACTTCATCTACAAACTCCTGACGAGTGAAGTCATGTCTTGTCTTATTCCTTTCTCGCTTGAGCTTCTTCTCCACCACCACCTAGGAGCCAAGATACAGAGTACAGAATGTCTTACTTCTCATGAAGAATAAGATTTCCAGTAACAATATTTCTCTCTCATCAAGACGCATAAATTACAGATCTTGCAGCATGAACAATATGCCATTACATATTAGCAGCACTAAATCAGAGTTCCTTGACTATCAACATTAACCAAACCCTGAAATCTATACGATCAGATAAGCTGCACTCATTTCATGGCACAACAGGGTGATCTGCAGTTAGCCCAAGACTGCTTACATGGAGTAAACCCAATCTACATTATGAGTAGGAATAGGGGCATTCTGAGTTTACTGAAGCCATGCGCCAGTCCCAAATTTTTTGGTCTGTCTATTAAGCTTCAGTGCACATAAACACTAACCCAATAACCTTTTCTATTTATTTCTCTACCCTTCTTTGGAACAACTAAGCCATCTCAAATTTATACAATTCTTCACCTCCCTTCAGACTTTCTATTTTTTAAGTCATATTAAAAGACAATATGTGCAAGTACATTTGTGATAGCCGTGCCAAAAGGAATGTTAAAAATAAACCCAAAAAATGCAAGACCCAAAAATTAATGAAGTCGAAGGATATGGACTATCTTTACCATGTATAGGAAGGACAAAACACTTTAATGTGATATTAACTTAAAGAATATAATCCAAATATAACCTGTGTTGCAATTCCAGCATGATCCATTCCGGGCACCCACAAGGCGTTGAATCCAGACATTCTACGCCAGCGAATAATGGTATCCTGCAAGAGACCACTATTATCAACCCAGTATGAACTATGGAGCACCATAAAGGGTCACAAAACAAAACCAATTTTTGAACATAACCTGAATGGCAGCAGTAAGGGCATGGCCGATATGTAGGGCTCCAGTCACATTTGGTGGTGGCAGGACCTGAAGTTACTTGTAAAGAATGGTTAGGAAATGGGAAAAAAAAATCCAACCAGAATCTGAAACTCGGAGAAGGAAAATTGTGATATATACTTTGCTGATTTTACTACTGAATGTCTGTTAAACACATCTAGATGTTCCAAGTTCCATTTACCCACATTTGGCCGATCAAGTAAAAGGTACATGTATCGTACTTAATTGTTATATTAACACGCAAGACAGGACATTAACTTTAAACCCATATTCTCTGCAAAACTATAAGCTTTGTTTCCGGAATAACGGCAAGCTTTTTCTTCTCATTATTTACCTTTGTCAAAAGGAATTTTATGTAAAGAGTATACTATGAATAAAAAACCCATTGATTGGAGATTGGCAATCAAATACTCCAAAAATACTCCAAAAACTTTCAGGGTCTGATACTCTTACCATCCTTCAAAAATGTTGTTCTGCAACTAAAGTGTTCATGATACGTAATAAAGAAGAGCACTCAGATACTCTCATTCCATATTCTTCACGACAAGCTAAAGCCAAGGCCCAGAGCATACTATTCTGGTATTTATTTTTCATCATAAACTCAGCAAAATACCAGCTACATCAAACAATGAGACAATTTTGGAAATGAAAATGTCCAGAGAGAAACAAAGAAACTCACAATTACAAAAGGTGGTTTAGAGCTGCTGGCATCTGCGACTGGACACAAAGAAATTTGACTTTTCCCACCATGCATACCACCTAAACCAGCCATTATGAAGTAAAGATATTAAAAACTATAAAACAATCTATATCCAGTACTAGATATAAATAAAGAACTTACGAGCTCTCGACAGCACTTGGATTGTACGCTTTTGCCATTTGACGAGAGAGCCGTTTCTTCTCACCCAACGCTGTTTCTGGATCAACATAATCCTCTGCATTATCTTCCAAACCCTCTTTTTTTAAGTTCTTTTTCTTCCCCGCTTTTGAAGCGTTCGAGGATTGCTGCGCCTAAATAACATAGAACGAAAATGATCAAAACATCTTTAATGCATCAGTCAAACAAGATAAATGTTCTGTGCAGATCATGAAATGTCTAAACACAATACAGGCAGTTTACAGGATGTGACATTAATAAATTAGACTGGGGAAAAAAGAATCTAGTGCACACTTACCTGAAGTTTGGCTGCTTCTGCCTTTTGCGCAGCCTTAAGCTTTTTCAGTTCTTTTAAATCTCTCTAGCCTGCCATGTGAACAAAAGAAAACAGCTGTTTAATTCATTACTAGTGATTAATGCACACTCTCTGTGTGCGCTTTTAAAAAAACATATTTTTATTATAAAACATAATTTTTTATTAAGAGAATTTGAGAGAAATTTTGAAAAGCTAATCATGTAAAGGAAAAAAAGGGGAGAGTTCTAAAACTATCTTATTAAGAGGGATATAATACGAATAACATTAAATGACATCACAGCAAAAGAGGGATATAATACGAATAACATTAAATGACATCACATCAAAAGAGGGATATAATACGAATAACATTAAATGACATCACATCAAAAGAGGGACTCTTGCTTTATATATAGTATAGATAAATAGAGAATTGAACAGAGTCTAGCTACCTCAACCCACATGCAAAGTTAATGCAGATGTGTCAATCCCAATGCAAACAACAACACACTACAGATGAAAAAACAAATGCTTACTAATTTAAGCAGTAATAAGGGAAAATAATATCCATCCCAAAAAAACACTACAAATTGAACAATTTAATCATTGCAAACATAATATAAATGCTCCTTCATTAAACACCCCCCCCCCCAAAAAAAAAAAAAAAAACACCCATAAAATATTAAGGAATAAATGAGTTCAGAAGCTGGATTAAATGCATATCAGTCAAAGTAGTGGATGTCAATTAGAAAATGTGACATTAAATTCACGACAATAATATCCCTAAATTGGAATTGAAATTGGTAAAATAACACCTAATGAGTACAAAAAAACAAACCTTTTCTTCTTTCTTCTTCTTCTTTTCGAGCTCTTCTGGAGTAAGCTGTTTGGGCTCGGACGACACTCCAGCCTACAAGACAATTTTCAATATCGCGACGTAAATCAAATCCGAAATTTAAAAAATAAATATAAATAATCAATTTAATTACAATAAAAATAAACTACCTCAGTTTTTTCTGTTTTCTTCATTTCTGGATTTTTGGTCTCTGATTCAACCTGTAAAAAAATATACAAACTAAATTGCAGCCTATTAAACTAAAAAACTAATCGTCCAAAAACAAAACCAAAAAAATGCAATTCTAACTCGAAATTACCATTGGTATTGCTATGGAGATTGAACAAAATTGCGAAAAGGCGAGCTGAGAGCGGTTTCTGCTGCTGCTGATAAAAATCCCTCTTTTTCTGAAAATATTTAGGGCAGCTCGGAGATTAGCGTGCATGCAATCTAAGCGAAGTGCAGCATCTTAAGCACGGTGTTGGAAATCGGAATGTAAGGCGAAACAGCAGCGAGATTGACGGCGGCTTGTTGATGCGGGAAGAAATGCGTGAAGAATGCGAATGCAAAGAAGTTAAAACCCTACTGGCAGCGTGTTTACCAAGTCCAAATAGGAAGGTAGCTTATTTTCCACGTTGGCACATGGAGGATTATACATTCACTGAAAATATAAAAGAAAATATTTAATATCCTATAAATTTTTTAAAATTTTACTTACATTAATTGAAATTATTTATTTTATAAAAATTTAATTTACATTACAAATTTTATAAGTAAATTCATAGACCGTTCTCAAATATAAGTACTGATATGTAATTAAGTAAAAATAAATAAATTTATAATAAATCAATAACTTTATTTTATGTATTTTGTCTAATTTTATTTCTTTTCTCTATAATTTAGTGACATATTAAATTGTTACTTTATTATTATGTACAAATACATTAAATAATTAAATACTAACGAGTTGAACTGCGGTTTTATTTTTAATCCAAAAACATTTGATGATGGAAAAACTGTGTTCAACCAAAAAAAAAAAAGTAAGAAAACAAATACTAAAATTAATTAGATTATGTGACGGTAGTGGAAATTGTGTATAATAATACAATTTAAGGAATGATTTTGACACTTTATTAAAATTGTGTGACAGTAGTGTGGACATATTAAAATTGTTATTTTATTATTATGTATAAATACATTAAATAATTAAATACTAACAAGTTGAACTACAGTTTTATTTTTAATTCATTCCTAAATTATTTGATGACGAAAAAATTGTGTATCGAAAAAAAAAATGTGAGAAAATAAATACCAAAATTAATTGGATTGTGTGACGGTAGTGGAAATTGTGCATAATAGTACAATTTAAGGAATGTTATACAATTTTTAGAGGAAAATAATTTTGAGGCATTTCACATTTATCTTGTATTTATTAAGGTCTGTTTCGGGTTACGATGTTTTTGCTGAAAAAAATACTTTTAAACTGTAAAAATATTTTTTTTTGAGTATTTGTTAAATATTGTTCTTAAATTCAGGAGTATAGCTTCTTGTCTCAAAAGTACTTTCAGCACAAGCTAAAAATTAGTGCTTTTTGATTAGCTTTTTTTTTGAAATCGTTAAAGATAAATTTTAGCCATTTTACCATAAATTTATAATTGAATAAAAATAGAATATTTTTAAAATTCAAAATTATACATTACCAAATATTAAAATGAATTTTTGTAAGTTTACATCCAAACAATAAAAATTAAGCACTTATTAAACACTTTTTTCAAAACTCTACTAAGTTAAGTGTTTTGTAATAAGTTACCACGACCCAAACGGGACCTAAACTAGTTTGACAAAAATAAATGGACAATATTGTGAAACCGGTAATGTTGTTTGATGTTATATTGTTGTACAATTTTTAGGAAAAAAAAACATGTGTTTTACTATTTTGTTTACTTTAAAATTTAACATACTTTTTATTCAAACACTATGAATCCAATAACGGCTAATACTTTTTTTATGTATAACTTTTTTTCCTTACGAGACCACAAATCAATAAGTTTGATATATATGGTTGAGTCGTATATTGGTTGGATTTAAATATGCGAGTTTATAATTATATCATAGTATAAATGAATATTTTATCTTTAAAAGATAATCTTTATTTGCTACAAATTTTGTCTAATTGTGGCATTGAATTTTTTAAAAAATCTAGTTTTAAGGTGTTTTGCCAAGTTGTTTAATAAAATAGCAAACTTTTAACAAAGTACCAAAATTATATGATATATAAATATAAGTGTGCATGTATGTTTGTGTGTGAGACGTAACTGATTTATTCATTAACTTATGGAAAGGAATATTTTATTAAGGGTTTGTTTGTTTGGGTTGAAAATATATATTTTTTAATTTTCTTGCAAAATTTGTTTGATTCTAAATATAGGAATATTTCTAATTTTGTTATTCTTAGCAAAAAATAATTTACGAAAATTTTGAACGGAAGTTATTTTCCAAATAGTTAAAAAATGACATTAAATCTGAAATATTTACTTTTATAGCTTTATTTTACTTAAGTTTTTTTTTTAAATAGTATAAGAATGACATTAAATCTGAAATATTAACTTTTATAACTTTATTCACTTAATTTAATTTCGTTTTAAATTGTCATATATTCATTGTTCTCTTCATCGTGGATTCCACAATAATATAACTATCATTATACTTATTTTACCACTACATTATATTATAATTTAATTTTGAAAAAAAATAATTTTTTAAAATAATTACTTATAAAGCCTTCATTACAATTACTATAAGTATTTTTAACTCATATTCATAAAATTAATGATAGAAACGCTTAAAATTTTATATTTTAAAATATTTTTATTTTGCCAACCAAACACCGAAAATTTATATAAAAATAAAATTTTTTATGTAAATATTTTCCTTAAAAATACATTTTACATCCAACCAAAACGGACCCTAAATTTCACTTATATTTTGAGGTAATAATTATCTGAATTGATCCTAAAAGATAAAATATTTAAGTTGTAAGAGCTACTTTTACAATGTTCCAGCCCACCAACAATGGAAATATTATATTACAATCTCTTATATTTGATGTCATAACTTTCAATTTTATTTTTTATTTTTAAAAAAGCGCACCAAATCAATGGAAATGAGTATTGTATTACATTCACTTGTATTTTATGACATAACTTTTAATTAAAATATATATATATTGTACGTTGGGAGCTTCTCATACTCTATTGTTTTTGGCCATACAGTTTTTTTTTTAAATAAATGAAAATAAATAAACCCACCCCCTCCCATATTCCATTAAGTGACTCGAACTCATAATCAATAAAAAAAAAATTATTATCTAAATTGTACTTTATTATTTAGCCCATACTGCTTCTTAGTTTGTTCCATATACATGTATAGTGAGTTTTATTTATCAAATAAATTCAAGTCACATTCTTGTTATTTTAGTAATAGCAAATTCGATAGTAGTTGATTTTATTGTTTGAAACACAAAATACTTATTTTTAGTAATATTTATGATACATAAATTTATGAATAAAAATATAATACAATGATTATAACGTTTCCAAACTAAAATGCTAGTAAAGATTACGAGTTATTAGTTGAGCACATAAATGAATATTTTTATTAAATTAATTTAAAAAAATCCATAATTTACTTTATATAAAATATATTATTTTTATAAAGTTACACAAATATCAAGTGTGTCATTATAACTAGTTATATATAAGTACAAATATTCTAATAATTTAATGTTATTTATTGTTATTGATGATAAAAATACATATATACGCTGTATAACTCTCTATTTATCATCCTTTTTTCCCACAACTTGTATTTTTGGTATATATTTTGTAATTAAATTTCTAGAATGTTATTTTAGTTTTACATGCATAAGTAAATCATAAATCATAGTATGAATAAATCTATAATTTAAAAAAAAAATAATTTCATTCAAGTAGTGTTTGCGTGTTTCAGTCATCTATATAAGGTGACAAACAAAAAATATTCAGTCATCTATATAAGGTGACAAACAAAAAATGCTCACGTCCCTTTGAATACGTAAAAGAAAGAAACAAATTCCATTAATGATCTAAAATTAAGAATTGTACATTTAATAAAATTTTGATACGTGAAATGATTTTATAAGATAACTTTAATACGTAATTTTGTAAAGTATTTTCATTTAAGTAATTATTGAACTTTCCTCGAAGGAAAAAGAAAAAAGAAAATGGTATTCCCCTTCCATATTTTATTGTTTACTCCATTCAATAGTTTTCTTGAACCGAAAAAAGGCACCCATTAGTTTATGACCCAACCGCTATATAATTCCACCATCAACTTCTTCTCAGGGAATTATACTTTCCCTTCTTCTTTCTCTCTCTATATCTATCTATCTATCTTCGTTTGCGTGTGGGCCTCTCTATATCTGTATCGGTACGATTCATCGACCACCGATCATCGACCACCGATCATCGACCACCCGATCATCGACCACCGATCATCGACCACCAACAAAGGTATCTTCTGATTACCGGTGAAATTTTTTCATCGCCTCCGACCGATGATCACCGCCTATATTATCAGTTACTTTATAAATTTATTTAATGTTATTATGTTTTACATCTATCTGATTATCGAAACTTTATTCTATTTTTTATGGCTGTCAATGAATTTCCAGAATTTAGTTCCTTGTATGATTTTAGATGTGAATTTTTCTGTTCTAGATGCTTATACAAATGCACAAAAAATTCATTTTATTCAATTAAATATATATATGCTCATTATAGCTATTGCAGTAATTTTATATATCTGCAGAATAACTTTTTTTTTTCCCCTTTTATTTTCCTGTCATCGCGTTTGATTATACAGAGACCAGGGACAGCTTCACGATGATCTTATTGTTATTGGCGGTGGGGTTGGTGTAGAAATATGATTTATGTTCCTGGGTAAAAAAAAAAAGAAGTACTTTCCATATTTAGCACATCATTGTTATTGATGAGAGGTATCTGATTGGGTAATTTTGCAGGAGTGACTTCCAAATATAGTTATTTCGTAAATTAAACTTACCTCTATGCCTTGTTCTTGTGTGAATATAGATATGTAAGTCTAGGCACATTTAAAGAGATAGGATCCATTTATGGTCGCAAATTACAAGAAGTATGATGCCATTTTTTCTGGGTTATATCAGGGGACAGATTGTTGGATGTTCTCATTTAATTTCAAATATGTCTGTTAGATACCTTACCATATATCTGAAGAAATGTGTGAACTTGTTTTTGTAGCAAGGTGTCTTGATCACTATTAAGTAATTGTAACCAGACAGTTGGATTTCAATTAAGTCTGTTTAATAGCAAAAGATATTTTGATACACAAAATGCTTTTATTAATTATGCATGTAACTTAGTTGCATTGCAACTTCTGGAAGGGATCATTTTCGTGGTTTCAACACTAAACTTGGTTCCCGAGAAGGGCTGGCTCCATCTAACCAGACTCTTGAGTACTGGGCTTGCTGGTTGCTGTCTCAGCTGAATGAAAACCATGGTTTTTTCTCTAATAAAATAAAATTGTTAGTGTGAATAGTAGAGTTTAACGTGTCTTAATTATTCACTTTTCAGGTGTTTTTCCACTAATATTTTTTTAATTGATAGCCATGTTCTGCTTATGTTATGATTGGCCGATGCATGCATTCACACTGAGAAAGCTGCAAGTAATTGATTTTTGTTGATTACATTTGATTGGATGGCTTGGTGCACATTATGTTTGCCCTAGGGTTTGAGGCAGGTACCTTTCCAAATGCATTTCTATCTGGATTTATTTCAGAAAAACTAGGGTTTAGATTGTTCTTATTATGCAGGCTTCAGATGCTGATGGCATATTTGTGAGTGGTGATGTTGTCCTTTGCCCTAGTTTGTTGAGAATCTTTATATTCATGACCCTAATAGTTTAAGATTAGGGTTTCTCAAGTTGATTTCTGCTGGAGGGTTCAGGGCGTTGTCCGTTAATGTTCTCCTCTATTGCATTTGAATTGAAAATGAGTTAGTCTCAAGGCTTTGGATTGTGGGCTAAATACTTGTACAGGTGAGGTGTCTTTATAATTGGAGCTTTTTTATCTGAGATATGAATGCTATTGTCTCTTGTTTTTCATCTTCTATATCAAGCTTCTTCAGCCCTTGGCAATGGTTTTTTTCTTTTGATTTTTTAAACTGATAAATCTGCCCCAGGCTCTTCTTCTGGTCATATCTTAGCACCAGTAGGATGTGGAAAAAATTCAGATTTCTTGGTTTCATACATTTAATTATAGCCAATGTAATGGTAGTTTTTTTCAGAAGAACTGGAAATTCAATAGTGACTAGTCATATGTAGGATACGAGTTTGGCGTTAGATAGATAAATTACTAATCTTTAGAATTTGGATCATAAATGGTGTTGCAGGAACTTTTTGGTCAATGTGGAAGCCTGATGAACAAATTTGAGTATGATATCTGGTGTCCCCTTCAAGATTCATTAGTCTGACCCGCTGCTGTTGCAGTGTCATATATTTCGGCCTTTGACTTGGAAGAGCAGACTATAGGATACTAATAGAATTGATCATGCTCCTTCACTGAAGCGACGCTTTGTTGAATATACCTTCCAGTTTAATCTAAGGGTTGCCATCTTATCACTTATCATCTGATTAACAATGCTAAACATATGTCCCACCAATTACTTTTGGTTCGGGTCATTTATCGTGAGAGGGGACTGGCATCAGTTGTTCTTGTGTCGGTTGATGATGCCAGGTGAGAGTGCGGATTGATCATAAGTCCACTCAAAGATTTACCCATCCATCATAGGATGTTAGTCACTTTTCTTCTCAATGCTTTTGAATGACGCTGATGGGGGTGCTGATATTTTTTGCAATTATGTGGTCAAGGTGGAGAGAGTGGGACTGGCTTGAGATTGTTTAAAAATGCCTTGATGGCTTTTACCTGAAGTAGATGAACAAATATTGTGTTTGGCCTCTCTTATGAACAGCTTCTTCCCGCTGATGATTGACAGTTATCTTATACAGTTTGAATCTGTGACTGTTCAGAGTTGACTTAGTTGACTGTCTTGAATTAGTGGTTCTCAAGCTTTTAAAAAGCGTGGATATCCTACTCAAATGACATTTAATAGTGTAGGAGAAAATCAAGATTAATGGGGGTGAGCTCCATTTTCTTTTCCCTTCCGTTAGAATGTGCAAATCACCCTACCTGAAGCCTTTTTGTGGTGCAAATTTTCAGCTGGTGCACCAAGTATATGACATCTCAATATTGCCTAGGTGGAACAGTTCAAGCCTATCCGATTTTGCTCGTTAGGGGGTGTCTTCACTCACAAGCTCTCTTTTGGTGGATGGAGTTCTCTTCATGATATAAAATTGCTTATGTTAGCTTGAAGGATTCCTTTTGGTTTTAGCTTGAAGGATTCCTTTTGGTTTTAGCTTGAAGGATTCCTTTTGGTTTTTGGGGCTTGTTACTGTGCCCTTATGTGTTTTTCCTAGTTATAGTGGGACCTCTTGCAGTGTTATGGT
Source organism: Cinchona pubescens (assembly GCA_025175665.1). Lineage (NCBI taxonomy): Eukaryota > Viridiplantae > Streptophyta > Magnoliopsida > Gentianales > Rubiaceae > Cinchona > Cinchona pubescens. The sequence goes on along the minus strand of JANKKI010000254.1, from coordinate 318,576 downwards.
TTCTCAAATCACACCTTCGCCCCATTTTGGTGTGATATTCCTTTTTTCGGGTGAAAGCCAAATGCAACTGTGGGAAGCCATATTAAAGCCACATATGTAATCAGTGCTCAATTCTCTGTATAACTTATCTGACCTTTTGTAATTATTCATCAGCTTGTAATCTGTTTAGAGCCATCTGAGCTAATTTTTCTCCAGGAAGCTACATTATGTATTTATTTTCCCTCATCTCTCTCTCCCCCCTCCCTCTCTCTCTCTCTCGTCCATCTCTCTCTCTGATATACCGTGTGTGTTTTGGGAAAATAAAGACGTGTGTGTTTTGGGAAAATAAAGTTTAGAGTCATGGATATCTGATTTGGCGTTAAGATTGAAAATCCAGAATGTGCCCAAAACCTGTGTTTGGATCTCCATAATGTGGCTTATTTCAAGGATTATCATTGCATCTGGAAATACATAATGACATGATCCAGTTCATTTTAGTGAGGTTCCAGAGGTAATTAAAAGAATTTGTTTGTTTCGTTAGTTTCTCGGTTTGATACTTCCATTAGTCTTTCTTTCCTGACAATACATGCGTCTGACAGGAAATCTAGTTAATATGGTGATGTGGAGTTGTTGAGCTGGCGAGAGCTTATGTTCTTCTAAGTGAGATACACCATCCTAAATATGTTGGAAGAACCTCACATTAGTGCCTTGTAGACTTTGTAAATGCTGATTCATGAAGGACTTTTTGAGCAACTGAATATTCCTGTTTGTTTAGGCAAATAGTCAAGGGATGTAGTGTGATAAGAACTCCTTTTTTTTTTTTTTTTTTTTGTTGGTCTTTGGGCATCTTTTTTTATATCTATAGTCTCTGCACTCTCTCTCTCTCTCTGTTTATTTTGTGGTGGGCGTGTTATTGTTCTCGCTGTTGCATATGATTCCATTTCCTTTTCGGCTGAGGGTGTTGACTGTTTATCTCTTAGTGAGTCTGTTTTATATTTACATTGTACAAATGCAGTTGCAACTTTCAACTTTCAAAAGCTCTATATCCATGCATACATAAGATACTCATTTTATGATGTGATGTTTAGAATATAATGGAACTTGTTTGAAACTCAGTCAACTGGACTTTTTGTCAAAGTCGAATTCAGGACCTGTCACATCTTTAGAATCGGGTTCCTAATTTGAGTTCATGATATTAATGGTATTCCATTTGAGTGGCTTTGATTCATCAATAACACCGTAATTGGCTAAGCTATTTTTTGGGTTGTTCTTTTGCATGGTTATGGAATAACAAGTGAATGGTAGTTTATATTGCTTCTCTTCTGCAAATGTTTTCACCGACATTCAAGAATATGCTATTAGTTGTTTATGCATAGGAGATCAGGTGTCTTGTTGGGGGGAGTGTTTTTTTCTTTGAATAGGAAAAACAATAATGTATTTCCATGCTTTCCCTTCGACTAAAATACTCAGAGGATGGTTGAGAATAACTGAGCTTTCAGTTTGTACATGCAGAATTAGCTACGTTTATAGTTGAATTTGCAAAAGTGTTCAAGTCATGTCACGACAATGATCATTTTAGAGCAGAGAATATGTATAGTGGTAAGGTTAATCACATTGGGGTCTGCCGTGATTAATACTGAACATTATAGGATGTCAGAGGTTCTGACTAGTTTTTTTGCTTTCTTCATCTATCAAGAAGATCATGCATATGGCTAATCTTGTTATACTATGTTTACCACTTTGTCCATATCTTGTTTCTCGAGTATTCATGCTTTATATACTACTATATTACAGCATATGTAGATTCCTGCAGTTCGAATGACACTCATGAAAATAATTTTAGGAATGACAATGTTTTAATATCAGCCTTGGTTTGGTTTGAGGCAAATTTGCTGAAATTGTTCATGAATGCCTGCAGGTATTGGCCAGGTCAAAAGTAAATAAATTGCTGTATAGCTTACATTCTTATGGGGCATAGACATATATTCAGCTCTTCCCAAATATTTGAGAATGAGAATGATCAGGGGTGGAATCATGGTGACCAACCTTACATGCATTTGGGTATTGGCATCCCCATCTCCATGACTTTATATATTTTTTTAATTCATTTTCCTCATTGGCTGGCTAGGTTATTGATGTTCAAAAACTCTTTTTGACTTTGGAGTTTTGTACCATCTTGCACTTAATGAAGGCATTGACAAGTTTCAGCAACTACTCTTGATTTTTTTTATTATTTATTATTTTTTATTTTTTTAAATTTCAGTCGCTCCTCCATCTTATTAAACTTTGTTACAGTAGTAAACCAGTACTGTTGAATTTTTGATAATGAGTGCATCTTCTGTCTACTATGTGGTATGCTTATCTGGTTTCTTGGTTAAGTTAAGCTTCCAACTGAAATAAAATGTTGAACTTCTTGTTAAGTTCTTGAAAATAGGCTTGTTACAAAAACAAGCTGTGCCTTTTACTTTCATCCCCAAAAAAAAAAAAAAAAAAGGTTTGTGCCTTTTGCATTTGGTAAGTCATTTGTGTGAATTATGCCAAATGATAGATCTATAGTAATCTTGGCATTCTCACCAATAGAGATTATACTTGCAAATTACGTCATCTTTGACATATTCATAAGTGGATCTTTTCTAAATATACAACATGTGATTTTGGGTTGCACCAAGGCCCAGTGGAACTGAAAATGGAGTTATTGTTCATCCTTCAGACAATATGACTGTTGATGGGGGCCATTTTACTGCTCAGTGGAATTCAATTCCTAGGTCAACCCCTGGATACTCTTCCTCTGGTCTCAATGTTGGAATGCCGCATTATCAACCACCTGTGTCAAGGTCCATCTCATGATCCTTTCCTGCAGCCATCGACTGTTGGAAGCTTGAATGCAGTCCAAGAAAATTATGTGCATCATGCATCCTCATCCAACCATGGTGGACAACCGATTCATGGAGTTGATGGTGGTTTTGAGCTTTCAGTGGGCAATGGTAGAGGACCGTACAAGCGAAAAAGCCCTGGCATTCCTGTAGTTTTTGAGAGGGGCAACACAAGCCGATATTATGATGCTGGAAGTTCTTCTGATCAATCCATTGCTGCTGATACATGGGTGGAGAAACAAAATACTGTTTCCTATCAATCACCTTGGGATTTTGCTCCCAGTTACAGAGGTAATGGCCTATCTATAGGCAGTGAAGGTTCTCTAAGGAATGTGAGAAGTAGACCTGCATTTGACTTGGAGAGCAACCTGGCCAGAACCCATTTGTCAAGTAATCCTTCCCATCATTCTTTTACTAGCCAAACCCCTGATCATCCTAGTGGTGTGGATTTGTTGGAAGTCAGAGTTCTAATGCTCCTCCGAGGGAGTGGAATCATACTTTCCGATCAACTGCTTCAAATGGGAGGAATATTGTCTCAGGTAGGTGCTTTTATTATTTACTTTCTTATGCTTTCTGTTGGTTCTAAAATTTCTTTGTTTTGTAATTTGCAGATAGCAATCTCTTCAGTCAAGAAGCAAATCAAGTCAGTGCACTAAATGGTAATCCTGGTTCCTCACTTGAGATTGGGGGATATACAAATGATTTTTCCTCGAACAGAAACCCTATCTCCCAAGCTTTGCATGCTACTTCAAGCCAATATTCCAGAGGAGTTCGAAGCAGCAGCTACAGCCACAGGCCTATGCCAACATTTAGGGCTTCTTCAAGCAACTTGCATGTGGGAAGCACCGGTGCTTCTGATGAAGGGTTGCAGTTGGTTGCAGAAAGTTATACCTCCAGAAATCCACGGCCATTTTCTACCATTGGAATTCGTTCTGGTGACAGGAATGGCCGAAGTAGGTATTCCTAGTGATCGATACAGAATAATTTCTGATCATGCAGGTTTTCGTGATCGACTGGCACCTGAGGTTTGTGGCTATTTTCTTCTAGAACTTAGATTCTTACCTATATAAGGCTCAGGAAAAAATGTCTCTTGGAATCTTCGCCTTGTTGCAAGTGAAAAAATGGCATTTAGTTCAAACACATAAAGCTGAAGAGAAGTAGGGATATATGGTTCCACAACCTTACTGTAATACTTAAAAGTTCTCTTTTTTAAATATCATTTATTGAAGTTCAAAATACATTTATATTATTTAAAAAGTTGTGTTTTCTTATTCAGGGTCTTGTTATTATGGACCGGTCTGCTATATATGGCTCTATACAAATCTTTTTGATCACCACAGAGACATGAGACTGGACATAGACAATTTGAGCTATGAGGTAGCCAAAACTACTGCTTTGACTCTTCAGATATGTCTTCTCTAGCAATATATAATATTGGTTTTTTTAAAATCAATATTAGTAATATAGTTAAATCAATGGTACTGTCTCAGATATAATATTGGTTTTGTGCTGCAAACAGGAACTTCTTGCACTGGGGGAGAGGATTGGAACTGTGAACACTGGACTGTCTGACGACTTAATTTTTAAGTGTCTCACCGAGTCAATATATTGTTCATCAGATCAATTGCAAGAGGAAGGAACATGTGTTATCTGCCTGGTGAGAATTCCATCTGATTTTTAGCTATATCTTGAATCAGGACTATTAGGACCACTGCTTTTGCACTTGAAGTTTGTATGGGAATGGCAGACATTCATCTACTTTAAGTTCCATCGTCCGCAGTTTTAGACATATTCAAACTTTAGAACCTCGACTCCTATCTACTATGTCAAATTGCAGTTGATTCCTACTATTTGTTGGTTTTATGCATTAGTGTACTTGTTTTCTAACTCAGGCCATTTTTCTGGATTTTGTGTTGACAGGAAGAGTACAGGAACATGGATGATGTTGGGACTCTGAGATCATGTGGCCAACTGATTTCCATGTAGGGTGCATCAGAAAATGGTTATCCATTAAGAACTCGTGTCCAATCTGCAAAGCTTCTGCCTTGGATGACAATATGAAGCAGCAATAATGCAATAATCTTATTCATATTCCAGTAAATTACCTCTGAAATTTTTTGTAAATATGTATTTAAGATACTCCTCAAATGGATGAGATTGATATTACAGAGAACTTGTAAACCAAATTCTCGCACATTTCAATCCATTTTGCGTTTGTTTCCTTTGTGTGAGATCCTTGCTTGTTCTGTATTTGTATTGCAAAAACACGCACACATACGTTGATACATACGAATTTACATTGCTAAGAAGAGTAATGTAACTTATCTTTGGTGCAATAACTTATCTTTGGTGCAAAGGATTTATTTTTATTTATTTTTTTATTTTTTTTATTTGAAAACATTGAGATTTAATCCCTCAGACTTGTGAAGGGAATGAAAATTTGCCTTCGTGTCAGGTGGTTTTGTCTAGATATTCGAATTTGAGCACCACAAACACAAAAAAATAAGGCAAATAGTTAGGTAGACCGGTCTTTGATCCCACTTGTAAATCTTGTGGTGTAGATTAAATTTTAGAAAATTTATAACATCAGTTGATGTAAGTAAAATTTTTTAAAATTTAATCATGATCACAGGATTTATAGGTAGGGTCAAATATCGAATCTATCTAAGTATTTTCCAAAAAAATAAAACTAAAAATACCTTGGTTAAATCACAAATGGCACGACTTTAAGTTGCGGGCCTTATGGGCTACAAGAAGGGTGATTGGGTTACTACTAATATGACACTCTAATCGTAGATCCGAAGTGGGCCTAATAAGACCCAGCCCGAGAGAATGAGGTGCACCAAATGGAAAGAAATATGGAACGAAAAAAAGTTGGGGCATTCCGAGAATTGAACTCGGGACCTCTCGCACCCTAAGCGAGAATCATACCACTAGACCAAATGCCCGATCACTTGCTCTCTTTGTGTCCTAATGAAAATCCTATAATTGTAAATCCAAATAAGCACAAATACTTAAGTAGACCCAGTTTTTGGCCCCACCTGTAAACCCTGTGGTCAGAATTAAATTTTAAAGAATCTTGCTTACATCAACTGATGTCATAAATTCTCTAAAGTTTAATTTATACCACAGAATCTATAAATGAGATCAAAAATCGAATCTACCTAAGTATTTGACAACATTTTACCATTCAAATGGAACCTAGTTTTTTCTTTTCCCGATGAATTGACACTTGAGCACAAATAAATAAATAAAGTTGATTTTTTTTTTTTTTTTTTGGTGTGAATAAATGTTGCGTATCAACACAAACCAAATTGTCAACTTATGTACACACCAAAAAGTTAGCTCTGCATATTTTATTTTATAATGTGTGCTAACGTCATGTGTTGGATGTTTGTGATACGTATTTTGACTTTAGGTTTAAATGCAAAAAATTCTTTTAAACTTACGTTTCAGTTATATTTTCTCTTCTTCAATTTATTTAATAACCACTTTACGTCATCTTTTATATTTGTTGAAACAAAATTACGTATATTATTTTAATCATTATTATTTTTCTTTTATTTATTTTCTCTATCTTGTTTTTATTTTTTCTTTTTTCTTTTTTATTATTCTCTCTTGCTACTACTAAATAATTACTTTACTTTTAATAATTAATTAATTAAAGTTCTAAATTTTCACACGTGTTTAAATAATTTAATTTATAGATTAATCATCCTTTAATGCAATAAATATAATACAATAAATATATATTGTTGTAATATAAAGTTTGTGATTAACTATTAATAGTAAGATTAATAAATAAAAAATAAAATTTTTGAGCTAGAGGAAATTAAAAATTTATAGTATACAAATAAAATTATAGAATGAAAAAATATGTACAACATTTTATTTACGGTGTAATATTGAAAAAAATATAATAAGAAAATATTATGGTTGCCTAATATAAGGGATTTTAGAATTACGGTAAATTTAACCAAAATATGACCTGTGAATGATATGGCACCACAAAAAATTTTGTTGTGCATACTTAGAATATATATTTTAATTTTTTTGTGAAAAATTATTTTATCTTTTTATAGTTTGTTTATTTGTTGATTATAGCATTTGTAAAACTCAAAAAATCTATATTATACTATTTAATATATGTTGCTTGTATTAAAAAAACTTATTTAATCTATAATATGTAAAAAAAAAAAAGAGCTTTTAACTAAGAAAAAATATAAGAGAGAAAATAAATAAATTTGTAAGAATAGAAACAAATGAAATTTATTAAAATAGTAAGTGTAATTTTGTCTCAAAACATAAAGAAGTAAGGGATAAGGGGTAAAGTATTTATTAAATAAGTTGATGGGGTAAAGTACAATTGAAGTGTAAGTTTCGGAAAATTTTTTGCATTTAACTCTTGACTTTATAAATATTTAGAATATACGTGATAAACATATAAAATATGAAATAAAATATTAATACAGACAATAAAACAAAAAATCCTATAATCCAAAAAGTTCAAATAGAAGACAGAAGTATACATAGTAGGTAATCCTATTAGGAGACGGCAGGTTAATCAACAACTTTTACTTCGATGTATGAACAGGGTATTGTACGGTCAACCCTTGCAATTTGAATTATATCTTACCTACGGACTTTCAAGCATGGAATTTGTTGCACTAATTAAATATGTGGACTTTTAATTAAATATGTGGACTTTAATTGGTAGTTTGATAAATTTTCGTTAACTGGTCAACATGTGCATCGACCAAACGAGTCAGACACTAGTTCTTTTATCAATTATCACACTGCAATTGCATTCATTCTTCTCCACTTTTTATTTTTCTTTCATGATAAATCTCTCTTAGATATTTTTGACTAATTAGATGAATGAACATGTTCACGACACAGAAAGGGGTTAAACAAAAAAGGAAATTAATCTTTCTTTCAACACCAAAATACAAAGAAAAAAGCAACTGATATTCGTGATCTTTTAACTTCATTACTGATTGAACATTCGATTTGAAGCGGAACGTCGAGTATATAAGAATAATAAGATTAATCTTTCCTACACCTGTATACAAGAACGTTATATAAATTTGTATATATTTTAAATACATGTAACATAATTATTTTTCAATATTAAATATTCGATTCATGGTAAGTGAGATGGATTCCTTGATTCACATTCATTCATTTCACTTTAATTCATTAAAATAAAATTTTTCAGTGTGATGTGGATAAATATAAATTAAAAAATCAACCTCACCTACCATTGATTAGATTCATATAAAAATTTTCCGTCACGCATACGACGACGCATAATGCTTGTGAAAAAAAAGATTAACTCAAAATAATATGTCAAACTTGATGTGAACCGTTATAACGTGAAGAGCAAACTTGAGGGTAGAGTCTGTAAAAGAAGAACGAACTCCTTTGTTTAGTTTTTATGGAAGATGGGAAGTCAACATCTGTTTCGTTTTATAAGATTGGCGGCTGTCGTAGATCTCTATTTATTTCCATCAATAATCTTCACGAGCCATTAACAAGCCAAAGGTGAAGTTGTTCATAAATCTTGTCCTAATAAATAAGAAAACCAGTACATAACAGATATTTTTTTATAATGGCAGCTGAAGCCGTCCCCGGAAGCAATCTGGAGACTACTCCTACATGGGCCGTGGCAACCGTGTGCTTCGTCATCATCTCCATTTCGATCATACTAGAATACTCCATCCACCTTGTTACCAACGTAAGCATACCTATTTATAAGTGTTTTTTTTTATTTATCACACTAATAAATAACATGGATTTCTTTGATAATCTTAATTAATTAAATCTGCGTACCGTGCAGTGGCTCAAGAAACATAGGAAAAAAGCATTATGCCGAGCCGTGGATAGGCTTAAATCAGGTACTACATTTAGTAGGAATGTTTCTTTTTTTGGTTTGAGATCTACGATTGAATAGAAAATTTTTTTGTCACTTACTCCGTATTGTATTGCAAATTGTTGAATAATTAAAGAGTAACGACACTCTCCCTCTCACTTTTTAATTATCTCAACGACTACTATACTACAACACTCCACGTTATGAAGTTAGTAGCCAAGAATTACTTGATTGAATGATTTGTTTGGCGTACGTATGAACATCTGATCAGTTTATTGACTTTTGCATGCAGAGCTTATGCTACTAGGATTCTTGTCTCTTCTATTGGCAATAATTCAAGAGCCCATTTCAAAAATATGTATATCCGAAAAATTGGCGGATACTATGCTTCCTTGTAAGAAACAAAACGACTCACAATCACAATTAGGCCGACAGACAATTTCTCTACAAGTTCATCAGCACATCGATGTCGGAGTTGCACTTTCAAACATGGTCGTATCACCTGATGGACGACGTTTATTGGCTGATGATGATATTAATGCTGTTAACAATAACAACTCTTCAACTACCAATCCTTGCAGTGCTGAAGTACGTTTCATTTGACAAAACAGATAAATTTTCCTTCTTAATTTGGGGTGCTTCAATTCATTTATCAGTTGAAAATATATATATTTGCAGGGAAAGGTATCTTTTAGTGACACAAAATGGGATTCAACAGCTTCAGATATTCATTTTCGTCTTAGCAGTTATGCAGATTGTTTATAGTGTCATCACGATGGCTTTTGGGAGGGCTAAGGTATGGTATTCTCTACGATTTTATTTTACTTGTGGTTTTAAATAATTTATTTTGTAAATATTAATTTATATGTTGTTGTAAAAATTTAATGAAGCATTAATGATTCTATTTTATCCATCACATATTAATAAAGAAAGAATTATGTAACTAGGGATTTTGAATTATATATTTGTAAGTAAAATTAATACAAGTTAATAGTTACAGACATCAATTCAAAATAACTGATAAAATAAAAGGGAGCATGTAGGTACTACATCAATCAGGCGTACAATCTACCTAGAAATTGGCTGTTCAAATCTTCTTGTATTTGTAGTTTTCTTATGATGTTATGCTTTCTAGGTAATGTTTTGTTTTGATTGTTTGATTGGGAGGGCAGATGAGGCGTTGGAATGGTTGGGAGGTAAAAGGAAACTCAGACAACAGAGTACCACGTCGAAAATGGTATGACTAACACTGCCTTCTAAATGTTACTACTACTAATTTGGGGGTTGTCTAAAGTTTATTGAATAATTCATCATAAATTATTTTTTAGAAAATTAGTAGAAAAATACTAGATTTAAATTATCCTCTTCGAATGAAATCTCACTCCACATCTTCATTTTTTCTGAGGCTGATTTAAGATAGAGAAATCCTTAGTCCACAATATTAGAAAAGCATGAAACAGAAGTACGAAAATAAACATTAACCTTGGTGCCTTGTGCTATAGTAAGTACCACCCCATTCAAATTCAATGCCCATTGTGCGTGCTGTGGACACACTTGAAAAGCCTATTGTGCGTGGTGTCACAATATTTGAGAACCCACATAGGTCTCAAATATAAGGCCCATAGGCCCATGTGAGCTAACATCTACAAGACCACAATCAAGAGCGGATTCACTAATTAAAATTTAGGGGATAAAAATTAGCTTTGCCTATATACATATTTTTAGAGAGACAATTTTATAATTTTACGAGTTAGAGTATAATTTTTTAAAGGGTTGTTATTGAAATTTTTAAAAAATATCAAGAAAAATAATATATTTTCGAAATTCTTTGGGAATAAAACTATAAATACGTACATAAGGAACACTTTGTATATTCTCTAAAATTTTTAGGAGGTAAAATCTAATTTTTATAATAGTATAATAATTGAATATTTTGGGGGGTGACCGCCCCTTCCCATCTCCCTATAATCCACCATTAACTATAATACGAAATAAGTATGACGGTCATTAAAATGATTAAAAATAAAAAAATTTTATAACTTTTTAGTTATCCAACTATTTAAATTATTCACTTGCGAAAAAGTGAGCAAAGAATTTTTTTTCTTCTACGAGACAGCGTGAAGAATTTAAAAGATGAAGAATCAACATGGACAGTAAATAAACATGACGTTAATTTATATTCTAGTCTTAGGAATATACTTACGTAGATTAGTGTGTTGATTTTTGGATCCACCTATAGATCTTGCGATCAAAATTAAATCTTATAAAATCTTACTTATATCAGGTAATATCATAAATTTTATAACATTTAATCTACACTATAAAATTTATAAATAAAATCAAAAATTAAATCTACCTAAATATTTTCCCATAGTTTTAAAGTGGAATTCAATTTTCTATTTTCCTAAACGAACTAATGCATGGATCTCCTTTTAGGTCCACACGTTTTTCGTGGTCCAATTTGGTACTTTTGTGGGCCATTTATCAAATCAAATTTGTCCGTATCAAAAAATTTATAAATAAAAATTGTGCCTTTCGTGGACGGTTTGGTTGCTTCGACTTCGATCCATGTAAATAGCTGGGGATGGAAAAAGGACCAAAACTCGAATGCCCTTTTAATAAGTCTACAAAGCGTTTCAATTTGTGCCGAGTTTGACTAAATGGTAGTCGTTTTCTCGTACAAATTACCTCAAGATTGGATGAAATACAGATAATTTTAATATATTTTAAATATCCCTTATAATATCTTAATTTTGCATTAATATTTAATGCCAGGCAATCCTAATCATTTGATTAGATGGCATTTAGCAGCTCCGTTTCAAAAACCAAATTTAATTAGCTAATGTAAAGCACAACATAATATTTGATAAAATTGAATTTTGTTTTCATTCTCCAGATCCTATAGATTTAGGTTTGCGAAGCAAACAACATTTGGAAGGCGGCACATAACTACATGTACACAAACATCAGTTCTCCTTTGGATAGTGAGTCTCTCTCTCCGTGTTACTATTATAAATTAACATCACTTTATTTATTAAAATCAATCTACACACGTTTCAAAATTATATTAAATTATCAATAATTAATTTTAGATATTTGATTAGATTTCGATATTTTTTTTTTCATTTGGATATTTGGGCAGAAATGTTTTTTCAGACAGTTCTTTAATTCAGTGGCTAAAGTTGATTACTTCACTCTCAGACATGGTTTCATCTCGGTAATGATTTTCTGCTCTATTTAATATTATATAGTTGCATTACATGGAAATTGTAAGATAAATTTGAGAATTTTTCCAGGCCCATTTGTCCGTCAGGTACAGTAACTTCAATTTCCGTAAGTACATAGAGCGATCCTTGGAGGAAGATTTTAAAGTCGTGGTCAGCATCAGGTTTCTAAATATTAATTTTCTCAATTTTACTTTTGTAGTTAATTGGGCATCAAATCAATAGAATCTTAATTACATTAATCATCCAAAAAAATGAATTAATTTCCCAGCAAATAATGATTAATTTTGTTTCACCTTAATTTGTCTTGACAGCCCTCTTATGTGGTTTATAGTCGTCATCCTTTTTGCTTGTGGATGTTCATGGTAAGTTCCTATAACCAATTTGATTGGGCCTTCCCCATTAATTCCTAGCTAGTACCTCCTTTGATTCTCCCTCCCAAGAAGGAAAAAAAAATGTTGATTTAATTGGATTTATTTTTTTTGAACCAGGATGGCATGCATACCATTTGGATGTCATACATTCCACTCTTGGTAAGAATTTTTTTAAATAAAATCGATCTACGTTACTATGATTTATTTTAAAATTTTCATATTAAAATAAAATTGAGCAATTATTAATACATCCTAATTAATCTCTTCCTTATGCGCAGATAGTGCTGGTAGTTGGAACCAAACTTGAAGTGATTGTTGCAAAGATGGCTCTTCAACTCAAAAACCAGAACACTGTGATAGTAGGAATCCCTCTGGTTAAACCAAATGATGATCTATTTTGGTTTTCACGGCCAAGATTTATTCTGTTTCTCTTACAAGTAACTCTGTTTGTGGTATTTAATTTCCTCCCGCACAAAAAACATTTTCCTTCATCTGAATTTTACTCCAAATGATGATAAAATTAATACTACTACTTAATTGACTAACAATTTTTTATTTTTATTTTATGGTCCTTTAGAACGCATTTGAGCTTGCTTTCTTCATTTGGGTCACAGTAAGTATTACGAGGCCCCTTTCAAACCTATTTTATTTTTCAAAACTATAAAAAATAATTGTAATGCCTACAAACAATCAATTTAATTAATTCTCTGGGCTGCAGATGGAGTTTGGTTTCGATTCTTGTTACCATGAGCGTAGGGTGATTATTGTAACAAGATTAGTGCTAGCGTAAGTGCTTCTGCTTGTTTTTCTTCGTATTCGTGATTGCATTATATTTGAAATAAGCTCTAATCGTAGGTAATTAATTAGTATGAGTAATTATTATCTCCAAGTCATTTTAGTCTCCCATATATTTCTTACTCAGTGTGTCAGTTCAAGTTCTCTGCAGCTATATCACTCTTCCCCTATATGCACTGGTGACACAGGTGATCTCAATATTGTATATTATAGTACCTATTAACTTGTGTTACCATATGTTAGTTTGGAAAATTTACGGTATGGTTTAACAAATTATTTCGTTGTTTTAAAAGTTTATACAATAAAAAATCTTAAAACAGACGGAATGGTTCCATCACGAGTGATGCATGTGATATGGAACACATAAGATCAAATAACTGTTAATTAATCTGAAAGAGAATTGAAACCAAAATTTTGTGTTTTGTAATCAGATGGGTTCCGAATTCAAAAGTAAGGTATTGGATGAGCAAATGCCCACGATTATAAAGAAATGGGTAGCTGAAGTGAGGATTAAGAGGAAAAAACAAGACAACTCCTTTGAAACTCAAACCACTTCTTTGTCAGCTGATTGCAGCCTCAGCCTCAGGAATAGTCCCAACCAATATTCTTCTCAATCCCAGCTTCCAAATCATTACCATAATGGAGGAGAAATCAGTGAAGAAGAAGAGATCATGGGAGAACAACAAGAAGACACTAATCATCTCTCATCCCATTCAATACACTAGGATTGCCAATGGAATATAGTATTTGTGTATAATTGATTACTGCTAAGATTTGTACTTTGATATACAATTTTTTTTTTTTCTTTTTTTGGTCTTGATTGTATATTCATAATATTACTAACAAGCACCAATCTTATATTTAGCTTGTATGGCTAAAAGATTTTATTATACATTCTTATATTCATTTATTATACTTTTCATAGTATAATTTCAAAGAAAAAAAGTCCACGGTAAAGTACTATATAACATAGTAAGAAAAAATTTTGATTAACAAAGAAATCCAAGTTTTGTCAAATCATCAATTTTAACTTTTTTAAGTGTAAATTATGCAACAGCATCCAAATATTGGAGGGGCAACGCACTCTTATCCTCATTATATTGTCTTCTTGGAAATGGGCAGTGATGGTTACGTATTGGCATGTGAAACAAAAGGAGCAGATAGGTCCCATGATTCGTGGTCACATCTGAGGATCCCACACACTTTCTCTATTCATTCTCGATCATTTATTCTTCGTCCATCCACAACCACCAAATCATCATAAATTCATTTTAGATATTACCGAATCTTTTATACCCAAAACAAACATCATCAATCTCTTAAAAAAAAAAAAATTCCCCTTCATCCTAAATATTCATTTATCCATGGCAGAAAATTATACACGCCATAACAAGTCTAGTAGGAGTAATGGATCATCTATGGTTTCACCAGATAATTTTTTGCTCAAAAATCCTTAAACCCTCATCCACGGCTGTCTCGGAAGAAGATGAAATTGCATATTCATCAACTAACAGCTCTCAAACACCAGTAATTTCGGAAGAAGATTCATCAGTCATTTCTAATCAGGTAAGCAACAGCTCTTTATTATCTCTAAAAAAGTCTTTACTATTTATTCCAGTTAACACGACTCACTCCTTTCTCTCTCACTCACACGTACACACGACTGACGTAAAAGGAAACAAAACATCCTGGTTTTAATTTATCTTTTGTTGAATTAATTAAAAGGATGACGAGCCTGACGAGCAAGAGAATCATGATGGGAAGGAAAGACCAACAAGGTTGAATATTTTGGGCAGCAAAGCCCGATCTTATTCATCTTCACCATCTGATGTAAAGAGCTCAGGAAGAAGATTACAAAAAACCTTGAGTTGCAAAAGCCTGTTCGAGCTCGAACTTGAAGAAGTGAAGGGTTTCATGGACTTGGGCTTCAGTTTTAATAAAGAACATCTGAACAAGCGGATGATGAGTGTAATTCCTGGCTTGCAAAGACTCGAGCTGTCCCAAAGAACTGAAGGAAATACCAACAACGTAGATGAAGATAATTATGAGATTGAAGACGAAGACAGTGAAGAGATTAAACAACATGGTACTAGAACTAAAATTACTAGGCCTTATCTATCAGAGGCGTGGCTGATAAAGAGACCCGATTCGCCTTTGCTGAATTTAAGGATTCCACGAGTCTCTAATGCTGCTGATATGAAGAAACATCTCAAATATTGGGCTCGAACCGTCGCTTCCGCGATTCTGCTGGATGGCTAAAAATTCTCTAGCACCGACAAATTTGGAACTGTAAAAAAAAAAAAAAGAGTTAGTTATATACAACATGAGGCGATACTAAGTGTGTATTTAGAAATGTTCCTTTTTTGTTTTGTTTTATCCCGATGTAAAAAATAAAAAGCAATAAAAAAGCCGAAGGAGAAAAAAGTTTCTTCTTTGTCTCCCTAATAAAGATAAAAAAGTTTCTTCTTTGTCTCCCTAATAATGATTGAATTAATCTATTGTCCTGTGTCGAATTTACTTTCTTCTTTTTTTCCTTAATTTTCACACCAAGGTGTAAAAAACATTACTTATTGTGCATTTAAATCCGACAAATAAGATTAGCTCATGTCTCGTGACAGAAACTTCCAAGAAATTCTGAAATTTTCACAAAATAAAAATTCCAATAATGTTAATTTCAATTTGGGTTGGGCCTCTACTTTTGGACTTAGACAAAGCCTATACATTAAAGAAGTGTTTAGTTTATGAGTATGAGGTGAAAAAATAAAAATTAATGTTAATGATACTCATGGATGTTATTTGGTAAGTCATAAAATAATTCCTTTATGATTTCATGTCTCACTTATCACTTGAATTTTAAATTGATTAATATATCAATGTAATAAAACTCATTCGTTTTTCAAACAATGAATAGGGCAAATAACATAAATTTACATCAATAATAAAATTTTTATTATTATTTTAATTTTAATTTTCGAATACAAACCAAACATTTCTTAAGTTTATTGAGGCCAGTGTCTAATAAAATTTTATGTGTTACCGTCTTTATCCGAAAGTCGGGTGTGAAGTTGAACTCGGCCCATTCCAAGAGATTGATCACCGTCTAAATCTAATGATTATCCTATATGCCCATGGGTTATAGTTTTCGTCCTCTATGAAAATACGCTTTGGATTAATTTTTCTTTAGAAAATTTTTTATATTATCGAATATAAATATATGTCATATATATATATATATATACTCTTTTATATATTATTAGTATAATTTTTTTTTTAACAATATCAAATATAAATCCATATCACATATATTCACACACAATTATATAAAATATTTTCTTTACTGTACATAAAAGATTAACCGATAGTCTTGTACCATTCAAGTTTTGTTTTCTTTCGGTTATACTACAAATCTCTTTATGCGTTTGGATTGATGGATTTATTTCTTTCAGTTATACGACAACTCTATGCATTGGATTGATGGATCAGTTAAATAACAAGATAAAAAGTATTTTTTATTTTTTTCCATTTGCAATTTCCTATTTTCTCTTTCATTTATTAAATCTCAATGCATCTATGACGCATATTATCTTCAATGGTTGGAAATGTTTATTATAAAGATGAGTTGAAAAATAAATTAATTGAATATATTTATTGTTAAAGCTACTAGAGAATTATCATTTATCATTATACAAATTATAATAATTTGTAAAGTTAAGTTATTTTATAGGATTAAAGAGATAAAGAATATTTGGAAACTAGTTGATTTAAACCCACTATCTATTAGACTATTACATATCTAATCAAATTAAAACTCTAAAATCCTACCTATGTTTGATTCAACAACTACTACTACTACTACTACTTTATCAATGTTGTTTGTCTGAGAGACAGTGCTTTTAATCTAAATCAAAGTCCTAATAGAGATAGAGTTGATTTCTTTTGTCTGAATAGTTTAGAAATCTATTAGCTATTCTCTCTCTCTATATATATATCTTTTGCCTCCATAAACTATAAGTTCTTTGTATCGTTTTTTTTAATTCTTTCGCCCTTTCTTGTTTGCTGTAAATAGAGCTTGTAGGCTTCAATTCTGCAATGGCCAACAAGAATTCCTTCGTCTTACCGTTATTAATCTTGTTGCTATTACAATTTTATTGCGGTATTTTTTTTTTCTTTTATTTGTACGAGTTATCTAAAATAGTATCTGAATTTTTTAAAACAATTTAGTGAAATTATACCTGTGTAACGTTCCAATTTTCCTTCTAAATATTTTTTCTTTCTAACTTGAACTCTTTATTTATTTATTTATTTATTTTGTTGCAGTAAAAAGTGAGCTCCAGTTAAACTACTACTCAGAAAGTTGCCCAAGAGCCGAAGAGATCGTCAAGGAACAAGTCACCAAACTATACGACAAACATTATTCTACTGCAATTTGTTAGATATCATGGATGAGAAATCTCTTCCATGATTGCATCGTTAAAGTAAGGATTACTTTATTAATTTTGTGCAATAAAGTATAATATAAATTCTTTACACAAGTGGATCTACGAGATTGTCACGTAATAGATGGTAAATTTATTGCAAATGTGGCGAAAAAAGTGTAAACGTTTTACAACGAAGGTGTATTTAATTTATAAACATTGTTTTCAAAAGAAGAAAAAAAAAGTGTATTTAACATTAATGTTGAAATATTTAGCATGATGATATGTTTAATTTGTGCAAGAAACAATTTTATGTCAATCACGAAAATGTTGTTACATAATAGTATAATATCTAACGGAATTATAGAATTCGTAGTCATCGTTTCTAGCATGGGCTAATCAGCATCTAAAATAATTCTTGTAGTCATGTGATGCCTCGCTTCTATTGGACAATGCAAATGGAATAGAGTCTGAGAAGAACTCAGATAGGAGCTTTGCCATGAGAGGCTTTAGGTACTTTGATAATACTAATTAAGGAGGCCCTCGAGAATGAATGTCCCAACACAGTTTCTTGTGCTGATATTGTTGCTCTTACTGCAAGAGATGGCGTCGCTTTGGTAAGACCTAGTATTCTGAAATTCTCTATGTATTTAGTATTACACGAGTAATTTTCTTGATTGTATGGCCAATAATTCTCTGAATTTTTTTTTTTTTTTGATACAAAAGTTAGGAGGGCCAAAAATTGAGATGAAAACAGGGCGAAAGGATAGCAAGGTTAGTTATGCTGCCGAAGTTGACACTTTGATCCCCAACCATAACGATAGCATGGCTACAGTTCTTTCACGCTTTCACTCGGTTGGCCTTGATACAGAAGCTACTGTGGCTCTTCTAGGTAAAATCTCTCCCAAGAACAACCCACATTGTAATTAATTTTTTAGCCGATTAAGGATTAATCATATTTCACACACTCAAAAGTATTAACACTTCACACCTCAACATAAAAGTATTAGATGTTGAACATGTCTAGTTTGACCTTGATATGCTACCAATAAGTTAGTATAAAATAAATTTAGGAACAATTTTACAATTCTACTATGAAAACATTTTATTGTGATTTAGAGTTTTGTATTATATAGTATTAAATGATTTCAAAAATTGTATTATACTCTCCCGTCTCAATTTTATTGTCACAAGATTTTTTTTTTTTTTTGGATATTTCAATGTTGTATCATGTATATAATTACGTTATTCTTGTAGTAAAAAACTAAAATAATTAAATTTTATGAAAATATAAAATTATTTTTGAGACCTTTTAAAATAACAAGTGTGAGCATAAGTATTTAAATAGAATAGAATAATTTCTTCATGAAATCATAAAATTTTTCCCTAAAAATTTAGGGTGGAAAAATTCTTGCATGGACCGGGTACATAGCGTACATAGCATATGACCCTTCGGTCCATGCACCTCCATATGTGGAGGTGCTGTGAAGCAATATAGACCCATGACACTATATTATGAATCCGTTCCATGTAAGAATCTCTGTAGGGAGTAGTCGGACTAACCATCTACTATATATACGGTGCAGGTGCCCATTCAGTGGGACGAGTCCACTGCGTGAATATTGTGCACAGACTCTACCCAAAAGTTGACCCAACGTTAAACCCAGCACATGCTGAGTACCTCAAACATCGATGCCCGCCCCCGGGCAAGGAGAAGAAGCCAGTAGAGTATTCAAGGAACGATCTCACAACGCCCTTGGTGCTCGATAACATGTATTACAAGAACATCTTGGACGGCAAAGGGCTGTTAATAGTTGATCAAGAGTTGACTACGGATCCCAGGACTTCTCCTTTCGTCAAGAAAATGGCTGCCGACAATGACTACTTCCATCACCAGTTCGCTAGGGCTCTGCGGATTTTATCGGAGATTAATCCACTTCTGGGTGACCAAGGAGAGATAAGAAAGGATTGTCGCTTTGTCAACATTCACTAATTAGGTTATTAATAACCAAGTACTTTTTGAGGAATTTTTTCTTTCTGTTTATTTATTCATTATGAGAGGTTAATTATCTCACAAACTATATACAGATAGAACTATAGATAGTAGTTAAATATACTATTTTTTGGCTTGTTATCTATAAGGATTAATTCTAAATACAGTGTTTTTTCGCTTGTAATCTTTAAGGATTAATTTTAGGTTGGAGGACCTGGTCCATGAATTAAAAAGATATTTGACTCAGTTAAGAAAATTTCAATTTTCTATTCGGTCCATACAAAGTAAGTACCCAACTAATCGGATATCCGCAAAAAGGGTATAGTAGATCAGGAACCTGACCTTATAAAGAACAAAATATAAAAAAATAAAAATAATGCAAATCAATTTAATTTCATACATTTTACTTGCATCCGATAGGCAACAACAATAATTAAGTATTTTAAGTGTTAAACAAAATACATTAAAATATTTACATCTCATGTGAGGAAGAGTATAAGAATGTGAGATTTGTGTGAGGATGTTGAAATAATACTCAGTATAGTAATAATTTTATTAACTTCTAAGTTTAGCCCGTGATAAATTTATAAATTTATTCATGAAAAACGAATCACTAAAATGTGATATTCTACCTGATCGTAGTCCGATCATTCATCTACCTGACTCGATTTCATAATGCTGTTTGAATACCATACCAATCATCTACCTAACTCGATTTCATAATATTGTTTGAGTCACGATGAACACCTTTAATTCTAGTTTTATTTTTTATTTTTTCACTCAATCGCTTATCTTATTTGGTAATATCGAGGTGGTAACCTAAACGGGCCAGGCTCGGAGCAATTGGATCATCCCTGACTCATCGAGTGATCATACATCGAGCAATCATATCTGGTACAAATACAGTTAACTAGTTTCTAGTTTTACTATTTATTTTGTATTTAATTTTGCATTTAGTTATCAATTAAGCGATTAACTAGTAAATAATAATTTGAATCTCACAGGACGTTAAAAAAAAAAAAAAAACTAGTAAATAACAATTAATAACGTAAACTAAAATCTGAAATAAAAAAAAATTTAGTTAAGTTTACAGTCGATAAAAAAAATGATTTGAATTTTATTTTAGTTTTCTTACAAAAACCGAAAAAAAATTATTTAATCGAATAATTAAATGTTAACCAATGAACGTCTAGTCGCCGGCAATACCCTGCCATTGAAAGGTATAAGTCTAATTTTATAATAAAAAATTATTTACAAGATAAGAATTCAAGATATTTGTCAAAAACTAATCTACATAATAAAATTTTATTAATTTTAAATATTTGATCCGTGTTAAACCATCAATAATGGACTGGCTTAATACTGATTTTTCAGGAATTGAATATTGGATAATAGAGGAGACGGAAACATATGATCAAAGCTTTTGACTCATCACTATACCCAATTGCTCATCTTTTACGTACTTCATTTCTATTTGATACCACAAAAAATGAGCTAATAGGTATCAATATATATATATATTATTTTAACGACTAAATATTAATATATATAATTAAATAATAAGAAAATATACGAGTAATTATAATAGGTGATACATGTATATTACATATAAAGCAAGATTTTTATTTTTGATATTTTTAAAAAAATTTCAAATAATTATTCTTAAAAATTCTTCTTATTTTTTTAGTTAATAATTTTTAAAATCACACATACATTAACATACATTAACGTATATCTTGTCTATTAATAATTTATTATTAGTACTATGTAATTGATATTGAAGATTATTTTACGATAATTATTATATAAAATTGAATTTTAAGAATTCATTAGACATTGTAACTTAGCCTTCTCATCCTTCCTAACCACTTAGATAATTCATGTACTTAAATCACGTAAGGAAGGTATGGGCGGGTTGGTGAGAGGGATAAGTCTAATTTTATACGGCAAATCGCTAAATATAGAAAAAACTTAAGGACCGAAAATAAATATTGGACCTCACTGTGTTATGCAGCTCCTCTTTTATCCACTCTGACATCACTGGTATCGTTTTCTTCTCGAACTTGCATACAAATACTCCGTCTCAATTCCCTATTGGGTCCCTCAATTCCCCAAATTTTACACCATGGATTACGAGCCGGACTTTGGAGATCACGTGCCTCCCTCGTTCGATCGATCGGTACATTTTTACTTCTCACAGATCTCTGAATTTTTGCCTCTGAATCTGGATTCTTAAATTTAATTTATTAGATAGATCCGTCTTGATTTCCAGTGTTTATATATATTGGTTTTTGTGATCTACGGTTTTTACTCTGTATTCCGTTTGAATTTTATTTTTTTCATGTGATGTTATATAGATTGACTTGTTTGATTGGAGATTTCAATGAATTTGGTCTAAGTTGTTTGTTTATTGGATTTTGTTGGTGCGTATTTCATTTGGGCTTGAAAATGTTGGTGTTTGTTTGGATACAATGCATAATAGTTTCTCCCTGTTTATTTTAGGAATATTATAGGAAGAAAAATATTCGACTGAGGAGATAGGTGATTACGGTGGGCATTTTAGAACATCAAAAAAAATTTTAGAAAAAAAATACTGTTATAGATCTGGATGGTCAAAGCAAGGTGAAGATCTGAATTGGGGACTGTGACATATTGACATGAATCCTTGTTTAGTTCGATGAATTTTCCAAGCTGAAATTCATTTCAGTTCGATTTATGGATTCCGAATAATTTGAGGAAAACATTGTTTAAATTTCCCAAGTATAAAAATACTAATGCTTACTCTTTTACTATGTTTTTAGTGGCTGTAATTGATTTCTTATTGTTGAAATAGATATGCGT
This sequence comes from Cinchona pubescens, assembly GCA_025175665.1. NCBI lineage: Eukaryota > Viridiplantae > Streptophyta > Magnoliopsida > Gentianales > Rubiaceae > Cinchona > Cinchona pubescens. The sequence continues at coordinate 296,210 of JANKKI010000254.1, read as the reverse complement.
ATTTACTCATTTATACAAGATTTGTTTGTGGAGCTGCCTCAAAGTCCATTTTTTGTGAATTTTCAATAGATGAAAATTGATTTGAAACTGACTGAATGGCCTTGAGGATAATTTGTGAAGAACTGTTGATTGTTTGAAAATTTTAAGATACTTCTGCGTAATCTTTTAATAGGTGTCTAATTTTCATTATTTGATATTATTGTATTCGATGCTCATATTGAGTTATTTGATACAAGAGTACAGGAGCGTATTGTCTATTTGTCAGATACTTCAATGCTTATACTATTTTTCTAAATGTTAGTAATTTAGGAAATGTCTTTATTATTGTATTAAACAGATGGAGTTTTTCAAAAGCTAATTGAGTGAAACCCATGAAATGAGTTTTGTGTAATGTTTGTTCTTGTCTCCCGTAACTTGTAAGAAAGATATAGCCCATTAGGAATTGAGGAGGATGTGATCCATGGCAGAGTGCAATGGCGTAGCAGACCATACTTAGTGGGAATAAGGCTTGGTTTGTTTGTTTGTTTGTTTGTTTGTTTATTTGTTCTTGTTCCCCCAAAACACCAAAAAGAAAAAAAAAAAAAAAAAATGATGGACCAAGAATGGTACGTAAATGATTATTAAGCAAGGGAAGGAAAAACGACAATGTGGTGATGATGATCTTTATTTGTTCGCACAAAGAAAAACCAGAGAATAACATGCATATAAACTACTTAGAAGACTAATTTGATATGAGCAGATGAATTGAGGAAATACTATTTGTGCATTTCCTTTACATCAACTGAATCCCGTAGACAAAACAACAGATTTTACATGCACTGGAGATAGCTGAAAACAGTGATTTTGCTTATGGACAGAGTTGCCTTTTCTAAAACCTGTTTGGGTGCTTTACTTGAATCCAGTGTTTTTGGATATTGCATCAAAATTTTGTTTGTGATGTCAAAATTCTTTAATAATGTGTGATTGCTTGATATCCTGAAATTATGGAAGTGCAGTTTATGAATGACTTTCTGGCAACTATCTTGTCCAGAGGACTTGTGCTGATTTCTTTTTCTTCCTTTTCTGATGCTATATGTTCTTTTTGTATCAAGTCTTTGTTCATTGTCTAATTACATATCATGTCTGATGGATTTTCAGAAAAACATGGGCGTGGATGTTGAAGCCAAGGGGTTTAACCCGGGATTGATCGTCTTAATTCTCGTTGGTGGGCTGCTATTGACATTCCTTGTTGGAAATTACTTCCTTTACATGTATGCACAGAAAACCCTTCCTCCATTGGTCGAAGAAAAAGAAGCCAGTTTCCAAGAAGAAGATCAAGAGGGAGAGACTGAAGCAAGGCGTTTCAGCACCAGGAGAATAGACATTTGAAGTCTAGGGTTATACTGGTCTTTGTCTTGTTGGACTGTAGCATTGAGATCTCATTGTTTAACTGTGTTAAGGGATGGTTGCCCTTTTCTGCATGCTATAAACTTTTTTTTCCCAGTTTTTAGTTGTCAAAATAGGTACATGGAAGATGGAAATTGTTCCTGTTGCCGTGGAATTGACTCTCATGAAAGGGAACTGTTTGTTTGTTAATGATTCGGACTGATTCCTTTTTTCTAGTTCTATTTAATTATTAAGTTTTTAGATGGTTTTAGTCGAATTAATGAAGGTAGATAAGTAGATCCGGGCATTGCTGTTTGGATCTATCAAAATCTGGATAGTAGTAGTACTTTACAGTCATTTCTTACCATTTAGTAATAATCTATAATTTTTGTTAGATGCTGCACTCATTTGTGTTCTTGCTCGTAATTTTCTTCGTATACAAATGCTCCAAGCCTTCAATTTTCTGAATTTTTGCATGCACAATTTTTTGTTCTTTTTCACGCACTAGATGTAGCATATTCGAGGAATGTCATTAAGAGTGGTGTTGCTGTATCTACTCAAAAGTATGCTGTCTATTTGCTTAAAGTACTATTTCCGCTAAGGATAGACTGTTACTTCTTTTGCATAGCCTCGTTAATTAATTATTTCCTTTGCCATTAGTAATGGAAGAAGGTAAATTTGAAAAATTTTAATTAGATGGCACAAACTGAATGATGCGGGTGCGGCCGTGCGGGCATATAAAACTACACATTCGGGTTCTGCTACCTGGCAAAAGGCAAATTGGGTATGACATCCAAGAAAATTAATCCTCGGTCCACTTTATTCTCATTCAGAAATGGATTCCCCCACCCATCCTCTGCCCTATTTTGTTTCCCGTCTTATGGTTATTTTCTTCCTGCTAAATCACAAGGCTTGTGATGGAAGAATTCTCTGATATCTTGACGTTTATTTTTTTGTACTACTTTTTTCTTTCTTCCGAGAGTTTGCTTTGTTGATCGAAAAGGCAATGTCAATCTCCAAATGAAATGCCTGGGAATTTGCTGTTTATTGGGCAATTATTGGAAGTTGCGCCATTCCTAGTGCATCTTTCTTCCAGAAACAAGGGGTTAAGCTACTTGACCATAAAACCGGCCAAGTCACTTTCACAATCTAATCTCTGGTAACGCAGCTATTTATTTGGATGATTCTGCGATAGTATTGATAATCCACGACAAAATCAAATAACCTGGGCAATCGGGAGGAATTTTGGATCATGAGTAGTTAACTCTGACATTTCCTAGAGTTGTCTCAAGTCCAGTAGTAGCTGAGGACATATGGCCAAAACATGGGTTACAGTTTATATTTTCGAACTGTTTTTTTGGTAAAAACACCTTGGAAAGTTGCTTAGTTGCTAGTAGTATTGTATGAGTAAATGTAATGGGTATTTCTTGTGTATACATTAGCCATTTCGGCATCCTTATAACCCAAAAAAAGATGCCAAAAATTTATATCCATATTAATTCCTCATCCAGCAATTCCTAAAGCTCAACTCCAACGGATTTTGTCCTATGAAGGTCATAGATAATACTATCATCATTTCCTCAAATGAGCTGAATTTCCCATTTCTCGAACTGTATGGCACAAGCAATAACTCAAAAGTAAATACTTCCCATTACAAACCAGAAACATCTCCAAGTCTTCACAGTTGCTTATTTATACATATCAAACAAACCCATAAAATGACATTTCATATTTTGTTTACTTTTAGGAGTTCAACTGATGTTCAAGTCTCATAACATAACAACGCATTTGCCAATGTAAAGTCCACGCTCAAGGCATAGTATTTAGGCTCCTTGGCCCATAATCTGCTCACCTGGTGGAATCATGACCAAGACTGGTTGGGCATTGAACCCAGGGTGAGGAAGCCTACGACGGACCTCACGACCTTCCTGACAAAGTAGAGCACATAGATGACAGAAGCAGTGGGTCGCAAGGTCGCAGGCTGTTTCACACTGCTCCCGATGCACCTCATCCTCCACACAGCTTCCACAGCAACCACATGATCTTGTAAGTGCCTCGCAGCTTCCCTATTGACATCAAATGAAACAATAAATTTTCAAGCCAACTCTAAGATGATCCCAACACTTGACCATACAAAGGAATAGCTAATTAAAATATAGTTGAGCTCAATTAACATGTCTACCCAAGAACAATGAAAGTGAAACCGGCAAAAACTCCATGACATGGGGGACAAAATCATAATGCCAAAAATCAATGAAGCAAGTACCAGCTTGGAAAGAACAGAAAACAGATCGTAAAGCACCAGCCTTGTGCAAGACCAATCTAATATAAATTAATCGAGGATCTTTTACCTCCATTAATGTGGCTCCCTGTAGGAAAGCTGAACTAGGCTGTTAGTAGTTGCAGTTATCACAAATGTACTTGTCCAAACAGGCTACATACTATGAGTGCCGGGAGCCCTCTAGAACTCATAAATAAAATACATTAAAGACAAGCGGCAAGCCTAGAAGGAACTCAAGATGTATACTACTTTTCTTACTAAAGGTTAAAGCTCAAGATAGTTTGAAATCTTACTTATGAACCACTCATCATGTCAACTTCCACCTAAAAGCAATGTGCCAAGACCAATGCGATAAGGTTACGTAGGACATCAATAATCTCCACCGACAAAATAAGCGTCAATTATTAGGCTAGGAATAGCATTCTTCAACTACCAATGCATTAGGGGTTGGGTGGTGAGAGATGGGGAGAAATTTAAAGGACAATGGACGAGGCCAGACTTATGCTTAATTAGGTCATTTGACCCATTGAGCCAAGAAAAGGTCAACTATAATCTACTCCCGATATTTTCACCTTTCAGTGATTTTTATTGATGTAGCACTCAAAAAAACCTATACCATCCTTCACACTCTTAGTGCTCCTAGCATTTGATACAGTTCAAATGCATCTATTGAGTATGCATTTACATGTACATATGGTCCCCTGAAAGAACTTGACTTGAGGTAAAAGCATGGAATGTATTTGCAACATACTGCAAAAGTTTGGTTCAGGCCCCAATGTTCAGCTGAGTAAATCAAATTGAAAACCAAAAATTGCAAGTGAAAGATAGATCATAGCTTCTCTCTAAATGCGAGGATATGACATACCTCCAAATTGAATTTTTGGCGGATGGCTGTACGGCTGGTATATGACATCCAGGGGGCTAAGAAGTTCCAGCCAAATAAGGATTTCCCAATCAGGTACAGACCCGTGTAGGGCAAGCAGTGATTCGCAAAAGTCCCTGGAGCTGATCCAAGTCTTTCGGCATTGCTACCATAAAGCACACAAGGTGCCACACATCCTAACAAACCTGCTCGGCATCATTATTGTTTATGATAGCAAGGATGAAAAGGAGGATTAAAAGTAAAGGACAGTGAAGCATATTAAAAGCCACACTAGAACAGCAATTTTCATAACAACAAAACTTCAATAATTCTACAATATTTTAGGGTCTATAATTAACAATATATATATATATATATATATATATATATATATATATATATATCTATATATGGTGATTATTTGACTTGATATTATCTAAAGCAATAAAGTTTTTCGGATCCTAAAAACAGAAAAACAAATTGATATTAGCTATAGATTGTGACTATTTGACTTGATATTAGCAATAATAATTCTATTACATCTCTAAAATCAGCAATTACAACAAAAATTTAAAACAATCATCAAAAAAAAAAAAAACAATATTTGCACAAAAAATCAAAACTTTAAAGGATCTCTTTGAAAAAAAAAAATATTAATTATAAGAAAAAAATGACTCACAAACTTCAAGATCGCTGCTGCAGAACTCATGTTCCTTCCAAGACAAGCGCAGAGGGAGGAGTCCCACTGGGCCCTACCCATCATAGGCTCCCCCATCACGCTTCCATGGCTCAGAGGCAAACCATTAACGGTCCAAAGGCCATCGGAGCCGGCGGTGCTGATTGCTTAACGGCGTCGGTCGCCTGGCTGTCGGTAGGTTTGTTGTCATCGGTATTATTTTTGGTGGGGTCCACCTTTGTGTGTTGCTGCTTACACATCTAGAGAGGACTGGATTCCTCAGAATTAGCCATGGGAATTTGGGATGATTATTCTACAGAAATTAGCTGAAAATAAATGAGGCAATGGAAAATTTGGGAACTGAAAGATATTATTAGATGGGATTAGGAATCGGAATAAGACGTGAGAGCGGTGAAAGAGATTGACTAGTGGCGTAGACTGGAGAGGGTCAACCGACTCAATTTCGGTGGTATTCATTTTTCTCCATTTTATTTTTTCAATTACTCTTTTACTTCACCAGCACTTTACCTACAATTATGTTTTTAAGAGTAAATTAAAACCAACATCTCATAATTTGACTAATATTATTCTTATGTTTTATCAATTTGACTCATTATGTATTGGGTTAGAATAAAATTATTAAATCTCTACTATTTAGGTTAAAAGATTTTTATTTAAAAATTTAATTTATTCATTTAAAATTTTGAATTAAGATTAATTATAATATATTTTAAATATAAAATATAATAATTTTTATTTGACCTTTCAAGATTGTGTTTAAATAATAGACTTAAGAATTTTTTTTATTTTTTACACAAATTTATTAAATTTTTAATTTTTTTATTTATTTTACGAAGAAGAACAAAAAACAAATCACAAGTTGCGTAATGCAAGTTTGCAATACATAAGGATAAACCTAAATATTAATTAAATCACAAGGTTTGTTACAAATTTTACACATGTATTTTAGTTTGGATAAATTATAATAGAAGCCTATTTACTACTATAAATAAATACACTATATAAGAAATAAAAGTATGAATGTCAAATCTTTCATTTTTATTTTTTCTCTCTCTCAGTTCTATAAATTTTTATATATTTTATTTAACTTTTATAACACGTCATCAGTACGATCAATCCATCATTTTTATATATTTGAGTGTTTAATAACACGTCCATCATTTTATATATTTTGTTTAACTTTTATAACACGTTATTAGCACGATCAATTTATCAAAACTTGAAAATATTTAGAATATGAGTATTTCTCATTCAATGATTGGATTCAAAAATAGCACGATCAATCCATTAAAACTTGAAGATATTTAGAATATGAGTATTGCTCATTCAATTATTGGATTCAAGAATAATGAAAACTTATGTCTTGCTGATAGTGCAACAACACATACGATACTTAAAAATAAGAAATATTTTTCTCATTTAATAAAGGATAATGCCAATGTTAATACAATATCAGGTAGTATTGAATTAATTGATGGTTCCGAAAGAGCCACTATATTATTACCCGAAGGAATAAAATGCATATAAATAATGCATTATTTTTTGTTAAGTTTTAAGAAATTTATTAAGTTTTAAAGATATTCGCCGAAATGGATATCATATTGAGACTGTAAATAAGACAAATATTGAATATTTATATATCACATAACCAAAATAATATTTGAAAAGAAATGTATTTTGGAAAAATTTTCTATTTTTTCTTTTGATTTGTATTATACATATATTAGTATAATTGAATCATATGTTACAGTAAACCAAAAGTTTACTGATTCAAATACTTTTATTATTTGGCATTACCGGTTAGGCTATCCCGGAAACAATATGATGCGTAAAATAATTACAAATTCACATGAATATTTTTTGAAGAACTTAAACATTCCTCAATTCACTGTATTTTCTTGTGCTGCTTGTTCTCAAGGAAAATTAATTATTAGACTATCACCCATTAAAATCGGGATTGAATCCCCAACATTTATGAAACGTATTCAGGGTGATATTTGTGGGCCCATTCACCCATAATGTGGACCTTTTAGATATTTCATGATTTTGATAGATGTATCTACTAAATAGTTTCATGTGTATTTATTATATTCTCGCAACCTGGTGTTTGCTATATTACTTACTTAAATAATTCGATTAAGAGTACAATTTTCAAGAATGATTATGCAATTAAGAAATTCCGTCTCGATAATGTTGGTGAATTTACATATCAAACATTTAATGATTTTTGTATGTCAATTGGTATAACTATTGAACATCCTGTAGCACATGTTCATACTCAAAATGATATAGTAGAATCATTTATAAAGCGCCTCCGATTAATACCTAAACCATTACTAATGAGAATAAAATTGCCTACTTCTGAATAGGGACATGCTATTTTGCAACTTGTACGTATCAGGCCAACAAGTTATTTGAAATTATCTCCATTACAATTGACTTTTGGTCAGGAGTCTCATCTAATAATTTTTGGTTATGCGATATATATTCTAATTGGTCCACCACAAGTCACAAAAGTGGGTTCTCAAAGAAGGTTTGAAATATATGTTCGATATGAATCCCCCTCTATAATTAAATATCTTGAACCATTATCAGAAAATTTATTTACAACACGTTTTGCTAATTGTCATTTGGATGAGAATATTTTCCCAACATTAGGGAGAGAAATATTGAGATAAACAGTTGGATAGAAAAATTGAATGGAATGAATTATTTTTATCATACTTTGATTATCGTACAAAATAATGTGAATTAAAAGTTCAAAAGATAATTCATTTGCAAAATATTGCGAATCAACTGTCAGATTCATTTACTAACCTAAAATGAGTTACTAAATCGCATATACCAATTGAAAATACTCCAAGTATAATTGAAATTTCAGTAGAATAACCTATTAGTGAAAATGATAGTAAACTGTGTCTAAAGCGTGGTAGACCAATCGACTCTAAATATAAGAATTCTCGAAAGATGAAAGAACAACTATTCAAAATGGTAATATAATGGAGGCGGGTGCTCCCGAAAAGACCTTAGACATAACTAATCATAGAATTTCATAAGTGGATCAAGTACCTGAATCAAATAAAAATGAAAAGATTTCGATAAGTTATATCTCTATTGAAAAAAGATTGAATCGAACAGATATTGTTGTCGACAACAACTTTGTTTATAACATAGTTGTTTGTGATATTTTGCATGAAAACGAAGATCTTGAACCTCAATTGTTAAAAAATGTCGACACAAAGATGATTTGCCAAAATAGAAAGATGCAATTCAAATATAATAAATTCACTTTCAAAACGTAAAATTTTTTGACCTGTAGTCCAAACACCTAAAGGTGTAAAGTCGGTGGGGTACAAATGAGTATTTATGCGAAAACGAAATAAGAAAAATGAAATTGTACGATACAAAAAACGCCTTGTCGCACAAAAATTTTCACAAATATCCGAGATTGATTATAAAGAAATATATTCCTCCTGTGGTGGATGCAATCACTTTTATATATCTCATTAGTTTGGCAATTCATGAAAAAAGTTGAAATGCGTCTAATAAATATTATAACAACCTATTTATATGACTTGCTTGATACAGAGATTTACATGAAAATTCCTGAAAGATTTAATATTATAACGCATATAAAATTTCTCGAGAAAATTGTTCAATAAAATTACGTAAATCCTTAAATGGATTAAAGTAATCTGAGCGTATGTGGTATAATCGACTCAGTGAGTATCTATTGAAAGAGAGTTGTAAAAATGATCCAATTTGTCCTTGTGTTTCTATAAAAGAATTGGATAAAAATTTGTAATAATTACTGTATATGTTGATGATTAAATATTATTGAAACTTCAAGAGTTTCAAAATGCAATGAATTGTTTAAAAAAATAATTTGAGATGAAAGATTTAGGTAAAACAAAATTTTGTATAGGTCTACAATTTGAGTACTTAACGCATGAAATTTTCATTCATCAATCAACTTATACAAAAAATGTATTAAAGCGATTTTATATAAAAAAAGCACATCTATTGAGTACCCCAATTGTTGTAAGATCGCTTGATGTAAGAAAGGATCATTGAAGGATCATTGCCGTCTTTGAAAGAATGATGAAAATTTTGTTGGTGCCGAAATACCATATCTAAGTGCTGTTTGAGTTTTAATATATCTTGCTAATAACACACAGTCTGATATAACATTTAGCTGTAAGTTTGTTAGTAAAATTTAGTTTTTCTCCATCGCAAAGACACTGGAATAGTGTTAAACATATATTTATATATCTCCGAGGGACTATTGATATTGGTTTACTTTATTCAAGTGAATCTAAATTATAATTAATTGGCTATGCAGATACCGAATATTTATTTGACCCACATAAAACTCGATTTCAAACGGGTTATTTATTCACATGTGGAGATACAGATATATCATGGCGTTCAACAAAATAAATTTTAGTCGCTACTTCTTCAAATCATGTAGAATTAATCACTATACATGAGGCAAGTAGAGAATATATTTGGTTAAAGTCATTAACATATGTAGTTTAACATTAGAAGAGAAGTTGCCAACAATATTATATAAAGATAATGTAGCATGCATAGCCCAGTTAAAGGGAGGTTATATCAAAGGAAATAGGACAAAACATATTTTTTCAAGTTTTTTTACACTCACGACTTTCAGAAAAATTGTGATATTGATATCCAACTTGATTCGATCATGTGATAATTTAGTTGATTTATTCGCAAAAGCGCTACTAACATCAATATTCGAGAAGATTGTTTATAATATCGGAATGCGCCATCTCAAGGATATTAAGTGACGTTATCATGAGGGGGAGTAATAGTACATGCTGTACTCTTTTTTCCTTGACCGTAATTTTGTCCTAATAGGTTTTCTAGGCAAGATTTTTAATGAGACAGCATGCAAAAGTGTACTGCAAATTTTGTGTACTCTTTTTCCTTCATTAGGTTTTTATCCTATCGGATTTTTTCTAGTAGAGTTTTAACTAGGCATATGATTTCGTCATTAGATGTCCAAAGGGGAGTGTTACAAATTTTATTAATTGTGGATGTCTGCATATGTACTTTAGTTTTGATGAATTATAGTAGAAGTCTATTTATATATAAATATTTGATAACTGTATATACAAATTAAGTTATTTACATTACGTAACTTATCGGTCATTGTACTTTTATAAATAGATGCACTACATGAGATAAATAAAAATATTTAAATTTTTTATTTTTATTTTCTCTCTCAATTTCATATATTTTTATATATTTTGTTTAACTTTTTTAACAAGTTTCATTTTAATTTACCATTTTTTTAATAAAAAATCTTTCCAGCCAGTGTCTCCTATTCTTTGGGCCTTGTTAAGTCAGATCTCGTTTAGTCTAATTTGGGCCAAATGAAATAGTGGACCTAATTATGTTACCTTGTTAAGTCAGATATCGTTTAGTCTAGTTTGGGCCAAATGAAATAGTGGACCTAATCGTTACATAATTGTAATATTAAATTGGAAAAAGGTGAATTTGATAAATTATACTAGTTCATATTTCATATAAATCAATCTTGTATTAAACCCTAGCGGGAAAAAAAAAAATTCAATCTCATAATTCGATTTTTCCCTCCCTTCCGAATTGGCCCTTCAGTTTTTATTTTCTACTAAATAATTCAAACAAATTAGTTGTAATTTGACTTTACTGAAAATTTTGACGCTAATTAATTCAGGAAAATGAAATTTTTGTTAATCGATAATAATTTATAATCTATTCCTATCTAAGAAGACGGGGAAAGCCTAACTAGGCCAAGGGAACTAGAGAACTTAACCATTATCTTCAGAATGCAAGGGAATTCGAATTATCAACCTCATACCCAAACAAGTGACCAACTCACTTAATATGAGTTGGTTCAGAAAACGATTACCAATATTTCTTATTGTATTTGAATAAAAGGATTTGAGTGAATTTATATTTGAAATTCAAATCTACGGTGAATTATTCGAACAAATTAATTAATTTAGTTGAAAATTTAAAATCTATCAACTAGAGAGAATCATAGTTTAATGGTTAAATAATTGAATTTTAAATTCACTCAAATTTTATATCATTTTAAATCCACCAATTCAAATCATTCTTACATTCGTAAGGTGGTTTTTTTGAATTCTTAATTTGAGTAGTTCTGGTTTTCTGATTATAAAAAAAAAAATCCACCCATTCAAACACAAATATTGGATCTTATTTTCTTTTTGAAAGAAAATAAAATGAAAATAGTAGTGTATTTTTAGTATTTTCTTGAATGGGCTGGATTTAGTCTTAGGACCGCCTTACGTACCATTTAGGAAACTACCCGGCCCAGTTGGTAATAATAGCGTAGGAAGTCCGCCAACTCTTCTATATATAGAGTCCTTCCCACCACTTACACGCCTCAATTTAGAATTCATTCAGGGTAGTCCTAAAATTCTATCAGTTGTAGTTTCCGTTGAAGCAAATATGCAGATCTTCGTGAAAACCCTAACGGGAAAAACCATAACTCTCGAAGTCGAGAGTTCCGATACGATCGATAACGTCAAGACCAAAATCCAAGATAAGGAAGGCATTCCTCCCGATCAACAGCGCCTCATCTTCGCCGGTAAACAACTCGAGGACGGTCGCACCCTCGCCGATTACAATATTCAAAAGGAGTCCACCCTCCACCTCGTCCTCCGCCTCCGCGGTGGTATGCAGATCTTCGTCAGCAAACCCTAATCGGCAAGACGATTACTCTAGAAGTCGAGAGTTGAGACACCATCGACAATGTCAAGGCAAAGATCCAAGACAAAGACCATTCCGCCTGATCAGCAGCGATTAATCTTCGCTGGGAAGCAGCTCGAGGACGGGCGTACCCTGGCGGATTACAATATTCAGAAGGAATGCACTCTCCACCTCGTACTACATCTCCGAGGCGGTGCTTTCTGAAGAAGCTTTTACTTTTTTTTTTTTGTTTATTGTTAAGGTTTTCAAAGCACTTTCATTAAATCAATTATCATGTAAAAATATAAATGGCTGATGAAATATTTATTCTTAATCTCAATTAATATACTGGTTTTATTTCCGAAAATTTGTTCCTTCTAAATTTTTATATTTGTTTTGCGTAGCCTTCAATGGTGTGTGGCACTGGAGATTATTGGATAATTATGTCAGACACCTTTTTTTTTTTCCAGTTCTTGATGCCTATAATTTTACTATCCTTGACTATGAAGCTGATCAAAGTGTAAACGAGTACTTGAATGTGATGTATTTTCATTTTTTTTTTGGTTATTACACCATTCTGAACACCAATTAAGGAGTGTGCTTTAATTATGAATTTTTAATTACTTGTAGTTTTGCAATTTTCTGATGAAACAGTGGATGCCTAATATTGTTTCATGGATTCTGTTTCATGGATTTCTGATTGACTGACTGAAACAGACAATTCTGTTATTGCCTAATCTTGTTGCATGGACATGGATTTCTGATTGGCTGACTGTTTCAGTTCAACAATCAGTTGAGCTCGATATTCCAAATTGTGGATGTGAATTGTCAACTTTTCAACTCTCAGCTAATGTTTGTGTTGTTCTGCGGAATTGGAAGTGCAATGATGACATCTTGAATCTCTTTCACCGCTGACATTTTTTGTCTTTCTTGTAAGTTTTCCTAGAGTACTGTTTATGGCTGACAGTTAACTTGATACCCTGAATTTGAACATCTGGTGATTGTTTTTTCTGAAGATGTCGTGTCCAGTTTTTTCTTAAATTCAATATGTCACGTGTGTTGTGAGCATGGTAACATTACTGTTTTTCTCTTTCATGTGCCTTATCACTTATTTGTACTTAGATTCACTTGGACGTTGTTATTTTGTTTGACTCGTATATCACATTTTGCTGTTTGCCGTGCCTTTAATTTAAAGCTAGAAATGGAATGGAGACTGGGGGTTGTAACATCTAACCCTGTATTAATTTGATTAATGCAGTGCTTGCTGTGATGGGTGACCTGAGTGATGTTCTTGGATAATTTTTCTTTTCCCTCTCACTTAGAAAATTGTACAGTTTGAAGGTTTTTTTGGAAATAACTAATACCAGTCTGAGAACAATCAAGTCAAGGATGTGAGATGATGCACTAGTTTATATCTGGCAGGTAATAGTACAAGTTGGTACTCGTCTTAAAAAGGGAACTTCCTGTTAAAAGAAGATGTTGTCACTTGCAAACTTTTGTACTTCTGTACAAGCAGATGATACAACTTTGGTGGTATTAAATATCTAACTCTGAATTGTTCTGATTAATCATAGAACTTGCAGACATGTATATGCTATTGAGTCTGAGGTTCTTGGGGAGTGTGGGTGGGGGTGTTTTTTTTTTTTTTTTTTTTTGTGTTTTCGCCATCTTATAAAAAGTTGTACAGTTTGAAGGTTGCTTGGGAATAACTAAATCCATTTCAGCTTTGAGAGCTATCAGAGTTAAGGATGGGAGATGATGCAATAGTTTATATCTTGCTGGTAAGTTGTTAGTGGGTGCTCGTCTTTAAATGGTACCCTTTTACATAATTGTCCCTTTCTGATTTGCCACTTTAAATCCGTTTCAGAATTTCTCCTTGCTGTATATCTCACCTTCAAAGTCCTCCAGGTCCAAACAGATATGGAAAAGATCTTTGGTTCTTCCTTTATTTTCTTGGAAGTAAAGTTTTGGGTTAGTGACCATTTTTGTGATTTTGCTTTTTTTGCCCTCTTGTTTTTAGGTTTTTAGGTTGCTTATGGATATGCAGGTATGTTTTCTCGCCAGGGAGATGGAAGCAATACAGATGGACCCATTGTCGGCCTCCTTCACAGAAATAAAAGAATTCTGGTACTTTCTATTAAATAAAAAAAGAATCTTGATTTTTTGTTTTTTTTCCCTTTTTTAATGAAATAGATATGAAGTGCTTGGGAATATGCCTGAGAAAATAAAATGTAATGTAAGAAATTGCTTTTTTGTCTTCTTTTATCTTCTAAATGCACTTTTTTCTTTTGTTTGTTTGTGAGATATATCACGTTGGTACCTGCTTAGACTTTGCCTTTCCCATTAAATTCCTCATGTTTCTATAGATCATTTGCAAAATACGAAAATTTATGTTGCTAATGCTGTCTGTAGTCGGCCTTGTTTGGATGGGCTAGGGTAGTGAAATTTCTTTGCATGTGTGTTCTCTTTTGTGCATGAAAACGATAATTATATGGTGACTTTGGAACAATTGGTAGGCTCTTCTATAGTTCAAATGCTATGAGTTTTGGTATTTTACTTCCAGTTGTTTTTTTATATAGGCCATCAAACCTTGGCTGTTTTTTTCCTTCTTCCCCCAACCCCCCCAATCTTGGACTCACCAAATCTCCATTGACGGTTATTCTGTGGGTTTAGTGACTCTTTTCCTATATATTATAAAAATATTTAGGAACCTTAATGTCAGAAAATCTCTTATATTTTTCTCTCTGATAGTATGGTAGTTTAGAGTTTAGACTGATGTGATCACTTATTCTCAAATGTTCTATTTGTATAAGGATTTGTTTTTTTTTTTTTAATTACTATTTTCTCTCTTTTGTTTGTACAATGTATATGTTCAGGTTTGATTAATTGAAAATTCTCCATGAAAATTTATTTGGGACTTCATCATTGTGAAGTAATGCCTACTCTCAATAGATTATCCTACTAATGTTTGCAGCTGTTATTAGGAATTTGTTGCCATTGGATCTGCACTAATGGATTTGTTTTTTGTTTATTTATGGTGTAGCATTAATTCCTGAATACCACAGCTCAGTGGCATCAAACACGGTAAGTTCAGTGACATCAAATACAGTAAGTGTACAGAGCCGGAGGCTATGTACGAGACTTCTAATGCTTCTTGGATACTGAGAGCTAAAGAAAGCGATTATCACTGATACTTGAGGTATTTCTGTGACATCCTTTTTATGGTGCATCTTGTGTTCTTTTCATATAAAGTTTACAGAGCTTTGACAATTCTAAATTACATTTGGAGGCTAGAAATAGAAAGTTATGTAATCAACTTGTTTAATTAATTAAATTTTTTTAATCCCGATTTTCAACTGAGATTGCTAATTGTTTGAAGTTAACTTTGTTTTATGTATCCGCTTAAGTAATGGAAACTGGATGATAGTCAATAGAATTATGTTATTAAGTTATGATTTGGACTAATCGCCATATTTGGATGCTGCTGATGTAGCTTTCCATTTGCTTATAACTCTCAGGCTTTGACAAGTTCTGGAGTACTTGAAGAGGTTCTGCTTTCTATGTGGTGCTTATGATGCATTTTCTGAAAAAGCTAGGAATGTCAACAAGCCACCTTCTCTTAATTAGAGATTATGGGTGTTTTTAATTGAACTGGGACGTAATTTTAAATTTCTTTCTATACACTACAAATTGGATTTCTTCTTTAACTGGCTATTAACCAATTTTGAATAGCTTTAGAGCTTTTTTTCTGTTATTTTAAAGAGTGAAGTCATGGTTATGGCTACCATTAGCATCTCTAATAAGCTGAAAAACAATATCACATCTTTTTTGGTCTAATGTTCACACATCATCTTTTTTAGTGCTGTTACGGGGGCACTGAGAATCACACAAATCTGCTTCAATGCAAAAATCACTAAGAGTTACTTGAGTGACATGTGGCTCCTTTGTCCTTATTCTTGGTTTTATCTCATGGCTGATATTACTCGTCTCCATTGGTAAGACTATATATCTTCTTGTCATTTTTTTCGTAATATATTGATTATGCACGATTTTTTTTTAGTAAATAACTTACCATTCCTGCATTGTTCGTTATTTACTAATTTTCTTATTGGTTGTCTGAATATGGTCTCCGATTGTTACTCTACTTAGTGTTTTACCTTTTCATCTTCCTTTGCTTTGAGAATCACAATAGCATCCACTGATTAAATCTGCTGGCACTTAATGGAAAGCATAGTTTTGAATGACTAGGATTCAAATGTTTTAAAGGCTACATTTATATTATTGGCTTTGCCTCTATATCTTTCCTATTATTATTCTACAGTCCAATATATAATTTGGGAAGGGATTTGCCAAGTTTTTTGGTCGTTTGGTCGTCCTCGAGCTGCTTTTCGTCCTCCTACTCATGTGCTTGCATTGTGCCTCTCTCTCTCCCTTTATTATTTTTCATTTTTTGTTGAGGGTTGTAAAGTACTGATGTTGGGCTCGGGATCTGATATTTCAACTTCTCTGTTGCAGATGACTATACGTCTTCTCCAAACCTTTTGAACCTTCCTTACATCTCTTCTCTCCTTCTCACCTTCTATGACACCTTCCTATCTTTTAAATTAAAAAAAAAAAAAAGGAAATCCTCTATCCCTCCTTCACTTTCCTATCTTAAAAAAAAAAAAAAAAAAGGAAGGAAAATCCTCTATCCCTCCTTCACTAGAAACTTCCGTTCTTTCTACTACCCGTAACCTCCTCACATAATTCACCCTACTACAAGCAATCTGTCTGCATTTGTTGCAAGGTCTAAGTTATTGCAGGTTTCAGAAAAATGATCAAGGTAATAATTACTTTTCTTTGCCTTTTTTCTTTTTAATTAAAGAAGGATTCTAACCTATGGGTACTTGGTGTTTTTCTTTTTCCAGTTCTACATTTTCTTTTACAGTTGATGTAGATTGCTGATTTCTCTTTATTATTTATGTTATTTTGTATTTAGCTTTTTATACTAATTAAGTTTCCTTGGCAATTTGCTGGTATTCTCTGTAAGATGATTATCATGTTAGATTTTGAGAAGAAATGCAAATTATTAGAATTTGACTGTTGACATGTCAATGTTTTGGATGTTACTTCTGGATAATGGTATTTTTTGGTTCATGCACCTGCCTTGGTATCTCATGAAATCCATGACTTATTTGGTGACTTCTTTTTTTATTGGTTCAAGAAACAAGGAAAAGGACATTTAATTTACTGAACTTACTAAAAGCTGGAACTGATTTCTCATTGCCATCTGGTTTCTTGTACTTTTCATTGAGTTTTATTGTCTTCCTCTTTTCTTTTTTTTTTATTTTTAAATAATGATCTTCTACATCTGTTTTCTTCCATTTTCCAGATATGACTTCCATTATTTGATTGGACTTCCTGTATGATATTTATTTGTCATTTCTAATATTGTGTATAAAATTATTCCTTTCTATATCATATTGGCCACAACTGAATTAACATCCTTCATGGTTATGCTGTCAAAGTATTTCAACAACAAATTTGGCTCTCTGTGCTAAATATAATAAGATCGATAGTATTCTATTACATGAATGGGTGTTTTTCATTTTGACATGAAGAAGAATCTTAATAGCACTTAAAGATAAGAATACAATTTATGTATACTAACAAAATCATATAAATTGTTGTCAGGATGGTGGTGGGCATTCCTATATTATGAATTTACTTGAATAACATATTGGGTTATCAATGCTGAATAAGTCAAAGGGATAAGAATACAGGTTTTTTGGCTAAAAAAAAAATTCACATATTTGAACCTTAAAATTTTCCTGGCAATGCTAGCAGCCTTGAAGGCAATAAATTGCAACTTGTTGGAATGCGATTGTTAATAAGAATAAACTTGACTAGAAAGATGTTATGTTTTCTCAGATGTGAAATTCAAAACCTGCAAGAAAGCTTTGGCTTCTTCATCTGCCCTTTTCTGTATTCAGTAAAATCTGTTTGTGATTAATAGAACAATAAACAAACTGTTTCCTTCTCTTTCTGTGTTGTGAAGTGATGGAAAACATAGACGATATATTTTAAAAACTGCTCGTGTAAACAGTTGTTCTACATTTTCAGCTCAGGCCAACAAAAAGTGTCGTCGATATTTGTTAGAATCCAAGGTACTATACAGAAATTGTTTCATAGGAGCTAGTCTCTGATCCAGATGATAATTGTATCTATAATCAGTTGATGGATTGCAGTAGTGCTGGAAATTACTTGGTTGAGCTCTTAAGTTTTGAAGTTTTTGTAAGAGAGATTAACAGCATAATGAAGATTGAACACTAGAGGCGAGGACAAAAAATCTTGCGAAGAGATGGTGGCCTTGTGCATAAAATGACTATAGTAATTGAAGCAATCTTGTGCTTGTATTGCACATTTTGACAAGCACAAGTTTAGTGATTTCTTTACTTTTCCTTACTTTTTATGAATATATATGTATATATGGTTTTTTGAGCAAAACAGATGGTGGCCTTGTGCATAAATGACTATAATAATTGAAGCAAGATCTACTACATCTACTCCCATGGCTAGTTGTTCCTTTAAATCTTTTTTGGTGGATGAATGTTCCTTCATTTGGAATAATATAATCATCTATCTCTTTTTTCATGGAAATATGGAATAGTTGCATTGAAGTCTGCAAAAAAAATTTCATTAGCTTTGATCTTTTATTTTTTCTTGGCTGAAACCTATAACATCTAAGTGGTTAGAAATTAAAGAGTCATTCTTTATCGTGCTGAAGAATTTCTTCTTTAATACCTTCTTGTGATGTTGGGTAGTTTCTCTGGGAAGGGTTACTTTCTCTTGCCAATAATGTATGGTTTTCCTTCTTGGTTTTTCAGGTATGAAGGCACCGGAAAGTTGCCACTGTTTATTTCACAACAGATTGGAGAATGATGAGAATTGTTACTGTAAGAATGGTGTCTCTAACATTGACGGTGCTTGCCATACAAAGTGCATTGATGGGATTTCTCCAACTGCATTAATAAGTATTTGATTTTTCATGTACTATTCCAGAATCTTAGAACTTCCATTTTCAGCAGTCCCAGGAAATGTCATTTTCTATGAGCATTCTTTGATTACAATTCTGTTCTCAAATTTAGTTTGTAATATGTTCAGTTCTACTTCTAACATATTAGACATTTCTACATAACATTGTGGGCACAATTGGGCACGTTCTACCACGCATTGTGCAGTATGTGCGCCTCCTAGTTGAGATTGATTTTTGTGGGAAATTCCCTTCTATGTACTATTGAAATTGATCTTTGTGGGATATTCCCTTCTAAGTAATATCTTGGATGCTCAAATGCAGAAACTGGATCACTGCATTAAGAATTCGTGTCATTAGATTCACTGTGGACCTATACGGAAAGACGAATACTTCACAACTCATTCTGTCCAAGTGGAGTTGACACAGCAGAAGATATTTTTTGGATCATATTTTGCAACTTCTAATACATTTAACTTTTTAGTTTACTACTTTCACGTTTGCCTCTTTGTTCCCATTTCAGGTCCATACAGTGCAGACGTAGATTGGAATGTGCTTTCAATTCAAGGGTGACTTGTTTACTGCTGTACTTGATGAGATTATTGGGATTCAACTTCTAGTCAAGCTGGTCTCTGGAACATGAAATGCATTCCAAACTATGCAACTTGTGTTATTCTTCCTTCTATCAACTACCAATTTGGTTTTTTCCTTTTGCATGTTGAAACATCCTTTGGTTTGATAATACTGTTGAAGGTTCATAAATATAATGTGGATTGCAGCAGAAGATAATCAACAATGCACCAACTAGATAACTAGGCATTGTGGGCACAACTAGGGATGTCTCTACCATGCATGGTGTTATATGCCCCTTGTTAAGGCAACTACATGGTGAGTGCTCCTTGTCAACAGGGGACTCTTTTCATCTCCTTGTAATGATATTGTGAGAATAATTCATTTTTGTCTTCCCATACTTTGTATTGGTATGTTGTTTTTCTTCAGTGGTGCTGCTCAAGGAAATTGATTGCAGGTATAATCGGCAAATAATAACTAGAAAATATTGCTGCCAGTTGCCGTCTAGTGTCAACTTTAATCTTGTAGAGTTGTACAAGCGAATCAGATGATTTCCCCTTTTGGCTGCATGTATTTATCTGTACGGGACTTGTGCAGGTTTGAAATGCAGGAATTAGAAAGGGTTGGTAATTAGATTGAAGCAGATTTGCAGTAGATTTTCTCCTCTTGGTGGAAGTTAATATAATCCGCCATCATTCTATCCTTTTTTTCCTCTTAGCCACTTGTGTGTGTCTGTGTGTTTTGAAATAAATTTTATTCCAAGTACATGAATTTTATACAAGACTTTTTACATTTTGAGGAGCCGTATGGAGCTTTATGCTTTCAAGTATTCAAGGGAATCTCCGTCTTGTGGAATATTTGATTTTAGTTTTCCCATACTACATAATGGTATATTGTTTTCTTCAATTGTGCTGCTTAATGAAATTGATTGTAGGAAAATATTGTTGCCTGTTGGGTGGAAAACAGTGTTTATCTATACAAGACTTACTTGTGCTAGATTGGTAAATTTTATTCCAAGTATTGACAAGACTTCGCATTTTGACCAAGTAGGAGCCTTATGGAGCCAAATATTCAAGGGAATCTCGTCTCCTCATAATGATATTGTGGAATATTTGATTTTAGTTTTCAATACTACATAATGGTATATAGTTTTCTTTAATTGTGCTGCTTACTGAAATTGATTGTAAGAACATATTGTTGCCAGTTGTGATGGAAAACAGTGTTTATCTATACAAGACTTGTGCTGGATTGAAGCAGAATCTGCAGAGCGTCATGTCCCTTCTAGTTGGATGGAAAACACTGTTTATGTGTACAAGACTTGTGCTCGATTGGAGCAGAATCTGCAGAAGTGCAGTAGATTATTTCTTTTTCAGTGTATTTTATTTGATCCACTATCATTTTATCCCTTTTTCTGCATGTGTGTTCTCAATTGTAGATGTGTTTATCATTTCAAGGAGCCATATGGAGTATTATGCTGCTTAGATTTTTACTAGTTATGCTAAACAGATCTTTATGCTAAACCTCTGGTATTGATTTAGGTGGACTGGACAAATATTCTAAAAACAAGAAAAAGATGCTTACATCCATGGCGAAAGCCACGCCACACACGGTTCCTGAGGCTTATACTCGAATATTCTGGGAGGCACATATATGGAAGATTGATATCCATTGCTTGAAATGAATAAATCTGTTAAACATATATTATGTTCAAGCCAGGTTGCTAGAAATGCACAATTTGGTGACTGTTAACTGGTACAGGGCATAATCAGATCAAGAGGAGTCCAACAATTAGATGGTATTCCAGGGTAAGCATCTTTACGAAAGTTTTGATTTGTATTATGTTGATATTCTGTGCAACATTCGTGTAACATTTGATGTTACTTCCTGTATTTTATTTAGGCTCCTAGATAGTGAGTGCTTCTTGTCAACTGCTCAAGTATTCAAGGGACTCTCTCCATCTCCTTGTAATGATATTTTGAGAATATTTCATACCTGTACTTTGTACTGATATGTTGTTCTTCTTCAGTTGTGCTGCTCAAGGAAATTGATTGCCTTGTACAGGTAAAATCAGCAAATAATAACTAGAAAATATTGTTGCCAATTGCCGTCTAGATTCTACTTTAATCTTGTGGACTTCTACAAAATCAGATAATTTCCCATTTTGGTTGCATGTTTTTATCTTACGAGACTTGTGCAGTTTTGAAATTGTGCAGATTGCAGCAGAATCTGTGGGAGATTTTCTCCTTTTGGTTTAAGTTCATTTAATCCGCTATCGTTCTATCCCTTTTTTCCTGTTAGTCACTTGTGTGTGTATATATATATTTTTGTTTTGAAATAAATTTTATTCCAAGTATATGAATATTATACAAGACTTTTTGCATTTTTGAGGAGCCTTATGGAGCCTTATGCTTCTTAGATTATGATAAATTACTCAAACTGATCTTCGTGCAAGACCTCTGATACCAATTTTGGTACTGAAAAAGTCTTAGTACTTCGTTACTAAGATAAATGAGCCAAAAATGACAGCCAAGTTCAGCACAACATGGAACTCCCCATTCACACACTTTGAATATGCATTATAGTATTCTTAGGACTAATGGAACTGCAATAGTATTGTTAGTGCTAATGCTATACATCAAAGATATGTAATTAAGGTATGGTAACATGAGAATCATAATAGTAGTTATCATTTGCATATAAACGAGCTCGCAATCCAGATGTACACATAAGTTCTGTATATAGGTAGAAGGCAGCAAAGACTGCTATTGATTACTTAACTATCATGTAGCGCCTTAGATTCTTTAAGACATTTGATATATTTTACTTGAAATGGGAAACTCTCAACTGTTGAATTTCATCTTCAATCAACTGACACAACTTCGAATGCTATAATTCTTCAACCATGAATATTCTTCCCCTGTTGAAGAAAAGTGTTTATATTAGTCCAAGTTAATTTTGTAGGGGCAATTGCATTGATTAAGTTATTATGTTCTTCAGGTGAATGATTTATAATTAGCTTGGATCTTATGAGAAGCTGCTGAAGCTGGTTGATGGTCATGTGTTAGTAGGATCGAGAGGGTTATGTCTTAGCTCTTACCCTTCTGCCTGCTTTGCCAACTCTTGCATCCTTGGATTTGTTATGCACAACAACGTCCTGACGATGGATGTTATGCCTTCCATCAGATCGGCTAGGTGGAGGAAGGTAAGAGTGAGTCTCTGGGCCTCTGTAATCAATTTCATAAATCTCTGGCTCCTTTTTCAGCACACCTGGGACATAATTAATTACACGGTTGTTAAACGATAACCATGTTTATATTAAATGGATTGCATTATGGAAAGCACAACACACACACACACACACACACACACACAAACTCTACACTTATAGCAATTTACTGCATACTTCTTGAAAGGCAAGGCGTCACCAAGACGAAAAGAAGAAAAGCAGCTGCGAGGCAGGACCTGAACTCCATGGCAAAGCAATGCTAAGTTGATCAACAGGTGTTTGTTTCTTTTTTTTTCTTTTTGTATATAGAGGAGGATCACGAAAGAAGCGTGCTCAGAGGTCAAGGTACTTATTGTAGTGCTGATGGCTTTTGGCAATTGAAACGGTCGACATCGAAACAGCAATAACTTGCGAGGTCCTGATATAGATGTGTAGCGTTGGAACATTTATGTAGTGGATCGAATTGTAACTACAAGACGTCCTTAAAAGTTTTTAGGTAATTTGATTTGGCGTTTGGTTTGGTCGGTTGGACAGTCCCATGTGTGTATTATTGATGATGTATGTACAAGGGCTTGGCATAGCAGACCCCCTTTGCTGGAACTCACAGCAAAACACACGCACCTACCTTCCTTTCCCCTCTCCTTTTCTGTCATTAAACTCGTGGATTTCATATCTTACTGTTGCAGCATGGCATATGACAGAGTTCATCATCGAGACTTGTGCTCATCATTTATGCATTTTCCATTTGTTTGAGCAATTCAGTTTTGATGATATACTTGGATTTTAGTGAAAATATGGGCACCGTTTCTTTTTTGACCCGGCAAACTATGCTATTGTGAGTCGCATATTATGGTTGGGACATTTAATGCATTTATAAATACAGGAGGACAGGTAGAGATTTATTTTCTTTTTTGGGTAGAAAAGATGATTATATAAATAACAGTGTGAAAATTAATTACAGCAGCACCATTCTTTTTGGAAAGCATGTTGGTAGATTTGGTTTTCTTTTTGGATATATTGCATTAGAGGTCCTGAAGTCAGTTGTAGAAATGGATAAATCTGAATAATATTTAGTGTGCAAAGACTCCAAACATACCATTTGACAAGTAGTACTGGAGGTCCAAATATTGATTGGTTATTATAGATGATATAAAGATTAGGAGGGGTGGTAACCTAAGAAAAATGTTATTATAGTTGATCTAACTAGGCCAAGTGATGCAAGTTTTGCTGAATGGTTTAGTATTCCTTTCTTTATGAAGTGGTTTGACAATTATGTGTAATTGAAATTTTGATAACGCTTTTTCTATAAATTAGGTCAGGAGTTTAGGGTAGAGATTCATAGTAAATTTTTTAAAAAATAATATATATTTTTTTAAGAAGTGATTTATTACTAGTCAATCTTAGCAAGAGTGTTTTCCGTCTATATGTACAAGGTTAATTGTATTGTCATTACTATTTATTTGGAATATTTTTAAAACTCATCGTGAATGCAGTGGATCATATATTAATCGAGCATGAATCCAGGAATACCCAGGGACGGCTACAAGGAGTAATAGATAAATCAGAACTTGGCAGGGCAATCGGCATTCCGCCATTATCTTCTATAAAGTATGTATTCATGTCTCCTAATTACAACCCTAATCATATAAGCCTACTAGTTTTGTTTTTGTCGGTAGATGCCTAGATTATTGTAACTTATATATTATTGTAACTTATATTTTGACTTTATTTTAATTGTATATCTTTTTAATGGCTATGTCGAAACTTTTTTACGAAAAGAACGCCCGTAGTAAGTAGAATACTTTTGTTTGTTTTTATTTGGACTTAAGGATTTGAAGTCAGTTTTTTTTTTTTGTTACTAAAATACTTTTTTAAGGGGGGGAGGGGAAGAGGGGATTAGAAAGACCTTTGGGTTACTAAAATCACCGGGCCCATTGCAATTTTTTTGATTTTGAATTTTGAATTAATTATTCAGATATTTAAAACATGTATCTGCTGAAGTTCATCATGTTACATTCGTACCCAAGGAGTAATATATCTTCTTTTTTTTTTTTTAAATCTTTTGATTTTGTTATTTTATGCTTCCTTGGGATTTTAATGCGAAGAAGGCAATCATGTTGCCATGCCAGTTGCCAAATCAATGAATAAATAGAAAAACTCTTAGGCCTCGGCGTTTGCATTAAATGGTAGAGATTTTTACTCTTTTCCAACATGAATGGAAGTTCAAAAATTAGTTCATGTTTGTTCCGTTTCCAGAGATCTTGATTGTCGAATTTATTTTTTGTTCTTTTACTCCTATAGTCAATTAGAATAGTTTATCACTTGGTGAGAGATGTTGGCCTTTTTGTTGATCCTCCACAATGCACATATATTCACAAACCATGCTAAGTTGCACCATCTTTTGATCATATAATCTGTACTTGACATGGACAATTGAGTTACTGCTAATCTTTATTAATTCAATTGTACTCAGGGATGACAATGGGCCGTGTCAGAACGTGTAATAATTAAAAATCTGGCGGGTTAGATCTTTTGACGGGGCAGATCGTGTCGGGTTGCTTTTTTAGACGGGGTGTGCCGTATCGGATTAAAAATTTAAAATATTTGGCCTAGACCTAGCCCCGTCGTTGAACGGGGCGGGGCGGGGCATGTCGAGCTCGGACTGACCCTTGGGCTGACCTTCAAATTGGCGCCCACTTTCGATTAATTGAAATTAGATCAAATTGTTATTTATTTTATTTCAAATTAGTACTTAATACTCTAAAGTATTACTTATTACTCAAATATGGTACTTAATAGTCTAAATTATTATTTATTATTTTAAGTTATTATTAATTAGTACATCATTTTTTATTACTTATTAGCAAAATCTATATATAACTAAGAAATAAGAGAAACAAGTTTTATTAATTATATTTCAAGTTATTACTTATTATTTCAAATTATTAGTTATCATTAAAAGTTATTACTCATTTGAAGTTAGTATTTAGTAGTCTAAATTATTACTTCCTTATTATAGGTTACTACTAACTAATTCAAGTTATTACTTATTAATTGAAATTATTATTAATTAGAACTTCATTTTTCATTACATATTTCTAAAAATTAATATATATTAGTTCAAAAAGAAATATACATAAATGTTATTAGAAAAAAAAATCATTTAAAATGTTGTATATTAAAAAGAAAAGTCTGAAAATGACTGGTCAACAGGTTAATCGGGGTGGGGCGGTCACGGGTTGGGAAGCTGGGCGAGCCAGTTACAGGTTAGGAAACCGGGCGAGCCGGTTACGAGTTGGGAAATGGGGTGGGCCATGCCAGTTACGGGTTGGGTTGAGACCAACCCGCTACAGTACCTAGGCATGCCGGATTTTTTACAGGGTGGGTCGAGCAGTCCAACGGGCTAGCCCGACCCATTGCTACTAGCTAATTTCGCGGTAACGAATCTTAACTATTTGATGATTATGACAACGAAATATTATCTTTTCTTTACCAAGAAGATGAAGCCTCATGAGAAATTAATTATTCGCTGAATTAAACTGGGTCTGGATGTCATTTTTCATACGGTTAGTATGCATGCCAAACCATACAAGTCGGGCGTCACTGAAAAAGCATAGTATAGAGCAATTGAAGTCATGGAACATGCAGTGGGTCATTTGTGCTGTTTTTTACGTATATAATTGCTTGATGACAATCTCATGATATGAATTGATTGACAATGGAAGCTGATTTTGCCCTCATTGATGCAGAAATGGAATGATTCCATAGGCCTATTGTTTCTGGTTGTTTTATGAAATCAGACACATGCCCTCTACAAGGCTCCGGATGCAGAACATCTAAAAATTGGTATTCATTTCAGACTTGCACATTTCTTTCAAGTTGTCTTGGATGCGGTCCTTATACATTACCCACGTTTAGATGTGTATAAGAGACAGGTACTCCATTCCAAAGTGAAAGCCCCCTTCCATAAAAAAAAAAAAAAAAAAAAAAGAGCCATGCAGAGGTCATGTTAATTATTTTCACTTTGGATTAGCACCATAATCACATGGATTTAAGATTACTCCTGTTTCCTTTGTTGTTATCATTTTGCTATTTTATCTGACACTTATTTGAAAATTATTCACGTGTTAATTCATTATTCGATTAGCACGGGTACGTAAACACAGAAGAGCATGTCTGCCTGGGTCTATACCACGTAGCTCTTGATGAGTCTTAGATTTCTTACATCCGTGCCTGATGATAGCCCAACCCAACCAAAAGAAGTCACACGTGATTGGTAATTTCAGATACGATACAACAACACTGTACGAAATTAATAAGTTTAAATATGATTCTAATTTAATTGAATTATTAACGGGTCAACCCGTTAATGATCCGAAATTAAATGGGTCGTATTGTGTCAACCTAACCTAAAGTCCTTTACTAGTGACTTATACACGGGTTGACCGGATAACCAATTATCTTATCGGGTAACACGACACAACCCGTTTAACTTGTTAAGATATCGGGTAACCCGATGGACCCGTTAATTAATTGGGTATTTATGAAAATTTGACACAATAATACACTCTTAAATAACAAATCGTGTCATTTGAGTCAACAGGTTAATTGTAGTTTATCATGTCATCCGGATAAACTAAGTAATTTTTGTATTGGTGTTTAAAGTTTAACGGATTAATGAGTCATGTCGAGTCAACCCATTAATAATACTCTTTAATGGTATATTATGTCGTTCAGGTAAACTAAATAACTTTTATATTAGTGTTTAAAGTTTAACGGGTTAATGGGTCGTGTCAGGTCAATTCGTTAATAAACGCATCATGACACGACATAAATATTTAATGAGTTGTGTCCGAATTAAAATTTTTTAACACGAATCCGATACGATAAGAACTCGACAAGACCCATTCACATCCCACTAAAGCATGTATGGGAGAAATTTTGGTGCAAAAAAAAAAAAACTATCATAAGTCAAAACGCGTACTCCATTAACTCCACGCCAGAAGACAATGTAGCTACAGTACACGTTTGTTTTACGCTTTGGCAGATTTTAACGACTTGATTACGAAGAATCTCAGCCCTCGAAACATATAAATTATTTTGTTCCTTATCCCCAATTGCATATATAAAGGGGAAACTATGGCTTCTGATCGCAAGCTCGAGTACCACTATATTGGCAAACTCCTCAATCATTATTTATTTGGAAAAATATTCAGTCATCTGTCCATTCAAATTTATTCGCAGGGTAGGGAAGAGGTGTCGGTTATAAGGCATTTTTCGCAATGAAATTTGAGATTCAAATTTCAGGTCTTGCAAAAAAATTTAAACAGATACCAAAGCACTCTTATCTAGTTTAGAGAGTCTATTCTCTAGTTCCTTTTCTTGTAGTGTAGATTAGGCAAGAATGTTATCCATTTGACAAAAAAAAAAAACCTAAAACAAAAAACAAATAACAAAAACGCGTGCGTATATGTCATTTGGACAATTAGTAGAAGATTTGAGTGGATACAATAAGTAACCTAATGAAAAGGCCCAAAGGGCAGTGTGAAGTCTTAATCCACCATTACAAGTTAGTTAATTTGTAAGGCCTACAAACACGGCCCACAATCCACTGGAAATAGTTAGTAGCCCAGACCAGTGGCAAAATTTGGCATTAAAGATCTGTTTTAGGCAAACTGCGGCATATTACCTGAAATCTTGATATCTGTTCATCATAATCTTTACTATACTAGTATTCCCTCCATTTTATTTTTTTTCTCTATTTTATTTTTTATATCGCTTTAAATAACTTATTTTGTGTTAAATTTTTTATCCTTTCTGAAGTATGCAATTTAATAAGTTTTTACAATCTTTGTGAACTTAAAATTAAAATGAAAAGTACGTACTACTAATTTCCACGATCACAAATGGAGGACAAGAAAATGAAAAATACACGAGTGGAGAGAAAAGACTACAAACTGCTAAAGAGTTCCAACTTCCAAGAAGTGTGTAATTTAATAACAGCAAAGTCAGTAATAAATATAGGACTGAGCTGGCCTGACCCCATTGGGAGGAGGAGGAGTTGACAGTGTGTACATGATACAGAAGCAATTTCATTGTCTTTCATCTTTCAGTGTACGAATCCATTGATAACCAATTTAATACTACTTTGCATCAGTATCAATAAACTAATACTATTCCATATGCATTTTGGCCAAGAGATTCCCTCCTAATACTACTCGATACACATCCGAGGATTAACTGTGAGTTGCAATGTGTATTGTTTGTCAATAACTGTGAGTTGCAATGTGTATTGTTTGTCATAATTATTGAGGTGATCAAAAAATAAATAGTAAGACATTTGTTATTTTTAATTATTCAATGTTGAATATCGTCACTACTAGCAATAGCAATGACTTTTTTTTCAATCCAAAGATTTACAATAAAACCAAATATGGAGTTTGTTATGGTATGGACAGATACTCATATTTCACTTCCTTAATCTTCCAAGAAACTAAGAAAATAATCGAACTCAAGAAATGTTTTCGAGTAAGATATATTCATGTTGAGTGCTATAATAATCTTCTTTCAACAAATGGAAGAAAATTACAATTGATGATTAATATACCATCTAATAAGTAGTAGTATTAACTTCTAATTAATCAACAATTACTACTAACTTTTCTCGTAAACAAGATTCAGTAGTATCTGACCTTCTTTGCCTCCAGATTAAATTTACCTCTGGATTGAGCCTTTCCCCTGTTCTTGCCGGTTCAGATTTGCACCTAGTCAGTAGGAAAGGATGAATATTACTAGTATTATTGTTAGCTTCAATATTGCTGGAACTCTCCAATTCTTCACTTTCATGACTGCAACTGTTTCTTGATTCCACCGCCTCAGTTCCACAATTATTAGGTGATTTAGGCATTTCCATTTCTCCTTCCTGCGGTTCTTGAACTTCTTTCTTTGGGGACTTCTCCTATTATCTCAGTTTCTGTTTCTGAAGTCCTTAAAGGAGAGCCCCAAAACCTACCAGCTAATGAAGAAGATCTATAAGGAGCAGATCTACATCTGGTCAACAACAATGCATTTTTTGGCGGAGAAGAAGAAAAAGATTCAACAAAATCTTCCTGTTTTTCTCCACCATTTTCCTCAATATCACTACTAGCATTGCTAGTGGCCGAATTCACATGCTTTTGACCCCTCGGAATAGACTCCTCCACCCTCGAAGAACAATCGTCCCTAGTACTATCAACTTTCCTGCAATATCCAAAACTGAAAAACGTCACCCACTTTTTGCAAAACAACCTACAAAACGATCTGGGCTTGCGGAACCTTGGAATACTAAATTGGCAACAACAAAAGTGACTTCTTGGAACACAACAGGAGCATACAGGGGAACAGGAACAGGGGTGTTTAGAAGGGGTTGTGGAGCGAGAGGGTCGTTTGGACTTGGATTTTTTGGCCTTTGAGGAGGATCTTCTAGCAATCGGACTTGGCCTATACAAGTGACTTTAGGGGAAGATGGTTCTTGCTGAGCATCATTATTAATCACTGCCTCAGCATTCTTTTTGGTTCGCATAATAAATATAGGACTCGAACGTGAAGACCTGCTGCCTCGGCTTCTGCTGCCAACGTTGCTCCTAAGAAACCTCATCATCAATGGAGTTGGAAACTTATCTGTCCTGTTTGGACTCGAAATGGGCTTTGCTGAAATCTTCATCTTCATCTTCAAATATCTTATCTATCCCAAAGCCTCCAAATTAGCAACTCATGTCTGTTTGTTTTCTTCTCTTTATTGTCTTGGTTTATGGGGGAAGGGGTGAGTTTTTGGGCGATGGGTGGTTAAGTGGGTGAGAAATTGGGCGGAGAAGATATTAGCTGCTTTCGTACAATCATCTATAATATTTTGATTTTCTTTTTTCCAGTTTCTCGTTCTTGGTTTTACTGTTGGTTGTGTGCTGTCAATTTTTTACTTGCATCTTTGTACGTTAATCATTTATTTTGCACGGATGGGTGTCTCAGATTCATATATAGACTTTTTAATTGGGAGGGATTTGTTTGGCTTTTACCACTCTCATTATTCATTAGATTTCTCAAAATATTGCCAGTATCTTGGTAGAATTTTTTACTGCTGTTAATATTTGCTGCACTAATGACTGAACCCATCAGTATAGAATTATTTTCTTTTGGCATACAGATTGGATTAATTTCAATTAAGTCCCTTCCCAACGAGCATATGTGTCAATTAGAGCCCATTCTCAATTTTGTCAATTTGGTTACAAAGTAATGATATCATGTAATACGTATTAAATTTTTACAATTTGGTCACTCAAATTTTGGAATTTTTTGGACATTGCTCCCCTTATTTGAGAATAAAATTAGCACAATCTTGTGAACTAGAGAAACTAGAATGGTGTTATATTATTTACTCTAACATTCTAATATGTGTTGTAGACTAATATTATTTATTTATTTATTTTTATGTTTTGTAGTAAGGCGGTTGTAAATATCCAAACTAAAAATTTTTTCGAAGAAACTTGGAAACATGGGACAAACAACTGAAATAAAGAGAACCTAGGGTAGGTTTTTTGCAGGGGATGAGTTGTTTTTGTTCATTGAAACACTCAACTCAACAAATGTAATGTTCCAATGTTTAATGTTTGATGTTTGATAGGACAAGCAAGAGGTACTACTACCTGCCATCCTTTTAAAGTGAGACATGATTACCGAACTAACTATGCTTGTTTTATTTGATTTAACCTATTTTGTGTAGTTAAAGCAATATATTATTATCGGTAAATATTTAGGTAGATCAAAAATTTGATTTTATTTATAAATTTTGTGATATAAATTAAATTTTAAAAAATTTATGATATCAGTTGATATAAGTAAAATTTTTTAATATTTAATTTTGATTACAAGATCTACAATTAAAACTAAAGACAGAGTCTACTTAAATATTTTCCATTACTATCTATTCATAAGGGAAACATTTAGATAGACCTGATTGCTTTTGATCCCACTTTGTAGACCTTATGGTATAAATTAAATATTATGAAATCTATGATATCAACTGATATAAATTTTTTTTTATAAAATTTAATTTTGACAATAAAATCTACATATAAGACCAAAAATCGAATCTATTTAAGTATTTTCCCTATTCATAAACCTCTTCTCATCGCAAGAGGGTCTTAATGGGGTTGGAATAGTCCAACAACCCACTACTGAGTGAGTAGTGAGTGAGTACACACCAAGCAACATTCATTTAGTCGTTTCGTGCTAATTGCCCACTTATTATTAGCACCCTTAATTTTCCTTGTTTAAAAGTTAAGAAATACTTGTAAATCTGGAACAACTTGTCTCATAAATTAAAGATAGCATTTTTTTTTTTGGCAGTACTTGCATAAAACATATTTTTTCCATCACTTATTATTTTTATTTTTTTACATACATTACATGCTAAGAAGTTATTACAGTATATTATAACAACAAAGGTCGCCTAAGTGATAAAATGTTTCATCCTATAATTTATTAGTCATAAATTCGAGTCACTAAAAGAGAATAGATTTTAAAAAAAAAAAAAAAAAAAAAATGTTATTGTATTATTCCCGTCATAAGTTGCTTTAAGATTTTCTTTGATGCAATATAAAGTTATTAATCAAGTGAGAGCAGGAAATAAATGACAAGCCATCAAACAGGTTATGAACTAGAAAAAGAAAATCAAAATCAAAATCAAAATCAAGTTGGTACAAGCAAATGAGTATTTGCAAATATGTTACCAATGTTTGCTCATAGTAGACTTTAGTAGTTGCCAAGATAATAAAGTTAAGAGCTTCTTAAAGCGACAACTTAATTATCATCATCAATTATTGTGTATAATGCTTTGTCCTTAACCATAGCCAAATTGAAAGAAAACAAAACTTCTTCTCGATAAATTTTATCTGGTTGTTTAGCAATGGTGACCAGCTAACAATAAAATATCTCGTTTTGCATAGTTATTATTTAAAATATTATTTTAAAATCAAAAAACAATATTTCGAAATAATTACAAAAACAATTCTTAGTTTTTTTACCCATTCCCTTTGCATTTAATTCTGCATCACATTGATTTAGTATGCTTATAAAAACAAAATTTACCACTTACTCCAGATTAAATAATTAAAATTTATTTATATTATAAAATAAATAATCAAAACTTACTCCACCACCACCGATCCCCCTATATTTTCTATTTTTCTGCCTAGCCTGCAGACCTATCACTAAAAGGCATTCATATGGCAGTAATTTCTCGTCTGATGCCCCAGGTCCAGGTGGTACCATGGACTGCATTAATCTAGAAACTAATCCCCACAAAACCAGCTGTAGTATTTATTAAGGGACCTAAAAGAGTTAAATGAAACTTCTTTAGCGCGATGGTATCATATTATGCAAAATAGTTGTACCATATTTAATTTCTTTTTTATCAATTTCCTGTCGTCATTTTGACTCTGAAATAGTGCTACATACGTATGAGCTGAAGTGAAAAAATATGAAGTACCTGTACTGTACCTACTAGTATTAATTAATGCAAGCAAGCATCCAGCGTCTTGGTATCCGGGGCGCCCTTTACTTGTTGACGATCTTTTGCGTCATGTTTGACAATTCAATTTTTCTAAGGAATTCTGACTTTTTCTTTATTTGATACTCCTACTACAGTTTTGGGCCTTTTCGCACCCAAAATGTACAGTAACTTTCACCCACACTCTTTCTTTTTTTTTTACTAAAAACAAACTTAAATTTTAAGAAAATTTTACTATCGCCCGTTGAACTATATCATTATATTTTATGATATTGTTATGATACCATAAAATTTTCCTAAATTTCATTGGAATGATTGCGTGATTCAGTTTAAAAAGGTAGCAGTCCTTGTCTACTTTGCTCTAAATGGTCTTACGTAGTAGAACCAGGGTAAAGGGAAAGCTTCCAAGTACCAACAACCAAACATGGCTCCACGGGGTCCTTTTTTTTTTTGTTCTACTCTGCCTCTCTGCTACGCTTAAGAAATGCAGTGCAGCAACCATCGAGGGTAGAGATTTGATGTACCCCGGATAGCCCGTTTCATGATTCGGTGCGCACATGCAACTCAGAAACACACAGTACCAGTGCATATGTGGAGGAGGAAGTGGAACCGCCTGGCATCCTAGATAACAGATCACACTCGCTACTCTCTAGTTTCTACTCTCTCACCCAACAAAGAAAACAAAAAGTCAACAAAAGTTTCAGGAATCCTTTCTTTCCATCAACAAAGATCTTGACCAACAACAGGGCCGGCAAAAAGGCCGCAAAGTCAATCAAGAATCATAGGCCACAACAAAAGTTTAAAAGCTCAAGACCACTAGAATAACAAATTGTTTTAAGCTGGTTAGATATTAGTGCTAATAATAGTGAAAGGTGAAGCATGGTCCACGCAAAAAAGGATACAACTAACTACACAATTTGACATACTACTTACGATTACTAGTACAAAAGATTGGGCCTTTCTCCTTTTTACTTCTCTTTTCTACGATGGGAAGCTTACTAAACTTGTGATGGGTAACTTACTAACCTTCAAACTTGCTCCTCGTATTAAGATTGTTCATCTGGCTAAACAATCGTATGACTCGAAGTCCATTGCTCGTTTCATACCGACCATTGATCTTGTTGACTCGGGTCCCATGTTTATATCTTGGTCCCCATGGCTAGTTTCGTCATCTTCCATTTGGACCTCAGTCTCTCCATCTGGGATTTTAAAATACACATGAGCATTCCCACAATGCAAACAAAAGAAGAGTATATAACTTTTACAAGAGAGAATGGCATGTAGTGACGTTTTGGTTAAACTATTTCTGAACTAGTCGGTAGAAAATGGGGAAAGGAGTAGCATTATTGAGTTAAGAACTGCTACTGCATGCAAATCGAGATATTCTTGCCTGAGCCACTTCCTAGAGAAAATTCAGTAAGGCGTCTGACACAATCCTTGAGCGCTTGCAACTCGGCTTCTTTTTCATAGAGTTTGGAATGTGATTGAACCCTGCAGCTCAGACTCTAGCTCCAGTATATGGCTGTCCTGCTGTTCAATGAGCAAATGACTTAACTTTTGGTCCAGCTCGGACGGCAAAACTCCGTTGAATTGATGAGAAATTATGTTCTGGTCATCTGCTGGGTCAAATTCTCTGGCCAAAACCTCAGTCTGTGCAGATAATATTTCCCCAGTCAAAAACAAGGTAAAATCTTGAAAATGCAGAATATGAAGGATTAATGAGTACACATTAAGCAGGGTTTTGCAGGACAAACAAGCTTTTCTAAACAAACCAAGAAGTCCAAGAGCTCAAGTGTGGAACAACCATCTGATGATGTAACTGTTTTGCATTCATTTGACATTAACAGTTATTCTTGTAGCAACAATTTATGGTGCATTAGATTTTGATAAGCAGACAAAATGTGACTTGCAAGATTACTTCATTTTTGCCTGAATCACGAATGCAGCAAAGAAAAAATTTCTCTGCGTGTTGAAGTAATCACATCTTAAACTTGATGGAGTTATGGTGACTGTCATGAAAGCCACTGCTAAGATTACTTCATTTTTGCCTGAATCACGAATGCAGTAAAGAAAAAATTTCTCTGCGTGTTGAAGTAATCACATCTTAAACTATGGAGTTATGGTGACTGTCATGAAAGCCACTGCTAAATGCAAACCCAACCACAGCTGACTTTCATTTTATGACAGGAAAGGTTCAAATTGTACCATGGAAAATTCATATCAGATATAAACACAGTGGGCAAAGCATCAAACCCAAGATTGAAGTAGGTTGGGAATCATGCAAAATAACAAAATACAACATATGAAACATATCATAAGCAGACCTCACTAATATACTTGTATTCATAAATGTGGCAAGCAATCATGAAAATGAGTGGAAAGATTTGGTTCAAATATACCAAACCTTCACACGTGAGAATAAATGGGTCCTTGATGAAGTTTCAGTGACGATCTTAAGGACAAATGTTCTACTTAGACTGCAGAATTGAAATAATAATAACAAATCCATGCCACTTGGTACAAAAATAGGGGACAATTTTTACCTCAGAGGCATCTGCTCTTCCTTCAAGTCCAGAACCTTCTTCGGAATACCAAGGAAGCTTTTCTAATTCAGATTCAAGCTCAGCTTCCAGCTGCTCCATTTCCAACACTTCAGGCTGCTGCTCTTCTGTAAGAACACTACTAGGGCATTCACCTTCCTCAGCTACAAGGGGACCAAATACTTTGAGGTTATCAGCTTTCTCAGAAAATGACTTTGTCATTGAGGGATGAGCGTCCATTTCCCTAATGTTCTTTATGTTCATTTTAACTTCAGTTCTGAAATTTGACCCATACTGATTGTGTAAGGCTTTTCTTCTAGAAAGTTCAGCTTTCAATTCTTGAACAATCTTTGCAGTCTCATCCATGGAGTTGTTTAACCTATTTATTTCAGCTTTCCCAGCAGACATCATATACATCATGCCAACACTAAGACCCCAGCTGAAAATTGAATTGCCTGAAACATGCAGTACCACACACTCGGTATAAGCAGTTATCGACTTGTTGTGGCATAAATTGTTAAGCACAAACTAGCAACTGAGATGGTAGTATAATTAGACTACTGAACCAGCCTTAGTTTTGGGGTTCCACAAATAGACCTTTTGGGTAGAAGGCTCATTTTCTTGTCTCCATTCATGTTAGAATTGATCCGTTTGAGGAAATGGATGAGATATCAGAGCATTACAACCCTGACAATGTCAACTGTTTTCAGATAGGTACACTTATTTGCAAATTAACCTCCAGAACGGACCTCTATTCTATTTTCTAAAAAACTCCAAACCCAATTTCATTGCACCCCTTAAAATTATATAAATGTGCATGTCCAGGACAACCAAAACAGAGATTAAGTTAGCCACATGAGCTATTCTTTCGAAACCACTTGTAATGTTTTATATTTCTCCTTAAACTTTGTTAATTCTAGCCGGTTTTGATAAAACCAACATTTTCACTCTAGAACCTTGTTATGTGCTATTCAGCTCTTCATTAAGAAGAGGGAAAATCAAAACAAGTTAAATATACATATAAAATCATTAATATGATCAAAACCAATTGAAGAAAAAATACAGTTGCATTCACTTTAATTTTTAAATAATTAGCGGTGAGCTAGTTATGTTTGCTTGCATTCGTTGCCTTTCTTCAAATTTGTCTCTAGAAGCAAGAAGATTGTTTGGAAACTAAAACATTATGCATGCATTGTCTTCAATTTTGACTTTAGAAGCTAGAAATCCGTTCAGAAACTATAACGGTCCGCATTCATTGCCTGCCTTTTAATTTTGACAGTAGAAGCTAGAAATTTTTTTAGGAACTAAAACAGTCGTAATTCAAAATTGACCCTCATCTTGCAGGTGTTCAAGGAAGGGTATCCTAGATGCGAAACTATCAATGTACACAGTTCAGTGTTGGTGCTCTCAAATCAAAGCCCCATCTTGAGAAATAATAACATCTTGTCATGCTTCCAAGTTTTCTTCATCAATCCCTTAGGATCGTGTTGCAATACTCTACTACTTGGTTCTTTTTTTCAATAATTTTTGAGTGCTAAAGCTGAAAATTAGTTTTAATAGCATAGAAAGTACTAATGCAACTAATGCAAGTAGCAGAAAGCCATAAAGTAGACACTTTCTACACAGTCACATATGTAGAAACGCACACAATAATAAGAAAGGATATTATTACTAACCTTTGGAAGCACAAGATTCACACTTTCCAGTAACATTCTTGCTAATCCTCCTCTTCTTCAAACAAAAATAGAATTTTTTACCACCCCTCCTCTGATCCACCACCCACCCCTGTTTCCCACAACCCACACCCCCACATTTCTTTCCCTCTTTCCCTTGACCTTTTATCTTGAGACCCTCCACATTTCCCTTCAGCCCTATGTACCCACCCCCCATTTTCTTCCTCAAATTCTTCGATCCCATTTTAGAGCCAGAAGGACTCGAAAACCTGAAGATGGATCCATCACCCAGCGTCTCACTCTAGTGCCTCACTGTAATCGCCTTGGAAACCATTATTACTTGAAAAAATTGAATCTTGGGCCAGTAAAGATTTGTTAAAGCTTTCTGGGTAATCGAATGCATCACATATTTGCTCATTTTGCTTGGAATCAGAACTGGGTTCGGCTGCATTGGGGTTGATGATGAGTTTCTTGGCTAAAATCCCAGATCCTGCCACTGCGGCTGCTAACAAAACTTGCCACATTTTGACCCACAACACTACTACCCCTTAGCACAAAGTTCTATGGGTAGAGAAAAAATGAGCGATCAAGAAGTTGGTAAATCAAATTCAGCCGCTAATTGCTCTGCTTGCATTTGAATTATGAGACTGAAAATGAAAAGGTGAGCTCATAACTGACTGACAGCGACCTGCATTTTGATCAAGTGTTTGAACTGTGTGCAAAATGCAAACAGCATTGAGTGAAAAATTGAGAAGCTTTGTCCACAGCCCACTAGTGTATTTTTACTACTTGGGAGTAGTTTTTACAGAAAACACGTGACATGAAGGGGTGGAGGCGACGGTACAATTTGTCTCTTTGTTGAATGCTCACGTGCTTCCCGCGGCGGATTATTTC
The DNA here is from genome assembly GCA_025175665.1 of Cinchona pubescens. Taxonomy (NCBI): domain Eukaryota; kingdom Viridiplantae; phylum Streptophyta; class Magnoliopsida; order Gentianales; family Rubiaceae; genus Cinchona; species Cinchona pubescens. The sequence continues at coordinate 257,824 of JANKKI010000254.1, read as the reverse complement.
TTAATTGGAGGGAAATCACCCTTTTTCTAGTTTGGATCGGTACTTCCATTATTAACACACGGGATTACGACCACGAAATTTGGTAATTTGAAAAATTGAGATTCTCCAATTGAATTCTAGAAGCCCAACCTAAAAAAACTCAAATCCATTTTGACTTTAAGGCAAGAAATCCAACTTACGACGAAAGTGATACATGTAAATCGAATTTGCGATGGAAATGATACATGTAAAACCGTTTCAAATTACAAATCCCCTATAATAAACTTCTTTCTCGTATTTACTTAAATGCATACTAGATTGGCACATTTATTATCATTTAGTAATATTAATGTGTTTTAATTTTTTATATACGAGTACTGTTATCTTAAATTCATAAGTTCCATTTAAATAATAATTATTTTTAAAATATTGTTTGAGAAAATTATTGTACCACTTTTTTTATGAAATATATACAAGGTGATTAAAAAGCAAAAATTTAGTTAGACCCGACCCTTGAATCCACTTGTAGACCCTGTGGCGTGGATTAAACCTTAGAGAATCTATGACATCATTTGATGTAAGTAAGATTCTTTAAGATTTAATCCTGATCACAAGGTCTACAAGTAGGGTCCAAGACCGGATATACCTAAATATTTTTTGATTAAAAAACGTGTATAAAATGATTATAACATATTATTTAAAGAATAATAATAAAATAAAATAAAAACCCTCCAAACGGAGCTTTTTTTTTTTTTCCCAACATGATTTTTTGGGTATGGAAGGTACAAGAGGCCCCTTAATGAAGTCGAATATAGTTATTCCTGATTAGCCTGCAAAAGGGTTGGTTAGGAATGCATGATCAGAAACCAAAAACACATTCAGAAAATCTCAGCCAAACAGAATGGGTCCTTTACCAAATTAATAAATATTCTGACTGCATAAGGTTACCCTTTAAATTGCCCATATTTTTCAACTAATGGAAGGAAAAAAATAATCAAAATAAGTAAAAATTAGTCATTCATGTCATCTGCAGAACCTCTTTTACAATATATCATCTGAAACTACTCTAATATTAACTCTTCCTGAAAGTAATCAAGTGGACGAATAGTAAGTCTGATAAATCCAGAGCCCTCATCAGAATACTCTTGAACACGAAAAGCCAAAAAAGAATAGCTACTACTTTGATCGTATCACCTTCCCAAGCAAGAGTAAAATCCTAGATCAAAAGCATGAAGTGCTTCACCTGGCAAAAGAACCAAAGAGACCAATATCAAATGGTTGAGTATGAAATGTAGAGTTGACACTAAGTCCACCAGCATACGGGTGCAAGAATGATTTCATCTTTCAGAAGATTAGTACATGAAATTAGAGCCATCCTTATAATTCAAAGGATGATAAAACGCTGAACAGAAGGACTTCTAAGGTTAGATTATCAATAAAACACTTATCTAATGTACTTAATCTGTTCTCATACACGAATCTTAACATATGTAATGGTATAAGAGAAATAGAGTAAGTCTTTTTGTTTCATAACTAAACAAAAAACAGATTTGTTCGAAAGAAAACATCTATTTTTCTTTTTGTTTGTTAAGGGGTTTTGGTAATACCCCTCCCTCTTATTTCTGCCCCGGGGGAAATTCATAAAGGTCTAGGCATAAGTTGTCAGATAACCCCAACCAACAACAAAACCAATATATGCAGGAATTTTGCATGAGGTAATTCATCAAATTTATCCCTGGGAACTGGTGGACAATTGGCAGGTATGATAGAGTTGAGGGATGACCATTCTCAGGCACAGGTCACGTGAAATGAGTTAAATGATAGATTAATAGGTTATTTAGCAGAAAAATTAGGAGCCAGAATCTAGAAATTCATGACAAATAAACATAATGCATCAATATTTTAGCATCACTCAACTTTCAAAAAAAAAAAAAAAAAGAAAGAAAAAATTATAGTAAGGATAGATCCACATAACCAGCAGGACTTTATAGTTTATACTTACTTTTTAAAGACCAATTGGGTAACTAAATTAGCACGCAAAGATTAAAAAGTTGCATCATATGAGTTAAGCTGCACAGTAAGTAAGCTGGCATTTACTATTAATATACAACGGTCAAAGACCTGATCAATTAGTTTATCTGAAGATTCAAGAAAGCCTACAACTGATTTATCAAAAACTTGGAAAAGCAGACATGTCATTATTTGATGCTCTAAATTACACCATACAATCAGTTTCAGTTTCTTCATTTAACATCCACACACATATATGTATATCAAATTTTCACATACGGACTCTATAAAACTCACTACTCAATCAGAACCACAAAAGATCCACAACTACTAAACCATAACAAAAATCGTTATTGGATCATTGCAGAATGCCTAAGAAGTTTCAAGAATAACTCTAATTACCAAATATTCCAACTTTAACAAAAAAAAATACAATTCAACTAAATTTCTCTACAATGCTGATAACTAAGCATTCTTTTATTAGTCTTCATTTTCTCAATCAAAGTGCCACCTTGAAACAAAATTGTGCAGTTACAACGGAATTGCTAATGTAAGATGCCATATAGAATGCATCTTGACTAACAAAATTGCAGTAAAACATAAATCAGAACATTAACCATGAAAAAACACTTTCACTTGCCCAATTAGTCGGTGAATGATCAGTCAGCCCTCTTGTAAGAAACGTGCTTCCTAGCAGCCCTGGCGTTCTCGTACTCAAATTTCAACACATTGGGTATATGGGAAGTATCCTTGACATAAAACAGCCTCCCAAAACTACTCGCCTCAATCACCGGAAAGAAACATCTGAGACCAGAATTCACCACCCAAAACCACACCCAACCAAGCAGACCTCCCAGAGCAGCTCCGGCAAAGACCTGAGCAACAGTATGGTACCCTAAATACACCCTAGAATACATAGTCAAGATCGCCAAAGGCCAAACTACAAGACCCACCACCCACATTTGATTCCTCGCCAAGATCCCAAAGACATCAATTTTCTTGTAAGTCAATAAAGTAAAATAGACAGCGAAAAAGAACATGTACTGAGAGTGACTAGAGGGCCAACCATGAGAATCGCAGATCTCGAGGAGTGCGCACGTTTCGGGCCGGGCTTGCTGGACGGATTTCTTGATGATTTCGTTAACGAATTGGGAAATTAGAAGGCCAAATGCGAAGAACATACCTTGCAGCTCTCGACGGAAGATGAAGTGGGAGACGAATCCGCCTAAGCTGATGAAAACTGGGACTAATGAAATCCATGCCAGAAAATGGCCTAATTGATCGCCCTTCCGGTACCGGACGTGGGTTAGTGTCACAGCTTTCAGGGTTGGGTGAGGAAGGGTTTCGGACATGATAATCTTTCGATTAGATTATTGAGATTTTTACCAGATAATCTTGATCTGATTAAGGTCAGATATAGGAAGTGATCAAGACGATTTGTTGCGGTATTCTGCCTTATCTTTTCAGTCGAAAGGCCCGAAACCGAGACGGAAGACAAAAGCAGAAACTGGAATGCCAAATTGACTGAGCAATTCGGCTTGCCAAATTGTCTCCCTTTATTTTCCCTCTTTGTTAGGATTAGTTTTTTTTTTTTCCCCTTAATTAATACTTACTCCATGTATTTTTCATTGTTGAAATTATTATTACTACTTTAATAATATAAGAAAAATTTGGTGTCATTTTAATTAATATATTTACAAATTTTATGTTTCTAAATATCTTCGTTACAATTAAATAAATACCCATAAATTAATACATAAATAACTTCCATATGTTTTTTATTAATTTTTATATTTTAGCTTAAGTTATTTTATTAAATTGCACACAAACTCAAGTAATGTTTGGGATGTGGTGTTTTTAGTAAAAAAGTATTTTTGAGTAATTCAAATATTTTTAGAGTGTTTGGTAAATGTAATTCTCTAAATTCAAGGATAGATTTTTAAATCAGAAAAATATTTTATCACAAATTCAAAATTAGTGCTTTTGAAATATATTTTATTTTGATTAAATCATTAAAGATAAAATTTAACTATTTTATCGTAAATTTAAAACAGAATAAAAATATAAATACTTTTTTAAACATTCAAATCAAACATTAGCAAATATAAAAAAGTACTTATTCAAATTTCTTACCAAACAATAAATTATATATTTATTAAACGCTTTTATTCAAAACTCTGCTAGATAAAATATTTTGTAATAAACCATTTATTATGTTTGGATCGATAAGAATCTTGATAACATCTCAATTTGTTTGAGATATTTGTATTACCAAAATGAATGAATTTCAAATATATTTAAATTATAAAGTTGTTTCAAATCAATTATTTCGCATTTTTAATTTGGATGAATTTAAAATTTATCAATTTCAACTTTACAAATAATTTTAGCATCATATTTGAATGGAGGGATATTGGTAAATTTGATTTGAAATTTTAATTTATAATAAGTTATCCAAACAAATTAATTAATTTAGTTGTTAATTTGAAATCTATCAACAATTGGGAGTGGTAAATTGAGAGTGTAATTTTAATAGTTAAAATAAAGAATTTAAAATTCACTCAAATTTCATATTATTTTAAATCCACCTCATTTAAATTTATTCATTTCAAATACTACATTCAATTCAAATCTATCCATCCAAACACAATATAAATAAATTTCAAATTCTATTACAAAATTTTAAAGTATATAGTGTTGTATTGTACAAATATTTAAAATACAAAAAAATAATTCTCTAAAAAAAATTATAATTTTTTTTAAATTTTAACATTTTAAATAATAATTTATTAATATATTTTATTTTTAAACTCATCACTTTAAATAATAAAATTTTATTAATTTAGAATGTCACCTAACAATTCGCCTGATGAAAAATATTTAGGTAAACCTTATTTTTTATTTCACTTGTAAACTATGTGGTCATAATTAAATTTTAAAAAATATTATTTACATCAACTGATATCATAAATTTTTTAAAATTTAATTCATATCACAAAATCTACAAGTGAGATAAAAACACATCTCGAGATCTATGTAAGTATTTGCCTCACTTGATATATATAAACAGTTCACTTGATATATAAAGTTTCTCCCAAAATCCCGTTCATCTCAAATTTGCCAACTGAAAAGTTAAAAACCCCACTTCCCCTCGCTGAAAACTCCAAGAAGGGCTTTCTCTGGTGGTTACTTTACTAATACTTCCCCTTCAAACAAAAATGGCGGATGAACCCTTCGTTCATCCCAGAAGAGACCCCATCAAGTCCTCAGGCAAGCCCTCTATCCATCTCCTTTTCATAATTTTCAAGAAAAGATTAAAGGTTAATGTGCTTTTTTCACCCCCAAGATCTTGTTAGAGTAAAATAAGAATCTTGAAAATCCTACAAAAAGAAGGAATCTTGAAATCTTGATTTTTATCTGTTGTTAATGTTTTAGTCTATTAATGGGTTGTTACTTGATAATGGATGGTTGTGGTGCATCAGTTGGGAATGTCGCGGCACAGAGAAGACGGCAGCATGCTATCACGGTGGCGCAAGAAAGAAAGAAGGGAAGCGGTGGTGCGGACGAAGCGCCTCTGTAGAGCTGGAGTTAGTGGTGAGGCTGATGATCCGGTTATTGACGGCAGTGATATGATGATTGACGCAGAGCAGTCGATTTTGGAAGATCAGACTTGTGCTGCTGTGGAAGAATTAAAACTTTCTATGTCATATCAGTAATGTTTAATTTCCGAATTCCCGCTATGTGGTGTGTAATTGTGTGAATTTTGTCTGAAGTGACGTTGATAGAATCAAAATCCCTAGTTTACATACTTAGAGAAGGGGGGTGACCGTTAGAAAGTGCTTTGAAGTAATTGACTAATTTGATGCTCAATTAATTATGAACCGCATTGTGAACAAGTGCTATTGGATGTTGCACCACATTAATGATGCAATCAATGAAGCATGAATTATCAAATAAAGGAAGTTAAAGCATGAGTATTATTTGACATCATAATACTTAGAAGATTGTTTTGTAGCATTAATATATTTTAGTATGTCTTTGCAATGTATATTTTCACTCTCTGTCGAGCATAATAGTGATGGATTATATTATAATAACACTGCACAGCATTAATTTTCCAAAACCATATTTGATAAGTTTTTTTCTTGCGGGACTATTGGGTAGTTCCTTACACTTGTCTCAGACTAGATGGACTGTGATTTCTCTTGTTAAAGCATAGTTAGAAACATATTAGTTGTTATCTGCGTTTGAAAATTTGTTTTGTTAAAAGTTATGTTTATACTATTATATGCTTACAACAATTTTTACATGACTATTAGGGGTAAAGGTGCAGTGCAGAAAAGAGTGGCTGCTCTTCGTGAACTAAGACGGTTGTTATCTAGATCTGAATTCCCTCCCATTGAAGCTGCAATCAAGGCTGGAGCAATACCTCTTCTTGTTCAGTGTCTTTCATTTGGCTCTCCAGAAGAACAGGTTCAAATCTGTTGCTGTTCTTTGGTTAATTTTTCCTTTTTAAATATCTATATATTCTCTCGGTGCATATAAAATATTTATTCTGAAAAAATTGAAATAGATGAAGGTCTTTAGGCTGTTGTTCTGTTTTGGTAGAAGTTTTGCCAACTTGCATGGGCTCATTTTTGTTGCCCTGCTTTATTGAAAGAATTGACAAGAGAATTAATTGGAGTTAATTATTTTCATTCACTAAACTTCGGATTCTATGTTTGACATGTTTTTCTGTTTTACAGCTACTTGAGGCAGCTTGGTGTATGACAAACATAGCTACAGGAAAACCTGAAGAGACAAAAGCACTATTACCTGCACTGCCATTGCTTATTGCTCATCTAGGAGGTTGGTGATTGCCCTGTCTTCCTTGGAAGCATAGTTATCATTGTGTAGTTTTAATGGATAATTTAATTACGCATATCCAAACCATTAATGTGCAGTAATACAAGATTCCATAATCAAACAGATTACTCTTGAGGATGAGATGCTTTATTAAGAATTGCAAGCCATCCTTTGGAGACTCAATAATGTGCAAGAAAGAAATGAAGTTGTGGTCATATTTTTTTTCTTGTCTACAAAATACTAGTATTACTATCAGTTTTATTATTTTTTATATGTTTTTAACCCGTAATGATTTTTATCTTCTACACAAATGTGGTTCTTCAATGGATGTGTTCATTTGAATTGCCAGGGTGACCATCCATATTATCAATTTAGCTGCATATGGGGGCCAGATATGAAGTTTTCGCATGAATACTTATGTTTAAGTTTATGAACACTGGTGTCTAATGCTAGAATGGAAGGTTTTAAGTTTTTATTGTAATAGTATTATTTCAGTATGAAGGATTTTATAGTTTTAGACCATATTAGCTGGTGTCTTATGGTATGAAATGGATTCCTGGAAACATTTTCCCTTTTTCTCTTTGTATGTAAAATTTGTTTTTAATTGGGAAAAAAAACTTGGAAGGGACGATGCGTGATGCTCACACACACACACACCCCCAACCACATATGTGTGCATGCAAACATGCAGTCAAATTAAGCTTTTGACATTGCGCTTCTCATGTTATGACATGCATGGATTTCCTGTTTATCTTGTACTTCTTTTACCAGAGTCTTGTTTATTATATTTTGGTTGGTCATTTCCTTTCCTTTTTATTCAAAAGAAAAGCCAACACTGCCTTAAAACTTTTTCTTGCTCTATTCTTTGACCTTTTAAATGCATTTTTGCACGCAGAAAAGAGTTCCTTACCTGTTGCAGAGCAGTGTGCTTGGGCAGTGGGAAATGTTGCTGGTGAAGGAGAGGACCTGAGAAATATTCTGCTATCACAAGGAGCTCTTCCACCTCTTGCAAGAATGATGCTGCCAAACAAGGGTTCAACTGTGCGAACAGCTGCTTGGGCATTGTCAAACCTAATCAAGGTTCTCAGACCTTTTTTAAACAGTTGAGCTGAATTTATAATATACCCTTTGTGCTTTTAGATGATTTGTTGGATTTATTGTTTCTCATAGAAGAAGATTTTTGTAGAAACCTCCAAACATATAAACATGGAAAGACAGGTTTTGGCAATTTAGTCACTTTTTCATGCTTACTAATAGCTTGCTTCTAGTAATTTTAACAGCTCTTGATGGTAGTCCAATATAAATGACGGTTTCTATTATCGATCCATATTTCTATGGGTCTGCAGTTATGTCCTTTCATTTTGTAACACAATGTTAGTATAACATGTAGGGACCAGACCCTAAAGCTGCGACAGAATTAATAAGAATTGATGGTGTAGTAGAGGCAATTCTTCGGCACTTGAAGAAAGCGTAAGTCATTGCTAGTGACAATCTTTTGCTTAGTTTTATTAGCTTGGTTCAATCAGGTTAAAGGAGGTCTATAGATGGTCAGTCGTACTACTAAATTCCCTGGATATTCTCATTCCGGGCCATTGGTTTGAATTTTCTTTTCATTTAGGAAATAATCCATCGTCATTTCTAGGTGCTATGTCACTGTTTGCTTGCGAGATGCTTGTCTCATGCAAATTCAATGATGTATGGTCTGATAGATTTACCTACATGCATTCCTCAATGCATAGAGAATGTGAGATACTCGACTTAATAGCTTATTGTACAATATGGGCTCAAAAGAGGATGAGAAAAGAAAACAAGGTTTCATGTTTGATCCTAATAAGCGTAATAATACTTGCCTCCTGTTGGTCTTGACCATGAAGAATATGGCTTGATCTTCATTTTAGTTTTTGTCTATCTTGGCATTGAAGTGTTGACTTAGTGTCCTTCTATGTTTTCATAGTAGTTAATCTATTCATTATGAACAGGGATGAAGAATTGGCTACAGAAGTTGCTTGGGTTGTTGTGTATCTCTCTGCACTTTCAAATGTTGCTACCAGTATGCTGGTAAAGAGTGATCTACTCCAGATACTTGTTGAAAGATTGGGGGCTTCAAATAGTTTGCAACTGCTTATCCCAGTAAGATGCAAAACCATAAATGAACATTATATTTTCTTTTTACGGATTGATCCGTAGAATTGAAAGATTTCCATATTTAGTTCACATCATGCTGTAAACATGTCAAACAATCTCTCATTGTTCTTCCGTAGTTAACTGAAGTTCTATTACTTTGTCTGGACATCTTGCTATTTTACCCTAAATCTGGAGGTACTTGTGGTACCTCTTCTGAAGGAATATCTCTATGCAGGTGCTACGCAGTATAGGTAATCTTGTGGCTGGCGATGACCGTATTGCAAGTACTTTACTTGTTACTGGACAACAGATCACAGGCTAGTTCCAAAATTTTGAATCCTTGTCGCTCCTTTTTCCGAACAAGTAACTAATGTATAAGCCACTTGCAGATTTTGTCATTCCAGCTCTCACCAAATGTTTGAAAAGTGAGCACCGAATTTTGAAGAAGGTATGGAGTTTATTTTTATAATATGAAATTTTATAATATGAAATTTGCTCTTGTTCTAATGACTAATACCACTATTTTGCAGGAGGCAGCTTGGGTAATGTCTAACATAGCTGCTGGTTCTGTTGAGCACAAGAAATTGGTGTATTGTCTAGTGAAGCAGTGCCATTGTTATTGCGCCTTCTTGCAACGGCACCTTTTGACATAAGAAAGGAAGTGGCATATGTACTTGGAAATCTCTGTGTTGCCCCATCAGAAGGTTCTGGAAGGCCACATTTAATTGCAGATCACTTGGTTTCCCTTGTTAGCCAAGGATGCCTTCCCGGTTTCATTGATCTTGTGAGATCTGCTGATATTGAAGCAGCAAGACTGGGGCTTCAATTCATTGAGCTGGTAAGCATATTCATTGAGAATGCATACTCTCGGGTTCCTAGTTTGCATTGTTATGGCTTTTTCAAAAATCATAATCAACTTAAACCGCTGCCAAGTGGATTTCATCAATCGAAATTTTGAGCTTGAATTGTCAAATATTGCACATGATGTTTTCTTATTGAATTGCTGGGGGGATGTGTTGGACAAGGCGTGAAATTGGTTGAGAAAGAGGATGGTATTGATGCTATGGAGAGATTCCAATTTCATGAGAATGAAGAGCTGAGATGCATGGCTACTGAATTAGTTGACAAGTACTTTGGGGAGGACTATGGTGTCGAAGACTAGAATAGAATCTTGTATCCATTTTCGAATTACATTGAGTGATGGCCATTGTATACTAAGAACATTGTGGTAAGACTTGTCTTTTAATTAAATCACTGAAGTTAATCCAAATGCTACTCACTGTTGGATTCATGGATAGATTTCAGTCACTTCAGGGAAATGATGTAAACATATCAAGTAATTTTTTTTTTTAAACTCTGCTTTTTAAGCAGAAAATAGTTAAGAAAATGTATATTCGTGTGCGCTCTAAAGGTTTCAAGCTTTTGAGACTTAATTATGCTATAGGGATTGAGCCACGAAAGTAAGTGGTTGGGTGGGGATGAGAGAATTGCTTACAGTTCACAGACAGATACTGAGCCCGCTTCATATATTGGTTTCTTAATCGAGAACATGTATATCCCCTGTATATTTTGCGGAAAACTGTCAGAAGAAGAAACAGAGATTCAATATGAAGAAGGAGAAATATTCACTAGGTGTATTAAATATGCACACAAATTGATATTGAGCACATAAGAAATATTATTAATTGACAACGAAGTGTAGATCGATAGTTAAAATATATTTTTCGTTTGATTTATGTTATATTTGAGTTTAACGAGAAAAGTTTAAATAGATTTAGTTTTGAGATTGTGTGAATTTTGCAGTATAAATTAAATTTTATAGAATCATAAAATTGGTAACCAAGATTAGAAATTAGGTCCGTAAAATTATTTTCCTAGATTAATTAGTACTAATCAGTCTAATCTAAAGAATTTGATATAGGTTTCAAAAAGGCCATATCTAAAAGTCCATTTACAAACTGGATTTCCTTCCATCCCAGAGACGTCTCGCCGTCCAATGGGGAACATCTTCGGGCTTTTCTGAATAATTGACAGCCCAATTTAAAAATAAAGGAAAAATGAAAATAAATACATAAAAATTTGACAAAAAAGGTTTTTACTGCTCTGCCCCCTAAACCCTTGAACGCATCAGACACCTGCCTCTGCCTGCCACTAAAACCCTAATTATTCAATCTTCCTTCAATGGCGGAGAGGGATACATCTTTCCTCTTCTCCGGCACCTCTTTCAATCGCAAAAAATTCCCCACAGTTTTCACCAGATTCAAGGTCTTTTTTTTTTCTTCTCGTTCTTGCAATTACGTTTTTGTATGTGCAATTGTGAGTGCATTAGTAGACTACTTTTTAACTTTTTTATTTTTATTTTTTAAAAATGAAATGTTGATATAGGAGAAAAAAGAGAATGATGAATTAATAGAAGAGCCGAAATTAATCGAAGATGGAAATTCAGCAGAAGAGGAGGAAAGGGGGAAAGGTCAGATTGTTAGCAAGAAGAGGAAGAGGAAAGCACTTAATTCGGGTAAATTTTGCTTTTTTTTTATTTTATCTTATTTTTTACAATTTTTTTTATTTAATTTTTTGGTTTATTGTTCTGGGTTTGATTGGATTGGTATGTAGGTCCAGTTGAAGGATTCAGTGTCTTCAAGAGTTCAAAATCCCAGAAAGTTAATGAAGATGATGAACAGGCTGAAAATGAAATTATACAAGGAAAGAAGGAATATCAGCGTCAAGTAGAGGTTATCTTTGATCTTTGTCGTTTTATATATGCAACATGTTAGTTCCTTCTGTACAAAATGAGAGAAGGCAGAAAAATCAACTGAAATTTAACTGGAAGTAGTTATAATTAACGTGATTCGTTTTGTTTTCATGAATGTCGGGGTTTAGAGAGATGCAATTTTCCGCAAAAAGCACAATATTCATGTGTCCGGCAGTAATGTTCCTTCGCCTCTTCAGAGTTTTGCTGAGTTAAAGACAAGGTATGTCTTGTTTCAAGGCATCTTCTGTTAATTTTCTTTGAATATCTTTGGGTGCTTAAGAATCCTGCTAGTCTATGCTTTCTTTGTACTTCCAATTCCAAAAGCAAATATGTTTACATTTGAATTTTGGTGAACAAATGAAGGTCATGATTAGATCAACAATTTATTGAGAAAATATCTTCTGTCTAGCTATTACACGCATAATTCTTTTGTTGTCTTCCCAGTCTGAATTTGTCGGCAGCTAATGACCTTCTTGGAGGGGAATTGTCTCCTGTAATAGTTTTATCATGTTTGTTTCATATTTTTAAAAATTTTTAATTCTTCATTGTTAAGTCAGTTATATGTGTTGTCTTTAGCAGGTTTAAATCTAAATCATATATTTTGCGGAACCTAGCAGACCTTGGATTTAAAGAGCCAACACCAATCCAAAGGCAGGCTATTCCAGTTCTCCTATCTGTATGATTTTTCATTTGAGCTATCTTGTATTGACAACGCTCTTTTTAACCTTTTCCTCTTAGGATTTGGTGTTCATCTCAATACTGCTGAACTTAATGTTCCAAAGCTGATCTTTTGTGGTGTCAATCAATCATTTTCTCGTAGGGGCGGGAATGCTTTGCGAGTGCTCCAACTGGTTCTGGTAAAACATTAGCCTTTGTCTGTCCAATACTGATGAAACTCAAGGTATCTATATACATACTTCAAATTGCTTCTGTAGCAACTTGATATTCAAGTAATCTGATGACAAACTATGTATGGTTAGCGTGCTTCCAAAGATGGTGTTCGAGCAGTAATTCTTTGTCCCACAAGAGAGTTGGCAGCTCAGACGGCCAGAGAATGCAAGAAGTTGTCTAAAGGGAGAAAATTCTATATTAAGTTAATGACGAAACAGCTTGTTAAAGGTGCTGACTTTTCAAAAATACCTTGTGACATACTCATATCAACACCATTTCGTGTGCAGTTTGCGGTTCGTAAAAGGAAGCTTGATTTAAGCAAGTAAGTGGATTCATCTCTAATTGCTTTGAATGGTTTCCTGGAGGTGGAAAATTTAAAACATTCAGCATGAGTTATGTTTTTTCTCCTCCTATTTTTGGTTTAATCATCGGAATGTGCAATGTTCAATGAATTTTCATGGAGAAAAGGCTAATAATTCTAGCTTGAGGTTCTAAACCAAAGTAAAGGCATTATTGACTACTAATCATGCATTTTTTCCTTTTGCAGGGTTGAATTCCTAGTTCTTGATGAATCTGATAAGCTATTTGAGCTAGGCTTGGTGAAGCAGGTTGACTCAGTGGTTAAAGCATGCTCTAATCCTTCTATATTGCGATTGCTGTTCAGTGCTACTTTGCCTGATACAGTGGAAGAGCTTGCACGCACAATAATGCACGATGCCATCCGAGTTATTATTGGTCGGAAGTGAGTGCTTGTTAGCTTTGTAGCAAAACCATTGGAATTATTTATTATGTGAAAGTTCAGTATTCAAATGTGCACTTTTTGGTGTGAGGTTTTGCTGTCAACTCCTGCTCTCATGAGTTGAAGTGTTGCATGCGTATCTTATATGTTTAAGTACTGTCCGCATTTTCAATTAAATTGGTGCTTTGTTGTCAACAGGAATTCTGCTTCTGAATCAATAAAGCAAAAGCTGGTATTCGTAGGAAGTGAAGAAGGGAAACTTCTTGCTCTTCGCCAAACCTTTGAGGAGGTATGCGTCCCACATGCATGCATTGGAGTGTCTCGAGTCTTCTAAAACTCGTAATTTTAGTAAATCTGTTAAAGAGTAATGTTAACAACTAGAGACTTTTGCAAGTCTTTTTTAGTGCAAAAACCAGAAAAGAGATTACTAGTAGTTGAGAAAGAAAAGATTCGAAATAATAATTCACCTCATTGGAAGTATGATATATTTGTGTGTGTTTACATGCATGTACGTGTGATTATTTGAACTGATTGTGAACTTGTGATGGCATTTTGTTAGCAACATTGTGCCCTTGAACAAAACCAAAGAAAGGAAGGGAAATAAAACCTGAACTCCAAGATTTTTGGCTCAGTGGATTATTTACTTATTTGTTTTAAAGATAAATATCACCTTGCTGGGTTCCGGATAAATTTTCACGTGGAGAAAACTTGTCAAGCAATTACTGGATATACAGATCATATATGGATATATACAGAAATGGTTGATAGTGAAACTTTCAACAAATGTTAGATTATCTTCTGCTGCTAAATATCAAGAAGTTTATCAACTTAGGAAAATTCCTTCTTTTTTTATTTTTTATTTTTTGTTTTTGTTTTTGGTTTGTAAGATCTTCACCATTTCATGTCAATTCTTTTTATAAGCAGAGTTTGAATCCACCGGTTCTGGTATTTGTCCAAAATAAAGAACGGGCCAAAGAGCTCTACAATGAAATGAAATTTGATGATATTAGAGCTGATGTGATACATGCTGATCTATCGCAAATACAGGTAATACCTCATGATTTATTATCCACATAATGTTTTCAGAATGTGCTGAGAGGCGCTGTGGACAAATTAATTATTCACGTTGATTTTTATTTTTTTTTCAGAGGGAAGAAGCTGTTAATAACTTCCGAGCTGGGAAAACGTGGGAGACTTACTTTTGATTGCCACAGATGTTATTGCCCGTGGAATGGATTTTAAAGGTGTCAATTGTGTTGTTAATTATGATTTCCCCGACTCTTCAGCAGCATATATTCACAGGATAGGTGAGCGACTTGACCTTGATTTATTTGCTTGGTGGATAATTTAAGATGCATGGTTGGTTGGCTGGATTGTTGATATTTCCAGTTGACAATTCCTTCTCCTCGTCCTCACTGCTACCTGGTTTGTCGTCTATGGAATAGGTCGCTCTGGTAGAGCTGGGAGGAGCGGAGAGGCTATTACCTTGTACACTGAGGCTGATGTTCCCTATTTGCGGAACATAGCTAATGTGATGGCAGCATCGGGCTGTGAGGTTCCACCCTGGATCATGTCCTTGCCAAAACAAAAGTGGAAGAAGCACAGGCCACATAGAGAGGCTATTTTGACCAAACCAATAGACGAGGAAGAATAGATTAGGGCCATTAGGCTACTCTTGGGATGGAGGAAGATTTTTGCACTACATTGCTATGTAGCATTTGCCTTTTTTCTGGTTTGACAGTTCGCCTATTGGAACAATAATTGTTGTATGATTTATTTTTATGCAAGTGAATCTTAGTGTTCTTTCTCAGTAAATGGGATGCAGATTTGTCTATCTGTTCGCTAGCCCTTGGCCCCTTGCCATATAAAAAAACTTTAAATCTTTATTTTTTTTCTATTATCATTGACAAATGGTTTTTTTGTCCAGGTTTTTCATTTGACAGACGGGTTCTTTTTCTTTTCTTTTTCATGGGACAGACACATTTGGATTTGGATTTTTTCAATTTACCTGCTTATCTAACTTTGTCAAACTAATTAATCTGAATAATTAAAACTTCAAAAATATTATCTTATAAAGTTTATTGCTGTATTAGTAACTATTATTTTATGTGGGAGCGAAAAGGTGGGACCCTAAACTCAAAAACGTTTTATAATTGTATCATCAAAAAATATTAAGAAGAAATCAATCTAAGATGTTATGCAAAAGCATACTGGTTAATAAAATGAAATCTAATTGGTTTGACTTTAATTTTGCGAGACATTTCTGACATGGTGTTAATTGAAAAAAATGTTCTGTACAGTGTTGTTTTCGAATAGTAATTCTATTAGGTGTACTTAGCATTCAATAAATCCAAACTAAGTTAGTTCATATTTAGCAAATGCAAACTTAGTCAAAATTTCAATTTATATATTTTTAAAAAAAAAGTTGCCTTAGTTTGCATTCAATGAATGCAAACTAGGCAAAATTTCAATTTTTTTAAAAATAAAACTTGCCTTAGTTTGCATTTGACAAATATGGTGATTTTTCCGCAACAATAGAGGCAGTGGTGGTGGTTGCGCGTGACGAGTGAGTGAGAGGGGACTACTAGGCTAGGGCAAGGCAGAGAGATGATGGCGGTGATGATGGAATTCCATGGCTTTGGATATAGGTAGTGGTGGTGGAATCTCAAGTTTGGAGATGTGGTGGTTGTGGAACAAGGTTTGGAGAGACATGGTGGAAATGGGAGATAGAAATGTGTTTGGACTTTGGAGAGGTGGTGGTGAAGGAGAAGGAAATTTTCAAAAGGTCAAATTAAGGTAATTTTTTTTTTTTCTTGTTGGCATTCAACGAATGTGAATTAAGGCAATTTTTTGTAAAAAAAAATAAAAATTATAATTTTTATTAAGTTTGCATTCACTAAATGCAAATTGACCTAATTTACATTTAATGAATTCAAACTACACCTCAGTAAAACTACAACTCTAAAACACTACTGGTATAAAATATTTTCTCCAATCAACACTATGTCAGAAATTTCTCTTAATTTTGCAAATCACTTGCATATGTTTATTGGTTATTTGAAAGTTTATTAAGGGAAAAAGAAATAGGAAAAGACAGAGGGCTTTATTTCATGTTAACAAGCCTACTGACCCGATATTGCCTCTCTTCCATAAACCCTACACCTAATATACTATTCTGTTGCCAAATCTCTAAAGCTTCTGTTTCTCTAAAACCCCTTTTCTACCATGAATTTCCCTCAAGCAAGCAATCGCATCCCAGCTTTCTCATTCCTCTCGTCCATCAAGAAAATCCCTTTTTATCCTCCACCGCACCACCACTCAATCTTCATTCTACTCCACGACCTACAGGCTTAACAACCCACAACAACCCAGAAAGCCCACTCCTCCAAAACCTCAAGAACCATCATCGCCGCCGCCGCCAGCATCTTCATCATCTACCTGGTCTCAAAAAGTCAAGCAACAGATACAACAGTTGAGTCCCTGGCCAAGGCCAAGCGAAATTCCATACCAGGCAAAAGTTGCAAATGTAGTGAATCTCATTGGTCACATCAAGACTCCAATCAAGTTTCAGTCCACCCCAGATGGTAAGTACTTTTCCCGTGCTGTTGTTTCCCAAGAAAATGATGATCAAGATCTGTGTTTTAGTATTCCTTTGGTGTTTGAGGGTGATTTAGCAAATGTTGTGGCCGCTCATGTGAAGAAAGATGACTGTGTTTATGTGATCGGGAGGTTGAGTATGAGGATCCCTTGCCTTTAGTTCTGACTGAGAGTCATGGGATCCATGTGGTTGTGGAAAATATTAACTTTGTGCAGGGGTTTGAGAAGAAGGCTTTCGAAACTGAGCGTGAAAATGATGATAATCTGAAGGGTTCTAGGAAGGCGGATGTAGACAGCGTTAATAGCGAGCCGAAAGTCTTTCAGACCAGCTTGAGAAGTGCTGGCACTAGTAAGGATGCGGAGTGTGTTTTTGATTCTTGGAGGGATCTTGTGAGGAATCCGAATCAATGGCGGGATTATCGCGAACAGAAGTTTAAGGGATTGGTGAAGGAAAAACACCCCGATTTTAAACACAAGGATGATGGTAGTCCGCTTTGGCTAAACAAGGCTCCAAAATGGGTGTTCTCGGGACTAGAAAGGCTGGATTTTGATGCTCATGTCCCTAAACAGAAGATGCTGGTAGTAAAGGTTGCTAAAAAGGAGGACCCTTGGAAGAGTTTGGTGGAAAATCCAAATCAATGGTGGGACAACAGAGCGGGTAAGAAGAATGCAAAAGCGCCCGACTTTAGGCACAAAGAAACAGGTGATGTCCTGTGGTTAGACAGGTCGCCAGATTGGGTTTTGTCTAAGTTGCCACCACTGAAAAACCAACACAATGCCACTGCCGGCAAGAAGAATATGCAGGCTACTTGAGGTATAATTTGGCATTGCAGGGTGTTCCAAAGTAGCAGCTTCTTCAGGCTTTCGATGCGTATTTGATTTGGCTGTAACAAGCATGGAACTTTTGAAATATATGGATCCTGAAATGAAAAGCTAATAGGAATACTTGGTCTTTTTTTTTTTTTTCCAGCTTGATTTGCACT
Organism: Cinchona pubescens; assembly: GCA_025175665.1. Classification (NCBI taxonomy): domain Eukaryota; kingdom Viridiplantae; phylum Streptophyta; class Magnoliopsida; order Gentianales; family Rubiaceae; genus Cinchona; species Cinchona pubescens. The sequence goes on along the minus strand of JANKKI010000254.1, from coordinate 239,904 downwards.
GTTACTTCCCGTGTATATTATGTAATTAATTTTGATTTAAGAAATGCAGCTATGCAACCGTTTGAAGACTATCACCAGTTCCTGTTTTTCTATTGCTATTGGTAAACCTTTGTCATTTTGTAGTCTTAATTTGGCATGCATGGTTACACTGTTATTGGGAGTTTGTTTAACAAATTTAAGGACTGGCAATTTGTAACTCATCACTGATTTTAAGTGAGAGAATCTTAGAGTTGAGGTCAGTCGCCCAACATTCACAACCAAAAGGTGACATTTTAAAGTTTCTTTTATGTTTACATTGTATTTTAGTAGATTATGAAGTCAAAGGCAGAGGTATCTGCTTTTACACAATTTTAAAAGATTTAAGTTGAAAGTATGTGCAATTGCAATGAGTGCGGATGTAGCCTACAAATGTTTACAGTGATGTTTAATTCTTGATAACAAGATGATGTCTTTCTTCCTTCTAGAATGGACATAAATCAAAAGCTACTTAAATGATCTATATATCAAGTGTGCTTTGTGGCGCTGAAGTCAGTTTTGTTCACCTTGATTTCCTTGTGGTTGGTGTAACACTGACTGGATCCATGCTACACCATCTGATGATAATATTCCTATAATTTCACTTTCTCCCTCATCTAATCTGTGACAAACAGGAGCCACTCAAATTTTAAAGGTTAGTTTTACTATTAATCATCATGAATGATATTACTATGTCGTGATAGTTTTAGTCTGTCATTTCTTTTGCAAGTAAAGATCTTCCAAGCATACATGTAGGCTTGCGAGTTATACTAGTGCTTACATCGGCATTTATAAATGCCTCCCTGAACCTGAAAGTAATAGGTCTGAAGTCACTTACCAAGTAATTAGGAGTATTTCTTTTGATCACATGGTCCAAGATTATGTAATGACAAAGATTAGAACAGAATCATTTCCTAACAAATTTGATTTTTTCTTCTTCTTTTTTTTAATGCCCTTGTTAACAATTTAGGTGATGATTTTGCATTTCAACAACTATTAGGTGCATAGAGTTGAGGGCCAGTACCTCAACTTCTTCTTCGAAGGATTCTTTATTGAAATTGTCTTTCTTTCACTTCAAGTGATGACTATGTCAAGCAAAGCCTCTGTCTCAACTCAAAGTCTCAACCCCATAAAAGCAACTGCAGGTACAGGGGACAACTAACGTTGAGATGATAGTCACCAAATACCAATCATAGGAATATGTTAGTTGGCTCCGCCATCTTTCAAATATTTACTATTTCTGCTAATTTCGAAGCATATAAATCCACAGCTTGTCCACCCCATTTCCTGAGAAGTCTCGTGCTGAAAAAGGGCTGAAAATCAATTGTGAAGAGTTTAGAGTTATGGGGTCGATGGAAAGATCAAAGAAAAAGGTCCAATTGTGGAAGAAAGCAATTGTTCATTTCATGTTATGTTTTGTAATGGGATTCTTCACCGGCTTTGCTCCCACTGGCAAGACTTCAATATTTTCTAGTCTCGTTTCAATCTCAAATAGATCAGATTTCTCTCCACAACCCTTAGGAGTGTTCCCTCAATCAAAGTTAGAAAATTACAATAGAAGTTTGCTGGATGGAAATCCAGCAGCAGTACCAGCAGCAACGTCGAAGTTTGATCATGATTCATTTGATGATGATCAAGCTACAAAAATGTTGATTACCTAAGAAGAAGAAAGCGAAGGTGCCTTGATTCCAAGAAGACTTGTTATTATCGTTACTCCAACGAGCATGAAAAACAGGCTTCGAGGGGTTCTACTTAGGAGGCTCGGAAACACGCTGAGATTGGTTCCACCACCGCTGTTATGGGTGGTTGTGGAACAGCAATCTGACTCTGATGAAGTGTCCGAGATACTCAGGAAGACTGGAATTATGTACAGGCATTTGGTGTTCAAGGAGAATTTTACTGATGTACGAGCTGAAATGGATCATCAAAGAAATGTTGCTCTCAATCACATTGAGCACCATAGGCTTAGTGGGATTGTTCATTTTGCCGGCCTCTCCAACTTGTATGATCTTAGCTTCTTCGACGAGATTAGAGCAATTGAGTAAGTTTCTTTTATTTTGAAAAAATTGTGATAGTTTTGCTATTAGAAGAGCAATTTAGTAACCATGAAGATGCACCAATCTTTTTTTTTTAAATGTCTTGCTACTTAAGTTGCATTTCACATGGATTGTGAAACATGCACGAATCTATCAACTTGTTTTGCCATTATATTTGCAGAGCATTTGGGACATGGCCTATGGCGTTCTTATCAGCAAACAGAAAGAAATTTGTTATTGAAGGACCCGTATGTGATTCTTCAGAAGTGATGGGTTGGCACTTGAAGAATTTGAGTAATCTAACAGATATGATAAAACCTGCAATTCACGTCTCAAGCTTTGCATTCAATAGCTCAATTTTATGGGATCCAGAAAGATGGGGTCGGACTTCATCTGCCCAAGACACCTCTCAGGCAAGTATTTGTTTTTGCCAATTTCTGACCCTAGAATAATTACTAAAAAAACTCAAGAATAATAATAGAAAATTATTGCATAAGATCTCTTCAGTTGCAGTGGTTGCAATAGGCTAACTTAAGTATAAAGTCTTTGTTGTTGCATCACTTTCCCGTAACCACTCCATGTAGAAAATTCTACCGACCGAGTAATTAATCATCAATTCATACGTTTGGTAGTTTACACAGGAAAAGTTGATAAATTTAATATGAAACATATATACTAAGACCATATAGGGGAAATTCTTATATAAATTCGGTCAGGTAAGATGGATTCTTTGGTCCACATTCATCTACATCACCGATATAAGAATTTTCCGACTATTTTAAACTAGTTTAAGTGTGCAATTACACATAATCATGTACAAGCATTTTCTTAATTATATGGGTTTTGAATCTAATGGTTTTATCTTAGTACTATCGATTTGTTCAACCTCCAAGATAATTATTTTGAAAGTCGATCTCGAACTTGTGAACTGAGACAACCGCTCAAGCTAGCATACAAGTATAATCGAATAAGTTTAAATGCTTGTAATTAATTGAATTCATGAAAAGGAGTAATTTAATTAGATCTTGATTTTTACTTAAAATGATTATATGAAGTACTATCTATACCTTTTGAATTCAAGTTTTATGAAAAATAAGGTTGTGCAAACTTGAAATGCAGTGATGTTTGTTTTTTTAAACAATGTAACCTTTGTATTTTTGTCATCTTACTTTCCACAGGATTCACTAAAATTTGTGAAGAAAGAAGTTCTTGAAGAGGAGACACAATTGAAAGGAATTCCTTCAGCAGATTGTTCCAAAGTTTTAGTATGGAATCTACGAATTTAAGCATAAAAAGAATACTATACTACTTATTGATTTTCTCGTTTAGGGTAGTCTGTTGTAGAATAATAGAGACTACTGATATTTGGGGAATTGCGTAAAGGAATACCAAATCGGCAAAAAGAGGATTTCACGCTCCAAAATTCCTTTTTTTTTTTACTTATTATTAATATTTTTTTTGGGTAAATTTATAACTTTATGTCGTTCTTCTTCCTTATTTTCACAATTTTGTAATGCAATATTATAGATATATGCATGTAGCTCTATCTATTTTATTTCTTTATCAAGCATCCTCGAAAATGTTGATGTGAATTGCACTTTTGTAACATCAATAATTTTATTTATGGAATAAAATCAACTATTTCTGCATTTTTTCTTTATATTGAAGAAAGTATTGAACTCCCAAAGTTGGGCTTCAAGTCTGCAAAGTGCAAACTCATATAAAGCTTCAAGGAAAATATTTAAATAGATTCGATTTTTGATTTTATCGGTAAATTTTGTGATTAAAATTAAATATTAAACAATTTTGTTTACATTGACTGATATTATAAATTTTATAAGGTTTAATCCACACTACAAGATTTATAAATAGAATTAAAAATTGAATTTGCCTGAATATTTACCAAGCTCCAATTATCCAATATGTCTTAGAGGCTACATTATTATTTATCCAACAACTTCTTAGTTGAGGATGTAACCTTTCCAACGTCCGATTCATCAATTTATGAATAATGTCTTCCACCGGTCACTAAATTTGCTCGGAGTTTTAAATTAGTACTAACATCAATAAATGAGTTGCTTGCCCGTTAGGCAACATGGAACTGTTGGGAAATTGAAAAAAAAAAGAAGAAGAAAATAAATCGATCGATTTAGATTTTGGTGGTTTTATTTTTGTTCTTTTCTTGTGGAAAGGCAGGGAGAAGGGAAGAAAAGGGTTGTGGATTTTTCTAGCACATTGGGTTGGGAAGTTTTTCTAATTTGAAAATGAACTTACGGAGCAAGTTGGTCACAAAATCACATCAGGAAATTTTAACCAGATACCTAACCTTTGAATGAGTCTTCAATAAAATCTATGTAGACAAATTCTACCATGGTATTAGAATATCATTTTGTTAGATTTTTAAGGTTGTAAATCTAAAAAATATATTGTACGAGTTTTCAAAATTTAATAGTACTATTATCTCTATTTTCTTTTTAAATGCTAGTTTGGTATTTAATACAAAAATTAAGATTATTATTAAATAATTTAAATTTTAAGTCAAACTCATTTTATATGACTAAAGTGTCCTTTTGATTAGTCATAAATTAAAAGAGTACTAACATTAATTACAAATTGAGTAATTAATGGAGTTAGAAAAAATTAAAGGCAAATTTGATAATTAACATATAATTAATACGACTTTTAAGTGACATTTAAAATAAAATATTTTTTTTTTGTTACAGTAACACTTAAAAAGAACGGAAATAGTAATAATTTAGAATGTAAATTTTCCAGTAATTAAATCAGAAAATATATTTGGAATTGGGAAATGTAGCCACCACTTATTTCAGTTAGAATTAACAAATGGAAGTGGGAGATTAACTCATTTTGACCAAAGCTGTCCTAGATGTAAATACATCTTCTTCTTCTTTTTTTTTCCAAAATGTGGGATTCATAACTCTCTTTTTATTTCCAATAAAAATGTCAATGAGTGTATGAACCAAAAAAAAAACTAATTGTGGGCATCCTTTAAATAGATGAAGAAAAGATTCGGTGCATCATTCGTACTAAGATTATGTATGAACAAGGAATTAAAATAGTAGTCCTAAATTAGAAGAAACCGTTGTCATCTAATCATCTTATTCCCCAAGATAAAAGTACAGTAAAGTGGACCCCACAACCCAGCTCCCTTGAGAAATGGTGGGGTCGTCAGATTAGCAAAACCAGCTGTGATTCCTCAATCCTCATGTTCTGATCGTTGGACAACCCCCCTCTCTCAGTACTAAACTCGTCTTTGCCAAGATCTGGTTTTTATTTCTCGCACCTGTCCAACGTTGTAAACTTTATTGGTCTTAAGTTTTACTATAACAGAAGAACAAAAGAGAAACAATTAATTGTGTACAAGAGAAAAACTAATAACATAGCAGCTGTAAGAGATCTGGGCAAGTACTTTTTGTTTGCAGGTGAGGGGCATTCTATTTTTTATTTTCCTTGAAAATTTAAGGATCTTTTATTGGATTGGTTGTTTTACTTGTTTATTCTTGCTGTATTGACATTTGGGTTCTAGTTTCTTGGAAAAAATTCTATGCATGTTAAACTCAAATTGACTCTTGAATTTATGTTAATGAAGATTTTTTTTTCCTGGCTTATTTGGTTAGTGATAATGTAGTGGAGAAAAGGAAATTGGAATTGAATTGCTTATCTATATCTTTTTGCTGTGATCCTGGGTAGCAAATTCTGCACATTATAGTCCAAATATTAGGCCAATGGGTTTAATAGTTTCCAGTATTCTCAGAAGCCAAAGAATAGCTTTTCTAGTTATTCTAGTTGTTTGTTTTTTTTACTAACTTATGCTTTCATCAGTTATATACTTCCCTTTACATGTACAGTTCGATTAGTATCAGTCTTTGTAGTTGTGTTGAATAAACTTAATAGGAATAATATGCTAAAGATGCAAATTTTTTTTTTGGTTGTCGGTGGGTGACTCATGTAATAGGTGGAATCTTTTGAACAATAATATTGTGGTTATTGTATTGCAAAATAGGAAGAATTGTGGAATGATAAGAACATGGGGAGGAGAGGAAGCTGGTTTTCTTCAGTGAAGAAGGCTCTGAGCCCCAAATCAAAGGATAAGAAAGCCAAGGTTTGTGAAGAATACATTGCCATTCTCGTATGACGTAATTGTCAGATTGAAGGTCACGCCATATTTCTTGTTTGTTTTTCTTTATTTTTCTTTGTTCAGAAGGAAAGCAAGGAAATATGGTCTGGGAAGGAAGGGCAGTCAGTTACCGACTCTTCAACTGTAGAGACTATCACAGCATCTCATCCTCATCCTGTCCCAGTGGAAGAGGTGACATTGACAGAAGTAGAGGATGAGCAGACAAAACATGCGTACTCTGTTGCAGTTGCAACTGCGGCAGCTGCTGAAGCCGCTGTTGTGGCTTCTCAGGCTGCTGCAGAGGTTGTTCGGCTAACTGCTGCAACTCCATTTACTGGAAAATCAGTGGAGGAAGTGGCGGCAATTAGGATTCAGACTGCATTCCGAGGTTATCTGGTATGATGCTGTACTTGGCAATGCATCAAATCTCCATTGATTTCCATTGCTTTTGTGGATTCTTTTCTGATATGTTGAACGTGAGTGCTTATCATGTAGTCTTTCAGTTAGAGGGTAAATATGGTCAAAGGTGTTTCCATGACTTCTATGTAAATAGATAAAAATTTATTCTCTAAGGAAATTGTCTTCATTTCCCCTGCCTTAATTAGGAAACACTATTTGGGATTTTCTCATGAAGAAACTCCTGTGCTGTTTGGTTCCCCTTATTTAGTTCTTCCTTTATGATAAACTCCATTACTAGTGCTTCAATGAACTTATAAAATGGATGTACTAATTTTCTCAGGCAAGGAGGGCCTTGCGGGCCCTAAGGGGGCTTGTCAGGTTGAAATCACTCGTGGATGGGCCCACAGCTAAACGCCAGACTGCGAATACTCTGAAATCCATGCAAGCTCTATCTCGTGTCCAGTCACAGATTAATTCTAGAAGGATCAGAATGTCAGAGGAGAACCGGGCTCTTCAAAGACAGCTCCTACAGAAACGTGCAAAAGAACTTGAGAGCTTAAGGGTTGGTTTTCTTCCTTAATTCTATTTATTTCCTCTGAAAAGTTATTTTACTCATGTAAATCAAACAGTCATAGTGCCTCTTTCAAGATGCATCTGTAAGTTTCAGAAGCAACATTAATGATGATCACGTATCCAGAATTTCCCCTTCACAGACTTTTTGGAGCTCTACTCTATGACATTGTCATTGTTGGTAGTAAAAGGTTTCTCAAGCTGGTTATTTGAGTTTATGCCTTGTTGGATCTCGAGTACTTTAAATTTTGCCTGTGTAATCATTTAAGCCCGCATCCTTAGTTCATGATTCATAAAATGCATGTAAGAATTTGCTGAGTTGGTCATGTTTTACGCAAACTCTGAGGTTTCCTGAAATTTTTTGCATGAATTGCTATCAGAATTCAAGGTTTGGGCAATTAATATGGTTATCTTTATTCTGCCTCATTTGCCTGACTAGAAATACTTTAAATATCATGACAGATGGGGGAGGAATGGGATGATAGTCTACAATCCAAAGAGCAAATTGAAGTGAACTTACTGCATAAGTATGAAGCGGCTATGAGACGAGAAAGAGCTCTAGCTTATTCACACTCCCATCAGGTACTTGATTTTATGTCTTTCTATCTTGCATATTCCATCTCCAGATAACCAACCCCCCCAAAAAAAAAAAAACAGTGGAAATAAAAAGAAGAAACTGATAGGTATTAGTGATCACTTGTATAACATAATGGAGAGTAAAGAATTATGTTTGTAGTGTACCCTCCATTTCTGTATTTAATTTACCACATGTCTCACATTCATGCCTTGACAGCTATGTTGCAGTTCTATCATCCGCAAAGCTCATCTTTGCCATTTTCCTTTTCTTTTCGTGTCAAATAACCCATTATTTATAGCAGGATCTTCATATTTCTTCTTTTTGTTCTCCCCACCATGTCCACTGTGCTCATGAATGCAGTATGATTAGTGCAGATTTGTATAGTCTATTTGTTTACAGATAAATAGGGTTGTCAGTTTTTTAAATGTCATCGTTACATGTCAATAATGAAAAACAGAAGTTCCATAGCTTATGAGTGTTCTCTGTTATTTGACTTGAACATTCTACTGCAACAGCAAATGTGATCAACACTGAGAAGAAGTCATCGAGATCCTCTAACTTACTGTTTATGGACCCCACCAATCCCCAATGGGGTTGGAGCTGGTTAGAAAGATGGATGGCTGCCCGGCCTTGGGAGCAAGGCATTGGCGAGAAAGAACTTAATGGTGACCAATTGTCAGTTAAAAGTGCAAATTTGAACATTGTGGGTGGAGAAATCACCAAGGCTTTTGCCCGTCATCAGCTGAATTCTAATAATAACCCTTCTTCACCAGTAAGCCAAAAGCCAAACCATCCTTCCACCCACCAGTCTCCCAGTACACCCCCATCTAAGCCAATTTCTTCAATAACTGCCAGAAAATTGAAATCTGCTAGCCCCAAAGTGAGTGCACCAAGCCAAGATGATGACTTGAGAAGCATTTTCAGCATGCAGTCGGAGAGAAATAGGAGACATAGCATTGCTGGGTCATCCGTGAGAGATGATGAGAGCCTGGCAAGTTCTGCATCGGTACCAAGTTACATGGTTCCCACTCAATCACTAGCAAAGGCCAAGACACGTTTGCAAAGCCCATTGGGAATGGAAAATGGGACACCAGGCAAGGGATTGGCAGCTCTTGCAAAGAAGCGTCTCTCTTATCCACCTTCACCAGCTAGGGCAAAGCAATACCCAGGTCCCCCTAGAGTGAATGTGAATAGCAGCCTTGTCACGGATCATGAGGTCAATGGAGGAACAAAAGAATAGTACTATATCAAGTGCAGCAAAAAGCTCTCTAGGTATAGGAAAAAGATTTTGTTCCAAACACAGACGAATAAGGGACTAAAAGGGTGAAAATGTGGGTATTTCATTTGTGATAGTATGATCCTTTAGATTATTCTGAATTCATTATTGTTTTGCTGGCTTGGTTTGAGGAATGAGTCTTGCCACAGAGGAGTGCTTTTTTTCTTTTCTCACAGCTGCTATTAAAATTATAATATTGTCAATTATTTTAGAACAAGAAGATTCTTGATTGTGATAATGTGCTTTGTTGTAACCTTTTAATCATGCCTTGTGTACAATGATTGTCATTGGAAGGAAACAAAAATCCTCATCTTCTCCTTTGTTTATTCATTCATTTGTCTACTTTTATGCGAGTTGATATAGCTTTTGATGCTACAACATTGAGGTCTATACCATTCTCAGTTTTTTGTATGAATTTTTGGCCTGGTATTTGCTCGAGAAAATCTGTATTAGCCAGCAGTAACCGTGGTGGTTTTGAAAGAAACCGTTGATATATAATGCAAGAAGCTATTAATCGCTTCATCACTTTTTGAACTTGTCTAATTTTCATATGAAAATCAATAGATTAAAAGGAAAAAAAAAAAAAATCTTAATCTTGACCCTGGAACAGTGTGACGATGGAAATTTTCTACTGAACTCCTTGCTGAACTTGAATTCACATGATGCAAAATTGCAAATTTTCATCGTAATTCTCTTGGGTATTACTTTACCTAAATTAATTTGTAATGACTTAACTGCACTAAAAAAAATAAAAAAATAACCAGAAGAGATGACCTGGGGAAAAAAAGACATAGATGGATAGACCCCAATCCACCTAATCTAATCCAATCTGATTTTCCTAAGTGGGCCTATTTTTTCAGACACAATTTCTCCACAAGTCACTAAATAACTGGGCCCATGCAAGACCCAACCACGGTTGCTGTCTTACAATTTTGCCCTGCCATTCCAAGGGCAATATTGACCGAAAAAGAAAAAAGGGAGAAGGTTCTCAGCACGCAGATTTTACACGCTAAAACCCTAATAAGAAAACCACCTCCAAATTGAATGTTAAATCCAATTTCTTTGTGACCTGTGTACTGCTGCAGAAATGGTGAGTTCTCTTTACAATGGTATTTTTATTCACGAAAATAGATTTTTTTTTTTTTCCAGTTACTTCGTGGATTTTCTTCTGCGTTGGCTAAATATGATATCTTTTCTGTTAGGTTTATATCAATAAGAAAATTTCATAATTGATTTCTGGAAGATTTTTATGGGTTTGGGAATACCCGTCTTGATTCCCAATTCATTTTACGCTTTAACTGTGGTTAAGAAATTTCTTTGATTCTCAGCAAGATTAATAGTGTCTAATCATTGGTATCTTGCATACCGTGATATGATTCCGTCAATAGCGTCTAGATAAGTCTGTTGTCGGCTAAGAATTCCATGGAATGATTGGTTTTTGGCTTTCTCTTACCACCGATTTCGGCTTCTAGTGTGGAAATTTTATTTACCATAACATTATTAGACGTTTTTGGAGTATAAATGGGAAGAATCCCACTTACACAAATTTGAGCTAGTGATGGCTCTGTGAGTTAGCCAGAACTCGGTATGAAGGGCGGACTTCATCTTTGACACCAATATGGACATCTAACGTTTGTGTGTTTTCTTTGGGGCAAGTGTTTTTGGCTATTGTTTGCCTTCAGTATTCTGAATGAATTCTGCATTAGGTTGTACCAATAGTGGCTGGACTTGCTGTCGCGGCTGCTGCTTATGCTGGTCGATATGGCATTCAGGCGTGGCAAGCCTTCAAAGCTAAGGCCTCCAACAGTTAGGATGCGTAAATTCTATGAAGGAGGCTTTCAGCCAAAAATGACGAGGAGGGAAGCTGCTTTAATTCTTGGAGTAAGGTGTGTTCATTCAACTTCTATTTTTCCTAGAAAAACCATTTAAACTTGAATGCTGAATCTACCTATCCCTTCGAGCATTTGCATCTGTATTAGGATTCTTAATGTACACCTTTTTCTGGAATTCTATTTTGATTACTAAGATAGATAGGTAACAGAATTGGTGATCTTGGAAAAACTTGTATATTGCTGTCTTTGGAAAAATATTCTCATCCAGATCAATTTAACAATCAATGAATTTTTAGCTTAGGATAGATACATTATGCATGGTTTTTTTCAAGAACTTCCATTTGGGGCTTCTATGTGGTAGTATTATTCTTTTAACAGGCTGGTTTGGAACTGAAGTTATCCTGTTATGTGTTTCACAAAAGTTATCTTTCTAAATGTCTTCTTTGATGGTTTGTATTTGAGTACAATTCTGTGGAAAGGGATTACACACAATTTCATTCTGGAGTAATCTTTTTCTCTTTCGTGACATGAATGCTTGATCAACTTGCATTCTGGGGTAGCATTTCTGTCGCGCTTTAAGTAAAAAACATTGCATGAAATTATGTGATGGAGCAACACATGACATGACAAAAAATGCACGTGCTTTTAGTATGTATTGTTTTCACCTCATTCTTGTGGTAATTTATATTGCTACAGAGAAAGCACTGCTATAGATAAAGTGAAGGAAGCACATAGGAGAGTCATGGTAGCAAACCATCCGGATGCAGGTGGTAGCCATTACCTTGCTTCGAAAATTAATGAAGCAAAAGATTTGATGATTGGGAAGACCGAAAGCAGTAGTTCTGCCTTTTGAGCAATGAGGAACAGCCAAAACCTGACACAATTTGTAAACTGTACAAATTTTGCATTTCAGCCACAATATTACTTTGATCTAGTATTCAAGGGTTTATGATATGGTCACTTTTAAAATTGACCCAACAGTTATAGGGTGGTTGAAGTCGAATAGTTTTTTTCATTTTCTTTTTTTGATGGGTTCAAAATGAGGAAGTTTATTTGTATTTTTGCTTGGAATATTCATAGCTTAAAGAATCGTTCTTTAAGCTCAAAATATTCTCATTTCTGACCTCCTCCTGCCTCCTGACCCTCCTCCTAAACATGTATCTAGATCGCATCTTCTTCTTTTTTAAAATTTTAAATTCCTTTATCTTTTTGTTTTCTTGAGGAAGAGGTTAATATGTTCACCAAGGGCAGAATGAGGGAGGGGTGGTTTTATTTAAAAAATAAAAAATAAAAAAAATAAATCTTACTATATATCGAAAACTCTTTCTTGGTAAAAAAAAACTACCACTATTCATCACCTTTTATTTTCATTAAATTTATTTATTTAAGAGTCAAAATTTATTTACAACTGTGTATAACTAAAAGGCAAAAACTATCTATTAATTTTTTATTTTAAAATAATCTATAGTTTATTGTCACCACAAAATAATGTAAAATAAATTTTAAAAAATAGTTTATAAAATAATTTTATTTATTGCACTCACCGCGTGCTTTTTTTATCACAAGTATCATACAACTTTTCAACATTTTGTATAATTTTGATGTAATATATAGTTAATTTAATAAAACTTTACTATTTTTTTTTTCTCATAATTTCACTCACTACTAATAACTTCCTTAATTTAGTACAAAGTACCATTAATAACTTCCTTATCCTTATGCCCTATTTTTAACTACTCATAATCTTTTCAATTTGATACTAATTTAATAGTTCTTATATAAAATTGCGTGCATTTACAACCAGTTTGTATTGCTATTTTCTTTTTTTTTCGGGGAAAAAAAAAAAATCTTTTGTAACGTGGGCTGCCCAGATGCGACTGCATTAGCCCATAATTGCATAAAGAGGGACCTGTCACTTATATATCCCAAGCCCGACCCGACTGAATTTAGTGACCGTTGGGTCTTTGGCGTACGAGCCCTCCAAACCCGCCAATAATGTTTCCTCCAGATCCTTCTTGGCGCTTAATTTCCTTCGCGTCTTCTGGATTTTTTTTTTATTAGATAAAAGCGTTTTGAAAATCTATCAAAAGATGCATATTGCACATCTTCGTAAAAAAACAAGACCATAACCGTCCTCCGAGATTCAAAGGAGTAGCAGCGATTAATCTTAGCCGGAAAGTAGTCGGAGGATGGGAGAACCCTACCTGATTACAAATTCACACGGAATTGGCTCTTCACCTTGTTCTCCTCCGAAGCGTGCTTTCTGAAGATGGCTGTAGCCTTGTACTGTGTTTTTCTCCCTTCTAAGGTCTAAAATAAGATACTCACTGTATTATGTGAATATTGAAATTCTTTTTTCTCTCATTTTATTTTTCACATATTGTGCCTTCTCTTCTAATGCCTCTTGATTTTAGGTGAAACGAAACATCAATCGGAAGTTGCATATCTCCTTATACCCCTAACAGGTCGAGAGCCCCGACACTGTCTACAACGTCAAGGCCAAGCACAAGATTCCTCTGGACCAGCAGCGATTTATCTTTTGCTTGAAAACACATGGAATCCTGGCTGATTACACCCACTCTCCGCCTTGTTCTCCTCCGCACACGTTTGCAGCCTTGTATTGGTAGTTTGTTTTTATTATTATTTTAATATCTAAAAATAAGAAACTTGTTGTATCATATGAACATTGAAGTTCTTTTTTTTAATAGAAAATAAACTGCTGCACTCGTTTTATCTTTTAAATCTTGTGCCTTATCTTTTATTGCCTAAATTCTAGTATGTTATTGTTGTTTGTTTGTGTAGCCTATAGAGGAGATGGTTATGGTTACATGCTTCTTCCAGTCCATGCAATAAAGATATCAAGTCTACTATAACTCTTTGAACTTGAGATGGTTGGAAAAATTATAATGAATTGGATTGGCTGAAAACCCTATAGAAATGGAAGTGAGCTGAGTTTTTTTGTTTTCTTTTTTTTTTTTTCCCCCTCTAATTCACAAAATTATCTAGTTTATTGAGTACTTGCTTTATCCAGCGCTCATGTACTTTATTCATGCTTTCCATTCAGTAACGTGGACCATTGGATGTTGAGACCAAAAAAAGAAAAATTTCATGAATCTGTCATGCTTGATAGGATCCACTGAAATTTGTGAGTTATTACTTACTTTTAAGTCTATCTAAGTTAGTCCATTTTTGTTGTTCTACCAGCTGCACTGCATCCAGCTTGTTATGGTACCTGAGTTTCACAAACCAGGATATTCTCCCAGTTGTAGATCTTGTGCTTAGTCATACATAGCATGAAATGGCCTTGAATTTAATAGTTATGCCTGAGAAAGTCACGCATGCTCCGATTTCATGAAAAGAGGGAATTTTATCAGCAGCAGCAGAGAAGCAGCTCTTGATTTGCATTTTCACAATTTTATTCAATCTCCAAAGCAGTACCAATGGTAAATTTGAATTAGCATTCAACTTTTTTTTCCTGTTGTTTTTTTATGAGTAGTTTATTAGTTTAATAGGCTACAATCCATTTGTATACTGTTACAGGTTGAATCCGATATCAAAATTCCTGAGATGACGAAAGCAGAAAATACTGAGGTAGTTTATTTTCATTTTAATTAGATTGATTATTATTTTTTTGTTTTTAATTTCGACTTGATTTATGTTGCAACAATTAAAAATTTTCTTATAGGCTGGAATGTTGTCAAAGCCAAAACAACTCACTCCATAAGAGCTCAAAAAGAAGAAGAAAGAAGAAAAGGTTTGATTTTTATACAAATTATGTCTTATTGTGCCAATTTGGATTCAAATTTTAACGATATTACTGTCCTAGAATTTAATGTCACTTGTTGCAAGTAGCATTCACAAATCTTAGTGATATTCGAATCCAGCTCAGAACTCTTTTCTTTCTAGTAAGTTCATTTTCTTTTGTTAATAAATAGAGCATTTATGTTAAACTGTAATGATTAATATTTTAAATTTGTTTCTTTTTTTTTTTTTTGGGGGGGGTGGGGGGATGGATTTGTTTTTCCTTATTATTCATTGGTCAAATCAGTCCTTTTTTCAAGGCTGATCTTTCATCCGTCGTGTGTTGTAAGAATTTGCATCGGGATTGAGTTACCTGCATTAACTTTGGATGTGGATCGAGGGTGGCTTGTCTGTTTAAATTCTCTGTTGGTTATGAACTAAACAACTGTTTCTCTTCTTCACATGGCAGGCTAGAGAGAAAGAACTGAAAAAGCTAAAGGCTGCACAAAGGCAGAAGCAGCCAAACTTCAGGTAAGTGTGCACTGGATTCTTTTTACCCGAGTAATTTATTAATGTCGACCCTCTGAACTGCCTGTATTATGTATAAATCTTTCCAGCATGATCTTCCCAGCAACATTTATCTTGTTTGATTGATGTATTAAAGATGTTTTGATAATTTTCGTTCTCTGTTATTTTAGGCTCAATCCTCAAATTCTTTAAAAGCGGGGAAGAAAAAGAAGTTTAAAAGAGAGGGTTTGGAAGATAATGCGGAGGATTATGTTGATTCAGAAGAAACGACTTTCCCATAGCTTTGGGTGAGAATAAACGGCTCTCTCATCAAATGGCAAAAGCATACAATCCAAGTGCTGTCGAGATCTCGCAAGTTCTTTGTTTATATATAGTACTTGGATATATATTGTTTTATATTTTTTAACATTTTACTTCATATTGGCTGGTTTAGGTGGTATGCTTGGTGGGAAAAGTCAAATTTCTTCGTCACAGATGCCAGCAGCTCTAAGCTGCCTTTTTTGATTGTGAGTTTCTTCGTTTCTATCTGGACTTTTGATTTCCAAAATTGTCTCCTTGTTTAATTTATCTGGTAGTTTGCTGAGTTCATGATGAGAAAGTAAATGCCAGAATTATTTGCTGTGGGCCCTGGCTTTAGCTTGTCCTGAAGAATATGGAATAAGAGTATCTGATTGATCTTCTTTATTATCATGAATGCTTTAGTTGCCGAACAAAATTGTTGAAGGATAATGAGTAGACCCTGAAAAGTTTTTGGTATAAATGGTTGCCGGTCTCCAATCATGAAGTTTTTATTCATAATATACTCTTTACATAAAGTTCCTCTTGACAAATGTAAATAATGAGAAGAAAAAGCTTGCAGCTATTCTAGAAAATAAAGCTTGTAGTTTTGCAGAGAATCTGGGTTTAAAGTTAATGTCCCATCTTGCTTGTTAATATATCAATTAAGTATGACGTATACCTTTTACTTGATGGGCCAAATACGGGTAAATGGAACTTGGAATGGTAGAAAATTTAACAGTATTCCGTAGTAAAATCAGCAGGAAGGATGGAAAAGGTATATATCAAAAATTTTCTATCTCCGAGTTTCAAATTCTGGTTGGGTTTTTTCAAATTTCTATCCATTCTGTACAAGTAACTTCAGGTCCTGCCACCAACCAAATGGGACTGGAGCCCTAGATATCGGCCATGCCCTTACTCTTGCCTTTCAGATTATGTTCAAAAGTAGTTTTTTTTTTCTTTTTGCTGTGAATCTTTAGTGGTGCTCCATAGTTCATGATGGGTTGATACACCATAGTGGTCTCTTGCAGGATACCATAGAATGTCTGGATTCAATGCCTTGTGGGTGACTGGGATGGATCATGCTGGAATTGCAACACAGGTTATATTTGGATTATATTTAATATCTCTTTTAAGTTTTTATCCTTCCTATTTGTGGTAAAAACAGTCCATATCCTTATTAATTTTTGGATCTTGCATTTTTTGGTATATTTTTAACATTGTTGTGACAATGTACTTGCATTTGTTGTTTTTTAATTTGACTTCAAAAATGGAAAGTCATCTGGAGGGAGGTGAAGAATTGTATAAATTTGAGATGGCTTAGTTCTTCTATAGAAGGGTAGACAGACCAATGGAAAAGATTATTGGGTTAGTGTTTATGTGCACTGAAGCTTAATAGGAGACCAAAATTTTGGCACTGGCACAAGGCTTCAGTAAACTCGGAATTCCCCTATTCCCGCTCATAATATAGATTGGGTGTACTGCATGTAATCAGTCTTGGGCTAACTGCGGTTCATCACCTGTTGTGCCATGAAGTGAGTGCTGCTTATCGGGTTGTAGATGTCAGGGTTTGGTTAATATCAGTCCAAGGCACTTGATTTAGTGCTCTTAATATGTAATGTCATCTTGTTCATGCTGTAAGATCTGTAGTGTATGTGTCTTGACGAAATATTGTTACTTGAAATCTTATTCTTCATGAGATGTATAAGACATTGTCTGTATCTTGGCTCCTAGGTGTTGATGGAGAAGAAGCTCAAGCAAGAAAGGAATAAGACAAGACATGACTTAGTCAGGAGTTTGTAGATGAAGTGAGTTTCTATTTAATTACTGTGTTTTAGCATCTGTAACTGATTCGATGTTTTTGGTTTCACATTATTTTTGCTGGTGCTTCTGATGGTGGCTGCTAAAAAGCAAGCATCAGTTCAATATCCCAGGGATATTTCTCAAGTTGAAAATTAATACTTCAACTTGCAAACAACATTAACCACTGGAGTTCTTTATTGTTTTCTTAAATAGGTCTGTGGAAGTGGAAAATTGAGTACAGGGGAACCATATTGAAACAAATAAGGCATCTTGGTGCATCTCTTGATTGATCCTGTGAGGTAAGATATAAATGATATGTTCGTACTTTGCTTAGTCCAGATTCTGTGAGTTCTGCTGTGTAGTTGAATCATGACATTATTTTATCGTCACTTCTTGCGACTAAAAACTCCATTTGTTGGAACAGTGCTTTACAGTGGACGAGCAAAGGTCAAGAGCTGTGATTGAAGCTTTTTTGTTAGGCTATACAAAGAAGGTTTCATATATAGGTTAGTATAGTGCACTTGAAAATCGCTTAGATTAGCCTTGTTTTTACACAGTTTCTTTCACTTAATTTATCATGCCTGTAATTTAACAGGATCATTTATGATCTTTAAGTTCTTAACACTATGCGCTATTTCATAACTCAGTAACACCATGTTTCTCTAGTAAGAAAATAATCTCTTCCGCTTTTTGTGTTGGCTGCATTTAAAGAGTTTTAGTTATCCAAGTTATCAATTGTATTGTCTTGTATGACTGTGTAAGTCGTTATCTACCTAATTTGAACTCATCTTTTCTTGATCAACCAAGGGATCTCCAACTTGTGAACTGGGATTGCATTTTGAGGACAGCAATTTGAGGACAGCAATATCTGATATTGAGGTAAGCCATGGTAACTCCACTTGTCTGTGTATATGGCTAAAAACACATAATACATTCTTACACCTGGCCTTGGTTTTTTGTAGATAGATCACATAGATATAAAGGAGAGAACACTACTAAAGGTCCCTAATTATGAAGACCCAGTGAAATTTGGAGTTCTCACCTCTTTCGCTTGTCCTTTTGAAGGGGATCTGGGGGAGATTGTTGTAGCCACTTTGAGAGTGGAGACCATACTAGGGATACCGGCTATTGCCATACATCCTGATGAAAAAGATGCAGGAACCATCATGGAAAATTTGCCCTTCATCCGTTGGTACTGGTGCTGTTAAGGTGCATATTTTCTTGCACATGCAGTACACACTCTCCATGGAATTGTCCCTGCTATATTAAGTCAATATATATATTGCTCCATCGTGTTGCAGATAACTCCAGCCCATGATCCAAATTATTTTGAGGTTGGGAAGCATTTCAGTCTTGAATTTATCAATATTTTTACTGATGGCGGGAATATAAATAGCAATTGAGGCGTGGAATTTGCAGGTATATGCCGCACTTCAAAGCTCATATGGCCTTGACCAAAGCTTTGAAAAAAAAGCTACTTCCCCATATCTTGATTCTTCATCATTGTTCTGAAATTTCTGAAATTGTAATCTGGCTTGCATGAAAACATATTTAGCACTTATTTTAGTCCAACACTGGATTTTGGAATGTAGAGAACTTTATGTGCCTAATTAGCACACCAAACTCACTTAGTGCATGGTGAAGAACTCTCTCATTGTCAAGTGACAGGAACTTTTTGAACTTTCGGAGATTCTGGCCAAACATGCATATTAGGGTGTTTATTTTCTTTGTATGTAAAGCAATTAGATGTTCTAACAATATCAATGTCTTTGCTTAGTCAGGGGCTCTAATGGGGGTTCTAAAGATAACCAGATGTTATACTTTCTATTTGTTCTAGAATTAATGATGCTTTGGATACCTTATAAAGCCTTAATAATATGTCAACTGCAAAGGCATGGCCAAGGAAGCTCTTGATGCTGTCATGGATGATGATAAAAGGAAATTGGAAATCATCCCCAAGCAGTATGCCACAGAATGGAAGAGTTACATTCAGAAGTGAAAATACAACCTGTAATTTAGTTATATGACTTGATTCC
This sequence comes from Cinchona pubescens, assembly GCA_025175665.1. Classification (NCBI taxonomy): domain Eukaryota; kingdom Viridiplantae; phylum Streptophyta; class Magnoliopsida; order Gentianales; family Rubiaceae; genus Cinchona; species Cinchona pubescens. Next base: position 220,677 of record JANKKI010000254.1, on the reverse strand, counting down.
TCTTCTCCCATCCCAAAGCAACTAAATTTCAACCACAATTTTCACGTTAGCTTGTGTCATTTCTTTTAATACATGACTAAGCATTATTCTTTAAATGCTAATGGTTAAAGTTTTTCTATGTTCAGATGGCTCGAGAATATTCTTGATTTGTTCATCTCAAGGCAGTTTTGGTGGAGGTTACCAAATTCCAGCATGGTATGTGAGTCTTGATGATCATTTGATGAACAGAAAGAAATCGGTTCATATAATGGCCACTGGGTGGTTGCTTGGAAGTAAAAAGAGGCTCAAGAGGAGGTTCGGCGACTTTTTCCGGGAAAACAATTCCAGTTGTCCCAAGATCCTGATGTGCGGGACACCTGGTTTCTTCTGGTCTGTTTTCATCAACTGTTTTGGGATGGCCAGATGATACTAAAAATCTAAGGACATTTTATCCAACTTCTGTTCTCTAAACTGCTCACGACATCCTCTTTTTCTGGTTGGCATGCATGGTTATGATGTGAATTAAGTTGGGTGGTGATGTACCTTTCAGATAGGTGAGTATCCTTCACCATTTACGTATATAGGATATAGTAAACTGGATATTCCCGTGCATTGATTGTTGTATGCTCATCGATAAACAAAACAAGAATTCTGATAGTTTATCCAATAAATATATTAATAATTCAGAAGGTACTTCCAGTGTTGAGAATTTTACGAAGTTTCCTGGTCTGGTAAATCCTCATAAAGCTGTGTCTGTAGGCAATGTCAAAAATAATCTGCAGGCTTTCTCTATGTTTTTTTTGCACTCCATCTAAAACCAGAAAGCAAGGCTTGTGATTTTCCCTTCATGGTTTAAGCAACATTGAAGATGACTTTTTAATATTTTACAGGTTTATTTGCATCCAATGATTCGTGACGCACACAGGCGTAAGATGTCCAAGTCGTTGGGAAATGTTATTGATCCCCTTGAAGTAATTAATGGAATTACTTTGAAAGGTCTTCATAAGAGACTACAGGAGGGTAACTTGGATCCTGATGAACTAAAGACAGCAAAAGAGGGGCTGGTGAAATATTTTCCTAATGGCATTTCTGAATGTTGTGCAGATGCTCTTCGTTTCCTTGTGTCTTTACACAGCTCAGGTTAATGGCATTTTTTATCCATTTTGCCCACAATTTTTTTTTTTTTTTAAAATATATGAAAACGTGGTGATATATCTGTTTATTTTAGTCTGATAAGATACAATCTTGATCATTCAAAGAGTTGTTGGATATTGTCAGTGGTGAATAAACTGTGGAATGCTATAAGGTTTGCTATGGGCAAACTTGGAGATGACTACATCCCTCCAGTAGGTTTAGTTCCTGATATAATGCCATTTAGCTGCCAATGGATACTCAGTGTTGAACAAAGCCAAATCTAAAAACTGTCCTTTCCCAGTCTCCCTTGATCCATATGAATTTTCTGGATGCTGCAACAGTAACACATTCATTGTGGCAGTGTCAATTATGTGATATATCTATTGAAGTAATCAAACCGTATTTTTCCAGTAATGATTCAGAATTTATGTCGGCAAGAAAATTTGCACAAGACACTTTATGGGTGTGCTTAGATACTGGATTGTGATCATCCATTCATGCCATGTGTCACAGAAGAGCTCTGGCACCTCTGCCTGCTAGAAATGATTGTGCAAGAAAGAATATGTCAAGATATGTGATAATCCATCAACTGTTGAGGTGAGGGATCAGTTTACATAATAGTCATTATGGACTATAATAATTTTCATTTGACTGCATTAGAACTTAAAAGCTGAAACAGAGTTGTAATGAATGCCTTAGTGTGTGGATGTCAGATTGTTAACTATGAAAAGAAAAGCAGGAGTTGTCTTCTGGGTAGAGAATGAGAGATGCTAAAACAAGTATTACTGCTTATTATTTATACTGGATAATTTGTTTGTTAAATAGTTTACATATATTGTACATGAGTTGTTGGTGTAGGAAGAGTTCATGTATCTTAAGGTGTTTAAAGATGTCCTTATTTCAAAGAGGAGAGAATTACAAAATGAAAATTTTGGGTACATGAAAGTGATTGCTGTTGGTTGTGCTCGCTGACTTAGAGTCAGTACTTACAATATCCTGCAGGGAACAAGTGTAAAACTTGTAAAAAAGCATGCAAGTTTTTTGTTGTGTATAGACACACACATGTATCTCTTATTATCATGCTTTGAAAGGCTTCATCTTTCCTCATCTCTTAATCCTATATCCTAGATGTGTCTTTAACTGCTATAGTTAGCTGTTTTCAGCTTTTTTTACATTAAGGTTTTAGCTTTGTAGTTTCTTTCAAAAATTAAAATTGCTACAATCTAATAAGGATATAGAGAGGCTTTAGAAACAAATTTCTTTCTTGTATCCTTTATGCTAACTTTTGGCAGACTCTTGTTTTTCAAATGAATCTTAAATTTATTGCAATCACGCCATTGACTTTCACTCTACCTTCTCCGGATCTGGACTAATGAGACAGTTGAATCTGAGATGAATGTGGTTGAATCTATTGTGAGATCGCTGAGATCTACTATGTCATTGTTGCCTGCAAACGAATGACATGAAAGGTACTCTTCTTTTAGTTTTGAACTGCATTTCTGGAGAACACTAGGTAAAATATAATTAAGGACGAATCTTTTTGGGTCAAAGTTTTTACTGTCTCATTTTAGTGCCTTGAGAAAACATTTTCTCGAATTGGTCCTTTCTGTTTAATGAACATGTGACAATGTAGAGATCTATTCTTGAATTTTAATACTGTCAAATGTAACTGGGAATTTTGTATAATAATGAAGAAAATTGATAGTCAACGAAAAGGAAAATTTTAGGCATTTAAAACCATGTTATTTATGCATCATGGCTAAGGCTGAGATGAATTACACATTAAAACTGTTAAACAAGAACTATTCTTGATTATATGCCTAAAATAAGCATTGTATACATTGGTAATCGTCTTAATTACTAAGATACATAAGCTTCTGAGGCCATAATTTTCATGAATTTTGGAACAACTTGATATTGTTGTGAGTTTGTTTTTGTTTTAATTTTCTCTAGAGTAATAGGTTAAGCAAAAGAAATATGAATTAGTATATGTTACTTGTGGGACAAGGCACATCTAGATTGGAGCAAACATTTTTTGGTCTACAAGCGTGCAGCATTTGTCCTTTGTCGACCCAATGACATTGCTGATACCATTTAATGCCGTGAACCAGAGATCTTGATGCTTGCATCTTTGTCATTCTCACTGGAGGTTTGTTCTTGTTGCTTGTACTTGATGGGACTTCGGTGTTTGTTAATCTTTTGTTTTGATCTGGAGGTTGTCATGTAAAATTTTGCTTTGTTAAAACTTTCTTCTTCATGTTAAACTAAAATAAACTTTAACAAGATAAAACTATACCCACATATGATAGATGGCTTTTATCATTAAGGTTAGTTAACTGCTCAAGATGATGATGTTAATCACTACCCGAGCAAAAGTAGAGACAGTATATGCTAAATGGAATGGTTGTTAGTTTCTCACTTTTAGCTTATTCATGGTGCGAAGTACAGGCTTGCATGTCAACAAGAACATCATACAGCCTCTTGTGAGAGGGAAGGAGGCTATGGTGGTACTAAAAGTTTTTTTGGAGGCTAGGATAGGGGAAGTTATAAAGCCTAAATTGCTTACCTATTAATCTGCAACAAGCTTGTTGCTTTTCCTCTCTGTCTCTCATCTTCTTCTTCTTTTCTTTTCTTTCTTTCTTTCATGAACTTTTTAATAAAAAAAAATCCTTTTAATGATGCTGCTCCAGCTGGATGTGCAAATGAAGCAGTTTCTGTCTATCTGAAGCTTCGAGGGTCCATTAATGCTGAAGCTGAACGTGAAAAGCAGAAGAAAAAGATGAAGGAGCTTCAAAAGTAAGTGAGATTTCTCATCTTAAATTATCAACAATCATAAAGATTTGTGTGTCTAGTGATTTGCCCTGTTATAACTATTTCTATGTCTGTTGGTTTGAGGTGCTTAGTAATCTGTACCTAACCTACTACATTTAGTGCATTAAAAGAGAAACAAAAAACAAAGTTATCAATAATCTTCATTGCAATGATTTTATAGCAAATTCTGTAGCACTTTGTAGAGAAGCTGCTTTGATTGTAGTTGTATGATATATTCGAAACAAAGAATTAGATGTAGTATAATTCTAAATAAAATTGGTTGTTGTTAAGATATTAAGAGCAGGTATTGGAGAAGCTACTTCAATGAGAAATTCCACCCTGATATTCAAATCTCCTTTCTCATCTCTGTTGTTTGTGCCTTTTTACCCTTGTGTCATCAGTTATGAAACAAAGCCGTTTTGTACACTGGGACTTACTGATTTCGTCTACTTTCGTCAACAAAGCCATTAGTGCCATGATCCGAAGCTTCCCATGTGGAACTGAGTTCTGTAAAGAATTTTTGTTCTTCCACTAAACTTTCTGTTACTTGTTAATTTCCCTTGCTTCCTCCTGTCAAATTTTGGCCTAATCCTTTATGAATTGAGAAATGTTCTCCCTATCAGTTGTATGATAGTTTTCAGTAATTTAAACGAGTGTATAAGTGAGTTCCATAATAGTCATATAAAGGGAGTTTTATGAACCTATTATCATACATCTTCTAACTAATTGATTTGAATAAAAGTGTGTTCCTGTATTAGTGTGATGAGTACCTCGATATTTTTAAATCATTTTGGCAGGCAACACGATGGTTTAGAGAAAATGGACGCTTCAAGATATAAAGTACCCTCCCAGAATTATACATGAAGAGAGTGTTGCAAAGCTTTCATCGCTCATGAAGGAAATTTTATCCTTCGAGGAAGCGTTCCAACATTTGGAACATGAAATGGAGATGTGAATCTGCTGTTGATTAGGCAGAGAATTGTAAAATATGAAGATAATTATTTTGCATTAATGAGTCAAGGAAAAAAAAAAAAGGTTGTGTTCTCAAGTTTGGAAAATATGAAGGTAAGCTTAGTTTACGACCTCACTTATAGATTTTGTGGTTATTTAAGAAACCGCATTGGCTGATTTTGTGGTTATTTAAGAAGGTGCATTGACTACGTGATGTTAGACGTCATCAACATTGGCATCTCAAGTTCTCATGTAAATTCTTAAATGACTACAAGTCTACAAATAGAATCATAAATTAAATATATTTAAATATTTTCCTACAAATATTTGATGAATGGGCTTGGTTGCATGTGTTACTTCCCAGTTTTTCGTGTACTTTTTTTGGTAAATGTGTTAAATTCCAGAACTCTCAAATTTTGGTTGATTTACGAACGAATTTTTAAATTGCAAGTTATATTGTAGTAATATTTGACATAAATTTTAGTATTGTTGGAGAAATTTTATCAAAAATTAAATAAATTTATGAGTAGATTTGAATTGAAGAAAAGATTTGAAATAACATATTGTTTGGATGTATTTGATTTGAAATGCAAATGTATAAGAAGTTCTAAACAAGTTAATTGATTTAGTTATGAATTTAAAATTTACCAACAAGTGGAAGTATAATTTGAATAGTTAAATGAATGGATTTGAAATTTACTCAAGTTTCATGTCAATTCAAATTCACCTAATTCAAATTTATTCATTTCAAATAATTCTTTTGATTTAAATCCACCCATCCAAACACTATCTAAATGTATTTGAAATAACATGAAATTTGAGTGAATTTTAAATCTGCTAATTTAATTATTAAAATTACACTTACTTATTGATGAATTTCAAATATATTACTAAATCAATTATCTTGTTTGATAATAATTTATTATAGGTTTGAATTTCAAATCAAAATTATCGAAATTCCTCCATTCAAAAATATATGAATTTTTATGGCAAAGTAGATTTGTTGGATCAAATAATGATAACTATGGAAAATTAAATGAGACAAATAGGTAAACTATGAAAAACAAAAGTAAAAAAAAATTAAATAATTATTCTTAAGTATACAAGGTGGTGGTAAATTACCCCTAGATTTTTTTTTTTTTAAATGGCCCTAAGTATTTGATGCAAAAGATCTCTTCTTCTTTTTTTCCTTTTTATTTTCTTGACGAAGAAATTAATATGTTCACCTTCAAGGTGGTGGAAAATTGCCCTTATTTTTTATTTCTTTTCTGGTGTGCATACAAAATAAAACTAATGAAACAAAAAGAAAAAACAACATTTTGTAACGTGGGCTGGACCCAAACCCAGATGGGACTGGGTTGGATTACAACTGCAAGAAGAGGACCTGTCACTTATTCCCGAACCCGGCCCAACCCGACCCAGAGCTTAGTGACCGTTGTTATCTTGGCGTACGAAATCCGCCAACTCCTCTATATATACCCCAAACCCGCGATTTCCTCCAAATTATCTTTTTGGCGCTTTTCCTCCTCGTCTTTCTTCCCACTCGCCTCTAGATTTTTAGATTAGATAGAAGAGTTTTGAAAATCTGCAGATTAATCTTTTCCGCCGTTTTTGAGGTTTCTTTCAGTTTCTTAGTAAGAATGGGGACGGTATTCTGCCTAAATAGCTCAGATGCTATGTTTCAATTGTCGATTCTAGAATTCAGCGAAAGGTTACGAAAACCGTTGTCGTACTTGATTAATCGTCCTTTGCTGTTCAAACTGAATAGGATTCAAGATGAAGACGGCATCCCTCCGGATCAGCAGCGATTAATCTTTGCCGGAGATTACAAGGAATCGTCTCTCCATCTTCGACGACGCGGTGCTTTTTCAAGACGTTTCTAGCCTTGTACTGTTTTTTCTTCTAATATCTAAAAATAAGAGACAACTTCTTGTACTATGATGTGAATATTGAAATTCTTTTGTCAATGCAAAATAAATTGCTCGTTTTATTTTCCAAATCTTGTGTCTTTTCTTTTATTGCCTAAATTCGATGATATAATTGGTGTTTGTGTGTGCAGCCTTCAAGGAGATGGTCTGATTAGGAATCTCAGATTGTTGGTTGTGGCTTCTTGATTGTCCTGTATAACATTCTTTTACAAATCAGGTTATTTTCTGGTCTGATGTTAAATTACGTGTCTTGTTACCATAAATAATTTTTCCTCTGCTACTTTTTACATTGTTTTTCTTGAACAGGGAATTTAGAATTATTAGTGACATACGATGGAGGAATGTGTGAAAGTATTGGTGAATATGATGGTCATCGTGTAAGTGTGCATTTTGGACACAGGGACCCAGATATCAAGTCTACCATAAATCTTTGAAGTTGAGCTGGTAGCAAAAATATCAAATATTGAGGATCTATTAGATTTGGCCGAAAAACCTAGTAAAACATGGATGTAAGCTTTTTTTTTTTCCTGTTTGTTTTTGGTTAACAAAATTATTGATTTTTTTGTACTTACTTTATCCTGCAGTTATGTATTATGTTCATGGTCTCCATTCAGTAATATGGGCTATTTGATGTTGGTGCTTTATGACTAGATATCTTGTTGATACAAAAAAGAGAAAAAAGAAAGATGTTGATGAATCTGTCATGCTTGATAGGAGCCATTGGAAATTGTTGATGCCGCTCTTCAGGTTCAATTTTAATTATTTTGATTCTGTCCCACTGTAAATAAATTTCATGAGCAGCTTGAATTGTAACTATATCTTTCAGAAAGCGGAAACAGCTTCGAATGAGAAAAGTAGGACTTCAGCAGTAGGGTCAATGCTGAGATTCATCGAACCAAGGCAAAGTTGATTGAGGCAATTGTTTGATTCCACCATTTTTGTTATCTTCTTAGTCTTTTCTGAAACTTATCAGGAAATGGGGTCTTAGTTCCTGTTATTTTGCAACTTAGGCCCATTATTTTTGCTTCTTTACTGTCTCTCTGTAAATTTGACCTGCAGAACTGCTGAACTTATTTTGCTTCCATTCTGGTTTGGGATCTATTTTCATCATAATCTCTAAGTGCAGGTTAAAGGGCTATCAGGAGAAGAACTTGCTGCTCGTAATGTCTGGTACTTGCACTGCCTGATTGGATTCAAGCCATAACGGATGGTGCAGCTGCTGCACCAAAGCAATCTGGAGGTTGAGGCATACAGAAATTAAATTTGATGCAGGTGGTGATTGGATGACCGTTTGACTGTCAATTTAATCTTTTATATTTTGTTTACCTTACATCTCAACATCTAAGAATCTCTCTTTTAACTTCTGCGTTCCCTCTGGCATTACAGATATGCGGTTTGACAGTAAATATTTTCAACAAACTGATGAGTTGAATCAATTCAGGCAAGAGTATGAAATGTGTAAAATGAGACGGGCATATGCTTCTCTGGAAATTAATATGTTAAATGAGTTAGCTTTTCGTCCCTTTCTTGAATCTGCTATGTTCTTGGTTCTGTTCATGACTTGTTAATATCTTCGTTTATGCAGGATCAAGGTTTGGATACACTGAAAAATATGGCCCATGATATGAATGAGGTTTGTTGTTTTTTGTGGTTTTCATCTGTAGCTTTTCCTTGATGGAGTGTTAAATTGTGCTGTTCTGCAGCCTGTGCAGGAATCAGATAGACAAGTTTCTTTGATGGATAGATTGACATCAAGGTTTGAAACTTAGACCTTTCCTTGTCAACATTTGAAAGTGGCCAATTCCTTGACCTAACTGCCTTTTTTCACGTCTTGCAGGTAGATTAAGCATGCCTGACCTGGAGAACACCAATGTCAGACTTAAGGATACTATTGACTTGAGCTGCAGTATGCAGCACTCAGTTCCCATCTTAGAATATTTTTTCCTCTGGTACTTTTTCCTTGGGCAGGGAATTTTAGAATGTATTAGTGACTTAATGGAGGAATGTGTGAAAGTATCGGTCTGATATGATGGTCATCGTGTGAGTTTTGGACACGGATATCAAGTCTACTATAAATCTTTGAAGTTGAGCTGGTAAGGAAAATTATGATGAATTTGGAGTTGGCCCAAAACCCTACTAAACATGGAGGTGAGCTGAGCTTTTTTGCTTCTTTTGGTTCACAAAATTCCATATCTTATGAACTTGCTTTATCCTGCGCTTATGTACTTTTTATGCATGCTTTCCATTAAGTAATATGAAACCTTTGATGTTGATGTTTTATGACTTGGTATCTTGTTGAGGAAAAAAAAAATTTCATGAATTTGTCATGCTTGATATGAGCCACTGAAAATTTTCAGTCATTACTGACTTTTAAGTCTAAGAAAATGTTTAGGTCTACATGAAAGCACTAAGGTATCTATTTTTTTGGTTGTTTTTCCAGCTGTATTGTATCCTGCTAGTTACAGTACTTGAGTTTCACTAACCAGGATATTTATTCTCCCAATTGTAGATTTTGTGCTTAATCATATTCATAGCAAGAAATGGCCTTAGATTTGCAGTAGCAGTGCTTGATGTTCCTGGCAAGTTCATCTTTTTCATCTCAAATTAACTGTAGGGTAATTATGAAAATATTTTTGTCTGTAAGATTAATCTTTTGTTCATTGTTCAATTGGACATGATAGTTATGTCTGCCAGAAGTTATCTGTAGATGACTTAAAATCTGTGCCTCTTATCATTAAGTTTTCAGTTTCAACTTACGGTTGCAATTCCAGCTGCACTACAGCAACCAAGACATTTTGGAATTCCTCCCAGGTTCTATGGCTCGATTGCATATGTGTTTTCTTCAACATCACTATGTAAGCCAAGTGTGATTGACATTCTCACTCTTGTTGATACGATCTATAAGAAATATGATAAGAAATATGATGAGTACGACATCGACAAGCAGGACTTCAATGTCTCTGGTGACAATACCTTCACTTGTCTCTAGGCCGCCTCAAATCTAACATTGAAGCCATTCTTCAGGTTCATTGTCACCAAGCTCTATTTTAATCATTTTGCTTCTATCTCACTGTAAATAAATTTCCCAAATTGTAACTATATCTTTGAGAGAGCGGAGACATCTTTGAACGAGAAGAGCAAGGAACTTCAGCGGTAGCAATCAATGCTGAGATTTGTTGAACCAAGGCTAGGTTGCTTGAGGTTCCCGAACTACAGAGATTGGCTGTTAAGAAGGTTACTGATTCCCTTTCTTTCTTTCTTTTTTTCCTTTATCTGTTGAATTATATCAAGTTTGGGCTTTCCAAGTTTGGACCTGATAGCAGAGGAATTTCAATTAAGGCTTTGACAGTTAATTAATGTATATAACAAAATTAGCTTTTTGATTCATTTGATATTCCAGTCTTTTCTGAAACTTATCAGGAAATGGGATCTTAGTTCCTGTTCTTTTGAATTTATTTTTTTCTTCTTTAGTGTCTCCCTGTAATTTTAACCTGCAAAACTGCAGAAGTGATTTTGCTTCCATTCTGGCTTGGGTTCTATTTTCATGATAATTTCTAAGTGCAGGTTAAAGGGCTATCATGAGAAGAACTTGCTGCTCATATTGTTCTGGTACTTGCGCTGCCTGATAGGATTCAAGCCACACCGGATGGTGCGGTTACTGCACCAAAGCAAATATTGAGGTTGGGGGACTTCTGCTTGTACAGAAATCAAATTTGATTCTGGTGGTGATTGGATGACCATTTTGACTCTGTCAATTTGATCTTCTTTTGTATTTTCTTTACCTCTTACATCTCAAGACCTAAGAATCTCCTTTTAACTTCTGTATTCCTACTGACATGACAGATGAGCGGTTTGACAGTGGATATTTTGAACAAATTGACCAGTCAAATCAATTCAGGCAAGATTTCAAAATGCATAAAATGAGAAGGCATGTGCTTCTCTCACGAGTAAGTTTTTTCCCTTTACTTGAATCTACTATGTTCTTGGTTTTGTTCATTACTTGTTAATATCTCAGGATCAAGTTTCGAAGTCGTAGCAGAAGGTTTGGATGCATATACTCTGAAAACCATTGCCCATGATACGAACAAGGTTTTCTATTTTTTGTGGTTTTCATCTGTAGTTTTTCCATGTGATTGGGTGTTAATTTGTGCTGTTTTGCTATCTGGGCAGGGATTGGATAAAGAAGTTCCTTTGATGGATGAGATTGACACAAAGGTTTGATTTCCTTGTCAACATTTGAAAGCAGCCAATTCCTTGATCTAACAACTGCCTCTTTTCATGTCTTGCCAGTAGATAAAGCAACATCTTACCTGGAGAATACCAATGTCAGACTTGAGGATACTGATAATCAGATGACTTGAGCAGCAGTATGCAACACTTAGTTTCCCATCTTATGCTGAATAACTTTTCCTTGGGTACTTTTTATATTGTTTTCCTTGAACAGGGAAATTTAGAATGTATTAGTGATATGTAATTGAGGAATGCATTAAAGTATGGTGATATGATGGTCATCGCGTGAGTTTTGGACACAGATATCAAGTACCATAAATCATGGCTAAAGTTGAGCTGGTGAGGAAAATTATGATGAATTTGGAGTTGGCCCAATACCCTACTAAACATGGAGGTGAGCTGAGCTTTTGTTTCTTTTGGTTCACAAAATTCTAGGTTTTATTGAACTTTCTTTATCCAGCACTTATGTATAATTCATGCTGTTTATTCAGTAATATGAACCATTTGACGTCGATGTTTTATGATTGGGTATCTTGTGTGAGTCATTACTAACTTTTATGTCTAAGTAAATGTTTAAGTCTACATGAAAGCAATAAGTTATCCACTTTTTTGTTTGTTTTGTCAGCTGTATTGCATCCTGTTTGTTACGTTACCTGAGTTTCACAAAGCAGGATATTATTCTCCCAGTTGTAGATCTTGTGCTTAATCATACATAGCAAGAAATGGCATTAGATTGCAGTAACAGTGCTTGATGTTCCTGGCAATTTCATCTTTTTCGCCTCAAAATTAACTATAGGCTAATTACGAGAATATTTTTAGAAGATTGATGACAGCCTTTTATTCTTTGTTCAGTTGTACAGAACAGTTCGTTCTGTCTAACAAAAGTCATGTATGCTCTGATCACATGCTTTCTGCGAGCAAGATTTCACTCCATTATAAAATCTGTTGTACTATAGGATTTTGCCTTATTCAGAATGCGACTGTGTATAAAATCTCTTTCATGGAATGGATAATTCAAAAAAAAAAAAAAATAGTAAAAGCTGATGGACTTAGATATCAAGTCTCGTTCCCAGTTGGAGTTTGAGGTGATGAATAAATGCACATGGATCTTTCTTTGCCGGAAAGCTGTTGGAGAACGGGAGAACCCTGGCAGATTACAGCATCCTGAAGGAATCTAATCTCCACCTTGTTCTATGTCTCCGAGGCAGTGCATTTTCAAAATTCTTGATTCCTTGTACCGGTGTTAATTTTTTTTTTTTTTTTTTTTGAGCTCTAAAAATACTAAGAAACTTCTTGTATCATGTGAATGTTGAGGTTCTTTTTCAAATCTTGTGCCTTCTTTTTTTGATTGCATAAATTCGAGTTTCTTTTGATGTTTGTGTGTGTAGCATTTTAAGGGGATGGTCTGATTAGGACCCTCAGATTGTTGTAGTGGCTTCTTGGTTGTCCTGTATTCTATTATTTCACTAATCTGGTTATTTTCTGGTCTGATGTAAAGTTATGAGTCTTGTGGTCATGAATAATTTTTCCATGGTACTTGTTATATTTAAAAATAAGTTAGGTTACATGTGTATAAAATATTTATTAAAATTAAAATTTCAAAAAAAGAAGAAGAAAAAATATGAATATAAAATATAAAGATTAAATAATCAAACAAAAATTATTTTTTATGTACAAAAACTAAGCAGTTAAAGGATTTCTTTGATATATGACCGTGATGCGTTTTAGTGGTATGACGTTTTCTCTATGATCTATTAGTCTGACTTCATGTCATATTTTTTTTTTCAGAATGAAACTAATATGTTCTTCATATTATGAATTAGTATCATAGTAGCATATTAAGATCATTATAAAATTTGAAATAAGGAGATTAAGGGCAGCATGATATAATTTGAGTAAAGAATAAAATAAAATATTATTTTTAACTATTTTATATGTTCAGTTGTTTTTTTGATTTTTATTCATAATAAAATATTTTTATGACTTTTATATAGAGGTATTAGTCGTCAAATCAGTATTAAATCGAAAAAAATTGGTTCAAACTTTGACTTTTCAATTTCGACTTTAACTCAAGAATCAATTAACTAAGAAACTTCTTGACTTGACTTTGATTTCATTTTAGTCAATTACTAGTAGCCGATGAAGCAAATTGGTGATTTAACTAGTTTTGGCTCGAGCAAGTCGTTGACTTTACCAGATCAAATACTAGATAAATAAAATAGAACAATTATATTTTTAACATTTAGCATATATTGTAATAATATATTAATATATTTAGATATATAATATTTTAGCCATAATATTTTAATTCTTAATAATTAATAATATTTTTTGTGATCTTAAATATCTTTTCTTTGTATAATTTTGGAGTTCTCAACCTAATTTTCACTGAACATGATATTAGAATATTAAAGCGAATGTTACTAAATTTAAAAAATATGAAAACATATCAATATTCTCTATATGTATACATATGCTTTTACATAATAATTAATGAAAAATTAATTGTGATACAAAATATATATAATATCTCACTCAAAGTAATAGCGTGTGATTTTTGATATCTTTTAGCATTTCGTGCATTTTAGAGCAAGATAAAGTTGTTTTTTCATTAACATTCATTGCATTTAGTGAATAAAAAGTTCAATTTATTATCTTAATTTTGTTTTACAATCTTTTGATATAGTATATGATACTGTCATATTATAGAATGTATTAGTTTATTCCGATTAATTATCTTATACATAAGACATAATTTTATTTGATATAATTGTTCTTGACATTTTAATTAGATTCATGTTTTTCTTATTTTGAAATTTTAATTAATAATTTTGTGATTATAAACCATATATCGTTGATTTCCTTTAAATCTTTTCACTATAATAGAATTTCAAAATCACCATCTATAAAATGATGTTTGATACTTGATAGTGATTTTATCTTTTGTAATGAAGAATCTATATGGATATATTTAAAAGTGCATATTCATTTCTTTTAAAAAATAAAAAATTTTAATAAATCAATAGTTTACACGTACAAAGAACATACTATATTTTTTGTTCTATAACTTAATATTAAAAAACACTTAATATATTAAATTTAAACACTTAATGGGTCTATCAATCACCCCTTAACCTAAATAAGAGGAGTAGAATATAATAAAGTAGTAAATTATGTCTGTCTCTTATACACATCTAGATGAAACCCTTATTATTTCAATTGTATATCTTTGTTTCCCCCTTTCTACCATCACTGTGTATAAATAAAAAATATATTTCAGCTTCTTAATGTAATAATATAATCAATCACTAGATTTTATTGTATCACATAAGTTAGTTTGCACACACTACACTTTCTGTCTATTATACACTTCTAGATGGGTATAAGAGACAGATAATTTGTATGTATTATATATTAATAAAAAATATATCATCTAGATGTGTATAAGAGACAGATACATGTGTCTATTCATAAAAATTATGCATTAAATTGAATAAATATCACATTCAAATCTTTCATGTAAAAATTAATTTCATGGCACATATATGACTTTTTTAATGGAGATTTTATTGATGCCAGAATATTGAGATTTACACAGGAGGTTTATACTTAAATACATCAAGGAGCACACCAGTTCAATGAAAACAAATTACAGCATGAAAATGGATAAACAAAAGAAAAGCAAACAAAAAAAAGACATCATGAAGCTTCAAAAACATTTGTAACACATATGATTGACAGTAACCCAATTTACATAAGATATTAGAGTCTCAATTAACCGACTTATTTAAGATAGTGAGTCTCAAATTTAGTATCTGTATATATTCTGTCTCTTATACACATTCGCTTGATGTATCCTGTCTCTTATACACATCTAGATGTGTATAAGAGACAGCTCCTGGAGACCATTCATAGACTTCTATTTATAGCAACTTGGTTATGCTCAAGGTCTTGTAAGATTTATACGAGTCTTAGTATATGAACATGAACTGTCTCTTATCAAAAAAAAAAGTTAATATTTCTTACCTTGTGTAGAAAATTTTTGTACCATTAGAATTTACAAATGCGACAAACGTAATCATTTTTTGAATTTTAAATCACAAAATGCTGTAAATATGGAATCATCTGTTAATGATGGCGTAAATTTTAACATGATCAATGTCTTTCAAAGTGCTTCAAAAAAAAAAAAAAAAAAGCTCTGATCTTTTATGCCACTTTCAAACTTATTCCGGTGTCTCCTGAATAAATATTCTACTCTGTATTTTGATTTACAACTATATACTAAGTTAGAGCACACATGGCGATATATTATACATAGATATTTTAATAAATATTAAAGTATATATAGTTAATTAACACTAGTACTGTCTCTTATACACATCTATATATATATATATATAACAGAAACACAGCCATTCTTGGCCAAGAATTGGCCTGTCTCTTATACACATTAGATGTTTAAGAGACCTAAACCTTTTTTCTTTCAATGTGAAGATTGAACTCTTTCAACCATATCTTTAGAAGAATATTATATATAAGATATATATATATATATATATATATTCAACAAATCCACAAACTATTTTCTTGAGAAGGCAACAAAATGTATGTGCGTACTGCGAACTAAATAGATTAATTACTCCTCTTTTTAGCTTGCTTGCATGCAGCATATACATTATTATTAAATGGAAATTACTTCTTAAATTGATTTATTCCCAAAAAAATTACAGCACTAAATATTATAGGTCATTAAATAAACAAAATTATATTATAATAAAGGACAAGTGTATTATAGTATTTATAATGTATAAGATACAGGGTCAACTATCCGCTTTGCGTAGATCATATATGATTCAGGTTTTATTCTTTATTTGAATCAACACGCATGGTTGAGTACAAACTCCTTGTCGCAGTTTGATTTTGTAATGAAATTCACAAAAATTTATTCAATTTTTTGTGAAATTTTTTCAAGAAAAATAAAATTTATATAAAATATTAACCTTTACGTATATATAATTAAATTTGAAAGTGTTAAAAAACTCTTTAAACAATTGAAATTTAGGAACTTAATTAATGCGCTGATAAAAAAATAAAAAAATGAATAAAACCTAGGAAGTAATTGATCCTATGTAGACTTATATTATATATTATATAGTTATATATATATATATATTACCACATCATTATTTACATAGTTATTAAAGCTTGGTTCGGTCAAAACCAGGCGAGTGAGATGGATAGTAGGTTATTGGTTCTTAACTCTTAGATTGCTAGGTTATTGATAATCCCTTGAAATATATTTTTATTAATATATAATATACAAATTATTAAATGTGGAGATATATATGGCAAAAATATTGATATAAACATATTTATTAAAAAATTTTAGTACAAATGAATTTGAAATAGTCAAATTCTTGAAGTAGTTTTTAGAATTAGTTGCACTTTCTCTTATTGTATGTACATAATTAAAAAATGTTGACTATATATCTATAATGATATCCCGTGCTATGCACATAAGAGACAGGATGAGAATAGTTAAAAAATAAAATAATATTAGTAGTAATAATTAAATGAAACTTTCTTCAATATTAGTAAGTTTTACAATACCATTAGCAATCATTAATTTTATTGTATCACATAGAGATGTGTATAATTATTGATTGCAAATACTTGAGTTTATGTTGTTGTCTGTAAATATAACATTCTTGAACATTAATTCTTATGGTATTAAATTTAATACCTGAATTTCAAAAGCTTATAGATGTGTATAAGAGACAGATTAAGCTTTCAAAAATCAATGATTTTTAAACAAACATGAATAGATTTGTAGTTAGTTAGAATCAATCAGATGAGAATAAATGAATACAAAAACATAAAAGAATGCACATATAATTAACATCTAGTCAAAATGCATATATAGAACATTAATTCCTGTCTCTTATACATATACATTTTGAACCAAGAAAATTGTTCTTACCACCATTTAATGAATCCTTACAAAACTGATATTAGAAACACAAATTCAAGGATCACTAACAATGAAGATATCAACAATTGAAAATCCCCTTAAAGAAAAATCACCTAGGAGAGCAATATTGAAATCAAGAATAATTAAAAAAGAAAAAGGCTCCAGAAGCAAAAAATTAGAAATAAGGATTATTAGAAAAACTGTTAATATATAAACATTCAAAGGTAAAAATATTTTCTTAAAAATTGTTAAAAGAATCAGTCTAGATATAAATAGAAGTCTATCGGTCTCCAGAAGTAATAGTTAACTAAAGAATGTAACTTTTGTGTCCAAAATTTAATTAATAGTTATTAAATAAATTTAGGGTTAATTTCACTCTATCCTTAACGCTTAGGTTCGCCCTCCAACGCAAAAATAAATGTGGTAAAAATTTAAAGAAAGAATAGAGAATGGAAAGTGATACAATTAGTTCTATGTAAGTTTAAAAATTTTGAAAAAAATTAAAGGGGAATAACTATGGGAAGATGAGGATAGGGGGTAAGTGTGGGGATAAGTGGTAAAGATGGTAACTTTGAGTTACATGATTAAGGGAGAGATGTGAGAAGGTGTGAGAAATAAAATTGTAGTAGAAACTAAAAAAACCTCGGTATGCTACAAGTAAATAAATAACGGTAAAGAAAAGAGAATTTTAAGAGAAAGTACTGTAGAAAGAAAAATTAATACTTAAATGTCTGTCTCTTATACACATCTAGATGTGTATAAGAGACAGGTATTGGTCACGGTTCTTCTTTAAAAAGATTTGGACTCTAATTTAAAGTTAATTTATGTATTATTTTCATTAATTCAATAATAATAGCACAAAAATATAATCAACCCTAATTTGAACATAAAAAGATTCATTATAAACTTATCTAAATTGAAATGCTAAATCTGTATTCAAATCCCTCAAAATTAAGATTTAATATGCAAAAGTATTGTAAATACAAGAAAACGTAGATTGAATTAAAGTCTAATACTATATTAACAATTTTCTATTTGTTAATAAATTAGATTACTACAAAATTTCTTTTTTTTCCAGCTATTTAATTAAATAAATTTTAATGCTAAATTAACTAGTGGGTCAAAAAAGGTAAAATTGGAATCAAATTAGATTCTCTACCATAAATTTAATTGTTTTATATTATTTTAAAAATTGGGCTAACATGTTACAACTAAAGAAAAGTTAAGGGAAGATTTTGATACAAGTTAAGGGAAGATTTTGATACCGTTTGAAAGTTAAGAGATGTCGAGTGATATTAGTATAATTTTCAGAAGAAATTTTAGAAATTATCCCGTATTTAATTATCAAGTTACCTTGAACAACTGCCATAACTTTGCGCTTATCACTCGATTTCTATTTTTTTTCATTCATCTTTTTTTTTTTCAGTAAATGTGTTGAATTTCAAAATTCAATTTTGGTTGATTTGTGTAATATTTTACATAAGTTTTATTATTGTTGAAGAAACTCAACTTATTTAAAAGTAAATAAATCTATATGAATTAAATATTATAAAGTAAATTTGTTTGACCAAATGAAGTCAACTGTAATTACAAGAAAAAAATAAAGTCTAACTGTGAAAAATAAATGGAACAAAAGGAGTAAACTATGAAAAAAATAAAAGTAAGTCAAAAAAATATGAATAATTATTTTTAAGTATACAAGGTGGTAGCAAATTGTGCCCCTAGATTTTTGTTCCCTTTTTTTTTTTTAAATGGCTTAATTTATTTAATGCAAAATGTACCCTATACATGTATCTAGATTGCAATTTTTTTTTATTTTTTTTTTGGGATTCATTGACAAAGAAATTATAATGTTCTCCTTTTTGTAGTAAAAAATAAAACTAATTATGGCAACAACAACAAAAAAAATGGTTACATGGGCTGGATTTGAATTTCCAGGCCCAGGTTGGACTGGCAGCCCAAAACAGCCTAAAGAGGGACCTTCCAGTTTTGAATTCTGCGTACGAAGTAGGCTAACGCATTGTTTAGTAACGGTTATATTTTGGCGTACCTGACTACTCTATATATACCTCCAAATTAGAAATCCCCTCGCCTATATGTGTAGATTGAAACCCTAACGGACAAAACCGTAGAGAGGCCATTCCGCCGGAGCAGCAGCGATTAATCTTTTGCTGGAAAGC
The DNA here is from genome assembly GCA_025175665.1 of Cinchona pubescens. NCBI lineage: Eukaryota > Viridiplantae > Streptophyta > Magnoliopsida > Gentianales > Rubiaceae > Cinchona > Cinchona pubescens. Next base: position 201,493 of record JANKKI010000254.1, on the reverse strand, counting down.
ATTCGGGCGTTCCTCCACCTTCTTCTCCGTTTCCGAGGTGGTGGTTTCTCAAGATGCTTGTAGCTTTGTACTGATTGTTTATTTCACTGATTTAAGGCATAGGATGTAGAATTCTAATGGCAAGCGATAGAAGTTTGGAAGAACGAAAGAAATGAATTCTGGATGCGTTGGGTAGAAGATTAGCCCAGGAAGAAGCAGAGCATCGCCTACAGCAACAGAAAAGCAAGAAAAGACGTCTTCATCAAGAAAAGGATACAGTCACTTCGGTAGATGCATCCGTAGTCTCACCTTCCTTGAATTTGTCATCCAAGAAAGGTTATTTCCTTCCACTCACACATTCACAAGCTCACAACCCTAATATCTTTGATTATCGATTTATATTGTGATTTTGCATTGTTGAGATGATAATTCTACACGGTGAATCAGGCTGATAGGTTAATGAGTGTTCTAATTAATGTCTGGTTGGAAAGATGTTTCTATGACTCATTCTGTTCCTCATGTAGGAAAGATTTCCTTCTAGTCTCGGAAAAGTAAAGAGGGTATGGTTGTTTTTTTTTTTTTGGTTGTTCTGTTTATTGCTTAGAACATCTTACCATATTTTTAGACATATTCTCTTCTGTTATGCAGAAGTAAGGATTTTTTTGTTAATAATACATAAGTGCAGATGGAAGTGATCCAGCATACATTGAATTGTCTCATAGGGTGGATGAAAATTTGCTCAGAGATGGTGGTGAGGTAATATTCTTTCTTCATAAGTTAGTATTCAACTGTTCAAATTGAGATTAGCCAGTAACCCCATATTTTTTTCCCCCCAACGTATTGGTTTTTCTGAAGCAGGTCTCTAATAACCATGGTCAGTAGTTGATCATCTCTTGCATGTTCTTTTCCAACATGGTGATTCAGCTGATAAGTACATGCAAGGATCCAGAAGCATAAAAATTGACAATTGGATCCTTCTTGATAATTTTGTCCAGAAAAGCAGAATATCTGTTGCTGCATGCTCTCATGCTCTACACCCACATTCCAAGAGATCTAAGAGGCACATGTCTCTGGAACAACACAAAAAGTGTGGTTCAATTCATTTGCCTCAAGTGCTCCACAAGTGAGTTATACTTCTCCTCTAATTATGTTATATTCTTTTCACTCCCTAATAAGCTTGCTAATTTTGTCTATCACATTTGTTTCACTTAGTTAATTTTTAACTACTTGGAACTTTATTTGGTCTAGTTGAATGCAGAAACATGATTCATATAGCCAACTGCAATTAGTTATAATAAGGCTTGTTAAGTTCAATTATCTGCTCCTTTTTGTTTTTTTTGGTTCTCAGTTTGTAATATTTATCTAGTTCTGAAGATTCATGTAAAGTCATTAAATGCTTATTACTTCTGCTATAAGTATCCTATAATGTACCTTTTACAAAGTTCTTACAAAAGGATCATGATGATTTTCAGTGTTGCACGCTCATAGCTAAAGTGCTAAAGTGTATTTTAATTTGACCATGTTAAATGGATAGGACTGGCTGCAGGAATTGGTTGCCTACTGAGTTGTAGAAAAGTTAATATTTGATTTTAATTTATCTTGGTAGTTGGTTCCTTTGTATGATTTATGTTGGTGTTATTCCTGTGGGCCTATTTGTGCTTGATAGTTACATGCGGGATTTAGTTTTGAGGTTCTCAAATCATGAAATGCTTGTCCTTTTTGTTGTATTCTTCTTCTTCTAATTCTTTTTTTCCCCTGGTACAAGATTACAGTTTAGTCCAGGTTGTTTGATTCATCTTACCTTGCTCTGACTTGTAGTGTTACAAGTTGCACAGCATTTCGTCAAGAGCAATATAGTCGGGATCTTGAAAGGATAACTTTTTGCTCCATCATACTATTGTCATCATTATTGTTGTTATTTTTGTTTGTGCTGGTGATTTGGATGATTGTAGCAGAACCAAGTCCTTTAATATCAGATTGAATTTCCTCAGAAAATTTGATTTTTCTGTGTAAACTGTTTATGCTAATACTTCACTGCTTGTTTTCTTTGCAGCTTTGAACTCTTTGAGCCAATGCATGAAATGTGGACAAGCTATATAAGTCAACATTCTGAAACATGTTGGGTTAGTGTATTTCATTTCTAACTTTCTGATGGTATTGCCTCATTTGCTGTATCCATCTTGTCAAAAGTGATCTTTTCACTTGATATATGTCTATCTATTTATAGATGATGACATTTTTTCCCTCTTACCCTTTGACTATATATACTGCAGGAAAAATCAATTTGCTCAGTGTCTCCTCAACGCGGACTTACATGGTTCTGTCATTCTAGGTTATAAACCCCACTCTTACTGCTCATGTTCTAAGAAAACTGTCTTGTAAAATTTTTGGAGGCATAGTGCAGTAAAGTTATGCAAAGCATATGCCTCCTTCAATTTCCTAGCACTTTTTCAATTTATCAGGTGCTAGATTCCTGGGGTAGAGTAAGCAAGTTGCTTAAATATCTTTGAAAGCAGAGGGATAATTTCGGTGAAGTACATGGAATTCTAAAAAACTTCCAGGGAATAGTAGTGGCAATGCCAAATAGGTTCTTGTTGATAACCTTAGGTATTAAGTAGGGTCTATGCATGTGGTCAAGGAATTATCTAAATAATTTGACATCGAATATCTGGAAAATCATATTATATGTCTCTCCATCTTTGAATTGCATTTCAATATATTTTTAGGCTCTTCTTATGCTGAAATAGATTCTAGATAAATTGCTTGCTCTATTGCGTTGGCATGGAGTTGTGATACATGCTTGAACAAGCAATATATACTATTCTAGTATGGTTTATACTACACTTGATATATAATGGAGGAGGAAGCAAACTTTTATCAAAATATTTAATTGAATCTCTGCGTTGCATATCCTCTATGTGTTGCATGTCAATTAATTATTCAGTATTTTGCAGTTGTTCAATGCAAAATAAACACCTTCCATGGAGTTCATGGTATCATGATTTGTGAAACTGCTGAAACATTTGGAATAATTACGGAAGATAATAAATATCTAGGTAATGCACGGTTTTTTTTTTAATACATTTAGTACTGCACTTAGAAATATTATTTTCAGGAAATTTTTTGATTGTGGTTTGCATCTAAAGTACAAACAAAGTTCATACTATCAATGAAATTTAATCTGTTGTTCCCAAAAAATTGAGGAAGTTTTTTCTTCGCATTTTGCTTTATATGTCATGTTTGTTGGGTGTGCCAGAGTTTTAGAAGTTATGGCGTGGATTAAATTCTATTTCTTTGTAAAGTTCTGATTAACTGCTTTAAATTAGCTGTTCTTAATATGTTCTGTTAAAAACTGATGCAGAAAACGACATTTAGTCCGTAAGTGAATTAAGATATGAGAAGGATGAATGAACTAATCTGTCAAATTTGGACATTCAAGGTTTCATATATGTCTTTGCAGTAGCAACTTGCTTAGAAGATAATGTGTGCCTGATGCACTGGTAGAATTATTAAATAAGACGTGTGGACATCTGACTACAAGACAAGCGTGCTTCTGTGTTCTGATAGTGGAAGGCTGTTTGCCAATTGCTGCTTCGGAAAGTGAGTTAGTAAAAGGAATATGACATTTTTAAATGCTTTCTAGTAGAATTTGATGTCAAATTCTTCAGAATAGCAGAAACCAGTAGTCACACAACGATCAAGATTTGATTCCCAAAAACTGTGTTCTTCCTAATGTTTTTATATTTCTACTCTGTGTACCCTTTCATTATGTTTACTTTTCATGCATGGGTTAAAGGTTTTTCAAACATGAAGATGTTGAGCAGTGCACTGATAACTCTTCTTACAGTTTTTTCTTCAATGCTTTAGCGGTAAAGCAGATTATACTGACTAATGCTCCTGGAATGAATGGGGATAAGAGACAGGAATTTGATTCATAACGTCTTAATTAAGTGGCACCTGTACTTTCAGGCTCAGTAAAATATCATAGGTCACATGAATGAGAAAAATAATTTGATCATTGATCTTTACATTGTTTAGTTGCCTAAACATGATTTTTGAAATTTAATAGATGTAGAGATGCATCAAGAGTTACCATGATGTGAGTGGCCAATATTCTCATAAGTTTTCGGTATGCCTGAAACTAGATCTGGTAAAAGGTTGAAGAAAATTTATGTGCAAGGGCATTATCTTGAATAAGTGCCAAGAAATAGGAGTATCTAACTTAAACTGTTTAAGAATGCTATGAGTACATCACATGTGCTTGGTACTTGCCTGTTCTATTGTGAACACAGATTTTCTTCTTAAGGTCTCAAAAAATGGAGAAGAAAAGGAAAGAAATTAAGTGATTGCAATGCTTCCTCGGCTGCCTCTTTGTGATTTGGGTGATTTATTGAGGCTCAACTCTGGCATATTTTAATTATAGGAATAGTGTATCATCGAAGCATATTGCACACAGAACATCATTTCCTCTCTCTCTCTCTGTGCCTTGCCGAGTTCTTTTTTAGATGATTTTCTAATTGTATTACCTGTATGAAATGCACTTGTGCCCAAGAAGCTTTCTGTTTTTATGCTTCAAGCTGATTGCTGGAAGATTACACTTCATGGGGATAAACTCATTTCAAGAATTTTGGTCCCATGATTTGGTTATTCTTGTTGGAGGTAAGCTTCATATCCAGCTTTGAGATTAGAAGTTCCATTATGACATATACTCTTCCTTTCAGTTAACGCTTCTGTCTGTTTGGTCACTAGGACATGCTGCTTTTGATGTTTATATTTATTGCTGTTATTATTCTTCTTTTGTAGGATAAAAGGGGTCCCCATGGGGGATATGATGTTCTACATTTTACGGACGTAGAATGTTGGGGAACATAGCATGGAGATTTATGTTTGTTGTTATTTCTCCGTGTCTTAGTGAGAGGGTTTCTTTTCTGTCTTTTTCTTTGCCAATCATCAACAGGAGAGGGTTCTTTTCTTCTGTTCTCTCTCTTTTTTTTTTTGGGTGAGTGGTTTCCCAATTGTGTGAGAGAGCTACATATATTAAATTACTAAAAACAATTTTTATTTGCTTATAATTGTCAACTAAACCTGGATTAAGTAGAAACAAAAAGTTGCACGAAATTAATATGCTGAACCGGAGACAAATATCAGCTGTAGTGTCTTCATATGAATCTCGGAAAGGCTCTATCTTTCCGGGATAAGTTCTCATATCACTATAATTGAGCTACAATAGGCATTTCTGAATGTGGTGCAGATGCTCTTCATTTTGCCCTTGTGTCTTACACAGCTCAGGTTTGTGGCATTTTTATCCATTTCACCCACAAATTTGTTTTTATTTTATTTTATTATGACTATGTGGTGATGTTGCTGTTTCTTTTAGTCTTATAAGATCAATCTTGATATTCAAAGGGTGGTTGGATACCATCAGTGGTGTAATAAACTGTAGAATGCTATGAGGTTTGCTATGGGCGAACTTGGAGATGACTACATCCCTCCAGTAGGTGTAGTTCCTGATGTCATGCCATTTAGCTGCCAAGGGATACTCTCAGTGTTGAACAAAGCCATATCTAAATTTGTCCTCTCCCTTGATTCATATTAATTTTTGGATGCTGCAACGGCAAAATATTCATGGTGGCAGATTCAATTATGAGATGTATTTATTGACGTAAGCAAACTGTATTTTTCGATTAATGATTCAGAATTTATGTCGGCAAGAAAGTCTGCAGAGGACTTTATGGGTGTGCTTAGATACTGATTTGCACAAGACACATGATGGGTGTGCTTAGATGCCGGATTGCGATTACTTCAACCATTCATGCCATATGTCATAGGAGCTGTGGCAGGTTATTACAGGTCGGTAGATTCATCTTACCTTGCTCCTTGATTTGTTGAGTTACAGGTCGCAGCATTTTGTGAAGAGTAATATAGTCAGGATCTGATGAAAAAGGCAATTTTTTTGTTATATTTTCATCATTATTTTTGTTATTTTTGTTTGTGCTGGTGATTTTGGAATGCCATCATTGTAGCAAAATGAAGTCTTTTTAACTTCAGATTCAATTTCCTCAGCAATTTTGATTTTTTCTGTGTAAACTGTTTATGCTAATATTTCATTGTATGTTTTCATTGCAGTTTTGAACTATTTAAGCCAATGCATGAAATGTGGACAAGCTATATGAGTCAGCATCTGAAACATGTTGGGGTAGTGTATTTCATTTCTGACTTTCTAATAGTATTGACTTTCTATCCTTCTTGTCAAAAGTGATCTTCTCACTTGATATATGTCTATCTATTTATGAATCCTTACATGTTAGCCTTCTTACTCTTTGACAATAAATACTGCAGAAAAAATCAATTTGCCCTACTCTTCTGCTCCTGTTCTATGTAAGTTATCTTGCAAAATATTCGGAGGCAATGCAGTAAAATGATGCAAAGCATGTGCCTAGGGTTAATACCTTCAATACCGTAGCACTTTTTCAATTTATCTCGTGGTAGCTTCCTGGTGTAGAGTAATCAAGTTGTTTAATATCTTTGAAAGCAGAGGGGTAATTTCAGTGAAGTACATTGTATTCTAAAAACCTTCCTAATGTCAGAAAATGGTAGTTTAAATATCATAGAGGTTCTTGTTGATAGCCTTAAGTATTAAGTAGGGTCTATGCATGTGGTAAGTGATATGGAATATCTGGAAAATCATATTATAACCTCCATCTTTGAATTGCATTTAAATAGCTTTGTAGGGTCCTTTTGTGTTTAAATAGATTCTAGATAATTCTGCTCGCACTAATACGTTGGTACAGAGTTGTGATACATGCTTGTAACAAGCAATATATGCTGTAATAGTGTTTATACTACACTTGATAAGTTGATATATAATGGTGGAGGAAGCAAACATTTATGAAAACATTTAATTGAATCTGTTGCATATTCTCTATATGTTTCGTGTCAATTAATTATTGAAGTATTTGCAGTTGTTAAATGCAAAATAAAAGCCTTCCATGGGGATCGTGGGATGATTTGTGAAACTACTGAAACATTTGGAATAATTATTGAAGATAATAAATTTCAAGGTAATGCAACGTCTCTGTGTCTTTTTTTTTTATTACTTAATATTGCACTTGAAATATTATTATTTTCAGGCAATTTAAAAAATTGAAGTTGCATCTAAAATACAAAGTTCATAGTGCCAATGGAATCTCATCTGAATAGGAATAGCTCGTCACTCGAATCATCAGCTTCCTGCACTTGTGATGTAGAAGCTTGGGCTCTAGTACGTTTAACCGGAACTCGTGTACATTTCATTGCAATCATCTGGCCTGGCCTCAATTTTTCTTCCGAAGGCTCAATCAACACCCCACTTTCCAAACATAGTGTCGTAATCATATGGAGAAACCACAATCCCGGTTGCCTACTAGTAGCGGAGTAGCAAATTTGTTGACGTATGAGTTGACCCACATCAATGGCTCACAATGTTTCCGGTAGCAATACAATATAGCAATTTAGTCCGTTCCATAGTGACATGGGTAAGATGGTTTACCTGTAGAAGGCGGCCACAAATAAATTTAAACCAGACAAACCATGCTGGCTTAAGTTTATTCGCATGAAAATGCCGAGCCGTCGTGCTATCCGCTGTAAATGTCCAATCCACACTCCGTCACAAAGAACACTAGTGATTTGTCGAAGCTCTACATTAGCATTACGGGTGTTGGGCCATTCATCGTTACGAACACGAGTGACCTTCAAAATTCTATTGATTTCATTAGCAGATGTATCCACTTCCTTCCCTCGTACATATACCATTGTAGAGCTATAATGATCAAAATTACAATAGAACTCACGCACCACCGGAAGGACGACATCTATGGGAGTTGAAGTGAGAAGCTCCCATCCACGATTGCGAATAGTTAATTTTATTTCTAGCACCCCTGCCAACGGAACTTGAATGCCCCTTTCCTTTATTTCAGCCCGTTTAGAGATATTTAAAGTATCATCATCATATTTTTGTTTGGCTGCCGCCGTTAAGAAACGTAAACCGCCACCAACCCTCGATTGTGTAGCCCCGGGTGATGAAGATTCTCCGGTACCTTTGCCTGTGACAGTTTTCTTGGCTGATCTTCCCATTCCTTATAAAACATAAGCAAGTATCACGACTCCCAAACAAACAATTACAACACCTCACGCTTAAATAAAAGGCCATTCTCCCAAATCATAAGCCTTAGATTGTACATGAAAATTCAAACAAAATAATGCCTAAAATTAAGGCTTATATACAATACTTGAACATTCCTATGTATGAAAATTAATTAGAAAGAATTCACATGGCATAAACAATGGCTTATGAATTAAATTCGTGCATTAATGCCTTGTGATTGAACATTTTTATTCATTGAGACATATTATCGAACACATGGCATGCATAAAGAAAGGAAATTTTTGTGTATAATATGAACATGCAATCCATTCTCAATCAAAATTCAAACAAAAATCATCATTAAATTTATAGTTTAAGATCAATCCATATGAGATTTCATTAATTCAAAGCATAAAAAGACTACATATTCTTGAAAATTAATTGAAACCCATAAGAAAAAATTGTAGAAATCGAGAGAAATTCATACATTGATTTGATTTTCTTTGAAAGAAGAAGAAATTTGGGTGTAAAATTGATGAAATTGGGGTGAGTTTTGGAAAACTTAGAGTAGGGGATTTTAGGGTTTGAGAAGAAGTTGAAATAGAAGAGGAATGTGAAGAAATAATGGGACTAGAAACGGTTGAGTTCCTTTATCCCGTTGGGCACACATGCGTTGCTTCCTCAACGTGCATGTGCGCGCGAGGCAGTATCTGTATGTGCTAATCGACTCCGCGCACATGCACTGGGCTGTGGCAGAGGCTAAATTTCAAAGGGTATATGTACCCTGTACAAACAGGGTATATGTGTTGGTTTATGTACTAAAGGCAACAGTGTTGGAATTAGAAATTATACTTATTGCCAACACGTTAAATGAACCTAAAGGGTCACACACTAAGAGTAAGCATTGGGTTAAGTTAATTGTTGACTAAGTTCGTTGAATAAGAATTTGTGTCTAGATTCAATGAACGAGAATTATTTACTAATTACATTGGATTTACTGGATTGTCCAGTTAAATAGTAATTATAATAATTCGTAAGGAACTATATCTGGTTACTATCATACGCGTTTATATACCTAATACGTGTGATAGAAGAATTCTAATCAAAGAGGAGTTCTTTGAATTTAGGTTAACCGCTATATATAGAATATGATTCTTTAGGGTTCGTGAGGTCTGACATGCGACTCATTAGTAACACACACAGTCGGACGAAAAACCCTACGAAATAGTTCCGAAACACTGCTCTAGCAAGCAACACCCTAAAATCGGAAAAGCTACTCGTGTGGATACCTGTAGAGGGCCAAATAGTGACCGTGGTGTTCGGATCGTGAAAGGTTCGGATCGCAACCGGGGTTTTTGCTGCTATCGAGCATCAAAGGTATATATATCTAAACCCTAGACGATTTAATCGAACGCATGGATCCTCTTATAGGGATTTTCGGTGTTTTTCCATTGCGTTATTTTTATATTATGGCTAGGAAATCCCAACAATGGTATCGAGCCGCTTGCTTTCAATTAAACCGTTTCGGATTGATGAAATTAGTTAAAAACATATTATGTTGGACATAATCAAGTACATGAACCGTAGTTACTGAATGTATGCTGTTGAAAATCTGTTTGATATCTTGATCTCAATACATACATATGATGTATGCAAAGATTCTATTCGATAGAAACCTGTTCTGTTCGATGATTCTATTTGATAGATTCTGTTGTTGAACTATATGTATATGTGATATACGTATGTTTCTGTTGAATTATGTATATATGATATATGTATTTTTCTGTCGAATTATGCATATATCGCATATATATGTATGTATGCTTCTGTCGAATGATTTACATATATGATATGTGTATGTACTGTTCGATGAATTTAATTCGCATCATGAAAAATTATGACAGCACATTGCTAAATGAGTTACGATTACTCTTTAGCGTCGGGGACGCTGCCCCTCGACCCATGCAGGCTCGCCTGGACCCCGCCCGCTAAGGCTAGCGGGACCGCCGTACTTCTGGATATAGTGGCTTAAAATCGTTTTGGTTATAACATCGGATAAATAATAGTATGTTTTCTGTTTTATGATGTGTTCATATGCATGGTGCATAGCATGGCCCTTTTGACCTACTAGAATAGTAATTTATTTCTATTTTGGGGTGTAACAGCTATAAATACGGCCTGCGTGTCGTTTTTCTTTTTTTTTGTAATTTTAAAGTTTTGTATTATTGTATTACAAAGCTTGTAAAGAAGGCAAGAGGAGCAACTTGGCGTCAATCAACAACAAGGTGTATTCCATGAAGATGGAAGAAATTGTTTTAGTTGGTCCTTTGAAGTTGTAATTTGACCCTAGGATTGACCTTGATCTTCATATTGGCTTATGAAGATCACCATAGTTTAAGGGCCATGCTATGACACGTTTATCTTCTGTTATTTGTATATGTTTATGTGATGTTAAATGTTAAATATATGTGGTGCATGGGCTCATATGATCAATTAACAAGTTCACATCACATGTTAAGCCCTCAATTAATCAAGATGCCACCAAATTTAAACACCTTCCAAAGACTTTGATCAGCGATGTGCGTTTTTGCTAAAGTAAAAGTACATTAGTTATTTTAGTCGAAAGGATAAGTAAAGAGACAGCTTGATTGTCTAGATGTGTATAAGAGACAGATCTGATGGGAGTCCTTCCCATGTTTCAATTGTGGATAGCAATCGACATCAATTGTGATTCTTGATGTGATTATGGATCAATTCAATTGTTTGTACCTTTAAAACAATAATCAGATTGGTAAAGAGTCTCTTATAAACATCTTCTTGTGTATAAGAGACATGCCAAAGCCGAGTTAAGGTTAAGTGAAATATGGATCTTAACCCACTAAATACAAACTGTTGTGTATTCATTTATGAGGGTAATTGATTTAGTGGGAGTTTTATATTAATATCGAAAATATTGTACTTTGCATAATTGTTGTAGATCGATGGCCGCTAATAACACTTCAACACTATCTTTGCGATCTATCCTTGAGAAGGACAAGCTGTCTGGGATACACTTCCTTGACTGGTATCAGAGGTTTGAGAATTGTCTCTCATACAAGTGGAAGTGTATAAGTGACAGGAGCAGTATGTCATTTCGACTGCACCAATGCTCCAAGAGCGAGAGAGATGCTTACAGTAAGCATTCTAATGACTCTGTTGATGTTGGATGCCTTATGCTTGCTACCATGAGCCCAGACCTTCAGAAGGACTTGGAGCACTTGGAAGCTTTCGAGATGGTCAATCATCTCAAGGAAATGTTCCAACAGCAAGCACGGCAGGAAAGGTTTGATACGACCAAAGCTTTACATTCCTGCAAAATGGCTGAAGGAGCGCCTGTTAGTCCTCATGTCTTGAAGATGAAGGGTCACAGAGATCATCTTGAAAGACTTGGATTTCCCATAAGTCAAGAGCCGGCAACGGATTTGATCCCTGAATTCTCTTCCCGAGAGTTATAGCCGTTTGTTATGAATTTCAACATGAACAACATGGAGAAATCTGTTTTGCATTCGATGCTTAAAAGCTGAGCATAATATCAAAAATTGCTGCCAAGTTTTAATGGTTCATAAAGGTAAGGGGATTGTGCTTACCTGAAGGCTACAGTGCTATCACTGTCTCTTATACACATCACAAAACAAGCCCAAGAACCGAACAAGCCTAAGCCTCCAAAGGAAGGAGTTTGTCACTTTTGCAATGAGCCCGGTCATTGGAAAAGAAATTGCAAACTCTATTTGGAAGATCTAAAGAAGAAGAAGAGTAGTGAGACTACTACTTGGTATTTATGTTATACACGTTAATCTTACTACCTTATACACATCTAGATGTGTATAAGAGACAGGTACATAACATCGCATACATGATGGATCCTATAGCTGATGCATATGGAATCTCACTCATGCGATTTCGCTCATCTTGATTGTTTATAACATCAATACAAAGAAACCTAGATTGGATGATTCAAATCAAACTTTCTTATGGCATTGTCGTCTTTGTCACATAAATGAGAAGCGCATATCAAAACTCCATAAAGATGGGCTTTTGAATCACAATTTGATCTTGAATCTTATGATATCTGCGAATCTTGTTTGTTGGGAAAGATGACTAAAGCTCCTTTTTCTGGACACTACGAACGAGCCTTGGTACACATCTCTTATACACATCTAGAGAGACAGCCTCTGGCAACAGTATTCTTTGGAAGGTGTTTAAATTTGGTGGCATACTGATTAATTGAGGGCTTAACATGTTATGTGAACTTGTAAAAGCCTTGTTTGTCTTTTCTTAAGATTTGGGGTGTGAGGCTTATGTCAAACGGCAGGTCTCGGATAAGTTAGCTCCCAAGTCGATAAGTGTTTGTTTGGAAGGTGTGTATAAGAGACAGGTCATAGTTGATTAATTGAGGGCTCTGAAAACAAATGTGTTTGTTGCCAGATCATATGATATTTTTGCACCAAGAGTATCTTTCCAAATAGAACTAGTGGGAGTTGAGTACATCTAGAAGAATTTCAAGATCTACAAGACAACACTTATCTCATCTAGCTATAACTTTCCTGCCGTGCTTGCTGTTGGAACATTTCCGTTGAGAGCTCTTGACCATCTCGAAAGCTTCCAAGTGCTCCAAGTCCTTCTCTAGATACCTTCAAGAGCAAGGTATGTCGTTGCATAAAGGTTTCAAACAAACTTATGTGTATAATGCTATGATTGAAAACTTTTCAAGGTTGCATGCTTCTGTCCTTATACACATTCTTAGAATGCTTATAAGAGACAGTCTCAATACACATCCTAGATGTGTGTCCAAAGACAGCGTTTCTTAATCCATAAGACACGAGGATCATAAGACACAACCTGAGGGTTTTGTACAAGCTGAGAATTCTGAAAAGGTATCAAGCTTCAAAGATCCATTTATGGATTAAAACAACGCCTCTCGGAGTTGGAATCTTCGTTTTGACGAAGCAGTCAAAGAGTTTGGATTCATCAAAAATGAAGATGAACCTTGTGTTTACAAGAATATTAATGCAAATGCAGTTGTGTTTCTAGTTTTGTATGTTGATGACATCCACACGGAAATGACATTCCTACCTTGCGAAAGTCAAGTCTTGGTTAGGAAAGTGTTTCTCAATGAAGGATTTGGGCGAAGCACTTATATCCTTGGTATCAAGATCTATAGAGATAGATCTCAAAAGCTCATTGGCTCGAGTCTGTCTCTTATACACATCTAGATGTTATAAGAGACAGCAAATGTAGTGGTGTCTAAATTAAAAGAAGGAGCTGAAGTAAAAATCAGTTACCAGTTCAAGGATCATCTTCGACACAAGATAAGGAAATCGCTCACTTCAGAGATTCTTATACACATCTGTCTATATAATACACATCATGTATAGCGATGTGTATGGTCTTCTTTAGATCTTCCAGAATAGAGTTATTCTTAATCTTTTCCAATGACCAGGCATCATTGTCAAAACAACAAACATGGACAGATCAAGAATATCCTTAAGTACTTGAGAAGAACTAAAGATGTTTTCTTGGTTTATGGAGGACTGGAAAAGAGCTTGTTGTAAGTGGTTACACAGATGCAAGTTTCGATCGACAGAGATGATTTTAGATCACAATCGGGATATGTGTTCTGTTTAAATGGAGGTCTTTGTTATGGAAGAGTTCAAAGCAAGCGACCATAGCAGATTCTACAACGGAGAATATATAGCAGATCGATGCGGCTAAGGAAGCGAGTTTGGATTAGGAAATTTGTCACTGAATGAGGTGTTGTTCCTAGCATCACTAATCCAGTTGATAGACATTGTGATAATAATGGGGCTATTGCACAAGCCAAAGAGCCTAGATCGCATCAACGATCCAAACACATCCAAAGACGTTATCATCTCATTCGTGAGATGTATTGAGGCCTGAGGAGACGTCAAAATATGCAAATACCAACTGATGACAACATTGCTGATCCATTAACTAAACCACTACCACAACCAAAACATGATCACCATGTTCGGTCAATAGGTCTTAGACATATGTATGATTGGACCTAATTGTTTAATTGGGAGACTTTTAATGGATAATTTTAAAACGAATATTGTCATCATGATATTTTATTTATAAAGAGATTTATTATTGCATGTTTTAATATTAGAATCCATGAATAATTTATTATTCTAAATGTCCCTAGTTATTCAATATAGTGGGAACTGTGTTGATTTAAGACTAGTATGATTTTGATTGATAATCATATGATGATTATGGATATATGGATATAATAAAAATCATGGGTATTTGTTGGCGAACAAAGTCTTGGATTGACCCGTTATGAGAATACAACATGGTTTTATGTCATTGGTAATTCTCATTATGAACATGTTGTTCATCCTTAGACCTGAGATCACCATAGTTTCCTACATAAGAACTTATGTGTTTTGACACAATCAAACGTTGTCTTTAACCGGATGATTATAAAGATTGTGATTGAACATGTAGAAATTATGCGGAGGAAAATGAGTGATTAAGATGGAATTTGTCCCTCTTATTATGAGAGAGATGTCTTTGGGCCCCTCGATTAGTAGGAATGTAAAATGCATGGCCGTGCTCAAATGGATTGATAAGGTGATCAAATTCATTTGTTTTATCATTCTACTTCGAGATCGAGAAATCAAATAGTTGGACACAAATAGAGATGACATTGTCCATGCTCTATGTCCAACTAAGACATCGTGAGACAAAAGGATTAAGACATGGGTTATTTGATCAGGTTATGTCAGATCAATGATCTTCATTTAACTTGGGTGGTCATGATGCCTTGCTAGAGGCCAATCTTGATCTATGAGTATAATCTGTTAATGATAAATTAAAGGTGTTTAATTTATTCAATTCCAAAACTTCCTGGCTAATTGACTTTAGTCCAAAGGGAGTATTGTTGGTTTATGTACTAAAGGCAAAAGTATAATAGTAATTATAATAATTCGTAAGGAACTATATCTGGTTACTATCATACGCGTTTATATACCTAATACGTGTGATAGAAGAATTCTAATCAAAGAGGAGTTCTTTGAATTTAGGTTAACCGCTATATATAGAATATGATTCTTTAGGGTTCGTGAGGTCTGACATGCGACTCATTAGTAACACACACAGTCGGACGAAAAACCCTACGAAATAGTTCCGAAACACTGCTCTAGCAAGCAACACCCTAAAATCGGAAAAGCTACTCGTGTGGATACCGTAGAGGCGTTCGTTCAATCCAGCAGCGCCTAAGGTCCGCGTGTTCTACGAATAGTTTTTATTGCCGTGGTGTCCAAATACACACCGTGGTGTGTAGAAGTGAAAGGTTCAGATCGCAACCAGGGTTTTGCTGCTATCGAGCATCAAAGGTATATATATCTAAACCCTAGACGATTTAATCGGAACGCATGGATCCTCTTATAGGGATTTTCGGTGTTTTTCCGCTGCGTTATTTTTATATTATGGCTAGGAAATCCCAACAATATGTACGAGGGAAGGAAGTGGATATCTCTGCCAATGAAATCAATAGAATTTTGAAGATCACTCGTGTTCGTAACGATGAATGGCCCGACACCCGTAATGCTAATGTAGAGTTTTGGCAAATCACCAGTGTTCTTTGTGACGGGAATGTGGATTGGACCTTTACAGCGGATAGCACGACGGCTCGGCATTTTCATGCGAATAAACTTAAGCCAGCATGGTTTGTCTGGTTTAAATTTATTTGTGGCCGCCTTCTACTGGTAAATCATCTTACCAATGTCACTATAGAACGTCAATGCCGACTAAATTGCTATATTGTATTGCTACCGGAAAAGCCATTGATGTGGGTCAACAAATTTGCTACTCCGCTACCAGTAGGCAACCAGGATTGTGGTTTCCCCATATGATTACGACACTATGTTTGAAAAGTGGGGTGTTGATTGAGCTTTCGGAAAAAAATTGAGGCCAAACCAAATGATTGCAATGGAATGTATACGAGTTTCGGTTAAACGTACTAGAGCCCAAGCTTCTACATCACAAGTGGATGAAGCTGATGATTCGAGTGACGAGCCAGTCCTTGTTCCTCCACAGTCCCTGGAGGACTGTCTACATCAGATCTTGGCAAAACAACAACGGACGAGCCAACGTTTTGATTCGTTTATGCAATATTAGTTTACGTGGCAACAAACAATAGTGGCTCGTCAGATGGCCAGAGAGCGGGGAGAGGACCCTTCAACATTCCCACTATTTTCACAAGATTTGGGGCCTCATGCTCCTTGAGTTTTTATGCCCTATGTGTTGGGCCGTTTAATCGTTGTTTGATAGTTATTGCAGTTGCTTTCTTAGACAATTTGCTTTGTTCTTTTATTATATATTTATTTTAGTTGGTTCACTTACTTTTCGTTAGGTTTATTTTCGTTTTTCGTTAGGTTTATTTTCGTTATTTTGGTAGTATTCATTTCAGGGAATAAGTTTTTCGTGATTATTGTAGGATTTTTTTCTACAATTTTCTTGTTCTTCTTATTGTCTCAAGGGAATTATTTGTTTTGTTTTGTTTTGTTTAGTGTTCTCTCCAGTTTTCTTTCGCGATAAGGGGTTATTTATAACGGATATTGCTCCAAACGCGAATTAATCGAAAGAAGCTTTTCTTTTTCCTATTTTAAACATTTATTTTTGTATTGAGGACAATGCTTATTTTTAAGTGTGAGGTGGGAAAGTTATTTGGATTTTTTAAAAGAGTTTGGTGTATTTGGCTCAATTTTGCTGCAATATATTTTGACTTTTTCTTTGATTTGAAGTTTCTTAAAATTTTTGATAAAGAAGAAATTTTGTTGATTAATTGCCCGTCATTTGTTTAAAAATTTTAAAAAAATTTTGCTCAATGTTTTTTTCTTCATTTGTCTGCATAATAAATCAAAAAATTTTGCTCAATGTATTTTTCTTCATTTGTCTGCATAATAAATCATTAATTGAACCATGCATAAATGAGTAGTCTGTGTTAATATTTTTCATTCGTGATTTTCAAGATTTTTGAGCACTAAGCCATACTTTAATTTTTGATTTGGGATATTTAGAGAAATTTATGTAGACTCAATTATGTTGCATCCAAAAAACTTACTTTATTACATTTTTGAAGCTATTTCTTAGACGATCGGATTTAGTTTAAAAATGAGGGTAGTGATTTTTGGTTTGTTGAACCTTTCTAGCTAATTATTTTAACAATTCATTTCTAAATACCTTATTTGAGCCTTATTCTTGCAAAGAGAAATATCATTCACGTTCTTTTGCATAAACTCAATTTACCTACCCTTATTGAGTTTAATGTTTGAACTTTTCATTGTTTTATCCTAAATTTTTTCTTTAAGAGCTTATGGTGCACATTATTTGTTAAGGAGATATAAGGATGGAAATTTGTGAGAAGTGAGTGATGTACATTTTTTGAGCAAATTGGGGTTTTGAAAAAAATTGTTGGAAAAATATATGTGTATGGAAGTGTTGGTATATGCAAGTAGTGCCTATCACTAGTACATGCATGTTTTTTATATTTACAGGTAGTGTCTATCACTGATACCAGTATTTGCAGGTAGTGCCTATTTCTGATACCTGCGTGTTTATTTGTTATGGGTAGTGCCTACCACTGCTACCCGTACTGTGAGCGGATATAAAAAAATAAAATAATAATGTGATATATATATGTCCGAGGGAGGTTGGCATGTTTGGTTGTTTCGAATTCTTTATGGGTGTTTGTTACTCTATGTGGGGTTGTGGATGTTTGATATTCTGTATGTGAAGAGAAATTTTATTTTAATGTATGGCCATCATTATTATAAAACTCTTGTTCTTATTCTATTTGCTATATCATGTCCCTTCTTTGGCTAACAAATATCCTAACCTATAGCTCGAACTGAAAGTCCTACCTAAATTGAATCGGTTGTCTAGATTAGTTAAGGGGTGTAAGAAGAGTGAGTTATGAGGTGTTTAGAAATTTTTTTAGGGTTTTCATGATTTAATCTTGATATTTTTAAATCTAAATTTTTGAATGGCTATACGCATATACACATGAATTTCATGTTTTGATTTTTCTTAACATTTGAGCTCTTTAGTTCATAGACTACTCTTATTGCTGGATTGATTATTATTTATTGAAGTGGATATTTGAGGGAATATGTTGAGTGAATTTTGTTTAGCTTAAATGTTCTAATTTTATGATTGATCGAGGACGATCAAAGGTTAAGTGTGGAATAATTTGATAAGTTCATAATTGTGTTATATTTTATGTGTCAATTACCATATTTTTATATGTTGAAAGCAAGATTTGAGTTATTATTCAGTTTAATTTGGTTATTCTTATACTTTTTGTAGGGTTAAAGTAAAAAAGAGTTGAAAAATATGAAAAAGATGAAAGAAAATGCTTAGTACGGGACATACACGAGTATGAAGCCGTTCTAGACACTGTTTTGTATTTCAAGCATAACTTTTGATCCCGAGCTCCGATTGAGGTGATTTAAGATGCATTGAGAAGCTAAGGGAAACAGTTACAACTTTCATGTTTTACACTTTCTCAAATTACGCAAGCATCAAGGTGAAAATTGAAGCTAAAGGCGGAGCACAGTTGAGGAAGCCAGCGCACATGCACTGGAGTTGTGCAGCGCACATGCGCTGCATCCATAAGCAAAAATCCCAGAAGCAGCTCGCACGCATGCACATGTGGGCTGAGGAAGCTGCGCGGCGTGAAGTTGAGTTTTTTACAAATTCTTCGCCTGGTTGGATTCTTTTTCACTTGATTTCATGTTCTTATCTATATGCATTATTTGTAATCCTAAATATTCATTATAAATACCCTAAGTAGGGTGAGTTGCAAAAATGAGAGATCGACATTTTTTATTTTTCTTTTAGCAAGGGTTTCAGCAATAGGAATTCTTCTTTATTCTTTCATGGCACTTTGTGCCTAAACTCTTCTCTTGGTTGAGGTATTTGAAACCATGGTCAATTCTACAAAGTTGTGAGATTTCTTATGCTTGAATTATATGTCAAGTATTGATTATTTTTTAGCGATTAATTTTATGATTGTTCTTGTTAACTTGTTATTGCTGCAAAATATTAAGCTATTAGAATTAATCTATGGCTATATTATTTTAAACTCGTGTGCTTAATTCAATTTATGAAGCAACTGAATTTAAAAATTATTGGAATTGAGTTATTGAATTTAGGGAATTTAATCATCTAATTGGCATAACCGCGTGTGTTTATGTTTAATTAGCTTAATTGTTCTTGTTGATTTTAATGCTTCTATTAATTAATTTTTGCCGCGTGTCTGTGTTAAATTAATAGTTAGAGTTAATTGGATCGCGTGTTGAAAATTAAGCATGAATCAACTTTAAAAAGAAATAAGAATCAACTTTGAATTAGTATTTGTTCGGGTTAATTATTTAATTAGTGCTTGATATAGAATTGAATTATCTTGTGTGTCAATGATCGACTAGTGAAATTGTCATGATGGATATGACCAAAACTAAGATCTTTCTTAATTTAATTTTCTTTAGTTATTTTATTGATTTAATTTTAGTTTAAAAGCATTCAAAATCCCTTACAATTTCAATTTAGCACAAAAATAAGCCACGTTCTCTGTGGGACGAATTCGACTCACCACTACTACATTAGAGTTATTAATTTTGGATGTTTACGACAGCATTGCAACTCGACAGCATCATTTTGTGCACACCAAAATTTTGGTGACATGTTAAAGTTAGGAAATAATGTGACGAAACTGTTCATGTATTTAGGGTGTGTTCATTTGAATTGAAAATATTTTCAAAAAAATATTTTTTCGAACTTTTTTTGGTGTTTTCTTCCTCTGACTGAAAATAACTTACAGAATTAATTTTGAGTGTAAGTTATTTTTCGGATAATTCAATAGTGACATTAAATCTCAAATACTTACTTTTATAATTTCATGTGCTAAACTTATTTTCATTTTCAATTATTTTTCATTCGTTTTTCTCTTAATCATGAGTCACACATTAATATAACTATTATTATGCATATTTTACTATTACATTGTACTATCATTTAATTTTAAACAAAATCAGTCTTTTATTAACCACAATGTCTTGTAAGGTATTTATTACCATTGTTATATATATTTTTAATTTGTATTCATAAAATTAAAGATAAAATCGTTAAAAAAATTAATTTCAATATATTTTCATTTTGTCAACCGAACACCGAAAAATTGTATGTAAAATAAAATTTTTCATGTAAAATATTTTTCAAATAAAATATTTTCAATCCAAATGAACACATACCCTAAATATAGTTTTAACTGTTGCTATGCAGGCATGTTGATATTTCCTGAACCTTGTGTCTAACGAGGCAATTCTAGTCACTACCTGGTAAACCTTTTCTTCTATGAAAAGTTAGTGCAAGTCTGATTGCTCCAAAATGAATGTGTACAACCTTGAGTTCTCCACTGTCTTGAAAAATCTTCAGGAAGATATAAAATAACAAGGTGTTTTGATGAGGTGGCTGAAATATGATGTTGATCTAGTCTGGAAGACTGGATATATTCTTTTACAGTTTATTTTTTGGGAGATATCAAAGATCTGATATATTTTGAAATATGAGAAAATTGAGATCTAGCAAACGCTGAGTAAGGATTTACAAGTGGAAGCGTAGTAGGAACAATAGAACCAGAATTTTGATTTTCAGGGATTACAGAAACTGTATAAAGATAATCTACTTTATCGGAAATAGATTTTTTAAATGATGGTGAGGTTGAAATACTTAAATCACTCATGATGAAAATAGAGTCATTCACTTCATATCAAGCTACAACTTAAAAACATGGCTCTGATACCAAATTAATCCGAGACTAAATTTCAAAAATAAATGCAAATGTGATGTATATATTAGAAGGTAAGATAGGCTTTAAACTGCCATCCTCTAGGCATACTAGGAGCCCTGCACTTTATCCAACATATACATACAAATGAAATATAAAGACATTTAAGTCAATGAATCAATACGATCATTACCTAGTTATTAAGTTATGCTAATACTTAAAGAATGAATAAGAGTTTAGAAAGTCGTGGAGATTTTATTCACACTGATATTTTTTACAATATTATTTCACACTGCACTCCACTGCCTTTTCTAAATTATAATGGGTTCTATTTATATATAGGAACCTGGATTTCAAACTTAAAGCGATAAACTAAATTACAATAAAAGATAAGATCCATAATGGGAATCTTATCATTCTGACACACTAAAGCAAAAAGTACAGACTTTAATAAAGTAAACAGTACCAACTTTACAAAAGTGAGAACAAACTTTTATTAAAGTAACTTTATTAAAAATTATAGGGCCATCTTGTCTTGTCATCATCTGAACTGGGAGTATCGAGATAATGAGTAGAGTCTGGATAAGTGATATTGAGTTCTTCAATCCTTTCCCAGTACTTTTGTCTGTTTCTTCTTTTATTGTCCTTTCTTTTTCTTTTTGTTCGGACAAAAAGCTGTTTTCCTGTTTTTGTATACATGGAACTGGACTGTGGAGGAATCTCCTGATTTGAAGTAGATTGTAGAGGAATGTCATGAGATGGTTCTGGGTCTTGAGAAAATGGTGCATCAGCATATTTCTTATGAGACACATTTTTTTGCATCTTGAATTATTTTTTAATGAGGATTTCCAGAAAGATGATTCCATGTACCATAAGTTGTAGGGGACCAAATTTCTTTAGGAATACATTTATTTTCTTGAAATAGAATCCTTTGAATTTCATTGTATTCCTCTTCCATTTTTAAAATGGATGTCTGTGATTTTTCGATTACCTTGTAACATAAAAGTGCTTGAAAATTCTGTCTTGATTTATTTAAAACTCAGTGAAATTGGATAAGAACAAATCCTCTGCTGGAAACGTAAAGGAAAATTCTGCTCCATTTGTTGAGGGGTGCAAACCAAGAGAGAAATGTACATAAGTGAGGTGAGCTAAGTCTGACAAAATTTTTACACTCAAACTCAATAATAATATGAAATTGGTGACATAGATAGAAGAAAAATCATAACAGTGACTCGGGAAAATCATGAGAGTGCATACAAAACACTTGACAGGAAGGATATTCTGGGTGCACTCTAAAATGATTAAAAATGGAACCTCTATACTGTGTCAACGTTTATAGTTCCCAAAAGACTATACTAACTCAAATCTTTCATTTTTCATGGATAATCTAATGACTTAAATTCTGGAAGAAATGACTATATGGACTCAAGATGAGAAGAATATTCAAATGTTTCAGGTGTTCACATATTAAAAGAATGAATATACACCAAAAACTCTGATGACTCAACAGACTATTTTGGAAGGAAAGACTGTGAGTTACTAAAAAAGTTTACAATAAGATTATTTTTCCCTTTGATGTTCAACCTTTAATAATCACAGTGATGACCATCAAAGGTATGTTGTGAAAAATCAATTAGACCATCTGAGAAGCAGGAGATTAGGAATGGCCTTTTGTTTAAATTGAAGCATTTTTAGGAATGAAGATATGTCCATTTCTACAAGAATTTTTTCACCAATGAGGTAGAAGTTAAATTTCTTGATAGCATTTTTCACGGCTAAAATTTTTTGAAAGTGGAATGATAATGAATTTCTAAAGGTTTGAATCTTCCACTGGCATATCCACAAAGTTGTCTTTTGTGATCAATTTTATTGAAGAGAACTGCTCCCCAAAACTTATCACTTGCATTTGTCTGAATGATATTTTTTCCTTGTGAAGGAATGAAGAGAGAAGTTACGTGAGGTAGCAGTGCTTTCAGATTACACACTGCTTTGGTTTGTTTTGAGGAACAAGGTGGGGGGGGGGTTTCTTCAGGAGTTTGGTTAATGGGTGAATTGAGGTTGTAACTTTAGGAATAAAATTTTGGACATAATTTACAATTCCTAAAAGTTTATGTTGAATTTCCTTTTTTATGAGGTTTGAGTCTGGAAATTTGGAAATGGCACTTGAAATATGTTGTTCAGGCTCATACTTTCTATTATCAAATTTCATTCCAAGAAAAGTGACTGTTTGTTGGGCCAAAATCATTTTGTTCTTGGAAAGTATAATCCCATAGTCTTGGACTTTTTGAGCAAATTGGGCTAGGAGTTCAAGATGGGATTCAAGTGTAGTGTTGAAAAGTAGAATGTCATCAATGTAGATAAGGGCCAAGGATAAGATGGGTTTAAAATTTTTATCATAACCTGTTGAAATAATGATGGGGCTGTTTTGAGAGTCAAATGCATAACTGTCCATTGGAAATGATGATAGGAATACAAAATCATATTTTTTCTCTGTCATCTGAGTGAATACCTAATTGCCAAAAATCTGATTTTAAATCAAATTTTGAAAACAATTTAACAGGTTTAAGGTTTGAAAATAGGGTAAGAGGAAAATTGTTATCTTGGAAAAAATTATTATAATGGCTAATAATTTTTGACAAGTCTCATTTTCTCACGTACTTGTTCAGACCTTTTATTTACATAAAAGCTTCACAGTGATTTCTTTCAAAAGACCCTAAACAAGGAGATGGAAAGGAAAGAAGGGTGTGTTTGTTTGGACTGAAAATATTTTCCTGGGAAAAATATTTTATTTGGAAAACATTTTACATGAAAAAGTTCATTTTTTATACAATTTTTCGGTGTTCGGTTGACAAAATGAAAATATTTTGAAATAACAACTTTTAACGGTTTCATCTTTAATTTTATGAATACAAGTTAAAAAAACTTAAAACAATGGTAATAAAAACCTTACAAGTAATTGTGGTTAATAAAATATTGATTTTGTTTAAAATTAAATGATAGTACAATATAGTAGTAAAATATGCATAATGATAGTTATATTAGTGTAGGACCCATGATTAAAAGAAAAAAGAATAGAAAAGAGTGGAAAACGAAAATAAGTTTAGCAAATGAAATTATAAAAGACGTAAGTATTTGAAATTTAATGTCACTCTTGAATTATCCGAAAAATAACTTACGTTAAAAAAATTTGTAAGTTATTTTCAGCCAGAGGGAGGAAAATTGAAAAATATTTTACACCAAAAAGTATTTTCCGATGTTTGGCACCAAAAAAATTTCTGAAAATATTTTCAATCCAAACGAACACAACCGAAATTAAGCTATTGTTCCTCAGCTCCAACATACTTTGACTATTGGAATGTATCACTGATGCATTTTGCACCCAGAATATCATCCCTTCTCTCTCTCTTACCAAGTTATTTTTTAGTTGATTTTGTAATTGCATTAATTGTATAAATTGCAGTTATGCCCAAGGAGCTTTCTGCTTTTATGCTTCAAGCTGACTGTTGGAAGATTACACTTCATGGGGATAAACTCACTTCAAGAACTCTGGTCCCATGATTTGGTTATTCTTAATCTATTGGAGGTAAGCCTTATATCCAGCTTTGGGTTTAGAAGTTCCACTATGGCATATAGCTTCATTGCAGTTAATGCTTCTGTCTGTCTGTCTGTTTGGTCACTAGGACATGCAGCTTTTGATGTTATAGTTAGGCAAATGTTATTGCCACAGCTGATATTGTTAATGAAACAGCTACTTTTAGCAAAATGTAAAAGTTACCCTCAATAAATTAATGCTTTTTTTCACATTACCATGTGCCTCCTCTCCTCACTCCGAACCTGCACCTCCGCACTATCCGGCAATCGAGGGTGTTCTTTTCTTCAATTGCTTTTGTGAAAGTTTAACAAATAGTAATAGAAGAAGAAGAAGATTACATAAAAATAATTTGTGGGTATTGAAGAGTAGTAGAAGTAGAAGTGGTAGTAGTACTTGATTTGTATGTGGGTGTTCTTTAAATTCCAGCCCAAATCTTCATCCTTCACATTTTTCTTCAACTGGGATAAAGAGAGGAAGTCATTAGTCTTTCTTTCCTTCTTTTACCTCAATCCTAAAAATCCCTATTTTTTTATTTTTTATCTCTAAGCCAAACCTAATCAAAGATTCAATCTTTCCAGATGGGATGTTTGTGATTTTCTTTAATGGTTGGTTGGTGCTGATATTTTTGTTTTTGATCTTTGGAAGGTTAGAGTTTTTTTGTTGGGCAAGATTTGATTTTGATGTGGTGGAATCTGCTGCTGTAGCCGTGGAAAGCGGAGGAGACAGTTGTGATGGGTTTTGGAAAGATAATGCCCATTGTATTACATTATTTGGAATATTATTTTGATATATTATTTGAGTAATGTGACAAATAATAAAAAAATATGAATAATTTGAGTAAGTGTTTAGATTGTGAATAGTATAAATAATTTTTTATAAATAAATATTTGAATAATATTTTTTGAACTAAAAAACAAAAAACGTACGCGAAAGTCGAACGAAATTACTAATATCAAAATATATAATTCGATTCATTTTTTTTCACACCATCAAATCAAGTACCAAAAATCATACACAAACGTAATTATTTTCTCGTCGTTTGAAATTTGAATCTGTAAAAAATAAGATATACTTGTATATGTATACTACCATGTATTTATTTAATATAAAATAAAAAATATAATTTAAAAATTACTTAGTATTTTATGCAGACAAAATACATAGACAAAATTTGAATAAAATTACTAATATCAAAATACATAATTCCGTTCACTTTTTTTATACCATCAAATCAAATATTAAAAATCATATGCAAAAGTAGTTATCTGGTCGTTGTTTGAAATCCAAATTTTAAAAAATGAAATATGTCCATATGCGTATACTAAATATGTATTTATTTTATACAAAATAAAAATATAATTTAAAATTTATAATTTTCTACCCATAGTTTGAATTCTCCAACATAGATTCGAAAGTCCAAACTTTATATATTATTTTAAACTCTATTTTCCTGCGTAGATTTTGGACTCCCGAAACTAAGTTCGAATCTTATATATTATTTTAAACTCTATTTTCTCGCCGCTTATACTTCGGACTTTATAACTTAGGTTCAGAAGTCCGAACTTTTAATACATATTTTTATTTTTTCTTTGTCCAAAAAAAAATCTAGATGTGTATAATAGTAATGGATAGTATAAAAAAATTTAATGCTAATATATGTGAATAGTATAATACGCGTATATATGAATAATAAAATAATTGATTGAATAGTAATGATAGTGAGATAAAAATTTGAATTGTGTAAGTAATGAATAGCGAAAGTAATGATTAGTGAAAGAAAAATTTAGATTGTGTAAATAATAAATAGTACTTTTGAAAAAAAGTAAAAAAAAAAAAAATTGACCAAAACAATTTTTACTGACCAAACAAATTCATAAAAATATAAATAGTAAAGTAAAAGTGGTAAAAAATAAAAAAATAAAAAAAACAATCCATACGAGACCAATATTTTGATGTTTGACTTTGATAAGGATAAATTTGAGATTTCATCAAAATAAGCTGTGGCATTGACATTTGCCTTATATTTACTACTGTTATTTCTTATTATTCACCTTTTTTTAGAAGGTTAAAAGTGTTTGTCCGGATTTTGGGGGAATATCATCTTCTACATTTTACCGACATAGAATGTCGGAGAACAGAGCGTGGAGATTTATGGTTTTTGTTAGTTGTTAATGTCCCAGTGAGAGGGTTGCTTTTCTTCTGAATATATATATATATTTTGGAGTTGTTGCCCAATTATGTGAGAGAGCTACATATATTAAATTAGTAAAAATAATTTTGTTTGCTCATGATTATAAACTGAACCGGATTAAGAAGAAACAAAAATGTTGTACAATATTAATATGCTGAACCAGAGTTACAAATATGAATTTCAGAAAGGCTCTCTCTAGAGTAAGTTCTCATATCACTGTAATTGAACTACAATATCCTAGCAAAATAATGAATATCCTAGCAACAACAACAGCAGCAGCAGCAGCAGCAACAGCAGCAACACCAACAACAATATAAATAATAGAGTTGGACTAGGAATCCAAGCATCATATTTTGTCTTCGTGTTAGTTTATTTGAAATGGAAATTTTTATTTTGGTCTAAGAAATATGAGTAATTACTGGACATATTCAGTAATTGTTATTTAACCGATAGGAGTTCACTAGAATGTAAAATCTATTTTTCTGAATATGGTGACCTTCTTATTTTTCAAAAATATAGCCTCTCTACTCTAAATGAAAGACTCTCATTAATTAAAGAGTAATTATTAAACATGTTAAGTAATTATTCCTGATCGATGTAAAATTTTCATATGAACTTTTGAATATCATAGATTATATATATTCGTATTGATTACGTATTTTTGTTTGGACATGTTAAATTCGGCCTGTTCTAATTTGTTAAGTGTCTTTAACTTTGATGAGTGTTGTAGCAGAAGTGGATTTGGTCCAGTGAGCTTCTGCTAAAGACAGCTTGATGGGTTGCAAGGCCACCTAAAGCGAAGTAGTTGTATCCCTTCCTGAGCTACTCGCATCTCCTTGGCGACTTGCGAAACCAGCTTGAGTTCAAATGGGAACTCTATGGATATTTTCCTGGCCCAATTACTAAGTGGGCCCTTACACTCTAAATGATTTTTGCCAGGCTCAGTACATGTTATTTTGTAAGCTGATTAATTTTAAAGCTCAAGATAATGTCGAAAAAAGCATAAAAGAGTAAAAGAGTTTCGTTCGTTCCCGAAGCCCAGCAATATAGGTAGCACCACAGAAAGTAATTGTTATGTTTGTGGGTGGGGTGGGTAGGTAAAGCTTGTTGGAAACTGAAAAGCCTTGGCGGTGGGCCGCCACATCATCAAACGTTCGTCTTTATTCGCGAAGTCCATAAATTTGTGATTGGAACGTGCTTTGGCGCGTGATTTTAGAACGTGGGCAATTAATGAGCCTTTCCCTCTTTCCCCACACTGACAAAATAAAAGAAAAAAACAACTGAGGCAGGTACTACAAATAGAGAAAGGAGGAGAGAGAGCGTGACTTGGGAATTGCATTAGCAGCAGGGGTGGGGGGCATGGTTACTAACTCGAGAATCGCGCTCACAAAAATGGTCCATCCAAACTGAAACTAATAAGGGTTTCTTTTTCTGCATTTGCTTCATCTCAGTCAACTATATCAGCTGCATTCTGCCTTGATTCTTCCAGTAATTGCTCAATCTACTTATTTATGTTACAAATTTGCTGAATTTTCTGGTTTACATTTTTGCTCCTTTTTTTTTTTTTTGTTCCTTGTTCACTGGAAACGTAGGAATGATTGACGTGGGTGGAACTGAAAAACTGGGG
The DNA here is from genome assembly GCA_025175665.1 of Cinchona pubescens. Lineage (NCBI taxonomy): Eukaryota > Viridiplantae > Streptophyta > Magnoliopsida > Gentianales > Rubiaceae > Cinchona > Cinchona pubescens. Next base: position 173,129 of record JANKKI010000254.1, on the reverse strand, counting down.
GTTCCTTTCCATGACATTTCAGTTTTCTGTCCATTTTCTTATTTTGTGAGTGTTTGGGTCGTTCGGGGTGGTGGGGGGCTGCTTCTGCCATGTGCTACTAACTGTTTGTTTTGATCCTCAAAGGTCGAGTCTTTGGAGGATATATGGTATATGGGTTTCAAGTTTTGAACATAAAGATTTTTTTTTTTTCCTTTTTAGTGCAATTGCACTGTGAACTCAGTGGTTTGATAGTGTCTTGTTTTGGAGTTAAGACGGGTAACTGAAATATTCTTTAATGTCTTTAGATTCGGTTTTAATGTTTCAATGTCTTTTGTGCTGCTGTTTCAAATACTACTTGCAGTTTTTTCCGGGTCAGTTACTCTCTGTTCTGTCCCATGTCCAGCACTATTGATGCGGTTTATGGGTGAGTGAGATTTTCCGGCTGGTTGCTTTTTTTTTTTTTTGGGTATTTGGGAATTGATACGTATATAAAAAAAGGATGTGGTGAGTTTGGTTACTAAATTTTGTTTTTGGCCCATGTGTGTGAAGTGGGTTGTTGTTCGGCCTTTTGATTTTGCTTGACGTTAATGATGAACAGTAAAGTAAATCTCTCTTGCATTATTATTGTAAGATATTATATTTTTATTGCTGAAACTCATGTTAGTTATATTATGAAGATTTTCTACTCAAATGTGCGTTTTCTTATATATGATGATGATGTCTGAGTGATGCTATTATTAAACAGTCTAAGCTCAGGAGTAAAAAGGAAGTTAAAGGAAAATGAAGTGACAAGGATGGCTAATTTTAATCATACAATTTGTTTTTCCTTTCTTTGCTACTTTGTTCCCCACTCTTTGCTTTTCTTTTCTTGTTTTTATTTTCCCTTCTGTTGGGGGGTTTGGTTGGTGGAGTGGAGGTGGTTTCCGTGGAGTTTCTTTGAAGGGATGGTATGCTCACACTTGAATATGGATTAGGGGTTGGACATCCTTGGAAATCAATTTATCTGTTTATTTTCAGTTTTATGCGTTTTTGAGAGAAGGTCTCCTCTGAATTATCGTAGGTGCAGAGGGAGTCTGGTGGGCCTTTGGAGAATCACATTTATTTGCCATATTCTTCATCAATTTTTGAGCAACTTAATATGCAGACACCAAAAGCAAGGTACTCTATCGTCATTAATAAGGTGTTTGTGATATTATACTTTGATTTAACTTACTAGTCTTCCTCAGCAAATCTGTCAAAATGATTGTGTATTCTTGTCCCCTAAGGTCTGCAGCTAACGAATTATCATCCTAGGAACACATTCATCCAATACTCATCATATTAAAATATTCCCCTAGCTAAACTAGGCTGCATAAACCTGATATTCATATCTTTACACCTTGGAGTTTTAGTTGATAATGACTTGCATTGTATTTTATACATACCTATTCATCCAGTGGCACCTCAATGTAAATATGGTTTAATGTTTGATATGGGATTCCTGATTAGTATTTCCAGTCATTGGCATTTCTCTTTTCACAAAATTTTCATCTTTTATGACGTGCCTGAAAAAAACAATCTTTTCTATGCATTATTTTGTTTATATATCTCTTCATTCTTGCCTTCTTTTGTTGATTTCACCACATGAACTCCGAGAACAGAACTACTTCTTCGGAACTGCCTCAGAAAACATTTCCTGCCACACCTCGGACGGCTCGCAAGTACAAAACTCCTGGATCAGAGGCCGACTCAGTTTCATATCCGAACTCAGCAAGCAAAATGTCAAAAGACAGAAGTCCCAAAGTTGTTGATTGTCGGTCTCCACGAAGTCCAGTAACTGAGAAGTACTGAAACCTCTTAATTGCTTTGACACACTGATCAAATACTTTAAGGCAGTTTATCTACAGATAAGGTAAGTGTTTTCTTTCAAAGGTTCAGTAATGATAACATATGATCACTAAGGTATATGAAACATGGTTTGTATCCACTGTCAAAATAGAAGCTCATACTCATCATGAAAGTTAGTGCTACAATTCTTAAGGTTATGTGTCAGCACTTTAAACAGTTCAGGTGTCCCAGTTACACAGAAATTGCTATCAGATAGTTTGTTTCCCTGTATTATGTCTAATGAGACAGTTGAATTATATTATCACTTCGCCATCCATTCGGTAGAAACAGATCCTGCAAAGGAAGGATCACTAGTTGTATCCTTCCACAGGTTAATCGGATGCTTTTGGCAGCTTCTTTTTTTTTTTTAATGAAATTTGATTTATTTATTTTTTTTAAAAAAAATTCATTGCTCAACCAACTTTCTATTTTAAGGCATTCCCGGTATCTGAATTTTTCCTGATGTGTCTCTGTATGTGTTTCGCTCATTTCCTTTTTTTTGGGTCACCTTCTGCTTGCTTTGTTTGGTCGGATGCTTTTCCTCAAATACTTTCCCCTATTATTTCACAAGATAGGGGGGCGGGTGGTTGTTCATCTTTTCTTTGTCAATTAAAATACTGCCTCTACCTCAGAAGAAGCAGCCAGCTAGAGTTACTGAACTGGAAACTCAGCTTGCCCAGATCCAAGAGGAACTGAAGAAGGCAAAAGACCAATTAAGCTCATCTGAGTCATGGAAGAAGCAGGCCCAACAGGATGCTGACGAGGCTAAAAAGCAACTTGCAACCATGTCACTGAAGCTCGAGGAGTCTGAGAAGCAGTTGGGGGAGCTATCAGAATCTGAGGAAGCTCGAGTACAACAGTTGCGCAAGATCTCACAGGATCGAGATCGAGCATGGCAGTCAGAACTTGAGGCTGTCCAGAAGCAACACTCTATGGACTCTGCTGCTCTGGCTTCTGCCATGAATGAGATGCTTCAATTCAGAAACTTAAGATTCAACTCGGAAGAGTAGTTGAATCTGAAGCAGCTCAAGCTAGGCATGCTGAATCAACCCATGCTGATGTTCAGAACTTAAGAATTGAACTTACAGAAACTCTTACATTGGTAGACAAGATAAAAGCCCAGTTAAATGAGAGCAAAGAGTCTGAAGTTTGGGCAATGGAAGAAGTAAGTAAAGCTCGAATGCAGCTGGAGGTGGCAAAGTCCATGGAGGATACACTTCGTTCAGAAGGTCTCAGAGCTAAAGAGGCTTACAGGTCCTTGATTTTGGAGTTAGAACAATCACAGATGCGAGTGAATTCTTTGGAGGAACTTGTTGGCAAACTGCAGGCTGATGTCAACAAAAGCAATAAGGAAGCATCAGTTCCTTCGGGTAACATTGAAATTCCATGGGAGAAAGAAGATGAGAAATCAGAACAGCTCAAAGTTGAGCTCAACACTTCGAAACTTGAGGTAGGTCAGTTAAGAGCTGCATTAGACTTAGGCATATGATAGAAGATATCAAGAGGAATACATTCAAAGCACCTTACAGATTAGAAGTGCCTATGAATTGGTGGAGAAAACAAAATTAGAGTCGCGTCAGAGGGAGGCTGAAATGGAGGCAGAGTTGAGCGTTGCAAAATCTGATGTTGAAAGGTTAAAGGGAAGATTGATGGATAAAGAAACTGAATTAAACAACATTACAGAGAAGAATAAAGGGCTGAATCTAGAGTTAGAGAAAAACCAGTCTATTCAGCAAGAAGAATGGAGAACTGAGCTGCAGAAATCTGAATCAATCTTGGAAGCCCTGAAAGCGAGTTTAATGGATAAGGAAACAGAGTTGCAGAGTGTTGTGGAGGAAAATGAAATGCTGAAGTTGGAAATGAAAAATAGAGAATTAGAAAGAAGTAAACTGAATGATGAAGCTCTTGCTTTAGTTGAAGCAGCTGCAGCCACAGAGCAAGAGGCTCTGTCGAAACTCAGTTATCTGACAGAGGAAGCTGAGATAAAAGTAATAGAAAGGCAACAAGGGTTTCTGAGCAGCTTATGCTGCACAGGCTGCAAACTCCGAGATGGAAGCTGAGTTAAGGAGATTAAAGGTGCAGGCAGACCAATGGAGGAAGGCAGCTGAGGCTGCTGCGGTGATGCTTTCAACAGGTAACAATGGGAAATTTGTGGAGAGGACAGTTTCTTTGGACTATCACACTATTGGTGGAAAGTTGAGCTCACCTTATTCGGAACACTTGGATGATGATTTGCCCAAGAAGAAAAATGGCAATATGTTGAAGAAGATTGGTGTTTTGTTGAGAAAGGGCCAGAAATAGCTTCAAGTCTTTTCAGGTTGCATCTGTTCCTACGTTTATATTTGTTTGCTTCACCACAGTTTCTTCACGTAATATTTCTTACATTTTTTTTATGTTTCAGATGTGTAGGTTGGTACGGCGGTACCTGCTCAACCATTTCAGCCTCTTTAAGATTACAGTAGCTCATGAGTTGTAGAATATGTGTGAAAATTGACCTTCTCCATAAGTTTTGTAATTCCATTTACTAGGCAATTTGGCTCAAGACAGGCAAGTAGTTTGTTCCGCAGAACATGTATGCAACGAGAAGTTGCTGTACTTTCTTTTTCTGTAATGTTAATTGATGGCAATGCTTACTGGTATGTCCTTCAACAAAAAAAAAAAAAAAAAAAAATCATCCTTGCAGCATCTTTTAGTGACTCGAATTTATGTTTATTAAATCATGGGAGAAGTTTTATCACCTAAACTGTACTGTGTTGTTAAATGTAAAAATACGGATTCTAGAGGAAAGTTTTAGGGAAATATGCCCTTTTTTTTTACTCCGAATGCTGGGCTCTGCCGATTGAATTTAAGGTTGTACCAAGTAACTCAGATTCTTTACGGAGGAATAGGTGAATTTAACTCAAATTGGTTCACGAGTTTAGGCCGAAACAAATGTGGGACCTAAAGCAAGTTTGTAAAATTAGGAGCAAGATCGATTTGAAAGTTATAAGATGGCAAACAGGTCATATATAGTATAGATTTGAAAGTTATAAGATCGGGTCATACGTAGCATTGAAGGATTTTATAAAAAAATATAATTTTTATTTATTTTTAAAGTTAATATCTAATAAAAATTTATATAAATAAATATAAAATTTTAATATTCATCATAAAATAAGTTTTTTTTTTAAAACTTAAATTTACAGTACTTGACATGATATAAAAAGTTGTGTATCATCTTAAATTTAATACTATTTTTTCAATTAAGAATTAAAAAATATATATGAATAATCTAAGTATAGTATTTGAATAAAAAATTATCAAACATTAATTTAACTTAATAAATATAAGTTTGAATTATAAGATTCTAATAATCTAATTAGTATTTATTTAACCGAATTATAAATTTAAATTGTACGATCGTAATAACGTAAAGATAGGATTAAGATTCATAACATGGCCTAAAGTATTCAATTCAAGCAAAAGCAGGCTTGCATTTGCATTTGCATTACGCATCAAATAATATCAAACTTCGAATTGGATAAAATTACATGTGAAATTTGGGGGCATAAGGAAACTTAGGAAAGATAATGAAGCTTGTGTACGCGATTCTGCAGTAGACTACAGGCCACTTTGATTTTGGAAACTTCCTTAGACAAAGAAAAGCAAAGAATGGGCTTTTACTCCTCACCAAATGATAATTCCAAGAAAAGTGATAAAGAAACATACTACGTTAATGGGCCAAAAAGCGTCGGTTTATCAGCCCAAACCGCGGAAGCGGTATAAACTCATCGACAGTGCCCGCCTCAAAACCATTTCCAGCGTTAGGGTTTTACGTGGCATTGGGCGGCTTCTCTTCTCTTCTTTACTCTCTCGCTCAACTGAAACCCTAATCTCTCGAATCGGACTTCTCTGCTCTTTGCAATCATGGGGTATGATTAATTCCGTTACTCTCATTTTTCTATTGCTGCACGTTCATGTATTTCTGTATTTTAATGACGAATTTTTGTGTGTGTAGATATATGTATTTCTCAAGATGTTATTTTACTCATAAATGGATAAGGAACTTACACAAGAATGCTAGTTTCTTGTAATCTTGATCAAATTGTGAAAAATTATTGTTTTTTAAACAAAAATCATCTACAAATTTGCGAATTTAATGTAGTAAATTATTTTGTTTCCATTTTGACTCTGGATTGATTTTTTTTTTAAATTTTTTTTGGGCTTGTAGATAGCTAGAGTTACTTCCTCTTGTTGTAGGATTATCTAAGAATAAAAACTTTCGTTGGAGTAGCTTTGCTAATCTTGTCACGATTAATCTAATAAGTAGATTGTAGCTTGTCTGTTTCGGTTGATAACAATTTCTTTGGTTGGCATAATCGCTAACAAAAATTGTTCCCTTTGGAAGAGATTCTTTAAAGTGCTTAGTACCTTGGGGTGATGATGTTTCTTGAGTTGTCAAAAACATGAGATTTGGGCAATGATTTATGTTTCAAGAATTATTTCAGTCACATTGAAACTAGATTACTTTTTGATAAGATGTGGGTTTACCTTTTTGCATCCAATTTCCTCAAAAAAAAAAAAAAAAAAAATGCTTGTGCTGATGTTATTTGTTTTTTTCTTGTGCTTCTGTCTTCTGAGGCTTTGCAAGATGGTTGGTTAGGCTCTGATTTTGTGGATTTTATGAGTCTTGAGGAAAGATTTAGAGTTTTATTTTGTGTTGTTTTATAGGAAGACGCGTGGTATGGGAGCTGGTCGCAAGCTGAAGTCCCACCGTAGGAGGCAAAGGTGGGCTGACAAGTCTTATAAGAAGTCCCATCTTGGAAATGAATGGAAGAAACCATTTGCTGGATCATCTCATGCTAAGGGAATTGTGCTCGAGAAGATGTGAGATTGGTTTTGTTAGATTTATTGTTTTGTGCTTGCCACTAATATGACTCCTACAGTTTTGAGACTTGGTGTTTTAACTTGACAAAGTTGTTGATATATGCAGAGGTATTGAGGCCAAGCAGCCAAACTCTGCCATTCGAAAATGTGCCAGGGTTCTAACTCATTAAAAATGGGAAGAAGATTGCTGCTTTTGTCCCCAATGATGGTTGTTTGAACTATATTGAAGAAAATGTAAGCCTGATATCTTTAGTATTTTTTCTCTTTTGCTCAATACTTCCAAGCTGGCATCTTTGACACACCCTCCTCCCATCTCGTGTCTGTTGCAGGATGAAGTGTTGATTGCTGGATTTGGACGTAAGGGTCATGCCGTGGGTGATATTCCTGGTGTCAGATTCAAGGTGGTGAAGGTATCTGGTGTTTCTCTCTTGGCTCTCTTCAAGGAGAAGAAGGAAAAGCCTAGATCATGATTTTGTCAGATGTGTTCTTACCTTCTAGTGTTATACATTTTCAACTAGTGAAATGGACTTGTTGTGGTCTATGTTCATCTCTGAACAAGTTTCTCCTTTTTCATCTTGTTACTGTACTGGAATTTTCTGCTATTACTGTTATGAGAATATTATTTCATCAAATTACATCCATCTTTTTTCCCGGATAAACTTACCAATAATGTTTTTTTTTTTTTTTTGGTTCTCTTTCTGGGATGGGGTTTGGCTGTAGACAGCTGTAGTGTGTAGTTTTCCCCGTTGCATTCACTAGTACAACTACAATGCTGGGAGGATGTCCATGCTGTGAAAAATGTGTTTTCGTGATGTTGGTTACGGTTGAAAAGCAAAAGATTTGCCAGGGTTCTATGTGCACTTATCAAATCAACAATAACTATTGATATGAACCTTTAATATACTAATTCCAGACATAAAGAAAAATTCCAGGCATGCTGATTCTTGCCGTCCAAGATGCTGATATTGATTGCGACTTGCAGAGGCTTTAGAAGGTGTAAAGCTTTTTGTGCGGAACTCTGATAAGTCTGGTCTGATTTGTAGTTCCAAACTTCCAATACTACAAGATGGTGGCTGTTATTGTCACTAGGGCCGTTCACAGTTTGGATAAAACGAACAAACCGATCGAACTGTTTTAGTTTGGATATCGGTGTTCGGTAAATTGGATATCGGTAGTTATCCAATTAATATCCAAATTCAAATATTGGGTAAAACAGTTTGGAATTGGATTATGAATTTCAACAATCGAAATACCGAATAATCGGCCGAAGTTTTATTTGGTAATTGGATATTCGGTGATTGGATATAACCGGCCGAAAAATGCAATAAGTAATAAGATAATTCTTTAGTTATTATTTACTAGTAGTGATTTTGGCACACTTTATGTGTGTGTCATTTAAAAAATATATAAATATAACTTTAATTAAACAATTCAATATTGTTAAAATAGAAAGACTTTTTAAAATAAATTTACGAGATAATTTTCTTTAAGTAATTAAAGAATTGGGTAGTTTTAAACTTTTTTGATAATTTTCTTTAAGTAATTAAAGAATTGGGTAGTTTTAATTTTTATTTTTTATTTTTGTCAAGATTGGTGAAAGATTGAAAGTTGTGAAAATTGAAAAGTAAAAATTTGATTTTTAATTTTTTTTTAATTTATAGGGATAAATTTTGGATAAAACGGTTAATACCGATGTCCAAACCTATTCTAAAATTCGGTTATATAACCGGCTGAAGTTTAAAATGGATTGAAATTGGATATGAATTTTTTGATAAATAACCGAATATTAACCGAAATTTTTGCACCGAATAACCGAACACCGACCGATGAACACCCCTAATTGTCACTAATGTCTGTTGACTCAATGGGCATGATGGTATGGCCATATTTCAATTTCTAATTTCTCAGATAGATTTTTGCGGAGCAATGCATGGATTGATTATTCATGGAAGGATAAGAGAAAACTGATTGATGCTCTTATTTATGTGCTCAAACAGGAAAAACAGAAAAATATTTATACTTAAAATTAAACACACAACTTATTCTCCACTTACTAATTAGTAGCATGACTAACGCACTTTGAATTCTTTACTGGCTATAAGAGGAAGTTAAACATGAATAAAATAGTTCTGCTTTTAAAAAGAAACGAAGAGCAAATACATAGGTAAATTTTGGTTTTCTCCTCCGTGATTAGATCTCCCTGTTTTCATGTTATTGTTATCGCTCATTGGATTAAAATTTTCTATTTTTTCCGTGTTTGGTGAAAAAAAAAATCAAAATCAAAATCAAAACCGAATCCAAACTAATATTTTGTTTGGCCAAGTAATTAACCTATCATTTTCTTGTTTCTACTTTCAGTGTATCCAATTAATTGAAACTTACTAATTATTTAAAAAACTGGAGTAAACTAGATGCAAAACTAATAAGCTAGAAGTAAAAACTATAACTATAACTCTAAAAAAATCCTAGTGTAAAACCAATTTCCTTCTTGACATTTATTCAGTTTATCATAACATCAATTATTTGAACACTGAAAACTAAACTAAATATTTCGTCAATTTATTCAGGTAAACCGAAATATGAATACCCCCATTGAACAATACCTCAAGCCAACAACAATAAAAAAGGCAATGCTTGATAGGAGTAAAAAGAAATAAGAATCACTCCAAATTCAAATATGCAGCAAGCATAAAATCCAACACTTGTAGTGCTCAGAATGTTTGGCAGAGACAAAGGAACGGGTACACAGAACCCTATGAAACAAGCCCCGTAGTTTTAGCAGTTAATTGATCATGAATTAATCCATTACATCTTGTCAGCCTCAATACCAGATCCGGCATATCACCGAAGGTTGCATAACAGTGATTCAGCAATTTTACAGTACAAGCTCCACCAAGATTTGTCTCAAACAACTAATATCATAATTTGCAGGCTAATTTATTAAAACGGAAACCAATGAACTGACAAATACCAGTTCATAAAAATAACAAGCCATAAACCATGCATTTGTGGATGAAATTCCCCGGGCCTAAACTGTCGAGAAGAAAAATAAAATTATACACAAAGAAAGTCAAAATTAAAACGTATACTTAAGCATTATCTACAAGGATCAGTAAGTCAGCCGCGATGCTGATAATATTCATGTAATTGCATGATTACAAAATTTCTCCACTTCACGTTGGTTCAATAGGATGCCACACGCAAGAGAACACTTCAACTAATCTTGGTAAACATAAGTAAACTTCATGTTGCACAATCTTCTACTGATGTATTTTTTCTTCTTCTTTTAGTTTTGGAGGCGGAAGAAGCTTTGCGGGGTGGTGGTGGTGTATATTTAAGGCGGTAACTAACAAGTGAAGGTCCAAAAATGCTGAATTTACCGGCACTGCTGAACGCAGTTTCAGCATCAGAACGCCTCTTGAAGACCACTTTGGCACGCTTGCTCTTGCTCAGAATTTTAGTCTGCAACTCCTCCAATGGTCCATAGCGCTTGAATATATTGTTGAGGTTAGTTATTGAAGGAACAGATTCTAAATCAGTGAAGTTTAAAATCATAGTAGTTGGAAAGTATTCGTTGGAGTTCTCTTCCATTTCCAGTTCCGTAACCACAGGATCCATTTCATGTCGACTATCCACATCTAGATTTGTACCATCCAATCCTTCTTGTTCAGCAGCAGCAGCAGCAACATCCTTTTCAGCTGGGCTATCTCACAGGTTCAAAAAGTATCTGCTCATCCAAGTTGCTTTGTATAATTCTGTCAGTCCAGTACGAGTCTTCCATACCTACAAATTCAAATGCTTCTGTAGTTTCCAACTCTGATGAGTTTTCCAGTTCTTGCTTCCCCGACAACTTCATCTTTCTGTTATGATTGTGATATTCGAGACAGAATGAATTCCGGAAACCACAGAAAAAACCAGCTACTGACGATAAGGAACTGTAACCCATGGGACTTTCGGCAGCAGCACACAGCTTTGAAAATATCTCACTCGTAGGAGGATAATCTTGAGGAGTTGACCGAGATTTCTCAACTGTCAAGATTGAATCTCCAGAACAAGAAGTCTTTACAGATATTCCACCATGATTAACTATTGCTCGCTGTGAACTTCTACTATGAGACCTAAGAGGGGGAACCCCAACACCTGTTTTCCCTGAAGCCCCATGCACTTGTTCTCTGATTTTATTGCAATTTCTAAGCAGCGAATTTGTATTGCCAGCCTCTTTGCGTGGAAATACCCTTACTTTTTTTTCTTGATTTAGTGGATACAGAATCAACTGCCTTGCGTTTCTTTCTGGAAGATTTGGAGGCCTTCTCACTGCTTGCTTTCCCTTTATAATCATTATCACCATTTGGAAAACTTGAGCTGCTTCCAGACATCAACTCCAACAAGAGCCTTTTCTTCTTTCCCTTGCTCTCATTACTCACGGACAGATGACCGTGCATTCGAGAACTACCGTTTGAAGGAGACTTTACTTCTGCAGATGCAATTTGATCATCTTCCTTGGAATCCAAATCATCTTCGATCACTTCATCAAGGTTTTTCTCCCACGACAATACAGGGAGATCAGGATCATTTCCCAGAACACCGTTAAGCTCTTCAAGTACAGGCAGCTGGTAATAACCCTTCCATCTATTAAAAGCCAATAACTGTGCTCTTGCTATGGTAAATTCCAAACTATCAACATCAGAATGTGGCGATTCTGCTAATGCCTCTAAAAAGTTCTTAGACGAGTTTTGCAGGAATAAAGGAGTCTGCAGTTGAAAAACTGTCTCCACCACATATGCTAGTTGATTCTTCTTGGATACCAGCATTTACGACCACATGATACTTAACCTTGGAACTTACTTCCTCGGGCAAGCATTGACAGGCCAACCCAAACTCAACCCTCCTGGAAACCTCAACCAAGGCACCATCCACGGCATGGCAGAAAGCCTCGACGTTACTCTGCTTCTTCATTTGAGAGAAATACATTTTGAACGGCTTTATCTTTGATGCTTCATTCCATGCGAATGTTTGGTCCCCAAAATAAGCAATCAAGTAACTGTCTTTCTTAAAATATTTCAGTGCTTTTTCCGATGCAGCTGAAGGTTCAATTATCTGCCCAGGCCACCACGGATGGCTCCTCACCTTGCCCCATACTAAATCAGACACATAAAATTCACCTTCCTTTTCAGTTTGATTCTCTGTCCCGCGACTTTTTGGTTTTAGAGCTCCGGGTTTATAATTTTCATTTTCATCCACTTCATTAGCTTGTCCACTTGTCACCACTTCCTTAATTAGTGCATACCGGTTTCCAGTAAAGCCACCATCATTAATAGAAGCATCCATATTTCCCGCTAAAGCAACAGAAATCGGTAAGTTAACCTCAATAAAAGCCTCTGTACCCTCAGCTCCTTCATTACAATTTTCATCTGGATGGCGTGAATTCAGATCCACAAAGAGACTTATTTCATCCCCTTTTTTGTGATTCTGTGGAAACTCTCCCATTTCTTGATTCTCATCAACCTCGACATTGTTAGTTCCCTTTATTTCCACATCCCTTTTACTATCAGTTGTAGTATTTTCTTGCCCAATAACTCCTTCCTCAGATCCTCTAATAGTATTACTCTCGATCCCTACTTGCAAACTTCCATCACTATTTACACCCTCCATTTCTGCTCTGGAAACCTCCTCCACCAATGCACCTGTATTAGATGAATCATTTAATTCCCCTAAAACCCTAGCCCCATCTTCAACGGAAAATCCACCCAGTCCACTGGGATCACCAGTATTAGACCCCATCGGGGTTTCATTTGCTTCAACCCAGACAGCCTCGGAGTTTAAATCGATGCCGTTCAATTTCAGAGACATTTATTAAGCCCTAAACATACAATATAGGAAGAAAAATATAAAAATCACAAATTAAGTACACAGGAAAATCTATACAAGCTGAAAATGAAAACTCCAATTACTACAAAAACATTTACGGCATATAATTGTAAACATAAATGCATGCATACATAATTGGCAAGTAATGTAGTCTTAAACCATCGTGAGAAAAATACCTGGCTTTGATGAACTGCGTGAAAAAAGATGGAAAATCAAAGGCCCGGATTGCATGTGCTCTGTACTTGTGGATGTAGATAATTGTAGGCCAGAGGAGGAGGTGGTGGTGGTGGACTATTCAGGGGTTTGGTGTGTTCTGTTCTAAAAAGTACACTAGCCTGTGTTTGTGAAGCTTTGTATGCTGAACCACACTGTGGCCACGTGTCTCCCCTTTGAGAAGCTTCCCTTCTTTGAGACGGACCTGATGGGTAACACGTGGTGAGATGGATTGGATTGCAGTATTGGGCTGTGTTTTGTGCCCGCCCGATCATGGGCCAGACAAGAAAATGTTTACATGTTACATTTCCATGTATGTTGATGATTAAGATTTATAATACAAAAATTGTATAAGTTTATGAAATAATTTTTGGGTGATGATATTATTGTCCCCAGTTTTTATTATTGGCATCCATCCTTGTTGTAATTTAATTTGGGACAGGTATAATAACTATTCCTACCTCAAATTTGTAGATTTCATTTGTTTGTTCTCTTCTCCAACTTTTTAATCTTCATTTGGATATAAAATATAATAAATTGTTTAGTTATTTTCTAACCGAGAGGGAAACAATTGAGTTTAATGGGAAACATTAATTGATGAAAGTCTTAAATTATAGATAAAAATTCGTCACTCTTTTCTAATATATAATAACATTTGTTATCAAAAAAAAAAGAAAAAAAGAGAAATTTGTTGTGCCAAAAAACTGTGTCATTATTCGCACAATAAACAAAATTATTTCTAATAAATATTATTATTATTTGTTAAAAAAATTAATTCATGAAGTAATAGTATGGTCACTTTCTTAAGTGATTTATAAATGTTTTTGCAACAGAGGATATCGAAGAATGACTCATCATCTCTCTCTATTAAACTTTCTTCAACTTAAAAAAATTATAGTAAAACAATAACGTGAAAAGATTTTCTATCTGCTGAATGAGAGTATATAATACTTACTTCATAACCTATGAACTATAGGTTATGGAAATGTCTCCAATTTATTTATTTTTTAAAAAGACATTTTTATTATCGTTATAACTACTAAATGATATTTTTGTTAAATGATATATATTATTTAATTCATAACGTATAAAGATGTTCTATCTTCTTAATGATATATACTATTTACTTCATTTTTTTTTTAAGACGCCTTTATTATCGTTTATTTATTATTTATTATTATTATTATTTTTTAAAAATGCCCTTGTACCGTTTATTAATTTAAAAGAAGAAACTAGAGTTGTGATTCTATGCCCTTTCCAGTAAAATAAGAGACAAGTTTGGACCTACAATCGAAATTGGGCCTATGGGCTTACAACCTTACCGTTGTCAAATGTAATTAGGGAAAATTGCCAAAATAGTCCCTCAATTTTTTTACTTTAACCAAAATAGTCCCTTAACCTTTTTTTAGCTAAAATAGTCCTTTAACTTTTTTTTGTAGCCAGAATGGTCTCCAACTTTTATTTTTTAATCAAGAAAGTCCTTTTACGGTGGAGTCACTATAAAAAAATTTTTCTTTTTTTTTGGATAAATTTCACATAAAATGACTATCTTGGCTAAAAATAAAAGTTAGAGGACCATTTTGGCTATAATAAAAATTTAGAGACTATTTTAGCTAAAGTAAAAAAGTTGAAGGACTATTTCAGCGATTTTCCCATGTAATTATAAAAGGAAAGAAAACAAGAAAGAAAGTGGACTGGTTGCGTAAACTATACGTGGGAGTTCATTTCAGCAGAGTGCAGGGGCGCTTGTGAGTTCTATTCTCCCGCCAAAATCAAGGAAAAGGAAAAATCTCAACGGCGAAGCCACTGCGCCACCGGCTCCGGCGTAGATCGCGATGTACGGAAAGCAAGAAAACACTAGCCCAAGGATTTCGAAGAAGGAGCAGTGGGCGGTAAATAGCGACCTCGCGAACATCCTGGCCATTTATTTTCCCCAAATCGACTTCTCCCTCGAGGATTCCAAGTTTAAACTCCAACTCACCTCCGAACTCGTTCAATTCTTCTCTACTGCGCCCGGAGAAACTATCGTCTCACAGGTCTCTTTCAGTTCATTTAGATAATACACATAAACACACACGTCTGCACTGCCAAAAAAACACACTCGCGTCTTCAACTGCAAGAAATTCAAATCAATTTAGGGAAATTCCAATGTTTTTTATTTTTTTGTTGAATCTAATTTGCGAAGTTACATTGATTCTAACTTCGGACATGGATTGAGAACAAATGCACTTATTGTAGGATTCAGTACCCTGAGGTAACTTTATAGATGTTGTTGATGCGTGTGTAAAAGATAACCTAATATTTCCCCTGTATTGTTAAAAATATCCTTGAGGACTGAAGTTTACTTCATCAGCATAAAAAGCTCATGAAATCACACTGTATTACTCATGGAGAATTGTGTAACCATGAGAATAAATATGTTAAAGAATTTTTGCAGCTGCTTAATAATATTTATGGGAATCTAGTTGAGTATAGATTGATAAAAGTGATCTGTAGTCATTTTTCTTGTATTGTTTATGCATGACTTTTAAGTGTTGGAAAGTCAATAGTTGCGCACAGGCTTCATCGAAAATGGAACAGCATAAAGTTCGCATGTCTTGAGTTAGCATCATGAATGTGTTGAATTCTTGAATGGCATAGACAACATCGTGTGTTAAGAATTGGATTCCTTGGAGAAATTTGTAGGTTCATCTGTGAGGCAGGCATAAACAAGTATCAATATGTTAGTGCACAAAAAATGACCTGGAAAACATGTTTTCATGTGCTTTCTTAACTTCTTCTCTAGTTGTTTTGATGTGCAAGGTTAAGCTTAAGCAGACTGAATAGTTGTTCAAAATGATGCATCTCATGGACACAGCACCAGAAACTATTTCTCTCCTTCCCAGCAATGGGAGTTCAGGACTTTGTGTTGCCAAGGCAATTATGAACCCTAGATATGTGGTCTGAATTCACTTAGTGTTCCTTTCACAGGCATATTTGTCTAACATTTCGATTTGCGGGCCAATTTTAAATGTGTATTGCAATAAGCAGTATTTTCTTTTTTTGGTTCTGAACTTAGTAATGGATTTAATCAGAAGTCATCTTGATTACATTTATAGGTCAAAATTTGTGGTGATTCATGTCTCTTACCACTCGACTTCGAGCAGTTTGAAAAAATCTGTCAGATTAAGGAACTTTATGGAGCCTTGGATGAAAAACCTAAAATTAAGAAAAAGATAAGATGCCCTGTTGTGTGTGAGTGCTGCAGTCCACAAGGTATAAATTGATGCTATTAAGGTTTTTCACAATAACTTTGTCATACCATGAATGAACTTATTCTTAATTAGGACTTCCAATAATTCTTGAATGCAAATAGGTTCTGTTTATGAAATGGGACAGCAATAAATTGGATGACTTTACAAAGATAAATATCCGTGTGCATAAGTACCCTGAGTCTATGATTGCGTTGAAGAACCTGAAAGCTGCTTATATTGGTAATTTCAATCTACAGTTATGCCTTAGAGTTATTAACTTTATTTACAGCAGGGCAACACAAATTTCAGTTGTAACCTAAGTAAATAGCATGATTTGGTTTTGCAATAGACAGGCTTGTGTCTGTACGTGGTACTGTTGTTAAAGTTAGCACAGTCAGGCCTCTGGTTAGGCAAATGACCTTTGTCTGTGCAAGGTGCGGAACCAGCATTGTTCGTGACTTTCCTGATGGAAAATTTTCACCTCCTATGTAAATGAGGTCAGTCTGCATAATTCAGGGTTGCAAAAGTAGGAATTTTGATCCAATAAGATCTACTGCTCGACCAATAGACTTCCAGAAAATAAGGTCAGCTTTCAAAAATGTCTCTGATGTGCATGTCTATCTATTTCCTCGTTGCAGTTTGAAGTGTTATTGTTTATCTCTCCATTTTCTGGGTTTAATAGTTTAGTTCTCTTGTTTTTTAGAATTCAGGAGCTGCTGAAGAATGAACATCACGAAGAAGGCAGGGTGCCTCGGACTGTTGAATGTGAATTGACAGAAGACCTTGTAGATGCATGTATTCCTGGGGACATCGTGACTGTCACTGGTATTATAAGGATGATTAACAATTACACAGATATTGGAGGAGGTATTTAAAGTGTATTTTTTGACAAGGTTTATGCGTCTCTTTAATCATGCTTGATTGAATTTTTTTTTAATGTTTATATAGCTTGTGCTCTATATCTCTCCTCTCCAGCCTTCCTTTTCCAAAGGGAGAAGGATTTTTCTGAGAAGTGAGCGGCACATTTGACTAACTTTTCAGTTTAATAGTATTTCTATTATTTTTAGGTATGAAAACATTTTTGTCCATTTCGAATCCTAGATTTTGTTATCCCACATTAGATAAGTTCTTGATTTGGATGCCATTGAGTAAACAATTTTGTTCTCCCCCATTAGGTATGTGCTTGATTAGATGCAGTTAATTAAACATGTAGAAAATTATCTACCTTATAATTTGCTGTCAATCTTTTGTTTGGATTTGCGATATCTATGCTGTAGCTTTTGTAAATGACATCTTGAACACTATCTTAATTTTATAATATTTTTTCACTGCTTCAGGAAAATCAAAAAGCAAGAATCAAGGACTATATTATTTATACCTGGAAGTTGTTTCAATAAGAAATTCCAAGTCTCAATCCATACCCGAGGATTTGCAAGATGCTAAAGTTGATGCCAGAACAACACAGCTGTTTGATTTATTCTCATTTTCTCCACGAGATTTGGAATTGATATTGTAAAATTCTCTGTGGAATATGGTTCAGATATCTTTAGGCAAATACTTCAATCTATTTGCCCCTCGATTTATGGACATGAGCTTGTTAAAGGTACGTAGAACTTCTATCTTCAACTTTTTCATCCCAGTGAATATGCATTGATTATATTGCTACATCTGTTCAATCTTCTGCAAATCTATTTGTACTATCGGCTGTGAGAAGAGTTCACAATATAGTACTGCATCTACAATTGTTATTCTTGTTCTTCCTGAAGAGATCAAATTGTTGCTGACACACAATCCATTGATTTCTTTTGTGCCTGTTTAACAGTATGGTTTGTGTGTAAACTCTCTTAACTGTTTGGTGTAATCTGTAGCTCATTCTGTACAATCCATCCTGCTTTCTTTTATTCTACTTTAAGTGGCCTTTGGATAGAACTGAAAGGAAAGGAGCTGATTTCCTGGTTCCCTCCTCCATTTTGGCTATTTACTCAGCTGTTAATTATGACAGCATTAATGTTAAGAGACAGTGTTGCTTAACCTGTATATGGTTGTAACCTGCATGATCTTATCACTTTTTAATCAGTAAAATGTTAATGGTGCGTTATTGAGCATTTCTTGTTTATATATTTTTTGACATTGTGCCCCCCTACCTTCCACACATTAGTCTTGTTTTGATCTCGACTTAGTAGGAGAGGCAGATAACCACTTCCACCAAGCCATCTGATATTCATTGGGATAAAGTTTCCTTTACCTTATGCCGACATTCTAGGATATATATATATCAAACTAAATAGATAAACTCCATGTACTTGACAGGGTGGAATCACTTTTGAATTCTGTTAGAAGTAATTTCAATGGATATATGTTTGTGCATGTGTGTGGGCCCCAGGATTTCTTAGTTCTTGTTTTGATTTAGAGTCTCGAGTAAGGATGCCTCTTGCAGGCTTGAGGTTGTGCATGTCAAACCCCTCTTAAACTCTGAAACAAGACTTGTGGCTTTGGATTTGTTACGTTAGTTTCACTTAACTTATCATCTTCAACATCGCTCCTGTTTCACCTGAAGCTTATAGGATGTTATATTTACTCAATCCATTATTGGGTGTCTGATAATATGGCATATATCTTTGCTAGTGCTTCCTCTTGGATTGTTGTGGGTTAATGGTGGCATTAAGTTTGCTGGAGTTACTTTCCTGTTACTGTGAATATTTTGTACCAACATGGTGGGTCAGAAACAGTCTTTGAAAAATTCTGTTTAATGTGACTTTCATTACTCCCTCATCTGTCGAATCTATCATCAAATAGTGAATATAACGGCTCTATGAAGCTGATTACCTGTTTCTATCACATTTCTTCTGGGGGACCGGCAGCGGGAATCACATTAGCACTGTTTGGAGGAGTGCAAAAGCATTCGATGGACCAGAATAAGGTACCTGTCAGAGGAGACATCCATGTAATAGTTGTTGGTATGTTATCTCTCTCTCTCTCTCTCTCTCTCTCTCTCTCTCTCTCTCTTATTTACTACGTCCAACTGGAATAACTATTATTTTGTCTCATTCAAGAGAATTTGGTGAAGCTGTGTGCTAATGTAATGGAAACTATGGTTCTTAATAGAAAGTTCAACCGAATTAATGTCAAGTTTCATATAATAGGTGATCCTGGAATGGGTAAAAGTCAACTACTCCAAGCAGCTGCTTCTGTTTCTCCTCGTGGCATTTATGTATGTGGTAATGCCACAACTAATGCGGGCCTCACTGTTGCTGTGGTGAAGGATCCCATGACAAGTGACTATGCTTTTGAGGCTGGTAAATGCATCGATTATCTGAATTATGTGTTGTCTGACCTCTCCTTTTATTTTATTCAAAAATTGCTGTAATAAAGAGTTGGAAAGTCAAAGGAAGAAAGTTAATGGTATGAAGAGAGTATTAATTTTGTACAAAAAATGGGTCTCATATTTATAGAGTTGGTAGGAAACAGTTTCTTAATGTCTGTCATCTTTAATACATAGTTGCAATACATATTAACAAAGACAAGTCCATGAAACTCTATGTCTAAGAAGTTTTCTACCTAATGGAAATACATAACATCCCTGAGTCAGAAAGGGGAGGGCCCGCTGCCTAGGCTGCATTTCGGGAGTTTGAACACCATCCCATTTCAACCAAAAATACGGAAAAAGTTGAGCATTCTTCTATAATAAACTAGGAGATATTAGGAAAATAAATCCAATTTTTCTATTAAGAAACAAAGAACGTGCACTGTCATTAGCAAAAGAAAATTTGATTATTACACTGCTTCTTCCATCACAGAAGGTGTGATTTCTACTTTCGCAGCTTCAGTAAATAGGAAATAAATGAATTTGTCCCTAGTGATTAGTTTAAACTCTTTACCTTTGCATACATGGTTTTACAATTTAAACATCGGTTTCTTAGTAGTATTCTATGTTTTCACAGGTGCCATGGTACTTGCAGATCGTGGGTTATGCTGTATTGATGAGTTTGACAAAATGTCAGCAGAATACCAGGTTCTGTGGTTTCCCTAATTACTGCTGCAATTACCAATACTGGGCTCTATGATCAATATTAGCTGTTTGTGGGAATAATACAGGCTCTATTGGAAGCTATGGAACAACAGTGTGTTTCTGTTGCAAAGGCAGGACTTGTGGCAAGTTTATCAGCGCGAACATCTGTTTTAGCGGCTGCAAACCCAGCTGGGGGTCACTATAAGTACTTAACATCGATTTATTCTTGATTACCAATTCTAAAAGCTTGAAACAAATATAGTAATATTGAACTGTCATGGTGAAATCAGCCAGCTGTCACTCAATTTGGGACCTGAAGCTTGTCTTTCATCTCTATATTATATAACAGCAAAATATACCACGACAAAGATGCATAGATGACATTGAGTTTTTTTGTCTAATTAATGCATCTGTTAGGCTATAATCCTTGCCTTTCTGGGATTCAGGTAATCAGAAAATTTTTAAAAAAAATGAGAATATTTGATCTATAATAATTCACCTATCACTATTTGTTTTGGTTTGTATATAACTGGATAAAATATTTACAAAGTGGGTTGTATCCTATGTTTTCTGGTAGTGTAGTATTGATACATGTACTTGGAATTTGAACTACAGCCGTGCTAAAACTGTGAATGAGAACTTGAAAATGAATGCCGCTCTGCTTTCAAGATTTGATCTGGTTTTCATTTTGCTCGATAAGCCTGATGAAGTACTGGATAAGCGACTTTCAGAGCACATTATGTCAGTAAGTTGTGTCTCTTTATACGTACATTTGTTCTGGGTACCTTGGATATTGTTACAACGGAGAATTAGTCCTTAATTGATTTACTTATTCAGTTATTTGGTTAATCTATATTTCTGTCCTTGCAGTTTTAAGGACGATTTCCAGAATTGTGTTGGATTCCATGAAATAATGCAATTTGTAAATCCACTTGAATGGAAGTCTAATTTACTCTTAATTTCGGTATCATAAAAAGAAAATTGTGCCTTAACTTCTGAAGTACTGAAAAAAGGTATGTTGGAACCATGGAAGACATCGCCATATCAAACAAACGAAAATGGTGCCGAAATGAGTGGAAATGCTGCTTCAGTCCAAGCTTCCTTGAGTTGCTTTGAATGTAATCCCCCCATGCTCGGGTTGATTGGAGTTACTTTGTTAAATTGCTAATCTGCATTTTCTATTTCGTAGATGACATTCTCTTGTTAAAATGATTGGCGCGAATTTTAAGTGTTGTGAAATTAAGGTTCATGTTCTCCTCATGTCAGCCTGCAGTAGGTAAGCACCAAGAAAAGTCTAAGTTAGCTGGGGCCTTTTTACATGGAAGGATGGAAATTTTGAATTAGAATATGGGTTAATAACACTTTGCCCCCCTAAACTATATGGGTAATTACACTTTACCCTCCTGAACTATAAAAATTACACTTTGCCCCCCATTCACAATATTCATCTTTTAAAAAAATTTAAAATATCAAGAAAATTTAGATAGATGACTAAAATACCCTTGGTACTATATTTTGATTTTTATGTATTTAAATTTTGATAGTGATGTGATAATTATACTTAAAAATAAGCACAAATAAATTATATAATATTTCAATGTAATCTATATCAATATATTTCTTGGTTAAATTTTTAAAATTATTAGATTTTATTTTATATTATTTCAAATTTGAATGTTTAACTGTAGTGGTAAAACATTTCCAAATGGGCTTATTTTCTATGAAATTTTTTTTTGTAAAAGTATTGTATGAAAATATAATTTTTATAAAATTTTGTAATTTTTTCGATGTCTCTTAGTATTTTACAATTTTAATATTTGATTTAATCTGTGTAAATTGCGATGTCAGATATAATATAATTGAACAATTTCTCACATTTTCATTCTCTAAAGTCCAAGATATCAATGTGTTTTATATTTTATTTTTTTCTAATTTTTTTATAACTATCGAAAATCAATTAAATACATAAAAATTAAAATATAATACGAAGGGTATTTTAGTCATCTAACTAAATTTTTTGATATTTTAAAATTTTTTAAAAGATGAAAATTGTGAATGGGGGGCAAAGTGAGTAATTTCTATAGTTCAGGGGGGCAAAGTGTAATTACTCATATAGTTTAGGGGGGCAAAGTGTTATTAACCCGAAGAATATTGCTGAAGTAACTGTTTCAAAAACTTTTAAGTGCCAGTTTGCTACAAAGCCTCTGTTCTAGTATCTCTCTTTATGAGATGCAAATCCCTTGAGATACGATGGTTTTAGTTTAACTAAACACTTAAAGATCACTAAGCTAGTAAATTACAGTAAATTTTTTGCTTCTTCAGCTTTTTATTTTCATGTTTCCCTTATTTTGGTTTTTCCAGTAGGGTGGAAATATATTATGTTGGTTCAGTTCATGCTAAGATTCATCCCTACACTTGGTATTGCTAACACATGCATATCTTGAACAAGAAATTTAAAGCTGAAGCATTTCTTGCAGCTTCATACTGGAAATGGACAAAATTCACCAGCAGCCAAAAGGCTATGCACAGGTAGTGCTTCAACTCTCGATATCCAGTGAACTATATAACATAGATTTTTTTTTTATCTGAAATGTTTTTTTATCTTTTACTACAAGCAGCGTCACAAGATACCAGAGGCATCAATCTAACTTCAAAAAGTGGTTCTTTGGCTGCAAGGTTGAGGCTTGATCCAAAGGACAATGATTTTCTTCCATTGCCGGGTCCTCTTCTCCGTAAGTACATCGCTTATGCAAGAACATATGCTTTCCCTAGGTAATT
The DNA here is from genome assembly GCA_025175665.1 of Cinchona pubescens. NCBI lineage: Eukaryota > Viridiplantae > Streptophyta > Magnoliopsida > Gentianales > Rubiaceae > Cinchona > Cinchona pubescens. The sequence continues at coordinate 150,317 of JANKKI010000254.1, read as the reverse complement.
TGTTTACATCTTGTAATTATTATTATTTTTTTTAGTTTTCCCCTTTTAATTATATTAGCTAATTTGTCCAAAAATTTGTCTGTAAAGGATGACAAGACCAGCCGCTGACATCCTGCAGAAGTTCTACTTACAACTAAGAGACCATAACACATCTGCTGATGGTACACCAATAACAGCGAGGCAATTAGAAAGTCTCGTAAGGCTGGCAGAAGCTCGAGCTAGGGTGGATTTAAGAGAAGAAATAACTGTTCAAGATGCCATGGTATGTACATTTTGTAAAGGTAACTGAGATTAGTAACTAGGAATCGAATTATTTGTGTGAAGTCTTTAGTTGTTACTTTACTCTGATCCTGCCTTTCTCTCCAATCAGCATCAAGGCAGTGGTCTTTTCCTTTGCCCATGATCTTTTCTATGACGGTCTTTCTAAAATTCCATCTGTTACGCTGTGAGCTAACTGCTAAGTTTGTTTTGTTGAAAAATGGAATACAGCATTTGAAAATTCTTTAAGAAGTGAGTCTACAAAGCCCATTGTCCAACTATTATCTCGAGTGGAAAGAATAAAGAAAATGAGACTAACTTCTAATTGTTATTTAAGGGCACAGTTTTCCATGGTCGTATTATAGGTCTTATACGTTGTCCACCGTTTCCGAAGTTTTCATGTTGTTGCTTATGGGAGAGAGCATGGAGGGAGGCCTTGGGCATCTGCTGTATGTTACTTGTTTGGTCTTGGTAGCGTATGAGATTCTTTTTCTGTGTCCATTGACCTTGCTGGGCATGTGCCATGGTGTCTCGGACTTATTACTGTGGGAGAGAGGCCCACTGGCCGTGCCTAGCAAGCAGCCTGAAATACATTGGTGTTAATTGAGCACCAAGTGGTTTTCTTATTGCTTGCACTTGGATTACTTTCAGGATTTTTTTGTACCAAGTGGTGCATTCTTGGGCTCACTTGTTGTCTTCAAGGACTTGGCTCTTTTGAGTTGAATGAGTTGCTGATGGGCGACTTACTGGTTGGTGCATAGTGTATGGAACCTAGTGTTGGCATGTCAGTGGGTGGTCTGTCTGTATGGGTTGGTTGGTTTTCTGCTTCAGCAGCAACATCCTGCTGTGTGTTCCTCTTCATTGTTGGTCCTAGGACAGCATTAGTGTTGGAAGTGTCCATGCTCACTGTGACGTGATTTGATAGTCCAGTTGTCCCTTGTGCTATCCTTTTTAAGCCATTTGCAGGGTGAACCTCCCAGTGTTGTTCATGTGCGTGTCCTTTGTGTTGTTCCGTGAGATAGTGACTTGTGGCAAGTTGGTCAAGCTCTCAGATTTGAGGTAAAGAAATCCCAAGGACTGACTAGGTTGAGGATCTCTGTTTTCCAGAAATAAGCGTTCAGTATTCCCTGATTCCTTGAAAGTCAACAACTTAGGCAGCTATGTCATTATGCAGCAATATTTAAAATTTAACATTTTGAGTAAACTTGCTTCTAATTAGTTAATTCAAATGAAAAGTCACCAAATTTCTGTGATGTTTTAGTTTTGGGTCCAATTATGGTCTGGCGGTTGTGCAACCAAGTGGTAAGCATAAGATTAGGCTGAGGTCTTTGATCCAAATGTTATAGGTCCAGCAACCCTCTTGAAAAGGGTACCATATATTACCAAATATAAGTAAATATGTTTAAAACATCTTTGAAAAAGTTAAATAACTGTCTCTTATCGTCACTGATTTCACATAAGCAATTTGTTGTTACTTTCATGTGTAATAGTTCATGCGTGCCTGTATATATGTTGCTTTTGGGAAGATCTATATACAATGATTCTTTCTGGTTAATAATTTTGCACGGATGTTGTGGAAATAATGAAAGAATCTTTGTATGATAAGTATGTTGATGAGCATGGTCTTGTGGATTTTGCACGGAGTGGTGGAATGAGTCAACAGAAGGAAGCAAAACGATTTTTAAGTGCCCTGAATAAGCAATCAGAGTTGCTGCAAAAGGACTGCTTTACTATATCTGTATGTGGTTTTGATCTACTTGATGAAAGTTCCCCTTTATCTTTTTGGGGCGGGGCGGAAGCAAGATTACAGACATCATGTAAGAAAGTCTAACATGTTGGATCTCTTCTATTCCAGGAATTATACAGTCTGGCGGACAGGATTTCCCTAAGGGTTCCAGATATAGACACGTTTGTGGACAATTTGAACAGCGTTGGTTATTTGCTAAAAAAGGGCCCAAAGACATATCAGGTACTGTGACAACGTTATCCAGGACTTACACTTGTTTGGCATTGCATGTTGAAATACATAATTGTCCAATGGAGCTGCTTAGAATAAATCAGCCAAATTATTCAAGCAGGACCAGGAACACGATTGTTACTTATCTGCTTGATGTAAATGGCTCCAAATATGAGAATATCATTGGACTACAATCTTAACTTCCATTCATAATATGCTATCAAGTCCCTAAATTGACAAAAAAACCTGGAGAAGTTACTAAACCATGGAAGCAGAAGAGCTAAAGTTTTGTTCAATTCAAAATATTTCATGCTGCTACACCATGTGATTGGCATGAACATCGCCTGTAGACACAGTTGTGCAGTAGACTGATGTAAGCTGATATTTGTTCTTACCCGTTGGGGCTTCATTTGAATGTGAAATCAAAAAAATTTTGGGCTAATGGAACATTATTCTCCTTCACTGAAAACCGAAAATCTTTTCCATGACCACTTCATTGTTCCTAAACGCAGGTGCTATCATCAGCTTATTCACATAGTCAGTCATCAAGAGCAAGGGGCTAATTTGACTATAACAGTTGACAAGTAAGCTCACCCTCCTATTCTGGTTCCATCAGAGCACACTTGTATTCTGACAATTATGCATCTCCCAGTAGTGTATGAATGTTGACATGTTAGGCTTCCATTATCATGAGTGCGAAATTCTGATGTATCCTTTTGGTTAGGCATGTTGCTTGACTGAAATGAATTCGGTAATGGAGCTCCTCCACCCCGCTTTTAGTTGCCCTTCATATGGAAAGTTCCATTAATGCTGCCTCTGCTCTCTTGTTATCTTGCACTCCCCTCCATATTGTTTGTCAGTGCTCTACTCCATTATTATGTTGTTTAATAGTTTGTACAGTCTTGACTTTGAAACTAAAATTCCACGATGTATATGTATGCCTTTTCTTTTCTCTTATGATTAATTTATGTTTTGTATGGTAAATGTGTTTGGGTTTAAATGTGTGCAACCGAGCAGAACTTGGTGGTTATATGGTTATACAGGAAAAATAATGGCTTTCCGCCTCGTGTATTGAGATATTCAGTAACTTTACTGAACTACAGTGTGTTTGTGGCTTCCCTTATGCTCTGGGTCAAACTGCAACTTCCAAGTCTTTCTCAGAGAAGTCCCCCCCTCTCCCCGGGCCTCTCTCTCTCTCTCTCCCCAGAAACGATAACAGTTTATTTCAAGAAATAGTCTGTACATTTCAACTGGACAACTGTCCAAGTCATCTTGTGCACTTGAAATAAGGCACAAGAGGAGAACATTTCTTCACAATTTATCTATGTTGCTATCTAAAGCTATTTTAGCTACAGAATGGCTAGCAAAACTGCCAATTTTAGACAGAAAAGAGAAGGAGCATTTGTAAAACAAAGAACTCAATTGTCTAATGTTTTCCAGAAGCACTCCCCCTCAACATCCTTGCTGTTACCACTTTGGATCATCTCATAGATGTCTTTACCACCTTGCTGTTTGCTCTTGAGAGGTGCTATATCTGTATTATCTTTCATCAGTCTAAAGTTGTTGTGAAGAAGTAATTCTTCCATGTCTCCCATACTTCAAGTGTGAATTGAGCTTATTTACCATGTGATCTTATTGATAGCTGTATGCTGCCATAGGAATTCAAAGTTCAAAAACATGTCAAACTTTAATCTTTCATCTGATTTTCCCTCTGTGTCAGTACAATGAGTCTGTTCTTTTCTCCTCTAGTTGCTGGTTGGCTTCTGTTGGAGATCAAAATTATAAGCTTGGCCCTTATTTGTGTACAAACATGCCATACCACTGTTTACTATTTCGTTCCCGACTTCTTCAGATTCTAGCTCCAGACTAGCTGTTTAAAAGGGTGCCAATAGACTGATGCTGAATGCTAGGTTTGGACTCGCAATCATGTTTCCTAATATAGTTAGTTACTTTAAATAATCTTGCTGCATAAATTTCTAGTATGGAGCGCAGTACCAAGGCTTCATTGTAACTTGAAAGTTCACGGGATTGATGCATGAACAGCATCTGCTTGCATGGTAAGGCTGTGTGAAACTAGCAACCCTCAAATGCTTGTTATATGTGCCTTATGCGTGGAGCCTCATGCATAGTAATTGGCCTTTGCCTTGCCTTGCTACATCTCTCAGAAAATGTTCTATGAAATTCTCATGGATCCTTTAAAATTAAAACATATGGAAAGCTTAGGCTGTTTATCTTGGATACATACATTTCCTCTCTACCACTTTCACAGGTCAGTAAAAACCAACTTTGATATATACATCTTTCTCGGCCTTTTGGCTAAGGTGAAGTGTAACATTTGTTCTTATAGTTTAATATCTCATCGTGGGTCATCGGCACATACAATATTAACTCAATTTTTTTGAAGAAGCCCATCAGGTAGCAAGCTACCTGTGCCCTGAAGTGTCGCCTTAGCTTTGCACTTCTGCCTCAGCCTGGTGCACCCCACCGTAAATGTGTGTGTGTGTATATGCTGGTGGATCCCATTCTAACAAGACACCTCATAGAATAGAAACTGCTGGTACAGAGTTAAATTTTGGAAGCAGCTAAATTTCGGTACCATCATAAACGTTGCTTTACATCTTTTTAGAAAGTGAAGTTCTGTTATAATGATCATAGGGTATGAAATGTTAGTCTTAGCTTTGGTTTGCTTTACATCTTCCTATAGGTTTTCCAGGCTTTAGAGCTTTCATGTCAATGTATTAAAAACATAATATCCTGCTCATTTATTTAAATAGCTAAGCCTCAAGAGGAAAAACTTAATGCTATGTTTTGATGGAGGGATTTGAGTGGATTTGAATTTAAAATCCAAATCTATCATAGGTTATCTAAACAAGTTACTTAATTTTATTGGAAATTTGAAATCCATCAACTAGTAAAAATGTAATTTTAATAGTTAAAAGAGAGAATTTCAAATTCACTCAAATTTCTTGTCATTTCAAATCCTACAATTCAAATACAGCCTAAAATAAGTTGTGTTTGCTTGGAAGCACCAAAATTTCTTGTGTTTATACTATCTTCCGTGGTACAATTGCTAGTCAGCTGGTAATGCCATTGTCATGGAAGGCATGCTCGTGGATTGAGAACATACATTATACTGTTGCAATTTCCAGGTAAGCTGTCAAGCCATGATATGGCTCAACAATTATAAAGAGAATGACCTAGTTTTAATCAATTCAAATGACGTCTATATCTTGCTATTTTTATTTATATTTGTCATAGCCAAGAATCAGAACCCTAATCATCTTCAGTTGCAGGATCAAAGTGCCATTCACTTGCATAATAAGAGTTGGGCAATCCCAACCAGAACTTGAAAGCCTCTGCTGCTCTCTTCCTTTCCCTTCTTCGGTCCTGCCTAGCCCTTGAAGCATGCTTACTTGTAAACATCCTAGAATGCATCTCCACACAGATTCTGGTAAACTTGGATTTATTTGGTGGTATCCCATGCTCCTCCATACATGCAACAATCTCCAAAGCTTTCACGAAGAAAGCAGCCCTAACACAAATATCAGCCAGAGTATCTAAGAGACCTTCATCAGGCTTCACTGGTGGAACACTCGAAGAATTAGAAATATCTCCTTCCTTTTGCCTTCCACACCTCTCCTTTATTTCATTCCAGAGTAGTAGTGCTTTCTCCAGGCTTTCTGGCCACGGCAATTCCGTTTGCTAGACTGCCATAAGTTGCTGCATTGGGGTAAAATCCTTTCTCTTTCATCCTCTGAATCACATTCTTTGCTTCCTCAATATGTCCCAGTCTAGAATATCCTTCCACCAACATGTTCCAGGCAACCATATCAACCTTTATTCGAGGATCTTTTAGCATCTCATCAAATACCTTATTAGCTAGCTTTGGCTGATTGGATGAGGCGAAAGCTTTCATCAGGGTTGTATAACTGATTTTGGTGGGAGCAATACCTCTTGCTCGCATCTCATTGAAATAGGCTAGAGCTCCTGCACTATCATCAACCAGAATGCATCCATCAATTAGAGTATTATATGAAACCACATCAGGTTCTATTCTGGAATTATTGATCATCGCCTGCATTAGTTCTTTTGCTTTATCTATCTGCAACTGCTGACAATATCCCTTGAGGAGGATATTGTAAGTAATTCGGTTAGCTGGTACACCGATTCTTGTCATTTCAGCTAGTACTTGTCGAGCGCGATCCATTGATCCTTCTTTCACAAATGCTGAGACAACTGTTGTATAGGTAACCTGGTCTGGATGGCTGGCTTTATCTTCTTGATGCCTCATGGCCTCAAGCATCCTCACTGTGTCAGCAATACGGCCTGCCTTCATGTATCCTTTCATTAAGGTGGTGTACATCCTTGTGTTTGGTGCAAACATTTCAGGTAGCTCCCGTGGCTCATTATTCCTAGGACCAACTGAATTTGGAAGAAGTTCCTCAAATACATCTCTTTCGTTAGGATTTCTATTATCCATATTTGAATCCCTTAGAATCCTGCAAAGATCTGTCCTCCCCTTTCTCATTGCCTGGACCACTTTCTCTGCTGTCTCTAGGTCTCCAAAACCAACATAAGCTGCAACCAGAGATTGTATAGTTGTCATACACACTGGGATCCCCTTTTCAATAATCCTCTCCAATACAAACACTAGCAAATCCTTCCTATCAGCCCTTGCACAGAGCTTGATCATGACATTATATGTCAAAACATCTGGCTCACAGCCGAACTCAGGCATCTCACTGAAGAGCTGCAAAAATTTCCTCGAGTCACCACGGTTTGCACAAGCATTAAGCACAGCGTTATAGGCAGCTGTATCTGGCCTAGAGTTCTTAACCAGCGTGGGGTCAGCAAACTTTCGGACTCTTTCAGTCACGGAACTGAAGAGTTTTATGGCCTCACACGGACCATCATCACCGGAAGCAGCAAGGCGGCTAATGACTGCACTCCACGCTTTCACATGTGGTAGATAACCGGATTTTAGCATGGACCTGATGATGGAGGTGGCATAGAGGATATGACCTCCCTTAACAGCAGCCACCGCAAGCAGACCGAGTGAATTGGCATCCAGACGATGCAGCTGTCCCTCATTTCTTAGGCGTTGGATGATTGCCTGAGCCCGCGTAAGGCCTAAGTTGGTATTTTGGTACGATAATTGGCAGACCAAAGCTGCTGCTTCGGCTAAGGCATGTGGGGCTGGGTAGGTGTTGGGATTCAGTGTATGCTAGCCAGGCCTCCTCTGTTTTTCTTTGGCGAAGGAGTGTTAATAGTCGTTGGTCTTGGGAATGGGAAGGCGGTTTACTAATACTAGTACTAGTGCGAGGGGTGGTGGCTGTGGCGGCACCAGCCACGGAGAGGCCGGAGGACTTGGTCGTGGTTTGAACCCGAAATGGGTTTGTTGTTTTGGATGTGATTACGGAGGAAGAGGTGGAGATTGAAGGTAGTGGTGAAACCCAGTGCAGCTGAGCTATGGTTTGTGCGAGTAGTAGTGGGTTTGAGTTTAGGGTTAATAATGTTTGGGAGGCTGCTGGTGGTTTAGTGGTCATGGCTTGTCCATTTGAGGCGGGGGAGGGGCTGCTAGTCAGCTTTAGTTCGAACCGAACAACAAGAGGGGAGGAGAATTGACGATAAGATAGATATTTTGTTTTCGCTTTTTCAAATTTCTCGACGTTCTCTCTTTAAGCAGTCGGGTGGAGAAGGAAGTACTACGTAGGGCATTTTTTGTCCTCTTATTTGAGTAGCTCTATATCTTTACAAGTAAATTTTTGGGACTACCACAAGTAAATGTGGTTTATATCTCTCTCAGGCCTCATTTGCGAAGGTCAAGAGAAGTAGATTACATTCACCTCATCGATATTGTGGATAATTACAGAAATGGGTTTGTGGGTTGGATAATACTTATATAGACCTGATTTTTGGTCTCACTTGTAGACTTTGCGGTCAAGATTAAATCTTATAGAATCTTTCTTACATCAACTGATGTCATAGATTTCATTACATTTAATCTACACCACAGGATTTACAAGTGGAGGGTCAAAGACCAAGTATTTCTCTTGTGGTTTATACCTTCACTTCAAACCATGATTAGTGAGTGATGGTTAAGCGACAGCCAAAAACTTGATACTTTTACCCACTTAGTTATAAATTAATGAAACACTTAAATCCTACTACTAACTAATCAAGTTATAAATTAATGACAATGGAACAATTAAATCTTATTCCTAACTAGATGGCATCTCGCAAGTATGCGATTGTCAACTAATAGTAAAGGGAAGTAGGGATCGTTCTCACGAAAATTGTTGGAAAGCAGTTAACAAGATTTATGGGTGCTTGTGTAGTTTAGCAAAATCAAATGATGAGTGATAGAACTATTCTAATAAAAATCATAATCTTAATCCTAACCTAAATTAATCAAATTAAGACTAAAATTAAAAGTAAGCAAATTTTCCAACTAAAAGGACTACAAATAAGAAATCTTGAATATTAAAAGTAATAATTTCTAAACTATAGAAAGAGTTAAACTAGAAATCTAAATATTTTTGGATTTTTGATAGAAATAAAGAAAGCCCACTAAGAATTAATTAAAAATTAATGCAAGAAATTGAAAATTTAACTAGAAATGCAAGAAATTATCAAAAATTCTAATTTACCTAAGAACCCTAAATTGCAAGTAAAGAAATTCTTATTAAATTAGACAAGAAAGCGAAAATAAAAATTATATTTACGTGAAATTTGCGATTAACTCACTACGATTATCTAATCAAAATTTGAATTTGACAATAAATTAAAAGAATATCTAAGAGAAAATCAAAGAGAAATTTCTATTTAAGAAGTAAACTTGGAGTTCAAGTTATCATAAACTATCTAAAACTAACTAAAACTATCTCCTACTTATTCTTACTAATTTTTAAGTAGCTTAAATAGTCTAATATTACCCTAGGCAAAAAATTAAGAGTTACTGGTTAAAAATTTACAAAATTGCCCTTTCAATTTAACTCTCAGCGAGTCAAAATCGCAATCTGAGGGATGTTAAGCGACAAAATTATTTAAGTGATAACGCCAAAACTTTCCGTTGTGCATGTATATAGTGTAGAAAAATTTTATAATCACGTTATACACCATGCCATCATTATAGTACTTTAACAGGATCTACAAAATTAGAGGAAAGTTGTGTGATTATTATGGTAAAATGAGTTTGTTTTAAACCTAATAACAATCAAACGGCCAATCTCCACCAAATTTTCTTGTTTCATAAAGTTCAAGTTAAAAATAAAATGATGGGGATGTATAAAAGACATTCAATACGAGGGACATGTTAACCATATTGGCAGAGTTTATGGTGCAAGGGGGCATTGAATTTCAATTAATATGGCAGTTAGCTTAGGCATCAAACGGTAGGGGCCTTGGTATCATTACGTAAATAATCAATAATGTGTAAATATGTTTCGTCTGTTATAAATTTATGCACAACTGAGTTATATACATTATTTCTACAAAGAGATGACAAGAAGGGCCTCTTGAGCTATCTTATAAACCACACCATTTCCCTGTACAGTTTACATCTGGAATTGAATCAGCTACTGTGTCGATCATTATCAACAGACTATGCTATCGTTAGTAGAGCAGAAGCTTCCTTTTGTGCCATGCCAATCAGCTCCTCCAACCACAACTAGCAACACACCTACCTTATGTAGGTCAGCTCCACCTATGTCATAAATGTAAGAATATTCACATGCTACCTACCTTACGAAAGGTGGAACGAGCCTTGTCCTTCTGTTATGGCATACAGGAGCTTCTCTTTCATCCGTTCCTAAAAAATAATTACCAAAACAAAATACACTTAGATTGTTTGGCAGCTAGTAATTGAACATGAAAAGAGGGAGAAAAAATCAAGGGAGGGCACAAAAGGGTAGACTTTTGACGAGTAAGGAGGCAGCTTCAGATAATTTGCACAGGTCATCACGCTGGGCAAGTCAGCATCAGCCCATTTGCTACAATGCTGTCAGAAGTAAACAAAAATGAAAACTTCTGCATTTCAGCAAGTCCAAAACAAAATTTGTGATCTAAGGAGGAATATCTTTACTACCAGACCTTGCGAACAATAGTTAACTTTGGGTTGAGAGATGCCAGTCCTCCAGAAGGGAGGCGAGGTGCTCCAGTCACAAACCTCAGAAATAATCTTTGCTGCTCATGGTCAAACTCTTGTATAATTTGAAGCACAGAACTGTGAAGTTAAAGATTGAGTCATATTTCATGTATAAGAAATAAAAGAATTTAAAGCACAAGAGGTGGGTGATGATGCAACTGACATTCACAATAGGAGGACTACTAGCAGTGTAACCATGATCAAATTTGAGGTGGTTCAAAAGCTCGTTTGACTGCACTTCATGGAAAAACAATAATTTAACCAAACATGATTTCATAATAATGAATTCCAGAGACTTAGAAGTGAATTACTAATCAAACACCTAAAGCACATACATCCCAAAGCTCACGTTCTCCACATAATAACCGCTCTAATTCCTCTTCAGTGAATAACTGAAGGTGTCTGATGGGGAAAACCTGAAGAACAAAGGAAAAGAATTAACATGCATAAAAGAACCAGAAGTGAGAGAACTATTTGTGCACTTAAAAACATTGACGACAGCATTTCCCAACTAAAACAAGCAAATTATTTCAGCACAAACAAGTTGAAAAGTTCGTTAAAGAGAGTCAATATATCTATTAAGCAATAAAATAGGCACAATTATACCAGGCGAGAAACAAAGACAAAAAATCTGGAATCTCAGAAACTAATTTTCAATATCCACGATGCTATATGTTTATCAATGACATGAAATATACAACATTATCCGTTTTTCCTTCATGATTTCCAGGGAGTATAATTTCAAGTACCACGGAACGTACCTGGTCAAAACCTGACTTGAAAGCTTCTACTTGTCTGGAAATCCCTGTTCTTATGGTAGCATCAACAACAAATGAAACATACTCCTCTAAGTTTGACATATTCACCTGAGACACATGTAAAAGTCAATTATAAAATGTATCAGCTAGAAATCTAGTTTAGAAACACACAAGTTCACACATTCTTGCAATCTAACCATTTTTGAGTCAGATGCAGACTTGAGGACATAATCTGGATACCCTGGAAGAGTAAATTCAAGGCAAAGATCCTCAATTCTTGCACCATGAAAGCATAAATCCAGCTCCGCACATGATTGTTGATCACATCTAATAGATTCTAAATGCCTTCTCCTCTCAATAAGAGCTTGAAATTCTAAAAGAGCTTTACCAAGTTGAAGGTCAAATGACTGGATATCATAAAGTGTGAGTTCCTGTCAGGAAGTGAAGGGGGAAGTTAATGCAGTGAACTGTCTATGATATGCTAAGAATACAAGCCATTAAAATATCATCCAAATTACGGGAGGGTACCTTCCCCAGGATCAATTTGTAGAAGGCCTTGGAAAATGGAAGATCCAAAACTCTTCCGTCTTGAAGAGCCTTTCCCACTATTTGCCCCAGAAGGGCAAACTTTTTGGTCACTTCAGAAAACTCCATGCCTTTAGATTTGTCAACCCCAGGAAACCACGGACGAGGAAAAAGTCCCAGTGGAGATACCAAAGTTCTAGAATCCTCAGCCTCCAAACCATCTATGCAAATTAGTGCTGTGTGATCTTCCCTCCACAAGCATAGGCCACACTTCTGAAACTCATGACTGACCAAAGTATAGATAGAATTCTAATGTTGGACCAAGACCAGTACCAACTTCCTCATTGTATTCCACCTCCAGAACTACTCTTTGATGCGCATGGAGATTCATCATCTGGGCAGCAGATTCAAGAATTTGATTTCGGTTAACGAGAAACTTTTTACGAGGATAGCTGCCACTATTTATTTGCCTCCGACCACTGATGGCTCCTTCATTATCATGATTTGATGAATTAGGTTGAACTGCCTGCTGACCTAATGCAGCCAGACGAAAGTATTTGCATCTTGCTTCAAAACCAAATAAAAATGGGTATGAAGCCATTAACTGGGAACACCATGATGGCATGCCCCCAACAGACACCGCCAAAGGGTCCCGCATCTGCTGTTCTAATTTTTCTGTTAGCTTACTACTAACAAACTCATTCTGGTGTATGCCAAAAGCACTGATATTCCAGTTATACAAATTATCAATTGTCCCTTCCAAGAAACTGTGTGTTCTCTCACGAGACATAATATGAAATCTGAACCTGTTTTCGCGGTCATGCATTCCAAACACTTGAGGAGAGATAATATATCATAAGTTGGACTAGACTTATTGGGGCCAGCAAGTTTTGAATGGAAGATGTCGGAGAAAAATGAAGCATACTGGTAACATGTTCTAACTTTGTTGGATAAAGAAAAATCAGGACCCTGAAAATTTCGCTGTTCAGCACAATTTTGCCTAGGTTTGATGGCTTTTCTGTAAGTAATTTTGTGTACTTGACTCCACAATTTACTACTCAAAATACTATCATTTTCTCCTTTAAATTGTTCTTGGATTATAGCTTGGTAGAGTGTCAATCCATGGTCCAATTGCTGCCCTTCTAGGTGAAATCTTAATTTTGGAGAAGAATCTTCATCTGTGCTGCAACCCTCATCGACAGTACTTTTGTTTACACCACCTTGCTCATGCTCTTGCTCCAGAATCTCCTCAAGCACCTTATTAAAAAGCAAAATAAGTATACCTCTTAACAAAAAGGGGGAAAAACCGATCAAATGCAGACACTATTGCTAGAAGGGCATGAGAACACAACTCGATAATCAAGCATATAGATATTTTGAATATAATGCAGCCACACCCAGAGGCGACAAGTTTTGTCAAGTGAAACCAAGCATAAGACACTCCACAAGCAATCTGACAATTTCCAATCTTAGAGTGTGCAAACAGGAATAGCCCATACTGAAAGGTCAAGCAGTTATCAAAGCACCAAGAGGTCCCCCGACAAAGGGTAATTTTTTATAGAGGTGATCTGTAGGATATATTTTCTAATTGAGAAGAATCAAGCACTATCAATAACTCTTCCTTTTCTTGGAGCAGGGGGAGCAGGAGGTAGTGTCAATAGAAAAAAGTGTTGGAAAAAACTTGAATGCATTTCAGCCAAAGGGCAAGAACAATATAAAAAATGATTGTTTTCTCGATTGGCTCATATCATTTAGCACCTTACAAAAGCACATCTACAAAAATGATTGAAGGAAAAATCAACTCACAGCATGTACATCAAATAAGTCTGTTATAAAGTAGAATTCACAGCCTTGTCTGCCTTGCCACCAACACTGGCTGTTTCTCCAAGCCCGGAGAACGCCAAGCAAGATTTCTCCTCCTGTTAGAAATCAAAATGATAATACAGAGCTAGCAGGTAAACATACAGTTTGAGCTGAAACATTTACAGCATTCAGAAAGAAGGGCTGGACATAAAGCTCGATGCATGGTAATAAATGACCAGAAACAAGAAGAATACCTGATGCATGGTAATAAATGACCAGAAACAAGAAGAATACCTGAATTTCATTAACGTGATTGGACACCCTATTTGATTCCACACTATCTGGACTTCTGCTTTGAGAAGACGAACTCTCCTCCACCATAGTGGAAGTGGCTGATTTTGCTTGTTCGGTTTTCTTTATACTCGCTTTTGACCACAGGTATCCTTCAATTGCAACTAAGGTTGAAAAGGGGTCAACATTTACAACATTTTTAAAACAGTCCCCTAGATACACTTCTTCCTCACCCTTGAAAATAGGACTGAACTTTTAGGCAAGGATACGAAGTACCCCGTCCATGTGGAACAGTAGCATAGGAACTTCTCAGCTTGGAAGAGTGGCTCAAGATGACAGGAAAGGTTTCCACAGAAGCCAGCGAATTTTGTAATCTCCGGACCAAAGTTGCAAGGGGAAAGTCCACTGAATGTGGGTCTGAAAAAGATAGAAGTAATTTCCCAAGCACCTCGAATCTTTTCTCTATGACGAACAGATGACTCCCTGCCCCTTCAATACCAACCTTTTGGTCCATGTATTGCCCATTGGATAGGTAATTAAGTAATGACTTCACAATACCACTCTCTACAAACTCAAAAGTGGAAATGGGGTCTTTTCCATTAAGAATTGACACTATTTCCTGCAATATCCTGGAAAACTCTTCTTCATGTTGATCAGAAGTCGTATCTTTCGCATTTGTGTTCACCAGATCTGCCAATGCAGAAGATAAAGTCCTCAGCTTCAGGAAAATATCTGTCAGTCCTTTCTCAGTGTTGGGTTCATGCCCTCTGTTGCAAAATAACTGGTGTTTATATGTTCTGCAAGATTCTTAACAGAGTCCTTATCAAGCTTGCAAGTCATCTTTGAAGTTGTTGGAGACCGACCAGTATCAAATGTGAAACATAGGCATCTTATAACATCTCTAGAAGCTGATTTTTGGCTTGAATCATCAGACAACTTCATGCTACTTAATGGAGGAAACATAAACTGTGAACACCTTTGTGGGGATAAAAGTGCATCAACAGCAAAAAGGACACCTTCCTTTATAAAAGAACTCAATATAGAATTGGAAAGCTTTTGCAAAAGTGTCTCGACAATCTTAAGTGCTAATAGCAGCACATGATGATCCTTCCTGGTAAACACTCCTGCTAAGAAACTGAGACAAAAACCTACGAGATTGACAGGGTTCCATACAGAAGAAATACAGACATTAAATAAATTAAGAAAGAAAATATCCTTTTCTAACCTTGAGATGTTGGTGCTTTGCAGGAATTCTTGCAGAAGCATGTCAGCTGTGCTCAAATAAATTAACTTGCTGACAACAGATAGACATCCATAACAAACATATAGATTCACACCAGAATTAACCACCTGCTTGAGGATGAAGAAAACTAGTAAACTGGAGAGAACAAGAAGTAGAAAAAAGTTGCATGAACTTTATAATTTAAAAAAAAAAAAATCCCAACCTGGATCAGGACGGGAAGTAAATCCAACCCAAATCTTTGAAGGAGATCCGGTTGACTGGTCAGGAAGGCTTTCTTGTCAGAGGCTAATGGGATATCCTGCTCACTAGCGGCAGCAGGGAGAAGCCCATTCAACAACTTCAGCACTTCATGAACCTGAGGAAGAGAATCAGTAATGATGCCTTCATTTTCTAACAGAAAGGACTAACTGTATTCTATTTGTCCAGTACACATGAAGACTGCTTGGCCAGAGACCATATTCAATTTAAAGTTCAGAGTCAGACAGTTATAATCCACTAATACAAGAGGCAAGTCCAGAACCTTGATATGACAGGAATGTATTACACATTATTTAACATAAGAGTTTAGACTGCATAAGTGTTAGTGGACAAAGTCCTAGTCCCAAGACCACTAATGTGCATAAATGCCACATCTCATAGCCTGAAAACATTTAATAACACAGTGAAACTTGGAAGAGATCCTTCACTAATTATGGACAGAAAACCCACAATGATGGGAAGCTTTAAGAAAACTATTGAAATCGGTTGATGAAGGGCTCAAAGTAAGATCCAAATATGCGTCCACTATGGTCCATTGCAGACAATTCTTGAGTTTAAGCTTAAATCTTATGAAATGGTATCAGAACTAAGTTGTAGTTTCTTATCAAATATCATTTGACCTTGTTCTTTTCCGCATCAAGGTTCTGACCATCAAGTACTTATCCGCAAATAAGATCAAAATGTCACACATATTCACAGGAAAATGACCTTAAGCAGAACAACATACCTTTTCTTAATACCAGCCACAGGGAAAAGCACAAATACAAATACAAAAGTTCCCATTAAAACAGGCAAAGAAGAGCAACACAAAGACCCTCAGTGAAAATATATTATCTGCAAATCTTAACACATTAATTAACATTATATTTGTAAAATTTTGGCAAAAGTTTTTCCCAATTTTTTGAAATCTAGGAAAATTCCTAGAGTGGAAGATTTTTGCTAGTAAGTATGTTGAGTAACATTACCCAAGTGCAGACAGCAGAATACTGTTCAAGACTGAACCTTAAGCATGAAATTTAGTATTTAAGTGAACAAAAAACCATTTCATCTCAAATACCTACAGAGTTTCAGAAAGGACTTATTCGTAAGCTGCAGGGAATGGTCTATCAATCTCAATCAAGGAAAGGAAAAGACCACTAGTAGCTTAAGACCATTACGTGACATTTGGCTCAACAGTTTCG
This sequence comes from Cinchona pubescens, assembly GCA_025175665.1. Lineage (NCBI taxonomy): Eukaryota > Viridiplantae > Streptophyta > Magnoliopsida > Gentianales > Rubiaceae > Cinchona > Cinchona pubescens. The sequence continues at coordinate 133,897 of JANKKI010000254.1, read as the reverse complement.
AACCATCACCAATAAGTCATAGGGCAGCGTCTTATCACCAAAGCTGCATGCTTTACCATAAGGATGCTACTTCACGTCCATCATACGGGAAAGAGTGGGATAAATCATAGCTTCAGTTGAAGTGTATGCTAGTAATGACATGGAATGTTTACCTGATTGCATTGCCCATCAACCATTGCATTTGAAGGCATGCCATGCGAAAAGTCATGGCTAGACAATATATCCTTCAATATGGTGCTTATATTGATCTCAAAAAGAATCCTCACAGCAACAATAGAACCAGAAGCCAGCTTGACAAGTAACCCTATCAAACCCTGGACATGAAGAAAGTGAGAAGCATGCTAACAAGATTATGACAATCGAAATTATTGAAAGAAGAAAACAGGTTGAAGACATTGAGCTTACAAGATAAATAGGTTGGCACAATGAAGTTCGACTATTGAAGTTTATGAGATGTGTGGCTTGTTGAACCAGCCCATGTTTGCAAAGTTCATCCAGCATATCAGAGCTGTGGCATACTCGCTCTGCTATTTTAATCAAGCAAGTAGCAACACTCTCAACAAGCTGAAAAATCATACCACACATTGTGAAGTTTTTCAGGCGGAAACATATTAACGTAATAACACAAGTCAGCTTAATGTGGTACCTGCCGATCCTCATACCGAAGAAGATGACACAATATTGGAACTGCTTGCATAAAAGGTGAAGGGCATTCGGAAGGAAGTTTCTTGCAAATATTTACCACAGTGGAAAGTGCAACCCTCTGGCACCAACAACCCAGAGAAAATATAGTTCTTAAAACTTTGAGCAACATTGCAACCAACTGTTAGGTAATAACAAAACAAACATCTTTTCTGTAATAGATGCTGCAAATGACATTACCTGAACAATCGTTGAGAAGAAATCAATATAAGTTAAAACAGCCATAATTGCACCAGATTGCAAGCAAGCAAGCGGCTGCTCACGTGAAATTTTCTCCAATGCTTGCAAACACTATAATGGGGAGACAATAACATGAATCACAAATTCCACATAACAAATCATACAAGAAGTTCATGACATTGAGCAATGTCCAATCTATTCTATTTGTGGAGGTAGAGAATAATGAAGAAAAGGTTTCAGCATACTTGCTCAGCTACATCCAAGTACTCGATGGCCATTAATCTTTGGCATAGAGCAGGAACTGCATCATGTCTAACAAGAAAACTTGAAGATCGCGGATGAACATCACAAAAATAAGTTATAGCCCTAATAGCCAAAAGCATTATGTCAGGATTGCTCTCATGCCTCGCCAATTTTACAAGTATAGGAGAGAATGAATCTGCCATTAGACCAGATAATGAACTATCGGTACAAAAAGACAACAATTCACACAGTTCAGTAAGGGCAGCTAATTGCCCTGATTCATCTATATCTTCAGTTAAACTGGACAAAACTTTGTTGAACTTGCTTTGATCACCAGATGTTTGCCTCCTATAGTAATCATGGAAATTGTTGTCTGAATCGCAAGAGTCCCTCTCCCCTTCACCCTCTGATCTTGTTGACCCAGAAGTTGATGATGATGTATCCATGTCAGCATCATGTGCTTCATGGGAGGAATCATCACTGGTGTTTGAATGGATGAATTAGACGTACTCGGCTTGAATTCTAAGGAACTACATGCTCGCTTATCTGCCGGCAATTCATCAGCTGTATCAGATCTTTTTTGACCTCTACTTCCCATCTATAATGCTACTAGTTTCCTGCATAGTTTAAAAAAAATAAAAAATTCATCCAATCAAAGAAAATTCAAAATCAATTAACTGACAGATCATGGTAAATATGTTAAATAAACATCAAAAATCAAATTACAGCAACCGCCATAAGAAGCTAAAGCACAGAATTTCTAATTCTGAAAAGCACTCGAGAGATAAAAGAAGAAAATAATTATTAACATGCAAAAAAACAAATAAAGCAAAACAGAGTAAAGGCTCAGCCATCCTGTAATAAATACAAAGATGCGGCGAATTAAATTAATAATGAAAAATTGACAATCAATGTAGCCAACAAAAGTCGGTATTATGCTATCCAAAATCGGTTATACAAAAATGTTCCAAGCTGAAATATAGGATTCTGATCAAAGCACAAATAATAGAAACTTAAAGTTTTCTAAACCAATTTCACCATTCTGTTCATAATAAATGTCAATCACATAAACAACTTTCTCTCTCACACACACAGAACACATACACAGCCTCTATAAGAGAGTCTGAAATCAACCACAGCAATCTTCAAAACACAACCAAAAAAGAAAAAAGAAAAAAAACACAGAGCATGATGACCGTGGATAATAAACATTTAAACCGTGTTATTCATAGACTAATATGAATCTTAAGAGCAACAGAAACGTATACAACGCGCTTATGTTAGAGTTTATACATCAATAATTACCCACAAAGCAATTGTGAAATTTGAACTTAGGGTTTTCTTCCGGTTCTAGTATCCTTCCTTTTTCGTCGTACAAGACATAAACTATACGATAAATACGATAATTATTTATAAAGTGCGACCAGACGACGACGTACAGAGGAGATGATCACCGATGACGGATGATGCTTCCTGTTGATGATGATGAGGTAGTCTAAGAAAACAGAGTAAGGAAGGCCTCTTCTCTTTTGAGAGTGAAAAAGAAATAAAGTACATTAAAATGCTACTACTATTAAAGATTAAATATTCTTTATAAATTAAATTTTTTATTAAAAAAAAAAAAAAAGAAATTGGTTACGGTTCTAGTTCTACAACCTTTCCTGATCCTCATCAACAAAGGTTCCTTGTTAGGGAGGGGAGAGTCCGCTGAACACGTAGATACATAGAAAGCGGAGAGGATTCTTGGGTGATTCGTGTAGGGCTCTGATGGATTTGGGACCCACGTGATTTTGAGTGTGTCAGAGGATGAAGATTAGCGGGTTTAATTACCAGACTTTCACTAGGTTAAGGGTAAAAGGGTAGAATTTTCCCGCATGACGTTTTATCAAGAAATTTTTAGATTCTAGAAATTTGAAATTGCTTTCGGATTAAGGAAACCAAGATTGTAATGTACGGCTTAAGCATATCCGAATAGAGTCTTGATATTATTTTTATATAAAAATTTCTTTTTTGTAATTATATAAAAAATTTATTCATAATTAATATTTATACGTTTAATAATAGAATACAAATTATATTGATAATTTACACATATTATATATATAAATATAATTTGAATCTTTCCAAAAGTCGGAACAACAAGAGTGAATATTCGGTCCGTTTATTAAAATTAATAAAAAAAACACACCTTATAGATATGTAATTTAAAAAAAGATAAAAATTGAGACACACCTTATAGATATGTAATTTAAAAAAAGATAAAAATTGCACAATTTTTTTTTTAAGAATAAGTAATGAAAACAAAAAATCAAAAGAATAATATAGAAAGTAAAATATGAAAACTAAGTTATGTTAGGAAAATCATAAGTAATTAATTAAAAGAATAATATAATATAGACGTGAGAGGGTATAATTAGTAAATAATAAATGATGGACACTAAAATCTCGTCACTCTTTTTATAAATAATATAGATAATTATCTTAATAATAGAAACTACACATAGATCCATTGTATAAATTCAGGCATGTATAAATAGATTACCAAGATCCAATAAAGCTTACATTTGCTAAAATACAAATTGTATAATAGAATAAAATAGGACAGGAACAACTAAAAAATGACTGATATACATATGTATCTAAACATATAAAAGTGTAGGCCGTTTAACACTTAATATGGAATTTATGTAAAACCCACATATTTCTTTGTTTAACACTTAATATAAAATTCATGTAAAACCCACATATTTGTTTATTTAAATGCATGTAAATCTTAATCCGTAGAAGAATTTATTGGTAACCACGGTGATACTCTCCAAGAAGTGGACGTGTAGCATGCAGGTTAATTTGACAAAATAAAACCCACATAAGTGACACTTACTTTTGACATTTTTGCCTTGTGGTATACAAAACAAAATTAACCTATGACTTTATTTGCAACACAATGTTAAACTTGTCACTATTTCCGTTACACCACCATCTGCAGTTCAGAGGAACTCCAAGATGGACTAACAAAGAAAAAAGAAACCGGTTCTGCAAACCTTCTTCTGGCCAACACCATCACTTCACCCTTGGCAAAGAGTGATGAAACCACAAAAAGAATATTCTAGTCCGAGAGGTTCTTCAAATAGGTCTCAATGTCTCATTCATTAAATTAAAAAAAAAAAAAAGGTTGAAATCTAGCTTTGACTGATAAATAGAACATATAAATCTCTTCTTAGGTCTTCAAATAATCAGACCCACCTCAAAAGCACCTGAGATATACTCTTTTTTTTTGCTTTTTTTTTTTCCACACAAAAGCACCTGAGATATACATTTTACCAGAATATAGGTCTAACACTAAAAAACTAAAAACAATTGACATCGTGACAGTTCACAGCAGAAGCACAGACATATTTATCTTCAGAACTCAAAACACGACTTCAAAACACCAGGACAAACGATTGGACAAAAAAGAGCAAAATCTACCCTGCGCCTAGCATTAGGACCATCACATTCTGATCTGACAACTGCAAATTCCAAGCCAAACCAATATCATAAGTACCAGCCATTACTTTCCACAAACTAGTGATGCTATAAATTTTTGCTGATTACCTACAAAGCACAATTCTTTGCAAACTGCAATAAAGACGATCACTAATATAAAATCCTTATTCACATCCAAAATTTGAGAAATAGTTAATTTAATTCATTTAGAGCAATATCTATTCAGTTTCATCAAGAATTCACAAAATCCGTCATCAGTTAATTTAACAAAAACATTAGCATGCGACTATAAATTACTTTGATGTCCTACAGACCTTCTGAGCAAGAGTTTTTTTTTTTTTTTTTGTATAACATGACATTTTCTGCAGGATAGGAATTGGAGAATGGTGATGCGATGCATTCCTTAAAAAACAAATTTGTTAGAGCATGTGAAACATACAGGCTAAAATTTATCAAGTGAGAGAAAAGCTCATAGGAGCTATTCTGAATGAAAATTTCCCAAGACACAATTAGGCTGTTGCATTCATTACTTGAAATGCTTGAAATCATGATACAATCACAACACTTCTAAGACTGAACACTTAAAAGCTTGGTATAAGAAACCCCTTAAAAAGCAGCAGACAAAACATAAAACATCAATAACTAAGCTCCCTTGTCTAGTAATCCTTCATTTTTTAGGCGATAATGTGAGAAGAAAGTCTGTGATGATCAGCAGACAACAATGATAAGCAACAGGAAGAAAACGTGATTATAAGATACTTTCCTAACTTAATGGAAACAATGACATTATATAGTTTCAAAGATATGGTATTATGAAGAAAAAAGCACATCATGCATAACTTGTAAGAGACAAACAAGGATATGGCACAATAGCTAACAAAGTGCTTAATTGTCCAATCAAGAAAATATATAAAAAGAAGTGGAGAACAAGAAAATGTTCGTTGATTTACGAGACAAAACTGCCTTCTCTACCTTTGCTAAATGTCACCAGAATTTCATGGTCATTCCCACCAAGCAGCACTACTGCAAAAGTTAAGAGAGCATCACATTTAGATTGGGATTGAGATCCTATTTAAGCGACAAACAATACAAACTTTTTTCTTCTTTTGATATAAAAAGAACTGCAAAATGCATTCCACTATGATGCCAAATATTGAAGTGCTACCAAATTGAAATCAAAGAACAAACAGTAAAACAAAATCCAAGACACCAACACCATTCCCCACCCTCTACCAGGATTCGCCGCCACTGCTGAAGTTGTCCACCATCATCCTTTTTCGAACTCACAATCATAGCTGTCCCCATAAACCTCATCAACACCACTACAATCAACAATCACCATCTATTTCTAACAAAATCCCTTTTGATGCTTCTACTTGGATGCTCCAATGATTTCCTTATTTTAAACTCATGAAGCTAGAAAAAGGAAACTGGAGATGAAGCCATCTAATAACTGTAAAGGCTGTAAACAAAATTTCAAGACTCAGAATCCTACTCAACCTAATGCATCTCGATCAAAACAAAATTCTTCATTCCACCTAACTCTCAAGCATGGGACCTAGAAAAATACGTAACCAACAATTAGGGGGTCAAATTTTGATACATATTGTAGACATAAAGTTGAAAGAAAAAAGGTTTTCGACACATTAACTTAGTAAGCACTTAACTATTGTAAAAGACCATATAAAGTAATAAAAATACAGAGAGAAACATACCAAATACAATGGCTTATCTTTTAGCCAAAAAAGAACTGCACAAAAAGTCCACACAACTTTTCACAAGTTATATAAACTAATAACACAAAAACAGAACATTTTCTTGACGATAAGAAAAAAAATTCTAGTATAAGCAGAAAATATCAAGAACTTGGCAAATGACTAATAATACTAGACATGTAGCAGAAGTACATGCAGCAAAGAGCCAAGAGTAGTTGACAACTGTTAAGGATGGGATAGCACAGGTGAGAAGAAACATGACACTCTATCCGGTGCATGTGAAGGTAATTAAGAAATATAAATAAAATTTGGCAGCAGTAAGGAACACCCATTTAACTTAAATGTACTTCCATACCATTTTGATAAATACATCAGTTCATTATGTATGTCCATGAGCAAGTGTGATTGTGCGGGTATTTGCGTGTTTGCTTCTTTTGCTTGTGTGTGCGCCTCTGTGTGTGTGTGTGTGTGTAAGAGAGAGAGAGAGAGAGAGAGAGAGAGAGACCTGGGAATTTCCATAATTCATGCCTTGGGAAAATGAACCCTGATGAGCAAGCTGGACACAAGATAGAATATGTTCACAAAATTGCCACACAATTTGTGTTGCATAAGCATTTTAAAAACAGCAATGCATGCATATGTGTGTGTGCATGAGAGAAAAAGACAACTGCAATACAGACCAGGGGACTAGGCCCAAGTTGCATGCCATCTCTTTTAGCAGACCCATCCACACCCTTTGCTGACCCCTTTGTATCTCCCTGCATATGTGCAAACATGTAAAAATACCCAATAAATAAATATCTAAAACCACAGTTACCAGTAAACAAGAAAAAAGTAGAAAGTCATTACCTCCATTTTAACTGCAACAGCCAATTGAATCAAGCATAAAAGAAAACAAAAAAATTCCCAGTCAGTTATTGCTCATATGTATGTTTTGTACAAACAAAAATGCTATTGATATAAATAAGTAGAGAAAGAAGGCCATAGTTACAACATACTAAGCAAAAGTCTGAAAAGAAAAATAAGTACCTCTCTGTATCTAGTCAAGTAAACCTTGAGAGGATCAATATAATCTTCAAATCCTAGAGTTGCCATTGCAAACAGCAAATCATCTCCATTGATTGTCTTTCTCTTTTCCCTCTGGCACTTATCACTTGCCCTAGCATTTCAACCACCATAACTCTTTTAATAAGCATGCACAGTTACATACACCAACAAGACAACCACCACTCAACATTCTACACAACTACCAACGCATAACTATAATAAATCACTAAGAACTAAAATATGCATACGAATTAATGCTCCCATTATAACAGGAAACATCCACTTTCAGACACCTATAATCAAGGTTTCCACATGCTTAACAAAAATTATCAATGAGAAACAATATATTTGTACAGGTAGCTGATGTGTAATAATAGTCAGAGCCGATAAGGATCCAGTAATAACAGTACATTAGTATATGAGTAAATCAATGAGCATAAAGAGAATCGTAACTAAACAAAGAACATAAATAAAGGAAATCATGACATACTCGCTAGTGATGAAGCTGATGAACTCAGAGACGCATTCCTGAACGGTTTCCTTAGCATCTTTAGCAATTTTTCCATTAGTCGGGAGCGCCTTCTTCATGATCCGACTGATATTCGCGATCGGAAGCAACCTATCTTGCTCGCGAACACCTGATCTTGGACTCTGATCACCGCTCTCGTGGCTGCCGCCTCCTGGACTCGCCGGAACCGCCCCCTGAGACGAATCCGCCATATCCAAACCCTAGTAGATGCACATAACATAAATCAAACGAAACCAAAACCCTCCGTCTTCCCCCATTACAATTCAATTGATACACGAAATTATACATAATACATATGTATTAGAGTGAGAGAAAGGTAGAGAGAGAAACAGAGGGGGATGGATCGAAATAGAAATTAAATAATTAAAAAATAATTGATTTATGAGAGGGAAAAATAAAAAAAATAAAAAACGAGAAAGTTACCTGGTTGGATTGCGTGGGGTGGAGTTTTTATTAGTAGTAATTTGTTTTGAGTTTAGGCGCGAGGGGAAGGAGAGAGGGAGGGAAGGGTGATGGAGGATGGAGGGAGAGGAGAGAGGGGAAATCGGACGCTGGAGAAGAAGGCAAAGAGGAGACGACTGAGATGCGAGTTTTGGGACGGGCTTAGGCTTATCAACACCGTTGGTTTTTTTTTTAAAAAAATAGATTGGTAGTGGCGTCCCTTTTTTTTTTTTTTAAACTATTTCGGGGTATTCTGCTTCTGCTTTCCTATTGTTTCGTTGCGTTGTAATCTGGAACTGGTCTCTATTTTTCTGTGTTTCTCAGCTGGATGGAATCATGGAACTGTTCAATCTGATCTAGACCACGTGTACAAGGCGTTTGTTCCGGAGTGGTCTCTGGCATCCGTTGAACGGTGTCGTTTTCTTAATTTCTTCAGTTTCTTTCGCGTACGTCGACTTTGTAACCCCAAAGGAAAAACTTTATTATGGGCAGGGGTGTTTATGTTATCCGTTCATCAGAAAAATTTGTTGAATCCATGCTATTCAAATAAAAAAAAAAAGAATAATTGAATCGTATCTTAAAATTGAATCGGGTAGAGAATTGAGTCACTCGGATTGAGGGTTGTGCAGCAGATTATATTTTGTTACTTGTCGAGTACCCGACCCGTTCCATTTCAAGGATAACTTTATAAATTTGATTAATAGTATTTCATCATAAGTTAATACTTACTAGGGTTGGATTACACCTCTTCTTTTTCAATTCCTCGTCTTCTCTTTCTCTTCCTCCCCAATTATCTTTTCCTCTTCCCCTTCTTCTACCTCACATCCTTATCTCTCTCACTCGCCTCTATTGGGAGGTATTTTTTTATTACGTAATTGTTGTGGGTATTGGGCTATTACTACTTTCTACTTTGTTGCTTTGGAATTTAATATTGTGGTGTATTTTGTGATTTAATTGTGAAATTAACTTGTCTAACTATTATTATTTATATTTTTATATTTTGTTACCACTAAGGATCGAGTAACTGGTCAACTCGATCCTTTTTTACAGGTACCCAATTTATCGGGTACCCGCTTTGTGTAACCGGTAGATGGTCAAAATTTTATTGATTCAGTTAGTGAGGATCGGGTATTTTTTTTTACCCGATCCATGAACACTCCTAATTATAGGTTATTACTTACAAAGAAAAAAATTTATTATAGGAATGTGCTACAAGGTAACATGTTAAGTGGTATCTCTAAATCAATAAAATTATAACACTTTAAATAATGGCCCACCAATTCATTTTATTTTTAAATCCATTGCTTTAAATAATAAAATCTCATTAATTTGAAGAGATCACTTAATATACTATTTGGTAAAATCTTCCCATAATAAAAAATTTCTCCTCACGAAGTCTTGGAAATTTGACCATCAGCACAATTATCTTTTCCAAATTCAAATCTATCTTTGAGAATGAAACAAAATATTAATTTGGTCCTTATCAATTTAAGACCAGTTTGGTCATTTATATTTAGAAAGAAATTTAACTAATTTAAGAATTATAATGAAAATTGTTGATAAATTAACAGAGTTGTTGACAACATATTGTTAACAATCTACTCTGATTATAACGTGGCTTGTATAAGAATTTGTCCATTATTTCCGTCAAAAGCCATATATTAGTTAATTTATTTTAAACATATAGGATTATAAATTAAATGATATAATAGATAAAAAAAAACTAGATTCTAGATATCCCAAAGATAAATGACTATATTCATATTTCTTTCTAAAAAAAATTTCACACGTTTATTCATAACTATTTATTTAGAAGGGGGAGAACTAATTACAATGAACTCTTTTGTGATTGGATAATATTCAGATTTTCTCTATGATTTGTAAATATTCTTATAATCCACACCCTCTTGTGGTTTTGAGTTTAAAGTAAAATCATTAAATTTTTTATTAAGTAATTACTAGGATGTTAAAAAACTTTTATTTAAAGGATTATTTTAATCATTTAAAACTTATAATCAAGGTTTATTATTTATTTTAATATAAAACACGACTACCCTTTTTCTACGGGGAGATATGCGGGCAATGGAGATATACTAGGTTGAGAGATATTTTTTGATATTTTACACAAATTCATTATGTTTTAAATTTCTATATTAAAAAAAAAAGAAAAAAAAAAGGAAGATAGACAGTAGGTTTGCAAAGTATAAAATGATAATAACCAAACCTTAAGGGAATTTTTGTAATTTACCCACAAAAAAAAAAAGAAAGATTATCCAGGGATTCATTAAGAACTAGTGTGGGAGACACACACTTATATGTGTGTGATTTTAAAATTAACAATAAAATAAATAAAAAGAAATTATGTGTAAGTTATTAGTAATGAGAAATTAATGATAGTTATTCTAATATAGGAGTTTAATGAGAAGTTCATGAAATGGCGTACGCTAAAAAATCCTTCATACTTTATTTTATAGCAGTGAGAAAGGCACATTATGTGTGTGATTTATAAAAAAAATAAAAAAAAGAGGAAGTTATATGAGATTATTAGTGGAGGGTGTAAGTTGATATTATTATTACTAAGAAATGATCAAATGAGAAATTCATAAAGTGACCGATATGGGTAGATCTCTCACTTTATATATACTAGTGAAAAAAGCACACTTTATAGGCGTGTAATTTAAAAAATATATATAAAAAAGAAAAAATAGAAAGTGAAAATAATTGAATTATAAGTGATTAATGGGTAGTTAGTGGTTACTATTATAAGGTATCAATTTAAATTAGTTATATAAATAAAAATAAATTTATAAAACATATAATGACACCGCATCAAACTCTTACTCATGTTATATAATATGTAGACTATATAATATAGATATACTATGATAACAAAAAAATATCCTATACTGAGATGAGAGATATTTGTACGCACAAGGCTATATATATTAGCTTGTTTGCGTAGCCAAAGAAAAGCTTGTATGCCTTTTCTCTTCTTTCCTATCCTATCCGAAGTTGGGAGAAATTTGTGTGAATTCTCAAATTTCCCAAATTTTCCTGTTCATCTTCCTTTTCTTCTTTCATGAATATCCCAAAATTTTGTCAATTCTCAAATTAATCCTTTCTTTTATTCATTTTTATTTCCATCCAAACGAGCTGTAAACCTGCGTGCGTGATAACTAACTCAAAATTTCAGTTATTAAGAGTGAAAATGGGGGAGAAGTGAGTTTCAGGGTTGCAATGACGTGGTGAGACGACCTCGTCATGTACAATTAAACTCTCTGTGTTGCAAGATTTAAAGGCCCGGGTCAAAAAACTACAAATGTTGTAGGTTATGCGTCTCCAAGGCCCAACACCAAACGCAAGAATTAGCTATATCATATCAGAGGTTAATTAAGTTGGGCCTTTATTTCTCATAACTTTTACTATCACAGGCTAAAACAAAGGCCTCAAACAAAAAAAAGTGAAGGAGCCCAAAGCAGCAAAGCTAGTTCCAAGATTAAAAGGTCACGCTCACCATTAGCAATGCTCGTCTTTTTTTTTTTCTGCCAAGTGGCCGAGTTACTCTAACTTGAAGATTAGATAATTAAAAATATAGAAAAATAAAAGGAAGCAATGAAATTGTTGCAGGTTATTAGAGAGAACATGTCATTTGGCAATACTTGATGATACAAAAAATAATTACAAAAAATAATTAAATACAGATAGAAGACATGTGACAGTTTATGTCGATCTCTTACATATGAAATTACTGGAATAGATCAGAATTATTATCAAATAGTTCTGAAGATCATATGTCGATAAGTTAATTAATTTTACGACATACGCATACTAAAATATTACTATAAATATAAGATATTTATATATTTTAAATCAAATAAAAAAATTAAATAAAAACACCAAACCTTACTATACAAGTACAAACACATCTGTAACTCAGAACTATCACCATCAATAAACAAGTTAACATTTCCCTAACAACTTCTTTATTCTTACTATTTTCATATCTAGATTAATTTCTCAATCATCAATGCTAAAAGCCTCTAATATGGGACAAACATCTACCTGTCCTGATAAGTATTATGGTTCTAACTTACCTAGATGTTCAAGGTTATTATAGTAAAATCGGGTAATTACTGATCCTTTTATCTACTGTAATTAATTTTGGTATTCCTCTTTTAAGAGCCTAAAAATATTAATAGACGTCAACGTTGGTTGGCACTTGGCCGTGTGAAATCAATGGAGCAGGGAAAAAAAAAAAAAAAAAAAAAACTCGAGGGGAAGATCTGAGAGATCTTGAAGGATGCCCTATTCGGCGTGGGATGATGAAGAGTTCTACAATCAGTTAAAAACCGTAAAGGCTGCTACGACAATTCGATGCAGTCTGAATCTGCCAACCATCAATTGGAGCTGGCTAGCTAGCTAGCAGAGACTCTACTCTATCATGGAAATGACTAGGCAGGCGGTATTCCTTGAAGAGCCATTGTGTGTTTACATGGGCTTTCTATTAAGGGCTAGTAACAACAACGTCTCTAGTTCCTTGGACTTTTTCTCTCACATATACTGTTTCAAAGCACAATTACGGTACCTTTGCTTTCCCTAGTCCCTACTATTCGAGACAGAAACACTAGTGGATAAGCCCGAGAACAGGCCGGGGCTCTACTATCATGAATTGTCCAATCCATTAAATTATCAGACATATAGTAATTTATAGTCATTTTTTTTTTTTTTTGGGATTTAAATATCATAATTTTTTTTTGATTCACATTTACTTGCTTTATTATAAAAATATTTATTTTATTGATTCACATCTACTCACATTGATTATGTTCTGTTGAAACTGCTGTTATTTAAACACAGCTTCAAACCTTTAGTCTTTACAAGTATTAAATGTTCTTTAGGAAAAATTATAGGTATTCAGTGGCAGCACCAGGTGGATTGAAGAATAAGAAGGACACCTGATTAACGGTCCGTTCTTAAGTCTAACTACTCCATTCGTATTGTATTATTATTTTTAATTAATAAAATGTGCAATTAAATATTGATGGTTGTATAACATGTGTTCATCCTTTAATGCTGAATTGGGCGAGGGGTGGTCTATACTCCACAGCCTCGCCCAAGAGGACCTATTTTATGTTTAACATCCAGCGAGGAGACCGATGAGCCTTCAAACCACCGTACGCCTGCACTATTAATATAGAATTAAGGTAAGAACTTTCGTTCTACAACAATAGTAGTTGCTTGTACAAACTGTACAATACGACAATCCAAGAAGCAGGCAGTATCTATGATCCATGAACCTTAACGTTTCGTACGTCGAGACTGCCGAAGAAAAGATAGACGAAAGCCAAAGCAACAGTTATATATTGGCCTTGAAGTTTGTTTGTTTGGAGGATGGCGATAGGAAATGGGATTACGGTCGGTAATAATGGATGCATAGGAACGCAGTAAAATAAACAAGCAGGGAAAAACTTGGATGTAACATCCTAAATGTGGATTAAATTTTATAAAATATTAATTATATATGTTGATGTTATTTTTTTCTTTTGTGTGTGGATGTTATTTATTAAGTAAGATTCAACTCACATTATGTAATTTATAAGTGGAGTTAAAGATCATAAAAGTATTTTCCAAACAACAAAGGCATTACACGCTGGATTATAATAAGAATTCAAATGCATACAATACAACCTCTTTATCATCTTTTTTATACGTGTTTCGCAGGTGTAGCGAGCCGGGAAAGAAAGGCCGAGGATTGCGTAGTCAACTTCAAAGATACACATATACTATTACCAAATGAGCCAGGCCCCTCATGTTCGCATACATGCGTGGGATGTCACACTTGAGCCAGATGGTATACGAATGGACAAAGCATACAGTGGTCGGATACAATACTAGGTTAGGTTAACTTCTTTAGCCTTCAATAGGAACGATTTGCGAACAAGACTTTTTTTTTTCCCCTCTGTCTCCCTCTTGATAGTTAAGAACTTATGTGAGTACAGAGAGAGAACTTTATATGAATGATAAAAGACTTTTAAGTGCATGAAACACCGATGTTAACCACATCCACTGTCCATTGATGGCAGAATTACTACCCTGAGTCTATGGTGGCGGGCAAGATAATTCAAGACAATAACGACCCTGACGCAAGAAGTTGGTGCACATTTGTATTCTCCAAGCCAGAGCAATACAAAAAGAAGAAGTCAAGAACTACAAAATAACATGTCATACAAACTAAAATAACAATCCAACAGGAACACTTCCAAAAAAAATAAAAAGGAACAAGATCTCGATCGGGCATCCAATAATCACAAACAGAACAACTACTTTTCGAGAAAGCTGGAAATCAGCTAGCATTTCTTAAAAAAATCCATAGCTTGCCCTGTAAATTCTATGATGCTAAAATATAAGAAACCAACCAATACAGTGTCTTGCTTTGTTGGCTGTATTGTTCCCTCAGGAAATGCTATAGAAGAAAGGACTTGATAATCTGCTAGTTATAGTTCAGCTCCTGCAGTAATATTTTGATATGTTGTCTACGTTTGTAAATGATGGTGAGTAATGGTAGTGGGATGAAGTTGGCCTTAGATAGAGTGGTTGACGAACGGCAGCTGACGAGGAAGCAGTGACGGTAGAGTTAACGAATCCTGATGATGCTGCAGTAGAGAAGAGTGTTGCTGGAGGAATCCCAGCACAAGGATGCTCATTTTCCCATGCCCAGTTTGGTGAGGAAGCAGGTTCCATACTCTTCCCTATTGCTGTTCCCTGCAGAAGCAACATATTATGTTGTTGTGCCATGCAAAAAAGTAGAAATAAAGTCTCATAGCAAGTTCTCAGAAACAAAATCATGGTATTGGAGGGGATGTTTGGGCATGTTCTTGTGGCATATAATAGCTTCTCTTCATCAAAGGCCATAAGCAAAGGAATGTCAATCCTTAGCTCTGCCACAAAACATGATGGCTAACGTTAGTCGTTAGACTGCATGGTAACAGAAAGATGTAAAATTGCAGCGCTGGTTCAGAACCAAATTAGCTAGTCACAAGCAACAATGCAGAAGTTTAAATTCAGATATGGAAGCTCTTGTCTAACCAGCTGAAAACCATCGTATTGTCCTTTAAGTGAATGGTCAAAGGTTTAAGGGATTAATAGCTAACAGCATCCATATATGTACTTCCACATTGTATTTGGGAGGTTGAGATCCACAAACGCACATCCCCAACGTCATAAGAGGCAAATGTGTATGTCCAATGTGTGCATGTGTAAACATAAGTAAAACAAAAGAGAAATAGTTACTCTAGGCAATGGAATAAAGAGGAGTGAGCACTGGGCTAAGGCCCCACGCCTAATATTTATCAGATTCTTCGTAGCCTGAAACTCCTAGCTCTATAAAACTCAGTTTGGTTAAAGAGAATAATGAGGCTGCAGTGAATGCGGTCAAATTGGAGTACCTCATGGATGGGAAAGAAACTGGAAATTCATGCCATCCCATGGAGTAGACTGATTAGAAACTTTTAAATGACAGCGAGGCAGTTGTGTACCAACTGTTGCCAAATCAAAGCTCTGCATCTGTAGTGAAATAAGCAGAATAATAGCTATAAATTTTGAAAAATTTTAACAAAGCTGAACTTCAGAAAAAGTTTTTAGTCAGGTCTTGTTCTAGGTACAGAAGGAAATGAATGATTCAAAAATTTAACATGAACTTTCAAATTACCCTTGCTCCACCATGTTCAAACACACAATTGGAGCTAGATTGGAACTCCAAACCTTGCTTATTGATGTTCTCATTTGGGTAAGCAGCATCAAGGGGAGCGACACCCAAGTTTAGATCTAAAGTGTATTTCATGCCTGCACAGGATTGTCCGCGTAAAATAATTCCAATGAGAGATGAACTGTAAAAGAAACAAATGTTCTGCAGAATATTGTAGTTACAAAGATGTACCCCCATCATTTTGCTCAGAGATCAACTCCCCTTCATAAGTACATGCTTGGCTCAAAGTTCGTGAGAGCTTCCCTTCCACTGCATTTTATAGCTGCCTTATCATATGCCCTGATTTGGACAATTGACGAGTGTTTGGTGATTTAATTTCATTGGCACAAAGAGAAAATCAACACATTACAGAAAAAATAAGAGTAACTGTGGGAAAAAAAAGGTCGGGAGGAAGAAATTTTAATCACAGGACCTTGCAGCTTCTATCTCACTGTCAAACAGTCCAAGATATATATACCTGCACAAAACATCATATACCATGAAACACTTCTTTGTTGACTGAATTTTTCAAATCAGTGACAGGTAATACATATGAGTGAAATTAGTGGCATCTCACTTCTTGCCAAGAAATTGCCCCATTCGAGCTTCCCATCGCCCACATTTGTGCAGTGTGACTCCCCTGTACTTTGAACTACCTCTAGAAAATCCAGTGCTCTGCCGACGGAGTATGTGCACAAACTCTTCCTTTGTTAAGTTCTTCATCTGTATATACCAACAAGCAAAATAAGGGCAACCTAATCACCCTACCCCTAGAAAGCACAATTCGATCTGAAGTAGTCATATTAGATTGAGAACACTAAGAACCTGCTTAAGATCTTCTTCATAATCACTGACATCAAAATTAATATCTGCTTCAAGTCCACGGAATTTAATAGCAGCACGATCATACGCTCTGGAACATAAACAAAATTCCTATTGTTATCGGCAAGAAAGTACTCAAGAACAACATCAATTTCATACCCTAGTAAGGCATGTTACCTAGCTGCAGCATGTGCAGTATCAAATCCACCTAAAAAGTAGGCGAAGTGTCGTGAATTAGTGAAAATTGTTGTTCATTAGACAGAAAACATTAAACAAAGTCCGATACAGCATGCATCAAACAAATACATACCTAAATAAACTTGTTTCCCGGTATCCCTGCAAAGTTCCGCAAGAAAACATTTAGAATCATTCATTAGCAAGATAACATCACGACACACGTTAATCAAGACCCGAGAGAATAAGAGATTGAATTTCTAATCAATCAATTTCAGTTATAAAGTTCCATTATTAGCAGATGAATCAGACCAAAATTAAATGAACAATAAACAAGAAAACAAAGAAGGTCTCCAAGTTACTGACCAAATGTGAGATTCCCATCTTCCAGTTCTCCGGTAGAAAGTGACTCCACGGTACTGAGAACTCCGAGACCTCGGTCCTCTTCTGCTCTTCTTTACCTGCTGTCTCTGCTGCTGAGAGAAGATTCTCTGCTCCGCCGAAAAATAACTCCCCGAAAGCTCCAACCACTGCTCCCTCGTCGTCGACGACACCGCAGCCGCCGACTCTCCAACATTCACAGGAAAAAGATCCTTCGTGACGAAACCGCAGCGATTCTCACTCTCTTCGTACTCATTGTCCCCTCCTCCACTGCCCTTCAATATATCGAAACTGATTGGATAACCACGGTTAGAGCAGGAGCCTTCATCAGCGGCGGTGCTCGATGTATCGACATTGACTCTTGAACCGAAGAACTCGACGTGCCGGAAAATTCAGGAAACTTCTCCGACACCGTTTCAATTCCGTCGGAGATCGATTCCGTCGAGAAAGCTGAGAGATTGAGGTCCAACATCACTCCGATTGCCAAAAATTCCACACTATTTCCTCAAAATTAACCAAGCATTAGAGAGACGAAGTACGTAAGTTATAAAGAAACTCTCAAGTGCGTGACTGTGTGTTTTCGAGTGTGTGATTGTGCGTGTGAGAGAGAAAGGAAAGGAAAGGCAAGGCAAGAAAATGGAGATTATACGTATAGAGTGGGTGTATATATAGCCATAGGTAGAAATGAAAAGTTGTGGGTGGTTGCTGGTTACTTACGATGGAATTAAAGGCGGCATTGGCTATGGAATTAAAAGAGACAAATTGGATATCAAGGCCGGCTTGAAATTGAATTCTTAAGGAGCTAGAGAATTGAAATTATATAAGAAGAAAAAAAAAAAAAAAAAAAAAAAACACTAGAATTATTAGTAACTTAATAAGAGAGTTCGAGAAATGAGAGAGAAACAAATTGAGAAAAAGTATTGCTTTGGTTTTATATTTGTATCTGTCTGTATTTATACAACCGGAGGAGGATACAGAGAGAGGGGGAGAGTTTGTTAACGTGTTTGTTGGGGGGAAAGGGCCTAAACTAAAGTAACCATTATGGGTGGCGCGTGGGAAATTACGGGGTGACTAATACGAGTAATTGAGTCATTGAAAGCAGAGAGAATGTGGCTAAGGATGAAAGATGAATGAAATCTGTCACCCTACAATCGGAAATTTTATAGTTATCTATGACCAATTAGGCAATTGCTACCAAACACCCCACTTAGTAGTTTGGTTTGGGCAAGGACCATATTTGGTTTGAAACCCACTTATGTGAAAGAATATAGGGCCAAATTTGTATGCCTCATTTTAATGGGAAAAATAATTTATAAAATTTAAAATTAATGATTTATAAAATTAAATATTAAAAATTATTTGTTAAAATTAATTTAACGACGTAATAAAATTTTATTAAATCGCTAATTCTGATTTTAGATATTTAATTGAATTTCGTTTGTTATTTCGCACATCTATTGACACATCATTCGTTTTGTCGTTTTCTAAAAATGTTATCTTCTAATTGGATGATTTTAAGAGCAACTTCCAAGTTTTGAGTAATATGCTTAGTAGTTAGTAGTAAAATACATAATGACCAAACAAAAATTTACCTTCAATCTTTTTGTAATTGGACTTGATTTAAGTTGGATAAAGTTTCATTCAAAATCGAATTAGATACTACGAGAGTTAATGAAGTCAAGTTTTGAACTCATCAAAAATTAAATCCAACTTCAAAATTTTGAAAAATTTTACGATCATTTTCAGAGAACAATTCTTTTATACGTTAAATAATTGTATAATATAATACTATATATTTTAAAAATTTTACTGTATAAATTTTTAAATTCAAGAAAATGATTCTCTAAAAAAAATTACAGAATTCTCCGAAACTATATTGCTCAATCCTCAATTTTGTATGTATACTCGTAGTTGAGGGGGAGGAGGCCGGAATAATGTATAGTTGTAGTGGCACTGTGGAAGGGGTAATGGTCTGGAGTTTTTTCACTGTGGATGATGGGGAGAGATAATAATTGACTTTTTTGAGGTGACAACGCACTAATCATGGAATTTTAGAAAGGAAAGGGGAGAGAATTAATATATGCTCAGAGTCCCGTGGTTAAAAGCCTACTGCGTCTCATTGGTTAATAGTAATATGGGTACATAGTACGCGCTGTTACTGGAGCGTGGGACCTGTGCCGTCTTTTCCACACAAGTACGATTTAACAGTTTCACGTATGTAACAAATTTAACCGACAAGTAACAACTTTCCTCTCTGTTAAATCCAGTAACAAGCACAACTTCTCCCGTATTTTTTTCCATTGTAATTAAAATAGAGAATATTGCTAATTAAAATAAGAGATTAGTTAGCTGAAAACCACGATGTATTTACTTTTGACCATTTTGTTTGCAAGAGTTTAACTCAATTTGCTAATTTTGCATTACAGCTTTTACAAATTGCACAAATAACTAACGTCAAACTAATCTCAAGATATGTTGGGTGGGGATTTTGTGGACCTGGAATTAGAGCAAAATGTCATTTACTTCCCAAATGGCAAATAAAACATGGAAACTCAAATGTGACAACCAATTATCATGCAAATTCTTTCTTTCTTTTTCTAAACAAAAGATTGTCATTAACACAAATAACGATACATAAACTCTTGGGATAATATTTGTATCACACTCTAATTAATGTTGGTATCCAAATGGCATAATTTTGTGATTATATGTCCCCATCTATCTCTAAGAAGTTGAATGAAATGATAAGGATATAAATATGTGGACTCACAATAATTTGAGTTGTTGCAATCAAAATTTCCTATAATACTAAAATCAAGTTAAAGTTTTATTACATACGAAAATCCAATCAAATGAAAAGCTTTCGTTGGCATGGAACGGATCCAATGCCTATTGCCTCGCACGAATATGATGGAAGCATAGATGTATGTACTTTTCCACATTGGTGGAAACCTGAATAGCAAGATGGTTATCATGGCAACCATCCTGTGTCCTGACTATACATATCAATCTATGATAACTGAAAAAATCAAGTCCCAGCCCAAGTTGCATGTAATTGGCCAAGAAGAACAATCACACTAATACAATTTGTGCATCTAGTGCTTCTTTATGAAAATGATTTTATTATGATAACGTATCGTCATATTTTTTTAAATATCTTGACGGATTATAAACTTTTCCTTCTTCGTTTTTCCAATCTAGTCCAACATACATTGGTCCTATGTATAGATATCTTAAATATTCGAGGGAAAAAAATAATATCCAGTCCACAATCCTTAAATGAAAGAGTGCAGATATGATTGTTGTCATTACATATAGTACATTATAGCAACTCCTCGGGAGTTTCAAAGTTGAACTATGATTTTTGATGCTGACTAGTATACCGTACTATACGTAAAGAACATGGCCACTATTGGTGGATTATATACATTCCAAACACCTCAGTAGCCAGCCAACTAAACCATTGCAGAAGACAAAAGCATAAACCATAAACTACAGAACTTGAATACACTACGATTCGTAACCTCTACATTTCTTAGAGATCGCCTCCTATGAAAAACTTCTTATTCTAGAGCCAACAGAACCGAGACAATCCTTACCACACCAATGGCAAGTCCCTAGTTCTCTTGTATAAAAGAGTTGCGTCTTGCAGCATAGAACACGTTATTTGTTTCAAAAAGCTCACACAGAAAATAAACACTTAACATGCCAAAACCAGTTTTACCGTGCCTTCAAAGAAGGAACATTACGAACTACATTGTCCGACTAACAGAAATCCAGATGCAATCTTGCAAATGGATATGGATGTCCACTATCGACCTTAACGAACTGAAGAATGCTTTATCACATTAACTCTTTAACATGCCAAAACCACTTCATCATACCTCGCGGTATATAACTACAAGGGGAGGGTAGTCCAGTACAGGATTCAAGAGTCTTGGTTTTCACATTCAACCTCAAAGAACTGAAGAATGCCAGCATTTACCAAAAGTTTGATGTATAAAACACCAGGGCATCATGAACTCTAAACATGCAAAAACCACCTTATCATGCCTCACAGTAGTCCTATATTGGGAGCTAACAGGATTCAAAGTCAATCTAGCAAATGGACATGGTTGGTTCACTTACAACCTTAAAACAAATTTAGAATGCCAGTATTTATCAAAACAATTATTTAAGAAACATCACTCACCTGCAGTATTTAACCAAATGAGAATGTGAAAGGGTTACACCCATTGGTTAAAAAATAATTACCAAAAAAAAATAAAAAAAAATGAGAAGCCCAAAATTAGAGCAACAAATTAGTGGTAAATCACTCAAACAACAAGACATGCATATCCACAGAATGGGAATCTGCACACCTCGGTGGAGCTAAAATTCACATCAACAGAAAGCTAGCAACCACTTCACATCAACAGAAAGCTAAGCAACCACAAAATGGGTTGTCTCCGGACTTGTTCCAAAACAAACCAAGAAGCACAAAGATATCTGAATTCAATGTTCCAAATCACTGCTCTCAACTATCATGTCAAGTGCACACAACTACACCACAAACATGTGCTCACATAGATAATCTCTGAATCTATGCTCATGCTTACGAATTAACGTAAACCATTTTTTTTTTTTGTCGTAATTGGCTGATCATACAGATGAGAATTATGCACAAATGAGCCTTTCAAGTTGAGAAAGTATTTCTACATCTTTATCCAATTATTGAATCAGCTATGCCAAAGAATGAACAAATAAACAACTGCTTGAAGCTCTTTTTATCAAAAGCTCAACTTCAGTAACAGAAATATGTTTCTGATTCTATATCAGCAGATTCAGGACAATGATTGTTTCCCTCCAGACTTTGAAATTAAGGATAACAAAGATAGTTTTCCTTCCAGACTTGGAAATTAAGGATAGCAAGGATAATTTCCCGTCCAGATGTGTGGACTTTGAAATTAAGGATAGCAAATATTTCGCTAGACATCCGCCTGCAAGTGACACTAGCACCCATAGTGGTTTCTCAGTTAATCAAATGGCAGCAGAAAAACGCTTTTCACATAGCTCCCTATTATAAGATACCTTTCGCCAGTTGAAAGATAAAATGCATTCTGTTGATTTTTATATCTTCCACTGCCATTTATTTCATTCAATGCCTAAGAAACTATCAAATATAAATCCTAAAAAACAAGATGACAGCAGAACCAAGGAATTATGAAATGCATCTCATACATAACAAAATACTATAATATCCTTAATATAAAATCTTTTCAAACCAAAACTTCTTAAACTATCCAGAAAATTTGACACCAGCAAACAGCAGGTAGGGAAGAATTGGGAAATTCAGCATAATGACTTAATCCCATAATTTCCCTCCAACCTAAGCTCATTCATGTCTTAAATGACCAAGTTGCAACAACAAAAAACTAGAACGGACAAATAAATAAAAAAGGAGTCTAATGGAGATCAGAAAACAGAAATCAATCACTGTGAGACGCCCAACCACTTAGAGAAGTTCTCGAACTCGGTGTAATCACTATCAGAGATCATCGTCTTGTACCATGATTTTCCAGCAGCTTTAATTGCAGATGACTCCTCCTGCAATAAATAAATAAATAAGAAACAAATTCAGGCATCAAGAGATTAGAGAAACTAAGACAAAAGTTTGATATCTAGAGTAATCGTATTAATATGCAAGCCAAGGCAACAAGTAAACACAACAAAACAGATACTACCATGCAGGAAACATTTCATGGACACACCTAAAACACAATAAGAAATTTAACAACAGCCCTTAATGAAAGTTTATTTGCAGGGCAACAACTTATCAAGAAAATCCACAGTGCTTATGCATCATTGAGTCCATTTATTTCATTCTAAGTTCCACCAGGTATATTTGTTAAAGCATTGGAAACTCAATATATATACCACAAACCATGTCCGCCAACACAAAAGTTGCCACTTACTGCACTATGCTGATAAAAACAAACTTAATTAAGCCTACAAACTCGAACAGACATTAAGCACTTATCTAGCACTAGAACAATAAGACTACAAATTATACAGGAACAAAATGAAGGAAACAACCACAAAGTAACAGAAAGCTCTCAACCAAGGATGATCAATGGAAAGGCAAACTAAATAAATATCTATAATACAAAACCAGTAAAAAGAACTAAAAAAAATAAACAAATACAGGATATAGCAATTGACATTTAAAATAACCTGCAAGGAGACATTGAAATCAATATTTGGTATAGAATGTAGAATATTCAGAAGTGAAACAAACAATAAACAGAAAAGAACCTTGGTGATTGGGGTCCTCTTCTTGGCGAGCTTCTCCATCTTAGCCTTAACACGTCGAGCCTCAGCCAACAGAGACATTCTCCTAGCAGTCTTAGCATGCGGGTTCAACTTCAGCAGCACATTCAAATTCTTCAATGGGTTCTTCTTCAATCTTTAGCAATGGTGCCCTCTTCACATCCTTCTTGGTTGGTCTCACTACAGACTGGACCTCATCAGAGTTGATAATTCTTGCTAAATCAGCATTAACCATCTTAGCCCTTGGCAAGACATAGCCCTTCTTCTTCAGTGATGGCTTATCAAATGACCCATAAACCTCATCCAATTTCTCAAAAGCCGATTTTGTCCAAATGATAAACCTCCCAAGATGGCCACCAGGAGCGAGCTTCAACAAGTTCAAGCGGTCAACATGGGCCAACTCGACACCAGGAATGTTACGGAAGGCCTTGACAAGCTTAGCACCCTCAGTTCCGTAAACAATCAGAGGACCTTTCCTTGAAATGTATCGGCGGTTGCGCATCTTACCCTTACCAGGGCGAATAGCATGGCTATTCTTGGCCTTCTCAGCATCAGGGAAAGCTCCGATTTGCTTGAGGGCCTTGATAGCATTTGAGGTTTTCTCAATACCCTCAGCTGAATCAGAGACAACGCAAGGAATTTCCGGAAACGGAATCAATTCGGTGACCGCGAGCCATGACCAGCGCGGGCACAGCAGAGGTATGCGATGGCGGAGACGACGGCGTACCTCTTCTGGTTGACCGGGATCTTGCGGTGCCAGCGGCGCCAGATCTTGGTCGGAGCAAACATGCGGCCGCCACGACACATGTTACCGAAGGCACCCTGGCCGGCACGGTGCGTACCACCTCCGGGAACACGGGGGATACGAGAAACAGCACGACCAGTACCCCAGGATTCGGCCGAGGTCTGATGGCCGGCCTTTCTCGAGACAGCGTAGGGTTGGCGGGAGTTCTTGGAAACGTTGGCGTGAACGTACTTGACAATATCCGGGCGGATCGACGCCTTCATAACGTCCGGGATAGGGAGAGAATTGGAAGCAGAGCCGCCGTCGGTCGCCATATCATTCTCGAAGGTCTGGACGGTGACAAGAGGTCGTGCGGCGGCGGATGCCATGTTTCTGGATTGGGGGTGGGGGGTAAGGGGAGAGAAGTGGCTAGGGTTTTTGCACTGTGAGGAAGTGTTGAAGGTAGGGTTTGCGTGATGGGAAGTGGGTTTATATAGGGCTTGAAAATTGGGCTTCATTTGAGCGATGTAAGCAACTTGTGATGTTGGGCCTTGGTTTTGTATATATGGGCTGATCTTTTTACATTAAGATGGGTCGTAGTTAAAAAAAAAAAAAAGTGGACAAAACCCTTGTCAAATGAGTTTAATACAAATTGGATGCCTAGCAGCAGCCCAACTATTTACACCGGTAATTTTTTCTTTTTTGTCAAAAAAAATAGCAGTCTAGAATGGCACACATAAGCACTGGATCAATCGGGACCGTTAACCGGCATCTGCAACCTGATTTATTTTTCTCTTCTATACTTTTGAGTCCTATTCATATCTGCAGTTTCTCCCAGGTCCAAGGCACTAAACTTTGAAACTCAGGCAATAGAGAGATGACCTCCTGTTGCGGCCCCAATAAAACCAAGCCAGATATGGGCTGGAGGCATGGGAGCCCACTTTGCACCATTTTTTTTTTGGTGGGGGAAAACTCTACATAATATATTTGAAGATTGATTTGGATATCCATTTCTTGTAAGAATAACGTTATCAGCAATTAAAAAGCTTAGCGTGACTCAAATTGACCTACTTATTGTGACGTCCGTCCTACATCGAAAGTGAGAGAAAATATTATATTATAACACTTTGAATTGTGAGTTACTTATAACTTAGCCATTTTAAATCCGTTGTTTTCACTCAAAAGTTATTGGGCCAACCCAGGACCCGGGGTGTTACAGTTGGTATCAGAGCGAATCTCGTGTGATCTCTGCACGGGTAAGACTGGACCAGTGGTATTGGGCTATGCTATGCATTATAAGTGATATGTTATTGGACTCCAACTTGGGCTTTGCGATGACGCAAAGCCTTAAAGAGGGGTGATTGTGACGCCCCGTCCCACATCGCAAGTGGGAGGGAATATTGTATTGTTTATAACACATTGGATTGTCGGTTACTTACAACTTGGCTATTGAACCCGTTGTTTTTGTTCAAAAGTTGTTGAGTCAGCCCAGGGTTCGGGTGATACACTTATGCTTCAATTTAATAGAAAAAATTAGTAAATAACTACGCGTGTGAATGAGCAAAAAGTAAGAATTAAAACTTTAAATGATTAGGGGAGTATTAAATTTGCAACTTCAGTCCTCTTGTTTGAAAGATGCAGCTAGTAGCATTTCAGAATACACAGTAACATAGAAGCATACAAATTACTATTAATCTTCACTATCAGAGCTACCTATGTCACTGCTGTAATCACTACCGTCATCATCAATATCCAGCTGCACGTGCTGAACCTGTATGGTCTCCGGTGCCTTTGTCAGCATTGGAGGAGGGACAGGCTGCTGTTGTTGCTCTTCAATTCTAGGAGGTATATGAAGAGAATCCAATGGAGGCAGTGCCACCGGATCACCAGGTTTCCTTCCCGGTGGAGGAAGAGTAGGTAGACCACTGGGCAACTCCACATGCATACCGGATTTCCATTATCAGAGGTCCTGTTGGTACCACAATATTTGGCGGAAGCAGACTTTGAATTCCAGCAGCATTGACAACTGGATTGGCATCTGCTGATTGCACAGCAGGGGTTTCAATCAATGGCTCAATGGTTTTCTCCTTACCGTCATCTGTCCTAGGTAAAACAACACCAAGATCAGTGAAACTGTATAGCTGAGATGCGCGCATTTGCTCCTCCTGGGGAGCAGGTGGCAGTGCCCCACGGAAAGGAGCCTGTCCAGCTCCGAATTCTGGTGGGGCAAAAGTTGTGTAGCTTATCATATGGGCATATGACAGTATATCTGAAGGTTTCAGCTGAGATGCAACAGTGGTTGTTAAAGTATCCTCTGTACCTTCTTCTGACTTGGATCGTTTTGGACGGTGATAATAAAAAATAATCGTCTACTAGGTTGTCAAGAACCTGCTCAGCTTCTTTAAGCTTGTTCGCAATGGCAAGAATTGCAGCATCTTTTGACTGGATCTGACACAATAGTTTCTGTCCTTTCAAGTTCTGCAACAGCTTCAAATAGCTGAGTTTGTTGGGTTGTGAAAAGAGAGAGAATTTCTTTGGAGGAAGAAGGAAAAGAATCTGGTGGAGTTGATTTCAAAGATTGGTCTTGGGAAGACGAGAAGGAAGGAAGGGAGCCCCGAAATGCACCAACCCAACAGGCCCTACTAGGTGAGACTTCAAAGTGTCTTGAGGCCAGAGAGGACATTTGAAAAAGAATAGACTGAGCTCTGGGCAGAGGGGAAAGAAGAGGAAGAAGTGTTGAAGAAGTGGCAACAG
Source organism: Cinchona pubescens (assembly GCA_025175665.1). Lineage (NCBI taxonomy): Eukaryota > Viridiplantae > Streptophyta > Magnoliopsida > Gentianales > Rubiaceae > Cinchona > Cinchona pubescens. Next base: position 106,646 of record JANKKI010000254.1, on the reverse strand, counting down.
TAATTGATACATTTAAATGTTGATTGGGCAAATGAGATTGTTGGGCTTGGGAAGAAAACTTAGCAGGTGCAGGGTTTTGAAGAGATGGTGAATCGGGATTTGGTAAGCCTAGCCGGACTGGAGACTGCACAATTTGATTTTGAACGTACTTTCACCTACGGCTAAGCCATTCAAAATGACAAACTAACCATCTTTAGTCTGAATAACAAAAAACATTCTTGGCAAATCAAAATAGACCAAGTTATGACAGTCCTACCAAACATCTTGAGTAAGCTACTTTTCACAACTATGATAACAGACAAATAAGAAACTTTTCAACTATCTACCACAATGTTCCACGACAAATTTCAAATGAACAGCTCCTAACATTCTCACAAAGCAGACAATAATTGAAAATATTATTGCTACAAAATGTACAACTATGGGGTTTTCCGACAGTAGAGAATTTTCTCAAGGAGACTTCGGGGCTCAGGGCACTTACGCATCCAAATGTCCAGAATTACATCGATATAATTCAGATTACAAGCACTCGTGTATCAAACACAAAATGAATGAACAATCATCGCATTTATCACTAATCTTATTGCAATAAAAATACAAAAACAGTTCAACATAAATACTGTTGGGATGTACCGTGTACGTATAAAAGAAAAAAAATAAGTAAAAGTCAAACTTATAAGCACATCATTCCTAATCAAAAGCAAAAGTTAATAGGAACATCTCCTATCTTGCCAGATTAAACTCAAATACGAAAAAGAAATTCAAAACTCAATCCCAAAAATCCAAAACAAACAGATAATAATCCAATTAAAAAGCTACAAATTGCACAAAATTAAGTTTATTAATATCAATACTTCAACTACCCATAAAATTTACTGTATATAAAAACAAAGTTCGAACTGAATTTAGTTTTGAGCTGACCATACCTGAATATAAGGTACATAGAACGAAAGGACGAAAGGACGAAAGACCGGCGGTCGCTGATGTCGGCGGAGCTAAGGAGGGGCTTTCAGAACCACCGACTAAATTATATATCTGACGGACTTATCACAATGCTATGGGCTTTCAGAAAGGATTTCCGACAGGCAGTGGTCACCAACGATGGCGCCTGTAGAGAAGAGACGGACGGGTGCCCAATTTAGGAATTTTATATGCGCATTGGAAATTTTAACCGGAGCTGGTTTTGGGTTTTTTGTCTAATGAATTTGTTCATTTTGCAGAAGAAGCCATCCAATAAATTTGGGATTAATTACTCTTTGTCCTCAGTAAATAGGATCGTTTGCAAATTGCCTAATTTCGTTTCCGCGTAAGTTACATCGACACCCTTCCATCCAGTGTTAACAAAATGTCATTTTACCCCATTGTTATGGGTATCACTTAATTTTCTTCCCCTTGTTAACCAAGCGCCCACAAATTATCAGAGAAGATTTATTATTATTTTTTTTTTCTTTTTTTAATTTTAAAATATATCTCCCCCACCTCAAACTCGTGATCAACACGTAATAAAGAAAACGTTTTATCGTCATCACAAAAGATTAGATTATGAGATTGCTAATGCTTTCAAAGAAGGCTATAAATTTGGAAACAAACTAAAGTTGTAGAAAAACTGACTTCAATTTAGATAGAATTTTATTCACTTTCAGTTGCTACATTGCTTCACTAATTTACCAATGTCAAGTTGACATATGCTGGAAACCTATCGGAAGAATACTTTTTCTTTCCACACGGAATTTTACTCGGGCTAAAAGAACTGTAGGTATAGAATAATTATCTTCAACCGTTCTCTCATTTTGTGCTTAATCTCCATTCAAGATGACCAGAACGCCAGCTACCACCTAACTGCAGAGAGGGGACGAATTGAGTATAAATATTACAGTTATAAACTCTCCAATCCTCCATTGAAGCCACTTTTGCAGAAGATATTTCCAAGAGGACAAACAGGCTCGTAAGCCGACATATTTCCTGAACTTCAAATGTTACAAGAAGCAAAATAAAAAATAAAAAATACTATCAGCATCAAAATTCTAATAGCTACAGTACCCATGATCGAATGAGTAAGTTGAAAAGAAGTAGCATCAAATTACTCCTGAAGCAATCAAAAATCATTTTTATTACTATACTACCTTACATGGTAAATAAGCTACCCCCGGTGGGCACACAGGATACTTTTGCTGCACAAAATTGAGATACACTTGACGGATATACAAGTTCTAACCAATATACAGAAGAGAGAAATTTCAAGATTTCTTCCTTTGGATCATGAGACCATTTCTGGCTTAGAGATCAGATATATGCACTTAGATTCCATCTGATAATCATCTCAAATACTTCGCCCTTGGGCATTTTCCTCGGTAAGTTTTGAAAAAAAACTCAATTCTCAGCATATAGCATGTCAGAACTGGTGCAGATTTCTTGTCTATGGTGCTGGGGAAGAAAATAAAACAAAATTTAGCTGCTATGACAAATGAAAAAAGAACTGGAATAGGAGAACTGATCAAAGAAAAACGCACACTATATACCAATATAAGTAACACCATATTCAACATGGTAGTTCATAGTTTGTATTATTGGCAATATTGCCTGCAGCAACAACCCCTATGGATTTTGAATTGACATCATATGATGAGAAACAGTTCTCTGCACAATCAGTTGAACTATATACAGTGAATAATAGAACCAAAACTCAAATGCCAAAGAAACCGAGAGAGGGAGTCTAATATGATGACACCAAGAAGCAAAAGAGCAGCCCTCCAGTTTTATTCTGCTATCCTATAATATACAAAATGCAAACTTCTTTTGTATCTTTGACTTGTTGGTATATCAAAATCATAAAAGTACCCCTTGCTAATATATCACCTTTTTTTGTGTTCATCTCTTGTTCGATTGGTTCTGTAACACAGACTCGTACTAACGACAAAGGCCTGGGAAGAATTCTCACAGCACCTTACCCAGCTATGTAGGACAACAGATGCAGATAAGGTATTTGTGGTAATTATTGACCAGCTTACTGTATAGATCATCACTTCTGGTGTAGCAAAGTGGCAGTCATAACAGAAAGTTCTTAAACATGAAAAGTAATTTCAATTAACAAGGTTAGACACCTCACTCAGTCACAAGACAGCTAAATGATTGCAGAAGGAACAGCATAAACCTTGGAAGGCTAACTGAATTCCACAAAGTTTTGCAAATGGACATGCTCGGTATTCAAATTCGATCTTAAAATGACAGAAGAATGCTACCATCTACAACAGGTTGATGAAAGATGTATGAAACACCACTCTGCTGTGATATTTCATAAAATGAGAATACTTACAACTGGCTCAAAATCAGGGCTAGACAAATTGACGGTAAGATTTCTCATCAACAACAAAACCTGCATATCCAGAGAAAGGGACAATTCACTCACCTCAGGTCCTCAGCAATACAAAAATTCATATCAATAAAAAGAGCAGCAACTGGAAAATCCAAAAAAAGAAGAATAAGGAACTGGCAGCTGATAGAGTTTACGATTCATGAAAACATACAGTTGAGAGGGGGGGAAAAACTGTTGTGACAAGAAGTCCAGTTACTGACTCAACATTTTTCCCCATTAACAATTAGCATTAACAATGCAATACCTACAAAATTATGTGTCCTGTGCAGAAAGCAGAACCAACTTAATTGGCTTCTTTCAGATTGTCATTCAACAGGAGACTCTAAATTTCAATTTTTTCAATTTCCTACAACAACTGTGCCAATATCTGATCCTCTATTACTTTCTCTCAGAGTTTAAGTTTCTTATCTTTCCAATTACTTGCAAAGATAATCTTATGGTTGACATCATTAGGAGGGCAGGAAAAATCTCATTTTAATAAATTTTCCCCCAAACAATCACATTGAAGATTGTTTTGAAGTGTATGCAGAAAATAATTGGGCAAAGAGGACTAGAGGGAGGGAGTAGCGTCATACACAGTAGATGCTGACTTATTAATATTCAGTAAGTAATGCATTTTGCAGTGTAGATTATACATCCAAAGAAGACTTTGTCCTGAGCATATCAGACATAGGACAATATTTCTACTCAACTTCAGAGCTCATAGAGTCACATTTTGCTGTTAGTGGTTCCTTGTTGTCAAAGAATGCTTATGGGCTGAAGCAAACTCGAAGTTATAATTGGATTATTCATCCATCCTTACCTAGACATTGCATAATGCATAATATATATAAATTTTTTTTTTTTTTTTTATAGGTTTTGTGTCCGTTTTATTGGCAATCTAGTTAGTAGTCTTTAGGCAAAGCAGAGGAAAACTTGAAGATATTCCCCTACTTCACTACACAAGCCAAAAAAGGGTGGCAAAATTTCTTCAAACCTTATTATGGGAAATCAACTGGAGTAATTGTTTTAACCAAATTTCGGAGCACTTGTTCACTAATATTTGTTTGGGTACAGTTCTACCTCCAATAATTATTGAACCATAGTTGCAAGTGTAAATGATTAATGTTGAGGACATGATCTGAAAGGTAAGTACAGTATCACATCTGCATAAAGTTTCAGTAAACTCACAGTCTCAAAATTTATCGGATCCATCTCCTTGAGCTTCTGCACATGACCCTCAGTGGTGGGGTCAAACACGCTCCCAATGAAACTATAAACTTCAGCAAAGTCTGGTAGACCTGTGAAAATTTAGACAAACAAACCGGTAATCTCCATCTTGTTCCAAAAAAAAACAAGAATATTAGAAAGATATTTATAACCAGAGACTAGGATAGGACAATTTTCCTACATCATAGGTCAGACACACACCCACACCTAGAGGGATATGCCTTGCTTTCTTTGTATGAACATATAACAAACAGAAGGTTCTTTACCACAAGTGTGTAAACATCACCTAGAAAGGGACAATTAGCGATTTTGGTTGCTGCTTTCCTACATCAATCTAATGGGATAAATAATATAAAATGACACCCACACAAAATCAATTAGATCATAATGGTAAGGCGCAGACAGTATTGGTCCTACTTAGCATACTGCAGAACAGGTTATATATTTGAGATGCTGCATCAAAATTCAGAAAGTAAATTAGAAAATTATATATGACAATTACCATGAAGAAGAGAACCTTGCTTTCCCTCTTTCGGTAGGTCAGAAGCCACAAGTGTTCCAGCAGAATTCTCAATACCACTAATATTGCTGTTAGTAATTCTTGTAGCTCCCTTTGATCCAATATCAGCTGAATCAGTAATGTTACAAGTCACAATAATTGCAGGAAGGTTCCATAGAGTAAATTTTCAATATTTATAAGAGACTAATATTTAAGATTAACAACATGAGATAAAGTGCATGCCTTCTGCTCCATGAAGATTGTACTCATCATCTTGGGATGGCAAGATTCCACTTGATGGAACACTTAAAAGCATAGAAGCATCGTCCCACGTAGGATATCCAGGTGCAAGTGAGTTCACTGAAGAAGGATAAGCAATGGTTGCTTGTCCTGGAGCTAAAACTGCCGAAATATTTTCAGTATAAAGAAAATCAGAATCCCAGAAGTTCGATGAGAATTTTGATAAAAGAAAATTCCATCATTTAGCACAGACAGACCATTTTTTGGAGCCTTTTGAGGGTAAGGATGAGCAGCTTTTCGCTTAGGGCGTGGTGGCGGCACATGCGCTATTGTCCCATTCTTTTGGACCTTTAAAAAGTACTTCTGGGCATGACTGCGGATCTGTACAAACAGAGTATGGAATCAATGAACTATTTAATCAAACCATTATTTGTCAGCAAACAGTCTAACAACACAATCTCGTCTTAGGATCGCATCAATACAGGAGGGAAAAAAAATTCAAACAAATCAAGTTTCCGCATTGTACTGGGTTTCGTTTATTAATCTCACACGGATTAGAAAACCAAAATTGGCATATCTAAGTATAATAAGATGAAAACAAAATTCCCAAAAATGTCTAAGAAAAAATAAGTGCTTTGAGAGGTAGAGTAGGCACCTGAATTACTGTCTTTGAACCAACAAAATCTTCAATTTTCTTCCAATCCCTGTCAAACCTGAATCGCCACGAAAAAAAAATAAATAAATTTCAGAAATCAGCCCTCAACTTTCATAAATATATATTAATCCAAAGACAGAACAAAACAAACAACTACAGTGGAGTGTGGACCAAGTGTCAATGGCTTTCTTAGCAAAAAAAAAAAAACAAACAATAAAACTACGAAAAATATATATTAATCATACAAATTCAAAATTTCCTCCAAAAAAAAAAGGAAAAAAAAATTCTTTTTAAACGAAGATGAATATCTGTATGCAAAGATATGAGTGTGTACGGACAGGTTGAAGAAATAAGTGAGAAGGGGATTAAGTGTCTTAACAGTTGAAGAGCTTCGAGAAACTTGTCGTGCTCTTCTTCAGTCCAGCTTTCACGGGACTTGGTTATGGTGTAGGGTTTTCGGACCTTCTTGCCGGACCCTGACCCGTCGGTGGTGGGAGTTGCTGAGTTGTCCATCGATTGAGAATTGTATGAGCTTGTCGAACTGGAATTCATTGGTGTTCTAAAGATTCATGAGAGAGAGGAATATAGAGATATCCCCGTTTGGGGTTTGGCGGGGGCGGGTTTCGTTTGTGAATGCGAGAGGTTCGATGATTTGAGGCCGGTCAATTAATCGTCCCACTTGCACGAATGCAACCGCGATTAATCGCTTACTTTTTAAGCATACCGTTTGAGAGGAAAGAATCCTATGTGCTCGGTGTTGTTGGAAGACTAACGTGTCAGTGCCTCGTTTGGCTAATCTGGATGATCATATCTACCTTGGTTTGGTAGCAGAAGCATGTGAATTTCTGTTCCGTTAATCCATAATTCAAGTACATTTACATGAATTTATGGAGTCGTATCTTCTCCATATATTTGATGGACAATGCCAATACAACAACACTATTAAAGAAGGATTAGTAACTTACACTTAGGCCTATCAATGGGTTGGGTCCGGTCGATCCGGACCCGTTTATCCGGATCTGGATCAATGACAAATTCTGATTACCCGGATCCGATTCGGACCCGTTTAGTTATTATAATAAACGGGTCGGATTTGGATCTGAGTGTTTCGATTCGATTAAAATATTTAATATATAATAAAATTATTGTATATTAGTGTTATTTTATATGTATATATACATATATGTTGTGTAAATTGCCCATGTAATTTATATTTAATATAAAATACATGCATAAATATTAATTATGAACTCAATATTTTTGTATAATTAAAAAAAAAAAATTTTGATAAATTGTAATAGTTTTACATATAATTTAAAAAAAATTATTAAGACCCGGATCCGGCATACGGATCTACTTTTGTACATCCGTTCGGATCCGAATCCAGATCCGGAACTAGTAATATTAATCGGATCTGGGTCTAGATATGCCAGATCCGACCCGTTTACAGCCCTACTTACACTGGATCAAATGTTATTCCGTAAATCATAAATTAAGAAAAATTTTGAAATAGTGTTGTATTCTGTTGTAATTGCGAATTTATTTATGCAGAATATTCAAGTATATATAATTTCTAGTTATAATAAGTAACTCAATATATATAACACTACAATATCCTAACATTTATCATCAATCACAAAGTTGTTATGTTTTATTAAGATATGCACCATTAGTGATACTTCTATTTGTTAATTTTGTTCGAAGTGACTCGATTGAAATCTAGATTATCATAAATTTGTTTGAAATTAAACTATATTCAAAAACAAAACTTTCCCCTAACCTGACTGCCAAAATTGATTGAATCTTACTCGCTTATACTTGAAATATGCTTAATCTCACCATCTTATTTAATGTTAATGTGCTTAAAAATAACATTCTCCATTTGTGGGAATTTTTATTTTTCCTTATAGTTATGTTAAAATGACATCGTAAATATAATTTATATTTCAAGTAAAGGAGATATATAAAATTGTGCGAATTATAGAGGTATCAAATTAATGAGTCATACGATGAAACTTTGGGAGAGAGTGATAGAAAGAAGGTTAAGAAATGAGACTAAAGTGTAAAATAATCAGTTTGGTTTTATGGTAGAGAAATCGACTATTGAACCATACATCTTTTAATGAAATTTACCAAGAAATATCGGGATAAAGAAAAGTATTTATATATGTTTTTTATTAATCTTGAAAAGGCATGCCATAGAGTCCCTAAAGAAGTTATGTAAGAGTTATTAGAAACAAGAGTTAGAGTATTATATATAGATTATATATAGAATTAATAAAGGAGATGTATAGGGATGTGGTTACAAGTGTGAAAACACCAAGAGGGTTGACACGAGAATTCATTATAAATATAGGCTTTATACCAAAGTTTAGCTCTAAATTCTTATCTATTTGCATTGGTTATAAATGAATTTACAAGGCACATACATGAGGAAATACTATGGTATATGTTATTTGCAGGTAACATTGTGTGAATAGATGAAACAAAATATGAGGTTAATGTTAAATTCGAGATTTGGAGAGAGACACTTGAGGCAATATGGTTTATAATTAGTAGATCAAAAATAAAATATATGGAATTTAAATTTAGCAAGAGTGCACGTAGAAATGGAATAGGGATTAGTATCGGAGATCAAGGGATACCCATAAATAAAAAAAATTTAAGTATTTATGATCAGTTTTCAAAGTAATTGTATGGATCGAGATGTTACACATCGGATACAAGAGGTACGGACTAAATGGAGAATGGCATCGGAATTATTATGTGACTGCAAATTCTTTTACGACTTAAGGATAAATTTTATAGAACAACAATTAGGCCAACGAAACTCTATGGGTCTGAGTGTTGAGCAGTAAATCACACACATGAGTAAAAGATGAGAATAACAGCAATACGAATGTTAAGATTGATGTCTAGATACACCATAATGGACAAGATACGGAATGAGTATATTCGTGAGAATATTGAAATAGATCTATTGATGAGAAAATGAGATAAACACGTTTAAAGTGGTTAGGTCATGTGTTAAAACGACCGGTAGAAGCGCCTGTCAGGCGGGTAAATTTTAGAGAGAGTAGTCAACATAAGAGGGGTAAAATAAGATTGAAAAAGACTTGGTGGGTAACTTAGAGGCAAGATAAGACCCATCTAAGAATTAAGGAATATATAATCCATGACAGAGCGCAATGGCATAGTAGGATTAATACAACCGACTCTACCTAATAAGATTAAGGTTTGGTTTGTTTGTTTTGAATTATCTGACACTTTTAGAATTCAATTTCATTGTGTTTGGATGAGGGAATTTGAGTAGATTTAATTTGAAATTTTAATTTATAATAAGTTATATAAACAAGTAATTAATTTAGTTGTTAAAATCAGATAAAAGATTACTAATAATTAAAAGTGTGACTTTAATGATTAAATAAATAAATTTATAATTCACCTAAATTTTAAATCACTACAAATTCATTTAATTTAAATTCATTTATTTCAAATATTTATTTTAATTCAAATTCACCCATGCAAATACAACCATTGAGAATATAGAGCTCAAAAAATTGTTGTCCTGGAATCGCATGAATAAATAAATGATGATCCCTCACAAGTAACTAGATATGCCAGCGCTGCCGATGATTTGTCGAGTAGTAGCGAGGAAGTAGTGAGGAAGTAGTAAAGGTCTGCCACATAAAAAATAGATAGCGGGTCCCGGCTCTGATATCTTGATGCTACGTGTCTGCTAATTCAATCCACTAATTTTATAGCCCTATGTTGTCTTGTCTTATAAAATATAATAAATATAAAAAAAAAATTAAGTTATTTTTAAAGAATTATTTTTGTTATTTAAAATATTTATATAATATAATATTATGTGTTTTAAATATTTATATTATAGTAAATTTTAAAATGAAGAAAATAATTTCTTAAAAAAAACTATAAAATTTTCCATAAAATAATAGTATTAACTCAGCGCTTTAGTTAACTGTTAACTACTTTAATAATCTTCTGATGTGGTTCATGAAAAATGATAACAGTCATTTTTTTGTCTTTCTTTCTTTTGCGCCAAAATAATGATATATCGAACGGGGAAATACTTTGAAAAAAAAGAAGAAGGAAAAATACTTAAATAGACATGAACTTTGACTCCACTTGTAGATTCTATAGTGTAGATTAAATGTTATAGAAGCTACGTAATCAGCTGATGTAAGAAATATTTTATAAAATTTAATTTTGACTGTAAAGTCTACAGGTAGAACTAAAAATCGGGTATTTTTCATATCGAATGTTGTTGGATTATTGGAATCCGGCGGCAAAAATGAGGTACAAAGACAAGGGCCGATGTTTTCCGGATAAATTTTAATATAGATCAATTTCACGACATAATATTATAAATTTCTTAATACATGAGATTAAGTCACTTCATTATTTAAAATAAAATAAAATGAGATAACTTAATATCGACCAAAAATCTATAACATTATACTATTATATTCTATCAATATTAAAATTTCTCATATTCTACCAATTTCATAATTTTTTTTTTTTATAAATCGAATCAATAATATAGTGTAACGAGTGATTTGATTTTAAAACTCAACATCACTTTATATTATTACATATGTGGAGCTTTATGTCCAACCGGTAAATCCAAGGATTGCCCCCTCGCCCCCCTCAATTATAATTGTTTACTTTAACAGAGTGACAGTTGGCAGCTGATTATAGTCAACTTATCAAAATTTCCGTATAAATTGTATTATCTGTAGTGTATTAAATTATTTGAATGATGTGACAAATAATAAAAGAATTTGAATAATTTGAGTAAATATTTGATTATGAATAGTATAAATAATTTTTTGTAAATAAATGTTTGGATAGTATTTTTTGTATTAAAAGACAAAAAATGTACGCGAAAGTCGAATCGAAACGAAATCACTAATATCAAAATATATAATTCCGTTCACTTTTTTTTTCACACTATCAAATCAATACTAAAAATCACACACGAACGTAGTTGTCTCCTTGTAGTTTGAAATTCGAATCTTAAAAAATAAGATATATTCATACATATATGCTAACATGTATTTATTTAATATAAAATAAAAAAATATAATTTAAAAATTACTTAGTATTTTGTGCACTAAAAAACAAAATAAATAGACAAAATTTGAATAAAATTATAAATATCAAAATATATAATTTCGTTCATTTTTTTTATACCATCAAATCAAATATAAAAAATCACATGCAAAGGTAATTACTTATTCGTCATTTGAAATTCAAATTTAAAAAATGAAATATGTCTATATGCGTATGCTAAACATGTATTTATTTAATACAATTTAAAATTTACACTTTTCTACCTATAGTTCGGACTCTTTAACATAGATTCAAAAGTCCGAATCTTATATATTATTTTAAACTCTATTTTCTTATTACCTATATTTTCTTGCTTATACTTCGGACTTCCGAACTTATATTTCCATTTTTTCTTTGCCAAAAAAAAAAATCAGACCAAGGAATGGTAATGGATAGTATAAAAAAAAATTTAATGCTAATATATGTGAATAGTATAATACGTGTATATACGAATAGAAATATAATTGATTGAATAACAATGAATAGTAAAATAAAAATTTGAATTGTGTAAATAATTAATAGTATTTTTGAAAAAAAAAAGTAAGAAAAATTGACCAAAAAAATTTTTGCTGATCAAACAAATATTTCATAAAAATATAAATAATAAAGTAAAAAGTGATAAAAAAATAAACAAAAAAAACAATCCATACGGGGCCTGTGTTTTCTTGTCTACCTATACATCACAACCACGAGGATTAAGAGTTGGGCTCGCCATTAAGGTTGGCCCAACCTTTGAATTACACCGAGTCAAGTGAGGCAAGGGAAGGGACCATAAAATCAATGCCCCTGTCTGAATTTATTCATTATTCCGTTATTATTTTGCAATTATTTTTCTAACATATCTTTAACTAGTTTTTTAAATCACATCTCAAGATATACTGCAATATTTATTTGAATAATATTTTAAATAATATTTAAATTAATAATTGTTCAAATAGAGTCGAAATCATGCAAATGGTTTATATTCTCCTTTTTTATGTGTCTCACACAGTATCTTTAGATGGAAGAGTAGAAAATACAGTGAACAGCATGTTTATTTTTTGTACTATGATTTAATAAGAAAATAAATTATGAGTAAAACAAAAGTAAACAAGTAATATAATAGCTAAAACATGTATGATAGGACTATAAAAAAAAACATACTACTAATTACTTTAAAAAAATCAATTAATATTTTGTATCTTTGCTTAAATAATACTATATCCGTCTCATTTATCTTGTCACCATTTGACTTTTTGGATTAACATATCAAGTTGTTAAAGCTCAATTTTGTACAAATTTTTTAACTTTTTTTTATGTAAATTCTAAGTTTGAACGTGTCTGGTACTATTTTATATAAATTTATTTTTTATTAAAGAAATTTCATCAAAAATTAAATAAATATACATAAATTTTTTGTTACAAAATTAATTTGTTTGACCTTTAAATGGATGGTGGAATGCGTAGAAAAAGTTAAAAAACAATTGTCACCAAATAGTCAAAGCTCTGTTTCTAATTTATCACTTTTAGCATTACTAATTGTTGATCCTTAAATTTGTTAGTACCAAAATCTAGAATCAAAGTCCAAAAGTCTCTCAGGTCTATGATTCATGTGTACGTTGCGTGCATTATAATTTTTGCATTGAAAGAATTGTGTTGCGCGAACTTTTTAAAACTCAACCCTAAGAGTAAGAATTTTCTAGCATCAGCACTAATCAAATCTCATGACAATATCCCAGCTAACCATGTCGACTATTATGTAGAAATTCAGGACACTAATTTGACTGACTAAAAGTTTAGGGACCAGACATGTAATTCCATAAAATCCCAAATAACCAAAAAAAATCTCCACGAGGAGGAGAGAGAAGAAGAGGCAGGGGCTGTCTTCTGATCTTCTCCCTAAGTGTATAAAATAAGACCCCACCGCCACTCACCCAAACCCCTCCCCCCCGGCCCCGGGGTGATAGCAAAAGCGTGGCTGTGAGCTAAGACCCTTTTCACCAATGGATATTCGTCTTGCAATTGGAAGCATTTCATCATGTTACTACAATTTAAGGCCCGAATCAAGAACCAGAAACGCCTTCAATTTCAAACCGTGTTGTTCAAGAAAAAACTCCAGGCCACAGCCCCAACAAAATGGCAACAACAGAGACGGCGATGGAAATGGAGGTAACTCCATCTTATGTGTTTGTTTCTCAAATCTTTGAAACGGAAAAAGTGATATTAATATTTCTCCCTTACAAGGAAGGAATTTATTGTTGATCGGTATTCCTAAATGTCTTAGGTGAAAACTTGTCAACGGATTGGGACAAGGCCTGGTCAAGTTTCAGGAAGCAAGGGAAGAAGAAGAAGAATGAGAGCCTGTTTTCGCAGTTTTCTGACAAGTATGTGAGCTGGAATCCTGGGCGTTCCGACTACCCACTCTCTGAGGAAATTGATCCTATAAAAAGAACAGAGAAGTCAAATCTCATGTTATGGACCAGCCGGACTTTCACTCTTGGCGGGGCTGTTGTTATAGTCACGTTTCTTTTGATCTACACCATTCTTGCTCCAATCAAGTGAATTCCACTAAACTTTCTTTGTTTCGCTACTTAGAAACTGCTTCTTGCTGTAATGATCCATATACTCGGGAAAAGGACCATCCAGGTAAATTATACTAATAACTTGATGCAGCAACTTCTGTGAGTAAATATGATGAATTTAATGGTTTTGGTATTCAGAAGTGCCAATACATCCTCCAACAGTTGCATGGCTGATATATGATTCCTGCTTAGTTTATTATTTGCTTCAACCTGATGAGTTCATCACTATTTCTAGTGGACTTTCGGCACAGAACTTTGGCCGATAACATTAGACATCAAATGGATCAAATAATTGCAGTTTGTAGGCTAGGCATTAGAAAGCATAATGATGAAGAGGCATTTCCTTTGCATCCATCTGAAATTAGAAAGAAAAATTTTCTTTGTCCCCTCCCTCTTTGGAATAAACTTCTCATCTAGCAGTTTCAACATCTGAAATTTACTCTTCTTATGTGGGCTTCAGTTGGAGTTCGAAGAATATAACTAAGGCTATACTAGTAGTACGTTTCATCAAATAATCAGACCCATGAGCTTTTACATGTAATCCTCACATTACTATTTAATCAAATATGGTCCGTCGGCAATAATTCCTGTCACAGTTCTAAACCTTCATAAATGGAAGCACAGTCCCGGTGTCCCGTAATAACAAAATAAATAAAATCCCGGAGACAAAAGGAATCTATTCCCTCAATCTTCAATCCATTTACTCATACAATATACTCATGTTTGAGATAACAGGTGCACAAAATCCAATGTAACCTAGATTGAACAGCAACAGGGAAAAGGATTCGACAAGGTAAAAACTGCATCTAGCCTAACAAAAAATATGAAAGATTTTTTGCTTTAAACAGGTGCGACACCTAGAAGCATCTGTGCATGCCATGAATGCTATTCCAAACCATTTGACAAAATGGTCATGATTAAGTTCCCTCCATTTTGATTGTAATTGTAAGAAGCTGAAACCTAGAATTGCATACAGACTTGGACTCCGCATCTTACCAAGATCACACTTGCTTCCAGTTCATTTAGCTCATCCACATCTAAGTCATCGTCATCATTCTCTTCACCCACATAATTATCAGAAAGTACTTCAGTAGCTTGAGCAGCAGCTGAAGTTGAAGAACTTGGTCCATCTGTTCCAGAATCTTTGTCAACCTGGAATGCAAAATCATATGGATCAATAAATGCAACCATTTGGCATTTTAAACAAACAACAAAACTGTAGAGCACATGTTGTCAAATTTCATTATTTTTGTATTCCTCCAGCCAAAGTTAAGCTCAAGTACAGCTGCTTAAACAATCTTATTACTCAATGGAACTAGAAAGCGAAAGAGGATTAACTTTCCAGGTCACCACTAAAGAAAGACAAGAAACAACTGGATGACTGGATAGAAAAACATAGACACTAAAAAGAGAATGAAGACTTGTAATTTTTTTCGCAAGGGTTTATTTCTTCTTTCCAGACAATCCCAGACAGAACCACCTAGCCAAAAATCAGAAAAGCACACTACTGGAAAGCTTTTAAGCTCTGTTAAACCTAACTAATGTCCAGTATCCACAATCATAAAACAAGTGAGATACTGTCCAATCAGAATCAACAAGGTTTTAAAATTTCAATGTTCCTCATAAATTCTCATACCTGAAATTGCTTTTTAAGTTCTATAGATACATACATCTAATTAAATTTCCCTTCTTTCTTTGGGTACAGCAAATCACATGCCATAAAGGATGTAAATTTTATAAATAAGGACATTATCAATAACCATATCATGAAGGAGATAGGATTTCAAGAACGTAACTTGCTTCACAGTTCCAAGTTCAGCCTCCAAATATGGGAAGAATGTGTATGGCCTCTTAACATAATTTAGCACTTCACAAGAGACACATCTTTCTGTATCCCTATCCATAGCCATCAAACTTGACTGCTAGAGTTTAAGAGGTACCTTTTGTTCAGGAACATCTGAATCTTCTCGTCTCTGGTACTGGTCATACGCTTCAGCATCATCCACAAACAAACTAGCATCCGACAAGAACAGCTCACGACCACTGCAGCATTGGGTATCAAATATTCAGCAAATACTTAAGGCAATCACACTGATAGAGTTTGTCTACCCACACGGGCAACCAGGACTGACTAAAAAGAGAGAACCAAGGATGATACCTCATACGATCATTTTTAGCCCTATCTGCCCTCTGAGCAGCCAAGCCAGCATCTCTTTCTTCAATCTTTTTCTTCTTCCATTGCATGAAAAGCTCAGGAGTCATAGGAGTTGTAGTTGTTACTTTAGAGCGCTGATTATTGAAACAAACATCATTCTTACCAATAAGGATTACAAACCAAAATAGCAACATGTGAAGTAGGCCAGTCAAAGAACAAGAAAGCCTGTAATAATTGTGAATAGCACTAAAGTTTTCCACGTTACCTGATCTTCAATCTCCTCTTCAATAGAAATCTTTTCAGTTTCTTCCTCAATTAGAGCCTTCATCTGTGATTTCAGAACATATCCAGGAGGAAGAGCACGCCTGTAATGGCAGTCTTTACCACCATTTGGGCAAACCCAAAACCAACCATATTGCTTTTTCTCCACTGCTTCCAAAAAGTATTTACACACCTGCAAATAATTCAGCCATCAGTAAACTAAATAACTACAATCTTCTGTTCCACGTGTCATTCAAGGACAAAGTGAACCACAGAGGAAAACAAAGAAGAAAACAGAGAAAATAATATTTTTAAGGCACAGCAAAGCCATGTTCTTTCAGCATTTTTGGAAGTCCAGGGATATACTTACTCACATGAGGTCTTAGAATAATTTAGTCCTCCAGATCACATTTTAATTAAAGATAACAAAATAATGAGATACCTTCTCCCTCCCCCCCCCCTCTCTTTGCAATATTATGCAATATATTGCTTGTCAGATTGAAAATTGTTGTCAGTCAAGTACCTTCATCATTAATAAGAATCCAAAGATCAGTGCCAATAGTATAGGAAAAACTAATAGTCTAATTACTTTCCAAATCAGCATTAAACATCTAATTTAGATTCGTATATACGAGCAACTCTAGCATGTAAATTGGAAAAGTTAAAATTTTCCTGCTCGGAGACTGTCAAACAAGAAAATGTTCGCAGGCTTTAACCAGTAGAATCCTACAACATACAGCCTAGGAATGTTCCTAGCTACCATTCATTACTCATCTCCTCCAATGGCATTAGTTGCAAAGCATTGACATGGTCTATGTTGCTAAACTACCTTTGCCTTTTTTAGTTGAAAAAAAAGTCATTAATCGAAGTATTCCTCAAGTACATATTGATTAGTAGTCAGTGTTTTTCTCAATTTAATTTCAATTTCAGCATACTCCTGTTTCCAAGTTTTCCTTTCAAAACAATGTTGGGTCAGCCATTTCTTGGGAGACAAGATAAGTCAATGTTTTATCACTGAAATTATGTAATCAAGTCCAATCAAATGGAATAAGTGAGACATTAAAACACCTCACAACAAAAAACAATGATATATTGCTGGTGAACTTTCCTTTTGTGACAACATTTACCTGAATGACATTCCACCATATCACTAAATTTCAAGACGCGGTGGCAATCACCTCTGCTGCTATCTATGAATTTGAAAGACCAACTAATGAAAAAATTCCACATCCATAACACAAAATCAAAGTGTATCAAAGGAGAGATGTAATAGCTGTACTTCAGAACATTTTTCAGATGGAAATGATGCAGTAGAAATCACTGAACAAAATGACTTACTATATCCGTTGGCTTATTCTTATTATACTCGTTACTTTTTGATTCCACAACCTTCTCCATCATTTCTCCTGATCCCAATCCTCCATGTTTTCTTCTTCTTTCTCATTTAAGCACCCAAAGAAAAACACAAACAGACACGTCAAAATCCCACCAAAAAAGGCAAAAAGAATTCAGGATTACATTAGAACATGCAAACAGTAGGTAAAAAGCTAAAATTTTTCCATAAATAACCTTGATCACGTTTGTCGCTGTAGATATCAATCTTCTCTCCCTTCCTTTGAACATTCAAATCGTGTGAGAACTTGCATTTAAAACCTTTGGCACACTGCCCCACCTTAAAATACTCGCACAATATCAATTTTGGATCAACACCTACATGACATCCACGAAAAATACCTTGTATTACAATCATTCAACAATCAATTTCCGGAACAAAAATAAACGAGTTCACCATAAATTCCTCCACCTCACCCCCAACCCAAATAAAAAAAGACCCTTCTTTTATGCATTAATATATTACACACAGAAACTTCTAGTACATGAATGAAACTTAGAACCATGCAAGCAACGCAATTTTAATAACAATTACCAACAGGGACTTTGGGCTGACTGACGGCAACTTTGAATAATTCATTCAGCTCCTTCTCTTTAGCCTTCTCTTCTTCCTTCTTTTTCTGTTATTGATTGAAAACCAGAATTTATTATTATTCCCTCGTACACACAAAAAAGAAAAAGAAAATAAGAGGAGAATAAATAACCTTGGCGTTGATTTTGGAGGGATCGGGTTTAGGCTGGACGTTTTGCGTGAGGGACTGAACGTATTTCTGAACATTTTTGGACTTGTTTTTATTCTTGAGACCGAAGGTCTTGTCCTCTACTATCTTCTGCTTCTTGGCTAAATCGGCTTTCGATTGCTGCTTGGGAGGCATCTCTTATTTTCATTCAATCTCAACTTTCTGCGCCACCACTTTGGCGGTGGGGGGGGTTGCCGGATAAATGGAGAGGAAGGATACCTCGGATCTGTCTGTAAATGGAATTTAATAGAAAACGGGTTGTTTTCCAGAAGGTGCCATATACTTGAAATTGGGCCTATTTTAGTGTAATACGAAGAAAACATGCATTAGGACAGGCCACACAAGCCAATCCATAGGTAGGCTGTAAATAAAATCTTACTTAATACTTGAATGGAACTTAATTCTGTAAAAATTGATTTGACTTTGGTTCGTTAATATCATCAAACTTAAACATAATTTAGTGTTAGTTATTTTATTATATTTGATTCAAATTTTATTCGATAAGTTAAAATTTTTAAATTTATATATAAAAATTTTAAATAATTCAAATTTAATTTAAGTTCGATTTAATAAAAATTCCTTTAAATTTAAATCAAAAAATAAATAAATTAAATTTAAATAAAAAATCAAACTCTTTAAAATAATTAAATAAATTTAAACACAAAATATTAACCTGTATATGTTCATTTACCCCCCTCTGTCTATGGCTTCTTCCCACTTCAATTAGGCCATATACACTTGCCCACATTTTTCAGGCCTAGCCCACAGAAAGAAGATCAACAAATGGCCTCTAGAGACTCAAACAAGAGTCGAGAAGAAACACCCGCCTTTCAAATCCAATCCTCAAAAATATCCAAATTCCAAACACCAATTCTGGGGTAGTATTTACTATTATTTATTTGAAAAATATAAAAAAGAATAAATAATATGCACTCCAGTTTCAACAGAAAAAACTTCCGGCTCCGATGAGGGACGCCATAGCCATTCTAGCTTCATCCTCCGTTACTCTCCCTCCGGCCACTACTCCAACCCCTCCTCACTACCACAACCACCGCTGGCGCCGCCCACACACCCCGACGAAGAACAAGGACAACAATATCTCTCGCACTAAGCAGTCACTTAACTCCTCAGCTCCGCTACTTCGCTCCGCAGTTCTATGGAATCCTTCGCATTTCACTTCGCGAAAATACTACGCCGACCTAGCCTCCAACCTTGCCGGCGACGGAAGGTTCCATGATTTCGTGATGATTGCCGAAAGCGTCATCGTTTCAGGTGTCAAGCCTTCTCAATTCGTGAGTCGTTTCTTAATGTAAACCTTGTTTCTGCGGGGATTACGAAAATTATTAAGGAACGAAAGCTCGGGAGTTTGATTGAGGTGTTGGTTGGTCTGTCGAAGCTAGGATTTGCCGTGATTGAGCTCTTTGATGGAGGCGCAATTGAGGCACTCCGGCAGGAGTGTCGTCGTCGGCTAGGGAAATGTGATGACGTGGATGAAATTGTTAGCTTTATGGAAAAGCTTCAAGGTGAATTTAATTTGAAAACTACTCTACTAATCAAATCCAGCATGTGTCAAAAATAGAATGATTCAATTTTCAATTATGTAAATTTTCAGGGCTCGGTTTTGCAACAAAAGAATTTTTGGGGCCATCTGAAGTTATAAGACTTTGTGCGAAGAAACGGAGCCCAACTGCGGCAATAAGGTCTGCTTGGCATGCTATTTATGCCTATTTTTCGTACGGGCAATCTTGCTAGATCACCTTTTTAGCAATTTTTGTTGTTGTTTTGTTTCTCTTTTATTGTTAAATCTGAAAATGCTTCTTTATGTTGTGTTTTGCAAGCCATGGTCTACTTTATTAACTATGGCATTTATGCAGGTATGCACGAATATTTCCGCAGGTGGATTCGCTGTTGTGTACCATAATGATTGAATTTGGGAAGAGAGGTGACTTGGTATCTGCTCTAACCGTATTTGAAGTTGCCAAACAGAAGCAAGGTTGTCCGAACACGTATGCATACCGAACAGTAATAGATGTTTGTGGCCTTTGTGGGGATTATTTGAAGTCCAGATCCATTTACGAGGTAGTTTGTCTAATAAGGGGATTTTCATAATTCTTTTTCCTATTTCTTGCAAATTGTGTAAACAGAAAGCTGTTTGTAATGAAATGCTAACGTTTAAATTTACTGCAGGAGTTACTTGCCTGTAAGTTTACCCCAAATATTTATGTTTTCAACAGTCTCATGAACGTGAATGCTAGTGATTTGAGCTACGCATTGGACATCTACAAGCAGATGCAAGTAGCATGTTCTCTCTCTAACAATATACTAATTGTTTTAATATTTTCTGGAACCACCTGCTGAGCTTCGGCCTCTGTTTTTTTTCTGTCCAAAGTTTTTAACTTTCATAGTCACTAAAACAGCTAGTACCTCTGCATTATGAAGACGCAAACAGTCTGGTGCGTTCTTTTGTGTCAAAAAGTGATTTTGGAACTTGTTTCTGTCATTCAAAATATACAGATATTACTTGAAGTACTTCATAATTAGTTATTCCCTCTGATTTCTTTTCTCTTTTTTAATGACCTCTTCCTCCTTATGCTTTTCTTTATATAATCTTGCATGTCACAATGCTGTTAGCTGTCAAGTTCATGACCATTTGGTTAAGTGACAATGGTTTTAATGCCACATCCAGAAACTTGGTGTTACAGCTGATCCGGCATCTTACAACATCCTTTTGAAGTCATGCTGTCTTGCTGCAAGAGTTGATCTGGCTCTAGATATTTATAGAGAAGTACAACAACTGGAATCCTCACAACAGGGGCTCTAAAATTGGATGTTTTCACATACAGTACAATGATCAAGGTATAATTGCTTTGTCTATATTGATCTCTCTTCTTGGTGCATTACTTGTGTTAGAGGCTTCACATTTTATAGTATAAGAATAAGGACTTATCTAAGAAGCAGTGAGCGAGGATTATGCTGTGTCCACTTTTCACTCCTTGTTTAATTCAGTTTGCAAGCTTATCAGAAATTGAAGTTCACTTCATTCTTTGTTTAATTCAATGTGCAAGCTTATTCCAGAATTTGAAGTGCACTTCATTCTTCATTTCGTATAGAATCCCCTTGACTTCTTTATTTGGCCACTTGAGATGAGGAAAATGGCCTGCTGAATGCACACACCACACAGCATCAAAAAATTCTGAAATTTTGCTGCAGAAAGAAGGACGACTGATTGAAATGGTGATAAAGAGTCATTATCAATGTAAAATCAATGACTTTATGCTTTCAACCATTTTAGACCCTTGTAATT
Organism: Cinchona pubescens; assembly: GCA_025175665.1. Classification (NCBI taxonomy): domain Eukaryota; kingdom Viridiplantae; phylum Streptophyta; class Magnoliopsida; order Gentianales; family Rubiaceae; genus Cinchona; species Cinchona pubescens. The sequence goes on along the minus strand of JANKKI010000254.1, from coordinate 85,121 downwards.
TACATAGATAAATGATTGTATTAGAGTGCATCTGACATGGTGCTTTAATAAATGCAACCAGGATCACTGTAGCATGTTCTCAAAATCTTTTTGGTCCAACCATCCTACTCTTTCCTGCTATTTCTTGCATCATAATCTGTTTCCCTGATCACATTGGAGTTTCACTGAGTGGGGAGTCATCTTTTTATCCTCACCTTCCCTGCACCCATCATTCAGGTCCTTGCAGATGCTAGAATGTGGAAAATGGCACTGGAAATCAAAGAAGATATGCTGTTAGCTGGTGTTTTTCCCAATACAGTTACCTGGTCATCATTGATCAGTGCATGTGCTAATGCAGGTCTTGCAGAGCAAGCAATTCAGTTATTTGAAGAGATGCTTCAGGCTGATTGTGAGCCTACTTCACAGTGTTGTAATATTCTTCTTCATGCTTGCGTTGAAGCTCGCCAATATGATAGGGCCTTTCGGCTTTGTCACTCCTGGAAGGAAAGTGGTATTCAGAAGTCCGTAAACAAAAATTGATATTCACTGGAAGACAAAAGACAGTACTTTTGTGGACCACAAACTTGAAAATTCTAGTACTATGTCACATAGCACCTCTAACTCACAGCATCAATCCTTTCCAACTAGTTTTCCATTTGCACCCACAACTTCGACATATAATACTTTGATGAAGGCCTGTGGCACTGATTACTATCGTGCCAAAGCTTTGATGGATGAGATGAAGACTGAAGGTCTTTCTCCAAATAACATAAGCTGGTCCATTTTGATTGACATTTGTGGTGGCTCGAGGAATGTGCAGGGTGTTTTGCAGGTAAAATAGATTACATTATTCATACTCAGTGGTAATGGAAAAAATCTTTCAGGAATTCCTTCCTGGACACTACTTTGTTAACAATCAATTCTATTAGGAGAAAAATCATTAAGGTATTCCTTCCTACTAGCATCAGTAAGTGATGGCACAAAATTCGTCTTTCAGAAGCTTTCCAATTCCTTTCACCAATTACCTTACCCTCCTCCATCAAAAGGGTTCTCTAGAACGTCATGCTTTTCCTGTCATGTGATTTTCCTTCTCCACATAATTGTTGGTTCTGTAAGTAATACGAATTCTGTTATAACCTTTTTCTCTTCATTGCAGATCTTAAAATCTGTGCATCAAGCTGGTATTCAACCTGATGTTGTCACATACACAACAGCTATTAAGGTTTGAACTTTCTGCTTATTTTCGTACAATCAGTGGTTGTAGAGTTTATATCAAGTGGATGTTTTTAGTTTACTTGTGCATGTTCATGGATCTTCCTCTTCTGTTAAACAGGTTTGCGTGGAACACAAAAGCCTAAAGGTTGCATTTTCATTACTTGCAGAGATGAAAAAAAATCAGATAAAACCTAATCTGGTAAGGGTCTTTAAATTTGTAGTGTTTTCTTCTCAACTTACCTTATGACTTTTCCATTGATGAAACAAATTAGACTGGGCATTTTGTTGATGCTTATAATAATTGATCTCAACTTATCTGCGAATTTACATGAAATGCATAATAATAAAGTTCCTTTTTTCTGTCATTCACTTTTCTTTTCAGGCAAAAGCCACATTATATTATAGTATAATGTTTTACCATGTAAGAAATGGCATGCAGGCAGAAATGTTGAAACTTATTTGTGCTGCACTGGTGATGAATAGTCCTTTTTATTGTTTACTAGATATGTTTTTTAGGCACAGTAACAAGTTTATCATATTCGTGTTTGTTGATCACTTTGAAGTTTCATTTCAGGTGACTTACAATACTCTTCTGAGAGCCCGCAGTCAGTACGGTTCTCTGCAGGAAGTACAACAATGCCTTGCAATATATCAGGATATGCGGAAAGCAGGGTATGTTATAATAAGAAAACTGTGCGGCTGTTGATTATTTGTGTCGTCCTTTTAACCAAACTTTGCATACCTGAATAAAATGATAACTCTGTATGGCTCAAGTTAGCATGTTGGTATGAGAAAAGAAAGCATGTCTTTAGCCAGTCACCTGACTCGAGCCATCTAAGGATACTAACAATGTCCCATTACTATATTACTTTACAGATATAAACCGAATGATTACTATCTGAAACTACTAATTGAGGAGTGGTGTGAGGGCATAATACAAAACAGCAATCAGAACAAAGGCCAGTCCACTTCCTCAGATAGAACTGCTTTAGGGCCTCAGAGTCTGCTTCTTGAGAAAGTTGCAGAACACTTGCAAGATACTAATGCTGAAAGTGCATCCATTGATATTCGAGGGCTTACCAAGGTATAACCATTATCTTAGCAGTCAGTGGCAAAGGAACTGTGTCTATTTTTTTTTTATTCCCCTGCTCTGTAATTTATTTAGCTTTGTAATTTATTTAATCTTCCATGTGATGCATTGACAGATCGAAGCTCGCATTATGGTTCTTGCAGTTCTGCGGATGATCAAAGAGAAGTATACTCCAGGTGATTTAAAATGTAGTTTGCTAATTTCCCAGTTGAATTTTTGTAATTAAAATGAAACCATGAATGTGCCCCACAGGATCCTATATATTGAAAAATTCCTTTTTTAGAAACCCTTTTGAGTTCCAAATGGCACACTAAGCTCTCCAGGAAAATTATAAAACTGAGTATACATATTATTCCACATTTCATTTCTTGTTTCAAGTGTTTGGATGTCATGTATTCACTGTAGCATTCCATACTACAGAAAAACCAACAAGACTTGAATGTGGACCCTAATATATGCAATTATGGAACCATCATGATTTACATTTGCAGCATAGGCAGGCATTTAAACTATAATCCTTTTCTGGTTGTAGGGGATTCAGTGAAAGATGATCTGTTGATTATATTAGAAGAGGTATCAGGATTAGGTGCTTCTACACATGAAAGTGGGTTTACAGAAGCAATAGCAAACTTATTGCAGTATGATTTGGGGCTTGAAGTTCTTTCAGCAAAGTCAAGAGATGGCAAAAACTTTGATGGTGGTTTTGAAAATTCTTTTGCGTCGCATCCCAAGTCAAAAAAAATTCTAGAAGGAAGAGATCTACCAACTGTCACTGAAATTGGAATGTCCTTCTAGAAGACCTGCAGTTTTACAGCGGTTGAAGGTAACCAAGGCATCATTGTATCATTGGTTACAAAAAAGAGGTGCTTCTGCGAACAGAATAGATTCATCTTCTTCTGCAGAGTAGCACACTGAATAACTCCTTGTGAAGTTTTCAAGTTTCTTGCAATCATCATTCTTTGATTCTTTGAATAAAGTTGTAAATTAGTGTTGTGTTTCTATAGATGACAGGACTACACAGTGTATCATCATTAAAGGCATAATGTACAAATGATTATAGAGAAAAATCAAATGCTACAAGAAATATTCTTTCAGCTCATTCAAGCTATTTATACAGGGATCCTGCAAGTCAAAGGTGAGGCATCCTAAGTTTTGAAAGCAATTTACCTTAAAATATTGAGGGCATCGCTCTGGGACATTAAGGACTCAAATGAACCTAAAATTCTGAATCTTTCTCCAATAATCAAAATCATGTAAATTTCATTTCAATTCTAAACACAAGACTGTTGCTACTACAGATGAGTAAAACCATAAATAGCATTGCAAAAGTAGAGACATTTTCTGATGAACATGTAGGTGTATTACAATAGTTGTCTATCTGCCATTGACAACATTCAGTTCCTCCACTCAGAGCCAATCTCTCTGCTGCAGTTTTAGGGGCAAATACACTTCGGACAAATACTGGAAGCCGAATGAGCTCAAGGCCTGAATTTCAGCTTTCTGCTTAGTCTTCACCATCAAATTCAACTCCTCAACCCATCCAGGATTCTTTTTCACAAAATCCTCTTCCAGCAGATCCTTCCCAGTCTTGATATCCAGCTCTGTCATCGGCAACCTGCATTGCTCTGGTATGTTATACTTGTCCAAATCACTCGGCCTAATCCCCAACCACTTGATATCTGGGGTGGTCAAATTTGCACTATCATACGACATATTCTTCGATCCACAACCATAGACGGATAGAATCTTCAACCCATAAGGATCACTATCCACTGGACAGAGCCAACACCGGCAAGTTCAATTCCATCTTCATTTTCCTCAAGAACAACCTTGTTGCCACATCAGGTTGCCCTTTTGCCGTCACAATTATACAGGGAAACCGATTATAAAACCTATCCTCAGCTAATCTGATATAAGCTGCATCTTTTTCCACCAACAGAATAAACAATGCATCACTCTGCATATCTCCAACTCTATCTATATTGGGGGGAATTGCTTTTCCTCCCATCCCCATTTTTGTGCAATCGATCATATCACCATTATCACTGAAAATAAGCCGCCCCACGACGACCCCCTTTTCGGCCGCAATCACATTCAGGCTGGACCTGGTGCAGCCTAAAATGCAGGACACGTCGTCCAAGACGGTGTCAGATTGCGTTTGGTCTTGGAAGAGTTTGACGTCGGTGTAGAAGAGGTCACGCTTGGTGACGTGGATGTTTTTAAGGCAGAGCTGGTGGATGAGCTGCAAGATGCGGGCGGTGATGGTGGTTTTCCGGACGGTTTGGAGACATTGGCGTAAGGACGGAGAGATGACTTGTCTTTTAGCACAATCCGGTCGAGTTCGGGAACGTATAGTTGGTTCTCGGAGGAGCGGGAGGGCACCGAGAAGGAGAAGCCCTGACCGGAGAGGATGGAGTGGGTGAGGTTGAGGACCAAGGATTCGATTGCCGATTGTACGGAGGAGAGCGGTAAGTCGGTGACCTCGCGGCATGCGTCGGAGAGGAAGAGATCGGAGAGGGTTAGGGGTTTGGCGGCGGATGAGGAGGTGGAGGGGGTGTATTCGGCGGCTAGTGTTTTGAGGCTTTGGAGGATGACGGAATCGGGTTTGAGCTTGGACTTGAATGGAAGTGGGTCGGATTCTGGATCTGCGTCGGATTCTGTTCTGCGACGCTTTTTCTTGTCCGCCATTTGCAGGACGACTTTTTTGGGTGAGGGGAGGGAGGCGGGAAATGAGCGAGCGGGAGAATGGGGTAGATAGACCGACTGCTGCTAGTAGGGCTTTTGTTTTGTACTAGAGCCGGATAGTGGGACGTAATCATAATTTTCCCAAATAATGAGGGCTAGCCTATTTACTATACGAAAATTGTTCCGTATAGATCAACAGTAAATAAAATGTGATATAATTGTAGTATAGAATTTTTGGAATAAAGAAATGTATACGTTTAGGAGAAAATGACAATCACTTTTTATTTAATGAGTGATGATGAGAGTTGTACAAATCTTCTTTTTTTCTCACTCTTCTTCTACAAATGCAAGTGAATAAATTATTTATACAACTGTCATGTGTCAATGGACCCACAATGTACAGTGTTATTTAACTAAGATATTTCGAGCTACCGATCTTCTTGTGCCGAACGACTTCAGTCAAGTAACATGTGCCGAACTATTTTTAACGAGCCGAACTACTTGGCAATTATTCCAACCTATCTAACCAACTTTGAACGGAGAAAATCGGTGGAAATAGCCACATATCTTCATATAGAGATCGGCGAATTTCCAAGTGACATGTTGGCTCATACTTTCTGCCGACGGACTTTTGGGTCAGTGTTCTTAGATCACATCTAGATGTACTCCGATCAGAGTAGAGCTATTTTAAGTGTCGTCATAAGCCCCCTCGATGTAATTTCAAGTCAATGACTGAATTTACATCGATTTATTTATATTTTATTTGTCACATCTTTTGAGATACTTTTATTAAATGCGAGTGGTTGTATATTTTTTCCAAACGTCACCCCATGGCATGTGTAAAGTGTCTCTTTCTTGATTTCCTTTTAATCTTATCTTTTGTTTTTGTTATCAATCCCTTACCTTTCTTCAACCTTTCTTCACTCATTTACCTGTACTTTCTTTATTTCTTAGAAGAAATCCATGGCTTCTGAATCTAGACAAGAATCTTCCTAGAATACCCCAGTAGAGGACAAATTTGATTTGGGATCCGTGATGCTAGGTGGTCAGGGTGCCACAAAAGTTTTGAGAATGATTTAAAAACCTTCAACTTCAATTGTTCAGCCATTTATGGGAAACGAAACAAACTCTAGAAATTCCGTATTCGGGATCCCAGAAGCACAAACAGATGCGGGATTTGAACTATCTCCCCAGGAAACGATGTCTACCAAGAAAAGAAAAGCCTCCCAATCTCTTGATAGAACCATAACTACTGCTGAGGCTGAAATCCCTTTGAATTTTGAGCAACCTACTAGTTCAAACCATTCGACAGAAAAACCTATGACTATTCATGATTTCCAAGTTGACAGAGAGCCCCTTGTTTCATCGTCCACAGAGGTGCACCGTTTTGTTCCTGAATAACCAATCCTGTCGAATGAAAGTATTAGTGATTCGCCAAAAATCATCGACCACTTTTTTGCGGCTTTTCCGATGAGTGATAATGTAAAAGTAGACACTTATCCTGATAGGGATAAATCTATCCAAGCAGCTTTTGGTTAGTACGCAACTGGATGTTTTATGCGTAATACCATGCTTTCCTGGTCGAAAGATAAAGACAAGGTCGCTGAACTTGAGAAATCTCTGGAGAAATGAGCTATCAGAGAAAAAAACACTTTTGATAGATGAGGCTAAAAAATTCGAGCAGGAAAAGCTTCTCAAAGAACGAGCTGATTTGGAGACACAATTTAATCTGAAACAGCAGGAACTTCAAGCTCTTCATTCGACTGAGTTGGCAAGGTGGAAGAAGAAATACCAAGAGATTTCTCAAAATTTATCTTCCAAATCCCTTGACCTAATTTCTACTCAGTCTGAAGTTGAAAAGCTCCAATCTGAAGGTTCCCACCATTTGTCCTCGATAGAGGAGTTGAAGAATAATCTTCCCCTTCAAAGTATAAACTCTTACCTGATGTCGGATGCTCTCTGAGAGGACCTTGGAAAATTTTGTATTATGAGCGCCAAGGCTGGTTTTAACAAAGCCTTGGACGATATTAAGGTTCAATTTCCCGATCTATCTCTTGACAAGAAGGATTTTAGTTTTTATGAGCCTTCTACTTCTTTCGGCCTAACGACCGAATTAGGTAAAACCTTTAGGAGACCCCGTACCAGAATGACTACCTTGAACCAAAGTATTCTTGTAGAGGGTTCTTCTAAAGTAATAGAAGAGAAAGAAACCGAAGTAGAAATACCTAAACAAGAGGTAAACATATTAGATTTGTTAGATAGTATGAACAGTAGGCCTTACTTTTCTCTTAGTGCATATATTTTTGATGTAGATCCTCTAACCTTTCTTTATTTTGGTGATCAGAATGTAACAAGAACTACATCAGATGAAAATCCTTCAGTAGACCAGATTGAGGGAGATCAATCGAAATAGAATAGGATCTTGTAAGTATTCATCGACTGTTAATGAAATAATTTTCAATTTATTTTTTCTTACTTTTTCTATTAGACATTGCCTTGTAATATTTTTTCGATTAATAAATTGTTCGGATTGTAGCAATTTACTGTGTAATTTGTACACTTAATAAAGAATTATTTTTTTACTTTTTGAATTCCTATTTTTCTGATTTGATTTGATTCTGTTAAGTAGTCTTCGAATGAGTAATTTTTTATATTTGCTGAATCCCTTCGATCGAGCATGTTTATATTTAAAAATGACTCCTTGGACATTTCGGTGAGCCTGACATTTAATTGATGTCGTTAAATCAGGGATTTAAGGCCACTTGTAGTAATTCGGCGAGCCATCTCTTGTTCAGCCGATCAACCACTGTTGACTTTGACAGTTCAGCCTTTACTCTTTCAGATCTTGGGAGAGCCGTTACTTATAAAATCATTTCAATTTTATGGCTTTTTGTAAAAAGATGTGCCCCAATTATTAGACACATTTAATACGGCAGGCGGTTAACTTCATTCCACTATCGCTTCAGTTTCCAAGAATTCAAATTTCATCATAAATACCTCATTTCATGTCTTTTCATTGCATCTTCAAGAATAATCCTCAAGTTTCCCTTGTTTTTTACTATTTATCATATTTCCATTTTTCTCATGGCTTCTTCTTCTAACATCGTGATTTGTGCTGAACCCATCACTTCGGTGGCTCATTCAGGGGATTCAACTTCTTCTTCTCCTCTAGTTCTTCCAAACAAGTTCTGGCTATTACAGGGATTAAATTTGGGTTACAAGTTGAGAATATTGCTCATCTTAGGGCCACCTATTATATTCTGGAAACGGTGGCTAATCAGATTCCAGACCAAGAAGATAGGGCACATATCCGTCTTGAAGGGTTTGTCACCGTTTTTGATGACCAACTTAGGGCAGGGCTTAGATTTTCCCTGAGCGAAGTTCTTTTATTTTTATGTTCCTTCTTCGGTGTCTGTTTATCTTAACTAATGCCTAATTCTTTCCAACTTCTTGTTGCCTATGTTCTAATTTGCAAATACTTAGACATCAAAGCTACTGCATACGGCTTTAGATATTTTTACAAGGTAGTGCAGGGTAAGAAGTTCGATTTTGATTATTTTGCTGGTCGTTCCATGAGGGCGAGCTTAGCTTCCGATATGCCCAATTCGATAAAGAATTGAAAATTCAATTTCTTTTTCGCCGTTCAAGTCGATATGGGATAGATAAGGACGAAGTGGTCATTCTCTGATCGAGATCCCATTCTTAATTCAGATCCTTTTGGAGAATTAGATCCTGATTCTTTTGTTGGAGTGACGAAAGTCGATCAATCGTGTTTATCCTTCATTTTCAGAGATAGAAATTCCGTTGTAGACCACGACCTCTTAGTTTGGGCAGATTTGATTGAAGGGGCAACCCTTCCTCAAGATTTTAATAGACGTAAGTTTATTCCCCATTTTCTTTGATATGTCTTTTAATCTATTTCATTCGACTGATCTCCCTTTCAATCTTTTTATGTAGGAGCCCGGGTGAAGTCGATCTTGTTTCTTTTAGCCAAGAAGAAGGTCCAATCTACTGTTCCCGATTTGTGCAAATAGTAGGTCATTTTACTTCGACTTTCCAGGGGACGAAGAAAGTTACTAGTAGCACTATGGTTGCCAAGAAACATAAAGAAACAGTAGCTGCTGCTCCTATTTCAAGAAGGAAGAGATCAATGCTTCCTTTGATGAGGGAAACTAAAGATGAAGAGACCGTGTATAAGGTCGGTTCCTCCATTAGTCACTCGCTGCATAAGAGAATAACCGACTCTGACTCATCTTTCATTCTTCCCTCGATTCTTTTGATTCGAACTCCTTCTATTGTTCTTCTAGTTTCAGGTGGGTCATTTTGTCCCTGGTCATATAAACCTAGGGCTTTTTGTGTCCCTGATAATGATAGAATAACCTCCTAGTATGCAGTTCCAGGAGCTCAAAACTGGACTCCATAGAAGGAATGGACAGCTAGTGGTTCTCAAAACCTTCCTTAGACGGCTAGGATAGTACAGCCGATTAGGAATATTGAGGGTGAACTTGAAAGTACACCCGTCAGCCCTTTGTGGTCCCTGACTGTGAACGATCGTGGCCAACATGCTCGAATGGCTAATGACTGGCTTAATAACGCGTTCACAGAGTGAGACCAGTCTTATGTGATCGACCTTCTGACTTCTCGTCTGCAATCTGAGGCCGCTCAGTCCTTTTATACAGTAATATTTTTTTTTCATTCAATCTTTTTTTGTTGTTGATCTGAAATAGAAATTTTTATGGCAATTCGGTAATGCGATGAGTGAGGAATATCATCGTTGTTTAAGACTAGAAAAGCAGGTCAAACTTTTGAATGAAAAACTTCAGAAGTCACTTGCTAACGAAGAAGTTTTAAAACAGCAGCTTCAAACACAGAATGTTACAAATGTGATGGATGCGTCTTCTTCTTCAAACGAAGAATAGGACGATCAAAGAGAAGAACTAGAAGATTTGAGAGCCTAAGTGACTGGCCTCACCGCCCAGCTTGGCTCAAAATAGGAAGAATCTGTCAAATAAAAGTCCGAGTTGACAAGCTGAAGGCGGAGGTCGACCAACTGAAGTCTGATCAGACTGCATTTTCTTCTCAATTGATCGATCATGTCAATCAATACTTTAGCTTTTTGGCTCTGAAGTATGACTTGATGACATTTTATCAACAAACTTGTACTTTAGGGTATCGAGAAGTTTTGGACGAAGTGAAGAAGAGGCATCCAGATATCCCCTTAGATCTTTCACTCTTTTTTAGACTATAATAGTAATGTAGATCGGGCTTTGATCACCGAATTAGGTGATATCTTTGTAGAATCTCAAACAGAGAAAAATGTATTTAAAACTGTTTTAACATAAAGTGAATGAGAATATCTTTTAAATTCCCCTATAATACTTTTTTAAATTAGTTACATTCAATGTTCGGGGAATAGGTCGACCAGATTGATCAGCCAACTTGTAATATCCAGATGAGTGTGCTTCTATTACTTGATAAGGCTCTTCCCAATTTTCATTGAACTTTTGATTTCCATCTGTTCTATTAAACTTATTTTTTCTAAGGATCAAATCTCCAGATCGAAACTGTCTCGGCTTAACAGTCGAATCATAATATTTTTTGAGGTGCTGTTTGTAAGTAGTTTCTCGGACGGCTGCGATTAGTCTTCGTTCTTCCAGCAAATCTAATTCTTCTCTTCGGGTTTCATCATTATTAGTTTGAAACGACCTCTGGGTTCTGGCTGTCCTCATTCTAATTTCTGGAGGAAAACCTGATTAGAAATGACAGCTTCTGCTTCATAGACCAAACTGAAAGGTGTTTCTCCATGTGATGTCCTTGGGGTAGTTCAACTAGACCACAAAACACTCGGTAACTCCTCAACCCATGCTCCTTTGGCTCGATCTAATCGGGTTTTTAGTCCGATCAATAGTACACGATTAGATAGTTCGGCTTGTCTATTAGCTTGAGGATGAGCCACCGAGGTTGTATGCATTTGTACTCCCAAATTTTTGCAAAATGGTCTGAATGGCCTTCCGACAAACTGCATTCCATTATCAGTTACAATATCTTTTGGAATACCATACCGACATACAATGTTCTTCCAGAAAAATTTCTTTACATTATTCCCAGAAATTGATTGCAACGGCTCGGGTTCAATCCATTTTGAGAAATAGTCAACGGAAACAATCAAAAATTTGAAGTTGCTGGTTTATTTCGGAAAAGGTCCAAGGATGTGTAGCTCCCATCGTTGAAAAGGCCAAGACCCTAAGATGAAGGTCATTTTAATTGACAGTTTTTTCGTATGGCAGGAGCTTGTATTTGGCATTTGTGACAATATTTGACGGTCCAAATAGTATCATGGTACATTGTTGGCCAATAGTATCCTGCGAGCATTGCTTTCCTTACTAAGCTTCGATTTCCTATGTAACTTTCACATATGCCTTCATGAATTTCTCGGAGCACATAGTCAATTTTTTTTGGTAATAAACATCTGAGAAGAGGCTGAAAATATGATTGTCGGTATAATATTTCTTGATGAATTCGGTATTTTAGAACTCGAGCACATAATCACCTAGCCTGAACTCGATCTTCAGGGATCTTGCCACTAATCAAATACTCGACGATTGGGGTCATCCAGCTCTGTCGATCATCAATTGATTTACTTTTTGTTCATCTATTGTTCGTTGAGTTTTGTCTTCAACCAAAACTTCTTTTGTTAAATTGGAATACAGAGTTGTAGCGAGCTTAGATAAGGCATCGGCATGCACATTCTTTGATCAAAAGACCTTGATGAATTCCAGAGATACGTTTCATAAGAGTTTGCTCATTTGTTGAACTCTTTCGCGGTATTTCTGGAACAGGTATCCTCGGGTTTCAAAATTGTCAAAAATCTGATTAACGGTGATTAATGAGTCACTGCTTATCCGAAGGACTCGAGCTCCTAGTTCATGGATAAGTTTTATTCCTGTGATCAGCACTTTGTATTCAGCTTCGCTGTTGGTGGCTTGGAATTCAAACCGAACAGCGTAAGTGAGCTGATCTCCTTCAAGAGTCCTGATAACAATTCCAGCTCCTGATCCTACTTTATTAGAGGATCCATTAGTGTATAACTCCCAGAGTGGGTCATTTTCATGCTTCTCGGGCCACAGTCAACACCAATTCATTAGTTAGGGTGTTTTCTACAATGAAGTTAGCAAGAGCTTGTGCTTTAATGGTGGTCCTTGGTCAGAACTTGAAAACATAGTCAAAGAGCTCAATACACCACCTAAGCATTCAACCAGATGCATCAGATTTGGTCAATATTGGTTTAAGAGAAATCTACGCAGTTAATGTTGACCAAGATGGTATGACTTTGAAAGTATAGTCTCAATTTTCGAATAGCAACAACAAGAGCGAAAGCCATTTTTTCAATGCCAAAATAGTTTAACTCAGGTTCTTGAAGAATCTTGCAGACGAAGTAGATCGGTCGCTGGACTTTGTCTCTTTCGGACACCAAGACAGCGCTAACAGCGGTTTGAGTGGCCGACAAATAAAGAGTCAGAATTTCATTTTCAATTGGTGTTGTTAAACAAGGCATTCTGGTCAGATATTGTTTGAACTCTTCAAAAGTTTTTTGGCATTGATCGGTCCATTGAAAGTTTTTAACTTTAGTGATGGCTCGAAAGAAAGGAAGCCCTCGTTTTGTAAATTTGGACAGGAATCAATTAAGAACTGCCATTCACCCGGTTAAGTATTGTACTTCCTTCACAGTTTGAGAGGGTTTCATGTCGATGATAGCTTGTATTTTCTGCAGGTTCGCTTCAATTTCTCTTTTCGAGATCATAGAGTCAAGTCTGAAATTTTTCTGAGAAAACTCTAAAAGTACATTTTAATAGATTCAGCCAAAAATTAACTGATCTCATTATGATGAAAACTTATTGGATATTTGAGAGAATGTCTCTATAAGTTCGGCTTTTTACGACCATATTGTTGACATAAACCTTCATATTCCTTCCAATATGATTTTTGAAGAGTTTATTAACTAATCTTTGACACATGGCTTCCGCATTTTTTAAACTGAAGGGTATAGTTTGATAACAATAGGTGCCCTTGTCAATAATGAAAGTTGTTCTTCATCTTCTTTATTAGGAATATCTGGTGATATCATTTGTATGCATCTAGAAAATGTTCTATTTTAAATCCTACTAGTGAATCTACCACTATATCAATTCGAGGCAAAAAATAATTGTCCTTAGGACATACTTTATTTAAATCCGTGTAATCAATACACATTCACCAATTTGTGTTTGGCTTAGGCACTAATACAGGATTTGACAATCAGGTTGGGTAAAACACTTCCCTATCTACATGATCTGAACTACTAATAACTTGTAGACCTCATTCTCTATAACCCAACTACATTCCGGCCAGAAAAACTTTTTCTTTTGTCGTACGGGTTTATGAGAGGGGTCTATCCCAAACCTATACTCGATGACCTCTTGGAGAATTCCAGGCATGTCCTCGAAGGATTAGGCAAAAATATCTTTATATTCATTCAAAAGTTTTAATAGATCTTTCTAAAAGTCGTGGGGTAGATCTCCATATAGCCTCAGCTTTCTTTCAAGGAACTCTGGGTCAAAGGAGATCTCTTCAATAGCAAACTCTTCTTTTTTATTATCGGTGAAGTCAGAGGTCTGGGCATGCTCTTCTGTAGGTTCAGGTTCACTTGATTGGCTTGAAGCAAGAGGACGTTGTTCAATCGACCTTGCTGTTCTATTTCATTGGAGGGATATCATATAGTATTCTCTGGGTTCTCGCTGATCACCCCATACCTGTCCTGTCGTTCCATCTCGAAAAGCAAATTTAATACCGAAGATGATAAACGGATGGAAGGACTATGAATGTGTATAAAGAAGGTTGGCCAAGTATCATGTTATAAGTCGAACTCTTTTTTACCAATGTGAAATTAATCATTTCAGTTCGGGAACGCTGTGCTTCTCATAGAGTTAGAGGCAACATAACAAATTCTTCTGTCTCAATGGTGTCTCCAGTAAATCTGACTAAAGGTGTTTTAATAGGTTGAATCTGAATGGGATCCATGTCTATTTTCTCCCAAACATGCCAATAAATAACATCTACTGAACTTCCGCTATCGATGAACACTTTATGTACTTGAAAATCTCCAACTCTGACATGAATAACTATCGGGTCTGCATGTGGTACCCGATCTGGAACTGGGTCATTCTCGTTAAAGCTGATGTCTAGACCATATTTTAGTCTAAAGGAAGCTTTTTCTCCACAAGGCTGACCTCGGGCATATCTCTTTCTTGCATTAGAAGAATCGCCTATAGTTGTTCCTCCATTAATTGTGGATATTACTCCTGCAGGATTTACATCGTCATTATTCTGTGGAAGTCCTTAGTGAGACTGTTCTGAATATTCTGGGATTGATAATTCCGTTGTGAAGGCCCTTCATTGAGAGCAGATATTTTATCATTCCGACAAAATTGATCAGGAGCTCTGAGAATATATTCCTGCAAGTGGCCACCCTTAATTGCCCTTTCAATCTCAATCTTAAGATCATTGCACTCAATATTATCATGGCCGTGATCACCATGATGAGTACAGTACTTAGATCAATCTCTTCGATGAAATTGAGATCGGATGGGTGCGGAAGGAGCTATTATCCCTGTGTGACGGACTTGATATAAAAGTTCCTTCTGGGTGTGTTGAGTGGTATGAAGTCTTCGTCTGGAAAGACTGTAGTTCGTCGGTAGGAAGGAATTTCAGATACAAGATTCACCGTCACTGGTGGACGACCTGTCGAGTATCGTGGAGGTTCAACGGAGGTATTTGATTCTACTCGTTTCTTCTTATTCGATTCCATAGGCTTTTTTCTTGATTTCTTTTTTTGAGATCTTTCTCGAGATTCTTGCAGTTCTCTTTTGGCTCGGTTCGACTCCTATCCTCTGATGTAATCATCTGCTCGTTGAAGCAGCTCTCCAAAGGTCTTAGGAACAAAGGAGGCAAGATCTGCATTGAATATTCCAGGTCAGATGCCACTCATAAAGGCAACGATTAGCGTCGTTTCATTGTCATTTCAGACATGTACCACCTCATCATTGAATCGTCTGACATATTGCTTTAGAGATTTGTCCTACCTTTGCCGTACGCTTAATAAATGAGAAGTTTCTCTTTGAATAGTTTTTCGACTCATAACGTGTCGCAAGAATTTCTTTACAAGGTCAGTAAAAGAATCTACTGACTTTGGTGGTAATTCTTTGAACCACTTTTGTGCCGATTCTCTGAGCGTTGTGGCAAAAAGTTTACAAGTTATAGCATCCGAGTAACCAAAAAGCCTAGATACCGAAGAGACATGGGCAATATGGTCGGCAGGGTCAGTGGTTCCCCTTGTAAGTGTTGAGATCTGGTTGTTTAAAATGCGATATGATCAATTCACTTTGGATTTTGGAGGTGAAAGGATCTTTATCAACGGTTAACAACTCAAGGGTTGAAACGGATTTTTTTCCCAAGAGTTCTTACACATGTTGATCTACCTTTGCCATGATTTCTTCTTCATGCCGGTTCTCACCTTCAACTTCTGCAACTTTATTCCTCCCCCTAGGGGGATTAGAACCTATTCTGTCAAAAATAGATCCTTCTCGTCGCAGGATGGGAGATATAGCCGTACGAAGGCGATGAGAACTGGATACAACATCGTATTTTGTAGCTTGCTGTCTACGCTAATTTTTAACGAAATCTTTTATGAATTGGAAATTATCAACAAAATATTCGAACATCTCTTCCTTTGAAAGAACAGTTATCCGGGAGTGACTGGTATTCTCTATAGTTACCGGTGCAGAGGTTGTAGTTGTGTTGTCTTGGATAGAATTTTGGTTTCATTTCTTTCTGTTGCGTACTAGTCATAATTGCCAAGGAAGATAAGAGCTTTTAACTTTTTGTATCAGAAGTTTCTCACAGACGGCGCCAATTGACGATACGAAAATTGTTCGGTATCGCTCGACAGTAAATAAAAGGTGACATAATTGTAGTATAGGATTTTTGGAATAAAGAAATGTATATATTTGGGGGAAAGGAAGATCACTTTTTATTTATTGAGTGATGATGAGAGTTGTACAGATTTTGAGTAAGAGTAAGTATTAAGAATCTTCTTTCTCTTTTTTCTCTCTCTTCTTTTATAAATGCAAGTGAATAAATTATTTATACAACTGTCATGGGTTAATGGGCCCACAATGTACAGTATTATTTAACTAAGATATTCCGAACTATTGATATTCTTGTAGCGAACGACTTCAGTCGAGCAACATGTGCTGAACTATTTTGAACGAGCCGAACTACTTGGCAATTAATCCGACCTATCTGACCAGTTTTGAATGGGAAAGATCGGTGGAAATAGTGACATGTCTTCATCTGGATAGAGATATGTGAATTTTCAAGTGACTGTTGGCTCATACTTTCTGCCGACGGACTTTCAAGTTGGTGTTTAGAGATCATTGCCACGTGTACTCCGATCAAAGCAGAGCTATTTTAAGTGTCGTCACCTATAATTTACTAGATCTCAAGGGATGTATCTGTAATTAACCAAAAATTGAACACGTGTAAAGCTGATTTTCCACAAGCTGAGGCTCTGTTCTGTTTGGTTGGCGTTAATGTTGTCTATTATTACGTCAAAATACTAATGAAATAATTCTTAGGAAAATTTGAACCGTCGTCGTAGGCGGACATGGCGATTCCTCACCGTGCGACTACACTGCTGGACGATAATATTGTTAAGATCCATCATCATCATCATCAACATAGGATAGTGATTGTACCTGCAGCTCCAAATCCATCATGGTTTCGTCCAAATTTCATAATTCGCCACCACAAACCAATCATCAACGCCTTTCCATCATCCTCTCAAGCTAAAAGGCCTATCTTAACGCTGTTCGTGCTGTATCCACCTCTCCAGGCAAGCTTTGTAAATTCTTCAATTGAGGATTGAGTTTTTGGTCGCTCTGTTATAATTTCAAGTGTTATTTTGGTGAAACACTGTAGGACCTGAATCTTCTGGTGTGAGTGAAGGAACTGCCAACTTTTTGGACAGTGTGGAAGTGTTTGATTTGAACGGAAATAAAATTGCTATCTCTGATCTTTGGAAAGATAGGAAAGCTGTTGTTGCTTTTGCTCGCCATTTTGGGTAATTAGTTTTGTTTTAATTTTCTCTCTACTTGGTCTGCCTTGTTTGAGGGCTCTTTAGAAGCATTTAATTGGCAGCTAATTCTTTTCGGATGAATTTTGATTGCAGATGTGTGCTTTGTCGTAAAAGGGCTGATTATCTTGCTGCTCACAAGGTAAATCATTTCTCCATAATTAAAGTTGTTCTGTGGTTTTTGATGTTGTGTTGATCTTTATTCTTTCTTGAGGTTTACAATTTAGACTGGGTCGGATAGTCACCTTTCTTTTTCTTTAATTTTGGTAATTAATAGAAGAATACTGTAAGCTTTTTTGTTTTTTTGGAGTTTCCACTATGATTCTGAGGATTAACATTGCTATACTTTCCTTTTCACAGGAAAAAATGGACGCAGCTGGTGTGGCACTTGTTTTAATTGGACCTGGTAGTGTAAATCAGGTATCTTGCTGAAGCTCCTCACACAATTATCAAACAAAAATGGGGTCGTTTTCTTTTTCAATAAGAAAATTGTGGAATCTAATATTATTTAGAAATACATCTTTTTTAATTGCTTCTTAATGTTTATACTCAAAGAATTATGCAGCCCTAGCGTGGACTGTTCTTTTTTGTTTCTTTCTTCCTTTTTTTCTTTTCATTGATTTCAAGATATTATACTGATCTTGCATAGAAAGCATAAAAAATTTGAGGAGTATAATTTGTGCATTTCACAGGCAAAGACATTTGCTGAGGATACGAAATTTAAAGGAGGTAAGTTTGAACCTGATCTTTGCTCGGAACAACCCACATCACAACTAGTTATTGAAGCTAAAGATAATATTGCTTAGCAAGTAATCATCCTGTTGAACATCTGTTTTCACTTTTTACTAGTTTTCTTCCATTTTCGAAGTTCTACTGGATGATAAATTTAATTGGGCGAGGGGAATTGATTGAATCATTTATAGTAACGCTTTTATGGTGCTTTGTTTTATGTTTCAGAAGTATATGCAGATCCCAGCTACTCATCATACGAGGCATTGAGATTTGTTTCTGGTGTTTTAACAACATTTACCCCCAAGGTATGAAAAGTACTTGTATACAATTATCATGGCTGACTATGTTTTGAGTCTGTAGAGGAGGTTTTTCCTTGATACACTTTTATAGAGAAAATCTTTTCCACCATTTTCTAAATCTAGGCAGGCCTGAAAATAATAGAAGCGTATATGGAAGGGTATCGACAAGATTGGCAGCTTTCCTTTGAGAAGGAAACTAGGACAAGAGGTGGCTTCTAGTTGCGGTAAGTCGATTAGTTTTCTTTTAAGAAGACATGCATACCGGTGCATTCCTATCATGAAGTTACTGGCTCTCTATTGGTTTGCCTTTTGGGATGAGATTGCAATCATTTGTTTAATAAAACTGCTATGGATGACCTACAGCTCTATTGTTCTTAAAATACATTATACATAAAGAAAACGCATTTTGTTGGGTTTGGACTTTGAACTTTGGAAACTGTTTTGGCCATTGAGCAAACAATCCCAAGGTTTTAACTTTTGCTTTGAAGGCTTTGCCTGAATCTTTTAAAATTGAAACAGTTGCCTCATTTTCCATGTTGCTCTTAAATTCTTTCGGAAAGGTGAAGTGTATGATGCAATTTACTAAAGCTTTGCGTAAACACTGGATTTGTGGGAAGAACAGTATACAGATATTACCTTGTGATTAATCTTGTAAGTGACCAGGCATGCAAGTGCCATGTAGTGGAAATAATTAACTGATGTTTGGATCAGAACCAAATATGTATATCAAGAACTTCAAGGAAATGGATTTATCTAGGGATTTTTTATCAACTCAAAAGACTTTCTCTTTTTCGATACAGTGGTGAATCTCTTTATCACGTTATTTCTCTATTTATGGTTTCAGTAAAATAGTTTCCCTCCATGCATAGTAAGGTCAAGACTTGTTCTTGACTGGGCTGCAAAAATGTCTGATCCTGTCTAACCTACTTGCTGGTGATCGTTTTCAGGCAACAAGGTGGAATCATTGTTGCAGGTCCTGGTAAACATAATTTCTCGTACATCCATAAGGTTAGTTCCAGCTCTTCAACTTCACAAGTAATAAAAGTTATATGGTGCTGCTTTGATGAAAATATGTACTACTTTTCTGTTTTAATACTAAAATTGCTGATTTATTCAGGACAAAGAAGCCGGGGATGATCCAGAGATAGAAGAAATCTTGACAGCATGTTGTCTGTAAGTAGCCAGGTGAATGGAAAATCTCTCTCCCACCTCTGAGCAAATGGCTTGTTACTGACAACATTCTAAACATCCACAAATAGATAAAGGTATCATAGGTTTACATTTATCATGTATTGCTTTTGGAGTTTGATCATGGAAATCAATAGATAATCGGCTTTTGTTCTGAGATCAAACCCAGAGTTTGATACTTGATACTTGAGCTACTCTGTGTTTTACGTTCTCGTCCGGCTATGGTTCCATTGGTTGCTAGATATTGTGCTATTTAATTAAAAATTTTATTTTTAAACATAATGAAGTGGAAGAAAACATAGTGTGTATTTATAACACTAGTATTTAATGCTAATAATCAGTATTCCAGAAGCCGAAATAAGAAAAAATTTAGTAGTTTCGAAAAAAGAAAGGGGCCACAATGCTGTGATTTATAGGATATTGGACTGTTGCAATTACGAAGAGATCTATGATCGGATGTAGGTAATCTATAAATGGTCCAGAGAACACGAATGCTATACATCAAAAAAAACATTTTCTTCAGTTGCTAAAAGTCGGTGGAAAAATCTACATAATAGCCTTTTCACCTCTTGAAGAACTTGTTCCCATTAATCCAAACTGCAACATGGCTGGGTGTAAAATCTTCCCAATCATTGGAGTGTTTCT
This sequence comes from Cinchona pubescens, assembly GCA_025175665.1. Taxonomy (NCBI): domain Eukaryota; kingdom Viridiplantae; phylum Streptophyta; class Magnoliopsida; order Gentianales; family Rubiaceae; genus Cinchona; species Cinchona pubescens. The sequence continues at coordinate 65,119 of JANKKI010000254.1, read as the reverse complement.
TTTCATGGGACTGCTTTGTCTCGCTTTACTTTCGAATTCAGCTGAAAAATCTCTCTTCGTTATTCTTAAATTTTTTTTTTTTTGGCACTCTCATATATAAAGCTCGTGTATATCACTAATCTCACAATCAGTTCTTTAGTTCATGTTAATGATAAATTCATAACACTCTAGGTGAGGCAGCTGAAACCAATTGGATCATAGGGCAGTGCTCCAACGAAGAAAATTGTAATCGAGCTTGCAGACATCGAGGATTTGACATGGGCAAATGCATCGAAATTTTCGGGTTTCCAGGCATTTCGTGTTGTTGCTTTTTGGCTTGACCCTTTAATAATTGTACTTGACTTTCATACCGAGATATATGATCTTCAAGTTGGTAAAAAATAATAATAATATGGTATCCTTGGAGATTAAGCATCTCAACTTTAATTTACCCAGTCTTAATACTTTAATCACATAATTTAGCTTTGGCTCATTTTGCATAGTTTTGACTGTCCAAAAATCCATTTTGTTGTTGACGAGACAACAAAAGAGAGTTATTGGAGTTTAGTTTATTTAGCTGTTTATAAATAATCCACCCCAGGGTTACCAAAAGAAAAACGGAAGAAATATCCTAGGAATAGTAATATTTCTTGTATCATTCAAATAGTATTTAACTTTCAAATATTAGTTTTTTATGTGGCATGTTTCTATATCCACTATTATAAAAAAAATTTATCCACCAACATTGTACGAAAAATTCACCCAACTTCCTAATTGGACAATCTGCAATACCTTTAAGGTCAATTTATAAACTTGCATCAAATGGAGAGCAATGTATCATTATTACACTTCTTGAGACACCAATGTAAATCCCAAGTCTCTAATGGTACAACAGACCTCTCTGTGAAAATTTAGAAACCTAATAGGATAACCACCAATTATAGGGCAGGTTGAACTTCTTGTTTGTTATTTCCTCGCAGTCAATCAACAAAAAAAGTACAATGGATAAAAAAAAAAAATGAAAATAGCTCGTCCTTCTCTGCAAAATTGTAAAGACGTGCATTAAATATATGCACAGCTGCTAAAGGACTTCAAGCAGCAACAGACTGTTTCTCTCCCAGATCATCAAGGTTAAGAACTTCCAACAATTTTGGCCAGGATTCTGGGATTCCTCCAGGCAAATCAAATTCCAGCAACTTCCCTTGACCTCGATAAAAGTCCTCCACAGGCTGACTCTGCAGGCACCAAAAATTAAATTGATACACAATTGTAATGAGTTTATATGCAAGTTGTGACAGTAAAAAATCGTGGACAAGAAGGCTAAAATCACTTTATAGTTTTCCTTTGATCCTGCAGGTCCCAGGGTATAGGAGTGGCAAAACGAAGATGGGAATAAGATCACATTGCACTTCAAAATTGTATCTGAATGTGTGGCAGAAGATATATTGAAAAGGAAAGATTTGACACTGTTACAATGTTCTCTTGATAGCGTCGTTAGAGAAAGAGTGAAGCTCAACTTTCAATGACTAAGCAACCTAGAAGGCTACAACAATTGCCCATGGTAGAAACTAGCAACAATTGCCCAGTTGATAACCGATAAGTGCTGTATCGGCGTCAAGGAACAAACAAGATAACTAATCATTGTCCACTAGTTCATAGAAGAATGCAAAAGCAATGCAAGGGGAAACCTAAAAATGTTATAAAATGATATTACACCAAAAGACCAGCTTTATAATTAAAAAAAAAAAACGAAAACTTTGTAGTTCAATTGAATTTCTGCACAACATTTCATGATTCTCCACCAGTACTAAACATGGAAATAGGATAATAAGTTTGCATGTTCTTAAGAAACATCTGTTCAGTGGAAAATATGAAAACATATGTATTGCAGCATGTAGATTAAACGATGATGGGATAATTACAGATTATAAAATGAAGCAGAGGTTACAGGTCCCTATCGAGGCCCAAATATGGAGGAGCGTGTGTCTGGCATGTAACGTGTTAGTTGTCGGAGGTTCTTAGAAGGATAATAATCCACATATCAACTTCCAGTAAAGACTTTGAGAGGAAATCGCAGGAACAAAAGCACATTGGGTCGTTGATTGCTTCCATAAATGATAGATTAAGGGCTTGCTTTTAACAGCTTTTTGAAGGCTGCTTATAGCTTTTTTTAAATTGAAAAATCACTTTCTTAAAAGAATTTGTGGCCAAAAATTGAAATAATGTTTTTTGCTTTTCATGTTTAGACAAGCCAAAAGCTATTTTCAAAAGCAACTTTGCACCTGCTTTAAAAGATTTTTTTTTTATGGAACAAAAAGCAGCTTATAACTTTTCACAAGAAGTTGAGAACAAGGCCTAAGTCATGAAATTCCTCATCCTACAATCTACAGAGCTAATAAGTTTGGCAAGTTTGCAAATGCAGTCCCATTATCGAAAATAGATTGGAATATGTACCTTATCACATTTATATATGCGAAGTCTTTCTTTTACAACAGCTTCAGTATCATCAGCTCGAGTGATGAGCTTTGAAACACATTGTGGCGGGGATAGAAGAGGTGCCATGCTAATTCCAGGTCTCCCATTTTCACCCTTCACATCAATAGATGCCACATTAAAAATTTTCCCGCATTGGCTGCAAATCCTTCGTCCTAGGCACTTCTCAATCAACACACTTTCTGGCAGCTTAAGATTGACAACCAAATCAATGTCTGTCACTTCATCTAATATTTCCTGCAAACACAGATATAAAACACACTAAACTCAAAAACCGCAAATAACAGACTTGCCAGTGATTCTTGTTCACAAATAGAACTAAAAAAGCCAATAAATGACCGTTTCAATACAGATATTTTCAGAAATAAACTAGCAACTGAAACACTAAACTTAGCGAGACAGAGATTCAATACAAGTACCAAAGTCCTACATGGTTTCATAAACGACGAAAACAACATTCCCTCAATTGCAGGTTATATATAGCATGAGAATTGCAATAACATATATACTCCATGACATCCCTCTTGCAATTTGTAAAGATATGCTCATCAATTACGATTTACGAATCACTCACCGCCTGCCGAACTGTTCTAGGAAATCCATCAAGAATAAATCCTGATTCATCTTTTCCTTCTCCTGCCTCAAGTCTCTTTGACAACATGCTAATAATTATCTCATCTGAGACCAATTTCCCTTGGTTCACAATCTCTGCAAGCTACAAATGATACTATATCAAAGAAAATATTAAACTTGAGAACCTTTGCAAGAAAAATCTTTAAAAAAAAAGTTATTTCCAATTCACAATTTTGCCGAATTTATAAGTAAACCTACCTGTTTCCCCAAGGAGCTGCCGGAAGAAAGCTCTTCGCGGACGAGATCGCCGGTGGCGATATGAGGAACGGAGAGGAGAGTGGAGAGACGGCTGGCATAGGTGCCTTTTCCGACGCCCGGACAACCCAAGAAGACCCACTGAACGTTTCTGTATACTCTTGGGATCTATTACCGCAGTAGGGAGGGGGTTTTGAGGGTAAGTTTGTGATTTCACGGTCTCCTTCACGGCGGCCGTTGATAAAGACCTACTTAGAAAAGAAAGGGAGGAGGATGAGGGCCTCAAGAGGCGGATCACGGCCGCCATTGGTGCTGGGAATGTAAAAAAGGTGTGAATTTTGTTTAATGAGGCCGGCGGGGAAAGAAGAAAGAGGGGCGTGGAGAATATGCTTTTATAACATTCGGAGGAGATTCCACTTAAGTTGGAATATTTTATTAATACACAATTATTAAGTAAGAAATAGGAAGAATTTTTAGGAGTAATTATGTGAGAAAGTTTTTTTTTTTTTTTCTTGGGTAAAATTATATATTTTTATTGATAGAGAAAGAAACAGTTTATACAATAATTCAACTCAAGATACAAAGGTTATAACAAATAAAAGATTAGGAGATAAACTCCTCTCTACATTAATTCTACAACTAATATTCTGCATCAAAACATGTCTTGTTGTTTGATAAGTTCTATTTCATTATTAATTCTCAATTAAACTTAGTTAATGGAACATTTCTGCGTGTGAAAAAGTTTTAAAATTATTAAGGATAAAATAGGTAAAATAAATAATAATGTCATACCAAAAATATTTTTTCTTTATATCTAATTAGTGTGAAATGCATATTTTATGGGTGTATAATTAAAAAAAATACAAAAATTTTTAAAAACATTAGTTAGTTTTTTTTTGTGTGGAAATGTTAAAGACAATTATTCAAAAAAATTAAAAGATAATATGGTAGTGAAGAGTAGGGAGTGGGAAGAAGTTATGGGAATTATTTTATGAAAATAAGGGTATAATTGGTAAAACAAATAATGACATCACATCAAATTTCTCCTCATACTTTGTACATAGTATCTATACTATATACATAGCGATGTCATAATTTGATTTGCCAAATCTACCTTTATTAAATGTAACAAATTTTCATTAATACCATTCTTATGTAAGTATCCATTAACTAGAACCTTTTTTCTCTTTATTTATTTTTTATCGTTTGAAATTGCACACACAAATGTGTGTCTCACCCACTAGTAGACAATAACAAGGGCTATAGGCATACTCTAGATGTGTGCACTCCGACAAAATTAAATTGACTAAAAAAATAAAAAATAAAAAATTTATTTTTATTTAGACGACAATTAATGATTTGTAGAAAGGAAATGATAAAAGGTAGTTATTTAATTTTATTATGGAAAAAGAAATTACACCAAAGAATTCATGATTTGTAAAGAGAAAAACATGATGATAGAAGGTAGTTATTTTTTAAAAAAGAAAAATTACACTAAAATTGTACCAAATTTGTTACATTATATAAAATAGTAATTAATATCAGTATATATAGAGAGTATCGATGTGGTCAATTGTAGGCTTGACGTTGTATGCCCAATGGATTGGGAACTAGTAATATTAGGTTGTGTTCGTTTGGATTGAAAATATTTTTTAAAAAATATTTTTTAGAAAATTTTTTGGCTACTGAATATTGAAAAATATTTTTAGATATAAAATATTTTCTAATTTTTCTTCCTTAGTTTGAAAATAACTTACGAAAATTTTAAACGTAAGTTATTTTTCGGATAATTCAAGAGTGACATTAAAATTCAAATACTTACTTTTATAATTTTATTTACTAAACTTATTTTCGTTTTTAATTATTTTCCATTTGTTTTTCTCTTAATCATGGGTCCCATATTAATATAACTATCATTGTGCATATTTTACTATTACATTGTATTATCATTTTATTTTGAACAAAATTAATATTTTATTAACCACAATTACTTTTAAGATATTTATTATCATTATTATAATTTTTTTTAACTTATATTCATGAAATTAAAGATGAAACCGTTGAAAATTCTTATTTTAAAATATTTTCATTTTGTTAACCGAACACAAAAAAATTGTAGAAAAAATAAAAATTTTCACGTAAAATATTTCCAATTAAGAAAATATTTTCAATCAAACGAACACACCCATTAGTATATAATATATATAAAGTAAGAATCTTTGGTGTGATGTCATTATCTAATTTGTATATTTTACCCTTGGTAATATTAAAACTTCCCCACATAGTTACTCCTAAAATTTCTTTCTATTTTTAATTAATAATTTTTAAATCACAAACATATTAATGTATACATTGCCAAGTAGTGTCTAATTGTGGATCAATCCAATTTGTAACGTGGGTCAGAAACTTCGGATTAAGTAGACCGGTCCAAATATTGAGCAACCTTTCTGGCTTTTTTATCATTTTTTTTTTTAAAAAGTAGTAGTTATTTTTTTATCCACCATTAGATTGTACACTGTTGAAATTTATTTAGTAGTATATAATCTGGGTTTTTTTTTTTTTATAAGCTACCGGTCATATGATGGGCCTCCAATTGAATACTTATTTTTTTTCCCAACTAACTTTCCTTGATCTTTTGTCTTCTTGTCTCAACTAATCTTCAATCTTGTACAATCTCTCGTTCTCTTCTATGCTATCATTCTACAAAGAGACAAATAAAATATATTGTTAGTATTATTTTGTGCTATGTTATTTTTTTTATTTTGATTTTGCACAAGGTAAATCAAGTATTTAACGTTGTAATTTATAATTAACCAATTTAATTGTTTATTCATATATACTGTACTTATATTTCTAAAATAATTTATGATATGTTTTTCAATTATCTCAATATTAAAGACACATTGCGGGGAAATTCATCGGGTCAATAAAGTGATATAGCTGATAGTTAGTTGGGAGCGTAACGTATATACAGTTGGTCCTCTCATGAAGCATTTTTGCCAGGCTGGAACTCTGTTCCAGACGACGGATTCCAATCACAGAAAGGAAAATATTTTTAATAATCTCTTATATTTTAAATTTATATTTTTAAAATTTTTTATATTTTAAATAATAAGTTATAAGTTTTTACAAATTTAACATATACTGTTTTGATCATTCAACACAATTATCAATATATATTGACTTGAAATATTTAAATTATGTATATTGAATGTTAAATTTTAAATATGAAATGTCATTATTTAAAATCTTTTTCACCACAATCCTAAAACTCTGACTCACTATTATCACCTTTATTCCCCTCTTTGGCTATTTTTTTTGCTCCAGCTCTTCTTCAATAGTCTTAATCTTTTTCTTTTTTCCATAATTTAATATTTAAAGTTACGTATTATTAATTTTACTTCTAAAATATGTTATATTAGATATGCATATAAGTATTTAAAGTTAAAAAATATATATATATAATTATGTTGAAGGATTAAAATAATATATTTTAAATTTGTTAAGAATTAAAATATATTATTTTAAATATAAAAAATTAAAAAAATATAAATATGAAACATGAAAAATGATCATTTTTTCCACCAAAATATCCCAAAATTTTCTCCGCTAATTCTGCCAAAGGAAAATACAAATGAGTGAAAGCTAAATCAATGTTCTTGCTAGGTCTCAGCCCAAATAATTTATTGGGATTTCTCGCATTTTCTCTTTTCCTCCTGTCCACTGTCCAGTGAGCTACTGAACTCTCTATAAAACATGCTTCAAGTAGTTTAGTTGCAGCAGCAGCTTAACAAAAGAAAACAATAAATCATTTAAACCCCTTCTTCTTTTATCTTCTATTGCATAGATTTGGATAAGGTACGACTTGAAAGGCCATAGATTCTTTATGCATTCAAACATATTTTGCTTACTTTGTTAGATTTTTATTTTTCTTTATTGATGTTTTCTTGAATTTAAAGTTTTTATTTTTATTTTTTGGATTTATCAAGATGTTCTTTAGATTCATCTCTATTTGCTTTAATTATGGTTTTCCATGTTTGTATTCGTACTTCATAGATATGTTGATTTCCCTGAATGCCTTTTCTTTTCTGCGTGCAAGTGTTTGTGCGTGTGGAGTGTGGATTCATGGATTGTATACCCAATTATCAAAATCTTTTTGGTTTGTTAATATGTAAGAAATCTTGGATAAGTTTTGGATTTGTTAATCCAGAACAGTTATGCCAACAAAATGGTGTTATGTCTCTATAAAATTGCTGATTTTATTGAAAATAAATCTGATATAAAGAAGCTTCTTTGGGCTCCTTGTGCATTTAGAAGAAATCTTTGGTTTCTCAAAGTTTATGGGGGCATTGCACACTGTTTATGACCTTTTCCTTTCGTATTATCCTAGTTCTCTTGCATGAAGGCAGCTGCAATTACATCCTGAAAGGGGCAATTTACCGAATATATTAGAAAATGTCAGATACTTGGGAAAAGAAGTTTATTTGAAAGAATTCCTGTTCTTACAAACATGTAATTGCCACCTATTGTAATTCCAAATTGTCAGACTCATAGAACTGGTTATTGAATGTTATTTTCCCTGTTGATGAAATACAACTTGAACATGTGTGACACTTTGAAGTGAACGTAAAGAATCTAAATGGTCAATGCATATATGTCTTGGTGGAAGTGAACTTTGGTTCTGACGGGGATTGGGAAGAGTCCTATTTAGGGTTACTAATCTTCTGCTAATTAATTCTGCTGCTGTTTATGCTGCTTCTTGATAGCATTGCTTTCTTTAGAAAAATAAATTTATGTGTTATTAATACTGAACCTGTAAGAGGCACTAATTGTAAGCTTTTATGGCTGCACTTCCGCTAGTAGGAATTGAACAGGCAATGTCAAGTTCCAGAAGATTTTGATTGAAACATCTTATATACATTGAAGATGGAAATTAAAGAAGCAGAGAGAGTAGTAATTGTGAAGCCTGTAGCATCAAGGCCTACTTCTTCCACTTTTAGATCTTTCTCTGAGCTTCTTGCGGGTGCCGTTAGTGCCTCACCCAATAAGGCATCTTCTGAAGCAACAGTAACAGCCATTAGGCCAAGGACAGTCAGGTTCAAGCCTTCAGTGAACCATTCTTTGGTGAGGGTGGTTTGTTCTCAGGTGATCAACTTTTTTTTTCTTTCATTTAGAGCATTTTTTGACACAAGATGCACTTATCTTATTGTTATGTAAAGATAAGAACACATTTGCTTCCAGGCAGGTCCATCTGGGAGTGATGCTGTTTCTCCGTCTGATAAGTTCTTGAAACCAGACAGGAAATCTAATATGGTGTACAAACCTATGGCTAAGCTTGTCTCCAAGACAACAGTTTCTCTCTTGGCTAACGTGGTAAGTATCAAGTGTTTGTGCAAATGCATGGCACTTGCTCATAGTACATTCTGGGTATACAGGTTTTTTACATGTCACTCGGTCTTTTAAATTTCCTTTTTCAATCTCAAAATAATATATTTTGACAAGTATGGCAGGTGAAACGATTTTACCAAATTCTTGTTCATCTTTGGACTTGATATTATGTTGGTGTATTGGGTTTCGTCTTATGCAGAGAAGTGCCAATTTATTTCAGAAACCGAAACTAGCTGAAGTTGAGACCAATTTTCAACAGTCAAATCTAGTTAGGCTTCAATCTGATCTTAGATCAGAACTTCATCACAATTTCTCATCTGTAGCAGAAAAGGATAAAAGATATCTATCGAGCACTCAAGGTTGGCATCAGCAAACCTGGAAGAGGATCAGAGGTCTTTATCACACACAGAAAATGCAGAAAATGCAGATTGTCTTTCTTATGATGGATATAATTGGAGGAAATATGGTCAAAAGCAGGTTAAAGGAAGTGAGTGTCCAAGAAGTTACTACAAGTGTACACATCCAAATTGTCCAGTGAAAAAAATGGTTGAAAGACCATTAGACAGCCAGATTGCAGAAATTGTATACAAGGGTGAACATAATCATCTAAAGCGCCAGCCTATAAAACGTAACTCCTCTGATGGACCGCCTCATGGAAGTGCTGGCAACGAATCAAGCAATCCTTTATGGAATAACCAACATAATGACAAGAATGATTGCTATGGAGGCACTACAGAAAATCGAAATGCATTTGGTTTTTCTGACCATTCAAGTTATTCAGTCAAAGCTCCATCTTCTGTTGACCCTATCACAGCTGGAGCATCCAAATTTGGTGCCTCAACCCTTGATGTAATTCCTCTTGCCACAGTGTGGGGTTTGAGGAAGGAAGGGAAGGATTGGATGCTGAGAGTGACGAACCAAAAGGCAAAAGAAGGTAAGAGATACCTACACTTCAAATATCATATGCTAAATCATAGTTGCTCTTTTAACTTTCTAGTAAGTTCAGACTTGTATAAGGAATTTCTTGTTATTTTTGTCTCATTTTGAAGCCTATTTTTCTGTCAAGGATTGTAGGCCAATAATTTTTGTCATGAAATTTGACTTTTACTTTTATTTAGCATTTTAGTAAATTTTGCTAATTGCATATATTATGATTCTTTTTATTTGCAGGAAAAATGACAACCAGTCCACTGAAGCAGGCACATCAACAGAAGGAACACAAAAGCCTCAGATTGGTGTTCAAAATTCCATAGATTCTGAACTCTTAAGAGACGGATTTCGCTGGAGAAAGTATGGACAGAAAGTTGTAAAGGGAAATTCATATCCAAGGTCAATGCCACCTAAAGATAATATATTTTCTGTGCATGCATTTTACTTTCAGGATTTTGGTATTCCTGTATGTTTTTGCATGAAAAGGAATTTCTGTGCTTTCTTATTGTCCACAAGTTTTCACATAAAATTTTGACAAATTCCCTGGCAACTGGTATAGTTTCCTGATATTTCTTACTGTCCATGCTTATTTCAACTTTAAAGAACGCAAAGTGCAGTGTATGTCCATGGTTTAATTCTCACATAAATAAGGTTAACTTGACCTATGATGATATTAACTTTCTTTAACTATAATATACTGGTGATAAAGCTTTTTTGGACATAACAATGATGACGCTGCCTTTTATATACTTATAGTATATGTTACTGCCTATGGGGTTCGTCTCGCTGATATTTCTACATTAAGCTTTAATACACTTATTTATCATATGTTTCTCTTTCAGTCTCTAAAGACAACTTATATTGATTTTGCTGCAGGAGTTACTATAAATGCACCAGTCTTAAGTGCAATGTGCGCAAATATGTTGAGAGAGGAACCTCAGATGATCCAAACGCTTTCATCATAACATATGAAGGAAAACACAACCATGAGATGCCAATTAAAAGCACAAATTCAATGGGAGCTAAAACAAGAATTAAAGCTGTTAGCACCTAGGATACATCTGGATTGGATGGAACTGATTTCCAAGGCAATAGTCAACCTGAATCTTGAGGTAAATAGGATGGGAAAGGTCACTATATGCTTCCTAAATCCTAATAGTCTTCAATTGGAGGTTTCATGGCTGAATTAAACTTCTAGCCCCTTGTTATAGGATTTTTTTTTTCTCCACAAAACTAAAACCCTGTTTAATTTGTGCAACATCTAGAGGTCAGATCAAATGGCATGTAATATTCGTATTTCCCCAGAAGCTGAATGACAAACCCTTGCAGTCTAAACTCAAGAATTCGCTCCTCTGTAGGTGGAGTATCAAGCCAGCTCAAGTCCTTCAGCTGCCAATCTTCATGATGAGATCTTCAAGCTACCTGACAATTACCGAATAATAAATTTTTAAACATAGAAGGATCACTAGTTTTAAAAACCTCCTACATAAATGCATATAAAAATTTGTAGCAACACATGTAAAACCGAGATATTGGTTATGAGTACTTTACATGCTGATTTCAAGTTCTTGTTTTGTTGGGTGTATTAATCAAGAGTTGGAATATGTTTCAAGTTGCTGTAGTTTTACATGCAGCATACTCAACTGTTTTGATCCCCATGATTCCAACCTGACCATGGAGTGATTTTAGTTATTTGTTTGGGCAAAGACTTAGATAGATCCGGTGTTTGGTCCCACTTGTAGACCCTGTGGTGTGATTAAATCTTAGAAAATCTATGACATCTACAGGGTCTACAGGTGGGGCAAAAAACCGGGTCTACCTAACTATTTTCCATTTGTTTGTTATTCTATGATAACAAACATTCAGTTTGGCAAAATAACATAGGCCGGAGGCCCAGGGACAGATAAGGGTACTACTGCAACTGTTGATACTTGAAAACATCCTTACAGGAATATTATCCCAGACGGCCACCAAAGCTTGAGGGACATCGGCGATCACCTGAGCTGGAGGTTATCGTTGACGGGGCAGTTGGTGGTAAAACCAAACAAGGCACTGGATTTTTACATTCTGTGAAAGTAGGTGTAGAATGGTTGTGGGATTGCAAAAACTGAGTGGAGTTGTACATTGTCTCAGGCAAATGTGTTTCGAAATTGTTTCAGTTTATTCTTTCCAGGACTTCGGATTCCTTCACTTATTGAAGATATATCATAGTCATTCGACACATTCCTTAAGAAGTGTATAAACTAAGAAGCTGTTTTGTTTGATATCCTAGCAAGTACCTGGGAGTTTTTGTTCATGTTTGCTTGAAAAATGAACTTTAAAGCACTACTAGTGCTAATTAAATCATCTTGCTTGAATTATTAGCGACAGAATGTGTCTCTGAAAGTTCAGTTATGCATATTTTGCTCCGAGATTATTTTGGTAGTAAACTATTCTTGGTGGTATCTCATAATAGTATATCATTAATTGCTTTAAATCCCTTTCAGTTCTTTCTGGAAATGGTCAATGACGTGTGGAATTTGGGAAAAAAAAGAAATTGCAGAGAATCACGAAATCTGAATTTTGACTAATTAATTATTACCCTTATGATACGCGATTATCGTGCAAAGACAGTTGATTTGACCAATTTTTCTCATATATCCTGCTCTTAGTCTTGGGTGTTGATGAGTTGGATTTTTGGGGTTCTATGAGTTGGATTTTTGGGGTTCTGAGTTTTCAAATTAAAAAATTAAAATTTAATTCAACCCAAGTAATAGGTAGGTGAATTTTTTGATTTTTGGGTTAACCTGAAACCCTACAAAAAAAGAAGAAAAATGCTTGAATAAAGCTCAAACATTTGCAGCAGCATCATTTTATGGCAACAATTAGTCTTTATTTGAGTTGGATTGGAATTTAAAAATAAAACCTAACTCAACCATACTAAAATCGATAATCCGACTTAAATAACTCGAAATTCAAAAATCTAACTCCATTTATTTTCAAATTCATTCAAGTTGGATCAAAATTTTGAGTTTAATCGGATTTAAACACTTCCTACCTACTCTATATTTTTTAAATGGATATTTGCAGGCGATCCAATTATTTTTTCTTTTCTTTTTTCAGAAAGATAATCGAACAGGGGATCCAATAATCAATCGTTTGAATTTCATCATTAGTGATGATGATGGTGCGCAAGAAAAAGAAAATGAAAAAGAAAGGCCACGCTTTGACGGTTTCCCCTCACCGTTGACTGATTCCCCGTAGTTGTGGACCCTTTTGGGTTCGGTAACAAGAAAAAGGGTAGTGGACGAATTGCAGTATGTAGAGTAAATTTTGAAGTTGTGTGTGTTTTAAAAATTATTCTTTTTTTAAGTTTGAGAAATTTTTTTGACTTTTTTTTTAAGAAAAAAAAATCCGTGACCTTGCATTCGTTGAATGCGAGGTTTGAGAATTTTTTATTTTTTTGAAGTGCCATTATAGTTGGCAGAAGTCTAGAAGCCGATTTTTCTTTAAAAACATTACCCAGACCTCGCATTTGTTAAATGCGAGGTAATGAAAAAATATATATATATTTTTAAAAAAAATTCAATTCGTATCATATAGCTCGCATTTATTAAATGCCAGGTAATGCAAAAATATATATATTTAAAAAAAAAAAATTCAATTCCGCATCATAGAGCTCGCATTTGTTAAATGCGAATTCCACCTTAACAGAAATCCAATTTCAAATCAACACCTTAAAAGAATAATTTTCAAAATAAATACAACTATATAATTTTCTCGAGTATGTAGTTGGAAGCCTGGTTTGTAGAACCGGGATATTAAGTAGGTCGTTTTAAAAGTTGTATGAATAGATAAGTAAAAATAAAAAAACTTTTATTTGTTTTTAAAGTTAATATTTGATTACAAACTTCTGCAAATAAATGCAAAAAATATAATATTCATAAATTTTTTTTAAAATTAAATTTATGGTATTTGATATTATATATTTAAAATGTAAAAATTTCTACATTATCGTAAATTTAATACTTAATTTTTGATTAAAAACTAAAAAAAGTGAATAGTCTAAAGTCGTGAAATATAACATTTGAATGAAAATTATCAAAACACTAACTTAACCTAGCAAATATAAACATATATTTATTAAGGTTAACTATATTTCTTTAAAAAAATTTAGGGAGAGAAATATAAATTTTATAAGGGTATAAACCAAATTTTTAAAATTTTAAAAGTAAAATTTATAATTTTTAAAATCTTGACAATCCTATTTCTAGAATCAGAATCGAATTTATAAATTTGAATTATAGAATTATATAATCATAAGGATATAATCCGGATTTTAACGACTATTGTTGGAACTTCAAATCTTCAATCGGGCTACTAAACTAAGGAAACGCTTGTAATGTTAATCCCTTGTGGTTGGAATATTCTATACTAAATTCAAATTTATAATGTTATATTGTACTAAATTTTAAAACACACATGTGTTGTATAATTTTAATTACAGAATTATAAAATATCCTTAAATAATATAATCATCTTTTAGCACACGTGTTGTATAATTTTAATTACTGAATTGCAAAATCTCCTTAAATAATAAATCATCTTTTAGCACACGTGTTGTATAATTTTAATTACGGAATTGCAAAATCTCCTTAAATAATAAATCATCTTTTATTAGTTAGTTCTCATCCAGTTAGATAATCTCATTTTTTTTTAATTTCTCATGTTATTTATTCACAAGAATGCCATCCTCTAATCTATGCCAATCTTTGTACATGAAAGAGTTTCTTGTCGTACAATTATGTCTTTTATGCTGTTTCTATGACAAATCATATATTATTTAGAAAAACATGAAAATAGCTCGTTCAATTATCTTTCATTTGATTAGACCATTTTATGACACGCATAAATCGAAAAATGTCTAAAAAAAGAAAAAATATCTCTCATTTGATTAGACCATTTTGACCTTATATCAAAGTTTTAATTAATTTGTGATTAAGACATCAGACAAGGGTAGGAGACTAGTAGCAGAAGATTGCAGGGAGAACATTTGAATTGTTGGCCTTTTGAAAATGAAGAATTGATGAGGAGGACAAACACTTTATAGAATTTAAATTTGACCAGGTCATCCTAATAATTAAAGAAGAGTAGTAATAATAATTGAAGTTATGAAACGCCAAGCACATTAAAACAATCACATTTCAACTACTTACAATAAATCATGATTTACTATTAAACCTTTTTTGTTTTAGGACTTGGTATATCAAGATTCTGCCACCAGCTTTTCCTATATCGTCATCATCACACACACACAAAAAAAATGTCTTTTACCTCCATCTTTTTCAATACAATCATTCATTTTTTGTTTAGCTCAAAACAAAGAAAGGTAAACGAAAGAATATAGACCGTTCATTCATGTATTCCTTTAATCTTTCCCTCTTTAGCTGCCATCCTGTGCATAAATATGCAGGTTTTTTAAATGGGTTAATAACACTTTACCCCTATGAACTAGAAAAATTACACTTTGTCCCCCAATCACATAATTCATTCTTTAAAAATTTCATAATATCATGTTAAATGACTTAACAACCCTTAGCACTATATTTTGATTTTTATATTTAAATTTTGATAATGATGTGATAATTATTTAAAATTAATGAAAAATAAATTATATAATATAATTCATATCAGTATATATCATGATCAAATTTTTAAATTTTGTTTTTTTATTTTATATTATTTCAAATTTAAATGTTTAATTATAATGGTAGAATAATTTCTAAATGGGCTAATTTTCGTTTAAAAATTCTTCTTTAAAGATATTATGTGACAATATATTTTTTTTTTATAAAATTGGTGATTTTTTTGATGTCTTTTAACATTTTATAATTTTTATATTTGGATTAACCTGTACAAATTTCAATGTCAAATACAATATAATTCAATATTTTATCACATTTTCACTCGCTAATTATTTTGTTATTATATCACATTATAATAATATTAGTTTGTTATTATATTTTATTTTTTCTTAATTTTTTTCATCTACGTATTGAACATCAAAATTAAATACATGAAAATCAAAATATAGTATTAAGGGTAGTTTAGTCATTTAACTTGATATTATAAATTTTCTAAAAGATGAATCATGTGATTGGGGGCAAGTATACTTTTTTTAGTTCAGGAGGCAAAAGTGTAATTACCTACCTAGTTAGGGGCAAAGTGTTATTAACCCTTTTTAAATTTTTAGTCAGGATAAAAGAAGAAAAAATAAGGGAGAAAATTAATAATATTTGATGGGTTGGTTTCCATGCTCTGGGCAATCTCATTCCAAGCTCAACTCAAAGAAGAAGAGAAAGGTTAAGGACCCTATTCGTCCCATTCAGTCCTCTCCAGGTATCCATCTGTTTAGCCTAGGATATGCAGATTTTATCATATATTCGTGTAAAGTTTTAATCTTTTTTTATCATACAGCTGAAAGTTTTTTTAATAATACAGTTGAATATTTTGTAAATATACAGCTGAATATTTCCCCCAAATGGAAGTGTGTTTATTCTCGTTGAATGATGTCCGGATGTTGAACCTGAACCTTCGAAGGTTTTTTTTTTTTTTTTGCTATGGGATTTTTCTTAGAATTACTTGTTGATTTTTCTGTGTCTGGGTGGGTGGTTGCTGGAGGATTTTGGTTTTGCACTTGGAATATATGTTTAAATGAATTGAGATTATGTTCAGCAATGTTATCTTCTGGAGCTTTGGTGAATAATTTCTCTCTTAACTTTAAACTGAGTTGTGAACTGTAATTTTCTTGCGAACAAGGGGAAAAAATGAAACCGAAGAAACGTATTAGTTATCTTCAATTAGCTTGTATGCCCGTTTAGTAGCGCCAAGGAACCTTTTTTAGCCTTCACATTGGAGGTAGCCTTCCGAATTATGCAACAAATGTGGTTGTCAAAAAGTTAGCACAGCCTGGGAGAACTAGAAATAGAAACATGTATTCATGCCAGCCATTATGGTGGTTTTAGTTCTGTCCTCGTAATTTCCATGCTGTTGATTGCCAATTTTTAAACTCTGTCTTCAGAGAAGTTGAAGGTGAATGCAGCATTAAATTCACAGGAAACCCCAAAGGATGCGGGATCCAATCAAATTGCTGCCAAGACTTTTACTTTTCGTGAATTAGCTGCTGCAACTAAAAATTTTCGGGCAGATTGTCTTCTTGGAGAGGGAGGATTTGGTAGAGTCTACAAAGGGCGATTAGAAAATTCCAACCAGGTACGTGAGATTCTGTATTATCTGTGAACTCAGATGGAGGAAAACGAAAGGCCAGTTTAAGTGATTCCAATTGTTCCATGGCCGTCTCCCTAGTGTCTATTTTTCTAAAAATATAACTAGTCTCTCATCTTTCATTTTGGTTGCAGTTTGATTATTTTTCCCATTTGAGTTTTCAATCTTTGCTTCATTTTGGGCTGCTGATGAATCAGTTCAAAGCTCATTGGTTTCACTGATATAGGTGTTCAATAATCATTAACACATGCCTTAATTGGTAGAAAATGGACTTCCACATCTCATGTTGTTAAAATATAAAAGACCTTCAAGCTAGATTTTGCTGGATGCCTCATAATGAAATATTCATTCTCATGTCCTGAGAGGGTACTTACCTGAATAAGTCAATATCTTATGTTAGCTACTTCTAATAATAAACTCTTATGTTAGTTACTTTAAACAATCAACTACCGAAATGTCGAATTCAAGTTTAATCCATTTGGTGCAGATTGTTGCCATCAAGCAACTTGATCGAAATGGTTTGCAAGGGAACAGAGAATTTCTAGTTGAAGTGTTGATGTTGAGCCTGCTACACCACCCTAATCTTGTTAATCTTACTGGCTATTGTGCTGATGGAGATCAGAGACTTCTTGTGTATGAATACATGCCACTGGGGTCCTTAGAGGACCATCTCCATGGTATTTTCTACTATTAGGTGCATACTAAGTTTTGTACTCATTAAAATAACCGCAAATGGAGTTTGGACTTATAAAGCTTCTTCTACAGATCATACACCTGGTAAGAGACGAGATTCCAATCAGCTTGATTGGAATACAAGAATGAAAATTGCTGCTGGATCAGCAAAGGGTTTGGAGTATCTACACGACAAAGCTAGCCCACCTGTTATATATCGTGATCTAAAATGCTCTAACATTTTACTTGGTGAGGTGTATCACCCTAAGCTATCTGATTTTGGTTTAGCCAAACTTGGGCCTGTTGGGGATAATACTCATGTATCCACAAGAGTCATGGGGACCTATGGGTATTGTGCACCAGAGTATGCAATGACAGGACAATTGACTCTGAAATCAGATGTTTATAGCTTTGGTGTTGTCCTTTTAGAGATAATAACAGGAAGGAAAGCTGTTGAGAATTCCAAAACTGCAGGAGAGCATAATCTGGTAGCTTGGGTAAGAGAATTCCCGTATTCTCTTAATTGTTTATTGTTGACACAGTTATTTTCTTTTATTTTCTATGGTTGTGAGAATGATGTGGAGAGAATTATACTACTCTGTGGTATGTGCACCACTATTTTTGTTCAGAGAAAGCCAGTACTTGATGGATAGCTAGTCAAGCTTCCCATAAACTTCGACTAGAGAATTTGAAGTAAAACCATGAATGACTTTTTACCTGGAAACAAAGAACGATGATTATGGCATACTACAACAGAATTATTGAGTTTCATGGTTTCCGAATCAGGAGTATAAACATGTAATGTCATCTGTTGTTGAGATTTGACTTTGTAAATAGTGTGTGCTAAAATTGTTGAAAGGTGGAATATGCTTATGAGGAGACCCATTGTATGTGAATTTTGTGGACTTTATCTTTGCTCATTTAAGTCTTTAATTGGTTTCGATTATAATTTGTTTGTCTTTAGCAGTTTTAATATCTTTAGTACTTTCAATGTTTCCACACATTGATTTTTTGGTTCCTTCCAGGCAAGACCCTTGTTGAAAGATCGGAAGAAATTTTCACAGACAGCTGATCCTATGCTCCAAGGGCAGTACCCAGAGAGGGGTTTATTCCAAGCACTTTCAGTTGCAGCTATGTGTGTCCAGGAGCAGCCTCATATGCGCCCTGTGATTGCTGATGTTGTCACGGCTTTGTCTTACCTTTCTTCACAAAAGTATCACCCGGAAACCCAGCCTGCCCAAAGTTCACAATGGGTGCCTGCCACTCCACCCAGAACAAGAAGAGAGGGTGATAAGAGGCAAAATGGAGATACTGGATCTGAAAAAAAACCGAAATAGAAGACAATATTGGTATTCTGCTATTCTTTACAAACAATAATAAATGGAAAAAGGCTCTTAAGTGTAGACTGGATGCACCACAGATGCATGGGAGGTAGCAACATCTTAAATTTAGTTATACTAGATGAGATGACACCAATGTATGAAATGAATGTGTTTAGCCCTACTGCTTTCATGCGTGAAGTTGCACCCAGAAGTAGGCATTAAGGCACATGATTGGAGGTTGAACAAGATTGCATATGCTTCTGAAACTTGAAAGCTGTCTACAATACTGGTATTTGGCTGTACTCTAATGTATTTTGTCTCAGGTAGCTGAGCAAACGCGTTCCTAATATATTTGATTGTGTAGTGGGACGTTGGGTATTGATTTCTCAATTGCTAGGCTTTTGAATTGTCTGTCACTCTAGCTTTCCTCATATTTGCTTGTACAATGCCTGCCTTAGTGTTTATTATATTCTCTTCATTAAAGCATACCTGTGTTATAACATAGCAAGCCTTGACAATATGTGATCAGGGGTAATGGTTACATATTGAAGGTACTACACTAGAAGCTGTAAAGAATAACGATACCAACTGTTATCTGCAATTTGAGATTATAATAATTTCTTCCATTGCAACACAGTCACAATGCTTGTGATAATAATGAAAAAAACATGCTCCTATATAAGCAATGATTGAATTTTGAAAAGTGGGGAAAGCACATCATCTTTATTGAATAATACATTATTATTAGTACCACACTTTGTTCAGACAACTTCACGAGGCATTAGCCCTCTGCTTCATTACCCCTGCTTTCAGCAACTCATTTTTGAATAATAGCCCAAAAATCGACTCTTGTAGAGCTGAATAATCTTGTTAATATCACATTTGGTCTGCTTGTATGCATCAATCTTGTTGATCTCCTCAACCCACCCCGCCAGTTTAGGCCTGCCTGATGTAATATCATACTTCCATTGATGCTCAAAGAAGCCCAGGTACCGCTCAATGAATGGAGCATAAGCAATATCAGCCAGACTAATTGTTTGACCAAGGAGGAAAGGCCCTTTGTCAAATTTCTGGAGAGCAGTTTCCAAGTAATCAAAAGCAACACCAGCTTCTTTCACTGGATCTTCAGCTTTGAATGATGTATAAACTGTTTTCAAGAATGTTTCACTATAAGCTATCAGCTCTTCGGCGAATTCCCTTTTCTCAGGGTCCTGCATTGATGTTCCAAGATTGTCAATGAATCTTCCTAACATGAAGAAATATATGTAGTTACAAGAATGCATTTATGTATAGCGACGCTTTCTTGGAATCTTACATCAGGTAGGAGAGTTGGTCACTTCGAAGTTCTCATCGATATACTTGATCAAATCCAGGCTGTCTCCAGTAACTCTGCCATTGTGCTCCAGGGATGGCACCTATATATGGAGAAGGAAACAAGACAGCGAGTAAAAAAGAGTATTCATCCAGATCCAGGTACTTTAGAAGAAAAAAGATACCACATTCTTGGTAAATTCTTGTATGAATCTCACAAGACACAAAGTTTGTGGGTCTTATTGTGAGACCTTCATGTAAGATCCACAGATATTATAGTGTTTTGTGTGAGTAAATCTTGGCTACTCACTTAACATTAAGGAGTAGGTATGACAGTTGATAAGATGTTGAAAAATAGGAGTTTCATTGCTTTTTAATTATCTAACAATACGTAATAGTCACTCCATAATATAGAGTGAGTAGCAAATTTTTTTTTCAAATCATAGACAGGAGGATTATTAGTAACCTTGTTTTCGGGGTAAACTTTCTCCTTGTACCAAGCGGGCCTGTCACCGAGGTCAATGGCAACCAAACAAGACTCTGGATCTTGTCTTGCAAACCCTGCATTATTAATAAGACGTTTTTAGAAACAGGCTGTCCCAGATTTCAGATCAATAGCAATTCCAAGTTACCAATTTCGAACCACGAAAATCCAGAAACAAGTTAGTACTAGTAAATATGATTCCACGAACGGCATGATATAAGGATAGACAAACCTTAACGTTCCTGGTAATCCATGCCCGCTGAGCAAACGGGCAAATATAGCATACATACAACCTTCCAAACAAAAACAGGCCCATCTTCTTAAATTTCAAGAAAAGAAAAAATCGATGCCAGAGAGAAGGAGAAAGAATTGCTAGCTACCTGCTGTTTCCATCGAATATGGGTGGTGGTTCAGATGTGGAATTCAAAGCCGGAGGACAAACCTCTTGCACGAATCTGTAAAATAGCGGTGAACAACTGGAAATCATTTTCTTGTTCACCATTCTATGCATGAAATGATTGAAAAATATCATGTCTTCTAGTGAGGGGAGCAAGGGCGACTTACGAGGCGGCCATTAATCACTATGTATTGTTGAAGGAATAATGACGATGATGCTGTTGAGCGAGCACAAAATTAACTTGGAGTGTCTGAATGGTTTGTGATTGATTAACAGAAGCTCTTATATATAGTAGAGTGAGCAGAAAGAAATGAAAATGGAAGTCGCCAGCAGTGACGTGCTGTTTGCAAAGTAAAAGTTGTTTTTCTATCCTTTTCCTTGCTTGAGAAATTCATGTCAAGAGTATCTAGAAAGTTTTAACAAGTACCAAATTTGAACCATGATTAATGAATTTAATGTAGGAAGACCGGAAATATGGTATCACAAGATTCATTATATTTGAGCAAGAAATTTGAGAAGCTTCTGCATTCTGCAAACGTAGTGGAAAATGGAGGGATAAAACTGTCCTTATTATCTAACGGTTTGTGATACTCATTTCGTATTACTAGATGAGTAAAGAATTTTCACTGTTGGCATGCTGCTCCTTTCAAAGAAGTATAAATTCATTGATTTTTATTGTATTGTATCTGGACGCATTCTGTCCAGAATTGACTGTTCCTTTATAATTATCTTCCCTGTCGTTCAGATTCAGTGGATTAATTTAGTGAGGTGGTTCATCTTATAGCTAATCTAAAACAGTGTGCAACTTTGAACAACAAAATTGTGTTCATTATAATAATTTGTCATCGACATTACCAGCCAAAAAAATAAAGGGATCATACAATTGTTGTTGAAAGCAGAGCATAGGAAGAGAAAGCTTTGCATTGGGTGCGGATAATATACATTTATGAGGCAAGGACATTTATATATATATATTTGGAACAGCGGGTCTCAACGAGCATAACTTACATAACCAGTTCGATAGGTGGTAAAAATACAGTTATACCCTTAACGAACCTTGCCCATAGGCAGCCAATATGTGCATCATCAATTGCCGTTCGGATTATTTGCATGGCAATGAAGCTAACCGAATGCTTGGCTTAGATTTCTGAAATCTTTAAATACATGCCTTCTATTCTGTGGAGCATTCTTTAAAAAAAAAAGAAAAGAAAATTGACAGTGCGAGAAAGCTTTTTTTTCTTAATGAGAACTATTATTCGGGAACATTAGGCATTCCAAAATTTATCATTGTTCATTTGATGATCTACAAGAAAATCTGGAGAAACCACACAAGTACAATGGCTCCAAAAACATTATAACAACTAACTTGCTCTTTTATTTTACACGCCCTCGTCAGTCTTGGTCAGGAGGCTCAACACCACCCCAGCGCCAAGTGTTGTAGCAACAAAGCCAAGAGAAACCTCAGTGGATACATGGAAACCTATAGGGAAAAATTTGTAAAAAAAAAATGATGAAATTCTAAAATAAATGTTAGATAAGAGCAAAAGAGCATGGTGTACGTAGAAGACCCACCAAAGAAGTCGAGGATCATCTTAAGACCAATAAAGCCCAAAACAACACCAATGGTAGGCTGACAACGAAAAGCAGGATGTTAGACCAAAGAACATAGTAATATCGCAAAGTAGACATTTTCCTGCATGTTGAATGCCAATGGCTGAAGTTAAGAATGCAACTCGGTAAACCTTTTGCATCCACAAGAATACAGATAGGGAAACCTTACCTGTAAATACTCCAACTCTGCCATACTTTCAGAAATGAGTGTATATAATGATCTCAAACCTACAAAAAGCAGAAATAGGTCAGTATTGTGTTTGTGATCATGACGCCAGATCTCATTTCATGGGATTAAACAGCAGAGATATCACACTTTCATGGAAGAAAAATGTCATAAATTGGCAGCCCTTCATCACCCTTGTAGGAACCAACACTTAAAAATCTCAAGCTGAACAACAGTGAAATAAGGTACAATATAATATCTAGATAATATTTGCTGATTGGAACTTCAGGTCATCTAATTACAGTTAGTTTGAATCTTTTAACTTACGAGTCAAACATTGTTTCTTGAAGAACTGAAATCCATGAATGAAGAACGTACCTAAAATGGCAAAAAGGTTGGATGTGAAATGACTATAAAAGGGTCTCTTGTTACACCAAAAACTGCTGGTATTGAATCAACCTGAGAGAAGAAAAAAAATCATTTTGCTAGAATCCCAAATTTTGAATGTGTTATTCGCAAGAATAAGAGATATGAAGACATACTGCAAATGCAATATCACTGAGTTCAATAACAGCAACTGTCAGAAGCAAAGGAGTAGCCTGCCAAAACATTTGGTGTGTGTTAGCCAGTTAGGAATGAGGAATACATGTATTTAAGACAAACTTTCTGTTTAGGGTCTGAGAAAACAGACATCAAAGGTTCAAGCATAGAAAATTTAAGATTCCTGTATGCAGTTTGATATGCCTGTATATCAAACTGCACAATACAGTAGATTTTGAATGTAAGGAAGTGCCAAAGGATTGCCTTGGCCAGCAGAAAAACAAAGTTCTAAATCTCATGTACTGCAGACAGACTTACTTTCCACACGCCATCCTCAACTGTTAGAAATCGGTTGCCATCATAATTCGCTGTAAAAAAATATAGAAAATGAAGGGAATCAGAATTTTGAGAATAGAAAACAATGCAACAATATGTGGTGCTGGTTTCTCCCCTTCTTTTGCTAACAATCCATCTATTAAAGGCAAAAAGTCAAAACTAGAAACAACAAGAGGAAAAAGAAAAGGGAAAGATGGATAGAAGAAACATCTTGCCGAAGACCAGCTCATATCTGACCATGACTGTAGTTGATCAATACCACACAACATAAGGTGTTACAACTGTCCAGCAGAATAAAAAAGCTACTCGAGCTAATCTCCAGAAATCACATAGCATTTAAGTAAAGAAAACGAAAATTTTTAAAATCGAAATTAACCTACGGTGAATCAACTCGCGTACCAGTAGTTAACTATGAGAAAGAACTTGGGACAAACTAGCAACTTAAGGCTATATACAAAGAAAATTTTACATGTTACGGGGATGAATTTCTGGCATGTCTTCACTATGAAGTTATTGGATAGATCAGTATCTTCCTCTTCTGATTATGCTCTTTCCATCTGCAAACAGCTACAGTGAGACAATAAACACAGCTGTAATCATGAACCGAATAAGCAAGAAATAAAGCACTCTGTCAGACATTGTCAAATTCAATGATTTTCACAAGGAATTGAAGAGTGCTATCCTTCATAATCCATGGCATTCCATGAGAGGCTATATGGATAAGAACATAAATTGCACCTTGAATGACGAGTACAAGAGTATTGCTGCCAATAGTAGGTTAACCACCTCGAACCTCTAAAATTGAGATCAGAAAAACAGTGCAATCAGCGTGTTGAATAAGTGTAGCACAATATGTTAGCATCATTTTTTCTTAGCACAAGTAAACTAGTGCAGCATTTTCATATGTTCATCACAGCGAAGAAGAACCTGAAGTGTGGCTGTTCCAAGAAGTATCAGCGACAACCGAAATAATATCGCACCAGCAATACCATATGAAAGCACCCGATTCTATATTAAAAGCACAAGGTAGAATTTCGTGATCATAAACATTAAAAACAAAAACAAGTACAAGCTGAACCTAGAGGTATAAGGCAAATGAAATGGCAAATGGAAGTGTAGTGCATGACCTCCAATCTGCACCTGATACATGAGTGGAACTTTGAAGTATTTGAAAATCAAAACAAAGATAAAGAGATTGTCAACGGACAAGCTTTGCTCCAATAAGTACCTGAAAGTAAAATAATATGATCCACATAAACCAAGTTCAGAATAATCTGGAAGGATAAGTGGAAACAATAGGAATGTGATACACAATGATATATGAGATGCATACAATTAGAGGGCCAAATATAGATTTGTGCATAAAATAGATGTAGACTCTACTTTTAGTTGCTTTAGGCAGGTATTGACAAGCCATTCACTCATTAAATTGTTGAAAATGGTTAGCTGAGATTTTTATTCGTCATGAACTGAAAGCACTTTATATTTTGGTGTTTGGAGGCTTATATATTCTTAGTTAAAGTTTATAATTGTAATTATAGCAAGAAGAAAGAAGAGTATTTATTTCATTTCATTTCTGGAATATCAGTTACTATGACAATAGTCTAACAGCCAAAAGTCGTTAAGTTTGTCAACATGGATATGACGATTGTACTCTGGGTCAGCTTGTGCAACTCTCCTGACATCACCTGGGTTATATCATCTCAAAACAGTAACAAGTTCCAAAGATAATTCATGTTAAATACGGAATAGGGAAAAAATTTATTTGTTCTTCTTTTGCCTGGCAGAATCGTTTTTCTAAGAAACTTAATAGTGCTGAAATATACCCAGCGAAAAACTCAGATGCCCTGCCAACGCCATCTTTAAAACCCAAACCAACACCAAATGCCACTGCTGAGAACACCTAAAAAAGAGTTGACTTTTTTGACTTCAAATTGTGGCTCTCTAGATGAAATTTCAAAGTACAGTGAGTATGCAGCAAGTACTTACACATAAAGCAACAGTTCTGACAGAAGACACATAATTTTCAGGTCCTTGTGAATTACCAGCAGGAGAAATGTTGTGAGCTTCCGCGATTTCTTTACATTACTAATGTCATTGTTCGATGGTGCACTTGCAGTCTCCCCCTCTGTGAAGCATTTCAATGGTCAAAATACTAGTGAAAATAGGTGGTTGCAGAATGTAATGAATGAAAAATTCGTAATGACATTGTGTGGAAAAACCTCGAAAACCTCAAAGTTGAATATCCTACAACTGGACTGATTTTTAATCACTTTCCAGGTAAATTGATAAAATGATAATTCAGGCGGTGAGATGAATTTGTGCGCATATGAAACAAAATGCAATAAAAGAATATACTTTGGAATGCTCCAGGTTCTTAAAAGCGTCTGAGAGTCCAGGTTCTTAAAGGCGTATGAGAATCCAGGTTCTTAAAATTGGTGCCCAGGAGTACTAGTTTTGTTTTATACTAACGAGGGGAGTACATAGAATCGAATATTACAAGTTTCCAACCCTGTGAAGCCTCTTCCTAACACTACATTTTGGTAATGCTAAGCTTTTTTTAAGTCATTGGCCCCTTAGAAACAAAGACCATTTCTTGAACTAACATACAAGCATATAGTATTATCTTCAATCAATTTCTACCATTCTGAAGTACTAATTACAACATTGAAGAACTTACAAGGTACTAAACTACTGTCATAAAAGAATGCTATATACACCTAGAATAAACAGACTGATAAATCAAAAATTCAAGAATCAAAAGTTAATTACCAGAAATAAACGAAGTTTCCTCCTGTTCAGTTTTTCTTGAGCAGGAAATTGCTGAAAAGTACCTTGTACCGTAATTGCATCCACCTGCAGTTCAAGAAAACTGAAAAGGGTCATAAAGGAAGAAAGAAGTAAGACTCCACTAGAGCATATTTAGAGCAGCAGACCTGAATATGAAAGATGAGAGCGTGCGGTAGTAAATTGAAAAGGAACCCATCTCATTCTTCTTGAGTAAGAAATTGGGGAAGCTCTGAGAAAACCCAGGTCCAATTTTGCTACCGGAACTAAGATGCGGTGGTTGTGGAGTGCGGATCCATGCCATTTTCATGGCGGAGAGAGTCCCAAGTCTCACTCCTCGACGCTTGATGATTGGACTTGGGAGGGTAAAATCGTCCAGGAATATAGTATATCAGAAGATAATGGCCTTCTTTTTTTTTTACTTTCTTTTAATTTTTAAACGATAATTGGATAATGGGCTTTTAATTTTAGAATTTAGAAGAAATGAAAGAAAAAGAAAATGTCTCATTATAAGACTAATTCTTTTTTTTTTTTTTAAAAGAACAATGCGGTTGGATAAATATTATTTTAAATAAATACTATATCAATTTGTTGAGGATGTATATGCGAGATAAAAGGGAATTAATATGTAATTAGATCATAATCGTAAAATATTATTCGCAAATAGTCATATGTCAAATAAATTCTTCTTTATTTTTTTTATTATGGTAACAAATTAGACGCATTTTTTTTAAAACTTTTTAACCGGGTAAAATTTTGGGGAGAAGTGTACAATGGACCCTTTGTTTTGTTTTTATTATTATTATAAGTATTATTATTATTTTCCATTTTTCAACATTGTATAAGCCAAAATAATAAATTGATGCTTCTAAAAACCTTGAAAACAATTTTATTTTATTTTTTACTTTTTTCAAATAGTTGTGATTATCATATTAATGCAAAAGTGTCCTTAAAAATTTTATTTATTAACTAACATTTAAATAGTTTTAATAAATCGACGTTAATTGCATTACCCAGTAAATTTAGTAATAAAAACTTCAATATATACTCGTTGGTGCATTATCAATTTTGGTTGATTAATTTGTTATAGTCTAGTTATAATATATTTTTTTCATGAAAGTGCAAGTGCTTGAAATATATTACAAATCATGATATTATTAGTTAAATTTATTTTTTAACATTAGTAACAATGAAAATTAACCTTTATAGATTTGTATTTTGTTAATTATACAAACCAAAATACTTAGTAAGTATGTTGTTTATATGAAAAAATTCATTGAAATTTATATATCGGATTAAAAAAAAATCCATGTGCAAGAAAGAAAGAAAATAGTAATATAAATTACTTTTATTTTACCTTATATATATATATAAAATTCTCATACACCATAAATATCAGTTTTTATATCATTTAAATTATATTTATAAATTTCCTATGTGTTTTTATCTTAAAGTTAGTTGGACAGGACCCAAGATAATGGATGGATGTACTGACAGACCTAAGACACGAGGGTTACGATACCACGTTAAAGAATATACGCCCCATCTCAAACTAATTAATAATAAGAGAGTTAGTACTACTTAACCTTATTAACTAGTTCGGTGATCTTCTACTAGTTGGGATATTTGAACTCTAATATCTTTAACAAATGTTATGGGATGGGCTTTATCGTCTGGTCTGACCCAGTCCAACCCAATTAGTATGGGCTGATGCTGAGAGCGGGGTTTTTCTTCGTTTCCTTTTCCACTCCGTCTAGGAAGCTATAAAATCTCAGGCAACACGTCCAATAATTAAAATTGATAGTGTGTGATTTTTTTGTTCTATTTTCTGTATAATTAATTCCTATGGCAACGGCGACCACACCCGAAGTCGAAAGCCCTAAAGAAAGCTTCCCTAATTCCGAAGACTCCCATTCCCTCACCACGAATCCCCCCACAACACCACCGCCACCATCGTCTGGCGGTGGAGACGAAACTAAGGGCGAGACTGATGCCGGAGGCGCTGTCACTGACATCCAGAAGAAGATCCGGAGAGCCGAGCGGTTCGGAATGCCCGTGCAGTTGTCCGAAGAAGAAAAACGTAATTCCCGAGCCGAAAGGTAACTCTTTACAGCTTTTAGTTGTCGCAGATTAGGGTTAGGGTTTTTTTTTTGCGGTGTTTGGTTTTATGCAGCCCCTCTCAGAAAAAAGGGGTGGGGGTTTATATATGTTTATTGCGGTTTCTTGGAAGAGTAGTCTGGTATATAGGATTTCAATTTTGCTAGATATTTTCTTCTGCTAATTTTTCAAGAGCAATTTGAATTGTGAGAATGGCTTTTAATTGTAGACTTAGTTGTACTGACTAATGCGTTGTTATTCCTTTTTCTAGCTTTAGATAATTTATTTTAGAATGAAAGATTTAGTGGTTTATTTGTCTATAAAATCGACAGTAATGGTTTAATTATGTTTATCCTGTAACGTTTGTCACACTTCTGCCGCAGGTTTGGCATGGGGACTGGCTCACATGGATCAGGAGCATTGAAGAAATCTGAGGAGACTAAGAGGAAGGCTAGAGCTGAGAGGTTGATGTTCTTTCCTGTTATATGTAATTGTTAACGGAAAGGAAAAGAAACTAGGGGTGGGGGGATTTATATTGGATGAGCTCACCGACATTTTTCACTTGTTTCTCAGGTTTGGGCTTGTTCAGTCTACTTCTGCTGATGAGGATGCGAAAAAGAAGGCTAGGCTTGCAAGGTTTGCACCGGCTTCTAAGCCTGATTCTGCGGAGGAAGATAAGAGGAAGGCAAGAGCACTCAGGTTTGTCCCATTTCATCAATTTTATTCATATCCCATGTTTTCTTCTCCACCTCATGTTAATGGCTTGATAACACTAAGTATTCTGCCCAAGCAGCGTCATGAAACGTCATTCTGGATCTAATTTGACATAGTTCAATGTTTACCTTACAGGTTTTCACAAAATCAACCTACTTCCTTAACACAGCTAAATGGTGATGGAAAGGTGGAGATGGTAAATCAATTTTCATTTAATACTTCGTGTCACCCCATATGTGACGCATATCATTTTCTGTGCTAATTTTTCCTGATGAATTTCAGAAAGTAGCTGTTTTGGGCAAGGCAGGTGGAGCTACATGAATTATTTCAACTTGTTTATTTAGCAGTAAGACTGGCTAAAACTCTTTGTAATGTTTTGTTATTTTTCACCCAATTACTGGTTTACTGCTCTATTAAACCATAAATGGTGTCTTAGTTGTGTTTCCTTTTGTTCCCTTGTTTCCCTTATCCAGTTTGACAAGTTGGAGCTTTGACATTTTGACCCCAGTAGCTTTCGTGTACTTTCATACGTGGATCTTAAAATCAGGCCCTTGCAATTGTGGATGATCTTTTGATGCACGGTGTAATTTTGTTTACTTGTCTAGAGATCCGGTGAGACATGGCACATATAAAGTAACCTCCCTGACATTAACGTATCTCAAATGATCAACTGAGAATGGAAGTCTAAGCTTGACAAAATTTTCATACTTGCTTAATCTCATCTGTTTGGTTGCATATCAAAATTTATTTTGTTTTAAGTTTCTTCTCGCCTTCTCTTTCGGTCTTCGTCTAGGTTGCATGACAACCTCGTCATTGACATATCTACATTCATCTTCTGACCATTTTCGGTGTGAAGCTTCATAACAAATGTCTGATTAGTAATGGGTAAAGAATTTCAAAATTAGATTGCACTTGACTAATTAAACACTTGCCTAGCTATAGAATTCTGCTTCATCTCATGTTCTCCTCTCCTTCATGGGATTGAACATTACTAATAGATTAATAATAACTGCAATTGGACCTATTTTTGTTTCTGAGTAATGTCTTTATCTCTTATTAAACTAAACTGCATAGTAGTTTTCTAAATCGGTTGATATTCTGATATTCTATCTAGCTTTGGAAGAGGTGTATTTCATTCTTAAAAACTTTATCACATTCTCAAGATGTCTTTCTTGTCTAGTAGCTTATAATATATATCATAGGACGGCTAAGCATGGTTTCGTGGTTCATCACGCAATAGGGAGTACAAACGAAATTTTTATGTTTAATTTGGTTCTGCTCTTCATTTCCATGGTATCTACTCATTCACATACTAAAATAGTTTTGATCTATGTGCTCCAACTTGATCTTGCATTGTCCATGGAAGATTTTGCTTGTAGTATGAAGTTGTCACAGTGGTAAAATTGGATAGATGGCTCTTGCATGTTTTTGTCATACTAGTCTTGATGTGTTGGGTTGGATCTTTTCCTGCTCGACTGTGATTTGAGTATTTTGAGTTATAGATTGGTCATTTGAGATGAATTGGTGCCTCAGAGGTTGCTTTTAGATTTAATTACTGCTGGTCTTACCGGATGTTTCTACCACAGGGGACTGTGCTAGTGCTAGAATTGTTGTAGAATAGTGTTAGATGATTATTAGTTGTAATTTCTTCTCCTTTTTACATTTGGTTTTTGGCCAGGGATACTGAAAAAGTTATTTTTAATCTGTATAAGGCTGGCTTGCTGCTTTTTTATAGCGTTCAAATTTTCCCTTCTTGCCCCTGTACAATCAGTTTATTTCTTTCATTAGATATGAAACATTGTGATAGTTAGCCATAATCCTGAATGAAATGAAATGAAATGAAATAAAATTGTTGTTGTTGATGAAAAATAGAGTAATGGTCGTTAGCCATGATCCTGAATGAAATGAAATGAAATGAAATGAAATGAAATCCTTGTTGCTGATGAAAAATAGAGTAATGGTCTTCATTGTTTGTCCTTTTAATACAGTCCTTGAAAGAATATTAGTACAAAAATAATTGCAAGGTACAAGATGAGAAGATTGAATACTAATTTCTTACCTATGATCATAGGCCAAAAATAAAAAATAAAAAAAATCCTATGATTGCGCTGTTATTGACATGTATTAAGCTGATCAACGATGTCTGAACTTTTTTCCAATCTGATCTGGTTTAAAGTGAAAGAGCAAACATTTTTACAAAGTTCAGGAAAGCCACTGTTGGTAAACAGGGCCAGGATGAAGACACTAACAGGCTTCTGCAGATGACAATTGGATTGAGAGTCGCATTAAGCAAGGTAAATAGAGAGGGGATAACTTCTCGAGTGAGGAAGAGTAGAAGAAGACGCTTCACATTTACAAGATTGAGTACCGGAATAGTTTTTGCAGGGGATTTCACTTTCTTGTGGATATTGTGGTGAAGATTTTGGGCAAGAGAACATAGGATTGCAGAAGAGTAGCTTGTGTTCTGTCATTGCAACTGGAAGAACTCATGTACCAATGCACAACTTTTCTAGAAAAGTGCTCCCTTTTTGGCAACCTTTCACCAAATAACATTCTAAAGCTCTAGAATCAAAATGAGAAATATAGAACTAAACCTAAGCGGATGGGGAAATTCTTTCATTTCTTCTATCCCTAGTTGTTAAAAAAAAAAGTGCCGTAGTACAAAAATCAGAAATGTTGGAGACTATGACTTAGCAAGGGAAGATACACCACGACTTCCCCTTATTGAAATGGTTGAACTACGAGAAGAGCTCCTATTCACAGAAGATGGATCTAGAAACACAACCACAACCGTGATATCATCATGAAAATGTCTCCTAACACCTCGGTCAATTTTCTTCAGATCAGAGTATCTCATTTCTCTTTTCTTCGCTGCCAACTTCAGCGCAGCCTTAACCAGTCTCTTAGCGATACCCTGTCCAAAACAAGTGAGTCAACAAAAAAGAAGACAAATAAATGCTAATTGTGCTGCACACCTAGAAGATGGTCAAATCAATGAGTTACAACATCACAAATTTGAGTCTGCTCTTTTAGGAAACAAATTCATTATAATTTTATTAGCTTTTACTCACACAACTAATAAGTCTTATTAGTTCATCACATCCTGCTATCCTCTATGTAAGTCAGGGTCAAAACTGACATTACGATTACCACAAAAAAAAAAAAAAAAAAACTGATCAGTAAAATTATTGTTACAATGTGTTGAGAAACTGAAGCTTACATTGCGGGGGTAACTGTGGACAATATCCACGGCTTCCTGATTGCTGAGATGCTCCCACAAACCATCTGATGCAAAAATGAGAAACTGATCTTTGGGATTGAGTTTGTGGATGAATATTGATGGCTCTGGACTGAGGATTGGCTTGGAAAATGGTTCAGATAACCTAAACTTTGCTAGTAGTGGTTCTTTATTAAATTCTGACTTCTTAAGATAGGCATCACCAATGGATCTTGAAACCTGCAGAGATGACAAGATGGCAAAGGTCATTAAAAGATGGCAAATTGAAACATTCTGCCAAAAGGAGTGTTAATACAATATTGAGAACCAATATCATCCAGAAGGCTATATACTATAGTAAATTCAGCTTCTTTTTTATAATTATTTTGAGCTATACTTTTTAAATGAATAAGGAACTAACGTATAATTTACATCAAACGAAAAAATAAATAAGCAGGAAATAGTCCCTTTACAAACTTTCCTCCAAACACGGCCCATCCTGACCCAAGACGTGCATAAATTATGCAGAGTAATTTTTTAACTAGTTTGGGACCAAAACCAACCCAAGTCTAATGTCATGGTGAAGATCTTATTTGTCTGCTAGTAACTACAGAAAACTTACCTGAATGATTCCTTTTACACGCCAGACCTTGTGCTTTAGAACCACTATCTGTGAATCATCTGGATGCAATGACTGAAGCTCATCTCTCACAGACTCAATACTAGCATTATGTTCTGTTGACAACTGTACGGCTGTGACTCCTCTAACTACTTTCTCTGCTCTCCCCAGCACCACACGGGAGTCACCAACATTGGCAATGTATAGGAGTCCATCACATATTACCCCCACCAAGCAACAAGATCCAGCTTATCGACTGATGCAAGCTGTGGCTTTTCCAGCCACTGTTGCCTCACACAAGAAAGGAATTCCTCTTCAGTAGCTAAGAAAGCCTTCTTTATGACATTGGCAGATATTTCTTGATGCTCAGATGCAAATTCTGGAGAAAACATGTCATGAAAATGACCATAAGTAACGAAATGAAAGGATGCTATGACCCGTGCAGAATCAAATGGAATATACGTGCATTAAAGGTAATAAATTTCTTTAAGTTACAAGCCAAAATGAAAGAAGTAATTTAAATTTACTCGCTTTTATAGGGTTAATCTGAAGTTTAGAAGCAATAAAAGATAGAGGAATGAACCACCCTATGGATTCCACAATCTAGACACTTGTACAAGTATATTCAGATAATAAGGAACTAGGTATTAACAGGTTAGATTGAGACTTATATGGTTTGCCCACCTACTAACAACATTGGTGGATGAGAAGGTAGATGAATAGTTCAAACATGAGACCCTAAACTATTCTTAAAAAAAATTGATCTAGATGAGTAAAACTAACTTCTAACAATCTTGCCATAAGATCCCATTTTTCCCCAGGTTTGGACAAAACAAAAGGGAAAACGCAAGCAATGGTTGTTTTGTCTTCTTTATCTTGTTAGATTGGCCTTCAATCTGAAGGCACGGTTAAATTTCACACAGCAAGACGGCATTTGAATATGAAGTGTATATTGTACGTCAGTCAACTGAATACATGCTAACCAGAGGGGAGTTAGCAACAGAAAAATACTTTGAAGGAGAGATTCAATCCATGGTTAGCCAGGCAGAAAACATTTGAGTGACTCTCAAAAGGCATCTACAATGTAGCTCCCGTAATCAAACTCAGCAAATGTTACAAATTATCAGGCCAATTCACTCAAAAAATCATCTTTGCAGGGTAGCTGATTTCAAGTTCATTGAATTCATCAGCATACTGGATCTATGATTCTCTGAAGAAAGCCAGTAATTCACATAGAGCAGGACATGCTTTTAAATAGTCTAGTAGAACTCAACAAGTTTAATAGATTAAGACATGCTTTTGAATAGTAGAATTCAACAAGTTTAATGGATTAATTCATTCTCACTAGCACTGCTGTATTACAGAAATGAAGCAATTGGAAATCAACTTTGCTATAACTATGTGGAAATTAAATTCAGACAGGGCATTTAGATGAGGAACGGGCACATACTCTTAAGATTGAGGAAAAGGTTGTCGTTTATAAACCGAGACGTCTCTGGTCCTCCATGTCCATCATACACTCCAATGAACGTCCCATAAGGACCTGATTTAAGGGAACTCAGTGGCCCTGATTCAAGTTGGCATTGATCCTCCAACAAACCATTAGCTTGAATGACAGCCATCGAAAATTCTCCATTCACATGGGAACCCAAATCCTTATACCACAACAACCCATCAAACCTCCCGTTTGGATCTCCACCTCGCCTGCTTCCATCACCCTCAACAGAGGGTTTCCAACAAGGTCTAACCATAATTTTACACAACCCTTCTTGCACTATCCACCTTACACAAAAGCCCCTATCTTTTTAGACAAAATCAACTGAAAACCATAATATTCATTCAACACAATACTTTTTTTTTTGTGCCTTTTTTTCAATCACAACCACAACCCCAACCCCATCAGAATCTTGCACATAATATATTTACCAACACATTAATAATATCATCCAAAAGAACCAGCAAATAATATATTTGTTAAATCCAACCTTAGCTCCAGTTTTTGCTTATGTTCCAATCCCACAACCACAAATCTCAATATAATATACCCACCATCAGCACTACAAGGCCTAGACACCATTAATATGTGAAAAAACTACACAGAACCAAGAAAGGACCAAAAGGGTATGGGCAAGAATTTATGCAGACAAATATGTCTTCAAGACAAGAAAGCAATAGTTTTTTTTTTTTTTTTGTGTGTGTGTGATTTCAGTTCAGAGAATATGGAGGAGGTGGGCTGATGCTGCATACCTTGAACCTGGGTTCAATTCTTGTGGACCTTACTTCCATGGTGGCTGTGTCAACTTTCAACAACATCCTTAGCTGTAAATACCCATTTAAGATTTGATTGTGACAGAGTTTGTTCCTGGATCAAAGGGGATCTGAAGTGGATAAGGAAAAAAAATAACTGGGCTCTTGGGAATTTTTGGGCAAGAAATCTTTCCTTGGATTGTTGTCAGACGAGGTCTGAGATAGATTAATGAGATGTAAAAAGTGTTGGGAGGAAAAAAAAAAAAAAACAATTATTTAAACTCCTCTCTGACAATTTTGTTGTTCTTTTATTGTTCTATCTACTTAAATTTAGTTTTATTGTTCTTGGTCCGTTCTTGAGGCCGAGTTAAATTCCTGGGCTTTTGGTTACATGGTTGAAATTGTAGTACTAGTAGTTTTCTTGACATTTATGAACAGTAAACCATCATTTTAGGCAACTTTTGCTCATCTCACAAGTTTCCTTTCCTTTTCTGTCACTGTTTTTTACCTATTGAAGTAGACTTGAACTCGTTAATTTGGCACAACCTTTTTTTTTTTTTTTTTTTGGTAAAGTGGCAATTTCTTTTTTTTTTTTATTAGCATAAAAAATTCCAAAAAGGAAAAGAAGAATTTCTTTGGGTATCTTTGGTACAAGAAGATTAATCATTTCATTAATAATCTGTAAATATAACGTGACATTTTTATTATGTTGATCAGTACAAGTCACATCTAGAATATATCAAAAGATGGAAAATTTTACAATTCAGGTAGGGAATCGTTTTATTATTTTTTAAAAATTTGTACTATATTTGTCCCATTAAAATTGTCACTATTTGACTTTTCTGATCAACATATTAAGTTTTTATAACTTAATTTCATATAGAATTATTTAAATTTTTAAAAATTTAAAATTTAAAAATATTAATATTTGCTATTGTTGGACTGTAGTAAATAAATTTTATAAAAATAGACATAAAATTATATAAATTATTAATTATAAAATTATTCACAACAAAAAAATCTGAGACTTATTAGTACAATATAATATTATAGGGAACTTTAAAAAATCGTATTGTACAAAATTTTATAATTAACAGGATAGTTCGTAAAACTTCCCTTTAAAAAAAAGCTTAGTCACATCTTGACTTTTAGTTTACTCATATAGTATTACTTATTGATCGTGACACACACACTCATAATATATATATATATATATATATATATATATATATATATATATATTCTGTGTACAGTCTCTTATGTTAATAAGTAGCTGTATATATGCAAATATTTACAGATACACATCTAGAATTGTTGTTGTTTGCACTTTTTACCAAAAAAAAAAAAAAATCTAAAATTGTTTAGGAAAAATTTACATAAACTCGTGTATTTGACCCCACTTAGTGTACTCCCGTATAAGAGACAGCTGTAAAAGAAGTTCTTGATGTCCTGAGGCATGCTAAGGAAAAGCTTCCATAACATTTAATGGAGAGAAGACACCACTGTGTGATCTTGGGCGGTGTCTTGATAATCTAAAATTGGAAGGTCGATGTGAAATGTTTTGGCAGATTTTAAGGAACATTATAGTGATTGGTTAATATGAGTGTCTTGATCATCTAGAATTGGAATTGGGCAGTAGACCTAGATTACCTTAACGAATATTTCTTTTCTTTTCTTTATTGTTTAAAAAATTCAGAAACTTCCACTAAAGTTTCTTACAATTTCAAGTAGCACCCTGCATCTTTTCCATTTCCTGGTGAAGATTATTATAACTCTTATTTGTTTAAGGTACCACCCAATTGAAAATAATAGAAATATAATCTTTCCACAACAGTTTACATAATTTATTTTAAGTAATGGAGTAGGGAGTCGAGATAAATTTTTTGATCTATATTATTTCACATTACTTAAAATAAATGATGTAAACTGATGTGGAATAATATGAATCAAAGGACCATAACACTATATTACAAATTTGATCGATGTAAAAATTACCACATTTTCTCGACTCCCTACTCCACTTTAACTCCATTACCGTTGCTTCACCCTCAGCCAATCATCCAACTTGGTATTTGCCGTCTACATGATCCAGTTAACGATCTTGCTCGTATTTGTAGATCTAAGAATTA
This sequence comes from Cinchona pubescens, assembly GCA_025175665.1. Taxonomy (NCBI): domain Eukaryota; kingdom Viridiplantae; phylum Streptophyta; class Magnoliopsida; order Gentianales; family Rubiaceae; genus Cinchona; species Cinchona pubescens. Next base: position 27,589 of record JANKKI010000254.1, on the reverse strand, counting down.
TGAATTAAAACGTCTAGACGAATATCAAAATTTAAAATTTAAAAAAAATAAAAAATTTTAAACAAAATTAAATGTTTTAATTGTATTAATTGACCAAAAAAATCCAACTGACAACTTTAGGTATGTGTATTTGATTTGTATACAAGACAATGAGCAATATTGTCATCAAATGTTATTTAAGTAGGTAATGTGACTCTTTATACATTAAAAATATTAAGTGTTCAGTACACATTCGAGAATCAGAATAGAAACTATAAATTTCAAATCGGTATAGATTTATATCATTTTTCTTTACTTATTTGGTTTGAATAAAGGATGAGTTTTATTATATTAATATGTTAATAAATTTGAAATCTATGTCACAAGTGGACATTTTTCTAACACTTTCATTTTCATAAAATAATTCCCATAATGATTAATCAAACAACATCTTGTGTTCGTTTGGACTGAAAATATTTTCCAAAAAATTTTTTGGTGCCAAACAGGAAAATATTTTCCATCCTCTCTGAAAATAACTTACTATTTTTGAGTGTAAGTTATTTTCCGAATAATTCAAGAGTGACATTAATCCTCAAATACTTACCTTTAGTAATTTAAGAGTGACATTAAACCTCAAATACTTACCTTTAGAATTTCGTTTGCTAAACTTATTTTCGTTTTTAATTCCTTTTCATTCGTTTTTCTCTCAATTATGGGTCCCACACTAATATAACTATCATTATGCATATTTTACTACTATATTGTACTATCATTTAATTTTGAAAAAATTAATTTTTTATTAATCACAATTACTTGTAAGGTATTTATTACCATTGTTATAAGTTTTTTTTTAACTTGTATTCATAAAATTAAAGATAAAACGGTTAAAATTTTTTATTTTAAAATATTGTCTCTTACTTTCATTTTGTCAACCGAACACTGAAAAATTGTATGAAAAATAGACTTTTTCATGTAAAATATTTTCCACCTTGAAAAATATTTTCAATCCAAACGAGCACACCCTAAGTATCATCAATTTTAATTCTCATTCTTTCCCCTTATACACATAAACCAAACACCTCCTACATGTCATATATCCTATTCATGTAAGGATGTCCACACTAATCCTCCACAAGTCTACCACTTATTGGGCCATGGGCTAAAGTAATGATCTGATAGCGGGTTAAATGGGACTAGGGCCCAATATTCCTAATGTCCTTCTTCTGAAGACAGTCAAAGTCGGAATTTATTACTCAGAAACTTGGTCTGGACATTAAGCCCATCATGATGGGCTTAGTTCTTTAGACTGAAACCAACCCTTTTTAACGGGTTTCTACTTTCTAGTTTCTAAGTTCTATTTTCCCTCGAAGAAACTAATTATGAACAAAGATGAATGCCAGCATACAGCAAAGAAAAAATTTATCTAGGCTTTTTATTAAAAAAAAATTTCTTTCTGGGTACATATTTAAATATATAAAGAAATATATGGTTGTAAAACTTGTAATACATTGATTTACATAAGATTAGAGAAATTAGTATTTTTTTTTAACCAAAAGGAGAAATTGGTATTTTTAACTTCATAAATTTTACACTGTAATTCATAAAATAAAAGTCATTAGAAGACCACTATTGAAAACTATTTGGGAAGATCAATTTATATGATAAAATTCTACTAAATCACCAACTTTAGATATTTAAGTTAAATTTTGTTTTATTTTTCCTTGTAAATTTAAAGACACGTCACTAATATTACCTAGTTTTTTCGTGAATTTAAAGACTTGTCAATGGTATAATACAGTCAAGGCACACAAAACTGCAAGTCTGTCAAGTTTTTACGTAGAATGAATAATATGGCTACTATAAGAACAGTAGAGATTGTGTGTATCCCATGTTACTACTAATCAACAAATCTACAATGAACAAGAGAGAGAAAGCAGAGATGATCCATGGAGCCAGTCCAACAATAGCAGCAGAATACATATAATTCTCTCTTATAGTACTACTGTAGTAGTAGTCCAGTATTATGAGTGTGTAATGTGTATAACACTGACATCAATGTCGAAACCATCAATAATTATCTAGCCAACTTTAATCATGCGTCTTCTCTCCATTGATGTTTGAAGCTTTTCCTTAGCATGCCTCAGGACATCAAGAACTTCTTTTACAGTAGCATCAAGAACAACTGGATCAATTCTCTGCTCTGTCTTTTTTGGCAAATCCACAGCAACTATTGCCATTGAGTTGTCCACTACAACATCATCTTGCTCCCCCCTGTGGATTTAAATGTCCTAAACATCAATGAATAATTCATGAAGCTAACAAGTTAAAACAACAAATTATTAATCAATTTCAAAAAAAAAAAATAGAGAATTTGCTGTTCAAAATGTATACTTGACATACCTATCTTTATCCATGTTCAATCCCTCGTCATTTTGGCTGGAGGATATTTTGCATTATGGGCTTCTTCAACTGAAGAATTATAACATTTATTTGGAGAAGAAGAAGATTTTTCCCTCAACTCTTCAGTCACAAATTTCTGGGGTGTGGTTTCTTCTGCATAGCTATTGATCTCTTCTTCATCTGCAGCAGGACTATCAAGACTTTGAGAGGAGGATAATGCATTAATTTGCCAAACATTTTGCTCAAAATCCGCATCTGGGACAATCTTGGAGGGCTTTGGAGGATGCTCTAATATTGATTCTTGAATGTTCTGAATTGTAGAATTTGCGTTAGAATTGACTGTCTTTGGCGCTTGTTGAAGCTACAGAAGAAATTTCACTTTTGTCCACGAAGCTAGATTGCTCTGATTCATCCGAAACATAGAAAATTTCCAAGGACTGAAGCTTCTTCATCAGGAATTTGAGCCTCTTTTCAAGCTCTGTTTCTTGATCTGGTCTCTTAATTAAGCCGAGGTCTTATACAAAATAAATGACTGATTTTTTTTGGGCAGAAATTCAGAAAAATAATTCATTAATTGTAAAGTTGGAAACTTTATTGTAAATGGGGAAAGAGCGTACGGCAGATTTAGGTCAGAACATTAAAGAAAATAGATTTGCAGCCTATATTTAAAAGAAAACATGCATAAACAAAGGAGGAGTACCTTGGTTTCCAGTAGCTCTGCTTCTTCTTTAGCATTTCTTGAAGCGGCTCTTTCAGCAACCAATCTCCCTCTAAGACACTCTACCTTCCTCAAAACCTCTTCTCCTTCCATTTTCATACAATTTTTCAGTGTTCAGAAATTTGGACAAAATATTTTAAATATCACTTAAAAAAAACACACTCACACACACTGGGTGAGTTAAATTATAAACATTATAACCCACCTAATTTTCCATAATGCAATGTCTCCAGCGGTCGTCATGCCTTGTCCCTTTCCACTTAAACTACTGAAGAAGTACTAATCAAAATTTCAATTCAATTTACCCAAGGCACTCAGAAAACCACCCGGAGTTCTTGAGCTTCTACTTCTAGTCTTCTCATATCAGCTTTGTACTACTTGAAACATAAAGAAAAGGGATTTATAGGACCAAAAAATGCTGTTTACTTGAAACAAAATTCTCATGAAAAAAGCAAAGGTTGTAATACGCTACGATTAGGGATAAGTGGAAAAAGACCATAGCCCATTTGCCAGATAACCTCTCTACTAGGATTATTATACTTTCAAATATTATAGATTGTAATTCGTCATAAATGACTGTACTCCATTTATGTAGTAAATATTTAAATAAATCTATTTTTTATGATTAGAATTAAATTTTATAAAATTTTTAATATTAATTAATATAAATTATTTTATATCATAATTTAATTTACATCATAAAATTTATAATTAAAATATAAGTATAAATTTACCTAAGTAATATATATACAAGACATTCTCCCTTACTTTATTGGGATTTTATGGACACTGTTGGTACTACCTAAACTTTTTAACTGTCCCACTCTTCTTTTAGTTAGCTTGTACTTCACCAAAATTTGATAATTTGTAATAAGAGATGTACAAAAACTTTAAGACAGTGATTGAATAATTAGTGACATATTAATAATTATTTAATTATTAATAAAAAAAAATTATTTAGATTAAATGACGTACTTTATTACAAATAAGGACATATTTTGTCTAAATAAAAATTTATATTAATTTTTAAATAATTATTAAAATAACTAATAATTATTAAATAATCAAAATAAATTTTGTCTAAGATGCGAACTCAAGTTGTTAGTAATTAAATGATATAAATTGATTAAGAAATTGAATACTACTATATAACACTAAAATAATAGTACGAGATGAAATTTGAAATTTGAAGTGTGAGTATCAAAATTAGTGGATCAATGATACTGTCAAGTGATACCTCATGCACTGCCCCCACTCTAATACTCAGTCCATTGCAGCGTCACTGATTACTCGTGTTGTTTTGTTTACCGCCCACTCGCATTAAACTTGCTGGCAGCATGTGTACTAATGGACAAAAACCACCTCTAGCCTACATTTGTGGGAGGTGGGAAATTTTTTTTTTTTTTGCAAATATTTAGTTATATTCGATTTTAATTTCATTTGTAGTTTTAGTAGTGTAGATTAAATTTTAAAGAATTTATGACATCAGTTGAGGTAAGTAAGATTTTTTAAAATTTAATTCTAAATACAAAATTTATAGACGGGATCAAAGATCGAGTGTACATAAATATATATATATATATTTTGGTAGGAGGTGGGAACCTACTCTGTGTCCTCTTCGTACACTTCACTCATTTCCAAATCAATTTAAGTATCCATTAAATGCTGAAATAATCTTCTCAATCAACAACATAAGCTGGGAATTAAACGTTATGCGCAATAAATATTGATAGTGTTTGGTTAAGGCCAAGAGTTAGATAGATCTGATTTTTGTTTTCACTTATAAATTTTATAATATGGATTAAATTTTAAAAAATTTAAGATTTACAAATGAAATCAAAAATTAGATTTACCTAAATATTCTGTGTTACTTCGTTAACATTGTTGTATCTTCTCCTGGAAGCAAAATTGAACTTTTTAGCTGCCGGAACCCGCAGGTATTTTGTATAATACAATCATGTTTTGCTAAACAAAGCCTTTAATGGGGTCAGTCGGGGCATGTAGTAATCATCACCGCTCATTACGTATTAGATTTGTCTCTTAAACACATCTTGAAATTTGTATGTTACTTTAATCAGTATGGATTTTATCCAAAATGAGTATTTTTTTTTGGAAAAGATAACAGCAGGTTGCATTGCACTCCAAGTTAGCGCTCATTCATGCTAGTACCCCTACACTTGATTTTGTCTACCTACACGTTCTCATTACAAAACAAAAGAAATATATACATGAGAAAATGGCTTAAAGAAACAGTCATTATTTGATGGAATTGTCACGGGCGGACCACAGAGAAGTTGGATGGATATGAATGGGATGGCAGTCTTTGGTGGATTTACATCATCCCATCCCATTCCCCTGCATTCATTTGCACAGCCTGGTAACCGTCCCCACTGTTAGTGTATGTCCTAAACTCAATTAATTTTAGGGATAAATTATGCTTTTATATTTATATATATTTTGTAATATGACATTTATTGAGTTTAGGACATACACTAACAGTGGGGACGGTTACCAGGCTGTGCAAATGCTGTCTCTTATACACATCTAATCGTAGCGTATTTAATTATAGCAAGACATAAGAGTATGTGGATGGTTATTAAGAATAAGTGATCGGATTGACATAAGAGATTCCACACGGATTATTATTTAAATGCCATGATTAATCTCTTTGTGATAGTAGTGTATCTAGATGTGTATAAGAGACAGGAGTTTGTTAAAATACGATTCAAAATTTTGGAAAATGGAAATAAATTTAAGAGTGTCTTAAATTCTATTTCAAGTGAGTTGTATTTTGGAAAAAGTAAAATTTGATTAATTCGATAAGAGTTGGCATTATATCGTATTTTGAATTAATCGGGATATAGGTTGGTGAAAGGATATTAATTACGGAGAACTAATCACTGTCCCTTTAAATTATTCCATGCTCTAATATCTGTCTCTTATACACATCTAGATGTGTATAAACCAATCTTGATTTATAAGTATAAATTAATTAATTGAGAATTCAAGATAAATTAAAGGTGTTTAATTTATCTAATCCTCATTAATTTAGGATTATAATTTATACTTATTATCAACGTGATTGGGAACCTAAATGGTCACACACTTAAGGATAATTAATTCAGGATAAAAATGATTTGATAAGTATGAGATACTTATGGGTTAATTTATGAGATAAATTAACTTTTGGGTTTAATTATAATAAGTTATAAATATGTAGGAGTTAAAGACATATTAAGAGTCCTAATGGTTTTATAATTATCATATACCCATAACCCAAACTGATTAGAATTTGTAATTGCCTAAACCCAATTTGATTGGGATTCTATATATATATATATATATATATTTAAATATTTACTACATAAATGGAGTACAGTCATTTATATATATGTGATATATTATAAGATATATGGTGAAGCAGTAGTAGTACATATATGATTAGTACTAGTACTATGTACGGTTTTTTTTGGGGAAAAAGTCAACAAAATTCCTTTTTAAATCGTGAGAGTCACGATTGAGAAATAAGGAAGAAAATAATTTAGGGATCCGTGATAGGAAAGTAAAAATTTTAAATTCCGCTGCGTTATCTCTGATTTACTTTCTTACACCCTCACCCTTCTCATCAATTTCAGAATAACATGGATTATGGTTATGTTCCTTTAGGTTAAAAAAATAACTATATACTATATCAGGATAATTTTATTTTTGAGGGAATGAAATATCAATTGGACTTTGTGAGTCGGGTTTTAAATAAAGTTCAAATTCGTCTCACAAAATTATTCGGCTTGTGAGTTTAATCGAGTTGAGCTAAACTCATAAATATATAACTCATACTCATTTCATAAAATTATTTGGGTTTCGGGTCTTGATATTGTGAGAAAATCTCACAGTATATATATTACTGAAAGTTAAGAAATTGAGAGACAAAGTATAAAAATAAATATCTCAAGTCTTAACACTAATAACTATAGTATAAAAAATAATACTTTCTCAAAAATTAATAACATTTGCGCATACAAAAGTTGAAAAAAGTACTTTGAATAAATTATTATGATTACTATTAGGGTGAAAGTTTACTTATTAATAGATTAATTAGTATAGAATTAAATTAAAGAGAATTAGTAACCCAATTAGTGTGTTTATATATATATATATATTTGAGCACGGGTTTTTCTGGTCTAAGTGTATCTTGTATTTACCACGAATTATTTTCCTTACCAATAGCGATTCATACAAGCTAAATCTTCATTTACTTATTAAAGACGAGTTTTATTTTAATTAAGTTTTGTGAAATCTAAAATCGACTCAAATTTAAATCAGATTTAATATTTAATTCAATAATAATCTGACTCACTTTAAAATAAGATTCCATTCTCTATTTATCAGTCTCTTATACACATCTAGATGTGTATAAGATGACAGAAATTTTATCTCCACAAGCCAAGACTGGTCCTCCAATAGGAGAAATACTACCTCGCCATTTCCCACAAATCCACAACTAGTTCCGTCGATCTGCTTGTGCAACATGTTGGGTCCTGGCCTTAAGTCAGTTGGGCTTCAAAAGACGGTCGTCTGTAGACTCGTAACATTATTGTAAGAGTGAATTATGAAAAGTTGATAACTCCTTGCTAGAATAATATCCAACAAGTTCATGATTCATCCAACAGTGTCATACGCTACGATTAGGGATATACCTGTCTCTTATACACATCTAGATATATACAAAATAGGGGTTCTCATTTTTTTTTCAGTCCATCTAAGTTATTGGGGTTTAGTAAAGAATTTGTCGCTTAAAAGTTGATACATTAATTGTAAATACTAGTAATTAAAGATCACTTATTCAGTAATGTAAAACATTTTCAATTACCATCTGCTAACTACCATGCACCGCCGATCTTAGCCAGAAGTTCCCACAACCGCTCAATCTCGCCGAAAACATGATACCATCCGTCGGAAGCCTGTACCGGCAACAGGGACACGTATTCTTCTTCTTCAACCAAGGCAATATGCACATCCAGTGAAACAAATGATCACAAGGCAATCTACAAACATCTCTCCCTTCTCTCATATCTTCTTTGCATATCGAACACTCCACCCTACACCCACTACTCACCTCCACTGACGGCAATGCCACCACCACCGCCACAGAAGTCGCCGCTTCCATCTTGGCTTTCCCGCTACTACTTGCCATTGCGCTGATAATATACCGCCTACACTTTGTCACCATCTCAACGTACTTGATTAAAATTTGAGCGCCGGAAACTTCAATTCCCGAAAGTTTCAACAGGTCGTCGGATACATAGTCGAGACAGGAGAGAGCGAGGGATGGAGGGATTCGAGAACTTGTGGGTGGATTCCGAATTTCGCAAAGCAGCCGACGAGGACGACGACTGCATCAAGATCACGGAGATTCATGGAGTTGCATGCAGAATGAGGACTTCTAGATATTCTGCTTTGTATGAGGTGGGTTAGGATTGTTAGGTTGGATAAGAGGTGGCGGGCAATTAGGAGGGACTTGTGCTGGAGTGGAAGGGATTGAAGGTGGACAGATAAGTATCAAACATTGGGGACTGAGAGGATTGAGTAGAGGCGGCGGTTGAGAAGGTGGAAGAGGGAGGAGACGGTGTGGGTTAGATCTGAGAGTTGGGAAGGGGTTAGTGTCGACAGTGCCTCCATGATTGTTGTTATTTCTGTGAAAGTTTGATCATCCATCATGTGCTCCAAGGAGGACTTTACCCAGGAAAAGATTTGAGCCCTGGGATCATGTGGGCTAGTATATGGTAATATAGTATTAGTAGGGTTCTCACTTGATATCACCAGAGTGGCTCACCTCATGTATTAATCTTTTTATCTCATATTTTATGTGTTTATACGTACTATAACATAATAATATTTATAAGGTCAAAATATAGATAACAAACATCTAAAACATGAGATAGGAAGTTCAAAGTAGATTCAGGTAATAAGACAAAATATTCTAAACATCTTTTGACTCGATAATGATTACATACATCCACTTTATGATTCAAATAATTGTTTTACTATTTGCGTCAAGTTTCTGTTTCATATCCGGAATGTTTGATACTTATTGTCTAGGGTTATAAGTATTATTATGCTAGATTATATGTGGTACATTACTATGCCAAAATACACATCGTACACAAATAGAGTATGAGACAGAAGATTAGTATCGATAATAAGACAGAAGATCATGTCACCTTACTTTACAACCCATCTTGAAAGTTTTATAATCCTATGTCTATTAGAAACTATTTAATATCTAGATGTATTATACAATACAAACTTTTATATAATATAAATATTTAAATTGGTTAAATAAATTTCAAAGTTATACCCTTTCTTACTGTGTATTACTGAGACAGTTCCAACTTTGGTCAATGGTTGCTTAATGCAACTCAGAATGTCCAACGTAACGTAAAATCTCCAATTGATCAGATAATTTTTTTGTTAAAAATTAGGACTTAGAAGAACACGGATTATTATGCTTGTGTGTGCAATCGGTAACAGAGATATTCAAGTGTGAGCTGGTGGAGTAGAATACAAGGGAGTGGCTGGGAATGTCGGGCTTTTGTCCACGAGTATGTGTCCAGTTCAAACAAGCTAACCAGTCTATTCCTTTTTATTTTCTTTAGATTTAATAAGGTGAAAAGAACAAGCAGAAGAGGATTAAAAAACAATTTGGCCCATTCACCGACTAACTATTATCTCTTGGTCCTACCAAGTAGAATTAATAATGCAGGACTGTAATTCAGTCCCACGCCGTAATCAGCTATTATCAAGGGCCTTTGTGACTCTTCGCACTTACATTCACCGCCTTCATCTCTAACCATACTTTTGGGGCTATGGGGCATATTGGTGCGTGTAAAATATAGTGGTGATGACCATTCTAGTGATTCAATCTTCCTCTATCTCGAGAAGTGGCTCTGTGCTTGCCGAAGGACTTACAATCGCACTTTTTAGATCATTCACACAGTTTGAATAATTACAGAGTTGGTAGCGCAGACTCACCCTTATCATGAAATAAGGAGACAGGATTAGACCCGTAGAGAAGGGATAGAAAAAATCAAAAGCGAGTACTCTTAGAAAGAGATAATAAGGGTCCATACACCAAACATTTTGCTGCTTATCTGGTCAGCCTAGCCCAAGAGTCTTTCTAGGAAAGGTGCAAAAGAAAGAAGACAAGTTGTACTCTCTCAGTCCTATATGCAAGAAGTATATACATTATATATGTCTAAATGTCTCAGGATCCTAGGTGAGGTTTATATTATCCTCAGATATTTTGGATTGGGATATTGTGGAGATAAAATTTCTGCCATAAAAAACTAATGCTCAACATTCTTGTCCCTAAATGTAAAGAACAGTACATAAAAAAATGCAAAGAACAAGGAAGACCATTAGGTACTATTTATTCCTGCTTGGAGTTGCAGGTGAGACAGAGCTACAGCTCCTCATTAACACAATAACATAGAGAATTTTTTTTCCCCAATTGATCATTATTTATGATAAGGGAAATGCCTTAGGCAAAACGATCTAGTTTTCACCGGACAGAGACACTGCAATTCTGAATTCTGCATCAAGTTGAACTTAAAGCACATCAGACAGATTCAATGTATATAAATGCGGTAAATGTCTGGAGCAGATGGAAAATGTTTACCTCTTATAGTTGCTTATACTGATACATACTGTGAGTACAATGTCTCAACCAGCTGAAAGCAATTCATGGTATATTCCAAATCCCTAATTGCTAATCAACCAGATTCCAGGTTGTTGTGGCAGCTCAATAAGATGGAACAACGATATGTGAAACTAACGGATGCAGAGTGTCTTCTCTGTCAGTCAACTAGTGACCGAAAGTGTTGTCAGTCCTGGTACTTCAAAGCTCTCGAAACCTCTTAGAAGTATCTGCCTCAGATTAGCAAGCACCACAGCTCCATAAAAGCAAAATGTTTGTGTGTGATGTTTATGCATACATATATTTTTCATCCCAAATAATGCAGAAATGAAATATTTGCATCTCAGAATGCAGTAGAATAGCTTGTTCATCGACTTCCACTGCCAAGTAAATATATTCATATGCTGAAAGAGAAGATGCAGGTTACTCTGTGGTTACGCAACTTGTGTGTTTCTCTCTTCCACTGAGCTTAGTGCATCAAAACTGGCATTTTGCATAAGATGTTGTAAGTGGACTAACATTTTTGTGTACTGTAGTTCAACCAGATACCGGATATAAACTCTTGAAGTTACTCCCTTGGGGCTATTCAACTGACATATTTTCCAGTATTTTCAGGCTCCATCTTGAACAATTAGTCAGAGACGAACTTCCGCAGCTGCACATTACCAGTAAGTGAAGCTGCATTAATCACTGGACCCCAAACCTTGTCACAGGATTCAGTGGGCATTTCATTTATGAAATTTAAAGCTTCAGAAAGCTTCCCTGCTCAGATTCTATAGAATCTGACCATGGAAGCATAATGCTTAACCACTCCTGCATGGGCACAAGCTGCTCGCTCATGTAGGAGCAATTATAACAGGGTGAGGCGGACATTGTAAAATAATCAACAAAAACAGCATTTCCAAGAGAATGCATTTTTCTGAGGGATTTTATCGAACATATGATGATCGGAGATGGTCTGTTTTGGAATGCAAATTAAGGAGCTTTTAGGCCATCAAATTGTTAAGAATTGCATGCCGCCTTTGGCCACCTTTTTTCGTATCTGATAACTACCTTATCAATTAATCCAAATTGTGGCAAATAGTCACTTATCATATTATGGTGTTCTACGCTACTTCTACTCTGGTTAAATTATTTTATTTTTATTTTTATTTTTTATTTTAATTTTAAGTGCTAACACAACCAAATTAACTCTAGGATGTAAAGCATGACAATTGGTGAAAGTTGAGTTCAACTCAACCTAATATCAAGTGGCCTATTAGTAAATGAAATGATAATCCACATTATCTTTTGTTGTGCTAGCTTTTACCCTTGAGATTAATCACTTCATCTCGCATTAATAATCCCATGCTCACACCCTCATATTACAACTTGATACATAAAAATAGTAGTTGTATATTTTGAACCATTTTATTAATTATTAAGTCAATCCTATGATTGTCAAACATAATATTGAACTTTTTGCCTCATGAATAAAATAATACTAACCAACTTAAGAAAATTATTTTAGATGGAATGATAAATAGTGTATGAATCATCTTCCATCAATCCTATCAAATAAAACAAATGAGTTGTTAAAAGCAAATTTTTGGCCAAGTTATTAATATGAATCAACATTAGCACCTATTATAAATTAAATTTGAATAACATATAGTTTTTTAAGGAATACATACTTTAAATTTGTTTTTGAATAATGAATAAATTATCCTATATTGTATAACCATCTTGAAATGTATCAGAGACATATAATATGATTCTCTCAAACGGCTATTGTAAAATAATGAGATATAAGAGTACACAAATTACTAAACTTATGTGTGACAACAATTACTAAATTAATGATTGAAGTAAAAAATAATCCTGTCATTTAAATTTCTGCAATAAACTTCTGTCATTATTTGTGATCACAGTTAAAATAATTGGAAAAAAAAAAAAAAAATAAGAGTTTTTTAAACCATCAAAATCAAGTGTATTTCTTATGTAGATAATGTCCCTTAGAGCCTTGGCCACACACGCATGCTTAAGCCTCACTATTGAGGTTAATCCTTCAATCTTAAATGTGAATGCACCAAAAGAATACTAGCAATATCACAAAATTCATGCCCATTCCACAAAATTAGATGAAACAAGAATTCTACATTATAATTAAAGGGTCATTGATCAACTTAAAAAACAATTAACTAAATGTCAATAGAACTATATGCCTAGAAAATTTTCAATAATAATCATTTAATATTTAAGTTAAAATTATTTAGTACAAATATGTTCAATTATAAGAATAAGCAATAGTATCTATTAAAAAAAATAAGCAAGTAATTACGTGTAGAGATAGAATAGGTTTCCAAAGAGGAGGGATAACAATGATGAGTTGACCATTCGTAAATAGCCCAAAAAAAAAAAAAAAAAATTTAATTTATAGACATTTGTCTCATTTGTCCAATTTTGTCATTTTGCACAAAGTTCATCCATGTCAGCATCGTCGTCCTCCTCTCTTCTCTTTTTTCATAGGTGTGATAAACACATGTACTAGTTACTACTAGATGCGCAGCAATTCTCAGAAGTCACTGAGAGACACGAATCTAGACATATCCAGTCATACGCTGCTCTCTCTCTCTTTCTCTCTCTAAAACGCATGGGCGTTAGGGCTTAATTCTGGATCGATCGCACCAACTTCTGAAATCATATCACAAGGTTAATTAATTGATTTTCATAACCATTTGATTTTTTTTCCTCTAAGAATTTTTCTTATACACATTTTATTATTTGATAATTACTCGATGTAAAGTTTTGATGCTACATTGAATTATCTCAAAATCGATTTCGTTTTTAGTCGCAAAATCTTTTATGTTCAATACAATTGATTCGATTAGTTTTCCTAAATTTTGTAAAATTTCTCATTTTGATCCAACTCTAATCAACTTTGCTTGAATATGATTCAGGCTAAATTTGTCAAATCAGAAAGTCGAATTGTTTACTGTTTTTTCTCTCGGATAAAACTGATTCAATAAATTTTCCTTTTTTAAAATTGTGCATGCATGTCTTCAATTTGCAGAGGTCACCAATCATCATCGTCACTTCGACAAACAGAGCATAAGAGATCGAACTTGGTACGTCGTTTTCTTTTATTTTTTCTTTTTTATTTTGATACGTTGCTTTTTTTGCTAATTCTTTTTTTTTTTTTTTTTTTCGTTTCTTTCTTCTTTATTTTACCCTTTTCAATCTCCTATTTCATTTTGTGTAAATTTTCCTCATTTTTTTCATGTTATTTGTTAGTCGTATAATTTGATTGTGATTTTTCCTGCGGCATTGTTTCCAAGGATGGGTTTCAATTTGATTACAAAAAAATAAAAAATAAAAATATGAAGTTAGTTCGACTCACTGTTGTCGTTTGGTCTTCTTTTTTCTCGATGCAAATCTGGTGATGAATTATCATAACATTCTTTCGTGTGCATGTTTCGTGGAGACAGTTCTGCAGGGCCCAAACCGGGAAAATTCTTGGATAGATCCTAGGTTTGTGATGTGAGATGTCTTTCAAATTTATATTCATCCACATCATTTGAAGTTTATTTTTAATTAATTAGAGTGATGTGGATGAATATGAATCAAAAGGTCCATTTCATTTATTGTAGGTCGAGTTTATGTAAGAATTTTCTCTCAAACGGATATCATCTAATACTATTCTTAAGAAAAGGAGTTTACAGTCCATTCCAAAAACAAAATTCTTTCTTAGTCACCCTCTAGTAAATAATTGTTAGGGTTAATAATAATTTACCCCTATGGAAATAACACTTTACCTCTGAACTAAAAAAATTACACTTACCCCCCAATCAATCTCATGATTTATCCTTTAAAAATTTTATAATATCATATTACATGACTTAAGCACCCTTAACACTATATTTTGATTTTTGTATTTAAATTTTGACAATGATGAGATAATTATTTAAAACTAATGAAAAATAAATTATATAATATTTTAATATAATCCATATCAATATATATCTTAGTCAAATTTTTAATTGTTATTTCATTTTATAATTTTGAATTTGAATGTTTAATTATAATGGTAGAACAATTACTAAATGGGTTAATTTTCTATTGAAAGTTCTTCTTTAAAGATATTGTGTGACAATATATTTTTTTATAAAATTTGTGATTTTTTTATGTCTCTTAGCATTTTACAATTTTGATATTTGGTTAGTAGCACCTGTCTCTTATACACATCTAGATGTGTATAAGAGACAGCCCTTAGTATTATATCTGTCTCTTTTCCTAATTCTTTTATATGTATAAGAGACAGATTTAATACATGAAAAATCAAAATATAATACTAAGGGTATTTTTGTAATTTAACTTGATATTATAAAATTTTAAAAGATAAATCATGTGATTAGAGGGCAAATTGTAATTTTTGTAGTTAATGAGACAAAGTATAATTACTATCTAGTTCAGGGGGACAAAATGTAATTAACCCTAATTATTACTATTGAATCACTCATAATATAAAAAACTCCTGTTTATTAAATGGGCTTTCTTATTTTATGAATGATATAAAAACTAGAATGACTAATAAAGAACAAGTAAATAAATGGTCATACTAGAAGATTAGTTCTCTTTTTCCTTTTAGTCTATCTATCATTGTTGTCATTCTTTTTTCTTTTTTTTTTTTTAATTAATTGAATGGTTCCCTTGTGAAAGAAATTAGCAATTCAATTGATGTTATAATATCATCATATGGTATATAAAATTGAGGTAATCCATACTATCATCCATCCTGTGAGGGAATCATATTATAGTACTAACAATTAGCATAGTACAAACATTCAAACCATATGATAGGAATTCGTATGAATTTTTCAGAAACTTAAGATTGATTTCTTGCATTGGAAGAATTAAGGTGTTAGGATAAAATTGTCATTTGGGAACTTGCTCAATGTATGATTGTTGTTGCCCTGTCAATATCATTCTGATCATCATTATCCTCGTTGGATTTTTAATAAAAAAAGAGAAGAGTGTAGGACGACGATGCTTCATAAAGCTTTAATATGAATGCTAAAATTCTTGTTTCAGCTAATAATGTAGTTAGGCAATATTCCTGCTGTTAATGCTAAATTCTTTTGGTGCATTCTCATTTAAAATCGAGTCTTTTACCTCAAATGATCTCTTATAATTGTCTTGTATAACAACTAGATGTACAAAAATTTAAGACAATAAATTTCCTGTCTAGATATGTATAAATCTAGACTTCACTCTTAGACAGCACAAAGTCTTATGCTCCTCATCCAAATCTTTCTGCTCTAGCATGTCATGTGGACATGGCACATCTTGCAGGTGAGTAGTGTCTCAATGAAGAGAAACCACCCAAGGTGGTTTAAACAAGGGATAAGCGTCTTGTAACCCCAGAGGTGAATGTGTGAAACCTGCTAGATCTACCACCTTGGGAGGATTAAGCCCTAACGAGAGAGCGTTTGAATGAGGCTACTCTGTCTAATTCTTTTATTACTAAAAGTAAAATAAAAATGAAGAGAAACCTTTACCAAATGTTGAATACATGCGTATTAGTAGAAAGACTGTCTTGGGTAATCCTCTTGAACCAAAAGATTTTACGAAGAAGAATAAGAATCTAAAAGAGAAATTCTCTTCTGTTACCTCAGTCTTCGACTTGGGATTTTCCATTATTCACTTTCTTTCAGCTGTTCGAGTGGCATTGACCACTCCAGTTGCAGAAGATTTTACTCTAGCACCTCGCAGGCCAGTACTGGAGGTTGAGAATTTTAGTGAGAAAGGAGGACCTAAAAGCTGCCTATGCATGGATATCATTGGCAAAAATGCAGCAGGCAACATTATTTTTCAACCCCATGAGAGCCACAGTTGCATCAATGCTTCAAAACGTGCAACAAAGAAACTACCATCTCTTTCGACTCGAGAAATTGTGCAACTTGTGCAAGCCAGCCCTGGAGATGCACGTATACTTGAACTGAATGTGCCTATTCAAGATTTAGTCCGGGGAGTTCTAAGGATATTTTCATCAACAACAGCACCCCATGGGATACCTTCCCTGCAGCCACTGACCGTATATGAGAAATCTAGTAAAAAATGGTCGTGGGTTGGTCCAATCCCATCTCATTTTCCACATGGTGATCATATCAGTACATCTCTTAAGGCTTGGGGTCTGAGGAACCAATATGTTAATGAGTTAGTTGATTGCTTTGCTGAATGGTTGAGATCATCAAGAGACATTCTTCAGAAGATTTGCAGTCTTCCTCCACCACCATTAGCATCGAGTATTTCATTTTGAAGCCTAATAGGCCGCCTTGTTTCACTGTTCTTTGTCTTGTTAGAGATGCAGCTGCTAGATTACCTGATGGTATGGGTACAAGATCAGATATATGTACTCTTGTTAGAGACTCTGAGTTTATTATTGAAGATACTGCTGATGATCAAGTTGAACAGGTAGTGAGTGGAGCCTTAGACCGCTTACATTATGAATTTGACCCGTGTGTGAGATTTGATAGGGACTCTAGGTTGTGGTTTTACATGCATGGAAAAGACAGAGAAGAAGAAGACTTTGAGGATTATGCCACCTCTTCAACAAAGATTCGAAAGAAAGTTAAGTGTGCAAAACTTCGGCGATGTGAGAAGACAGCATTCCTAAGAACCTCTTAATCAACAAAGATTCGAAAGAGTCATTTTTCTGTTTGTAAGAATGCAAGTCCTGAGCTTTCCAGTTGTATAAAAGCAAGAGTATATACTAGTATTATGTTTTATATTGGAAAACTTATTTGGGAACATATCCCTCGATTGACTTGCTTGTAATGGAATTGTTAGATCCTATTTTGACAAAAACAATTCTTATTCATTGATTTCGAAGAACTGATCTAAAAAGCCAAATCCCCGGAAAACATGTCACTATATCCACACCAGAAGATAATAAACAGGAGTTTTTTATATTATGAGTGATTCAATAGATGTGTATAAGAGACAGTGGTTATTTATTTAATTGTTACATAATATATTATGACTTATAAAGTATTATTATGTCGAGTAAGTGAGAACTACATGGAGGAGAAGAGACTTGGTAAATCATGAATGAGCTCCTCTATCATGTAACTTATTATTCCTGAGAGTGGGTTATTTATAGTTCAAGTCGATGGGCTTGGTTCCGGAATGAATTGTAGCTATTTTAAACGCCTCAGACAAAAATCAACACCCTTCTGCTTTCCTCCCCATTCTAAACCGCTTTCGCTTCTGAGAAATTCGCTAATAAAACCCACAAAAACCAAGACACTGCTCACAGGCCGAAGCGTCCTTGATATCATTGCTTCAAAGCCTAATGTCGCCGACAATCGCAGAAGCCATCTTCGAGTCATTGAGGACTTTCTACAAACGATTTCACTTCAATTCCGGGAATCCCAGATTGATAGTTTTCGACCTCATTCAAATCCAAATGAGAGTTCAATCGCAGTGCTGTTTGGACGTCATCGCCATGGGTTGAATATAGACCCGAGCATATTATCAAGTGCTTTGAGCTTATGCGGGTCCGAAAGACTTGTAAGCGCAGGAATTCAAATGCATACCTTGGCAATCCGTAATGGGTTTCTCTCTAATCTGTGTTTATGTTGGCAGTTCTTTGATCACGTTTTACAGCAAATGCGGAGCAATCGATAATGCTGACAAGGTATTTGATGAAATGCCCACAAGAAATGTTGTGTCCGGACTGTCTCTTATACACATCTAGATGTGTACAAGAGACTCTTATAAATTCCTAGATGTGTTTAAGAGTTGGATGAGCAATACACTTTAAAAAGAATAAGTGACAGCCTTAAACGATTGCGGTTTCTAATGCGCATGCACATCTACTGGGTGTCTTGGGCAAGGAAGGACTGTTCATTGTCAAACAATTCATGCCGGTTTTGATCGTTATATATATATTGCTAATGCTCTTATATCTATGTATTGTAAATGTGGAAATGTTGAGGATGCTTTGTATATATTTCGGAGCATAGATAATAAAGATTTGGTTTCAAGGAACTCGATGATTGCCGGTTATGCTCTACACGGGCTTGTATTGAATGCTGTCCAGCTTTTGAAGAAATGAACAACCTAGAGTCCCTATCGAAATCCATCACACACCTTGTCAAATTATACTGTATGTCGTCATGCAGGTTTTGTTAAACTAGGCAGACTCTACTTCAATTCAATGGCGGAGTAAGAGTCTTAAACCATTCTAGACCTCAATCCAACTGCATTGTAGACCTTTTGGTCGAGCAGGTATGCTAGAAGAGGCTAAGGATTTCATCAAAACAATGCCCATCAATCCTAATGCTGTTGTATGGGGTTCGTTACTCTCGTCGTCTAGGCTTCATGGGAACGTTTGGGTTGGCATTGAAGCTGCCGAGAATAGGCTTGTATTGGAACCATCATGTGCTGCCACACACTTGCAGCTGGCGAACTTGTATGCCAGTGTAAGGTACTGGGATGAGGCAGCAAGAATACGGAAGCTGATGAAGGTTAAAGGGCTGAAAACAGATCCTGGATGCAGTTGGATTGAGATCAAGAATGGAGTTTTCCAGTTCAGAGCCGAAGACAGATCCAATTCCAGTTTTACAGAGATTCTTGATACTGCGGTGGATAGCTTAGTAGACCACATGCGAGGCCTAAGTCATTTACAGATAGTATTATTCGAAGAAACTGATTAGTGATTACCATCCGTAGAAGGCAAATTTTTGGTCAAAATTATTTCTTTAACTTCAAATTTCATTTGCCAGAAATTTGCGTTCACTTCAAAATCAGAAATTTCTAGTAGATTAAAACCCAGTATTCTTGTTTTAAATGGTTAGGTCAGGAGCGGAGCCACATTGGGTGGGTCGATAAAAATTAAAAATTTTATAAGTCTAATGTGGCTCCGCTCCGAAAAACGTTCTAGCCAGCCCGGTGAAGACCAGTTGATATTACGAGAATGACTCAGATTTGAAAATGACTCGATTAGGATGAATACTTGAAAGCATAAAGCATCAAATCTCATTGTTAATTGGAAGTTTTTCCAATATGCCCACGGTTTACATTTGGAAATTCCCACCACCATGCTAATTAGTCACGCGAGGACTCTTAGGAGTATCCAAAAATAATGATCAAATAAAGGGGGAAAAAAAATTTGATGCAACATTTTTTGCATTTATCATTAATAATCTTGTACTATCAATTATTTAAATTATTTAGCATAACTTTTTCACGACTTCCTATTGTATACTAACAGATAATTTTCCCTCATCTTTTTATTATCTATTTTTAATATATATTTTCTATTTTATTTAAATACGATAGAAATTTTATCCAAGGAGTAATTATTGGATGTCGAATTATGAGAAGTCATTTTGAAAAATAGATAGATCATCATATTTATAAAAATAGATCATCTATTTTAAATAAAATTTTATTAATCGAGAATAACTATTATATTAAATTGATAAAATGATAATGTCATATATATTTTTTGATTTTTTTAGGTGGCGTTATTCATACAAAGTGACTTGGATATCTTTTTCATCAAATGACCCCGCTGCGTCTCCAAATATGCGAATTGGAGGTCCAGACGAGATCTTCGACCGTCCTCATTTACAAGCATATCTGTGATAAAGATATACAGTCACTTGGGGATATCGCAATTATAGCCAGGTATTTCTGTATATTGAGAATCTCTAATTGGCAAGTCTCTGTATGATACCGGTTTATTTGTTAGGTACATTATTATTCCTTTACCATAGTTTTCTACTGCTACTAATTTCTTCTCGACAGTATAATCCTGGTTTCTTGCCGGATAGTGGGAATATTAGAATCCGGATCTTCACGAGACAGCCTTGCCGTGCTAATAGTACTCTTCTTTAGAGTAATTAATAAGCAATATATTCGGCTTTTACCTCCGCTTTTTCCTGGAAAGAAGGGTGGGGAAGTGATTAAAGAAATGGATTTGGGAATTATGTTTAGCACGGTTAAATCTTGACTATTCACCCTATATTACAAACAGGTATTAAGCTGGTGTTGAGATAATGAAAAATTAAATGAGTCTCATTATTTTTTAATCATATAAAGGAATCGTAGTAAAAAAATTTGTTTAGGACGAGGACGTAATAAGTTTCGATCAACTCCACTATGCTATCTGTCTCTTATACACATCTGTATCTTAAACGAAAATTTTTTACTACAATTCGTTGGATAATTAAAAGTACGTGTAATAAGTTTGATCCATGAATACTATGGTTGCATTTAAATAGATAGATTAAAATTTTGAAATTCACCTATTTAGTGATTTATAAAAAAAATTAAATTTCAAATACAACCGAATTAGAAGTTAATTGAAATATTTTTTTCACACTTTTTAATTTGAACAAATTTAATATTTGTTTATTTTAAGGGTTAAATGCCAAAAATCTCCTTGAATTTATGTTCGTTGTTGCAGTTTATCCCCTTCAACTTATTTAATAAAGACTTTATCTCTACCTCTTGTTTCTTCATGTTTTGAGACAAAATTATTTTTACTATTTTAATAATTTTGTTTTTCTTTTTTTTTTTTTTTTCTTACCAATTTATTTATTTTCTCTATCCTACTTTTCCTTTTATGAATGGGTAAGAAGCTGTCTCTTATACACATCTAGATGTGTATAAGAGACAGATGATCATTTGTGTGGAGGAAACATTGCTTCCAAACGTTCCCATAAATAAAAGGTTGTACATGTTTTTTCAATTTATAATTTTATTTGTATACTAAAATAATTTTTTTAATTTCCTCTAACTCAAAATTAGATTTTTTATTTGTCAATCTTATTATTGATATTTAATCACATATTTTATATTATAATAAGGTATATTTATTGTATTAAAGCATGATTAATCTATAAATTAAAATATTTAGACACATATGGAAGTTACAACTTTAATTAATTAATTATTAAAAGTAATATAAGTGGTTAGTAGTAGCAAGAGAAAATAGTGAAAGCAAAATAAACATCTAAACAAGATACAGAAAATAAATAAAAGGAAAAAAGGAGAAGAAAAAAAGAAAATAATTAATTAAAATAATAGGGATAATTTTGTCCCAAAATATTAAAGCGGAGATAAAGTGTTTATTAAATAAATTTAGGAGAAAAAACTACAAATAGAATGTAAGTTTAGAAAAAATTTCTAAGAGACAACCCGCTTATTTTAATTACCCCAATTGATTAATAAATGAATAAATTTCAAAATTTTCTTCATAGACAATCTAAATAGGTAAATTCAAAATGTCCCTCACATTCATTAATCCAAACTCAACTTATGAGAAAAGATTGGTACCTTCACTAGTTAGCAGATAAGCACTATCATTTTATTTTTCTTGCCGATATAAGCAAAAGGTTCCACGGATTACTACAACCGATAAGCATCAGACAAGCAAAGTGGCATCTTTTACCAAAGATTTAGCAAAGGACAGCTCAAAGCCTTTATTTGTTAGGGGAAAAAACAATTTGGTCTTTTATTTTTAAAATGTCAATTAATTTAGTCATTTATCTATCACAAGTACTAATTTGATCATTATTTTTAAAAAAATTTAACTAATTTAAAACTTGTGACAGAAATTATAAACAAATTAATAGAGCCGTTGACAACATATTTATTGTAAGTTAACAACTACAAGATTATCATGTGATTTCAAATTAGTCTACAATTAGCATTAATTCTCATTAATACCTTATACTCATAAATTAAACACCAGCTTAATACTACTCCAAAAAGTCATAAAATAATTAAAAGAAAAAACTAAAAAATGGGCCAAATATACGGATGCGGTCGTACGAACGTCCTTTAACTTCATAGGACAGCATGTCCTTTCAGTGGCTCCCTCAGAATCACTCTTTTTGACAATAATCCAAAGCACTTATAATTCCTCAAATTCATAATTCATATAGAAACTCCACCGGACTATATTTTGGTCCATCCAGGGGAGGCTTTTACTCCCTCTCAAGTCTCGAGACTCTCCAGACTCATTATTTAACATGTGTCCGCTAGCATTATAAGTACACTCCGTCCGTCCGTATTAATTCTTGTAGTGCTATTTCTGTCCTTCGAATCTGTGTTTGTTTATTTATTAGATTCAATATTATTATTAGTTTTCTTTGAATTGGGGTGCTGGACTAGTAGCTATGGACTGGGAATGGTTGAAAGAATTCGCCAAGGGTATGATCAAACCTGTTTTGGCACTGGTGGTGGTGATAATGGCCATGTTGTTGTCCTATTTGCAGAAGTTGGGATTAGAGGGAGAAATGATTTACTCCATTTTCAGATCTTTTCTTCAGCTATCCGTCATCGGGTTTGTTCTTCAGTTCATCTTCCTCATCAGATGTGTATAAGAGACAGGTCGACATGATACTACATGACCGTGGAAGCTCCAATGCGAGCATGTTCATGACAACTGTCCTATTGTTATTTTTAAGAGGTAAGAGATAAAGTAGACTAACCATTAGGTTATGACATTTAGTTTTGTATATGCATGTTACCGGTATGGCAAAGCATGTAGTTGTTCGAATAATCTGTGCAATCTCCTTTCTGGCAAGGCAAGTCGGCATCACGAGAAAATAAGAAATACTAATTTGAAATCTTCACCAAGTTTGCTTCTTTAGATTTCAACTCGAACAATATAAGACGATCAGAATTTTGTTTCCTCCACACAAATGATCATTACTTTACTTCTATTTCCGGCCGATTTTCCAAATTTTTAGCCAATTGCCCTGTTTTGGCACTTCTTGTGACAGAGGGGCGTGGTCAGAAAATTTATTTAGTGGAGACTAGATTTATGTATTTTAACGATAATAATATTTCATTTCCATTAAATTTTTTTATTTTCTAATCATCTAAATTCCTTTAAATTTTTGGGTTATAAAAGCCAAGTAATATAGAGATATAATTTAAACAAATAGAAACAATCTATACAGAAGTTCTAATTTATAAGAAGTACAGCGAAATTTAACGTATAATATTTACGATAAAAGTATTTCTTGTTCTGTATTTACTTATTTGAAAGCAGCAACTTGATGTTATAGTTATTGATTATTAGAAAGATTGAGAAAAATGAATTTCAAATTTAAGTTTTGGATCTATTGCATATTTTTACTAATATTTAAAACAATCTGATTTATAATTAATTACTGAAACAATAAAAATATTGCTTAGATTGATTACATTAAATAATGTTTAAATCAATTTTCCTGTGATGTGTATAAGAATTTCAGATTTCTATGCATTTTCTACAATTTGATCTTATTTTTAAGATTATGGTTTATTTCACAGGGTGCCTTGAGCACCAAAATTTTGATTAAGTTACATTTTGGCGCCCATCTTTTAATCGTGTCATTTGGTACCTTATCTTTACAAATTATGTCTAATTGGTGTAATTATCTAATGTTTAATTTGGCCGGAAGATGTTGGATATCATGTGTATCCCACAAGAGATTAATAAGGGTAATTTTAGGACACATTGAACAAAATAATATGGTTTCATCGACAAAACTTTTTTTTTATTTTTAGAGTGTGCATCTAATCACTAAAAGCTTGGGGATTTTTAGGGATTAAATGCAAACTCTTACTTTCTTTTTTATTTGTTTATTTTTCTCGTTGTGATAATTGTATTTTCATCGATTTCATTGAGGCCTTTGAGGGTCCAAAATTATATTTTTGATCTCTTGGGGTATCCACGTGACAATCTCCAACATTTTTCATCCACTGAAAATTGACAATTACATCAATTAGAAATTATTTGTAATGAGTCTGTGAAACTCGTCGCTACACTTATCTGTTGCACGCCACATGATTTTGAATTCTTAATGAATATGCAACTTGCAACAAAAGTTCGTTGAAGAAAATATGGCAGATGAAACTTTGATTAGCTAATAAATAAATGTGGTCTTTGCATGAATTCAACACCAAACTTCAATATTTAAATTAAGCATCCTGTCACCACAAGAAGTCCAAATTACAAATTGAATTGGAAGGCTCTGTATTAGGTCTGTTATAAGCAGAAATTTTGGTGGGCTGGCTTGGTCATGGCTAGTTGGAGACTCTTTAGTATGATAATGAATATTAATCATGTAATGATGTTAACCATTTCTAATTTTTAATAGTCATGAAAGGTGGATTTGACTTTTGTATTAGGACTCAGGCCAAGGGCTGCAATTTAAATATAATTTGGTGAAAGCTTCGAATTTCATTTTTATGTCATTATGGAGTTTTTTATTGTAACCCCGGTGCCGTCAGTCTCTTATACACATCTGCAACAGTGTATAAGCGACAGAATGCATGTCTCTTGCATCAAGCATGTCATCCCGGAGTTTCTTCTTAGAGGAACAGCTGTGACAATGGTTTTATTAGTTGTGTTGAATGTTTGTCCTTTTACCCCGCGGTACATCATCCCTGTTGCAGGGATGATGGTTGGAAATGCAATGACGGTCACCGGGGTTACAATGAAAAAACTCCGGGATGACATCAAGATACAAACGACACTGGTAGGTTCCATGATTAATCTGCGGTTTAAAAAGTTCTGCATCAAGGTTTATCATGATGCCTGTTATCTTAACTTATCTACTGCTATTAAAATGGTTCATGAGTTTCAAGTCGTAGATAATGTACTTACCTTTTCATTTCAGTATATTGGCAGTCTTATAATGGGAAATTAACATGTTGCGGTATTTTTTAGGTAGAGACAGCATTGGCACTTGGGGCTACTCCCCGGCAGGCCACATTCAGCAGGTGAAAAGGTCCCTGGTTATTGCCCTTTCTCCAATTTTAGACAATGCCAAGACTGTTGGTCTTATATCACTTCCGGGTGCCATGACTGGTCTTATAATGGGTGGAGCTTCACCAGTGGAAGCTATTCAACTACAGATTGTTGTCATGAACATGCTCATTGGAGCTTCCACGGTCAGTAGTATCATGTCGACCTACCTGAGTTGGCCGTCTTTCTTCACAAAAGCTTATCAACTACAGACAAAGGTATTCATTTCAGAATGAGGTTTCAATAGTTGAGTTCCTCAGACTACTCCCAAACAACTCTATATTTGTGGGAGAAAGGATCCATTTTTAAGTGTCTTGTGATTGCATTTTGTATAAGAAACAGGATCAGACTTTGTTTAGAGGGCTCTCCAGTCTACTAAGCTGAAAATCAGATGGTGATGCCCAATTTTCTTTTTCTTTGTCATCTAGAGTTCCTCTACTATCAATTTCTAGGCTGATGTGTGTCCTAGCCTCCTCCCCTATCCTATGGTGCCTTTTTGAATGTATAATGCATAAGAAGTGTGTGTGGGGCTGCCTCGGATTGCTAATTTCAGCTTATAGGCAGCCGGAATCGATATTTGATATGAGAAGAGATCAATATGATGTGGTTGAATTCCATGTTTATGGTAGAAATGATATAGGCTTTGAAAATGATTTAACAGCAGCAAACTATGGAATGATAGCAATATATAATGTTATCATGCGATCGGATTCATAATGTCGTACAAAAAAATCCAAATGCCTAATCAATTCGAGTTCTTGATTTTCTCTATGAACAGAAGCCTGGCAGAGCCAGAGGATACCATGGCAGCATCAGGAAAATTGATTACACAATCAATAAACCGTATTGAAAAATGACTACAAGATTCTATCGTGCTCAAGGCACCGAATGAAATAAACAGATATACTATGTACTAGAAAATTAAGAAATCAGATTTCATACATACGCAGGAAAAAACAAACGACAAACGTTTAACATCGAAACAAATCATTTTAATATGTAAAACCTAGCTAAACTAATAGTAATAAAAGCAACATGAAACCATATATCGGATTCAGAGCTTGATCGAAGACATACAACATTTGCATCAACGAAGAGAATGTTGGGCAAATTTCTTTAATTGTTTGAAGTTAGAACCTGTCGTATTTCTTCTAATACGCTGATGCATCAGATCAAATCAAATGACAAAACTCTTATTGTGAAATAGGATTCAATGGGTTCAGGCCCGGCACATTTCCAGAGGGATCATAATGACAGATCTCACAAGCAATCCCTTTTCTTCTGCGCAGTAAATAGGAGCACTGCAGCCAACACTTTTGGTAGTTTTCCATATAACATTAAGGTAATGTCCGCATTCACAATCATCCGTTTCCTGCAGGCATTTGCACCTATTCGTTGTATGGTCAAAAAGCTGTTGCTCGCTGAACCATTTTCTCACCACGGTTGTTGGAGTAAACTCCCTGAAGGCTCACAAGTATGTGCGATTCATTAAAGAATGATTCCATGAAGCAATGCAACAATGAAGAGAAAGCCAGCAAGAACACCGGCCTTTGACATTTGTATTTGACCTTGTTTTCACCTCTTGCAGATTCTATAATTTGAATCTTTATGTTCTTGTTATTTTCCTATCCGCTCTCGTTGCTGACACGAGAGCAAACATGAAAACAGGTATAAAACTGACAGAAAAGATGGAATTAAGAAATTATATTAGTGATTTAAATACAACCAATCAAAATAGAACCTTTAACTTTTAGTGGACAAAACTACTGCGTTAAAAACCACAAAATGTATTGATACTAGTATTAGTTTATTGAGAAATTCCAGTCACTATTAAAGTTTGCACGCTGTACTTTTGTTAGTAAATGTACAAAGTACAAGTTTACAATGAGAGGCATAATTATATACGAAAATTCTTACACAAACTTTTGTTGTAGTTTCATTTGTAGGCGTTTTAATTTAAATATGAATTATTTTAGTTAAATAGTCATGTTGTTGCAAT